>CM061069.1:43959384-46797394 GCA_030762895.1 Sophora flavescens | reverse complement strand
CGTTAAATGTGACCTTTTTTTTAGTGCTATAACTCATGTGTGGATCCACCTCCGCCACCAACAATAACTGCAACATCATTATTTAGATCTCTTCCACCGGCCTTTTCCAACTACATCGAACAATGCTCACAAGGATAAGAAGTACATTCGAATTGTTGAAAGTGAGTAATAACATAAAAAAGGGAAACTTTAACCAAACCAAACTGGTGTCGGCCCATACCTAAGCAATTGGAAGAGACTTCCTCTGTTGAGCAATCTTTTGTTCTCCGCACAACAACTGTTACAAGTTATAACCCTTAGAAAGCAAAAATTGAAGAAATAATTAAAATAAAAAGACAAAAACAACCTTAAAATGTCGCCATTTTGAGTAATAGTGCTATGTAGCTATAACCACAACCTCCACCATTAGTGTTGTGGAAAACATTAAATAAGTGAGAATTAAATGATTTTTATTTAAATTTTCATTTAAAAATATATGTATAGTGTAGGTGACAAATTCTTAAATACTAATAGTAATACACTTATTGCATGTTTTCTTCTTCTTTTTTTTTTACAAAATGGTATATTTAATTTTACACTATAAAAAATTAAACATTTATGATGTCAAAATATTTAGGTTAACTAGAACATATCACACTTAATATATTCGATTTGAGGTAAAAAATATAATGGAGCAACACACTGATATTATAATTATAATAAAAGATAACCTAAAATAGCTATAATAAAAAAAATTTATTTTACTATGTTTTCAACGCAATATTTAAAAACTCATTCTATATTGGAAACCCAAGTTAGATGAAAGATAAATATAAAAAAATAGTATAAAAAAAAATTTTAAACTAAAAATAACACTTGCCTCTAACTTTATTTTATAAAGTACTGTCCAAAAAGTTAAAACACCCCCTTTTCAATGTTTACAATATTTTCTTATTTTTCCTCATTGGCTGGTATGTTATTTGTTTGTTAAAATATTTTTTATAAAATTTCTAAAATTTAAATATGAAGCAATTCCAGCATCACAGAGTTCATAATGCACTTACAATCTTCCTCCATTCAATCGTCCTTCCCAACCGCTTTAATTGTTCTCGCCATTTAAATCCAACCTTCCAATAGGGACCACTAACAACCTTAATCATGACTTAGTATGAACCTTGCTCATAATAGTAAGGTTACAAACCCCATTAATCTTTTCATATCCAACCATGTCAATAGTAAGCAAGTTATAACCTAACTCTAAAAATCAGAGAAAATATATGGATAAGTTCATAAAAACAATAATCGAGAATGTGAAATTGCTGCACACTAATTCAAACACATTCTAGTACTGGATTGGCACGATCCAAGATCCTGCCATGTGACTATGGTCAAATAATTTAAATTTATCAGCCATCACAATCAAATAGAAGGCATATGAATTATTGATATATCTAATGCACCCTCATGCAAGAATCCTTCGTGCCGAATCGTGGGAACAACGCCCCAAGACTCGGATGAGACCAAGTAATATTTAGACTTGCATTATGTCAGCCCAGTAGTTACCTACAGGATATAACCAATACTTCTAAAAATTTAATTTTTCACATTATTTTGTCCAATGTTTGGGTGTAGAGTGCGTTTAATAGTTTTTATATGTTTAAGTTCCTATTTAAAACAAAATTAGACGGTTGTACTAAAGAGTAAGTAAATCAATTGAATCACATGATATACCCCTGGTTCAAGAAAACATGCTTGATAGAGGACATCCAACCTCATTCAAAGTGACAAAAACTTTTTTTTGACTTTTTAACCGGAAAGTAGGTATGCAGCATAGGCCACGCTTAACAGCTCTAAATCTTGGGGCACCAACTATGTGACTTCCCAAAATGCAATATTTGAAAATCCCTGTTAATATGAGTCTTACCTCAACATATAGCGACTTGGATAAATTATTGGCAAATTAAATTTATATACAACCAAGCAATGTATTTCATTATCCAAAAGAATAATGAAGTTGATAAATCAAAAGCTTAATCAAGATCAAACACTTAATATCTAAACAACATAACAATAAGTATTCACTAAATAAACCATGTCAAATATACCAATAGTTGGATTGCAAATAAACGAGCTAAAAACCACAACACTTAGACTCATCACACCATCACCACTAATGTAGACATATTCACCAACGACTTAAAGGTTTCTTATTGAACTACTCTTTTTTCCCATAGACTTTAACTACTCTTCTTTCTTATTTCCCTGGAACCTAACGAGGCAACTCTCAGCTCTCAGCTATAGGCTCCGGAGTCTCCCTGGGCTTCCCAAGTCTCGGTTTTAAATTTTGGAAAATTTGGAAGAAGGATAAATCCTCCCAGTCATCAGCTCCCTGTTGCATTAATGGTTCCTCAAAACTTTAAATCTCTGACCTACCTCCTGTGTGGTATAAGATGATAAAGTTGGTCCCCCTAAAGCTTTGCTAACAAAAATCCACCAAAAAAGAAAATTCATGTCTTTTTACCTAACCTACACGAGGGCAAGTTGTTGCAGCTCACTGACAAAAGTATAGATGACTAATACTTCTGTTTCTTTCTTCATGATTGAATGGAAATGGCAGATTATTGAAACAAAAACGAAAGAGGACATAATATCCACCTTCTTGGAACACAAACTTGTCTTGCAAGCCCTACTACCTTAATATTAGCAGAAAACAACCAAATAATTCAGCATGTCAATAATTTGTGCCCGTGTTGGCATTTTCACACAATTCAAAGAAAATCAGAATAATTGGCTGAGAATGCTATGAAAAGAACCATATTTATTGGAATTCTGCAAAGCTCTCACAATACATACTAAGAAAGGTTATTGAACCTTCCTACTTTGCTACGCCGTGCACCACCAACACTGCAAAATTAAGGGGTTTCCCCTTTATTCCTCCCTCATCATTCCATCTGTTTTCTTCTCCCACCTCCCCTGCAGCAATTGAGTCTTCATGTGAAAAGGAACAAATTGCATTAACATAAAGCCAAAAGGAAGATGGCCAATTCCACCCTTTTAAAATGTGAAAATCAAATAAATTGGCAGCAGAGAAAGAGGCGTTCAAAATTATCTACTTGTTATCAACTGCCTAAAAATCACAAAGTCTTATAATCACATCATTAATTTATGAAAGGTATAATAAATTAAAAATTAATATAAGACACTGAGAGGGGGATAATGTAAGAATTACTCACAAGCCACCGTACAAACGAAGACCCATTAACCCATTTTTCTAACCCATGACCTGGATCCGCTATGTGCTCCTATCCACTCTCTAGCCTCATGGTGGTGCATCACAAGTTTCAAAACCTTGTTCCATTTTCTTTATTGCATCTCATTTTCTGTATTGTGTAAGTTGCAATTTAGAATGTATTGAAAAGACCCAACCTAATGTCATATGTCATGACGGATAATGCCACTTAAGAACCAATGCAGCAAAAAGATAAATATTACCCAACATAGGGCAAAGTCAAAGTAGCTCTGAAAAATGAAATGATACGCACATGGAGGGTGAGGAAAATATATCATCTTTAGGAAGATCCCCATTCAGAATATATATAAACACAGTGAAAAATGCAAAATAATCTGACCCATAAGATACTTACAAAAAAAAAGAATGTGATGCCTCTAAATAATAATGATCTCAATCATACAAACAAAAAACAAAAAAAAAAAAACTAAAATCTACCTCAACAGAATAAGGATCTCATGCGCTCTGCCTTCCCATATTATATAAGAACCATCATCCAATCTTTGGTCAACTCTATAGAACTCATCCCAAATCATATGTTAATGCATGTGTCACCTCCTTTCTAGATCCCAAATGAAATATGTTTATCTCGCAAAACCTGCATATGTATCATGTATTTCATATTATATGAGTTTGATGATGTAAACCACTATCATTCAGAGGGAAATTTATTCACTTAATCATAACTGTTCAGGAAACTTAAACATAATTGGGTTAGGTCTAATTTGATTTTCATTTGTACTGAGTAAGAGCAGTAAATTAAGGAGAAATTAAAGAGTAAAATAAGACTCCCACACAAATATAGGTGCATATCTTCCTTGAGGAGTCTATAAGTCCATACCATCTTGAAGCAACAATACAATCAAAGAACCTTCCCCTTAAATTTGCTAAGAGAACCTCATCAATATCCTGCACCAAGTTATAATATCCCAAGAGCAAATGATAAAATTCAACCATCAGCACAATGGTAGTTTTTCCTCAATATTTCTTACAAAGCACAAATTAGATTTCGTCATTGTGTACTCTGTAGAATCATTTATACTTATGAATCCTCATCATGCAATTTAATGCGAGATATGACTTCATGTAACATAACTTCACTGTTTATATTATCTAACAATTGCAAAATAATATCTTAGGAAAAACCATTCAGCTTTGATTAGAGGTAACATAGTAAAATTGCCACTATCATCACCACATCAACAAATCATCTTGTCAAATCCCTCACAATTATAGTAATTAATTTAAATCAATCTATATGGGAGATAAAAAAAATACAGCTTTGAACCTTTTTTTGGAATAAGAGATAAATCGATCCAATTAGATATGCTTGGACATGAGAATGTACCCTTATGTAGAGAATCTAAGGATATGCCAGCATGGAGACTTCTCAAATCTCATATGTTTAATAGAAATTCTGGATGTAGACTCTAAGCAACCTGAATACAATTTAGATAAAAATTTAGCAATTTTAAAATACCAAACTGCAAGTCAAAAATATTATAAATAATTACAAATTACTTTGTAATTAAAATGCAAAAATAACAATTGGCCCCCCAGTACCTGATAATGTTAATGTAATGTCATGAATCCATGTGGTGCATCAGCATGGCATGGTGAAAGAGTTATATTATTTATCTCAGTCAGCACTTTAGTTGAATAAGACCTTGTAGTAAAATAGTCAAGACAAAGTATAAAACAGTAATAAATAACAGCAAATGTATTAGCATAGTCAAAACAAAGTAGAAGATTAGTAATAATTAGTAGATAAAAACCAATAGTGTAACCTACAAAAATCACTCAATTTGTCTGACATAGAATACTTCCATCATGCTCACATCCCAATGCCAAACTGTCTGCAAAAAGCCTATCATGGACTGAAAAAGGAAGCTGCTGTTGGGACTTTGTCCAGAGAGAAGAACAGCGTAACCTAAAAAGGATTATCCGGTGTAATAAAAACCGTCCAACCGACCGCCCAACCGTTGGACCGGCGACCTACCCTCTGCGTCCTAACGAACCAAGAACCGGGAAAGAGGTTCAACCGCTAAAAATCAACAAAACAGGTTGAACCGGCAAACCGAAAACCGCCGTTCATTAAAAAACAATTTTTAAATAAAAAAGGATAGAGCATCAAATTGAATGACGTACTCTAATTTGTGTTTGTTTAAGTATTAAATAATTTGGACTAAAACATGAAAAATTAGAACTTGGATTGAAATTATACTTGTTATTTGATCTATTTATAAATGTGTGTGTCAATATATATATATATATATATATACCCTGCTTCAACCATCGGTTAAACCGGTTGAATCAGTTGGACTCCTTGAACCACTCTCCTTTTCGCTTCTCCAGTTCAACCGGTTTTTAAAACATTGGATTTAACACTGATAATTCAATAAAGAAAGCAGAAAGGCTCTTAGAGCAGTAAAATGTGATAAAGGAAGATGCAAACAGAGTAATCACTGGAAGAAGTATAGCTTGCACCTTCCAAGCATAATCCCACCCAAAAGAAAAGTGCTAGACAAATATCTTTACACAGATGAAGTGAATAACTCCTAAAATATGTTCTGGTAAGATACTTGAGCGAATGGTTGACCAAGTTTGTTTTCATCAACGGACATCTTTGCAGTGTCCCCTGCATCAAAAAACACAAACATAGGCAGAAAGTGATTTGATGAATACTAAAATCTGCTCTCCAAAGCAAACTGCTTGCTCAGGAGAAAATTTAGTCAACCTAGCATAATTCAATTGAAGAAAATAAAGCATCTGATCAGGAGTATGAATGGATCCCTGAAATCTGAAAACTTAATTTGTTTACAAACTAATCACTAGCAATTATATAATTTAAAGTGAATTCAACAATATATCTTATAACCTTGTAAATGATCACTGGAAAAGAGAAAGGAATTAAGGGATTTCCAACTAATCAATAGTTGTTTATTTTAGAGGACAAACTTTTAAGGATAAGAAAGAAACTATGGGAAAGATGGGGTTTTAATAATGATTTTTTGAATGACTTAGCATAATAAGTTAATCAATAACAAATTTCTCAACAGGTGATCAGGATAATCTCAAATTCAACAATCAGTTTCAAGAGGTAAGTCTTGCCCCCACAAGAAGTCTGTCCTTTCCACCATCCAATCTAACTTGCCAATGGATTCTCCATTGTATGAATTTGCAATACCTTTTCTTGAACTTGCTTAAGAGGTATGCCACCTCTAGATGCTTTTCTGTCAACCCAGTTATAAATCTGAAAATTCCTCATGTTGTCAACTCAACACTCTTTTTACTCTCCACCTTTCTCTTTGACAGTAAAGGGAAACAATCATGAGAATTTAAGGTTACCCATAATTAGTAACAGATCGTATGCACATAGGTGTGGAAGATTAATTTCTCATCTTCATCAACCAAGCATACTCTGGCACAAGGTTCCAGCAATCCATCACTTCCACCACCAACCATTTCACAATCCAATGCAATTGCTCCAGGGGGTCTGCATCATGATTTTCATCAGAAGAAACGTGAATGAAATTCGGAGCTATATTGGGCAATGCACTTGTCTCCTGCAACAGTTCCACAAAACATAAACTTCACAAGAACAGAAACAGAAGAGTTAAGACAACCAACACTTGTAAAGGTCTCTTTGGTTGGTCAAAACGAATATATACACAAAACATTTTAATCAAATTACCAGAGGAACAGGAGCAGATAGGCGACATGATTCTCTATGCTCATTGAGAGACCGAGTATATGAAATAGTGTCACAAAGTTGACAACCTTGTTCAGAGAAAATCTTTTAACAAATTCCTTTTGCCAATGGACTAAAGCATATAGAGGAAACCAAAGGGTATTAAAAGATAAACAATGAGTATAAACATGGAAGTAGTAATATAATAAAAATCAGATTGAATGCGCAATGATAAACTAACCAGTAAGATGTTCTGAGAGACTCAAAGATTTGGGGTGCTTTTGACAGACGACATCTAGGCTGATGCACAGAGTGGTATGAGATTTTCATGTGATAATCAGATGCTCTTTTTTCTTATATTGCTTGTAGCATGCTGAGCATTTGTGCTGCATGAAGGAATCAAAACTATTCTTAAAAAAAATATGGTGAACAAGGAGAAAAAACCAAGAAGAGTGCACATAGTCTACTTGCTATATTTAATTCTAATATCGATTTCATCACTTGTTCAATCTTCTTTAAAAAAATTTACAACAAACACAAAAAAACAAGTTTTGGCAATTATAATAATATAAGATACCATTAACCCCACAATGAAATTCGAAAAAATAAATGGAAGAGGGTTCTTATATCCAATTCCCATTAAGATGAATGTTTCCTGAACTTAGTTACTCATTTCATCTATTCGCCTGCAAGTTTGTGTGTATTTTGGAACACTTGAATCTTAACCGATAATGTTATTGTAAATGTCCTTGGGGGACTAAAAACAACTAAAACACAGGTTTGAATTAGTAGAAGAAAAATGAATGCAAAATCAATCCAAGAAGATGAGAAAGACAACAACTTTATTTGGGAGAAGATGACTTCACAGTAGTACCGGTGAACGTGATTAAGTTCCCAGGGGATGGACGAATTCAGACCACGCCGCCCCTTACTCCTCGTCGTTCTCTCCGTCGCCGTTCAGAAATTTTGATGAATCCACCAAATGGTTGCAACTGAGTTTTAGAAGCAATACTCAGAAAACTGAGGAAGGAAAACCTATTTTCTCCTCTCTCTCTTTCCCTTTCTCCTTCCATTTCAAAACCAAACCCAGAAAACTGAGGAAGGAAAACCTACACCAAGAGAAGAGGAGAAAGAGAGAAACGAAGATGTTAAAAAAAGCAGACAAGGCTTGAGTGGAGAGAGAGTGTCTCTGAGAAAGTGGGTTACTTTTTTAATAAATTGAAAATGAAAAATGAAAAGTCGCACTGGATTCAAAATTCGAAAATCAAAAATGCCGTTGAAAATTTGTGTGGGACCCACGAAGAGCGCTGCCACGTGTCGAGCAGCAGCTTATCCACAGTGAAATATGGATCGACTAATAACGATGTTTTCCATTGGGTTTCGATTTCTATTTTCTGAATCTCTTTTAAGATAATGATCATAGATACTCTTAAAATCTTTTATATTTCTTTTATTCTGCTTTATTTTGTTATAAAATTTTTCGGAAATTTTTCTTAATTCTTCTCCTCTATTCATATTCTATTTCTTAAATATTGAGCCAAATATCTTACTCGATTCGATAATTTATTTATATTTTCGTCTTCATTAGTTTTTCCGATTCGGTAAAAGAATTAGCTTTAATTTTAAAACTTAATGATTTTGGATTATTTATGGATATTCCTAGTTCAGTTATTTCATTTCTTTTAAGGTAATAAATTTTTCCTATTTCTTCAAAAAAGTCTTGGGATATCTATTCTATCATTATTTCTAAAAGAATACTATGATGAGAGTTTGTTAATGCGTAATTAACCGGGAAAGTAATGGGAAGATTTTATCTCCTGGTCTCATTAAATTATTCCTTAAGAATCTATGCTCTAAAGTTAATGATTGATCTAGTCTCCGGGCATCCAATTGGTATATCAATATTTGGGTGGATTTTAAATTTTAACTTAACATAGGCTAAATTTCCTTCAATAACTCCCAAGATTTTGTCATTTGAGTCAGTATTCTATCATCTTTCAAAACTAATTCCATGGGTGAATTTATTCCTTCCTCGAAGGTTACTTTAATTAAACCTGTATGGCTCCTTCTATGGATATATCCTCTTCTTTCTATGCGCTCCTTTTTTAAATTTCTTTTAGATCTCCTAATTTCTTTTTATTTAATAATTGGATACAAGTATTTTCTTGTGTGTTTCGATATATCTATTGGAGTTTCATTAACTATTTTCCCATAATATATGATATTTTCTCTTTGATTAAATCTTTTCATTATTCCTCCAAGTTTTTTCATATTTGCATCATTTGCTAAATTTAAGTCTTCTTTTGTATTTTTCGAAATAACTTTGGATCTATTAAAAATACTTCCTTCATAATTCCCATCTTCTTCAGAATTTGTAAATGTTCTATATCAAGACTATCAATCTTTTCTTCTATTTCGGACATGATTAATTCTTAATATAGACTAAGTGGTTGATAAGCCATGCCCGATTTGGATTTCTTTGAAATTATTTACATGAATTCTTCACCACCGCTGCTTCCTTTAGTCAAGTTGAAAGAAATTCAATAGCGATGTAGTTTCAAAAAAGTAGTTGGAGAAAAATTTTTAGTTGTGAAGGGTATTTATTGATGAAAAGTAGAAGGAAATACATAGAATTTAATGAATCCACTCTCATGATTCGACTAGCTGGTATGAAGTCGGCACAATTCTCTTCAAAGAGAACTTCTGTTGATGAGAGGTTTTGTGGTGAATGGAAAACTCGCCTTCTGCCTCAACATAAGAGGACTTATTTATACGCTTAAGAGTGCTAGGTAATTTACAAAAAGTCCTTACATTATTTCAGCTCCAATAACCGCCCTTCAACAATTCACATGATGACGTGAGCGCCCTACGCCATTCTTTAATTATTGTATCGTCCGAAGTCTTTATCTTGTTGCCGACAATCCTTTTTTTGCCACGCATCTTTCACATGCATGATTTCCATTTTCTTTATCATCGAAGCATAGTAGGTCGAGACAACTGGTCGATAGTTCATTGATAGTCCTGGAGTGTGTAGAAAGGTAGTTCAAAAGTTTGTCGTAAGAGTGCCAAGTCCTTTTCTTTAATTATCTTTCCACTTGTCTTGCTTAGGAGCAAAGCATGCGGTCCTTTGTATAGAGCTTTAATGAAGGAATCTTTTCCAATAATTTGACACTGAGTGAAAATATCTTGCGCTTGGTTTGCTAGGATTGTAGTAATCTTGTCTTCATCATAGTCTTCACCAGTTGGTTCATCTCTCATTGAGAAGCTATTATTGCTTACTCCAATAAAGATTAAGTGCTTTGATGGTTGCCCAGTAGTAAAGTTTGGATAAGCTGAGTAGAATTTTAAGAAAATAGTTCCGCTTTTGCGACATTTCTCTTGTAAACTGACGGCTTCTTTTCGGACTATATGGGAACAAGCTAATCTCTTCTAAGTCTTTGTTCAAGTAAAGACATTCAATAAGTCCATATTGGAATGTATTAAATGCAAGTATTGATGATACTCCAGGAGTAATTATGGCTTTAACTCCGAATGTATTTCAGTTTACCAAGTAAAAACAGTTAATTTTTTATTTTTCAGACCAATTGGTCAATCTTTTAGATTTTCATGAAATTTTTCTTTTTAAAATTGGATTTGGAGTTCATGGTCTTTTGGAAAGTAGTTTGATAATCATCAATAGAAGAGGAACTCTTCCGAGTATCCTTATCGAGTCTTTGGTTCGTGGAGTCTTTATTGTTTCGGAAATGGTTCTTGGGCCAAGATAAATTTTTTTGCCCTTGCTTTGTCCTTCTTGATTATTTTTCAAAGTCTTTTCCTGGTGATCCTTCAAAGCATTTTCAGCTTCTTCTTTTTGTCCGAAATCCTTTGTGATAAACTCCGGAAAGTCCAATACAATGGAGGGACTGCTTTATGCCAATCATCATAGATACCGGAAATGGTCCATTGAAAATGGTGTACCATTTTTCTTTAGTACTTGTTTGAACTTGTTGGTTGATTTCTTTCGTGTATCTTCTCCTCGCAATTTCTCCTTTGTTTAGTAGTTGAAGCTCTAGTACTTCAATATTTGCTTGAATTAAGTCTAATTCTTTCAGCTTCGCTTTTCTAGTGCTTTTGGAGTTGTAGTTGCTTCTTTATTCCTTCGGTTGTTTGTTGCTCCATTCTCTGGATAGTATATCCTGCAAGAACGTTTTTATCTCCTTTAATATGGGAGATTGAGTAATTATATTGACAAGTTTCATTTGCCATCTAATCAATCATACTTGTTTATAAGTCCCTTTATGGTTTAAGTTTTTAAAACCTCAACATAAGTCGAGTCGTTTCGGACAATAAATTCTTTATCTAGTACATAAATCCGATGTTTTTCCAACATTCGGATTAAAGCGTGTTTCCTTTTCATGAGTAGGATAATTAATTTCACTTCCTAAAAGGTTCCCGGCATATATCGGCATAGTAATTCATTTTTGTATCCAGGGGTTTTGCCTTCATAACACCTCCCCGGCAGATCATTTGAGGCATCAATCTCAATAATAATTAAATCATCATCCGATGGATGATATAGTTTCGGGAAGATCCTGACAATAGTCATTCATTTTAATGATAAGTCTATTATCTTCCTCATTCCATGTCCGAGGGCATCTTTCTTTAGTTTTTGTTGAAGTATCCTTCTTTCTCACGCCAAGATTCTTGATGAAAACCTTCATTTGAAATATACGTTAGTAGTCTAAGAAATCTTTGCAAATCCTTTTTATCCTTTAATTTTGTTGGAAAATTCTGAAGTTTTTCCAATACATGTCGCTGCATTACTATTTTTCCTTTTTCAATTTCTAGTCCTAAGTAATTGATTCTATTTTGGGCTAAGACAACTTTCTTTTTGCTTAAAACTACTCCATGCTAAAGGCATCTAATAAGAACTAATTCTATCTTTTTGAAATGGTCATTTAAATCCTTATTGGTAAAAATTAATATATCATCAATATATATAAGACAAAAGTCTTTGAATTCTTGGAGAATTGAGTCCATTCTTCGCTGGAAAATTCCCGGCAATTGCTTCAATCCCATTGGGAGTATGTTCCACTCATATTGACCTCGAGGACAACTAAATGCTGTTAATGCTTTTGATTATTCAGTTAATCTAATTTGGTAGAAACCTGATTTACAATCAAAGGTACTAAACCAATTCATATTTCTAATTCTTTCAATAATTAAGTATTTTCTTGGAAGAAAGTATGCATCTCCTTCCATGGCTTCATTTATCTATTTATAATTAATTACCATCCTTCTTTTACCTCTTTTAATTTCATTATGATTTTCTACATAAAAGGCTGGTGCTGAATGTTTACTTTTTGATAGTTTAATTAATCCTTTTTGACACATTTCTTCAATATCCTTTGCAAATTCATCTCTATCCTGTTTTGTATAAATCATTGGTTTACATTTTACTTCTTTTGTTGGATCTTTTAACTTTAACTCGACTAAATCAGTATTTTTATTAATTCTTGGAGCTAAAGGATTTCCACTACATACTTTATCCAAAAGTTCTTCTATTTGGGCTGGAATTATTCTATTTGGTTCTAAATTTATTAATACATGACGAATTTTTTTTACATATTTCACTAATTATCTCACCACGATTCGGTTTGTGAGACTCTGATAAACGAGAGTAAGTACATTCAGAAGAATGAAAAATTGGAATTTGTATAATTTTACGAGATTGTTTTTGGTAGATAGATGGTGTTTTTAAGTTTATATATTCCAAATATTGACAAAATGGTGCGTATAGCCGTAGGAAATTATTTCCAATAATTACATCTATTTTAGCTCAGAGCGCCTTTTTAGGTTTTTAGATGTTTTGTACCTTTATAGGTTTCTCAGCCTTCGACCTTAACTAGGTCGACTTTAGCTCTGGTTCAACCTCTTTAGGTTTTTAGATGTTATTTACCTTTATAGGCTCGGCACTTCAACTTTAACTCTACGGATTTTAGCTCGTCGGCCTCTTTAGGTTTTGTATACCTTTATAGGCTCGACATTTCGACCGGGAGCTCCTACCAACCTCTTTAGGTTGTTTATACCTTTATAGGCTCTGCATTTCGACCTCGGCCTCGGTCGATTTTAGCTCGGTCGACCTCTTTAGGTTTTTAGCTGTTTTAAATAACACAATATTCTTGCCTAATAGCGCAATTGAAAATGATTCTATTTATTTATTTTTGTGGGTATGCCTCATTAAAACCTTCTCGGCCAAAACCTCGTGGGAAAAAGACCGAGATAGGAAAAAGAGTGCATCACCTATAACCTTAACTAAAATAAAACTTAAGGTGGGAAGTGTTCCATGTTCTTGGAACAACCTTTCCTGACAATTCTTCTAGCCTGTAGGCACCATTTCCCAGATTTTCAATTATCCCGAATAGGCGGCACGTTCCACCATGCAGCTTACCCTCTCTGGGGTCTTTTCTCCCGTCGTTTTGCGGTCTCGAAGCACTAAGTCACCTTGCACAAATTCCCTTGGCTGCAACCTCGAAGTTGTACTTCGGAGTTGCTTTTTGCTTGCACAACTCGTCTACGATTTTGCGCATCTCGGACTTCTTCAACCATGTCAAGCTCAACTCGCAGTTCTTCTTCGTTTTTACTTTGATCGTGATGTCGCCTTCGGAAAGAGAGTTCCAGGAAGCTCAACTGGAATCATTGCATCGGTTCCATAGGTTAGCTTGAACGGTGTTTCACCCGTTGAAGACTGTGGGTGAGCAATGGTAAGCCCATAGGATGCTCGGTAATTGTTCAACCCAAGCCTCCCATCCGTCAACGCAGTTGTCCTGAAAGCCTACAAGAACAAGACCTCCCATAACGTTCCGGATGATGATTTAGAGGGGTGATCCAAATCAAGATGACCTTAATGGTGATAACGGTCGAACTAGCCAACTTCTCGGTCAAGCAACACTTATTGACCAGGGAGCTGACTATATCTCATACCTGGCAACCTTCAAGAAGCTCGAATTCTGTAAAGGTGATAAAAGAGTAGGAAGACAAGCTAGTAGGGTTCGCCGGGGAGCAAGTCAAAACCCGAGGTTACATAGACCTCTTAACAACGTTTGAGAAGGAAGACTCTCCAAATCCGTGACGGTCAGTGCGTTATTGTAGATGACAAAGACGTCGCATAACATCCTTATTGGAAGACCGACGTTAAATGAACTCGGAGCGATTGTCTCAACCCCACACCTGACAATGAAATTCCCAGCCGACTCGGGAGACATAGTCGCGGTCGGGCGACCAAAGGCTAGCCGGCAATGCTATGTTGATAGCCTAAAGGTTACCCGCCACCGAGATGTCACAAAGAATGTCGAGGATGATAAAGGTAGGTGGTAAGCTCGGTCGATTCATGAACTTGACTAGCTTCCACAAGATGTTCGAACTAGATCCAAGGACGGAGATGTACGTGTCCGAGTCGAACCAATAGAGTCTTTAGAAAGGTTCCGGTTGGGAGCCCAACTCCGAACAAAGTGCACCCAAGTCGGTAGTCGCCTTGACCCTCGCTCAAACGAAGGCTTCACGAGGTCCTAAGAAAGAATGCTTGATCTATTTGCTTGGAAGACCTCGGATATGCCTGGTATAGACCCCAATTTTATGTGCCATAGGCGTCCATATGTCCCGAAGCCAAGCCTGTAGCTCAAAGAAAAAGGAAACTTGGCGAGGAAAGGCGCCAGCAAGAGCTCTAGGAAACTTCCAAACTTAAGGTGGGAAGTGTTCCATGTTCTTGGAGCAGCCTTTCCGACAATTCTTCTAGCCTGTAGGCCCCATTTCCCAAATTTTCAATTATCCCGAATGGGCCATACCGGTCATCATGAGCTTACCCCTCTCGGGGTCTTTTCTCGCGTCGTTTTTGGGTCTCAACACTAAGTCACCTTGCACAAATTCCCTTGGTCGCAACCTCGAGTTGTACTTCCGGAAGTTGCTTTTGCTTGCATAGCTCATCTCTCGATTTTCGCTGCATCTCGGACTTCTTCAACCATATCAAGCTCAACTCGGAGTTCTTCTTCGTTTTTACTTTGATCGTGATGTCTGCTGGAAAAGAGAGTTCGCCGAGCTCAACTGGAATCATTGCATCGGTTCCATAGGTTAGCTAGAACGGTGTTTCACCCGTTGAAGACTGTGGTGAGCAATGGTAAGCCCATAGGATGCTCGGTAATTGTTCAACCCAAGCCCCTTTTAATTGGCCTAACCTTCTTTTGAGCTCGTTTAAAATGACTTTATTGGCTGCCCCTGCTTGGCCATTTGTTTGTGGATGCTCAACCGAGGTCACTTTATGTTTAATTCCGAGGTTGGAGTAAAATTCTCTAAGCTCTTTAGTAATGCATTGGAGAATCCTCTTCGGTACAGCTCACCATCTAGGATGGTGTAATGGCAATATTTTAGACGAATTCGCCTCGCCTCCTTAGGATCATCAGGCAGTTTGTCCGAGGTTAAATACTCCCAAATCGGTGTCATCCAGCCACGATCATAGTGCTCGGTCATTATTACTTCGGCACTATTTATGCTCGGTTGGAGCAGGTTTTCCTGAATGAAAGTTCTTAACTGGCCAGCTTTCTTGGTGCTAGCCAATTTGGACAACAGATCTGCCCTGGAATTTTTTTCCCGAGGTATATGCTCATTAGAGAAATGATCAAATTCATAAACTAGGTTATTAACCTTGTAGAGATATCTGGTTAGTTGGGGGTCCTTTGTTTGATAATTACCCGAGACCTGGCCAGTTACAAGCTGTGAGTCACTTCAGCATTTTAATTCTTGGACCCCAACTTCTTTAGCTAACATTAGTCTTGCAATAAGGGCTTCATATTCTGCTTGGTTGTTTGGAAGCAAGAAACCCAAACTTTAAAGATTGCTCCAGGATTAGGTCATCGTGGCCCCTCGAGAATTATTCCAGCCCCACTACCCTTCAAGTTAGATGATCCGTCAACATAAAGGAGCCGGGATGAAGGATTCCGACCTCGGTTTAGAAGAGAGCTTCGGCAATGAAATCGGAGAGGCATTATGCTTTCATCGGCCCCCTCGCTCATATTGTAAACCAAATTCAAACAACTCTCCGGACCAAGCTATCATTCGTCTGCTAGATCGGGTTTTCTAAGTACTCGCTTTATTGGATGATCGGTTTGACTATGACTTGGTGCGAGTGGAAATAGGGCGTAACCTCCAGAGCTGCCATAACTAAGGCGAGGCCAGTTTTTCAATTACTTCATATCGCGTTTTAACGTCTTTCGGGATCCTACTCACATAGTACACGCATTTGTTGCTCTTCCTCTTCCTGGATGATCATCACTGGCCAGATTCACGATCGTTGTGAGATAGGTACAAGTACAGATCTTTGTCGGTGAGGCCGAGTGAGGATTGGGGAGATGCTAGGAAGAGTTTCGATCTTCAAAGGCCTTCTCACACTCTTGATCCGGATGAAATCCTTTGGTTTTTTCAAGAGTCGGAAGAAAGGTCTTGCCTTTTCTCGGACTTCGGGAGAAAGCGGGATAGAGAGGCTAATCCCAGGCGCTTAACCTCTGAATTTCTTTCACATTCCGAGGACTCGCATTTCCATAACGGCTTTGCATTTATCCGGTTAGCCCGATCCCCGGTGTGTTAGCATATACCCTAAGAACTTTCCTCCTTGTACACCAAATGAGCATTTTTCTGGATTTAACCTCATGTTGTATTTTCTGAGCTGGCTGAAAATTTCTTCGAGGTCGGCTGGGTGTTGGCTCGGGTCATCGGATTTTACCATCATATCATCAACATATACTTATAAGTTCTTTCCGATTTGGTTGACGAAAACATTGTCCATAAGCCTTTGATATGTTGCACCAACATTTTTTAAGCCGAAAGGCATTACCCGATAGCAGTAGTTTGCCCCATCAGTCATAAATGCCGTTTTTTCTTCATTGGGTGGATACATCCTGATCTGGTTTTAACCTGAATATGCGTCCAAAAAGGACAAAACTTTGTACCCTGAGGTCCCGTCCACCAGTCTGTCAATGTTGGGAAGAGGATAAGAATCTTTTGGGCATGCCTTGTTGAGATCGGTGTAGTCAGTGCACATTCGCCATTTACCATTGGCCTTTCTAACTAACATCACGTTGGCTAGCCAAGTAATGTATTTCACCTCTCGGATGAAATTTGCTTTGACCGGTTTGGAAGTTTCCTCGGCTACTGCTCGACGCCTTTCCTCGTCAAGTTTCCTTTTTCTTTGAGCTACAGGCTTGGCTTCGGGACATATGGACAGCCTATGGCACATAAAATTGGGGTCTATACCAGGCATATCTGAGGTCTTCCAAGCAAACAGATCAACATTCTTTCTTAGGACCTCGTGAAGCCTTCGTTTGAGCGAGGGGTCCAAGCCGACTCACGGCTTGAGTGCACTTTGTTCAGGTTGGGCTCCCAACTGGAACCTTTCTAAAGACTCTATTGGTTCGACTACGGACACGTACATCTCCGTCTCTGGATCTAGTTCGAACATCTTGGCCAAGCTAGCTGAAGTTACCGAACCGACCAGGAGCTTACCACCTGCGCTTTATCATCCTCGACATTCTTTGTGACATCCTGGTGGCGGGTAACCTTTAGGGTATCAACATAGCATTGCCCGCTAGCCTTTGGTCGGCCGGATCGTGACTATCTCTCCGGATTAGTGAGAATTTCATTGTCGGGTGTAGGGTTGAGACAATCGCTCCGAAGTTCATTTAACGTCCCGGTCTTCCAATAAGGATGTTGTACGACGTGTTTGGCATCTACAATAACGTGCACTGATCGATACTGGATTGGAGAGTCTTCCTTCTCCAAACGTTGTTAAGAGGTCTATGTAACCTCGGGTTTTGACTTGCTCCCCGACCGAACCCTACTAGCTTGTCTTCCTGCTCTTTATCAGCTTTTTGGAATTCGAGCTTCTTGAAGGTTGCCGGTACAGGATATAGACCGAGCTCCCCCGGTCAATAAGTGTTCGTTTGACCGAGAAGTTGGCTATTTCGACCGTTATCACCATTGGGTCATCTTGATTTGGATCTACCCTCGGAAATCATCATTTGTGAACGTTATGGGAGGTCTTGTTCTTGTAGGCTTTCCCAGGACAATGCGTTGACGGATCGGAGGGCTTTTACATGACGCCGCCGGAGCCGAGCTAGTCGTTCCTCCTCTGCGAAGCCTCCCGAGATTGTATTGATGATCCTCCGACTCCTCCTTCCCGATTCTTCATTAGGAGTTCTTTGGTTATTTAACCGGTCTCCGTCTCCGATTGTTTCCTTGCAGGTTTGCATCTCGATTCGGATTGTCGTGAATTAGTGTCTCCGTCGTCTTCGACGTGGAGTCGTCCGCCTCCATTATCATCTCGGCGGACGAAACGATCAAGACGGCTAGCTTGTACCAAGTCCTCAATCTTTTTCCTGGTTGTTCTCACGATCTTCGGTGGAGTGACCATAGTTTTGATGCCACATGCATTCTTTTGCTCCCATGTCGGCATTGGCCGGTCGAGGTAAGGTGAGTAACTCGGCGTTGCACACCTCTCGGAGGATGGCTGCCGAGACCTAGGTTTAGCGGAGTATAAGACTGGTACTGGGTTGCCTCTCCGAGAATTCCCTTTAGTTGGTCTTTTGGGTCCTTTGTGAATCGGACCCCTGTTTCTCTCTCTGTTCGAGACCAGAGCTCTTGTCCTCGAAACCTCTTTCTCTCCTTTTGAATTCCACCATCTCTTCCGAGTTCATGAAACCCGTAGCCTTTTCCCGCAACTCTTCAAAATCTCTCGGTGGTTTTCGAGATAAATACTCAAATAATGGCCCCGGCTTTAGACCGCCCATGACGGTGTGAAGGCAGAGTTACAAGCTCATGTTGGTAATTAAGATCATTTTAGCATTAAAACGAGCCATATAATCTTTGAGTGATTCATTCCTTTCTTGTTTAAAATTCACTAGCGAGACCAAGTGCCTTTTATGCCTCCGACTTCTCTGCGGTGTGCGGTGAACTTAGTTACAAGCACATCGAAGGAATCAATTGACCGAGGTGGTAGATTCATTAGCCAGGTTAAAGTTGGGCCTTGCAAAGTGGTTGGAAAAACTTTGCACATGACGGCTCCGAATCGGTCACCAAGTAAACAAGAAATAAAGGATTCCACGTGCTCGATTGGGTCCGTGGTGCCATTGAATTTATCGATGTTAAGGCGCTTAAAATGTTTAGGCATGATTACCTCATCGATGTCATCCGTGAAAGGCAACCTCCTGGTCGTCAGTGCTACCCTTTCTTTTTGGATGGTCCTCTCTGCACGAGATTTAGCCTCTGAAGCCACTGGGGGAGGTTTGGTCTTGGATGGTCGGTTAGCCTCCCAAGGAGAAGGCATGTGGGATGGATCTCTTTGGCTTGCCTCGGGTGAGGATTGCTCTCCGTCAGAAGGTGTTACTGATCTCTTTCTTTTCCGAGTTCTCAAAAGCCTTTGATTCTGCGCACGTATCTCCTCGTTCTCCTTCCGCAGCTGCCTTAACTGTGCCATAACCTCTCCCAGCCGAGGGTTATCTTCATTGACGAAAGGGGGAGGATGATTGACATGGTTCTGGTTCGTGTTCGAAGCCTCAAGATCTTCATGGTTCATGCTGTTCCCCCCTCCCCTTGGACCATTCTGTGTAGTCACCATCAAGCTTTCTTGTGGAACCGGGGAAAGTTTTTCCTCGGCCCCACGGTGGGCGCCAAATGTTCCTGCCGAGATCCGACTAGCCGGAATCTCGCCGTAGAACGTCAAACCAAGAGTGAACGATGGGGGTTGTTTTAGAGTATGGCTTGACAGAATGTTGTGTTCCGGTCCTACGTATCCCAATGGGAATCAAAGCCAGATGTAGTTCTAGGATCAACCCCTTTGGCGTAGTGATCTCGATCTCTTAATTTTGTATCTCGATGAATACCGAGTGAGCAATGACTCTTCAATAGTCTCTTGGTCGAGCTAGTTTCTCTAATACGCTAAGAGAGAGTCACCGGGATTCAGTGAAAAGTGAGTTTCTCTCAATGGTTCTCCTCTTTTTATAATAGGATTCCCCTCTCCTTTTGAGATCTGAATTTATCTCCTTTTATCTCTTAAATCTCCTTTGAGATGTGATTTCCTTAATTTAAGTGATATTATCTCTTTTAACCGAGATAAGATTATTTCGATAATATCATGATTCATTTAAGGATAATATCAATATCCTATCCCTTAATTTAGGGGATATTATCTCTTTTAACCTGGATACGGTTATTTCGGATAATATCGGGATAATTAAATGTGATATTAACTTCTTATCCTTAATTTACTGGATTGGGCCGTGTATTCAAGCTCGATGGCTGGTTTTACTCTTCTCAAGGTATAATAGTCAATGTTTTAAAAATCGAATGGATGGTTTGGTTCAACTGGTTAGACCGTGAACCGATCATGTTTCCGCTTCGATCATTTCCTATTATGTTGGTCTGCTCGACCCCAATTGGACCATTAGTTTAGGCTGGCCAAACCAATTGAACCATAAACCTTAGCTCTTGCAGGTGTGATCCCCTGGTTTGGTTTTTTAAAACATTGATCATTGATGATGATATTCTTCATAATTTAGTTTTCTAGGAAAACAATAGGATTTTAAGGATAGTGGATTTTACTATGTTGTATTTATTACATTGTCTTGTTGAGATTCCACGCGTTTACGCTTGGTCTTGGATTTTGCCATGATGGAAAAGTTATCGGGATAACTCAACCCGGATGTGTAGCTGCCTTTCTTTGTGGCTAAACGGGTTGCTTGAGGAATGTGGTGTTGAGTTGGGCCAAAAAGGTTGGGTATTCCGTTAGATTTGATGATGCTACTTCCAGCTCCACAAGGATCAAATATATTACAGATGGATTGCTTCTGAGGTAGAAGTTTAGTATAACTTGGACTACTTGTATTCTTTTTCCATTAAGATTAATTTAGTAACTTGAATGACTTTATTGGGAACTTGGCCTATCAAAATGTGATGCTATAGTTTTCTTTTCTCTTGATACCAAAATACAGAAGATATTATATCACTTTACTTTTGGTGAACTTTTCTTTTCATTTGTTTTAAGCCAATGGGATTCAAGGGCTGGTGAACCAAGTCCCCCCTCCCCCAACCAAAAAATAAAAACAAAAAGAAAAGAATCGTTACTTAGTTTGAACTTTGAAGCAGCTATGGTCCAAGGATGTCTCAATTTAAAATATATTGTTTTCCATGGTTTTGTAAGTGCAGTTTTTTAGATGGGAGAGCAGCTGATGCCTGATATGCATTTCATTGTGCTTACAGGGAAGCATTGTTGGATCCATATCTTTCTAAGTATTCTGTTATAATTGTTGATGAAGCACATGAGAGAACTGTCCACACTGATGTCTTGATGGGCTTGCTAAAAACTGTACAACTTGCTCGGTCAAACTCACATCGAGTGACATTAAGGCCTTAATTTTGGAAACAAGAATGTAAATAGTGTCATGTCATTGGAGAAAGAAAATGGTGGTTAGAGCAGCTGTTTCCATAAACAGGACCACCGTCAAAAATATGCTCCATTGAAGTTAATCATCATGTGTGCAAGCCTTGATGTAAGCACTTTCTGAGTACTTTGGTGGTGCCAAAGCTGTTCACATCCAAGGGAGACAGTTTCCTGTGGATATATTTTATACTCGCGATGAAGGGCCGTTTATTTAGGTGCTGCCTTGATAATGATATTCCAGGTCATTGGTTTAATCTGTTTATGTAGATTAGTAATGTGATTTAACTTTATTTTATTGCTAGAAATCTTTGGATCCTAAACAATGCATCACTATTGGTGCATTCGTTTTGCATATGTATTTATGGTATGTTTACAGTTTTGCATCTCATTCTCTATAGTGCATTGCATCAGTCATTCAGTCATATTGCTGCTAATATATTTTATATATTATTAGATTTATTTATAATATAGTGTGATGACTGAGAAATAAAATTCATAACATTGTTTTTTAAACTGTCTTTGATTTCTTTGATTCATTTAGAGGAGGGCCCTGGTGATATGCTAGTATTTCTGACTGGGCAAGCAGAGATTGAATGTGCTGAAAGGCTTATCAATGGGCGACTCACACAATTAACTCAACAAAGTCAAAAGCTTCTAGTTGTGCCTATTTTTGAAGCTCTTCCATCTAAGCAGCAACTGCGGGTCTTTGCACCAGCTCCATCTGGGTTTCGCAAGGTATCTCAGCCATGCATTTAGTCTTTCTTTTAATTAGTGTGTTAATTGTGGGTAGAAATGTAGAATTCAGTAAAAATATAGGGAAAATAAGTTCGAGTTAATCATTTGTAAAACTGTATTTATTTTAAACAGTTGACATGTGTGGGTTTCTATTCATTCTCTTCAAGCATTCTGTTTTCTTTGACCATGTCTACAATTTAAACTAAATGCTGCTCACCTCATTTAGAGTCTCAGTATGTTTAGGACATATGCGCATGCTTTCATATAGCATATTTTTGTTATGCAAATGTCTCAACTGGATGCTCGCTTGGGCACATATGACTTGTATAGTGATTATCTTCCCTTTTAGTTCATGATTGATAACACACACTGTCTTACCACCGATCATTACCATGTAGACAACATTCTCGTGACCGTGAATGTGATCCAACTCCTTTGATGTCGGTTTCGGCCTACGATTTCAGCACCAACATCATTCTCTTTGCAACATTGTGCTTCTTTGCTTCTATCAGTGACTTAGTTTGGTTGTGCTATACTATTTGTTCCATTTTTGCTTGTCTGTCACACTTGCCCAATCGCTTCGCGGCTCTACCAAGCATTTCCGCATACCAACCAATGATCTACCCTTATCGAACCAAGCTTTATATAATTTATTGTCAATCTGTCATTAAGGGTCACCGCAATTGCTAAATCTTTGCCATCGCCTCTACTACCTTTAATGTTTTATTTCACTTAACCAAGACAGCGTTGCCTTTAGGAACTATGTCATCTCAATCGGTTATAATCCCTAAATAGTAAATGGATGTACAAAATGGTGTCTGCACAGACCGTATAATTTTCAACTTGATCATCACCTATTTAATGTGAGCTTAGGTATCTTCAAAAAAAAATTATGAGATTTTTATCATATCAGGTAATCACATGTTTTTAATTGTATTCAACTAAGCTCTCTGTTGCTTTCTAAGGTGATATTGGCAACTAATATTCTTGAGACATCAATAACAATTCCGGAATCAAGTATGTAATAGATCCTGGATTTGTCAAAGCACGTTCCTAGCTATGACCCTAGCAAAGGCATGGAATCTTTCGCTATAGTACTTACATCCAAGTCCCGAGGCTCTGCAAAGACGGTATCTTTGCTAGATTACATTTTAGTGTGTTTAATGTTCAGTTGTTCTTGCAAATATTGGCCGAGTTAGTTCGAGTTAATGAAAATCCAAAAGTTTGGCTCGGTTTAACCGAGGATGACTTCCTTTCTCCTTTTAAGTTCAGTTTTGTAATGGACACCTTTGAATTTCATCATAAAACATGGTATTGCTTAACAAAGACTTCGAGATGTGAATCTAGCATCAATGTTTCAAATCACATATTTCATTTTTAATCGAGTACGCATGCGATGCGTACTCACTTCTTAAGTTCTAATTTTGCTTGTGGGTGAATATAGAAGATTATAAACCCTATAATATATTTTATCAACAAATAAATGATAAATCTTGTAATATAAAGCATCATTTTTCATTTTCATGAAGAATTTTTTAAGTTTGGAATATTTTTATTTTAGGGTTAAATATGTTTTTTGTCCATGTAAAATAGCTAAATTTCATTTGTAATCCCTCATCTTTAAAACGTATGTTTTTTGTCCCTCAATTATCAAAATAACTCACTTTTGGTCCCTAAGTTTAACTCGTTTCATCCGATTCTGATCCACAAATGGAATTCTACGTCCCTTTTCCACGTTTCTCAATTCACTAATACCAGATGTGCTTTCACATAGAAATAGAGACATGAAACTTCGTTTGACAGATCGGATCCAGATGACGTTAAGGATAAAAAATGAGCTATTTTGAAAATTAAGGGACCAAAAACATACGATATGATTGAAAATGGGGGACTAAAAACGAGTTTTCGCTATTTTACAGGGACCAAAAATATATTTAACCCATTATTTTATTTAGTAGCTCATTCTTGAATTATGATTTAGGTTTAGCTTTCTTTTTAAATCTTATTTTGGTTATAATGTTTGATATAACGATTAGAAGGATTTATAGGAACCAATTGATATTACTACTGAAAATAGGGAAAACCCCTTTACCCTTTCTGAGAATGTATTCCTAGAGTATTCGAGAGACTCTAGACTCTCCTCATGCCCAAAGGCCCCAACTATTTCCCAAATGACAAGATCCTCTCCTCTCTCAATCTCCCTATTATATATAGGCAACATTCTCCTAACTATCTCCCTAACCCCACTAACCAATTAACTAACTAACTAACTACTTAACTAACAATATCTAACAAGGACTTAGATGTAAATGATGGCTCCTTTTGATCCAAGTAGCTGACCCCAACTAGTGGGAAAAGGCTCAATGGTGGTTGTTGTTGTTTGATATGTTATTCACATAGCTAATTTTAGCCGGATCATCTTAATGACATTAATGGATATTTAAAATTACTTTATTGGAAGAGTAGTGTAAATTGATTATTGACTTCTTGGTATTAGTGGGCGTCTTGGGCGTGAAGGACCTGGAAAATGCTTCCGCTTATATCCAAAACAGAAATTTGATAAACTTGAGGATTCAACAAAGCCAGAGATTAAGCGTGCAACCTTTCTAATGTCATTTTACAGCTTAAGGCTTTGGGTGTGGATGACATATTAGGGTTTGATTTCATTGAGAAACCTTCAAGGTGAGACCTGTTTCAGAATTTTGGTTTGACAGTTTACCTAAATTTTGCATATTTGTGGATATGCTTATATTTAAAATATGCATGTGCTGGAATTTATTTTAAAAAAAATATTTTAGAGGGGTTTTAAAGTCACTTAACAAGATGGTAGAACTATCTCTTTACCAAGGAAATTCTTTTGAACCTATATATTAACCTTTGATTTCTAATTCTCATATGATGACCTAAACCTGGAGATGGAATTCCAATTGAATATTATCAAGTCCTTCAAATCAATTTTTCTTTATCTTGAAAAAATAAAGTGGATAATGAAGGATGGGCGTATATTATTTATATACGGAAATAATAATGAAGGTATGACTTTTATTAATATAAATAAATAAATAACCAAAAAACCAATAAAAATACTTTATATATTACTGCAGACATACTTTTAAGGAATATTCATACACTGATGAAGTAACACAGAAGAATCTGCAGAGTAGAGACTACAGCTACCAAATTTAACTCAGAACATTTAAATACTACTTTGAGGTTAAGGAATAAAAATAGAAACTATTAAAGGAAAATTAGAAGCATTTAATATTTTGAAATCCAAAAAGCATTTAACACTTTCTTCTTTAATTAATTAATAATTAGTGAGGAATGCTATTTGTATGCACATATTAACAAAACCCTTTATGTTATTGTACTTAGAAGTGTTCCCCCCATGCAAAAACATTACTCAAAGCTTTTGCCTATCACATGTTTGAGCAGGGCAGCTATTATCAAATCATTGGAGCAGCTATTTTTGTTAGGTGCTCTAACAGATGACTGTCGGTTATCTGACCCAGTTGGACATCAAATGGCCCGGCTGCCCTTGGACCCTGTTTATTCCAAAGCTCTTATTTTAGCTAGTCAGTTTAACTGCTTGGAGGAGATGTTGATAACCGTTGCAATGCAGTCTGCACAGAATTCATATTTTCTGTTCCTCGTGACAAGTTTGAAGATTGAGTTTTGACTGTATTACATCCCTGTCATATTCTCTTTTGATGTTATGATGAAACATAAATACAAAGATGAATCAGTGATTATATACTACAATAGGCCATCACTCTATTGACAATTTAACAAAAATATTTGTATATCAATGGTTCAAATATATGCAATTAGTAAAGACTGTAGGAAGATTCTAGTCTGTGTATATTTTCATACACTCTCTTTCTCTCTTCCTTATTTAAAGTTATTGTGTTTCTTCCTTTTTGACCAGGCAAATGCTGCAATTAAAAGCTTCTCAAGTCCAGAGGGAGACCACATCACTTTGATTAATGTATATCGAGCATCTAATGATTTCTTGGAGAAGAGATCAATTGAAACGGACAAAAGAAAAAGCGGAAAGGTTTTGAGAAAATGGTGCAAGGACAATTTTATTAATAGTCGTTCTCTTAGACATGCTCGTGACATTCACAGGTAGTTTTATGTTTAAGCTATATATCAAGATATCATGTACTTTTATAGTGTACTCTAGATATTTATGCATTCTGATTTCTAAAATGTTTTTTTGCAGGCAGATTCAGGGACATGTTGAACAAATGGGACTGAATCTTGCTTCTTGTGGAGATCACATGCTTCAATACCGCAGATGCCTTGCTGCTTCCTTTTTCCTCAATGCAGCTGTAAAGCAGCCAGAGGGAACATACAGGTATCTAATTTCAACTTCTAAACTCGGGCAGGCCCGTCAGGGTGACTTGCCATGCATACCCTCTGTAACAAGGTCAAACTCCATTCATGAATATATAATTTAGTTTTGAAATTCGTTATTAGTATTTTGACTCACCTGCTATGGCTGGGTGCTAATTGGAATGCTTACCTGCGTTTATAATTTTATCATATAATTGCTTTTGCTTTTCATTCTATAAAAAGACTCTTATTGCTTAGTCACTTGACAGGGCTATGACAAGTGGTCAGGTGGTCATTCAACTTGACTAAAAAGAAGCAGCAGTGGGCCGAAGAATTCATAAATAATTTCAAAGAAATCCAAATCAGGCATGGCTTATCAACCCTTAGTCTATATTAAGAATTAATCATGTCAGAAATAGAAAGAGAAAAGATTGATAGTACTGATATAGAACATTTACAAATTACTGAAGAAGATGGGAATTATGAAGGAAGTATTTTAATAGATCCAAAGTTATTTCAGAAAATACAAAAAGAAGACTTAAATTTAGCAAATGATGCAAATATGAAAAAACTTGGAGGAATAATGAAAAGATTTAATCAAAAAGAAAATATCATATATTATGGGAAAATAGTTAATGAAACTCCAATAGATATATCGAAAACACAAGAAAATACTTGTATACAATTATTAAATAAAAAGAAATTAGCTGATCTAAAAAGAAATTTAAAAAAGGAGGCACATAGAAAGAAGATAGGATATATCCATATAGGAGCCATACAGGTTTTAATTAAAGTAACCTTCCAGGAAAGAATAAATTCACCTATAGAATTAGTTTTGAAAGATGATAGAATAACAGACTCAAATGACAAAATACTAGGAGTTATTGAAGAAAATTTAGCCTATGTTAAGTTAAAATTTAAAATCCACCAAAATATTGGTATACCATTAGATGCCCAGAGACTAGATCAATCATTAACTTTAGAGCATAGATTCTTAAGGAATAATTTAATGAGACCAGGAGATAAAATCTTCTCAATTACTTACTGTGTTAATTACGCATTAACAAACTATCATCATAGTATTACTTTTAGAAATAATGATAGAATAGATATACCAAGACTTTTTGAAGAAATAGGAAAAATTTATTACCTTAAAAGAAATGAAATAACTGAACTAGGAATATCCATATATAAGCCAAAATCATTAAGTTTTCGACAAATTCCAAAACTAATTACTTTTCCTGAATCAGAAAAAACTAACGAAGACGAAAATATAAATAAATTATCAAATCAAGTAAGAGATTTAGCTCAATATTTAAGAAATAGAATATGAATAGAGGAGAAGAATTAAGAAAAATTTACGAAAAATTTTATAACAAAATAAAGCAGAATAAAAGAAATATAAAAGATTTTATATATGATTATTGTCTTAAAAGAGATTCAGAGAATAGAAATCGAAACCTAATGGAGAACATCGTTATTAGTCGATCCATATTTCACTGTGGATAAGCTGCTGCTCGACACGTGGCAGCTCTTCGTGGGTCCCACAAAAATTTTCAACGGCATTTTTTGATTTTCGAATTTTGAATCCAGTGCGACTTTTCATTTTTCATTTTCAATTTATTAAAAAAAAGTAACCCACTTTCTCAGAGACACTCTCTCTCCACTCAAGCCTTGTCTGCTTTTTTAACATCTTCGTTTCTCTCTCTTTCTCCTCTTCTCTTGGTGTAGGTTTTCCTTCCTCAGTTTTCTGGGTTTGGTTTTGAAATGGAAGGAGAAAGGGAAAGAGAGAGGGAGAAAATAGGTTTTCCTTCCTCAGTTTTCTGAGTATTGCTTCTAAAACTCAGTTGCAACCATTTGGTGGATTCATCAAAATTTCTGAACGGCGACGGAGAGAACGACGAGGAGTAAGGCGGCGGCGTGTTTCTGAATTCGTCCATCCTGGGAGCCCAATCATGTTCACCGGTACTACTGTAAGTCATCTTCTCCCAAATAAAGTTGTTGTCTTTCTCATCTTCTTGGATTGATTTTGCATTCATTTTTCTTCTACTGATTCAAACCTGTGTTTTAGTTAGTTTTTTAGTCCCCAAGGACATTTACAATAACATTATCGGTTAAGATTCAAGTGTTCCAAAATACACAAACTTGCAGGCGAATAGATGAAATGAGTAACTAAGTTCAGGAAACATTCATCTTAATGGGAATTGGATATAAGAACCCTCTTCCATTTATTTTTCAATTTCATTGTGGGGTTAATGAGTATCTTCTATATTATTATAATTGCCAAAACTTGTTTTTTTGTGTTTGTTGTAAATTTTTTTAAAGAATTGAACAAGTGATGAAATCTGATATTAGAATTAAATATAGCAAGTGAACTATGTGCACTCTTCTTGGTTTTTTTTTTCCTCCTTGTTCACATAGCTTTTTAAGAATAGTTGATTCCTTCATGCAGACACAAATGCTCGGCATGCTACAAGCAATATAAGAAAAAAGAGCATCTGATTGACCACATGAAAATCTCATACCACTCTGTGCATCAGCCTAGATGTGGGGTCTGTCAAAAGCACTGCAAATCTTTTGAGTCTCTCAGGGAACATCTTACTGGTTAGTTATCATTGCACATTCAATCTGATTTTCGTATTACTACTTCCATGTTTATACTCATTGTTTATCTTTTTAATGCCCTTTGGTTTCCTCTATATGCTTTAGGTCCATTGGCAAAAGGAATTTGTTAAAAGATTTTCTCTGAACAAGGTTGTCAACTTTGCTTGACACTATTTCATAGCCTCGGGTCTCTCAATGAGCATAGAGAATCATGTCGCCTATCTGCTCCTGTTCCTCTGGTAAGTTGATTAAAATGTTTTATGTATACATTCCATTTTGACCAACCAAAGAAACCTGCTTACAAACAGTGTTGGTTGTCTTAACTCTTCTGTTTTCTGTTCTTGTATGGAAGTTTATGTTTTGTGTGGAACTGTTGCAGGGAACAAGTGCATTGCCCAATATAGGCTCCCAATTTCATTGTCACGTTTCTTCTGATGAAAATCATGATGGCAGACCCCCTGGAGCAATTGCATTGGATTGTGAAATGGTTGGTGGTGGAAGTGATGGATTGCTGGAACCTTGTGCTAGAGTATGCTTGGTTGATGAAGATGAGAAATTAATCTTCCACACCTATGTGCATCCCCAAATCCCTGTTACTAATTATAGGTACCTTAAATTCTCATGATTGTTTCCCTTTACTGTCAAAGAGAAAGGTGGAGAAGTAAAAAGAGTGTTGGGTTGACTTTTTTTGAAATTTTCAGATTTATAACTGGGTTGACAGAAAAGCATCTTAGAGGTGGCATGCCTCTTAAGCAAGTTCAAGAAAAGGTATTGCAAATTCTATACAATGGAGAATCCATTGGCAAAGTTAGATTGGATGGTGGAAAGGCCAGACTTCTTGTGGGGCATGACTTACCTCTTGACTTTGATTGCTTGAATTTGAATTATCCTGATCACCTGTTGAGGTAGTTGTTTATTGATTAACTTAATTATGCTAAGTCATTCCAAAAATCATTATTGAAAACCCCATCTTTCCCTTAGTTTCTTTCTTATCCTTAAAAGGATTTGTCCTCTGAGAAATAAACAACTGTTGATTCGTTGGAAATCCCTTAATTCCTTTCTCTTTTCCAGTGATCATTTACAAGGTTATAAGATGTATTGTTGAATTCACTTTAAATTATATAATTGCTATAGTGATTAGTTTTTTGTAAACAAAATTAAGTTTTCAGATTTTAGGGATCCATTCTATATTCCTGATCAGATGCTTTATTTTTCTTCAATTGAATTATGCTAGGTTGACTAAAATTTTCTCCTGAACGGGCAGTTTGCTTTTGGAGAGCAGATTTTAGTATTTATCAGAAATCACTTTCTGCCTATGTTTGTGTTTTTGTGATGCAGGGACACTGCAAAGTATTGTCCGTTGATGAAAACAAACCTGGTCAGCCATTCGCTCAAGTATCTTACCAGAACATATTTTGGGAGTTGTTCACTTCATCTGTGTAAAGATATTTGTCATAGCACTTTTCTTTTGGGTGGGATTATGCTTGGAAGGTGCAAGCTATACTTCTTCCAGTGATTACTCTGTTTTGCATCTTCCTTTATCACATTTTACTGCTCTAGAGCCTTTCTGCTTTCTTTATTGAATTGTATCAGTGTTAAATCCAATGTTTTAAAAACCGGTTGAACTGGAGAACCGAAAAGGAGAGTGGTTCAAGGTCCAACCGATTCAACCGGTTTAACCGATGGTTGAACTGGTATGTATATATATATATATATATATATATTGACACACACATTTATAAATAGATCAAATAACAAGTATAATTTCAATCCAAGTTCTAATTTTCATGTTTAGTCCAAATTATTTAATACTTAAACAAGCACAAATTGGAGTACGTCATTCAATTTATGATGCTCTATCCTTTTTTTTTATTTAAAAAAATTCTGTTTTTTTTTAATGAACCGGCCGGTTTTCCGGTTTTGCCCCGGTTCAACCGGTTTTTGGTGATTTTTAGCGGTTGAACCTCTTTTCCGGTTCTGTGGTTCGACTAGGACTGCAGAGGGGTCCGGTCGACGGTCCAACGGTTGAACCGGTCCGGTTGGACCGGTTTTTAAAACACTGGTTAAATCGCTTTTTATGGTGCCGCTGTTCTTCTCTCTGGACAAAGTCCCAACATGCAGCTTCCTTTTTCAGACCATGATAGGCTTTACTGGAAACAGTTTAGCCGTGGGATGTGAGAGCATGATGGAAGTATATATGTCAGACAAATTAATTGATTTTTGTAGGTTACACTATTGGATTTTTTTTTATCTGCTAATTATTACTAATATTTATACTTTGTTTTGACTATGCTAATACATTTGCTGCTATTTATTACTGTTTTATACTTTGTCTTGACTATTTTACTACAAGGTCTTATTCAACTTAAAAGTGCTGACTGAGATAAGTAATATAACTCTTTCACCATGCCATGCTGATGCACCACATGGATCCCATGACATTACATTAACACATCATCAAGGTACTGGGGGCCAATTGTTATTTTTGCATTTAATTACAAAGTAATTTGTAATTATTTATAATATTTTACTGACTTGCAGTTTGGTATTTTAAGAATTGCTAAATTTTTATCTAAATTGTATTCAGGTTGCTTAGAGTCTACATGCAGAATTTGCTATTGAACATATGATTTTTGAGAAGTCTCCATGCTGGCATATCCTTGGATTCTCTACATGTCGGGTACATTCTCATGTCCAAGCACAATGTTTTAATTGAATCGATTTATCTCTTATTCCAAAAAAGGTTCAAAAGCTGTATTTTTTTTTATCTCTTATATAGATTGATTTAATATTAATTACTATAATTGTAGGGGATTTGACAAGATGATTGTTGATGTGAGTGATGATAGTGACAATTTTACTATGTTACCTCTAATCAAAGCTGAATAGTTTTTTGCCTAAGTTATTTTTCTTACAATTGTACTTAGATAATACTCAACAGTGTAGTTATGTTACATGAAGTCATATCTACGCATTCCATTGTGATGAGAGGATTCATAAAATTATAAATGATTCTACAGAGTACACAATGGTAATCTGTTGTGCTTTTTGTAAAAAATGTTAATGGAGGGAAAAACTACCATTGTGCTGATGGTTGAATTTTATCACGTGCTCTTGGGATATTACTTGGTGCAGGATATTGATAGGATGTTTCTCTTAGCAAATTTAAGGGGAAGGTTCTTTTGATTGTCATTGTTGCTTCAAGATGGTATGGACTATAGACTCCTCAAGGAAGATATGCACCTCTATATTTGTGTTAGAGTCTTATTTTTACTCTTTAAGCTTTCTCCTTAATTTCCTGCTCTTACTCAATGTACAAATGAAAATCAAATTAGACCTAACTTAATTATGTTTAAGTTTCTGAACAGTTATGATTAAGTGAATAAATTTCCTCTGAATGATAGTGGTTTTACATCATCAAACTCATATAATAATGAAATACATGATACATATACAGGTTTGCGAGATAAACATATTTCATTTGGGATCTAGCAAAGGAGGGTGACACATGCATTAACATATGATTTGGGATGAGTTCTATAGAGTTGACCAAAGATTGGATGATGGTTCTATATATATAATATGGGAAGGCAGAGCCGCAGAGATCCATTATTCTGTTGAGGTAGATTTTTAGTTTTTTTTTGTTTTTTGTTTTTTTGTTTGTATGATTGAGATCATTATTATTTGGGGCATCACATTCTTTTTTTTGTAAGTATCTTATGGGTCAGATTATTTGCATTTTTCACTGGTGGTTTATATATATTCTGAATGGGATCTTTCCCTAAAGATGATATATTTTTCCTCACCCTCATGTGCATCATCATTTCATTTTTCTGAGCCTACTTTGAACTTTGCCTTACTATGTTGGTTAATATTTTATCTTTTTGCTGCATTGGTTCTTAAGTGGCCATTATCCGTCATGACATATGACATTGGGTTGGGTCTTTTCAATACATTCACAAATTGCAACTTGCAATACAGAAAATGAGATGCAATAAAGAAAATGGAACAAGGTTTTGAAACTTGTGATGCACCACCATGCGGCTAGAGAGTGGATAGGAGCACATAGCGGATCCAGGTCATAGGTTCAGAAAAATGGGTTAATGGGTCTTCGTTTATCACAGTGGCTTTGTGAAGGTAATTCTTACATTATCCCCCTCTCCATGTCTTATATTAATTTTTAATTTAATATACACTTTCATAAACTGACTGATGTGATTATAAGACTTTTGTGATTTTTAGGCAGTTGATAACAAGTAGCTAATTTTGATCACCTCTTTCTTTGCTGCAATTTATTTGATTTTCTACATTTTAAAAGGAGTGGCAATTGCCATCTTCCTTTTGGCTTTATGTTATGCAATTTGTTCCTTTTCACATGAAGACTCAATTGCTGCAGGGAATTGGGAGAAGAAAACAGATGGAATGATGAGGAGGAATAAAGGGGGAAACCCTTAATTTGCAGGTGTTGGTGGTGCACAGCAGTAGCAAAGAGGTAAATTCTTCAATAACCTTTCTTAGTATGTATTGTGAGAGCTTTCCATGAGCATTCCAATAAATATGGTTCTTTCATAGCATTCCTAAATAAATTATTCTGATTTTCTTTGAATTATGTGAAAATGCCAAGTGCCACGGGCACAAATTATTGACATGCTGAATTATTTGGTTGTTTTCTGCTAATATTAAGGTAGTAGGGCTTGCAAAACAAGTTTGTGTTCAGAAATTGAATATTATGTCCTCTTTCGTTTTTGTTTCAATAATCTGCCATTTCCATTCAATCATGAAGAAAAACAAGAATATTAGTCATCTATACTTTTGTCAATGAGCTGCAACAACTTGCCCTCGCCTTGGGTTAGGTAAAAAGACATGAATTTTCTTTTTGGTGGATTTTTTTGTTAGCAAAGCTTTAGGGGGACCAACTTTATCATCTTATACACAGGAGGAAGGTCAGAGATTTAAAGTTTTGAGGAACCATTAATGCAACAGGGAGCTGATATTGGGGGATTTTATCCTTCTTCCAAATTTTCCAAAATTTAAAACAGGAACTTGGGAAGCGAGGGAGACTCCGGAGCCTTAGCTGAGAACTGAGATTGCCTCGTTAGGTTCCAGGGGGAAATAAGAAAGAAGAGTAGTTAAAGTCTATGGGGGAAAAAGAGTAGTTCAATAGAGGAAACCTTTCGGTCGTTGAGTGAATATGTCTACATTAGTGGTGATGGTGTGATGGGTCTAAGTGTTGTGGTTTAGCCATTTCATTTGCAATTCAACTATTGGTATATTTGACTTGGTTTATTTAGTGAATACTTATTGTTATGTTGTTTAGATATTAAGTGTTTGATCTTGATCTTGATTAAACTTGATTTATCAACTTCATTATTCTTTGGATAATATAAATACATTGCTTGGTTGTTAATAAATTTAATTTGCCAATAATTTATCCAAGTCTCTTATATGTTGAGGTAATACTCATTGATTAACAGGGATTTTCAAATATTGCATTTTGGGAAGTCATAGTTGGTGCTTTCAAGATTCAGCAGCTGCGTTATGCTTGTGACCTATGCTGCATACCTACTTTCCGGTTAAAAAGTCAAAAAAAAGTTTTTATGTCACTTTGAATGAGGTTGGATGTCCTCTATCAAGCATGTTTTTCTTGAACCAGGGGTATATCATGTGATACAATTGATTTGCTTGCTCTTTAGTATATGCCGTCTTAATTTTGTTTTAAATAGGAACTTAAACATATGAACTGTTTAGGCTTATATATTTTGGAGAGGATGGCATCCTTTTTACTCTTGAACCAGGGGCGGACTACAAAATCATGTCAAACTTTAATTTTTGAAAGGCTTGATTGTTATATCCTGTAAGAGTAACTACTAGACTGACATAATGCAAGTCTAAATATTGCTTGAGTCCTCACCCAAAGTCTTGGGGCGTTGTTCACGATTCAAGCCTGAAGGATTCTTGCATGAGGGGTGCATTAGATATATAAACAATTCATATGCCTTCTATTTGATTGTGATGGCTGATAAATTTAAGTTATTTGACCATAGTCACATGGCAGGATCTTGGATCTTGCCAATCTGGTATAGAATCGTGTTTGAATTAATGTACAAGCAATTTCACATTCTCGATTATTGTTTTATATGAACTTATCCATATATTTTCTATGATTTTCAGAGTTAGGTTATAACTTGCTTACTATTGACATGGTTGGATATGAAAAGATTAATGAAGTTTGTAATATACTATTATGAGCAAGGTTCATACTAAGTCACGATTAAGGTTATTAATGGTCCCTATTGGAAGGTTGGATTTAAATGGCAAAAGAACAATTAAGACAGTTGGGAAGGACAATTGAATGGAGGAAGATTGCAATTGCATTATGAACTCTGTTGATCTTTAAGATTGCTTCATATTTAAATTTTAGAGAAATTTTATAAAAAATATTTTATGAAACAAATAACATACCGAACCAATGAGGAAAAATAAGAAAATATTATAAACATTGAAAAAGGGGTATTTTAACTTTTTTGGAGCAGTACTTTATAAAATAAAGTTAGAGGCAAGTGTGATGTATTTTTAGTTTAAAATTTTATTTTTATACTACTTTTTTTTATATTTATCTTCCATCATAACTTGGTTTTCCAATATAGGATGAGTTTTTTAAATATCCGCTGAAAACATAGTAAAATAAATTTTTTTATTATAGTTATTTTTAGGTTATGTTTTATTATAATTATAATATTATGTTTGTTACTCCATTTTACGAAATAGTAATATCACAATAAAAAGAAAAATCAAATATAATATGGAAATATTTAGTTTCCTTAAATCGAATATATTAAGTGTGACATGTTCGTTCTTAACTATAAATATTTTTGACATCATAAATGTTTAATTTTTTATAATGTAAAATTAATATGCCATTTTTTGTAAAAAAAAAAATGAAGAAAAAAACATGCAATAAGTGTATTACTGTTAAGTCTTTAAAAATTTGTCACCTACATTATCCATATGTTTTTTTTATGAAAATTTAAATAAAAAATAAATTTAATTCTCACTTATTTAATGTTTTCCATTTAACGAAAAATTTACCCGTGCATTTGCACGAGTCCACAACACTAGTATTATAAAAAAGGAAAAAGAACTTGTTAAATTAGAAAATAAAAGAGAAAAATATAGAAAACAAATTATAGAAGGGATAGAAAAAATAGGAAATATTGGATCCTCAAGTTCCAAATCAACATCATCTAATTATTTTAAAATAGAAGCACCACCTTTTGAAGATAGTGATAACGAATAAACGATGAAAATATACTCAGAATTTGATGATGAAACCGAGAAAGAGATAATAAGTGTGTTAGTAATGAATTTACCTATTGATTGTAAATTAATAATTGAAAAAATAAAAGCTCAATATAGACAAGAAGACTATTATTTAGCACTTATATCACTAAATATAGAATGGAATTACATGGAAGAAATATGATTGACTTTTGAATATGATAGACTATCTGAGTCTGATATATAAGAAGAATATAATTTATTAGATGATTAAATGAATCAGAAAAAATTATTTTCACTGACTAGAAGGGTGGTACCATTTTGGTGTCAGAGCTAAATAATTATGGATTATTAAAATATAGAAAAATTTGTACACAAATTAAGTATGTTAGATTTAATAAATCAAGATATACTAAAAGAATTAATACATGAATTAAAAGTTGAAGCAACTGATACATGCAATAAACATATAGAATATCACTATAAATATTGTGATTATAAAAAATACGATAAAAAAATAGATTTAATAAAAATCATAATTACTAAATTAAAATTATAGATAGAATAATAATAATCATAGATCCAACGACTCGCTGAACCAAAGTTACCTGCCTTTGAGCCCCAGAGAATTAGAATCCGGAGAGTCTACATACCGGGCAGAGAAATGGGTTTGACCATTGCTGTTTGAATTGCACAAGTTGCCAGAAGCAGGGTTTGACCATTGCTGTTTGAATTGCACAAGTTGCCAGAAGCAGCCATTGAAGGTATATATATATATATATATACTAGTGTAATGACCCGTGCGTAACGCACGGGTAGTTTTTCAAAATAAATAAATAATGCTATAATATTTAATTTTATTTTTATTTATTAGCACTCTTCATCTTTCAATATATTTATATCATGAATACACACTATAATGTTGATAATGAACATACATTTAAAATGTTAGTTTCATGTTAACACCAAGATAAAATATATCAATATTACTAAAATGGTGTAGCACGGTTAGCACATAACTGGGTCCTTGAAGTATGTGCTTAGAGATTCGATACCATGTTATTGTGTATGGAAGAGCATTTATTGAGAGAGGTAAGCCCCTTAAATGAATTTCAATACCTCGAGGAATTAACTCTAACTCCCGGCGAGACGATACCGGATTCACACAAAGAAAGATTTTGTTGACATTAACTTTTTAAATATTTGTTATGGAGGAGAATAACATTGAACTAATAAATTTATAAATTTAATTGTTATACAATGCCAGTGTAAAAATATTTTACACACCAACTAATTACCAATTGCCATATCATTAAAATTCTTTGAATCTTATTCTAACCACCTTAAAAGTAATTCATATCCTCGATTTGCGATTGTATACCAAAGTGTAAAGTATTTTTACACTAATAGTATACAAAAATTTAACTCTAAATTTATTTGATAATGATAAATGGTTAACGTTAATATATAATGTTTGTAAACATTATGTATGTTATTATTCACTTCATTTTTCGTTTCTTTCACGCTGTCCCTCTCCACTCCAAAATATACCATTAACCACTAAGTGACCCCATTTTAAAATAATAAGTAACTAATCACCTAATTTTAATAAACCCTAGACATAACACCAACTCACTAAATTCTCTTAGTTGAGCATTGTGTGCCATTTGACTTAACCATCAAACTCAATAAAGCAATAGAATTAGTTATCATGTACACAATTAGGAAGTCACCACCAAACTCAATAAAAAACCATAAATAGGATCAAAAGTTTACTGACTTGAAACTTAATGAAGCAAAGTGTATGCCTCCTGCTTCAAAAACTTCATTTGCTTAAAACCAGGTTGTCCGCATCATAAAGTCGAGTTCTACATATCAATCCAATACTTGCACAACATAGAAAATACTACATAAACTGAACAAAAGAATGTATAGATGCTACCTCATATCTTGTTCAAGTTCAATACAGAAAGCTGAAATCTTACCCATATTTCGTTCAAAATCTGTTAGGCTAGTAGCTGTACAAAACTATGACCTAGCTTATATATATATATATATATATATATATATATATATATATATATATATATATATATATAAACTATCCATTCCAACATTGTTATATAAGAAGAGATAATTGAAGTTAATATATTTGTTGATTAAAAATATACTAAAATATTAGTCTTTTGAGAATGCAGTGGCCATGGCTTTTCAATACATAAACTAAAATAATAAACTTGCAATGTGAAATAAGAAAGATGTTAAAAGTTATAATATGCTGATCCAAGTGTCCATTTCAACAAAAAATAGTGGACTAAGGGAAAGGAGGCCTATGAAATAACGTGCTTGAGATAATGTATCTTGTTCAACAAAACCTGCCACTCCAAAAGACCAACGCTGTTGTGTTTGACTTCCCCTCTGCTGGTCTAAATAGCAAAAGCCACAAAAAAGGGGGAAAAAGCCAAAAAAAATCTACAATCCATAGGGACTAAGGGAAAGGAGGCCTATGAGATAACGTGTTTGAGATAACGTATCTTGTTCAACAAAACCTGCCACTCCAAAAGACTAATGCTGTTGTGTTTGACTTCCCCTCTGCTGGTCTAAGTAGCAAAAGCCACAAAAAAAGGGGCGGGGGGGGAGGGGGAAAGGCAAAAAAAAACTACAATCCAGAGGACGAAGCAGGTGACGTGTTTTCATAAAAACTTAAAACCAAATGCAAAGACCAAAGATTACAACAATGGATGCCAAGGGGACCACAAATTTTGACTTCAATTAAAGATTGTCAAACACTAAAAAAAGGTGCAAGCATGAATGTCATCAAAATAGGAAGCCTTTCAAAACCAAAACATTTAGATAAGAAACAACTTAAGAACAATCAACTACGGATGCAATCTACAAAAAATAATGATTAAAAATACTTATAAGCAAAATACAAAGAGTAAAAAAACTGTAAGCAGCAACAACTACAAAATGCTAGGAATGTTCTTTTTATAAGAACATGCACTTTACTAATATATAAAATCATCCATACATCCAATAGAACACATCCGGAAAAGTAGAACATATCTTTTTATAGTCTAATTTGAGTCCTGGAGAAGAATGTAGATAATCTATAGCAAAATTTAAGCAATAAGTAAATATAAATGATTGCAAAAAAAAATTTACAAAAATTGAACACCCGTGAAATGAAAACCATCAAAGTCTTAAACCATCTCATAACATACCTTACTCTTTTGTTCCATAATCAAACCTTAAACTATCCAACTTTTAAATTCAGTTGATGAGCATGAGCTTGATTCTAAGACTGCAAAGCAAAAAGAAACCAACAATAACATAAATTCCTTTAACTTGTTATCATTTGGCAACAAATATTGTTCCCAACACATATAAAAAAGTTATCAAAGTCATGGTCACAGCCTGAAATCTGAAACCATTGCCATTGAAGCCAATGAGAAGATAAAGCATGAAAAACAACCTTAGCAATTTGCAAGACTAATGTTGATACTAAGTAGTATGACAAAACTATCAAAACACACTCCCAAAAACTCATTAGCATGTGCCTTGCACAAATGATGGGTCTTGGTTTAAAAGTAAATAATTAAAATTATAAAATAATAACCACATAAATATGACTTCACAAAATATAATTTTAGTAACTATACACTTCACAAAGGTATGGAACAAAATTTGATATTATGCAGGGCTTCCAATGAATTAATTGCATTTACCTTTATGTCAATAATTATACGCTTCACCTTCTACCTTTATCAATTTTTATCACATCTACCATTAACATTAGAATTCTTTGCTGTTATATGAAAAAAAAATTCAACTACTGTAGATAACATAAGCAATAGGAGGAACTTTGTCAAACAGCAAAATGCTTGATGAATAAACTCTGTCATTTATGTACTAAGTATACAAAATATAGCAAATGTGCCAATGATCTATGTACTCAAATCCAACTCACATCAAAATCATGGATATAAGGATACAAAAAATGCTGAAGAATTATATATTGGAAAACAAACCGGAGAAAATGATTCTAAGGTCCTGCATAATTATAGCCCAATAAATAGAGCTCCAATTAAAACAATTTGCCAATGCAAAGATTTAAGCAGTTTCACTTTTGTAGGTTCATTAGTAATGGTAATTGAGTAAGACTGGGTATTTACAATGTTAGAGCTAACTGAGAATGAAGTTGTAAACCATCGTGAGAATATTGTCAAGCCACATAAAAAGATGGTTGTATAATTAAACAATATTCAAAACCTCTTGATAGAGGGAACTTTATGCAGAGCTTTATATGTAAACTTGATTTTGTTTTAGGAAAAAAAAGTGGCGAGAGATCATTACCTCGCACATGTTCTTGGCTTCTTCCTATTTTTGTTCCTTCACCTCACCTCTTTCAATGCTGCACTTGGAAATAATCAAAGGAAAAATAAAGTAGAAAGAAAAAGGAAAAATAGAAGAGGTGCATCGGAAGGGAAAAGAAAGTAGAAAGATGAAGGAAGGGGGTGCAGGAACCTCTCGCCGTCGTGCCACCGCCGCCATGTGCGGTGCAAGAGCCCTATTATAAAGTCCTTCAACCATGTCCCAGTTACTCACAAAAATACTTTGGAATCAATCAAGATAATAGTCAGAAAATTAAAACTTGAGCAAGGGAGTAAGATATAGAAGCTTCTTGGCAAAAGTAAGTGTAAGAAACTGACACATAAAATCAAATCAAGTGTAATCAAAATAACGTAAAACTGAAGTTTCACATTGGCCATTGAAAAAAACGAAATCCCTCTGATTCTAGGAAGTAAGATCTTAGAAACACAATATTCATCAAAAATGGAAATATCAAATAAAAAAAACAGAGCCAAAAAAAATAGAAGAAATGGGAAATTGGAGGGAAGTGGGAAATTTATCACAGCATATTTGACCTTTCTCAAAGATGTTCACTTACACATTCATTCAAATAGATTGTAGGCATGTAACAAAACTGTCAAATACTTCACTTACCCATTTCATGAAATTGCTGACCATAACAGATCCTCAATGGATACCACAAATCATGGACCCAGAATATGTATAAGATAATAAGAACAATAAAATGCCCTCCAAAGTAAAACCCCATTATTCATCAAGAAACCAGAGCCATAATGAAACAAATGCAGGGCAAGTTATTTCACAATAAGAAGAGATATTGAATCTTAGAGAGAGAGAGAGAGTAAAACCTTCAACCAGTTGAGAGGAACCTAGGAGATAGAAGTCCTTGGCTCCTTACAGCCGTATAGAAACCTGCCGCCGCCGCCGTTGGAGCTCGTCGTCCTTCTTGCTCCTCGTTGGTTCTTCTTGGTGGTCCGTGGTAGTCGTCCTTGGTCAGAGAGAAGGAAGGGAAAGAATGGAAATGGTACTGGTTGAGTGTGAAGAAGTGAGAAGAAGAGGTGATGTTACATCCACAATAGTTACACGTTTCTCCAACGTACATGACAAGCAAAACCAATAAATTATAATTAATATTAAATAATAATAAATAATATTAAAATTTAAATCATAAATCATAAATCATATTATATTTATGAGAACCTTTTACTCTTTTATTTATCAAACAATTTCAAAATCAATTCTCAACGATGATTATAATTTACTTATCTACCGTTTAGCACAAGGATCAAGAGGATGTCAATATATAATTAATATTTATATTTAAATATAAATATTTAAATATAATAAATATTAAGTATTAATATATATATATATATATATATATATATATATATATGTATATAAATACTAAAATATAGCAATTAATTTGGTTTTAAAATTCTTGAACCTGATAACCGAACCAATCACCATTAGGTTTGGTTCAGACCCATATAAAAAAAAAATACAAACCAATTTAATTGGATCAGTTCATCAAATTATTCGTTCGGTTTACGCCGCTAAACTTTCCGAAGAACACAGTAGTTTGCTATCTTTCTTGGCTAGAAATATTTAAAAACAAAAAAATTATACACTTTAAAAAATTAATAATAAAATAATAAAAAATCCGAACAAATCAAAATGGGTTCGATTTGACCTTCAGTAGCACCCGGTGCAAGAGTACCAGCCAACCAGGTAAGAAACACACCTGAATGGGCATCATCAAATTTTGCATCAATGTTTGCAGCTCAATACCAACATGAAACAGGTATTGAAATAACTAACACCTATAATCAATTAAAAATTTAAAATGCAACAGGAAAATATCCTTTTCTACTAATTGAATTGCTAATTTACGTTTTGTAATCAGTGTCAAATGACTCAAATCCTCAACTGAAGGAAATTTATAAAAATCCAAAGTTTAACCACAAGATCGGTGCAAAAGAGCATAAAGTCACCATAGAAACCCATCTTACAACTCTGAAGTAATACTGCAAAAGTGAGTATCATGTACTAATCACAGTATAGAAAGTTCAGTAAATAATGGTGCTAACTATTTATTTTGCCACCATTCTTTTGTAATATCTGCCACAGAATATATAGGATCATGTTTTATTCAAATGTCATTGTTGAGTACAATTATGATGTCCTCATGCAACAAAATTAAAAATGAATATATGCTCAAGTTGTAAAAAAAATCAAAATGCTTTCCTGTAACATATAATGAAGTATAATCAGATCACCACCAAAGAATGCCAAATTGTTGATAGCAGATGGTCCATGAACCATTACGACCACACTTCTAAATAACTTAATCAAGGCAGATTATAAGACAACGAAAGTTCAAAATCACCACCACCAATCAAGGCATTTAGCATATACACATACTCACCAAAATGTAACACTTACATAATAATGTTTAAAAAAGGATGGTGAGTGGATTCATTAAGCTTCACATCCTTTGAAGGAAACACAAAAAAGGTTTAATTTTTAGAACTGAAGATAGGAACATCTAAGTGGTTTTCAAGATGCAGAGTTCTCATACCCATATATACATGAACTGAACTCTTCAGATAAAGGTGGTGACAACAAATTGAGAAAGTTTAATAAGAATGATAGAGAATAAAAAATAAGGAAGCAAATAACAATTACCACATGAAGCACTTGTAAGCATTTTTCCAACCTTATATCCATATCTAAAGGCAAACTGAATAATATATCATCATGTTATTCATTAAAAAAGTAAACAGACATTCACTGACAATACAAAACTGAAGTATAGGCGTTTGTAGTGGGATAAGAAATCAATCAACAGGCAAAAAAGTATCATCACAAGAAGAATCTCTGTCTATAATTGATTAGGGGAATTACAACCATAAACCAATAAAATCTATAAGCAAATATTTGCATGCGTAGAGGAATTTCCTCATATAAAGCAATTATCACATGCATACAAGAAGGCGTGATTTGCTTAATAAAAAGAATCAGTAATTCTCACTTCAATAGCTGGAAAAATATGAACCTTAAAAACCAAGGTTAAAAAAGGAAATAAAACCAGGAACATTGTTCTAAGCAACCAATGTCCTTGGCTCTAAACTTCTAATAGCATGTAATCTCATAATAAGGAGAATGGAGGGTGTGATAATGGTTTCATAATCCAACAATAGCTTGCAATATCTTTAATATATATATGAAAATTACATTTTGTTAGCAATGCAAGTTCACAGCAAAAATAAATGACATCTTATGCCCCATTTATTGATCCTATGTATAAGCCAATGTAACTTTTTATCATACTAAGGTATGAGGATTTAAACCAATAATTTGATTGCAAAATTGAGAATAAATGCTTAGGCTCTTGTGATATAGATTATGGTAACAACATTGATAAAAAGGATTAACTTCAACAAAGAATTCTGGGGATACCTTTGGATCCCTGGAATGCCACAACAAAGCCAATGATGCAGAGCTTCACCAGCTGCAGCATCAAATCCAAAATCACCCTCATCCCATACCAATCTCCAAACACAACGTCTTCAGTGTAGATTCAAAAGAAAAAATAAATTACAGATTTTGAAGTTGGTAACTTGCACCAAGAACAAACGGAGTCGAGTGGAAGAAGAAGGCCCACATATAGTGACACATGACCCAAGCAATGAGAAGTCATTTTTTTGGAACAACCCAACACTGTTTTTGGTGAAAAGGAAAAGACCAAAAACATGTGTTTCTTGATAACACGACCTTTAGAATTTCATAGCGGAAGAGGTAAAAGTTGAGCTTTTTTCCACTGAAGTTGGTAAAACTAAGTTAAAAAAATCAAACAAATGTAAAAAATAAAATAAAAAATATAACGTATACACTCACAGTCCAGATACACTTTTAAGAAAGCTCGTGAGGGCGGGGCAGAGAGACTAACAGGAACATACCCCTTTCTCCACCTTCTTATTCATCTTCTCTGCCATCTTAACTTGTTTATTTGGGGTCTGGCCACATCGAAGTCTTTCAGAACTTATCTTTTATCAACCTGAACACAACTAATCAATTAATTGACAAAAAAAAAATTATAAAATTCTGTGTCATATTCTAATCAATTCATATGACAAAGACCAAGGGTCACCATAATTTCGCATAAGCACTATCGATTATTGGATCCTCCAAACTTTCCCAAAGCAAGTAGCAATTCCATATTGAAGAAGCAAAACAGAACAGTGGCTAAAAGCCTAAAACCACAAATCTGAACCCGATTCATCATTTGTTTCCTATATATGAAATGAAGTTAACATAGTAAAAGTTCCAACTCAGTGAATACCCTAAAAACACATCAGTTCAAGATGCGCTTTCAAAATTTGACACGAACCCAAAAAAAAAAGGCAAGAAATAGAATCTGTAACAAAATCTTTAAGAAGTGGAGCTCGAAATATCATGTTAAAGACTTCAACCCCAAAAAAAGGCATAAATTCGGATTCTTCAAAAGAACCCTAACTAATCACAGATATCTTCAGAGAGAGAGAAGTTCATACCTAGCTCTTGATTTTATCCACACCCACGCAACTGATTCATACCGAGGGAGATGAAGCGAGCCGAAAATGCATCAGATTCGTCGAGAGACAAAGCAAATCGAAAACACAGCTGTGAGGGGAAAGGAGGCGCGACGGCGAGGGGAGGCATGGAGTGGGAGAAGCGGCACCAGAGAAGAGTGAGACGCGGCGAGGGGAGGGAGGCGCAGCGGCACCGTCACCAGCGGGGAAAGGAGGTGCGACGGCGAGGGGAGGCACGGAGTGGGAGAAGCGGCGCCAGAAAAGAGTGAGACGCGGCGAGGGGAGGGAGGAGTGGCGGCACCGTCACTGCAAGGGACCCTTCACACCGCACAAATGCACTGTGAAGACAGAGAAAAGAGAGAGAAAAGAGAGAAGAACAGAGGACAAAAGAGAGATGAAGAGTTTTTTTTTATCAGGTGAGAGAAGAAGAGGTTATGGTGAGAAAATTTTGAACCATAAGTGGGCCCCGCAACAGTAACATGTGTCGGTCAGCAAGAAGTGAACAGTAAATAACGGAGGGACCGACACGTGTCTATGAATAGTGAAAATGGATCCAGCCATATTCAATGTATTGATATATATATATATATATATATATATATATATATATATATATATATATATATATATAAATAAGTAGCAATGGATCGGGGCATTTTTTCTTCCAAAACCGAGGCTAACTTTATCATTTTCATTTTATTTTATTTTTTACTTATTTGATTAAAATATTGTCATTTAATAAAGATATATCAGATTTCAAATGCCTTTTGTCTTTCCCAAAATTTATTAATTGCTTAATCTAATTTCAATAAAATATATGTCAGCATGCTTTATATCATGTTAAAGGAAAGAATTATACCAAATAATTTATTAATTATTGTAATTGATAGAGTATTTATTATAATTGATGGAGTACAACTAATTTCCTTTTTTAGTATACGTGTGTATAGGCATAATGTTATGATCTTTCTGTAGCACTTCTATAAAGGTGTGATTTGTGATAATGAATAAACATAATTCAGCCATATCTGGTTTCTTTATGGTACCAGAGCATCGATCTGGAAACCCAACAAACACAAACCTTAGCCTAGGTAGCCATGGCAGATGATAATGAAAAAACCCCATCATCATCAACCAAACGGGACATGGCTCTCACTCCAAAATGGGAACAACCCCATCACCCTCTTTACCTCTATCATTCAGACCAACCAGGTGCAGTCCTTGTACAACTTTCAGTCCATGAGCATGGCCTTGACGATCAAAAACAAAATCGGTCTCGTTGATGGATCTATCTTGAAGTCAAAGGAGAATAACCTTGATGAACTTTTGCAATGGACTTGTTGCAATAATTTAGTCAAGACATGGCTATTGGGATCTATGTCAAAGGAAATCACTGCAAGTGTTATCAGTTGTGAAGATGCACGTAGCATGTGGCTTGAATTGCAGGAGCGTTTTTCTCATGTGAATATTGTTCAACTCTTCCATGTGGAGAATGAGATTCACGACTGTGTACAAGATAGCATGATTGTGAGTTCCTACTTCACAAAACTAAAGGGACTTTGGGATACACGAGACAAACTTTGTTCAATTCCAGCGTGTAATTGTGAAGCAACAAAATGACTTGACTCATATATGAACACCCAAAGAACCATGAAGTTTCTCATGGGATTGAATGAGTCATTCTCTACGGTTCGTAGCAACACCTTATTGTTAGACCCATTGCCAACAGTAAACAAAGCGTATGCGCTGGTCCTACGCCATGAAAGACAAATGGAGGTCTCAAGTGGTAAAGTTTTGACACCCATTGGCCAAACAAACTCGATTACCATTTCCAATGAGTTTTATTGCTAGCCAATCTTGTTTTGATTTAATACATGTTGACATTTGGGGTGGCTATCATGTTCCTTCACTTTCAGGAGCAAAATATTTTCTCACTATTGTTGATGATTACACAAGAAGCACATGAGTTTATTTGATGAAACAAAAATCAGAAACATGTAACTTCTTGGTCAAGTTTATTAACATGGTTGAAAACTAATTCAATGCCAATGTCAAAATTGTTCGTAGTGATAATGGTCCAGAATTCAAAATAGACAATTTTTATGCCATGAAAGGAATCATCCATCAATCTAGTTGTGTCAACACACCCCAACAAAATGGTGTTGCTGAGCACAAACATAGACATTTGATAAATGTTGTCCGTGCTTTGCTTTTTCAAAGTGGTATTCCAAAACAGTTTTGGGGGGATGCTATCCTCACTTCAACAGACCTCATCAATCGCACACCTACACCACTCCTTCAAGGTAAAACACCATATGAAAAATTACTCAGTAAACCCCCCAATTATTCACAACTAAGAGTCTTCAGTTGTTTGTGTTTCGCATCTACACACCCCACCAAGCCCACTAAATTTGACCCTCGTTCCACTCGTTGTCTTTTCCTTGGCTACCCTTATGCCCCAGAAAGGATATCGTGTATTTGACCTTCAACTTCAAAAGGTGTTTGTTTCACGCGATGTTCTTTTCTATGAGGACGTATTTCCATTCAAAACACCAAAAACTTCCACTGCCACACCATCAATGCGTCACCCTATTTCACCTTATCCTTTTCTTCCCAAGAATACCACAAACACTATAGACCCAAACACTCCTCATAGCACCGATAACCCTCAAATCCCACAACCTCCCAATTTTGAACCTTTAAATCCATCATATTTAGACCAAGACCCTCCATCACCTTCCATAAATATGCCATCCCTTGAAATAATGCCCCAACCTGCCATTGAAAATCTCCCACCCGAGAACACCACTCACAATCAAACGGAAATCACACCGCCACCGCCACGAAGACACTCCACTAGATCTACTAAAATACCAACATTTTTACAGGACTTTCATGTCGAGGCAGCCCTCCCATTTAGGACCGTTCCTTCATCTTCAACGAAAGTGGTCACCTCCCAAGGTACTTCTCATCCTCTTTCCCAATTTTTATCTTATGATTGCCTTTCCCCAAGTCATAAAGCATTTACCACTCAACTGACCCTTCACAAAGAACCCAAGAATTTTCAACAGGCTAATCGAGATCCAAGGTGGCGTGACGCCATGCATCATGAAATCCAAGCCCTCCAAGCCAACGATACTTGGAGTCTTGTCCTCCGCCATCTCACAAAAATCCTATCGGTTGCAAATGGGTTTACAAAATCAAACTCAACCCCGACGGAACTGTTGAGCATTACAAAGCTCGCTTGGTTGCAAAATGCTATAGTCAAATTGAAGGTATTGATTACCGAGAGACTTTTGCTCCCGTTGCTAAACTCACAACAGTCCGAGTACTCCTTAGTGTCGCAGCCGTACGATGATGGCACTTGCACCAACTTCATGTTAATAACGCCTTCTTACATGGAGATCTCTATGAAGAAGTCTACATGTTCATCCTGCTTGGTTTCGAACGAAAGGGGGAGAACCGTGTCTGCAAGCTACACAAGTCAATTTATGGTTTAAAACAGGCATTGCGACAGTGGTTCTTAAAACTGTCTAGTGCCCTTAAGAAGGCTGGATTTCAGCAATCATGGTCAGACTACTCGCTGTTTGTTCAAAACCATGTAGGTAGTTTTATTTCATTATTAGTTTATGTTGATGATGTGATATTAGCGGGCAACAACTTGCAGGACATTACAAGCACCAAACATTTCCTCTCAAATCATTTTAAGTTGAAAGACATGGGGCCACTTAAATATTTCTTGGGGATAGAAGTTGCATGATCAAGACAAGGAATCACATTGTGTCAAAGAAAATATGCTCTAGAAATTCTAGAAGATGCATGATTCTTAGGTGCCAAGCCCTCACGGTTTCCTGTTGAACAGAACCTTTCACTCACACAAACGAGTGGGAAGTTGCTAGTTGATCCAAGTCCATACAGGCGTCTTGTGGGTCGACTAATTTACCTCAAAGATCACAAGGCCAGATCTTGTTTATGCTGTCCATGTATTGAGTCAATTCATCGACAAGCCTAGGCAACTTCATCTTGAAGCTGCTCACAAGGTTCTAAGGTATATCAAACAAGCACCGGGTCAGGGAATTTTGTTACCATCTATAGGTTCATTAGAACTACGTGCCTTTTGTGATGCCGATTGGACTCGGTGCAAGGATACAAGAAGGTCGGTAACTGGTTATTGTATTTTGCTGGGTCAAGCACCAATCTCTTGGAAAACTAAGAAGCAAAATACCGTGTCGCGTTCAAGTGCAGAGACAGAATATCGCTCCATGGCCACTACTTCTTATGAGATTACTTGGTTGAAAAATATACTCAAAGACTTGAAGGTGACTCACACACAACCAGTTACATTGTTTTGTGACAACCAGGCTGCCATGCATATTAATTCAAATCCAGTGTTTCATGAACGAACGAAGCACATAGAGATCGATTGTCATTTGGTACGTGAGAATATTCAAAGTGGGCTAGTGCAGCCAGCTTATATTCGGATCACAAGCCAACCGACTGACTTATTCACCAAACCATTGAGTTCAACATGGCTTGAAATGCTGCTCAGCAAGTTGGGTGGCATTAACATAGGAGTGGGAGTGTTAAAGGAAAGAATCATGCCAAATAATTTGTTAATTATTGTAATTGATATAGTACAATTAATTTCCTTTTTAGTATATGTGTGTATAGGCATAATGTTAGGATCCTTCAGTAACACTTCTACAAAGGTGTGATTTGTGATAATGAATAGATGAAAGGTCAGGCAACATGCATTCAAGCAAGTCAATAATTAGCTCATTTTCAAATTTATTTATGTTTTATAGAAAGATAACTTCTTTCAAAAATGAAAACCACTGATACCAGTAATATCACAGCCAATGCATCTCAAGTTGGATGCTCATCAATGGAGCTAGGCGTGGCGGCGGATCTCCTGCGTGGTTCTGGCTATCTTTGTTCTGAAATTATTCCAATCTTTCTTCTTTTGCATGACACTTCTTCTAGCTATCTTTGGTTTATGTTGATTGTGATTTTCAACGTCCTTTTTTAAGCTTCCAGGGGTATCAGCTAGCGTTATTTTCATTCATGGCCTGGGTATCAGCAATATGCAATATTGATCTCTTCCTTCAAACCACTGCTGGGTGTGTTCCTTTTTGAACCTTCCTTCTTCGTTTAATTGTTTTTTTAATGAAAAATGACATGCATAACTTTAGTTTTGTATCTTTTACTTAAAAAAATTCAAAGATTATTGTAGCTATTAATCTTGGTGAAAGATCTTTTGGTTGAGAAGCCATTAGCACTGACCTCGATATGTTATATATGAGTGTAAATTCAAATCATGCATTATCAAATTTGATTATTTAAACCACTATTAGAGATTCTACTTCTAACATCCTTTTTTATGCCTGATTAAGGTTGACCCAGGGAAACCTGTAGGACTTAGCTGGCAGCGAAAATTAAGCAATGAAGGAAAGTTGACCCAGGGAAACCTGTAGGAATTAGCAAGCACCCTTTGGTTGAAAAGCTGTTTTTGTATGTCATTCAACAACTTAAATCTCTTCAGTTATTGTGAACATACATTGATTTGGAATGAAACTTATCAAGGTTTTGATGTATGTCATTCAAATCCAAGGAAAAGTGATTAAATTGCCCTTTTGCCTTCTCATCTTTGTCATTGATTTTTAATCCTAGGTTACTCCCCATTTGGAGGGACTGTTACTCAGTATGGAAGATGTGTTGATGATATGTGGACCTCCAAAAATTGACGTCTCTCACATTGCGTTCTTTGATGATAACTTGATAAGTCAGATGTATTTCAATATGTTTTCTTTTCAAAGTTGCCACTACCCAGTATTGAAATGCTTGAGGTGTGTAGTAGTAACTTCAAAGAGATATAAATCACATGTTTTTCAATGTCTCTCTGTTTTTTTTTTCCTTCACTTTTTATGTTTTCAAGTCATATATGTTGACAGGTTCTCACCTTCATCAAGGACTCAGGCTGTCAAGGAAATAAAGGTAAACCATTTCTATTAGTTTGCTTATTGTTATTTGATCCATTTTCTTTGTTCTTTGATTGTTATATAGTTGTCAATTGATGCTCAACTTGCCTTCTTTTTGTGTTATCTTTTGGATATTAGCTTTGTTCAAATGTTTCACAACATCATTTGTCATATGTGCCTCTAATGCCCCAATTCTTGCACCAAACCTCTGCATAATTTCTTAAAATACATTTGGTTAAAATTTAGGACAAATGAGATTGATTGTATGACAGTGTGTATTCGTGCATGTATTTGAGTGCAAGTAGCTGAGATGTTACCTCTGCTGTTTCAGAATTAAGAATAAAAGTGCCCTATTAGGTTCCATTGATGTAACAGTACCCTGATGGATAGAAGTATGTCAATAACTTTATCTTAGCATAGGAAAAGCAGAACCTTTCCCTGTGTATTCTACTTAAATAAATGCATTCATATACCAGAGGTGCAAACTGAGTAGCAGTCAGTTAACTCTGAAACTTGAAAGGAAATGATGATTAAAGAGTGAATAGAAGGAAATATATGCTTGCATAAAAGACATTGTATCAAGCCATTTAACAGTAGCTGCTAATGTAACAAGGTACCCTAAGTGTTTTACTAATTGGCTAACCTTGAATCTGCTATTGTCTAAGATGCAACCAATATTTTCTCTTTTAATTTACAACATTTTGCTGAAGCTATCATTATTACAATTAGCAATCAAGGGAAAAGGATACACATTTCAAAACCCTCTCCATGAGGCTTAAGCATAAAAACTAATCAGATTAATGGAAACAAAGGTGCTTACATATTTTTTTTAAAAAAATACAGATTCTTTTACTTGGTCTTTTTATTTACTCTTTTCAAAAAAAATTAAAATCTACGAAATCCATATGGCAATATTATTGCTCATTATTACTTTATTTAATTTGTGAAGATTAAATGGAAAATGATTTGATTTTAAACATATATTATTATAGTTTTTTTTTACGCAATTCTTCTAACAAGTTGGATATACATTGCTTTCACTGTTTCCTTTACTTTGACGGAGAGATAATATACCTGCAATTAATATAATCCAATATGTGCCATAATATTTTCAACATAACTTGGGACTACTTTTTTTTAAGTTGTGTTTTATGATTTATTTTTGTTGTGAGTTGTGTTATGATTTATTTTTGGTGTGAAATTTTGTGCAAATGGTATTGATTTGATTCTACATTTTGAGTTGTTGATTACTACAAGAATTTTCGCTGTTTCCCAGGGCCTATGACCCTGGGAAATCCATAAAATCCGTGGGAAAATACACATTTCCCAGGGATGACCCACGGATTTAGATCCCTCGGTTTTTGGTGGTCGGAACGCTTTCCCGAGGCTTCGCAGGAAATACCTGGGTTACAAATGATGGGAAATTTCCCAGGGATCTATCCCTGATCCCTGGGAAATTTCCCAGGGTTCTAACCTTGGGAAATATATGTTTTGTTTAAATTATAAATAAAACCTTATATACATTAATTTATGCTAAAGTGGATAAATAAATAATTATTATTTTTATATGAATGCATCAACAAAGAAATTAACATCATAATTCAAGCAAACAATTTGTTCAACACAAAATGTTATTCAAGTCATATTTGTTCAACACAAAATGTTATTCAAGTCATATTTGTTCAACGAAAAATAATAAACATAATAAACATGATAAGTCAAATAAACTAAGAATCCCCATTATAAGGCTCCTCAACAAAATGGTCAAGAGAGTCGTCGTCCTCCTGAGCACGCTGGGTCATCTGACTAGGCCAGCCGCCGCTTGTGGGGGGCTGCCACTGAATCGCCGTCTGACCGTTTCTCCATCAGTTGTCGCATCGTATCCATCATCACACGATGCTCCTCATCCCTCTGCCGCTCCCTCTGTCGCACTGTCCCCCGTGTTTCAAGGTAAAGGCCTTTGTATACTCCATGCAATGTGGACATGCCAATTTACCATGAGTCCCCCAACCAGACAACATACCATAAGCAGGGAAGTCATTAATGGTCCACATCAAAGCTGCCTTCATTATAAAATTTTCCTTCCTTGCGATATCGTACGTCAACACGCCGCTCCACAACCTCTTCAAATCATCAATCAAAGGCTGTAAATAAACATTAATACCAGCCTTCGGATTGGATGGTCCCGGTATGAGACACGTCAAAAACATATAAGGTTTCGACATGCACATATTAGGAGGAAGATTGTATGGAGTAACAATTACGGGCCAACAAGAATATGGTGAAGCCGACGCTTGGATATACGGGGTAAAACCATCGGAGCTTAAACCAAGTCGTACATTACGTGGATCCGAAGCAAAATCAGTATGTACCCGGTCAAAGTGCTTCCATGCTTCGCCATCGGATGGATGCCGTAAGACGCCTCAAGTTCTTTTGTTCTCAAAGTGCCATGTCATTTTTCCTGCAGCTTGCATTGATGCGAACATTCTCTCGTAGCCTTGGAACTATTGACAAATAGAACATCGCCTTTACGGGAATTGGTTTATTATTACTTGTCCCAGACTTGGGAGGGCAATACCTCGAAGCTTGACAAAATTTGCATTTGACCAAAGCTCCATCATTTATGCCGAATTCATTGTCGTAATACAACATGCATCCATTAATGCAACAATCAATCCTCTTGACTTCCAATCCCAGCTTCGAAACTAACCTCTTTGCACCATAATAATTCTTTGGTACAACTCCTTTTATAGGTGTCACGTCCTGAAGCATTTTCATAAAAAAATCCAAACACTTTTCAGGAATATTCCAATTGGACTTGCAAGCTAAAAGCCTCACACACAGCGATAATTTAGAGTCTGAGGCCCATTCAAACAATGGCTTTTTTGCTGTCTCAGTTAAAAGATTATAAAATCTTTGTGCTTCCTCATTCAGAAGATCTTCAGTGTTGTCATAATCATGCGCCTCGTTTACCCCGAGAGCATCAACCACCATCTCCTGCATTGACACAAACTGTTCCCCACATCCCATATCTGCACGAGTGCTTGAGGCACCCGTGCAATTCTCGTCAACCCCTAAATCAACATGTGGCACTTCTTCACCATGGAGAGTCCAAATCCAGTAATTTTCCTGGAACCCATTCATATACAAGTCAGTCTTCACAAGGTCTTCACTCTTAATCTTTCGACATCGGCATTTAGCACATGGACATCTAATTCGGTTTCCATCATCGATGAAACACTTTTGTCGCTTTGCTTGGGTAACAAACTCTTCAACCCCATCTACGAAAGTTGGTTTCAAACCCCTTCTTTTTGGATATAGCCTATCATACACCCAACTACGATTCGAAGGATAACAATCCATCTTCTGCATATTAATAAAAAATCCAGATAAATTTTAACAATAAGAGAATAGCAATCACATTTTTTTGGGTACAATCTCTCAATGAATTTCACACACTAAAAGGAGTCACCTATTCTTAAAGATGACAAAAGGAATCCCCAAAAATGATTGATGATAATTGAAGAATGCAAAATAAATGCAAATTTTTTAGATATCCAAAGCAATCATAGTAAAATAATTTTTAGGCATGTGATAACAGAAAGAGATACCTGAACACTTGCATACTTTACAGTCAACTAACTAGACAAGCAACCTTACCTTAATTTTCCTCTCAAGTTTGTTTAGAACAGTATTTCTTTCCAGATACTCAACAACATACAGGTTTAAGTCATTAGCAAAAACACGCTAATATTAATGAAAAATGTTTTCTTTGTGCTTCATGATGTTCCCAAAAGTCAATTTTGTTTATTGATAAAGTTTCCTTGTGGATGAAACATTTGTAACTTCCCTGTCTCATGTTCACTGTGAAACTTTCATACTTACCATCAACTGCATTAAAGAAACAACACATTAAAATTAATTACAGAAGCTGGTTTTTTGTTTCAAACATTGGTTGATTACTAACTAAGGATTGTGTTGTTTGAATAGAAACGTGTAGCTCTGGTTGGTTATGCTAGTTGAGCAGGATTCTTGATCTCTCTAGCTCACACAAGTCATTTCAATGTAGAAAAATCTGAACATTTCAAGCTTCCTTGTCATGCTTAATTTTCTATGATTGCTCTCCTTTTGGTTCTGCAACTCCACATTTTTTTTTCAACTCAAGTTAATGCAGTAGCATACTGCAATTTTGAACTCCTTTTGCAGACTTTGGACAAGAACAAGAAAAATGTCCCATTTCCCATTGTACTTGATTTTGCTAATGACTTAAAACCTCTAGTTCCACCCATCTAGATGATAATATTAATCAGAGCACCCAAAAAAAAAAAAGATAATGAACATCGATGGCATAAATAATAGTTCTACAAAAGCAAAAAGGAAAAGGTAATATGGACCAAAATTGGGTTTCACAGCAAGCAAGCAATGGCAATAATTATGCAATGGTAGCAATGGTAAGACAATCAGATGCATATTCCAAGCACTAAAAAACCAGAGGAAGAGAAAATCCAAAGTATCCTTGAAAAGAAGTGCAAAGCTGATACTTGAAGTGAGAAAATCTCATCCTAAACATATCGATTTAAGAAAAATATCAAGTCAAGAAAAATATGTTAAGTTAGAGATTAGAATCATCAACCTGGTCTTTGGTAGAAACAGTAGCTCTTCAGCCTTGATTTCTGTGTATGGCAGGGCTACTGTTCGAGCATTCTACACAAAATGTTAACATACACAAAATGTTAACATTCATCACAGTTGTATAAAAAGTGGAAACTAACTAATCGAAAAAATTTACAAAATAGAGAAAAGATTATCATGTCAAAAAGTAGTATGATAAAATATCAAAAATGACAAGAAACTTAGGTGTAAAAAACAGAAACAGTAACCAAACATGTAAATTCAGTCCTTAACAAAAAGATGGGAGTCATATATCTAAAGTTGACAAGAAGCACATGTGTAAAAAATGCATCATACCAGCAAGTTTCACATAGGCATTGAAGATCATCCAGAAACAATTTGTCCACAATTATCTCAATCAGTCCTTCTGTGGAGACTATATGCTTCATTGGAATTTCATGACAGGCAAGATTCCCAGTAATTCCTACGCTAATTTCCTGAAGCATGAAATTAATCCACAACATAGTTAAGCTTTAGATACTCCTTTAGAGCATGAAAAAGCTTTGAAAAACTATATAAGCATTGTTCATTGGCACTTGGCATTTTCTTCGATGACCACCAAGGTTTCAGTACTCTTCCAATTTTGGTTTTACCAATTTTTTTAATTGAAATAATTTTTTTTAATTTACTACTAAGAATTGTGAAACTTACCAGTATAACACAATCCTGGTTATAACACCAGCGTCATGTATCCATGTTATCAAGGTAAATAAGATTATAATGTCAGTTATCATGAGGGAAAGAATAAGTATGACAAAATGAAGACCCTATCAGTATCTATGGGTAGTAAAATAAAACAGCTTTTACTGCAGAGTTAACAGGATTATTATTGATGCTTGTTGAATTTAAACAAATTTCATGAATAAATCTCAGACACACATATGGTTGGTAGATGTAACCAAGTTTGCATATTAAGAGACCAAAACTCTGACGTCCAACATGCATTTGGATTAGTATGAAACATAAAAGAAATAGATAATATAAAAAAAAAAGCAGTTAAGATGATCTCATTGTGCAAAAATCATCATAAAACCTATTAGCAATAACCTTAGCGACCTATTATCCAATCAAATTTTCACTCACAATAACCTTAGCAACCATAACTTTGGTTTTTATCTGAACACATGCAGACTTCCTCATCTTATTATGACTTATGGACAGGATTTAGTCTGTTTCCCACCATAATAAGCCTATTAGACTGCCAGAAAGCTGACCTCTTGTCTGAAAGACAGTATCACATCATCTGAGTATTGCTGTGATAAAATCTTGACAAAGAACATCCTGCAGAAACATGAAAATTGCAAATGGATATTCAAACCCCCAAAGCAAACAAAACCAAAAAAATTTCGTCATCAGTATTAGACCAGGGACTTACCAAAAAAATTAAAATTGCAAATGGATATTAAGAAGCAATCCCAAACCAAATCTAAATTTAAGTGAAAATGTTACAGAATTGCAAAACAGACACTATACCAAGAAACTAAGATAAAAACCAAAACGATGTAATATAGTTCAAAATCATGTCTTGTATAACTGGGGCATATTTCAAAAATGTTCAACACATTGTGATTTTAGAAATTACAACTCCATGCTGAATACAAAAGGCATCAAAGTCAACTCTTTAACGTTTAGCAGCTGCCAGCCAAATAAATCAAGACATTAATAATTTTTCTTACAGAAAATGAAAATAACATAAACATGCGCAAACCCTAAAATCAATCAAGGAAATTGTGAATTATATATATACACACACACGTATGTAGCAGAGAGCTAATTGTAGTTAATTTCAACAACAAAATAAGGCACAAGCTGAAATCACATCGATTATTGAGTTTAAGAATAAATCGCAGATCAATGTTAATAGAAAATGGTATACGTACTTGAGAACCATAGCTCCTTCTCTTGTTGCTCACTGCTTCTACGCTAACTGCTCAATGGCGGAAACCCTAAAAATTCGATAGTCTCTCTCTGCTGCTATCTATAGGGTATGTCACTGCATATTTCATTGGGCCTAAACAGAACTGCAATGGCGAGCCCGGAATGGTGAGGCCGTGATGTCAAGGAGGGTGAGGTTGAGTGGAGTGCAGCTGAGGACTTGGCTGTTCTGTGTTCTTCTCCAAACACCGTGTGAACAGCTGAGGCGTGAAGGGACCGAGTGAAGAGGAGGAAGATGATTTTCCCAGGGGCTTGGCCGTGGGAAACACCGCCTGTCTTTCCGACCGTCAGAGCCGTGGGAAACACCGCCTAATTTGCGACGAGACGTCCGTGGGAAACTCCGTGTTGACTACACACGGCTAAGCCCGTGGGAAAACCGAGCCATTTCCCAGGGCTCGGTCCGTGGGAAACAGCGCTTTCTGTTACCTACGGCCCAGCCCGTGGGAAATAAAGCGGGAATGTTTGGCGCCTCTTTTTCCTAGGGACCAAGCCGTGGGAAATCAAGCGAGACATTTCCGAGGGTCTTGGCCGTGGGAAATGTAAAAATTTCCTAGGGATTTTTTTCCCTGGGTAAAAAGCCCTGGGAAATAGCTTAATTTCTTGTAGTGTAGATATTTGGTAACTCAAGATCATGTTTACTTCTGATGAAAGTGATTTTGGAGATTCTGAAGGGGTTTGCTTTAAATTTTGTTTCTAATAAAATCTGTTTTGGATTAGGTAGAAATGATTTTAAAAGAAGCAAGAGCATCTCCAACCATAGAAGTCAATTTGGGTTATTAACTCTCTTTTAGTGGACCCTACAATGTCACTAGGGGTGTTCATCAACCGATCCAAACCGATTCAAACCGCAAAAATCAAACCGAAAAACCGAAAATCGAACAAACCGAAAACCCAAAAAACCATTTTTTATTGGATTGGATCCGATTTTGGATCCTCTAGTGAAATCCAATCCAAATTGATATATTATATACATATACTATTATTTTTAAAACTATAATATCACTCATACTTAAACATCGTTTTTCATATTTTTATGTCCTTCATTCTCTTTAATATTTTTGTTGGAATTACATATATAAGACTATTTAGAATAAATATTAATGTCTTGAAGTTATATTTTGCTAAAAGTTTTGATGCATAACATATATATAGTTGATTGAGTAAACATGAAAAATAAGAAAATCAATTAAGTAAATTTGGAAAATAATTAGCTACAATTTATTTGTAGCCGATTCAAGGAAAAAATTGGATAAGTGAGAGTAGATACAGAGAATTAAGATAAATGAACGTGTTAAAAAATATCAATAATTTTTTTTCTCAAACTCCCAAATTAAAATGAAGATTATCTTTTGTCCACTATTAAATAAGTAGAAATGACACTTGACATGAGAAAAAAAATAAAGTATGACAAAAATCGAATTATCCAATGTAACCCAAACCTCATTTGATTGGATTGGATCGGATTTTTTTTAAGGAAGCAAACCGATCCAATCCAATCCGCGAACACTCCTAAATGCCACATTGGATTTAAGATCTCTCACTGATTTTCACTCCAATGGTAGAACCCAACTTAGGTTCTTAACTTACTTTTTGTGGTCCCCTTTTACCCTCTTCCCCTTTCCCTTTTTAAATTATTTTTTAATCTAAGAACTGAATTCTTAGGTAGCATTTAGTACAAGTTTTTTAAAAAATATTACCGAGAATGTTGGTATGAGAATAAAAATTTTTCATGTTTGGTACAAGTTTTGAAAAATTATTCTCAGAAATAAAAGATGCCCTGGAATAAAATCAGTGAATGATAGTGAGAAACTCGGGAAACTTTAATCCCATGTGTGAAGGTGGAAAAAAAATATTCCTGAGAATGTGATTCCCATGAACGTAGTTTGCCTGGGAATAAAACATTATAGTAACCAAACACCACCTTATATAGTTCTTATAGAAGAACCTATTTAAGAACCTCACCATGCTCCAATGGTGGAATTTCTTACGAACGAGTTCTTGTATTAAGAACCCATTTAAGAACTGTCATTGGAGATAGCCTAAGAATTTCTATCTTTTCCATTGAATTTAATTGATTTTAGGTGTGGACATGAGAAAATTCTTTAATTTACACCTTAAAAGTGATTTTATTTTATCATTTAATCAAAATCAATTCTTCTAAACTCACTTTATCACTACAAGAATAATGATGATTTGTGACGGATTTTTTGCGACAGCCTCAATGCCGTCAGTAAAATTGTCATTTGCGACGGCCTTTGCCGTCGCTAACAGGAACGGTTGTATTTCCCAGATTTGCGACGGCCTTGGGCGTTTTACGACGGCATCTGTCGTCACTGTCGTTGAGGGCATTTCCGCGAAAATTTGGCGCCAGTTCGAGTGGAGAAATATTCAAGTTTGCGACGGCCAGACCGTCGCTAATGTACCAAAGCCGTCGCTAAGGGAAATGGGAATTTCGAGGTGGCCATGTTTGCGACGGCCAAAGCTGTCGCTAATATTTTGTCCAGATTTGCGACGGCCAAAGCCGTCGCTAAAGGAAATGGGAATTTCAAGCGGCACCGTCGCTAATATTTTGTCCAGATTTGGCCGTCGCTAAGGGAAATGGGAATTTCGAGGTGGCTATGTTTGGCCGTCGCTAATATTTTGTCCAAATTTGTGACGGCTAGGCCTTCGAAAAATCCGTCGCTAATGTCCAATATAATATTTCAGAACCCATCCCATTTTCATTATCGTCCAATTCTCTCCTCTCGCATCTCCACAGCTCCCAGTCGTTCGCGTCTCCACCTCTTCGCATCTCCACCACGGCCACCACGACCACCGCAAGGACGACCACCACGACCACCGCAAGGACGGCCACACAATCGTTTGTTTCCCATTTCCTCTCATTTCCCTCTCCTCTCCTTTCCCCACTGCCATTTCTTGAAGACCGCATGGAGGATCTTATTCCGGCCACCATCCAAGCCTCTTCTGGTCACTGGTATTCTATTTGTTTCATAAGTTTTGTGTTTGTTTCAACTTCAATCCATGTATGAATTGCATTTGTTTTGTTTTGTTTCATAAGTTTTACATGGCTTCGTATTATAGGTTGATGAATCTGGAAATAATGCCAAGTATGAAGGTATAAGCTGGAATAAGATCCTCCATGGTTGCGGCCAAAGCTGGAGAGCTGAACCGAATTCCAGTATGGAAGTTAGTTACCTGAGCAAGCTAAGAAGAAAAATTATGAAGATAATCCAGATTGTTGTGATTAGTGGAAGATTTCTGTTTGTGATTCCAAAGAAGCAAAGCAACAAATTATTTATTTTATTTTAAAAAAATATGTATTGCAATTTGCGACGGCCAGGTCGTCGCTAATTTTTATTATTTGCGACGGCCTAGCCGTCGCTAATTAGCGACGGCTATTTATAAAAAGCCCTCACAAAAATTTTGTGACGACCCTATATGCGACGGATTTGTGGCCGTCGCAAATCCGTCATAAAAACTTGTTTTGCGACGGATTTTTGTGATTTGCGACGGCTTTTGGCCCTCGCTAAAATCAATTTTTCTTGTAGTGTATAGTATCATTAACAAACACAAATCAATTTTGTAAACCTCATTTTTTTTCAAAGTGATCGAATTCTTTTTAAATCAATTATATAAATGGTGCATCTGATTTTTTGTAAGGCCTCAATTGGTCATGTTCACAGTTTTTATGACGCATTTGAGTAAACAGCTTAATTAAGCACTTATGCGATAAACTTTTTTCAAATAATCTAAAAAATAACCTATTTTATAAACTTATCTACAAACTTATTGCAACAAGTTAAAATGAGCTTATATGGAGATCTTAAACTATTTTTACAAATTATTTGCATATTTTTTTCATAAGTTATTCTCATAAGCTCTTTATTTTATGGACCTTGTTTTGGGAAAAACGATTCGATCAAGTTTTGGATTTTTTTGAAACCGAACCGAACATCATAAATAAAATTTAATATATGTTTATTCTATTTTTTTGCAATTTGATTCTTTATTTGTTGTTTTTTTTCTAATAATACTTATTAGTTTAATGTGACATAATTTTCTACTATTTTTAATGTTTCAAACATAAAAATAATATATGTTAACTCGTAACATTTTAATTTTAATATGTTATATTTATTAATGTTATTTAAACTATTTTTAAGTTATTGTGTTGTTTTTTTTTTTGACAAAAGTTATTCTGTTGTTGATGGTTAAAAAAAAAGTCATCGTGATAAAAGATAAAATTATCTAATATAATTCAAATCTCTTTAATCCGGATTGGATTGAATTGGTTTGGATTTGATATAGGAATCGATTCATTTGAAAATAAATTGCAACATGACTTTTTGGCTTAAAATGGTTCCAAATCTGTCCGGAAACACTCCTATAAATTGAACTAGTCGCTCGGGTGTGATTTTTTAGATTGAATTCCTTTCCTTTTTACATGAAATATTTCTAACCACTGTAATTAATAATTATTACAATCACCTATCAATACTAGGAAACGGTTGACAATTTGATGTGTCTTACGTTGACGTAGTTCAAAACAAGGAAAGATAATGTACATATGTTATTGCAATCGGATGTGACACCCACGATGATTTGTTTGGTTGGCTTTCTTCCTTCTTTTTCCCTGCTGTCTAGATGAAAAGATAACCAAACTCAGTTATCATAACTTAAGTATTTTAAGTTAAGTGAAAAATATTTCGAGGTTAATTTTTGCTTAAAGAGAAAACACAGGATTGTGCAGGAGAGTAAGAAATTTAAGCATGCTTCATTTGTATAACTTCGTGGTTGAGTAGAGCCATTATTTCAAAACATTTATTATTCATGTTGAACGGCATATTTCCTATTTCGGTCCTATAAAAAGTGTAAGGGTTTTGGTTAAATTCAGTGCTCATTATATACAATATGTTCAATATTGACATAAAATTATTCAATTCCATTTCTATTACACATGAATGTATTTGAATATATCCGAGTCCGGAGTCTATACTGAATGTATTTTTATTTATCACACTGCTCCATGAATATGCATTTACCTCTCTGGACATATCTTATATTAGAACTTTGCTTCGGAAATCAAAACTAGGAATGGTGAGTGGTTGGGAAAAAACAAAAGGAATGCTGAGTGGTTTTATACATTGTTTGGTATATTGATCAAAATCTATCTTCTTTGGCATTCATCAATTAAGATAAATTTTTAACGATGCAGCTAACTAGAATTGTTTAATTCTTCTTTTTATGGGTTCTATCATACTACATCCTTCTATCAATTTTTTACTTCAATGTTACAATTTTAAAATAAAATGTTAAGTGCTTCTAAAATATCCAAATGCTTATATAAACAATGATGTAATGTCACTAGTGTTCTAATAGCACTGTTATGTAAAAATTAATTCTTATTCTTTAAGCAACTCCCGTCCAAAATGTTAGGAGTATCAACTTGGAAAGAGGGGTGGAGGAGAGAGAAGTACTTTGTCCTTTAGGACAATTAAGCCATTGGTGGGGGAAAAGAAGTGCTTGTTTCTTTGTGGTTGTTCTATGTGTTTGTCTAATTGGTTCCCTACAACATTCACGTATACTTGCAGTTTCAAATTCTTCAGCATGTGATTCAGTCTCTGGGACTATACGCGTACTTTAATGTTTAGTTAAAATCAAAAGAAAAGAAGCATTGCACGCCTAGATGTTCAACTGTCTGCCTGAATAGCTGTACACTAGGTTTTTGTTTTTTATATCATTAGTAGAATGCAGATATAGTTGATAAAAAAATGTTATTTGAACCAAAAAAATAAAAATGAAACGATAATTGACAACTTATTATAACGTTTAAAATCATAGTTAATAGCACGTTGAACATGGTTAGTAGATATCTATGTAGTTGATGGATAACTTGTTAATTGACAACTTACAAAATATTGATTAATACAACTCAATTTTTTGAGAGATGAATTATCCTTCTTAGGTATATCCTGTAATTAAGTTCAAGATTGTTGATTGTCCCATTTTTTATGTTTAGATAACATAATTGTAGTTGATGTAGTCAAATTAACTATATATACATACGATGGTGAGTTAATAAGAATACATGTACATGTACCACGCGGGGCTAGCTGTGGGTGGGGTCTTATACAGAATTTAATTAGGGAATTTTTTTTATTAAAAAAATGTTTTTGGTCCTTTTAAAATTGAAGTTGGGCATATCTTGTGATCATAATCATTTTCAGTTACTGTTATACTTCGGTAATTGCAACAAGGATACATAATTGCACTATTTTAGCTTTAATCTGCAGTCAACCATGCTGCTTTGCTGGGGATTCACTATTACTAATCATGAATGTTCTCAATAAAGGATATATAGTGGCCAAAGAAAAGCTCTGATATCAAATGTACCATGATTTCCACATCTTAAAAATGTGACTACTCTCTCTCTCCCACACACCTTTTCTTCATCTACAAAGGTGAATGGCTGTTTATGACCCTTTTTGGTCAGTGACTTAGTCTTCTTTGACATCCAATTTTTTTATTATAATGTTGTGGTGATTATTCAAAATGACTTTCTACTTCTCCTACTTTACATAGAGGAGTAAAAAGTAACACAGAAATAAAGGGAGAAGAAGATAAAATATGGGATTCATCATTTTTATACAGTGCCTGTCTATCTATTATCTGTTGAACACTGAAAGAATAATGGCAGATGAAGTCTTAGCAGTCACTGAAAATCTAACAGGGGAAAAGGGGTCAGATTCAGAACATGAGACTTGGCATAAAGACTAACTTTTTACAGTGAACTAAAACAAAAAATTGAATAATACATTAATACTGCATAAACAGTGAACAGTTTTTATCATGTAATTATAACCAGTTTCACCTAACACATACACTTTGAATCTGTCACAGACTCTCATCCCATTTGTGAGCAGATGTGTGCACATAAGTGGGCTTTGTGAGTGATAATTGTGTTTTTGTGTGTTAAAGGCCCAAATCCACAAAATTTGTAAATAGCACAGAAGGTTTGATGAATGGGTTTGGACCTATTTCTTTCAGAAAATAAGAAGACGAGAGCAAGATTTCCTATCATAACAATTTTGTTATGGAGAATTCTCTTGATAATTTATCATAAATGTACATCATTTGAATAATTAAAAGCCACCTTTGCCTAAATGAATTACTCCTTTGAGCTAATGATACTAATGGTACTGCTAAGAGATTCAGTTGGACTCTAGGGGGAAGTATGCAAGATATGTACAAGAATAGAAGAGAAAGAGAGAGATAGAAGAGTAAGAATATCAATTTGAACAAATTAATCAACATCAAACTCCATTAAAATGCAATATCATTTCAAAATGAAAAATGTTTCTTTCTTCTCTTACAGGGTTTTATGCACTCTCACTCACTCAACTTCTGGTGGTGGCAAGTGTAGCCATTTCTTGACTACCACAAACTGCAACTTTTGAAGCAAAATGAGAACAAGTCCTGCTAACATCTGGGGCACTTTTTGAACTACACTGCTGCTGAGACTGTTTGCAATGTGCAATGGCTCCCTCAATTGAACTTTCCAGCTCAGAATTTGCACTGATACTCCTCTTGAAAAGCTGCAAATCATAATAGCCAGCTGAGCTGAATGAAAAAGATGAAGATGAAGAAGAGGATCCAGATGAAGATGTGGACAAAGATGAAGACTTTTTAGAACAATGTCTTTGAACCACCCCAGAGAAAGACTTCCTATGGTTACTGAAATCATCTTCAACCATCTCTTTATTTATGGTCTTCATAACAGCATAAGATAACTGGTGCTTGTTATTATCATCAAAAATCTCAAAAGGGTTTTTTTTCCTAGCAACCTTTAAGTACTTGTTCTGACACTCTTTGCATTTTGGTTTCTTCTCAGCAGCTTCCACATTGTTTGCTGCACTAGCACATGACTTGTCTGAACAACCAGATTTGCTGAACAAAGATTTTAGATAAGCCCTTGAAGCCTTGATCCTTTGACCAAGCCAGAACTGCTTTATCTGTTTCAGCTTATTGGGCCAAGACTTCTTTGTTGGATCACCAACAAAACCATTCATGTCAGAAGAAGAAGACCATTCAAGTAAGTATTCATCTGGGTTTACCTCACTGCTAACCCTGCATGATTCTGAAGGGGAGATGTTGCAGGATTCTAGGGGGGTGCTAGCATTTGTAGGAGGCATTCTAAGGTCAGTGGTGAAGGGAAAGGTACTGTCTTCCAAAGCTGAATCTGATTTCACATACTCAAAGGTGGCATTGGAGTTTTCTAAGAGGTTTTGAACCATTTGAAGGCGAGGAGGGAGGTGAAGAGGAAGGAGTTTTCCCTTGTAGAAGAGATCATCAGCTGGAGAAGTTGTGGACTCTTTCTCATTTGACACTGATGTCATTTGGAACTCAAATTCTCGGTTCTGTGGTGGAGAGCCAATGGAATAAGAGAAGAAGTTGGAGGATGAAGAACTTAGTTCCATGTCAATGTAGTCTTCATTCACATGAACCAAAGTTGTTTGTTTTGTGGCCATTTCATGTGACTCTTCTGTGATGATGGTTTCTCTATTTGTGTTTTTTGTCAGGAGTATGGAGATGCCTATGGGAAATTGAGCTTCCTCAAGGAAAGAGGGCAGGGTATTCTTTAAAGTGATGATGTTGCCAAACTTTGTAATATAAAAAAGAATTGGTTTTTTAATTTATTTTATTTATTAAAAAATAATCTTATCACCTATGTCCTAACTTTACTTTACTTTTACCATTTGAATCACCTTCTAAGTTAATATAAAAGAACTCTTTTTTAAATTATGCATGGTGCTTCCCAAGCATGGAAGATTGAAATGAATGTATTATTTTATTGTTGGATTTTTCACCCCACTAAGCAGTCATTGCCTTACCAATTTATTTATTCCTCATTTTTTGTGTACACAAGTGCTAAAAGAAATATTGGCATCCAGAACATGAATAGGTGTGAATAATCCAGAACATTCAAATGGGATTCAAATTTGTGGTCCTGTGACATGCAAAGGTAATGTGAGTGTAGAGTGTAGTGTATTGTAGTTTAGGTGAAGTTTTTTTCCCCTTGAGTATATACCTCTAAGGCACTAGGATTGCACCATAGAGATAGATGCAGTTACCTTCACCAGGTATCTGTCAAAGTAGCAATAAAGAGAGCAATGATTATCCTTGAAAGTACCTTGGTTGCTTTCACTGTTCTTTTTCCTTTTCCCTTTTATCCTATTTCTCCTTTTTTCCACAACTTCAATCCACGCTGTAATTCTTACCTTTCCCATGATAAATTTCAAATTTGATTTAATGAATATTAACAATTGCTTTCAGAATAGTAATAAATAGTTTTTTAGTGTTTTGAGTTTGTATTCTAAGTGAAATTGATTATGATTCCTCAGCCAACCAACTTCTGATACATGGCAAGTTCAAGTTAGGCTGCACATGAAATTAATTCAAATTCAGTCCCTATAATGTATCATCCGTAATTAGTGGTTAACATAATTGACATAAACCATGTGTTTGCTAAATTCTTTCATTCTTCTTCTATTGTCCTGTTCCATTTGAATTTGATGCGTCAAAGTACATATTGAGAATCTACAATTCAGAGGAAGATGTTGACACAAACCTTGTTTTTTATTGACAGTTTCAATGTAACATACTAGACCTTCTAATTCGTACCATGAAAAACAAAGACTGAATTATATGATAGATTGAACCTAGTGCAGAAGCAGGTACATTATATATCCACCTAGGGTGTCTGAATAAAATGAATCTACATTCATGGCCTAGTCTTACATATGCTTATCTTCTTAGCATGATTGGTTGAGAATATAAAAAACTTTACAGTATCAATATATTAATATTAAACTGCTAAGATACTAGCATGTACTATAAGTGTATGAGAGGCTGTAACTCATAATTGTTAAGTAAGACACTGTACTGTTACACATAAATAAAGATTGAACTTTGATGTGCTTAAATTAAATATTAACATGAAAGGTAAATGAAACATGGTATGCTATTATTATTATTATTTTCATTAAACGACAGGCTTCTCTGCCACAAAAGTCATCATTTATTTCTAGGAAGACTTGTGTTTTGCAATTTACACAATCGGAGAGGTGAATTTGAACATAAGAAATCCAAAAGGAGCAAGAAATTTGTGAAGGGAAGTTTGTTTTTTCCCCTTTTCCTTTTGTGACTAATCTATAACTGACCAATGCTACATTATTCATCTATTTGAAGGCCCAATCTCTCTCTTTCTCTCTCAATCAAGTTGTGGGCAATTATTCATGGTCATGGTCAGGGATATACCCATTTGACCAGGTCAAAGTGTAACTAAGCTTTTTTTAGCCTTTTATCTTTGGCTCTTTGCACATGCTTTGACTGATTTGGGAATTCTAACTTCTTACTTGAGCTTTGACCTCATGAACAATTACAAAAATATAGACATTGGGAAGTGATGAATACCATGCCATTGCCTGTAAGCCATAGACCCATAGCATAGGACTAAATAATGGTAAATTACAATAATGTGCTCTTTCTATCTTTATTTTTACATATTCTTTATTGTTAGGTAGAGTTTATATAAGACCTATTAAATCATATGAGTTCAGTCTCTGATTAATCTGAGTCAATAAATTATTTTTATTGTTGGTATTTTTAAATATAAGTTCATAAACCCCCTCTCTCCAAAGCCAAAATAGGGTTAAGGTTAAGAAAAGGGTTACTAACAAATACAAAGTTCAAGGCGCTTGTCTTCCTATATGAAGCTCCAATTCACAAGCAGATTCCTTCCCTATACAAGTTGAGCTTAAGTAAAACATTACCCATAAGAACAATAACTCATGAGATCATATGATTGTTACTGCTGTGGTGGTGCAAAATTTATTTCATCACAAGAGTTTCTCAACTCAAAATGAGAGTTTAAACATAATATTAAAGTAAAAAACCAACTTCCTATAACAAATGAAAAGAAATAGTAAAACACCAACCGCAACTTATAGCAAATTTAAGGGAAGTGAAAAGAGAAGACTGCTCATAACAGACTCTTTTCTTTGGTTATTATCTCCAAAGTACTAGAAAAATGTCAGTGCCACATCACGTGATGCTCATCAAACTGCAGTCACATGATCACTTTTCTAGTACGGCTTTTTAAAGCTCATTGGCTCATTGTGAGAGAAGTAATGGGGGTCAGTGGTCACAATTAGAGGAATGGCAGTACCCGGGTTGAGTGGAGAGTGTCATTGCAGAGATAAAAGCTCCTATCTTCCAGCCTTCTGGGTGAGCCCAAATGGTATCAACCTTATCTTTTTCTTTTACCTTTCTCCTTCAAAAGGTTATTACTTTTCATAATTGGCTTTCATGATAACCAGAAGATGCATGGAAGTTCTGCGTTTTGGGGTAAGTAAACAATAGTACAACTACACTGTTTTGTGCTGTAAAGGGATGGAGAAAAAAGAGAAGCAATTCTAGTACTAGTGTACTACATATGTTCCCTACACACTATCTATATCAATAATCGGATCCTTAAGAAATAATGGTATTTCCCATCCTAATGTAGTGATTCCAGTATCTTAGCTTACCACAACGATGCTAGACATCTACATTTGCATACGTGTGATCTCTCCTATATACATTTTTCATCATTTAATTACTGTTAGGCAAACTTTGTTTTTAACTTACTTATACTCTTTATTCTCGCATATGCTGATGTGGGAAATGGATTCCCTGCAGTTACTTTGTGAATGTAGGGAAATATTGACCATTGATTAAATTTTGTGTAGAATAAATATATTAATGTAAAGATGAGTGTATGAAATCCTGACCATTGATTAGATAAATGCGTGAAATTTGTAAATGCAGAGAATCCATGTCCGTGCTGACGTGAAAGCATAAGTGTGCATTTTCCGGCGCCCACTTAGCAGATTTCACTTGAATGGCCCAGTGGACAAAGTAAATACAAGTAATTCATTAATGATTGAAAATAGAGCTGGGTATTGTACGTAACCTCAATCCTAATAACCCTGCAGGAGTACTAGGTACAAAACAGCTAGTAACTTGAGTCAATTATGTCAGCATTTTCTAACTGATACTCATTGACAAAATTAATACACGAACAAGGCTTATCCAGGAAACTTACATGGTTGAATATATCTACATTTCATCAATGATTGAATATGGTACAAATACAACTTTCAGCGGAACAAAGCGGATTCATGTACATAAATTAGAGCGAACTCAAAATGTAACTTAATTCAACAGGATATGATGTACATCACCTGAGTTACTGAGTAGGCCTACGTGATAAAATTATATGGCTTTCAATGCTGTCTTTCTCATTCTTTTTACAATACCAATAATTCTGGTCTATTTTCTTGGTGGTCAACTCCTGGCGTGATGATCTCTTTCAAGTGCATCAAACTCCCATTCACTTATCTCTTCTGCTGAGTCATCCTCACTAAATTTATCAAGTTCTGCTTCTATTTGTGACGATTCTGCTGCTACTGATATCATCTTCCTAGTAATTAAGGGAGACTTGATCCCTCCATCTTGCTTGTGTTTACTAGCCATGGAGGTAGACGAGGGACTTGTTAAGGGTGTTTGACTTGGTGTTTCTGACCTTTGAGTTTCAATTGCCAACTTTGGCCTCTCAATAGAATCAAATTCATCTTTTATTTTCTCAATGGCATCTAATAGTTCTGTGACCTTGTCGCTGTCTTTTCTGTATCAAAAATGTAAAGTTTACCGATGGATCAGGAAACAACACTTATATGTGTTCACATGCGAAAAACAGACAAGAATATATGGGAGAGTAATGATAGGTGAACACCCAAATGAGATACCTGGTCAATCATGTATAAATATTTGGTTAATTCAGTTCATTATATGGTTAATGAGCTTATTTACCATAATCATGTAAATATTTGGTTAATCACATGCAAATATGTTGTTAATTCAGTTCTTTATATGATTAATGGGTCATTATGAATTAACCAAATATTTGCCGTGATTAATCATATAATGAACTGAATTAATCAAATATTTATACATGATTAACTGGTGTCCCAAATGAGTGTCCCATTTAGGTGTTCACCTATCATTACTCATATTGGAAGGGGAAGAAAGAGAGCTAGAAACAACATACCTGACAATACCTTCCTTTTGAATGTGAAACTGCTCTCTCATGGTGTCCACCGTATTCAGAGTGGTTAAAAACTGACAAGTAGAAACAGAAATAAGCATATGTTTAAGACCTCAAAATCTTGTAGAACACTGGGCCTTAATTTTGCCATATCATGTCACCTAACAAGATTATCTTACTTCCATGAAAGGCAAGATTTTCACTCCACATAATGAGATCAATAAAACATTAACAAGAAAATACCTTGGATTCAATACCCAAATATTCTTCTTCAAGCTTTTTCCTTTGATTCATTACTTTCGAACTGTCACTATCTACAGCTGCTGATATTTCTAACCTGATATAAACCAACAGTTGGAGGCATGGTTTTGACACAATAGACAATTCAGAGAGGCAGAATCCCATACCCTTCACTTGAACATAAATTCTCCACAAGTTTTCTTATTTGAGTAATAGATGAACCCAGTTTTTCCTAACATATAGATAAGCCGGTGATAAGAAGATAAGGAAGATGCAGGAGTTAATAAAACAATAAATAAAGATACCAAGCTAGGATGACTTATTACCTTGTAAGAAGACAGAAGATGAACAACCAGATACAGAAAATGATCTCCATATCTCTCCAGTTCAGCACTTTTATATGTAATAAAAAATAAATAGATAATATGAAAATTAATAAATGAACATGTATAATTTCAAGTTATTTACTCATATTTGATTGCCCGTTGGTATTAAACTATAGGACATACTTGACCTGCTCCTCCTTTTTCTTTGTAAGTGAGGTTTGAAGAACCCATGTCCTCTCTAGAAAATTGATCCATGTATCAACAACACTGCCTTCCACTGTATAAGAAGTAATGGCTCGCAACAACTCATCTTCCTAATATCAGAAAACTCTTTAACAGATAATGACAAATAACAAATGGTTTACATGACATTAATTTTCGTATAGCCTTCGAAACAAGATGTTAATTTTTTGGTGTAGATGTGACTCAGGCATGAAATAAACTTTGGTACCTTTATTTTTAAATGTGATATAATTTCATTGCTTGCTTCATCAAACTGGTCTCTTGCTTCCTTTGCATTGCGGAGGCGCATACGAGCAGATGCCAACAAGGTGTTGACCTACAACAATATTCTCAGACTTATGTAATGCCAGCAAAGGTTAACAGAGAGATATGTGAAGATCATACTGCAGGAAGAGCATAGTGTTGGGTACCAAAGTTATGGAAACAATATCAAGTAACTAAAATATAGCAAAGGTTGGGTACCAAAGCAATCATGTAATTATAATGAAAACTAACGAAAAAACACAGAGAAACGGATAGATGAACAGACACGAAGGAGAGAAGAACCGATTGAGGTAGAGGCTCTGCTACTGCACTGCTGTTCCATGTTGTTTTCGCTGCTCTGCCAAGCCCACGTCGTGGAGATTCTGCTCCTGTCATTGTGCTGTTGTTTCGCGGTGTTGAAGGTATAACACTATAACGTCACTGTTCCACGGTGTTGAATTCTGCTCTCTTTCTTAATGCTCTTGTTTTGGTTTGCTTTTCTTTGCACTCGAATCATTTTCTGTTTTCTATATGGCATGATTTATTTTCTGTTTTCATGCCACATGCTGTATTAGTTTTTGCCTTATTAGCTTTGATGCTTGGCATGCTTTGTTTTCTGTTTCCTGTCACGGGCAGTCACGTTCTCTGTAGCACAATACAGATTAATGGCTTTTTCATTTTTCATTCCACCTATTTATATCAGAATTAGAATTAATATAGTACAGTACCTCTTATGTGTGTGTTATTTAATAGTATCTTTTACTTTTTCAAATATGATTGCCTTTCTTTAATGTGGTGTATGCTTTTTGACATCTTTTGCATCAAGGCTTTTGAAGCATGGCTGTATGTAATTTGCACTGCCTAGACCAAATGAGTGAAATGACACTGCCTCTATTTATAGAGACCTCCTAGCTCCTACAGTGTGAATGCAATTTGCATTTGCAGCTTCTCGCATGACTTGCATTTACTGCATGATAGTTGTTCTTCTTTCCACCAGTTTAGCAACGTAGATGGAAAGAAAATTTCACTTCACATTTTATCCTTTCCCCAGTTAGCTATTAATACTCTGCACCCTTCACCGTTTTCTTTAATTTTTCCTAAAGTCAAAAATTGCTTTACCACATTTTCTGTTTCACATTCACAGATAGGAGGCACTTAGTACTGATTAAGCAAAAGTGCATCCATGTATACAGAGAGTAAATTTGACGTAGTCATCAATGCAGATGCAACAAAATGAAAAAAGATGTAACATCATAGCTCAAGGATTCAAGAGGAGGTACAAGAAAACCTTTTTCAGTCTGTCTTCAAGCTCATTTTTCTGCTTCGTAAGTTCTTCAATCTCCACTCCCAATTCCTGCAAAATGCACTCCAGCCATCATATATCTATTTCAAAACAAGCATAATTCAGAAGTAAAAGGGTTCCTTCAGAAATATAGACATTAATTTGTTTCTCTTAAAGACTGTAGACATGGCCATTCAACCATGTCCAACTAAAATTGACACTTGACAGAAAATGGGAAAATCGTAAATTTATTAATAAACTATTTTAGATAAAATATCATAGTCTTGAGAATAAGATATTATGTTATATGATCTATTTTGTATGTTTCAGAAATTATGAAATAAGTTTAACCTGGAAATAAGAAATCTGTGATGAGCAAGTTTTATATGAACAAAAAATATAAGGGTGGCCTAGTGCACGAGGCTCCCACCTCGTGGGGTTTGGGGAGGATAGATATACGCAACTTTACCCCCACAAGCAGAGAAATTGTTTATGGGAATTGAACCCATGACCTCCAGGCTCCGGGTCATAAGTCATCAACCTTACCATTACCCATTGAGTGAATTTCACTTGGTCAATATGAAAATTAATTATAAAATTAGACCCAAGGTGTAATACCCATACATGATGTTGTCCAATATATGCAAAGTTAGTAACATAAATTCTTGCTCATCCTTTCACCTCTAAAAACCAAGGCAACATCTGATATATAGAGATGAAGAAACTGAAGATGCGAGAACTCGCCTTATATGTGTGTTTTTGCCCCATTCCAAGAAAAGGGCAAGCTACAAGCCTCATGGAAGGCTTAATATACTCACAGATGAGCCAACCCTCATTAGCAAAAGAAGAAATCTATTTAGTTAACTCATTAATTGAGCGCGTGACTGGACCTATTACTTGAGGAAAGTTCCTTTAGTGAAAGCTTCCATATAGTCTTCACCAGATCTACAATAAGATAAAACAATCTGCTGCTTTTAAGGAGAATTTACCTTCTCAATTTGGTTAACCTCGTTGGACTTGCTGACACGAAAATGAAGTGCCTCTTCTTTTTGAGATCTGGTTGAGAACAAAAACAAGCAATAGAATTTTAGAAAAATCCTGAATAAAAATTCAGTCAAGGTCAAACTTTTTCATCTTATGCCAACTTTCAACTAGCCAAAAAGCAGATGGGATGCATCAAATATCAAAAATTATAATTCTTAAAAATCATATTTTGAGCACCAAAAAAAAAATAAAAAAATCATATTTACAATTCAGCACCTTTGCTCAACATCCCGCAAGTCTCTGTGCAAGCACAACACATACAAGGAAAAAAAACCCTTTTTTTATGTAAGAAACTCATAATAACTATTTCTGGCACCTGTGTTCCAAAATGCGACTCTCAGCTTTTGCAGAAGAATTTCCAAGAGATTCTGATAAAACTTTCAATTTGTCGACCTGCAAGTGATTCAATCACGCTGCATCATCAAACACAAAAAAGTGTAACACCAAATGCAGAAAACAAGCATCAAGGTTACACTGTGAACAAAAAGATTATGCCTACCTGCAGAAGCTGTCAAGTCTAATGCAATACAGAATGCAGGAAACAAAGATGTATTCAGATTCTAGAACAATAAAAGCTTATCATAAAGAATTGATAAAATATAAGTTTGCGTATTATGGACATTCTATAATCCGAGTCCGAGGAATAGATCTTAGACAAGCCTGACACAGGAGGAATATCAGACTTGTAGAAATGATGCCAAATGAACACAAACAAGTAAATAAGCCAGGATATGGCAACTGAAAGCACTTCATCCATGCAACATGCCCCTCCAACCCTTAATTTAATGAATAGCATGAACAAATTCACATAATCCAATATCGAATGCTTTATGCACTCCTTTCAGTGAAGCTTGAAGGAACAATAACTTACGGAGGTAAGGTGCTTCAGGAGTAAAAGAGATGAAATATAAATGAAAACTACAAAAATCACTGCACAAGACCTTTTCAGCATGAAGTTCTGGAGAATCACCATAGCTGAAGTGTTTCTTTTTCAGTAAGAGTTCCTCCAACTTAGAAAACATTTTAATTTGAACCATAGCATCATCAAGAGCCTGAAAATCAACCAAAATGCTCAATTGTCACTCGTATGAATTTACATATAGGAATATGATCTTAAATCCATGAAAAAGCGCCTAAAATATCCTCATATGCCATAAAACATTAAGGCATTAATCCACTTTGTGATTGAGAGTTAAGGCATCACTAGAAAGGAACTGTGATCTTGTAATAAAAAATCAAACCCCCTGTTAGCAGACAGCAACTCAGGATCATTGAACCTATGAAACTTGAACATTATTACATTAAATTTGATAGCGTCGGAGCCAAAAAAATATATAAGCAAACATGCAGAATCAACTTGTAAGAAAACAGCACTAATAATATCATTATTACATTAAATACTTTAATTTCATCCTTTAATAGGGCATTTATACTTTTAATTTTTTCAGGGAGAAATATTATTAGATAAGAAGGGGGAAAACAACATGGCACTTGTATTTGATAACATTCAATCAACAGTCAACATCCAGTAAAATAAAATATCTTTTCTCACCAATAGTTTCCTTTTCAGAAAATTAAAGTATATGCACGTGTGTACTTGATAACATCCAATCGACACTTGACGCCTTCTCTCTGTTATATTCGAATTCATATTAATTTTTTAAACTTGTTATAACAAGTTATTTTTCAGCAGACAAGGATTGCATGGAAATAACTTAGAAAAAAAAGACAGATGTGAACTGAAATCAAAGTAGGATGAGACCATTGTGTTAGACATTCACAGACACACACAAAAACTAATACTTGTTTGAAATTTCAACAGACATAGACACACTTGCCTTCCTAAAGGGAGAATCTAGGGCAATACTAGAGGATACATGTTTCACTAAATGTCCTTGCATATTGAAGGAATGACAACAGTAACCAGAGAACAAGCAGAGAAGTTAATGTTTTAACGAGACAGTAAAGAAGTGAAGGTGGAAAGCTAAACACGCACAAATATATAATCATGCACACGGCAATAGAAACTGTTAGAATAGATACATAAGATGTACTCTAGGATAAGATAAGATAAGATCATTTATTCTAACAAAAACCTTTATCTAAGTTATTAAGAACGAAAAACATACCTAGGATATATCACAAGACAAGAAAACTTTATTCAAAAGAACATTTCAATTTGCAAAATTATGTCTTTGGTGAAACCCAAATATAGAAGGAAAGGCTAAGTTTTTCAATAGTTCATCCTAGAAACAACATCAATATAAAATATCCTCCTGTTCCACCACCACCGTATTACACCAATTACACAACTGTATGAATGTCCACGTGCATGTGGATGGGCATGTAGCTTTGCCCATGTACACCAGGATAAGAGAACTGCAAGCTCACCTCTTTTTCTACAGAAGTTGTCTCTTCAGGTGATTTGACAAAATTTTCAACTGGATTGAATGCGTTCATCTTCTCAATTTTTTCCTTCAGGCTGCACGCTTCATCTTCTACTCTGAGAGAGGAGAATAGTTCACATACAAGAGGAGAAAAGAATAATAAATTTACTAATTACTCTTAATGATGGTTTGAAGCATCACAAATCAAGAAGATTTAATTAATGTAGTATCTAAGAAAATGGGAAATATTTTAACATAATAGTACACATTGAGCAGATTGAAAGTTTCAGAATACAATAATATCTTCTAGAATTTAGACTTCTTTAAATGCTTGATTTCAATATTGAATACCATATAATATATTCAAGGAGCACTAGTTACTTGTTTATGGCTCACAAGGACATCAAGAAAAGGCAAAAACAAACTAATTAATATGTAAGTAAATAACTGAGGAGCCGTTTATGTGTTATTTATAACTAATTATAGTGTATCTCTGACCAATTGAAACCAAACATATTGCAGTAAGCTCTAGTTGTAGAGTATGCAAAAGTGATACCTCGATTGATCAAACATGAACAGAACATGCAGCTATGAAAAATATTGATGTTCCATGACTATCCATGCAAGAGTGAGCAATGTAGCAAGTACTGGCATTTCATAACCCCAAGCACACAGCAGTCAAGTTCAAATAATTAAGATATCTGCTGATAAAGAGAAAAGCACATTTCTAGTTCAAACAAGCATCCACAAAGATATTTTTGCAACAACCTCATGAGATCGGCATTTACTTTCAGCCCTGAAATTGCAGCTTGGACAAATTGAAGCAATTCTTCTCTCTTTGCCTGTTGAAAAAATAAGGCGAAAAGGGAAAGATATGAAGGTACCAAATAAGTGGATACAACTCCAGTAGCATTCTTCTAAAATGTGTACATTTCAATGCTTTTACAAAGTCAGACGTTGTAGTTAGAGCACATATCATATTAGAGTATATACTTAGCTTAGCTATTGTACACACATAACTGAATGTGCTGAGTCAGCAACATTCAGTTATGGTAGTTATGCTGCCTTGGCAGTTACATTATGTTAGTTGTGACAGTTACAATGTAAGGCTATAAAAGCATTGCCCCTCTGTTCATTCCAGAATTGAATAACAAGAAGTTTCTGAAAAGTAAAATTCAGTTCTCTCTAATATTTTCTTCTTTCTCTTTCTCTCACTCTAAGATACATTCTATTATGGTATCTAGAGCTTTTTTCTGGGCCTGATTCTTCTTCGTTTCTTCCATGGCTGAATCCAACAATCCGTTTGGCTCTGTTTCTGGCACTCCTGCATCGTCTTCAGTGTCTGCTTCCTTCAACCCTACGATTTCCATCAAGCTTGATGATCAGAACTACCTTCTCTGGAAACAGCAAATCGAAGCGGTAATTATCGCGCATAAGCTCCATCGATTCGTCGTGAATCCCTCGATTCCTCCTCAATTCACCACTGAAACGAATCGCGCGCTCGGAATCGAATCTGATGCCTATCAACTCTGGATAGTTCAAGATCAGATGCTCTTCACATGGCTTCTAGGCTCGCTGTCGCCTTCGATTCTCCCTAGGTTTATCGGATGCAAGCATTCGTGGCAAGTATGGGAGAAGATTCATAAACAGTTCCATGCGCACCTCAGAACTAAGGTTCGCCAGTTTCGCTCCGAGTTGAAGAACACGAAGAAAGGCACGCGTTCAATTCCGGAGTATCTGTTGCGAATTCGTGCCCTAATTGAGTCCTTGCAAGCGATTGGTGATTCGGTCACTGAACAGGATCACATCGACACCATTCTCGAGGGACTCCCTGAAGAATTCAATTCCCTAGTCATGCTGATCTACTCACGAGCAGATTCCCCGTCAGTTGATGACATTGAGGCACTCTTACTGATGCAAGATGCTCAGTTTGAAAAGTTTCGTCAACAACTACCCTCGCCATCGGTCACTGCTAATGTTGCTCACGCACCAATTCCACATGAGTCAGCAAGCAACACCACTCAGAACAATTTTCGTGGAAACTACCAACATCAAAGTAACTTCCAGAGTAATCACCGTGGCCGTGGAGGAAGAAGTCGTGGCCGTGGAGGACGAGGCCGTGGTCGTGGAGGACCAAAACCTACTTGCCAACTGTGTGACAAGTATGGTCATGATGCATACAATTGTTGGTACAGGTTTGACCATCAATTTGAACGACCTCCTCCTTCACTTCAGCATCAGGCAAATCAGAATTCAGTGTATAGCCAACCTACAAACCAAAATTCAGCGTACAGTCATGGCTCTGCCTCACATCAGTCTTATGCATCACCTCTATCTACTCAACCGAGTGCTAATATGGTGATGCAACAACCAAAATTTGTGCCAAATACTCAAGAGCCCTTACAAAGGACCTTTGACAGTCATGCCTGGTTTCCTGACTCAGGAGCCTCACACCACATCACTGCTGATCCTAGCAACCTAAGTCACAGCAATCCTTTTGGTGGACAAGATCAGGTTCTGATGGGAAATGGTCAAGGTCTTCCCATAAACTCCATAGGTTCATCTAAATTCCCTTCTCCTTCCAATCCTCATGTAGTTTTCTCTCTGAAAAATCTATTACTTGTGCCAAACATCACCAAAAATCTTGTCTCTGTTTCTAGGTTTTCTAGAGACAATAATGTTTATTTTGAATTTCACCCATTCTCTTGCTATGTGAAATCACAGGGTTCTAGTCGCATTCTTCTTGAAGGTTCTCTTGGTGCTGATGGTCTTTACAGCTTCCAAGACATCAACATTCTCCAAGAGCCTTCCTCTCTGTGTCTGCAGCACACTGTGTCTCCTCCACTCTCTAGTGAGCTCTCAGATAATACTCCCGCCAGAATTAGTACCTTTGCCACTGGCACTATAGGTTAGGACATGCCAACAATGATGTCAGTAAAGGCTGTCCTACAATTGTGTAAAATACCTTCATTGAATAAAACATCGAATGAATTTTGCAATGCCTCGCTGCCTAGCTAAATCTCATAGATTGCATGCCCCCCTTCCCTCACTGTTCACTCTGTTGCCTTTGAATTAATACACACAGACCTCCGGGGACCAGCTCCCCGTACCTCCTCTGGTGGTTACACCTATTACCTCACCTTTGTGGAGGCACACACCAGATTCACCTGGAGCTATTTCCTCAAGCAAAAATCTGATGCACTTACCGCTTTTAAACAGTTTTCGCCTCATATCAACTCAATTCTCAGCTTCTATCAAAGCTGTGCAATCTGATTGGGGTGGAGAATTTCGCCCTTTCACCAAGTATTTGGGAGACTTAGGCATTGTTCATCGTCTAACTTGCCCTCACACATCCCATCAAAATGGGACTGTGGAGAGAAAGCATCGGCAAATTGTTGAAATGGGTTTAGCCATGCTATCTCATTCCTCTCTTCCTCTAAAATTCTGGGATCATAGCTTTACACAAGCTGTATATTTAATTAATAGGTTGCCTACAAAGAGCTCTAACTTCTCATTCTTCACCTTACCATGCTCTCTATGACTCAATTCCTGACTTCTCTAACCTTAAGATCCTTGGTTGTGCTTGCTTCCCTTTTCTCAGACCTTATAACAAACATAAGTTCCAATTTAGGTCCTCTGAGTGTATCTATTTAGGCCTGTCCCCACAGCACAAAGGACATAAATGTCTTGACTCCAATGGCCGCATATTCATTTCTAAAGATGTTTTGTTCAATGAAGCCAAATTCCCTTACTCTCACCTTTTCCCTTCTCAGTCCAATGCTTCTACTTCACCTTCTTCTACTTACCCTGCATCCATTCCTACACCCACTTACTCTCCTCTTCATGCCACTCCTCTTAACCAACACCCACCACCTTCATTACTATCTTCTCCTACTCAATCTGTCTCCAACTCACCCATTGCCTCAGCCATAGGTCCTCACCACACCTCTGTCACTTCACCTCCATTGTTACAGCCCTCTCCTAGTCTTCCTCACTCTGTTCAATTACCCTCACTCTCTGATAATCACACTGCTTCCCTCATTCCTACTCCCACTGATGTCACTCCTTCTCCAAGTCCATTGTTACAGTCATCTCCTAGTATTCCTCCCTCTGTTCAATTACCTTCGCCTTCTGTTGATCACACTGCTTCCCTCATTCCTGCCCCTATGGACCAGTCCTCTCCATCTTCTTCCTCTTCTACCCTGATGCCTCAGTCTGCCTCTTCCCAAACCTCCTCTTCCACTCAGCCTACTAATACTCATCCTATGGCTACAAGGTCTAAAACTGGGCATCTACCCCCCAAACTGTTTCCCAAACTGTTTCTTAGTCATGTTGAACCTAGGACTGTTAGGGAAGCTCTCTCCAGTCCTCCTTGGCTAGCAGCCATGAAGGATGAGCACAATGCTCTCCTTAAAAATAACACCTGGTCTTTGGTACCTCTTCCACCAAACAGAACAGCAATTGGTTGCAAATGGGTCTTCCGAGTTAAAGAAAACCCAGATGGGACTGTGAACAAATTCAAGGCCAGACTAGTGGCCAAAGGATTCCATCAGCAGCATGGGTTTGATTTTTATGAAACTTTCTCCCCAGTTGTTAAACCAGTAACAATCAGAATCATTCTGACTTTGGCTGTCACTCACAATTGGTCCATCAAGCAAGTGGATGTCAACAATGCATTTTTGAATGGGGTTCTCCATGAAGAAGTATACATGGTTCAGCCTCCTGGCTTTGAACACCCTGGTCAGAATCTGGTGTGTAGACTTCATAAGGCTCTGTATGGTCTTAAACAGGCGCCTCGGGCTTGGTATGAAAGTCTTGCTTCAGCCCTCCTACACTATGGCTTTGTCACTAGCAAGTGTGACCCTTCCCTGTTTATTTACTCCAAGAGTGGCATTTCCTTATATGTCTTGGTGTATGTTGATGATATCATCATTACTGGTTCTTCATCTTCGTGCATTACTGATCTGATACAGCAGTTGAATCAACAGTTTGCTCTCAAGGAGCTTGGCAATCTAGACTACTTCCTTGGGGTTGAGGTGTCCCATCTCTCCAATGGTGCTCTGCTGCTCACCCAAAGCAAGTACATTCGGGACTTACTATCTAAGGCACAAATGTCTGATGCAAAGGGAATCTCTTCTCCCATGGTTAGCAACAGCAAGCTCACCAAACATGGCACAGACACTATGGCTGATCCTCATCTGTACAGATCAGTTGTTGGAGCTCTCCAATATGCTACTCTCACTCGGCCAGACATTGCCTACAGTGTCAACAAAGTCTGTCAGTTTATGGCCAATCCTCTTGATACTCATTGGCAAGCAGTGAAACGCATTCTCCGATATCTCAAAGGGTCAAGTCATTATGGTCTGTTGCTTCGCCCTGCCTCTTCAGCCATACCCTTTTCTCTGCTGGCCTATTGTGATGCTGACTGGGCTAGTGACCCAGATGACAGAAGATCCACCTCTGGATCTTGCATTTTCTTTGGACCTAATCTGGTCTCTTGGTGCTCCAAGAAACAAGCACTGGTAGCACGCTCCAAAGACAGAGGCCGAGTATCGTAGCATGGCCAACACCACTGCTGCGAGACCCTTTGGATTCAATCCTTACTTACTGAACTTAGAATCCCTTTCTCTGCTCCTCAGCTTCTGTGTGACAACCTCAGTGCAGTCAGCCTGGCTCATAACCCAATTCTTCATGCTCGAACAAAACACATGGAGTTGGATATCCATTTTGTCCGTGAGAAAGTTCTATCAAAGTCTCTGTCAGTCATTCATGTTCCAAGCTCGGATCAGCTAGCTGATTGTCTAACCAAGCCACTCTCCTCCTCCAAATTTGCTGAATTGAGAGCCAAGCTCAATGTGGTTTCATCTCAGCAACCACCTTGATCTTGAGGGGAGGATATTAGAGTATATACTTAGCTTAGCTATTGTACACACATAACTGAATGTGCTGAGTCAGCAACATTCAGTTATGGTAGTTATGCTGCCTTGGCAGTTACATTATGTTAGTTGTGACAGTTACAATGTAAGGCTATAAAAGCATTGCCCCTCTGTTCATTCCAGAATTGAATAACAAGAAGTTTCTGAAAAGTAAAATTCAGTTCTCTCTAATATTTTCTTCTTTCTCTTTCTCTCACTCTAAGATACATTCTATTATATCACAAGCAGCAAATCAAGAGAAATCAGAAAACAATTCATGCAACAAAATTGATGAGATGTTAGGATGAAAAGCCAGAAAGGAATATTGGGTTTACAGTAACCTTTTAAAAAATCAAATTAGTGGCCTTTCTGAATTCAAAACAGAAAAACAGTATTCAGTTTGCATGTTGTAGCAAAGTTAAGGTGTATAACATATATACACAATTGATGCTGATTTAGAGCTGTGTAAGCACTCAAGTGACTCAACCTTTGTTCTTAAATGTGAAAGAGATTAAAGTAGACCCCATTTTTGTTAATGTATAAAAATTCCGATCTTGAAAAGGAAAGAAAGTGTAATATTCTATCAATGTCAGGTCCAGAGAAAAGTTGACATGTGGCAACAAATAACTACAAACATGAACGAGCATAAATCAAAGCATCTCTAGACTTATAAGCGTCAAATTAACAGAGATCGTGACACACCTAAGCAAAACATTTCCACAGTCACATTTAGTCTGCTGTCTCGATGATAATGAGTATTCATACGATTTCCTCACGAGACACAATATTAGGTGTGTGGGTTTATATTAACCACGTACAAATAATTCCATAAGAAAATATTTATATCATTACCAGTACTTCATCATTATATCCAGAAAATGATTTAACCAAATCCTGTACACTGGATAACACAGCAGTGCATTCTTCCTTTCCTCCTCTGATACAGAGCCTGTACAACCATTCCAAAACAGAAGCAGTTTTCTAAGCAACCTAATCTTTATTATACTTTTAAAAAATAATATGTACTAAAGTTAAAAATAGAAATACAAAATTACCCATATATCTCTGAAAGTAGTGAAATTTCTTCTTCATTTGGTGCTTCAAGAATCTGAGTCACACAAAAGAGTTAACCTGCGGTTAAGTTCCATAAATCAGCAAATATAAAGCTCAGCCACTGTAAATAGAATATCACTGAAAGTAGAACACAATCTGTTAAGAATTGTGTCATAGAACACATGGAGTTTGTATTAAAGGGAGAAATAAACATCCATGTTGAATCTTTGCTACATGTAAGCAATCATATTGTAAACATATCATTACCAGAGAACTCTAACATTATTCAAACTAGTACCAACAAGAACTTTATTTTATTCAATAAAAAACTAGCAGTTTCAACATAACGATATATTAGGAATTTCTCCATCTACAGCAGCAAGTTAAAATCATGTAATTTAACTTTTCATTTCCATGTAGGAAGTGCCAGCTGATTCTTAATTTATGCAAATTCATACAAACACTGTCAAACCTAACCCCATTGTAACATGGAAATCCTCCAGAGAAACTACATAGGGCAATTGGGTATTGCACTCATCTTATAGACCAAGAGAAATGATAACAACGGACTCTCTAACACTCTGTTTCCGACATACTCATTCCTATTGCTTAAAATTCATGTGGATCCTCCATAATTCAAGCGGGATCTACATGATCTAGGGTCATCCATTTTCAAAATAATGAGACCTATTTGAATCTTAACAACAGTAAATAGTGTATTAGAAAAAAAGTGTTACAGAGTCTTGATAGCACTCCTCCATTCACTAATACTAATCCAAAAAATTGGGACATGGGCAATTATAATAGCATTGCTTCGACTCACCATTGACAATGTTATGCCCTCTAGAGCTTGACTGTGAAGAAAGACATCACGAAAATTTTTTGGTTCACCAACCACGTCAGGATCCACATAGTACACCTGTCCATATATACTACGAGCATGAATTGCTAATTGGAATAATAAAGGGAGGCAAAGTCATAGAGGATGAATGATTTTTGTCCTCAAAATCGGGACATTGTTTGTTTTTTTAAGTGTATTTTCCAGAAATATATATATATATATATATATATTTTTATTTTGAAGATAGAAAGTAAGTGGGAGATAGATAAACAAATACGATATCAGATGCGGTGTCTAAAAGTTTATGTTCAAATAACATAACTGTTACATTGGTTCGTTTTCTTATTTTGCTTTAAGATTATTTTATTAATAATTATTAAAATGCCAACTTTTTTTTCCATTTCATTATTTCATCGACAAAAGTTTAAAAATAAGAAATAAAATAAAAATGATGTGACATTTTTATTATTAATGAAACATATATCAACTATAAAAATGAAAGGACTGATCAATCAAAAATTGATACATCACTAAAAAGTTTGACTCTTATCTAATTTATTGGTTGTTAGTATAAAAATATTCAGGACAACAAATTAAACTCAATAAAAACAACAGTAAGTCTCTCAACTTCTTTCAAAGCAATATTAATAAAAACAAAATTGGATTAGACAAACCAAAGTGGGTTTTTTAGGTGAATCCTTGAAATCATCAAAAAGAAGCTGATCCTCTGGATCTTTAGGATCACTGTCGGTGCTGCTGGCCACAGCAAGTCTCTCAACTTCTTTCAAAGCAACCAGCCACCTTCTTAGCATTTGAACTCTCTCTATCCCTCTACATGACACAGAAAGTTCCTCTAACCGTTTCACAGTGTGCCTAAAACTTCGCATGTTCCGATCCACCTATATTCAATAAAACCATTCACACACAGCATTAAAAAGAAAGAAATGCAATCTAGGATTTCTTACAGTGCAAGGTATCATTTACCAAGGAAAACCATAAATAAAATGACAAAAACTAGGTGCAATTTCATATGTAATTATAGTGCTGCATGTTTTATTAAATGAAAATAACACATACGTAACATTTTATCAATAATAAAATATATATTACATGTGCGGCATAAAATAGCACTGTAAGCACCTATTGAACAACATCTAATGTTGTCATAAATAAAATTATTTAAGGTAGAGTGTTGCGGTTACAATGCGATCTTGGATGATTCTGGCACCGCCGGCGACAGCATTGCTAGCATGGATGACGACGGAATCGGCGTAGTTGCGAAGGTTGCGGCTGAAATTGGTTTGTCCGCCTGCTTCCACCGCTTTATTCACCGCTGATCTTACCCACGACATATTTTCCCGCGCCACCTTTTTATTTTCTATCTCTTGATATATATATATATATATATATATACTCTTCCACTTTTTATGTTTCTATGTCTGTTGTATTTGTATCTGCATACATATAATAATAAGTATTGTATGTGTCTATTTGGTTATGTTGTTCAGGAAAATGAAAAGAATGAAAAATGTGTGTGGTTTTATATATGGTGAAAAAGAATGGAAGGTGGTTGTTGATTGTTGTTTGATATATGCAATGGTGAAGAAGAAAAGGAGAATGGAAAATTGGGACAGAAATGGCGAATGGAATAAGAAGTCAAGCGCATCTGCGACCTGCTATGCTGAGGTGAACGTTCATTGCTGCCATCAAGCTCTATTCCTCTGCCTTCCGTTTCGCTTCTTGGTTTTTAAATCAATATAATATAATATATTACTAATACTAATATTATTATTACTTCCTTTTTTTTAACATATACATAATTTTTCAGATAATAATAATTGCAATGCTAAGGCTGAAAAATTAGTTTTAAATTGATATATTTAGGTCCGGGATGGAATCGAGGTAATCCCAACAGCCTAACTATAGAACTAATCCCGGATGATATAGAGTATCAGTCATCATCGAATCATTGACATATGGTTAAAGAGCCCAAGCTACTAGTCATCACCGGATTTAAATTGATATACTTAAACTTTAAAGTAAGGCTCTCGCTGACTTAACTACATCATTTTTATTTTTTATTTTTGGAGAATATTTTTTTAGAGTCTTCTTTTTCATTCAATCAGAAATCCCCTATTTAAAAGAAATAATTTTTTTATATTATATATTTATGTTTTTAAAAATAACAAAATAATATACCTTCTCAGCTAGGAAAAATGTCAAAAAAAAAAAGCTAGAAAAAAAGTATAATGCGCCGTTACTCATCAAAATCACCATTATTTAGTTAATATCACTTATGTCTATCATTACCATTATCAGTATCACTATTATTGTTATTGTCGTGAAGATATTATTTTCATAAAATTATTTTTTTTATTCATGTCTTAATTTCGTTGTAACAAATTTGTAAGTAACATGAAATTAATATTGTGTTCCTTACATACTAAGCATGGAAAATTAATTTATACTGTATTGCTCTTTTTTCAATTTCATTTTTACCAACATCCTTATTCCTTTTTGTCAAAAAAAAAAACATCCTTATTCCTTGTAGGGAACCAAAGTGCACAAAGGGACTTCAAGTTCGTTGTTGTTGGTCTTTAATGTTATAGGATTATTAGGTGAGACTTGTCAAAAATTCGTGGCGTCGGGCCAACCTTTACTTTTCCATATTTTGGGTCAAACACGTCATCGAAATACTATTTTCATATGGAGATTTCAACCCTTATAAAGCTGGCTTAATAATGAGCACAATTTTTCATATTCTTCACCCCAAAAAAATTAACATTATTTCATATTCTATGGCTATATTACAATATGATAGAAAGAGTATAAAATTGCTTTATTACATCTACTTACCAAAAGTGAAATGTAATGTTCATTTGATTTTGATAAATGTTTAAGTTTTGTAGACATTTGCTTTGGTAAGCATTTATGACATTATTATTCCCTGATCACCCACAACAACAAATATACAATGTGTAGTACAATACAACATGTAAGCAAAATGTTCAACAATTCTGTTGATGGGTGGGTGGATTATAATGATTCAGGATGTAATGTAAACCTAAAAGGGAAAGCAAGGGTATGACCTTCACAATGAATAATGTTCTACTAGAACTTGCATGCCCATCAATGAATTCCAGTATAGGAGGATACTTCCCAATCAATCTATGGCCCAAAAATGGGTCATGTATGAGGAATGGAATGTCTTGCACTTTGGTTAACATCTTGAATGGTTCCATACCAACAGATCCTTGTCAAAGGGAAATAAATATCATAAGCATTGAACTAATCAACATCCGGCAATGGCATTTTCCAATAATTCCATGAGTTGAAGTCCTCCTGCAACTGCAATGTTCAGAAATTAAAGATCAAATTTGTTAATCATAAAGTTCAAATTTTCCATTCTACAGGTGGTTGCAAGATGATTCCTCCTCACCTGCTCAACCAAAGAAGTAGGAGGAAACATGTCGTTGACGAGGGTGTGTAAAGATGTATACGACTTTGCGCCAATACGGTGACTAATAGCCACCTCACCCTGTTAGTTTTCATAAGCATTTAGTTCACGCAGGGGAAGAACCAAAGAAAATACTAATTGTCAGAAATAGTAATCTAGGATGCACACCTTAGGGTTAATGATAAAAATTTTGCCCTTGGGGATTCCAATCTTCCTGTAACTAAGTTCATCCGTGTCTCTATTGCCAAATCCCGCATAGAATGGATTATAATCAGAAGGGAAAAGTCTTTTGATATCCTGCAAAACATTATTTTTACATTATTATATATTATAATGTAAGTAAGAAGATGCCTTCTAATAGCATTTCCAAGTTATTTATAGTGACAAGGTTTTGTATTCTGGCAGTTACCTCTAAACAAGCAATCTTGAACTCATGAGGTGCTCTTCTTATTACTTCCATCAGTGAAGAGGCAAAACAAAATACAAAAAGTCAGAGGCGTATCAAAAATCGGCAAAAATATAGGACAAGTAATAAACATCTAAACATACAAGTAAGGCGTGCTTATAATAGTATTGTTATCCAACCATTGTCATCACATAGCTAACAAGTGACTACATAAAGTGCCTCACCTTCTCGATAAAGTGAAGGAAATAATCCATCAGGTGAAATAACAACGGGTCCATTTGGTAAGGTTTTTCCATCCTGCAAATATACAAAATTCAGTTAAGTACTATTACAGTGATCACTGCATTGTTAAGATGCAAGGCTATATGTGGCCAAGAAACACAAATATGCCAATCCAAAGAGAACATAACAAAGAACTATCCATATAGTTTCTTCCTCTCTCTCGCACACACAAACATACAGGGAAAGATGCATCAAAATGATAACTTAATAGCCCCACCCCCCAAAAAAAAATGTAGCGTAGTCAAAGACACACTTGGTGCTAAGGCAAAGCCTCAAAAGGGGTCAGTTCCTTTTGGAGTTTGGGCAAGGCTCCTTCAGTCAAGTGCATTCCTCTGGCACCCAATAACTCCTTTCTGGTTCACAGACAAGGTGCTTGCCTTTACCACCATAATGAAAATTTATTGGTAGTCAATTTTAAATGTCTGATAAGAATAGATATCCCAAAAGTCATACCATCTAACTTCCTAACTATGATGTCAATGGTTGAAAAATAGTCATAACGATTAAGAAAAATTTCAATTATGAACTTCAATCTTTAGATCTTGCTACCAACTTATTATCATGCTTTATCACTTAAACATTTTACCTTTTTTTGTTTAATACTTTGTAGTCCCTGAAGTTCAAAAGCTTTTAAGGGGATCCCTATACATCTAAGAAAAATTACAATTATGAACTTCAATCTTTAGATCTTTCTACCAACTTATGGTCCTTGTAGACTGTTTTAAACCCCCTGGTGTCTTACGCCCACCTTTGCCTCTGACTACCTTGAAATGATTACTTAAACAAGCAGCGACAGAAGCAGTTAACAAAAGTAACATATCTCATGGATATTAAACCAAGATTTATACTCTATCACAAGAAAGGTGAATGAAAGTTGGTGCCAACAATCTTAACCTTTTCAAAGTAAATCTCAGATTGAATCCTGGACGCAACTATTCTAGAAGCACAGAATAAATCTAATCGGAAATAAGTTGTCATGGATCACCGAAAACTAGGTTGTTTACCTGTTTCAGGTTAAGCAAGAAGTTCCTGGTTAGATATGCCTGGACAATTGCACGGGCACTCAGAAACAGTAGCTGGTATCCATTTTCCTGACATAAAATTCGGTTCTAGTATTAGAAATTAATCTTCTTAAGATACAAATCAGTGTGATAATAGGTGTCAAGATAGCATCATTCTCACTAGGATGCATTCTACATTAGACAGACAGTAAAAGTTCAGCCGATAACCATTAAATGCATTTGGTTTTACCCACCAATAGAACAAAATGTAGGCAAAAATCTAGTTCTAAATATGCTGATGATGATAAAATGCAACGTGAAACAAAAAAAGAAAAGGAAAGTAATAGAAAGCAGTAAATGTTGTATAATTATGAAAGCAGACCATGGACACTGTTTGTACCATTTCAGTTAAATAGCTGCAAAATAACGATCATATGACCAGCCGTCCAATCAACTTTGCTTGTTGATTAAGCAAACCAGATTTGACTAGGTTTCACACAGATTTACTGCGCAATCTCAAGCCCAAGCTCAAAGAGCAGGGTTCAGTTCCTTCCAGACCCATTTAGATTTATGTGTGCATATATATATTTGCATGAAACCTTTTAAAAAATCCACCCCAAGAGAAAATGTTTTAAATCACTGCAGATGCAACAAGCATTTCAAGTCCACAGTTCAATTCAACCATAAATAGAATACCCAAGAGGTATATTGAAGTTATCTGTAACTGAATTGTCTTTATTTTGTCCCTAGTAAAGGTCAATTATCAGTTATACAAGCTTAAACCACTAATTTGAGAATCATGTATACATCTGAATTAAGAGACAGAGGAAAGAAACATAATGAACAAGCAGCACCAAGAAAGCAAAAATTTAATTCCACATCCACTGTAAACATGCTGATTAAAGAAATATCCTTGAAAGATCTGTTTCCATTTACCTCATCAAATTTTGGCTTAAACAAACTAAATTCAGCTGAATTGAACACAAGTTAGATCGGTATAAAAAAAATATACACACCTTAATGGCAGAGAAAAGCCTTGCCACTCCAGATTGTGTCCAATCTTTTCCAACTAAAGGCATGAACTGCCCCAAAACATCAGACCTAAAAGGAAGGGAAAAAAAAAAGGTTTTGATTGTGATTCTCAAACCATAATGCAACCAACCTTCTATTCCCTATGTAGTTTTTTTCAGTACAACTTTCATCAAGACATGTCTGTCTGGGACAAACAGCAAATGAAGTCATGTTCAACATTCTTTTCTTGTGCATCTACTTACAGAACAGACAAAATTGGTATGGGGAAATACTTCCAAAAAAACCACCCAGAATTCTGTTGATCATCTCAGATAGACAACCATAAAACAGTCCATTCTACTTAAGATTCACTCAGAGGATCAGCAGGGGAGTTTTATATAGAATGCACACAAGCAAGTGACAGATGCTTTGGTTCATCCCACTCTGACTACAAGTCATTCAACGCACCATAAACTTGCTCAGAGCCTGACCCCAAGATGCCAGACAACTAAAAATTTGAAACTTCATATTCAAATCAGATCCTGGCATCCTGCACCCACTATCTTATTTTCCTTTATTTTGGACATCTCAATAGCATCAACAATTACCAAAATTTGCATAATAGATGCATTCAGGGATTTCATCTAAAAAAATGTCCAATTGAATGGCACTCATGGAGACAGTAGAGATGAAGAACAATGGCAATCTAGCATCCATATCAAGTTCAAAAGAATATTTAGTAGCCCAAGAAACATTATCAGTAGCCTTGGAAGCAGTATTAGTAGTCTTACTTGGTAATAGTTCCATCAACGTCTGAAATTACAATCCTTGTATTCCACTGCCATAAGTATATATGAGCATCAACCTGTAATGAAATTAAAATTTCTCTCTTAAATAAACATAACCCAACCACTGTAGATAACTTCATATAGGTACTTAAGAGACAGTCAATAAATATCAAAACCTGTTGTGTTCCAAGAACCCTTGTAGAGAAACTGAAGGTTACCAAATTTTGACCATCTTTGAGATTCAAGGATGCAATCTGCTCATTAGTGGGAACATTTGTCCTTACAAATTGTTTACGAGGGGATCCCTGGGTACTTGATGTTGGAGTTGGCTCAACATAAAATCCAGACTCAGAATCTAGAAATACTTCATCATTTGATGAGTTGCTATCAGTGTGCTCAATTGTCTTGACCTTTCGAAAAGGAATAGGCCAAAGTCTCCATTTTCGTCCAGACGAAGATGATCCAGGATCACCATCACTAGACTTCTGTGCATAATCCTGTTCCACAGGGATCGTATCTTTGCGCTCAACAGGTAAATCTAAACCAAATACAGCCATTCCAAGAACAAGAGGAGCAGCCTTTTCCCATGTCATGTACCTCTCTTTAAACTTGATAACAAGATTTTGATTCTTAATTATTGAAGGTGCAGAACTTGTAAAGTCCATTGCAGATATCCGATGTGCTTCAAACACTTCAGCAGCAGCTACCAAACCCATACCCGTCTTAAGTTCATGACCGCAAAGTGAGATCTCAAATCCTGCAAATTATAAGACAAGTAAAAGTAAATAAATACTCAACTAATAATTAAAAAAATACAGAATCTGAAAGCAACCAATTTGCAGCACAGGTCTTACCCAAACCTAAATGGCTTTGGTTCCCTTTATTTGAAGTTTCTGTTTGAGGTTCCACTACTTCACTTTTATTATTCAGATCTTCCAGTGCATGCGTTTGTTCACTATCATCTACCTCATCATTTGACGCTGTGTTGCCAACATTTTCACCATTCCGTTCAGATTCAACAGTAGCAGAATGACAGTCAGGAGCAATTTCAACTTCTGCTGATGCATTTTTCTCAACCTCTTGAAGTCCCAATTCTGCTGATGCATTTTTCTCAACCTCTTGAAGTCCCAATTCTTCTGATGCATTTTTCTCAACCTCTTGAAGTCCCAATTCTTTTGACACATTTTTCTCGACCTCTTGAAGTCCCAATTCTGATTTTGGAGATCTATGGCCCTCAGAAGAAATAAAACCACAAGGTGGAGATAACTCATCAATGTTTTGAGATTGTACGATGCTCACTTGTTCATTTTCATCAATTGGACAGCTTTCATTAGATTCCTCTGCTGAATTTTGAATCTCCAATAGTGAACCTACATCTTGTAAATCAGCATTTCCAGTCTGCTGAGCAAGTTCTTGTAGCTCCAAACAGCTTTTGAAAACATTCTCCCTATCTATACCAGATGCAAGCCCTTCTGAATCAGTTTGCACATGAAGATCTTCTTGGTTTTCTATTCCCAAGGTTTCCGGCGCTTGACAAATATGTCCCTCCTCTCCTTGACAAATCTCCAGTGGGATCCCAGAAGTATTATCATCACCATTAGCATTACAACGTTTGGGTGAAACATTAGCTGTTGGAACATCCAGCTGACTAAAATAATCAGCAGCCCAAGCATTTTCACCAGAGCTAAACTCTTCACCACCTTCACATAAGTCGGTCTCTTCACCTGGGCCCAGATGAAATTGAGGAGTTATTAACTGCACATTCTCCGTGTTCTGCTCTGATTCTGAGATAGGGGCCGTCAATACATGACCATCGACACTCACCAAGACCATCTCAGGATGAGAACCCTGTGATTCCACCAATTTTTCTCCCTCTAGCGTCTCATATGCATTAGACCCATATTCTGACAACTCAACTGAATCTTCCAAAGAAGATCGGTCATCTTGGAAATCATAAAACCTCCTATCACCATCAGATTCTGCCCGTTGAATTCGAGAAATTGCTGAGGAACCACCTTCACCTTTCAACTGAAGCACCCCAGTATCAGAGATGCTATGATCAAGTCTATGAACATTACCAAAATGACTATTGTTGTTGTTATTAGAATCTTGAACAACCCCATCTGACTCAATCCCTTTATCATCATCATCCACCTCTTTGATAAAATAAGCTTCCCCAGAATTGTCAAGATACATATGGAAATTGGCTTCAACACCATTAACATTTATACGAACAATTTTCTCGGCACCTTTAAGAACACCTTGAAATTTACCAAACCTAACATACCAAGGCGTGCTTCTAAATGTCCCATCTTGCTGCTGAACAACAATCACATCAACAGCTCCACCAAAGGGGTGAAAAGGAGTAGCAACCGAGTACACACCTTGGGTTATCAAGCTTCCAACTTTGCCTACCACATTCATTTTCTTTCTTTTTGTGCCAAAAAGAAACAGACCTCAAAGTTTAAGCCTTGCTTTCAACGAAAACAACCCCAACCATATACATAAATTGCTCCTCCAACCTTTGTCACTTTCAACTGATTGCTGTTCTTGATCAAGAATAGCACTGCATGGCATACATGAATATTTAATAGGATAAAAATTAAGCAAACAAAACAGACAAACAAATAAAAAAACAGATTCAACAAACTTAATAATTGATTTAATGTATACAAAACAAAAAAACAAAACTTTTTTCCTACCCAAATTTAAGAAATAAAAATTGGGGTGATGGGTAGCATTACAATCCAAAGTTGAACAGAAAATCAAGATAGACTTACAGATTGGGAACAAAAATCTGGGGGCTCAAGAATTGACGGGGGTTTCGAATTTTTCTACCCTTTAATCCAATAATGATGTTCTTAAATTCTTGTGCTACCCTTTGATGCTGTTAATCCTCCTCCTCCTCCTTCTTGGTGGAGGCTTCGAAGCATGAACTTTCTGGAGGATTAAAAATTTGGATACCAGAAGGGAAAAAAACCCGGTTTCAGAAATCAACCCCTTTTCAATTCCACGCATTAAATAGTTATTCCCTCACTGATAAGGTTCAATTACTCCATTTTTGGAACTATATTACGGAGAATACCTGAGGATAATAACGTATAAAATACGGTCCGTATACGGGGTTTTTTGGTCATTTCATTTCATTTTCGTGGTTTGGTATGGACGGGGGGAAGTGGAACACCGACCTCCTCCTCGTATGGCCTTTTGTCTTCGGGTGAAATGAAAAATTCAAGGATAAAGTAATATTTTGGTCCCTACATCTGACACGAATTCTTGATTTAGTCTTTATACATAAAAAATTATTAAAATGGTCCCTATACATACAGAAAGTTTTCATTTGGTCCCTGCCGTACAAAATTTTAGGGACTGATTTAATAATTTTTGCTCAGATATAGGACCAAACGGGCAAACGATATAGGGACCAAATGAAGACTTTTTCTATGTATAAGGATCATTCTAATAATTTTTTATGTATAGGGACTAAATCGAGAATTCGTGTCAGGTGTAGGGACCAAAATTTGGTTAAAAACAATAATGAAATTATGTTGGAATGACCAAAGTGTCCTTGGCATTGCAAAGGCCAAAGAACAAAGGTTTATTCTTTTCTTTCATAAAAAAAAAAAGGTTTATTCTTTTCTCCTGTTTTGGAATATTAATAATTTGATGGCTTGCTCGGAAATTTCGACAATTCTTAATTATGCACGCATTGACCACGTGATCATTGGGTGAAGGTTCGGGGAGAAAAAAGAAGATGAAGAGAAAAACAAATCTTGGAATGATTTGCTCACGTTTTCTTTTCCAAAATTTTCAAGTTTCAACATCGTGTACTCTGGTTCCCCGAGGCCAAACTATTAATTGAAGGAGAATGTTAATAAGTATTTTTATAATATTGTTTAAGGAATGGAAATTTTGCATTAGATATAGTATATTTAGTATTTAGAAATATGTAATATTTAGTTTTTCAATACAAATTTTTTTTGTGTGGATTTCTTAATTAATACTCATAAGGCATTCGTTAGCAAGATTTTAAGGGCTCGTTTGGTGGTCACGATAGGATAGGGAGGGATAGGATAAGAGAATAAGATAGGAGTATGATAGAATATGAGCAAAATAAGTTGTTATCCTATCTGACGTTTGGGGTCCACCAGATAACCAGCCGGATAACATTATAATTTAAGTATAAATTTTAAAAATTTAGTTTTTATTCTAAATATTTTCATATTTTATTAGATTTATTTTTTTATAATTTTCATTTTTTTAAAAATTATATAAAAAGACAAAATTATAATTGTGATAAAAACACACAATTTTTTAAATTTTATAAATATTATCTAACTTCAATTATTTTTTTATAATTTTAAATATTCATTTTGAGTTTTTAATTTACATATAGTTAAATTATTAAAATATTTTTTAATATTTTTCAATTTTTAAAAATAATATAAAATAACAAAACTAGTCTTGTGATAAAACAAAAATAATTTTAAAATTAATTATCAATATATTTAATACTTTAAATATTTTATATTTCACTAACCTTTTTTTTAACCATGTTATATTTTATTATACTTTAAAATATTATTTTATTATACGTTAAATCACTTTATCCTATCATCTTGAGTTCTAAGCCAGCTCCCCTCTGGAAAGAATTTTAACTAGATGGACAGATATGATAGGTGACATGATTGACTTATCCTAACCTGTTGGCTTGCCAAACAATAATTTCAAATAGGATATGATGGCTTATCCTATCATGTCTCTCTTATCCTAACTAGAGGTGGGTAAACGGACCAGTCCGGTCCGTTTAAGTCCGGTCCGCATAAGTCCGCATTTAAACGGACCGGACTTTATAGTCCGCATTTAAAATGGACTCTGAAAAATAGAGTCCAAGTCCAGTCCGCATAGTCCGCGGACTAAACGGACTGTCCGCGGACTTTACACTTTTTTTTATAAGGCAAAATAACCATAATTGTAACCAATAGTCATAAAATCAAGTTCTTTGCATATTGTATTCTCTGCATAAGTTGCAATGTCAAACTCAATTTCTTGCAAAAGTATAATTTCTATTGCACTGACATAAACTGAGAGTAAACTATAGCATATCAGAATCAGCAACAGAATGGATGATAGGAGAAGAAGCAAAATAATACAGACAAAAGGAGATACAGATAAAAGGCAGCATGTGGGGATCTATTTCCCTTGACAAATATAGAACCCAAACCACCAAAAAGGAGATACAGACACTAAACCAACACCTAAACAACCAATAACCTATATCTAAAACAACATATCATAATATTCATACTTTTAGGACATTCAACACAAAGCATCATCCTGATGACATCAATATGTGTAGTATGTATTGTAAAAAAAGACAAAAGACACTTCAATACAAAAGACCCTCCATAAAATTATATCGAACACCCCTCATTTCTTCTCTATCTTTGGGACTTTGAGCTCAATGCCTAACATTGTAACCTCTTCCCCATCAAAGGCTTTAGATAGACTGCGTTTAGCAGGGGTTGAAATGGTTAAATCAATAACCTTCCCCGATGTAGATGGCAAAGGACTTCCAACTAAGGCAGCAATAAATTCCTCTACACAATAGCAAAAATATCACTGAATGTTTTTGTCACTGAATGTAGTTACACAAAACACTAAAAATATCACTGAATGTTTTTGTCAAAAAAAAAGCAGCATATCACTCAATGCCAAAATCGAAATGTCACCTATGATTCATTAGTAAAAAGTCTCTTTCATGCTTCATTCATTATGTAATGTACAAAAATAAATGGCACATATATTTACCAAAAGCTTCCATCAAAATTGGAGAGCACAGTGGACTTGACTTCTACTTTAAACAATTTCAAAATGACAACTATAATTGCAGAAATCGATTGGGGATAAAAAAAAACAATACTCGCTCAACATTCATGAGTTGGTCGATAAACTTCCTTCAACTTAAGCCATGAAATCTTCTTCAAAAGTAGAAGTTGAACTCCCTGCCTCAGGAAAGACAGGGACAGGATATTGCTCCAACAACCAAAGGTCAGCAATACGGGGGCTCAGAACAAAATAGCTCAGAGAGAAATGCAAAACTTAAACAGCAGAACAAAAAAAGGTGACATTTGATCAAACAGCTTATGGGCATTATTCGAACATTCAGGTCTCACCTTCTCTTTATCTCTTCGACAAGTCTTTAAGTCTCCAAGTCGAAGACTTCTTCTCCAACTTCTCCTTCGAGGGCACTTCAACACACCCTTCGCGATCACTCGCACACAATGGCGGATCTAGGGCTTACCGTTTGGAGATGTGTTCCTCACGGTGTCTTCGGAGGGGGCGGCGACCGGCGCAGAGGGAGACAGGGAGAGGGACGCAGAGGGAGACAGGGAGAGGGAGATGAAGGTTGAAGGAGAAGTGGTCTAGGTTGAACGGCGCACTGAGTTTAGGGTTAGAGATGGGTGAGTTTTGGGTTGTTAGTTTTTTGTTGGCCCAACAGTTTTTTTTTTTAACAGCTCGAGTCCGCGGACGGGTCCGTGAATCCACGGACCGAGTCCGTTAAGCCCGCGGGCTAAACGGACCGGACTCAAAAAGCCCGCATTTTTTTGGACTCGTATTTTAGGGTGTCCAAGTCCGCGCGGACTGCGGGTTTAACGGACTGTCCGCGGACCCGAGTCCAAATACCCACCTCTAATCCTAACTATCAAACGAACCCTAGAAATATGGCATATTGTTTTTGTTTTTTGATTTTTTTTTACTGGATATATTACTCTCTTGTATGCCTTCATTCTTTTCATCGTTGACTCTTAATGGTGTTCATAGATCAGTTTGAACTAAAAGTTATTCAATCCAAAAATACAAATAAGTAGTGGTTTAATTTGAATGAGATTAATTCCAATATGAAATCTGAACCAATTCAAACCAATTAAATATATTTTTGAAAAACAAATATGTTTAACCCGTCATTTTTGGTGGCTTAAGTTGAGGTACCCAATCCACCAATCCATTTTGACTCACCCCGCCTAACCCATCAAGGAAACGGGTTGGTGGCGGGACGGGTGTGTAGGCATGCCAACTCGTTTTCCTTTTTTTTAAACGTTTATTTTTTATGTTGTAATTATTTTTTAATTTACTCACTATTAAGACCATTAATTAGTCTATCATTCAGTAATTATATATATATATATATATATATATATATATTTATATTTAGTTTATAATTACTCAAATAAGAATTATATATATTTATATATAGTCCATTCCATACACTAATTAATATATATATATAAATAAAAATTATATTAATTATAGAATTATGGATACTCTAACCTATATATAGATCCCACAAAATGAGCCAAAAAAAAACAGAAATATACATCCAGGGACTAAAGTCCATATTGATATTCTAATAAGAGCAATTATATTATATACAATTGAACATAGGCCCCTAAATGAAAGAGTACATCTAGATCTGTTAACCAACTAGCCTTTGCAACGTCAGTCAACCAACCAAAAGGAGAAGACAACCAATATCTAAGAAATACCTCGTTCAAGCATATTATTATATTGAGACAGTATCGGTTGACGTTAGGTGCAATTCAAAGGAGTTATACCAAATCTTAATCGTTGAAACTGTGGATGTAAACATTTCAATTAATTTTTTTTTTAAATAAACAAAAAGTCACGTGAGTATCTACCTCTCCCTCTCCCTCTCTTTTCCTTGTGCACTTTCTTGTTCTTCCTTTCACTCCAACTATACAAAGCCCCTCCCTAAAAAAACCCCGGTTAGGTATTTTTTCGTTCAATAGTGTTGCTGCCGCCCAATACCTCGATTTTATATCGTCGTCGCGTTTCCGTTTAACAGTGCCGCCGCTGCCAGAGATTAACAAATGCGGGAATGAGTCTGATGCTCTCATCGAACACATTCACTGCAATTCATCGCTACATTGAATACATCTACTGCTACTTCTTTCAAATTCAGTTTGGGCTACATTGAATACATCTACTGCTACATCTACTGCCATTTTGTGGATCCGATTTCAATTTGGCTTCCTACTGAATGTCTATTTTGATAATAATTATTTATCCACTTTATTATTCCTCATCAATTCAATCAAATCCTGTTAACAAAATTACGACACTTGCGGCCTGAGTGTGAGTCAATAGGGGTGACGACATCTTCTCTCAGGAAGAAGAAGACATTGGCGTGACTTCTTTGTTTATTTTTTAAAAAAAATTAAAAAAAATATTTTAATCTGTTAGATTAATTAGTTTCAACAATTAAGATTTGATATAAATCTTTTAATTTACACCTGATGTCAACGGATCATATCAATTATATTAGTAGTCTACTATCTAAAAATAATTATTTATATTCTATAATATTTTTAGATGCTATTTGTTTGCTAATAATTTTATTTATTTCATTTTTTAATATTTTTTAAAATTTTGTTATTTTTTGGCACGCCTACTCGAAGGGTGGATCACCTACTTATCCAAAATGGGTCAATCCAACCCACTCCGATTTCGACAGGTTAATTACAGTGCGGGTCGAGACGGGATGGGTTGGCCTGTTCAGTAACCATGCTATTTATTTTTTTAGTCTCCTTTTCTTTCGTTTTTTATACTGTGCATCAAATTATTTCATTTGGCTTTATTTATGAGTTATGATATTTATATACTAAAATCTAACACCAATGTCATTTTTCTATATTTTTCCATTATTTTATCTCTCTCTTCCTATATTTTCCAAGTTTCAAAACTTAACACAGCTCTACGTGTAGTAGGTATGGTGTTGATTTTGGGGATGTTCGCTCTTTATTTATAGTTATTGAATCATCAAGTATAGAGTACTATTGATTCAATAGGATCGTATTTTGGCACCGTATTCTGATTTATGATTCTCTCCCTCACATGCAGCCTATTCTCCGCTCGTGACTATCTTAACCATTTTTTCAATTGGGGTGCGCTTAAGAAATTCTTCTGGCTCTAAATAATAAATAATCAGTAATTGATTACCTTTGTTTTTCTTTTCTTTTCTTTTCTTTTTTTAAAGTTTTTTTTCTTCTCTTTACACTATGAAGAAAAGTCAAAAGTATAGAGATTATAGTTGTTTGGCAGTATGTATGCATTGTGGATTCTCAGGAACAGAGGAGAGAGGAGGTGCATTTTGAGAGACATTATATAGGGAAACAAATTCATATAATAAATAGGATAATAAATTGTGGAGAGAAAAAATTAATTTTCAAAAAAGGATGATTAATTAAATAAACAAATTTAATTAAAAGTATGTATTTAATGAAGTTAAACCCGTGTAATCTTGCACAGATTAAAAAAACCCATACACTAATAGTCTAATATGGTATCATATCAAATAAATATTAAATTTTCTATATAAGGTTCAATTCATTTTAAAAAATGGAAAATCAATTAAACCAAATCCTTTTCTTTAAAAAAAGGTTAAACAGAAATTCAATAAAATTCAATTTTGTTCCGTTTTCAATTTTTGGATATTTTTTCGTTTTCTTTTTTCAATTTAAATCTCACACCCCTAACCCTTAACTCAATTGGTCATATCAATTCTTTAAAATAATTTTTGCTCTTGTATTCAATATTTCTCATATATTTTAAGTTTATATTTCTTATTTAGATTTTTGATTTTTAGCTAGCGTTTGGTACAAGTTTGTCACGACTGTCCCGTCCGGGAGCCGCGAAAAAGGGATATAAAAAAGACAGAAGATTCGCCACTAAAATTTTTATTGGGAAAATTTTAGAAAACCCAATTATTTAAAGGTAAACTAGTCTAAAAAAGAGAGAGATGAGTCCGGGAGTCGGTTACGAGTAGGGAAGGTATTGACACCCCACATCGCCCGTTTAAAAAATGGTACCTCAAGTTAATTGTGCAAAAAAACATTTTAATAACCTTTTGAATATTTATTTTACCCAAAAATTATTTACAAGAAAGTGTTATTTTTAATTTTTAATATTTTTATTAGTTTTTATATTTTTAAATTTATTGTTTATAAAAATTAAATGAGGTTGAACATGGCACATGAGTCCACAGGGCAACCTCAAATCTAAGGGACTGAACATGGCACCGTGTCCATAGAGCATCCCTAAAAACAAAAAAGTTTAATTTTTTGATTAATTATTTTAACATAAAAAGGGATACAAAAAAAAAAAGGAAATTTAGTTTTGGCTTGACAAGATGATTTATCTTGCTCCTACGTATTCCCCGGTGCGATGGGAAACTCAAAGCCACGTAGTTCTCTTGAAGAAATTGATTGGTTGGTTGATTTTAATTTTGATAAAGATTTTGATTTATTTATTTTATTTTAAAAAAATATTTTATTTCAGAATAAATTCACTTTTGCGTAGAGTCCAAGATAGCAGTGCTACACGATAAACCCTTACAATTCATACGACACTTGAGGATGAAAAATCATACATCAACATCGTAGATTGTTGTGCGAATTAGAAAAAAAGATTTTTATTATTTATTTTTTTACAAAAAGGTTGGATAAAATTTGTTAAAAGAGCAAGTTGAAAATATTTTATTTTTACAGAAAGAAGGAATTCACTCTTGCACAGGGTTAAAGATAGCGAGGCTATACGATAAACCCCTACAATTCATACGACACTTGAGGATGAAAAATCATACATCAACGTCGTAGATTGTTGCGTGAATTAAAAAGAGATTTTTATAAAATGAAATTGGGTAAAATTGGTTAAAAGTATAAATTGAAAAAAAAAACGTTTTTTTTAATAAAAGATAATTCACTCATGCACAGGGTTAAAGATAGCGGAGCTATACGATAAACCCTTACAATTTTTACAACACTTGAGGACGAAAAATCGTACATCAACGTTATAAATTGCTGCATGAAATTCAAAAAAAGTCTATTTTTATTTTTTATAACTTTTGTTTTAACAAAACTTTAAATTTTTATATTAATTAATTTTTTACTAAAGCATTTTTTATAAGGGAGGGAATCTGACCCAAATCTGAAAATGCCCACATTGGTAAAAGAGAAACCTAATAGTTAGCCCGCAGCTTATATTTCATGTTGATGGGTCTAACTACATCCTGGGCCCAATCATAAAATTTTGAAGACAAAATTTCAGGCCTACCTGATAAAGCCCAAAACATTTTAGAAACAAATTGCTCTTTTTGTTTTCTGTTTGGCCCAAATTCTAAAAATAATAAAACAACATAAATGGGAAACAAACAAATGGGTCACATGCTATAAACCCAAACCCAACCAAATATCAAACCCTAGTGATTTAGCAACAGACATAAAAAGGGAACACAAAACAACAGAAAGGAAAGTAGAAGGGAAGCCACAGGGGCTCCCAAGCTTCATTGTTACCAACAATGGAGTTCAAAGGGATGTTGATGGATGCAGCAGGAACCAGTGGCCAAGGCGGACGGCGACGCGGACTACTGTTTGTGGTGGTTGGCGGCGAACACAGAGGCCAAACGGGCCAAACGAGAGAGGAGGCTGAGAGGAGACTGGATCTGCACCTGTTTCTGTCAAGCTCGGTCGGAAATGGAGGTCTTGCGGCGGAGGATGGCGTTCGAGTGGTGGAGGGTGGTGTCCGCGTGGTGGAAGACGAACCAGAAAACCCGGATCTGCAACTCCCCAGCGGTGGAGGTCACGGATCTGCAACTCCCCGGTGGCGGAGGTCGTGGTGGTCGCAGCACGGGGAAGGGGACAGCTTCGCGCAGTGAAGGCGGTTGGGGCGCCGGAGCCGCGTTGTGGTGGCGGGATTGGGGAGGTGGCAGAGCTGTTGGATGTGAGTGAGGGACTGGTTCGTTGAGTGTGAGTGAGGGGGTGGCTTGTAGGAGGAGTGAGGGGCTGGCTTGTTGAAGAAGAAGAGAAATGGGAGGAGGAAGATGAAGTTAAGATGAGAGAGAAAAAAGTCTGGAACGTGAGAGAAGAGAGGAAGCAGAAAAGAGAAAGAGAAAGATATAGAAAAAGGAAGAAAAAAAAAATAAAAAGTCAGGGGATGGGGGGGGGGGGGTCACGCGTACAGCAGGAAGGGATGAGTTTTTTTTTGTTTTTTTGGTTCAGAGAGTATTTGGGTATTTTTGTGTTGATTTGTGATTTGGGAGTGATGGTGGCTAGAGGTTGGAGAGGAGAGTATTGAGTATTTTGTTTTCTGTTGTTCCCCCCCTCTCCCCACTGGTCATTGTTCAATATATAGCACCAGAGGGAAGAAGATGACAAACCTTTCTGTTAGGCCAGCTGGTGGGTACAAGTAGTGGGGAGCAAATCAGCCTTTGCTCCACCACCTTGCAGGGGCAGCCATGGTGCAAGGGTAGTACAGTACCATTGTCCTTCTTTTCTTTGAAAAAGAAGAAGATGACAATGAGGAGTACAAGCATGGGATCAGATTTTTTAAAAAAATTTACTTTTTATTATTTTATTTTTATTTTTAACAAATCAGAATAGTAACAATTTTTGTTGGGTTTGGGATAATGGGCCCAAAAGATAACTTGGAACAAAAATGAAAATGGGCTCCATTTGATGATGTAATGGGCCCAGAATAAAATCACTTTTTTGTTTCATTTTTATCATTTTTGTTTACTATTTTTCAAAACATTAATTAAAAAAATCGGGGCAAAATTAGGTGTTCACAGTTGCCCCTCTTTACTTGTTTCTTATTAGATAGTAGGTGTAACCGTAGTTAACCTATTATCGTTATAAGAAACGAGGAAAGACATGAACTCCAATTTTGGCCGGAGTTCACTGACAAGTAAACGGATGCATAGTTAAAAGCTTACGGGATGGACTGCCCGTAGAAACTCGAACAGAAAGATAAAAAGCTTGTGGAGTCGTTCGTCCGCTGAAGCTTGAACAAGGTTAAAATCTTGCGGAGTCGGTTATCCGCTGAAGCTTTAAAGGAAAGATAAAAACCTTACGGAGTCGGTTGTCCACTGAATCTTGAAAGCAAAAGTATTAAAAGCATGCGGAGTCGGTTATCCGCTGAAGCTTGAAAGCAAAAGGATAAAAAGCTTGTGGAGTCGGTTGTCCACTGAAGCTTGAGAAGAAAAGTTGAAAGCTTGCGGAGTCGGTTGTCCGCTGAAGCTTGAAAGAAAAGATTAAAAGCTTGCGGAGTCGGTCATCCATTGAAGCTTGACAGAAAAAGGTTAAAAGCTTACGGAGTCGGTTATCCGCTGAAGCTTGGAAGGATATGTGAAAAGCTTGCGGAGTCGGTTATCCGCTGAAGCTTGAAGGGAAAGGTAAAAAGCTTGTGGAGTCGGTTATCCACTGAAGCTTGAAAGAAAAATAAAATCATGCGGAGTCGGTTATCCGCTAAAGCTTGAAAGGAAATGCGAAAATCTTGCGGAGTCGGTTATCCACTGAAGCTTGAAAGGAGATGGATTAAAAGCTTGCGGAGTCGGTTATCCGCTGAAGCTTGAAAAGAAAAGTTGAAAGCTTGCGGAGTCGGTTGTCCACTGAAGCTTGGAGAAAAGGATTAAAAGCATGCGGAGTCGATTGTCCACTGAAGCTTGAAAGGAAAGGTAAAAACTTATGATGTCTGTGCAATTTGCTGGGTTTTGTGCTCACAAGAGATAAACAATTGCAATGCATGATGCCAAAAATGTCCTACATGCTTGATGAAGACCTCAAATGATTTCAACTCAACACAAGGAAAGCCTGTAATATATTATTTTTTTTATTTTTTCATTGTTTAGGTGGTTTTTATTATCACCCTTGACCCCTTAAGGTGTCGATCATAGACAAGCCCCGAGATGAACTAAAACAAGTCCTGTCATCGCGGAGAATAAAAGCTAATCACTTTTGAAAGGGTACGCTTCCTTTGCAATGATTGTCCCCATGTTTCTTGTCAGTAGATCACGGTGCCCTTTGTCGGGAGATCATCTTATCCTTTACGAACTTTTGAGATTTTTCAAGGGAATTCTAAATGCATTTTGAAGACACCAATACGTGTTTCACATTCCAGTATATACTTATCATGATGAATGCACACACACAATTGACAAAAATTAAGAGAAAGAGATAAGGGTAAAAAGAATTGGGAGTCAATGTCATTATATTTGGACTGAAAATGAATACAACGCAGATATTACAATGGAGTATGGAATTGTAAAAGGTTGCGAAGTGGAATCACATCTCCTCAAGCGACACCTCTTTCCATGACTAGTGTTAGTATGTCTCATACTATCTTGACTGCTTACTAATCAACATCTGAGAATGCTATCTGCCCTGATCCTCATGCATCTAGCCCATTGATTGCCCCAGTTCATCGGCTTGACGACACTTCCCTTGTTTATTTTATTAATTGAACCCTAACTTTTGTCTAGACCGCCTTTTCAGGTTTTCAGCCTAGCGGGTTGCTCTAACTTTTGCCTAGACTGTCTTTCCAGATTTTCAGCCTAGCGAGATTTTCTTCTTTTCATTTTTTCTTTTTTTTTCTTCTTGGGAAATGCGTTCAAGCATAATATTTTTTGACTGCATATGAGTTTACAGGGAGTGGAAGATCTTCCCCATCCATCTTGGTGAGAATTAAAGCTCCTCCCGAGAAGGCCTTTTTTACAACGTAAGGTCCTTAATAGTTCGGGGTCCACTTCCCACGATGATATTTTTGGATTGGTAGGATCTTTTTGAGCACCAGATCACCCTCCCGAAACTGTCGGGGGCGTACTTTCTTCTCGTAAGCTCTCATCAACCTTTTCTGGTACAATTGGCCATGACACAGTGCTGCTAATCTTTTCTCTTCAATGAGGTTCAATTGGTCTAGTCGGTCCTGGACCCACCCAGCTTCTTCCAATTCAGCTTCTCTCAGTACCCTTAATGAAGGGATCTCTACTTCAATCGGGAGAACTGCCTCCATCCCATAAACTAAAGAATATGGCGTTGCCCCTGTCGAGGTGCGAACAGAGGTACGGTGGCCATATAAAGCAAAAGGTAACATCTCATGCCAATCTTTATACGTCACCACCATCTTCTGGACGATCTTCTTGATATTTTTATTGGTGGCCTCAACTGCCCCATTCATCTTTGGGCGATACGGGGAGGAATTGTGATGCTTTATCTTGAAGTTTTCGCACATCTCTTTCATCATCTTGTTGTTCAAGTTAGTCGCATTATCAGTGATAATCTCACTTGGCAACCCATAACGACAAATTAATTCTCTTTTTACAAATTTGATCACGACATTCCTGGTCACATTGGCATACGATGCAACCTCAACCCACTTTGTGAAATAATCAATGGCAACAAGAATGAAGCGATGCCCATTCGAGGCTTTTGGTTCGATTGGCCCGATCACATCCATTCCCCACATTGAGAATGGCCAGGGCGCCGACATGACATTCAAGGGAGCTGGCGGCGCATGAACCCTATCAGCATATATTTGACACTTATGGCACCTCTTCGCATAATTAAAGCAATCTGCTTCCATTGTCAACCAGTATTAGCCAGCCCTCAAGATTTTTCTTGCCATTGCATGACCGCTCGCGTGTGTTCCGAAAGATCCTTCATGGACCTCCTCAATTATCCGTTTAGCTTCTTTCGCGTCAACACATCTTAACAACACCATGTCATGATTTCTTTTGTAGAGAATACCTCCATCTAAATAGAAACCCATTGCAAGTCTTCTTAGGGTTCTTTTGTCATTTTCTAAATCACCCGGGGGGTACTCCCTTCTTTGGATGAAGCATTTGATGTCATGGTACCACGGTTCTTGATCAGGCTCTTCCTCTATCACTTGACAATATGCAGGATGATCACGACTTTCCATTTTGATGAGTGGTAGGTTCCTCTCGTCACTTACTTTGAACATCGAGGACAAGGTAGACAGCGCGTCAGCTAATTGGTTATCTTCTCGGGGAATATGATGGAACGTGACTTCATCAAACTGCTCAATCAAACCTTTGATGTAATCATGGTACGGGATTAATTTGGCATCTCGGGTTTCCCATTCCCCTCTTAGCTGGTGGATGACTAATACAGAATCCCCATATACCTCCAGTATCCTTGCCTTTGATTCTATCGCTGCCAGGATCCCAAGCGCACAAGCTTCATATCCGGCTATATTGTTTGTACAATCAAAGCAAAGCCTTGCAGTGACAGTGAAATAATCATTTTCCGGTGAGATTAGTATTGCCCCAATTCCGTGCCCCAAGGCATTAGAAGCTCCATCAAATAACAAAGTCCACTTTTCTTTTTTGGGTGATTGCTCGCGATCGAACACAGCCATTATATCTTCATCTGGGAAATCACATTGCATCGACCCATAATCTTCTACTGGCTGATTGGCTAGATATTCTGCAAGTTCACTCCCTTTTATTGTTTTTTGGGTGACATAGACAATGTCATATTCTGATAGCAGGACTTGCCAGCGAGCAATTCTTCCAGTCAGAGCAGGCTTATCAAAGATATACTTGATTGGATCCATTTTGGACACCAACCGGGTAGTGTAACACAACATGTAATGCCTCAAACGGCGAGCCGCCCAAGCCAAGGCACAACAAGCCCGTTCTAGCAGTGAGTAGTTGGCTTCGCAACTGGTGAATTTCTTACTTAGATAATAGATGGCATGTTCCTTCCTTCCTGACTCGTCGTGTTGTCCCAACACGCAGCCCATCGATTCATCTAGCACAGTCAAATACATGATGAGAGGTCTTCCCGGCACTGGGGGAACCAAGACTGGAGGCTCCTGTAGGTACTGTTTGATCTTCTCGAAGGCTTTTTGACAATCTTCATTCCATGTTACTGCCTGACTTTTGCGTAGCAATTTGAAGATCGGTTCACATGTCGCGGTCAGTTGGGAGATGAAACGGGCAATGTAGTTCAATCTTCCTAAAAAACCGCGAACTTCTTTTTCTGTTTGAGGTGCTGGCATATCGATGATTGATCGAACTTTGTCAGGATCAACCTCTATTCCTCTTTAACTAACAATGAACCCCAAAAGCTTGCCTGATTTCACTCCAAAAGTGCATTTGGCAGGATTCAGTCATAGCTCAAACTTCCTTTACCGCTCAAAAAGTTTTTGCAGATTGTCAACATGGTCATCTTCGGATCTGGACTTGGCGATCATGTCATCTACATAAACTTCTATCTCCTTATGCATCATGTCATGGAATAAAGCCACCATAGCCCGCTGATATGTTGCCCCAGCATTTTTCAAGCCAAAGGGCATAACCTTGTAGCAAAAGGTTCCCCATAAAGTGACAAATATAGTTTTCTCCATATCTTCAGGTGCCATCTTGATCTGATTATATCATGAGAATCCATCCATGAAAGAGAATAATGCATGTTGGGCAATATTATCTACAAGAACATCAATATGAGGCAGAGGAAAATCATCTTTGGGGCTAGCCCTGTTCAGATCTCGATAGTCGACACACATTCGAACCTTTCCATCTTTCTTGGGGACAGGAACGATGTTAGCGACCCATTGAGGGTACTTTACCACTTCTAGGAAACCCGCATCCAGTTGCTTTTCGACCTCCTCCTTGATCTTTAAAGACATTTCCGCTTTCATCCTTCGTAGCTTTTGCTTTATTGGAGGACACTCCGGCTTTAATGGCAGTTTGTGTTCCGCTATACTGGGGTCCAACCCTGGCATGTCTTGGTACGACCATGCGAAAACATCTTTATAATCCATCAACAACTTGATCAACCTACTTCGCTCCTATTCTTTCAAGGAAAGGCCGATCTTGACCTCTTTTATATCATCTTCAGTTCCCAAATTAATTATTTCACTCGGCTCTTCATGGGACCGAATTTCCCTGGCTTCTTGTTCTAACAACCTTAATAGTTCAGGAGGAACTTCCCCGTTATCATCAACAACCTCATCAGCATGATCAATAGGATGGTCAAAATTGAATGCTGAGTTATTAACACTGTCATTTTCAAGAGAGTCACTTTTAGATCTGCATTTTGGTAGTTAGCAGGGAAAGATGAATGAATAACGGTTAAAGATGGGAAACTGTATTTATTGGTGAGGAACGATGAATAAAAATTAAAAAAAGAAAAGAAGGATAAGAACATAAAGATATTGAATGCATGCATTTATTGATAAGTCATACTGAAACGGAAACAAGTAAGCCCATTACAACAAAAATCCTAAAGCCTTGGGCAGAGCAAAAGGATAAGCATTACATAATTACTTTGAAAAAAACTCTATGGTCCTGGGGAACTCAATGACCTCCCAATTCTTGAGCTCTGTATCCGGAGGACATGGATACACCAAATTGACACCATGATCGGCGGGATAATCATCTTCAACCGCTGCTGCTTGGTCCAGGAAGGCGAACCCTACACTTCGGAAGCTCTGTCGAATGTCACAGATGGGAACCCTTTCAGCCTCATATTCACGATCTTCCAGCCGAGCCAACCTCTTTCTCTTCCTCTCTTCCATAACCCACATCTTGTCGGCCTTGGTGGGTTTGTATCCCAACCCAAACCTGTCCTTGTTCTCGGTGAACATGAGGATGTCAGTGGCACCTTGGCTATTCTTCCCCAAACCGCTCCCGGGTCGGTATCCTCCTCCGAGCATAACCCTAGCCATCATAATGGACGCTTTAGATGACTGAGGTTTCAAGAGTGGAACATTATCCCAACATAAGTGGAATTGGCAATTTCAAGCGATTGGAAAGCGGTCTCAAGAGCTTCTTCGGCCGCTTCAATGTAAGGGGTTGTTGATGGCTTACTCACCAACATATCCTCTTCTCTAGAAACAATTATCAATTTACTATCGACAATGAACTTCACCTTTTGGTGCAATGTGGAAGGTACAGCTCCAGACGAATGGATCCATGGTCGTCCCAGGAGACAACTGTAAGTTGGTGTGATGTCCATTACTTGGAAGAGTATTTCAAAGGTGCAAGGGCCAATCTGAATAGGCAGTTCAATTTCTCCCATAACTTCCCTTCGGGTGCCATCGAAAGCTCTTACAATCATCTTGCTTGGCTTCATATGAGTTCCATCGAAAGGCAACTTTGCTAGTGTCAGCTTTGGCATTACATTCAAAGAAGAGCCATTATCAATGAGAACCCTAGCCATGACATGATCTCGACACTTCACCGAGATGTGTAACGCCTTGTTGTGCCCCATTCCTTCAGCTGGAATTTCGTCATCAGTGAAAGTGATATAATTATCAGCGACGATGTTACCCACGATGTTATCAAGCTTATCAATTGTGATGTCATGAGAGACGTGAGCTTGATTCAACACCTTCATCAGTACTCTCCTATGTGGCTCAGAATTCATCAACAAAGACAAAAGAGATATCCGAGCTGGAGTTTGATTCAGTTGATCTACAACCTTGTATTCACTTTGCTTGATGAACTTCAAGAATTCGTCGACTTCTTCATCAGATACCTCTTTTTTATTATCACCCCTTCTGGTATCCTTTTCAGCCGGTGTTCCTTCCACCTTCTCTTTCCCCTTGAGATCTTTCCCTTCATTTTCTGTTCCCTCCCTTCGTAATACCTCTGGAGTATAAATGCGACCACTCCTAGTCATTCCGCCAATTCCCGAAATGTTGGTAATCACAGTGGTCCCATTGGGAGGACTTTGTTGAACCTGCCCATCATATTTCCATGGTATCGCTTCGGTGTCCTTGTAAGGGAAAGGACCTGGGACTCGGATGACAACTGGTGTTGACCCACTCGAAACTGGCATAGGCTCCTTCTCAGTATAGTGTATCACCACTGGCTTCGGAGCGACTTGCTCAAGAACCGGTTGAGGATTAATCACAACAGTAAAATGAGTTATCTTAACTGGAGTTGGGGAAATTGTAGATTCAGCGACCATGTTAATGCCACACTCATTCGGTTCACAACCAATTAGGATAATCTTCATATCTATTAACTGTTGCACAACCTGTCGAAATTCTGCACAGTCTTCAATTGAATGCCCCACATTCCCATCGAAGTCACACCTTATTTCTTCATCAAAAGTCTTTTCTTCAACCATTGAGGTTTGAACCAATCCATTTTTTGCATCTCCCTTAAAATAACCCTCATGGGAGTTGTGACATCAGTCACTCGACTATTAAGAATAGGTCCCATAAAGCTATCAACGGCATTGACTCCCGAACCCCAATGATTTAGCATAGGACCTTGTGCCCCATTCGGAGCATATTTCTGAAAGCTCAACCATTTAGCATCAATAAGCTATTGTACCTTAAATTTGAAAGCCCTGCAGTTCTCAGTGGAATGACCTATTGCCCCCGCATGATACTCACATTTAGCGTTCGGGTCAAACCACTTCGGATAAGGAGGCCCCAATGGTTTCATTGGGATAGGAGTCAATATGGACTTGCCTATAAGCTGATGCAGTAGCTCAGTGTAGGTCATGGGTATCGGGTCGAAATGTACTGGCTTTCTTTCCGAGCTGTACAGTGGTCTTGTTTGGCTGGTGTTTGGGTTTGGACCTAGGGGTTGAACGATTTGAGGGGGTATGGTAGGCTGTGTTTGAGGCTGAGAAGGGTATGATGGTCGGTAAGGGGCCATTTGTTGAGGATTTGGAAATTGTGAGGTGGCGGCGATGTATGGCTGGTTGGCTTGGTGATACGGAGGTGGTTGGTAATATGGGGCGTATTGGGCTTGGAAGGTGGGTGTTTGGTTTGGTCTATATTGGTTCGGTTTCTTTTGTTCAAAGGCTACTGCGTGTGCTCCTCCTTCTTTCTTTTACACAAACGGGGCTCTCTTCTGGCCGTTCATTACTGAAGTTTCAGTGATCTTGCCATTCCTCATTCCACTTTCAATTCTCTCACCGATGATGACCATGTCAGAAAAGTTCGATGACACACTCCCAATCATCCTATCATAAAAGGGCGACTGGAGTGTATCAATGAACATTACCACAATTTCTTTCTCGGCCAATAGAGGCTCCACCTGAGCAGCCAGTTCCCTCCATCGTTGTGCATACTCCTTGAAAGTCTCTGTGTCTCTCTTCGCCATATTTTGGAGTTGCATCCTATCGGGAGCCATGTCAATATTGTACTTGTATTGCTTCAGGAATGCATCTGCTAGATCTTTGAAGGATCGGACATGGGCCCGTTCGAGATGCGTGTACCAATTTGAAGCTGCCCCAGTTAAACTGTCTTGGAAGAAGTGAATCAAGATCTTGTCATCTTGAGCGTATGATGCCATCTTCCTTACATACATGGTCAGATGGTTTTTGGGACAAGTGGTTCCCCGATTTTTTTCGAAATCGGGTACCTTAAACTTTGGTGGAATTACAACATTTGGCACCAGACAAAGTTCCGAAGCATCCCGCAGACCATAACTATTTACTCCTTCAATGGCCCGTAGTCTTTCTTCTAGCACTTCCAACTTTTCTTTGGATTAGGAATTCCCTCCTAACTGATTCACTGGAGTTTCACCATACATATTCTGAGGGAATGAGTATGACATGTAGGAGGATCCGAAGTTCGGCATCATTTGAGTCCCCTGGGGTCCATAATGTAGGGTGTATTGTGGATTTTTTGGATTGGCGGAAAGTGTCACTGTCGGGGTGTTACCATCCGTAGGGTTGACAGTTTGTGTTTGTGGCATTTTGACAGCATCAGTGGTGGTTTGTTCTTGAGTGACATGCTCGGAGTTTTGAATGCCATCTTGTGGGCTGGGGGCCGTTGGTGGCACAAATCCGCGAGGCAAACCATATGGGGGATTGTTCGGGTCAAATGAAAAGTGAGTTTGGCTGCTTGGATAAATAGGGAGGGGCATCATGGCCCCTGGTTGGTTGAAGCCTTGAATAGGAATCTGAGCAAACCCCGGGGGAATGAGAGGTGTGGTCGGATGTCCTTCGTTCGAGGCTGGAGAGTTCTCCTCTGTGTTCTTCTCCTTCTGCATTGCCTGTAGGATCTCCATCATCTTAGTCATCTGATCCTTGATTTGACTGACCTCATCCCTGATCTCTTGGACTTCTTCTAGTTCATCTGCCATGGCTCTTGTCTGTGATCGAGTGCGATAAGGGTGTCTTGGAGCAATTGTTCAAAAACCACACTGTTTTATTCAATAAAAGAAAGATTATATGAATAAAATCAAAAGAAAGAGCAGAAACCAATTAAACTCCATGTTTGACAGGAAGACCGTCGCATACACTTATAGCAAGAAGACTCATCCTACAATCAAATCTAGTGGTATAATTCCCTCTAGCTTGACTGCAGTTGATGTCAAGTCCAATGGAGAATTCACTCCTCGATAGACCACATCTGTACTAGCAATGTTATCATTTGACGATACCCATACTTTTACGCAGAAAACACATCGTTTTTAGGGTAAAAATATAGTTGATGAAGTATCTAAGGGAGAATTCACTCCTCGACAGATATCACCTAGAAAAAGAGAGAGCATTCCACAAAAAATTGATGAAAACTTCCATTTCATTAGATGAATATTGCAATACAAACATGAGTCTTTGATCAAATAGAAAAACAATACATCGAGAGTTTTCATATTTCTAAATCCATCTTCGGGGACCGCAAAATACTATGTCAAGAGCTTCATCTTCCTTTTCCTGAATCCCCTTGCAAGCTTCCCAAAATGCTTGAAGAACTCAGTCACCTCTGGTGGTATCTGGAGGAAAGGGTTCTTGTAAACCTGAATTGATACTTCTTCAAATCGCTCCACCAACTGGGAAGTATGATATTGAATTCTACCAATCATGTCTTCATATTTCCTTCTCCATGCTTCCTTTTCATAGATCACATCCCTTACAACCAATTTCCATCCCTTTACCCATTCTGCATGACGTTGAGCTTCTCCTCTTTCATTTTCTTGCATTTTGGTCCTGAGCCAATTTTCCTTTTCATTAGATTCTGCTAATAATTGACGATATCTGGCAGCTTCGTTCCATCCTCGATCAGAGTAAAGTTCGGTTTGGGTTAAGGATTCTTGTAGAGATTCAACTCTCTCCTTTAGTATTTGTATTGTTTCGACATGAATCCCTACGTCCCACTCAAGCTCTTCTTTCTTCTTCAGAATTCTGACTGGTGTGTTTTCTTGGCACTCCACCTTTGCTTGCAAGTCTTGAATCACTGCTTCTTTTTCCTTTCTTGCCCTTTTCATGCGACTTGGGGCTTCGTAGGAGTCGGCATACTCATTTCTCAAATTCTCGATCTATAAATTCAGTTTTTGCACTTAGCTTTGGAGTTTGGCAACAATTATTTATGTAACTTGGTTCTTTTCATCCAAAACCCCCACCTGAGCTTTTAAAACTTCAATTTTTTTCAGCATTTGATCTTTTGTAAGAGGATCATTTTCAGCATTGGGTGGAGGTCTCGGTTTTGAAGGACAACCCCTTCTTGCCTCTCTCCATGCTTCATATCTTTTTGTTCGAGCTATGATCCACCTTCCTAACTCATCACGCCCTTTTATGTGAATATTGTCCCATGCTGACCTTATTGCCATTGTCTGACTCTTAATGCTTTCACATTCTTGATATAGGAAATACGCTCCGCCAAGCAGCTCTTTTGGGGGTTCATTGATGAGTGTGATTTCACCCCATCTTTGTTTATCATTTTGCATGCATTTTCATGTAGTTTAGGCATATTTCATTTGATTTTTGTTAATTTTCCCTTGGAACAGGTAAGGCGGTTTGTGTGGTGTTGTTTTGCAGAAATCAAGGGTAAAATGCTCAGGATCGACCATGATGGAGCTCGGATGAAGAAGGAGCTTGAAAAGTGAAGAAAATGAGCCAACCAAAGCCCATCACGGCCATGATCGAGCAAAACTGAAAAGGAAGAAAGACTGAAGTCAGAACTGGTCACGGCCTAGCCGTGATGACCATCACGGCCATGACCTTTCACTCCCACAAGTCAGAATCTGTCACGGCCTAGCCGTGATTCCTATCACGGCCGTTACAGGCAAAAACTTGAAGTCTCGCGTCGCGAGAGTACACTCGCCTCGCGAGAATCTGAAATCTATAGAAGCGCCCAAGGCAGAAGCCATCACGACCTGGCCGTGATGGTCATCACGGCCGTGACGCACATTACTTGGACCTGAAGCAACTGAATTGGATCAGAATTTGAGTTAGATTGAGATTCAAACTTCCCAAATCTATAAATAAGGACCCAGGCAGAGGCAGAGGAGGACTTTTGGCTGCTACTCTTAGGCTATAATTTAGGATCTTTCTTCTTCTCCTCCTCCTTCTCTTAATTTATTTTCATGTTATTTGTAATCAAGCCTGCCATCTCCATGGCAAGGCTTGAGTAGTAGCTTTATTTCTAGGGATTGGGGTCATGCCCGAGATCTGATTTATGTTGTTAATTTGATGTAATATCTTTGTTAATCTCGATTTTGTTTTAGATCTGATTTATAGTGTCTGAATCACTCGTAAATTCGGTGGCCACTTGTTTGCGTGTCATAGGCATTCTAAGGAGGAACCTAGCGGTGAACTTAGGTGTCGGATCTATAGAGTCAGACTTAGGACTGAAATCACGAGAGTTAGAAGCCGTCCTTCGAGGATCAACGAGTTGTCATGAAACGCAAAATATCAAATCTTTTTTATACAGTCCATATTTACCAAATTGAAAATTAGTTGTGATTCGAGATCACAGTCTCTGTGGGATCGATATCTTTTATTACTTGGCGACAATCCGGTACACTTGCCGGAATCGCATGTGCATTCGCACGCCATCATTCATCTTGTGTCCACCTGAGTTGGCACATTACTACAGCTGGTGAATATGACACACATCCTCTGGGTCCCATCAATGGGACATTCGGGAAACTTCCACAACTGAATATAACTGAATCTCCATTGTACCATGGGCACATCCATCTAAATGAACGCGAGTCGACTTGATCAAACTCTTGTTTCCATTCATATAGCTTGCGTGACTTTAGCGGCATGCGAATGAATCCTTTTAATGGATCATCTGTTCTATCGATTTTGTTACCAGCATATAAGTGTGTCATAATCCAAACGTATAACATTGGTGCACAACATCGCAACTTTCCTTGTTGATTCTGATGACAAACTTGTAGTGAGAGAAAAGTTTCAGCTAAGATAGCAGGGACTAAATTCACCCCATATTCCTCAACTCCGTAGAAGACGTCCATAGCTGATCGATCAATCACATCCGGAATAAAGGGAAAAAGCACCAGTCCGTAGATAAGGAGAGCCAACAACCTATTAAAAAGAACCCATCGTTGTTGTTGAGCGAACTCCCTAAGGTAACCTTCCAAGAATCGCCTCTTCAAGCCCATAGTGTTTCCTTTTTCCACTTTATCCAATTGTTCCGGTTTAAGTTCCAACAGACTTGCTATCTTCCCATCTGCCACATATTGTCCATAATACAAATAGACACGTGATTCCTTTTGGATAGGCAACCTCAGCATGTAAGCATACTCCTATATGGTGGGAGTTACATCTAGGTCAGGCAATTCAAAACATCTCAAAGTTGAGTTCCAATACTGAGCAAATGCACTTAGAGCGGGGGCATCCACCAGAATACGTAATAGATCTAGTATCCTCCCGTACTTGTTGTTAAAGTTTGAACGTGCCTTTTCTGACATTTGTTGACTAATTTCCCATAGGCTCTGAACATCATTGAGTGTCACGTCGATCTTGATGCTCTTCTTGGAATTGTTTGCATTGCTAGTACTATTTCCGATGTTAGGTCCTTCCATTCTTTGCTATAAGATTAATACTAAGGTCTTCCTGTCAGGAAACACAAATAAAGAAAAAAAAATTTAGAAATGGAACACACAAACAAAATGCCCTACATGCTTCATGTTGCATGATCCCCAGTAGGGTTGGGAACCCTATGTCGGGTATGTTGTCGATGCACTACCTTCACTATGACATGCCGCTTATTAGAAGTGCAATAATATTCGAACATGTCATTCGGGCTTGGAGCGACAATGTGTCGCCCCCTTTTTTCCTTTTTTAGAAAGTTTCATAATAAATATGTATGTGCATGGCAATTTATGTTTATGATGCTAGGAAAAAAAAAGTGGAGAGAGAGAACGAGTATGCTCCCTTTGTCCTAAATTGGGTAAAACTTAGGGCTGGACAAACCTGAGGTAATGACTCTAAACAAGTTGGCTACTAAGTTTGCCCTATCAGTGAAAATTAGGTAGGGTCTAGACTTCTAAAAGCCATGGTTCCCAGATTGGCCCTATCCCGAAAGATAAGGATCCGATTCATGAATCTAGTCACAAGTAGGGATAAACCCTTTCAATATGACCATCCCATGATATCGGGTACAACCTGAGTGGTGAATCAACAAATATTAGGGAGGTACGAGACCTCTTCAATGACAATGTCGAGACACCACCTAATCCTTGAGTTTTGAGCAAGCTCGGGTATAGAGCCAAAAGTGTGTGCAAGTTGTGATAGTGATGTGTGTGATGGGAGCACACAAACCTTCACAAAAACCTACTAAAATAAAACTACCCCAAACCTGCAAAAGGAACAAACAACACAAATAGAAAAGTTCTCTACCCTAAGGTTGCAAGAATATACAAAAACAGTTATGAAAGCATTAAAAAAAAAGAAATAAAACAAAAAGGGTAAAACAAATAATTTCAAAGCTGTTAAAAAAAATAATAATAAAAATTGCACAACCAACTATGATAGGCCTGACTCTCAAAAGTCCCCAGTGGAGTCGCCAGCTGTTGCGACCGTCCCGTCCGGAAGCCACGAAAAAGGGATATAAAAAGACAGAGGAGTCGCCACTAAAATTTTTATTGGGAAAATTTTAGAAAACCCAATTATTTAAAGGTAAACTAGTCTAAAAAAAAGAGAGAGATGAGTCCGGGAGTCGGTTACGAGTGAAAGGTATTGGCACCCCACATCGCCCGTTTAAAAAACGGTACCTCAAGTTAATTGTGCAAAAAAACATTTTAATAACCTTTTGAATATTTATTTTACCCAAAAATTATTTACAAGAAAGTGTTATTTTTAATTTTTAATATTTTTATTAGTTTTTATATTTTTAAATTTATTGTTTATAAAAATTAAATGAGGTTGAACATGGCACATGAGTCCACAGGGCAACCTCAAATCTAAGGGACTGAACATGGCACCGTGTCCATAGAGCATCCCTAAAAACAAAAAAGTTTAATTTTTTGATTAATTATTTTAACATAAAAAGGGGATACAAAAAAAAAGGGGGAAATTTAGTTTTGGCTTGACAAGATGATTTATCTTGCTCCTACGTATTCCCCGGTGCGATGGGAAACTCAAAGCCACGTAGTTCTCTTGAAGAAATTGATTGGTTGGTTGATTTTAATTTTGATAAAGATTTTGATTTATTTATTTTATTTAAAAAAAAGATTTTATTTCAGAATAAATTCACTTTTGCGTAGAGTCCAAGATAACAGTGCTACACGATAAACCCTTACAATTCATACGACACTTGAGGATGAAAAATCATACATCAACATCGTAAATTGTTGCATGAATTAAAAAAAAGATTTTTATTATTTTTTTTTTACAAAAAGGTTGGATAAAATTTGTTAAAAGAGCAAGTTGAAAATATTTTATTTTTACAGAAAGAAGGAATTCACTCTTGCACAGGGTTAAAGATAGCGAGGCTATACGATAAACCCCCACAATTCATACGACACTTGAGGATGAAAAATATACATCAACGTCGTAGATTGTTGCGTGAATTAAAAAGAGATTTTTATAAAATGAAATTGGGTAAAATTGGTTAAAAGTATAAATTGAAAAAAAAAACGTTTTTTTTAACAAAAGATAATTCACTCTTGCACAGGGTTAAAGATAGCGGAGCTATACGATAAACCCTTACAATTTTTACAACACTTGAGGACGAAAAATCGTACATCAACGTTATCAATTGTTGCATGAAATTCAGAAAAAGTCTATTTTTATTTTTTATAACTTTTGTTTTAACAAAACTTTAAATTTTTATATTAATTAATTTTTTTACTAAAGCATTTTTTATAAGGGAGGGAATCTGACCCAAATCTGAAAAGGCCCACATTAGTAAAAGAGAAACCTAATAGTTAGCCCGCATCTTATAGTTCATGTTGATGGGTCTAACTACATCCCGGGACCAATCACAAAATTTTGAAGACAAAATTTCAGGCCTACCAGATAAAGCCCAAAACATTTTAGAAACAAATTGCTCTTTTTGTTTTCTGTTTGGCCCAAATTCTAAAAATAATAAAACAACATAAATGGGAAACAAACAAATGGGCCACATGCTATAAACCCAAACCCAACCAAATATCAAACCCTAGTGATTTAGCAACAGACATAAAAAGGGAACACAAAACAACAGAAAGGAAAGTAGAATGGAAGCCACAGGGGCTCCCAAGCTTCATTGTTACCAACAATGGAGTTCAAAGGGATGTTGATGGATGCAGCTGGAACCAGTGGCCAAGGCGGACAGCGGCGTGGACGGCTGTTCGTGGTGATTGGCGGCGAACGCAAAGGCCAAACGGGCCAAACGAGAGAGGAGGCCGAGAGGAGACTAAATCTGCACCTGTTTCTGTCAAGCTCGGCCGGAAATGGAGGTCTTGTGGCAGAGGATGGCGTTCGCGTGGTGTCCACGTGGTGGAGGACGAACCAGAAAACCCGGATCTGCAACTCCCCGGCGGTGGAGGTCGCGGATCTACAACTCCCCGGTGGCGGAGGTCGTGGTGGTCGTAGCACGAGGAAGGGGACAGCTTCACGCAATGATGGCGGTTGGGGCGCCGGAGCCGCGTTGTGGTGGCGGGATTGGGGAGGTGGCAGAGCTGTTAGATGTGAGTGAGGGACTGGTTCGTTGAGTGTAAGTGAGGGGGTGGCTTGTAGGAGGAGTGAGGGGATGGCTTATTGAAGAAGAAGAGAAATGGGAGGAGGAAGATGAAGTTAAGATGAGAGAAAAAAAAGTCTGGAACGTGAGAGAAGAGAGGAAGCAGAAAAGAGAAAGAGAAAGATATAGAAAAAGGAAGGAAAAAAAAAAAGAAAAAGTCAGGGGAGGGGGAGGGGGGGTCACGCATACAGCAGGAAGGGATGAGTTTTTTTTTGATTTTTTTTGGTTCAGAGAGTATTTGGGTATTTTTGTGTTGATTTGTGATTTGGGAGTGATGGTGGCTAGAGGTTGGAGAGGAGAGTATTGAGTATTTTGTTTTCTGCTGTTACCCCCCTCTCCCCCTTGGTCACTTTTCAATATATAGCACCAGAGGGAAGAAGATGACAAACCTTTCTGTTAGGCCAGTTGGTGGGTACAAGTAGTGGGGAGCAAATCAGCCTTTGCTCCACCACCTTGCAGGGGCAGCCATGGTGCAAGGGTAGTACAGTACCATTGTCCTTCTTTTCTTTGAAAAAGAAGAAGATGACAAAGAGGGGTACAAGCATGGGATTAGATTTTTAAAATTTTTTTACTTTTTTTTATTATTATTTTAACAAATCAGAATAGTAACAATTTTTGTTGGGTTTGGGATAATGGGCTCAAAAGAAAACTTGGAACAAAAACGAAAATGGGCTCCATTTGATGATGTAATGGGCCCAGAATAAAATCACTTTTTTGTTTCATTTTTATCATTTTTGTTTACTATTTTTCAAAACATTAATTAAAAAAACTTCGGGAAAAATTAGGCGTTCACAAAGTTTTAAAAAAATATTATGGGAATCTTGACATGTGAATAAATGTTTCTCGTATTTGATACAAGTTTTTTAAAAATTTATTCCTAGGTATAAAAGATACCCGAGAATAAAATTAGTAAATGATAGTTAGAAACTTGGGAAAACTTTGTTCTCACGTATAAATACGAGAAAAAAATATTCCTACAAATATGATTCTCAGGAATGTAGTTTACTGATAAGCCTCTGGCTTATCTAGTTTTATGACTAGATGAACTAGGGTTCATGTGCCTATTTATTCGAGTTCACTCTCGTTTTCGCCCAAATTTGCCTTGTTTTGTTCCTAAGTTAGACTTTGACTCATTTTGCGTATTTTGTGTAGTTTTTAGGTTATTTTGAATAGAATTACGCTTGTGGGTGCTTTTGTTGTTTCAGGTTAAATAAGTGAAGCTCCGGGAGTCAAGGAAAGTCGAAAAGCAGTGGAAATTGCAAGTCTGGAGACACTCGCCTCGCGAGTGTATGCTCGCCCCGCGAGCCTGAAAGTCAACAAAGCAACAAAAGTCATCACTTCAGTCTCGCCACGCGAGAGGTGTCTCGCCTCGCGAGATCATGAGGACCTGCAAGACAGAGACCATCACGGCCAAGCCGTGATGAAGACCACGCCCGTGGCAGTTTAAGGTTTGAAGTCTCGCCCCGCGAGAGTTTGAAGACCCTGGAAGTCAGAGACCATCACGGCCCAGCCGTGATGAAAGTCACAGCCTAGAATTGAAGACTCGCCCCGCGAACACACTTTCGCCTCGCGAGAGTTCAAATTGAAAGCGCGCCAATTTTAATTCTCGCCTCGCGAGCGAGCGCAGATCAGGAATCCTATTTAAAGGCTGTTGCAGATCAGATTGAGGGGGGATCTTTGAGGAGGCTGTAGGGCTTTTGGAGGGCCGCGAATCCTAGTAGTTTTCCATTGTTTAGAGTAGCGTTTAGGGTAATTCCTTTTCTCTTTGGAGCTGCGTCTCCTTTTTTCTTATGGAGATTATGTCCGATTGTTTGTCTATGAGCATGAGGAACTAATCCCCTCGTCTGAGGGAACGATGAAGCCACCCATGGCGATGTAAATCCGATATGATGTATGTCTTTCTCCTTTAATTCAATTCTTGTTTTCCAATTATGATTTGATTGCGTTGATCATATGTTTTGTGTGATTAACTAGTTAACGTGTTTGAGGCCAAACGGCGAGGCACGTTTTAGAACTTGAATTGGAATCATTAATCGAATAATGAGCACGACCGTGGATTTATTTGATTAGTGCAACCATATAGGGAACAAGGTTTAATAGAATTTGAGATTAGGGTTATGAGACCGAACAAGTAATTAATCCAATCGTCAAATACGTCCTAATGAGCACGAGAGTGGATTTAGGAGAATTTAGGGGTCCCGGTTGACATTGTAATTGAACTTAGGGAGGAATTCATCATCACTTGGGTGTACATATTGGGTAGGTGGATTTGTGACCTTGGATATTTTAATTTCTGATTTTAGTTAATTATTTCATTAGATTTGTTAATTGAATTTTAGATATTAATCTCTCTTTCTCAACCACCTTCTCTCGCTTGACCAACGTATCGGATTTCCCACGGATTAGTCGAATTGGTAGCCCAATCCCTGAGTTCGACCTCGGTAATTACTTACCGTGTTTCTTTTATTACTTGCGACGACCCGGTACACTTGCCGGAGTCACAACAAGTTTTTGGCGCCGTTGCCGGGGATTGACACAACCAATTTTTCTGATTTTAGGGGAGTTTGATTATTTGGTTAAGTTATTTTTGTTCTTATTTTTTATTTTTATTTTTATTAATTTCTTTTTATTTTCTACTATCTCTCTCTACTTTTTTGATTCCACTTGGTCTTGCCGTGTTTTGTATGCGAGGTACACGAAGGAATGCTTCCGGGTTGCGAATATTGTGATGGGAACCATGACACTTGGAGTTGTCCGTTCTACTTCCCTCAAGTATATGTGGAACCATGGCATAATGACAGCGTGCCCCAGAACAACTATCAGAGTCAGAATCATTATTGGGGTGATATGAGTAGAGGCCATCCGGATGTCGCTTGGAGTAATGCTGACGATGGTCTAGCCTGGCAACCACAACCTCAACAGAATTGGCAACCACAACCTTGGGAGTTGGCTCTTGAGAAGTTGTCAACTTTTACAGCCACATCTTTTGAGAAGATGAATGCGACAATTGATAAGTTGGCAACTCAGACAGGGGTGGCACTTCAGAATCTAGAGATGCAGATTGCCCATCTCAATAAACAACTAAATGAGTGTCCCCCAGAGACTCTCCCAGTTGATACCGAGAACGACCCTAAGAACCAATGCAATGCCACAACAACTAGAAGCAGTGGGGTGTCGGGATATGACTGGGATGTAACTAGTTCTCAGGGAGCTGAGGAAGAACTACCACATGTTGAGGAAGAACAACCGGAGGAAAAGGAATTGGCAAGTGACATGGCCCAGGATCAACCACATGATGAGGAAGAGCAACCTAAGGGAGAGGAGTTAGCAAAGGACAAGGCACTGGAGCAAGGGGGTAGAGAACAAAATGCAAATAAGGTGGGAGAGGAGTTCACCATGCTTGCCAAGCAACCTGATTTTGATGCGTTAAATAAATATGTTGGCTTGCATGCATGTGTGGACACCGGTAAATTAGACCCTCCCACTTGTCTAGCACACTTCCTCGTGAAAACACCATTTGACCCGAGAGGAAGTGAGTTCATCAGTACGGAGGTCAATGGAGTTTTCACACTCAGGCTTGGTGGAATAATGAATAGAGTGGTATTGCTCCTGCGAGGGCCACTTCACAAACCATGGGATCCGGGTGGAGGATTTGATATGATGAGCGTCGCTTGGCCTCTGTACCACAGGCTATGGGATCCAGGTGGATGCTTCTTAATAAGTCAGGCTCGGGACGTTAAACAAGCGCTTCTTGGGAGGCAACCCAAGCTAGGTATCCCTCTCTTCTCTTAACTTTTGTTTTGTTTTTGCTTTTTGTTTTGTTTTTGTTTGTCACTCTTGAATAATTTGAGAAGATCAAGAGTTTTTGTATGAAATGTCGTGTCGGCAAGCTTGTTGGATTTTAATTAGATTGAGCGTAGATTGATTGCATGAATTATTTGACCATTGATGATTTCCCCTAAGTTCTGAAATTAGAAAAGTTTATCCCGACTTAAAAATTGAAAACTGAACTTTGAGAACTTTGTGTGATTACTTGATTTATGATAAGTTTGGGGTGAGGGGGTGCACACACTAGGAATCGTATCTCGGTCAAACAATTTGCAAAATGTCCAGGTGAGGATTTGAGCCTCCAACTCTGTTGTTGAATGTGTGAATCACTGTTAAGTTGCACTTTCCCGAATTTGCTTGAATCTCTTTATGGTTTGCATGTTTATGTGTTGCATCAAATGATTTAGGCAATTTTCTTTGAAATAACCACTTGGCCTGAAAAGAACCATCCCTAATGCATGTTCCCTAGTTAGCCAAATTGAGCCCAATTGACCTATTGTTTCTTGATGACCCTACATTACGAGCCAAAATCTGAAAAACCATGTTAACCCAATCTTAGGATTAGGAGAGCATGGAAATGAGCAAGAGAAAGGTTGTGAGAAACTAAGTTTGGGGTGGCTACAAGGTGATATGTCATATTGGGGTGAGAAAAAGAAAATAAAGGTTGAAACCCAAGGCGAAGAAAAAAAAAAAAAAAGAAGAAAAATATTTGCCAAAGGAAAAGGGGCAGAACAAAAAGATTAGCAAGGAAAAGGCTGTAGTCACCCGAGACAAATGAAAAAATGGAAAAAGGAATTTGAGTGGAAAAAGTGTCAAAATGCTCATGCTCTCTTAGTTCCTAGGGACTTAAGCCTAAATATCATTGAATATCCTACCTTGAGCCAGGCCTCATTACAACCTTTAAAAGACCTTCTGATGTTGCATGCATGTTTTCGTGGGAACCATTTTTGAGATGAAAATCAAATTCATGGGAAGTGCTCTTGATAAGTGAAATTGAGTGAAAAAGTTGAAAGCCTAGACGAATTTGAGCGAATGAGTGAAATTTTACATACCCTTGTGAGGAAGGCAGTTGTTTGAAATTGGTGATCTTCCTTTTGTGTGTGACCCTGATCCTCAACTTAGACTAATGATTGCATGAATGATGAAGTTCTCAATGGTTTAAAGTAAATGAATGTGGGGATTACATTGATGTAGGGGGGAGATCATTGGAGAAAAACTGTTTTGTAAAGTTGCATTAAATTTGTGCGAAATCGATTGATTCCTTTAGGCTTGCCAAGTCTTGAGTCGTTTTTGAGTTTTAAGCTTGCTTGGGGACAAGCAAGGTTTAAGTTTGGGGTATTTTGATAAGCCTCTGGCTTATCTAGTTTTATGACTAGATGAACTAGGGTTCATGTGCCTATTTATTCGAGTTCACTCTCGTTTTCGCCCAAATTTGCCTTGTTTTGTTCCTAAGTTGGACTTTGACTCATTTTGCGTATTTTGTGTAGTTTTTAGGTTATTTTGAATAGAATTACGCTTGTGGGTGCTTTTGTTGTTTCAGGTTAAATAAGTGAAGCTCCGGGAGTCAAGGAAAGTCGAAAAGCAGTGGAAATTGCAAGTCTGGAGACACTCGCCTCGCGAGTGTATGCTCGCCCCGCGAGCCTGAAAGTCAACAAAGCAGCAAAAGTCATCACTTCAGTCTCGCCACGCGAGAGGTGTCTCGCCTCGCGAGATCATGAGGACCTGCAAGACAGAGACCATCACGGCCAAGCCGTGATGAAGACCACGCCCGTGGCAGTTTAAGGTTTGAAGTCTCGCCCCGCGAGAAGAATCTCGCCCCGCGAGAGTTTGAAGACCCCGGAAGTCAGAGACCATCACGGCCCAGCCGTGATGAAAGTCACAGCCTAGAATTGAAGACTCGCCCCGCGAACACACTTTCGCCTCGCGAGAGTTCAAATTGAAAGCGCGCCAATTTTAATTCTCGCCTCGCGAGAGGCTGCTCGCCTCGCGAGCGAGCGCAGATCAGGAATCCTATTTAAAGGCTGTTGCAGATCATATTGAGGGGGGATCTTTGAGGAGGCTGTAGGGCTTTTGGAGGGCAGCGAATCCTAGTAGTTTTCCACTGTTTAGAGTAGCGTTTAGGGTAATTCCTTTTCTCTTTGGAGCTGCGTCTCCCTTTTTCTTATGGAGATTATGTCCGATTGTTTGTCTATGAGCATGAGGAACTAATCCCCTCGTCTGAGGGAACGATGAAGCCACCCATGGCGATGTAAATCCGATATGATGTATGTCTTTCTCCTTTAATTCAATTCTTGTTTTCCAATTCTGATTTGATTGCGTTGATCATATGTTTTGCGTGATTAACTAGTTAACGTGTTTGAGGCCAAACGGCGAGGCGCGTTTTAGAACTTGAATTGGAATCATTAATCGAATAATGAGCACGACCGTGGATTTATTTGATTAGTGCAACCATATAGGGAACAAGGTTTAATAGAATTTGAGATTAGGGTTATGAGACCGAACAAGTAATTAATCCAATCGTCAAATACGTCCTAATGAGCACGAGAGTGGATTTAGGAGAATTTAGGGGTCCCGGTTGACATTGTAATTGAACTTAGGGAGGAATTCATCATCACTTGGGTGTACATATTGGGTAGGTGGATTTGTGACCTTGGATATTTTAATTTCTGATTTTAGTTAATTATTTCATTAGATTTGTTAATTGAATTTTAGATATTAATCTCTCTTTCTCAACCACCTTCTCTCGCTTGACCAACGTATCGGATTTCTCACGGATTAGTCGAATTGGTAGCCCAATCCCTGAGTTCGACCTCGGTAATTACTTACCGTGTTTCTTTTATTACTTGCGACGACCCGGTACACTTGCCGGAGTCACAACATTTACCCGAGAATAAAACATTTCAATAATCACACGTCGCCTTATATTAACAGAAGCAAAATATCACAGTGAGTCTGTCAAAAAAAATATCACAGTGATTAGATCAATAATAATATTTTATTTTGTTTCAATTAACTAAAATTGACTACCAGTGGTGTGACTTGGTTGTGTAGGTTGAGTTTGTGGGGGGTTGGTGGGACTTGAGTTCGAATCCCACAAAACACATCTTTGGGGAGGGGTGAAGAACCTTATAAATAATGATATTTTAATTTTAATATAAAATGTGTGTTTTATGCTAATATTATATTTTAGTCGTTTTATATCCTATAATTAATAATTTATCATAAACATGTCCTAATTAGGTCTTGAATTTTTTTTTTGAAACACTAATTAGGTCTTGATATTTGCGAGTCTACCGTCCAATTAAATTAACTTATACCAAAAAATAACTTATAATAAGATGTAAAAAAAAAAAACTTATTTTTCGTCAAAAAAATTAACTCATAATATTAACATTTTCAAACTTATGAGTATACTTTTTCTCACAAATTAAGGTTTAAAGATCAAAACTTTATTCAAATGAATGTGTATTTTCTTATCATTTTTTTCTATAATTCTTAAGATTATTTAGAAATTTATTCCTATTTGAACTTATAAATTTACATATATTGCACATTTATCGGGTATACCCACCGTACGCAAGTTTCTTTAGCCATTAGATTTATGTAGACCACAATAATATGGCCTACCTTCCCGCATTGGATTTTTTTTCGTCTTCCTCTTCTATCTCCCTGTCTCATGCAGTGATGAGTCTCCACACCTCAAGACCAACAAAAGCTATCGGATTGAAAGCATCAAAACAAAAGAAAAGAAAAAACCGCATAAAAACAAAGAAAGCAAGGAACAGAGGTGTTCCTCTTTGGACCTGGACGCATGAATCCGGAAGGAGTAAGCATAGCGAACACCCAGCTTCGCCGCCGCTACTCCACACCCCGTCGCCACCAAAACCGCCGCTCCACACCAGATCCGCGTCCACCAGCTTCGCCGTCGCTACTCCACACCCCACCGCCATCCAAACCGCCGCATCACACCAGATTTGCGTCCACCAGCTTTGCCGCCGCTATTGCACACCCCACCGACACCAAAACCGCCGCACCACACCAGATCGACCGTGAGTTCGTCGCCGACCAGACTCCACCACCGCGCCTTCCGCTCCACGCGGCCCATGTGATGTTTGCAGCTCAAGACATAAAAAGATGGTGCTGCAGCAGGAAGGATGAGGAAGAGGGAACAAAAATTCAGTGTGAGAGGTATACCATAGATTAAAACAATCTCATCCATCATATATTTTTATGTTTCATCTGATGGTTTTAAAAGGCTTGTGCACCATGGAAGTACCTATGATACTTGTCCACCATAGAAGTTGCTCGGCATCACATTCACATCAGGGTATGCTTAGTTTACTATTGAAAAGAATCCAAGCTTTTGGACTAATATAAGTTTCGATCCTTTCTAGAAAATCAAACACACATTACATTATGCAATAGGAATTCAGTACTGGTAAATAAGCTTCAATATAATGGTTGAAAATTTAGATTTAGGCTATGTTTGGCGAGGCCAATAAACTGGTTTATAACTTATTTGACTAGTTTATAAGTTTGTTTGACTGAAATAAAGATGTTTGATAAACAAGTTTATCTCATTAACTTATAATTTTTCTAAATTAGCTAATTTATTTAGTTTAATTTTTTTATAAACAAAAGTATATTATATTAATAGTAAAAGACTACTAAGTATACCCAACCCATATAAAAGGTGACACTCAATCTACAAAGTGAAACAACTAAAGTGTTACACGGTATACCCAACCAACACATAAACTTGGACGCTAGCCAAAGCTATGAAACAACCAACAAAAAAATGCAGCAGAGTAGTCCGCACAACACAAATAATTTGTCCTACACTATCATCCAAATGCTGCAGAGAAGCTTCAAGGAGGTAGTCATCCCAGCGCTTGAAAATAACAACATATGGACAGTCCTAGTGCAGCTGACCAGAAAACACTTGCCAGAAAAAAGATGACCGAAACAAGAGCACCTATACAGTCATTGACAGACAGCATAAAGCACTTTGACACCAACTGAAAAAATCATATACCTGGACATTATGCTTGCTTGAAAACCAGTACCAATATCTAAACCTGATCAGCTCAGTAGCACTACCATTACTAAATAAAACTTCATTTCTCAAAAGCCAAATGGACCACATAGTTGCATGCCAAATTATCTGCCACAGTTTTTTCTTTTTAATCCCTCTGAAAATGTCACTATACTGGTTATAATGTTGAACAATATCACAACAAGCTGATTGATGAGCTCCCAACCAATTTAACACATAATTCCAAACTTGTGCAGAGAAAGAGCACTCAAGGAAAACCGTATAGGCCTTCGATCCATCTGCCATCCATATCCATATATCTCAGATCCAATGAGACAAGCATCACTCATAGTTTCGTGAAAAACCTGAACAAGCTCCTCCTCCCAAGCGAGAAAAGGCCTCTTCCAACTCCATTCCCATCGCCACACTTCACCATCCCACCAGCCTAACTCAGAAATTTTTGCTTCTTTTTGATTCAACAATGAAAAAAGCCTAGGAAAGACCTCTTTAATTGTTGAAGTCCCAAACCAAGTTTGATTCCAAAAAGAAGTATTCCCCCCATTTCCAACATTTCTCCTAACTTCCTTAGAAAACCAGAGTGTGTTCCATGTATGACTTAATTCTAGTCCACTTCAATCCCTCCACCATTGTGATGAGTTATTGGAGGTCCATCTCCTAGAAAAACCAGATTCAACACCATCTCCACACCTGAAACGTATAATTTCCTGCCAACATGCTCCTTCGTCATTGAGTAATCGCTACCTCCACTTTCCTAGCAAGCTTATGTTGAAAAGTTCTAATTCCTTCAAGCCCAACCTCCCAAAGTCTTCGGACAATAAATTAAACCTTCCTCCAACTCACCCAAGCTATCCTCATTTTCTCTCCGCACCGACTTATGATTTATAACTTATTGAATCTTTTCTTGTTTTTATCCTCATTTATTTAATGAAATTTCTATTTTATCATGTCTATCATAAATATATTATTTTATATTTATAAGTTACTTCAAATACTAATCTTACTAAACACTTCAATTTCAATCAGCTAATTTTTCAACTTATTTTAATATTTCAAGTGATGATTAATATCTTCAAAGAAATTTTTTTATTAGTGAAACCCCTTCGTTAAAAATAAAATAAATAATAAATAATTGCTCTACATAGAGGAGGTGTGTATGTAACATGACACGGAGGCGCTTGGTGAATCATTTGGCAAGAAACGCAAAGGAGGGGATTGAGTAATTACATTTTAATTTCTCATTATAAAATATTATCAATTGTTTATAAAATTTTATAAAGGTTCGATACTCCCCAGATGGCGTTTTGTGTCAAAAAAAAATAAAATTTTATAAAGGGCTTATTATCATTATTATTATTATTATTTTACGGAATAAAGGGCTTATTGATAGTTCAATAGTTAGATGATAAATTCTCATTTTATTTCTCGTTAAAAAATAATCAAAGAAAGAAGCACTTAAAGAAAGAAGCACTTAATCAAAGTTTCGCTTCAAAAAAAACTTTAATCAAAGTTTATAGTTATACATCATTAATTATAAATCCAATAACATTAACCAACTTATCAACTATCTATTTGAATACCATTAACTAATATTTGTACACACATTAATCAGATTGTTAGGTGTGTGAACGTATAAATAACATTTTTGTTGTTTTTAACCTTATGATATATGAGTCGTTCTCACAATAGAGTTATCTAACCACCATATTTTAATTTTGGGAAATCCTGACAAAGTTTTTGAAAAATAATTTTGTTTGGGTATTGATTATTTTTCTTTTAAAAGGTTCCTTCCCTTCCCATCAAATTCCTCCTTTAAAACATAAGGGAGGGGAAGAAAGATGAGTAAACACTTATTTTGATCCTTCAAAAGCTATAGATGATGTCACATTGGTCTTCCATTTAAGAAAAATGTCAAAATAATGTTTTAATGAAAATTATTGTTATCGATTTAGCTCTTCATAGACCACTTTATTGATGTCATTTTAATGAACAGGGAAAAAAGTGACATTAAGCATATTAGGCAATGTGTTTTAAGATAAAAAAAAAATGTTTATATATCGTTTCCATCAAGATTGAGCAAGGCCTAATTTGTCTAACAATATCGCCAAGACAAGCACCTCGGGTCAATGAACACCGACATCGAACCGAGGTCCGACCTCTTTTAGTCGAACACCTAGTACATGTCTTGGGTGTTTAAATCTAGATCAAATGGCCATAAGAGACAAGTTCTTCTAACTAAATGCTACATACCAAGTCAACTGTTCGGTTATCAAATCACTCAAGGAAATAAGCCTATGACCAAGGACATAGCACAAAACTCGACATATCTTAAATGAGGACCGAAGACCGAGTTGTTGACCTCGGCCTCACTTGAAGGCAAATAATAAGGGAAGAGACAACACAGAACTCGACACTCCCCTGATGCACACTCGAAGGAATCTTCTAGAAGAGAGCCATGTATAGAGAAAGGACACAACACGTCAGCTAGCAATGTACCCGAATTCGTACACGCACGACCGCAATTCCCGCTTCCGTATATGTACGACCACGATTCTCTCAAACGGTAGTGGGACCACTAAGCGCATGACATACACCTTCATGGACGCTATATAACCACCATGGAGCAAAGGCTTCAACACACTTGTATTCACACCCACACACAAGAAACAAGGGTTTTTCCTTTGTATTCCAACTCCGTTCCCCCATCGGAACATTTACAGTCTGATATTTTTTATCCAGTGGATTAGTGTAGTTGAAATTCCAATTTTATGAGTAACTATCCTAAAAAAACCCCAAATTTTTTGTAATTAAATGTTGTCAAAGTTTAAAATGATTTATCCATATCCACAAGAAAGTGTCCTCTCTCTTTTTTTTTGTAATCAGGTTACTGGTACGAAATATCCATTATAGTAAATAATGACTAATCTTTGTCAAGGACCTGAATAGCATTTAAGGGTTGCCCTCTCCCGTCCCAACCAGGTTTCTTCATACACAAGAGTCAGAAATCGAGCCTCTAACAATTTGTTTAAGAGGTCTGAACGTGTTATCACTCTGACCAACATATTGGTAGAAAGGGGGCTCTTTGACATAGATGTAAAAGTATGGGTGGAAATTTCATAAATAGGTTTTTAATACAAGGGCTTGATTGGATTCTGCTTGTGTAAGTTCATTAGATTACATGTTTTTTTTTATAAATAAAGTGTAACAAATTTAGAAAATGGTGAAAATACTACAAAAACGAAAATGATTAAAAAATGAATGATAAGTTTCAAAAATTTTAAGAAGTGATGAAATGAAATTGTGGGCTGGCTGTGTTATCCATGTTTTTCTAAAATTACAATAATTTGACTACTTTTATTCATATTTTGACTTATAAAATAATGTATGAGTTTAATTTTTATGTACCGTCAGTATAAAAGAATTTTGTACAGATATTCAATAATATTTTGACAAATCAGCATCATTATTATTTTTGTCTCTTAATTATTAAAATCAAAGCACATTTGTTAAAATATTAGTGAATGACAGTGTAAAACTTCTTACACTGACACTATGGGTGCGTTTGGGTAAACAACTTAATTAAGAGCTTATCACATAAGACCTTATCGCATGAGAGCTTATGCCATAAGCGCTTAAAGAAAGAAAAAGAAAGAAAGGGGCTACTTTAATTCATAATGATGTATGAAAATAGTCAAATTATGGGATGCTAAGTTAATATTTAAATAGTAAATTAATATTTAAATAGTAAAATGAAAACAAATAAAAAATAAATAAAATTGAATTATACAATGTAATCCAAATAACTTGCAATGGAGTCACAATTATTTTCTAATTCAAATAATTGTAATCCAAATAAAAAAAATTAGATTAGTCAATCTAATTCAAACTCCATTGCAAGTTATTTTCTTATTCAAATTAAAATCCACCCAAGCTGAGTCACAGCTCACAAACATCTATTAATCAGAATAAATTACTTATTATTTCTATTTATAATTTACCATATTAAAATAATAAATCTAACTTAATCAATTTTCGATGTAATAAATACACAATTTTTTCGTACAAATTTGAGTATTTCTTCTCTCTCTGTTTCTCTTCTTCTTCCTTTGCTCTCTCTGCATAACAACGCCCCTGTGTTGTGAACACACACACTCACTCTTCCTCTCTTTGTTTTTCTTTGTTTTTTAAGACACTTTGGGAGTACTTCTTCTCATTTCATGGACCCTGACGTCATCGAAATTCCTGCCTCTTCCAAATTGCTGAAACACAAACAAGTACGCTTTCTGCCACAAATTCAAAGTTTCATTCTTTTTTTAAAAAAATTCGTGGGTTTTTTATTTGGTCTCGTGGGGTGTCACGAATTTGTTCAAAATTTTGATTCTTAATTTACTTTTTATCTTGGGGTTTTCACTTTTCATATATGATCACTGTTTTTTTTTTATTGATTCATTGTTGGTTTTCAGTTGACCTGGTTTTCCCGTTTCTGCTTTGAAGTCATAGCTTAATAGCTTTTGCTATTGAACTTCAAGGTGCTTCGTATTTGGTGCTGCCTTGAGCTTTGTTGTTACTATGGGTTAGAAATTAGAATTGTTTGTGTTTGTATGCAACATTGTAAATTTTGGATATTTCAAGTGAGTTTTCTGCTTAGTTTGTCTCGTGTTATGGTTGTTGAATGGATTCTGGTTTTCTTTTATCTCCTTTTTGAACTTTTTGGGTCTTCAATGATGATCATAGTATTGTTACCCAAATGAAGTTTAGGGACTTTTGCTATATATTTAGAAAAAAATGGCTATGCTATGCTATGCGTTACCTTTGTTAAGTTGGTTAAGTGTTTTTTGTTTACACTTGATATAGCTGTGGTGATGATCATATTGATTTTCTCCCTCGTTTTGTTTGTGGTTTGTTATGACTGGCGATTGTTGAGGTCATGGAAGGCTTTATACAAGAATAAATGTTTCATGCAATTGAAAATCCTTAATCATGTAGTTGTTTCTTTTTGGTTGTTCACTTGTGGGAATATGTGCTCAGCTCTCCACGTTGAATTGCTGATAAATATTTCGTTGATATGTTTTAAAGAGAGAGTAAGGTTTTATAGCTGTTTTGTGTTGACAACTTTGCAGTTCAATGGTGTTTATGGCCAGCACTATTTCTTAGGATTTTCAAGGATAACTTACATGCCACTGCATATTGGTTTGTTGTAATGCTTTTCCTCATATATTTTCTTTAAGGAAGAAAGAGTACCTTCTTCTCACGCATCATATGGTACGAAAGTAGAAGTTTCCTAGGAAATTTTGAACTTCCTGAAAAATTCAAACAATTTCCCCCTCTACTCATTGAAACCCTTGTTTTCAATCCACTCACCTCGGCAGCACCAATTGAGGAATTGGATAAGATAACCGCGTAGCACCACCTGTCCCATGCCTTCGATTTCAAGGATTTGAATAAAAGTTTAATGGGAAAATCTACAATGCTTTTGGTCTCATGCAACACTGCTCAAGCTGAATTACCTTGTACGAGCTTTTGCCAACAATCAAACTTTCCATGTCAGCTATCAGCCTATCACCAATGGAGAATGAGCAGGAGAGGGAAAGGCCGGTGAGGTTGAGGGCGGTGACAGGGCTGCTGGCATCACAGGTGGCGCTGAACCTAGCGCAGAAAGTGGTGGACGGTTTGATGAGGAAAGAGCTTCAGTGGAGTAGTCAGTTCCTTGTCATTGCAATAGAGGAGGATTCATTACCCTACCCCCATTTGGGGTAAAATTTAACCCATAAATAAGGGAAAGCATTCCTACCTGTAAAATTTACTCTTTTCTTTCCTGTTTTACCAAACATTCAATTTTTTAGAAAATTTTATTCCCTTCAAAACTCTCTGTTTTCTCCCTAACTAAACGTAACCTTCATGGTAAATTTGATATTTCTATGCTATTTTCTGACAGGTACTGGTTCAGATTAATAAGAAAATACAATGAATATTACACTAATTCTCCAAGTATTTGAGAGACTTGGGTCCCTTCCCCTCATTTCCCTTACCAATTCCAGAATATACAGAATCCCCTCTTTTCCTTCTGTGCCTCTATTTAAAGATTGCTAGCCAATTAACTAACTTTTACTACTTTATTAACCAGACCTAACTAATAGAGGCCCATCATTTCTTGTCCTAATTAGGGCCCATTCCTAACATTTTTCCATCATACATAGTGTTTTTCATCTCGAGTGTGATAGTCCATTGGGTTTCTGTTATCATTTGAAATGTTGAACTAGTCAAGGCTTTTATGTCATTATGTGTAAGTCTATTGCAGGTGAAATGTGCCCAGTCTGGACTTAGGAGAACGTAGAATCAAACAATCTGCGAGTCGGGTAGCAGTATTGTGTTTCTTTTTTTTTTTTTTTTTTGCCTTTGTAGATTAGTTGACTTAGTTTTCCTGTCATCCTGCCCCATTTCCTCGGTGTAAATATGTGTGTTACAATCGTTCCAAGTAGGTGTGTTTAAGTGTTGGGTCTTGTGGTTAGTTTGTAATTACAATTTTCCCCCTTATATTGTAGTTATAGCGAAAACGAAAACAACACATTGCGTTTTTAGGAACCTAAAAAAGACACCACATGAGGAATCCCTTTCTATAATAATAGTATAGATTTCAGGTGCCTTCTATGGTGCACCAACACTTAAATGGTGCAACCTTGCACCTTGCTGACCATGTATTTTGGACCAATCATTTTGTCATGTAGGATGCTCATTTACTCATGTTTTACCACACAATTGGTTGGTCAAAATGGAGTAAGGTTGCACCAGCATTTTGCTGGTGCAACTTAAACAAAACCTAGATTTCATTTTTCTTTCTTCTACTGTATGTGATGTTGTTTACTCGAGCCTTTTGTTTTCGTATCCTCTCCGGCAAAGTTAATTTTTTTAGTTGGTTAATTTAGTGGGTGGCCAAAAATAAAACTATAGTCTATCTAGGGAAGTTGAGGAGTGAGAATAGTCAAAATAAAATACATCTCAAATACATTACAAATAGAATCCGACCCTTTTCTTTGTTTTTTTTCTTTTTATTTTGCTTTAATATTTCTATTTTCTTCACTTCCCTTGATTTTTTTCTTGACTACATAAGCTTCCTCTCTATTTTGGAAATCTGCCGAAAGCATTTGCTGGCAGGGGAAGTTTATGAAAAAACTAAAGAAAAACCAGGGGAGTTTCTGCAGCTTTGTCAAAGTATGTTTTACAGTGTAGTGATGTTTGTGTTGGTTTTCAAAATAGAGGGGAAATTTGTATAAGGAGATTCCTATGGTACTCATTGTTTTTGTGAGGTTACTAGTACCTTTAGTAATTAGTGGCCTATGCTATATTTAATCATGTATCCTGTATAATTGAAGTATAAATACAAAAATAACTTGTATTTATATTTCGAGTAAATGGGACACTTGGGCAAATGTTAACCACTAATTGCTAAGGGGTACCAATACCCCTTGCAAAAGGGGAAATACTGGAGAAACCTCTGTTGTATTATTAGGGTAAAAATGGTAAAATACAAGGGAGGAAACAGTATTTTGCTCCCTTCTTTAATTTTTAATTTTTATGTTTAGATTGAAATTTACAAAAGCAGTGCTTTACCAGTTATTTTTACAAAATCAGTGCTTTACATTAGCATCTTTACTCATACGTAATAATTGTATTTTACTTTTGTAGGCCATTTTGCATGATGTGATTGACATTGATAATGATGATGACTCTACGGATTTAGTGATAATTGGCGAAAATGTTAGTAAAAGTAACAAGGGAAAGACAATTAAAGCTGTTCATGATGGTTTTGGTGATCAAGTCATGGTTTGTATACGATTTGCTGCTTGTTATTTCTTATAGCAGATTGATATATTTTCCATCAATGAAACATGACTCTAATTTTTTGCTTGGAATCCTTTTCAGGAAATGCCTGGTTATGCGTTTTGTCTGTCTGATGCGGAAAAATTTGGACCAGCTAGCGGGATTGAGTTTTCCAATGGTTGTCCTTCAGTATCACATAATATATTCAACGTTGATGGGCATTTTTCTGATCTATCATATGATGATGATAACTGCATCGATCTATTTTCGAAAGATTACATGGATGTAGACGAGTATGATTTCTTGCAAGCACACTTTGACAATGTGGATATACCTCCTGGAATTGAGGCACCTATACCTTGGTTTTTAGAATATGACCAAGGTTTGAAGAAGACTGGGAATGTTTCGTCTTATCCTCAGTCTCATACAAAATCAGATGCTAATATTTCTCATCTGACAGATTCATACCAGCCTTCTTTGTCATTAGAGCCTACTAACTCTAAAATCCTAGGATCTTCAGTGGGTTGTTCTAACTTGCAAATCAAAAATGACAATGTTGATCACCCTTGTCAAGCTGGCCCCAGTAAGAAGAAATCAGCTACTTCACAATGCAGAAGGCGTTATTTGAATCTGTCATTAGGAGTAGAATCATCTAAGTCTTTGTGTTGTTTGGGACCTTTCCAGAGTAAAACAAAGCCTGCTATTTCGGGTTCTTCGCCCAACCATGTTTTCATTGATGTTTCAGAGGCCACGAAGCTGCCACCTCCAGGTGAGCCGCCATATTCGGGGAAATTCAAAAGTTCTAAGAAGGCTATTGGCAGTATCAGTTCATACCATTCAAATATCATTGGACACGATGGATCATTCCATCCTCCGGGAACACAATCTGAAAAACCTTGGTCGAAGAATTCTCATAATTTTAAGCCATCATTTACTAATTATACAGCTAATCCAAGTACTTATCCATTTGATCCTCTTTATGCCCATCCTGCACCCATGTTGGATAACACCTGGGTTCACAATTCTGCCAGAGATGGAAACAATGGAACAGCTGTGGATAGCTCCGTTGTGACTATCTCTGATGCAGCAAGAGCTGAAATTCTAAGGAAATTCCAAAGTTTCAAACAATTTGATACTGTCGAAGATACTTCAGACCATTACTTCATTCGTAACAATTTGTCGATGAAGCAGGTAACTTTTTTCTTTGGAAGATTCATTTTGTTTCAGTTCTAGTCTTAATTATTTGGGTTAACCATGAACCTCTTTCCTGAACAGCATCCAAAGAATTGGGCTAAAAAAATCCAGGAAGAGTGGAAGATTTTGGAGAAGGATTTGCCAGGTGAGTTTGTTTCCCTCTTGCAGAATAGCTGTACTATTTTCCTTGTCATATTGCATTTAGTATCTAATTTCTTTTCAAGCGGATGGACTTGTATTGCATTGTTCGTAGCCAACGGCCATTGTCATGTTGGATTTTCTTGATGATATCCTTATAGAAATTGCTTATTAATTCTTTTTTCTCGGGGGGTCCAGAATCTTGTTTTTAGATTGGTAGTTAGAACTTTGAAATAACTGTAAAGTTGTGTTCTGAATACCATAACATGCAACCTGCCACTGGAGTTTTGTGCCATTTCTAACTGTTTCTTTGACTCTCTTCTATTGCCATCAGATTCAATATTTGTCAGAGTTTATGAATCAAGGATGGATCTTTTGAGGGCTGTGATCGTTGGAGCAGAAGGGACTCCTTATCATGACGGTCTTTTCTTTTTTGATGTTTTCTTTCCCAGTGACTATCCCAATGTACCGCCGGTACGTATGTGGTTGAGGATACTATATTGGACTGACATTTTTTTTCTTGTTCACTGTTTTTTAATTCAAGTGTGATGCAAGTTACATTTTTCATGGCAGCAAGTCCACTACCACTCTGGAGGTCTTCGGCTCAACCCAAATTTGTATCATTGTGGCAAAGTATGCCTTAGTCTACTTAACACCTGGAGTGGCAACAAGAATGAGAAGTGGCTTCCAGGTGTTTCAACTATTCTACAGGTTCTAATCTCGATACAAGGTCTAATCTTGAATACAAAGCCTTTCTTTAATGAACCTGGATATGAACGTTGGAGTGGTTCACCAAATGGTGAAATGAAGTCCCTGAAGTATAATGAGGATACATTCATTCTATCATTGAAGACAATGATGTATATAATAAGAAGGCCTCCAAAGGTTTAATTCTTGTCTTGGCTCAGTTTTTTGTGTCACTTTCAAGGTATTTTGTTTAAAAGTTTGGTTTCCCATGCTCCCTTTAGCACCTTGGGTGAAAGGAGGGAGCGGGGACAATCAAGGAAGCAATGCCTAGGTATGCTTGTGTCGTTCCTTTTGGAAAGCAATATTTTTTCTCTTTTTTTCTCTATTTTTTTTAAAGGGGATCAATAGTAGTTCCCCACTTCCCCTCTATAACATGACTCGAGCCCGCAACCTATGGGAGCAGGTGAGGCAGCTTTTACCAACTGAGCTTCCCTGCTCGTCTTTGGAAAGCAATAGAGAGAAAGATTAGAAGAAAAAAAATTAGTATATTAATGATTGTCTTGATTTTGTTTATATAATTTGTTGCTCTCTCATGTGTGAAGTACTTAGGAAGAACTTATTCCACATTTAGGTATCAAGGAACGTGATGCAAAATTTAGTTTGCATGTAATAAATGCCTTGATTCACTGAGGCAAGTGTATCTCATTAACTTGTTATATTTAGGCTTTTCAGGATCTTAATTAATGTTTTTCTGTGTTGTTGGCCTTAACTACCACTGCAAATGAATCATCAATAACGGTGCTTCCTTATAAGCTCTTATTTTTACTGCATTAGCATTTCTCTTGTGAAAATTTTTACTCATCAAGACTACTGCTCGAAAGTTTTATAATGTAGTGGTTAAGATAGTTTAGTATTACATAGATCTTGGAAAATTGGAATTATGTCAATGAAAAATATGGCAAGTGCTAGAATGTTTACATTTTTTTTTATAAATATTATTTATTTTCTTCCCAAAAAGAAATTGGCTTAAACTTGTTTCAGAATTTTGAGGACTTTGTTGTGGGGCATTTCTGCAACCGAGCTCGTGATATTCTGGTGGCATGTAAAGCATACATGGAAGGTGTTCAAGTTGGCTGTTTGGTCAAAGGTGGGGTTCATGTTGTTGATGAGTATGACAAAAGCTGCTCAAAGCAGTTTAAGGAGTCATTAACTGGATGTGTGAATATGCTTGTCAAAGAGTTATCACAAATTGGAGCTAAGGACTGTGAAAAATTTCTGTCTCCAGCAACTTGAACATTTTCTTGGGAAACCCAATTTTGAGACTTGATACAAAAGGCTTATTACATATATTTTTCCTAATAGCAGGTTTCTGTTTTATATTTAGTTAAACTCTTGTATGCTATCTTATTTTGATGAACAGTGTCTGCACATTATTGTGGATGGTGTATATAGTTTCATATTAATATTTAATACATGGTCAGAATGAGATAAGATCCTTGATCATTTGATTCTGGCTTACATATAATATGTTTGTTTATAAAAGTATTCTGTGTCTCTTATTATTGCACAAAGATAGTCAAATTTATTGTGTTCTATATTTATAAAATGGGCTTGCTGATAATTATTTGATCAAATACACCTCGATTCCCAAAAAAAAATGAATTTTGCTTGTAATTCCTTTTGGTCTTTCAACTATAATATTTCCATGACCATTGTAAAAATCATTAGGAAAAACTGAACCAAACACGTTACAGCTGTGATATGTATTTCATAACTTGGTGTCTTGGGTGTACTTATATATACTATATAGACCACAACAGTAGGAAAGGCTTAGCCTCTGATGTGGTATAACAGGTAATGGAATGATTATCATTGGTAGAGTTGTTGTCTCAATTCTCAACTTTATGAATGATTGATATTTTGATTAACTATTCGATGAAAATTTTGGGGATCTAAGGTGCTGTGTTATGCCTTTGAATCACGTTTTGGAAGCAATGCCTGATATGTGTTTGGTGGCTAAATATTCATCACAAGAAAGTATAAACAACACAAACTTCGAATTGTGTAATCCCATCCATTAATTTTTAATAAACTTAAATAAAAAAGAGAATAAAATTTCGCATGCCTAAAACTCGAAGGTATACAAAGTTATATAACTTTGTTTCAAATAGAGTCATTGTTTTTGGAGAAATATAATACTATACCAGTACTCATTAATAATTTAATTTGTACAACCTTACTCTTATAAGTATTCATAATTACAAAAATTAATCTATATGCAACTGCGACATATTGGACATGTTAATTTCTTCTGCAACCAGTAGTCTATGCAATCTGAATGAAAAATGTGCTTGCAACACGGGAAAAACTTGACAAAACTCACCAAATTCAAAATTTTCCAAGCAAATGGCAGAGTCACCACAACTTCTTATTTGGTCATGATGCTTTGTATAGTTCACCAATGGAGGCAATTTCTTATAAGCTCTAAGTTTTTGCCCTCTTTTCTCATCAGCAACTCCTTCAAATGCAGCCACCACTGTCCAAGCCTGCAAATTGCTATGGACAAGAGTTTGAAAAATGGTAACCTGGTGAGATGGCTCAGAGGCAGCACCATAAACCAAAAGGGTTTCTTCAAGATCATGTTCATCTGGCCTCATTTCCACAAACCAATAGAACAAACCATAGAGAATTTGATAGAAGATGAAGATGAACAATGTGACTATGATACAAACAATGATGAGAGTTGGAAGATCAAAAGTAATGGTATAGGGATACATATCCATCAAACCATCAAACATTTTTCCCAAGGGAAACCATTTTGTGAACTTAGCCATGGTGTATTTTGTATTTTGGTGAATCAATGAAATCATTTTAATAGTGTGACAATGTGGGGTAACATTTTGGGATTTTATGGGTCTAAAGTAGGTGTTCTAATTATAGATAATTTTATACCTTATCCTTAACAATTACCAAAAACAAAAACCATGTATATCCATTGTCCTACGTGGAGGGGAGAGAAGCTGGCAGATTAGGTAGGACATTATCAAAACTCAAACGCCATTGTTATAATCCTAGGCCGTGTTTAGTTTTTAGTTTGTACACATTCTAATTCTAATGCATACAAATGTGAAAGCAACATTTTATTACGGTATGATTGAGATGAGTCTCTACAAATGTAAAAGCAAACACACCTAATTTTTGTTTAGGTTGCCAAATTCTGTTAGTCACACTCACTCACATAATGCATCACCTGAAGGGAGTTTGAAATGGGTTGACAAAGGACCCTTCATTCAAATAATTTACTTGGACATCTCAAAGGGATGGTTGGTAAGAGTGGCAATTAAGGGTGGAAAATAGGTTGGGTTAGGCTAGGTTTTGTTGAAATAGGTCTAGGTCTATATTTTTAATGGGTTGGCTTGTGTATGACATGTGATGTGTTACATGAAAAATTTTATATATAGATTAAGAAATTCAGTGTTTTTTATTTTATTTTTTTTACAAAAAACAAATTCATTTTTAAATAGATATAACCCTTGGCAATATTATTGTATTATATTATGAATAAAATAAATATGCATATAACTGGACCCCTTAAGCATGTGGTCAGGGGTTCGATTCCCGGCTCATACGTATGGAAGAACATCTGTTGGGAGAGGTCAACCCATTAAATGAATCTCAGTACCCTGAGGGATTAGTCTCTGGCCGTCGTCCAGAGGACACCCGGGTTTACCCAAAAAAAAAATATAAGTAGTGTTATAAATATTTAGATATCATGGATGACTATATCAATTTGTTATCTTACAATATATATACCATTACTATGTATTTACTTCTTATTTATAGCTGTTGATTTGGTCCAGGATTAGTGGTCCATTTACCTCTATAAATAAGATCTTAGGTTTTACTTTTGTATTCACTTAATCAGATTGATACAAAGATTATAGCTACTTTACGAAGAACTGACCATTTGAGTCCATATGTATGTTGCCTTCCATATCTTCTATCATTTTCCTTTCAAGGTAAAAATTATTGTCTATATGTTTTAAAAAGTTTCTGAAAAGGAAATTCTTCGAGAAAGAAAATTTTCCGAAAAACTCAGTTGACCACAATTGCTTTCTCTGTACCTTTGCGTTCTTGTATCTATATATAACTTTTGCGTTGAAGGATTGCACAAAGTTGAACCCTTTTATATGTCCCTATGCGTTGATTTCTTTTTCAAGAAAGAAATAAAGACTTTTTTTTAAATTAAAAAAAAGGGAAAAAAGATTCTTTCTCGTTAACGTTCTCAAATCCCTGTGCATTTTTGATAATTATGTATGTCTTTTATTGTTGTTGCGGGATTCCTATTTTTTATTCACTTTTGGTTATATTTTATGATCTCTCAATATATGATATATAAAATATGAAATTATATCGTTCATGAGCCATCTAGATGTCTTTACGATGTGAAATCTCACAAAACATCCCTCAAGGATTGTCATATATGAAGATTTGTGGTCTAGTTTATGAAGAACTAGACCTTTGAACCATGATTGAAATTAAAAGGGTCATTTGATTTTGGTATACTTTGAAAAAATTAAAATGATAGAAATATCATATATGCCTCTCAAGTATGCTCCCAAAGTAGTAAATAAACACTACAAAAAAAGATGTGTTTAGTGACCACCAAATTTGATCGCTAAATATGAAAATTCGGTCGTTAAACCATTTAGCGACCACTAGACGTGGTAGCAGAATGCCTGGTCGCTAAATCGTTTGGTGGTCGCTAAATCGATCGCTAAATGGTTTAACAACCGATTTAATGACCAAATTTTTATATTTAGCAACCGAATTCCATATTTAGCAATCGATTAAGTATGGTCGCTAAAATGACTTTTTTGTAGTGAAAAAAATGAGAAAGGCAACAAAATGGATTGAACCGCATTCCCAGAAGTGAATGCCATGTATTATAATTTTTGGGTACGACAAGACGCTCGTGGTTATAATCATTGATGTGATAACCATTAATATGATGTTTTAAGATCTTGATATGAGAATATATCATATGAGTGAGATAACAATGAGAAAAATATTGAAAACATACTTGTTGTATATCAATATTTTTGCTGGATGATTTTTTTAATCAAGATAAAGATTGATTTTTGTCTGCCAAGTCCTAATGGTCAGTTATACTTCCACAATGTTTGGACGTCTCTTCCTTTTTAAATTATTTCATGATGGCTTTGATTAGTAATGTTTGTCAAAGGTGAATATTTCTTTTAGCAAATGAAATGCTCATTGATAAAGAAGCATTTATGCTCATGGAAAAATTATTAAACATTAGAATGATATAATTATTTTAAGATATCATTTTTTTTTATGAATATGGTTGGTGTTAGAACTTGCCTTATAAAAATTATTTGTTTGATGACGATCTTACAAATCATGTGCTTTGGGATATATATATTTTTGTTAACCTTTTCGGAGCTAAGATTTGTTGGGAAATGGTTGCAAGAGAAAATAGAACGATGATTGTGCCTTTGACCAACCACTACCATAAAATTAAGATTCTGGCAGACTCAATATGCAGTCTGGTGAATGTCTGAAAAACCGGTTTGTGCATTGAAGGTTAATAATAATGAAGTTTACATGATACAATTACCGAAGGTATGTGTTCTGAATTTTTCTTTTCTTCTTCTTCTTGTTCTACTATCTTGTATTTAGCAACATGTGCTAATAAATAAAATCTACAGTGAATTGTTTTAATTTTTCCGTAGAAGTTTGCGAATAGAAAAAATACTCCTTAATGATATTTACTAAATGAAATTTGCTAATTTTCTGGAATATTGGAACATTCATCGAATGTCAATTTATGACGACCAATAGAATGTTAATAATGACAATTGCGCAGATTTCAAATCAATAAATGACATCTTAATGTTGCATTATGTGTATCAATCAAAGTTAATTATATTGTTGTAAACTAGAAGTTTACTAGTCTAAATAATTTTATTATTTGGCATATGATCAATTATGTGATTGAAACACGTGCTAATGTAAACCAGAAGTTTGCTATGCACCTGAAAATCAAAGTTAAATATATTGTTGTAAACCAGAAGTTTACTAATCTAAATAATTTTATTATTTGGCATATGGTCAATTACGTGATTGAAACAGTTGCTAATGTAAACCAGAAGTTTGCTATGCACCTGAAAATCAAAGTTAATTATATTGTTGTAAACCAAAAGTTTACTAGTCTAAATGATTTTTTTTATTTGGCATATGACCAATTACGCCATCCGAAGTCAATATCGATGATTCATATTGATGTCATTAAAGGACTAGAAGATTCTTCAGTATAATGAGTTTTCATATGTTATGCATTTTAAATGCAAAAGGATTAAGGCTAGAAGCCAGATGATCACATGTTTGATTACTTTCAATTTGCAACCAGATGTTTGCAAAAGTAATTAAATGTTTTGAAAGATCCCATATTATGGTTCCTAAATAGAACATAGTTTTTTGATGTGTTGTATTCTAGTAGATCACGAAGAAATCTACATGGTTTCAAAGTTATACATGACAAAGGGTATTGAAACCAAAAAACTGACGGAGATGCAAAATATATATTTATTACTTATTCAAATTTTGTACCAGAAGTACATGTTATATGCACCGAAAGTGCTTACCATCTTTTGTACTTTGGCATGATTGCCTCTGCCATCTAAGTTCAATTGTCAGAGACCCAGAAGGTCACTAAGTCACATGTACCAATCGCAAATATTTTTGCATGGTTAATTATCCCAGAAGGAAAACATGCGAGTATGGTACATAAGTCATGAATTTAAGGTACGCTAGAAGTATTGTAGACCTATTGGTGCAAAGAATATTGTTCCTTAAATGTGATGCTCCAAAAGAGGTCCGTGAGACTCTAGAAGAGGTCAAAAGTTATATAGATCAACAACCCCATATTTCAAGAGAAGTAACCCTAGAAGTGGTTCTGGTACTGGTACCAGTAAATTATGAGATCTCGTTAAAATATGGAAATATGAGGGAAAGATATATTGTTGATAATATATTTGTATATGTAATGGCAATTGCTTATGAAATTATTAATGATAATGAGTGTGTGAAGCTCAAATTATAGAGGAATGTCGACATTAAATTAATTGGCCAAAATTGAAAAGGATAACACAAGCTGAGCTATGGTTGTTAGCCAAACTAAAGCATTGGGACCAGTAGTCCAGACACCTGAAGTTGTCAATTATAGTTATGAATGCAATCACTTTTAAATTGTTGATTAGTTTGGCGGTCCCTAAAGGACTTGACACACGCTTAATAGATGTAATGACAGCTTACTTTTATAGCTCATTAGATAATGACATATATATGAAATTCCCTGAAGGACTTAAGATGCCTGAAGCATGTAATTCAAGACCTCGACTAATGTACTCTGTTAAATTACAAAGACCATTGTATGGATTAAAGCAATCATGATGAATGTGGTAACTCATTTGAGTGACTATTTATTGAAAAATATGTATGAGAATAATCCTATTTGTCCTTGTGTTTTCATCAAGAAAACAAATTCTAGGTTTGCAATAGTTGTTGTTTATGTTGATGAATTAAACATAATAGGGACTCCAGAAGAGATCTCAAAGACTGTAGAGTACTTACAAAACGAGTTCCAAATGAAGGATCTTGGAAAACTAAAATTTTGTCTTGAATTTCAAGTTGAACATTTTGCGAGTGGAACACTTATTCATCAACATTCTTATATATATATATATATATATATATATATATATATATATATATTATATGGATAAGGCATATCCATTAAGCACTCCAATGGTTGTTCATTCACTTGATGTGAAAAAGGACCCTTTGATGATGAAGAAATTTTTGGTCCTGAAGTACCATATCTTAGTACTATTGGAGCACTTTTGTATCTTACAAATAGTACTAGACCAGATATAGCTTTTGCAGTGAACTTATTATCAAGATTTAGTTCAACATCAACCTGAAGACATTGGAGAGAAGTCAAACATGTTCTCTGTTAGCTCCGTGAGAAACTACTATCTCATGGTGATCCATGAAGCAAATAATCATAACTAACTCATCAAATCATTCAGAGATATTTTCTATTCATGAAACAAGTCGTGAGTGCATATGGTTAAGAACTATGATCAAGTACATTAGAGGATCATGTGGATCAATGAAAGAAGATGTCAAGCCAACAACATCGTATGAAGAAAGGTGACATTGGTGTTTACAAAATTCGTTCAAGTGACAACCCAACAAATCAATTCACAAAGGCATTGTACTCTTGCAATACATCAACTAAAGGATTTTCATAATTGATGTAGTCTTGAGGGGAAGTAAGTTATTTTGAACATTGTACTCTTTTTCCTTCGCTAAGTTTTTATCCCACTGGGTTTTTCTTAGCAAGGTTTTAACATGGCAATATTCATAATGTATAGTCATCCAAGGGGAAGTGTTATAAATATTTAGATATTATGGATGACTATATCAATTTATTATCTTACAATATCTTTACCATTATTATGTATTTACTTTTTATTTATGGTTGTTGATTTGGTCCAGGATTAGTCGTCCATTTACCTCTATAAATAGGATCTTAGGTTTTACTTTTGTATTCACTCAATCAGATCAATACAAAGATCATAGCTAGTTCATGAAGAACTGACCTTTGAGTCCATATCTCTATTGCCTTCTTCTCCCTATCTTCTATCATTTTATAACAAGTAGTAAATTATACAAGTATTTTAAATCCTTGATTATATATATAAATATTCAATAAATATGTAATTTTGATAGGCTAAATAAGTTTTCAAAAGCCCTATCCTTAGCTATATATGCAGGTCATTTTAAGGCATTTAGGGTAGTCATCTTCTAAAGAATAAGAGTGTGCTGGTGTGACAAAGGATGATAGTTTGGGAGGATATGTGATAGTACAGTTTGGTTTTGTCTCGTCATGTCTCTCTCATTCTGGTTTATTTGATTTTGAAGTACTTTGGTTTTTATGTCCTTTTTTCAAATTCTGGGTTACTATACCCAGAGTGTCAGAAATAGGTTAGGATCCTCATAGGCTGCCTGACCTATTCTTATTCGGTCAATATTGTTGGAACCAAAGTGGTTTTGGATTTAATAATCTCAAAGTTTTGATGCTAACAAAAGGATTAAATTTTCTTGGCAATGTATTAGTTGAGATCTAACAAGTGAGTTCAGTTTATACAGGAATATCCAAAATAATATAAGATATACAATGCTTGGACTTGTGCAAAGAATTACCCGTCCAAAGGTTATTTAAACTGTTTATATTTTAATTGATAAGTAGACGGGATGCTCAAGAATTGTGGTAAATTTACCTTGTTGTTTTCTTTAGTAGACGAGACTATAAATGAATACCTAAATAACTTGTTAAGTACAACAAGTCAAAAGACTTGAAAATAAGCGCTTCTATCCTGCCACGTCAGTAGACGAGTGCTATCCTTGAAACTCAAGTATACATCCTAGTGCCTAACTAAAATTCAGTAGAAGTCCATAGTGCCACGTCATTGGACAGAGTTTCTCTAAGGACTTAGCAAGTCCAAAGACTTATGTGGACGAGCGCTTCTGCCACATCAGTGGACGAGCGGAATAAAATCTTGTATAGATGCGTTCTTAAAACTAAGTAGACGGTTCTATATGTTCCATATCCTTACTACCTTGAATATGATTTAATGCAATCTGGTCCACAATGAATTTATTTCAAATGATTGACATTTATTTCAAATGAATATTTGTTCTTCCCATTTGTTTTTATCTGATTTAATGTCTTGTTTCCTTTGAGAAAATTCATAGTACTATCAAGGAAATACAAAAAGTAAATAGTACAATTGGAATTGCAAAACGATCTGTATGATGACATCTTTATTGCCGAACAAAAGCTGGGTTATACACAAAGGAGGAAAGAAAGTTTTTAAGGTACAAATTGCTCAGAATAGTGAGCCTCCATTTTGTGATTTTCTGATAACCAAGGATACTTTTCAACATGGCCAAAATCAAGCTATCAGTCTCAATGGATATCATGCATTTAATGATATCTCTAAACGGGATTATTCAAAGTAACCGTTGAAGAATTACAAGAAAAGAAGAAGGTCACTATAAATTGAAGACCTCAGATATTGAAGAATAAGAACTCTTGCCTGCACAATCTTGCTAGCTGAACTTTTGCCATTATCATTTATTCTATTATTCTTTCAAGAGCAAGAGTTTGTATTCAGTAGTTTGAATATTGTTGTAATATTCAACTAATCTTAAACTGTCATATTCTCACACTTAGTGAGTTAAGAAGATCAACTTTTAAATCTCTGTGATAGAGTTAGAGCCTGAAGAGGCTTGGCAAGAAAGTAATACTTGTAGCCTGGAGAGGTGAAGAATACTTGTTGTAGAAACTATTTGGAAATAGTGGAGAAAATCCTTCAAGTAGAAGGGACTAGACGTAGCTCTTGGTTGGAAGAGAGTGAACCAGGATAAAATCTCTTACGTGAATTTTCTATCCCTAAACTCTTCAGTTTTATTTGCTTATACTAACTATGGGGTTTTGATATTGCTTTTGTTAATCTTTTAAAAAGGATTTCTTGTGTGCTTAATCTTTTTTTCTTCTGCTTGTGAAAAAGTTGTTCAAAAGGATTTTTGTGAAAATAATTAACAAACACAATTCAACCCCCCCTGTTGTGTTTGCTTGTGCCAACTTCAAACATTTGTTGTCTCACAAAGTGTGCCACCATAGATTCTGATTAACCAATTGATTTAAATATTCAATAATTAAGATAAGATTAGGGGTGACAAAACTGGCCAACCAGACTCGACTCGCCATTGACTCAAAAAAGGGGCAGAGTGAGTTGATTGGTTTTGACAGAGTGGGTTTAAAACCCAACCCACCCTTTTATCGATGGGTTGGCTTGCAAAACAAAAGTAGAAAAAGTAGGTTGAAGGGTTGACTCGCTAAAAAGTAAAAAAAATGGGGAAAATTCATGAAAAAAGTGAAAATAAAATAAAAATAAAAATACACATACAAACCGGTATGGTCTCACATACCTAGGGCTTAGCTTGTCCTTTTGGTTGAATCTCGGAGTCCCTAAGAAAGGTGATACATTAAGGAACACATGTTCGCCCTCTTGGAACTCAAGATCTTACTGCCTCACATCTGTCTGTACATTCTGCCTATTTTGAGCTGTCTGTTTCTAACCAGTATCTAATCATTCAAATTCTCTCAATCGAATCCTCCACCAAATCTAGATCTAACAACTGATGCACCCTCATCTTAAACCATCACACGAGTCCTACACCTCCTATCATACAATGCCTCAAATGGTGTCAAATGCTATTGTGATAGTTATTATACACATACTCAATCATCGACAAATACACATCCCAAGAACCCCCAAATTCCAAGGCACATGAATATAATATGTCCTCGAAGGTCTATCGTCCGCCCGAGTTGCATGTCCTTTTGAAGATGAAAGGCTACATTGAAATGCACTGAAGTTTTGAATGTCCTCCGAAAAGACTTACAGAAATACAAAGTGAACTGTAACCCCTATCAGAGACAATAGACTATGATATATCATCCATAAGAAGACTTGACTTGTATTTCTTTAAAAAAGATTAAATATCCAAAGTCATTTAAAAAAAATGTTTCCCTAATTTATTCTCCCATAAATGAAAAATCTTAACTTAGTTTTGAGAATTTCAAATGTTTCTCGAATTAGTTCTTTTTATAATAAATTTTAGAGACATTTTAATCCTATAGATGACTATTTTGACAAATTTTTTAAAAAGTAAAATTATAATATTTTGGTTTAGTTGCACTTTTGATCCTTCTATTATTGACTATGTGAGATTTCAGCTCCTATAGTTTTTTTTAGCACATTTGGTCCCCCTATTTTCGAATGCTATAAATTTGGTCCTTTCGTCCAATGATCATCAATTTTTCAATGATCAATAGAGAGGCACCACTGCTTTAAGCGCATAGAACCTTTGGTAGAGCTTCTGTGGTAAAGGATGTAAGAGCCTGATTTTAATTATGTTGTTCAACCGGTTAAAATAAGATTAATTATATTTTAATTTGAGAGTTAGAAAGTGTTTTTGATTAAAATAAAATCATATTCATAGTCTACTTTATGGTAGAGGGTTACAGTAAAATTTTCGGTTGAAAATTCAGACGAAAGCCGATTTGCGTTTTCACTGCCGGTACAAGTTTACTGAGCAGAAAACCTAATTTTGAACCGCGAACGAAACAGTTAGTGTTTTTGTGATTTTTTTGTTTGATATTGGAAATTTTCGAAAATTCGAGTCCGGAAATAAAATATAATATTTATTCCGGGCGAAATACGATCGGAAACTTAAACCGGATACGCAATGGAGCAGAGCAGGGAGCACAAAAGTGATGAGGTGACATGTGAGAGTGAGGAGACTTACTAGGGGGATGACCCAAGCCACATCCTAAAGAGTGGTCATGATGACACTTTTCAAATTATATCATATTATATTCTAAAAACCTATTTTTCTCTTTCTTCTTCAACCAAACACGTCTTAAAGACAAAACTTGCTCTCCAAGCTCATCCTCTCTCCAAAATTTCGTGCTCCCCTCTCACTCCTCTATATAATCATCACTCATTTTCATTCTCTCATTTTCTTATTCCATCTTCATACTTCTTCAACTTCTTCCATTTCTTTTTTTTTTTTTCAAACACTTAAAGCTTCCATTTTTATTAGTCTTTTCTACTTAAGTTCTCCATTAAAGTTTTTCCTTATACTAAGGGTAATGCTCTCATATGAATCTTTTTTCAATTTTCATCTTTTATTTCTTAGTTTACTTTATGTGTTCTTTATATGCTTTAAACTTCTAAAATCTCTCTAAAATGGTAGAAAACTCCTTTTGAGTTGAAACCACTTTCTATAGTCTTGTATTAACTTATATTTTAACATACTAAGAGGTTGTGTTAAAAAAAAAATCTCTACCTATCTCTTCCAATGAAGGCCGAATGCTTGCATTTGTGACCTAGGAAGTTTTTGTTTCAACTTTTGGAATATGATCATGTGTTTGAGTTTCTAACTATCCATTGATCTTAAATCTATAAATCTTGGAAGTTTTGATAGGTTGTTCCTATGATGGCTGAAAATATGAATAAGTAAGCCTAGGATACTATGTTTCAACTTTCTAAGTATGATCATGGATTTAGAACTCTTAATACCTTGTGATTCTAAACCTAAGAGTTATTGATAAAAAAAGAATATTTTCCTCATCATCCTATGATGGCCGAAACTTAGTGTTTAGGTGCTAGGATGTTTGATTTTTTATTTTTCCAAAATGATCATGGACTTAAGCTCCATAAGATATTTGGATGCTAAGTCTAAGAGATTTGAAAGTTTAAGGATTTCTAACTTGTTTATTCTATGTTATTAAAGCTAGGATGTATTACTTTCATTTTTCCAAGATGATCATGGACTTGAGCTCCATAAGATATTTGGATGCTAAGTCTAAGAGATTGGAATGTTTAAGTTTCCATTGTTTTCCAAAATGATCATGGACTTAAGCTCCATAAGATATTTGGATGCTAAGTCTAAGAGATTGGAAAGTTTAAATATTTCTAACCTATAAATCCTATGATGGCCGAACCTATGATGGTCGTGAACCTAGGATGTTTTGTTTTCATTTTCCAATATGATCATGGACTTGAGCTCCTTAATAAATTTGGATGCTAAGTCTAAGAGATTGGAAAGTTTAAAGATTTCTATCCTATTTTGTAATACAAGACCGAAACCTACCCTAAGTGGTTGGATATTTTTTTATTCCATATTTTCAAGTTATAGCAATTTATCTAAGTTACCTAGAACCTAAGTGATAAGTATCCAAAGGCTTATGTTGAGAAAATAATCCTAACTCTAATTTGAATTAAATGGCCAAACCTAGCCTAAAGAGAACATAGATGAGTTTATTTGATTTATTGGTTATTATGTTGATTGGTTGAAGGTGGAGTTCGTACTTTGTGGTGTTACAACGAGGAGCTTCGAGTTCGGGAGTTCGGTGATAACCCAGGTGGGGGAAAGAACCAACCTATCGTTGGAATGGATAAGTAGTAGATTATATAATAATTATGTAGGGCGACCTAAACCCCACTAATAGTCAAGTAATCGACAAGACCAAAATCACATTGGAAACCTTTTCTGAAAAACCAATGGTGATTCGGGTATTGTAGGTTTATCGATATTAGGTTGATTTTTTATTGTTGATGGTTGATTTGATTTATTACCTTAATTTATTGAATTGATTTTGTGCTATGTTGGTGATATGGGAATATTTTGATTGATATTGTGTTATGCATGATCTGCCTGGTTTGTATTATTATGCTTAGTGGTTTTTAAGCAAAGATACATATGTTGTCTAAGAGATGATTGTGTAATCACACATTTATATATTTTGATGAATGCCAAACACTAACAAAAAGGCAAGAGAATTTTTCTTATAGCATGCAGGTACCGCGTGCACAAATTCAAATTATTATGGTGTACCAGAAAATCAAGTATCAAGACCACAAGACCAAATGGGTAAATTATTAGGTCTTAGATACTTTTGTAATAGGTTGGTTTAATTAGGTACTTAGCTTGGCTCAAAGTTTTTTTTTTTAATGTTGAAAATCAAAATTTTTTCAAAACTATTTTTAAAGTTTTTTTTAAAACAAATCTCAAAGATACTTTTTCTTTCTTTAAAAAAAGAAAAAAGAAAAAATAATAATAATAATTATTAATTTTCATTCTAGTGAAAATGTTTTTGAAAAGAGCATCTCATGCTATAGCATAATTACTTGATTGAATATTATTTTTTGAAGCGAAACATTCACGTTATGGATCAGTATGGATTCAAATCATTTTCAAATAACATAACCTTTTTATATGGGCATTTGACAATTAATTATTGTAAGTGTAGATTAATTTGAATTAAATGCACATATCCACTCATAGGCACTCATGTTCAACATTATTGGCAAATTGCATAAATCCACTTTATTGGCTAATTGCCCATGTTCAACGTCATGCCATATATGCTCTTGCGTATTTCTTGGCTACAATTCTCTAATATTGCATTCATATTATTGACTTCTCCTCACTGCAATATTCATATTCTTTAATAGCCAAATCAAATTGCCACACTCATGGTTAAGCCTTCAACGTTACAATTCTGGCCATCCTTAATTACATGTTACACATGTTTCTTTTGTGTGGAAATTATTTGAATTTGATTTGTTTCAGCAAGTTAATTTGTATTTAATATACTCATCAAAATCTTTCATTCCAATTGATTCTTTTCATTGAAAATTAAATCATTTGAATGAAATGGCCAGTCTCACTTATGTTGTAACGTTAACAATCCTTGAATTGCAAAATCAATTCAAATTTGTTGACTGAGATTTTCACACATTTTTATCATTTAGCCTAGCAATAATTTTTTGATTGCAAATAATAATAATAAAATGCTTTGAATGCAATTCACTATCAGACCCGTTCAATGTTACTATTTTAGGCTTATAAAAGACGAATTGTTGCAGCTTAAAAATACAAGACACATACACATGAGACAGTATTGAAACATTTTTTTTGTGAGTGAACAGTTTCGTTATTATTTTTATTATAAGCTTTTGCTAAAATTCTAAAAACATTTTGAGCAGTTACTAGTACCGCTTTAATCAGTCTCATAGGACTTCAAGTTGTAATCATCTGCACTAGAAGAGTGTATCATATTGTTCTTCCTTTGCTGAAACTTTGTGTGAGGGTGTGGTATCCCTCTTTGTTGTGATTGAGGCTTCTACACAAGGGTGGGGTATCCCTAGTGAGAAGGGCTTTGATGTGTACAAAGGTTGCAAGCACCAGTTATAAGCTTGTTTGTTAGTGGAAGAAAATCCCACAGGTGGAGTGGGGACTGGACGTAAGTCACTGGTGGTTGGTGGCTGAACCATGATAAAATCCTCGCGCAAGTATTCTCTTTACCTCTCTTTTAATTTATTTCTTTTATATAATTGATTGTGTGATAAATTTTGTTAAAGAAATTTTTGTTGAAAAATTAAAAAGAAATTTGTAGACTCAATTCACCCCTCCCCTCTTGAGTCGAAGCCACATATTCCAACAGATTTTTTTGGGTGTGAGGATAATAATGATTTAGAAGTGCCTAACCTAGATGATGCTGTATGTTAAAGAGGTGTTATGGCATAGAATATGTGTCAAGTTCTAATGGAAGGTTAAGGCACTAGGATGTTGTTAAAACGGGTTGGTAAGATTCAAGTATATGTGTTGTTGTCCACAACCGTGTATTGGTAATATAATACACAAGGACAAAAGTGTATTGGTAATATAATACATAAAGACAAAAGTGTATTGGTAATATAATATGGAAGGACATCTGTGTATTGGTAATATAATACATCGTGTATTGGTAATATAATACACATAAAATACTTCTGTGTATTGGTAATATAATACACCGTGTATTGGTAATATAATACACATAAAAATTAAGAGTTCTCGCGAGACCACTTCCACCTTAATGGGAATGGGGGTGGAACATCTTAACGGGAATGGAGGTGTGCGCTAGGTGGAACATCCTAACGGGAATGGGGATGTACCCCGATGCAAATGAGGGATGGTGACAGGAGTGGTAGTGGCAACGATAACGTAAAGCCATGATGACAGGATTAGAGAGGTTACGTTAAAATAAATTGTTATATTGCCTGAGAGTAAGGGTAGATGATGGTATATATTAACTTGAGGATGATTCGTTAGTTATGTGTGTTGTTTGTCTGTGACAATTACTGTATAATTTACTATGACTCTTTTCCACTTTTTGATGATAGAAATGTTTCTTATCCCCTGTATATTTCTGTATGTTGTATTTTATATCCTTGTGGAATCATACGAGAAGACCCTGTGGATGAGCGTAACCTGGAGGAGTTGGATGGAACTCCCTATGAACCGGAGGCTGGAGGACGAGCTGTGGCCCATGGTGATTAGGTTCTAGTTAGTTATGGCTAGTGAGTCTCGTGAGGCATATTTTTATTATGTTTTCCGCTGTTTAACTTTTTGTCTAAGTATATGCCTGTGAGAGATCCTGCTGATGGGATATCCTCAACGGTGTTTTAGTATTGTAATGAATAATTAGCATGAACAATTTAGTGCAAAATATACTTTTAACATCGGGGTTTTAACATCGGTTTTCAGAAAACCGATGTGAAAAAGGAGGCGGTGGCATTTTTGAAATTAAATTGAAATTTTTTTTAACATCGGTTTTATATTAAACCGATGTTATAAAGGTTTTAACATCGGTTTTTAAAAACCCGATGTTGAAAATTGAACCAAAGATAAAAAAAATTAAAAAATGCATAATTTAACACATCGATTTTGTCATAACCGATGTGGAAATGTTTATGTTTTAACATCAGTTTTTTAAAAACTGATGTGGAAAAACGAATAAAAAAATTAAGGAAATGAATAATATAACTTGTAACATCGGTCCTATCAATAACTGATGTGGAAAACATTATAACATCGGTTTTTATTTTAACCGATGTGTATTGTTCATCTGTCATTTTTAATTCCCTCATCCTCCTTTTCATTTTCGCGCTGCTAAGAGACCTTTGACCCAAAAACCCCCTCTTGCATGCCTGTGCTCACTCTCCCTCCCAGAAAACCCCATTCCTCACCTCCATTGCCACGAAAACGGTCACACACACACACACTCACTCGCCCCATTAGTGTGCGTGGGGACCAATTGAGAGCGAAAAGGGGACGCTATATTTCACGAATATTAGTAGGTAACTAACTAGTTCTTCTCTTATTGCTGTTGTTTGTTTGCACTGTTGTTGACAACTTAGTAATATTCGGCTTTAATCGATTCAATGGATTTAGTTGTATTTAAACTCTTGGAGATGAAATGTTCGATGAAAAGCTTGAGTGGTTAAAGTGTTATCTTCCATGCATTGCTCTCTGATTTCTCTTCTGGTTTTTAGTAGCTTTATGGGTTCTGTTATTACTGATGATTGATGGAATTCTAAAACCTCTGTATGTTTATCCCTATGAGCCTTAGTCATGTTGTGGTGGGAATTAAAATATGTGTTTTCATGGGCCTATTGCTCCGTTATTTCTCTGTATAATCATGGTCTTCTGTTGTTAAAGACACTTAATTACCTCACTGCTGCCTCTGCTGTTAAAGACGTTTTCCCTTCTTATTCTTCATCTTCTTCGTCTTGATGCAATGGATAGTTTAGTTAGCCAACGACGCTAAGGTATTGTTGTTGCTCGCTCTTTTGTAGCTTCATTACAATGGCACTGGCAGCAACACCTATACATATTGGCAAAAGTTGTAAATGTTTTTTTGATGTGTAATTTCATAACTGATACTTGCCTCTTTATTTGATTTTGTGAGTGATACATACATTTCATATGATTGCTAGACTACATAATATATACAATTTCTGGGATATACTCTCTTTTTAAACTTTAAACCAAGGAAGAAGCTACCCATAAATGCATAATTTAAAACACCAGTTACTTCTTAAATTTTTGTATATGATTTATAACATGATTTCTGACTTCCGCAACTTTTTATATGTTCCTCAAACTCCTTTACCATATTGTTTATGGAAACCAAAAATAGGCCTCATTAGCTCTTTTTACAATTCCATGGAGTCAAACAGCAAACTAAGTCAACAATATTACTCATTGGAACCATAGAGTAGCTTTATGGAATGGATCTTACATGCTAATAGGATTCCATTTTCCCCCTATCAAATCTAAATTAGCGCTGAAAATATTGATTGTGTTTATTATTGCTAAATAGCCAGCTGCATTTTCTGTTTTAGAACAGCACATACCAAGATTGAGATTTCTTTTACTAAGTCCTATGATACTGATGTTTATATACACCTTTGACCTGTGTATCCAAACAATAGGATTAAACCTTATTCTTGTTAGTAGCTTCCCAATTAGGTTACTGTTATTCTCAGTGAATTTGAAATAATTTGCTTTGGCTTTGCCAAATTTACTTAAATATATCAGATTTGCAAGTATTGGAATATTGAGACAATTTACTTAAGCTATCCATTTATTTTATTTTCTTTTTTCTTTATTTATTTTTTCTGCTTTAAGGAATATTGGTTTGACAAAATAGTGGTAATGCTGTAAGTATGAAGGTGCCCTTCTGTCTCTTGTAGATTTTCTCACCGGTTGTGGTTCAGGTGGAGAAATAGAACCAATCTCTGTAGCAATAGGAGAGTCAGAATATTCATTATTCATTACGGTTTCCGGCTGAGTGTTCTTCCCACACCCGGTAAGCTTTCTCCTCTCCATTTTTCTCGTTTGGTTTTTGTTTGCATTGTACTTAGGGATTGGAGTGTTTTATTATTTTTCTTAATGTTAATTAATTAGTAAAGCCTTAGTTTCCCGTTTGAGATGCAATACTAATGAGCACACGTGTACGTGCTTAATGTACCGCTCATTGTATTGGATCTTGAATTGTCCAAAGTTGGACAGTTTGGGAAATTTTTTTTTCTTCATTCAGTTAAAATAGTTATTCATTGATTCTAATGTTATATACTTGATGAAAGTTTGGATTGATACATTTCCTTTCATTCTCCGGGTGCATACTTTATCGTGGTGGATGTCATCGCGTTCAAGTCGTGTACTTCGGAGACCGAAGGGAAATGCTGCCGAAATTTCGTCGAGTATGAGCATGAGAGTTAAGGACTAACTGTTAACCGAATGTTGAAAAAGTTTCTTCTCGGTAGCAAGTCCAAGCCTGAGTAGTATTCAGGCTTGGACTTGCTACCGATGGAATGAATCCATATGGAAACTTAAGTAGTATTCATAGTTCATGGCCTGTTCTCCTGGTAATTTACAACCTGTCTCCTTGGTTGTGCATGAAGCGGAAATACATTATGTTAAGTATGATGATTTCGGGTCCTAAACAGCCAGGAAATGATATTGATGTTTATCTGAGTCCCTTGATTGAAGACTTGAGAATGTTGTGGGATGAAGGCGTTGATGTGATCGACGGGTATTGCCGTGAGACATTTAGATTGCGTGCCATGTTATTTTGCACCATCAATGACTTTACAGCATACGGGAACCTGTGTGGGTATAGTGTTAAGGGGCATAAAGCATGTCCAATATGTGAAGAAGGCACATGTTACCATCAACTGCAACATGGAAGGAAGACAGTTTACCTTGGCCATCGAAAATTTCTCCGACGTAATCATCCTTATCGTAGGTTGAGAAAAGCTTTCAATGGACTTCCGGAGAATGAAATTGCTCCGGTGGCCTTGACTGGAGAGAAAGTTTCTGACAGGGTGAACAACACTAATGTTATCTATGGGAAGACCCAGAAGAAGGATACCGAGAAGAAAATATGGAAGAAGAGGTCGATCTTCTTTGATCTTCCATACTGGTGCAAGATTGATGTAAGACATTGTATTAATGTTATGCATGTGGAGAAAAATGTGTGTGACAGTTTAATCGGAACGCTTCTCAACATTCAAGGCAAGACAAAGGATGGTGTGAATGCTCGTCTGGATCTAGTTGCGATGGGTATACGAGAGCAGTTAGCTCCACATAAAGTGGGGGATGAGAAGACTTATTTGTCCCCAGCATGTCATACTTTATCAAAAAAAGAGAAAAGAAGTTTCTGTGAATGTCTACGGGGAGTCAAAGTGCCACAGGGTTACTCTTCAAATATCAAAAGACCTGTCTCAATGAAAGATCTCAAATTAGTTGGCTTAAAGCCTCATGATTGTCATGTCTTGATGCAACAACTACTACCTGTGGCCATTTGTGGCATCTTGCCTAAAAAAGTCATACATGCCATTACTAGGTTATGCTTATTCTTCAATGCTATATGTAGCAAGGTCATTGACACTAAAAAGTTGGATGACTTGGAAAATGAGGCAGCCATTATCTTGTGCCAATTGGAGATGTATTTTCCACCTTCATTTCTTGACATCATGGTTCATTTGATTGTTCATCTAGTGAAGGAGATTAGATTGTGCGGCCCCGTTTATTTAAGGTGGATGTACCCGGTTGAGCAATACATGAAGATCTTGAAAGGATATATGAAGAATCCGCACCATTCCGAAGCATCTATTGTTGAAAGGTATGTTGCAGAAGAAACTATTGAGTTTTGTACAGACTACATGTAAGAAGCGGAACCTGTAGGGCTTCCGAAGTCTCATCATGAAGGAAGATATGATGGTAAGGGTACACGAGGTATCACTGTTAAGAGCATGGATCGGGAGGAAGTGCTTCAAGCACATTTGTATATATTGAATAACACTGATGAGGTTGAACCATACTTATGTGAGCACAAAAGCATCATCTATGAAACTTACCCTAGAATGAATGAAAAATGGTGTTTGAACAAGCATAATAAGACTTTCTTGAACTGGTTTAAAGAAAAAATTGCAAAGGATGGTATTGCTTCTGATACATTAAAATGGCTAGCACGGGGGCCTAACTTTGATGTCATATGCTGGAGTGGGTACGATATCAATAAGTTTTCCTTCTATACAAAGTCCAGGGATGACAAAAGTACTATGCAAAACAGTGGGGTTATGGTCGTCACTGAGTCCATGCATTTCTCTAAGCGGATCCTAACACTGAAAATCGTCCAGAAGTTGTTGATCCACCTCCACCCCCACACCATTGTAAATGGAAGAGGGCCCGACAAAGTAAAACGGGACAATATACATCTGAGGAGGCCCGCCAAGTACCTGAGAAGATTGTAAGTATAGTTTGAATTGTAATTGTCATTTTAAGATTGTTACCGAATTGTAATGTGACCTGATATTTTATATGTTATAGGATGCCTTGGACGAGCAGGTAACCCAATGAACCTTTGTTCCTAGAGGACGCAATGATATCTTAGATGCTGCCATCGGTAAACCAGACCACCCGGGTCGTGTCATTGGTGTTGGTTGGGGCGTCGGCATTCGCCAATACCATGGTTCATCTTCACACCAATGCCACAGGGATGTTGATGCAGATAGAGCACGGCTAAAATAGGAGATTGCAGTTGAGCTTAGACAGGAGATGGCCGAGCAGTTTGCCCAACAGCTGGCAATATTGACTATTGACTTCTATGTCCCAGCAGATGACAACCGGTGTCCAACCCTCTGTCCATGTGAGCACTAAGGGCTCATGTGATACTCCTCATCAGCCTGAAAATGATGATGATGGTGATGATGATGATGATGATGATGATGATGATGACGATGACGACCTTGATAGGTGTGAGCTGTATGATGATGATCGTCATGATCGCCGCTTAGTGGCATTGGGGAGGGCACATAATAACTTAGGTAATACCATACACCATCGTTTATTACCGGATGATCAAGTGAGGGTCGTTGTTGAGATTATTCGAGATGCTGATGCTCGAGTCCCTGTGCCCACTGAGGAGGTTCAAACAGTGGGTCAGGCCCCCGGTAACTTCATCCCCTGGTCAAGAAGACTGATCAACTTTCTTGTTGCATCTGAGGTATTCAGTTAGTTGTGTTTTTCTATATTCATAGTTGAAATTATTTATTATTGTTTAAAGATAATGCTTTATTTTTATTTGTTATAGGATGTTGGAAATGATATTCTTCCTAAAAGGTCGGATCCAGGAAGACCATAGATGTCTGCTCCTGGCAAGGTATTCATTTGACCATTTAATTAATTACGAATGAAATAACTTATCTGTGATTAATAATATATATCTTTGTTGTTTAGGGGATCGACAAAAGGGCACCTGGTGATGTTTTTAAACTTCTGGCTATACAGGTTGTTACCATGGAGAATGATGCAGCTTTGGTAAGGTTGGAACATGATGCCAGTCCAGGTGACGAACTGTATATCCCAAAGAAGGAACTTATGGAGATTGTAATCGAAAAAGAAATGGCTAGTTCTGCACACCTATCGTTATGGTGCACGTAAGTACATTTTATTTATACGTTAAGTAATTAAATTTTAAATACTATGATAATTAACATGTTTTTTCAATATATTAGGTATCTACATCGTATGTTAGTTGATCAGGGTAACCTCGCCCTTTATGGATTCATTGACCCCATGTTCATTCAGGGTGATGTTCTCCTAGCATTAGAAGACCCGGTCACCACCATACGTGATATACTTGCCCGAGACGATCATCAATTCTACCTTGTGCCTTATCTCAATAAGTAAGTACCGTTTATTTAATTATAACTATATAGGACTTAGTCACTAATTGTTCCACAAATACAGCAAGCATTGACAACTGTTGATCTTGTACCCTAGGATGAATGTCGTGGTCTTCTTCTGCTCAATTGGAAATAAGCCGGCGAATGAACTGAAGATGATCATCGAAACATAAGCATTAAAATACTTTATAATCAGTAATGCAGTTGTTTTAATTATCTGAAATCTATTAGATATACTTGAATTAATGTTTATTTTGTCATGATAGTTCTATTAATGCAAACCACATGTTGCATGGTGAAAGGCGTCGGGCTATCAGATGGATTATTCCTAACGTAAGATATTTATTATGTGATGAAGTGGATGTTCGAAATTATCTCCTCCAGGATCACTGAAAGATGGCACGAGGTAAATGTTAATTGGTAACAATTAGAAGTAACAGTTATAGACTAGTTATATGTTTTATGTTAGTTTATTACTTCAAAGATATAATCTTTTGTCCAATTAAACTTGCAGATATTCAACAATCCAACTCCATTATCCGATTCCGACATCAACAACATAAGGAGGCGTTGGGCAACTTTCTTTCTTGAAGTGTACCAACCATAGTTTGTATATATGTAGTTAGTTTAAAAACTTATCATGTACTAGCTATAGTGTACTTTTGACTGATCATATGTATTTTGATATGAAATCTAAAATATATCATGTAGCTTTTTGGTTTCTAATTATTTTGTTGTCTGAATGTAATTGAACGTACATATGTATTGTTCGTAATAAATTCAGTATATATTAATTTAGTGTGTTTTTGTTGTACAAAAGTGATTGTGTTGAGAATATTTATAATATGTTATACTGGTATTGATTTGCATTACTGAAACAGGGGAAATGAATGATAGAAATGTAAAAAGAGTTTTTTTTTAAAAATGAGACTTTACACATCGGTTACTCAAAAACCGATGTGGAAAGTTCACTTTACACATGGGTTAATAAAAAACCGATGTGGAAAGTGAAATTTCCATATCGGTTTTGGTTAAAACCGATGTGGAAAGTGATATTTCCACATGGGTTATAGGATGACCCAAATGAGAAATGAACTTTCCACATCGGTTATATATAAAACCGCTGTTAAAAATGTACTTTAAACATCGGTTTTAAAACCGATGTGAAAAGAAATAAAAAACAACATCGGTCTTTTCAACATCAGTTTGAAAACCGATGTGAAAAGCCAAAAATAACCGATGTGGAATCCCTTTTCTGCACCAGTGTAGGTGTGTATTTACCTATGTTAAAGTTGTTGTGTTTTAAATTTGTAGAAGTTATATGATAATTAAATAATGAGGTTTTTAATCTAATAAAACATCGAGGCACAACGGGGTGTCTCAAATGACGTTACGGTGGAACAAAAAAAAGGTCCCCGAAAGGAAGGACGAAATCGATAAATGATAGAGATGAAACATTGAATCATGTTGCAGCTGGGAGACAGATGAGGGGAAGCTAAACCAGAGATTCTGTGTGCTTAGAACAATGATTCCTCTTTGTTGCTCATTGGGAAAAAAATATGACGAATATTGCGTGGAACGACCAAATTTATAACATTGAAAAAATAGGGAGACAAAATTTGTAACATTGAAAAAATAGGGGACCAAATATGTATAAAAAAACTATAGGGATTAAAATCGTACATAACCAATAATAGAGGGACCAAAAGTGCAATTAAGCCTAATATTTTTTAAAGATTAATTTGAGAATAGTATTTTTTTTCCGTAAATATTCATATTTTTCCTAATAAAAAATATTTCCATACACAATAATCAAGAATCCAGAACGGAGTCGATAGTGATCTTTAGAATCAATTACCTTCTCCCACTCTGATTACGTTCTTATTACAAGATTTGGCGCTTGCATCGCGTCACACATAAACCCTAAAAAAATAAAAAAATAATTTCCATCATCACTCACCATCTTCGATTCCTTCGTTGTTCCACTCTCCAATGGAAGAGGATCACGAACCGCCGTAGATTCCGGAAACCTCAGTCTACGAAAATCTAGCCCCCTGTCACTTTCATACCACATCGAACTCGAGCCTGAACCCTATTTTGTTTTCCGCAACGAGATTTCCCTCTCCATGCTCCATTGCGCTTCTTCCAATTCCATCACCTCTAATTTCTTCTCTCTCAATGTCACCATCAAAGCTTCCTACCGAGACTCCCTCCCCGTTGCCACGTCGGTTTCTTTGGTGGCTGAGCCGAAGACACTGGCTCATGTACTGGCGTCGAAGCTCGAGAGTGGTTGGTTTCAAGGGACTGATTTCTAAAAATTTTACGTATAAGGACCAAATTCAAAATCAGGATCACATACTGGACCACATGTTTAGTTTAACTTTGTTAAAAAAATATTTTTCTTATCACATGAAAAATAATCCGGTTAATACGGATAGTTTATACACGGTTTGTATTTGTTCAATGATAAAGTATTAAATCTCAAATTATATATTATAGAATTTCCTCAAAGTATTGGACTTTTCAACCTAAGTTTCTTTTGAAAGACTGCTGAAACCGCCAACCTTATAAAAATATTTCAATGATGAAACCTTTAGAAAAGGATTTTAAAGTCAAATCATTTGAAAATTAATTTGAATGATAAGCTTTTTAGAAATGATTCTAAATGAAGGCATTGGGTTTTGATATATAAAAAAAAATCTTTTTCAAACGGTAGAGTTTTCAAACAAGTTTATTTTATTAAAAAATTTCACTTAATGGAATTTGTAGAAAAGATTTTTCTTCTCAAGTCAAAATCCTTTTGGAATGGATTTTTGAGGATTTAGCTTTCAGAAATGAATTTACAAGGAAATGATTTTAATGGAAATGATTTTAAAGTCGAAAGTGCTATTGGTTAAGGCCAAAGAGATATTTTGGGTCTTGTTTTCAAGTTTTGTTCAAGGAAAAATGAAACTGTGTTGAAACTAGTGATTACCCTTCACTTTGTGAATTACATGAACCTAGTGGCCGAGACATCGGGCTAGAGTTCTCTGAGTTGAACACCTGGACTTCGAGTCTTGTGTTATGTATGGATGGACTTAGTGTCCTATATCTATGAATCTAGTGACCAGTGTATCAACCTAGAGTTTCGTGAGTTGAGCACTCAGACTATGTATCATGTGTTTTTGTAAGGATGGACTTTGTATCTTATGTATGCGAGTATAGTGTCTGCGATATCGGCCTAGTACTTGTGGATTGAGCATTCGAACTATGTGTCTTGTGTTCTGTACGAATAGGCTAAATGCCTTTAAAAATGAGTAGTGGGCTTTGTGCCTCGACAGGAAAGTACTAACGAAAAAGAAAATAGAAAATCAATTATTTTTACATGCATGAACTGCCAGACGTGCCATGGTTGTCGAGCTACAATCCATTGTGGATTGACAAGTTGAGCCAGTTAAGACCACTGGGTCTGTATAGACATCTAGGTTCGAATACCACAGAAGGCCGGAGGCCTCGCAACCCTGCGTCATGGTAATCGACTGCCAAACACGAATGGACTCAATCAAAGTCTGGAGTCTGGACAACATTATTTAGGTTGAGACGTGATACCTTGAACAATTGGAACTCAGACCTAAATTGAGAGCAGACCTATAAGAACAATTGTGTTATGGGAGTATTGCAGGCCTACCGCTCGACGAAGGGAAGCTAAGATCTCCGGAGATTAAGAAATATAAAAAGGATTATTGAAGTCTCGTGCATTTTTACAACTCATAATGATTGTTGGAGTATAACTCTCTTGTGTGGGTTTTACCATATCGAGACTTTGTTATGTTGGTGTTTTACATATATATCACTGTATTTATGTTTCTGCTTTGTGTGTCGGTTATGCGGCTATCGTGATAAACTTGTGTACGAGTATCTCACCCTTGCTACTTATATGTTGGATTTCCTGTTCTGTTTGTTGTCACATGTTCAGATGCAACTCAACGGTTCCACAGATCATCCAGGGACCATGAAGCTGGAATTCCTTGAAACTGAAGATGAAGGTGCGGGTGTGAAACCTTTAGTTTGGTAGCGTATTGAGTAGTGAGGAAGAGGAGGATCCCTCTGAAGCCTCGGGTGGTGAGAATGATGTTGGGTAGTTCTCCAATGGGCATCTCTGGGTTTGACCAGCTTTGGAGTCGTCTTTTTGTGTTTAATATTTTGGAGTCTTTTCTACATTGTTTATTTATAGTATGTTATGGCTCCTTTATTTTCTTTTAGATAACGATAATTATGCATATTTGAAAATTTGTGCGCTCCGGCGGAAAAACCTTTTTATCATCGTATGGATGATTATGTTTTGATGTATGTAATGTAGTTTGAAGTTGCCTATATGCTTTTTAATATCTGCCTTTGGAAGAAAAAAATTTGGACCTGCTTTTCGAACATAGTTATTCACTTATATTATATTCCGAAAGGAATCAATGTTTTAATTTATGTTTTTCGCACCGAATTACACATGTGACACCATGGGGGTGTTACCTGCCCTATGCAAAGGTATTGCTGACATTGTAAAATACAGCTAGCGAGCATGAAAGAAGAATGCAGAGCTGCAGAGATTTGGGGATAAAAAAACTAAAATTTATAATTAAAGCTAAATAGTAAATATAGAGAGAACATAACAAACCTAAAGTCAATAGGGAAAAAGAAGAGCACCTGACCTTTCAGGCGCACCAAAAGACATTTTTATAGATGGCTATCAATTTGCCACTGAGGTAGGAATCAACAAATGGACAAATAATTCAAAATGAAGACGCGGTTGTTTTTTATAAGTTAAAATGTATTAAAGGGTGAGTAATGGGAATGGGCACAACGTTATATAAAATGTTAGTTTTTTTTATTGAATATATTTTATAAATAAAAAAGAAAGAAGAAGAATGCGATGATTAAAAAGACAAAAGATGACCCCAAGAAATACTTGGATGAGATGATACGGATTTCTTCCAACTTAACCAGAGGTCTTGAGTTCGAATCATGATCCTAGAAATGTAGCAACATTAAAACTTTTGAGGAAGAGTTTTGCCGTCTTTGTGGCCTACCCGACTGGAAAAAAAAAAGACAAAAGATGATGATGCCAATGTCATAAGACTTGCATATAGAAACTTTTTTTAAATAAAACATTTATAATAATCATGATTATTATATATAAATTAAATATATGATAAACTAATTAAATTTATTTTAGGCCATAATAATAATATTAATAATAATTAATTTATATATAATAAATTAAAATAATTTCAAAATTGTTCTGATCTAAAGAAAGTATAACAAATTTCAGTTTGACAAAAGATATTAGAAGATTTGACTAATATTAATGGTTAATGATTTGAGATGATTACAAAATATTTAATTAATCGCAGACTTAGTCTCTAATTTGTTTTTGGTAAAGAGACTTAGTTTCTATTGCTTAATGGTTAAATTTTAAAAAGATTTTAAATTTTTATTGCAAGGGATTTCCGATTAATGAACGTATAATTTGTGTTAAGCATGCTATTATTAGATTTTTATTTTATTGTAAAAAAAATTAGATTTTTATTTTAGTTTAGAGAAACAAATTAAGTAACTCATGCATTCTAAATAATAATAATAATTATGAATATTATATATATATGTATAATAAATAAATATATATATAATCAAATTGTCCCCATAATATCACATATCTATTACCTTATTCCAAAAACCTTCTTTGAAAATATAGTATAATAAATTGGTAATAAGTAATTGATAAATCTTTACACTGTCAACCAATTAGAAATTGATAAATCATCCACAATCTTTGACTCTTATTCTAACCACCTTAAAAGTCATTTATACAAAAAACTTTATACTGACAGTGTATAGCAATTAAACTCATTGATAAATTAAATAAATTTAACTGTAATTTTGAAAAGATTTGAGATTGAGAATCTATTTTTTCACATGTGGGCAATAATAACAATTTAAAATCAATGATTTGCACGAATTTTGAATTTAATTGTAACACCCCCTTGGGCATTACTATACTATCACGTTCGGAAATAAATTAAAAGAATTTTGCTGGTTTCTTTCGGAAAAATTTGATTTATTTGGAGTCAAAAAAATCTGGGTGTAAAACAATTTCTTTTGAATAGTGTAGTACGCAACATACTCATCACAATAGTAAAAATAAAACATATTATTCACAACAAAATTTCAAACCACGTAAAGGTTTTCAAAATACTTACACAAACTATCTCAAGACATACCACCCCAAAAGAAATCCTAAGCTGATCGTTCTAAAAGACACTCACTGATAATACCTCGTGATCATCCCTATGATCACACATCTTTTCCCGCAATCCGGACTTAAGCCTCCAAGTGACTTAAGGAACTCTTCTGCAACTTCTGCATTCGTGTACCAAGGTACAATAGCAAAGACAGAAGAACCTGTATATGCAAGGGTGAGTTCCAATATATGGATTTTAAAACGATAACCATATGCACGACTCTCAAATACCAATTAACATGAATATTCATAGATAAACAATATATATTTATCAAAGGGTTTCATACCCGACAGCCGTACCCGTTTTAAAGGAAAAAAACCATGTCACTTCAATATTCAACAACTAACTTTGAGACCTAATCTCCGGAGCTCCAAACAACAAGTGAATGAGCTGATCAGGCTCTGGTTGTCAATAAAGGCAGAATCAATGCCCGATATGGCAAAGTTCTATTGACCATTCCACAGTCCAACCCAAGGCAAAGTGGTGACTACATATAGCACATGGTCTACTTGGTCGTATATCCATCAAGACACAGTGACGCAAACTGCATGAATACTTTCCATCAAGCATTCAAGTCCTATGCAAAGGCACGTCTGCCCTGTAATGCATGTAAAACCTTTTGTTCTCGTTGTTTTCTTTGTGATCAATCTTTAGGTGTCGGAGAGAAAAGTCTCACGACTAAATTACCAATTTAAACTTTCAAGTTTAATACCTCTTTCCAAAATAACTGACTCCAAGTCAAAAGGTGTGCAAATCACGAAATCCAGACCGATGCACCAGTCTTGGATGCGTAGATTTTAGTGCACAAAACCAAATATACAGTTTATAGGACATTATAGTCCATAATTTCCTCTTGAGACCCCAGGCCCATATCTTGAACTCTAGACCCGACGTCTCGGTTGCTAGGTTCGTTTAAACTATTTTCGTTCTGTGAAAAACAAAACAAAAATCAAAATTTCCTCAACCTATCCAAGTTGATGGAATAACTTTAGGTTTACCGAAAATCCTTTTACATTGGAAATTCGTTTTGTAAACTTATCAACATTCCTTAAAACTTATTTTTTTGTTCAAAAATCAATAATTTGAACTGTAAAACCTTATTTGAGACAAATTCTCAATAATACCCTCTTTAAAAACACTTTGGTAAATATTGACGGAATTGTCCGTCGTTTGTTGTTTCAAGACGCATTTAGGTAAAAATAGGACTCTTTGTCGTAAATTAATTTTTCCAACACTGTAATAAAATTATTTTCAAAACTTTTTCTCTTAAAATATTATTTTCTAATATTTACAATTTACTCAGGTGAAAATTAGCAGTGCTAAAATATTTTCACGGTTACGTCCTCACTATGGCTCATAAAACGCTCTTTCGCTATTAAATGATTAAAATAATATTATTTTTCACTTTTTCCCATTTTTCATTAAATAAATAACTAGGTAATATTATATTACTATTTCCATTAAATTAAACTCATTAATTCATAAAAAAAACTTTTAACTGCTTTTAACTTTTATTTAATTGAGCTCTGATTACTGTCAGGCTTTCAAATTCACAATCCACATCAACAATTATTTCATATCAATAATATGACACTTAGAAATTTAAAACATATCACCAAATAAAACACACAATAAAATGAAGTTAAATCAAATACTTAACAGAATATAATAAATAATCAAATAATTCTAACTAAAAAATAAATACTTACACACCATAATTAATACACAAAATAACAATTACACATGGCTATAGGAAAAATCCCTCAGGCTTTCCCCTTACCTTAAAAACACAATATCTCTCGAGAAACAGTTAGTCGGAAATCCAAGTAACGCCGATAACGCGCGTATCCGATAACTTAGCTTATCCTTCATTAAACATAACACTCAATCAACAAACAAACAACTAAATCTAGCCTAAAATCCTACATGTTGGTTTCGGTAAAGGGCTGACTTTGGGGTTCAAAATCCTTAAAATTTCTAAACTCTTAGATTAGTGATTTATCTTAAAACCCTAAATCAATGATCATGGCATAAAGATTGAAATTAAATCTTCCAATCCTTCAACAAATGATTTTAGGCCATGACCATTAAAATGGTTTAGAGACTCTAATTTAACTCAAACAATATAGATCTAATACCTATATAGCTTATAAGATTGAATCATGTAAAGAAAATGAACAAAATCCTCCCCCCCCCCCCCACAAAACCCTAGGTTCTGCCTTCTTAGATTAAATAGGTTCGAAAATTTTGTCTGATGCAAGCTTATAGATCTAGAATATAGAGGTAATAATAGGATTATAGAAATTGGTTTTATGTCAAATGGATTTTCCTATGATTTTCTATGAATTTTTGAATCTAGAAAGCCTAAAATGCATCATATTGAAAAAGACTTCAAAATGAAAAATTCAATGAAGAACATGATACTAAATAAGGATGATGAGAATGGTTTACCTCTTGGAATCACGAAAATGACAAGAAATCTAACACTTCCTTCACAAAATAAGCCTAAGTAACTTAAGAGTTTTGATGGAGAAAAGGAGCAAACTCTTGAAGAAGATGAAGTGTTCCTTAAATAGGTGTGAAATTGGGCCTCTTGACAGCCTTGAGGCCGTGGGTTTCAAGGTCAAGTGGGTTAATATGCCAAAAATCTAAGGACAAAGGTGTAATCTTGCTTTAGGTTAATTTGTAATTAAAATCAACCATAAGGGCATAATGGTCATTTCCCCTAAAAAGTAATCATGACCATGAGGAGTCATCCCATGACTCACCCCTTGTGACTCATCATGATTTGACATCCTATTTATCCGTTGGCGGGTCCCGAAAATCCCGTTTTCAGCTCCGTCGTTTACCCGATTTCGTATAACACCCGCATAATATATATTATTTCACTTTTTAAGTGAAAAATTTTAAAATAGCCAAAGAAGTTGGAAACTTCATAAAAATCTTAAGTGTTTCGTTCACGAGTCAAAATTAGGTCATTTGAGCAGTAAAATCTTACTGTCAATAAATCGCAGACCGGGTTTCGTCTGAATTTTTGACCCAAAATTTCACCGTATACTTATAAAAATAAGTATGATATGAATATGACTTTGTTTTTCCCAAAATCATTTTTTAAGTTTCAGATAAAAATATAAACGTTTATTTATATTTATACCGATCTTAGAAAGCGGAAAAATTGGGGTGTTACAATACTACCCCACTAAAAAGAATTTCGTCCTCGAAATTCAGGACTCAAAACTAGACAGGATTTCCTCAATCCCAAGGTCTTACTTTCACAAGAAGGGAAGTAATCATAGAAGAACTTTATTAATCCGAAAAGAACACAGGAATGTCCAATATGCAAAAAAATTCTGTAATAGGTTCATGAGTGTAAAATTGCATAGCTAATACATATTTATAACCATGACTCTAATAAAGTTCCTTCTTTCACGAGAACTCCTAGTGGATTAGGAACTCACAAAACGACTAGTTCCCACTCTGAAGAGAATTCATTCTTTGAATAAAGAATTTATAAAACAATGATTTTTAAAAAATAACAACAAATCCGATCAAAATTCAGACCGAATCACTCTTACCAAAAGTAAAAGTGACTAGACTAAGTCTCATCTAGAAACTTCTTTCATCACGAAGGTATCTATCCCGAACAATAACAGGACAGTTTCAAAAAAATTCTCCACAATAAACGACACAACCTTTGAAATTTGAAAATAAATCTACTATCAAAGAAATGATCTGATCTCAAAAACCTATTTTGATCACTTAATTAAGAGAAAAGGGACTGGAATAAATTTCCTTTCAAGAGACCTTTATTTTCATAAAGTCGTAGATATTATATATTATTGACGTCAACTGAAAGGACTTACAACATAAAAGACTTTAGAGATTCAAATACTCAAGAGTACCTACATATGATTCTACTTAGATCATATTACAAACTTAACATGTATTAGTCATTAAAGCATGCATCTTACTTATATTATTCCTATGCATAACTACTTCTTGGGTTCATGATCCAGTTGCTCTAGGTTGTGACGTTTTCAACACTACTCCTGATGTAGAATTTTCCCTTTGTCAGTGGTTCTGGTGTTGTTAACAACTGATCTACGCTTTGGTGCATTACAATCCTTCGATAAGTGACCCACTCGATTACAATTGTAACATTTAACTCCTTCCATTGGACAAGTTTTAGCCATGTGTTTTGGGTCTCCACACTTGTAACATCTTCTGACTTGGCCTTGGCTTTGATTCTTTTGGCCTCCACTTCCTGGTGCAATGACATGATAAGGTTTCTGATTTTGATCATTTCCTGGGTGTCGGAAATAAGGTTTCCTCTGGTTTTGCTCCTCCTTCTTATTCTGCTGAAATTGAAATCGAGATGATCCGCCAGTAGCACCCAAATTGTCTTTACTTTTCCCTTTCTGCTCCACTTTCCGGCACTCTTCAACTAAGGCTTGAAAGTTGCGAATTTTTAGCGGTAGCACAGACTCTTTAATTCCGTATCGTAGGCCTCCTTCAAATATCTTACATTCCCATCCTTCATCAGATTGAGTTTGGAAGAAACGGAAATACTTGACTAGGAATTCAAACTTTGCAGTATATTCACCCACGGATAGTTCATTCTGTTGTAACCGTAAGAACTCATGTCCCTTCTCAACTCTGGCGCTCTGAGGAGAATACTTATCCAAGAAAACTGTACATAAAACACTCCAAGTATATTCTTGGTTAATAGCTTTCAGTATGTGTCTGATCTCCGCCCACCAGCATCCTGCATCCCTGTAAAGTAGAGAAAGAGCATATGGAACCTTCGATTCTCCGGACTGTCGATACTCTCGAAAATACTTTCCAGTTCTTGTATCCACAAGTCAGCCTTCTCTGAGTTTTCATTTCCATAAAATCCTTGAGGATTTTGATTTATGAAGTTTGCTAGATTTTTCGACTCATTTGTCACCAGTCGAACCTGGTTCAGCTCATTCTGGACAACCACGATAGCAGCAACACTAGTCATAGCCTGCATGGCCTGGTTCATCTGTTCAATCACATCCTTGTTGCTGATATAATCACGAGCACCATTACGATCACATCCAAGTCCTTGTTCAATTCCTGGTTCCATAACTGACCTAGAAAACAAACTTAGTCAGTCCGCACCCAGAAATTGAAATGTATACTTTTGTACTTTTGTGTCTCAAACACATTACTTCTAAGAAGTAATTCGGTCAATGTACCCTCTATTGTTTCTAGATTCGCACAAGGTCTCAACTAAACAATACACAACTACTTGTGTGTCAACACACATTGTTTTCAACAAAGAAACAATTCAAGCAAGGTCCTACCAGAGATCACACAACAAAAACATAACAGACCTATTCCCCAAGGTTCCAAAAAGACTCGACCAGCTCTGATACCACTCTGTAACACCCCCCTTGGGCATTACTATACTATCACGTTCGGAAATAAATTAAAAGAATTTTGCTGGTTGCTTTCGGAAAAATTTGATTTATTTGGAGTCAAAAAAATCTGGGTGAAAAACAATTTCCTTTGAATAGTGTAGTACGCAACATACTCATCACAATAGTAAAAATAAAACATATTATTCACAACAAAATTTCAAACCACGTAAAGGTTTTCAAAATACTTACACAAACTTTCTCAAAACATACCACCCCAAAAGAAATCCTAAGCTGGTCGTTCTAAAAGACACTCACTGATAAGATCTCGTGATCATCCCTATGATCACACATCTTTTCCCGCAATCCGACTTAAGCCTCCAAGTGACTTAAGGAACTCTTCTGCAACTTCTGCATTCGTGTACCAAGGTACAATAGCAAAGACAGAAGAACCTGTATATGCAAGGGTGAGTTCCAATATATGGATTTTAAAACGATAACCATATGCACGACTCTCAAATACCAATTAACATGAATATTCATAGATAAACAATATATATTTATCAAAGGGTTTCATACCCGACAGCCGTACCCGTTTTAAAGGAAAAAAACCATGTCACTTCAATATTCAACAACTAACTTTGAGACCTAATCTCCGGAGCTCCAACCAACAAGTGAACGAGCTGATCAGGCTCTGGTTGCCAATAAAGGCAGAATCAATGCCCGATATGGCAAAGTTCTATTGACCATTCCACAGTCCAACCCAAGGCAAAGTGGTGACTACATATAGCACATGGTCTACTTGGTCGTATATCCATCAAGGCACAGTGACGCAAACTGCATGAATACTTTCCATCAAGCATTCAAGTCCTATGCAAAGGCACGTCTGCCCTGTAATGCATGTAAAACCTTTTGTTCTCGTTGTTTTCTTTGTGATCAATCTTTAGGTGTCGGAGCTAAAAGTCTCACGACTAAATTACCAATTTAAACTTTCAAGTTTAATACCTCTTTCCAAAATTACTGACTCCAAGTCAAAAGGTGTGCAAATCACGAAATCCAGACCGATGCACCAGTCTTGGATGCGTAGATTTTAGTGCACAAAACCAAATATACAGTTTATAGGACATTATAGTCCATAATTTCCTCTTCAGACCCCAGGCCCATATCTTGAACTCTAGACCCGACGTCTCGGTTGCTAGGTTCGTTTAAACTATTTTCGTTCTGTGAAAAACAAAACAAAAATCAAAATTTCCTCAACCTATCCAAGTTGATGGAATAACTTTAGGTTTACCGAAAATCCTTTTACATTGGAAATTCGTTTTGTAAACTTATCAACATTCCTTAAAACTTATTTTTTTTGTTCAAAAATCAATAATTTGCACTGTAAAACCTTATTTGAGACAAATTCTCAATAATACCCTCTTTAAAAACACTTTGGTAAATATTGACGGAATTGTCCGTCGTTTATTGTTTCAAGACGCATTTAGGTAAAAATAGGACTCTTTGTCGTAAATTAATTTTTCCAACACTGTAATAAAATTATTTTCAAAACTTTTTCTCTTAAAATATTATTTTCTAATATTTACAATTTACTCAGGTGAAAATTAGCAGTGCTAAAATATTTTCATGGTTACGTCCTCACTATGGCTCATAAAACGCTCCTTCGCTATTAAATGATTAAAATAATATTATTTTTCACTTTTTCCCATTTTTCATTAAATAAATAACTAGGTAATGTTATATTACTATTTCCATTAAATTAAACTCATTAATTCATAAAAAAAACTTTTAACTGCTTTTAACTTTTATTTAATTGAGCTCTGATTACTGTCAGGCTTTCAAATTCACAATCCACATCAACAATTATTTCATATCAATAATATGACACTTAGAAATTTAAAACATATCACCAAATACAACACACAATTAAATGCAGTTAAATCAAATACTTAACAGTAGATAATCAATAAGCAAATAATGCTAACTACAAAATAAATACTTACACACCATAATTAAGACACACAATAACAATTACACATGGCTATCGGAAAAATCCCTCAGGCTTTCCCCTTACCTTAAAAACACAATATCTCTGAGAAACAGTTCGTCGGAAATCCAAGTAACGCCGATAACGCGCGTATCCGATAACTTAGCTTATCCTTCATTAAACATAACACTCAATCAACAAACAAACAACTAAATCTAGCCAAAAATCCTACATGTTGGTTTCGGTAAAGGGCTGACTTTGGGGTTCAAAATCCTTAAAATTTCTAAACTCTTAGATTAGTGATTTATCTTAAAACCCTAAATCAATGATCATGGCATAAAGATTGAAATTAAATCTTCCAATCCTTCAACAAATGATTTTAGGCCATGACCATTAAAATGGTTTAGAGACTCTAATTTAACTCAAACAATATAGATCTAATACCTATATAGCTTATAAGATTGAATCATGTAAAGAAAATGAACAAAATCCTCCCCCCCCCCCCACAAAACCCTAGGTTCTGCCTTCTTAGATTAAATAGGTTCAAAAATTTTGTCTGATTCAAGCTTATAGATCTAGAATATATAGGTAATAATAGGATTATAGAAATTGGTTTCATGTCAAATGGATTTTCCTATGATTTTCTATGAATTTTTGAATCTAGAAAGCCTAAAATGCATCATATTGAAAAAGACTTCAAAATGAAAAATTCAATGAAGAAAATGATACTAAATAAGGATGATGAGAATGGTTTACCTCTTGGAATCACGAAAATGACAAGAAATCTAACACTTCCTTCACAAAATAAGCCTAAGTAACTTAAGAGTTTTGATGGAGAAAATGAGCAAACTCTTGAAGAAGATGAAGTGTTCCTTAAACAGGTGTGAAATTGGGCCTCTTGACAGACTTGAGGCCGTGGGTTTCAAGGGCAAGTGGGTTAATATGCCAAAAATCCAAGGACAAAGGTGTAATCTTGCTTTAGGTTAATTTGTAATTAAAATCAACCATAAGGGCATAATGGTCATTTCCCCTAAAAAGTAATCACGACCATGATGAGTCATCCCATGACTCACCCCTTGTGACTCATCATGATTTGATATCCTATTTATCTGTTAGCGGGTCCCGAAAATCCCGCTTTACATTTCAAGTCGTTTACCGATTTCGTATAACACCCGCATAATATATATTATTTCACTTTTTAAGTGAAAAATTTTAAAATAGCCAAAGAACTTGGAAACTTCATAAAAATCTTAAGTGTTTCGTTCACGAGTCAAAATTAGGTCATTTGAGCTGTAAAATCTTCTTCACAATAAATCGCAGTAGGGTTTCGTCTGAATTTTTGACCCAAAATTTCACCGTATACTTATAAAAATAAGTATGATATGAATATGACTTTGGTTTTCCCAAAATCATTTTCTAAGTTTCAGATAAAAATATAAACGTTTATTTATATTTATACCGATCTTAGAAAGCGGAAAAATTGGGGTGTTACATTAATAATTTACATGATGACGTTTGAGTAAAAATAATTTTGAAATTAATTTAATCTAAAATTCACTTATATTCATAAAATTAAAATTTATTATTATATATATAAAATCATAATGCCAATAATGTTAATTGATTTAATTTATTTTGATAGAATAAAAGTCACATGAATGAATTAATTTTATGTCAATTGAAAAATAACTTAAAATTAAATTTGCATAATTTTTAAATATAATAACAATCTATATAACGAAATTTGGACACCAATACTTTGGAAATTAATTGATTTAATTTTAACATTCCTTATATATGCAAAATCTAAATTAATTATATATGTAAAATAACTAATAATGTCAATCGATTTAATTTATTTCAATCAAATAAGAGTCACATGAATGAATTGATTTGATTTCAATTGAATAAAAAAATAAACTAAAATTAATTATTTGCATGATTTTTAAATTTAATAATATACATGATGACATCTGGGTAAAAATAATTGTGAACTTGATTTAATTTCAACATTCCTTATCATATATACAAAATCTAAATCTAAATTAATTGATTATATATGGAAAAACTCATAATTTCCATTATATCAATTGATTTAATTTATTTCGATTTAATCAAAGTCATACGAATGTTGAGTTTATTTGATTTTATTCCAATTGACAAAAGAAATCAGATTTGATAATCTCATTTGCATGTGATCCAAAAATCTATAATATTTTTATTTTTGTATTATTCATAGTTCATACTAATGGTTGGCCAAAAAAAAAAAATCATATTGATGGCTGAAGTTTCATGATTAATGTGGTGGGTTGTCGAGCATTTGGCTATTTCTTTTATAGTTTATATATTTATATTTACATTTATATTTATATATGATAAGATGATCATATGCCAATAAGGGGTTGATACATCTAATCGCCTTCTTCGTTTATACTAAATTGAGTAGTCGTGATTTGGGTTCGATTCCTAGATCTATTCTGCTGGTAGGCAATATGTGTAAATTCCACTATAAATCATCGTTGATGTTGGTGATATTCACTGACCTTACAAAGGGACGTGTCATCCCCCAATCTAAACTTTTTTCTGTAAAAAAATTTGATATATCTTCCTCATTGTAGTCATCTTCTCTTAATATAACAGTTTTTAGTTAGAGAAAAGATATTAGAAGATTTGATTAATGATTAAGGTTAATGATTTCTGATTGGAAGAGGTTTTTGGTTAAATTAATGTATTTCGGTTAAATTAATAAAGATATGATATTATTAGATTTGAATAATGTTTGAGGAAATAATTAAGGAACTTATCTTATCAAAAAAAAAATTTATTAAGGAACTTATGTATCTGAGATGATTTTATTTTTTTTGAAACAATGTATCATAAACAATGTTTGAGGAAAGAATTAAGGAACTTATCTTATCAAAATAAAGAATAAAAAATTAAGGAAGTTATGATGATGATGATAATAATGACTATTATATATATCATAAATAATATATATATATATATATATATATATATATATATATGTGTATGTATGTATGTATGAGGACATATCTAATGAGTAAGATGGTTTTTATATGAGAGTGGCAAGGTTATTTTTAAGCCGTCAGATTAAATTTAATAGTTGAGATTAGACTACCTGGTTAAAGACAATGTGTTCCTGGTTTTTGGTTTCAAAAACCTCACTTTTACAATAGACTACCTCTGCGCCTAATATCAAGTACTTCTGTTTCACGTCCTCACCTCCGCCTCCGCCTCCGCCTCGATCACCTTCGTCAATGGCCGCCCAAGAAAACTCACTTCTGTTGCAATTCTGATCTTCAAGATTGACGTTTGCCCTTTCCTTCCTCTCCCATTCACATTCATTCACCCAGAAAACTTCATCTCTCCACATCTCTCCATCGCCAACTCCCTGTCTTCCCCCAAAATCATCTCTTCACATGTTCGTGTCGTCCCACCACAAACACCTAGCGCTTACGAGTTTCAGAGATAAAGAAGGGAGGTTGTTTGATGAAATGCTCCAAAGGGATCTCTTCTCATTATGTGAAAGCAATTCCATTGGGATTAACTATTTATACTTCACACAGTCCTATAGCAACTGACATTTGTTTTTATAGCCATGACCATCACCATCACCATTTGGTTCTTAGTTGCATCGTGGATTATGGCACCATTTGTGTTCAGTCCTTCCACCTTTGATTGGTTGAATTTTTTTTATGATATAATGTAACTGCAAACTTATAATTGCTAATGCTAACACAGTGAAATTCCCTTTGATGCCATGTGCAAATTTAGCAGTGATTATGCTTTGATTCTATTCCTCCTTTGATGCTATGTTGAAAAAAGATCAATTGCCAAGGATAATCTTCTTCTGATCATTTTTCAGGTTGGTGTTCTGTTTGCTTGTAGTATCATTGGCTTGATCTTTGGACTCAAAACATTATACTTGCATGATTGATTTTCTTGGTAGAGCTGGCCAACTGGACGAAGCACATAACTTACTTCAAGCAAGATGCTGCATTATGGGGAGCTCTACTGGGTGCAAGCAGGATCCATGGCAATCCAGAAAAGGCTCAATTGCTAACAAAGAACACTACACGGATTTGGGATTTACCATTTTGCCAATGGTCATTGTTATGAAGGAGCGTGACATGAAGGCATAAGCAAGGTTATGGTTTGATACCTTTCAAAATGGTGACTAAAGATGCGGAAAATGGGATGCTGGCCAGTGGCCTCTGTTAGTTGTTCCAGTTCAGTCGAGCATGTGAAGATACTAGAAGAAAGTTATATTCTTTTGGGTGTATTTTAAGTCTTTTATTGTAATACTATAACATAGAAAGAGTAGCAACTTGCTTCTGTGTAATTACCCCCATTGTCTTGTATGTTCTTGTAATGACTGAGTTTGAATGCTATAACATAGAAAGAGTTGCAACTTGCTTCTGTGTAATTACCACCATTGTCTTGTATGTTCTTGTAATGACTGAGTTTGAATGCTATATAATTTTAGGTGGAAGTTGAGTATAAAAATGAAACAATCCATTAACATTAAAATGATTTGGCAAAGTATAAGCTGAGTTTGATTAACAAAATAACAAAGTATAAGTTGAGTTTTATTAACAAAATAAAAGTGGGTTTCATAATCAAAATAAAAGCTATAAAAGTAACAGTTTCAACACTAAATCCATGATAGCAAGTTAAACTTCTCATTCATGACAGCAATTTAAAATTGAAGTCTTCATCCAAGTCAGCAAGTTATTTATGCAAAGAAGTCTTCATATATGACAGCAAGTTAAACTTCTCCTCCTCTTCCATGACAGCAAATCCATGACAGCACAGCAAGTTAAACTCCTCCTCATCCATGACATCAAATACATGACAACACAACAAGTTAAACTTCTCTTCCATGACAACAAATCTCTAACAGCAAGTTACTTATGCAGAGAAGTCTTCATATAAAAATGTTAACAAATCCTATGTAAACAAGAACCTGTCAAATTAAAAATCTTATTATATTATAGTAAATCTCCAAAGATAAAAATGCAATAATATGGATTCTTACCAAAAAATTAGGAAGATGACTTTGTGGGACAATTACGACTATCATAATATGTATATTTCTTACAAGCTTTACAAAGAGTAATTTTTTCGACAAATGCCATCAGCCCAAAACACGTATTTCAGTCTCCCTTCGTTATCGACCTCATAATCATAGTAAAATGAATGGTTCATCTCACGCTTTCTCTTAAAATTATCAATAAACATACGTGCATCTGAGTCTTTGACCAATTCTTTCAAATCCCTTGAATAATTTTGGAAATCTCTTTGTGTGCATCCTATATTGTCATAACTCCCAACCTGCTCTTTCAACAAATGATAAACTTTTGAAGTCCCCACATTAGCCCTGCTGCAGGAAAATAATAAATGCTTCTGAACATTGTTTACGCTCCTTGCCGATCTTAACAATTGCTTCTTTCTAGGTGTGACTAATGCATGTGCATGACCTTCATGAAACTTTGTAACTTCATATTTACCTTCTATTGTCCTCCTGAATACAATCCTCACATTACATCCCTCCCTTGTTAGTTTTCTTTTTTAACCTTTAGGCAAACTATTTTCATCAAGCATCAATTCAGGCAGTGCTATCTTCTTCTCAACTTTGAAACCTTCTTTTGAACCAAGAAAATATTTTCATTTCACACCATTTTTATCTTTTGTTTCAGATGAATTGCGCACACTAAAACCAGCAGCATGTGCATACCTTTTATAAAATTTTCCTCCTTCCTCTAAAGTATCAAATACATTGCCAATTAAAGGTTTGAATTCTTCATCGCACATAGGAGTCCACTCCTGTATTATGTTCACTTGATCATTGACGCCTTTTGACTGTGTAGCTAAATCAAATTCATTATCACCCATCTCCATACAAATATTCCTAAAAAAAGCATTGTAATGAAATACTGAAGTGGGTAAAAAGAAAAGAATTAATAAAAACGTGTTTGTTTCACATAACAACAACCATACCCCTATGCCAAACAAATTATAACAAGTCAAAAAATCAAATATTATATGTAAATCAAATATTGTATCAGGAATAAAGACATATATCAGCAAATTCTCAAGGATGTGAGGCGTGCCTGACTTGTGGATAAAAAGAAAAGCAAGTAGGTGAATATTATATGTATATAGGTTGAATTATGTGAAAGCAATTAGGTGGAGGTTAAATATCAAATATGGTTCGCGGAACATAAATAACTCACTTGCAATGATGTACAGAGACGTTGAACTGGATGAATATAGGACACAAATAACAGTGATGTATAGAGACATTGAAGGTGAATAATGGAAGAAAAACGACTCAGCCCCACAATGATAAGTGCATCTAAACCATGTGGGCAGCCATTGACGAAGGTGATCGAGGCAGAGGCAGTGACGAGGACGTGAAACAGAAGTGCTTGATATTAGGCGCAGAGGTAGTCTATTGTGAAAGTGAGGTTTTTGAAACCAAAAACCAGGAACACACGAGTTTTTAATTTGGTAGTCTAATCTCAGCCATTAAATTTAATCTAACGGCTTAAATATAACCCTCTATCTCTCACATAAAAACCCCATTTCTCACTAGATATGCCCCACACACATATATATTCTTATTAAAAAACTTTCATATATATATATATTATATAATAATAGTAATATTATAATAATAATAGAAAATAAATAATAATCCTATAAAAAAAGAAAAAAATAATATAAATTAAACAGATATAGATATATAAATTTAGATAGATGGATAGATTCTAGATGGATGATATATCTGGAATTGATATGTTGCGATCATAGTGATATCCTCTTCATCTATTGGTATAAATAGATATGATATATCTGTATATAAAAAAATAAAAAAAAAGACATGATATATCTGCATTTGTGACATTTGAATTTCAGCATCTAGATGGAAGCAAGGAGCATGGAGAATAAGCCGAAGCTCCATGAAGACTTGATATGGGAAATTCTATTGAAGTTGCCTGTACTGTAAAGTCACTTGTTCGTTTCAAGTGTGTGTCTAAGTCATGGCTCTCTACGATTTCCGGTGTCAACTTCACCAAATTACATTATGACCTAACTGCATCTCACACTCCACAGCTTGTTTCCCCTTCGTTGATTGATTGTTGATTCTAGTAAAGTCTATATCCGATATGTATACCTCACTAGAATTAGTTCATTTTATAAACTTGGTACGTTTCTCCATTTCAGTCACCACCAAGAGGGTTTATCCTTTTAGGATATAGCCCCATATACTTCACTAAAACTGGTCAAATTGTTGGATATTCAAAACTCAATGACAAAGGGGAGCTGCTACATCACCGTAAAGATCGAGATCGTCTGCTCTCACTCCCTACTGACTCTGGCCAAGCATAGGAAGATGATCAAAAATATGAATTATGGTATGTAATGTTTTCCAATCTTTGGTCATATATGTTATAATTCCTATAAATCTAGCATTATGAAGTTAAGTTTCATAATATTCAACGTATTGCATCCTCAACATGATACTTATATATATGAACTTGTCTTGAAATATTATATATCAACGTATTGTATATACTCAACGTGCTTCTTATAATTTAGCTAAGAAATAATGATGAAGCGCTTGTATGTACGGTAGCATGTTCTGAAGTGTGAGCAGCACTTGGTTCCCTTTTTTGTTTTGATTGACATGTATATAAGTTTGCACTAGATTTATTTGATGAAAATGTAAATGATTTGGGTAATTGGACTACTGTGAACAGAATTTGACACTTATTTACATATGCTTGTGGCCATGAGCATGCTTTATTTTTTTATATTCGTGATTGAATTTCTTTTTCTTTTAAAAAATATATTAAATTGTGTTTCGTCCCTGGCGTATGACTTTGTTTTCTTTTGCTTTATAAATATAGAAGGATGCAATTTATAATATAAGAAAACTATGGCAAATTAATACACACCTTTTTGAGCTGATCAAGCTCTGCACATGGCCCATTGTAAAACGAAATAAAACAATGTCCAAGAGAACACATAACACACTGGTAGCACTCAGTACACCAAGGTTATTGTTAAAAAATGTAACTCATTGGCTCACACATAACACAATGGTCACTGCGATTAATGGAGTTTATTGTCCATAACCTATTGTATCACTCAGAACCTCAATAGTTATCGCATAAAATTTGACACACGGTCCAGTAAAGATACATTGGCTCACTCAGAATCCCAATGATCAAATGGAAACATAGTCCATAACAGATACATCGATCCACTCAGGACTCAATGATCATAACATATGACACGTCTGTAAAAAATGCATGAGAAAAACTTTTATTCTTGATTCGTTTTCTTTGTCGTAATAATCTTTTCTTGTCAAAGCACAAAGCTCACGACCATGCTTAATTTCATATTAAGACTTTCCATTTTAAACAAACATAGGACACAGTCCAAATGTTTTAAACTCAACACAGGACACACAGTCCGAGTACTCAATCGCAAAGCCCTAAACTGATGTACCGGTCTTAGGCTCGCGGATATGTAACTCATATTTTCCACATCAAATTTAGGACACACAGTCCACAAAACCATTGCAGGACACTAGGTCAGTCCAATGACACAGATCCCTGATCTACGTGTCCACTGAACACTAGAACCCCGACGTCTCAGTTCCTAGGTTCGTTTTTCCTTTGTAAAACATTTCGCTCAGTGAAAAACAAATACAAAACCAAATTTCTGAAAACTTATCCAAGTTTAACGGAATAATTTCACTGAATAAAAATCCTCTTACAGAAATTCTTTTCCGTTAAAACGTTGATAAAACGTAAAAATCATTGATAAATTATTTTCTTTCCAATCTCTTTATTTCTGAAAATGGTTCTCCATAAAAGTCAACTTTCAAAAAGTCCATACTAAATAAAATATATAATAATAAAATAAAACTTTTTCTCAAAAGTTTTAATAAAATTCTTTTTATAACTTAAATGACTTTCTGTCATAAGTAATTGTTCTGACAGCTATATTACGTTATTTTCGAAATTTAATTACTTTAAATAATATTTTATAATAAAATTGAATTTATTTTGGAAAAACTAAAGCCTGTGAAATTTTTTCACAGGTCCTTACTGTCACTCATTGACACAATTTCCATAAAATATTATTAAAATAATATTTTTCCATTTTTTCTCAAAATTACACAAATTAACCACTTTGATTAATTATTCAAGCTTATTAAGCTTCTATCCACAAATTAATTTGAACACTGACCAATGTTAGGTTTCTCAGTCCAACACTCAATAGCAGATAATTTCATCACAGAATAGCATGACATATCCAATTCATGACATGCATCACAATTATAATATAACAAAATAATCATAATCATGTAAGACAACATATCTCAATTACTCAAGTAAGCATACAATCAATCAAACAATTAACAGTAAACAATTTAAAATCACAAAATGCTACTACAGAAAATTGACAGACAACTTCAACAATAAGCATGTGGTTATCTTAAACTCCTCAGGCATACTCCCCTTACCTCTTGGAGATTTGAATTAACGGTTTCAAGCAATCTCCCGATTTTGATCCGGTTTCCTCCGTCGGCTTAGATCAAACCAACCCGATCGCTTCCTTCATAGCGAATTGCAACCAAAATAAATCAAAATCAAACAACAACACACTTAATGAAGAGGGTTAGGGTTCAGCCTCTTCTAAATTAGGTTAGGAAAATTAAAAATTTTCTAACTTAGAGATTTATGATCCTTAAGCAACTTAAACATGATTAAGCACTTAATCCAAGATCATGAACTAAGAACTTTGAATGAAACTCATCTAGCTCCATAAACTAGGGTTTCGGTTTTCACAAGATCTATAGGCTAGGGATTTTGAAATTTTCTCAACTCTTGGATTCAACAAACATACATAACATAGAGTTGGATTTAAGTGTCACAAGACAACTTTGAATCAAAAATTCATCCAACACCCATAATTAGGGTTTTGGCCCTTTCGAATAAAATAGGCTAGGGTTTTATTTTTGGTATTCTAACTACTTACATACAAGAGCTATCATGGAATTAAGAGATTAAATCATGAATCATGACTTATGAAACAAAATCCAAGAACACCTAACCTACATAGGTTCGGCCTAGCTTAGAAAAATAGGGAATAAATTTCTCTTGATCACATGCTTCTAGATGATGAATATAGAGATGATTATGAGATTATATAAATTGGTTTCAAGTCAAAAGGATTTTTCTATAATTTGTTATGAATATTTGAAGAAAGCTTCAAGAACTTTAAGCAAAATGAAGAACATGATGATTAAAGGCATAAACTCATAAAAGTTGTGAAGAGAAAGACTTAGAATGGCAAGATTAGGAGAGGTTACCTCTTGAAATTCAAAGAAATGGATGATTTGGATGATGTTCTTCACAAATCACTATGATGTTCTTAAGGTGTTCTTGAAGAAAACGATGAACTTTGGAGAGAAAGAAAGCATGAAAGATGAAATGAAAAATTGCCTAAGTGATGGTTATGTGAAGGGGGCCGTGGGTTTTGGGGGCATTTTTGTCCAAAATCTCAATGGCAAGGCTTGTAAAAATCATGTGAAGCTAGGGGTAAAATAGTATTTTCCATGCAAAAATATCTAAGTGTCATAAATGCGTCATTATGGTCATTATGACTCTGATAGGATTGTCATAATTACTCGTCGTCTCAGTCACATCAGTCATCTCAGCTCCGTTGCTGACTCCCTGATTCATCTGACTCAGGTTTTCCTAGAGATATCTCGACGTTTTTCGCCCGCAGCAAATATAATATTATATTTTTACGCTAAAATTTTCAAAACTTCCATTATCGTAGAAAATACGATAAAAACATTATTCATCGCATTTATGAATTAAAATTAGGTTTTCTGAGCAGTAAACTTTTACTGTCAGTGAAAACGCAGACCGGGTTCCGTCTGAATTTTCAACCCAAAATTTTATCGTAACCCTATATGAAAGTGACAATGGTTTACCCAAAATCATTTTGAGTCTCGGATAAAAATATAACATTTATATATTTATTACCGATATTTGAAAGCAGCAAAAAATCGGGGTGTTACATTACTAACCCACACAAAAAAAAAAATATTCGTCCTCGAAATTACGCACCAGTATAAAGTTCAGTATATTGTAATCTCATTTTGTCCTTGGCTTCCCACGTTGCTTCTCCTGTCGTTTCATCCCAAATAACCTTGACTAAGGAAATTTGTTTACCCTTGAGTTGCTTAATCAATTTATCTTCGATTCGTACAGGCGAAGTCTCATAAGACAAGTTTTCTTTCAATTGTACCTCGTCGGGTTCGATTACATGTGATGGATCAGGAATATACTTCCTTAGTTGTGAGACATGGAATACATCATGAATGTTTGAAAGAAAGGGTGTCAAAGAAATTTGATAGGCCACTTGACCAATACGACGAAGAATTTGTAAGGTCCAATGAATTTAGGAGTGAGTTTTCTGGACTTCATAACCCTACCTACCCCAGTCGTAGGTGTGACTCTCAGAAATACATGCTCACCTTCTTCAAGTTCGAGAGGTTGTCTTCTTCGATCCGAATAACTCTTCTGCCTACTTTGTCCTGTTTTCATCTTTTCACGGATTTGCTTAACCTTTTCCGTTGTCTGATGCACGATTTTAGGACCTAAAATCATGCTTTCTCCATTCGCATACTACATGTGTTTGACACTTTCTTCCGTACAAAGCCTCATAGGGAGCCATCCCTATACTTGAATGAAAACTATTGTTATACGTGAATTCGATCAGCGGTAATAAGTCATCCCAACTTCCACGATGGTCTAAGACACATGCTCTCAGCAAATCTTCTAAGGATTGAATCGTTCTTTCTGTTTGCCCATCGGTCTGAGGATGATATGTTGAACTTAACCTTAACTTGGTTCTTAGAGCTTCATGTAAGCTTCCCCAGAAACGTGAAGTAAACGATCTCGATATGACACAATACTCGATGGTACTCCATGTAATCTGATCACTTCCTTGATATAAACATCAGTCAATTTCTCTATTGTGTAATTGATCTTAATAGGTAAGAAATGTACCGATTTCGTTAGCCTGTCGACAATCACCCAAATTGAATCAAAACCTTTGGAAGTTCACGGTAAACTTATCACAAAATCCATTGATATGTTATCTCACTTCCATTCTGGTATATCTAGTGATGTAAGCATACCCCCGGGTCTTTGATGTTCCACTTTCGCTTTTTGACATGTCAGACACGATGCAACGGACTCTGCTACTTGCTTTTTCATGCCTGGCCACCAAAATCTTTGTTTCAAATCTTGATACATCTTCTTTGATCCAGGATGAATACTTAACTTACTCTTGTGCGATTCATCTAAAATCATCTTTTTCATCTCAGGATTATTAGGTACACACACTCGTCCATTGCACCTTAAGATTTGATTCGGTCCCAAACTAAACTCTGCAACTCTCCCTTGTCTCATTAAGTCCCCCTTTTCTTGGAGATAGGCATCCGCAACTTGTTGTTCTCAGATTTCTTCCATTATTCCACTTGAAATTTTGATCATTCCCACATTGATCTTTTCCTTATTTAATCCCATAATCAAATTGAGATCATGGAACTTCTCAATCAATTCTAGTTCTCTTACCATCATAGCTGAGATATGAATGGCTTTCCGGCTAAGTGCATCAGCTACAACGTTAGCTTTTCCAGGATTATACTGTAACTTAAAATTGTAATCTTTCAGAAATTCCATCCAACGTCTTTGTCTCATATTGAGTTCCTTCAGATCAAACAGGTACTTTAGACTTTTGTGGTCACTAAAGACATCAAACTTTGTCCCGTACAAGTAATGTCTCCATATCTTTAGTGCAAACACCACTGCGGCTAGCTCCATATCATGCGTCAGATAATTTCTTTCTGATGTTGCATTAACACACATCCTAAACCTTGATGAGAAGCATCACAATATACTTCATAAGGTTCATTTGGTTTAGGTAGTATTAACACTGGCGAGGTTGTCAACTGTTCCTTAATCCTTTGAAAACTCTCACGCATTTGTCTGTCCATACAAAAGGTTGATCTTTCCTCGTAAGCAAAGTTAACGGCGCAACTATCTTGGAAAATCCTTCAATAAATCTTCTACAGTAACCGGCTAGACCAACAAAACTTCCGATCTCCGTTACTGTCTTTGGTATTTCCCAAGAAAGTACCGCTTCTACTTTTGCAGGATCGACAGAAATTCCTTATTCGGTAATCACATGTCCCAAAAACTTTACTTCCTCAAGCCAAAATTCGCATTTAGATAGTTTTGCATACAAAACTTTCTCACGCAGAATTTGTAAAACTTGCCGTAAGTGTTCTTCATGTTCCTCATTACTCTTAGAGTAAATAAGAATATCATCAATGAACACAACAACGAACTTATCAAGAAACAGACAAAAAATCCGATTCATGTAGTCCATGAAGATAGCAGGCACATTCGTCACTCCAAACGGCATTACAAGATATTCATAATGTCCATAACGAATTCTAAACGCAGTCTTTGGTATATCTTCAGTTCTTACCCTAATCTGATGATAACCGGTCCTCAAGTCAATCTTTGAGAACACAACAGCTCCTCCCAGTCGATCCATCAGGTCATCTATACGCGGTAACGGGTACTTATTCTTAATCATCACTTTGTTAAGTTGTTTGAAATCTACGCAAAGCCTTGAACCTCTGTCTTTCTTTCTCACTAGAAGAACTGGTGCTCCCCACGGGGAAACACTTGGTCGAATGAACTGTTATGACAAAAGGTCCTCCAGTTGAGTTTTCAATTCAACAAGCTCTGTAGGTGCCATCCTCTATGGAGCAATGCAGATTGGTGCAGCTCCTGGTACCAAATCGATGGAGAATTCTATCTCTCTTACTGGTGGCAATCCGAGAATGTCATTAGGAAACACATCCCCAAATTCTCTCACTACCGGCGTTATACGCAAATCGATCTCCCTCTCGACTTCTAAGTTAGTTAAAAGCACGTATCCCTGATCTCTTTCTTTCGAAAAAGTTCGTACTTGGTTGGTAGATAAAAATCCCAAAATCTCGGGATTAGGAAAAATTAGAGTCTTACGGGCACAATCTAACAGAATATGGTTGGAAGATAACCAATTCATGCCTAAAATTACATCTAACTGTGTTAAAGGCAGGCATATCAGATCAACAAGAAAATTTCTATCCTGAATGATAATAGGATAGTTCAGACATATAGAATTTACAGTAACTGGCTCAGCAGTTGGAGTTGAAACAATCAAGTCATAGAATAAAGAAGAAACAGGTAATTTCAAATGTCTCACAGAATCCATCGCAATAAAGGAATGCGTTGCTCCCAAATCAAAAAGTACAGTTAAGAGATTACCATCTATGTTGCAACTACCTTGTATGAGATTGTCAGAATCAGAAGCCTCAGCACCACTCATGGTGTAAACTCTACCCTTAGCTGTCAGCTTATTGGTCTTGACAGTATTGACAACTGGTGCAGTCCTTGGCATACCACAGTGTCTAGCTCGATGCCCCATCTGACCACAATTGAAACATTTTGGTCCTCTAACTGAACAGTTGTTCGCCAAAAGACTTGGATCTCCACACTTATAACATTTCCTGATTGTGCCTTGATGTTGATTCCTCTGGCCTCCAACACCTGATGCAGCAGCTACAGGACGATATGATCGTTGATTTCGATTGTTCCCCGATGCTCGATAATAAGGTTTGTTCTGGACTTGCTTCCCCTTCTGGTTCTGATATTGACCCTTGGATTTTGATGGTCCTCCCACATTTCCTCTGTTATCTCTTCCCTTCCTCATTTGCTATATTTTCCTACACTTCTCAACCAGAGCTTGAAAATTCCGAATTTCCAATGGTAATACAGACTCCTTAATCTCGAATCGTAATCCTGCTTCAAAATGCTCACACTTCCAATATTCATCTGGATTGTTTTGGAAAAAGCGGAAGTACTTGGCCAGTGACTCAAACTTGGCCGCATACTTTCCTACAGATAAATCCCTTTGATACAGACGTAAAAATTCCTGCTCCTTTTCTGCTCAAGCACTCTGGAAAATACTTGCTTAAAAACATGTTCTTGAATATCACCCAAGTAACCACCTGATTCTCTGCTTCCAGTAGTTGCCTAGTGCCCCTCCACCAGTACTCAGCATCCCCTAACAGTAGATGAGTATCATAAGGAACCTTCACCCCTTTTGGACTATTGATCAACTCAAAGATCTTCTCCACTTCTTGAATCCATAAGTCAGCCTTTATAGGATCCAAATCTCCATGAAATTGTGGAGGATTCTGGTGTCTAAAAGCAGTAAGACCTCTACCCTCAGCAGCTTGTTCCACTCGAAGTTGTTCCTGTAAATTCTGGGCAACCGTTGTAGCAGTTTGCTGTGTAATAGCAGCGACAACATCCGCCATTGCTTGTACAGCAAAATCCATACCTCCTTCTTCCTAATAATTTTCCTCAAAATTTCCTTGGCCATTAACACGACCACCTCTACGACCTCTTCCACGGTCGCGTCCACGTCCACGTCCACGTCCTAGTCCAAGTGCACCTTCTGGTTCCATAACTGACCTACAAGACACAATCAGTTAAATGTCAACCAGAGAATGAAACTTGAATTTACTAAATATCACACATTACTTCTAAGAAGTAATTCAAACAATTTCTTTCAGAGATCACCCAACATCAACACAACAGACCTATTCCCGAAGATTTCCCGAAAGACTCGACCAACTCTGATACCACTAATGCGACACCCCATTCCCATGGTATCACATTTACGTAACATGTTGCGAAAATCAAATCAAACTTAATAAAATATTAATTTGCTGGTTTCCTTCGGAAAACAAAATAAGTTTACTAATTCCTTATACTTGTCAAAATAGTGATAAATTTTTTTCTTCTTCTTTACGGTACACATACCCAAGCACCAATAACATAATATACATCACTATATATTACATATGCACCAAAATTTTACATAAGACCTTTTTCCTACCAGGTCACCATCTATTGTCACACATATATTACAACAAACTGAAAACATCCCAACTATGTCATAGTGGGAGTCTGAAAGACACTACTCAAAAAGATGGCTCTCAGTAGCCACTAAGTCAGACGATCTAAAATCTCACTATACCCATAGAGACTACATCCTACAGCTGGTCATCACTACAGAAACCCATTGGAGAGTCCAATATAAACTCCCCCACCTCCAGGAGGTGTATCTGGAGAGGATACATCAGCCCCCTCTCCAATATCCGAGACTACTCTATCCTCCAGAGGAACATAGTCCGAATCAACCATCGGATCCTCCTCAGGATCCTCCTCCATCTCCACCTGAGCATCATCCATAATCAAAATGATAGGCCCATGAGGTGTCTCCTAGGCTACCTGCTGTAACAGTTGAACGTACGGAGGTGGTTGATGTTCTAAGTCCCCGTGTTGTACCAGATATCGTAGGATCATCCAAATGGGAGGTAGTGAAACCTCGATCGTCTCCCTGCTATGAATAAGTTGCTGTGGTCCGTCTACTACAGTCCCTCGGAGTGTCCTCATCGGACCGGTGTAGGTAGCACTCTGAGCACCTGGGTCGATCACCCAGGCGTTCCCTTGATCAGCATTGTCAAACATCAGGGCTCGGACCCCCGAGTAGTTCAGATCCGCTGCGCCCGTATCCATCTGAACGCATATATATATATATATATATATATATATATATATATATATATATATATATTCCACATAGTAGAGGAAACAACAAACATATATGCAAGGGTGAGTTACCAATATATAAGTCTTGATAAGGCAACCCCATGCACGAATAACAAACGGCATATACCATATATTCACAGCATACAAAAATTATCCAAGTAGTAGAATAATTTATCCAAAGGGTTTCATACCTGACAGATATCGTCATTTTATAAAAATACATGACACTTCAATATTCAGGATATATTTTGATACCTAATCTCCCGAGATCCCACAAATTTCTGTTTCGTTTTGAGCTGATCAAGCTCTGCACATGGCCCATTGTAAAACGAAATAAAACAATGTCCAAGAGAACACATAACACACTGGTAGCACTCCGTACACCAAGGTTATTGTTAAAAAATGTAACTCATTGGCTCACACAGAACACAATGGTCACTGCGATTAATGGAGTTTATTGTCCATAACCTATTGTATCACTCAGAACCTCAATAGTTATCGCATAAAATTTGACACACGGTCCAGTAAAGATACATTGGCTCACTCAGAATCCCAATGATCAAATGGAAACATAGTCCATAGCAGATACATCGATCCACTCAGGACTCAATGATCATAACATATGACACGTCTGTAAAAAATGCATGAGAAAAACTTTTATTCTTGATTCGTTTTCTTTGTCGTAATAATCTTTCCTTGTCGAAGCACAAAGCTCACGACCATGCTTAATTTCATATTAAGACTTTCCATTTTAAACAAACATAGGACACACAGTCCAAATGTTTTAAACTCAACACAGGACACACAGTCCGAGCGCTCAATCGCAAAGCCCTAAACTGATGCACCAGTCTTAGGCTCGCGGATATGGAACTCATATTTTCCACATCAAATTTAGGACACACAGTCCACAAAACCATTGCTGGACACTCAGTCCAATGACACAGATCCCCGATCTACGTGTCCACTGAACACTAGAACCCCGACGTCTTGGTTCCTAGGTACGTTTTTCCTTTGTAAAACATTTCGCTCAGTGAAAAACAAATACAAAACCAAATCTCTGAAAACTTACCCAAGTTTAACGGAATAATTTCACTGAATAACAATCCTCTTATAGAATTTTTTTTTCTGTTAAAACGTTGATAAAACGTAAAAATCATTGATAAATTCTTTTCTTTCCAATCTTTTTATTTATGAAAATGGTTCTACATAAAAGTCAATTTTCAAAAAGTCCTTACTAAATAAAATCTATAATAATAAAATAAAACATTTTCTAAAAAATTTTAATAAAATTCTTTTTATAACTTAAATGACTTTTCCGTTATAAGTAATTGTTCTGATAGCTGTATTACGTTATTTTCAGAAATATAATTAAAATAATATTTTTCCACTTTTTTCTCAAAATTGCACAAATTAACCTCTTTGATTAATTATTCAAGCTTATTAAGCTTTTTATCAAGCAAGTTATAAAATGTTAGTGTCTCCTCGATTAAGAGTTTGCAAGTCAAGTTTCTTTGTTTACTAAATATATGGAGAAATTTTCCATTGAGAATACACAATCCAAAAGCAAGTATATCTTTATTATCAGAGAAAACATCATATACAATTTTAATTTAAAGAACATATAATTAGAATTAAAAAAGACAATAAACTCAAAATTGAAGCAGCTTGAAAATGTACAAATTACAATGAAATGTTTGTATTTGTTATGATCTTGTTTGTGTAATTACTATAAGTCTAATTCTATAATCACCTAAAAAAACGTAATTTGATCCTTTATTTATTTATTTCTTTTTCTGTGTATATCATTTTCTATCCAAGGGGAAATCCAAAAATATATCCCTACAATTGTTCTCATATAAACAGTTCAGTCCTAACAAAATACTTGTACCATTCACGGGGTATATATTGTTTCCAAACATTTATTTAAAATATTTAAGGTTTTAAATACATAACAATTTTTAATAATTTGTATTAGGAATCAACTACGAACAATTATAATAAAATTGACTTATTTCTCAGGCGAAATTGAGAATAAAAACTCATTGCACAAGACTTATATACATATTAATTTAATATAGTACGGATTTTAATATATTTAAGTTAAAAAATATTTTGTATTTAAATATTTTTAGGTATAATAATTTCTTATACATATCAAATATTATTAAGTTCAATTAACTAATCAATAAATTAAATGAAGAAATATTTAATTTTAATGTTTGAAATCTAATTACATTAGAGTTAGAATGTAGACAGAATAATTAAATTTTTTTTGAATGGTCTAACGTTATTTTTAATTAAAATTATTAATTGTATTACTATTGTCTGGAGCCGGTCCAAAGGCGAAGCTACTAAAACTCTAGCTTTAGGCCCACCAGCAAAACAATTTTTTTACTCTTACTTTTTATAAAGCAAAAAGGTCATAAATGCTAACAAAAAGGCCCAACCTAATCCAGAAGATTATCTCACTTAAAATAAAAAGCACTCACTAAAAATTTGCTTTAGGCCTCACTCGCTCTTGGGCTGGCCCTGCTATTGTATTATATTATTTGACTAAATTATTAGTTGAACAGTCCAAAATTAATTACTAAATCAATTGATCCAAATAAATATAACCTTTAGTTTATCTCATTGTTAATTTTTTAAATTAAAATAATTATATAGATTCTACATAAATAAGTATATAAATAATAATTTGAAAAAAATAAATTAAGCTTATAACTGAATCTAATTTTAGAATAAATAAATAAATACAAACATATCATATAACGTGAGATGTGTCACCCTTCTCGGGCGCTACATTGTAAGTGACATTTTCAGGCCGAAAAGTAGGTTAATTAAATTTGGCTATAAAAGAATGGGGTATTTTTTCTTTTTCGTAAGTCTTAAATATAACTGCTTTGATTCAAGTGAATGTACAATAAAGTATTCCATTATCATAATTAGGTTGTAAGTTCACAATTTAATTACATATTACCCAACCCAACTCATAAAAATAAATTATAGAAATATACTGACTCAGTATAAAGATACGGAGACGCAACTCGTAAAATACAAGATACTTGGAGTTGAAGCCCCATTAATGAGACGCCCCAACATCCCATTAAAGAAAACCCAAAACATTAATACCGAATTTCGTTATTGTCATTAGGCGAGTATATTAAAACAGCGGAAAATTTAAAACTTAAGGTATACACAACATATATACATACATAACATATACACCTCAATTCCTGATATAGTACAGTAGAGGGAATCTCATCAGTCGGATCCCAAAATATACAAGCTGATAATCAAACAGAAAATAAAAACAACATCCTAAAGAGACAAGACGCGCTGGTCATAGACTCTATACTCAACTATGAGGATTCACTGCTCGTCCTCCAACGCCAGGCTCATACGAGGTCCCATCAAGCTCCTCCATAGCTGGCTTGCCCGTAGGATCTTCTCATCACAATCACAAAAAGAAACATATGCAATATAGAGAAGACAGGGATAAGAAACCATATAACATCAAACGTGGAAAGGGTTTAGCAACATTTAATTAAATAATAACACACTAAACATCCGTCTCCCAAGTATAAATACATGTAACACAATCATCCTCAATCCACATCTAGGATCTTTCCTCTACCCTCCATCATGATGCAATGTAAATGCTGTATGAATAATCTCCTTAGGTATCGGCCATATCCGGATATCACAACAATATAATCGACACGTCCCAGAGTCCCCGACGCACACCCTCGTCCGCGGATGGAGAGTGCCCACGCAAAGCAATGGCACTATAGCTACACAACCCGGTGCACACCTCTGGACCACAATCCAGGATGCTCATGCAATGCATGAACTATAGCTGCGACTAAAATGAATCATCTCTGGACGGTCTACCATTAGCCTATCCCCGGGAATTCTCCCTCCGAGGCATAGACCCCACTCGACCATGTTTCAGGTCCACTCGACCATGTTTCAGGTCCCTCATATCACAGACCATGTTTCAGGTCACCCCTAGTACCCTAACCGGTCATCATAATCTCATAGATAACCTCAAAATAATCTCATCTCATCAATCTCAACCTCATCTCACGATAATCATCTCGGTTGGGCACTGCTATCACATATCGTATGCAATCCCCAAATATATCCTCGTGTCTCAACATAACTTATGATATACTCAATCCTCTAAGCACAATCATAACACTCATCATGTCATTATAATCATCATTTCAAAATAATAAATATCAAAATATAATAATAATAATAATAATCATAATAGAAATAATAATAATAATAATAATATAATAATAATCATAATTATAATAATATAATAATAATAATAAGTATAAACACTTTCAAAAATAATTACAACACTCATGATATCATACATCCAGTACCAAGTTTAATTCAACCAGTCAAACAGACAATCATCACATAATAAAATAATATATATGCATACGTAGCGTAACGACTATAAACACACAATTTCTATATCATCATCGGTACCCCTGAGTAGTCCCCAATGTGGTATAGACATTGTCCGTTACTCGCTCTCGTGTAGGGTTTGGGTCGCCCTACGCCATTATCTAATTAAATGTAACCATGCCGTTTCCGACGTTAAATAGTTTCTTTCCCCCACCTGGGATGTCTTAGGCTAGCTCTGGAGCAACGAAGTGTACCCTCTCTCAACCTCTTAGTTGCTGCCACGTAAAGAACTAAGGCCTCTGGGTCTCCAAAAATTCACCTGAACACATCATTGTGAAGCATACGTTACAGGGAATCCTAATATGAAAACAGAATCGAAAACCGATAGACGGATTGAAAGCTAACCTCCATACCGTCGCCGACGGCATTTCGGAATAAAAAGGACATGGGTTTACCTTAGCCTAATCAAGAAAAGAAAGATATGATGATGGAGTAGACGTCGCGAGGATCACCACGGTATAATCGGTTTCTCGCTAGGACAAACGGATTGATCGGAAATCTCTCCAGAATTTTCTCTCACTCTCACGGTCTCTCTCTCTCTCCCTCTCTCTCTCTATTCTATCTCTCGGTCTTTCTTTATTTTGTGCTAACTCCGTGAGAAAGAAAAAGAACCGAGTTGAAAGAAAACAAGTAGGAGGCGTGGCACATTGATGATCATGCAATATGCTTCAAATTTGCGTGAAATTGAGCAGGAAGTGGTGTGATTGAGTCCTTTCCTTGAATGACTAATGACACTAAAGACTAAAATTAAAATAAGGCTTGTTCTATTTGCTTTGATTGCCGCATAAAAATTTGGAGTGGTCACCATGCAAGTAGGAAGTGTCTAAGTAGGTGTCATTGTCCAAGCAAGTTACTTAAGCTCAAGGAAACTTCAATATATATATATATATATATATATATATATATATATATATATATATATATATTAATAATTTTAATGTTTTGTTCACGGCTGCACTTCCCTTTTGTAAGCTGAATCATCAAGACTATTCCTTGGCTAGGTTGATACGGTGGGCAATAAGTGACAAGGGATGAGAATAAATCAAGTAGGAGGTGTTACTCATACAAACCTTGTCATCTTTTCACTAAGCATGAGGTGTCATGATAAACATTTTCAAGTTACCTCCTAGTCAAATGTATAATCGTGCAAGCTGTCCAAAGAAATGTAAACTTACATTTCTTGTTTAATAAAATATAACTATGGTAATCTAGATATGGTGAAGTGATTTAATTAAGCTCAAGTATCATGAACTAGCTAATAAATTGAGATTAGTATTAATTAATCATGATTAGTAAAACTTGAGTAAATTGATCACAATTAGTTAGATATGATTAAGGTCTATCTCTATTGCTAATTATCTTTTAATTTTGTTAATGATAAACCACCTTAATTAAGAATTTAAATTGAGGTGCTTCCAATAGGGGTTTTGACGTGCTTGTTTGAGGTGCTTGCCTAATGAAAATTTTTTAAGTGCTTGAATTTTATTTTAAACTTACATATGTGCTTAGATTATTAAATAGTTTTAATTTATCTAACCCTCGTTCCCATCTAATTAAGATATCAAATTTTTATTCACGAAATATAGGAAGTTACAATTAATGATAACACTACCTTCCAGACATCCCAAGCTGGCCAAACTAAAATATAAAAGACCATCCTCTCTCGTACATCTTGAGGAGAACAAACCCAACTGACGAGATCTAATGAAAACTCTATTAGAGTCCACTACCGACGTCGTCGTAAAAGACACTACTGGAGTTACTACAATAATAACTCTCGAACTAAGCCATTTCCCCTTCCAAGAGGAAAAACATGGTCCACGAATCCATCGACAGTCTGGAAGACGTTCATTAGAAACTCCAACATATCGTCCGCATGCTCGAACCTCAATCTCTACGATGCGTCAGTCTAGGGACATCTTGAGGTCTCAATCTTTTCAAAAGAATGTAGAGGACACCAGCCGACATAGGCAATATAAAATAAAGAGGTGAGATTTCCATTTATCTTACACATAAGACAGACATGCAGTGATACGACTCACAGGTACATAATACAACAGTCATATATTCCTCTTATCACCCATTTTAGTTCTGCAACTCAAAACTCCAATAATATATTATACCAAATTCAACGGTAAGCTTATCAAGCATAACGGACACGATTTGTCCAACGAAGGATAGGAATAGAGAGAAACTGATTGAAATTGTATAGTCTCATACCTACACAACCTCAAGGAATATCCGATTCTAACATCGGAGCTAATTTGACATTTTGGAAAGGAATGGTTAGTACAAGTTTCGTCTACGCCCACCTTAGGCACCATGTGTGGCTATCATGGCACACAAGGCTCAAATCATAATCATAATGTACGTACTATCATAATCACATGTGATCTCTCTCTGTGGAACATCGGGCTCTTTATGAAACCTCTACTACTGGGAAGCTTAGCTTCCTAGGCACAACGACCTTTCTGAACATAGTATCAACTATGTGTTTGGGCAAAATTGCCAGAATACGTCCAATTGGTCTATCCATCGGATAACCTCGTGATTCCACCAGAATCCATTTGATGTTAATCTCTAACGAACGATATTCTCGGGTACAAATCATCGGCTCTTCACTAATCCACAGTTCTCAAACAGACTTGTCATGTTTGTGTAAAGATGTTTTAAGGCACTTGCTTACAAACCCTAACACATTATGAAATTGGATCCACAGTCCAATCATTTATTTCTTTACACTTTTCTAATGGAGCCTTTCTCTTGGCTTCCAAGAAATCAAATAACTCTTAGTCCATTAAATCTTATGGAGGTATGGGTAATGAATTATCCACACTTTAGGACAAATGGTCTTGCTTCACCATAAGTCATAAATCATTAAGTTCATATTTTCACTAAGTCATCCCCGACTTAGGTTTTCCATTTACTTGAAATACTAGTCTTGAAGACTAAAATCCTCCTTTTGCTTAAAACCAAACCTTTAGATAAAAATCAAATCATTTTGACCATAAGCCAATCAATGGTACATAGGTATTAAATTTCTCGAAATATTTTCTCAAAAATCTTTTAAAACGCTTAATGACGGTTTTGCAGATTTACTAAATTTAGGCCCAAAAGCCATACTTTTGAAAATATGGTTCTTAACCTCAAATATACTTTTCTAGGTTATAATACTCATATAAAAATGTTAAAATACTGATTTTACATCTTACTCTCCATTTATATGAAATTCCTAGAAATTTGACCGAACGTCGTTAAGTTTGTAAATCGCGTAAATCTTTTTTAACGATTTTAACCTCTAATGATCCAAAACTCATTTTGGAGCCTTAGAACACTTAGTTAGGTATGAAAAACAGTCTCTAACTGCCCAATCATATATATTTTTGAAAATTACAGTTTAGTCCCTAAACTTTCATTATTTACAAAAAGATCCTTAATGACTTAAAACCTTATAACGTTTTATTTATAACTTAAAATCACACCAAACCAACTTCTATAGAAATATTTTTCAGTCTCCATAAAATTCCATAAATTATGTTTCTGCCCTAAAATTTTACAATATTTGCAAAAAGGTCCTTGTTTAGTAAAAAGCTTATATCTTTTTATGTATAGGTCCAAATCACTTCAAACCAATTTCTATGGTCTTATTTCATCATTCACTTCAACTGTATCACATATCTTCATATTTATAGTTTATTCCCTCAATTTTCTAGAAATTGCATAAAAGTCCCTAAAGACTCATAAATTAATATCTTTCAACATACATATCCAAATCAACCCAAACCAATTTCTATACTCTTATATTCTCATTCAAACCTTATAAAAATTATCCAAATAAATTAAACCATCATGGAACTCACTGAAACAGTTATGGCCGAGTGGCCACAAATAATCATATCAGGCATTTTTCTTAACAAATCAAGCAAACAACAATCATGATTCCAACTTGAGATCATTGGAACCAAAACAACCATATGCATATCATACCACAATCAAGTATCAAATCAAATCCTCCAAGAGGATCACACACATATACTCATAAATACATAACCCTAACACTTAGGGTTTACAAGACAACATACAAATACTTTCAACCACATACATATCTACATTAAGATAGGATAGTCGTAATCTCCCCCATACCTTTTGTAGATAACTTGGAAAGTCAAGTAATAGAAGGATGTTGTTCACCTAAAGCCTCAAGGTTTGAACCAACAAAACCTAGCCATGAACAACTAACAAGAAATTAAGTTAAAGATTGAAGAAAATCATCCTAAACCCATTTGATATAGGTTCGGCCAACTCAAAAATAAATAGCTAGGGATCTCTAAATTTTTCAAGCTCTTGGATGATAAATATAAAAGTCATATGAAGATCATAGAAATTGATCTCACATTAAAATGATTTTTCTATGATTTTCTAGAATTATTTGAAAAACTAGATCTAGGAATTTGAACTTTATAAAAACTTTGAGATTGGAAGAAATTTTGTGAAGAGAAGTGAAGTTATGATCATGAATCATAAGTCTATACCTTTGGAATTTCAAGAAACCAACAAGAACTTGAAGTTCCTTTGAAAATTTTGATGAAGAACTTAAGAGTTTTTATGCAGGAAAGTATAAGAAATGAACTGAAGTGAAGATGAGCGTGTGAGTGAGAATGAGGCCGTGTATGATGTGGTTGAGTGAGTGAAATTGTTTTATTAATATTAAATGATAACCACGGTGAAAATTGACTAAAGCTTGGTTAAGTTAGTTTATGAAAATACTATACTTTAATATGGCTAGTTTCATGAATCATCAAGCTTTGTAATTTTGTGTGGTGAAGGTGCTCTTAGGGTGATGTGGCCGAATTATACACCACATGGAGGAAGAGAAGTCATCTTGGAATTGCCTTGTGAACCATGGTTGATGTTAACTAGACATAGGTTAGGTTAAGGCATAAGTATCTAGATATTATAGTATTGGCATTTATGAGCATTGATGAGGGAGGTGAGTCACTAACACGACTCACCATGGTGACTCATCCCCTATGAGTCATCATGGATGACTCGCCTTATTGTCTCCCGGTTCATCTCTGCGCATCCGTGTCTGATTCCGTTGTTTACCCGATTAGGGTTTTTGAGAGGAAAATGATGAAATAAAAGCAAAATGAAATGAGTTTGGTTTAGTGGAGGGGCTTCACGAAATTAGAGAGGAATTTAGGGTCTAAAAATATCTTGGGGACACATTGAGAATTAGTTAGGAACTTTGGGGTATTATGGACTTTTCTATGTATAGATATTTTGAAAAATATCTAAAGTCATGATGACAAGTGGTGAGTCACTAGATGACTCAATAGGGTGAGTTGTCCAAGTTGAGTCATCACTCCTATCCTCTGACACACCTCTGCAAATCCGTTTCTAGCTCCGTCGATTTACCCGATTAGGGTTTTCGACTGTTTTTATCTAAAATTTCACCCAATAAAACATAATATTTTATTTTTGGGTAGAAATTATTGAAATATATATTGTCCCAAACAAGTGGCAACATTTTGAAATTTTTTGTTTTTCGGGCTGAAATTATGGTTTTCTGTCGATATAAAATTATACTGTCAGTGAAAACGCAGACCGGTTTCCATCTGAGTTTTAAACCCAAAATTTAACTGTAACTTCCTTCAATATAGAAGGTTTCAACTATGATTTTGTTTTCCTCAAACTAATTTCCTAGATCCCCGGTAATAATATAAAATTTAATTACCGGTCAAGACGCGAGAAAACGGGGTGTTACATGAGACTTGCTATTTAAAATAGGATTTGATTGGTATGCACTGTTAGTGTAAATAATTTTTACATAATCAACCAATTAGAAATTATCACATAATTTAAAATATTTGACTCTTATCCTAATTAATTACCTTAAAAGTCACCCATATCATGAATTCTATGCACTGTCAGTGTAAAAAACTTTACACCGACAGTGCATAGAAATTAAATGCTTTAAAATACCATAAAACAAACAAAAGATAAATTGATAAGAAATATATATATTTAAATAAAATAATATAAGATGAAGTAATAAATAATAAGTAAGAAAAATTAAATATTATTCCCTCCATCTCATTTTATATGTCATATTTGGAATATTGGTTTGTCTCAAAATTAATTGTCACTTTATAATGTCGAAGAGAGTATTAATCACATTTTTCAATAATACCTTTATTTATTTGTATCTTAACCTACCCCTTATTAATGGGAAATCACTACTAAGTATTCTCGTATCTTCCACATGTAATATTCCCGTATTAATATCACCATTAATCACTTTTATACTTGTCATTTGGGTTGTGTCAACCCTTGTACAATTAATATAGGATTTTCAAATTCAAACTATTTCGAATTCAAGTTTCATATAAGATTTGGTAAGTCATGTTATTTATTGATTCTTAATGTTAAATAATGGACGTGCTATCAAATTATAATTCATATCATGCACATTGTGCTTGGATTCATATTCACTTGGAGAGAATGATATGTTAAAATCCCGAAAATTGGAGGCAAAAATTTAACTTTGAGATTTTATTATCAAAGAGTAATGCCTTTTTATTGCTTTCAAAATTCAAAAAATATTAAGTCTTAATATTTATTGAAAGTTGATATTGATTGTTGAATATTTCCATTTTTTTAATATCCATTTTTAATGCAATAGAATATTTTTTTGAGATCCAATTAAATATTTGCCTCTCATCCCTTAGTATTAGCTTTGATTGACACATAGAATTATGATGAGATGGATGCGTAATAGAGCGACACGTGTTAGAAATGTTCATACATACATTTTCGTATATATAAATTATAAATTATAAATTATAAATTAATATATTAAATATAAAAAAATAATTATTTAATTTCGTATTTAAATTTAAAAATTATATAACTAATAAAAATTGTATGATTTCTCCACAAGAAAATTGTATGATATCGTATTTTTTTTATTGTGTTTTTTAGAGCATTTTTTATTGTGTTATCCAATAATTAATCATATTTATCACCTAAATATAATATTCTTCAAGTTTGGTTTGGTAGATAATGCTTGGTCAGCGGTTGTAAGGCCTGCCATGGGACACTATAGGGGTCAACTCGGTTTGCTCCTGAGTTCGATTCCTGGCAGTGTGAGAATAATGCTTGGCCAACGGAAGCCACGCCCCGCGAACAGTGATTAGTCCTTTATTAACAGCATTGGAATACACTGTGTTTAGACCAAAAAAAGATAATAAAGACCCCACATACATTTTAAATTTTCGTACATACATTTTCGTATATATAAATTATATATTAATATATTAAATATAAAAAATAATTATTTAATTTCGTATTTAAATTTAAAAATTATATAACTAATCAACATTGTATGATTTCTCCACAAGAAAATTGTATGATATCGTATATTTTTATTGTTTTTTCTGAGCATTTTTTTTATCCAATAAGTAATCATATTTATCACCTAAATTAATATAATATTCTTCAAGTTTGGTTTGGTAGATAATGGTTGACCAGCGGTTGTAAGGCCTGTCCTGGGACACTCCAGGGGTCGACTCGGTTTGCTTCGATTCCTGGCAGTGTGAGAATAATGTTTGGCTAGTAGAAGCCACGCCCCGCGAATAGTGATTAGTCCTTCGTTGATAGCGTTGGGATACACTGAGTTTAGACAAAAAGAAAAGATACTAAAGACCCCCAAATTGATAGCAAAGCTCTTAATCATAAACAAAAAAAATCAAGTAATCCATATTTCGGGTGTAACGAAAGTTAATATTATAATTTACACCATATTGAATATAATTAATTTGAAGGTTATTTATTTAAGTAATTAATTTCACAGTTAAAGTTAAAGGCAAATGATAGGGGAAATTAATTTACATAAGATCAAAGATAATTAATTTGGAGTATATTTGTATAGACAATTAAAAGGTTTAAGCACGTATATTATCAATTGATTAAATATAAAAAAAGTTATTAAATTTTGTATTTAAAATTAATTATTATATAAATTAACATAAAATGATATGATATTTTTTTTTACTTCTTTATTCAACTACAAATTCATATTTATTATGTATGATTTTATTTATTCATATTAATTATTATAATTTATTTATTTGTTAAAATTGATTTAATTAAATTAGATAGTATGATTTATGGATAAATTATTTTAACAGATTTTGTGTAACACCCCGATTTTCGTTGCTTTGTAATATCGGTAATAAATATATAAAAATATATATTGTTATCCGAGACTTAGAAAATGATTTTGGACAAACCAAGGTCATTTACATGTTATACTTATTTTCATAAGATACGGGGAAGTTTGTGGGTTGAAAATTCAGACGGAAATCGGTCTGTCGTTTTCTGTGTTTTCACTGACAGTAAAAGTTTACTGCTCAGAAGACCTAATTTTAAGTCGTGAACGAGATGAAAAATGTTTTTATCGTATTTACTACGATACTGGAAGTTTTGAAAATTTTGGTAAAAAAAAATTTAAATATTATATTTGTTGCGGGCGTATACGTCGAGATTAGCTCTAGGAAAAACCTGCGCCAGATGAAACCCGGAGTCGGCAACGTAGATGAGATAATGGATTTGACCGACTTGACGAGCATTTATGACGAACTTATCCGAGTCATAATGGCCATAATGGCGCATTTATGACAAAGTGAATTTTTGCTATGAAATGACCATTTTACCCTTGTCTTTTTATGACAATTACAAGCCATGCCATTGGAAAATTTGACCAAATCCAACCCAAACTACACGGCTCCTTACTCCATTCCAAGCACTTGGACATCACTTTCCTAAGCCATAAATGACATTTATGTTAAGTGGATGAGTTATAAGGCAAAGTCATTCTCTCATCAATCACCCGAAACTGCCACGAAATTCTGACCAATTTCTGCTCTGAATCTCGAAAAACTTTCAACATGAAAGTTGTTCATCTTTCTCTCTTCTTTCCAACGACATAAAGATCATCCAAAACGGACAAGTATGTTGAGATATATGCCCAAATTACTAAAACTGTTCTAAACCCTCATCATGTTCATCTTCTTCTCTAAGTTTCTCAAGAACACCATGAGAAATTTGTGAAGAACATCATCAAGATCATCCTTTTCTTTGATCATCAAGAGGTAGTCTCTCTTAATCTTGCTATTCTAATCTTTTCTCTTCACAATATTCTTGAGTTTCTGCCTTTGATCATCATGTTCTTCATAAGATTCAAAGTTCATGGAACTAGATTCAAAAATTCATAACTAATTCTAGAAAAATCCTTTTGACATGAAACCAATTGCTATGATCTTATAATCATACCTATTTTCATCATATAGAAGAATAAGATCATGAGAAATTTCTTTCCCTAATTTCTGGACTTGGCCGAATCTAGGTCAAAGTTGTGTTCATAGGTTTTGTTTCATTTTCATGTCTTGATTCATGATTCAATATTCAAATACCTTGATAGTTCTTGTATCCAAGCATATAGAAGATCAAAAATCAAACTCTAACCTATTTATTTCATAAAGGCCGAAACCCTAGTTCTTGGAACTAGATGAGTTTTGTTCAAAGTTTTCATAAATGATCTTAGTAATCAAGCTATTAGTATGTATGCTTAAAAAATCCAAGTTGGTTTATCAAACTAAAAACCCTAACCCTATATTCTTGTGTTGGCCGAATCTACCATTTAGAGAGTTAGGAAGTTTTGAGTTTGAAACTTAGTGGTTTAGTCACTAATCTATGATTTAGGTTAATTAAGGACCATTAATCTATGACTTAATCATGATTAGCAATTTTAAGGATTTTGAACCCTAAAAGTCAGCCCTTGGCCGAAACCTAACCCTCATAAGTTAAGTATGTTGTGGTTTGATTTGATTGCAATTTGTTTGAAGGAATCAATCGGGTTGGTTTGACCTAAAGCCGACGGAGGAAATCGGATTAAATCGGGAGGTTGTTTGAAAACGTTAGTTTGAGTCTTCAAGAGGTAAGGGGAGCTTACCTGAGGGATTTTCTCTATAACTATTTGGTTTTAGTGTGGCTTATATGATTTATATGTGGTTTGTGATTAATTGTTTATGTTGTTTATGATGTGTTGTTTATCTGTGTATCGATGATTGATCTGCTTTTAATTATCTGCGGAGAGTATATTATGATGTTATGATGCATGATCTGCCTGGGGATATAATTATGATGCTGATGTTGAATGTTGTTTGTGAGTGTTGTTTGAGAGGCCTGATGTGGGTCGATGCACAACCGATTAATGAGATAAAAGATTTAATAAGCTGTGAAAGTTATATTCAACGTTTTATGGGGAATGTTGGAATATAATAGTAGAGGAAAATATGATTTTGGAAAAATAATGAGTTTTGAGAAATATTATTATTTTAATGATTTATTAGTGTAAAAGAAGTTTATGAGTCACGGTGAGAGCGTAACCGTGAAATTTTTTTAGTACTGCTAATTTTTACACAAGAAATTCCGAAATATTATAAAAAGTGATTTTGTGATATTAATATTCGAAAAGACCTTATTTATGATATAAGAAAATTATTTTAGAAGAAATGTCAAAGTTTGACTTAAAGACGTTTTATTTGAAAATGCTAAACGACGACAAGTTTCGAAATTATTTACGGTAAGAGTTTAAAAATAGCAGTACTTATGTTGAGAATAGATTTAATCTGAATTGATTTATTAGAGTTGAAGTTTCAGTAAAAAGAAGTTGTTGATGATTTGACGTTATTTTGGAAAAAATGTGTTTCCAAAGGAAAAGTGGATTTTTTAATGAATTGACGTTTTATAAACGAATTTCAAGTAGAAAGAATTTTCGGTAAATGAGTTTTACTTAATGACGTAAAGGATGATATAGAACTTAGTAACCGAGATGTCGGGGTACTAGTGTTCTTATGACGTTATCCTATTTTGGATTTGTTTTTCCCAGACAGTAAAGATGTAAAAGATGTAAAAAGATGTAATACGATGTAAAAGGATGTAAAACGATGTAAAAGATGTAATACGATGTAGAAGGACGTAAAACGATGTAAAAGGATGTAAAACGATGTAAAAGATGTAATACGATGTAGAAGGACGTAAAACGATGTAAAACGATGTAAAAGATGTAATACGATGTAGAAGGACGTAAAACGATGTAAAAGATGTAATACGATGTAAAAGATGTAAAACGATGTAAAAGATATGAAAGATGTGAAAGATGTAAAAGATGTAATACGATGTGAAAGATGTAAAACGATGTAAAAAGATATGGAACTTAATAACCGAGATGTCGGGGTATTAAGGTTCGTGGTGTTGTAAACTGGGTATCTATTTAAAGAAGTTAAAACGTTTTAAGTTGTTTTCTACTACCACGAACCTAAGACTGATTGCAAGGTCTAGGGGCTTCGTGATTGAGCACTCGGACTTTGAGGTCCTGTGTTGTTAATAAAAGACGTAAAGATGTTTTAAACGATGTTAAGTCATAAGCTTTTGAGAGCTTCCATGTTTTAAAGCGATGATGCTTTTGAGAGCATTAGATGTTTAAAATGATGATGGGTTGTAAGCTTTTGAGAGCTTTGACAAATAAAGATATAGCACAAAGAAAAGTGTTGAGAACAAAATGTTTTCTTGCATGCATTTGGCAGATGTGCCATGATAAAACGAGGGATTACCTTGCGGTGTCAGGGTAGATCATACAAAGATGTTCTCATTGTGCCCAGGGTTTGGACAATGAGGCCCCATCTACGATGTTATCACTGTGCCACGATGTTGGACAGTGTGCGATGGGCGTGCCTGTGGCTGTATGCCCGTGGCAATTGAGTCTGATCAACTCATCACGAGGTTTACGAGGTTGGAGATATCTCATGAGATTAGGTATGAATGTTTAGATGATGTATTGAAGTGTTCATGCATAGTTTTCCAACGTTGATGTTTGGGGTGTGAAACCCATTGATAAACGATGTGATATAGGATGAATTAGTACGTTGGGTGTGAAACCCATTGATAAACGATGTGATATAGGATGAATTAGTACGTTGGGTGTGAAACCCATTGATAAACGATGTGAAATAATATGAATGAGTACGTTGTTATAGACATGTATATGTGTATGTGCCTTCTTTTGTGTTGTGCATTTAGTTATGGTGATAAATCCATATATTGGCGTCTCACCCTTACAACCATATCAAAGTTGTACGAGGGGTATGATCCTTACAAGAAGATGAAGGCTGTCTAGTTCGAGGCATGCTGTGCGTTTTTATCGGTTGTAGTGTCCGTTAGTTACGACCAGCTTAGGTAATGTTATGTTTTAAGAATAAAGTTGATTATGATTTATATGAGAAAAATATGAGGCAGTATAGTTGAAGGACTTATATACATTATGTAGTTAAGTGTGATTTGAATACGTTGTTGTGGTTATGAGGTTAAAAGAAGGAGGAAAAGAAAAATTTTTATTACCATATTTTGAAAAGATAAACGTTGAGAAAATATGATTTTCCGAAAGCAACCGGCAAATTAAGTTTTATTTCCGCAAACTGGTAACCATGTGATGACCTGAGATTAGGGTGTCACATTTTGAGGTGCAGGTAATTGAAGTTGAAGAGAATATGACAACCAAATTGTCGTGATTATACCCATTAGAAGGGGAAATATGACTATTAAAGATATATTAAATTATTTTTCATATCAGCCTTTAAAATTTGTTATTTGAATTCACTTTTGGATTTGAAAAAGGCACCCCCTTTATTAATATCCCATGATATTAGCATTCCTGATATGATTTAATCTCATCAATTTTTCCTTCAAAATAAAAGTTTGTATCTTGTTTGAAATATTTAATTAATGATCAATATATTTAATCATTACTGATATAGTATCAGTTTTATCAAAGATACATTTATATTTGTTTTTGACAAAATCAAAGATACATTTATTTTCATTTTCAATTTGATTAAAAAAGTTTTCTCCACATTTTTTGAATATTAATTGCATTAAAAAATATCAAATCATGTATTGTGTTGCACAATTTTGAATATTAATTGCATTAAAAAGAATACCAAATCAAATTGATAGTATGTGTTAATGTTGGAACATTTATTATGTGATTTGTACTTCATTCCTTCTAAAAATAGTTGCTCCCTCCATTATTGAATATGCATACTGATATGCATAAATTCATTTATCAAAACGTGAATGAGCAAATTTATTCATTTGCTTTACAATATTTTAAATTCGTCAACGTGCAAAATTTGTTTCATGTATATTAATGCTATAAATTTTAAATATGTGATATATACTATCATTCATGATATTTGCTATACGTTTTTTTTTTGTTAAAATTAAATTTCAAATTTTAATATCCATTAAGTTAATTCTATTCATTCTTTTAAAAAAATGTTAATGCTTTCGTAAAAAAAAAAGTTAATGCTATTCATTTGTGTAATCAATGTCGTTAATCAAATAAATTTTTTTCTAATGACATAAATTTGGCCGCCTCTGTATAAAAAAAAGGCCGCTACTTGATTGAATATATTTTGATCAGTACTATTCAAGTTTAAATTCAAAAAAATATAGAATCAACATATATTGAACTCAATTATATGAAATCAGACACAATTAATATCGAATATTGACTTCATTAAGTGATAAATCAATTTTATCAAATCAGAAATTTTCTCCCACGTTTAATGACTACGTTAAAGGCTTGCGTTTAATGATATGAAATTAATTATACATGATATGGAAATAATTCAGAAAAGTATTTCAAATGATACTATTCAGGTTTAAATTCAAAAGATGTGGAATCAGCATATATTGAAGTCAATTATATGGAATCAGTCATAATTAATATCGAATATTGAAATCATTAAATGATAAACCAAATATATCAAATCAGACATTTTCTCCCGCATCTAATGACTACATTAAAGGCCTACGTTTAATGATATGAAATAAATTCAAATCAATATGGAAATAATTCAGAATCGAATTTGAATGATACTATTTAGGTTTAAATTTAAAAGATATGGAATCAACATATATTTAACTCAATTATATGGAATAATCATAATTACTATCTAATACTAACACCATTAAATGATAAGTCAATCCTATCGAATCAACATTAATTTAAAATGATATGAAATTAATTCAGGTAGGACCCATACACGGTTCAAATTCAAAATTTAGTCCTCCAGATAAGAATTAAGAATTCAAAAAAGAAACATTAAAAAACACAAATAAGAAAATCAATTATGAAAACATATGGCCCTAATTCTGAATACATGAATCATGTTATGTCTTCACTTGCAAAAAAATAAACATAAAATAACAATGATAATGATAATAAACAAAAAATGGAAGAAATGAAAGTATACTACCGAAATTCCTGGACCAAGAGGCTTCTCCTCTTTGGGCTTGTGATGGTGGTGCTTCTCGCGACATGCAAAATGAACACACATAGAGGGTTAGCATTTAGCAACATAGAAATGAAAAAATAGAGAACATTATCACCAACACAGTATAGAGGTTGAACATAAAAGAGAAAAGAAAGAGAAAGAGAGTTCACTTGAGAGGGAGAAAACTAAAAACAAAACTAATAGGGGGTTATGGAAAAGAAAACGGAATAGAAACAAAAAGGGAAGAAGAGTGTTTACCTTCTAGCGATGGCGGTGCTTCTCTAGGCATGCAATATCAACACACATAGAGATTAGCATTTAGCAACATGGAAATGAAAAAACAGAGCAAAACAATATCACCAACATATTGTGGTACTTCACGTAAGGAAGCATAATAGAAATAAAAAAAAGGAAATAAGAGTGTTTACCTTATAGCAGCTCGCCAGAGTGACTGAGAAAGATTGATGAGAGTGGTATTGCATGGCGGAAGAACTGAGAGATAGAATATGGCATGAAATTTTTTGAATAAAATGTTGAATCTACTTGTGCAGGGAATATTTGAAAATTTATAGTGCAAATAAAAATCAAATTTGAATAAATCTCGCATTAATGAGTAATCCCTTGAATCTCTCTTGTGTTGACATATAAGCCTTGTTGATGTGTCATTGTCCAGAGAATGACACCTAAGCAAAAATGCTTTGAGGCACATTCTAAAATGTATATATAATAGATTAGCTAAGAAATAATGATGAAACGTTGTGTGTATGGTAGCATGTTCTAAAGTGAGATCAGCCCTTGGTTCTTTTTATTGTTTTGGTTGACATGTATGTAAGCTTGCACTAGATTTTATTTGATGAAAATTTAAACGTTTGGTTAATTGGATTTCATCGACTAGGATTTGACACTTATTTAATCTTATTGGAAGATAATAGAATAACCATGGTTTTCTCAGTTTTTTAAAGGAGTTATGATTCCTGGCTTATTTTGAGTTGATACTTGAATCTGACACATCTTCGATTAAATTTATCAACCATGCTATTTCTTCTAACATTGCTAGGTGAGTATAACAATTTTATTGTTCTTTCACACTGTGCGGCAAACAATTTGGGGACATATTGGTTTCTCAAGAAATCCATTTGGCATTTCTGTTGTTTTATGTTGGAAATGCATGAATCTGTTAGGCTCTTTACAGAATTTTTTTTTTCTCTGTAAAATCCTCAAAGTTTTCTTGCTTCTAGTGAGATATCTTTCATAATTTAATATGCCAAAATATTATTTACAAGAAAAAGTATCAAACAACCATTTTACATATGCTTGTGGCTTCTACCAAAAAAAAAAAAAAAACTTGTGGCTATGAGAATGTTTATCTTTTGTGTTTGTGACTTTTTTCCTTAAAAAATATTAGATTGTTTGGTCCCTCTCCTGACTTCCAAAAGGATACTACTAACTAATAATATATAAACCTGGTTATAGCATCAGCAATAATAGTTAAACATAGGAAATTTTAAAAATAAGTGAAACAAATTTGTACAAGATATTTTTGTAGAGTTGAACATATAATTGGAATTAATTTAATACAAATAACCATTTAACCCCTAATCAACAATTCAATTTCATGTAAACATTGACTCCTAATAAGACTCCAACTTTGATCCGGCTATGAAAACTAACGTATCTTGGGACACTATTGGGTGACTGTCAAGCAATCTCCCGAACTTGCTTATCAGTTTCCAATATGTACCTGTTATCTGAAACAAAGAGGAGCCTAGTGAGAAATGAATCTCAATGAGTTTTTGCTTCAAGCAAAGCATATTAGTAAACAATATATTGTGTTTAATTGTCCTCGTTGAATTACACATACTTACTTATATGCACACATATCAAATTAACCTCACGTAGTGGTAAAGTTTCTCATAGCCAACTTACCTCTCCATTTTGCCAGGCGTGCACTCCGTGGACTAAAGCAGGCTAAAGTAGGACTACTCAAACTTTATACCAATACGGAATTATTCTCTTATAACTCACCCTTTCATCACCAGCTCTTTCTACTGGGTCCTTACTCGGATTGAGTTATTTACTGAATGCGAATCTAAGCATAGGCATTTTAAGTAGAAAAACCTTTACTAGGTACCTCAAGTGTGAGCGGAAATAAGGCACGCATAGTTTAAACTGGTTGATATGGCAGTCAGAGCTCTATGACAACAATTAGGCATCCCTTAATTGTTATTACCATATCCTGGCCCCCCAAAATGAAGGACTTACAAAAATATCTCACCCACAAAATATTGTGACCTTAAAGAATGGCTAGAATAGTTTTGAAACCTTAGGTTTCACTAAACATAGACCATTTTAAGTTTTTAATGCCATGCTATGATTCATTTTCTTGTACTCTTCCCAAATGGAAGTCAAATGCATTAAATATTCATCAATCATACCAAGATGATAACTTCATTAAACATGCACACAAAAAACAAGGAGTGAAGACATAGCACAAATGGAAATGTCACACCTTCGTATTGCAATTCATACCAACCAAATCACCATGCAACAATGCTAAGGTAGATCATACAGCCACAAAGAGTACCATACCAATTGCACATATACATATTATTCATGGTTGGATAGAATTAAAACACATAGGAATATATTTCACACAAATTAAGTACCCATATGCTCACAGTTATGTCAACAGAATTTGCAGCAACTTGGAACTGGGTTTTCTCCACAAAAACTTCATCAAAATTAGAACTTCCAGAGCCTAAATTGTAACAAGGTAAGTCTCTTTTCTAATGGCACCATAATGGTTTCAATCCAGTAATTGTACAGGGGGTTATGACCATAACACTACAGCAACATAAAAACAAATTCTCTGTTCTTGGCAGCAACTTGCAAGCCTATTTTCTCCTTCAATACTTAACGAAATTTAGTCATTCTAGTGTCTATTTCGTATAAAATTTTGTATAATTTCCAAAGGTTCAAGAATCATTTCAAAACGATTTCTGTAGAACAAGTTATAGACAAATTACTGACAGGATGTCAATACGGGTTTGAAGGTTAATTTATCCCCTCTTATCACTTTCACCCAAAACAGTCCCTTATCCTTGCATGCAATCAAAATAATCAATGGTTCCACACATCTTGCAACATCAAAATAAGCATGCAACATAATAAATAAAGCACTTAGGAAATAGTTGGGATTTATGGTCACCCAATATTACAAACAACAAGAACTCATATATCAATTTATAGCTTAAAAACTAATGACCTAAAGCAAAATTTCAGCAGTTTTCAGTTAACTTCTATGATTTTATTAAAATACCAAACGAAGTCAGATTTGGACAAATGACCCCTCTATGGAAATATAAACAAGTATAGTTTATGAATAAAATTTTAGTCTTGGAGAATAGCCTTCCAAAAATTACAGTTTTGATAGGAAATCCTCTGCACTCAGAAAACAGGACAGATACAATACCTTAACTTGTAACAGGTTTTTCTCCATCAATACTCAATGAAAAACAGAAAAATCAGTGTCTAAAGTGTAGTATTTCGAGTCTACTTTCTAACAAAATCAGAACCATACCAAACAGAGCACTATAGAAATAGTTACAAATAAGACATTACACATATGTCTATACGGGTTTCTGACCAGTAACTCCATTTGGGACTTTTCTCAAACAAGTTACATGCATGCAATTGAAATAATTTATATCATCAATATGTACTCAATTGAATTCATAGAATAAACATGCAGATACCAAATCAAACAATGAAAGCAAGCAAATCAAAATTCCTAAGCTTGGATTTATGGTTACCAAGCACTAAACTAAGGAAACTCACATGATTGAAGCTAGAAAATGAAGACTTGGTGGTTATGGAAGCAAAGTTGTAAATGTTGATCTCCCTAGGGTTCCTCCTTAATCTGATTATAGTTCCCCTTTTTTGGTCTTCAATGCAGCTGCTCCTAGCTCTCAAGGAAAGGAAAATGGTGTAGGTCTCATGGTAGTTATGGAAGGAATGGAGAAATAGAGTGGGGGGTGATGGTGTGTGTGTTGTCTGAAATTTTTTGAGGGAGAAGAGGGGAAGGAGAAGAAGAAGAAGGGGTTTTTTTAAGGTGAGGGTGAGGGAGAGTCTTCTGATTTATTTAAGAGAGGAGAGGGGTATGCATAGTAAAATAGGGGGTGTGACTAGCAAATTAATAAAATCAGTTTTTTTTGAAATAAATAAAATATTTGTGATATCTTAGAGTTAGGTACTTTCATAAAATAAATTCTACCCTTTATAAATCTCAAAATAATTATATTTTCTTACTAAAATGTCTCTTAGCCAAATAATATAATTTGAAACTAAATTATAAAATATCATTTTATAATTATCAAACACAAATAATTATCACTGTACAAAATAAATTGAACAGTTTAATAATAATTATCACGCTTCTAAAACTGGTATATGACACTCTAGTTCCTCAAGGTAATCTACGACTTTGTTTTCTTTTGATATATATATATATATATATATATATATATATATATATATATATATATATAAAGATGCAATTTATAATATCATTAACAAAAGGTCCCTCTTTCCGTGATGAAAGCCGTTTTCTCCTCATCCTTGGGATACATTGGAATTTGGTTTAACCCGGAGTAGGCATCCATAAGCGAGAGGGATTGATATCAGGACGAGTTACCCACAAGTTTATCTATATTTGGAAGTGGATAAGGGTCTTTAGGGCATACCTTGTTTAGGTTGGTATTATCCACACACATCCTCCATTTTCCGTTTGACTTTTTGACCAGGACCACGTTAGCGAGCCAAGTGGTGTAAGTAATTTCCCTGATTATCCGGGCTTTCAGCATGTCTTTGGTTTGTTGTAGTACGGCCTCTTGTCTTTCAACCCCTATTTTTCTCCTTCTTTGAGCCACTGATTTGGCTAAAGGGTCCACTGCAAGTTTGTTTTAAATGAAGGTTGGTCGATTCCTCGTATGTCTGATAGTGACTAGGCAAACAAGTCTTTGTTTTGTAGGAGGCAATTCATGAGATCCTTTTGCTCATTGGGAGCCTTGTTACTACTTATCTTGACGGTTTGGTCCTTTTCGACTTCGATTTGGAAGGGGAATGTCTCTCCTTCCTGTAACACCCCCCTTGGGCATTACCTCGTAAACACGTGGGGAAATAAATTAAAACGAAATTTGATGGTTGCTTTCGGAAAATAATGTCTTCTAGTTACTTAGCCTTATTCAAAAATGGTGATCAATTTTTTTCCATTTATCTTTCCTTTTCCATACCACAAACATCTTATATATATATATATCGCCACCACCTTTAATCTTACAAGCATTCTACAATAAGTATCTCCTAAACTTTCCTAACTAAGTATTAGTTTTAATGATATTTTTGGTTTTACACTTTTTTATAAATGATATCGAATACTGTTACTAAATAGATTATCTATTTCCAATACCCTCAACACTATATTAATTGTCCATTGTGTTTTCCATGCAATTTACGGCTACTTAATAACCATATCAATTGCTTCATTATTCATCTTCTATTTCCCTATGCCTTGCTGAACTCAATAGTCTTCCCAGCAAACAATTATGGACCTCTTAAACGTTTTCCGAAGAGAGATTCCTTAATGTATCCGTCTTTCTATCTTCTAAGACCTAGCTATATAAATAGTACCAATGTTTGCTATTTGTAACATTCTATTCCATCAGATCTTGAGTTGATTAGTTTTTTGGTTGAAATTTGTATACCATGGAAGCCTCTTTTGAACCCGTTGCGATGATTTCTACTGTGAAAGAGACATGGAGGATCTGTGTCAGTGTCGTTCGCCTTTGGGTCACTCCTGGTTTCAATAACTCAAGAGCTCCCTTCTCCATCGAGATGGTTTTCATGGACGACTAGGTGTTCTTTCTTCATCTATTAATTTTATTTAAAGTCCACCACCTTTTCCATATTTCGTTATACTTATAAGTTGAATGGTCTATATTTATTCTTTATCTTTGTATCAGGGTTCTAGGATCCATGCTACTGTCCGGAGGTCATTGGTGTACAACTTTAATCATCTACTTAGGGAAGGGAATGTTTATGACATTCGTAATTTTGGTGTTGGACCTAATGTTGGTAATTTTAGGACTACCATACATGCTTTTAGGCTAAATTTTCAAGCCAACACTAGGGTTGAACCATTTACTCTGATGCAAATTACTCGCAGCCCTTTTAACTTGGTCCCTTTTGCTGATATTCTGGTCCCAAATTACGACCCTTCTTATTTACCTGGTATTCATTCAAGTTTCCTGATTCTTAATTTGATATGCACCAGTAAAACCACTCACTTTTTATTTGTTATTGATTTGTTTTACATAGATGTTATCGGATTATTGACTGGTGTTGGTAGTGAGAGGGAGTACTTAAGAGATGGAAAGATGTGCAAGATGAATATCATTGAACTGGAGAATGAGGGGTGATTTCTGACTTTATAACTTTCTATTTTATTTTGGATTCATGTATATAATTTCCATTGTGTTTTACATTATTTCAATGCATTGTTTATGTTAGGGTGAAGATTGAATGTGCTCTTTTTGATACTTATGTGGATGACCTTAATTCATTTCTGGCTTCTGGAAATGTTCAAAATTGTGTGGTTATTATACAATTCGCGAAGGTTAAGACATTTAAGGGTGTTGGTCCTCATTCATTCTTTACTCTTTCCCGTTGTATTTGTGTTTTTTTATTACACTGATCATAATATGAATCAGGAAAAATTGGATTCTAAAATGTGATGAATGCTACAAAGTTGATCTTTAATTCAAATGTTCAGGACGTTGCTGATTTCAAGAACACGTAACTCTAATTTCATATTTGATTTTTTTTATTGTTTCTATCTAACTGGTTATTTTTTTTCTTCCTATAAGCCTTCCTGGAAACAATGACTTAGGTCCTCATGTGCTTAGCCAACTTAGTGATTCTCCTAAATATAACTTGGTGGAGGATTTTCTAAGGTTGAGTCTTAAAAAAACCATTGAAGAGCTGAAGGAATGTAAACAGGTAGTGATTTTATTTCTAAACTCTTTTGACGACAACTGGTTTTTTAATATCTAAGTATAATCTATCGTTATAATTTTTTGTTTATTGTTTTACTTATGCTTTACAAATTTTGTTAGGATTGTTTCTGCATTGTTCTGGGCACTATCAAACCAAGTCATTTTATTGACCTGTTTGGAGTTTAGATGCATGATTTGGACTTTTCAATACCATCCATTGCTGCTGATAAGGATTCTGCTGAAAGAGGATCTGCTAACCAGGGAGATTCATTGAATTTTCCACCAAAGGTTTACAATTGTTCCATTAATGTTATTGTCATTTCATAAAATTTTAAAGTTTATTGTAACAGTTCTATGTAAATTTTGCAGAACCTTTTTCCAGATTTCTCAGAAACAAGTGCTGAAAAGGATATTTCTCTGTCTGATGATGTGTTGCGCCTTACTCCTGTTAAAAGGCCCAATGAGGTCTCTTTGGCTGCTGATGGTGAACAAAGTACCAGTGTCAACATTCTGAAGAACATCAAGAAGGAGAAAGTTTGAATACCCGTGCATTAGTTTGTTTAGGTCTTAGTTTGTTTTAGTTGTTTGTTTCTTTAAGTTATGTTGCAGGAGTCTGTTCCTTTATGTTTCCTTTCTACAATTTTAATGTCATTCCCATTAGTTTGGTACTTTTTGAATCTGTTTGTTGGAAGGGGTATTTTGCTGGAATTACAATGTATGACGCCTCACTTTATTTAGCTAATGCAATCGTGTTTTGGTTTATCATTCCATATATTTTTACAGTTTCCAAATTAATCTATCCAAAGTTATTTCACACCAATTTAATACTATCTCCTTCCTCTTTGATAATGTTTCTTTTAAATATTGGCAATCTAGCCTGCAAAGAGAATCAATCTAATTTATGCAACAAATCAATATTCCTTCAACGATATATTTCACTTACAAGAGCAGGATCACCACATAAAAAGTTGATTCCCTCAATTGTTGAATTTGGATTCCTTTATAATCTGTGAACTGCATTGTACACCATTGCAACTACCTTTTATTTATCTCTGAATATAAATAGGGAAGGTTTTAGGGTGTATTCAAGGCATTCCAATTTACTTATATGATAAGAGTATAAATGTAAAAAAACTGTCAAATATATCTTCGGTTTATAAAAGATCATTCATTTTGGAACAAAAATAAATTCTAAAATTACCAAATATAAATAACGGAGGTCATAAACATGTATAATAGCCACTAAAATCAGTATGTTTTCTTAATCTGTGAAACATTTATAAATCACCTACTTATTGTGAACACCCATTTTTGTCCGTCTTTTATGATATTATATTTCAAGGAGACTAATAGTAATAATGAAGAGAGAAAAAAAAAGAAAAAAGAAATAATAAAGAAAGGAGGGGGCAGTCCATTACATTTGCTGTTGGACGCGGTCCAGTCCAGTCCATTGGACTTGCTGGTGATCGACGCGACTACCCGATCCGTCCCAAAGCACTTGCTGTTGGACGGGGTGATCCCGTCCATTGCACTGGACTTGCTGTTGGACGGGGTGGTCCCATCCATTGCATTGCATTTGCTCTTGGACGCTGTCCAGTCCATTGCATTGGACTTGCTTTTGGACGCGATCCAGTCCAGTCCATTGCACTTGCTGTTGGACGGGGTGGTCCCGTCCATTGCATTGGACTTGTTGTTGAACACGGTCCAGTCCAGTCCATTGCACTTGTTGTTGGACGGATTGGTCCCGTCCATTGCATTGGACTTGTTGTTGGACGCAGTCCAGTCCATTGCACTTGCTGTTGGACGGGGTGGTCCCGTCCATTGCATTGCATTTGCTGTTGGACGTGGTCCAGTCCAGTCCAGTGCACTTGCTGTTGGACGTGGTCCAGTCCAGTCTAGTGCACTTGCTGTTGGATGGGGTGATCCCGTCCATTACATTGGACTTGCTGTTGGACGGGGTGGTCCCGTCCATTGTATTGCACTTGCTGTTGGATGGGGTGGTCCCGTCCATTGCTTTAGACTTGCTGTTGGACGTGGTCCAGTCCAGTCCATTGCACTTACTGTTGAACGGGTCGGTCCCGTCCATTGCATTGGACTTGCTGTTGGACGCAGTCCTGTCCATTGCACTTGCTGTTGGACAGGGTGGTCGCGTCCATTGCATTGCACTTGCTGTTGGACGCAGTCCAGTCCATTGCACTTGCTGTTGGACACAGTCCAGTCCATTGTATTGGACTTGCTGTTGGACGCAGTCCACTCCATTGCTTTGGACTTGCTGTTGGACACAGTCCAGTCCATTGCTTTGGACTTGTTGTTGGACGTTGTCCAGTCCAGTCCATTGCACTTGCTGTTGGACGGGTTGGTCCCGTCCATTGCATTGGACTTGCTGTTGGATGCAGTCCAGTCCATTGCACTTGCTGTTGGATGGGGTGGTCCCGTCCATTGCTTTGGACTTGCTGTTGGACGCGGTCTAGTCCAGTCAATTGCACTTGCTGTTGGACGGCCAAATATAAATAACGGAGGTCATAAACATGTATAATAGCCACTAAAATCAGTATGTTTTCTTAATCTGTGAAACATTTATAAATCGCCTACTTATTGTGAACACCCATTTTTGTCCGTCTTTTATGATATTATATTTCAAGGAGACTAATAATAATAATGAAGAGAGAAAAAAAAAGAAAAAAGAAAAAATAAAGAAAGGAGGGGGCAGTCTAGTCCATTGCATTTGCTGTTGGACGCGGTCCAGTCCAGTCCATTGGACTTGCTGGAGGACGAGGACCAGTCCAGTCCAGTGCACTTGCTGTTGGACGGGGTGATCCCGTCCATTTCATTGGACTTGCTTTTGGACGGGGTGGTCCCGTCCATTGCATTGCATTTGCTGTTGGACGCGCGATCCGATCCATTGCATTGGACTTCTTGTTGGACGCGGTCCATCCGATCCATTGCACTTGCTTTGTTGGGCGGGTTGGTCCCGGCCATTGCATTGACTTCTTTGTTGGACGCAGTCCAGTCCATTGCACTTTCTGTTGGACGGGGTGGTCCCGTCCATTGCTTTGGACTTGCTATTAGACGCAGTTCAGTCCAGTCCATTGCACTTGCTGTTGGATGGGTTGGTCCCGTCCATTGCATTGACTTCTTTGTCGGGCGCAGATCCGATCTATTGCACTTCTTGTTGGATGGGGTGATCCCGGCCCATTGCATTGCATTTCTTGTTGGACGCGCGGTCCGACCCGATCACTCATACTTGCTGTTGGACGGGGTGATCCCGTCCATTGTATTACACTTGCTGTTGGACGGGGTGGTCCCGTTCATTGTATTGGACTTGTAGTTGGACGCGGTCCAGTCCATTCCATTGCACTTGCTGTTGGACGGGTTGGTCCCGTCCATTGCATTGGACTTGTTGTTGGATGCAGTCCAGTCCATTGCACTTGCTGTTGGACAGGGTGGTCCCGTCCATTGCATTGCATTTGCTGTTGGACGCAGTCCAGTCCATTGCACTTGCTGTTGGACGCAGTCCAGTCCATTGCATTGGACTTGCTGTTGGACGCAGTCCTGTCCATTGCTTTGGACTTGCTGTTGGATGCAGTCCAGTCCATTGCTTTTGACTTGCTGTTGGACGCGGTCCAGTCCAGTCAAATGCACTTGCTGTTGGACGGGTTGGTCCCGTCCATTGCATTGGACTTGCTGTTGGATGCAGTCCAGTCCATTGCACTTGTTGTTGGACGGGGTGGTCCCATCCATTGCTTTGGACTTGTTGTTGGATGCGGTCCAGTCCAGTCCATTGCACTTGCTGTTGGACGGGTTGGTCCCGTCCATTGCATTGGACTTGCTGTTGGACGCAGTGGGTTGCCCTATGACAAGTGTCATGTTCAACCCTTCAGATTTTGAGGTTGCTCTGTGGACTCACGTTCCATGTTCAACCTCACATAGGTTTGATAAAAAATTTCACAACTAAAGACGTTTCTTTCTCAAAAGACGATTTTCAGGGTAAAACAAATATTTTCAAGTTACTAATAATTTACACAACCAATTTTGGGTAACCATTTTTATGGATGTTCTAGGGTGCCACGGGGTTAAGTCTCCATGCCTTCCCTAGACATAATCGACTCCCGAACCCAAAGCTTTTTTCTTAAAGGGTTTTCCAACTTCCCTGAAATTAAATAAAGTTGGTGGCGACTCCATGTCTTCTCTCTAAAAGGAGAAGTATTCTTTTTTTGGTCACTACACTTATAACATTGGAAAACCCAATTTTTTGATGCTGAGATGCATACATTTATATTTCACAGTTTTTAAAAAATTATTTTAAACAACGTAAAGCCAATTATTAGTTTTCTGAGGTTGATTTACAAAGAAATCTCCTCATGCAAATAAACACCTTCCTAACTTGCCTGTTGAGTAGCCAAACTAAATGTTTTTCATAAACTGGTTAGTTGAATTTACACTTAAACTGATTTTGAAATTATAATATAGGGTCTCATTTAATATGGGTTATTAAATAGTCTATTTTCCCAATGTATACTTGATTTCTATTAAATATTGACAGTCAATTTATACCAACCTGGCCAATTATAGATGCGTGCATATATTGCTGATTTATTTATATTCACGATAAAGTGACTCTTCGGAATAATTTTTTTCCACATGTTTCACAGCTATATCGGTATCTACTACATTTAATTGTAAATCCCAATCGAAAAAAAACTACATTTAATGCATTGACATAATCCCCCAGTTCTGCATTGAAAATCAACTCCCTGTCTAAACTATTATCATATTATTCTTCATAGTTAAACTTATCACAAATGATAGAATGTACAAAACATAAACATTGTAAGATGAGTACCAGTTCAAATAGAAACTCAAACGATTGTATGAAGGCTAGGTAAAATCGCAAGGAAATAATGAAAAAGAAAAGTTTAGGACGCTCTTCAACCATTCGAAGCCAACTAAACATCTGTTCTACATATTCCAAAGTTGCTCATCAATATCGGGTTCCTTTATCTCCATTATCAGCTGCAACTTCTACTCCAGATTATAGGACCAACTTTACTTTTGATCAATGGGAATCCACATCTCCAAGTCAGTTTGTAAAGGACATTTCAACCAACAACATGGTCAATACACCCGCTGTCATCCCTGCTAAAAGAATCCCATTATCTCCATTGTCTCCTTTAACTATTTCAAGCATACCTGCAAGACATGTTCAACAGATTGGTACTCCAACAACAATAAATGGTATTCACTGTCTTCTACTTTTTCATTTAAAATTTTTCAAATATTGTGAATTATTGCATTTAATGTCGTTAACTTACTATATGCCTTTTTTTGCTGTTTCTAAGACCAAAACGTTGCTCCAAACTTTTATGGTTCTTCTGGATCAACAGTCCAGTCCAAGGTTCATAAGAAAAGGAAGGTTGCAACATCTGCTACAATTTCCAATGTCCCACCATTATTGGTTTCAGAACTGAATGCCACAGAATCTGCAAATGGTATTAATATTGCATATGTGATTCATTGTTAATGTAAAATGCTGTCGAAATTTTAATCAGTTCTAACACTTCAATTACAGATGAAATCCAAATAAGTGATCAGCAAAATACACCACATAAAATTGAAATGATATTTCAGATTTATATTCAAATGCAGAAAAACTTGGTAAGTCTAGCTGCTTCAGATATCTTTCTTAAATAACTGAAGGTTGCAATTATAAGTATTTGTAATTACTAAACAACCTTTATTCTTATTTTAACAGAGTTTTTGGATTTGGGAGAGGCTTCCTTTATTTGTAAATATTGTGATTCAGTTTTGTGGTATGATGAAAGGTCTGATAAATCCAAAAAACCTAAAAACCCTATTTTTAGCATATGCTGTTTAAGGGGAAAGGTCCAGTTACCAACACTCCAGAAACCTCCCCTTCTTTTGTGTAGCCTGGTGTCTGATGAAGATAGCCGATCTAAACATTTTAAGGAAAACACTCGTGCATACAACAATATGTTTTCCTTTACATCAATTGGAGGAAAGGTCCAAACATCTATAAATAATGGCTATGGTCCTCCCTGATTTATTTTAAGTGGACAAAATTTCCATAGGATTGGAAGTTTAATTCCAGAGGAGGGCAGAGATCCAAAATTTGCCCAACTTTATATATATGACACTTACAATGAGAACCACAATAGAATGAATAATTTCAAGTAAACTATAACTGCCCATTGTCTCTATTTATTTTGTAATTTCTTAAGTTTTAAACAGTGTACATTTGCATATTATTAATTGTCTACAGTATTCCCTACTATATACTTACTCACCATGCTCTCATTATTTACAGTTCAAGTGATAGAAGGGATTTTTTCGATGAGTCTTTGGTTGAGGATCTCAAACAAATGATTGATCAGCATAATGAATTGGCAAAATCATTCAGAATGGTTAGATATTTTATTTTGGACAATGAAGCAGCAAATTTTTCTTTGGGTTTGTTTAGAGGGAGAAATCGAGATCCCAGGATTTACAATCTTCCTACATCTGATGAGGTGGCTGCTTTAATCGTAGGTGATTTGGAGAATATGGATTTAGGAAGGGATATGATAGTAAAAAAAAAGATCTGGTGACTTAGAAAAAATCCATGAGACTCATCCATCTTTCATTCCTCTGCAGTATCCTCTGTTATTCCCATATGGAGAGGATGGTTTTAAAGAAGATATTCCTCTGAGAGAATGTGAAATGGATCAAGGCCGAAAAAGACAGAGAGTTAAATTGAGAGAATTCATTGCCTATAGACTTCAAGATAGAATCACTGAATATGGAAATATAGTTAATTCAAAAAGGTTGTTTCAACAATTTGTTGTTGATTGCTATACAATGATTGAATCTCAAAGGCTGACATTTATAAGGAACAACCAAACAGTTATTCGGGCTGAAGTTTTGAGTGGACTAGAAGAAGTCATCAATAGAGGCAAAACCGAGCCCTGCTCTCATTGGAATGCGAATTATATTGCCTGCATCGTTCACTGGTGGTTCAAGGTATATGTTTAATAACTGCCAAGATGCAATGGCTATTTGTAAAAAGTTTGGTTACCCTGACCTTTTCATTACAATTACATGTAACTCCAATTGGGAGGAGGTCCAGACTTTTGTTTCCTCAAGAAATCTTCGACCAGATGAGAGACCAGATATTGTATGTAGAGTTTTCAAGATGAAGCTCGATCGGATGATGACTGATTTCAAAAAGGAACGAATGTTAGGAAAGGTTGATGTAGGCAAGTGTCTTAAATCTCTTCTACTTCTATCTGATCTTATTAAATAATTTTTAATTAAATACAGACTGATGGGTTTTGTATTGCAGGGATGTATTCTGTAGAATTTCAAAAAAGGGGACTACCATATGCTCATATTCTACTTTGGTTGAACGGAGAAAACAAACTTACTACCACTGCAGACATTGACAGATACATATCTCCTGAGTTACCAGATCCTATTTTCTATCCCAGGTTAAGTCAAGTTGTCACAAAATTCATGCTACATGGACCATGCGGTGTTACCAATCGGTCATCTCCTTGAATGAAGGATGGTAGATGTACAAAATTTTTCCCTAAAAGTTTTCAGAATTACACTCAAATTGATGAACATGGTTACCCCACCTATAAAAGGAGGGATTCTGGAATTACAGTAAGTAGAAAAGGAATTCAAATGGATAATCGCAGTGTCGTTCCTTACAACCCGCAACCGATTGTTCGTTACCAAGCTCATGTTAATATGGAATACTGTAATAAGTCTAATGCCATCAAATATCTGTTTAAGTACATCAACAAGGGCCCTGATAGGGCTACACTTGAGATTTATGGTCAGGGTCCAACGCTAGTTGATGAAATTAAGCGATATTATGACTGCAGGTATCTGTCTCCATGTGAAGCATTTTGGAGAACATTTCAATTTGATATCCATCACAGGTGGCCACCTGTCCAGAGATTAACGTTCCATTTTCCAAATAGACAAACAATTCTATTCAAAGATCATGAGACTATAGATGATGTATTGAAAAGAAATGAAGATAATGAAACAATGTTCTTAGCTTGGATGGTTGCAAATCAAAAATATCCAGAAGCTAGACATTTGACATACGCAGAGTTCCCTGCAAGATTTGTCTATAGTAAAAATACAAGAAGATGGCAGCCAAGAAAAATGGGAACCTCAATAGGCAGGCTCCATTATGTTCCTCCCGGAACAGGAGAGCTTTATTACATGAGAATTCTATTGGCTTGCCAACGAGGTTGTACCAGTTTTGAAAGCATCCGAACTATTGATGGTGAAACTTACTCTACTTTTCAAGAAGCATGCTATGCTCTGGGATTGTTGGCGAATGACAGAGAATATGTTGATTCAATAATAGAAGCAAGTGAACTAGGGTTAGGTTTTCAAATCAGAAAACTATTTGCAACCTTATTGCAGATAAATACTATCAGCAATCCAGAATTTGTTTGGAAGGAATGTTGGCGGTTATTGTCGGATGGAATTCTCTATCATATACGAAGAAATTTGAATCTTCCAGGTTAGTATCATTTATCAAAATTTCTTAAAACATTTTTGACACTATTCTATTTTTTGTAACTAAATCCATTATTTTTGACTTTCAAGAACTGCATATTGATGAAGCTGAAATTAAGAATTTGTGTCTGCTTGAGATTGAAAAAATACTTCAATCAAATGGAAGATCTTTGAGGGAATTCCCTAATCCGCCTTATCCTAACCCGAGTCAGGAGTCTCAATTCCAAAACAGATTGATTCTGGAAGAGCTTGACTATAACAAGGAAGAGCAACGACAAACTAATCATGCTTTGTTAGCTAAGTCGACGGATCGGTGAAATGTCCGTATATGACCAAATTATGCGAGCTGTATCAGATGAAAAAGGAGGATTTTATTTTTTGTATGGTTATGGTGGAACCGGGAAGACCTTTATGTGGAACACACTTTCTTCTAGTCTCAGATCTCAAGGACATATAGTTGTCAACGTAGCTTCAAGTGGAATTACATCGCTCTTACTGCCTGGAGGACGGACTGTGCATTCCAGATTTTCAATCCCGCTGTTGGTTAATGAAAACAGCACATGTAACATTAAACAAGGCAGTCCCAAAGCTGAAATGCTACAGGCAACGAAGTTAATCATATGGGACGAGGCTCCAATGCTCAATAGATTTTGTTTTGAAGCTTTGGATCGAACACTACGAGATATCATGAGATAAATAAATTCAAATAGTGGCAAATTACCATTTGGAGGGAAGGTTGTCGTTCTTGGAGGTGATTTTAGACAGATCCTACCTGTTATAAACAAAGGATCCAGACAAGACATCGTTTCCGCTGCTGTCTACTCATCTTACTTGTGGAAATTTTGAAAAATTTTGCTATTGAATGAAAATACGTGTTTTAGGACTTATTCCTCTAACAACAATATCAATAAGATTACAGAATTTGTAGAATGGATTTTAGAAATTGGAAACGGATCTACCATAGCAGAAGATACAAATTATGAGGACATTGAAATTCCAGATGATTTGCTGATTCACCTGCATGTCAATCCTCTTCTCCATTTGGTTTTTTTTTAAAATAAAGGCTACGGCTTGCTGAGGCATCACTATAGCAGAAGGCATCCCAACTATGTTGGCACCCCAACTACTAACAATCATCTGCCGCAAGCCAACATAATATAGCAGATAAAAAAGAGTACAAGGAAAAGCATGGGGGGACAATAAACCAAAACCCATGAGAGAAAAAGAATCAACTGAACCTATAGTTAGGCAAGCCAATACTATTACGAAAAGACTCGTCCCTAATAAAGTCAGGGACATTATCCCACCAGGTAGAATAGTGGGTAGCCACACCATAGTTAGCTAAACCATTTGCACAACTATTTCCTTCCCTGTAGATGTGAGTCACCCGGAAAAACATGCTTCTACAAAGGACTTTACAATTTTCCCATCTATTGTGAAGCTGCCATGGGACCTTCCTGTTAAGGATGAAAGCGTCAACCACCACCTTTGAGTCGCATTCGAGCCACAACGAGGACCAACCCTTTTGATGGGCAAATTCAACTCCCATAATTGCTGCTATAAATTCTGCATGGAGAGCAGAAACTATACCAAGGAACTCCGAGAAACAGCCCAAGACTCTTCCATTTGAGTCCCTAAAGATGCCACCAGCAACAGCATACCCTGGACAACCCTTGGCTGATCCATCAGTGTTGCATTTTATCTAACCTATCGAAGGAGGCAACCAATCCACTTGTTTAATGCCCTCGGCCCTAGAAGCATGACACTCCACGGAAAAGAACTTGATCACCTTGAAATCATCCATTGAGTTGTTTGCAGTCCCTTTAGACAATGAGCCAGCTAGGTGAGTATCTGCCATGATGAGGCTGATTGCATGCCTGGAAGATAAAACCTTGTTTCTGAATTTTATACTATTCCTGCATAGCCAAATGACCGAGATTGTGTTCATGATAGCAGCCAAGATTATGTCCCTGGCTTGGCTGCTGCTGAATCTACGACAGGAGTCCAGCAGACAGGCAACAGAGACTGCGTTTAGGTCGCAGTTCAAAGCTCTTCCAAGCCACGTCCACAGAATAGATGAGAACCTACAGCTAAGGAAAACATGGCTGGCCGTCTCCTCAGTTGCAGAACACAAAGGGCATATAGAACCAATGACACAGCCCCTAGCTCTAAGATTATCATCTGTTGGCATTTTTGAATGCATCAACCTCCAAACTAGGAAGGATTTTGAGGGAGGGATGAAACTCTTCCAAATGAGTTTGCACCAGTTTAGGGTATTGGAAGGAGGGTTCAGGACACTACAAAAAAACAACTGTTTAGCGACCGTAATATTCGGTCGCTAAACTTTGTAAATCGGTCGCTATTTAATTTAGCGACCGAATTAGCGACCGATTAATGGCGGTGGCTGAATTTAGCGACCGAATTAATATTTCGGCCGCCATTTAGCGACTGAAATTACGGTCGCTAAATAATAAAAAACGGTCGCTATTAGGTTGGTCGCATTTTTTAGGTAACCATTTCTAGCGACCGATAATCGGTTGCTAGTTCGGTCGCTAATTTTGGTTACTGTTAACCTATATTAGCGATGGATTTTCAGTCGCTATACCACATTTGTAAATGTTAAATAAAGTTTAGCGACCGAATTATTGGTTTCTAATTCGGTCGCTAAACTGGTTATTATTAAATTTTTTTTAATTTTAAATTTTAAAATAATTTTTTTTTGTTTTTCTTTAAACGTTAGCAAAATTACTAATAAAACACACCAAATTACTTATGAAATATAAAATCATAAGAAATAATAAATATATATATATAAAATAATCCAAAATGTCGTACAAGAATCGTTTAAAGTCAAAAATATGAAAAAAAAAATCAGTCATGATGAGGGGGAGATGGAGGAATCCAATCATCCTCAGCGTCCGTACCACCGACGCTCGCTAGCCGATCGTCCTCCGGAGTAGCAAGACATCGTGGTCAAGGCGAATCGAGGAGCGGCAATAAAGGCGCTCAACTGCCGTGAGCATCACTCTGAGCAAATGGAGTCTGGATCCTCATCTGCTCCAACACCAGCCGCAGTGATGTCCGGCCTCGCTCGATGCTCGCCCGCATCACCTTTGGTGTGCTCGAGCCAATCGTGCAATCTGGTTTGCCATATCTTGCTCTCTCTCGCTCTTCTCCCGAAGCTCTGCATTCAGCTGCGTGATGGTGTCCTGCATTTGGTGGAACTGCTCCTGAGGGACGGTATCGGCGTAGGAAGGAGCAGGCGTGCCGGATGATGAAGCGATAAACCCGCCTCCCAGGTGTCCGAGGCCATACACGTGCCCCTTCTTGTTCCTGCCCCCGACGACCTCCAAATAAATGGCATTATCGTCGACGGAGATAGGAGATCAGGGCCCATCACCAGTCAAAGTCTCATCTTGTGACTGTGTGGCACGTGATATGGCATCGTCCTTCTTCTCGTTGAAGCCCACCTACAAAGTATAGTTGAAGAGATTTAGTTAAAATTATATCCAATATTAAAAAATCATGTATAATAAATTAAAAGTAAACACTAAATTATTTTTTTGCTTACATCATAGTTACGGGCCTTGTCGTTGACCCATGTCCCCGACTTCAACTTCTTCGTCCTCTCCACCAACTCCATAGCAGTGGGGGCCCACTGTTTCTGTGCTTTTTGCACAGAAAAATATAATTTTAAATTCATAAGAATAATTAAAAATGAAAACTAATTAATTAAATAGTATATTAAGTCAAAAGTTTAATGTATTACCAGCTCGTCGTAGTGGGCGGCGGCTGATTTAGACCCACCGGTCCAAGCACATGCGCCACCATCAGAAGCTCGACACGCCGAGTCATGGCCGGATCTCCGGGAACTTCTCAAGGAGCTCCAAGATCGGGTCCAGCTGCCTCCTGATCTCAGGATCCACCCACTTTCCCTTATTCTGACCCTTCCTCAGCTTGGTCGTCAGATTCTTCATGACCAGTGAGCCTTTATGCTCAAATATGTCCCTGACGAGAGCCTCTAAAACTAAGTCCCACCTATACTCTTTCTGAAACTTACAGTTGTTAGGAAATTCGTGTGTACATATATATAATGTAAATTTAATTTAAATAACTTAATAAATTGTTACCTTAAACTCTAGAAACAACTGATCCCTATGGCCCTCTGGGATGGCCTTCCATGTAGGCCATGGACCATCAAACTTGCGTCGCAGGATCTTTGATATCGAATCAGAAAGGCCCTTCGTAGGCAGAAAGCTGCAGCAAAATTAGAGCATTAATAAATGTTATAAATAAATTAATAAAACAAGTAAATAGAAATTAACGATACTTTATATATATTAAAAAATTAAATTAGCATACTCGTTATCCCCCCTGGGGATAAGAAGAATCCTCCTGTCGGATGGACCACGACTCTCCTGTCCCGATGATGATGATGGTCCTGTCGTCGTAGGTGTGGATGATGAGGGTGCAGACTGTGTCCCGACCACATGAGGCTGGGTAGGGGGTGCAACTCCATCACCCTGAGGTGTCCCGTCCACAGAGGTGCTGGTAGGGTGGTCTCGATATGAAGGCTGTGGGTCGGCCGACGAAGGGACTCTCGCAGCACGACCTCCACGACGACCCCTACCTCTAGATGCGTCCAACTCGGATTGATCCATTAACTCTCTTTCAACTTCTTCCCCATTTCCGGAAATGTCCGCCAGAGAATTAACAATAAAGTCCGGCGTAATTTGCAACGGTACGTGAGGTCTTGAAAACTCATCATCTTGGTACGGAGCATCTTTTTCAGGCTGGTTGATTACATTATCAGTAATTATACTGCAAGCCTTTATCTTAATAACACCCAAACAACCATGATGTCCTTCGGGATATGGCGAGTAATAAACCTGCTCTGCCTGTTGTGAAAAAATGAATGGGTCGTACGCCTTATTATACCTTGAAGACATCCTAACTTGAACAATATCATATTTTTTTTTATCTATTTTTGTCCCTACGTCAAGAGTAGGATCAAACCAATCACACTTGAAGATAACTAACTTCATCACGGGAAAACCGGTATAATCGAGTTCAAGGATGTCAGTTAGAACCCCATAGAAATCATCCTCTACATTGCCATCAGTGGCTCGCACACAAACACCATAGTTACACGTCTACATTCCTTCATTCCATGTTTTTGTGTTAAATTTATATCCATTTAAAATATAAGTATTCCATGATGTAACCCATCTGTTAGGCCCCTATGCCAAATTTGTCAACAATGGATTTTGAACATTGTTTTCTGGATCTAGTACCTAAAAAATCAAATATTATATTATTCTTATACATGCTATATATTTAAGGAGATAAAATGTATTTCAACAAATGAAGATGCTTAACCTACATATTTACTTAACCACGTAGCAAAGTGAGAAGTAATTTCTCGATCAACCTGATCGTTTGAAATGTCAGGTTGGAGATCCCTTAGAAAATTGCCGTACATCCTACATATGGGAGATTAACAGCAGGGCGATTAATAATCATAAATGTCAATTGAACTTATAAAAGACATTGTAGAAACTTACTCTAAATATGGCGCCACCTCTTCACAATTTTGAAGGATATACAGATGAGCAACATTAATGTCACGCTGCTCCAAGAAATATCCTTTTGATTTGCCACTAAATCTGCCCGGATAGTTGAATATTGATATAGGAGGACTAGTTGAACTTCCTTCGCCCGAATCAACGTTTCTAGGCATCCTTGTCCTTCTCGTGTTAACTTCGTCCGGATAGAAATAAGAGGCAAAAGTGGAAGTCTCCTCTACTAAGTATGTTTCACAAATGGAACCCTCCACTCGTGCCTTGTTCTTGACTTTGTGTTTAAGGGAGTGCAGGAACCTATTACAGAGGGATACATACAAATAATTACTAGTTTTAGGGAAAGCTAAACTACGCTCTCGTGTTCGTGAATTTCATATGTATTAAGTAAAATAGTTGATGTTGTTTACCTCTCAAAAGGATACATCCAGCGGTATTGGACTGGGCCACCAACTCTTGCTTCGTAAGGTAGATGAACTGGCAGGTGTTCCATGGAATCAAAGAAACTCGGCGGGAAGATTTGCTCCAGCTTACATAACAAAACGGGTATCTTGACTTCCATATCCTTTAATTGAGTCGCATTTAGTGTTGTCGATGTAAGCTCCCTGAAAAAGTGGCTAAGCTCAACAAGTGGGTTCCAAATTTGCTTCGGTAATGCGTCGAACGCAATTGGAAGCAACCGTTGCATGAACACGTGGCAATCATGACTCTTCATTCCATGTAACTTTGCTTCCTTAATGTCAACACATCTACCCAGATTGGAAGCATACCCATCTGGTAACTTTAGTTCTTTAACCCACTTACAGACGACCACTTTCTGTGTTTTGCTTAGTGTATAACTTGCCTTCGGTTTGATAAGTCTGCCACGACCACCGTCCTGCAACTCAAGCTCTTTCCGATTACAAATGTCAGCCAGATCCAATCGGGATTTATTTGTATCCTTTGTCCTCCCCTTGATGTCCATCACAGTGTCAAACACATTCAAAAACACATTCCTCTCAGTATGCATGACATCAATGTTGTGAGGGAGTAGCTGCGTCCTCTAATACGACAACCTCCAAAATATACTTTGTTTTGTCCAATTATGGTTGACGCCATAATCAGGAATATGTTCTCCTTGGGTTTCTTGGACGAGCGGTAAGTACTGTACTCCGTGCCATACATTAGGTCCAGTCAAACGTGGTGGAGGCGGTGTTGTCTCCGCACAACGCTTCTTGAATGCATTCTTGTTCCGCCTATAAGGATGATCTTCTGGAAGGAATTGACGATGACAATCAAAATATGAGATCTTTCGACTGTTTTTAAGTGTGAATGCCTTCGATCACTCCATACATATTGGGCATCCAAGCTTCCCCTGTGGTCATCCAATCCGACATCATCCCATAAGCAGGAAAGTCGTTGATCGTCCACATTAAAGATGCTTTCATGATGAAATTCTGCCTCAAAGATACATCATATGTCAACACACCATCATTCCACAACATTGTCAACTCATCTATCAGCGGCTGCAAGTACACATCAATCTTACCTTTTGGATTAGACGGACCCGGAATTATGACTGTTAGGAACATAAACTCTCGCTTCATGCACATCCCCGGGGGAAGATTGTACGGAGTCAGGATAACCAGCCCACAAGAGTATGCTTTTCCAGACTGCCCAAAAGGATTAAATCCATCAGTAGATAACCCCAATCGGACATTGCGAGGGTCCTGCAAAAATGCCATATGAACCCTATCAAAATGCTTCCAAGCTTCTCCAACAGATGGATGACACAAGACATCTTGCTCCCTCTCATGCTCACTATGCCACCTCATGTGAGCTGCAGTGGCCATCGAAGAGTACAATCTTGTAAGTCTTGGCACGAGCGGAAAGTACCACATCTTTTTTAGCGACCTATTCTTCTCAATGCCCATCCTAGTGGTTGTCTTATACCGATCCGCACCACAAAATCGACAACATGTTATGCTTTCCGCTGAATCATCCTTATAGTACAACATACATCCATTCGGGCAACAATCAATTTTCAAACACCCCAGACCCAAATTTTCCACAGGCTTCTTAGCATGATAAAAACTAGTAGGCATCCGATTGTCTTCTGGCAACGCCTTGGACACTGACCTGGTGAGGCGATTAAAACAGCCTTCTTGCATATTGTAGTCAGATTTGATACTCAACCATTCCATGCACATCGACAACACCGTGTACTCCCGACATCCTTCCCACAATGGAGATCGTGCAACACTCAGCATATCATAGAATCTTTGAGCTTCGGCATTCGGATTCTCCTCTATGTATTGGGAACCCATTCCACCATCTTCTCCCCCATCTTCTTCTAGTACAACACCAACCGATGGTCCAGCATGATCCATTATCATCTGCTTGTATGGATTCAATTCTTCCCTCCGGTCACCACTTCCATAGTACGAACCTTCAACCACAATCGGTTTTAAGTCAGGCAACGTCTCACCATGGTTACTCCACCAATAGTAATCAGGCATTAAGCCCTTCTCATAAAGATTGGCTACAACTCCATCCACGCTTTTGAAAGATTGACACTTGCATCTTTTGCAAGGACACCTCAATTGATCACCACCCAACCGTATAAATCTCTCCTGGCTAACAACAAACTCTATAAACTCACCCACTCCAACTCTATACTCTTCCCTAAGACGTTTATTCCGATCCAACCTACGATACATCCATTTCCGATTCTCCGGAATATGCATTGCTGGCAATTAAATAGCTTGACCAATCCTACAATAACACTTATATATTACGGTGCATTCCAATAACTCCATCAATCTCGTTCTTATGACAAGGTATGAACCTATCCCATTCGATAAGAAACCTTTGCCACACTCGGCTACTAATAGTTATTCCCATATTCAAATACCTTATACTTGACAAAATTTTGGCAGCATTTCCCATCGGTCTCCAAGTACACGACTCGAGCACGGTGAGAATCACCGCGATTAAGTATGCACCAGGAGAACAAAAGGAAATACATTAGACCGAGATTTCAACAAGTATATAAGGCATTTGAACATTGAAATGACTATTGTACGAGTGTGAAAAAGGTTTTTTTCCCAAATTGTCCCACTTGGACAATTCAAGATTCAATACAATGAGCATGCATACCTTGATAAGTTACGCATACTCATTAATATTGAATCTCAAATAGGAAACTAAGGTTTTCGTAAATTAATTATTAACTCTAACAGAAAATAAAACCATTAACCAATAAATATTGCAACATTGTTGAGCTTATATAAATTGCAGCGTAAATCAATACAAACTTAGATTAAATATTGTAGCAAACATCCTATTGAGCTCCGCTCTCCACTAACAAGTAGCAGTTAATTGTCAAACACATGCATAATTTCTAAATTATCAAGACACAACCAAAGCATCCCGCCTTTCGGACAGGATCACATCCTATTGAGCTCCGCTCTCCACTAACAAACAACACATATTGACAAACACATGCATAAACATTAAATTATCAGCATACAATCAGACAAGATCACATCCTATTGAGCTCAGCTCTCCACTACCAAACAACACGATAATTCACATAATACATTACACTGAGAGTTCAGAGAACTTACCTGAGAGAGAAAACACAACCGATTAAGGATAAGGGGAGGAGCCGGAGCCAACAAAGAGTAGAAGAATATGATAACAAGGACCTATCGTGCATAAATGAAATTAGTCATTTCAAATCAAATCACTATTCTATATATACAGAATCCAGTACAACTATTTATAAGACTAGAAACACATAAATTAATATAAAATAGAATCAATAATATACGGTTACAAATTTAGAACAACTTGCAACTTCCCTTCTTTCCTTCTTCCTTATACTCTCCTCCCCATCTCCTTTATTTCAGAAGAAGAGGAAACAAAGGGAGAAATGTAACACCCTACTTTTTATTTTTCGATTTTTTTCAGTAAAAATATTTTCGATGTATTAACCGGTATAAATGTATTTGCTTATATTTTTATCCGAGTTCATGGAGATTGACTTTTAAGAAATAAAAATCATATTCATACTCTATCTTAGGGTAGAAGCTAACGATAAAAATTTGGGTTGAAAATTCAGACGGAACCCGGTCTGCGTTTTCACTGACAGTATAATTTTACTGGGCAGAAAACCAAATTTTGACTCGTGAATGAAATGGTTTATATTTAAATCATATTTCTAACGAGTTTGGTTGTTTTGAAAATTTTCAACCGAAAATAAAATATTACGCTTTTTACGGGCGTAAAACCCTAATCGGGAAACCGACGGAGTCGAGAAGGGAAGTGCAGAGGCCCGTCAAGAGATCGGGACAACGAGTCATAAATGATGACTCATGGAGGATGAGTCACCAAGCATTTGTGAGCATTAAATGCAAGTAATCATGACATTTAGGTAAAAAGACCAAAATACCCCCAAGCTTTCGCGGGTATTAACAAGACGCATCTACGCACTCTTAACCACTCATTTTATGTGGTTTAAAACCTCCCACATCTCTCCAATTTCGTGCATCCACCTCCAATAAATCTTACCTATTTCATTTTCCTTTCGTTTCATTATTTTCCTCTCAAAAACCGAGATCGGGTAAACGACGGAGCTGCGTACGGAATTTCCGGGAACCGCTATCGGATAAGATCGGTGACTCATTAGTGAGTCACTTTGTGTGGCCCAAAATCAGCCACACCTCCATCAAATGTGAGCCACATATTTAATAACCATAGTTAAGCAAAGTAACCCTAGTTAAGTTAATTATTAACTATGGTTAAACTTATATTAATTAAATAATCACAAAACCCATTAAATCAATTCCTTATAACCAAACAAAGCCTAAATCTAGCCTATAAATACTCTTCAAAACCGTGGCCTCCCTCCCCTTTCACTCATCTTCTTCATTCTCTTCATCTTCCCCACCAACTACGTTACAAAACCCTGAGAACACCGAATTCCCACAAAACATATGACCCTCTTCCTTTCTGAAACTCGTAAAACACTCAATATAAAAGTTGTTCCTATTTCTCTCTTCTTTCCAACAAGATAAGGATCATCAAAAACGGATAAGTGGACTGGGAGATAGGATCAAAATACCGAAACTGCCCAGAATTCTCAGCAACCCACGAAACAGCAGCAATAAGTCCCTTTTAACCCCTGTTATGATCCGAACCAAATGAAACCTTCAACACCAAAGTTGTTCCTTTTCTTATTATCTTTCTATAAAGCCAACGTTCATGATTTTTGGATCAGTATATTGTGAGATACACTCACAATACCATCACACCCTCAAGTTGTCCAGTTTTCAGCTTAGTGAAGGTTGATCATTTTCTTCATTTCTTCAATCTTCAAGAGGTAAAAGCTCATCTCCTTGATCACATAAGCTTTCATATTCATGTATTTCTCATGTTTACGCCATGAATCATATTTTTCCATTCCTAGATCTAGAACTTCAATTAATTCTAGAAAATTGTAGAAAAATCATAAAAATGCGAAACCAATTTCTATGATCTAGTTATGATCCCTCATTTATTTATCCAAGAGCATGTGATCAAAATCATTTTCCTTCCCTATTAACCATTAATGACCGAACCTAGGTAGGAAAATGGGTTTGGTGTTTTGTTGTTTGTTTTGAATGTTAGTACTTGACTTAAGTTCTATAATACATGTATAGCTTAAATCCAAGAGCTTAGGTCCAACAAAAATCCCTAGCTTAAATTCCTAATATGGGCCGAAACCCTAACCCTAAAGGTTAGAGGATTTTGTTTCAAATTTTAGTCTTGTAATAAGTAATCTATGTTAGTTAAGACTCTAGTAACTAGGATCCAAAAGATGGCATTAAGAAGATAATCCTAAACCTATTTTCTAAGTCTTGGCCGAACCTAGCCCTAAAGTGTCATAGATGGTTGTTAGTTGATTAATTATAGTTATGTTGTTTGAATGAAGGTGGTTGTGTTAACTCGTGGCGGGATAACGAGGATCGTCGGGTACGTGTTTCCGGTGATAACTCAGGTGGGAGAAAGAACCATTCCATCGTCGGAACCGATAAGTAGTATATAATTTATAATAATGGTGTAGGGCGGCCTAAACCCTACTAGTGGTCAAGTAATCGACAATACCAAAATCGTATTGGAATCTTTTCCGTAAAACCAATGACGATTTGGGAATTGTAGGTTTATCGCCTTAGGTTGATTATTCATATTTGAGGATGTCTGAATTATTTACTTTTGACTGTTTGTGATACACTGGTTGAGGTATTCCGTCTGCATGTGACGTATTGTTTCGGTGTTTGAATAATTATGATATTGAGGATGTTTGCTTTCTGTCACGGCCGGGATGGTTGTCATGGCCAGGCCGTGACAGGTTCTGTTTTGTAGAATTCTTGCCTTGGTTGTCTGTCACGGCCGTGATGGCTATCACGGCCAGGACGTGACAGAGTCTGACTTTGTTATTTAGTTGGTTGTGATAAATTGCCTTATATGATATTGAGGTATTTGAATATTCTGTTGATTAATGTGTTATGCATGATCTGCCTGGGTTTAATACTATGCTTAGATGATTTTAAGGAAATATATATATTGCTCGGAGGTATTTTGTTTGGGTGAGAGTTTTGAATATGAATTAGAAGTGCCTCGCTATTATTGTGTAGCAGTGATGTGATATAGAATGTAAGTGGAGGTTATGAGGAAAAGCTTGAGGTGCTAGGTTGTTATTGATAAAAGTCAGTGAGAATCATATGTTGCATTGTTGTTCATAACCGTGTATTTGAGATACACGAGGTCCGAAGTTCTCGTGGACCGTTCCAAATTAGAATTTAAGTTGTGCAACTATAGTGTCATTGCTATGCATGATCACCCTTGATAGAGTTGAGAGAGAGAACCAGGGTGTGCACCGGCGGTACTGTGCAGCTATAGTGTCATTGCTTTGCATGAGCATTCTCACCATGGATGTACACCTTGGATGTGAATGTGCACCGGCGTTGGGAACGTGTCACTTGGACGACTGACTGACATTCCTAACGAGGGATGTGTGACAGGATTGGTAGTGGCCACGTCAGCATAAAGGTTTAGTTGCATGAGTTGGAGGGTAGAGGATGATATAGTGAATTGAGGATGATTGTTGATTTTGAATGATGCGTGTCTGTGACTATTATTGTATTATATGCTATGAATCTTTTCCACTTATGATGATAGAACTGTTTCTTATCTCCCTATTTCTGTATTTTTGTGTATGTCTACTTTGTTACGTTAGAAGACCAGATGGACGAATATGTTGCTGAGGAGATGGATGGAGCCTTGTACGAGACGGAGGTTGTTGAGGAGTTGAATGACATTTCGTATGAAGATGACGCTGGAGAACAACCTACTGATTCTAATAATATAAAGTAGTAAGTTTAGGGCCAGTGAGTAATATAAGACGTTTCTTGTTTTCAGTTAGTTATAAGCATGTTTGTCTAAATAAGAACCGGTGTGGGATCCTACTGAGAGGATACCCTAAACCGTGTTGTGTAAAATAAAGAATAATTATGTGTGTATTTATGTAATATAGTTTTGGTGTGTTTTGTATTTGTAGAAGTTATATGATTATTATTTAAGTTTTAATTTTTACGTATTTTCAATAGTAAGCGCGCGATTAAGTAAATAAATATTAGGGTTTTAATGTAATAATACAATGGGGCACAACGGGGTGTCTCAAGAAAAGTACTAAGGAACCTTTTCTCTCCCAAAACCTAACTCTTGGAAGATGAGGTAAGGGTTTAAATCTTAAATTACAAATTCCATTTGTTTGTGGTTTGTCATATTTGCATGTCCGAGAACTCAAAACAAAATTCAAAACACAAAATTTAAGCTTTAATCAGTGACAAAAACGTAACTATAATAAACTAAACTAAAAAAAAAGAATGTTTCAAATGCTTTTTGGACGGGCAAAGCAAGTGTCACGATTCATGAAATCATCCAGACCTGGACTCTACTCTGGTGTTTATACAAACACATAAAACTCACCCAGGATAATTGTTCTCTCTCACTTTTAACTCTCAAACTCACACAACACTTATAAAGGAAGAGAAGAAAATTTATGTTCTCATATTCTTGATTCATTCCATCATCAAATTGCCAACGTATAACCATGGCCTTTTATAGGCAACACTTCATAATAAACTATTCAAATATAAACAAACTTAATTGGTAAGAAAGGCTTAGGCGGTGGCACACAAATTAATATGACTATTCTACATGAATCATGATAACGATGCAAGTAGATAATGAGCTGTAAAAAGTTCCTTGTTTACTATGCATTGCGGCAGGTAGACTTCAATTTGGACTAATATGACTTGTGTTAATTGTTGGTGATTAAAAAAAGTCTTGATTTAATTATCAAACACTCGCCATGAAAAAGATGAAAAAAAAAGGTCTCAGATGCATAAAACATCTTTATATTGGTGCTACTAGCAATTAACAGATGGGAAGTTTTTTGAAAATGTCATCAATAATTGCAATATGAATTAAAGCAACAGTTTTACAGTTTTTAATAGTCCCAATAATATAGTTTGAAAAGAAAGCAGGAAGTTGAAAAGTGATGCATGCATGGGTCATTTGAATTAGTAAGTGGCATTGGGAATATTGCACACCTTAATGCTAACACAAACATGAAAACCTCCCAGTCACCACTGTGTTCACACCATCACAGACCACATCAGACACAGCTTCTCCCATTCATTTATATAAACACAAACACGAAAACATTTGTGAATGATAAAGAAGTATTTAAAATATGACATATGTAAAAACGAAAATTAAACATCAAAATCCAACCACAAACCACATAGCAAAAGCAAAACACACAGAGTTTTCAACAACAAATTTGTTACCTGTATTTTGTGAATCCACCGACAGCTAACGTATCTCCCCAGTCCCCAAGCGAATGGATGAGAGAGACCTTAGAAACAGATAGAGAGAGAGAAGCAGAGTGAGACAGAGAGAGATGTGAGAGAAATAGAGACAGAGAGAGAGAGATGGAGTAGAGGAGAGCTTACCTGAGCAGAGGGGATGACGGTGGTGACAGGAGGTGTCTTGTGGTGGCCGGAGCGCGCAGCTAGGAAGAGAGAAACAGTGAGAGAGAGACAGAGAGAGAGAAGCAGAGTGAGACAGAGAGAGATGCGAGAGAAACAGAGAGAGAGAGATGGAGTAGAGGAGAGCTTACCTGAGCAGAGGGGATGACGGTGGTGATAGGAGGTGTCTTGTAGTGGCCGGAGCGCGCGACTAGGAAGAGAGAAACAGTGAGAGAGAGATATGCCTTCGAGTAAAATGAGGAAGAAGGAGGTTCTGTCGAATTTAGGGATTTCAGTTTTAGCGACCGAATTAATTCGGTCGCTAATTCGGTCGCTAATATGGTTAGTTTGGAATTTGAATTTATAATTTTAGCGACCGATTTAAATTTCGGTCTCTAACACGCGCTATTTTATTTTTTTACGCGCCGTTTAGTGACCGAATTAATATCGGTCGCAAATTTAAATAAAGTTTTAAATATGAATTCATAAATTTAGCGACGGATTTTTAAATCGGTCGCTAATATAAATAAAGTTTCACCGTTGCATTTAAATCGGCCGCTATTTCGGTCGCTAAAAATCATAAATTCCTGACTTTTACTTTCCTTTATTTAGCGACCGATATCTCTGCTATGCTCTATTTCGGTCGCTATTTCGGTCGCAGCATCAACTCTAACCAGTGTTTCATGTAGATCCTACAATTGGCCGCTATTTCGGTCGCAAATATCAACCAAAAAATTCGGTCACTATTTTCGGTCGCTAAATGACCTTTTTTTTGTAGTGGGAACCGATAAGCTTCCTTGAGAGACAAGCTACCCGTATCTGAAGAACACCAAACCCTCTGATCTTGGCCAGCTTCAAATTCCTTCAAGATAGAGCAATATTAGCACCAACATTAGAATCAGTTGAGAAGGTTAATAATTTCATGTTGGATATGATCCAAAGAGAAGTTAAAGAATATTTGAGTTCAGACTACATCTGCAAATCAGATGAAGATACTGATGTTGAAGGAGAATGGTTCACAACAGAGTTCTCAAATGATATAAAATGTTCCGGTCTACCTAATCACCATATAAATCTAAAGATTGGTGTACTGGTTATGCTTCTTCGAAACATAGACCAGTCTGGAGGTTTGTGCAACGGAACAAGGCTGATTGTGAATGAGTTGGGTAGAAATATAATTGGGGCAACCGTTGTTACAGGACCGAAAATAGGAGACAAAATCTACATAGCTAGAATGAATCTAAAACCCTCTGACTTTGGTCTACCTTTTAAGTTTGAAAGAAGACAGTTTCCCCTGGTTTTGTCATTTGCAATGACTATAAACAAGAGTCAAGGGCAATCTTTATCTCATGTAGGATTATTCCTATCACCACCCGTATTTACTCATGGTAAATTATACGTTGCAGTGTCACGTGTTAGATCAAGGAAAGGATTGAAAATTCTTATTCTGGATGATGAAGAAAAATTGTCAAAAGTAACAAAAAGTGTGGTTTACCAAGAAGTATTCGAAAATATGTAGTCAAACAATGTTAAACAGCTTTTTTTTGTTTATGGTTCATATGTCTGTTGTTCCTGTGTATGTTGTTTATGGTCTTTATGCTTATTACTTTTTATCATCAAAGCCAACTCACGTATCTAATTAACCCAAGTATATAATATAGACTTACACCAAGTTTATAATAGATTTGGTAAAAAGATAAAATAAATTAAGCTGAGATATCCAACACATACATTTCCAAATAATCCAATGATCCGTCAACATGTACAGTAGACAAAATCATGCATATGATGTTCCATATAAAATATAAGTAACCAATCAATTAATCATGCTAATCAATTTTTAATTGATAAATATTTTTAATCAATTTATTAACAAGAACAATATTAATATACTTTAATGAAATTTGTTTTTTTGTTAATAAAAACTAGATATATATGACATATCTTTAAATAATTTGATAATAATTTGGACCATTTTTTATTTTCACCGATATTATAAATTTTTAAGAAATAGCCAAATGCATTAAAATCTAAACTAATAATTGAATATTGAGCTAACAAGATTTTGTTCCTAGAAAGCTTTTATTGTTTTAGACTATTATCGATAATGCATCATTATTATCATCTGCATCTAGGTTGATACATTTATTATAGAAAGTTTCAAAACATACCTTTGCATAAACGAGACTGTGTGTCTTCTCACACCGTTCTCCATGGCTTTGCACAATTTTCTATGACGGCTGCCACATAATTCTCTTAATAACTGCAAACTAATCTTCATTACAATTGAGAATTCCAAAGGACAACCCTTTCTGCTTAAATAACCAATCTTTCTTTATAATTAATCCCACATATTGCTTCTGCCTTTGTAACTTCAATTGCTTTTGAGAGCTACATCACCATCTAATCGTAAGTAGAACCTTGCTCCTTCAAATATCTGTGTTTTATAGTTATCTGCTTTCTTCGTTGATTTTTTCTGAACTGCAAAACCTGCAACATAAATTTTGCTAACTTTTCAAACAAATCGCAAAACCTTTCGTTAAACATTACGAAAGGAAAAACAAATTGGTTACCTTCTGCGTTCTGTTACCCTTTTGGCAGATCCACCATAGTTTTCTTTTTTCGAATTCATATTTGGAATTTTTTTTGTAGATGTCTTGCGATTCCTCCTCCAACACCGGTCCTACATATGCTGCCTTTTATGCATTTTTGCCACCTAATAATGTAATATTTTCATCCTCTATTTTACTTAATTATCTATTTTTATATTTTTATATCTAATTCTATGAAAAAGACATCTGGCACACAAAATGGTATACGCATGAGGACTTTACCGAGACACGTTTTATCCCATCTACAACTGTTAACGTTACATTTTATTATACAATATAATATAAATATTAAAATATTATTTTTATTCCAAATGTTTGCTTTGTAGGGATGGATTCAAGTTCCAGAATACTTTTATAACAGATACAAACCTATGGTGCCTTCAAGAGTTTTCTTCTTTGATCGTGTTGGTACCAAATTTTTTTTACACAAATTCACCAGCAGTGGGTACTTTACCCATGGATTGGAAAATATTCTAAACCATTATCGAGAGCCTCAGGAAGTTTGGCTCAAGTTAATATTTTCAGGTGGAAATGAATTCTTCATGAGTGTACAGGATGTAGATACCCAAGATATCCATTATCCAGTGCAGAAAGTTACATATCCCCATCAGATTGAATATCTTCCAGAGGAATTTTTGGAAGCCACTGCAATACCTAAAGATTGGGAGTCTATGACTAAATTTACACTGAGGTTGACCTGGCTACAGGCAACCACAAACTGTTTGGTAATTGATACCCGTATAACAAAATTATTAAATGTTTCAAATATTTTAATACATTTCGTTATTGTTAAATTTGTAATTAATCCTTTTTTGTATGAATTAGAATTTACCTGCTGCCTTTGCATGATATTGGAAGACCTGATGTCATTATTTTGGAAGATGATGTGGGGGGCAAATTCCATTGCAAGCTCAGGTGGGGGTGGAGAAATGGTGAGACCTATTTATCTGGAGGATGGATTAGTTTTTGCAGCGAACATTTCTTAAGGGGAGGAAGCTCTATTCTCATTGGGTTGGATCCGGAAGATAATACCCTGTGGTATGGACATGTTGTGTCTGTGTGATTCACTACAAGTGTTGAAGAAATCCCCTTAAACTTGATGCGTCAAGTTCCCTTTTGTTTATCCTATGTTATTTGCTGTTTGTTTAATTTACTTTATGTTTTTTTTTAAGTTTTGTGGACAATGCTATTGCCATGGTACAAACTTTTCTTAATTTATGCTATATGTAGTCTGGGGTATTTCTAATTAAAGACAATTATAAAATGATATTGCCATGGTGCAAACTTTTCTTTACTTTGCAATCTTATCTCATACTCCATTTTAATTTTCGGCGTATATTTTAACTTTTGCAAACGTATAATCCCCGTGTAGTGCACGGGAAAGAACTCTAGTGTGTGTGTGTGTGTGTGTGTGTATATATCATCAACATTTAGGACCTTTACACAAAACAGGTCATTTCCCAAAGTCGTAACTTAAGAATACAAAGACATAACTACAACGGAGCGGTAGTCTGGCACCACAACTCAACAAGGATAGCTCTCAGTAGCCAACTCCACATACTAACTAAAACACCATTACCTTAAAAAAATATTAAAAATCTTACCGTTGGTCGATACTAATAATTACCGTTGTGAAGACCACTATGGTTCTCCCAACCTGTCGGGAAAACCGGTAAGTAACCAGAGAGGTGGTAAAGGTATCTCCACCGTCAAAGTCTGATACGTACGTGATGTAGGTCCTGATTTAGTGCCCTCAATGATACAATCTGGTCCGGTGTAAGTGGCACTCCGAGCTCCCGTATTAATCACCCAAGTCCCACCATCGTCGGCATTCACACAGGTCAAGGATCTGATCCTTGAGTACAACAGATTCGTCTCCTCGGAGTTCATCTGTACTCAGATATATATATACACACAGTAGAAGAAACAACAAACAAATATGCAAGGATGAGATACCAATATATGAGTTTTGATAAGATAACCACATGCGCGACACACAAGACAACATATACATGATATTCACTATATATGGGAATTATCCAGACAACATAATAATTTTGTCAAAGGGATTCATACCCGACAATCATCGCGATTTTATAAAAATGCATGACACTTCAGATCCGACAACTTTATTTTTCGTTTTGAGCAGATCAAGCTCTTTACATGGACCATTGTAAAAACGAAAAAAAAACAATGTCCAACAAATATATAACACATTGGCCATCACATAGGACACAATGGTTATTGTGCAAAGATGTAACACGTTGGCCAGACACAATGGTTACTGCGATAAATGGAAACATAGTCCATTAAAGATACATTAACCAACACACCAGGACACAATCATTATCACATTAAATGGAAACATAGTCCATTAAAGATACATTGGCCAACACACCAGGACTCAATAATCTATAATTTAACATATGGCACGTCTTCCAAACAATGCATGAGAAAAACTTTTATTCTCATCTCGTTTTCTTTTTTGTTACATTCTTCCCTTGTCAAAGCTCAAAGGATCACGACCATGCTTAATTTACTATTAAGACTTTTTCACTTTAAACAAACACATGACACACCAGTCCAAGTGTTCTAAACTCAACACAGGACACAATGTCCGAGTGCTCAATCGTAAAGCCCTAAACTGATGCACCAGTCTTAGGCTCGCCGATATGGGATACACATACACCATATCAATTATAGGACACACCAGTCCACAAAACTTTTACAGGACACTCCAGTCCAATAACACGGATCCATGATCCACGTGTTAACAGAACACTAGAATTCAGACGTCTCGATTACTAGGTTCATTTTTTCTCTTTAAAACATTTCTCTTAGTGAAACAACAAATACAAAACCAAACCTCCAAAAACTTATCCAAGTTTAACGGAATTATTTTCACTGAATAAAATTCCGTTACAGAAATTATTTTCCATTAAAATCGTTTATAAAACATTAAATTGTAGATAAATTCCTTTTTCTCCCAATTACTTCATTCTTGAAAATCATTCTCATAAAAACATTAACTCTTTGAAAGTCCTTTCTAAATAATTCGTAACAAAAATAAAACCGTTTTCCTAAAATTATGCCGTAAAAATCCTTTTATAGCTCAAAATGACTTTTCTGATGTAAATAATTATTCCGACGTCAATATTACACTATTTTAACAACTTAATTACTTTGGAAAAAACTAACTCCTGTGAAATTTTTTCATAGTTCCGCCCTTACTGTCACTCATTGACTCATCTTTCACCGAAAATATTATTAAAATAATATTTTTCCACTTTTGTTCAACTTTCCACAATTTAATCACTTTGATTAAATATATAAACTTATCAAACTTTCATCCTCAAATTAAATTGAACACTGACCACTGTCAGGTTTCTCAATCCATCACCCAACAGCAGAAAAATTCACTACAACACAGTATAGCATACATCCCAATAATTGCATGCACCGGAGATTATAACTTTAAAATAAAATTATACCCACAAAATTAAATCACTCACATCAAAACACATAAACAAATTAAACATTAATTAACTTAAAGCCACAAAAAACCACATAAGATAAAATACAGACAACACTAAGATAGCATATGACTATCTTAAACTCCTCAGGTAAAATCCCCTTACATCTTGAAGATTCAAATTATCTTTCTCGGCGTGTATTCTGATTCGATCTCAGTTTCCTTCGCATAGTCAGGATAATCAAACAACGAATTATCCTTCACAATAAACCATCACACAGTTAATAAAAATCAAACAACAACAACTTCCTAAACCATATGATATGGTTCGGCCTACTTGATTTAACCAAGCTAGGGATGTTAAAATTTTACAAACTTTTGGATTAGTGATCCTTAAGTAGTAGAATGACAAAATCAATGATAATAAACCAAGAACTTGAACAAAACCATCTAACTCCATGAGTTAGGGTTTCTGGCCTTGACACAAAAAATTGAGCTAGGAATTTCATTTGATTTCCATCTCTTGGATTCAACAAACATAGATAGTATAGAGATGAAATCAACTGTCACAAGACAAAAATTGAATCAAAATCCATTTATTCCAAAATCTTAGGGTTTCAGCCACTAATATAAAAATAGATTAGAAGTTTATTTGGTTTCTTAATAAATTGTATTCAATAACCATAAAGATTAAAAATATGAAATCAAGTATCATTTAACAAACTTTGAAGCAAAACCCATTTACACCCAAAACTAGGGTTTTCGGCCATGCATGAAGAAATAGGGAGAAAATTTCTTGTGGGTCCATGCTTCTAGATGATGAATATATGCATCATGATGAGTTCATAGCAATTGGTTTCAAATCAAATGGATTTTTCTTCAATTTTCTAGAGATTTTTGAAGATTGGATCTAGAAATTGAAAAAGTGATGTTCATGGCATGAAATCATGAAATGAATGAAGAAGAAGGCTTGATTGATCATGGAGAGAAGAGATTACCACTTGAAGCTTGAAGAAAGTGATAAATAACATGATGTTCTTAAGTGTTCTTAGAGAAAAGTGTTTATGTTAATGAAAAAGATGACTTGAAATGAAGAAAAAATTGCCAAAGTCTTGCTAAATGGAGGGGATGACAGCGCACATAAGGATGAAGGGAGGGTATTTTTGTCCAAATAAATTGCCTTGGGGACAAAATGGTAAAATCACTTAGGGACTAACTTGTAATTCCTTTAAAGACTAAGGGCATTTAGGACATCTCACACCCAAAGTAATCATGACAAACTTGTGGTGGGTAAGTGTAGCAGATGTGGCTGATTTTGCACCAAAAAATAGGAAGGAGAAGCAAATTTGAAGTTGTCTTGCCTTAACCATGGTTAATATTTAACTAGGATAGGTTAGGTTAAGGGCATTTTGGTCTTTTCACACTTAAACTCATCATTATATGAATTAAATGCTAGGTGAGTCACCCTTATGACTCACCACCCTAGGTGCTAGATGTCTCATCATCCGATGTCGTGTTTTGTCTCTACACATCCGTTCTCGACTCCGTCGATTACCCGATTTAGGTTTTACGCCCGGATAAGATATAATAACCTATTTATTTTTAAAATTTTAAAAATACCCACTATCGTTGGAAATGGGATATAAAATCTAACCATTTCGTTCTCGAGTAAAAATTAGGTTTTCTGGTCAGTAAAATTTTACTGTCAACGAAAACGCAGACCGTGTTCCGTCTGAATTTTCAACCCAAAATTTAACCATAACCTTATAAAAATAAGTATAGTATGAATATGACTTTGGTTTATCCAAAATCATTTTCTAAGTCTCGGATAAAAATATATATATTATATATTTATTACCGATATTAGAAAGTAGAAAAATCGGGATGTTACACTTCTGGTTCGGGTCGAATGAGTCAGCTTTCTTCCTGGGCATCCCATGTGGTTGCCAGGGCTCCTTCACTATCTTCTTTTAAAGTCCCTTCACCTTCCTTTTTGGGTTTGTCCATACTAACGCGGTAACAGATTCTGGACGTCATCTGGTTTCCCCTTATTGTGCATATCCTTCCTTTAGTTGTGGCAAATTTCATTGCTAGGTCGGGGGTAGAGACTATGGCTCCCAACACGTTTAATGCTGGTCATCCGATGATCATGTTGTATGCGGATGGGTAATCCACTACTAGGAACTTGGTCTTTATTGATTTAAACATCGAGTGTGTACCCAAAGTGAGCTTCAACCTTATGCACCATTTTGGTGTTATCCTCATCTCATGTGAATCCAATCAACTCCTCCTTATGTGGGATGAGTTCCTCTGGTGGCAACTTCAGCTTTTTGTACAAGTCTTGGAAAATGATGTCTGTCGAACTTCCTTGATCGACAGAATCGCCTCACCTCACAATTGGCTATGATCTCGGAAATGACTATTGGGTTGTCATGACCTTGGATAGTGGGGCCACAGTCGTTGCATCCAAAAGTGATATGAGGAATTTTGACATGTTTTCTTTTAAAAGTCTTTGTTTCTTGGGGGCCCCGAGGTTGCTTGATCGTTTTCCCCTGTTTCTGATGGCCTTTCTTTTTTTTTGAGTGAATCCCCCCGCGATTGTGAGCATCTTCTGATAATTGAACTGCCATACCTCCTGGGGGAGTGGTCGTAGTTGGCCTCTTATCTTCAGTGTTTTCCCTTGACCTTCATTTTGTCCTATTAGTGGCACGACGGGTTGTCGCGGGGTTGTTTCCACATAATCCTTCAAATTTGATGCTTTGTCGTACACTGATAAGCCTTTGGCTTATCTAGTTTTATAACTAGATGGACTGTGGTTTTTGTGCAAATTATTCGAGTTCAATCTCGTTTTTGCCCAAATTTAGCCTTGTTTGTTCCTAAGTTAGACTTTGACTCGTTCTAGGAATTTTTAGTAGTTTTTAGTTTATTTTGAATAGAATTACGCTTTTGTTTTTTTTTTGTTATTTCAGGTCAATAAGTGAAGCTCTGAGAATCAAGGAAAGTCAAGAAGCAGTGGAAAAAGCACTTCTGGAGATACTCGCCTCGCGATTGGATGCTCGCCTCGCGATCCTGAACATCAGATAAAGCAAAGAATAATCATCACTCGGCTCGCCCCCCGCGAACAGGATGCTCGCCTCGCGAATCATGGAGACCTGGAAGTCAGAGACCATCATGGCCTAGCCGTGATGAAGGTCACAGCATAGAATTGAAGTCTCGCCCCGCGAGAGTTTGAAGACCCTGGAAGACAGAGATCATCACGGCCTAGCCGTGATGAAGGTCACGGCTGTGACAGATTGAAGTTGGAAGACTCGCCCCGCGAATACACTCTCGCCTCGCGAGAATCCAAAATTGAAAGCGCGCCAAAACTAATGTTCGCCTCGCTAAAGGTGGTTCGCCCCGCGAGCGTCCGAGAACCAGAATCCTTATTTAAAGGCTGTTTCAGATCAGAATGAGGATCCAAGTTTTTCCACTTGTTTTAGATCAGATTTTGTGCGAATCCTTGTTATTCTGGAGCTGCGTCTCCCTTTTCTTTTCTTTTCTTATTTTCTTATGGAGATTATTGCTGATTGTTCGTTTGTCGTCACGGGCATGAGGAACTAATCCCCTCGTCCGAGGGATCAATGAAGCCGCCCATGGCGGTATAGTGTTCATGTGATGTATGTTTTTCTCCCCTTCTCTCAATGAATGTTTTCCAATTCTGATTTGAATGCATTGATCATATGTATTGCGTGATTAACTAGTTAAACGTGTTTGAGGCTGATCGGCGATTCGCGTTTTAGAACTTGGATTGGGATCACTAATCGAATAATGAGCACGACAGTGGATTTAGGAGATTAGTGCAACCTTATAGGGAACAAGAATTAATAGAATTCGAGATTAGGATTATGAGACCTAGTAAGTAATTAATCCAATCGTCGAATACGTCCTATTGAGCACGACAGTGGATATAGGAGAAATTGGGGGTCCCGGTTGACATTGTAATTGAATTTAGGGAGGAATTCATAATCACTTGGGTACTATACATGATTGGGTAGGTGGATTTGAGACCTTGGATATTTTAATTTCAGATTTTTTAGTTAATTATTTTATTAGATTTGTTGATTTGAATTCAATCCTATCTTCTCTCTCAACCACCTTCCCTCACTTGACCAACTTATCCGATTTCCCACGGATTAGTTGAATTGGTAGCCCAATCCTTGTGTTCGACCTCGGTAATTTCTTACCGTGTTTATTTTATTACTTGCGACGACCCGGTACACTTGCCGGTGACTCATCAACAAGTTTTTGGCGCCGTTGCCGGGGATTGGCACAACCAATTTTCCTAATTTTTAGGAAATTTGATTGATTGGTTAAGTTGATTTTATTTTTATTTTTATTGTTTACTATTTCTCTCTACTTCTTTGATTCCACTTGGTCTTGCCGTGTTTTTGTATGTGAGGTACCCTTTCACAAGAGGACCTGCTATTTGATTCAGAGATCACCAAGACTGAGAAGCGCTTAAGGAAGGAAGTCAGAGAAAGAAAGAGGCTGGAAGCAATTAATCTTGAGAGGATGGCCGAAGAAAATCCTCCTCCTCCTCGTTACAAGCCTCTCTTCGAGTACAGTCTACCCAACTTGGGTGATTGTGATTCTTCCATTGTGAGAGGCAACCTCAATACAGACTCCTTCAGAGTGGAAGGATGTGTCACAGCCTATATTCGTGAGAATCAGTTTGATGGGAGTGGCAGACAAGACCCTCACAGGCACATCACCCACTTCCTTAAAGCTTGTGACTTACAGAAGACAAGAGGAGTCTCACAAGATGAGTTTCGCTTGCGACTATTCCCTCTCTCTCTTAGGGATGTCGCTCGCGATTGGTTTGACAGCTTGGATAGGAACAGTATCACAACATGGTAGCAAATGGCACAAAAGTTCCTAACTAAGTATTTTCCTCCTCAGAAAGCGGCCCAAGCAAGAGTATCCATTACATCGTTCAGACAGACAGAGGATGAAACTTTTAATGAAGCTTGGGAGAGGTATAATGTGCTTTTGAGAAAATGTCCTTCAGCTTTCTTTGACCCGGTCTCCAAGGTTCAACATTTCTTTAACGGGTTAAGGGGACGCTATCAGATGAATTGTGATGCCGCAACTGGCAGCTCTTTCTCCTACTTATCAGCTGAGGATGGATGGGCATTATTGGAGAAGATGTCATATAATGATTACAACCGTGGAAGGGAAACCTCAAGTGGAATCAGTTCTGCAACAATGGAGGCCATTCTTGAGCAAAACAGATTGTTGAAGATGCAGATTGAGGCTTTGTCTGGGAACAAGAAAGTTAATGTGATACACGAGGGAATGCCTCCGGGTTGTGAAAATTGTAATGGAGATCATGACACTCGGAGCTGCCCGTTCAACTTCTCTCAGGAACATGTGGACTCATGCCACAACTTCTATGACACTGTGCCCCAGAACAACTATCAGAGGAACAGACAGAATGACTACAGTCAGAATCAGAATAGGGGATATATGAGGAGAGACCATCCGGGTTTCGCTTGGAGTGATGCTAGTGGTGGTCTAACCGGGCAACAACAACCTCAACAGGGTCTGAGGGCAAACATTGGAATCCAGGAGCGCAATACTCAGCAGGCTCTTCCGGGGCCTAATCAATTGCAAATGACAGATAGTGGAAGGCAGCCTTGGGAATTGGCTTTTGAAAAGATGAGCGCAACAGTTGACAAGGTGAGCGCAACAGTTGACAAGTTGGCAATCAACACAGACAAGGTGAATACGACAGTTGACAAGTTGGCAATGCATACAGGGGCGACAATTCACAATCTAGAGATGCAGATAGCTCAGCTCGCAAAGCAACTGAATGAGCGTCTCCCAGGCACCTTCCCAAGTGATACCGAGAACAACCCTAAGAACCAATGCAACGCCATAACAACTAGAAGTGGTAGGGAGTTGGGATCTAACAGGGGAGGAACTGGTTCTCAAGAAGACAAGGCCTCAGAGCAACCACATGTTGAGGAAGAGCAACATGAGAAAGAGGAGTGGGCAAGAGACAAGGCACCGGAGCAAGGGGGGAGGTTAAAACTTGTAGATGAAGAGTTCCGAAAGAAGAAGTGGGTTGAACCCCAGGACCTCCCGCCCTACATGAAGGTACCATATCCTGAGAGATTGAAGAAGCCTCAACAGGATAAGCAGTTCAACAAATTCCTTGATGTCTTCCGCAAACTTCAGATTAACATTCCATTTGCGGATGCCTTGGAACAGATGCCATCTTATGCTCGGTTTATGAAGGAGCTTCTCTCCAAGAAGCGGAAAATAGTGGATGAGGAAACGGTTGCTTTGACCGAGGAATGTAGTGCCATTCTTCAGAGAAAACTACCTCCAAAGTTGAAGGATCCCGGTTCTTTTTCTATACCATGCACCATTGGGGAGATGACTCTAGGGAAGGCATTGTGTGATCTAGGGGCAAGCATCAACTTGATGCCCCTCTCTATGATGAAGAAATTGGGGATCAAATAATTCAAGGATACACGGATGTCACTCCAACTGGCCGATCGCTCTATAAAATATCCTTATGGGGTGGTCGAAGACTTGTTAGTAAAAGTGGACAAGCTCATATTTCCGGTGGACTTTGTAGTGCTTGATATGGATGAAGACGCCGAGGTCCCTCTCATATTGGGTAGGCCCTTCTTGGCCACTGGGCGTGCCTTGATAGATGTGCAAGAAGGGAAACTCACTCTAAAGGTGCAAGATGAGAATGTAGTCTTCAATGTCTTCGAAGCAATGAAGCACCCCATTGAGAGGTCGGATGTGTATCGAGTGGATATGGTGGATTCGATTGTCAAGGCAAGGGCCACTAGAGAAGCCCATGGTTCTTCACTTGCACAAGTGTTGGTAAAATCCCATGATGATGATAGTGAGGAAGAAGACCCTTTGGAGGATGAGGACTATCTTGAGTGCTTGAAACACATGGAAGCTTTACCGAGTCTCCCAAGGGATGAATGTGCAAAGGAAAAGCTCAACAAGGAAAGAATGGAAGAAGATGACAAGGCACCGGAATTGAAGCAACTCCCAACCCACTTAAAGTATGCATTCTTGGGGGAGAGGGGACAACATCCGGTAATCATTAGCAATGCCTTGAAAAAAGATGAAGAAGAGAAGCTATTAAGAGTTCTTAGGGAACACAAATCCGCCATTGGGTGGAAGATTTCGGACCTAAAAGGTATAAGCCCCTCCCTATGCATGCATAAGATTTTGATGGAGGATGATCATAAGCCAGTGGTTCAACCACAAAGACGGTTAAATCCCATCATGAAAGAAGCTGTGCGTAAGGAAGTGATTAAACTTTTGGATGCCGGAATCATCTAACCAATCTCGGATAGTAAATGGGTTAGTCCAATTCATGTGGTCCCAAAGAAAGGAGGCACCACAGTGGTGGTCAATGAAAGCAATGAATTGATCCCAACAAGGACCATCACGGGGTGGAGAGTATGTATCGACTATAGAAAGCTAAATGAAGCCACAAGGAAAGATCACTTCCCTCTTCCCTTCATTGATCAAATGCTAGAAAGGTTAGCCGGACATGAATACTATTGTTTTTTGGATGGTTACTCCGGCTATAATCAAATTGTGGTAGATCCTCAAGATCAAGAGAAGACGGCTTTCACGTGTCCCTATGGAGTCTTTGCCTATAGGAGGATGCCATTTGGATTGTGCAACGCTCTTGCTACTTTCCAAAGGTGCATGCTTTCTATTTTCTCGGACATGGTGGAGAAATGCATTGAGGTGTTCATGGATGACTTCTCGGTCTTTGGGACCTCATATGACAATTGCTTGCAGAACTTGACTTTGGTGCTTAAAAGGTGCCAAGAGACTAACCTTGTGCTCAATTGGGAGAAATGCCACTTCATGGTCAAGGAAGGTATAGTCTTGGGGCACAAAATTTCCCAAAGGGGGATTGAAGTTGATAAAGCAAAGATTGAGCTGATTGAGAAGCTTCCCCCACCAACGAATGTAAAGGGGGTGAGGAGTTTTTTGGGGCATGTCGGTTTCTACCGGAGATTCATCAAGGACTTCTCCAAAATCGCAAGGCCGCTGTGTGACCTTCTTGTGAAGGATGTATCCTTTGAGTTTAATGCTTCTTGTTTAAATGCCTTCACTATTTTGAAAAATATGCTTGTCACCGCACCCATAATCACTGCGCCTAATTGGAATTTACCTTTTGAAATCATGTGTGATGCTAGTGATTATGCGGTGGGGGCAGTTTTGGGACAAAGGGTGGAAAAATTAGCTCATGTCATTTATTATGCAAGTAAGGTTTTGAATGAGGCACAAGTGATGAGTGTGATTCCACCTCATCTTTGTCCATTATTTTGCATGCATTTTCATGTAGTTTAGGCATATTTTTATTAGATTTTAGGTTAATTTTCCTTTGGAACGGGTAAGGCGGTTTTCGTGTGTTGTTTTGCAGATATCAAGGGTAAATTGCTCAAGATCAACCATGATGAAGTTTGGATGAAGATGGAGCTTTAAAACTGAAGAAAATAAGCCAAACAGAGCCCATCACGGCCTAGCCGTGATGCCCATCACGGCCATGATCGAGCAAAACTGAAAAAGAAGAAAGGCTGAAGTCAGAGTCTGTCACGGCCTAGCCGTGATAGCCATCACGGCCGTGACCCAAAACCACCACAAGTCAGAGCACATCACGGCCCAGCCGTGATGGCCATCACGGCCGTGACGCGCTTTACTTGGATCTGAAGAAACCGAAATAGATCAGATTTTGAGTTGGTTTGGGACTCTAACTTCCCCATTTCTATAAATATGGACCAAGGCATCAGATCTGAGGATATCACACATTGGGGGCTACCACTCTAGGCATAGATTATAGATCTCTTCTCTTCTTCTCCTCTTTTCTCTTTTTCTGATTTTCACTATGTTGTCAACCCAGCTTGTCATCTCGATGGCAAGACTGGAGTAGTAGTTTGTTTCTAGGGACTAGGGCTCTGCCCGAGGTTTGTAAATGATGTTGATTTGATGTAAAATCGTTGTTGATTTCATTATTGTTTTAGATCTGATTTCTAGTGTGTTAATCACTCATAAATTTCGGCAACCGCTTATTTGCGTGACGTAGACGTTCTAAGGAGGAACCTAGCGGTGAACTTAGGATTTCTAGGGTGTTTCACTCGTAAAGCCCGGCGGCCACTGGTTTGTGAGATGCGGATGATCCAAGGAAGAACCTAGCGGTGAACTTAGGTTATTTGCATGACTGAGACATTTCAAGGAGGAACCTAGCGGTGAACTTGGGTGTCGGACCTATAGAAGTCAGACTTGGGACTGAAATCACGAGAGTTAGAAGCCGTCCCTCGAGGAGCAACGAGTTGTCACGAACGCTAAGGGTCCAATCTGGGATCGACTACCACGAGAGTAGGGGTCGGGTCAATTGGGCACGGCTTTTGTAACCCGAGAGGGAGCTTAAGCTATCAGAGGATAAACTCGCCTTCAAGGCAATTTCGGTAATCAACAAAGGTAAATCAGATTAGCAACATAAACAACCTCAAAGGTAACCCAAATCCCTAGGAATCCGTTTAAATCGAAAACCCCAAAAACATTTGTTTTCTGCTCGTCTATCTTTTAATTTCAAATTCAAACCAATTTCAAAATCCTTTTTACAAAGTCCAGATCTAATCGATTCGAAAACCGATTGCGATTCGAGAACACAGTCTCTGTGGGTTCGATATCTTTTATTACTTGACGGCAGTCCGGTACACTTGCCGGATTCGCACGCGCGCGTTGACTTACGCGACATCAAGTTTTTGGCGCCGTTGCCGGGGACTGTGCCTTTTCGAATTTCAATTAGTTTTTAAACTGATTTTTCTGGACCCTTTTCTTTTTATTTGATTTTTATTTCTGAAAAAAAAAATAAAAAACATTCTTTTCCTTCTATTGTATCCATCTCTCTGTGTGTTATATGCAAAGATCCCTAAGTCTTGGGAGCCTTAGTGAGATTGATCCGGAGATCGAGAGGACCTTCCACAGACGTAGAAGACTACTAAGAGAGGAAGAAAGGTTAAGTCCCGTTCCACTCATGGCGAATCAACCGGAGACAAAGCCTTTGAAGGACTACGCAGCCCCAAATGCGAGAGGCTTGAGAACTGGGATTGCAAGGCCAGAGATTGAGGCGGAAAACTATACCATACCACCTATGCTAATCAACATGATTAGGCAACATCAATTCGGAGGATTGCCTTCGGAGGACCCGACCGATCATATAGAAACATTCTTAGAGTTCACCGATGCAATCCGGATTAATGGAGCCTCAGTCGATGTTGTGCGTTTGAGATTGTTCCCCTCATCTCTCACTGGAAAGGCGAAGGCCTGGCTTAAGCAAATCCCCGCTAACACTTTGACTACTTGGGACCAATTGGAGCAGGCGTTCTTGGAGAAATTCTTCCCTCCATCCAAGACGGCCTACATAAGAACCCAGATCACCGGCTTCTTCCAGAAAGACGGAGAATCATTATCGGAAGCTTGGGATCGATACAAGGGACTGCTGGAGTCGTGCCCACATCACGGACTCGAGAGGTGGTTAATAGTGCACACCTTCTATAACGGATTGGATTACTCTTCGAAGGTGTCACTAGATTCTGCAGCCGGTGGAGCGTTTATGAATAGGCCTCTCACTGAGGCATTCAACATCATCGAGAATGTCGCCACCAACTACCACCAATGGGGATCCGAAAGAGGTAATAACCCGAACAAGATTTCGGGGGGTAAGTTTGAAGTAAGTAGCATTGATCTGATTATTTCTAAATTTGACTCACTAAATAAACGATTAGATAAGATTGAAAGAGCTAATGTGAGTGCAATAGGTGCTACTAACCTTGTTTGTGAGATTTGTGGAATGCAGGGACATGACATGATGGGATGCCCACATGGATCCGGCGCTTCGGGTGAGCAAGTGAACTCTTGTAACAACTACTACGATACGAACCCGAAGCTGCCCAACTATGCTCCCCCAAATCCCTACAACCAAAGAAGAAACAACCCTTACCTCTCCTACGGCAACTACAGCAACACGCTTAATCATGAGTTCCAAGAGGGTCAAGGTAATAAGAGAGCAGCACCGGGGTATCCTCAGGTACAAAGATCTAAACTCGAGACTTTATTTGAAAGTTTTGTCGAAACTCAGACAAAACAGAATGAGGAGTTTAGACAACAAGGAAGAGCAGTGAGTGAGGCAATAAAGGATCTAGCATCTAAGGTAGACAACTTAGCAACTCATAACAAGATGCTAGAAAACCAGATTGCCCAACAAGCCAGCACGTACTCGAGACCTAAGGGCATGCGTTCCGGGCAACCCGAAGCAAATCCCAATGAGCATTGCAATGTCATACACTTGAGGGATGATAAGCTTGGGGTGGGGGTAGCTGAAATGGAGGTGGAACCGGAGGAGGACATGAGCGAAGATGAAGATCCAGAACCAAAGTACGTCCCTCCACCACCGTACCAACCCCCGATACCTTTCCCACAAAGGTTGGTAAGGAAAAAGCAAGTAGATGTAGAGATTAAAATGCCTACTAAACTGAAAGACCCAGGTAGTTTCTCCATCTCTTGCTCGATCGAACAACTGCAAATTGACCAAGCCTTATGTGACTTAGGGGCTAGCACGAGTTTGATGTCCCTCACTATCATGGAAAGGTTGGGAAGCAAAGAGTTGAGACCATTCAAATTCCCCTTACAATTTGCGGATGGCTCAACTAGGACTCCTCTAGGCATACTAGAGAATGTTCCTGTAAAGGTAGGGAAAATTCTCATCCCTACCGACTTCCTGGTATTGGACATGAAAGGGAATTCTAAATTCCCCATCATTTTAGGAAGGCCATTCTTGGCAACCGCTGGAGCATTAATAGACGTAAGGAATGGCAAACTCTCTCTAAATGTAGAGGAAGGTAGGGTAAATTTTCAGTTGACTAACTCTTGTAACAACCCTCCTTTTGAGAGCCATGTGTGCAGAATTGATGAAAAGACTCCAGCGGTAGAGAAAGAACTTAGCATGGAAGCAACCCCAAAGATACGCATGGTTGAAGATGCACCCAGTGGTGAAGTCGGGATTGCTGTCCATGCAGAAACAAAACTTCCGCCGGGAGGAAGGAAGGCTAGGAAGCTCCGAGAGAAAAGAGCAAAGCAGAAGCATTATTGGCCGTATGAGCAGAAACGGCTATTTGAAGGAGCTCCATGGAAGAGAAGTGTGCCTGCACTTCTACGCCCAGCCGACCCCGGTTGACTTGAGGAAGTATGGTCAAGCTTAAGACCATAAATAAGCGCTTCTTGGGAGGCAACCCAAGTTTTTCTTTCCCTTTTTCCTTTTGTTTTTGATTTAACCTCTTGAATAATTTGAGAAGATCAAGAGGCAAAAATATCATTAATAGGTTTGTCTAGTGTTTTCGAGGTTGAGAAAGAGAAGAAGAGCATAAAAAGATAAAGTCGAGAGGCCATCACGCCCGGCCGTGACAATGGGTCACGGCCGTGATAAACTAAACAAGGGCACGAAAAGGATCACGGCCTAGCCGTGACAACCATCACGGGCGTGATGAGTAGGATGCCAAGGTCGAGAGCATCACGGCCTGGCCGTGATGCATATCACCAGCCGTGACAGGGGCAACTCCCGAGGACGGAATGATCACGGCCTGGCCGTGATGAGCCTCACGGCCGTGATAAAATTTCCACCCAAGTTTTGACTGGAATGTGAAGCCAACACCCGCTACCGACTCGGTAAGTTGTTCCAATTTTTCCTCCTCTCTCCGACTTGATTATTTACATTGGAGACAATGTAAGTAATCAAGCTTGGGGTAGGGGTATTTATTTTTGCATTTGCATTGTTGCATTCATATTGCATTCTCATAGGCATGGATTGGTATGATCACATTCTCTAGATTGCCCCTCACTTAGAACATGCATCCGATTGTGAGAACTTGGAGCCAAATGAATTGAGATAGTGAATTTTGAACCCAATTTTTCATTATTCTTGTGATATGGCTAAAAATAAAAAATTCTTGAGATAGTCATTTGATAGTTGATAATTAGCATGTGGTCCCTTAAACTTGTGTTCCTCACTGATTTTTGAACTACTAAATGTAAGATTTTGAGCCAAAAGGGGGTATTCACTAAATCTACCCCATTTCTTGTGATAGAGTGATTTAATTCCTCATGGACTGTATTTTCTAGAACTTGACTTGAAACCATTTCAAAACTTAAAAATTTTTGAAAACATTTTTGAATATGATTGAGGCACTAGGTATTTTTCCGGCCTCCCGAGCTTTGAATGATAAATGCTACCCCTTAGTTGCCCAATTTTGAGCCTAAAGATAAAATAATTTTCTTGGTACCATGAATTAATTTGATAAATAATGCTTGGTATGGCACCTTTTAAAGTTTTACAAAAAGGGTGATTGGTAGTTGGAAAAAGTATGGGAAGAAAAAGCTAGAAAGTAATTTCTCTTGAGCTATAAATCTCCCCTTCTCCAAACAAATAAAAATGAAATAAACAGAAAAAAATGGAGAAGGGGATGACAAAGAAAGTGAGAAATGAAAAAAAAAATTTAAATGAAGGAAGAAAGGTGGAAAAGTAAACCAAAGCCCAAAAAGGGGTATTTTAGAAGGTGTCATGCTTTGTAATGTTTGATAATCTGTCTAGCCTTCTTGAAATTCCCTTTCCTTGATTTTCCCACCTTACAATAAATCCCATGGCCACATTACAACCAAAGGAAAAGACCTCTTGATTCTTAAGTGTTTTCATAAATAAAGTAGAGATTTGGTTAATAGTCAAGCCTATGGTAAAATACTTTCCTTGAGGAAATTGAGTGAATTGTCAATAAACCCTAAAACACTTGAGTGAGGTGAGATGAGTGCCCAAATCAGTGAGAACATGAACTTGAAGAACCTAAGCTTCTAATTGGACTTGAACTTGATTATCTCTTGAGTGCTTATTAAAAATGCCTATTACTTGGATTAGCTTCTAGGGTTCTTAGTTCACTATCCATGCTCTGAATGATTTATATCTTATGGCCTGAGTAATTGCTTGAGGACAAGCAAAGTTTTAAGCTTGGGGTGATTTGATGAGTGTGATTCCACCTCATCTTTGTCCATCATTTTGCATGCATTTTCATGTAGTTTAGGCATATTTTTATTAGATTTTAGGTTAATTTTCCTTTGGAACGGGTAAGGCGGTTTTCGTGTGTTGTTTTGCAGATATCAAGGGTAAATTGCTCAAGATCAACCATGATGAAGTTTGGATGAAGATGAAGCTTTAAAACTGAAGAAAATGAGCCAAACAGAGCCCATCACGGCCTAGCCGTGATGCCCATCACGGCCATAATCGAGCAAAACTGAAAAAGAAGAAAGGCTGAAGTCAGAGTCTGTCACGGCCTAGCCGTGATAGCCATCACGGCCGTGACCCAAAACCACCACAAGTCAGAGCACATCACGGCCCAGCCGTGAAATTCTTCACGGGCCATGAAGCTGAGGTCTCGCGTCGCGAGAAATTGAATTTTCCAGAATTGGCAGAGGCAGAGACCGTCACGGCCTGGCCGTGATGACCATCACGGTCGTGACGCGCTTTACTTGGATCTGAAGAAACCGAAATAGATCAGATTTTGAGTTGGTTTGGGACTCTAACTTCCCCATTTCTATAAATATGGACCAAGGCATCAGATATGAGGATATCACACATTGGGGGCTACCACTCTAGGCATAGATTATAGATCTCTTCTCTTCTTCTCCTCTTTTCTCTTTTTCTGATTTTCACTATGTTGTTAACCCAGCTTGTCATCTCGATGGCAAGACTGGAGTAGTAGTTTGTTTCTAGGGACTAGGGCTCTGCCCGAGGTTTGTAAATGATGTTGATTTGATGTAAAATCGTTGTTGATTTCATTATTGTTTTAGATCTGATTTCTAGTGTGTTAATCACTCATAAATTTCGGCAACCGCTTATTTGCGTGACGTAGACGTTCTAAGGAGGAACCTAGCGGTGAACTTAGGATTTCTAGGGTGTTTCACTCGTAAAGCCCGGCGGCCACTGGTTTGTGAGATGCGGATGATCCAAGGAGGAACCTAGCGGTGAACTTAGGTTATTTGCATGACTGAGACATTTCAAGGAGGAACCTAGCGGTGAACTTGGGTGTCGGACCTATAGAAGTCAGACTTGGGACTGAAATCACGAGAGTTAGAAGCCGTCCCTCGAGGAGCAACGAGTTGTCACAGAACGCAAAGGGTCCAATCTGGGATCGACTACCACGAGAGTAGGGGTCGGGTCAATTGGGCACGGCTTTTGTAACCCGAGAGGGAGCTTAAGCTATCAGAGGATAAACTCGCCTTCAAGGCAATTTCGGTAATCAACAAAGGTAAATCAGATTAGCAACATAAACAACCTCAAAGGTAACCCAAATCCCTAGGAATCCGTTTAACTCGAAAACCCCAAAAACATTTGTTTTCTGCTCGTCTATCTTTTAATTTCAAATTCAAACCAATTTCAAAATCCTTTTTACAAAGTCCAGATCTAATCGATTCGAAAACCGATTGCGATTCGAGAACACAGTCTCTGTGGGTTCGATATCTTTTATTACTTGACGGCAGTCCGGTACACTTGCCGGATTCGCACGCGCGCGTTGACTTACGCGACATCAACAAGCTAATTATTCCACCACTGAAAAAGAACTACTTGCTGTGGTTTTTGCTTTAGATAAGTTTAGATCCTACATTGTGGGGTCTAAGATTGTTGTTTACACTGATCATGCGGCCATAAAACACTTGATGACAAAACAAGAGGCCAAACCTAGATTAATACGGTGGATTCTTCTTTTGTAGGAATTTGATATCGAGATTAGGGACAGGAAGGGATCCGACAATGGTGTGGCGGACCACTTATCTAGGTTGGTCAATCCCGACACCAAGGAGGAATTGTTAGACATCAAGGAAGAATTTCCTGATGAAAAGCTGTTTGCACTTATTGAAAATTCCCCTCCTTGGTTCGCGGACATGGCCAATTTCAAATCTTCAAATGTGGTTCCGCAAGGTTTGACTAGTCAGCAAAGGAAGAAGTTCTTCTCGGATGCAAGGTACTATGTGTGGGAGGACCCATATCTTTTCAAGCAATGCTCGGATGGGATCCTAAGAAGGTGCATTCCCCATGACCAAATCGGAAACGTGTTGTGGCATTGTCATAGCTCGGATTATGGTGGGCACTATGGGGAAAGAAGACAATGAGAAAATCCTCCAAAGCGGGTTTTATTGGCCAAATCTCTTCAAGGATGCCCACACTTTTGTTGAGAACTGTGATCGTTGCCAAAGAGCTGGCAACATCTCCAAGCGGCATGAGCTCCCCTTGAATAGCATGCTTGAAGTAGAACTCTTTGATGTATGGGGGATAGATTTCATGGGACCATTCCCACCATCTTTCTCCTATCAATACATTTTGGTGGCTGTGGACTACGTGTCAAAGTGGGTAGAAGCAATCCCAACAACCACGGATGATGTGCGGGTAGTCATGGAATTCCTAAGGCGCAATATCTTCACAAGGTTTGGGGTTCCTAGAGTGTTGATTAGTGATGGGGGATCCCACTTTTGCAACAATCAAATGCACAAGCTTCTTGAGAAGTATGGGGTCAAGCATAGAATCTCTACTCCTTATCATCCTCATACCAATGGGCAAGCGGAGGTATCCAACCGTGAGTTGAAGCGTATTCTTGAGAAAACCGTCAACTCCTCACGGAAGGATTGGTCAAAAAAGTTAGATGATGCCTTATGGGCTTATAGGGCTGCCTTCAAGACTCCAATTGGAAGGTCTCCTTACAATTTGGTGTTTGGAAAGGCGTGCCACCTGCCGGTGGAGTTGGAGGAAAAGTCTTATTGGGCAATTCGAGAACTCAACTTCGATTTGATGAAGGCCGGTGAGAAGAGGCTTCTGGACTTAAATGAGTTGTCCGAAATCCGCATGCAAGCATACGAAAATGCAAGAATCTACAAAGAGAGGACTAAGGCATGGCATGACAAGCACATCTTGCCTAGGAGGTTTGAGGCAGGACAAATGGTACTTCTTTATAACTCAAGGCTGAGACTCTTTCCTGGGAAGCTGAAGTCAAAGTGGTCAGGACCATACAAGGTCCTCCATGTTTTTCCACACGGAGCAGTAGAGTTAGAAGGGGCCTCTGGAAATTTCAAGGTAAATGGTCAAAGACTAAAGCATTATCATGGAGAACCAATCCCAAATGGCAAGCAAGTGCTTTTTCTGAGTTAACCCTTAGGGGGCAACTTGAGTCAGGCTCGGGACGTTAAACAAGCGCTACTTGGGAGGCAACCCAAGCTAGGTATCCTTTGGTTTTAGTTTATGTCATTATCATTTATATTATTAAAAAAAAAAAGAGAAGCTTGATTCGCCACGCGAATCCACTGTGGCCGCGCGAGACAGAAGCCCTGAACCTCAGCGCCTTACTCACGTTTCTGTCTCGCGACGCGAGGTCTACTTTCGCCTCGCGATTCTGGGCATCATCATCTGTTGGAATTCCAGATTCGCCTCGCGAATCTGCAATTAAGGTTTTAATTTGCAGGAGTTCTTGCAAGATGCTATGCAATAGAAGGAAGGCCGTGAGACCAATTGGATGAGGAGGCAACCATGGAAACTTGATCAGGGAGTATCCTCTCCTCTCCTCATTTTTGTTTTGTTTTTGTTTTTGCTTTTTGTTTTGTTTTTTTGTTTGTCACTCTTGAATAATTTGAGAAGATCAAGAGTTTTTGTATGAATGTTGTGTCGGCAAGCTTGTTGGAATTTAATTAAATTGAGCATAGATTGATTGCATGAATTATATTGACCGTCGATGATTTCCCCCTAGGTTCTGAAAATATAAAATTGATCCCCATGTGAAAAATTGAAAATTGAACTTTGAGAATTTTATTGTGATTACTTGATTTATGATAAGTTTGGGGTGAGGGGGTGCACACATTAGGAATCGTATCTCGGTCAAACAATTTTGCAAAATGTCCAGGTGAGGATTTGAGCCTCCAACTTTGTTTTTGATTGTGTGAATCACTTTTAAGTTGCATTTTCCCGAATTTGCTTGAATCTCTTCATGGTTTGCATGTTTATGTGTTGCATCAAATGATTTAGGCAATTTTCTTTGAATAACTACTTGGCCTAAAAAGAACCAACCCGAATGCATGTTCCCTAGTTAACCACATTGAGCCTAATTAGCCTATTGTTTCTTGATGACCCTATATTACAAGCCAAAATCTGAAAGACCATGTTAACCCAATCTTAGGATTAGAAGAGCATGGACACTTAGCAAGAGAAGGGTTGTGGGAAACTAAGTTTGGGGTGGCTACAAGGTGATGTGTCATATTGGGGGTGAGAAAAAGAAAAATAAAGGTTGATTAAAAAAAAATTGCCAAAAGAAAAGGGGCAAAAATAAAAATAAAAAAAAATAGCAAGGAAAATGTTGTAGTCACCCGAGGCAAAAAGAAAAATAGAAAAAGGAATTTGAGTGGAAAATGTGTTTAATGCTCATGCTCTCTTAGTTCCTAGGGACTTAAGCCTAGTATCCTTGAATATCCTACCCTCAGCTAGGCCCCATTACAACCTTGATAAGACCTTCTGATGTTGCATGCATGTTTTTGTGGGAACCATTTTTAAGATGAAAATCAAATTCATGGGAAGTGCTCTTGATATGTGAAATTGAGGGAAAAGTTGATAGCCTAGACAAATTTGAGCGAATGAGTGAAATTTTACATACCCTTGTGAGGAAGGCAGCTGTTTGAAATTGGTGATCTTCCTTTTTGTGTGTGACCCTGATCCTCAACTTAGATTAATGATTGCATGAATGATAAAGTTCTCAATTGTTTAAAGTAAATGAATGTGGGGATTACGTTAATGTAGGGGGGAAATCATTGGAGAAAAAACTGTTTTGAGTGCATGAAATTTGTGCGAATTCGATTGACTCCATTAAGCTTGCCAAGTCTTGAGTCGTTTTTGAGTTTTAGCTTGCTTGGGGACAAGCAAGGTTTAAGTTTGGGGTGTTTTGATAAGCCTTTGGCTTATCTAGTTTTATAACTAGATGGACTGTGGTTTTTGTGCAAATTATTCGAGTTCAATCTCGTTTTCGCCCAAATTTAGCCTTGTTTGTTCCTAAGTTAGACTTTGACTCGTTCTAGGAATTTTTAGTAGTTTTTAGTTTATTTTGAATAGAATTACGCTTTTGTTTTCTTTTGTTATTTCAGGTCAATAAGTGAAGCTCTGAGAATCAAGGAAAGTCAAGAAGCAGTGGAAAAAGCACTTCTGGAGATACTCGCCTCGCGATTGGATGCTCGCCTCGCTATCCTGAACATCAGATAAAGCAGCAACAGTCATCACTCTGGCTCGCCCCGCGAATAGGATGCTCGCCTCGCGAATCATGGAGACCTGGAAGTCAGAGACCATCACGGCCTAGCCATGATGAAGGTCACAACATAGAATTGAAGTCTCGCCCCGCGAGGGTCAGATCGCCTCGCGAGAGTTTGAAGACCCTGGAAGACAGAGATCATCACGGCCTAACCGTGATGAAGGTCACGGCTGTGACAGATTGAAGTTGGAAGACTCGCCCCGCGAATACACTCTCGCCTCGCGAGAATCCAAAATTGAAAGCGCGCCAAAACTAATGTTCGCCTCGCTAAAGGTGGTTCGCCCCGCGAGCGTCCGAGAACCAGAATCCTTATTTAAAGGCTGTTTCAGATCAGAATGAGGATCCAAGTTTTTCCACTTGTTTTAGATCAGATTTTGTGCGAATCCTTGTTATTCTGGAGCTGCGTCTCCCTTTTCTTTTCTTTTCTTTTCTTATTTTCTTATGGAGATTATTGCCGATTGTTCGTTTGTCGTCACGGGCATGAGGAACTAATCCCCTCGTCCGAGGGATCAATGAAGCCGCCCATGGCGGTATAGTGTTCATGTGATGTATGTTTTTCTCCCCTTCTCTCAATGAATGTTTTCCAATTCTGATTTGAATGCATTGATCATATGTATTGCGTGATTAACTAGTTAAACGTGTTTGAGGCTGATCGGCGATTCGCGTTTTAGAACTTGGATTGGGATCACTAATCGAATAATGAGCACGACAGTGGATTTAGGAGATTAGTGCAACCTTATAGGGAACAAGAATTAATAGAATTCGAGATTAGGATTATGAGACCTAGTAAGTAATTAATCCAATCGTCGAATACGTCCTATTGAGCACGACAGTGGATATAGGAGAAATTGGGGGTCCCGGTTGACATTGTAATTGAATTTAGGGAGGAATTCATAATCACTTGGGTACTATACATGATTGGGTAGGTGGATTTGAGACCTTGGATATTTTAATTTCAGATTTTTTAGTTAATTATTTTATTAGATTTGTTAATTTGAATTCAATCCTATCTTCTCTCTCAACCACCTTCCCTCACTTGACCAACTTATCCGATTTCCCACGGATTAGTTGAATTGGTAGCCCAATCCTTGTGTTCGACCTCGGTAATTTCTTACCGTGTTTATTTTATTACTTGCGACGACCCGGTACACTTGCCGGTGACTCATCAACATACACCTCCAAGTTGTATGACTATTTGAGGACCGCGGACACTCGGGGGAGCGCGATCTCACAGGTGGACAAGCGTCCAACCGGCACTTCCGTCGGCTTCCCAGATTGTTGGTGATCTTGGGTTCCGTCAATAGTTATTCGAATCGACTGACCTATCCCAGGTGATGACTCCTGACATACGGGATCAGGCTTGGAAGGTACATCTGGCCTCAGAGCCGTGATCATGTGCTCCTGTGTCCATATCACCTTCTTTTGTCCATGGAGCCTCCTTGGTAGTCCCTGTCGACAGGGGGATCGCTTTCCTTTCGGGTGAAGCGGGATGCCTGCCTTCATCCTTCTCCCCTCGCTTTTGGGCTGAGAACAAGCTTCGAATCCAGTCTCGCCTTGTACTCCGGGAGTCGGGTGAAGTATTATGTTTTCCTGGTATGGTCCGTCTTCTTGTAGTTACCATGTTGTTGGGAGTAGAAGTTCACAGTTCCCACAGACGGCGTCAATGTTCACGTCATAAACCAAAACTCAATAGTGTCACTTCTGGTATTGGGCCTCTGTTGATTTGGCCCAATATTCTGGGTCTTTCTTCTTCTTCTCCTCCTCCTCCTTTAGTTCCTTCGTGTTGAACCGAATGAGGGTGGTACCTACGAAGACACTCCGATGCTTAAGTCAGCAATGGTCTTGCAGATAGTATATAGTGTTTGTGTAAAGTGAAATTGCATACCTTCTCCTTTGGTGGAGACTTTTCTTATAACCTTGTCTTGGGGTTCAACCCTGGTGGCTTCCAAGCATGCTGCCCCATGCCTCGTGGCTAGAGTTGGGTATACGGACCAGTCCGGTCCACATTGGTCCGTACCGAAACGGACCGGACCGAAAAGCTGGCATGATAAATGGACTTTAAAAAAGAGTCCACGTCCAGACGCATAGTCCGTGGACTCATCAACAATATTTTTTTTGCCAAACATCAATAACCAAATAAAGGTTAATATGATGACAACTACAATTTTACATCAACTACAATTTTTCAATCTCAAAATACAAATTCATCAATATAACTAAATATCATGTTTTGATCACAAGATCCACTTTGGAATCTCATTCCCGTACTTCTTCTCGCCAACAAATGCAATAGCACTCTTCTTCCTTTCCAGAAGCTACACTTATTTTTTTCACATCAACTAAGGAAAGAAAAGAAAAAAAGGAAAAAAGAAAGAAAGGATAAAAAAAAGCCATTTCTCAAGCATAATCACAATTCACAATTAGGTGCCACTCACTTTTCTTTCTTCATTTGTTTACCTATCTGTCACAAGTCGGCTAGATAGGGACCTTGAAGAACTCTGATCACAGAAGATGAAGCCGTGTGGGTCGTGGCCGCGTCGGAGCTGGTTGCGTAGGGTAGGGTGTGGCGGCGTGGGGGCTGTCGCGTTGGCGAAACCACAGGCGGAATGCCGGAATGGTGACTGAGGCGGAATGGTTGGTGACGGTAAGGCTCTGAGGACAGGAATAAGGGATTATTAGGGTTATGATGATAAAACATGAGATGGGAATATAGGATTGGGCTATCTGGTCCCTTTTTTTGGGGCCCAACATAGTTAAATTTTTTGTTTTAATTAAAAGTGTACAGTCCGCGGATAGGTCCGCAAATGCGCGGACCGAGTCCGTTAAACCCGCGGGTTAAACGGACCGGACCCAAAAATCCCGCATTTAAATGGACTCGTATATTAGGGTGTCAAAGTCCGCGCGGACTGCGGGTTAAACAGATTGTCCGCTGACCCAGGTCCATATACCCAACTCTACTCGTGGCGTGTTAATCTTTCTGATCCAGTATAATAGGGTGTCCATAATGATGGTTCTGGATAGATAATCACGTATGTTAGGAGAAAAGAGGCAGTTTTACTCTTCCTCTCAAATGCACGCGGGGACAAATATGATTAGGTTCCTTCCCGAGGCGGGAAAGTCCAGTGTGTACGGAAATAGCCAGGCAATTTAGGTCGACCGGAGCAGTTTACCCGGTTTAAGGTGCTTTATGGGCTAGTTTTGTCGGGTTGAGCCCTTCTTGGGCCTAAAATGGGGAAGAGCCTCGGGCACTGTTATTTTAGGACTGGAACAGGTACATATATTATGTGTACATTACTATGGTATGATCGATGTATTACAAAATTTTAATTTCATTAATTAAATAATAAAAAAACTCAAATTACTTTTTATGTATTTCAATGTAAATGAATTTAGATTGAAATTTAACAATATATTGATAAATTGATATTAATGATATTTCTGACATTTAATTTTCAAAAACTAAAAAATGTTTAAATATTGAAGTTCAATGTGTTAAACGGAACTATAAAGTCTAAGGTACAACTGCCTCAAAAGGAAAGACCCTACAGCTGGTCAAACTAATGATAGCCATTGAGGAGACCTCCAGGGTCATCCCCACTATCAGAGGGTTCGAAGGGATCCTCCTCTTCGTTACTACTCGATATGCAACCAAAACTAAAGGTCTCCCTCCAAAACCTTCATCATCGGCTTCAAGGAATTCCAACTTCATGCACTGGCAGACCTTTTTATTGGTGGGGGAGAGCCACGACTCCCCCCAATATTTTTTTAAAATTTGTTATATAAAAAATTTATCTATGATATTTTTTGTAACACCCGGTTTTTCACTGTTTTTCATATCGGTAAAATAACAGAAATGTTTATATTTTTATTCTAAGATTTAGAAAATGATTTTGGATAAACCAATATCATATCCATACTCTACTTTGCCGTAGAGAGTTACGATTAAATTTTGGGTCAAAAATTCAGACGGAACTCGGTCTGCGTTTTATGCTCAAAAGACCTAATCTTGACTCGTGAAAGAAATACTTAGGGTTTTTATGGAGTTTCCAACGACTTTGGCTAATTTAAAATTTTTCACTTAAAAAGTGAAATAATATATATTATTCGGGCGTTATATTAAATCGGGTGATCGATAGAGCTGAAAACGGGATTGTCGGGACCCGCTAACAGATAAAGGCAATGTCATTTTAAGATGACTCATAAGGGTGAGTCATATAGGTGACTCACAAGTGTCATGATGGCTTTTGAGGTAAAATGACTATAATACCCCTAAGTTGGTTTAAATGACAAAATTGCCCTTAAGTGAGATTACTCTTTTGTCCTTAAATTTTTATGACCTGCATCCTTTTACCCCCCCCCATTTCCCACGGCCCAAACCCATTTCCTTAAGCCATCACCCTCGTTTTATGCATCATTCATCTTCTTCATTAGCTTTGTCTTCATTTTCTCTCAAAAACTCTTTGTTTCCATAGCCAACCTTTGTGAAACAACTACTTAATCCTTTGCTCATTTTCAATCTTCAAGAGGTATACCTTGCTCTTCTCACTTAATCATCACTATGTTCTTCATTCATTTTTATGATTCAAGCCATAATCATTCTTTTCCATTTTAGGGTTTTCAACTTCAAAAATCCATGGAAAATCATATAAAACTCCTATTATCATGAAACCAAGTTCCATGATCTTGTAATCATCTATAGGGATGTCAACGGGGCGGGGCGGGCACGGATACTGGATACCCGCTACCCGCCCCGTTGGATAATAAAACTACCCGCATCCGCCTGCACTGCACGGATATCCGTTTAACGGGTTCTTAACGGATTCGCGGGTATCCGCGGATATCCGTGGGTAGTTATAAAAAAAATAAATCTTTTTTTTAAGTTAAAAAAAATACATAAAACTTAAACAAACCACCACATTAATATCTTCCGATATTTGAACAAAATAGCACCTACAAATTAATACATCACACTTAAAATATCCATGAAACAACACAATAGATGAAAATTATCTAGAAAATGATATAAGGACTTTGAGAGTAGATATATATAATAAAGGGTATTATAGTAATTAAGTAACGGGTACGGGTATCCGCGGGCACGGATAGTATGATACCCGCCCCCGCCCCGTTTATAAACGGGTATTGGAATTACCCGTTTATTTTACCCGCGGGTACCCGTTTAACTACCCGTCCCGTACCCGTTGCGGATTTTATCCGCGGGTATCCGCGGGTACGGATAAAATTGCCATCCCTAATCATCTATATTTGTAGTATTCAAAAGCATGAGTAAAACAAAAATTTCTTTCCTATATTTTTTTACAAGGCCGAAACCTAACTTTGTGTAGGTGGAGGAACTTTGTTCATTTTTTTGAAAAGCCATACTTGATTCAATCCTTTTTATTCGTGTATGTATTGAATCCAAAATTTTGAATCAAAATAAAGTCTCTAGACTATTTTTTTATGCTATGGCCGAACCTAGCTCATATTGGAGCTAGAGTATTTTATTTCAATCTTTGAGTTTTGATCATTGATCTTGTGTTTCAAGTGATTAAGATCACTAATCCAAAAGCTTAGGAATTTTAAAATTTTTTAGCCATCAAAACACCTCATGGCCGAACCCTTCACGTAGGAAAATAGGTGTATTTAGTTGTTTGATTGATGATTTTAATTGTGGTTTGTTGAAGGGTGATTTGTGTGTAAATCGTGTACGAGTTTACTGAACACAAACGTTTAACAGGACTTTAGTTCGAAAGGAAAAATCTTCAAGAGGTAAGGAGAGTACCTGGGGGGTTTTTCCGATAGCTATATGCTGTTAGTTTGTGGTCTGTATAATTTATTTGGTGTGTTTATCATTTTACGTATTTAAAATTATCTGCTTTGAAATTATATGCTTTTAATTGTTTATCCGCATTTAATTGTTATAACATTTTAATGCATGTCTTAAACTATGCTATTTGCTATAGTATTGACATGAGATTATTATTATTGATGTTGGTTGTGGATTGGAAAGCTTGACAGTGGTCAATGCTCAATTAACTACGAGGTTAAAAGCGTTAAAAAGCTTTTTAAGAAATATCGAATTTTAATTAACGTAATATAGTAATATAATATTACTTAATGTTTTGATTGGATAAAAATGGAGAATAGTTAAAAATAATATTATTTTAATGATTTAACGGCGTAATACTGTTTTATGAGTCACAGTGAGGGCGTAACCGTGAAAATATTTTAGTACTGTTGATTTTTACGTAAGAAATTTCTAAATATTAGAAAATGTTATTAAAAAAAAATAAGTTTCAAAAATAATTTTATTATGGTGTTGGGAAAATTATTTTACTAGAAAAGTCAAATTTTGACTTAAAACGTCAAGCAACGAGCAAGGGAAAATTATTTTACTAGAAAAGTCAAATTTTGACTTAAAACGTCAAGCAACGAGCAATTCCGATAATGTTTACGAAAACTATTCTTAAAAGCAGCAACATTGGTTAAAACAGAGAATTAATCACAAAACGATATTTGGAATTAAGGATCAAAACAACGATTTTTGGAAGAAAATAAGTTTTAAAGGGATTTGATAAGTTTATAAACGAACTTCCAACGAAAAAGGATTTTTATAAATTAATTTTATACAATGGCGTTATTTCCAACAACTTGGATAAGTTGAGGATTTTTTTTTGATTTGTGTTTCACAGAACGAAAATGATTTTAAAGATGAAAAACGAACCTAGTGTAACAGTCTGATTTTTGGTATGCGGTTAATAAATTAAAATATAAGTAATTATATTTTAATATGAAGTTTAGGAAATGTTTGTAATAAAATAAAAATCATATTCTTGATCTACCTTACGATAATAGCTCACAGTAAAATTTTCGACTGAAAATTCAGACGGAAGTCGGTCTGCGTTTTCTCTATCAGTATAATTTTACTGAGCCGGAAACATAATTTTGACCCGTAAACAAGACGGTAAGTGTTTTTAGGATGTTTTGTGTGGGTATGGAGATTTTCACAAAATCTCGTCCGGGGCCAAATTCTAAGTATTACCCGAGCGAAATCGTCGAGAAATACGATCGGGGAAGTCATCTGATACGCAATGGAGCAGAGCACAAAGGAAACGAAAGGACTAGAAGAGACATGATGTGATGGCAAATAGTAACCACCATCACTCACCTTTTCAAAATTTTACTTTTTCAACTCTTTTCTCTCTCCTACCTTACCTCCACCTTACAACACCATACCTTATCACCATACCTCCCATACCTCCAATCTTCCTCAACAATCCACTTCAATTTTCTCTCATTTTTCCTCTCCTTTTCTCTCCAAAACCGTGCCCCCTTTCCCTCCATCTATATATACCCATTTCATCACTTCACTCACACTTTTCTTCTTCTTCATCTTCTTCCTTTCTTTTAAAAAAAAAAAAAAAGTTCAAACCTTTAAAGCTTTGGTTTTTACTTCTCTTTTCAACTTGATTCCTTCATCAAAGTTGTTCATCTTCTTGAGGGTAATGATCCTATTTAGTTTGCTTTTCAAGTTCTTGCATTCATTTCATAGTTTATGCTTTATATTTTCTTTAAGCTCTCAAACTTCTAAAAACTCTTAAAAATGGTAGAAAACTCCGTTTGAGTTGAAACCACTTCCTATGTTCTTGTTTTTACTCCTATTACAACATACTAAAAGACTGTGTAAAACAAAAATTTCGAACCCCTTTATCCATGCAAGGCCGAAACCATGCCTATGGTTCAGGTTGGATTTTGTTTCAACTTTTGCTTTTATGAATTTATATTTGAGTTCTATTCCAAGATGATCATGATCAAAGGCTCCTTTATACTAAAGTATGCTAGGTTTAAGTGATTGGAAAAGTTTAAATCTTTTTCATTGAGTTTCCTATGATGGCCGAAACTCATTTGTTTTGGACCTAGGATGTGTTGTTTTTATTTTCCAAGATGATTATGGATTAAAGCTCCTTATGTGAAAGGATGCTATATCTAAAAAGATTGGAACGTTTTAGGTTGTTTCTCTTCCAAAATGATTATAGATTGAGCTCCTTAATATCAAAGGATGCTATGTCTAAAAGATTGGATGATTTAAAGATTTCTAGCTTAAAAATCCTATGATGGCCGAAACCTAAGGTTTATGGACCTAGGATGCCTTGTTTTTCATTTTCCAAAATGATCATGGTTTTAAGCTCCTTACTATGTATGGATGCTAAGCTAAAGAGATTGGAAAGTTTAGAAATTTCTAGCCAATTCAATTATGTTGGCCGAAACTTATATTAAAGGAAATAAAATGTTTTTGATTTGCTTTGTGAAAACTAGTACTTGATTCATACTCCTTAATACTCTAAGATCATTGATCTAAGAGGTTGTGTCGATTTGAAAATCCTAGCCTATTTTGTTATACAAGGCCGAAACCTACCCTAAGTGGTTGGATGATTTTTATTCCATATTTTCAACTTATGCCAATTTATTTAAGTTACCTAGAGTCTAAGTGATAAGTATCCAAAAGCTTAGGTTGAGAAAACAATCCTAGCTCTCATTTGAATTAAATGGCCGAACCTAGCATAATGAGGGCATAGATGAATTTGTTTGATTTATTTTTAATTATGTTGCTTGGTTGAAGGTGGTGTTGGTAACTTGTGGTGTGGCAACGAGGAGCTTCGAGCTCGGAAGTTCGGTGAGAACTCAGGTGGGGGAAAGAATCAATCTACCGTCGGGAACGATAAGTAGTAGATTATATATTAATTGTGTAGGGCGACCCAAACCCTACTAGAAAATCGAATAATCGACAAGACCAAAATCACGTTGGAGTTGTTTTTCTGTAAAACCAATGTTGATTCGGGGATTGTAGGTTTATCGGTGATGGATTACTTATATGATATTGGGAATGTATGAATTTATTGATGCTGATATTACTGTGATATTTTATGATGATTGATATGTTTATGTGAGAATGTATTATAGCTTGATGATAATTGAACTGCTTTGTTCCACAATGTTTTGATATATTGTTAGAGATTTTGATGTGTATTAATACATGATAATTAGAGTAACGTGTGCGGGGGTTCATGAGATCTGAGTTTAGAAGTGCCTAACCGAGATGTGATTATTGTTCGGTTTATTCATGAAATAGTGATGAGAGGTTACGGCACTAGGGGGTGACCTGAAACATGGTCTGTGATATTTTCATATGATCGACTTGAAACATAGTCTGGTTGACTTGAAACATAGTCTGGTTGGCTTGAAACATAGTCTGTTTGACTTGAAACATAGTCTGGTTGGCTTGAAACATAGTCTGGTTGGCTTGAAACATAGTCTGGTTGACTTGAAACATAGTCTGGTTGACTTGAAATATAGTCTGATTTACTTGAGATGGAAATTTGGATACGTGGCTGTGGCAAAACATTCATACTGTATTGCATTGCATCATGACAAAGGGTAGAGGATGATATATATTAATTTGAGGATGACTTGTTAGAAATGTGTGTTGATTGTCTATGGCAATTAGTGTATCATTTACTATGAATCTTTTTCCGCTTTTGATGATAGCATGTTTCTTATCCCCTGTACTTTTCTCTGCTTTGTTCTATCTTTTATGGCTCGTGTTCGAAGATCCTGTTGATGAGCCGAACGAGGAGGAGCTGGACGGAACTCCTTACGAGCCGGATGCCGGAGGACGAGCTGTGACCCATGATGAGTAGGGTCTAGTCCTAGTTATGGCCAGTGCGTCTGTGTCACGACGCTTTATCTTTTCCGCCTTTACGTTTGTATAACTTGTACACCTGTTAGGGCTCCTATTGTCGGGATGCTCCAAAACAGTGTTTTGTTTAACTCTGATTTCACTTACATATGCTTAATATGGTCATGTTTTCTTATTCCTGTTCTACATGAATATGTTTACTTAATAATTTAAGTTTTAATTCCGCCGTATTTTCATGTTAAGTTTAAGAATAAGAACATAATAATAAAGTTTTATTTCCAAATAAAACACCGACGCACAGCGGGGTGTCTCATTATGGTATCAGAGCAGTTTGGTTCTAAAAACGGACTGTGGGTTATGTCCGATCAGAATCAAGGACTGCTAAGTTTAGGTGTTGTTACTGGCCGTGTCTAGTTGAATCCACATCGGATTTAGACTATGTTTAGAAGTGGGGTAGAGTGTCCGAACCTAATGCGAAACAGTTAATATTAGTATGGCATATGGTATTTATATACTTGCTTATGTAGTATTATATGTCATACTAATTAGAGTGAATGGTTTCTTTCACTCAGAATCATGGCACGTGGAAGAGGACGTCCATCAAACAGTGGAGGAAGGACTCCAGAAAGAGTAATCGGAGCTGTCAATGGAGGAGGATCATCTTCGACTCCAAACACAATGGAGACAATAGCGGCTGCTTTGCTATTGCAAACCCAACAGAATGCTGAGATGCTGCAAATGAACAAGGAGCAGCTCGAGATAAAGAATCAGATGAGGGCAGCAGCAGCTGAGGATGCCGGATTGACAACTTTTATGAATGGAAAGCCACCTCAGTTCCACGGGAAGTATGATCCTGAAAGGGATGAATGGTGGATACAAGAGATTGAAAAAATATTCGACACTATGCACTGCCGAGAGGATAAGAAGGTGACTTACGCTGCCTTTATGCTGATCGAGGGGCGGAATTCGGTGGAAGGGCAAGAGAAGGTTATTGGAAGTCGAGGGTAGTGTGATCAACTCGGAAGCTATTCACCGATTGCTTCTTTGAGAAGTATTTTCCGCGTACGCTTAGACGCGAGAAGGAGAAGGAATTCATGAATTTCAAGCAGGGCAACATGTCTCATCAATGAGTATGCCTCGAGGTTTGAGGCGCCGATCAAGTTTTCAGAATACTATCGAGGTTCCCTAATGAGGACCGGCAATGCGTAAGGTTTGAAGAGGACTCGGGGTTGAGCTGCACTGGGTCAGTAGTGTCTCTCGGACATACAAGACTTCCAAGAGCTAGTAGAGAGATGCAAAGCCATCGAAAGCATAGACTTGAGGATGGCTAATGAACAAAAACAACTGAGGACCGGGGGTCCTAATCGGTCAAATTTCCAGAGGCGTGGAGGAAGTAATTCTTAGTGGAGATAGAAACCATATGCTAAGCCTCGGGGCGAGAAGCGACCAGGACCAGGACACTGAACGGGTCACGGTCGCATAATGTAGTTTGCTTCAGATGTGGAGGGCCACATTATGCCAACAACTGTCCAAGTAGGCCCAATCTGTTTCAACTGTGGGAAACAAGGCCACATAGCACGAGACTCGCAGACCGCTGTTAAACAACAGCCAACAACTACTGGAAAAAGTGTCGGAGATCATAGAGGTGACCCAGCAACCAGACCACAAGCAACTGGAAGGGTGTTTACCGTGAGGGGAGATGAATCCACTCAATCTGCTGATCTTATACAAGGTTTGTGCCTGATAGCTGGTAAACTCTCTAATGTGTTGTTTGACTCAGGCGCTACTCATTCTTTTATATCGCATGAGTGTGTGGATCATTTGAAATTGACTGTGTCTAAATTGCCTTATACCCTTACGGTATCTACTCCAACTAGTAAACCTTTGATTACCATATCTGTTTGCTTAAAATGTCCTATAGTGCTTGAAAACCGAGCTTTTGTTATAGACCTTATCTGTTTGCCTATGCAACAGATAGATGTTATCCTTGACATGGATTGGCTTTCGGCTAACCATGTAATGCTAGATTGTTCTAGTAAGACCTTATCATTTCTTGAGCCTTCTAGTATAGTATCTGCCAATGAAGGAGTACCTTTGAGGAGTAACAACTCTCAGGAGTTTGTGATGCTTTTTGCAATGGAGGCTAATGAGATCCCCAGCATAGATTCTATGCCTATCGTGAGGGAGTTTCCTGAAGTTTTCCCCCCAGACGTTCCAGGTTTGCCACCAGAAAGAGAAGTGGAATTCACTATAGATCTCGTACCAGGGACAGGGCCTATATCTATAGCACCGTATCGGATGTCATCAGTGGAACTAGCTGAGTTGAAGGAACAATTGGACGATATGATGGAGAAAGAGTTCATCAGACCGAGCGTTTCACCTTGGGGTGCACCGGTGTTGTTCGTTAAGAAGAAGGATGGAAGTGCGAGGTTGTGCACGGATTACAGGCAGTTGAATAAGGTGACGATTAAAAATAAATCGATGACCTAATGGATCAGTTGAAGGGAGCGTCAATATTCTCTAAGATCGATTTGAGGTCCGGGTATCACCAGATTAGAGTAAGGAAGGAAGATATACCCAAGACGGCTTTTAGGACAAGGTACGGGCACTATGAGTATTTAGTTATGCCTTTCGGTGTAACTAATGCGCCAGCTGTGTTCATGGATTATATGAACCGAATTTTCAGACCGTTCCTCGATAAGTTTGTCGTTGTGTTCATCGATGATATTCTTATCTACTCTCGTACGCGGGAAGAGCATGAGGAGCATTTGAGATTGGTACTGCGAGTCTTGAAAGATAGGCAGCTTTATGCCAAACTTTCCAAGTGTGAGTTTTGGCTGGAAGAAGTACAATTTCTAGGGCATGTAATTAACAAAGAAGGAATAGCCGTAGATCCAGCTAAGGTTGAAGCAGTTCTTAAATGGGAAACGACCCAAGTCGATGAGTGAAATACGGAGTTTCTTAGGACTTGCTTGGATATTATCGGAGGTTCATAGAGGATTCTCTAAGATTGCGCTGTCTATGACGCAGCTTAACGAGAAAGGATACAACTTTTGTGTGGACGGACAAGTGTGAGCAGAGTTTCCAACAATTGAAGGAAAGATTGACTACATCACCTGTGTTGATCTTACTCGACCCTCTAGGACAGTTTGACGTATATCGTGATGCGTCATACCAAGGTTTAGGTTGTGTTCGATGCAAGAGGGAAGAGCAAAGTGGCTTATGCTTCCCGACAGCTTGCGAATTCATGAGAGGAACTATCCGACTCATGACTTGGAGTTAGCAAATAGTGTTCGCATTGAAGATTTGGCGACACTTTTTGTATGGAGCAAGGTTTAATGTTTTCAGTGACCACAAGAGCCTAAAGTATCTTTTTTTATCGAAGGAATTGAACATGAGACAGCGGAGGTGGATGGAGTTCATCAAAGATTATGATTTTGAGTTACTTGTACCATCCTGGGGAAGGCCAATGTGGTAGCAGAGATGCTTTAAGTAGGAAGTCCTTGCATGTATCCACAATGATGGTTAAGGAGTTGGAGTTGTTAGAACAATTCCGAGACCTGAACATAGGAATGGAGTTAAGAGAAAATAAAGTTTGTTTGGGTAGGATCACTATTAGTAGTGATTTCATGCGGATCTCAAGGATAAGCGATTCAGGGATTTGTACCTTCGGAGATAAGTAAAGGAATAGACGAGGGAAAAGTTTGAGTTCACTAGAGGAACATATGGTGCATTAAGGTTTAGAGATAGAATATGTGTGCCGAGGATGCAGAGCTTAGGAAGATGATTTTAGAGGAGGCACATAAAAGTAAGTTGAGTTTCCATCCTGGATCCACAAAGATGTATCAGGGATTTGAAGAAAATGTTCCGGTGGGAAGAGGATGAAGAAAGAAGTAGCGGAGTATGTCTTATCTTGCCTGGTGTGTCGAAGGCGAAGATCGAACATCAAAAACCAGCAGGATTATTGCAATCTCTAGATATCCCAGAATGGAAATGGGATAGTATAGCTATGGATTTTGTGGTTGGATTACCACGGACTCCTAAGAAGCATGATGCAATTTGGGTTGTCATTGATAGATTGACGAAGTGTGCTCACTTCTTGCCTATTAGAGAAGGTGATAAATTAGAGAAGTTAACCCAGATTTACATCGATGAAGTGGTTAGGTTGCATGGTGTGCCATCCAGTATTGTCTCAGATCGAGATCCTAGATTCACCTCTAATTTCTGGAGACAATTGCAAAATGCTTTCGGATCGAAGTTGAGAATGAGTTCTGCCTATCATCCCCAAACCGATGGGCAATCAGAGAGGACAATTCAATCATTGGAGGACCTATTGAGAGCTTGTGTGTTGGAACACACTGGCAGTTGGGATACGTTTTTGCCATTGATTGAATTTACTTATAACAACAGTTTCCACAACAGTATTGGAATGGCACCATATGAGGCGTTGTATGGCAGAAAGTGTAGGACCCCGTTATGTTGGTATGAGACTGGTGAAAACCAAGTTTTGGGTCCGGATGTGGTACAACAGACTACGGAACAAGTCAGGAAGATAAGGGAAAAGATGAAGGAAGCACAAGATAGGAAGAGGAGCTACAGTGACAAGAGAAGGAGACCATTAGAATTCCAGGAAGGTGATCACATATTCTTGAGAGTTACTCGAAAAACTGGAATTGGCAGAGCTATGAAATCCCAAAAACTTACTCCTCGTTTCATTGGACCTTTTCAGATTCTTCGACGAATTGGGCCAGTAGCTTACCAAATTGCCTTGCCACCTAATCTTTCCAACGTTCATGACGTCTTTCATGTTTCTCAATTGAGAAAGTACCACCCTAATCCATCTCATGTGATTGAGTCTGAGTCTATACAATTGCGAGAGAACCTGGAGCATGAGGTATTACCTGTAAGGATCACAGATAGACGGATCAAGGAACTTCGCGGTAGGCAGATTCCTTTGGTTAAAATCTTATGGGATGAAGCTACTGGAGATGCAACTTGGGAACGCGAGGCGGATATGCAACAACAATATCCACATCTTTTGAGGAACGTAAATTCTGAGGACGGAATTTTCTTTTAAGAGGGGTAGTAATGTAACAGCCTGATTTTCGGTATGCGGTTAATAAATTAAAATATAAGTAATTATATTTTAATATGAAGTTTAGGAAATGTTTGTAATAAAATAAAAATCATATTCTTGATCTACCTTACGATAATAGCTCACAGTAAAATTTTCGGCTGAAAATTCAGACGGAAGTCGGTCTGCGTTTTCTCTATCAGTATAATTTTACTGAGCCGGAAACATAATTTTGACCCGTAAACAAGACGGTTAGTGTTTTTAGGATGTTTTGTGTGGGTATGGAGATTTTCACAAAATCTCGTTCGGGGCCAAATTCTAAGTATTACCCGAGCGAAATCGTCGAGAAATACGATCGGGGAAGTCATCTGATACGCAATGGAGCAGAGCACAAAGGAAACGGAAGGACTAGAAGAGACATGATGTGATGGCAAATAGTAACCACCATCACTCACCTTTTCAAAATTTTACTTTTTCAACTCTTTTCTCTCTCCTACCTTACCTCCACCTTACAACACCATACCTTATCACCATACCTCCCATACCTCCAATCTTCCTCAACAATCCACTTCAATTTTCTCTCATTTTTCCTCTCCTTTTCTCTCCAAAACCGTGCCCCCTTTCCCTCCATCTATATATACCCATTTCATCACTTCACTCACACTTTTCTTCTTCATCATCTTCTTCCTTTCTTTAAAAAAAAAAAAAAAGTTCAAACCTTTAAAGCTTTGGTTTTTACTTCTCTTTTCAACTTGATTCCTTCATCAAAGTTGTTCATCTTCTTGAGGGTAATGATCCTATTTAGTTTTCTTTTCAAGTTCTTGCATTCATTTCATAGTTTATGCTTTATGTTTTCTTTAAGCTCTCAAACTTCTAAAAACTCTTAAAAATGGTAGAAAACTCCGTTTGAGTTGAAACCACTTCCTATGTTCTTGTTTTTACTCCTATTACAACATACTAAAAGACTGTGTAAAACAAAAATTTCGAACCCCTTTATCCATGCAAGGCCGAAACCATGCCTATGGTTCAGGTTGGATTTTGTTTCAACTTTTGCTTTTATGAATTTATATTTGAGTTCTATTCCAAGATGATCATGACCAAGGGCTCCTTTATACTAAAGGATGCTAGGTTTAAGTGATTGGAAAAGTTTAAATCTTTTTCATTGAGTTTCCTATGATGGCCGAAACTCATTTGTTTTGGACCTAGGATGTGTTGTTTTTATTTTCCAAGATGATTATGGATTAAAGCTCCTTATGTGAAAGGATGCTATATCTAAAAAGATTGGAACGTTTTAGGTTGTTTCTCTTCCAAAATGATTATAGAATGAGCTCCTTAATATCAAAGGATGCTATGTCTAAAAGATTGGATGATTTAAAGATTTCTAGCTTAAAAATCATATGATGGCCGAAACCTAAGGTTTATGGACCTAGGATGCCTTGTTTTTCATTTTCCAAAATGATCATGGTTTTAAGCTCCTTACTATGTATGGATGCTAAGCTAAAGAGATTGGAAAGTTTAGAAATTTCTAGCCAATTCAATTATGTTGGCCGAAACTTATATTAAAGGAAATAAAATGTTTTTGATTTGCTTTGTGAAAACTAGTACTTGATTCATACTCCTTAATACTCTAAGATCATTGATCTAAGAGGTTGTGTCGATTTGAAAATCCTAGCCTATTTTGTTATACAAGGCCGAAACCTACCCTAAGTGGTTGGATGATTTTTATTCCATATTTTCAACTTATGCTAATTTATTTAAGTTACCTAGAGTCTAAGTGATAAGTATCCAAAAGCTTAGGTTGAGAAAACAATCCTAGCTCTCATTTGAATTAAATGGCCGAACCTAGCATAATGAGGGCATAGATGAATTTGTTTGATTTATTTTTAATTATGTTGCTTGGTTGAAGGTGGTGTTGGTAACTTGTGGTGTGGCAACGAGGAGCTTCGAGTTCGGAAGTTCGGTGAGAACTCAGGTGGGGGAAAGAATCAATCTACCGTCGGGAACGATAAGTAGTAGATTATATATTAATTGTGTAGGGCGACCCAAACCCTACTAGAAAATCGAATAATCGACAAGACCAAAATCACGTTGGAGTTGTTTTTCTGTAAAACCAATGTTGATTCGGGGATTGTAGGTTTATCGGTGATGGATTACTTATATGATATTGGGAATGTATGAATTTATTGATGCTGATATTACTGTGATATTTTATGATGATTGATATGTTTATGTGAGAATGTATTATAGCTTGATGATAATTGAACTGCTTTGTTCCACAATGTTTTGATATATGGTTAGAGATTTTGATGTGTATTAATACATAATAATTAGAGTAATGTGTGCGGGGGTTCATGAGATCTGAGTTTAGAAGTGCCTAACCGAGATGTGATTATTGTTCGGTTTATTCATGAAATAGTGATGAGAGGTTACGGCACTAGGGGGTGACCTGAAACATGGTCTGTGATATTTTCATATGATCGACTTGAAACATAGTCTGGTTGACTTGAAACATAGTCTGGTTGGCTTGAAACATAGTCTGTTTGACTTGAAACATAGTCTGGTTGGCTTGAAACATAGTCTGGTTGGCTTGAAATATAGTCTGATTTACTTGAGATGGAAATTTGGATACGTGGCTGTGGCAAAACATTCATACTGCATTGCATTGCATCATGACAAAGGGTAGAGGAGGATATATATTAATTTGAGGATGACTTGTTAGAAATGTGTGTTGATTGTCTATGGCAATTAGTGTATCATTTACTATGAATCATTTTCCGCTTTTGATGATAGCATGTTTCTTATCCCCTGTACTTTTCTCTACTTTGTTCTATCTTTTATGGCTCGTGTTCGAAGATCCTGTTGATGAGCCGAACGAGGAGGAGCTGGACGGAACTCCTTACGAGCCGGATGCCGGAGGACGAGCTGTGACCCATGATGAGTAGGGTCTAGTCCTAGTTATGGCCAGTGCGTCTGTGTCATGACACTTTATCTTTTCCGCCTTTACGTTTGTATAACTTGTACACCTGTTAGGGCTCCTATTGTCGGGATGCTCCAAAACAGTGTTTTGTTTAACTCTGATTTCACTTACATATGCTTAATATGGTCATGTTTTCTTATTCCTGTTCTACATGAATATGTTTACTTAATAATTTAAGTTTTAATTCCGCCGTATTTTCATGTTAAGTTTAAGAATAAGAACATAATAATCAAGTTTTATTTCCAAATAAAACACCGAGGCACAGCGGGGTGTCTCACCTAGAGGTCGAGACGTCGGGGTTCTAGCGTTCTATGGTGCGGACGGTGTGTCCTAAAGGTGAAGTTATGGACTATATGTCCTATAAAAAGTTATATTGATTTTTGTACGCTAAAATATACGTATCTAAGACTGGTGCATCGGTCTATATTTCATGATTTGCACATTTGGACTTGGAGTACTTTTTTTTGGAATGGATGATAAACTTAAATGTTTAAAAGTTGGGTTGGTCGTAAGCCTTTGAGCTTCGACAAGGAAAGAATGAACACAAAGAAAATGACGTGAACAAAATATTTTACATGCATTTTTGGGCAGACGTGCCTATGCATTTGGACTTGAATTCTTGATGGCAAGATATTCATGTTGTTGCATCATTGTGCCTTGATGGACAATGAAACCATATACTATAAATAGTAACCACCGTGCCTCGTTTTGGACAGTGCTATGGTTCAAATCCGGTATGCCTTATTTGGCAAATAGAGCTTGATCAGCTCATTTATTTGGCGAGCGAATCTCCAGAGATTAAATACAAATTTAAGATGGTGAATATTGAAGTGTCATGCTTTTAAAAATGACGACGAGTGATGGGTATGAAACCCCTTGATAAACTAATTGTTTATTTTTGAACATCTACGTGGTTATAACTATACATGTTATATAATGTTTGTGTGTCGTGCATGTAGTTATCGTTTTAAAATCCATATATTGGTTCTCATCCTTGCGCGTTTCATGGTTGGTTTCTTTTCCATGTGAAATATATCGATGTCTGAGTACAGATGGAGTCGGGAATGCCATTGGCCCATACGGGGATACGTTCCCTCCTGTTTGAGGATACAGATAACATTGGCGCATGGGTGATAAACCCGGGGGCCCACATCGCCACGTATACCGGGCCTATACGTATAGTAAACGGTATAATTACGACAGGACCTCAGAGAGAGACTCGTACAATGGAGACCGTAGAGGTATCTACCTCCGATGTTGTTTCTGCTACAGCACTTGATAGACCAGGGAGAGCTCGATATCATTCCTCAGATTGCTCAGTCTTTGAACGAGGCAGCACCTGCATTCCTCAGATTGCTCAGTCTTTGGTTCATGTAATATTTTATTCCCAGATAAACAACCATTATACATTATCTTGAATCCGGACATGTACATTTTGAGATTCATCTCGTGCTTCAAAATTCTTATCTTTTGTACTTTTTATTATATATAAATAAAGGTTCCTTTCCTTTTGAATATTCGTGCAACTAGTCACACTTAGATGATAACCTGACAATTTTTTTCCCTTCAGATTGATACTTATAACTCATTCTATTATGGCCAATTTAAACCAGCTTCTCTAAATAGACCCAAAATCTGGATTGAGAACAGGCCTGGGCGAGTAATTGAAGTATGCAAGTTTTCAAAATTTAGCCTTTACAATCTGTTTAGAACGAAAACAGTGTGTGGGTTTTCCAAACACAGAGGGACTCAACCAGGGACTGGACAATATTATTTATGTTGAGACGTGATACCCTTGAACAATCTGAGCTCATACCAAAATTGGGAGGCCGACCCCATGAGAACAATCGTGTTATGGGAGTATCGTGGGCCTATCGCTCAACGAAGGGAAGTTAGGATCTCCGGAGATTAAGAAATAGAAAGTGGATTATTGAAGTCTCATGCATTTTTACAACTCAAAATGATTATTTGAGTATAACTCACTTATGTGGTTTTTACCGTATTGAGACTTTGTGATGTTAATGCTTCACATATATATCACCATACTTATATATCTTTATCGTTATGTGTCGCTCATATGAGGTGTATGGTGATAAAATTATATACGAGTATCTTATCCTTTCTACGTATATGTTGGATCTCATGTTGTGTTCATGATCACGTGTTTAGATTTTCCTCAAAGGTCACCCAGATCATTTAGGGACCATGAAGCCAGTGGCGGATAAGTATGCATAATTTTATCACTCAAATATGTAAAATGAGTAAACATTTAATATGTGAAATCCTAGCTAGTGTTTCCTCATCTTGCAATGTGTATATGCCCGCAAAAGGAAAAAATACTTGTAAGTAGTGAGCCATAATGGTGTTAAGTTGAAAGTATTATTAATTTTGTTAGAGTTGTTTAGCTATTTGAAATTTTTAAAATCAATAGGGTCTTATAATAATATTTCATAAAATAAAATATATGATAGTTTGTGTCTTCGTGAACTTTGCATATAATATGTTACACAAATTATTTTAAAAATATCATATATAAATTTTTTTTATAAAAAATTTTAAAAAAATATTGGGGGGAGTCGTGGCTCTCCCCCACCACTGAAAAGGTCCGCCAGTGCAAGAAGTTCGAATTCCTTGAAGCCGATGATGAAGGTTTTGGAGGGAGACCTTTAGTTTTGGTTGCATATCGAGTAGTAACGAAGAGGAGGATCCCTCCGAACCCTCCAATAATGGAGATGACCCTGGAGGTCCCCCCAATGGCTATCATTAGTTTGACCCGCTGTAAGGTCTTTCCTTTTGAGGCAGTTGTTCCTTAGATGTTATAGTTCCGTTTACTTGGCTTTTAGAGTCTGTATCCCCTTTTGATAGTGGATTAGGATCTTTTCTTATCTGTTATATATTTTCAGTAAACTTGTACGCTTCGGCAAATACATTATGTTTATCTCACATGTGTATGTAATTATGTATGTGATGTACCTTTCTTTTCATAGTCCCTATGCTTTATTTTATTAATTTGCGAAGAAAAAAATTTAGATCCATTTTTCGAACATATTTATTCACTTACATTATTATCCGAAAGCAACCAGCGTTTAATTTGTGTTTTCTACATCGAGTTAGACACATGGCACCAAGGGGGTCTTACAAGAAGAAAGCTCCATCTTCAAAAGCTCTCATATTTTCCTTTCTTCCTCTCATCCTCTCCATTTCTCTTCCTCTCTTCTTTTTCCCTTTATTTACATTAAGTTCTACTCAAATGAAGCGAAGAAGCCTCCTTGCTTTTAATTCCTACTTACAAGTCCAAAAATAATATTTGATATATTTTTTTTAAAAATAGTCAAGTATATCACATCCCAGATTAATATTACTAGTTTTGTTACCCGTACAACGCACGAGTTCATTTTTCATTAAGATAAAATGAAAATAATATAAAACATTATAAGTAATTATATAAACATTTTAAGAATTTTCATAAAGTCATAAACTAACCTTTGAACATTTATATCATATATTGTTTATCAATATATAAACTTTTTTTTACTAAGATACTATTTGATTAATGAAATCTTCATTTTGTAAAAAATCAATTATATTAAATTAATGTACAGATAATATATGTACCAAATATTTTGCTACATATTTGATGGTATTATTAAGTAAGAAATATCATTAATATCAAATTATCAATATATTGTTAAATTTCAATCAAAATTCATTTACATTGAAATACATAAAAAATAATTTTAGATATTTTTCTTATTTAATTAATGAAATTAAAATTTTGTAATACATCGATTATACCATAATAATGTACACATAATATAAGTACTTGTTCCGGTCCAAAAATAACAGAGCCCAAGGCCCTACCCCATTTTAGGCCCAAGAAGGGCTCAACCCGACAAAACTAGCCCATAAAGCACCTTAAACCGAGCAAACTGCTCCGACCGACCTAAATTGCCCGGCTATTTCCGTACACAGTGGACTTTCCCGCCTCAGGAAGGAACCTAATCATATTTGTCCCCGCGCGCATTAGAGAGGAAGAGTAAAACCTCCTCCTTTCTCCTGACATACGTGACTATCTATCCAGAACCATCATTAGGGACACCCTATTATACTGGATCAGAAAGATAAACACGCCATGAGTGGAGCTGGGTATATGGACCTGGGTCCATGGACAGTCTGTTTAACCCGCAGTCCGTACAGACTTGGACACCCTAATATACAAGTCCATTTAAATGCGTGATTTTTGGGTCCGATCCATTTAACCCGCGGGTTTAACGGACTCGATCCGCGGACATGCGGACCCGTCCGCGGACTGTACACTTTTAATTAAAACAAAAATTTTAACTATGTTGGACCAAAAAAAGGGACTAGACAGCCCAATCCTATATTCCCATCTCATGTTTAATCACCCTAACCGTAATAATCCCTTATCCACGTCCTCGGAGCCTCATCATCACGAACCATTCCGCCTCAGCCACCATTCCCGCATTTCGCCTGAGGCTTCGCCAACGCGACTAGCTCCAGCTCTCTCTAGATCTCGCCGGTTAGCCCCCACGCCGCCACGCCCTACCCGCGACCAGCTCCGACACGGCCACACCCCCACGCGGCTTCGTATTCTGAGATCAGAGTTCTTCAAGGTCCCTATCTCGCGGACTTGTGACAGATAGGTAATCAAATGAAGAAAGAAAAGTGAGTGGCACCTGATTGTGAACTTTTGATTATGCTTGAGAAATGGCTTTTTGTTATCCCTTCTTTCATTTTTCTTTTTTATTTTCTTTCCTTATTTGATGTGAAAAAAATAAGTGTAGCTTCTGGAAAGGAAGAAGAGAGCTATTGCATTTGTTGGCAAGAAGAAGTACGGGAATGAGATTCCAAAGTGGATCTTATGATCAAAACATGATATTGAGTTATATTCATGTATTTGTATTTTGAAACTGAAAAATTGTAGTTGCTGTAAAATTGTAGTTGTCATCATATTAACCTTTATTTGGTTATTGATGTTTGTCAAAAAAAAAAATTGTTGATGAGTCCACGGACTATTCGGACTGGATGTGGACTCTATTTTTTAAAGTCCATGTATCATGCCGGCTTTTCGGTCCGGTCCATTTCAATACAGACCAATACGGACCGGACTGGTCCGTATACCCAGCTCTAGCCACGAGGCATGGGGCAGCATGCTTGGAAGCCACCAGGGTTGAACCCTAAGACAAGTTTATAAGAAAAGTCTCCACCAAAGGAGAAGGTATGAAATTTCACTTTACATAAACACTATATACTATCTGCAAGACCATTGCTGACTTAAGCATCGAAGTGCCTTCGCAAGTACCGCCCTCATTCGGTTCAACACGAAGAAAGAGCCAGAATATTGGGTCGACAACAGAGGCCCAATACCAAAAGTGACACTATTGAGTTTTTGTTTTTGACCTGAACATTGACGCCGTCTGTGGGAACTGTAAACTTCTACTCCCATCAACATGGTAACTACAAGAAGAAAGACCATACCAGAAAATGGCGGAAGAAAGGAAAACATAATACTTCACCCGACTCCCAGAGTACAAGGCGAGACTGGATTCGAAGTTTGTTCTCAGCCCAGAAGCGAGGGGAAAAGGATGCAGGCGGGCATCCCGCTTCACCCGAAAGGAAAGCGATCCCCCTATCGACAGGGACTACCAAGGAGGCTCCACGGACAGAAGAAGGTGATATGGACACAGGAGCGCGTGATCAAGGCTCTGAGGCCGGATGTACCTTCCAAGGCCTATCCCGTATGTCAGGAGTCATCACCTGAGACAGGCCAGGCGATTTGAATAACTATTGACGGAACCCATACCTACACAGTCTCAGGATCCCTCTCATTCCGGTGTGTAATTGGTTCATTCATGTATCCCTCCGCTTAGAAGCCTGCTAGGAGTCACTCATTGTCCGTGCCTTCTCACAACGGCGACCACTCCTCACACTCGATAGCACAGGGTGTCACATGCCCACCAGCTTCCTCTTGGTTCGTCCTCGAACCACACCGTACTGGGAGAGGTGCCGCTCTGATACCGTTTGTAACATACCTGACCGCTCTATGGATTGACGACTGTTCCTACAAACCAACACGGGTCTTTTCAGTGTGCTTTGTCCTCACTCTGCTCCAAGTCAACCACGCTTAACTGTGGAGTTCTTAAGTGATGGGCTTCCGAAAAGAAGATGCATCTTGTTGGTATAAGTAGTACCAATCAATTCATATAAGTCATCCTCAACTGTATAGTCACATACCTACACAGTCTCAGGATCCATCTCATTCCGGTGTGTAATCGGTTCATTCATGTATCCCTCTGCTTAGAAGCCTGCCAGGAGCTACTCCTTATCCGTGCCTTCTCGCACCGGCAACCACTCCCCGTCCTCGTCAGCACCGGATGTCATATCCAATGGTTGAATGGAAGGGTAACAGCCCTCACCAGGTTCTTGTCGAAAGCAGACCAAAAGTCTCTCCCATTTTACGGTGTCTTGCGGAAAGGAAAAAGTTTTGAATGGACAGAGCAATGCGAGGTGGCCTTTACCACCTTGAAGGCAGCACTAGCAATGCCACCCGTTCTCACCTGGCTAGACCCGAGGGAGACTTTATTTGTTTATCTCGTAGTAACGGAAGAAGCGATCAATGCAGCATTGGTCAGAGAATGAAAGGAAAGGCAAAAACCGGTGTACTTCATATGTAAGGCCCTGCAGGGAGCAGAAGCAAGGTACCAGAAAATGGAGAAGGTAGCCCTAGTCTTGATTTTCACTGCAAGAAAATTGAGCCCTTACTTTCAGTGCCACCCCATCACGGTGCGCACCGACCAACCTATCAAACTAGTACTGCACAAGCCGGAGTTGGCCGGGAGAATGATCACATAGTCAATAGAGCTCTCGGAATAAGGGATCATCTACGAGCCCAGAACCTCCATAAAAGCTCAAGCCTTGGCAGACTTTGTTGCGAAGCTCACAGAAGATGACAAGCCCAGACCACCCAAAGAGTGGTCAATATTCGTTGACGACTCATCCAATCCCAAGGGATGCGGAGCTGGGATCATCCTGGAAAACGAAGAAGGAATCACAATTGAACATTCCCTACGATTGGAATTCCCTTCGTCAAATAACCAGGCTGAATACGAGGTCTGCATAGTCGGGCTGTTCTTAGCAAAGGAGATGGGAGCTGCAAGAGTGAAGATAATTACCGACTCCCAACTGATGGCCTCACAGATCAACGGACGATACCAAGCCAAGGAGTCGTTACTAAAAAAATAGTTGACAAAGGTACGAGAGGAAATGACCCATTTTGAACAAGTAATTGTGGAGCATGTCCCCCGAGCTATGAACGCAAAAGCCGACGCCATGGAAAAACTGGCAAGCACCAGAAAGACTGGGAACTACCAATCCATCTTCCAGACAACTCTCTAGTAGCCTAGCATCATTGAAAGCGTAATGGTCGTGGAAGAATACTCGGACCCTTCCGGGATTGATTGGAGACGGCCTATTATGGATTGCCTCAACAATCGTCTTCAGTCAGAAAACAAAGCAGAAGTCCGGAGTATGGCTCGAAAAGCCGCCAAATACATGATCCGTCGAGGGTAACTCTATCGCAGAGGATTCTCTACCCCCTATAGAAATGCATCTCGAAACATCGAACACCTTACATCCTGGCCGAGGTACATGAGGGCAGCTGCGGAAGGCAAATAGGAGGGAGAGAGCTCTCGAAACAAATCTGGTGGGCAGGATACTACTGGCCAATACTAAAAGCCGACGCAAAAGAATAAGTCCAGAAGTGCGGTCAGTGCCAACGGAATGCAGACCTTCCCCAAGCTCCACCAGAAGCACTGAACTCTTTGAACTCATCTTGGTCGTTCTTCCAGTGGGGGATGGATATCATATGACCATTCCCCCTAGCACCAGGACAACTGAAGTTTCTAGTTGTAGTAGTCGACTAATTAACCAAATGGATTGAAGTCGAGTCAATAGCACAGATAACTTCGGCCCGGATCCAGCGGCTTACCTTCAAGAACATCATCTCAAGGTTCGAATCTCCGTAGCCATTGTGACCAACAATGGAATGTAATTCACTGACCAAAGGTTTTAAGAACAGTTATTCGAGCTCTCTATCAAGCAACACTTCACCTCAGTAGAGAACCCCCAAACAAACGGTCAAGCTAAGGAAGCAAATAAAGTAATACTCCGGGGAATCAAAAGGAGGCTCGAACAGGCTAAAGGAAGGTGGGAAGAAGAGCTCGACCATGTGCTATGGAGTTACCGAACGACTCCCCACAGGATCACCAATGAAACCCCTTTCAGTTTGGTCTACGGATGTGAAGCGGTCATTCCGGTAGAGTTGGGAGACCCCTCCTGGCTATATGAAAATTTCCAACCTGAAGGAAACGAGCGGCTCTTGAGAAGCAACTTGGATGAAGTCGAAGAAAGGAGGGAGATGGAGTGCATCCGAGAAGCCGCCCTTAAACAAAAGGCCGCCTTGAGATACAACAACCGGGGTAATCAAGAGGAAATTTGAAAAAGGGGAGCTGGTATTAATAAGGGCAGATGTAGGGAATAAAAATGCTGCTCGAGCCTTTGTTGTGAACTGGAAAAGGATCTTACATGCTAGAAACTTTGTCCGGCGATCAAACCCAGAGAAAGTCACGACCCTCAAGTTATTAATGAAAAAGACCTAGAGTTTTCATTCAGTCTAAAAGCGACCCAGGTCTCTCACAACCGGTCAAAATAAGCGGCTTGAGCCTTTGCTCGGCCCCAGAACTAGAGTTTTCACTCAGTTCCAAGACTTAGAGTTTTCACTCAGTCTCAAAGCGACCCGAGCCTCTCGCGACCAGTCCAAATAACGGCTCGAGCCTTTGCTCGGCCCCAAAACTAGAGTTTTCACTCAGTTCCAAAACTTAGAGTCTTCTCTCAGTATCAAAGCGACTAGAGTCTCTCACGACCAGTCCACATAAGTGGCTTGAGACTTTGCTCGGCCCCAGAGCTGAAGTTCCCACTCAGTTTCAAGACTTAGAATCTACTCTTAAAACTCGAAGTAGACCAAGTCACGATTTTACTAAATAAAAGAAAATGATTGAATTCCCAATTCGGTCTCCCAAAATTAACAAGATAAATAAAAAAGAAGCAGAAAGAGACAAAACAAAGTCTTTTTTGTTAAATATGAGTCGAGATTACAAATGTGTGAATACAAAAGAAAGGAAATTACAAATAGTCACAAACTATCCTAGAAAGAAGGGCAGCACCCCGATCCTAAGCCGATAAAATAGAAGAAACTTTTCGGGCAAGAGAAAACCCGTCTCAAGAGGGATTCTCTACAAGCGCCCCCAAACCGAGCCGATTGAGAAAAATGGTAGACAGGCGCGACCATGACAAGCTAACTCCAACAGTCGTCTCAACCACATACCATAGCCTTCCATCGTGCCCCATCCTCCTGGTCATTATAACTAGGAAGGATGGATACAAAGGAAAAAGGTAAGTGAGAGACACACTCCAAGAAGCCGGAACAACTTGAAGGACGATGACCTATTTCGAGGTCACTGTGGTCAAGTAAGAAGGAGAGAAAACTTCAAGGATCAACCTTCCCACCTCCATACAAAGGGAAAACAGTGGCAGCCAGCACTGGCAGGGACATATAGCCTTGACCAAGTGTCCAAAAACCCCGTCTCCCTTCCAAGCGAGGGAGAAATTGGTTTATCCCAGAAACCCTCCTTCCAACCCCAGAGAAGTTTGCGACGAAGAGACGTCGCAAACCTCACCAAGATTCACCCCCTGCATCGCAAACCTCATCGACACTCAAAAGAGCTCATTACCAACAATACATAAACTCCAGCAAAAGAGCCATCACTCAATAAAATGATAAGGAAAAGGAGTCTCCATGAAAAAAAGAAAAGACAAAGAGTTCGCAGAGAAATAATGGAACCTTTTCACCTATTTATAGAAAAAACGACGATTTCCCTCTCTCGAAGAAAAACAAAGATCTTAAAAATCTCGAAGAAGCAAAAGCCCCTAGAAAATTGTAGCCACACATAAACCAAAAAGCCATTGGGTGGAAAAAACGACTGAAATAAATATTAATGAAAACAACACATTAAAAAGACAAAGCGAATAAAAGAGACTCTAACTAGGCCTGCATCAAAACCAATGAAAGAAGCCTCGAGAAAAGAAAAACACGTGCGCCTCCCTTCTTTAAAGTGGAACGCCCCTACCTAAAACCAGCCAGGGCCGTCCCAAGGGCATCTGTTCTGGTCCAAAAATAACAAAGCCCAAGACCCTTCCCCGATTTAGGTCCAAGAAGGGCTCGACCCGACAAAACTAGCACATAAAGCACCTTAAACCGGGCAAACTGCTCGGGCCAACCTAAATTACCTGGTTGTTTCCATATATAGTGGACTTTCCCGCCTCATGAAGGAACTTAATCATATTTGTCCTCACGCGCGTCAGAGAGGAAGAGTAAAACCACCCCTTTTCTCCTGACACACGCGATTATCTATCCAAAACCATCATTATGGACGCCCTATTATGCTGGATCAGAAAGATAAATACGCCACGAGGCATGGGGCAGCATGCTTGGAAGCCACCAGGATTGAACCCAAAGATGGGTATATAAGAAAAGTCTCCACCAAAGGAGAAGGTATGCAATTTCTCTTTACATAAACACTATATACTATCTGCAAGACCATTGTTGACTTAAGCATCGGAGTGTCTTCGCAGGTACCCTCCATTCGATTCAACACGAATGAGCTAAAGGAGGAAGAAGAAGAAGAATGAGCCAGAATATTGGGCCAAATCAACAGAGGCCAAATACCAGAAGTGAAACTATTGAGTTTTGGTTATTGACCTGATTAGTACCATATATTTTACTTTTTTTTTAATTAAAGTAGAATGCTAGAGCATCAAGGCAAGGAAAAACATCCCAACTTGATTGCCACCAAATTCCAAGACCATCAAATGCAGCAATCTACAATATTATTGAAATAGATCAAAAAAATAGAAACAAAAAACATGGGGGGACATCAACCAGACCCGTTGAAAAATAAAACAAAAAATCAGCTAAATCTATAACTTGGAAGACCAAGCCTATTTCGACTAAAATCCTCTCCAATAAAAGAAGGAATTGTGTCCGACCACATAAATCCTAAATGATGAATAGCATAGTTTGCAAGTTTATCAAGACAAATATTTCCCTCCCCATAGATATGGGAGACTCTAAATTTCATCTTCTCAACCACCTGCATACAGTTTATCCATCTATTCCGTAGCTTCCAAGGAACTAAATGATTAGAGCTAAAAGCTTTGGCAACCAACACTGAATCAGTTTCTAATCAGAACCAGGACCAACCTTTATTGCTTGCAATCTCAATGGCGCACATTGCTGCATTAAGCTTGGCAAATAGTGGAGTTGAAATTCCAAGATTAAAGGCAATGCATCCTAATACCGCAACATGGTAACCTCATAATATCCCTCCACAGGCTGCCATTCCAGGAGAACCTCTAGCAGCTCCATCAATGTTGCATTTCACCCAATTGCAAAAAGGAGGGTACCAATCTACTTGCCTTATTGTTGGAGCTTTACAATGATGACCTGAACTCCTAAAGAACTTGAAAACAGACAACTCATCAACACAATTTAGCATGTGACCATTTGATTCCATATATTTTCCTTCAATTTTAGTATTATTGGTTTTTTTTTAATTATGATTATACTTAATTATTATTGTTATTATTAATTATTATTGTAACCCCCCCCCCCCCCCCCCCCCCGGGGCATTACCTCGTGAACACGTGCGGAAAATAAATCAAAAAGGATTTTGCTGGTTGCTTACGGAAATTTATCTACTTTCAGTCATAAAAACTTGGGTATAAAAAATTTCTTGCGGAATACTTCGAAAAAGTGATGCACGCATCACAATAGTAAAATCACATTATACTTGACAACACATATAGACTAAGTTTATTCATAAATCAAACAACCACAACATATAAGTTTTCCTGAAATTGTTTCATTAATCAAAACTCAACTCAAAACCAAATAAAGGTTCTCAAACCACATACACCAACTTTCTCAAAAATATACAACCCCAAAGAAAAATCCTAAGCTGGTCACTCTATACAACATCCATTGGAAAGACCTCCATGGTTTTTACCATTATCGCCGACCTCTACAAGGATTGGGACTAAACTCCCCAAACGAAACTGGAAACTCCTCTGCACCATCTGCTCTCATGTACCAAGGTACAACAGCAAAACCAGAAAAACAGATATATCGCAAGGATGAGATACTGACAAATGAGTTTTATCATGATAACCACATGCGCGACACACAACACATCATATACATATATATTCACAACATATAAAATTCTCAACATAAACACAATAGTTTATCAATGGGCTTCATACCCAACAGGCATCGTCATTTATAAAAATGCATGACACTTCAATGTACAACGTCTAAATTTTTATACCTAATCTTCGGAGATCCCAACTTTCATTCAATAACATCAATTGTTTTGTCCGTCAAGGTTTCGAGTTCCAACTATTTAAGTAAGTAACTCAGTAGGACGCGAGCTCCAACCATCATCGTAACGTAATTTACATGAACTCCAATGATATTCTTAACTTAACTCGGCCTATAAAATATCACAAATATCCGAGCTCCAGAAATAGTTGTAGCATAGCCCGGCCTTTCCTGGACCCACTTTTCAATCCACCAAAGGCAAGTCTGCCGATTCATGCATGTAAAACATTTATTCTCGTCATTTTCTTTTTGTTCATCTTTTCTTGTCGAGGCTCAAAGGCTCACGACCATTCATAATTTTTAACGTTAAGATTTTTCATCGTCAACATAGGACACGAAGTCCGAGTGCTCAATCACAAAGCCTTAGACCGATGTACCGGTCTTAGGTTCGTGGTTATAGAAAACAGCATTCACCTTTAACAACATTCACCACATCGTATATGGGAGACAAAGTCCACAACAACGTAACATGGATCAAAATATCCACGTGTTTTCACCAAAGAACACCAGAATCCCGACGTCTTGGCCACTAGGTTCACGTTTCATCGTTAACATCATTTTTCGTTCTGTGAAATACAAATACAAAAACCAAAACCTCCGAAACTTATCCAAGTTTGCGGAATTACATTCGCTGAATAAAAACTCTTTTGCAGAAAATATTTTCAGTAGAAATTCGTTTATAAAACGTCAAATCGCAGAGAAACTCATTTTTCTCCAATTTCTTTTCCTCTTAAAAATTCTTTTTCCGAAAACTTTAATTCTTGAAAAAGAACCCATTCATGATCGATTTCAGTCCAAAGAAAATGAAACTATTATCAAAACATTTCCGTAAAACTATTTTCTGAATTACTCATAGTTTAGAGTTAAAATCCTCTTTATAAGTCAAAATTTGACTATTTTCTCTTAAATAATTTTTTTCAACATGGAAATTAAGTTATTTTTGAAACTTAACTTTTTATCATAACTTTTTATTTTAGTTAAGAATTTATTTTGGGAAAATTAACATGACTGAAAACTTTTCATGGTTTCGCCCTCACTATTACTCATAGATCACTCTTTCACCGTAAATTCATTAAAATAATATTATTTTCAACTTTTCTTCAAATTCCACAAAATTAACTTAAACAACATCTTCTTCAACATTTTCAACTTTTTCCAATTTTTTTTATCTTTAATCTTAACTTAGCACTGACTGCTGTCAGGCTTCTCAGTCAAACAACCAACAACGGTAGAATCACACATCACAGTTATAACAGATATCACATTTATAACATGCATCCACCGATAAACATATATCACAAATAAACATACACCACAGATAATTTTAATTACTCAGATAAACAACTACGTCAAAAAAATTAAGCAACCACAACGAATCACGAATAATCATACAGACATCACAGATTGCACGTGGCTGTCAAAACCCCTCAGGTAAACTCCCCTTACCACTTGAAGTTACAGTTTTCCTTTCTGAAATTTCTTCTCGGAATTCTGGATCCTCCACACAACTAAATAACCAAACAACTTGTCGTTCACAACAAATCACAACACAAATTACAAAATAAAACAACAAAATCCTCCTAATCCACATGTTTAGGCTTCGACTTACATGGTTTAATTAGGCTAGGGATGTCAAAATTTCATAAACTTTTGGATCAATGATCCTTAAGCATTAGAGATACATAATCAATTGTCACTTTACAAAGATTGAATCAAAAACTCATCTAACCCATATGGTTAGGGTTTCGACCTTGAAGAGTAAAATAGGATAAAGATTTTAAAAATTCTTAAGCTTTTAGATTCAACAACTATGAGTATTAGAAAGACTAAATCAAGTGTTACTTCACAAAAATTGAAGCAAAACCCATAACTCCCTTTGAGCTTAGTTTCGACCAACAATAGGAAAATAGGGAGGAAATTTTCTTTTGATTCATACTCTTGGATAATCAATCTAGACATCATATAGAGTTCATAGAAATTTGAATCACATTAAAAGGATTTTTCTATGATTTTCTAGAAATTTTTGAAGTTCTAGATCTAAGAATTTTCAATATGATGATCATGGCTTGAATCAACAAAATAAATGAAGAACATGATGTTTATTGATCAAGGATAATAAGGTATACCTCTTGGATGTTGAAAAATTGCAAGGAATGGAGCAAGTTCTTCACAATTTTTGTTTATGGTGTTCTTGAGAAGTGAGAGCAAATAGGAGAAGATGAAGTTGATGAAGTAGAAATAAATGAAAATGGCCAAGTGTGGTGAGGTTGAGGCGGTGTAATGGAGGGACAAGGGGGTCCAATTTTTTTCTCTTAAGGACATAAGAGTAAATTCACTTTGGGACAAAATTGGCATTTGATAAAGAGTTAGGAACATAATAGACTTTTCATGCCTAAGGTAATCATGACATGCATTAAATGCTAGGTGTGTCACCCATATGACTCACCACCATGAGTCGTCATGGATGACTCATTGTCTTTATCCATCCGGTGTCGAGTTTTGTCTCTGAACATCCGTTCTCAACTTCGTGGATTACCCGTTTGTTGATAATGCGCCCGAATAAAGTATAATAACCTATTTATTTTGAAAATTATAAAAATAACCAATATCATTGGCAACTCGATATAAAATCCAACCATTTCATTCTCGAGTCAAAATTAGGTTTTCTGATCAATAAAATTTTATTGTCAGTGAAAACGCAGACAGGGTTTCGTCTGAATTTTCAACCCAAAATTTAACTGTAACTCTCTACGATAAAGTAGAGTATAAATATGATGTTGTTTTATTCAAAATTATTTTCTAGGTCTCGGATAAAAATATAAAATATATATATAAATATATATATATATATATATATATATATATATATATATATACTGTTATTGAAAAACAGTAAAAATCAGGGTGTTATAATTATATTGCTATTTTTTTTTTTAGATTTTCATCATGTCATGCCAATCACAATTATTGCGATTCTTATATTTTGATTATTATTGTTGTTGTTGTTGTTGTTACTATCATTATTGTTATTCTAAGTGTTATAATTAAACTAAGAATGCTTTTAAATGGTTGGTTTCAAATTGAAGGAACCATGTAAGAAAATGATATTGTATTTTTTTTTATTATCTTGTTGATTTAATTTTACTTTCCTTTTTTACAATTGTCAAACACATGGACACCAGCGGGTATATTCAAACACAGATTCCGGAGATGGAATATTCCTTACATCACTACCCACTCTTTCTCCCCGATTCCGAAGATATACATGGACCCCTTGATAGCTCTAGTTAGTATCGATGAGGTTAGGGGAGCTCTCTTTAGCATGGCAAACTTCAAGGTCCCTGGGCCTAACGGGTTCCTCCCTCTCTTTTTCAAATCAAAACGGGATGTCTTAGGACCATCCATCTTTAACTTCGTTCGTGGGGTGTTTGCCAACCCAATTTCCATTGGCTCGGTCAACAAAACTATTCTCACGCTTATCCCCAAGGGTACGGAGGTATCTCATGCTTCTGACTTTTGCCTGATAGCTCTACGTAACGTGATTTACAAGACAGTAACAAAAGTCATCGCCAACAGAATTAAGCCTATTCTTCCCAAAGTTATCTCCCCATTCCAGAACAATTTCATTTTGGGTAGGAGTTCCGTGGACAATTTAATCATCTTGCAGGAGTTGGTTCACTCAATGAATGGCATGTCAGGCAAGAAGGGTTTCATGCTTGTAAAAGTCGATCTCCAGAAAGAATATGATAAAATGGAATGGTCTTTTATCAAAGATGCTCTTAATGTCCTTGGTATCCCCTCCATGCTGTCTTCGGTTATCGAAACTTGTCTCTCATCCAGTGATCTAAGCATTAACTGGTACTGTCACCCATCCCAATGCTTCTCTCCTTCATGTGGGGTGCGCCAAGGGGACCCTTTGTCCCCATATTTATTTGTTACAGCTCTGGAAAGACTCAATCACCTAATCATGGACGCAATTGATGAGAATCGGTGGAAGCCTTTGAAGATGGGTCGTGGAGGCCCTCCCATCAGCCACCTATGTTTGGAGATGATATCATTCTGGTAGCGGAGGCCTCCCTGGAACAAGCACAGACCATTAAGGAGACCCTTGAATACTTCTGTACCTGCTCAGGACAACGCATTAATGCAGTAAAATCTAAAGTATTCTTCTGTATCTATGCCGTGCTTTCTTTTGGGGATCTACCACGGAAGCAAGACGTGTCCACCTTATCTCTTGGGACACAATTTGCAAACCTAAGGAGGATGGAGGGCTAGGGTTTCGCTCTTTTCGGCTTGTGAATGCGTCGTACATGCTAAAACTGGGTTGGAACATGATAGTAATGTTAAGTCTCTAAAATGTCTGATGTGCGTTTCCCTAAGTTTTGATGAAAACTAAACATTTGTTAATGATTTAATTAATCTTTTATTGGTTGATAACCTGTCTATCCAGTGTGCAGATCAAAATAGTAAGAAGTCATTTTCTCACCTGTCTACCCACATAGATGACCACCTGTTCGAAGAAGCAAGAGTCAACCTGTCTGAAGAAGACTCTGAAGCTTTCTCACGCTTATCAAGAAAAGTGATAAGCCGCTGGCTCATCTAGTTTTATGGCTAGTATGACCGTGGTTTTGTGCTAATTATATCCCGTTTTCGGCCAAATTAGACTTGATTGTCGTCAAGCAACATTTTGAGTCTCTAAAGTATTTTTAGGTTAATTTAGTTGATTTGGAGTCGAATAAAGCACTTACTGCTATTTCTTGTTTTCAGGTAATAAAGAGAAGCAATTCTGGAGTTATTCGCCTCGCGAGCCTGAAGGCTGACTGTGCCAGAAAATGCAATCCTCTCTATGTCGCCTCGCGATAAATGTCTCGCCCCGCGAGCCTGGAAGTCAGAAAGCATCACGGTCAGCCCGTGATTATCATAACGGGCGTAATAAGAAGACTCTTCCGTTCCTCGTCTCGCGAGTCATTCTTTGCCTCGCGAGAAGTCCAAACGTTACAGATTTCTTCATAAGATTCGCGTCACGAGTGAGTGTTCGCCTTGCGAGATCGCGCAGAACTGACAGATATAAATTGTTGTTCTAGGACAGATTGCAGCAGTTAGTTTTTATCTTCTCTTGTCATCTTATTTTCTTTTAGGACGGCTGCGACAGTAGGTTTAGGTTTTATGTTTGTAATGGAGAGCTAGTCTCCTTTGATCAATCTATCAGAATCGGTTTGCTAAGCCGCTGAGGTTCTGTAATTCCTGAACTCATTGCTATTCTCTTTCAATATTTGTTCTATATGTTCTGTTTGCTTAATTCAGGATTATATAGAATATATATTGATTTGTTTCGATGATTGTGTGTTCCTAAACTTAATCGCGTTTACTTAATTCGCATGTGTTCAATTCGTGTTTGCTTAATTCACGAAGGGCTTAATCCGTTTGCTTAATTCGGAATTAGGAACATATGTCTCGTAGCGTCAATTTCGCTTGTTAATTGATGTTACAATCTAAAAGGGTTTAGAATCCGCTTAGGGCTTGGAATTATATGAACCGATGATAGTGGGAAACCGATAACAGTAGGTTGATCGTTTAGCTTATTTGGTAATTATTTAGTTTGCATAGTTTTCTGCTTTGTTTTGTTTATTTAGTTTCAAATCCAAATCTCCCCCCCCCCCCCCCAAAAAAAAACTGACTTTTTCTGTTAACAACAACCCAAGAGTCATTGTGAGACGATACTCGAGTTGTCGCTCTTTCCCTAACTGCATATTTTTATAAACCGCTCGCTTTTTGACGTGTGCACGACAGCGCGTTCAAAAAGTCATAAGTCATTCTCACAAGCAACCTAGGAAATCAGAGTTGAAATCCAGTTAAAGAATGTTTCCAACATGCTTTATTCCCTAGTACTCTCTGTTATTACACGAAAAGGGAAATGTGCTCTGCAAAGTACAAAAGCATTCTGCACAACTCTGATTTGGCTACTGTACGATGTATAAAGCCATGATCCTTCATATTAGAGTACAACCAAAGTTCCTATTGCATTAATGACTGCCCAGAACGACTCTATTGCATTTAATGGATCTCTGCTTGAAGCCAACATTTGAAGGAATGTCTCTAATGGATCTTAAATGCTTGAAGGCTATAAATACAGAAGTCATTGAAGATGAAGATAGAGATAACACACAACATTAAAGAGCCATTACTCTATGCATTTATTTCTTCATTCTTTCAATCTGTATTCTTCAATCATTTGAAGTTATTACGCAGTCTTTCTTGAGCTTACAATTAATCCTCTCTGAGTGTTAGTGAAAGAACTATATGTCTGATTCTATTTATTACAAACAAACTTCTCAAACAAACCTGAGTGAGCCTGAAGAGGCTAGGTGTGCAAAGAATACTTGTCTTGGAGCGTGAAGAGGCTAGGTGTGCAAACAATACTTGGAGTCTGTAACCTGATCAGTTATAGTGGATAAAACTTGGTGCTGCTAAGGACTGGACGTAGCTCTTTGTGTTGAAGAATGAACCAGGATAAATAGTTGTGTTAATCTCTCTTCCCTTAAACTTTTTAGTTGCTTTGATTATATTATCTGCTTTCTAACTAAAGGGGTTAAAGTGTGAATATTGAGCTTGTTTTCAAGTTGTGTGCCTGTGTGTTTTTTGTTAAAATGTCATCAGACAGGTCACTTGTCTGTGATGTGTTTTCCTACTTGTATGAACATAGCTTCTGTGTGCGAAAAGTTTTCAACTTTGTTTTAATTTCTGATAAACACAATCCAACCCCCCTTATCATGTTTATAGTTGTCTATTTCAGTTGGTAACAGAGCTCAGCCTCTGGGTTGAGCATCTAACAGTATAGAGGTAAAGGTCCCAAAGAATAGACATGACTGCTGGAACTAGTTCAAGTGGAAGTCACCAGACTGAAGGAGCTTCCCTAACCAGACCTTCATTCTTCAATGGAGAAAACTATAACTATTGGAAATAAAGATTTCAATGGTTCATTCTTTCTACAGACTCTGATCTCTGGGATGTCATCACTGATAGTCCATTCATTCCTAAAAATGATGACAACACTGACAAGCCAAAAGCTTAGTGGACCTCTGCAGAAAAGACAAAATGGGAGCTGAACCACAAAGCCAGATACAACATCATTTGTGCTCTCAGTCCTAAATAATTTGAAAAGGTTTGTGCCTGTGATTCTGCTAAAGAAATATGGGATACTTTAGTTGTCACACTTGAAGGAACAGCCAAAGTCAAAGAATCAAAAATTGTCAAACTTGTCAGAAAGTATGAACTGTTTCTCATGGAGGAAGGAGAATCTGTTGCTCATATGATAGGAAGATTCCAAACTATCATCAATGGTCTAAAATCTCTTGGAAAAATTTATACTAATGCTGAGAAGGTTGGAAACATACTAAGGAGTCTACCTAAGCAGTGGAGACCTTTGGTTAGTGCTATTTCCCAAGCCAAGGATCTCACTACCTTGACTATGGATGAACTTCTTGGTACACTCACTATTCATGAGCAAGAACTTGGAGATGAAATTGCTACAAAGAAAGGGAAGTCAATTGCTCTGAAGGTTGATCAAAAGTCAGCAAAAGCTTCCAAGGCTTTGAGGACAGACGAGTTATTCAGTGATGCTGACCCGTCTGAACCCGAGGATCCTGAAAGGGATGAAGAGTTGTCTCTTCTAACCGGGAAGATAAAGCTTCTCTTACAGAAAAAGAAGTTCAGAAAAGATAAGTCATTCAGAAGGTTCAACAAGGATAAGAACTTCAAAGAATCCACTCTAACAGACAAGAATTCAATTGTCTGCTATGAGTGCAAGAAGTCTGGTCACATCAAAGCTGAATGTCCTCAACTTAAGAAAGCCCCTTTTAAGAAATTCTTCAAAAAGAAGAAGAAAGGGATGATGGCTACTTGGGAGGATCTGGGGTCAACATCTTCTGATGAATAGATAGAGGAAGAAGATAATCTTTGTCTGATGGCCAACACTGACTCAGATTCAGATGATGAGGTACATTCTGACTATGAGGAATTACTTGATGCCTATGAAGAGTTGTTGGAGGAATCCAACTGCTTATCTAAGGCCTTAAAATCCCTCAAGAGAGATTATGTAAAGCTCATTAGTGAGCATAAGCAGAAATCTCAAGAGTGTGAGAAGCTGGCCAAAGAGAACCGTGAGCTGAAGACAGAAAAGTCTGATGAAGCTAAGATCTCAAGTGAAACATCACAATCTGAAGAAGTTGAAAAACTTCAACAGAAAGTGGAAGAGCTCACTTCTGATCTTGCCAAATTTCTTAATGGCAGAGACAATCTGATTAAGTTGCTTGGCTGTCAGAGACACTCCCTTAACAAAGAAGGTATTGGATATGTCCATTAGACACATCATAAAGTATCAACTAAAACTTCTAAAGTATCTGTTAAGTCAACAATAATTAAATCCATACTTGTCTGTAACTTCTGTGGAAAAACTGGACATGCTATGTCTAAGTGTATCCATAAGAAGAGAAGAAGTCTTCACAGACTCCTAGAGCTAACAAAAAAGGACCCAGAAAACTATGGGTACCTAAAGACCAAATAATTTCTGTTGTAGATGTCCTTAATAGGACAAAGAAAACACCACTGCTGGTACCTGGACAGTGGTTACTCGTGACACATGACAAGAGAAAAGTCTATGTTCCTAGACCTCCAACTTAAGAAAGGAGGATATGTTGCCTTTGGAGGCAATCAGAAAGGGAAGGTCATAGGCATTGGTACTATTGGTGGTAAACCCCCTCTTCCCTCTATATCTAATGTTCTTATGGTTGAAGGATTAAGACACATTTTTCTTAGCATAAGTCAATTATGTGACAGTGGATTTGATGTCTCCTTTACCAAGGATTTATGCATAGTTAAAGACTATAATGGCAAAACCCTCTTTTCAGCTAAAAGGCAACAAAATCTGTATAAGGTTGAACTGACTGATCTCTCAGATCAAAGTTTAACATGTCTAATGTCTAAAGAGGATGAAAGATGGTTGTGGCATAAGAAACTAGGACATGCTAGTATGAAACTAATTTCTAAACTGAAAAAGGATAATCTTGTGAGAGGATTGTCTAATATTAGTTTTAAGAAAGATGTCTTGTGTGATGCATGTCAGAGAGGTTAATAGATAAAATCAGGTTTCAAAACTAAAACCCAAGTATCAACATCTAGACCTCTTCAGTTGTTACACATGGATCTGTTTGGACCAATTAGTGCTAGCCTAGCTGGAAGAAAATATGGATTTGTCATAGTTGATGGCTACTCTAGATTTACATGGGTACTCTTATGAACCCACAAGGATGAGTCTTTTAAGGCTTTCTCAGTATTCTGCAAAAGAGTACAAAATGAACAAGGTTTCTGTATCTCTACCCTTAGAAGTGACCATAGGGGAGAATTTGAAAATGAGCAGTTTAGACAGTTCTGTGAGGAGAATAGGATCTCTTACAATTTCTTCGCACCTAGAACTCCACAGCAAAATAGAGTGGTTTAAAGAAAGAACAAATCTCTGCAAGATATGGCTAGATCTATGCCCAATGAGAATAATCTCCCTAAGTACTTCTGGGCAGAAGCAGTAAACACTACATGCTTTGTACAAAACAGAATACTTATTAGGCCTTTTCTAAAGAAGACACCTTATGAATTGTGGAAAGGTAAAAGCCCCAATATATCTTATTTTCATGCATTTGGTTGTGAATACTTCATTCTGAATACTAAGGATCAACTTGGAAAGTTTGATTCCAAAGTAGATAAAGGTAATTTTGTAGGATATTCTGAAATGTCTAAAGCCTTTAGAATTTACAATTCCAGAACTTTTGTTATTGAAGAATCTATTCATGTTAAGTTCAATGATAGTTTAAAGACTGATAAGGAATTATCAGATCTAGAAGATGATCTTACAGGTCTTGATATAAACAAGCCATAAAGTCAACAACCTGATCTGACCAAAATAGAACCTGTGATTGAGCCAGACAGACAAATGGAGCAGACAAGTCAGCAAACGAGTCAACAGACAAGTCAGCAGACAAGTCAAGATCTTCATGTTGATCTAAATAAGGATTGGAAGTTCAAAACTCATCATCCTAAGGATCTTATTATTGGAAATCTGTCATAAGGATTAAGAACCAGATCCACTTTAAGAGAATCAAGTAATGTGGCCTTTATGTCAGAAATAGAGCCAAAACGCATTTAAGAATCTCTTGAGGATGAATGCTGGATTATTGCTATGCAATAAGAACTCAACCAGTTTACCAGCAATGATGTCTAGACACTTGTCTCCAAGCCCAAAAACAAATATGTTATTGGAACAAGACGGGTCTTCAGAAACAAATTGGATGAGGATGGCAAAGTTGTCAGAAATAAGGCAAGGTTAGTAGCTCAAGGCTATAACCAACAAGAAGATATTGATTATATGAAACCTTTGCACCTGTAGCTAGAATAGAAGTTATCCGCATATTAATGTCATATGTTGCACAACACCAAATAACTCTTTTTCAAATGGATGTAAAATGTGCTTTTCTAAATGGTATAATTGAAGAAGAAGTGTATGTTAAACAACCCCCTGGTTTTGAAGATACTGAAAAATCAGATCATGCTTTCGAACTTAAAAAGACATTATATGGTTTGAAACAAGCACCTAGAGCATGGTATGATAGACTCAGTTCTTGGACAAGTAGATACTGCCTTGTTTAAGAAAAGTTCTAAAGAGAATTTTATTATAGTCCAAATATATGTTGATGATATTATTTTTGGAGCAACTGATGAAAAGCTATGCAAGGAATTTTCCAAGCTAATGCAAGCAGAATTTGAGATGAGCATGATGGGAGAATTAAATTTCTTCCTCGGATTACAAATCAAACTGACAAGTGATGGAATCTACATCCATCAACAAAAGTATACCAAGGAGATACTCAAAAAGTACAAAATGGAAAGTGTCAAACTCATGAAAACTCCCATGAGACCCAATGCAAAATCACTACAAAAAAAGGTTATTTAGCGACCGAAAATAGTGACCGAATTTGTTGGTTGCTATTTGTAACCGAAATGGCGACCGATTGTAGGATCTACATGAAACCTGGTTATAGTTGATACTGCGACCGAAATAGAGCGTAGCAAAGTTATCGGTCGCTAAATAAAGGAAAGTAAAAGTCAAAACTTGCTGACTTTTTAGCGACCGAAATGGCGACGGATTTAAATGCAACGGTTAAATTTTAATTATATTTGTGACCGATATTTATTTGGTCGTTAAACGACGCGTAAAAAAATTTAAATAGAGCGTGTTAGCGACCGATATTAAATCGGTCACTAAATTAATGAATTCAAATCTCAAATTAACCCAGTTAGCAACCGATATTAGTGACCGAATTATTTCGGTCGCTAATCATAAAAACCCTAAAACGCACGCGGCCTCCCCCTCCTGAATTCAAATCTCAAATTAACCCAGTTAGCGACCGATATTAGGGACCGAATTATTTCGGTCGCTAATCATAAAAACCCTAAAACGCACGCGGCCTCCCCCCCCCCCCCCCCCCCCCCCTTTTCCCTTTTCCCTCTTGTTTCTTCGCTTCCCTGCTCAGCTCCTCTCCTCCTCTCTTTGTCCGACAGCTCCTCCGGTGAGGCCACCACGAGCGACCCCCACCACGAACCAACACGTGCCACCCCTCCTTACCCCCCATTTCCATTTCCCTCTTTTCTCCCTCTCTTCTCTATTACCCCCACCCCCCACCACTGCTAGCCGCCGCGGTCCGGCGACAACCACCCCCACCACACCACTGCGAGCCCAGGTATCCCTTTCCCTCTATCTCCATGTCTCTCTCTATCTCTCTTCCCCTCTATTGCTCTGTTTTTTTAATTTTCTTTGAATTTTCTTTTGCCTCCCTGCAGAGCCACCACCACCACCTGAGAGCCATCGTGCACCACCGGTCCACCACCACCTCCGGTAAGTTCCCTTTCTCTGCTCTCTGCCCTATCCTCTCTGCTTTCTGGCTCTTTGAAGGCTCTGTTTTGTTTGTATTTTTGGAGCAAAAATTGCAACTTGCTTCTTTTATTTTTATTTTCATAAATCCATTACCCTGTAAATCTGTAATGGTAAATAGTAGACCATATGTCAGTAATATGGGTGCACTTTTTAGAGAATGCATGAGTTGTATTGGTACTGTGATGAAATAACAAACTTGTGAATCTAGACAGTAGCATTGACTGTGTGTTTGAATACTGGATTTTCAACATGGATTATGGTGTTGCCTTCATATGGTTTGTTGTGTCAATCTGTTGTTATATATCTTTTCTTTCATAATTTGTTTTTCATCTTAGGTTCATTTAATTATTCCTAATATTTATTCATGCTTCAAAACAAATTGATATGTATAACAGCAGTGTATCATGAAAGTGAAAATTTTGAATGGTTTTAATATAGGTGTAAGGTTCATTTAAATTGCTTTGTGTGGGTGCCCATGGTTCCTGACAACGAAAATGAAGAGTGATGCTGGAAAGTTTTTTATGTTGGTAGCACTATTTTAAAGAGCAATGTTAGATACCCTTAAATAGCAATTTGTTTCAAAATATGTTATATGATACCCTTTTAACCTACTTTAAGATTATGCTTGGTTGATGATGCTTAATTTTTTTATGCTGTCACATGAAGGCCTAACAGCCATGAGCCATGATCTTTTATTTATTTATTTATTTATTTATATGAATGCTCTGGTTTGATCAATTTATTGTTTTACTTTGTATGTATATGTGTGTGTACTGTTTGGCTTATCTGTCGTACAGTATTTGTTACATTCTGTTATTATTTACCCATCTAGCATACAAGCTACAACTTACAAGTGAGCAGAAGAGAAGCTCATTTTAGTTACTCTGTGCAATGAGTTTGTGCTGTAAACTTTTAATAGGATCAGTGGGTTTATATGTTGTTTCTCGATAGGATTTGTGTACTGATAATTTAATGTTTATGCATGTGTTTGCCAATATGTGTTGTTTGTTAGTGGAGAGCAGAGCTCAATAGGACGTGATCCAGTCCGAAAGGCTAGATGCTGCTTGTGCTGATAATTTAGAAGTTATGCATTTGTTTGACAATTATGTGTTACTTGTTAGTGGAGAGCAGAGCTCAATAGGATGTTTGCTACAATATTTTATCTAAGTTTGTATTGATTTACATTGCAATATATAAGCTCAACTATATTTATAGGTTAATGGTTTTATTTTCTGCTAGAGTTAATTATTAATTTACGAAAGTCTTAGTTTCCTGTTTGAGATTCAATATTAATGAGCATGCGTACCTTCTCAGGGTACGCATGCTCATTGTATTGAATCTTGAATTGTCCAAGTGGGACAGTTTGGGAAAAAAAACCTTTTTCACACTTGTACAATAGTCATTTCAATGTTCAAATGCCTTATATACTTGTTGAAATCTCGGTCTGATGCATTTCCTTTTGTTCTTCTGGTGCATACTTTATCGCGGTGATTCTCACCGTGCTCGAGTCGTGTACTTGGAGACATATGGGAAATGCTGCCAAAATTTTGTCAAGTATAAGGTATTTGAATATGGGAATAACTATTATTAGCCGAGTGTGGTAAAGGTTTCTTCTCGAATGGGATAGGTTCATACCTTGTCATAAGAACGAGATTGATGGAGTTATTGGAATGCACCGTAATATATAAGTGTTATTGTAGGATTGGTCAGGCTATTTAATTGCCGGCAATGGATATTCCGGAGAATCGGAAATGGATGTATCGTAGGTTGGATCGGAATAAACGTCTTAGGGAAGAGTATAGAGTTGGAGTGGGTAAGTTTATAGATTTTGTTGTTAGCCAGGAGAGATTTATACGGCTGGGCGGTGATCATTTGAGGTGTCCTTGCAAAAGATGCAAGTGTCAATCTTTCAAAAGCATGGATGGAGTTGTAGCTGATTTTTATGAGAAGGGCTTCATGCCTGATTACTATTGGTGGAGTAACCATGGTGAGACGTTGCCTGATTTAAACCCGATTGTGTTTGAAGGTTCGTACTATGGAAGTGGTGACCGGAGGGAAGAATTGAATCCATACGAGCAAATGATAATGGATCATGCTGGACCATCGGTTGGTGTTGTACTAGAAGAAGATGGGGGAGAAGATGGTGGAATGGGTTCCCAATACATAGAGGAGAATTCGAATCCCGAAGCTCAAAGATTCTATGATATGCTGAGTGTTGCACGATCTCCATTGTGGGAAGGATGTCGGGAGTACACGGAGTTGTCGATGTGCATGGAATGGTTGAGTATCAAATCTGACTACAATATGCAAGAAGGCTGTTTTAATCACCTCACCAGGTCAGTGTCCAAGGCATTGCCAGAAGACAATCGGATGCCTACTAGTTTTTATCATGCTAAGAAGTCTGTGGAAAATTTGGGTCTGGGGTGTTTGAAAATTGATTGTTGCCCGAATGGATGTATGTTGTACTATAAGGATGATTCAGCGGAAAGCATAACATGTTGTCGATTTTGTGGTGCGGATCGGTATAAGACAACCACTAGGATGGGCATTGAGAAGAAGAGGTTGCTAAAAAAGATGTGATACTTTTCGCTCGTGCCAAGACTTACAAGATTGTACTCTTCGATGGCCATTGCATCTCACATGAGGTGGCATAGTGAGCATGAGAGGGAGTAAGATGTCTTGTGTCATCCATCTGATGGAGAAGCTTGGAATCATTTTGATAGGGTTCATATGGCATTTTCACAGGACCCTCGGAATGTCTGATTGGGGTTATCTACTGAGGGATTTAATCCTTTTGGGCAGTCTGGAAAAGCATACTCTTGTTGACCGGTTATCCTGACTCCGTACAATCTTACCCCGGGGATGTGCATGAAGCGGGAGTTTATGTTCTTAACAGTCATAATTCCGGGTCCGTCTAATCCAAAAGGTAAGATTGATGTGTACTTGCAGCCGCTGATAGATGAGTTGACGATGCTGTGGAATGATGGTGTGTTGACATATGACGTATCTTTGAGGTAAATTTTCATAATGAAAGAAGCTTTGATGTGGACGATCAACGACTTTCCCGCCTATGGGATGATGTCGGGTTGGATGACCGCGGGGAAGCTTGGATGCCCAATATGTATGGAGTAATCGAAGGCATTCATGCTTAAAAACAGTCGAAAGATCTCATATTTTGATTGTCATCGTCAATTCCTTCCAGAAGATCATCCTTATAGGCGGAACAAGAATGCATTCAAGAAGTGTTGTGCGAGACAACACCGCCTCCACCACGTTTGACTAGTCCTGATGTATGGCGCAGAGTACAGTACTTACCACTCGTCCATGAATCCCAAGGAGAACATATTCCTGATTATTGCGTCAACCATAATTGGACAAAACAAAGTATATTTTGGAGGTTGCCGTATTGGAGGACGCAGCTACTCCGTCACAACATTGATGTCATGCATACTGAGAGGAATGTGTTTTTGAATGTGTTTGACACTGTGATGGACATCAAGGGGAGGACAAAGGATACAAATAAAGCCCGATTGGATCTGGCTGAAATTTGTAATCGGAAGGAGCTTGAGTTGCAGGACGGTGGTCGTGGCAGACTTATCAAACCGAAGGCAGGTTATACACTAAGCAAAACACAGAAAGTGGCCGTCTGTAAGTGGGTTTAAAGAACTAAAGTTACCAGATGGGTATGCTTCCAATCTGGGTAGATGTGTTGACATTTAGGAAGCAAAGTTACATGGAATGAAGAGTCATGATTGCCACGTGTTCATGCAATGGTTGCTTCCAATTGCGTTCGACGCATTACCGAAGCAAATTTGGAACCCACTTGTTGAGCTTAGCCACTTTTTTAAGGAGCTTACATCAACAACACTAAATGTGAATCAATTAAAGGATATGGAAGTCAAGATACCCGTTTTGTTATGTAAGCTGGAGCAAATCTTCCCGCCGAGTTTCTTTGATTCCATGGAACACCTGCCAGTTCATCTACCTTACGAAGCAAGAGTTGGTGGCCCAGTCCAATACCGCTGGATGTATCCATTTGAGAGGTAAACAACATCAACTATTTTACTTAATACATATGAAATTCACAAACACGAAATCGTAGTTTAGCTTTCCCTAAAAATAGTAATTATTTGTATGTATCCCTCTTTAATAGGTTCCTGCACTCCCTTAAACACAAAGTCAAGAACAAGGCACGAGTGGAGGGTTCCATTTGTGAAGCATACTTAGTAAAGGAGACTTCCACTTTTGCCTCTTATTACTATCCGGACGAAGTTAACACGAGAAGGACAAGGATGCCTAGAAACGTTGATTCGGGCGAAGGAAGTCCAACTAGTCCTCCTATATCAATATTCAACTATCCGGGCAGATTTAGTGGCAAATCAAAAGGATATTTCTTGGAGCAGCGTGACATTAATGATGCTCATCTATATATCCTTCAAAATTGTGAAGAGGTGGCGTCATATTTAGAGTAAGTTTCTACAATGTCTTTTATAAGTTCAATTGACATTTATGATTATCAATTGTCTTGCTGTTAATCTCCCATATGTAGGATGTACGACAATTTTCTAAGGGATCTCCAACCTGACATTTCAAACGATCAGGTTGATCGAGAAATTACTTCTCACTTTGCTACGTGGTTCAGTAAATATGTAGGTTAAGCATCCTCATTTGTTGCAATGCATTTTATCTCCTTAAATATATAGCATGTATAAGAATAATATAATATTTGATTTTTTAGGTACTAGATCCAGAAAACAATGTTCAAAATCCATTGTTGACAAATTTGGCATGGGGGCCTAACAGATGGGTTACATCATGGAATACTTACATTATTAGTGGATATAAATTTAACACAAAAACATGGAATGAAGGAATGCAGTCATGTAACTATGGTGTTTGTGTGAGAGCCACTGATGGCAATGTAGAGGATGATTTCTATGGGGTTCTAACTGACATCCTTGAACTCGATTATACCGGTTTCCCCGTGATGAAGTTAGTTATCTTCAAGTGTGATTGGTTTGATCCTACTCTTGACGTAGGGACAAAAATCGATAAAAAATATGGTATTGTTCAAGTTGGGCTGTCTCAAATGTATAATAAGGCGTACGACCCATTCATTTTTTCACAACAGGCAGATCAGGTTTATTACTCGCCATATCCCGAAGGACATCAAGGCTGGTTGGGTGTTATTAAGATAAAGGCTCGCAGTATAATTATTGATAATGTAACCAACCAGCCTGAAAAAGATGCTCCGTACCAAGATGATGAGTTTTCAAGACCCCATGTACCGTTGCAAATTACGCTGGACATTATTGTTAATTCTTTGGCGGACATTTCCGGAAATGGGGAAGAAGTTGAAAGAGAGTTAATGGATCAATCCGAGTTGGACGCATCTAGCGAAGTCACATTCCGATCAAGTGAGACTGATGAGAGTGAGGGTGAATTTAGTGACGGAGATTCTACTTAGGTAATTTATTTATGTCATAATCCATTGTGTAAATGTCATTCTACTTAGGTAATTTATTTTTGTATTATTTACACTGTTGTGCAATCATCTTTTCATTTTTTACACAGATGACAGATTAATCTAGAGGTAGGGGTCGTCGTGGAGGTCGTGCTGAGAGAGTCCCTTCGCCGGTCGACCCACAGTCTTCAGATCGAGACCACCCTACCAGCACCTCTGTCGACGGGACACCTCAGGATGATGGAGTTGCACCCCCTACCTAGCCTCATGTGGTCGGGACACAGGCTGTACCCTCATCATCCACACTTATGACAGGACCATCATCATCATCGGGACAGGAGAGTCGTGGTCCATCCGACAGGAGGATTCTTTTTATCCCCAGGGGGATAACGAGTAAGCTAATTTAATTTTTTAATATATATAAAGTATCGTTAATTTCTATTTACTTGTTTTTTTATTTATTTATAACATTTATTAATGCTCTAATTTTGCTGCAGCTTTACGCATGAAGGGCCCTCTGATTCGATATCGAAGATCCTGCGACGCAAGTTTGATGGTCCATGGCCCACATGGAAGGCCATCCCAGGGGGCCATAGGGATCAATTGTTTCAAGAGTTTAAGGTAACAATTTATTAAGTTATTTAAATTAAATTTACATTATATATATATATATATATATATATATACACACACGAATTTCCTAACAACTGTAAGTTGCAGAAAGAGTATAGGTGGGACGTAGCTTTAGAGGCTCTCGTCAAGGACATATTTGAGCATAAAGGCTCACTGGTCATGAAGAATCTGACGAACAAGCTGAGGAAGGGTAAGAATAAGGGGAAGTGGGTGGATCCTGAGATCAGGAGGCAGCTGGACCAAGATCTTGGGCTGCGAGAAGTTCCAGGATATCCAGGCCACAACTCAGCATAATCGAGCTTCTGATGGTGGCGCATGTGCTTGGACCGGTGGGTCTAAATCAGCCACCGCCCACTACGACGAGCTGGTAATACATTAAACTTTTGACTTATTATACTATTTAATTAGTTTTCATTTTTAATTATTCTTATGAATTTAAGATTATATTTTTTGTCCAGAAAACACAGAAACAGCGGGCCCCCACTTCTATGGAGTTGGTGGAGAGGATGAAGAAGTTGAAGTCGGGGACATGGGTCAACGACAAGGCCCGTAACTATGTTGTAAGCAAAAAAACAATTTAGTGTTTACTTGTAATTTATTATAAATGATTTGTTAATATTGATTATAATTTAAACTAAATCTATTCAACTATACTTTGTAGGTGGGCTTCAACGAGAAGAAGGACGACGCCATATCACGTGCCTCACAGTCACAAGATGAGGCCTTGACTGGTGATGGGCCCAGCTCTCCTATCTCCGTCGACGATAATGCCATTTATTTGGAGGTCGTCGGGGGCAGGAACAAGAAGGGGCACATGTATGGCCTCGGACACCTGGGAGGTGAGTTTATCGCTTCATCATCCAGCACGCCTACTCCTTCCTACACCGATACCGTCCCTCGGGAGCAGTTCAACCAAATGCAGGACACCATCACGCAGCTGAACACGGAGCTTCGGGAGAAGAGCAATAGAGAGCAGCAGATGGCGAACCAGATTGCACAGTTGACTCAGGCACACCAGCAGCTGATGCGGACAAGCATCGAGCAGGGCCAAACACTGCGACTGGTGTTGGAGCAGATGAGGATCCAGACTCCAGTTGCTCAGGGTGATGCTCTGACGGTTGTGCTGCTTGTTGTCGCTCCTCCAGTTTCGCAGCCAGCTACTGATGCTGCTACTGTAGAGGACGATCAGATAGCAGACGTCGGTGGTACGGACGCTGAGGATGATTGGATTCCTCCACCTCCCCCTCATCATGACTGATTTTTTTTTTCATATTTTTTACTTTAAACGATTCTTGTACGACACTTTGGATTATTTTTTTTATATATATTCATTATTTCTTATGATTGTATATTTCATTAGTAATTTGGTGTGTTTTATTAGTATTTTTGCTAAACTTTAAAGAAAAACAGAAAAAATTTATTGTTTTAAAAATTAAATTTAAAAAAAATTAATAAAAACCAGTTTAGCGACCGAATTAGAAACCAATAATTCGGTCGCTAAACTTTAGTTACCATTAACAGATTGTGGTCTAGCGACCGAAAATCCGTCGCTAATATAGGTTAACAGTAACCAAAATTGGCGACCGAACTAGCGACCGATAATCGGTCGCTACAAATGGTTACCCAAACAATGCGACCAACCGTGTAGCGACCGTTTTTTATTATTTAGCGACCGAAATTACGGTCGCCAGTTAGCGACCGAATTATTATTTCGGTCTCTAGAAGCTTAGCGACCAGGTTATCAGCCACCACCATGAATCGGTCGCTAATTCGGTCGCTAACTTAAATAGAGACCGAATATGCCGGTCGCTAAACAGTTCTTTTTTTTTGTAGTGAATTAAGCAAAGATGATGAAGGTAAAAAGGTAGACCAAACTGTCTACAGATGTATGATTGGCTCTCTAATGTACCTAACTTCAAGCATACGTGATATTCAGTTTAGTGTATGTATGTGTGCTAGATTCCAATCTGACCCAAGAGAATCTCAGCTTAAAGCTGTTAAAAGAATATTTAGATTTTTGCTTAGGAATAGTAATCTTCGTTTGATGTATCTAAGATTAAAAGAATACAGATTAGTGGGATTCTGTGAAGCTGATTTTGCTGGAGACAGAATAGAAAGAAAAAGCACCAGTGAAGGATGTCACTTCATTGGAGAAAACTTTGTCTCATGGTCAAGCAAAAGGCAGACAACTATTGCCTTGTCTACTTCTGAGACAGAATACATCTTAGGTGCTAGTTGCTGGTCTCAACTCTTATGGGTAAAACATCAACTTGAGGATTACTCTATTTATGAGCATAATATATTTGTATGGTGTGATAATTCTAGTGCCATGTGCTTAACTAAAAATCCAATTCAGCATTCTAAGGCTAAGCATATTGAAATCAAACATCACTTTATAAGGGATTATGTTCACAAAGGTATCTTTGATATTAAGTTTGTTAAAACTGAAAATCAATGGGCTGATATTTTCACTAAACCATTAGCAGAAGAAAGGTTTTTTATTTATTAGAGATAATCTAAACATGCATTGCATTGTTGAATGATATGTCTGACTGTTAACCTGTCTATGCTACCTGTCTTATGTTTTTATATCACCTGTCTATGTTACATGTCTGACCATGTTGAGTCACAATGTTAGAACTCAACAGTTTTTGGTAAAATGGTTATTAATTATTTAATACCATTTATTAATCTGAAGCTAATCATGTGCACGACAATTTTTATCTCGAAACCATGTTTTCATAATGTCTAAAGTGGGCGCTGTAGTTCCCCACGTAAATCGTGCCGTTTTAAAATTAAAAATGTTTTATTTCTCTCTCTTGCCTTAATGACTATAAAAGGCAAAGAGTCAAAAAGGTTCAATATTTACTCTTTCAATCCCTAAGAATCTCTTCATCATCGTCTTCTTCTATGCCAAACTCTTCTATCTTCCAAAACCCTAGAAACTCATTCTCTCTGAAATGGCACCATCAAAGCATCTTTCTTCAAAAGAGATTGCTGATAAGTACAACATGAGGCTCTCTGATGTGGAGAAAATCTTGGCTGGGAAGATTGTGGACCTCCAACGGATGAAGAAATGGGTAATGGATGTCATAGAGGAGTTGGAATACTCCAAGTGGACCTCCTTCTTTGATCTAAAGGAGCTGGTTCATCCCAAGCTTGCTAGAGACTTATGGACAAGTGATGTGGTTCTCACCAGCAAGCTTGATGGAACCAAGAGCTTTCATGCTTGAGTAATGGATACCACTTTTCTCTTCTCCTTCAGCTCTCTGGAGCTCGTCACCAAATGCCCTAGAATTGGCGCTGCTTTCAGACCTGAGTGGGAAGATGAGGTGGGAACAGAGAATTTTAACATTGCTCTATATGGTGTTCCCAACCCTGAGAACTTGAAGCCTGTGTGCATGGTGGTGAAGTGCAGATTCATACACAAGTTGCTGCTGGAATGCGTGATGCCTAGGAAATGATCACGAGACAGTGTAACCAAGATGGACAGGTTTGCCCTATACCACTTGATTCACAAAATCAAGGTGGACATCAATGACCTCATCTACATCTACCTTGAATCGCTGATCAAGAGGACCAACATGCAAACATATACCTATGGAATGCTGTTGACAAGACTCTTTAGGAGCAAGTTGTTTGTTCCCAGTGATGCTCACTTCATAGACATGTCGTTTCCTATTGACAGGAAGAACCTGTCTATGATGAACATAGAGGGTATCCCTCTGGAAGATGAGGAAGAGGACAAGAAGGAAAATAAGTAAAAGAAGAATAAGCCTGCTGCTAAGCAGAAGCTGAAAGAAGAACCAGTGGTCTCCACTGATGAATCAGAGATGCCCATCTCTGAAAGGATCTAGAATCCTACTGGAAAGGTGGACAGACAGGACCAGAGGCCTGCTTTGGAGAAGCCATCAGTACAGGTGAGCCTCTGAGGTTGAAGCTAAAGAAGCCCTCTCCCAAGAGGAAGACAAGAGATGCTGTGGAATCAGAAGTTGAGTCTGCACAGCCTAGAAAAAGGAGAAGACTGGTGAAGACCTTTGCCAAGGTCAGACAAGTGGAGTCTGCACCTAGCAAAGAGGAAGTATCTGCTCACGGGGAGCAGACAACAAGACCCTTGGAGAAGCCCAAGGAGAAGAAGACTCTCGATTTGTGACTCATTCCCAAAAAGAGAAGGTCTGGCTACCCAATGCCTTCGGTGGCATTTGCTGAAAGGGTAGAAATTCCTACAGAAGATCAAGCTGCAGAGATTGAAGTTGCTGCTGCAACTGCTACAAACCTGTCTGTTGGGACACAAACAGTTGTCCACCCTGAGGTTGACACTATGTCCCTTTCTCTGTTAAGGAAGAAGCTGAAGCTGTCAGAAGATCAGCTGGTCCTTTCATCCATCCCTTCTACACCATCTTCTCCCTCTCACCAAGGTATCCTAAACCCTTCTGTTTCCTCTCCACCTGCCTTATTTGTCCAACCCCTATCTATAGTGTCTCCTTTCTCTTCACCTGTCTCCTCTCACCAAACCCAAACATCAGCCTATGATGTTGTTTCTGATATATATTAGTACACAGTTGTTCACAGGGACTCAACTCTCAAAGAACAAGTTGGCATATCATCTAGTCTTTTTTTGTATGACCTGCAATCTCTTATGATTGCAAGTGTCTCTCATCTGTCTGTCATTCCTTCTGCTCCACCTCATATCATTAACCCGTGTAGGGAGACTACTTTTATCCCCTATTGTCTTGTTCATTGAAATATTGGCAAGGACTCACTCTCCTGCCTCTATTGTGATGTTACCTAATAGGTCTAGGTATTTCTTTTTGTTAGTAACAGGATCAAATTCTTTCTTTTGTCATATTGATTCCTTGTTACCCCTACCTCCTTCTGTCTTAGCCCAACAACCTCTTCCCCCTCCTATCCAAACAAGAGTCACCCATCTGTCTCTGTCTGAGAGACTTTCTTATGTCTTCTCATCCCCTGATACTGTCTGTCAGAATCAGACCTCTATTTAAGTTAGCTTTTCTTCCCTTCTTTTACTATAGAGCTCTTCAACAACTTGTCTTTCCCCGTATTTCATCACCCTTCTCTATGACCAAGGCACCTCCTGTCTTAGCCTTGCCCTGGTACTCAGACCAGTCTGCTGCTTCAACTAGTCTGACTATAGAAGCCTCCACTCCTCAGATGGTGGATTTACATAGCTTCAACTTGCTTCAGGCTCAGCTAGAGGAAACCATAAGACAACTGGATGAATAAAGGCATGCTAGGATGTTTTTAGAAAAGAGAGTGGAATCTCTATTTTTGATTTTTAGTCAGTCTAGGTAGTTGTGTTTGTAAATTCTGCCTTTTACTAAGAAGCTTATGATGAATAAAATAAATACTGACTATCCTTTATCTTTTATGTTCCTTACTTTTCTGTATCTTGTTTATTTTCCTTTTTGTTGTTGACAAAAGGGGGAGAAAGTAAGTAAAGTTGAGATGATTAAATGATTCAAGATGATTAAATGTTGTCTAAGTAAAAAGTAAAAACAAGTTAAAATGGAACTTGTCTTTAAGTACATCTCTGATCATATGTATAACTCTGATACTGTGCTAAGTGAACCTAAGTGCACTTGTCTGCACAACCCTTCTGGCTAAGAAAATTTCAACTTGTCTGAATCTTGTTATTTCTTCTATTGATATTTTCTAAGGTTCATTAAATCATTTGAATGTTTGTCATCATAAAAAAGGGGGAGATTGTTAAGTCTCTAAAATGTCTGATGTGCATTTCCCTAAGTTTTGATGAAAACTAAACATTTATTAATGATTTAATAAACCTTTGTATTGGTTTCTAACCTGTATATACAGTGTGCATATCAAAATAGTAAGAAGTCACTTTCTCACCTGTCTTCCCACATAGATGACCACCTATCCGAAGAAGCAAAAGTCAACTTGTCTGCTGACTATGATTATTGACTTTCTGGAGTAATGTTTCAACTTGTCTTCTGATAAGTTCTTGTGCATGTCTGAGGTTCTTCGATAGAGAGCTCAAGTACAAAGCTTTTGGAAGCTGTCCCCTCATGAAGAAGACTCTGAAGCTTTCTCACGCTTATCAAGAAAAGTCAGAAGTCATTCTCACAAGCAACCTAGGAAATCAGAGATGAAGTCCAGTTAAAGAATGTTTCCAACATGATTTATTCCCTAGTACTCTTGGTTATTACATGAAAAGGGAAATGTGCTCTGCAAAGTACAAAAGCATTATGCACAACTCTGATTTGGCTACTGCACGATGCATAAAGTCATGATCCTTCATGTTAGAGTAAAACCAACGTTAATATTGCATTAATGGCTTCTCATAATGACTCTATTGCATTTAATGGAGCTCTGCTTGAAGCCAACATTTGAAGGAATGTCTCTAACGAATCTTAAATACTTGAAGGCTATAAATACATAAGTCATTGAAGATGAATATTGAGATAACACACAACATTAAAGAGCCATTCTTCAATCATTTGAATTTATTACGCAGTCTTTCCTAAGCTTACAATTAATCCTCTCGCTAAGTGTTAGTGAAACAACTGTCTGTCTGATTGTATTTATTACAAACAAATTTCTCAAACAAACCTGAGTGAGCCTGAAGAGGCTAGGTGTGCAAAGAATACTTGTCTTAAAGCCTGAAGAGGCTAGGTGTGCAAACAATACTTGGAGTCTGTAACCTGATCAGCTATAGTGGATAAAACTTGGTGCTGCCAAGGACTAGACGTAGCTTTTTGTGTTGAAGAGTGAACCAGGATAAATAGTTGTGTTAATCTCTCTTCCCTTAAACTCTTTAGTTGCTTTGATTATATTATATGCTTTCTAACTAAAGGGGTTAGAGTGTGAATATTGAGCTTGTTTTCAAGTTGTGTGCCTGTATGTTTTTTGTTAAAATCTCATCAAACAGGTCACTTGCCTGTGCTGTGTTTTCCCACTTGTCTGAACCTAGCTTGTGTACGAAAAGCTTTCAACTTTGTTTTAAATTTTGATAAACACAATTCAATCACCCTTATCGTGTTTATAGTTGTCTATTTCAAGTAAACCCTGATGTGTTATGGATAAGAGTTATTCGGGTAAAATATAATTGTGGAAACTTGTTGCTTCCAACCATTCGTAATCACTCAAGACCCTCTCATATCTGGCGTGGCATTTGCAAATATTGGCACCTTGTTGAACAAAGTATTTCTTCGGTTATTTGAAATGGCCAATCTGCGCGTTTCTGGCAAGACAGCTGGATCCTCGGATTGGGCTCCCTCGGTGACCTTGGTTTATCGCCAGTCGGGATGACTGGAATCTGTTTGTGAGTAGTTATGCTTCGGAGAATGGCTGGTTATGGGACAGAATGGCCTCCATTCCGCCGGATCATATTCTCCAAAGAATTGCTCGCATGAAGCCTCCCAAGGCTGGAGATATAGATTTTCCAGTCTGGCATCACTCCTCTGATGGATTTTTCTCCATCAAATCAGCATATACTTTCTTATACAAAGACATGGATAGAGAACAACCCAGCTTCCCCTTTAACTTGGTCTGGAAATGGAAAAGTCCCCCCCCCCTAGATCCAAGCCTTTCTATGGAAAGTCTCGCTTGGCAGATTGATGACGAACTCAAAGACTCAAGTGTGGTTTCTCTGAATCTGACACCTGCCCGCTTTGTGGTCAATTCCCAGAATCTATCATGCATTCCCTCAGAGACTATGAGGAGGTTTATCGTCTTTGGAACATGGTAGTTGATGACAAGCTCTGGAGTAAATTCTTCAGCTTGGGCCTTAGCTAATGGCTCCAAACAAATTTGAAGGATCTAGACTATGGTAAGGGTCAATGGCATTGGCCTACTCTTTTTGGGGTTATGTTGTCCCTTATTTGGAAAGAGCGCAACCAGATCGTTTTCTCGGGTACTAGAACTGACCCTGGAGATCTTATGTATTCCATCTCCCTCCTGGTCAGAGAGATTCTCCACGAAACTCTGCACCCCTCCCCGCTAACAGACTCTCCATGTAAGCATCTGATCGATGTTATGTGGTCCCCTCCTCCCACAAATTCTTTCAAAATCAACACAGACAGTTCCCGTAACCACTCCACCGGGCTCTCTGCTGCGGTGGTCTTATCAGAAACCATGAAGGCCGCTTCATAGCTGGCTTCTTTTGCAACCTGGGCTCTGCTACATCAATGGTTGCGGAACTATGGGGCCTAGTTTATGGGCTACGGTTGGATCGCAATCTTGGAATCCCCTGGTTGAACTTGACTAAGAAGTAATAGTCAAGATGGTTAAATCAGAGAGGACTTCAGGCCTTTTTGTAACACCCCCTTGGGCATTACTATGTGAACACGTGCGAAAATAAATTAAAAGAATTTTGTTGGTTGCTTGCGGAAAATTATTTTATTTGAAGCCATAAAATCTGGGTGTAAAACAATTTCTTCTGAATACTTTGAGTGTAACGTGCATAAAACAATAATAAAAATCATCTTATTCACAATAGAATTTCAACCATATAAAGGTTTTCAAAATACATACACAGACTTTCTCAAAACATACCACCCAACAAAATTTAAAATATCCTAAGCTGGTCGCTCTACTAGACACTCACTGATAAGACCTCGTGATCATCCCTATGACCACACATCTTTTCCCGCAATCCGGACTTAAGTCTCCAAGTGACTTAAGGAACTCTTCTGCAACATCTGCATTCGTGTACCAAGGTACAACAGCAAGACAGAAGAACATTTATATGCAAGGGTGAGTTCCAATATATGGATTTTAAAACGATAACCATATGCACGACTCTCAAATACCAATTAACATGAATATTCAAAGATAAACAATATATTTATCAAAGGGTTTCATACCCGACAGTCGTAGCCGTTTTAAAAACCATGGCACTTCAATATTCATCAACTAACTTTGATACCTAATCTTCAAAGCTCCAACCAACCAATAAATGAGCTGATCAAGCTCTCATTGCCGAATAAGGCAGAATCAATGCCAATAAGGTAGAATCATTCCAGACAAGGCAAAGTTCAAATAACCATACCACAGTCCAAAATGAGACAAAGTGGTTATTATGTATAGTATATGGTTTCGTGGTCATATATCAATCAAGGCACAGTGATGCAAACTGCATGAATACTTGCCATCAAGCATTTAAGTCCTATGCAAAGGCATGTCTGCCCAAAATGCATGTAAAACGCTTTGTTCACGTAATTTTCTTTCTGTTCATTCTTTCCTTGTCGAGGCTCAAAGGCTCACAACCAAACCAAGGTTTAAACGTTTAAGTTTAACAACCATTCCCATAACAAGGACTCCAAGTCCAAACCAAACAAACAGACTCCAAGTCAAAAATGTGCAAATCATGAAATCTAGATCCGTGCACCAGATTTAGATTCGTAGATTTTGGCTCACAAAAATCAATATAGATTTTTATAGGACATCTAGTCCATAACTTCACTTTTCGGACCCCGGGTCCATATCATAAAACTATAGACACCGACATCTCGACAGCTAGGTTCGTCTTCTAATTTAACAACATTTTCGCTCTGTGAAACACAAATCCAAAAACAAAATTTCCTTAACTTATCCAAGTTGTCGGAAATAACCCATTGTATATAAATACTTTACAGAAAATCCTTTTACGTTGGAAATTCGTTTTACTAAATCATCAAAATCACTTAAAATTCATTTTCTTTCAAAAATCAATATTTTGCAGCTAAAAATATTGCGTTGAAACAAACTCTCTATTTTAACTAATATTACCGTTTTTAATAATACTACCGTAAATATTGTCGGAATTGTCCGATGTTTGACGTTTTAAAAACATTATAAGTCCAAAAATGACTTTTCTAGTAAAATAATTTTTCCAACATTATAATAAAATTATTTTTGAAACTTATTTTCTTAAAGTAACATTGTCTAATATTTAGAAATTTCTTACGTATAAACTAGCAGTGCAAAAATATTTTCACGGTTACGTCCTCACTATGACTCATAAAACACTCTTGCGCTGTTAAATTATTAAAATAATATTATTTTTCACTATAACCCAATTTTCACCAAACCAATAATTAGTAATAATATATTACTATTTTCCACATTTTCCACTAATTAAAAACTCATTATTCAGTAAAAAGATTTTTAATGCTTTTAACCTCATTATTAATTGAGCATTGACCACTGTCAGGCTTTACAATCCACAAACAACATCAATAACAATCATGCCAATAATATAGCAAATAGCAATTAATGACATGCACCAAAATATAATAACAATTAAATGCAGATAATTAAATCATTAAAAGCAGATAAATGTAACTACGTAAAATAACAATTACACCCAAATAAATCATACATACCACAAACAAATTACATACAACTATCGGAAAAATCCCTCAGGTACTCCCCTTACCTCTTGAAGATTTTTTTTGTCGAATTGAAATTCCGTCAAACGTCCGGTCTTCGTAAAACACGTACACGACTCACACAACAATTTATCATTCAACAAAATACAACAAATAATTATCAATCAAACAACTAAATACACCTATGTTCCTATATGATAGGTTCGACCATGAGGTGTTTGGATGGATAAAATTTCTAAAATTCCTAAGCTTTTGGATTAAGGATCCTTAAGCAGGATTAAGACATAAACAAAGCTTACTTAACAAAAATTGAATCACTACCATCTTAACCACAAAGTTAAGATTTTCGGCCTTAGAGTAATTTTATGACTAAAAATTTCTAAAAATATTAAGCTATTGGATTAGTGATCTCTAATCACTTGAAACCCTAAAACAAATATTAGAATACAAAAATTGAAATAAAATATTCCAACCTTTCAAAAACACTAATTCGGTCATGACACTTAACATAGGCTAGAGATTTCAAAAATTTATATACTCTTAGATCCATGACCTTAGAGTAGTGTAGAGTTAAGATAAACTATCATAAGTTGAAAAAATGAAACAAAATCTTCCAACCCCTCAAGAATATAATTTCGGCCATGAACAAAATAATGGCTTAGAGATTTTCATTTGATTCAACAAGCATGGACTCAATACCTATATGAGCCATAAGATTGAATCAAGCAAGACCAGTCTTAAAAAAATGAACCAAGTCCATCCCCCACAACAAGTTAGGGTTTGGCCTCAACAAAATAACAACAACAACATCAACCAAGCCTTATCCCACTAGGTGGGGTCGGCTACATGGATCATACGGAGCCACAATGTTCTATCATGAATCATGTTAATAGTTAAATCATTGGCCTCCAAATCTTTCTTAATAGTTTCTCCTATAGTTTTTCTTGGCCTACCTCTGCCCCTAGCTATTGGATTGCCCTCCACTTGGTCCACTCTCCTTACTACAGAATCTAAAGGTCTCCTCCATACATGCCCAAACCACCTAAGTCGAGATTCAACCATCTTTTCTACAATAGGTGCTACCCCAACTCTCTCTCTAATGCTATCATTCCTAATCTTATCACGTCTAGTTTTTCCGCTCATCCAGTGCAACATTCTCATCTCTGCTACATTGATTTTACTCTCGTGTTGATTTTTTACCGCCCAACACTCCGTCCCATACAACATCGCCAGTCTAATAGCTGTACGGTAAAATTTTCCCTTTAGCTTAAGAGGTACCTTTTTATCACACAAAAGACCCGAAGCCTTCCTCCATTTCGACCACCCTGATTGAATTCGATGGTTTACATCTCCCTCAATTTCTACGTCATTTTGTATAATAGACCCAAGATATTTAAACCGTGTGACTTGTGGTATGTTGTGGTCTCCAACTTTCACCTCTAAGTTAGAGGTGTTTCTCTTTTTGCTAAACTTACATTCCATATACTCCGTCTTGCTTCTACTCAAGTGAAAGCCATGTGCTTCTAAAGCTTGTCTCCAAGTCTCCAACCTTCCATTTATATCATCTCTCGACTCTCCAACTAGGACTATATCGTATGCGAAAAGCATGCATCATGGTGCTGGATCTTGAATGTGCTCCGTAAGTACATCCAAGACCAAGGTAAAAAGATAGGGGCTTAAAGCTGACCCCTGGTGCAGACCTATGGTTATTGGGAAATCTTCTGTGGCTCCACCTTGCGTTCTCACACTAGTCATGGCCCCCTCATACATATCCTTGATAGCTCGAATATAGGCAATCCGAACACCTTTATTTTCTAGGGCTTTCCACAAAACCTCTCTTGGAACCCTATCATACGCTTTCTCCAAATCAATGAAGGCCATGTGTAAATCTTTTTGATCCTTTCGATATTGTTCCATCACTCGTCGTAGAAAGTAAATAGCTTCCATGGTCGACCTCCCGGGCATAAAACCAAATTGGTTGTCGGTGATTTTGGTTTCTTTTCTTAGTCTCCATTCAAGCACCATTTCCCATAGCTTCATAGTATGACTCATAAGCTTAATCCCCCTATAATTTGCTCAATTTTGTATATCTCCCTTGTTCTTGTAAATCGGAACTAAAGTGCTTCTCCTCCATTCGTCCGACATTTTCTTTGACCTCATAATCATGTTAAAAAACTTCGTGAGCCAACTAATGCCTCTATTTCCTAGACTCTTCCATACCTCCACAGGTATATTGTCCGGTCCAACTGCCTTGCCATTATCCATCCTTCTCAAAGCTTCTTTTACCTCGTGCTCTTGGATTCTACGATAAAAAGTATAATTTTGGTCCTCCTCTCTGATGTCAAGCACCTGTGAGCATGATAAAACTTCAAATCCTTCATTAAATAACTTGTGGAAATAATTCTTCCATCTATCTTTAATATATTGTTCCTTAACCAAAACTTTACCTTCTTCATCCTTAATACACTTCACTTGGTCCAAGTCTCTTGTCTTTCTTTCCCTATTTTTAGCAAGCCTATAAATAGATTTCTCACCATCTTTGGTGCCTAAGGATTGGTACAACCCATCAAAAGCTTTAGTTCTAGCTTCGCTCACTGCCTTCTTGGTCTCTTTTTTTGGCCACCTTATAATTTTCCCAATTTTCAGCATTTCTACATAAAGACCAAGCTTTAAAACATTCCCTTTTAACCCGAACCTTAGCTTGCACACTTTCATCTCACCACCAGGATTCTTTACCCTTAGGTCCGAATCCTCTTGATTCACCAAGCGTCTCTATAGCTACCTTCCTAATCCCCTTGACCATCTTGTCCCACATATCATTTGCACTTCCGTTTGCCTCCCAAAACCCTCCCTCCAAAACCTTGTGTTGGAAGATCCTTTGTTTTTCACCCTTCAGTTGCCACCACTTGATCCTTGAAACCTTTTTGTGGCCTCTTCTCTTCACACTCCTTTTAACTCTTACATCCATGACCAAGACTCTATGTTGGGTAGTCAAGCTCTCTCCAAGTATGACTTTACAGTCCAAGCAAATCTTTCTATCCGACGTCCTAATAAGAAAGAAATCTATTTGAGAGCTTGTCACCCCACTTTTGTACGTGATAAGATGCTCCTCACATTTCCTAAAACACGTATTGGCTATAGTAAGATCGAAGGCAGATGAAAAGTCCAAAATAGACTTGCCCTCACCATTTACCTCCCCTAGGCCATATCCCCCATGCAAACCGTCGTAACCTCTAGGTGCCCTCCCTACATGCCCATTTAGATCACCTCCCAAGAAAATCTTTTCACCTATCGGTATTTCCTGAATTAGGCCTTCTAAATCCTCCCAAAATTTTACCTTGAAGTGTTCTTCTAACCCTACCTGAGGTGCGTAAGCACTAATCACATTAAAGGTGTCTTGTTCCACTACAAATTTTAGGGCAATGATCCTATCTCCAACCCTTTTTACATCCACAATATCATTCTTCCAATATTTATCCACAATTATGCCCACCCCATTTCTCGATTTTACTTTGCCAGTGTACCAAAGCTTAAAACCCGAAGAGTCTAATTCCTTTACCTTTTCTCTCACCCACTTAGTTTCTTGTAGGCACATGAAATTGATCCTCCTCCTAATCACAGTGTCAACTATTTCCATTGATTTACCTGTAAGTGTGCCTATATTTCAAGTTCCAAAGCGAATCCTACTCTCGTGAGCTAGTTTCTTTACCCACACTCGTTCACAAAAATGTGGGAACCCTTGCTTATTTTTCACTACATCCAGGCGGCGATGCAGCGGCCCTTGCTCTTTTGACACTGTACTCGAGCTATACAGCGCGTTGCTTCTGGGCAACGACCTAGCATTAGCATTATTACATCGTTGATCCATGTCATAGAGATTCGACTAAGTTTTACGTTGGCTGTCGATGGCCTAACACAACCCTCACCTTTTATCCGGGCTTGGGACCGGCTATGTTTAGCTTTGTCACAAAGCACAACATAGGCAGGATTGACCTCAACAAAATAAATAGGCACGAATTTTTTTTTGATGTATCCTCTTGGATCTTGAATATAGAGAGGATAATAGGTTCATAGAAATTGGTTTCATACTCATTGGATTTTTCTATGATTTTCTATGAATTTTCAATGTTATAGATCTAAGAATTGAAAAATATGATCAAGACTTCAAATCACAAAAATGAATGAAGAACATGATGATGATTGAGTGAGATGAGTATGGTATACCTCTTAGAATTTGAAAATGAGCAAAGGATCAAGTAGTTCCTTCACAAATTTTGGTTATGGAACTTATGAACTTTGAGAGAAAATGAAGAACAAAGCAAAGGAAGAAGATGATGACTTAATAAAATGGATGGAATGGCCTGATGTGGTGTGTTGGACATGGGAATTGGGGGGCTAAAGGGTCCAAATTGTTTTTCATTTAAGGACAAAGGTGTAATTTCACTTAGGGCAATTTTGTGATTAAGTTAGGACTTAAGGACATTTAGGTAATTTTGTCTAACGTAATCATGAAACTTATGTGGTTGAGATTGAAGGAGAGGTGGCTGATTTGTGTCCACAAATTATGGGGCAAACTTGTCATTTCAATGAAAGTTCAAGGGTAAAATGGTCCAAGGGCAAAATGGTCTTTACACTATTTTAAAAAAATATCTAGATTTTTGTTTAAAAGCAATCATGACATTGGTGACTCATCCATATGACTCACTACCCTAGGTGGCACCATATCTCAGCATCCAATGTCGGGTTCTGTCTCTGCACGTCCGTTCTCTACTCCGTCGATTACCCGATTTAGGGTTTTACGCTCGAATCGAGTATAATAACCTATATCATTGGAAATGAGATATAAAATCTATTCATTTCATTCTCAGGTCAAAATTAGGTTTTCTGATCAGTAAAATCTTACTGTCAGCAAAAACGCAGACCGGGTTCCGTTTGAATTTTCAACCAAAAATTTCACCGTATACTTATAAAAATAAGCATGATATGAATATGACTTTGGTTTTCCCAAAATCATTTTCTAAGTTTCATTATAAATATTTATTTATATTTATACCGATCTTAGAAAGTAGAGAAATCGGGTGTTACACTTTTCCTCAAACCTATTTTAGAGGAAATTTCCGAGCTCGTATCTGGTCCTGTTCGATCTCCCACATCTTCAGAGAAGCAATAGAGGAGCTGATTGTTTGGCAAATTTAGGCCATAATAGTTCTTTTTGATGTACTTTTTAAATTCTTGTCCTTCTCTCCCTCGGTTGGCCTCTAGCTAGTGCTGCCCCTTTGTATCAAAAACAAAAAAAGAATTGCTTAGAAAAAGATAGCAAATATTTACAACACACTCATACTATAAAAGGAATGACTAATTCCAATTGCTTTCATAAAGAGTATAAACATTATAAAATTAGTTACCTTTATTATTTATTTAATATTATTATTTTTTCAATATTAAATATAATATTTATCTTTTCCAGTTTGATATAAAGTATAAAAAAAAAATATGTAAACAGGAAAGGTAATTATTGCGAATGAATAATTATATTTTAATTTTAAAACAATGAAAACACTTCTTATTATTATTTAATATAAACACCATTTTTTATTATTATTTAATATAAAAAAGTGAAAACACTTTTTTGTTTGAAAAAATTGTGGATGCATTTATTTTATTATTATTTAATATGAAAAAGTAAAAACACTTTCGAATATGCGTTAGTAAAATAGTGCAAGAATAAATAATTTAGCGAACACAAAAAAAATTAGTAAGAAATATAATAAATATTCTCGAACTAATAAAAAGTTAAAAAATTATCATATTCTGATAAATAATTTTTGACAAATTATGCAAGGTGAAAATATTTTTACTTTATTATATTGAATAATAATAAAAATAAATAAATGCCTCTAACAATTTGTCCAAACAAAAAAGTATTTTTAATTTTTATATTAAATAATAATACTAATAAAAAAGAAAGTTTATGCAAACACCTTTTATTGCAAATACATAATACATACACTTGAATAAAATATTAATTTTTTTTTGTTGACTAGTGGCGCCAGTTTGCGTCATTGACTTGTTATCCTGTCAAGTGTCACATCCTGATTGGCCCAAAAATGTGCAAAAAAAAAATACAAAATTTTTTTTTGGCGAAAAAAATTAAAAGTCAGCGCCACGTGGCGCACTCTGGTGAAGTGGAGCCAGTTTGACTGGCGCCATTGACCTGCCACGTGGCAGGTCCTGATTGGTCCGTCGGTTTTTTGTTAATTTTTTTTTAAAAAAAGGTTTTTAGGTTAAAAAAAATTAAAAAATAAAATAAAAGAAAATAAAAGAAAATTAGATTATTAATTAATATAATTCTATTAATAAATTTTATCATTATATAATTATATTAATTAATTATTAATAATATAATTATATTAATATTATTATAAACAAAAATCACTAATGTAATTAAGAGAAAAAATATTATTTAATTAATGCATAATTATATTATTAAATGTTATCATTAATTATATAATTAATATAATTGTATTATTAAATACTAATTCTATAATTATCAATATTATCATTATATAATTAATATTAATAACTACTACCTCCGGACTTAATTATAAATAAAAATAACTAATTTCATACTTATTAAGGAAGTTAGTTAATTTAGTTTAATTGTCTTGATTTTTTTATAAAAAAAGAGAGTTATAATTAATAATAAAGGGAGAATTGATTTTAAAAATTCCTCATTGATGTTTAAAAAATAAATTAAATACTAATATAATTCTATGAATTAATTAATATAATTCTATTGTGAAAAAAATTTTAAAAAAAGGTTTTTGGGGTTAAAAAATTGAAAAGAAAGAAAAGAAAAAGAAAAATAGATTTTTAATTAATTATTATAATTCTATTAATAAATTTTATCATTATATAATTATACTAATTAATATTATTATTAATATAATTATTAAATAATTAATACCAATTAAATTTTATCATTATATAATTATATTAATTAATGTCACTTTGGAAAAAAAACCAATAGGCAGAACGTTTTAAAAGGAAGGCCTCTCTGCATGATTATTTGCATAATGCAAGATTCCTTCATGTCCTACAACGATGGGTCTCATGAGTTAGCAGCTAGAATAGTAGACTGCAAAGATGACCAGCCTCGTCACATAGCTTGCCTACAGTGATAAGACCATGCGTGGTACACGAGAGACCTATGTGACAGATGACCATGCATGATTCTCTATTTCAGGCAGAAGATGAACTAAGATCAAATGAAAGAAAATAAAGAAAAAACTGCATAAAAGAGAGATGTAGGTGACAACATAGTATTCACGAGCACAAAACGTTTTTTGGAGGGGAAAAAACTATTTCATGTCATCAATTTTGTTTGAACTTAACATTGTTATGATTTAATTAATTTTCTTTCTCAAAACTCTTTTTTTGTTTACTCCTATAAAACTAACTTCTAAACAAATATTATTAAATTATACAAATAATTTTATATTAATTAATTATTAATTATATTAATAATATTATTAATTGGCATAATTATATTTAAAAATTCCTCAGTGATGTTTAAAAATATTCAGTTTGGTTCCTCAATTGTTTTAATAACATAATTATGTATTAATAATATTGATAATTATGTATTAATAAAATCAAAAGTAGGTTATAATATTGATAATTATGTATTAATAATATTAATATATATTAATATAATTAATATAATTATATTAGTATTTATTAATATTAATTAATATTAATAACATAATTTTCTTTTACTTAAATTTTTTTAACCCCAAAAACCTTTTAATTGGTATAATTATATTTAAAAATAGTATACTATTATTAATTAGTATAATTATATAATGATAAAATTTATTAATAGAATTATATTAATTAATTAATAATCTAATTTTATTTTTCTTTTTTTAAATTTTTTAACCACAAAAACCTTTTTTTTAAAAAAAATTCACAAAAAACTGACGGACCAATCAAGACTTGCGACGTGGCAGGTCAATGGCGTCAGTCAAACTGGCGTCACTCCACCACAGTGCGCCACGTGGCACTGACCTGATTTTTCTTTTTTTTTTCCAAAATATTTTTTTGTAACTTTTCTTTTGCAAATTTTCGGACCTGCCACGTGGCAGGTCAACAAGTCAATGGCGCCAGTCAAACTGGCGCCACTAATCAACAAAAGAAAATTAATATTTTATTCAAAAGTATGTTAGTTTGGTAAATTGTTGCAAAAGTAGGTTATTTTGGTATATAGTTTTTAAAAATGGGCCACTTTGGAAAAAAAAAGCCCATCAAATGCAGCAATCTACAATATTATTAAAATAGATCAAAAAAATAGAAACAAAAAAACATGGTGGGACATCAACCAAAACCCATGGAAAAATAAAAAAAAATATTTAAATATATAACTTGGAAGACCAAGCCTATTTCAACTAAAATCTTCTCCAATAAAAGAAGGAATTGTGTCCCACCACATAAATCATAATTGATGAATAGCATAGTTTGCAAGTTTGTTAGCACAAGTGTTTCTCTCCCTATAGATATGAGAGACTCTATAACTCATCTTCTCAACCACATGCATACAGTTTATCCATCTATTTCGTAGCTTCCAAGTATTTCGTAGCTTCCAAGAAATTAAATGATTAGAGCTAAAAGCTTTGATGAATCGGCTAGCAATCTCAATGGCACACATTGCTGCATTAAGCTCAGCAAAGAGTGAAGTTGAAATTCCAAGATTAGAGGCAAAGCATCCTAATGCCGCAGCATGGCAACCTAGGAAAATCCCTCATAGGCTGTCATTCCAGGAGAACCTCTAGCAGTGTAACACCCTTACCCGAGCATTACATTAATTAATCATTTTTACTAATATTAACGTTATTAGAAGACATGTCGATTTCTTTCGGAATGTTTATATCTAATTAGTAATTCATTATTAAATAAATCTCACAACTTAAGACAATGGAATTAAAAGACCAACTTACATTCATAGAAAACATACATGATATTCACATTGATAACAAACACCTTCTTAGTGACAGGTGCATTGACAGAAGTTTTCTTATACAAACACTACATTGTACTAGAGTTTAAAGAGACAAAATAAAACATGCGACTGACAAGATCCATCCAACATCATTGTCCCAAAACTAGACTTCCTAAGCTGGTCAAGACAAACTAGTGATACACATTCGGGAGACCACGGAAGTCTCCCCCATATCCAGAAGAAGTATCAGAAGAGGATACTTCCACTCCGGCTCCCTCGCCAGGTGCATCATCATCATCATCACTGCTCATAGGATGATACTGAGGTTCCTCCTCCATGAATTCATCGGGGTCCTCCTCTATGGGTGAAGCTGGTGCCACATTCAGAGGTGGTGGATCCAACACTAGTCGTCCTAGGTCTGCTAGGTGTTGTACATATAACAAAGCTGGCAGAAGTGATATCTGGATGGTCTCCATGGTATGAATCCTCCTCTCTGGACCTCCCTCCTATGTTCCTTCTATAGTGCAAACCGGGCCAGTGTACTCGGCCGTGTGATTCCCGGGATGAATCACCCAAGTCCCAGGGTTGTCGACATCCTCAAACATGATCACCCGCACCCGAGAGTGCACGAGAGGCAGAGCTGGGTCCATCTAGTCTCAACATAACAGGATACATACATATATACATGAAGGAAAATGCAAGGTTTCAATATATGGATAATTATGGCAACTATATGCACCCAAAACATACAAAAACATCATATACAAATAACAAGATACCACTTTAAGCAGTACATAGAAAGAGATAATCATCGCTTTTTGAAAAACATGGAACTTCTATAATTCAACTTCTATCCTAATCTCCGGAGACCCCAACTTCACTATGTTTAAAATGAGCTGATCAGGCCTGAAATTTTTGCCATAAAAGGCACAATGTGTTAGTCCACTACACTGCTCAAAACTCCTAGCACAGTGTACAACGTGTGTGGATATCCATAACATACTATCCAACTCAAGGCATAGTAATAAAGGCATATGGATTTCATTGTCCACCAAGGCACAATGATACAACGTAGCATGATATACCCTGCCCTTCAAGGTATTCACACAAAACAACTTTGGGCACGTCTGTCAAATGCATGAAAAACATTTTATTATCGCAACTTTTCTTTGTATATAATTCTTTCCTTGTCGAAGCTCAAAGGCTCACGACCTCCATAATTTTTCAATGTATTAAAGTTTGTAAACACATGACATTTGAGTCCGAGTGTCCAATCACAAGAGCCTTAAACCGATGCACCAGTCTTAGACTTTGTGGTCATAGAAAAATAAACTTTTCACCTTTACTTCTTTTACCACGTTTGTATAACGTATGTAGGACACACAATCCACACCAACGTATATAGGACACACAGTCCACAACAACGTGACACGGATCATAGATCAACATATTTATTAACACTAGTAGCCCGACGTCTCGGTTACTAAGTTCACTTTTCAACATTATTTTTCGTTCAGTGAAAAACAAAACAAAAACCAAAATTTTCATAACTTATCCAAGTTATTGGAATATTGTTTTGACTAAAGTCTTTAGTAAAAAAATTTGAAATTCATTTTCAAAAATCACCTTGATTTAAAAAAATCATTCTTTTTCAACCAAACCAAATTAACTTTTCTTTTAAAAAGAATTTCTTCTAATTTAAGAAATTAATTTTAGAAGTCCCTTTTTACTTGTTAAATTATTTCCAAAAATTCTACTTCTCATCAAAAGAAAATATTGCCCTTTTTCATAAAATTTTTAATATTACAAAATAAATCTGAAACATGAATTTATCTTTCTTCTCTTTTAAAACAAAACTTATTTTCAAATAAAATTATTTATTTATAGCTTCCTCCACAATTTCTATTAAGACTTTTATCTTAATTTATTTAATTGAGCTCTAACCCAAGATTAGGCTTTCAATGCAACAACTTGAACGAATATATCATTACGCTAACACATTTATATAATCATAAACTTTGTACAAATCAAGTAAACACATAATGCATATAGATCACATAAAAACTCATCATATTCATCCAAACAAAATCAATCATCATTAAGCAAACATAGGTAACACATAGTCATCATAATAACAATATCCCTCGGGCTTTCTTCCCTTACCTAAGAGTAAAACGGTAAAGGATTCAAACGCGGTTTCAAAGCAACGAACTTGAGTTCTCGTTACGATTGCAATTCTAATCAAAACAAATGTTTAACATAAGTTAAAAAAATTATAAATCACCCTTATTCTTCATGCATGCTTTCGGTCATGCTCTATAAAATAGGGTAGAAAATTTTAATTTCTACAAGCTTTTGGGATTTAGACTTTTTAAGTATCAAATAGGTAAAATAAAATTTAAAACTTGAAAAATAAAATTTCAAACCCTACCCTCATCAACCATAGGTTTCGGCCTTCACAAGAAATGGTGGAAAAATATGATTTTTCACCAATCTAATTTCATGCATGTAAATACTATAGTGTTCTAAACACCCTCTTACTTAAAAAAAAAATTTGAACAAGCCTCATCAACTCATCAAGTGAGTTTCGGCTGTCGCGACCGTCCCGTCCGGGAGCCGCGAAAAGATAGGGTAAAAACAGAGGAGTCGCCACTAAAATTTTTTATTGGGAAAATCTTAGAAAACCCAATTATTTAAAGGTTAACTGGTCTAAAAAAAGAGAGAGATGAGTCCGGGAGTCGGTTACGAGTAGGGAAGGTGTTAGCACCCCACATCGCCCGTTTAAAAAACGGTACCTCAAGTTAATTGTGCAAAAACATTTTAATAGCCTTTTAAATATTTATTTCACCCCAAAGATTATTTTCAAGAAAGAATTATATTTTTTAATTTTTAATTTTTTAAATTTTTAATAATTTTTATTTTTTTTGAATTTATTGTTAAAAAGGAAAAAATTTACTTTTTTTGATTAATTATTTTAACATAAAAAGAGACACAAAAAAGGAAAATTTAGTTTTGGCCCGACAAGATGATTTATCTTGCTCCTACGTATTCCCGGGTGCGATGGGAAACTCAAAACCACGTAGTTCTTTTGAAAAATTTTGATTGGTTGGTTGATTTTAATTTTTGATAAAAGATTTGATTTTGTTTGGATTTTATTTTTTTAAAAAAGGATTTTATTTAAGAATAAATTCACTTTTGCATAGGGTCTAAGATAACAGTGCTATACGATAAACCCTTACAATTCGTACGACACTTGAGGATGAATAAGTCCATACATCAACGTCGTAGATTGTTGCGTGAATTAAAAAGATTTTTGTAAAAATGAAATTGGGTGAAATTGATTAAATGATAAATTAAAAAAAAATTAATATTTTTTTAAAGGGGATTCACTCTTGCATCGGGTTAAAGATAGCAAAGCTATACGATGAACCCTTACAATTCATACAACACTTGAGGATGAAAAATCATACATCAACGTTGTAGATTGTTGCGTGAATTCAAAAGGACATTTCTATTTTATTTTATAAAATTTTGTTTTGAAAGCAATTGTTCTTTAAAAAATTTAATAATTTTTTTTTTAAAAACAAAAAAAGAAAGGAAAGAAAGAAAGGATCTGACCCAAATGAAAGGCACAATGCTCTAATGAAATAAAAAGTAACAAACCAAAAAAAAAAAAAAAACAAAAACAAAAACAAGTTGGGCCACCAACTGCCACTGAGCCCAAACCCTTAAAGTTTCATAACCTAATAACATAACTTAAAAACAACAATCCCAAGAGAATAACGAAGGAGGAAGGAGATTATCAGAGTCTCCATGTTACCACTGCAGAGAAGGGACCTGACGGATGCGTGGAGGAGGACGGCGCGATGGCGGCGAAGATGGTAGCCTGGCACGCGGCGGCTTGCGGAGCGGATCGACAACGGCAGCAGCGTTCGTGGCGGATGGTCGACGCGGGTGGCGGCTGGACGAGCGCAGAATCCGAGAGGGGTTGCGACGGCGGGAGATGGTCTTTGGGCAGGCGTGGTGGCTCTGCGGACCGGTCTTGCCCCGGCGGTGGAGCGGAAGCAGCGGAGATGGGCGGAGACGGCGAGAGGGACCAGAATGAGGGGACTTTCTTCTTCTTCTTTTAGTATTTGCTTGCTGTGTTTTTGATTTTAAATGGTAATGAAGGGTTGTGGTAGATGGGTTTTTGTTTTGTTGGTGATGAATATTGTTTGGGTATGGGAGATGGCTGTGTTTGAGGGGTTGAAGATGATGAGGGAGTGTTTTAAAAAATGGGTGAAGGAGATGGTTAAAATGGGTTTATAGTTGAAGATAGGATGTGGTTCATGATGGAGGCTATGGTGTTTCTGGTCCGAGATGAAAGGATCTTGGTTGTTATGGTGGCTTAGGTGGGAGGAAGGTCATGAAGAAAAATGATGAAGGAGCAAGTGATGATGAAACAAAATGGGAGAGAACCCCTTCCTTTTTACGCCCCCCGCTTCTTCTCTTGTGCGACTTATATTGGCATCAAAGGGGAGAAGATGACAAACATCTCTGTTGGCCAGCTGTGGAGGAAAGGGACCGCACTGTGTGGTGTTGCCACAGATCAGTATTTGGGTGCAGAGGACCAAAGTGTATCAGATGCCATTTTTGTGTGAAAAGGAGTCCAAACCAAAAGATGGTGTAAAACACATTTGACTCTTCCTAAAAAAATCATGGTGATAGGAGAAGACATTTTTTATTATTTTTAAGATTCAGAAAATTTGTCTTCTTCTTTTTTGTCTTTTTTTTTTTTTTTTGGCTTCGAAGTTGGACTCAAAAAGGACTTGCAACCAAAAAGAAATTAGGCCATGAGCATGAACAAAATAAATTTTTTTTTGTTTTCTTGCAAATTTGTACTTTTGTTTTTTTTTCTTTTTTTCTTTTCAAGTATATTAATTAAAATGATAAAATCCCCGGACAAAATTAGGTGTTCACAGCTGCCCCTCTTTACTTGTTTCTTATTAGATAGTAGGTGTAACCGCAGTTAACCTATTATCGTTATAAGAAATGGGTAAAGACATGAACTCCAATTTTGGCCGGAGTTCACTGACAAGTAAACAGATGCATAATTAAAAGCTGACGGGACGGACTGCCCGCAGAAGCTCGAGCAGAAAGATAAAAAGCTTGCGGAGTCGTTTGTCCGCTGAAGCTTGAACAAGCAGAGCTTACGGGGTACGGTACCCGTCGAAGCTTGACAGAAAGTTTAAAAGCTTGCGGAGTCGGTTATCCACTGAAGTTTGAAAGCAAAATGCGACAAGCTTGCGGAGTCGGTATCCGCTGAAGCTTGAAAACAAAATGATTAAAAGCTTGCGGAGTCGGTTATCCACTGAAGCTTGAGAAGAAAAGTTGAAAGCTTACGGAGTCGGTTGTCCGCTGAAGCTTGAAAGCAAAAGAATTAAAAGCTTGCGGAGTCGGTTATCCACTGAAGCTTGGAAAGAAATGTTGAAAGCTTATGGAGTCGGTTGTCCGCTGAAGCTTGAGAGCAAAAGAATTAAAAGCTTGCGGATTCGGTTATCCACTGAAGCTTGGAAAGAAATGTTGAAAGCTTACGGAGTCGGTTTTCCGCTGAAGCTTGAAAGCAAAAGAATTAAAAGCTTGCGGAGTCGGTTATCCACTGAAGCTTGAAAGCAAAAGGATAAAAAGCTTGTGGAGTCGGTTATCCACTGAAGCTTGACAACAAAATGTAAAAAACTTGTGGAGTCGGTTATCCACTGAAGCTTGAAAGAAAAGTTGAAAGCTTGCGGAGTCGGTTGTCCACTGAAGCTTGAAGGGAAGGATCAAAAGCTTGCGGAGTCGGTTATCCGCTGAAGCTTGAAAGCAAAAGGATAAAAAGCTTGTGGAGTCGGTTATCCACTGAAGCTTGACAACAAAATGTAAAAAGCTTGTGGAGTCGGTTATCCACTGAAGCTTGAAAGAAAAGTTGAAAGCTTGCGGAGTCGGTTGTCCGCTGAAGCTTGAAGGGAAGGATCAAAAGCTTGCGGAGTCGGTTATCCGCTGAAGCTTGAAAGCAAAAGGATAAAAAGCTTGTGGAGTCGGTTATCCACTGAAGCTTGACAACAAAATGTAAAAAGCTTGTGGAGTCGGTTATCCACCGAAGCTTGAAAGAAAAGTTGGAAGCTTGCGGAGTCGGTTGTCCGCTGAAGCTTTGAAGGGAAGGATCAAAAGCTTGCGGAGTCGGTTATCCGCTGAAGCTTGAAAGCAAAAGGATAAAAGCTTGTGGAGTCGGTTATCCACTGAAGCTTGACAGCAAAATGTAAAAAGCTTATGTGGTCCTATGTCTATAGGAGCCAACAAAGGTATAGCTTATGAGCCCTCTGCCCGTTAAAGCTAAACAAAACGAAGCTTACGAGGCCCTATGCCTGCTAAAGCTAACAAGACATGACTTTTGGGGCCCTGCGCCCGGTAAAGCCAAACTACAACAAAACAAAACTTAAGAGGCCCTATGCCTGCTAAAGCTGACAAGACAAAGCTTATGGGCCCTATGCCCATTAAAACAGACGAAAGCTTAGAGACCCTATGTCTGCTAAAGCTAACACAAGCAAAGTTTAGGGGCCTTGTGCCCGTTAAAGTCGAACAAAACAAAGCTTATGAGGCCATATGCCTACTAAAGCTAACAGTAACATGACTTTTGGGGCCCTGTGCCCGCTAAAGTGAACAAATGCAAAGCTTATGAGGCCCTATGCCTACTAAAGCTACAATAACATGACTTTTGGGGCCCTGTGCCCGCTAAAGTGAACAAATGCAAAGCTTATGAGGCCCTATGCCTACTAAAGCTACAATAACATGACTTTTGGGGCCCTGTGCCCGCTAAAGTCGAACAAAACAAAGCTTATGAGGCCCTATGCCTACTAAAGCTACAATAACATGACTTTTGGGGCCCTGTGCCCGCTAAAGTCGAACAAAACAAAGCTTATGAGGCCCTATGCCTAAATGTGATGCACTGATGCTTGATTCGGTGCATGAAATAATGCATGATGCAAAAGATTCTTTCAGTGATTGATAATGAACCTTGATCATTTTTCGCAAACCATTCTTTGATTTCTAGCCCCTTAAAGCTTCGATCACAGCCAAATTTAAGGAAGAACTGGAATGTCACTCATTGATCCGGATTGTCATTTTCTTGCCCCATCGATGCTTTGCCCCTTATCACAAATATGCCTATTTATAATGATTACCCCGATGGATGAGACTGCTTGATTTCTCTTTCTTTTCCAACATTGCCCCTTTGTCAGGAGATTGATGTACTTTCCATGACCTTTGCATCCTGAGAGAAACTCTAAATGATATCATTATTGATACTTGCTTCACCTTTCAGTATGTATTAAAGAATGCAAATTGAGTCTATGGTAGAAAGAGGGGTATGTAAATGATAGAGGATGGACAGGGAGTAACAATATGTGGAAAGTGGTAAGGATATGAGTAAAAGAATTGAAAGGTTGTTAGAAGGAATGAAACAATGACGGGATGGAGTTCACACTTTTCTTCAGGTGATACTCTTTTAAGATGATAAGTGCTAGCTTCTCATGCGTATAATCTCGAGCACCGCTTTAATCAGCTTTTAAGAACATGGCTTGTTCCAGTCTTCATGTATTGAGCATTTCATGACTCGCCTTCAAACTGCCCCCGGTTTGCGGTTTACATTTCCTCAAGAGACACTCGTATGATCTCATGTATCTTGCTTTAATCTCCTTCCGAGGACATGATTTGCCTTTAAATTCAAACTGCCCCGGTTTGTTGCTTGAGAAATCTGTTTGACCCTAACTTTTGCGCAGGTTGCTCTTCCGATCTTTCAACCTACCGGGTCGCTCTAATTTTGCCTAGGTCGCCCTTGCAGGTTTTCAACCCAGCGAGCCTCCTCCTTTTTGTTTTTATGTTTGTCTTTTTTTTTTTTTTCATTTTCTCTTTGTCTTGTCTTTTCTTTTTCTTTTTCCGAGAGCGATGCATTGAAAAAGCACATACATTTTGTCTCACAATTAAAGTTAATGAAAATGATAACAATCTTTCATTGATCAGAATGGACTTTTTAGGCTAATAACGCGGCCAGTGGTTGAGAGTCATGAAGGAAAGGATATAAGGCTCAAACAAATGTTTTAAGGTTGAATAGGACCGATGATCCACGATCTTTTTGATTTCTAAGAACATTTGTTTTCCTCTAACTTTCCTTTTTATTTCCTCCTTTTTTTTTTTTTGCCTTTGCATGAAGGTTTTTTTTTTTTTTTTTTTCATAATCACCGATTCTTTCATGCTTGCCCCTTGCTTAGGGGTGATCCTTGTCCCGGGTTCTTTGAAAGAATTTCAAGCTCAAATGGAGTAACAAGGGATAGTACAAGTATAGAAAGATGGCCATTCTTCATTTCGAATTTTGATTGTTAATTTTCATAAATTTTAAAAGTAAGACAAAAATGATAGTACTTGCAAAAGCATAACCGAGCGCTCTTTCTCGATTTCCCTTTTAATTTCTTTTCTCTTTTTTTTTTTCAAATCATGGAGTCTAGCTTGAATCAAAAAGATTTCCTTTGATTGCCTCAATCATCTTCGATTGATCTCATGAGGAAGCTTTCCATAGTTGTCCGAACCAGCATGGTCAATGAGGTGATCAGGATCATACGATGAGGTTCCAATACTTATTATTTTATTTTATTTTTAAAGAGAATCACCTTCAGATCTGCTTTATTGATAACTTTCAAGAAAAAAGAAGAAGGATGAAGGTAAAATCAGAAGATGAAGGAAAGGAAGGAAACTCAATGCATTCATTTATTCATACTGAAATGGAAACAAGTAAGCCCATTATTAAAAACTTCCTAAAGCCTTGGGCAGAGCTAAAGGATTAGCATCAATGAATTACTCTACACAAGATTCAAAGGTCATGTTCCAAAGTGTCCTCTACGGCATGGACTCCAGAACCTCCTGCATCAAGAGTGTCTCGTTGGAAACTTAGCACATTTGCATTGATCAGATCTTGCACTTTATACTTTAAGGTCTTGCAATTTTCAGTTGAATGACCTATCACTCCCCATGATAGTCACACTTGACATTTGGGTCAAACCATTTTGGGTATGGGGTTGCACCATGCTGGTGGGGCCGGGACCAACAAAAATTTTTCAATAAGGCTGTGCAATAGCTCCGTGTAAGTCATAGGTATAGGGTCAAACTGCATGGGCTTCTTTTCTGGGTTGTAAGGTTGTCTCCTTTGATTTGCATTTAGGTTTTGTTGGGGGCGGTATGGCGGGAAAAGTTTGATGTTGGAAAGGGTTTGATAGGTGGTATGGTGTCCTCATAGGATAGGATTGGGTTGGAAATTGTGAGATGGCGGCTACATATGGATGGTTAGGTTGGTGATGTGGTGGATAATATGGGGTGTAGGTTGTTTGAAAAGACGGTTGAGAGTTGACAGATATTTGACTCGGTATCCAATGCCCAGACCACTCAGACTCTTGCTCAGATGCCACAACATGTGCCTCTTCTTCATTCTTCTTGACAAATGGAACTTTTGTCATCCCGGCTACCCCCACAGAACTTTCAACAATTTTACCATTTCTCATCCCATTCTCAATTCTTTCTCCAATGATAACCATGTCAGAAAAGTTTGATGATACACTTCCAATCATTCTATCATAGAAGGGTGGCTGAAGTGTATCAATGAACATTGCCATAATTTCCTTCTCAGTTAATGGGGGCTCTACTTGAGCAGCCAATTCTCTCCACCGTTGTGCATACTCCTTGAAGGTTTCTGTATCCCTTTTTAACATATTTTGAAGTTGCATCCTATCAGGAGCCATGTCAATATTATACTTGTATTGTTTCAGGAATGCATCTGCTAGGTCTTTGAAGGATCGAATGTGGGCCCGCTCGAGGTGTATGTACCAATTTGATGCTGCCCCAGTCAAACTATCTTGGAAGAAATGAATCAAGAGCTTATCATCCTGGGCATGTGATGCCATCTTCCTGACGTACATGGTTAAGTGGCTTTTTGGACATGTGGTTCCTATGTATTTGTCAAAATCTGGCACTTTGAATTTTGGAGGTATTACGACATTGGGTACTAGACAGAGTTCAGAGGCATCCCGAAGACCATGACTGTTTGCCCTTTCAATAGTTCGCAGTCTTTCCTCTAGAACCTCCAGCTTTTCCATGGATTGAGGATTCCCACATGACTGATTCACAGGAACATACTGTGGGGAAGCGAAGCTCTGTGCCACTTGGATCCCATTGGCACCAATGTGGAAGGTGAATGGTGAAGTGTTTGGGTTAACGGAATGCACCATAGAATTGGTGGGGATCTGTGTCTGGGTTGTGTTTTGTGAGTTTGGATTGCCATTTGTCGGACCAGGAGCGATCAGCGGCACAAATCCTCGAGGAAGACCATATGGGGGATTGCTTGGGTCAAATGAAGGACAATTTTGATTGCTTGGGTAGCCAGTGAAAGGCATCACGACCCCTTGTTGGTTGTTCTCATGAGTGAGAAGAGGTATGGCTGGCTGCTCTTCAGTTGAGGCTGAAGGATTCTCATTCGTGTTCTTTTCCTTCTGCATGACTTGCAACATTACCATCATTTGGGTCATCTTCTCTTTGAGTTGACTCCAGTCTTCTATGAACTTCTGAGTTTGCTCTTCCTCATCCATGATTTTGGCTTGTGATCGAGTCCAATAAGGGTGCCGCAGAGCAATTATTCAAAAAGTCACTGTGAAATTTGGGGAAAAGGGATTAAATCCTTATTTGTGAAAGTTTACTGAAGATAACCTTTTGGGATGCACGAAAAAGATTTTTATTGACCCAAGAAGGTGTTAATGCATGGGTTGCATGGAAAAGATTTACTTTTTATTTTTATTTTTATACTTACCCAAATTTTAATACATGAGATGCATGAAGGAACTTCTATCAAAACAGTGATACATGAAATGAGCCTTTTTTTTTTTTATTTTGGAAGAATCATTTTTTATAAATGCATGAGATTAATGATTTTTCTAATGAACGACTCATATGAATTTTTTATGATGAGATTGACATAAAAGGTAATTGATGTATGAAATGTATGAATTTTTAATTTATTGGTCTGAAAAGTTTTTAGTGATGCATGCATAAAATGAAGGAGATGCATGGCTTCTTATTTTTCTTTTTTTCTTCTTATGAATGCTTGAGATAAATGATTTTTTTTGTAATGAATGCATGAGAGGAATGCATGAAAATGGTTTTTTTTTTATGAACCTAACAAAATATTTATTGCATAAGATACAAAATATACAAAGAATATGAATGAGTTATAGAAAGATGATTTACACAAATCCCTTTTTTACCATTTATGGAAATGCATGAGATATAAACGTGATTATTCATATTGCAGAAAAATGTGGAATGTGCTCCCTTTTGTCCTACATGGGTCATATCCTAAAGTTTGAATTTCTGAGGTCGAGATCCTATTTTGGTAGGCTACTAATGGCATTTTATGTGCATGACTTTCGGGACAGATCTAGACCCCTAAACATGTGGTCCCCGGATTACCCTCATCTAAAAGATAAGGATCCGAATCCATGAACCTCACCACAGGGACTGAAAAGTCACAATATGGCGGTCCATGTTTCGGTAGCAATCCGAGCGGGAGAATCAATGTCTGTCAGGGGCGCAAAAGCGTCACAATAACAACACTGAAGCCCCTTCTAATCCTACGGCATTCCAAGACTCGGGTATAGAGCCCAAAAGTGTGTGAGTATGTGATGGTGATGTGTGTCTTGGGAGCAAGCAAACCCTGCACAAAACCCAAAAAAACTAACCCCAAGCCTGCAAAAGAACAACCAACATTTACAAGAGTTTTCTACCCTAAGGTTGCAAGAATGTACAAAGACATTTATTAAGACATATAATACTATATACAAAACAAATAAAACAAAGAGGGGTAAAACTAATATTTTCAAAGTTATTAAAAGAAGTTGCACAACCAACTATGATAGGCCTGACTCTCTAAAGTCCCCAGTGGAGTCGCCAGCTGTCGCGACCGTCCCGTCCGGGAGCCGCGAAAAGATAGGGTAAAAACAGAGGAGTCGCCACTAAAATTTTTTATTGGGAAAATCTTAGAAAACCCAATTATTTAAAGGTTAACTGGTCTAAAAAAAGAGAGAGATGAGTCCGGGAGTCGGTTACGAGTAGGGAAGGTGTTAGCACCCCACATCGCCCGTTTAAAAAACGGTACCTCAAGTTAATTGTGCAAAAACATTTTAATAGCCTTTTAAATATTTATTTCACCCCAAAGATTATTTTCAAGAAAGAATTATATTTTTTAATTTTTAATTTTTTTAATTTTTAATAATTTTTATTTTTTTTGAATTTATTGTTAAAAAGGAAAAAATTTACTTTTTTTGATTAATTATTTTAACATAAAAAGAGACACAAAAAAGGAAAATTTAGTTTTGGCCCGACAAGATGATTTATCTTGCTCCTACGTATTCCCGGGTGCGATGGGAAACTCAAAGCCACATAAGAAGATGACAAACATCTCTGTTGGCCAGCTGTGGAGGAAAGGGACCGCACTGTGTGGTGTTGCCACAGATCAGTATTTGGGTGCAGAGGACCAAAGTGTATCAGATGCCATTTTTGTGTGAAAAGGAGTCCAAACCAAAAGATGGTGTAAAACACATTTGACTCTTCCTAAAAAAATCATGGTGATAGGAGAAGACATTTTTTATTATTTTTAAGATTCAGAAAATTTGTCTTCTTCTTTTTTGTCTTTTTTTTTTTTTTGGCTTAGAAGTTGGACTCAAAAAGGACTTGCAACCAAAAAGAAATTAGGCCATGAGCATGAACAAAATAAATTTTTTTTTGTTTTCTTGCAAATTTGTACTTTTGTTTTTTTTTCTTTTTTTCTTTTCAAGTATATTAATTAAAATGATAAAATCCCCGGACAAAATTAGGTGTTCACATCGGCCCCTATAAAATACAAGGGTTAGGAACATTAAAATTTTTCAAAGTAAACATTACTTCACTCAAGCAAAGTTTATAGTTTCATTAAACATGCATCCTTCCAATGATCAAAAGTTAGGCTTCACTAACTCAAATATTTTAGAGTTTTAGCCATAGAATCACAATAAGGAAGGAATACATATTGTTAATTAACAACTACAAAATTTGAAAAATACTTAAATCAAAGTCCTTAAGTAATGCATGTGGAATTTTTATCAAAAGCTCTCCTTTTTTCCCTCTTGGTGTTTTTGGCCACACCATGATCATAGGGAGGATAACTTTTTGAACACATGCAAGACATGAAAATGAATGTGAAAATTAGTAGGAGTTGATAGAAACCATTTTCATGTAAAAAGGATTTTTCTTCTAAGACCATGAGTTGGAACCATGAACATATAGCATAAATAATTAACATGCATGTAGAAATTTTTGCAAAACCATCAACTTTTCCTCCTTTAGGGTTTCGGCCACCCTTCAAAATAGGTCATGGGAAAGCCTTTTTCAATATGCAAGTGTCGATGATGGTGATGAAGATGAGTAGAACTTGAAAGGAAGTGGTTTTAAAGTAGAATAGATGAACATTATACCTAGGTGCAGTAGAAATTAGAAGCCTTGAGAGCAAGACTTGAGTTTGCTCAAAAACAAGAAGAACTTAAGCAAGTGTGTTATGAGTGCTTTGGAGTTTATGAGAGGAAAAGTGAAGAAGAGGGGTTTATATAGAGGAGGGGGGAGCTGGTTCATCTGAAAAAGAGAGGAAAAATTAAAAATTTTAATTTGTATTTTTAATGATTTTTTTTGAAATATAATAATTTATTATGAGAATAATGATTTCATGTAATAATGGTTTACTATTCAAAGCAAATTTTGCTCACCAAACACTCCAAAATCTGATGAAAATAAATTCATTGACTTCTCTTTGTTTCGTTCCAGTTCAATTCTTCTCTCCAACAGTGTAAAACGATCATATTTCTTATGAAAATTGCACCCGAAAAATCAATAAAATAAAATTTTTTAACGAAAAATTTTAAAATAGTGAAAACATTAGCAATCGTAATTAGAAGTCCAATCGTTTCGTTCACGAGTAAAAAATTCATTTTCTGATCAGTAAACTTGTACCGATAAAGAAAACGTAGACCGAAATTCGTCTGAATTCTCAGCTGAAATTTTTACTGGAGCTTCCTAGGATGAACTAAGTTATAAAAATGATTTTAGTTTATCAAAATAATCTCTAAAACTTTAGAATTAATTATTGGCAAGTACACACTTGAACACAGATTAACGAGAAGCAGAAAATCGGGGCTTTACAAGGAGCTCCATCAATATTGCATTTCACCCGATTGAAAAGAGGAAGGTACCAATCTACTTGCATTATTGTTGGAGCTTTACAGTGATGACCTGAAATCCTAAAGAACTTGAAAACAGACAACTCTTCAACACAGCTAAGCATGTGGCCATTTGATTCCATATATTTTACTTCAATTTTAGTATTATTGGTTTTTTTTTATGATTATACTTAATTATTATTGTTATTCTTAATTATTATATTGCTATTTTTTTTTTAGATTTTCATCATGTCATATGCCAATCACAATTATTGCGATTCTTATGTTTTGATTATTATTGTTGTTGTTACTATCATTATTATTGTTGTAAGTGTTATAATCAAAGTAAGAATGCTTTTAAATGGTTGGTTTCAAATTGAAGGAACCATGTAAGAAAATGATATTGTATTTTTTTTATTATCTTGTTGATTTAATTTTACTTTCCTTTTTACAATTGTCAAACACATGGACACCGGGTATATTCTATTAAGCAACTGTTGAGTTAGTTAGTCAGTTATTGGAGGTTAAGTTAGTTATGTTAGTAGGCAATATTAGTTGAGTTATCATTCAATGAATCTGGACACTCGTGCACATATATATATGCGACTAGATAGATACTTGTAAATCAGTTTTTGACATTTCTTCGATTCAATGAAAATCTCATTACATGAGTTCAAATATGGTATCAGTTTAATCCTTCCCTTCCGCGCCATTTTTCTCTTCTCTGATCTTCTACTTCGTTCTTCTTGATCCTTAAATTTTTCTCCTTCTTCATTCAGCAATTCTAGCTTCATTCTGCAACAATGGATGAATCCAATCCTTTCTACCTTCATCCATCTGATAATCCTGGAATCATGTTGGTTTCTCAGTCTCTCACAGAGGATAATTTCATTTCTTGGCGTAGAGCTATGCTCATGGCTTTGGAAGCTAAGAACAAAAATGGATTCGTGGATGGATCAATTGTGGCTCCACCTGAGAATGATCCTCTAATGCGATTATGGCGCCGCAACAATAGTATTGTCTCTTCTTGGATCCTTAATTCGATTTCCAAAGAACTCACAGCAAGTGTGGTTCACTCAACCACTGCTGCTGCACTTTGGAATGATCTTCATGATCGTTTTCAACAAAAGAATTGACCTAGAATCTTTCAATTGAAGAAAGCTTTGGTAAGTTGTACTCAAGGTTCTCTCTCTATGAGTCAATATTACACAAAGCTGAAAGGAATTTGGGATGAATTAAGCGAGTATAAACCTGCGAATCGATGTGTGTGTGGTGGTTCTCAGGATCTCCTTGATTACATTCAAAATGAGTATGTACTCACTTTTCTTATGGGCTTGAATGAACAATTTAGTCATATTCGTGGTCAAATCCTGATCACTAATCCTCTTCCACCTATTACTCAAGTATTTGCTCTCATGATTCAAGATGAGAAGCAAAGGGAAGTAGGTCTTGAAAGTGGTTCCTCAGATCAGCAACTTGCATATGCTGTTCAATCTGCTCAAAATTCAAAGCAGAAATATTATAAGAAGGACAAAGATCGTCCCTTATGTGCTCATTGTGGTGTCCTTGGCCACACAAAGGAAAAATGTTTCAAGCTGCATGGATATCCACCCGGTTACAAGAAAGGCAAATCTGCTCAATTCCCTCAAGCAGTGAATCAGCTTTCGGATGAGCAGTTCCATGCAGACACGGATTCTGTCATGAGCAGTCAGCAATACCAACAGTTGATAGCTTTCTTGCAGAACCAAATGGCCAAGAGCAACTTCCAAGAATCTGATCAAATGGACCAGTTCAATATTGGTATGACCTTTTCTTGTCTTAAGCAAGCATCTTTTTCAATGCATACTTGGATAATCGATTCGGGAGCTACATCCCATATATGCCAATCTTTGCAGTGTTTTGATCAATACACTAATCTGTCAAATAGAAATGTACTGTTACCTAACAATTCTAAGGTTCCAGTTAAGGCCGTAGGCACAGTTACTATAGGCTAGAACCTTGTCTTAAAGAATGTCCTTTACATTCCCGCCTTCCATTTGAACATCTTATCAGTTAGTTCTTTGATGCAAGATGCTAATTGTTGTGTAACATTCTCTGCTGATGGTTTCTTGATTCAGGAAACTCAAGGGCAGAAGGTGATTGGCAGGGGTAGAGCCACTCAAGGCCTCTACACCTACTCCTCGAGTCCAGTTTCAAATGATCATTCTTTTCCTTTGCAAATAAACAAATGTAATATTGTTAGGAATAATGTAGTCAATCTTTGGCATAGCAGATTTGGACATTTGTCTAACAAAGTGTTAAAATTTCTTAGCAATAAAGTTCCTTTTTCTGTATCTGCAAACTTTGATTCTCATGAATGTGAAATTTGTCCTTTATCCAAGTTGCATAGATTACCTTTTGTTGCTCATAACAATCATGCCAATAATCCATTTGATCTGATTCATTGTAATACTTGGGGACCCTTCCATCAACCAACATATGGTGGCAAGAGGTGTTTCCTCACAATTGTAGATGATTGCACTCGGTTCACCTGGATTCATCTCATGAGACATAAGTCAGAGGCACCTATGTTGATTAAAGCATTCTTTCAGTTTGCTCTTACACAACATGGAGCAACCATTAAGTCCATTAGGACAGATAATGCTAAGGAATTGGCCTTGACCTCCTTTCTACAGAGCAAAGGAGTTACTCATCAACTTTCCTGCCCACACAGACCACAATAGAACTCAGTGGTGGAAAGGAAACACCAACACTTACTCAATGTAGCTCGAGCCTTGTTGTTCCAATCCAAGGTCCCTATCCAATTTTGGGGAGAGTGTATCTCCACTGCCACATACATCATCAACAGAATTCCATCAGTGAACTTGAATTCATGTTCACCCTATGAACTATTATATGCCAAACCACCAGACTATTTAGCATTCAAGGTGTTTGGGTGCCTAGCATTTGCTGCCACAATTCCTGTACAAAGAACAAAATTTGATGCAGGATCAGTGCCTTGCATTTTCTTGGGCTATCCACCAGGGGTCAAAGGATATAAGCTTTATGATCCCAAGTCCAAGAAATTCATCATTTCAAGAGATGTCATATTTCGAGAGGAGACTTTTCCCATCACTCACATTACTTCGACACCTTGCCCTGACCTTTTTCCCAACATAGTTATTCCTAACCCAATTCTTGATCTACACTGTCGTGATCAAGAACACCAGGCACCAACTTCTCCACACCAACCTACTCAACACAGTCCACCAGCACCTGATCTTGAACCTGATGATCCTCCTCAACCTGAACCTGCTAATCCTCCTCAACCTGACCAAAATGATGATCCTAACCCACCTAGAAGGTCAACTAGAACTTCTAGAGCCCCCACATACCTACAAGCCTACCAATGCCAAGTCGCCTACCCCATTCAAAAACACCTTACCTATGACAGACTTGCCAAACCTTACAGAGATTTTGTTCTCCAAGTCTCCAACATCTTTGAACCACAGTTTTATCATCAGGCAGTTCCTTATCTTGAGTGGAGGAAAGCAATGGCAGAGGAAGTCACTACACTTGAGTTAAATAACACCCGGACTATGCAGCCACTCCCTCCTGGCAAGAAAACAATAGGGTGCAGATGGCTATACAAGGTTAAATACAAGGCTGATGGGACACTTGATAGATACAAGGCAAGATTGGTGGCAAGGCACAAGGGTTGACACTTTCTCACCAGTAGCAAAACTGACTACTGTTCGAATTTTATTGTCTCTTGCTGCTCAAAAACATTGGCACTTTCTACAACTAGACATAAATAATGCCTTCCTAAATGGAGATCTCACTGAGAAAGTGTATATGCAACCTAAGGTTATCCAGTTGAGGGGGAGAACATGGATTGAACAAATCCCTCCATGGCCTCAGACAAGCCTCGAGGCAATGGTTTCAAAAATTCAGCTCCACATTAGTCATGCTCGGGTTTACTAAATCATCCGCAGATCATTCCTTATTCTCCATGGGTTCAGGAAACAAGTTGGTCATCCTGTTAGTATATGTGGATGATATTTTAGTAGCAGGTCCCAACTTGGATGAAATCAAAAGGGTGCAACACATGTTGGAAAGTCACTTTAAACTCAAAATCCTTGGAGATTTGAAGTATTTCCTGGGGCTTGAAATTGCAAAGTCTGCAAAAGGAATCCACCTTTGCCAAAGAAAATACACACTGCAATTGTTACATGACATTGGTTTTGCGGCTGCTAAGCCTAATCCGGTTCCAATGGATCCAAGTATTTCTCTTAATGACCCTGATGGTGAGCCATTATCGGATGTCTCAATGTATAGGAGACTGATTGGAAGACTTATGTATCTGACCATATCACGCCCAGACATGATCACTTATGCAGTGAATAGGCTCAGTCAATTCATGTCCAAACCGAGAACTCCACACCTAAATGCAGCGCATTACTTGATGCAATACTTAAAGTCCACACCAGGACAGGATTTGTTGTTCACATCCAAAGCATCACTTCGCTTAACAGCCTATGTGGATGCAGATTAGGGGAGCTGCACTGTCACAAGGCGTTCCACAACTGGTTTTTGTGTGTTCCTTGGCGATTCACTAGTGGCATGGAAATCAAAAAAACAACCTATTGTGGCTAGGTCTTCTGCTGAGGCAGAATATAGAGCATTGGCAGCTCTGGCTACAGGATTGCTGTGGATTATTCAAGTTCTTAGTTTTTGAAGCACCCATCAAATCCACAATGGCGTTCTGTGATAGCAAATCTGCTATCCAATTGGCCAGCAATCCGACTTCACATGAAAGATCCAAACATGTGGATATAGATTGCCATTTCATTCGCGAGCATGTACAAAGTGGACTCTAGAACCTCATACATGTGAAATCCCAGCAACAACTTGCAGATCCCTTGACAAAGGCATTGCCCAAAGCACTTTTTCATTCACTAATTGACAAGCTGGGAGTCCTAAACATTTACCTCCCAACTTGAGGGGGAGTATTAAGCAACTGCTGAGTTAGTCAGTTATTGGAGGTTAAGTTAGTTATGCCAGTTGCCAATATTAGTTGAGTTATCATTCAATGAATCTGGACACTTGTGCACATATATATGCGACTAGATAGATACTTGTAAATCAGTTTTTGACATTTCTTCAATTCAATGAAAATCTCATTCCATGAGTTCAATATATTCAAACATAGAATTGCTTAGAAAAAGATAGCAAATAATCACATCACGCTTGTACTATAAAAGGAATGACTAATTCCAACCAATTGCTCGCATAAAGAGTATAAACATTATAAAATTAGTTACTTTTATTATTTATTTAATATTATTATTTTTTCAATATTAAATATAATATTTATCTTTTCTAATTTGATATAAAGTATAAATAAAAACTATGTAAACATGAAAGATAATTATTGCGAATGAATAATTATACTTCAATTTTAAAATAATGAAAACACTTTTTATTATTATTTAATATAAACACCCTTTTTATTATTATTTAACATAAAAAGGTGAAAACACTTTTTTTTTGAAAAAATTGTTGGATGCATTTATTTTATTATTATTTAATATGAAAAAGTCAAAACACTTTCCAATATACGTTAGGAAAATAGTGCAAGAATAAATAATTTAGTGAACACAAAAAAAAATTAGTAAGAAATAGAATAAATATTCTCAAACTAATAAAGAGTTAAAAGAATTATCATATTTTGAGAAATAATTTTCGACAAATTATGCAAGGTGAAAAGTATTTTTACTGTATAATAATAATAATAAATGCCTCTAACAATGTGTCCAAACAAAAAAGTATTTTTATTTTTTATATTAAATAATAATACTAATAAAAAAAAAGGTTTATGCAAACACCTTTTATTGCAAATACAAAATATACCAGATGAACAAGTGTTGAAAAGTCAAATTGTCTGCGTTCTGGATGATCCATATTTGGCTATTTAGGTGGTATATCCATACAAGTGATGCATTATAGCTTTCACCAACAAAATATATATATATATATATATATATATATATATATATATATATATATATATATATACACGTGCATAAAATTTCAAACAAATATTCATCATTATATGTTCCAACAAGTTAATTATTTTAATAATGTATCAAAATATGAATATTTTTCTTACATGTCATAAAAATCATTTATAGTGAAATGTATACTAAATTTTTCAACAATTTTATTTTCAACCCATACTATCAACACTTAATTAAAAATTCATCTTCCATCTTGTTACAAAATATAGTTTTAACTATATTAATAACTAAAACAAATGTTTTATAGTGATAAAGTGTGAGAATAAGTATTATCACTTTTTACAAAAAAATTACTTTTGTTTTTGTATTTTTTACCTACCGATGACATGAAATTAATAATTTTATTATACCCTATTTTTATCAATTCAATGACTGTCGTGTTTGACTTTCCAAAACATCGTACCTTTAATGGTATGAAAATATTTTAAAACTACAAAATATATAAAATTTTAAAAGTAGATAATAAAATAGTACAAAAATTCTACAATTTGACAGATGGCATGCACTATTTTGCTACGGTGGAACTGATAAGCCTCTGGCTCATCTAGTTTTATAGCTAGTATGACCAGGGTTTTGTGCAAATTATATCGTATTTTCACCCAAATTAGATTAGATTGTCCTCAAGCAAGGTTTTGAGTTTCTAGAGTAGTTTTAAGCTAATTTAGCTAGTTTTAAGTCAAAATAATACACTTATGGTTATTTCCTTACTTTCAGGTTAAGTAGAAGCTGAGAAAATAAAGTTCAGGGGATTCGCCCCGCGAAGGACACGCTCGCCACGCGACCCGGCTTGACTGTTCCAAGAAATTGCTAAGTCTCCGGTTCGCCTCGCGAAGAAGGTCTCGCCCGCGAGTCTTGCAAACCTGAAAAAGTCGAGAGACGATCACGGCTTGCCCGTGTTGAAGGTCATGGCCGTGGCGATTTTGAAGGCGAAGAGTCTCGCCTCGCGAGCATCCCTTCGCCTCGCGAATCTGGAAGTCAGAGAGCATCACGGTTAGGCCCTGATGGCCATAACGGGCGTAAGGAGAAAACTCTTCATATCCTCGCCTCGCGAGCAAGTATTTCGCCTCGCGAGAATGCCAAAGGTTGCTGACTGCATGAAATTCGCCTCGCGAATGTTTGTTCGCCTCGCGAGCCATCTGAATCTGAATTTGTATAAAAGGCTGTTCTACAACATTTTGTAAAAACTTTTGCTTCTCCAATTTTCTGATATACATTTTTCTCTGTGATTTCGTTTTTGCCATGGAGCACTAAGTCCTAGGATTAGTCTACTGTTTGAGGATCCTATATACTTGAGGTTATGTAATCCCTATTTTAATTGCTTTTCCCTTTTCAATACCATATTTCATATTTCTGTTTGTTATTTCAGGAGTGTGTAATATTGTATTGATTTGTTTCAGTGATGTTAATTTCATATACATAATCGCGTTTGTTAATTCGCGTGTGTTCATTCATGATCGTTCGATCATGAGAGCTTAATCGCGTTTGTTATTTCGGGAATAGGAATTTGCATCCATAGTAGCAATTACGTTGTTAGTTGTTACTGTAGCTGAAAGGGGATTAGAATCTGCTTAGGGCTTGGGTTTACATTAACCAAGGATAGTTGGGAATTCTTGACAGTAGATTAATCGTTGTTTGATAATTGATAATCTCCTTTTAACTGCCCTGTTTTTGATTGCTCTGTTTTGTTTGTTTCTTATTTGCACTCCAATCCAAACCCCCCCAAAACTGATTTTTGTGAAAGATAATATTCTCAGAGTCCTTGAGAGACGACATCCGAGTTGTCGCACTAGACTACAGTTTTAAACCCGCTCGTCCTTTTTGGCGCGTGCTTGACAATAGTGATCAAAAATTGGCGCCGTTGCGGGGACTACGAGTTGTTATTTTTCGCAATTTGTTTTTATTTTATTTTCTTCTCTTTCTTTTAATTTCTGTTCTGTTTTGAATTGGTCTGGCTACTAGGTCTCATTGCCCTGAACTGTGTGATTTTGACCCGGAAATTGAAAGAACATTGCACACACTCCGTAGGGAATTTCGGGCTAGCACTAGTAGTGATTCCAATTTTAAAACTGCTTTTGAAAACATGGGAGACCAGAGGACATTAAGGCAGCTTGCTGCCCCTGATGTCAACTATAATGGATTATGTATTTCTTATCCTGGTGCTGACACTCCTTTTGAACTGAAATCTGGTTTTATTCACCTGTTGCCCAAGTTTAATGGTCTTGCAGGTGAGGATCCACACAAGCACTTGAAAGAATTCCAAGTTGTATGCTCCACAACTTCGAGAGCAGAGGGAGTCACTGAGGATAGTATCAAGCTGAAGGCTTTTCCATTTTCACTCCAAGGAGCTGCAAAGGATTGGCTATTGTACCTTGAGCCTAACTCCATCACCACTTGGAATGATTTGAAGAGGGTGTTCCTAGAAAGGTATTTTCCTGCTTCAAGAGCTGCTTCAATAAGGAAAGAGATATGTGGCATAAGGCAAGGGAACGAGTCACTAGTCGAATCTTGGGAAAGGTTCAAACATTTGGTATCTAGTTGCCCCGACATCAAATATCTGAACAACTCCCGATCCAATACTTTTATGAAGGATTGTTGCCTATGGATAGGAATCATTGGATCTTTGCTAGTGGGGGAGCATTAGTTGATAAAACCCCAGTGCTTGCTAAGCAACTTATTGAGAATATGTCGTTGAATTCCCAGCAGTTTTCTACAAGAAGAAATTCAGTTGAGCCAAGAGGTGTGCATGAGATTCATAGTTCATCTTCCAACCAGGCCGCCCTTGAGAATAGATTGGATGAGCTGACTTCCTTTGTAAGACAATTGGCAATAGACAAGGTTCAGCCTGCAAAGTTATGTAGCATGTGCAATGCACTGAGCATCCATTTGATCCATGCCCGATCCGAGAGAGAAGAGTTTGTCGGTGAAGTACCTCAAGCTTATGCGGTGAACCCCTATAATCAAGGAGGCGATCGAGAATCGGTCAGACATTCCAGACCTCTCTACTAATAGGTACCATCCTAGCTGGAGAAATCACCCTAATCTGCGGTATGGGAACTCTTCCCAACAACGGCCGATGGCACCTCGAGAATCATCCTCCGGTGACCACTTACGCACCTTCCGGACCATCATTAGAAGACTTGGTAAAGCAAATGGCTGCATCTAGTGTACAGTTTCAAAGAGAGGACAGATGCTAGTATTCAAGATTTGAGGACACAGATTGGACAGTTGGCCACATCCATGAATAGCATACAACAAGGTCAAGGGACAAACCAGGCTGCACTGCGGCCCGGTGATAAATCCTAATGCCTCCAACCCTAATGTGAGTGTCATCTCTCCGAGATCCGGAAAGGTTGTTGAGGCCACTGGAAAAGGATGAAGAAACTGTTAAGGCTACTCCCGAGCCCTCTTTGTTGAGGCTACTCCTGAGCCTGTGGTTGAAGTTGAAACTGAGAGAGCGTATAGACCACCCATTCCATTCCCACATAGAATTCAGAAAAATTTAAAGATTGGTGGTGAAAATAAAGAGAAGGAGATTCTTGATGTTTTCAGAAAAGTAGCTGTTAATATTCCACTGTTGGATGTGATCAAGCAAGTGCCCAGATATGCTAAATTTCTGAAGGACCTATGCACTAACAAGAGGAAGATGAAGACTAATGAGAGGGTTGACTTGGGAATGAATGTCTCAGCGCTTATCCAGTCAAAGATAGAGAGAGTTGCTTCTATAGCCCCTAATCAAGTACTGCCACAAAAGTGCAAGGATCCAGGCACCTTCACTATCCCATGCACTATTGGGGACAAGAAGTTTGAGAACTGCATGCTGGACTTGGGAGCATCAATTAATGTCATGCCTACCTCCATCTTTAATAACCTTGATCTGGGGCCATTGCAGTACACAGGCCTTACCATCCAGTTGGCTAACAAGACCAGTGCCCGACCCATGGGAATGGTAGAGGATGTCCTAATGCAAGTTGATGATTTGATATTCCCTGCAGACTTCTATATCCTAGATATGGCAGGAGAGACTCGATCCAATGAGATCACCCATAATCTTGGGGAGACCATTCATGATGACATCCAAGACCAAGATTGATGTTTATGATGGGACTATGTCTATGGAGTTTGGTGGTATTGTGGCCAAATTCAAGATTTTTGATGCTATGAAGCACCCAGTAGAGGAGCACTCTGTATTCCACTTAGAGTTGCTGTTTGAGCTCATTGAGGACACTCATGATGACCTTATTTCTGATTTTCCTGTTATTTCTGGTTTTGATGATGTGTATAATTGTACTAACTGCACTAACACTAACCCATGTTACTGTTTGTTACGAGTTTTTGGATTTAACCTTGCGGGGTGAGGATGATAGTGAAAGTGATAGTGAGAGTGAAGTCATTTTACTCAGCAAAAGTCCTTGACCCTATGGCTGCTCCCACTGTACCATCTGTTGAGCAGCCACCTTCTTTGGAACTCAAACCACTTCCTGAGAACCTAAAGTATGCCTACTTGGGGAGGGATGCAACATTGCCAGTCATCATTTCCTCCAGCCTCAATTCGATCGGAAGCCAAGCTTTTAGAAGTTCCGAGGAAGAACAAGAAGGCCGTTGGGTGGACATTGGCCGATATTCCAGGAATTAGCCCCTCCGGATGCATGCACAGAATTTTCTTGGAGGATGGGGCTAAGCCAGATCAGACAGAGCCCAAAGGCGACTTAACCCACTGATTCTGGATGTGGTAAAGAAAGAGGTGACTAAGCTTCTACAGGCAGGTATTATCTATCCCATCTCTGATAGTTCTTGGGTAAGTCCGGTTCAAGTTGTACCAAAGAAGTCTGGTCTAACAGTAGTTAGGAATGAGAATAATGAACTTGTGCCTACTAGAGTCCAGAATAGCTGGAGAGTTTGTATAGACTATAGGAAGCTAAACCAGGCCACCCGAAAGTATCATTTTCCTTTGCCGTTCATAGATCAGATGCTGGATCGGCTGGCTGGTCAGTCCCATTATTGTTTTCTAGATGGCTTTTCCGGGTATTTCCAGATTCATATTGCCCCTGAGGATCAGGAAAAGACCACCTTCACGTGCCCCTTCGGTATGTTTGCTTATAGGAGGATGCCATTTGGTCTCTGTAATGCTCCTGGCACCTTTCAAAGATGCATGCTTAGTATTTTCTCTGATTTTATTGAAAATTGCATAGAGGTGTTTATGGATGATTTTACTGTGTATGGCTCCTCTTTTGATGCTTGTTTGCATAGTCTAAATCTAGTTCTTCAAAGATGCATTGATACTGATTTGATTCCAATTATGAGAAATGTCATTTCATGGTAGAACAGGGGGATAGTATTGGGTCATGTAATTTCCAAAGAGGGTATTTCTGTGGATCCTGCAAAAATAAATGTAATTGCTTCATTGCCTTACCCATCTTGCGTACGCGAGATCCGTTCCTTTCTTGGACATGCAGGTTTCTACAGGCGCTTTATAAAGGACTTCAGCAAGATAGCACTACCATTGTCAAATCTGCTGAAAAATGATGCCTGTTCGGTTTGATGAAAAGTGCAAGGAGTCATTTGACTATCTCGAAGAAGGCGTTGACTTCTACCCCTGTCATCCAGCCCCCAGACCGGACACTCCCGTTTGAACCGATGTGTGATACTTCAAATTTTCTTTGTGGGGGCGAGTTACGGCACAAAGGGTGGGCAAAGTTGCCCATGTAATTCACTATGCTTCTAGGACCCTAGATGCATGCACGAGAAATTACACAACCACCGAGAAAAGAGCTGCTAGCTATTGTATTTGCACTTGACAAGTTTAGGTCTTATTTGCTAGGTTCTAGGGTAACTGTTTTTTTCTTGACCATGCAGCTTTGAAATATCTGTTGAAGAAGCCAGAAGCTAAGCCAAGACTGATCCGGTGGATGCTCTTGCTCCAGGAATTCAATGTGGAGATAAAGGATAAAAGTGGAGCTGAAAATTTGGTAGCAGATCATTTGAGTAGGATAGCAAGGGATGAGGATACTTTGCCCATCCAAGATGATTTCCCTGATGAGAGATTGTTACATATGTATGGGGTAACCCCCTGGTTTGCTGACATTGTAAATTTTCTAGTTGCTGGTGTTGTTCCTGCAGGTACAAGTAGACAAAAGTTCCACAAGCTGAAGAAGCGATGCAAAGTATTATGTGTGGGATGACCCCTATCTGTGGAAGTTTTGCGGTGACCAAGTCATTCGGAGGTGTGTACCCGATCATGAGACGGAGTCCATCCCGCATTTCTCGCATGCCTCTCCCGGTTGGAGGACACTTTGGACCTCAAAGGACAGCAAGAAAAGTCCTGGACTCCGGGTTCTCTTGGCCCACACTTTTTAGGGATTCATATGAGGTATATAAGAGTTGTAAAGAATGTCAAATAACAGGCCCGGCAATCACTCGTAGGAGTGAGATGCCCCAACAGCCCATGCTCTTTTGTGAAGTTTTTGATGTGTGGGGGATGGACTTCATGGGTCCCTTCCCTCCTTCTTTTGGTTTTGTATATATTTTGTTGGCTGTAGATTATGTTTCAAAGTGGGTGGAAGCAATCCCCACTAGGACTAACGATGCTCAGATTGTTTCAAAATTTGTTAGGTCCAACATTTTTTGCAGGTTTGGCATACCCAAGGCAATCATCAGTGACCAGGGCACACATTTTTGCAACAGAACCTTGGAGGCCTTACTCAGAAAATATGGGGTTGTACATAGAGTGTCTACTGCTTACCACCCCCAAACCAATGGCCAAGCTGAAATATCCAACAGGGAGATCAAGCAAATTCTGGAGAAGATGGTGCAGCCTAATAGAAAGGAATGGAGCCGCCGTCTGGAAGACGCACTGTGGGCACAAAGGACTGCTTTCAAGACCCCTATAGGAATGTCCCCATTTCGGCTAGTTTTTGGTAAGGCTTGTCACCTCCTGGTGGAGGTTGAGCATAGAGCATATTGGGCGAGTAAAGTGTTGTAATATGGACATGAATAAATCCGGTGTTGAAAGAAAGCTGCGATTGCGGCAACTTGAGGAGCTTAGGCTTGAAGCCTACGAAAGCTCCAAGATTTATAAAGAAAAGACAAAACAATTTCATGATAGAATGATTGTTAGGAAAGAATTTTTGTGGGCCAGCTAGTATTATTGTTTAACTCCCTTTGAAACTGATGGCTGGGAAACTTAGGTCCAAATGGGATGGCCCCTTTGTCATTACTAATGTGTTTTCTTATGGTGCAGTAGAGATTACACGTGCAGGTACACACAAGCCTTTCAAGGTTAATGGGCAGAGGTTGAAGCCATTCCATGGTGTGGATGCTGTTGTTCCTATGGATGCCAATGTTGAGGAGCTATCTTTGGATGCTCCAACCTACACTGATGCTTGATCAGGGAGTTTCTTTTCCTTTCCCTCACTCTGATTGTAAAGTCTGTTGTTGTTCATTGGGGACAATGCATGTTTTAAGTGTGGGGGAGGGAACTAGTTGTAGTTTTTTCTTTTCTTTGAATAAAGTTTTCTTTTCTTTGAATAAAGCTCCTGAATAATTTGAGAAGCTCAGGAGCATTTGTGTGTTAAGTTTTTAGTTGGCAAGTTTGCTAGATTTTGATTGATGTTGCACAGATTGCTTGCATGATTGATATGTAATGATTTCCCCTAGCTGAAAAAATTTTTTTTTTTGAAAAGTGATTCCCATGTGAAATTGAAAACTGAACTTTGGAATTTTGTTATGATGGCATGATGAATGATAAGTTTGAGGTGATAGGAAGCACACACTAGGGATAGAATCTCTTTCAAACAATTTGCATGAATGTCCAGGTGAGGTTTTTGAGCCTCCAGCATGTTTTTAAATTGTGTGAAAATCACTTTCAAGTTGCACTTCCCTGAATTTGATTGAATCTCTTTTTGGTTTGCATGATTATATGTGTGTAGCAAATGATTTAGGCATTTTCTTTGTAAATAGCTACTTAGCCTAAAAATAACCCATTCCTAATGCATGTTCCCTAGTTAGCCCCATTGAGCCTATTAGCTTGTTAATTCTTGATAACCTAATGTTATAAGCCCAAATATCTGGAAAACCATGTTAACCCGATCTTAGGATTAGGAGAGCATGTAATCTTAGAGTGGGTGCAAGAAACTAAGTTTGGGGTGGCTGCAAGGTGCAATATGTTGTTGGGATTGAAAGAAAAAAAAAAGGGAAAAAAAAAAAGTTGGAGCCAAAGGCTTGTGAAAGAAAAAGTGTACAAATGTGTGAAGAAAAAAAAAATACAAAAATGCCAAAAAGAAATAAAAAGGTTGTAGTCACCCAAAGCAAAATGAAAAACGAAAAAGGAACTTGAGTTAAATTCAAAGTGTAAAAATGTTACATGCTCTCTTAGTTCCTAGGGTCTTCAGCCTAGTTCCTTTGTATATCCTACCCTTAGCCAGGCCCCATTACAACCCATAAAAGACCTTCTGATGTTGCTTGCATGTTTTCTGTGGGAGCCATTTTGAGATGAAAAGCAAATTTTTGGGAAGTGTACTTGAAAAGTGAATCTGAGTGCAAGTTGTTAGCCTGACATAAACTGAGTGACTGAGTGAACAAATAATGCCCTTGTGAGGAAGGCAGTTGTTTGGATTTGGTGATCTCCCTCTTGTGTGTGACTTAGATCCCCTGCTTAGATTTCTGATTGTTTTCATGATGAAACTCTCAAATGTTTAGAATAAATGAATGTGGGGATTACTCTGTTTGAAAAGGGGGAAACAATGAAGAAAAACTGTTTTTGATGTATTGCTTGAATGTGTGCAATGTTGATTGAATCTTTTGAGCTTGCCAGGTCTTAAGTCTTTTTGATTTTTGAGTCTTAGTTTGCTTGGGGACAAGCAAAGTTTAAGTTTGGGGTATTTTGATAAGCCTCTGGCTCATCTAGTTTTATAGCTAGTATGACCAGGGTTTTGTGCAAATTATATCGTATTTTCACCCAAATTAGATTAGATTGTCCTCAAGCAAGGTTTTGAGTTTCTAGAGTAGTTTTAAGTTAATTTAGCTAGTTTTAAGTCAAAATAATACACTTATGGTTATTTCCTTACTTTCAGGTTAAGTAGAAGCTGAGAAAATAAAGTTCAGGGGATTCGCCCCGCGAAGGACACGCTCGCCACGCGACCCCAAAGCCTGACTGTTCCAAGAAATTGCTAAGTCTCCGGTTCGCCTCGCGAAGAAGGTCTCGCCCGCGAGTCTTGCAAACCTGAAAAAGTCGAGAGACGATCACGGCTTGCCCGTGTTGAAGGTCATGGCCGTGGCGATTTTGAAGTCGAAGAGTCTCGCCTCGCGAACATCCCTTCGCCTCGCGAATCTGGAAGTCAGAGAGCATCACGGTTAGGCCCTGATGGCCATAACGGGCGTAAGGAGAAAACTCTTCATATCCTCGCCTCGCGAGCAAGTATTTCGCCTCGCGAGAATGCCAAAGGTTGCTGACTCTGCATGAAATTCGCCTCGCGAATGTTTGTTCGCCTCGCGAGCCATCTGAATTCTGAATTTGTATAAAAGACTGTTCTGAACATTTTGTAAAAACTTTTGCTTCTCCAATTTTCTGATATACATTTTTCTCTGTGATTTCGTTTTTGCCATGGAGCACTAAGTCCTAGGATTAGTCTACTGTTTGAGGACCCTATATACTTGAGGTTATGTAATCCCTATTTTAATTGCTTTTCCCTTTTCAATACCATATTTCATATATCTGTTTGTTATTTCAGGAGTGTGTAATATTGTATTGATTTGTTTAGTGATGTTAATTTCCTATACATAATCGCGTTTGTTAATTCGCGTGTGTTCATTCATGATCGTTCGATCATGAGAGCTTAATCCCGTTTGTTATTTCGGGAATAGGAATTTGCATCCATAGTAGCAATTACGTTGTTAGTTGTTACTGTAGCTGAAAGGGATTAGAATCTGCTTAGGGCTTGGGTTTACATTAACCAAGGATAGTTGGGAATTCTTGACAGTAGATTAATCGTTGTTTGATAATTGATAATCTCCTTTTAACTGCCCTGTTTTTGATTGCTCTGTTTTGTTTGTTTCTTATTTGCACTCCAATCCAAACCCCCCCAAAACTGATTTTTGTGAAAGATAATATTCTCAGAGTCCTTGAGAGACGACATCCGAGTTGTCGAACTAGACTACAGTTTTAAACCCGCTCGTCCTTTTTGGCGCGTGCGCGACAGCGCGACCAGAACCATAGTGGATGTTTGGTTTTACTTTAGGAGACTTCTACGTGATTTTAATAAAACAAGAGGTGTTTGGTTGTATGTTGTGGTTAGGGATGACAAAATTACCCGCACTTACGGATATTCGCATAAATTATCCAGAATGGATAATAAATGGATACTTACTAAATGGGGATGGGGATCATGATACCCGCCTCGCGGATACCCGCATATTTATAATAAATATTTTTTATTAAATATATAATATATATTATGACAATTTCTATCATTTTGAGATGAAATAAATTTTATTTTCTATCTTATTTGATACTTTTTAGTAGTTAAACCCATAATAATAAATCTTTTAAAATATATATAGTATATTATATAATGTTAATATAGTATATTGTTATATTATATTGTATAACTTTATTTTATTTTAGACTCCTAAATACCCGCGGATATCCATGGATATCCGCTACCCGCATAAATATCTATGGATATATGGATATTGACGGGGATGGATGCGGGGAAGCACTACCCGCCCCCGCCCCGCACCGTTGCCATCCCTAGTTGTGGTAGTAATTTTCCATCCAAAATCAACTATATTAAAAGTAGCTTGGACTAGGTTCTTCTTTTGAATTGAAAAATTACATTAAATTTTACATTAAACTTATTTTCAAAATAAAATATCCAAACATAAATCACTTAATTCAAACTCAATTATATTAAAAATAATTATACAAAATCAATTCCATCCAAAATCGTATTTGTCAAACATTCATTCAAACACTCAAATAGATGGATAGATTAGGAAAAAATAAAATAAAAACAAAATAATTTTAATTTTAATTCAATAACACATTAACACTAGCTTATTTGTTTAACCAACTCTATCTATGCATTCCTTCCATTAAACCCTGCGCTGCGCTGCGCGGCTACACTCACTCCTCTTCTCCTCCGCAAATCGAACCACCAGCCTTCGCGTCGCCGCTGTCGCTGTCGCATTTTCGCATCTCTGTCTTTCTCCCTTTCTTTCATCATTCACTTTCTCTCTCTCCTTTTCGCGAAGGTAACAATTATTAGCAGTGGTGTGGATTTCACATATCTGATATTTGGTTGAAATTTTAATTTTCTGAAGATTAGTAGTAGGTATAAATAATAATATATTCAATGATTCTGCTAAAGTAGCAGTAGCACTCCTGCCAATAGAGATTTGGTGCTTGTTCTGAGATGCAGAGAAGACAATAGAGAATCAAGAGTCCTCAATCAAGCTTTTGAGTGTATTTCCTTTCCTGTATTGTTAGTTGACTAACTACATTTCAAATTTTGTGTATTTTCGTTTAACTATAGAAGCAAAATTTTGAGTGTATTTCCTTTATTCTTAATTAATTCACTGCATTTCAATTTTTGTGTTCTTTTGTTTGTTTAGCTGTAGAAGCAAAATATGTTATGGAAATCTTGTCCGAGACTTGTTTGGTTCTCATTTTTTTGCATAGAAATGTTTTGATTTGCTTAATGAATGATGATTCCTTGCTTTCGACGAGCTTAATATCTTCTCTGTTGTTGGTTAGATTATCAATTTATCATAAAGCTGACTTTTGTTTAGGAATGAGGGGTGTTCAAGTTATAAAGGTTGCGCACAATAATTATTTGGTGTTTCATTTTGTTCTTCATCTTTTATTTATGATCATGTGAGTTTAATAACTTATTGAATTCCCGCTCTTTATGGTGCACCACATCAGGTAGTCAGCTCTAAAATCCATAATAGTTTTAAACAGAAAGCTAAATGTGAAGGTTGGCATTGTTAAATAGAATCTCACATGTTGGCTTTTTTCCATTGCAGCTGGCCTAGCTGGTTGGCTTAAGAATTTGCATGCCAGTAAGTTTAAACAGCTGCTAAATTAAAAACTCAGACAGGGCACAGTACCAGCTCTTGACTGCATTTTGTTTTCCTGGTGCAAGATAGATTGAGCACTTACTATCCAAATAATTTTCGTCGTTTTTTTTTTTGTGACAAGCATGATGGTTTGACATACATTGTAATTGATTAAGAATAGCTAGTTTTTTTTTTACATGGATGAATTGGTATTATTGATGTTACTCTGCAGTTAGTCCCAAAAAAAAATGTTGCATGACATTTACACTGATATATTCCTTCGTAAAATGCTCACATTTGTTCTTATAATATGTATATACTATGTTTGAACAACAGTGAGTTCCTTTGATTATTCCATCCGAACAACTTGGGTTTGATATTTTATTAAATTTTGTTGACGAGTTGTATGCATTTTCTTCCATTTTCCTCAATTTGTCTAGTTTGAAAATTTCCCTCTTGATCATGCATTTTTTCTTATTCTTTGAACCAGGTTTTTTATGGTAGAATTTGAATATTGTCAATCCGATGACCCAAACTGAACCAACCCATTCTTGATCGGGTTGGTTTGATTCGTTTTTTTTTTCAAATCCTAACAAAACCAAACCAATTGATTTTGATCGATTCAGATTTTTTTCCCTGTGGAACCGAACCAAACCTACCCGTAGACACCCCTAAACCTCACACTCCCACAGTGGGTTTCTGCTCTTCCAAGCAGAGTATCAAGGTCTTCCAGCATAGCTATTTGCATATTGAAGCACTTTTTCTTTCTGGGTATTGTTTATTTTTCGATTTTGAGTCAAAGTTTGGTGTTAATTGGTTCTTTATTTTGCTAGGGAATAAAAAAGACTGCAAATTTCACAGATGGCTGCAAGCTTTGCTTCCAGATGCTCTCGTGGTATGTTAATGTTTATACTTTTGTGTTGTGTTTCATTTTTACAGCTCAAATTGTTCATTTTTACTTGAAATGTATGTCCAAATCTAATACCTAATAATGTTATAATCCTTCTAATTCAATGGAACTTTTATGTTCTAGGAGCTTGAATGTGATCTCCAATCTTAATTGGTACTTGTATAACTGCTAGATGCTTATTCTAAAGGGCACTACCATGATGCATTTTCTGACTTTTACCACTTATCTGTTAGATTGATTTCTAACTATAACAAGTGTGACTCTTACCCCCTGTTTGTGTTTTTGAATAGTCTAGAGTCTAGACTACTGAAATTTCTTATATCAGTGAGAAACTTCTGAATATTTTGTCAATTGTAATTCATTACCTAGTAATCATATGTGGAATTCTTTTGACACGGTAAAAAGGAAAAGACAATTTATTTCAAATTTGATGTTTCTAGGAGAGCCCTAGTAAGAAGAGTAGATTAATAGTTAGAGGTAGGGGGAGACCAAGAAAAACTATAGGAGAAATCATTTACAAGGACTTGGAATTAAACGGACTTTTTGAGATAAGGATCTAACTATGCTGCATGTGTTGAAGCTTTCTTAGACTAACTGAAAATGAAGCAAGTTTTTGGGAGTAGGAAGGATACTAAGCTGCTTTGGAGTTATGTTTTTTTTTGGGCGGGAGTAGTGTGGTGTATTTGGATGTAACATAATTCTAGAATTTTAAGCCAAAATCTTCCTCCTTGGCGGTTTGACCTCATGGCTTCCTTGTGGGTTTGTGCACATTGTTCTGTTGAAAGATGTTTTTGCGCATTACATGCAAAGGATCTCAGTTGCTCTTTAAAGCATATGTATTTTCCCTTTCCTTTCTTTCTCTTGTAGTATCACTTGTATCCTCTAGTTTTTTTCTCTTATATTTTGAAATGAATTTTTTATTAAAAAAAATATGACAATCGAACAAGTCATCAATGAAGTATATAATTATTAATTATGAAATAATTTCTTAACTGAAGATGTCATCACTCTCATCTAAAGGTTGTCTTCACAACTTGAGGCGGTGATGCGCACACAGTTCACTTACTACAGACTTGCTGTATTTTCATTGTTGCATGATGATTAGTTTCTTAAAAACATGAACCACTGGGAAAATGATATATTTGGCAATTGTTGTTTTGTTCAACATGTGCTTGTTATTGCCAACTTGAAATTTCATAAATTAAGCTCTATAACTCATTAACTCTATCTTGATATATATTGAGCCTGCAATCATGCCACTGATACATCCCCCTTTCATTTTGTTTTATAATTGAAACATGAACTGACTATATATATATATATATACATATATATATATTTATACGATGATATTTCCCTGTTCCACTCATTACTTTTTTTTTCATGTGTGGAAAAACCTAACTAGTGGGCCGTTCTCTGTTTGGCGGATTCAGCTACAGTTCCCCGGGTTTATTTACCACATCACATGAGATGACATGCAGCAATTTATTTTCCCAGGTCAGTGTATGAATTGATGGCAAGATCATGTTTGGATTAGTATTGTTGTATATTTTTCTTAATATCGTGTTTATTTCATTTTATTTACTTTTGCCAAACTTGGTATTGGTAAACTTGGTTGTAGAAAAGAACAGTGATTTTTCCTTGTACTGCAAAAATGGCCAGACATGGATTCGTGACTAAATATATGTAATGATATGTTCATAAATGAGTCACCAATCCATCATTCCACTCTCCGATATGATTCCTTTCTTATGAAAAAATTCTCTATGCCTTTTAGCAGCAGCAACGCACCTTCATACAGATGAGGACTGTTCTCAAGGTTGTGGATAATTCTGGGGCTAAAAAGGTGATGTGCATACAGGCATTGAAAGGGAAGAAAGGGGCAAGATTAGGTGACACAATAATAGCATCAGTGAAGGAAGCCCATCCTAATGGAAAAGTGAAGAAAGGAAAGGTTGTATATGGGGTAGTTGTGCGCGCAGCAATGCAAAAGGGGCGATGTGATGGCAGTGAGGTCAAGTTTGATGACAATGCTGTGGTGCTTGTTGACAAGCAAGGCCAGCCTATCGGGACCAGAGTTTTTGGGCCAGTGCCTCATGAGCTGAGGCAGAAGAAGCATGTCAAGATTCTTACTTTGGCAGGGCATATTGCTTAAAGTAAAAAAGGGCTATCCTTGAAATTTATTATGAAATCCAGTTTCACTTCTACCTTTTTATATAATTTGGATTCGTTGTGAAGTGTAAGGTTGGTATTTAATCTATCATTTTATGAGGAGAAAAACAGGTGTAGGAAACTTCTATACAAATAGCGAGCATTTGACTTGGTATCTATACGAACTTTGTGAGTGCTTAATGTGTAATAATAGAGCAGCTATTTATGATTATGATTTTCTTTTTCCAGTTGCTGATTTGTTGATACGAGAAATGTTAGTAACACCCTCTTTATTATTGGATGGATTTTACATGAAATCCATTTAGTCACATGGGTCTATTTTATATTTAGTAGGTTCCACATGAATTCATCCAATAATAAAGAGTTTGCTAGAGAGTGTTAAAGTGTGTTGTTAGCATTGATTGAGTTTACATAGCACAATAATTGTACTTGACGAATTTTACAACATTATCCAATACTGATTAAGCATTGTAGAGTTGAACTTTGAAGATAAGAAGTAGGGTGAAGTAAATTCCATTGTTCACCATTTGATTCCCCTCATAACTTGGGCTCTTCTAATGTGCTTATGGTGGAGCTTCTGAGGGGATCCTCACTGCTCTAGAGATAGCCTGGACTGCAGGTTCCCAAAGGTTTGGTTGGAGAGTGATTTGGAGGTAGAGGATGGGCTTGTGAGAAATGGTTGTTTGCATACTCATCCTTATGCATCCATGATTTTGGTTATCTCGGGATTGCTATTTTCATTTGGGAGGTTTGTATCATTCATGTTTTGAATTTTAACTTTACATACACAATTTTCTTGAGTGTATGGTGTAGGCCATCGACAGTCAACGTAAAACTTAGTCGAATATCTATGACATGGATCAACGACGTAATAATGTTAATGTTAGGTCGTTGCCCAGAAGCAACGCGCTGTATAGCTCGAGTACAGTGTCAAATGAGCAAGGGCCGCTGCATCGCCACCTAGATGTAGTGAAAAAATAAGCAAGGGTTCCCACATTTTTGTGAACGAGTGTGGGTAAAGAAGCTAGCTTACGAGAGTAAGATTCGCTTTGGAACTTGGAATATAGGCACACTTACAGGTAAATCAATGGAAATAGTTGACATTATGATTAGGAGGATGATCAATTTCATGTGCCTACAAGAAACTAAGTGGGTGGGAGAAAATGCAAAGGAATTAGACTCTTCGGGTTTTAAGCTTTGGTACACTGGCAAAGTAAAATCGAGAAATGGGGTGGGCATAATTGTGGATAAATATTGGAAGAATGATATTGTGGATGTAAAAAGGGTTGGAGATAGGATCATTGCCCTAAATTTGTAGTGGAACAAGACACCTTTAATGTGATTAGTGCTTACACACCTCAGGTAGGGTTAGAAGAACACTTCAAGGTAAAATTTTGGGAGGATTTAGAATGCCTAATTCAGGAAATACCGCTACGTGAAAAGATTTTCTTAGGAGGGGATCTAAATGGGCATGTTGGGAGGGCACCTAGAGGCTATGACGGTTTGCATGGGGGATATGGCCTAGGGGAGGTAAATGGTGAAGGCAAGTCTATTCTGGACTTTTCATTTGCTTTCGATCTTACTATAGCCAATACCTGTTTTAGGAAACTTGAGGAGCATCTTATCACGTACAAAAGTGGGGTGACAAGCTCTCAAATAGATTTCTTTCTTATTAGGAGATCGGATAGAAATATTTGCTTGGACTGTAAAGTCATACCTAGAGAGAGCTTGACTACCCAACATAGAGTCTTAGTTATGGATGTAAGAGTTAAGAGGAGTGTGAAGAGAAGAGGCCACGAAAAGGTTTCAAGGATCAAGTGGTGGCAACTAAAGGGTGAAAAACAAAGGATCTTCCAACACAAGGTTTTGGAGGGAGGGTTTTGGGAGGCAAACGGAAGTGTAAATGATATGTGGGACAAGATGGCCAAGGGGATTATGAAGGTAGCTATAGAGACACTTGGTGAATCAAGAGGATTCGGACCTAGGGGTAAAAAATCCTGGTGGTGGGATGAAAGTGTGCAAGCTAAGGTTCGGGTTAAAAGAGAATGTTTTAAAGCTTGGTCTTTATATAAAAATACTGAAAATTGGGAAAATTATAAGGTGACTAAAAAAGAGACCAAGAAGGCAGTGAGCGAAGCTGGAACTAAAGCTTTTGACGAGTTGTACCAATCCTTAGGCACCAAAGATGGTGGGAAATCTATTTATAGGCTTGCTAAAAATAGGGAAAGAAAGACAAGAGACTTGGACCAAATGAAGTGTATTAAGGATGAAGAAGGTAGAGTTTTGGTTAAGGAACAAGATATTAAAGATAGATGGATCCACAAGTTATTTAATGAAGGATTTGAAGTTTTATCATGCTCACGGGTGCTTGACATCAGAGAGGAGGACCAAATTACACTTTTTATCGTAGAATCCAAGAGCATGAGGTAAAAGAAGCTTTGAGAAGGATGGATAATGGCAAGGCAGTTGGACAGGACAATATACCTGTGGAGGTATGGAAGAGTCTCGGAAGTAGAGGCATTAGCTGGCTCACGAAGTTTTTTAACGAGATTATGAGGTCAAAGAAAATGCCGGACGAATTGAGGAGAAACACTTTAGTTCCGATTTACAAGAATAAGGGAGATATACAAAATTGAGCAAATTATAGGGGGATTAAGCTTATGAGTCATACTATGAAGCTATGGGAAAGGGTGCTTGAACGGAGACTGAGAAAAGAAACCAAAATCACCGACAACCAATTTGGTTTTATGCCCGGGAGGTCGACCATGGAAGCAATTTACTTGCTACGACGAGTGATGGAACAATATCGAAGGGATCAAAAAGATTTACACATGGCCTTCATTGATTTGGATAAATCGTATGATAGGGTGCCAAGAGAGGTTTTGTGGAAAGCCCTAGAAAAGAAAGGTGTTCGGATTGCATATATTCGAGTTATCAAGGATATGTATGAGGGGGCCACGACCAGTGTGAGAACGCAGGGTGGAGCCACAGAAGATTTTCCAATAACCATAGGTCTGCACCAAGGGTTAGCTTTAAGCCCCTATCTTTTTACCTTGGTCTTGGATGTACTTATGGAGCACATTCAAGAGCCAGCACCACGATGCATGCTTTTCGCAGATGATATAGTTCTAGTTGGAGAGTCGAGAGATGATATAAATGGAAGGTTGGAGACTTGGAGACAAGCTTTAGAAGCACATGACTTCCGTTTGAGTAAAAGCAAGACGGAGTATATAGAATGTAAGTTTAGCAAAAGGCGAAACACCTCTAGCTTAGAGGTGAAAGTTGGAGACCACAACATACCACAAGTCACACGATTTAAATATCTTGGGTCTATTATTCAAAATGACGGAGAAATCGAGGGAGATGTAAACCATCGGATTCAATCAGGGTGGTCGATATGGAGGAAGGCTTCGGGTTTTTTGTGTGATAAAAAGGCACCTCTTAAGCTAAAGGGAAAATTTTACCGTACAGCTATTAGACCCGCGATGTTGTATGGGACGGAGTGTTGGGCGGTAAAAAATCAACACGAGAGTAAAATCAATGTAGCAGAGATGAGAATGTTGCGCTGGATGGGCGGAAAAACTAAACGTGACAGGATTAGGAATGAAAGCATTAGAGAGAGAATTGGGGTGGCACCTATTGTAGAAAAGATGGTTGAATCTCGACTTAGGTGGTTTGGGCATGTATGGAGGAGACCTTTAGATTCTGTAGTAAGGAGAGTGGACCAGGTGCAGGGCAATCCAATAGCTAGAGGCAGAGGTAGGCCAAGAAAAACTATAGGAGAAACTATTAAGAAAGATTTGGAGGCCAATGATTTAACTATTGACATGATTTATGATAGAATATTATGGCGCCGTATGATCCATGTAGCCAACCCCACCAATGGGATAAGGCTTCGTGGTTGTCGTATGGTGTTGGAACAAGCACTCCACAATTCTTAGTTCAATTATTCATTGACTTCAGTACACAATCCAAAGTCCGAACCTTTTTCATACTCATACTCTATTTGTTTTTCTTTCATTTACTAATAGAATGTCTTGCACGTTTCTTTGGTGTTCTCTTTTAACAAAAGGCCATTTACAAGGCCTTTGATGCTTTCATATAAGTGCCACGTATTCATTTGTTTGTGACTTGGGAAAATTGATATTTAAGTGTGCAATTGAACAGAATATCTTTTGGATGGCTCATCAAGAGCTTCGCTAAGCTTGACTATGGGGCTTTTAGTGGGATTTGGATTGTCTTCGGCCTCTCTCTTCAGCATCAACCACACGCTCCATATTTATGCTTGGAGTCCTGTACAAGGATATGATCCCCCTTATGGAATACACACACAAGGAAATAGTTGTTTCTATATTTTGTAGTCTTGATATATTTTTCTATCTCTCCTTATTTTCTCTATTTATTCTATTTTTATAACAACAAAATTTAATAAAAATTGTAGTGATCTTTTTATATCAATAACTTTTATTAAATGTGTATGTTAGTAAGCCCTTTCCTCTCAAAGTTAACAAGATTTTGGTGCAAAGTAATTGAGATGATTGACGAAGAGGAATTCATTTTTGGATGATGATTTATGTTTTGATATATTAAAATTAAATATAAATCATATTAGAATAATATACTTATTTTTAATCACATAATTTACACATGTCAAAATTTGATTTACGTACTAGAAAATTCTCAACCAAAAATCCCTCTACTGATGAAAGGTGGCCAGAGTCGTGTACACAACAAGGCCATCAAGCCAATTGTCTTAGGCCAGAGTCGTGCTTTGCATGAGTCCGATCCTTGACAGTAACAACTCTTGATCATACTTTACTTACCTCCCGGCCATACCCCGAATTAGTCAGGGTCAAAGTCTGGACACCGGGACGGGAGTCAAAGACCCTCCGGACCAAAAAAAAAAACATCTGTAACTGAAGATTCAAAGTCTGTGTTAATTGAGAAAGAAAATCTAAGAGAGAGAAATATACACACTTATAGTTATATGCATTCATCATTTTTCCTTAATTCATTCCACATTAAATACCGGCAAACAAATTAGCAAAACTATAAAACTAATATCATGACGACAAAAAAAAAAAAAAGGTAAAGGGTTAACGAATATTACTTATTGACAATACCTTTAATGCGGTTACTACTATCGAAAGAATTTTTTCAAAATTAAAATTACTTAAATATCATCTAAGATCAAGAATATTACAAGATATATAGAATGAATAGATTAGTCATCTTATCTATTAAGAGTAAAATGTTATAATTATTTGATTATAAAATTTTGATAGATAATTTCACAACTTATAAAGGTAGAAGACTAATGCGAGGATTGATAATTTATATTATATCAAGTCTCTCTAAATTTTTGTCTTAGACCCAAAAATTTTTAGACACCGCCGTGAAGCTGGCCTGGTCATGATGTTATTTCATTAGCCCCATAGGTGAGCAGTGAGCTTAAGGAAGCATACTGATTAGACCCCCACCAGGACGAGTAGTAGAACGCAAGCTTCAACAAAGCCAATGGATGGGGTTTGGTGGATGATATGATTATATTTTATCTTGTTTATTCACGCCCACTGATCTCTATGGCCATGGATGTCTCTTTTGGCTGGCACTCCAATGCTTTCAACTTGCAATAGCAACACTTGAAATGAAAAATGCAAGAGGACAATCATTATTCTGTATTATTTACTAGGACAATACTCTTTTAAAACGAGAGATGAATCTATTTTCACGTAGCTTTTGTTAACAAATATTTTTACTAACTAATATATTTAGAATATTGATTAAAAAAAATTAAAAAATCATATATGAAAAATATGATGTATTTGTTGGGCTCTAGGATTGATTCACGATGTAAATTAAATGAAATTGCACAATGTGGTAATGAACACTAAAGTGGATATGCCAAAACCAGATCTACAAACTCACACAGTATAGCAATTCTAAATGTGTGCAAAGCGTAGAAAAAGAGAACACTAAATTTTAACTTGGAAAACCCTCCAATGAAGAGGGAAAAATCACAGGACAAACTCCGAAAAATATTATACTATATCTAAGGATAATACAATATTCTCTCCACACTCTCTCACACAAGAGATACAAATATAGTGTTTACCGTTAGACCCACTCCTATTCAAATATTGCAACTTAGCAATACCAAGGAGTTATAGAGATGTTACCCACCTCGGTTTATTTTTCTCACACTCTCAGGATTTACTCACACTATTTTTTTCTCACACTACAAGAGACTTTCACCTCTCTCACACATAAACTCAAGCTCTAAATTTTGCTTATGCTCGATGTGTCTTGTTGTCCCGAATGAATGAAGATTTCACTATTTATAGAGCCTTCAGCAGTGTGAAAACGCTGCATCAAATTCGGCTTCACGATTCAAAATTTCCACCGGCCTATTCACGTAGCTGCACCATTTCTTCCACAAGCAATCTGTGCAAATCTATGTTAGTAGATTTGCATTTAATGCTTCGCGCTTCATCGATTTTCAAAGCAATACCAATATGGCTGGACCCCACAATTCTCCCCCTCCAGCCATTGGGGAAAATAATCTCGGAGCATTCATTTGGGATCTATGCCGATCAACTTGGCACAAAGTTGAAGCTTTTCACGTGTCACAACTTTGGTCAACATGTTAGTAGGGTTTTCATCTGTGTGAATCTTTTCCAACTTAAATTGTTGTTCTTCTACCTCTTGACGTAGCCAATGGTATCTAACATCAATGTGCTTAGTACGTGAGTGGTACATTGTATTTTTTCTTAGATCCAAAGCGCTCTGACTGTCACAATGGATAACGGACCTTTCCTGCTTCATCCCCAATTGTTCAAGGAATCTCTTCAACCAAAGCATTTCTTTACCTGCTTCGGTCATAACAACGTATTCTGATTCAGTAGTAGATAAGGCAATACACTTCTGGAATTTAGATTGCCATGATACAACTCCCCCTACAAAAGTGAACAAGTATCCCGAGGTAGATTTCCTACCATCTATATCACCCGCCATATCTGCATCTACATACCCTTCCAGAATTTTTTCTGGTCTTCCAAAGCTCAAGCACATTCTAGATGTACCTTTCAAATATCTCAAGATCCATTTTACCGCTTCCCAATGGTCTTTATCAAGATTGGAAAGAAACCTGCTAACAACTCCAACCCCATGAGCGATATCCGACCGAGTACAGACCATGGCATACATCAGACTCCTGACTGCAGAGGAGTAAGGTATATTAGCCATGTCTTTATTTCTTCCTCACAAATGGGGCAACTCTTTCTTCTGAGTTTAAAGTGATTGGCCAATGGTGTGCTAACTAGCTTAGCATTTCCCATATTGAATCTCTCTAGAATTCGCTCCACATATCGTTCTTGTGATAACCATAGCCTTTTAGTCTTCCGGTCTCGCAAAATCTGCATACCCAGAATTTGCCTTGCAGGGCCTAGATCCTTCATATCAAAGGATTTTGACAACTCCTTCTTCAAATCACCAATCATCTTCGCCTATTGTCCCACTATCAACATATCATCTACATATAGCAAAAGGATGATGAATTTGTCACCAGGAAATGTTTTGACATATACACAATGATCTGCATCAGTCTTGGTATATCCATGACCCATCACGAATGAGTCAAATTTCTTGTACCACCGTCTCGAGCTCGCTTCGATCCATACAAGCTCTTCTTTAATCTGCAAACCATATGTTCCTTTCCAGCTTCTTCAAATCCTTCTGGTTGATCCATGTAGATCTCTTCCTCCAAATCTCCATGGAGAAACACGGTCTTCACGTCTAACTGCTCAAGCTCCAGATCCAAGCTAGCTGTCAATCTGAGTATGATTCGAATAGAACTCATTTTAACAACAGGAGAGAAAGTTTCATCAAAATCTATCCTCGCTTTTGTCCAAAGCCTATCACGACCAAGCGAGCTTTATACTTGACTAGATTATTCCCATCTTTCTTGAGCTTTAACACCCATTTGTTCTTCAAGGTCTTCCCGCCTATGCGAAGCTCCACAAGCTCATAAGTATTGTTTTTTATGCAAGGAATCTATCTCTTCTTACATGGCTTTCATCCACTGGATTTTATCCTTATGAGTTTGAACTTCTTCAAAACTTTCTAGCTCCCCCTCATCGGTGAGAAGGATGTACTCTGAACTGGGTACTTGCTGGATGGACGACGCTCTCTGCTAGACCTCCTGAGCTGTGGTGTAGGGGTTTGCCTCCCCTACTCAACACCTTCTTTGTCTCCGGCATTGTTTGTTGCTGGCTCACCATCAACCCATTATTCGTTAAACTCCCCCCCCCCTGCTGTGGCATTTTCTCTAGAAGGAGAGGCTGGTGTAAAATCAACATTACCACCAGGCTCTTTGGTTGTCTCCGTAGCCGCAGAATCCGACATAGTTTCTTGCTCATGGAACACTACATCTCTGCATCTAATAACTCTCTTCTTTTCTGGATCCCATAACCTGTAGCCAAATTCCTCATCTCCATAACCCATAAATATGCAAGGAATGGCTCTATCATCAAGTTTTTGTCTCCGCTCCTTACTTACCTGAGCAAATTCTTTGCATCCAAACACCTTCAAATGAGAGTATTTAATATCATGTCTGGACCATACTCTCTTTGGAATGTCAAAGCCCAAAGGAACAGATGGAGACCTGTTAATCAGATAGCACGCGGTTTGAACAGCTTCACCCCAGAATGGCGTAGGTAGTTTAGCCATTCTCAGCATACATCTAGCTTTCTCCATAATGGTTATGTTTATTCTTTCGGCCACACCATTATGTTGTGGGGTGTCAGGAACCGTCTTCTCATGTTTGATGCCATGTTCCGAGCAATAATTCTTGAACTCATGGGAAGTGTACTCTTCCCCATTGTCACTGCGAAGACACTTCAAAGGCTTCCTTGTTTCTCTCTCCACTGATGAATGTGTAAAATATGTTAGTTTGGAAGTGTAATTAGGAAAGAATTCGTACATAATCTTAGAAATCATAGGAAAAGTGATAGGAAAATACATACTTTGATATGAATAAAGTTTGGATTCATTGGATTGGAGTTTTGATGTTTTTAAGTGAAAATTATACTCAAAATATGTTGAAAATATGTAGGGGATCGAAGGCCTAGCGCTCAGCTCGAAACTCAGCGCTCAGCACGGACGAAAACGGAAGAAAACTGCAGAGATGCGGACACACCAGCGCCAGCCCTGGTGTTGGCGCTTCAGCGCCGGGAGCCACACCTGGAAGGGCGCTCAGCGCCAGGATGGGGCGCCCAGCTCCCACAATCTGCGCCCAGCGCCAGCAGAGACAGAGAGCAGCTTTTCTCGTTCAGAAGCCAGTGCCCAGCGCTGGCCAGGGGAGCTCAGCGCTGGGCGACGTGCAGAACCAGTATAAATTCGTGTTTCTGCAGTTCAATCGAAATCTCTCGGCTCATTTTTCACTTCTCACACTCGATGTCCATCATCTTCTCTCTGCTTCCTTGAAGATCCAAGCTTGGGAACAAGATTTGGAGCTTCCATGGCTTCCTCCACTCACATCCACTCAAGTTTCTTCTTCTTTTCTCGTTTTTCCCTTTTTACTATGAGCTGTTAGATATTTTAGGTTAGGTTAGGATGATTCTGATTTGATTCTTGATGTAATTGATTTTGATTCTGAATTCAATTCTGTTTCATTCAATTAGAGTGATTTGCTTCTATGCTTAATGCTTCTATTGATTGATCAACTCTAGATTGATGTTAGATTCAATCTCACAATTGGAAAATTGGTTATTGGATTGGAAATGAAGTAGATTACCATTGAAATGTTGATTCTAGGAATAGAACTATGTTTCAATGCATTCTTATGAATCACATGCTTAATGTTTGTGCAAATGCTTGAGTGACCTAAGGAATTAGGCTTCTTGATTTGTACAAAAGGATTATCACCTAAGGAATTAGGGATAAATCTAGGTTAATGATTTGAATGACAATTGAGTGGAATGAATTGGAATTAGGACTGAATGAATTTACATTAAGTGAAGAATTAGAGGATTTCGATGCCTAACCGCTTTTACCTATATTGAATACATTCTTTAATTGATATTGTTTCATTAATTGTTGTGAGCTCTAAATACAAAAATCCATAAAAACTCATTGGAACTATGAAACTCACTGGTTCAAATAGCTATTGCCTAGGCTAAGTTGATACTTGAAACACAATCCTCGTTGGGAACGATACTCTACTCTCACTTTATTACTTGTACGATTTGGTACACTTGTCAAATCTTTCAACAAGTTTTTGGCGCCGTTGCCGGGGATTGTTGATTTCAATATCAACGAAGCAAAGGCATTGTTAATTTGAACATTTTTTTAGTGTTTATTTTCTGTTTTTGTTTGAATACTTGATATATTGGATATTCTCATCTTTTCCTTGCTTTGAATTTCTGTTTTGTGGGGAAAGTATCCACTATCCTTCATTATTATAGTTCATGCAAGTGAAGGCAATGAAACCACTGCGACCTACATGTGATTTTTGTGGTGCATACCATAAATTTGAAGAGTGTGAGGTGAAACTCAATGCAAATGAGGGGGTTTATTACATGAAGGACCTCATGTGGGAGCAAGATGCACCACATCACCATCAATCCAATGAGTCACTAGATAGAATGTCCAACCTTGAAAATGTTTTAATTCAATTCATTGAAGCTACTCATGCGAATTTTAAGAACACACAAGCTTCAATCAAGAATCTTGAGATTCAAGTTGAGACACTATCTAAGCAATTGGGTTGTTTTGTGCAGAAAAATAAAGAGTTGGTAGCAGAGCAAGAGTCACATGTTTGGGAAATGGTTGAGCAAGAAGAAGATGTGCTTGTAGAAATGAACAGTGAACATGACTTAAGAGAGGTGGTGGATGAAAAACAAAAAGAAAGTGTAGATTTAGGAGTAGATGAAAAACAGAAAAACAAAAACAGTGACATTGAAGAGAAACCAAGGGTGATACAAGAAGAGATTCATATGACTAAGACTCAACCCTTGGTGATCGAAGAGAAGAGTCCTCCACATAATGAGTTGTACATGCTTCAAAAATGGGGGAACACATATCCCAAATGCTTACTTGTTGGAGCATGGGAACATTCTTGTCCCTATGCCAAATATATGGGATTGTTACCGAAAAGAAGGAAGCGGAAGGATGAAATTTTCTTTTTATCATATCATCCACCCTAATGGGGTGACAATACGTCAAGCTAGTGACGTTAAAGAAGCGCTACTTGGGAGGCAACCCAAGCATTTTCTTCTTGCATTTCTTTCAATTTTTTTTTCTTCCCTTAGCATTAAAAAAAAAAAAAGTATTTCATTGAGTTGTTGAGTGGTTCCTTGATGTGTAAACCATTTAATGTGGTGGAATTGGTTTAAATTGTTGTGCAGGCACATCTAAGGAAAGTCGAGCAGAGGAAGTGGGAAAATGTGAAGGTAAACTGCTAGCGCTGGGCGCTCGGCTTGACGCCCAGCGTAGGAAAAGTCAGAGACTACCAGGATTAGTGGCGCTGGGCGCTCCGCAGGAAGGACGAGCGCTGCACATTTCTGCAGCTTCTGGACAACTAGCGCTGGGCGCTAGACAGCAGAGCTGGGCGCTGGGGAGAGAGCTGAGCGCTGGACTTCATACAAAGGCAAAAAAAAAATTAATAAAAAAAAAAATTCACATACTCATCCAGTATGCAGAAGAAAGGGGGTGTTCTGAACTCTATTAATTTTCTTTGTACTCTTTCATTTGTTAGTTAGTTGTAGGAATAAATTGCCCAAACTTGCATATATTGCACAACTTGTGTTGAATGGATTTTTGTGTAGATTCTCTAGTGAGCATAGAACTTTTGCTTGACTGAAATTTCTAACTTGATGCAATTTATACTGGCTAAGTATATGATTTCATTGAAACCATTGATCCCTGTGAATTGTTTATGACAATTTTTCATGCTATGATTGATGCAATGTTGGATGCATGGATTTTCTCTTGCACATAACCATTAACTGTGAGCTTTTGAGCCCAAATGCTCTGGCACATTATCCAGATGACTTGTTTCTTTCATGTGTGATTGTCCATCACTTGCATGTTCTCACCTTTTCTTGCCTTGAATGCTTGTCATTGTTGCAATGTTCTTGCATATGCATGAATGATTGAGGCAATAATTCTTTGTTTAAGCTTGGTGCCATAATTGCAACCTATCATTTACCATTGTTAAGCCCAGTTGAGCCTTGGCCTATTTTTCTTGGTATGATCGCACATTAAAAGCCAAAAAGCGAAAAAACCATTTTGTCCCACTACTTTGGCTTAGAGGAATGTTTGGACTTAAGTTTGAGGTTGTTCTCTTGCTTAGGGACAAGCAAGCAAATAAAGTTTGGGGTGGTGAGTAGGCCACTAAAGATGCCTACTAGAAAAAAAAAATGAAAAATAAAAACTGAAAAAGAAAAAAAAGAAAAATAGAAAAAGCCAAAAAGAGGAAAAGGAAAGAGAAAGTATACAAAGAAAGAAAAAGGCAAAATAGAAAGAAAAGAAAATTAAAATAAGAAGCAATAAGAAAAAAAGAAATAGTTGGAAATGAATAAAAAGGAAATAGCACAAATTGTGTGCTTATGTGCTTGTAGCTAGACTAGGCAAGTGAAAATTCCAAAAGAGTCCAAATAGTCCTTGAAGCCAAAGTAGCATAGCATATATATCCTTATTCTCATCCACCCGTGCCTAAGCCCCATTACATCCAAATAAAAGACCTCATGATATGTGTTGCATTGACATTTGTGATGTGTGTTCCTAGCATCTTGTCAAGATTAGGATTGAGGAGTGCATGATGATTGGAATTGAGAGCAAACATGACCAAGTGAGGATGTGTGAAACACTTAAACAGAGAAGTTGCAAGGGATAATTTTGTGCATTCAATGGAGCTAATTTTGTACTATGTTTGATTGTTCTAAAGCATGAAACTTGTGATCAATTGGAATTTATGAATGATTGTGTGATGCTTGTCCATTTTTGCAAAAGTGTCAAAGAATTGAAGTCTTGCATGAGTAATTTGCTTCACAAGAGAATTGAACATGAAAATCTATCTCATTCACCCCTGTTTTGAATTTAATTGTTTGCTTGAGGACAAGCAAAATTTCTAAGTTTGGGGTTGTGATGAATGTGTAAAATATGTTAGTTTGGAAGTGTAATTAGGAAAGAATTCGTACATAATCTTAGAAATCATAGGAAAAGTGATAGGAAAATACATACTTTGATATGAATAAAGTTTGGATTCATTGGATTGGAGTTTTGATGTTTTTAAGTGAAAATTATACTCAAAATATGTTGAAAATATGTAGGACTGAAGGCCTAGCGCTCAGCTCATAAACCTGGCGCTCAGCACGGACAGAAACGGAAGAAAACTGCAGGATGCAGGGACACACCAGCGCCCAGCGCTGGTGTTGGCGCTTCAGCGCCGAGACCCTACAGAAGGGGCGCTCAGCGCCAGGATGGGGCGCCCAGCTCCCACAATCTGCGCCCAGCGCCAGCAGAGACAGAGAGCAGCTTTTCTCGTTCAGAAGCCAGTGCCCAGCGCTGGCCAGGGGCGCTCAGCGCTGGGCGACATGCAGAACCGGTATAAATTCGTGTTTCTGCAGTTCAATCGAAATCTCTCGGCTCATTTTTCACTTCTCACACTCGATGTCCATCATCTTCTCTCTGCTTCCTTGAAGATCCAAGCTTGGGAACAAGATTTGGAGCTTCCATGGCTTCCTCCACTCACATCCACTCAAGTTTCTTCTTCTCTTCTCGTTTTTCCCTTTTTACTATGAGCTGTTAGATATTTTAGGTTAGGTTAGGATGATTCTGATTTGATTCTTGATGTAATTGATTTTGATTCTGAATTCAATTCTGTTTCATTCAATTAGAGTGATTTGCTTCTATGCTTAATGCTTCTATTGATTGATCAACTCTAGATTGATGTTAGATTCAATCTCACAATTGGAAAATTGGTTATTGGATTGGAAATGAAGTAGATTACCATTGAAATGTTGATTCTAGGAATAGAACTATGTTTCAATGCATTCTTATGAATCACATGCTTAATGTTTGTGCAAATGCTTGAGTGACCTAAGGAATTAGGCTTCTTGATTTGTACAAAAGGATTATCACCTAAGGAATTAGGGATAAATCTAGGTTAATGATTTGAATGACAATTGAGTGGAATGAATTGGAATTAGGACTGAATGAATTTACATTAAGTGAAGAATTAGAGGATTCCGATGCCTAACCGCTTTTACCTATATTGAATACATTCTTTAATTGATATTGTTTCATTAATTGTTGTGAGCTCTAAATACAAAAATCCATAAAAACTCATTGGAACTATGAAACTCACTGGTTCAAATAGCTATTGCCTAGGCTAAGTTGATACTTGAAACACAATCCTCGTTGGGAACGATACTCTACTCTCACTTTATTACTTGTACGATTTGGTACACTTGCCAAATATTCAACATCCACCATGGCATGAAACCTTTTGAAGTATTGAAACCTTGTCTTTTCTCTTCATAAAATACACCCACAATTTTCGTGAAGCATCATCAATGAATGTCACAAAATATCTGTTACCACCAAGAGTCTCCACCTCCATGGGACCACATACATCAGAGTAAATCATATCCAGAATATTATGTTTCAGCTTTGATGTTTTACTGAAAGAAACTCTATGATGCTTGCAAAATAAACAATGATCACAAGGCTTTAACTTTGTACCTTTGGCATAAGGAATGAGGGATTTCCTTGCCAAAATATGCAATCCTTTCTCGCTTAAATGAGCCAGTCTTTTGTGCCACAAATTTGGTGAAGCACCATCCTCGACTGCATTCAACCCATCTCCAGTCTGCTTGACTTAAGTTTTGTACAAAGTGTTGTACACCATCCCTCTAGCAACAACCATCGAGCCTTTGGAAAGTTTCCATTTACTATCTCCAAAGTTGTTGTGGTATCCGGCTCGATCCAAAGCATGCACAAAAATCAAATTTAGGCGTAGATCAAGCACATGTCACATGTCTTTCAATGTTAGTATACAACTGACATTAGTCTGGATGCACACATCACCAAATCCTACAATGTCTACATTGTTGTTGTTACCCATCCTTACTTTGCCAAAGTCTCCTGCTTTGTCCGCAGTAAAGAATTCCTTGCTTAGAGTGGCATGATATGATGCCGCCGAGTCAACGACCCATTATTCACATGAATTTGCAACATGGCACTCTCCATCTCCAAAAGAGAGCAATACCACTTCCCCCTCTGTCACAGGGGTTGTGGTATTTTCATAATCAGCCGCATTCTGATTCCTCCGATTTTTTTGATCTCTGTTCTTCCAAGCTTTGAAGTTCCTTTTAATGTGTCCTTCTTCGCCGCAATGGTAACATTTGAACTTCCTACGAGATTGGGACTGGGATCTATCTTTGGACTTGTAGAAATGCCCTCTGCTCTTACTTCTTCCCATGTTCTCTGTGACAAGGGCTTAGGAGTTATCTCTCCCCAAGTCTTTTCTTCTTGTTTCTTCATTGAACATACTATTTTTCACTTGTATCAAAGATAGTGCTCCGTCCGGAGCAGAGTTGCCTAATGACACCACCAAAGTCTCCCAGCTATCCGGTAAAGAACTTAAAAGTAACAGTGCGTGTAACTCATCATCCATCACTAGCTTCATGGTTGTCAACTGATTTACCAAATCTTGGAAATCACTCAAGTGCTCGGCAACAGATCTTCCTTCTTTGTTCTTTAGGTTCACCAGCTTCCTGATTGTGAAAGCTTTATTTGTGCAGTTTTCCTTTCATAAAGTTTTTGTAAATTCTTCCAAAAAGTCTGGGCATTAGTCTTTGTGGACACATGGTGGAACACACTAATGTCCACCCATTGCCTAATTATTCCAATGGCCTTTCAGTGTGTCTTTTTCCAATTTTCCGCTGTAACGTCGTCCGACTTTGCATCTCCCTTTTCTACATGATCATATAGATCTTTGTAGAAAAGTATATCCTCCATTTTTGGCTTCCAAATGGAGTAATTTGCGGCTGTCAATTTGATCACGGTGTCCATGTTCTCCTCCATTTAATTTACTCAGCACAATCCCAGAGCTCAACTTGGAACTCTGATACCACTTGTTGGGCTCTAGGATTGATTCACGACGTAAATTAAATGATATTGCACAATGTGGTAATGAACACCAAATTAGAAAACAATGAAAATAAAATAATATATTATACACGAAGTTTGTCATTGCTATAATATGGATCCACTCCTATGTCTCTCGTCTCTCTAGTCAAATCTCCCTTGCTTGTTTATGGAAAAAGGTGATATCACACGATAAGGTATTCACTGAAAAACAGTCCGTTACACCGTTGAAGAAAATCCGGATCCTTATATGTTATGGATTTTAACTGGTCAAAAAAAATCATCTCTTATTAATAATTATTAGATGTTTAAATCAATTATCCAATTAAAATACATAATATAGGGTTGTGGCACATTATGCGGGACAACAAATGTTATCCCTATATGCTATATGATTGATAATTTATTAGTATAATTTTTTTGTTTCTAATTGTGCATTGTTTTCTAAAACTAACACTACAGATATATTACATAGAAAGCTACGAGGAGTAGGTAGTTACATTGACATAGGGGAAAAACTCCTCTCAAATGGGATTGTCCGTAAAATGGGCAAGTAAGGATATATTTACTTTTAATTTTATAAAATACATTGAGACTTCAATTCATTGTGGTATCATTGACCTAAGTACTCTTGCAAACTACCAAAATTAAAGATCATGTTAGAAAATGATAAATGCGTGTATACATTTTGAAAGTCACAAAAGGCAAATCACTTCCTAAACCCTAACTCTGCAATATGACTTAGCAGATAAGAAAATGAATCAGGGAAAAGCAGAGTGATTCAAAGACTATTATCTCTATTAAGTTTACCACTTATTTTCCTTAATTAGTTGAATATGATTAATTCACTATATACTAAGTTTTCAATTTGCCTTTCTTAGTTGATTAGATTTACTTCATTATTAAGTTTTTAGCTTGCTTTTTTTAGTTGAATATGTTTGGTTAAGTTTTTTATAAACAAAATATATATAAACCTGAGTACAAGGATACTCAACCCATATACAGTATATCAAAGTAGCAAATTACAAGGAGAACATTACAATGTTTAGAAGGCTATTCTTTATATTTTTGGAACCAGCGGGAAAGTGAAAAGAGGTTCTTAGAATTAACTAAAGTCGTATGTTTCTTTGCGTCCTCGTTATTTTGTTCTACAAATGCCCGAGTTCATAGTAGGACTTTAAAAGATTGTAATATTAACTTCACCTCTGATTTCCTTCTATAGCCTGAAAGCTTTAGAGCATGTTTGGGATAGCTTAAATTTTTTGATTTTAGTTGATTTATTTCCCAAAAAGTTGTTTTTAAGATAATCTAACATGTTTGATATTTTGTTTAAATTTATAAAAAAATATTTTTCTAAAAGAAAAACCGTTTTATGTTATCTAATTTGTTTTAGCTTAAAATTGTTGTGATTTGATTATTTTTCATTCTCAAAACTTTCTTCTATGCTACAAAACTAACATTTAAACAAATATTATTAAATTATACAAATAACTTCATACCATTTTTCATAATTTATTATATAAAAGTGATTTTTGCATCATCCAAGAGAAATAGATTATCTTAAAATTGATTTTCAGTAAATATACCCAAACAAAAATAGATTATGATTGTCATAGATTATCACAATAATCGATTATACATAGTATCGATTATCAATATAATATATTTTCTCAGCTTTCCCAAACACACTCTATTTAGCATCAAAACTAAGACAATTAAAAATGAGAACAATGTAAAGGAAATTGTAAGGTGATCAAGGTGATTTGGGGAATGGACATAAGGTTTTGAGTGATAAGGAGGTCATGAGTTCAACTACTCCCTCTAACATAACACACTAATTACTAACATTTCTTGATAAAAAAATGTAATAAAATCAGAAGACAAAAAATGACCAAGGAAAAAGGAAAAAAATGGTAAAATTATAACCAAATCTCTCTACTCCAAAAGGAAAAATCAGAGACATAACCAGAACGTTTCTCCACAGTATACAAAGCAAAGTTCGCAAGTTAACCCAAACCCAAAAAAAAAAAAATGAAACAACCGAAAATAATAACACTGAAAAAAATTATTCTAAATTTCCATCCCCAATCTTTCTATAATCCTCCTATTTATTACATAAAGAAAATATAATATGCATTATTTTTTATTTAATACCTTCTTTTTTTAGTATAATTAGGAGGATTTTAAAAGAATTTTATTGGAAGAAATACCAAAACTCCACTAAAAAAAGAAGAAACTCTTCGCTATGGAACATAAATTAAATACAGAAAAAGAAACAAAACTAATTTCACAGGTCAAACCGTCAAACCTTAAATTAAATTTTTTTTTAAAAAAAAACTCAGTCTTTTCCATCGACAACATCTACAGTGGCGGCGCAAGACAAGAACCTATGGAAAATCCTAAACAAAGCAGCACATGAGATTTCCTTCATTTTCCTCCAAACCAAACACTTCCTTCTCCTAACTTTCTTCCTCCCACCATCACCATGAGGAGGAGCAGAAGAAGAAGAAGCCACTTTCTCCTTCACCCTCCCAAAACATTTCTGGGTCTTCTCAGGCACCGTTTCTTTCCTTGAAAATTTGTAGCTTCTAAGATACATCTGCCTGCACGAGATACTGTCCACCACCCTCGGGTGTCCGTACAATACATTATGCGAATTATTGGAATAATTACTTCTCCTGCCATTGGAGCTCACAGACCTCATCACAAACTCTGCGTCTGATTCAGGCCACTTGTAAAGGTTCACGTACGTGGCTCGAACCGGAACACGTGGGTCACGTGCGTCGTTGACACACTTTGATATGCAAACCGAGTTCATCTCCTTCTTCCTCTTGGGGTTTTGGTTTTCTCACTTGTCACTTGTGTTTCTTATGGGGTATATAAATTGTAAGAGAGAAAAAAAAGGCTAGGATTGATATAAATTAAATGGGTGTGTGTGGAAAGGAATAGGGGGTAATTTAATGGATTTATAATAGTGGGATGGTGTTGTTTTTTTGGGTGTGGGGGGGTCAGATTATTATCACGTGTGATGATTTGCAATGACTATGTTTTGTTAAAACCATTGATTGAATGTGTAATAATGTGTGTGAGAGTTTGTGCAGTTAGGCAAGAGTTTGATAGCCTAAAGAAAATGGCAGCATAATCTGCGTATTAAAACATGGGTCATGTATATGAATTTCCAATTTCTATTTTGATGTACACGTCATTTCATAATCAATAATATCTTATTATATAAGTTATTAAAATTTTATTTAATATTAAAAAATAGAATATAAAATAAAATATTATTGATTGAGATACGATGTAATATATCAAAATGAGATAGGAGATCTCGATAACTAAGTTTATTACACTTAACGCTATAAAATGTACGAATTTCCGCTGAGAATTTTTCTTTTTTAAGTTTCTTAACTAGTATGGCCAAGGCTGTAATATTTTTGTTGTTTTATGTCCGGGGAGTTCTAATATTTAATCAGTGGGAACATGACTTTATTCACGTTCATATGTTAATAATAATGACACTCATTTTGCTTGTCTGTCAATATTTGATGGTTTGACTTTAATTGATTGTTTCACTATGTGAGAATAATTAAACTACACTGCGTCTCGCACAAGCCTTGGTGATAAAAAAAAAAACTTATTGAAATGAATGACCTTTTATTTATTACATAATAAGCTTAAATGTAGTTTTGAACTCCTTATTATTATTGATTATATACGATTTTGATTCCTAAAGTTTTTTTTTTTTTTGTATATTTGATCCTTCTATTTTTTCAATATTACAAATTTGATCCTTTTATTAATTTCTGTCAAATTTTCAATAATCAACATAGAGGAATCACTCCTCTATGCACACAAAATCACTGCTTACATAAAACCTCTTTTTGAGTTTTTGTGATAAAGGATCATATGGTGAAACCAAAAATAGGTCCCGAAAAAGGAGGGATAAAATCAATAAATAGCATAAAGGAATCATTGTATCGTGTTGAATTAAACACACAGAGGAGGGAGAACCTCAACCAGAGGTTGTGGGTGCCTAGAGGAGTGGTTCCTCGAGCATTGAAAAAATTGGCAAACATTTGACTAAGGAACCAGATTTGCAACATTAAAAAAATAGGGGGACCAGATGTATATGAAAAAAACTTTAAAGACAAAAAGCTCACATAACCAATAACAGAAGGATCAAAACTACAATTAAGCCTACATAATAAAACTAATTAATGAGCCTTTTCTTTTGCGAAATTACCGAAAGAAAATATAAATTCAGCAAGTTGCTGGTCGTGAAAAATTAAGATAGGTCGGAGTTTTTCCTTCTTTTACCAATATAAGGTCAGAAAATCACAATATATTATAAACCTCGATGAGAACTTATAATACATTAACCAATGATTTATTAATCAAAGACCACCATTAAACCTAAAATTTATATATAATGTTATTAGATCGTGCCAGTCAAAGTTAAACCATCCCTCATGAACAAATAAAGTTCAAACTTCAAAGAAAAAAAAAAACACCTGGTGCTGGTGCACAAAGAGGTGTTGACCCTAGAGGTGAAGCACAAAGAAATCCACGTTTGACTAGTGTTCACCCAAAAGGCCACACGTATCACTTTTATGTTTGACAATCGTGTCTTAATGTAACGAAACACAGAAACAGGATATATGAGTTAAAAATTTTTATTTTATATATATATATATATATATATATATATATATATATATATATATATATATATATATTCCGATGGAAATGAGTTAGGTTTGATTTGAATTTGATATATGATATATATTGATAGCATAAAGATTTGTTATATTGTTAATCAATCAGAATTTGACAAAATTTTAAAACTTTTGATGCTTATAAATTTTTTTTTACTATTATCTTAATTACCTTAAAGCAAGTCATGATCTAATATGCCATTTATATCTTTTTGTCTTTTTAATTTAGAAGAAGTCACAGATTACATCTTCGACTTTTGGTCTTAAATTTTTGGTTAAAGCCATCAGAGTCCTGATTCAAAACATGATAAAACTGTTATAACCAAAATTAGGTGGAGTTACCTAGCTATCGTCCAGCAACATAGGGCTTCGTCTTGAAGGACTTGGTCAAAGCTAAGCTCTTATTCAAGTTCAACCCTCAGGGTGAAACAAATTGAAGCTAATTTTGCCTTAAATTGTTGAAGATTTTTAGAATATGTATTTGTTCTGGGAACAATGAAATTTTAGATTTTGGTGAGGTAACAAAGGGGGCGAAAAGATAAGTAAGATTGCCAAAATTCCGGGGTGGAAGGCATAGAAGACTAAGATTCTTCAAACTGAGTAAAAAGATAGAAAAAGCTACATTTGTCCTTGGCAAAATCGAGGTACATCAAAGAAGAAACTGAGGATGACCATGTAAAGGAGGTCGAAGAGTGACTACAAAGAAGATCAACCAGACAGAATTAAAACCAAATCCAAAAAATGTTGACTATAGAAGAGGAGCATATAAAATATGAACAAAGCCTTAAAAAAAAAGGATATTAAGGGGACAAATACAAATGTCAGATGGAACCCATCAAGACAAATGATTAGATAGCGGATATAATCACAAAAGACCTAAAGCAACATCAAATTTTCAGAATTTCGAAGGAGCTTAGAATGCAAAATAGAACTAATACTAGGGGGAGAATTGAATGTTAAACACTAGTTTTGGACGATCCTTTTTTCAAATTGGATTCTCTCCTTCCATCCCGTCTTTCCGGCCAAAAATACAAGGGCGGGAGGAGAGAGAAAAAAGGAAGAAGTAGAAAAATGATATAAGGAGAGAAAAAAATAAGAGAGATATATAAAGGATGAAGAGATTTGATGGAGTGAATTCAAATCCTGTGTTTTTATTACTTAGAAGTCTGGATGGTGCATTTTTATAGGTGAGAGCTTCAAATCCTGTGTTTTTATTACTTAGAAGTCTGGATGGTGCATTTTTATAGGTGAGAGCTTTGGACAGTTCATTTTGATTGGTGAAAATTTGGACGATGGGTAACAATTGATAGATTTGATGCAATCATTTAATTAGGGAGGAGTTTTGAGATATAAATACCAGCACTAGCAATTGATAGATGTGATGCAATCATTTAATTAGGGAGTAGTCTTGAGAGCATATAAATGCCATCACTAGGCTAGCATGTAGAGTATAAAGCAAAATAAGAATATATGGTGAAGAAGAGTGTGAATAGGGGTGGGAATAGGACAGGTCATAGCTAAATAGGGCTGGTCTGTTTAAAAAATATAAAGCATAAGCCTGACCTGATACCTGACATAGGTTATTTTTAAGGTCTGGCCAGACCTTTTTAAAAGTCTAGCCTGACTTGAAAGCCTACATAAAACCCTATTTCATATTAAGGCCTTTAAATTAATAAGCCACGAGCCTACTATTAAATAGTCCAAACTTCTACTAAATAGGCCAATAAGCTTAATAGGCCAATGACTATACAGGCCCACCTAAAATTACCAAGTGGCAAAAAACTACCCACACACAATATAGTAATAATAAATAACATCCATATAACCATGAATAGGGAAAATTATAGTGGGTCTCAGATTTCAAACAGATCTGATAAGAGCCTCACTGCAAAATCTGATACAAGATAAAGTCTACATATTCAAATATTATAGCTCACATTATGGAGGCACCACAAAAGTAAAATAACAATGCAGGGCGAAATCAAAATTGTAGACACCGAAATAGTAGAAGCCGCATTGTTGAAAAATATTAGCCACACATTCAAGTTTCTTCTTCATGGGTTTTACTATTTTTATTGTAAAATTTTGATCTAGCCTAAATATAGCATATCACGATAGTTTTAGTCGCTATGTAAAAATGCAGAATCAGTCACCACCTCCCTTCCAAACAGATCTGAGAATCTGAGATGACCCAATAACAAGCAGATCTGAGATTACCTAGGCAGAACTGATATTGCTGTGAGAACCGCCTTGAGCGCCGCCGTATCCATCTCTCCCATCGCCAGACGACGTTGCTGCAATCACCTCCAAGTGCCGCCCCACTCTGCCTCAAGCCAGCCCGCCGCCGCCGCACGTAACCAACGCGAGCCACGGTTATGTTCAAACCGGATCCACCGCGAGGCTCCGTGACAAACCACCACGAGGGAGAGGGAGAGAAACACAGACGAGAAAACTCGCAGATGGAAGGAATTGGCGATGGAGTGTCGAGTGACGAGGGAGAGGGAGAGAAAAAACGCAGACTCACAGGTGTGAGGATGACGGCACAATGGAGAGGGGGAAGGAAAGTGAAAGGGTTTCTTTCTTTGCAATGTGAATAAGGGTTTCTAGATGATTAGGGTTAAGAATAATATTTAATTTTTTATAAAAATAATATTGAATTATATATTATATTTAATTTAAAATAATATTAATTTTATACAGGTCGGCCTATCAGGCCTAAAAGGTTTTTTCATAAGCTCAAGTCTGACCTATTTAACTAAAGAGTCTTTTTGTAAAGCCTAAATCTAGTCTTTTTATTAAACAGGCCAGGTCAGGCCATAGGCCCCTGTCGGACGACCTGGCCTATTCCGGTAACGCCCCGATTTCTGTAGCTTTCTGTAGCAGTAATTGCATGTGTATATATATTTATTTTTGGTAAAATCCAGAGAGTGATTTTAAATAAACTAAAATTATTTTCTTGTGTTCTCTTACTGTAGGAAGTCACGGTTAAATTTTTGGTTGAAAATTCAGACGAAAGTCGGTCTGCATTTTCACTGCCGGTACAAGTTTACTGAGCAGAAAACCTAATTATGAACCATGAACGAAACGATTAGTTTTTTTGTGATGTTTTGTATGATATTGGAAATTTTCGAAAATTCTTATTCTGGGTCAAAATATAATACTTTACCCAGGTGAAATACGATCGGGAACTTGAATAGGATATACAATGGAGCAGAGTAAGGAGCACAAAAGTGATGAGGTGACATGTGGGAGTGAGGTGACTTACTAGGGGATTACCTAAGTCACATCCTAAAAGGTTTTTTCATAAGCTCAAGCCTGACCTATTTAACTAAAGAGCCTTTTTGTAAAGCCTAAATCTAGCCTTTTTATTAAACAGGCCAGGCCAGGCCATAGGCCCCTGTCGGACGACCTAGCCTATTCTGGTAACACCCCGATTTCTGTATCTTTCTGTAGCAGTAATTGCATGTGTATATATATTTATTTTTGGTAAAATCCAGAGAGTGATTTTAAATAAACTAAAATTATTTTCTTGTGTTCTCTTACCGTAGGAAGTCACGGTTAAATTTTTGGTTGAAAATTCAGACGAAAGTCGGTCTGCATTTTCATTGCCGGTACAAGTTTACTGAGCAGAAAACCTAATTATGAACCATGAACGAAACGATTAGTGTTTTTGTGATGTTTTGTATGATATTGGAAATTTTCGAAAATTCTTATTCTGGGTCAAAATATAATACTTTACCCGGATGAAATACGATCGGGAACTTGAACAGGATACACAATGGAGCAGAGTAAGGAGCACAAAAGTGATGAGGTGACATGTGGGAGTGAGGTGACTTACTAGGGGATGACCTAAGTCACATCCTAAAAAATTGTCATGATGACACGTTTTGAATTATAACATATTATATTCTAAAAACCCATTTTTCCCTTTCTTCTGCAACCAAACATGGCCATCAAGATTACTCTCCCTCTCTCCTTGTCCCATTCTCTCTCTCTTTCTCCTATATATACACACTTCATCACTTCACTTTCATTTTCTTCTTCTTCTCCATTTTCCTACTCAAAGTTCTATCACTTAAAACATCCATTTTTACTTATTTTCAAGCTTCAAGTTCTTCCTACATTTTCTTCCTAGCTTCAAGGGTAACACTCTCATACTCTTCTTTTTAAAGTTTTACATTTATTTCATGAGTTTAATCTGTGTTTTCAATTGTTGTTCATAAAGCTCTTTTAACTTCTAAAAATCTCTAGAAAATGGTAGAAAAATCCTTTTTGAGTTAAAACCAATTTCTATGAACTCCTAATGATCTCTATTTTGATATTCTATGATCTTGTATCAAACAAAAAATTTTCCCCCATAATTCCAATGATGGCCGAACCTATGTGGTTTTGGACCTAGGAAGTTTTGTTTCAACTTTTGTAATATGATCATGGATTTAAACCTCTTAGTACCTTTTGATGCCAAATCTAAGAGCTTTCATCAAACAAAAATTTCTCTCCCCATTTTCCTAGCAAGGCCGAAACCCTAAGCTAGTTGCTTAGTGGGATTTTGTTCAATCTTTATAGAGTGACCATTGTTTATGAACTCCTAACACTTAAGGATCATTAATCCATGAGTTGCATAAATTTTGAAAATCTCCAACCCTATGTTTGTGTCATGGCCGAATCTAGGACTAAGGTAGATGATGATGTTTTAGTTGTTTTTGACTTGTGTTATGTGTTTGAAATTCTTAGACTTCCATCGTGAAGCGAGTACGGAGGATCGAAGTAACCTACACCAAGCTAGAAGCACTAATATATTGGTATCTCAGGTAAGAGGGGAAATCCTGAGGGATGTTTCCAATAACCGTATGCATGATTGTTATGATGAATTGAGTTGTCTTATATGATTGGTGATGTACTAAGTTGTCCAATATGATTGAACTGCTTGCTTTAAATGTCTAAGCTTGATTATTTACTTGATTATGATTTATGATTTGGATATATGGCATAAACTGTTTTATTTGTTATGCTGTTGATTGATGTCTGAGAAGCCTGACCTCTGTCAGTGCTCAATTAATTATTGAGATAAAAGTCTCAAAAGACTCATGAGGAAACCTTGAATATAACTGTGTTTATCAGAGCGCTTCTTTGTTAAAAGAAATGAAGTTGAGATTTGAAATAGAAAAGAAAATATATTTTAGTATATTACCAATTTCGAAAAAAAATGAAATGGAAAGTATTCTGGGAACTAAGTGGAAAATATTTTAAAACTTGAGAACAACCTTTCTTCCATTCAAATAATTTTAGTATAAGTGAAAATAATTTTAAGAAATATGTTTTATGAAGGAAAACCTTTGAAAATGATTGGTACTATTTTAGAAAAGAATTTGAAAGGATTTGACAACGTTCTAAAGTTAGTTTGGAAGATAAGAGGAATTTTAAAGGGGAAATGGATTTCTTTATGACTTAACGTTTTACAAATGCATTTCCAACGAAAAGATTTTGGTAAAATACTTTTGAAAATATTCCGGCAAGCTTGGACAAGTCGCCGAGGTTTCATTTTGTATTTGTATTTCACTGAACGAAAAGGAATAAATATGTTGAAAGATGAATCTGGTATGCGAGATGTCAAATACTAGAGTTCTATAACTTACACGTAAATATTGGATCTATTTCACGTTGTTGTGGACTGTGCGTCCTATTCACGTTGTGATAAAACGTGGAAAAGTTGAAATTTGTTTTCTATGACCACAAGTCTTGACTGGTGCATCGGTCCAAGGTGTTGTGATTGAGCACTCAGACTGCGTGTCTCGTGTTGATGTTGATAATTTCAAAACGTTAAAATTTATGAAGAGTCGTTAGCTTTTGAGTTTCGACAACGAAAGAGAATGAACACACTGAAAACGTTGAGAACAATTGTTTTACATGCATTTAGGCAGACGTGCCTCACGTTGATAAGAGTGATGCCTTGATGATCAGGTATTCACAATATGATGTATCACTGCATCCTGGGATGGGACAGTGTGTTATTAAATCCATGAGCATGGAATACTGCATCTTGGGATGGGATGGAATGCTATGGATGTTTAGTCACTTAACGTAATGCCAAAGTGGTGGCGATTTGAGTTTGATCAACTCTTAGAATGACGAAGGGATCTCATGAGATTAAGTTTAGAACCTGAATATTGAAGTGTCATGCATATTTTCATTGAAACGGACCGTGTGGGCATGAGACCCTTTGACATTATACATGTTTAATTCTGATAAATTATTTGGAAATATCTGATATGTGCTTATGTGATGTATGCATCATGAATATGGTTATTGTGTCCAATCCATATATTGGTATCTCACTCTTGCATGTTTTCTTGTTGTTCCTTATCCCTATGGAATTGTTGTGTGTGTGTGTGTGTGTGTGTATAAATATATATATATATATATATATATATATATATATATATATATATATATATTCGGGTTTAGATGGATCCCGATGCGCCTCTGGCACCGATGGGAATGAGGACACTAACTTTTGATAATGCGGGAGATCCGAGGGCGTGGAACATACTCCCTGTAACATCCGTTATTTTATGCATGGTTAATGTTTGAGGGTTAGGGTTAGTACTTGGATTATATAGTTGGGATGTGGTTTGAGGCATAGAGATGACAGGAAGGTGACTTATGCCGCCTTCATGCTGACCGGAGGGGCTGAGTCATGGTGGAGAGGCAAGAGGTGATTGCTTGAGGCTGAGGGTAGGTTGATTAGTTGGGAGCTATTCAGAGAGTGTTTCTTCGAGAAGTATGATGAGTGTGATTCCACCTCATCTTTGTCGATCATTTTGCATGCATTTTCATGTAGTTTAGGCATATTTTTATTAGATTTTAGGTTAATTTTCCTTTGGAACGGGTAAGGCGGTTTTCGTGTGTTATTTTGCAGGTATCAAGGGTAAATTGCTCAAGATCAACCATGATGAAGTTTGGATGAAGATGGAGCTTTAAAACTGAAGAAAATGAGCCAAACAGAGCCCATCACAGCCTAGCCGTGATGCCCATCACGGCCATGATCGAGCAAAAACTGAAAAAGAAGAAAGGCTGAAGTCAGAGTCTGTCACGGCCTGGCCGTGATAGCCATCACGGCCGTGACTCAAAACCACCACAAGTCAGAGCACATCACGGCCCAGTCGTGAAATTCTTCACGGCCATAACAGAGGACTCGCGTCGCGAGCATAATTCTCGCCCCGCGAGAGACCGGATTCTGCATTGCAACCAGAAGCAGAGACCGTCACGGCCGTGACGCGCATTACTTGGACCTGAAGAAACCGAAATAGATCAGATTTTGAGTTGGTTTGGGACTCTAACTTCCCCATTTCTATAAATATGGACCAAGGCATCAGATACAAAAAAAAACACACATTGGGGGCTACTACTCTAGGCATAGATTTAGGATCTCTTCTCCTCTTCTCCTCTCTTCTCTTTTCTGATTTTTATTATGTTGTCAACCCAGCTTGTCATCTCCATGGCAAGACTGGAGTAGTAGCTTAGTTTCTAGGGATTAGGGCTCTGCCCGAGGTTTGTAAATGATGTTAATTTGATGTTGAAACCATTGTTGATTTCATAATTGTTTTAGATCTGATTTCTAGTGTGTTAATCACTCATAAATTTCGGCAACCGTTTATTTACGTGACATAGACGTTCTAAGGAGGAACCTAGCGGTGAACTTAGGATTTCTAGGGTGATTCACTCGTAAAGCCCGGCAGCCACTAGTTTGTGAGATGTGAATGATCCAAGGAGGAACCTAGCGGTGAACTTAGGTTATTTGCATGACCAAGACATTTCAAGGAGGAACCTAGCGGTGAACTTGGGTGTCGGACCTATAGAAGTCAGACTTGGGACTGAAATCATGAAAGTTAGAAGCCGTCCCTCGAGGAGCAACGAGTTGTCACGGAACGCAAAGGGTCCAATCTGGGATCGACTACCACGAAAGTAGGGGTCGAGTCAATTGGGCACGGCTTTTGTAACCCGAAAGGGAGCTTAAGCTATTAGAGGATAAACTCGCCTTCAAGGCAATTTCGGTAATCAACAAAGGTAAATCTGTTAGCAACATAAACGACCTCAAAGGTAACCCAAATCCCTAGGAATCCGTTTAAATCGAAAACCCCAAAAACATTTGTTTTCTGTTTGTTTATCATTTCAATTTCAAATTCAAACATTTTTCAAAACCCCTTTAAAACTGTCCGGAACTAATCGATTCGAAAACCGATTGCGATTCGAGAACACAGTCTCTGTGGGTTCGATATCTTTTATTACTTGACGGCAGTCCGGTACACTTGCCGGAATCGCACGCGCGCGTTGACTGACGCGACATCAAGTTTTTGGCGCCGTTGCCGGGGACTGTGCCTTTTCGAATTTCAATTAGGTTTTAAATTGATTTTTCTGGACCCTTTTCTTTTTATTTGATTTTTATTTCTGAAATTTTAAAAAAAAAAAAAAAATTTCTTTTCCTTCTATTGTATCCATCTCTCTTTGAGTTATATGCAAAGATCCCTAAGTCTTGGGAGCCTTAGTGAGATTGATCCGGAGATCGAGAGGACCTTCCACAGACGTAGAAGACTACTAAGAGAGGAAGAAAGGTTGAGTCCCGTTCCACTCATGGCGAATCAACCGGATACAAAGCCTTTGAAGGACTACGCAGCCCCAAATGCGAGAAGCTTGCGAACTGGGATTGCAAGGCCAGAGATTGAGGCGGAAAACTATACCATACCACCTATGCTAATCAACATGATTAGGCAACATCAATTTGGAGGATTGCCTTCGGAGGACCCGACCGATCACATAGAGACATTTTTAGAGTTCACCGATGCAATCCGGATTCATGGAGCCTCAGTCGATGTTGTGCGTTTGAGATTGTTCCCCTCATCTCTCACTGGAAAAGCGAAGGCCTGGCTAAAGCAAATCCCCGCTAACACTTTGACTACTTGGGACCAATTGGAGCAGGCGTTCTTGGAGAAATTCTTCCCTCCATCCAAGACGGCCTACATAAGAACCCAGATCACCGGCTTCTTCCAGAAAGACGGAGAATCATTATCAGAAGCTTGGGATCGTTACAAGGGACTGTTGGAGTCGTGCCCACATCACGGACTCGAGAGGTGGTTAATAGTGCACACCTTCTATAACGGATTGGATTACTCGTCGAAGATGTCACTAGATTCTGCAGCCGGTGGAGCATTTATGAATAGGCCTCTCACTGAGGCATTCAACATCATCGAGAATGTCGCCACCAACTACCACCAATGGGGATCCGAAAGAGGTAATAACCCGAACAAGATTTCGGGGGGTAAGTTTGAGGTAAATAGCACAGATCTTATTATGTCAAAGATAGACTCACTTAATAAACGTTTTGATCGGCTGGAAAGAGCTAATGTGAGTGCATTAGGTGCTACTAACCTTGTTTGTGAGATTTGTGGAATGCAGGGACATGACATGATGGGATGCCCACATGGATCCGGCGCTTCGGGTGAGCAAGTGAACTCTTGTAACAACTACTATGATACGAACCAGAAGCTGCCCAACTATGCTCCCCCAAATCCCTACAACCAAAGAAGGAACAACCCTTACCTCTCTTACGGCAACTACAGCAACACGCTCAACCATGAGTTCCAAGAAGGTCAAGGTAATAAGAGGACCGCACCGGGGTACCCTCAGGTTCAAAGATCTAAACTCGAGACTTTATTTGAAAGTTTTGTCGAAACTCAGACAAAACAGAATGAGGAGTTTAGACAACAAGGAAGGGCAGTGAGTGAGGCAATAAAGGATCTAGCATCTAAGGTAGACAACTTAGCAACTCATAACAAGATGCTAGAAAACCAGATTGCCCAACAAGCCAGCACGTACTCGAGACCTAAGGGTGCATTCCCGGGGCAACCCGAAGCAAATCCCAATGAGCATTGCAATGTCATACACTTGAGGGATGATAAGCTTGGGGTGGGGGTAACTGAAATGGACGTGGAACCGGAGGAGGACACGAGCGAAAAGGAAGAGCCAGAACCAAAATATGTCCCTCCACCACCGTACCAACCCCCGATACCTTTCCCACAAAGGTTGGTTAGGAAAAAGCAAGTAGATGTAGAGACTAAAATGCCTACTAAACTGAAGGACCCAGGTAGTTTCTCCATCTCTTGCTCGATCGAACAACTGCAAATTGACCAAGCCTTATGTGACTTAGGGGCTAGCACGAGCTTGATGTCCCTCACTATCATGGAAAGGTTGGGAAGCAAAGAGTTGAGACCATTCAAATTCCCCTTACAATTTGCGGATGGCTCAACTAGGACTCCTCTAGGCATACTAGAGAATGTTCCTGTAAAGGTAGGGAAAATTCTCATCCCTACCGACTTCCTGGTATTGGACATGAAAGGGAATTCTAAATTCCCCATCATTTTAGGAAGGCCATTCTTGGCAACCGCTGGAGCATTAATAGACGTAAGGAATGGCAAACTCTCTCTAAATGTAGAGGAAGGTAGGGTAAATTTTCAGTTGACTAACTCTTGTAACAACCCTCCTTTTGAGAGCCATGTGTGCAGAATTGATGTAACGTCTCCAGCGGTAGAGAAAGAACTTAGCATGGAAGCAACCCCAAAGATACGCATGGTTGAAGATGCAACCAGTGGTGAAGTCGGGATTGCTGTCCATGCAGAAACAAAACTTCCGCCGGGAGGAAGGAAGGCTAGGAAGCTCCGAGAGAAAAGAGCAAAGCGGAAGCATTATTGGCCGTATGAGCAGAAACGGCTATTTGAAGGAGCTCCATGGAAGAGAAGTGTGCCTGCACTTCTACGCCCAGCCGACCCCGGTTGACTTGAGGAAGTATGGTCAAGCTTAAGACCATAAATAAGCGCTTCTTGGGAGGCAACCCAAGTTTTTCTTTCCCTTTTTCCTTTTGTTTTTGATTTAACCTCTTGAATAATTTGAGAAGATCAAGAGGCAAAAATATCATTAATAGGTTTGTCTAGTGTTTTCAGGTTGAGAAAGAGAAGAAGAGCATAAAAAGATAAAGTCAGAGGCCATCACGCCCTGGCCGTGACAGTGGTCACGGCCGTGATAAACTAAACAAGAGCACAGAAAGGATCACGGCCTAGCCGTGACAACCATCACGGGCGTGATGAGTAGGATGCCAAGGTCAGAGAGCATCACGGCCTAGCAGTGATGTAGACCACGGTCGTGACAGGGCAACTCCTGAGGACAGAATTGATCACGGCCTAGCCGTGATGAGCCTCACGACCGTGAGGAAATTTCTACCCAAGTTTTGACTGGAATGTGAAGCCAACACCCGCTACCGACTCGGTAAGTTGTTCCAATTTTTCTCCTCTCTCCGACTTGATTATTTACATTGGAGACAATGTAAGTAATCAAGCTTGGGGTAGGGGTATTTATTTTTGCATTTGCATTGTTGCATTCATATTGCATTCACATAGGCATAGATTGGTATGATCACATTCTCTAGATTGCCCCTCACTTAGAACATGCATCCAATTGTGAGAACTTGGAGCCAAATGAATTGAGATAGTGAATTATCGAACCCAATTTTTCATTATTCTTGTGATATGGTTAAAAATAAAAATTCTTGAGATAGTCATTTGATAGTTGATAATTAGCATGTGGTTCCTTAAGTTTGTATACCTCACTGATTTTTGAACTACTAAATGTAAGATTTTGAGCCAAAAGGGGGTATCCACTAAATCTACCCCATTTCTTGTGATAGAGTGATTTAATTCCTCATGGACTGTATTTTCTAGAACTTGACTTGAAACCATTTCAAAACTTAAAAATTTTTGAAAACATTTTTGAATATGATTGAGGCACTAGGTATTTTTCCGGCCTCCCGAGCTTTGAATGATAAATGCTACCCCTTAGTTGCCCAATTTTGAGCCTAAAGATAAAATACTTTTCTTGGTACCATGAATTAATTTGATAAATAATGCTTGGTATGGCACCTTTTAAAGTTTTACAAAAAGGGTGATTGGTAGTTGGAAAAAGTATGGGAAGAAAAAGCTAGAAAGTAATTTCTCTTGAGCTATAAATCTCCCCTTCTCCAAACAAATAAAAATGAAATAAACAGAAAAAAATGGAGAAGGGGATGACAAAGAAAGTGAGAAATGAAAAAAAAAAATTAAATGAAGGAAAAAAGGTGGAAAAGTAAACCAAAGCCCAAAAAGGGGTATTTTAGAAGGTGTCATGCTTTGTAATGTTTGATAATCTGTCTAGCCTTCTTGAAATTCCCTTTCCTTGATTTTCCCACCTAATAATAAATCCCATGGCCACATTACAACCAAAGGAAAAGACCTCTTGATTCTTAAGTGTTTTCTTAAATAAAGTAGAGATTTGGTTAATAGTCAAGCCTATGGTAAAATACTTTACTTGAGGAAATGGAGTGAATTGTCATAAACCCTAAAACACTTGAGTGAGGTGAGATGAGTGCCCAAATCAGTGAGGACATGAACTTGAAAAACCTAAGCTTCTAATTGGACTTGAACTTGATTATCTCTTGAGTGCTTATTAAAAATGCCTATTACTTGGATTAGCTTCTAGGGTTCTTGGTTCACTATCCATGCTTTAATTGATTTATCTTATGGCCTGAGTAATTGCTTGAGGACAAGCAAAGTTTTAAGCTTGGGGTGATTTGATGAGTGTGATTCCACCTCATCTTTGTCCATCATTTTGCATGCATTTTCATGTAGTTTAGGCATATTTTTATTAGATTTTAGGTTAATTTTCCTTTGGAACGGGTAAGGCGGTTTTCGTGTGTTGTTTTGCAGATATCAAGGGTAAATTGCTCAAGATCAACCATGATGAAGTTTGGATGAAGATGGAGCTTTAAAACTGAAGAAAATGAGCCAAACAGAGCCCATCACGGCCTAGCCGTGATGCCCATCACGGCCATGATCGAGCAAAACGAAAAGAAAAAAAGAAAGGCTGAAGTCAGAGTCTATCACGGCCTGGCCGTGATAGCCATCACGGCCGTGACCCAAAACCACCACAAGTCAGAGCACATCACGGCCCAGTCGTGAAATTCTTCACGGCCATAACAGAGGACTCGCGTCGCGAGCATAATTCTCGCCCCGCGAGAGACCGGATTCTGCATTGCAACCAGAAGCAGAGACCGTCACGGCCTGGCCGTGATGGCCATCACGGCCGTGACGCGCATTACTTGGACCTGAAGAAACCGAAATAGATCAGATTTTGAGTTGGTTTGGGACTCTAACTTCCCCATTTCTATAAATATGGACCAAGGCATCAGATACAAAAAAAAACACACATTGGGGACTACTACTCTAGGCATAGATTTAGGATCTCTTCTCCTCTTCTCCTCTCTTCTCTTTTCTGATTTTTATTATGTTGTCAACCCAGCTTGTCATCTCCATGGCAAGACTGGAGTAGTAGCTTAGTTTCTTGGGATTAGGGCTCTGCCCGAGGTTTGTAAATGATGTTAATTTGATGTTGAAACCATTGTTGATTTCATAATTGTTTTAGATCTGATTTCTAGTGTGTTAATCACTCATAAATTTCGGCAACCGTTTATTTACGTGACATAGACGTTCTAAGGAGGAACCTAGTGGTGAACTTAGGATTTCTAGGGTGATTCACTCGTAAAGCCCGACAGCCACTAGTTTGTGAGATGTGAATGATCCAAGGAGGAACCTAGCGGTGAACTTAGGTTATTTGCATGACCGAGACATTTCAAGGAGGAACCTAGCGGTGAACTTGGGTGTCGGACCTATAGAAGTCAGACTTGGGACTGAAATCACGAAAGTTAGAAGCCGTCCCTCGAGGAGCAACGAGTTGTCACGGAACGCAAAGGGTCCAATCTGGGATCGACTACCACGAAAGTAGGGGTCGGGTCAATTGGGCACGGCTTTTGTAACCCGAAAGGGAGCTTAAGCTATTAGAGGATAAACTCGCCTTCAAGGCAATTTCGGTAATCAACAAAGGTAAATCTGTTAGCAACATAAACGACCTCAAAGGTAACCAAAATCCCTAGGAATCCGTTTAAATCGAAAACCCCAAAAACATTTGTTTTCTGTTTGTTTATCATTTCAATTTCAAATTCAAACATTTTTCAAAACCCCTTTAAAACTGTCCGGAACTAATCGATTCGAAAACCGATTGCGATTCGAGAACACAGTCTCTGTGGGTTCGATATCTTTTATTACTTGACGGCAGTCCGGTACACTTGCCGGAATCGCACGCGCGCGTTGACTGACGCGACATCAAAGTACTTCCCACGATTAGTCAGACGCGAGAAGGAGAGAGAGTTCATTAGTCTCCAGCAGGGAGACGGGTCTGTTGGTGATTATGCGGCCAGATTCGAGGCCCTGATTCAGTTTTCCGAGTTTTACCAGAGGTTTCCAGATGAGGATTGGATGTGCCGGAGATTTGAGGAGGTTTACGGCACGAGTTAAGGAGGGTTATATTGCCCCTAGATATTTTGAGCTTTCCAGAGATGATGGAGAGGGCCAGTGCTATTGAGAGTATGGATCGAAGACAGACTGCAGAGCAGGGACAACAACGTAATGGGGGTCCTACCCGAACAGGTCATCAGAGGAGAGGGGACAGAGGTTCTCAGTGGAGGAGAGGACCATACACTAGGCCTTGGCAGAGCGTTCAGACATCTGTACCACCAACACCAGTTAGCAGAGAGGGCCAGCAGCAGAGAGGCCCAGTATGTTTCAGATGCAGAGGTCTGCATTATCTCAGAGATTGTACAGATAGATCTGGTTGCTACATCTGTGGCAAACCAGGTCATTTTGCTAGGGATTGCCGACAGGGGGCAGTACAGCAGCAGCCAGCTGCTGGCAGAGGAGCCATTGGCTCTAGAGGAGGAGCTGGGAGAGGAGTTCCAGCAGCAGGACGACAGACGGCCAGACCTCAGGCCACGGGAGAGTGTTTACGGTGAGAGGATCTGAGTCCTCTCTATCGGTAGATCTTATTCAAGGTATATGTTTACTATCTAGCAGACTCTCGCGTGTGTTGTTTGACTCAGGTGCTACACATTCATTTGTTTCGCATGAGTGTGTGGATCATTTACCTATGCCCATTTCTAAACTACCATATACTTTGACAGTATCTACCCCTACCAGTGATCCTTTGATCACTATGTCTATTTGCCTACATTGTCCTATAGTGGTTAAAAATAGGATATTTCTTGTAGATCTCATCTGTTTGCCTATGCAACATACAGATGTTATCCTTGGCATGGATTGGCTTTCGGCTAACCATGTAGTGTTATACTGTGACCGAAAGACCTTATCTTTTCTTGAGCCTTTTGGCATAGTATCTGCCAATGAAGGAGCGGCTATAAGGAGTGACAATTCTCAGCAGTATGTGATGCTTTTCTCTTTAGAAGCTAAAGAGACTCCGAGCATAGATTCCTTGCCTATCGTGAGAGAGTTTCCTGAGGTTTTCCCTCCTGATGTTCCAGGTTTGCCATCGGAGAGGGAGGTGGAGTTCGCCATAGATCTCATACCAGGGACCGGACCTATATCAGTAGCCCCTTATCGGATGTCACCCACGGAGTTGGCAGAGTTAAAGAAACAACTGGATGATATGATGAAGAAGGAATTCGTCATACTGAGTATGTCACCTTGTGGATCACCAATCTTGTTTGTAAGGAAGAAAGATGGAAGTTCCAGGTTGTGCACAGATTACCGACAGTTGAACAAGGTTACAATTAAGAACAAATATCCATTGCCTAGGATAGATGATCTGATGGATCAGTTGAAGGGAGCTTCGATGTTTTCTAAGATAGATTTAAGATCAGGATACCATCAGATTAGGGTGAAGAAGGAGGATATACCTAAGACCGCTTTCAGGACAAGGTATGGACACTATGAGTACCTAGTTATGCCTTTTGGTGTAACTAATGCTCCAGCGGTGTTCATGGATTACATGAACAGGATCTTTCGATCGTTCCTCGACAAGTTTGTTGTGGTGTTTATAGATGATATTCTTATCTATTCCCGTAGTCGGGAAGACCACGAGGAACATCTAAAAGTGGGTTTACAGGTGTTAAGAGATAGGCGGTTGTATGTGAAGCTATCCAAGTGTGAATTTTGGTTAAAGGAAGTGCGGTTTCAAGGGCATATAATCAACCAGGAAGGGATAGCTGTTGATCCAGTTATGGTAGAGGTAGTGATTAAGTGGGAGAGGCCTAAGTCAGTGAGTGAGGTGAGGAGTTTCCTAGGTTTAGTTGGTTACTATAGAAGGTTCATCGAGGGATTCTCGAAGATTGCATTGCCTATGATGCAGTTAACGAGGAAGGGTACGACGTTCATTTGGACTGAAAAGTGTGAGGAGAGCTTCCAGAGGTTAAAGGAGAAGTTGACTACATCTCCAGTGCTGACATTACCGGATCCTCTAGGACAGTTTGACATGTACTGTGACGCGTCATATCAACGATTGGGTTGTGTTTTGATGCAAAAGGGAAGAGTTGTGGCTTATTCTTCCCGACAATTGAGGGTACATGAAAGGAATTACCCGACCCACGATCTGGAGTTGGCAGTCATAGTGTTCGCATTGAAGATATGGCGACACTATCTTTATGGAGCTAAGTTTTATGTGTTCAGCGATCACAAGAGTCTTAAGTATTTGTTTGACCAGAAGGAGCTGAACATGAGGCAGCGTAGATGGATGGAGTTCGTTAAGGATTACGAGTTTGATCTTCAATACCATCCAGGGAAGGCTAATGTTGTGGCAGATGCACTAAGTCGGAAATCCTTGCATGTATCTGCAATGATGGTGAAAGAAATGGAATTGCTTGAACAGTTTAGAGATTTGAACCTAGGTATGGATTTGTCTGAGGATAGAATATGCTTAGGTATGATCACCATCAATAGTGAGTTTTTGGGAAATCTTAAGGTTAAGCAGGTTCAGGATGAATATTTGATAAAAGTGAGTCGAGGTATAGATGAAGGAAAGGTTTCAGAGTTTAGGAAAGGATCCGATGGTGTGTTAAGGTTTAGAGATCGAATATGTATGTGTGCCCGAGGACTTAGAGATTAGGAAGATGATCTTAGAGGAGGCACATAAGAGTAAGCTGAGTTTTCACCCAGGAGCCACCAAGATGTATCAAGATTTGAAGAAGATGTTTTGGTGGCACAAGATGAAGAAAGAGGTCGTGGAGTATGTTCTATCATGTTTGGTTTGTCAGAAAGCTAAGATAGAGCATCAAAAGCCCGCAGGGTTGTTACAGTCTTTGGACATCTCAGAATGGAAATGGGATAGTATAGCGATGGATTTTGTGGTTGGATTACCATGAACTCCGAAGAAGTTTGATGCGATTTGGGTTATCATTGATAGGTTAACAAAGTGTGCTCACTTCTTACCTATTGGTGAGAGTTACAGTCTTGAGAAATTGACCCAGATCTACATCAAGGAAATAGTGAGGTTGCACGGTGTGCCGTCAAGTATCGTCTCCGATCGAGATCCTAGGTTTACATCTAGATTTTGGAGACAGTTACACAATGCTTTGGGAACAAAGTTGAGGATGAGTTATTCTTATCATCCTCAAACGGATGGATAGTCAGAGAGAACAATTCAATCATTGGAAGATCTTTTAAGAGCCTGTGTGTTGGAACATGTCGGTAGTTGGGATTAATTTCTACCTTTGATTGAGTTCACATACAATAACAGTTTCCACAATAGTATCGTGATGGCACCGTATGAGGCTTTGTATGGAAGAAAATGCAGGACTCCATTGTGTTGGTGTGAGACTGGTGAGAGCCAAGTGTTAGGTCCTGATATGGTACAGCAAACCACAGAGCAAGTCAGGAAGATAAGAGAGAAAATGAAGGAAGCGCATGATAGGCAAAGGAGCTACAGTAACAAGAGGATGAGACCCTTAGAGTTCCAAGAAGGTGATCACATGTTCTTGAGAGTCACTCCGAAGACCGAAATTGGCAGAGCTATAAAGTCTAAAAAGCTCACTCCCCGATTCATTGGACCATTTCAGATTCTTTGATGAATTGGTCCAGTAGCTTACCAGATGGCCTTACCGCCTAACTTTTCCAACCTTCATGATGTCTTTCACGTTTCCCAGTTGAGAAAATATTACCCAAATCCTTCTCATGTAATTGAGCCAGAGTCAGTACAACTCCGAGAGAATCTAGAATATGAGGCTTTACCGTCTAAGATTGCAGATAGAAGGATTAAAGAACTTCGTGGTCAACATATTCCCCTGGTCAAGGTCATATGGGATAGTGTCACAGGAGATACTACTTGGGAGCGTGAGGCAGACATTCAGCAGCAGTACCCCCATTTGTTTTCAGGTATGTAAATTCCGAGGACGGAAATTCTTTTGAAGGGGTAGAAATGTAAATCATTTATTTTATGCATGGTTAATGTATGAGGGTTAGGGTTAGAACTTGTATTATATATTTGGGATGTGTTTTGAGGCATAGAGACCCTTTCTTGGCAAGCATGCAACCTTTTTGAGTGAGTTTGAACGTAGAAACAAAATTAGGGTTTCTCGGTTAGCATCTTTGAGACATCTGAGTGTGAAATAATAATTTTGGAGTTAGGAATGATATTAGGTCTTTTTGATGGTTTGAGGTTGTTTATTAGGTCTTGATGAGCCTATATCTCAAATTTGAGGTCAATCGGATGTCGAACGGGTCTAGAACGCAAATAAACACAAACCGAGCGTTTTGTGATCGATTAATTAATTGAGAGTCGGAATAGTGAATTAGGTCGGGCCTGAGTACAATAGGTCTTAGGAGTAACCTAAAATAATACAAAAGAATATCCTAATAGTAGGTTACATGGGAAAATGCGGAAGAAAATACCCGGTTGTACTGACAGGGCAACATGCGGCAACATGTGTGGATGACACATGTCACAATTGGACACGTGTCACTAAGAGGGAGGTTTTATGGGTGTGGCTGACACCAAGAGACACTTGGACTCCACTACTCTAACTTAGAGACACCTAACCATCACTAACCCACCCAAATTAATCTCCTAATGACACCTAGCCTAACATGCATGCACTTGACTAAATCAAGCCACTTAAGTCATCTAAACCAAAACCAAGACATTAGCTAAGTGAAATAAGAGTGATCAGACTTCACTTTCTTCTCACTTTCACCCAGCATGAGAAAGAAGAGTGGAGAAGAAAATTCCCAAAGACCAAGACAACCATTGCTGAAAGCTTAAAGCCTAGTGGAACAGCTTCTGTAAATCCCTCACTATACCTTCATCCACCGTTGGATCTTGCTCAAATTTAATAGAGAGTTATAGGTTGATATTAGTTCATATCCAATGGTCGAAATTGTTCTATCATCCCTAGAGTGAGAGTTATCCAGCCTAGAATTTGGAGTTGAGTTCAACTCGGGTAGCTCCAAACCAGTCACCTTGAGAGGATCATCCTAGGTTCATACACCGTTGGATCAAGCAGAATTTTTTGTAGAAGGTAAAGGAAAGGTAGATCTTTAATATCACCGTTCCCTTTTGTAGACAAATGTCTGGAGTGTGATATATGAGGCCAAATCAGTGACGGATTTTGGGGTGTTTGCTACAGATTTTGAGTTTCTTACTTTGTGTCTTTCAAAATGTGATGTTTAGGTGGGATATAGGAGATTCAGGGGCCTCGTTCAGTGTGAGACAGATTCAAGAGGAGTCAGGTAGGAATGACCTCGTAGCGTTTCCGAGGTCGTACGTTCTTCAGGTGGGGGAAAGAAATTATTTAACGTCGGAAACGACACGGTGACGTTTAATTCGATAATGGCGTAGGGCGACCTAAACCCTACATGATTGCGAGTAAAGGACAATGTCCATATCACGCTGGGGACTATTTAGTAGTACCCGTTATGATATTGAGATTGTGCGTTTATTGCCATTTCGTTTATTATATAATATTTTATTATTTTTATGATTGCCTGCTTGGATGATTTGACTGGTTGAATTGATGTTGATAACTGTTGGATGATGATGTTATGAGTTGTGATTATTTTATAAATATGATATATTATTATTTTATTAGATTTTGATAATGATTATTAGTTTGGAAATGATGATTTTATGACATGTTAGTAATGATGATGCTATGACATGATGATATTATGGTATGATGTGATGAGTGTTATAATTGTGATTAGAGATTGAGTAAATGATAAGTTATATTGAGTCGTGAGGATGTATTTGGGAATTCATGTTATATGTGTTAGTAGTGCCTAACTGGGATGATTCCTGAGATATGATGATAATGAGATTGATGATATGAGATTTTATTGAGGTTACCTATGAGATTAGGATGAGCGGTTAGGGCACTAGGGGGTGACCTGAAACATGGTTTGTGATATGGTGGACCTGAAACATGGTCGTGTGGAACTGAAACATGGTCATGTGGGGTCTATGCCTCAGAGGGAGAATTCTCGGGGATAGGCTAACGGCGACCCTATCAGACATGATTTCATTTTAGTTGCAGCTATAGTTCATGCGTTACACAAGCACCCTGGTTGGGGTTTAGAGGCGTGCACCGGATTGTGCAGCTATAGTGCCATTACTTTACATGGGCATCCTCCATCCGCGGATGAGGGTGTACGACGGGGACTTTGGGACGTGTCGATTTTATTGATGTGATATTCGGATATGGCCGATACCTGATGAGATGATTCATACAGCATTTACATTGCATCATGACGGAGGGTAGAGGAAAGATCCTAGATGTGGATTGAGGATGATTGTGTCATATATATACTCTTGGAGACGGATGTTTAGTGTGCCGTTATTTAATTAAATGTTGCTAAACCCTTTCCATGTTTGACGTTATATTGTTTCTTATCCGTTTTCTTCTTGTTGTTGGGTATGTTTTATTTATGTGATCGTTATAAGAAGACTTGGTGGAGGGCCAGCTATGGAGGAACTAGATGGAACCCCTTATGAGCCAGATGCTGGAGGACGAGCAGTGGACCCGAGTAGTTGAGTAGAGAGGCTACGGCCAGTGCGTCATGTTGAGGCGTTTTATCTTTTGTTGTTTATATCAGTTTGTATCTATTGGGATCCTACTGAAGGGATTCCCTCTACTGTACTGCATCAGGATATGATGTGTATATGTTATGCATGTGTGTATATATGTTGTTTATATTTTAAGTTCGAATTTTTTCGCCGTTTTAATATATACGCTTAACGATAATAACACGATTAGATCCTAAATATTATGGGTTTTCTTTAATGGGACGTCGGGGTGTCTCACTCCCCGGATCCCATACGGCCATCTATCGCAGGCCGGTTGGTGAACTGAAAGGAAACGTGGAAGAGGGGCCACAGCAGCGAGTGCAGACAGTAGGAATGGTCCGAGTGTCACTACCACCCCCTTGGTACTATCTACAAGTGTTGGTGCAGAGGGGACAACTTCATGAGCACCCACCCTTAGGAGTGCCACTTCCAGGAGTTGAGCTAGCTTCACCTATTGAAGAGGATCCGGAGGAATATCCTGAGGAGTACCTTGAAGGCGAGACGGAAGATCACGTCCATTATGACGACGACATTGACGATGTGCCAGAGTATGTGCATGACGACGATCCTAATTTTGATGATTCTGACTCCCCCAATGAGGGCGGAGAAGTGGTGGATGCGTCGCCGGGGAACTCCTCAGGGAGCGGGAGTGTTCAGACTAGCCCTTTTCACAGCTATTAGCTGTAGACCAGCTTAGGGGTGTCCTTTTTTGGAATAGTGTATCCTGGTCCGACTGTATTTGGCTTCATAGAGCCACGGTATTTTGATTTGTGCTTTCGGACCTTCCCCCGTTTTGATTTATCTTGCTTATAGCTTTTCCCTTTTATGTTTTGTATTATCAATGACCGGTACTATAAGGCCCTGACCTTTTGTAATATATATATATATATATATATATATATATATATATATATATATATATATATATATATATATATATATATAAAGTTACAACTGCCACTGCTTAGATATTTATGTTGTTCATGTATCATGTTCTGAGTGTTCATCTACTCTTTAAATAAATAAATATATATATATATATATATATATATATATATATATATGCATATAATCACCATTTTGAGAATATTTAATTATTAAGAGAATGTTATTTTCCGAAAGTAACCAGCATTTTAATCAGTTTTATTTTCCGCAACGGGTAACCATGTGGCTCCCAAGTTGGGGTGTTACATTAGTGGTATTTGTAACAGCCCGTCTTTAGTTACGTTATTTAACCGGTTAAAATATAATTACACATATGATTAATTAGTTTATTTGGATGTTTGTTAATTTTGTTATGTGGTTTAGTTTGAGTAATTAAATTACTCTCTTCAAATTATTTTATTGGGTGCGTTAGCACTGACTTATTTCAGTGGATGCACACTTACTAGATAATAAGTTACATTATTGTCACTATTACTACCAATACAGAAAAATATTTTAAATAATATGTTTAAGAGAAAAGCATTTTTATATTTTCATTCAATTTAATTTTAGAGTTGAAAATAAACTGGTTTGACCTTAATCGGAGATTAAATTTTGGACCGAGTATTTTCTTAGTTGATCAGTCCAACTATTAATCTTTACTCTAATTTGAATTTCGAAAACGTATATCTATCAATCTTTATTTTTAAATTCCAGAAAGTAAAAACATGTTTATTTTAGGCTTAATATTTTATCACTCATTTTGTACCTATTAACTAAACACTATATTTGGTAGGATTAGTGGCACGGCAATTGCTAAATAGTGACACCTCCACTTTTAAAAATTTTGCCGCATACTAAGAACAGAACACCTCTTGCTTGCCTACGCCATGTATGTTGACCAATTACTAACTACTAGATTGCAGAAGTATGATAAAAAGTTCTTCTTATCTATATATATATATATATATATATATATATATATATATATATATATATATATATATATTACTTAACTATATATTACTTCACGCCTAAGGAAGAAAGAATAAGACAATTTGAAGGAAAGTTTTCTTATCTATATGTATATATATATTTACTACTTCACGCCTCAGAAAGAAAGAATAAGAAAGTTTGAAGGAAAGAAAATAATAAGTTAGAGAGAGAGAGAGAGAGACCGTGAGAAGAACAAAAATTCCGGAGAGAGTTCCGGTCAATCCGTTCATCCTATCAAAATTCTGATTATACCGCTGTGATCCTCACGATGTCTACTTCATTATCCTATCTTTCTTTTCTTGATTAGGCTAAGGAAAGCCTATGTCCTTTTCATGCCTAAATGCCGTCGGCGACGGTATTGAGGTTATCTTTCAATTCATTTATCGGTTTCCAATTCCGTCTTCAGATTTGGGTTACACGTAACGTGTGCTTCACAATGATGTGTTCAGGTGAATTTTTGGAGCCCCGGAGGGTGTAGAACGGTGCGTGGCAGATTTGAGGTAATTTAGGGAGTGTCCGTTTCGTTGCCCCAGAGCTAGCCTACGACATTCCAGGTGGGGGAAAGAAATTATTTAACGTCGGAAACGGCGCGGTTACATTTAATTAGATAATGGTGTAGGGCGACCCATACCCTACATGAGAGCGAGTAATGGACAATGTCTATACCACATTAGGGACTACTTAGTGGTACCGATGATGATATAGAAATTGTGCGTTTATCGTCATGTTTGACTGGTTGATGTGAAAGTGATACTTGTTTATACTTATTATATTTCTTATCATTATTATTATCATAATTATTATTTTAATATTACTACTGATGGGATGATGATGATTATTATTATTATTATTATTATGATTGTTGTTGTTGTTGTTGTTGTTGTGATTATCATTATTATTATGATGATAGAATGAGTGTAATGATTGTACTTAGAGGATTGAGTAAATCATAAGTTATATGAGACACGAAGATGTATTTGGGGATTGCATACTATATGAGATAGCAGTGCCTAACAGAGATAAGTATCGTGATATGAGGACGAGAGTGATGAGATGAGATTATTTTGAGGTTATCTATGAGATTATGATGACCGGTTAGGGCACTAGGGGGTGACCTGAAACATGGTCTGTGATATGAGGGACCTGAAACATGGTTGAGTGGACCTGGAACATGGTCGATTGGGGTCTATGCATCGGAAGGAAAATTCCCGGGGATAGGCTAACGGCGGACCGTCCAGAGATGATTTCATTTTAGTCGCAGCTATAGTTCATGCATTGCATGAGCATCCTGGATTGTGGTCCAGAGGTGTGCACCGGGTTGTGCGTCTATAGTGCCATTGCTTTGCGTGGGCACTCTCCATCCGCGGACGAGGGTGTGCGCCGGGGACTCTGGGACGTGTCGATTATATTGTTGTGATATCCGGATATGGCCGATACCTGAAGAGATTATTCATACAGCATTTGCATTACATCATGATGGAGGGTAGAGGAAAGATTATAGATGTGGATTGAGGATGATTATGTTATATATATTTATACTGGGGAGACGGATGTTTAGTGTGCCGTTATTTAATTAAATGTTGCTAAACCATTTCCACGTTTGATGTTATATGGTTTCTTATCCCTATATTCTCTATGTTACATATGTTTCTTTTTGTGATCGTGATGAGAAGATCCTAAGGGGGAGCTAGCTATAGAGGAACTTGATGGGACCTCGTATGCGCCAGACGTTGGTGGACTAGCAGTGGATCCTCATAGTTGAGTACGGAGTCTATGGCCAGTGCGTCTCATCTCTTTAGGATGTTGTTTTTATTTTCTGTTTGATTATCAGTTTTGTACATTTTGGGATCCGACTGACGGGATTCCCTCTATTGTACTGTATCAGGATTTGAGATGTATATATTATGTATGTATGTTATGTTTTAAATTTTTCCGTTGTTTTAATATAATCGCTTAAACGATAATAACGAAATTAGGTCTTAATATTTTGGGTTTTCTTTAATGGGACGTCGGGGCGTCTCATTTAGTGGTATCAGAGCAGTTCGGTTCTGAATCGGACTGTGAGTACTATGATTAGGGTGAACTGGCCATTTAGTTGAATCCACATCGGATAACAACTATGCTTAGAAGTTGGGTAATGAGTCCGACGCGACATCTCTATGGCATATAGTATTTATATTCCAGTTTTATGTAGTATTATATGTCATATTGATGGGGGCTAATGATTTCTTTTAACAGGATCATGGCTCGAGGCTGAGGTCGAGGACGTGGCAGACGGGGTGGTGGTAGAGCGATAGAGGGTGTAGAGGATGAGCCCCATCGGCCAGAGGCAGGGATTGGAGGTGGAGGAGAGTCCTCCGAGACTCTTCGGACTATTCGCGAGTTAGCATCCATTCTGTTGCAGCAGGCGCAGCAGAATGCTCAGAGGGTACAGAGAGAGGCAGAGCTACAGGAGCAGCATGATAGGAGGATAGCCGCCGATGCTGAGGACGCAGGATTGGCTACCTTTCTCAAAGGTAAGCCACCACAGTTTGGTGGAGAGTATGATCCAGAGCGAGCAGAGTGGTGGATTCAGGAGCTCGAGAAGATCTTTGATACTATGAGATGTAGAGATGATAGGAAGGTGACCTATGCCGCCTTTATGATGACCGGAGGGGCTGAGTCATGGTGGAGAGGCAAGAGGAGATTACTAGAGGCTGAGGGCAGACTCATCAGTTGGGAGCTGTTCAGAGAGTGTTTCTTTGAGAAGTACTTCCCGCGATTGGTTAGACGCGAGAAGGAGAGAGAGTTCATGAGTCTCCAGCAGGGAGACAAGTCTGTTGGTGATTACGCAGCTAGATTTGAGGCCCTGATACAGTTTTCTGAGTACTACCAGAGGTTTCCGGATGAGGACTGGATGTGTCGGAGATTCGAGGAGGGTTTACGGCATGAGTTGAGGAGGGCTATAGTACCCTTGGATATTCTGAGCTTTCCAGAGATGGTGGAGAGGGCCAATGCTATTGAGAGCATGGACAGGAGGCAGGCTGCAGAGCAGAGACAGCAGCGTAGTGGGGGTCCTATCAGAGCAGGTCAGCAGTGGAGAGGTGATGGAGGTTCTCAGTGGAGGAGAGGACCATACGTTAGATGACACGGACTCGGCAAGTGTACCGGTTCGTTGCAAGTAATAAAAACGGTAAGACCGGATATCGTTCTCAGGGATCGTGGACAATTACCACTTCGCAAATTTGACTACTATCTAGGCGATCGAATTTTGGATTGAAGGTTGTTCTAACATCTAGCAAACAAACAAGAAGAAAATATTTTTGTTCTTTTTGGATTTTTCTCAAACAGTTGATGTGAAAACAGAAAGGTGAATAACAATGAGATAGAATTGCTAGGGTTAGACTAAGCTAATCCTCCCTTGATTGTTATGAAATGATAACTAACACAATTCCTACTTCACTTATGACAATCGAATCTTTTCTAATATACTCAAGCCTAATGTCTTAGGTGCATTGAGCCTAAAATCTCAAATTAAACCCTAATGTCTTAGGTGGATTAATGAGAGAAATTGCATTAAGAACAAGATTCATAAGATTGCAAGCAGCCAACACCTATGTCTAGATTCTTGGACTACTTGGCATATAATTCATGAGCATGCTTTAACATCAACCTTTCAATTGTCTATTAAAGCAACTAATCATTCCTAAGATGATCAAGCCTAGGAAAGCATTAAGCATAGAATTATATACTCACAAAGAAGAAGGAAACTGTATTAAAATCAAATCATTTTTACAACCAAGTTCAGATAGCAATAGTCTAACCCCAACAAAGGGGAGTTTAGCTACGCATAATTGAAGATAAAACAAAAGAGAGAATTACAGAGATGAACAAAGGAGAGAGCTCCATGGAATGATGCACACAGCCACAGCAGCAGAGGATTTTTCTTTAGGGTTTTCTCCCCTTTATTCTTCTGTTCTGCTCAGTTCTTTTATTACTCGTGGCCGGTCACGGCCGTGACAGCCATCACGGCCAGGCCGTGATGGTTTCTGACTTGGCACCGCTTCATTTTCTGATTCATCACGGCCGTGATACTCATCACGGCTAGGCCGTGATCCTTTCTGACTTTTCCAACAAACAGGTCATGGCCGTGATAGCCATCACGGCTAGGCCGTGATCTTCTCTGACTTTTCCAACTGATTCATCACGGCCGTACTATCCATCACGGCTAGGCCGTGATCGTCTCTGACTTTTGGAGATCTGGCACAGCTGACACGTCACGGCCGTGATAGCCATCACGGCTAGGCCGTGATCGTCTCTGACTTTTGGATCAATTCTTTCTTCAGCTACTGCTCCCTCACGGCCGTGAGGACCATCACGGCTAGGCCGTGATACTCTCTGCTTGGCTCAATTTCTTATCTTTCAAAGCTCTAAGTCATCCAAGCTTCATACTTGCTAATTCTTGGGCATTTAATCATGAATATCTGCAAAACAACACACAATACCACCTTATCCGTTCCAAAGGAAAAACTAAACAAAATAAACACTAAAATGGCCTAGCTATATGCAAATGCATGCGGAAATGTACATGGAAAATGAGGTGAAATCACACTCATCAAATCACCCCAAGCTTAAGACTTTGCTTGTCCTCAAGCAAAAACCAAGGCCATAAGATCAAAATAAACAAAGCATGGATAGTGAACTAAGAACCCGAGTAAAATGATCCAAGCAACAGGCATTCAATTATTTCAGCAAGAGACAATCAATTCAAGTCCAATTAGGGGCTTAGTTTCCTAGACTCACAATCTCACTGATTCGGGCACTCTATCTCACTTGAAGCTCACCCCAAGCTTGTTCATTTGCTTGGCTCTCTTTCTTGCCTCACTCACTCAAGTGTTAAGGGAATATGACATTTCACTCCATTTTCCTCAAAGAATGATTCCTACCATAAGCTTGACTATCAACCACATCTTCACTTTATTAATGAAAAACATCTAAGAATCAAGAGGTCTTATTCTTTGGTGTAATGGGGCCATGGGATCAATTTTCAGGTGGGGATTTCAAGAACAGGAAATTTCAAAAGGCAATACAAACAACCAAGCATTGCAAAGCACGACCTTCTAAAATACCTTTCTTTGGGTTTCAGTTTACTCTTCCACCATTCTTTCATTTTTTTTTTCTTTTTCTTTTTACTTCTCATTCCTTTTTGTCATCCCCTTCCCCTTCCCCATTTTTTTTTTTTTTTTTTTTTTACTGAAGAAGGGGAGATTTTGCAATTCAAGAGAAGTAATATTTTTAGATTCCTTTTTTCTTTTCATCATCCCAAACTTTCAACTACATTTTCCAACCCATTTTTGCGCAGTACTTTAGAAGGTCCCTCATAAGTATATTTAACACAACATTTCAGGGAACCAAGAAAAGTATGTTATTCATTCAGGCTCAAAATTGGGCAACTAAGGGTAGCATTTACACATTCAAAGCTCAGAAGGCCGGAAAAAATACCTATTGCCTCAATCATTTTCAAAAATGTTTCCAAATATTTTCTAGTTTCGAAATGGTTTCAAGTCAAGTTCTAGAGAAAAACAGTCCAAGAGGAAAACACTCTACACAAAGAACGGGGGCAGATTTAGTGAGTGCCCCCTAATGGCTCAAAAGCTCACATTCATCAGTTCAAGAACCAGTGAGAACACAAATCCATAGAAACACATGCTAATCATCAACTATCCAAGAACATCTCAAGCATATTTAATGAAGCCATATCACAAGAATAGAAAATCAGGGTCCAAAATTCACTATCACAGAAAAATTGGCACTTAGCTCTTACTATCATATGCTCAATCTAAGCAGGGGTAACCGAATCATGCGATCATGCAACTTAAGCCTATATGAATGCAATATTTACAATGCAAGAAAAGAAGAGTACCCCTACCCCAAGCTTAAAGACTTACATTGTCCTCAATGTAAATAATTAAGCTTAGAGAGGGGAGAAAACTGGAACAACTCACAAGGTGGTAGTGGTGCTGAATCACATGCTTTCTGGTTTTGTTTCCTCTTGCCCTTCTTCTCCTCCTTCCTTCAACATCTGGAATCACTCAACAAACTATTAACAAACCTCTTGAGCTTCTCAAATTATTCAAGAGGGGAAGTCAAAAACAAAAGAGAAGATGAAAATTATATAAAAAAATAAAGATTGGGTTGCCTCCCAATAAGCGCTTCTTTAACGTCACTAGCTTGACGAGTAGATACTTCCTTCATTAACCGGGATCTGCTGGACATAGAATTGCAAGAGCACTTTTCTTCCATGAAACTCCTGTAAAGAGCTGATTTTTCTTAAAAGGCCAACAACTGTGCTTCTGCTTTGCCTTTTTCGCTCCGGCCTCTTGCCCTTTTTCTTACTCCTTCCTGGTGGAGGTTCTGTTTTCACAAGATGAGCAGGACCAACTTCCTCACCAACTGATGCATCATTTGTTTTGCATAGCTTTAGATTTGCTTTCAAGTTGGGCTTTTCCTTCTTCTCTGGAATAGAGGGGTGGTGTTGATGTGCAATGACTTCCTTATCTACTGTGTCCACCACTTCCATGCGGAAACACTCCTCTTCCTTGCTCGTGCGATGCATAGCTTCCAATACATTGAAAGTTACTTCCTCTTTTTGCACTCTGAATTTCAACCGGCCTTTTTCCACATCTATCAAAGCCCGACCAGTTTGCCGAAAAAGGTCTCCCTAGTATGAGTGGAACTTCAAGATCCTCCTCCATGTCTAAAACCACAAAGTCTCATTGGAAAAGATTAATTTATCCACCTTCACCAACAAATCCTCCACAACACCATAGGGATATGTAATGGAGCGGTCTGCACAATTGAAGAGAAATTCCTGTTGGTTTTACCTCACCAATTCCCAGCTTTTTGAAAATGGACAACGGCATAAGGTTGACACTTGCGCCTAGATCGCACAATGCTCTCCTAATGTTCACATGACCAATAGTGCATGGGATAGTGAAGCTACCCGGTCCTTCATCTTTACTTGGTAGCTTCCTCTCAATTATAGCACCGCACTCTTCATGAAGCATCACTGTCTCCTCCTTCCACCTTCTTTTGTTTGTAAGGATCTCTTTCATGAATTTTGCGTAGGAAGGCATCTCATTGTAGAGCTTCAAAGAAACGGGATGTTGATTTGTAGCTTTTTGAATACATCCAGGAACTTAGAAAACTCGCTGATCTTTTGCCTCTTTCTTCAACCGTTGGGGGTACGGGATTCTGAAATATGGGGGCAGCTCCTTGGGATTATCAGCCTCTTCCAGAATCTGTCTTTTAGTCTTCTTCTTCGCAAATTCTTCATCAACTAATTTCTCCTTCTGTGGTTTTTCAGCTTCTACACCGGTAGGAATAGAGGTAGTATCTTGGGGATTTCTGGGTTCTTCATTGTTTACCTCTTCAAATTGTACCTTATCATCTCTAGCTCCTCTTGCCTCTACTTCTCCTTCTCTTTCTTATGGATTTAATACTCTCCCACTTCTTGTGATAATTGCCATGCAACCTTCCTTCGGATTCTTCTCTGTATCTCCTGGGAATTGTCCTTGAGGTCTTTCTGCCATTTGCTTTGCCAACTGTCCTATCTGGTGCTCAATATTTTTGATGGAGGCATTTTGATTCTTCATAGTCTCTTGAGTGGCTTGCATGAACTGGCCTAGAATGCTCTCCAATTTGCTTGAACTCTCTTGAGGAGGCTTTGCTTGAGTAGTTGAACTTTGCCCTTGTCTCCAACTAAAGTTGGGATGATTGCGCCACCCCGGATTGTAGGTGTTGGAGTAGGGATCATTTCTAGGCCCTTGGTTGCCCATATAGTTTACCTCTTCTTGTCCCGAGCTTCCAACCACGTTGATCTCACAATTTCCATTTGCATGGTTGCCTCCACAGAAATCACACACTGAGGCACCTTGAACTTGAACAGCTTGTACTTGAGAGTTCTGCAGTTGAACCGACCCCAGTTGTTTGGTAAGAATAGCCATTTGTGCTTTGAGGGCACCAATTTCATCCAGCTCTAGAACACCTCTATTGACCATTGACCGAGAACTAGGCATTTGATAGTCATTGTTAGCCATGTTCTCAATCAAGTTCTTTGCTTCTTCCGGTGTCTTCTGACTCAATGTACCTCCTGCAGCCGCTTCAATCATACTTCTTGAGTTCCTGTTGAGCCCATTAACAAAAGTTGCAACCTGCTGCCATGTCTCTAGTTCATGATTTGGACAAGCTGTGAGTAAGGACTTGAACCTCTCCCAGGCTTCATATAGTGAATCACCATCCCTCTGTGCAAAGGCATTGATCTCTGACCTCAGCTTAATCATTCTTGACGGAGGGAAAAACCGAGATAAAAACTTGCTGACCAAGTCGTTCCAGGTGATGATGCTTCCATGAGGATGAGATTGAAGCCATGCCTTGGCTCTATCCCTCAAAGAGAAAGGGAAAAGCCTTAACCGAATGGCCTCATCGGAAGCTCCATTTAACTTGATGGTGTCACACAGCTCAATGAAGGTACCAATGTGAGCATGAGGATCTTCACTCTCCAATCCTCCAAATTGGTTTTGCTGCACAAGGTGGAGGAGTGAGGCCTTGATTTCGAAATTATTGCAGGCCACTGCAGGTCTCACAATTGGAGTTCCACATCTATCAACTCTAGGGGAAGTGTAGTCCCCCATTGTTCTCCTTGGTGCGTTCTCTTCTGCCATGGTGACAATTGCTATTTCAATTTGTGGTTCTTGCACACTGGGTAACTCAACTTGCTGCTCTTGTCTACTAGAAGATGCTCTTTCTCTGTTCTGTCTTGCCTTGGTTCTCTTTCTATTCCTTCTGCAGAGTCTCTCGATCTCAGGTTCGAATTGGAGTTCACATGGGTCGATTGTACCTCGCATACACTGAACAAACGGAGTAGCACAGAACAAACAGAAAAACAGCACTTGCAGAAATTCACAGCAGAGATACAGAAATTAAGAACGAAAAACACAGTAGGAAAACAGTAAAAAAATAAAATGCCTAAATTAGGAGTCCCCTTTGGTACTCGTGATATTGGCACACCGATCCCCGGCAACGGCGCCAAAAACTTGACACGGACTCGGCAAGTGTACCGGTTCGTTGCAAGTAATAAAAACGGCAAGACCGGATATCGTTCTCAGGGATCGTGGACAATTACCACTTCGCAAATTTGACTACTATCTAGGCGATCGAATTTTGGATTGAAGGTTGTTCTAACATCTAGCAAACAAACAAGAAGAAAATATTTTTGTTCTTTTTGGATTTTTCTCAAACAGTTGATGTGAAAACAGAAAGGTGAATAACAATGAGATAGAATTGCTAGGGTTAGACTAAGCTAATCCTCCCTTGATTGTTATGAAATGATAACTAACACAATTCCTACTTCACTTATGACAATCGAATCTTTTCTAATATACTCAAGCCTAATGTCTTAGGTGCATTGAGCCTAAAATCTCAAATTAAACCCTAATGTCTTAGGTGGATTAATGAGAGAAATTGCATTAAGAACAAGATTCATAAGATTGCAAGCAGCCAACACCTATGTCTAGATTCTTGGACTACTTGGCATATAATTCATGAGCATGCTTTAACATCAACCTTTCAATTGTCTATTAAAGCAACTAATCATTCCTAAGATGATCAAGCCTAGGAAAGCATTAAGCATAGAATTATATACTCACAAAGAAGAAGGAAACTGTATTAAAATCAAATCATTTTTACAACCAAGTTCAGATAGCAATAGTCTAACCCCAACAAAGGGGAGTTTAGCTACGCATAATTGAAGATAAAACAAAAGAGAGAATTACAGAGATGAACAAAGGAGAGAGCTCCATGGAATGATGCACACAGCCACAGCAGCAGAGGATTTTTCTTTAGGGTTTTCTCCCCTTTATTCTTCTGTTCTGCTCAGTTCTTTTATTACTCGTGGCCGGTCACGGCCGTGACAGCCATCACGGCCAGGCCGTGATGGTTTCTGACTTGGCACCGCTTCATTTTCTGATTCATCACGGCTGTGATACTCATCACGGCTAGGCCGTGATCCTTTCTGACTTTTCCAACAAACAGGTCACGGCCGTGATAGCCATCACGGCTAGGCCGTGATCTTCTCTGACTTTTCCAACTGATTCATCACGGCCGTACTATCCATCACGGCTAGGCCGTGATCGTCTCTGACTTTTGGAGATCTGGCACAGCTGACACGTCACGGCCGTGATAGCCATCACGGCTAGGCCGTGATCGTCTCTGACTTTTGGATCAATTCTTTCTTCAGCTACTGCTCCCTCACGGCCGTGAGGACCATCACGGCTAGGCCGTGATACTCTCTGCTTGGCTCAATTTCTTATCTTTCAAAGCTCTAAGTCATCCAAGCTTCATACTTGCTAATTCTTGGGCATTTAATCATGAATATCTGCAAAACAACACACAATACCACCTTATCCGTTCCAAAGGAAAAACTAAACAAAATAAACACTAAAATGGCCTAGCTATATGCAAATGCATGCGGAAATGTACATGGAAAATGAGGTGAAATCACACTCATCATTAGACCAGGACAGAGCACTCAGACATCTGTACCATCAGTACCAGTTACCAGAGAGGGCCAGCAGCAGAGGGCCCCAGTGTGTTTCAGATGCGGAGGCCCACATTATATCAGGGATTGTACAGATAGATCTGGTTTCTACATCTGTGGCAAACCAGGTCATTTTGATAGGGATTGTAGACAGAGAGCGATACAGCAGCAGCCAGCAGCCGATAGAGGAGCTGGTAGTTTCAAAGGAGTCAGTGGTTTCAGAGAAGGTGCTGGGAGAGGGGTTCCGGCAGCGGGACGACAGACGGCCAGACCTCAGGCCACAGGGAGAGTGTTTACAGTGAGAGGATCTTAGTCCTCTCAATCTGCAGATCTTATTCAAGGTATGTGTTTAATATCTGGCAGACTCTCGTCTGTGTTGTTTGATTCAGGCGCTACACATTCTTTTGTGTCCCATGAGTGTGTAGATCATTTACATTTGCCCGTTTCTCAGCTACCATATACTTTGACAGTGTCCACTCCTACCAGTGATCCTTTGATCACTATGTCTGTTTGCTTACAGTGTCCTATAGTTGTTGAAAATAGGGCATTCCTAGTAGATCTCATCTGTTTGCCTATGCAGCAGATAGACGTTATTCTGGGCATGGATTGGCTTTCGGCTAACCATGTAGTGCTAGACTGTGCCCGAAAGACTTTATCTTTTATTGAGCCTTCTAGCATAGTATCTGCCAATGAAGGAGCAACTATGAGGGGTTGCGGTTCTCAGCAGTATGTGATGCTTTTCTCTTTGGAAGCTAAGGAGACTTCGAGTATAGATTCTCTGCCTATTGCTAGAGAGTTTCCTGAGGTTTTCCCTCCTGATGTTCCTGGTTTGCCACCATAGAGGGAGGTGGAGTTTGCTATAGATCTCATACCAGGGGCTGGACCTATTTCAGTAGCTCCTTATCGGATGTCACCAGTAGAGTTGGCAGAGTTGAAGAAACAGCTGGATCACATGATGAAGAAGGAATTCATCAGACCGAGTGTTTCGCCTTGGAGAGCACCAGTATTGTTTGTCAAGAAAAAGGATGGGAGTTCTAGGTTGTGTACGGATTATAGGCAGTTGAATAAAGTTACAATCAAGAACAAATATCCGTTGCCTAGGATAGATGATTTGATGGATCAGTTGAAAGGAGCTTCGGTGTTTTCCAAGATAGATTTAAGATCAGGATACCATCAGATTAGGGTGAAGAAGGAGGATGTACCTAAGGCCTCTTTTAGGACAAGGTATGGACACTATGAGTACCTAGTTATGCCTTTTGGCGTAACTAATGCTCCAGCGGTGTTCATGGATTACATGAATAGAATTTTTAGACTGTTCCTTGACAAGTTTGTTGTAGTGTTTATAGATGATATTCTTATCTACTCCCATAGTCGGGAAGAACACGAGGAACACCTGAGAGTGGTGTTACAGGTGTTGAGAGATAGGCAGTTGTATGCTAAGCTATCCAAGTGTGAATTTTGGTTAGAGGAAGTACAGTTTCTAGGGCATGTAATCAACAAGAAGGGATAGCTGTTGATCCAGTTAAGGTAGAGGCCGTGATTAAATGGGAGAGTCCTAAGTCAGTGAGTGAGGTGAGGAGTTTTCTAGGATTAGCCGGGTATTACAGGAGGTTCATTGAGGGTTTCTCGAAGATTGCATTACCTATGACGCAGTTAACGAGAAAAGGTACGGCGTTTGTTTGGACAGAGAAGTGTGAAGAGAGTTTTCAGAAGCTAAAGGAGAAGTTGACTACATCTCCTGTGCTAACGTTGCCAGATCCATTAGGACAGTTTGACGTATATTGTGACGCGTCATATCAAGGATTGGGTTGTGTTTTGATGCAAGAGGGAAGAGTTGTGGCTTATGCTTCCCGACAATTGAGAGTTCATGAAAGGAATTACCCAACCCATGATCTGGAGTTAGCAGCCATAGTGTTCGCATTAAAGATATGGCGACACTATCTCTATGGAGTTACGTTTAATGTGTTTAGTGATCACAAGAGTTTAAAGTATTTGTTTGATCAGAAGGAGCTGAACATGAGACAACGTAGATGGATGGAATTCATTAAGGACTATGAGTTTGATCTTCAATACCATCCAGGAAAGGCTAATGTTGTGGCAGATGCACTAAGTCGGAAATCTTTGCACGTATCCGCAATGATGGTGAAAGAGATGGAGTTGCTTGAACAGTTTAGAGATTTGAACCTAGGTATGGATCTGATGGAGGATAGAATATGTTTAAGTATGATCACCATCAGTAGTGAGTTTTTGAAGGACCTTAAGATTAAGCAGGGTCAGGATGAATATTTGGTAGATGTGGATCGAGGTATAGATGAGGGTAAAGTTTCAGAGTTTAGGAGAGGATCAGATGGAGTGTTAAGGTTTAAGGATCGTATATGTGTGCCAGAGAACTTAGAGATTAGGAATATGATCTTAGAGGAGGCACATAAAAGCAAGCTGAGTTTCCACCCAGGAGCCACCAAGATGTACCAAGATTTGAAGAAGATGTTTTGGTGGCCAAGGTTGAAGAAAGAAGTGGCGGAATATGTTCTATCATGTTTGGTATGTCAGAAAGCTAAGATAGAGCATCAAAAGCCCGCTGGGTTGTTGCAGTCCTTGGATATCCCAGAGTGGAAATGGGATAGTATAGCGATGGACTTTGTGGTCGGATTACCACGAACTCCGAAGAGGTTTGACGCGATTTGGGTTATCATTGATAGGTTGACGAAGTGTGCTCACTTTTTACCTATTGGTGAAAGTTATAGTCTTGAAAGGTTGACCCAGATCTATATCAAGGAAGTAGTGAGGTTGCACGGTGTGCCGTCGAGTATTGTTTCCGACCGAGATCCTAGATTTACACCTAGATTTTGGAGACAGTTACACGATTCTTTGGGAACAAAGTTGAGGATGAGTTCTGCATATCATCCTCAGACGGATGGACAGTCTGAGAGGACAAATCAATCATTGGAGGATCTTTTAAGAGCTTGTGTGTTGGAACATGTTGGCAGTTGGGATGAATTCCTACCATTGATTGAGTTCACATACAATAACAGTTTCCATAGTAGCATCGGGATGGCACCGTATGAGGCTCTGTATGGGAGAAAGTGTAGGACTCCATTATGTTGGTATGAGACGGGCGAGAGCCAAGTGTTGGGTCCTGATGTGGTACAACAAACAACAGAACAAGTTCGGAAAATAAAAGAGAAAATGAAGGAAGCCCAGGATCGGCAGAGAAGCTACAGTAACAAGAGGAGGAGACCCTTAGAGTTCCAAGAAGGTGATCACGTGTTCTTGAGAGTCACTCCGAAGACCGGAATTGGCAGAGCTATAAAGTCTAGAAAACTCACTCCCCGATTCATTGGACCATTTCAGATTCTTCGACGAATTGGTCTAGTAGCTTACCAGATAGCCTTACCGCCTTATCTTTCCAACCTTCACGATGTCTTCCATGTTTCCCAGTTGAGAAAATATTACCCTAATTCTTCTCATGTGCTTGAGCCTGAGTCTATACAACTCCGAGAGAATCTAGAATATGAGGCTTTACCGATTAAGATCGCAGATAGAAGGATTAAAGAACTCCGTGGTAGACAGATTCCTTTGGTTAAGGTCATTTGGGATGAGATTACTGGAGATGCTACATGGGAGTGTGAGGTGGATATACAGCAACAGTATCCACATCTTTTCGGAGGTACGTAAATTCCAAGGACGGAATTTCTTTTAAGAGGGGTAGTAATGTAACAGCCCGTTTTTAGTTATGCTATTTGACCGGTTAAAATATAATTACACATATGATTAATTAGTTTATTTGGATGTTTGTTAATTTTGTTATGTGGTTTAGTTTGAGTAATTAAATTACTCTCTTCAAATTATTTTATTGGGTGCGTTAGCACTGACTTATTTCAGTGGATGCACACTTACTAGACAATAAGTTACATTATTGTCACTATTACTACCAAGATGCAGAAAAATATTTTAAATAATATGTTTAAGAGAAAAGCATTTTTATATTTTCATTCAATTTAATTTTAGAGTTGAAAATAAACTGGTTTGACCTTAATCGGAGATTAAATTTTGGACCGAGTATTTTCTTAGTTGATCAGTCCAACTATTAATCTTTACTCTAATTTGAATTTCGAAAACGTATATCTATCAATATTTATTTTTAAATTCCAGAAAGTAAAAACATGTTTATTTTAGGCTTAATATTTTATCACTCATTTTGTACCTATTAACTAAACACTATATTTGGTAGGATTGGTGGCACGGCAATTGCTAAATAGTGACACCTCCACTTTTAAAAATTTTGCCGCATACTAAGAACAGAACACCTCTTGCTTGCCTACGCCATGTATGTTGACCAATTGCTAACTACTAGATTGCAGAAGTATGATAAAAAGTTCTTCTTATCTATATATATATATATATATATATATATATTACTTAACTATATATTACTTCACGCCTCAGGAAGAAAGAATAAGACAATTTGAAGGAAAGTTTTCTTATCTATATGTATATATATATACTACTTCACGCCTCAGAAAGAAAGAATAAGAAAGTTTGAAGGAAAGAAAATAATAAGTTAGAGAGAGAGAGAGACCGTGAGAGGAACAAAAATTCCGGAGAGAGTTCCGATCAATCCGTTCGTCCTATCAAAATTCTGATTATACTGCTGTGATCCTCACGATGTCTACTTTATTATCCTATCTTTCTTTTCTTGATTAGGCTAAGGTAAGTCTATGTCCTTTTCATGCCTAAATGCCGTTGGCGACGGTATTGAGGTTATCTTTCAATTCATTTATCGGTTTCCAATTCCGTCTTCAGATTTGGGTTACACGTAACGTGTTCTTCACAATGATGTGTTCAGGTGAATTTTTGGAGCCCCGGAGGGTGTAGAACGGTGCGTGGCAGATTTGAGGTAATTTAGGGAGTGTCCGTTTCGTTGCCCCAGAGCTAGCCTACGACATTCCAGGTGGGGGAAAGAAATTATTTAACGTCGGAAACGGCGCGGTTACATTTAATTAGATAATGGTGTAGGGCGACCCAAACCCTACATGAGAGCGAGTAATGGACAATGTCTATACCACATTAGGGACTACTTAGTGGTACCGATGATGATATAGAAATTGTGCGTTTATCGTCATGTTTGACTGGTTGATGTGAAAGTGATACTTGTTTATACTTATTATATTTCTTATCATTATTATTATCATAATTATTATTTTAATATTACTACTGATGGGATTATTATTATTATTATTATTATTATTATTATTATTATTGTTGTTGTTGTTGTTGTTGTTGTTGTTGTTGTTGTTGTTGTTGTTGTTGTTGTTATTATTATGATGATAGAATGAGTGTAATGATTGTACTTAGAGGATTGAGTAAATCATAAGTTATACGAGACACAAAGATGTATTTGGGGATTGCATACTATATGAGATAGCAGTGCCTAACCGAGATAAGTATCGTGATATGAGGACGAGAGTGATGAGATGAGATTATTTTGAGGTTATCTATGAGATTATGATGACCGGTTAGGGCACTAGGGGTGACCAAAACATGGTCTCGTGATATGAGGGACCTGAAACATGGTCGAGTGGACCTGAAACATGGTCGATTGGGGTCTATGCCTCGGAAGGAAAATTCCCGGGGATAGGCTAACGGCGGACCGTCCAGAGATGATTTCATTTTAGTCGCAGCTATAGTTCATGCATTGCATGAGCATCCTGGATTGTGGTCCAGAGGTGTGCACCGGGTTGTGCGTCTATAGTGCAATTGCTTTGCGTGGGAACTCTCCATCCGCGGACGAGGGTGTGCGCCGGGGACTCTGGGACGTGTCGATTATATTGTTGTGATATCCGGATATGGCCGATACCTGAAGAGATTATTCATACAGCATTTGCATTGCATCATGATGGAGGGTAGAGGAAAGATTATAGATGTGGATTGAGGATGATTATGTTATATATATTTATACTGGGGAGACGGATGTTTAGTGTGCCGTTATTTAATTAAATGTTGCTAAACCATTTCCACGTTTGATGTTATATGGTTTCTTATCCCTATATTCTCTATGTTACATATGTTTCTTTTTGTGATCGTGATGAGAAGATCCTACGGGGGAGCTAGCTATAGAGGAACTTGATGGGACCTCGTATGCGCCAGAAGTTGGTGGACTAGCAGTGGATCCTCATAGTTGAGTACGGAGTCTATGGTCAGTGCGTCTCATCTCTTTAGGATGTTGTTTTTATTTTTTGTTTGATTATCAGTTTTGTACATTTTGGGATCCGACTGATGGGATTCCCTCTACTGTACTGTTTCAGGATTTGAGATGTATATATTATGTATGTATGTTATGTTTTAAATTTTTCCGCTGTTTTAATATATTCACTTAAACGATAATAACGAAATTAGGTCTTAATATTTTGGGTTTTCTTTAATGGGACGTCGGGGCGTCTCAGTATTAGAGCTGGTCGAGTCTTTCGGGAATCTTTGGGTTTAGGTCTGTTATGTTTATGTTGTGTGTTCTCTGACTAAGACTTGATTGGATTACTTCTTAGAAGTAATGTGTGATAAACGGCAGGCCATATTTTCGTTTATGGTTACCATCTCACTGATTGTGCGTTATAGGTCAGTATGGAACCAGGAGGTGCACGCGGATGTGGTGGTCGTGGAAGAGGCAATGGTAGGATGGACTTTGCCGCCCAGGCAATGGCTGATGTGACTGTGGCAATGCTTTTCAGACTACTACGATGGCTACCCAAAACCAATAGGAGCAGCTGAGGGCTGAGCAAGCTACTGAGGGAAAGCATATGAATGCTTTCAGACGTCAGAATCCGTCTCAGTTTGACGGAGACGTCGATCCTACGGAAGCTGATCTATGGATCCAGGAGTTGGAAAAGATCTTTGAGCTCGTTCTTACACCGGAAGGAGTGAAGGTGTCTTATGCAACATTCCAACTGGTAGGAGATGTTGAATACTGGTGGAAATACACCAGGCAACTGTTAGAGGTTGAACACCAAGCGATCACCTGGGAGGTATTTCGTAACAAGTTTCTGGATAAATACTTTCCCCAAAGTGCTAGGACTGAGAAAGAACAAGAGTTTGAGTCTGTGTCAGCGAGACCTGACTGTAGGGGAATATGTGGCAAGATTTAAATCACTTCCCAAATATTTTCGCTTCTTCCAGAACAACCCAAACGAAGAATGGAAGTGTGAAAGATTCGAAGGCGAACTGCGCTTCGAAATCAAGGAGTCGGTGCTACCACTGGAGATCAGGAACTTCCAGGCCTTAGTGGATAAGTGCAGAAAGGTGGAGATAATGCGGAAAGGACGAGACACCAAAGGGAATGTTGGAGGACCCTCTCGTCCTAAGAGTCAATTTCAAGGACAGAACCAAAGATGGAAACAGAACCAGAGAAAACCATACTACCAATCACCCAACAACAATCAAAGACAACAGCAACATCGTTCCGGTACATCTGGAGCTGGAACTGGAGGCCAGAGAAACAAAAATCAAGGCCAAGAAGGGAAATGTTACAAGTGTGGTAACCCAGGCCACTTTGCCAATACTTACCCAAAGAGGGGAATGAAGTGTTTCAACTACGATCGTACTAGACACGTAGCCAAAGATGGCAGAGCACCAAAGCGTGAACCAGCTGTTAATCACGCTAGAGCCAACAAGCCGATTACAACCGGAAGGGTTTATACGAATGGAGCTGAGGCATCAAATTCCGACAATCTCGTGCAAGGTAAATGCGATATAGCTGGAAATCTTTTAACTATACTTTTTGATTCGGGTGCAACGCATTCTTTTATCTCGATGGATCGTGTGAAACTTTTAAATTTTCCTATTTCTTCTTTGCCATATAATCTGATTGTTTCAACCCCAACCGCTGAGCCAGTTACTGTCAGTTCTGTTTGTTTGAACTGTCCCATCATTGTTCAGGATAGACATTTTCTTATAGATCTGATCTGTTTGCCTTTAATACAGTTAGATGTAATTCTAGGCATGGATTGGTTATCTTCCAACCATATCTTAAAAGACCATGCCTGGAAAACCTTAGTTTTTAGGGATGAGATTTCTGGATTGTTATCTGCTAGTCAGGTAAGAGCTCCTTTGAAAGAGGGAGCTCAAGGATACATGCTATTGTTTTCCTTAGAAGTTAAGAGTGAGTTAGAATTAGAATCCATACCTATCGTCAATGAGTTTCCGGAAGTTTTTCCTGAAGATGTACCTGGACTACTGCCTGTTAGAGACATCGAGTTTGCGATTGATCTGGTTCCAGGCATTGGGCCAATCTCTATGGCACCCTATCGTATGTCGCCATCGGAGCTAGAGAACTTGAAGGAGCAACTGGAGGAGTTGATGAATAAGGAATTCATTAGACCGAGTGTGTCACCATGGAGAGCCCCAGTCTTGCTAGTGAAGAAGAATGATGGAACTTCTCGGTTATGCGTGGATTTCCGTCAGTTGAACAAGGTGATGATTAAGCACAAGTATCCACTTCCAAGGATAGATGATTTAATGGACCAATTACGTGGAGCGGCCATTTTCTCGAAGATAGATTTACGGTCGGGATATCATCAGACCCGTGTGAAGGTAGAGGATGTCCCTAAGACAGTGTTTCGAACATGCTATGGACAATATGTGTATCTAGTGATGCCGTTTGGATTGACGAATGCTCCAGTGATATTCGTGGATTAGATGAATAGGATTTTTCGTCCTTACTTAGATCATTTTGTCGTTGTCTTTATCGATGACATTCTAATCTATTCTCCAAACAAGGAAAAACATGCTGAACATCTCAAAGTAGTTCTTCGAACCTCAAGAGAGAAGCAACTTTACGCGAAGCCGGAAAAGTGTGAATTTTGGTTGGACCAAGTTCGGTTCTTGGGTCATGTCATATCGCGTGAAGGAATTGCAGTAGACCCGTCGAAAGTTAAAGCTGCTTTGGAATGGGAAAGGCCAAAGACGGCGATAGAGATACGTAGTTTCGTGGGTTTGGCAGGATACTATAGGAGATTCATCGAGGGATTCTCCAAGATAGTGGGACCTCTTACCCAGTTAACGCGGAAGGACCAAGCGTTTACATGGACTAAAGCATGTTAAGAAAGTTTCCAGGAGTTAAAGAGGAAGTTGACTACTTCACCGATGTTAGTACTCCATGATCCTAAGGAAACTTTTGAGGTTTATTGTGATGCTTCACGTCAGGGGTTAGGTTGTGTACTGTTGCAGAACCGAAAGGTTGTGGCGTATGCTTCAAGGCAACTGAAGATTCATGAAAGAAATTACCCTAGCCATGACTTGGAGTTAGTAGCGGTGGTTTTTGCTTTGAAAATCTGGAGACATTATTTGTATGGAGCTACATTCAATTTTTTCAGTGACCACAAAAGTTTGAAGTACCTATTCGACCAGAAGGAGTTGAGCATGCGGTAGAGATGTTGGTTGGAATTCTAGAAGGATTATGATTTCCAGCTGCAGTATCACCCTAGAAAAACAAATGTGCTGGCAGATGCCCTGAGTAGAAAGTCAATACATGCATCTGTAATGATGGTCGGAGAGTAGGGATTGTTGGAACAATTCAGGGATCTGAGTTTGACAGTAAAGATGTCACCAGGAAAGCTGTGTTTGGGAAGGATCACCGTATCCAATGTATTAATGGATCAGATAAGAGAAAAACAAGGAAGTGATTAGTACCTACAAGGAGAAAAAAGAACTAGTGCGACAAGGAGTATTGTCAGAATTCAGGGAAGGAACAAATGGAATCTTGAGATTCAGCGAAAGGATTTGTGTGCCAGATGATGCTGAACTTAGGAAGTTGATTCTAGAAGAGGGTCACAAGAGTAAGACAAGTTTACACCCAGGAGCCACAAAGATGTACCAAGATCTCAAAAAATTATCCTGGTGGTATGGAATGAAGAGGGACGTAATGGAATACGTTGCTTCGTGTTTAGTGTGTCAGAAGGAAAAAGTTGAACACCAAAAGCCAGCGGGAATGCTACAATCTTGAGACATTCCGGAATGGAAATGGGATGGAATTTCAATGGACTTTGTAACCAGTTTACCAAGGACTCGAAAGGGACATGAGGCTATATGGGTAATAGTGGATCGACTGACCAAGTTAGCTCACTTTTTTCCTATCAACATGAAGTATCCAATAGAAATGATAACTCAGTTATACATTGATGAGATTGTCAGATTGCACAGTATACCTTCGAGTATCATTTCGGATCGTGAACCGAGGTTTATGTCGAAGTTCTGGAAAGGACTACAAACTCATTAGGAACGAGACTCAGATTGAGTTCTGCTTACCATCCACAAACAGATGGACAATCATAGAGAACGATTCAGTCACTGGAAGATTTACTGAGAGCTTGTGTGTTGGAAAACACTGGGAATTGGGATGAATTTCTACCATTGATAGAATTCACTTATAACAACAGCTTCAACTCAAGCATAGGAATGGCACCCTATGAGGCTTTATATGGTCGACGGTGCAGAACACCTCTATGTTGGTACCAGGATAGAGAAAGCTTGTTATTGGGACCGAAAATCGTGCAACAGACAACAGAAAAGGTGAAATTGATTCAGGAGAAAATGCGGACAACTCAGAGTCGACAGAATAGTTATGCTGACAAGAGATGACGGCCTCTCGAGTTTGAGGAAGGTGAGCATGAGTTTTTGAGAGTCACGCCTACGACTGGGATTGGCATAGTAATTAAATACATAAAGCTCACTCCCAAATTCATTGGACCTTACCAAATTCTTCGTCGCGTAGGTCGAGTAGCCTATAAAATTTCTTTACCACCTTTTCTTTCCAATATTCACGATGTTTTCCATGTTTCACAATTGAGAAAGTATGTTCATGATCCATCTCATATAATTGAGCCCGATAATGTACAATTAAAAGAGAACTTGTCTATTGAGACTTCACCTATACGAATCACGGACAAGATGGCGAAGCAGCTCAAAGGAAAACAAATTCCTTTGGTCAATGTTATATGGAACGATGCAACCAGAGAAGCGACATGGGAAGTCGAGGACAAGATGAAGTTACAATATCTTGAACTATTTCCAGGTGCGTAATTTCGAGGACGAAATTCTTTTTAGAGAGGTAGTATTGTAACGCCCCGATTTGTGTCTTTCTGTAGCAGTAATTACATTTGTATATATATTTATTTTTGGTAAAATCAAGAGAGTGATTTTAAATAAACTAAAATCATTTTCTTGTGTTCTCTTACAGTAGGAAGTCACGGTTAAATTTTCGGTTGAAAATTAAGACGAAAGCTGGTCTGCATTTTCACTGCCGGTAAAATTTACCGAGCAGAAAACCTAATTTTGAACCGTGAACTAAACGGTTAGTGTTTTTGTGATGTTTTTTTTATGATATTGGAAATTTTCAAAAAATCTTATTCTGGGTCAAAATATAATACTTTACCCTGGTGAAATACGATCGGGAACTTGAATCGGATACACAATGGAGCAGAGTAGGGAGCATAAAAGTGATGAGGTGACATGTGGGAGTGAGATGACTTACTAGGGGATGGCCTAAGTCACATCCTAAAAAGTTGTCATGATGACACATTTTGAATTATAACCTATTATATTCTAAAAACTCATTTTTCTTTTTCTTCTCCAACCAAACATGGCCTAAGCCAAAACATGGCCATCAAGATTACTCTCCCTCTCTCCTTGCGCCATTCTCTCTCTCTTTCCCCTATATATACACACTTCATCACTTCACTTTCATTTTCTTCGTCTTCTTTTCCATTTTCCTACTCAAAGTTCTATCACCTAAAACATCCATTTTTGCTTATTTTCAAGCTTCAAGTTCTTCATACCTTTTCTTCCTGGCTTCAAGGGTAACACTCTCATACTCTTATCTTTAAAGTTTTACATTTATTTCATGAGTTTAATCTATGTTTTCCATTGTTGTTCATAAAGCTCTTTTAACTTCTAAAATCTCTAGAAAATGGTAGAAAAATCCTTTTGAGTTGAAACCAATTTCTATGAACTCCTAATGATCTCTATTTTGATATTCTATGAGCTTGTATCAAACAAAAAAAAAATTCCCATTATTCCAATGATGCCTAACCTATGTGGTTTTGGACCTAGGAAGTTTTGTTTCAACTTTTGTAATATGATCATGGATTTAAACCTCTTAATACCTTTTGATGCCAAATCTAAGAGCTTTCATCAAACAAAAATTTCTCTCCCCATTTTCCTAGCAAGGCCGAAATCCTAAGCTAGTGGCTTAGTGGGATTTTGTTCAATCTTTGTAGAGTGATCATTGTTTATGAACTCCTAACACTTAAGGATCATTAATCCATGAGTTGCATAAAATTTGAAAATCTCCAACCCTATGTTTGTTTCATGGACGAATCTAGGACTAAGGTAGATGATGATGTTTTAGTTGTTTTTGACTTGTGTTATGTGTTTGAAATTCTTAGACTTCCGTCGTGAAGCGAGTACGGAGGATCGTAGTAACCTACACCAAGGTAGAAGCACTAATATATTTGTATCTCAGGTAAAAGAGGAAAGCCTGAGGGATGTTTCCAATAACCGTATGCATGATTGTTGTGATGAATTGAGTTGTCTTATATGATTGGTGATGTACTGAGTTGTCTAATATGATTGAACTGCTTGCTTTAAATGTCTAAGCTTGATTTACTTGATTATGATTTGGATATATGGTATGAACTGTTCTATTTGTTATGCTGTTGATTGATGTCTGAGAAGCCTGACCTCTATCAGTGCACAATTAATTATTGAGATAAAAGTCTCGAACGACTCATGAGGAAACCTTGAATATAACTGTGTTTATCAGAGCGCTTCTTTGTTAAAAGAAATGAAGTTAAGATTTGAAATAGAAAAGAAAATATATTGTACTATATTACCAATTTCGAAAAAAAATGAAATGGAAAGTATTCTGGGAACTAAGTGGAAAATATTTTAAAGCTTGAGAACAACCTTTCTTCCATTCAAAAAATTTTAGTATAAGTGAAAATAATTTTAAGAAGTATGTTTTATGAAGGAAAACCTTTGAAAATGATTGGTACTATTTTAGAAAAGAATTTGAAAGGATTTGACAATGTTCTAAAGTTAGTTTGGAAGAGAAGAGTAATTTTAAAGGGGAAAATGAATTTCTTTATGACTTAACGTTTTACAAATGCATTTCCAATGAAAAGATTTTGGTAAAATACTTTTGAAAATAGTCCGGCAAGCTTAGACAAGTCGCCGAGGTTTCATTTTGTATTTGTATTTCACTGAACGAAAAGGAATAAATATGTTGAAAGATGCATCCGGTATGTGAGACGTCGAATACTAGAGTTCTATAACTTACACGTAGATCTTGGATCCATGTCACGTTGTTTGGGACTGTACGTCCTATTCACGTTGTGATAAAACGTGGAAAAGTTTAAAGTTGTTTTCTATGACCACAAGTCTTAACTAGTGCATCGGTCTAAGGTGTTGTGATTGAGCACTCGGACCGCGTGTCCCGTGTTGATATTGATAATTTCAAAACGTTAAAATTTATGAAAAGTCGTTAGCTTTTGAGCTTCGACAACGAAAGAGAATGAACACAAAGAAAACGTTGAGAACAATTGTTTTACATGCATTTAGGCAGACGTGCCTCACGTTGATAGGAGTGGTGCCTTGATGATCAGGTATTCACAATACGATGTATCACTGCATCCTGGGATGGGACAGTGTGCTATTAAATCCATGAGCATGGAATACTGCATCCTGGGATTGGACAGTATGCTATGGATGTTTAGTCACTTAACGTGATGCCAAAGTGGTGGAAATTTGAGTTTGATCAACTCTTAGAATGATGAAGGGATCTCATGAGATTAAGTTTAGAGCCTGAATATTGAAGTGTCATGCATATTTTCATCGAAACTGACCGTGCGGGTATGAGACCCTTTGACATTATACATGTTTAATTCTGATAATTTTTTTGGAAATATCTGATATATGCTTATGTGTTGTATGCATCATGAATATGGTTATTGTGTCCAATCCATATATTGGTATCTCACTCTTGCATGTTTTCTTGTTGTTCCATCTCCCTATGGATCCCGACGTGCCTCCGGCACCGACGGGAATGATGACACTAACTTTTGATAATGTGGGAGATCCGGGGGCGTGGAACATACTCCCCGGATCCCATGCGGTCATCTATCGTGGGCCGGTTAGTGAACTGAAAGGAAACAGGGAAGAGGGGTCACAACAGCGAGTGCAAACAATAGGAATGGTTCGGGTGTCACTACCACCCCCTTGGTATACTATCTACAAGTGTTGGCGCAGAGGGGGCAGCTTCACGAGCACCCACCCTCAGGAGTGCCACTTCCGGGAGTTGAGCCAGCTTCACCTATTGAAGAGGGTCCGGAGGAAGATCCTTAGGAGTACCGTGAAGGCGAGTCGTAAGATCACGTCCATTAAGACGACGACATTGACGATGTGCCGGAGTATGTGCCTGACGACGATACTAATTTTGATGATTCTGACCCCCTAATGAGGGCGGAGAAGTGGTGGATGCGTCGCTGGGGAACTCCTCAAGGAGCGGGAGTGTTCAGATTGGCCCTTTTTACGGCTATTAGTTGTAGACCAGCTTAGGGGTGTCCTTTTTGGGAATAGTCCATCCTGGTCTGACTGTATTTGGCTTCATAGAGCCACGATATTTTGATTTGTGGTTACGGACCTTCTCCCGTTTTGCTTTATCTTGCTTACAACTTTTCCCTTTTATGTTTAGTGTTATCAATGGTCGGTACTATAAGGCCCTGACCTTTTGTAATATATATATATATATAATCACCATCTTGAGAATATTTAATTATTAAGAAAATGTTATTTTCTGAAAGCAACCAGCATTTTAATCAGATTTATTTTCCGCAGTGGGTAACCATGTGACTCCCAAGTTGGGGTGTTACAATTCCCACCCCTAAGCGAGATAGAGAAAGTGAGTATAAGAGCCTAAGAGGTGTCCTAACTGTATGGTATTCAGTGGACGTTGCTTGGAAGAAACTCCGGAAATTGAGAGCTTTGAACCATGCCATCCCCACCCATTAAGGTTCTGTTTAGCCTGTCTAATAAACTTGCTTATAGTTTTTTTGACTACTCACTACTAGAAACTCATGGATTACTTGCAGATTTTTTTCGCAGGAATTTCCTGTCTATTTTGCTGCAAGTTTTCTAGAATTAAGATTTTTTCTCCTATAGATTTAAATTCGTATGAAATTTTGACATTTCCCGCGGATTTAAATTTTTCGTAGCAGGAAATTTTCTATGGATTTTAAAATTTGCAGTAAAAATTTACCGACCAAGAAATTACCTATAGGTCGAAATTCATAGGAAAATCTGCATGAAACCTATTTCCTACGAATTTTTGATCAAAATCCATCTGTAGGTAACCAGAAGATTTCTAGTAGTGACTTTTTACATTATAAGCTTGTTTAACTAAAAGGTGTTTGGTAAACAAACTTATTTCATGAGCTTATAACGTTTTTTCATAAGCTATTTTATTTAGCTTATGACTTATAGTTTATATAAATTTTTTTCTCATTTTTACCTTATTAATTTAATGAAATTTCCATTTTACGATGTCTTTCATAAATATATTATTTTGTGTCAATTTACATTTATGAGTCAGTTCAGCCTCTAATTTTATCAAATACTTCATTCAATCAGCTATCAATAAGCTAACTTATCAATAACTAGCTAGCTTATTAGCTAAGAAAAGTAGTGCATTGTTTGTCGTAATGTCCTAGGTGCCTGAGCCGAGAGGATTCAATTAAACATGCCCTTGTGGACTATGAGTGGGCCTGTATAATTAATGTGGTTATATATCCTCTAAATCTCGAGAAGATGACAGGGAAGCAATAATTATGGCATGTTTGTTTTGTCTTCAAATTTTTGTTTTCATTTTATGTTTTTAAAAATAATTACAGAATTGTTATCTTTTTTTTTTTTTTTAAAGATTTGTATAGAAAACAGTGAAAAAAAATTTGTTTTCAATGTTTCCTGTACATATTTTTTAAAACATGAAATAGAATGAAAACAAGTTGATAGTTTTATAATTATTTCTAAAAACAAGAAATGAAAACTGAAAACTAACAAAACAAGTAGGCATATATGATTGCATTTCAAAATAAGTCACATAGTTTCATGTTCTGCATTGGATGTTATTTGAGTAGGAATACAAATAGAGCAGCCCATCAACTTTGCAAAATCGACTCTTTCCGATCCAATTTAATTGTGGATTGACGAAGCCCCGTCAGGCCCTCACCCATATTGGAATGGATTCTCTCCATTGGAAAATAACTTGAGAAAATAATGTGTGTGTGTGTGTGTGGGGGATCCCACCCTTAAACCTTATCTTCCCACTTTATTATAGTGTAAAGACTATCTCTCTAAAGTATGGGAGAGAATTCATTCCCCACCCGTATGTAGCTTGTGTATTAATTATTATAGACTTGTTATGCCCAAAAGCCGAGTTATATACTCGACCAATTCGAATACTTAAACCAATGATATATATATCGGCATATAATGACTTAGTCAAGACCTAATTTTTTTTTAGAGAGACAAAACCTACCTACTTAATTAAAGTATAACTGCACACTCATCCACAACTCAGAAATTATGGGATTACACCTCATTAATGTTTATCTTATCATATTATCTATTTGAATTTATATCAATCTTATCCTTTTTAACTACCCACAACTGCACTATCCCATGATGATGATAAGAGGTAACCATCACTAAGGGATCAAGAGCTTATATGATACTCAATTATACTTTACATTATAAACAGAGGGGTACACTACTTGTACATGGACATTCTTCTGACTTATCTTAGAACTACGTTAGCTTTGATACCCACTTAGAATATGTAGGAGGAAAATATTAATTCTGTCAAGTTATGTTCACAAAATATCCTTATAATTCATACTCGGAAACACTTGTTATACTCAATTCCGATCATGTTTTAATTAACCGGATTTTGACAAGAACACTCACTATGGCAACAAAATATTAAGTTATAACTTGCGGCTACTAAGGAGTGTAGTTTCAATTTCAAGTTGTGGCATCTGCTAAAGACTATCTCTCGAAAGTATGGGAGAGAATTCATTCCCCACCCGTATGTAGCTTGTGTATTAATTATTATAGACTTGTTATGCCCAAAAGCCGAGTTATATACTCGACCAATTCGAATACTTAAACCAATGATATATATATCGGCATATAATGACTTAGTCAAGACCTAATTTTTTTTAGAGAGTCAAAACCTACTTAGTTAAAGTATAACTGCACACTCATCCACAACTCAAATTATGGGATTACACCTCATTAATGTTTATCTTATCATATTATCTATTTGAATTTATATCAATCTTATCCTTTTTAACTACCCACAACTGCACTATCCCATGATGATGATAAGAGGTAACCATCACTAAGGGATCAAGAGCTTATATGATACTCAATTATACTTTACATTATAAACAGAGGGGTACACTACTTGTACGTGGACATTCTTTTGACTTATCTTAGAACTACGTTAGCTTTGATATCCACTTAGAATATGTAGGAGCAAAATATCAATTCTGTCAAGTTATGTTCACAAAATATCCTTATAATTCATACTCGGAAACACTTGTTATACTCAATTCCGATCATGTTTTAATTAACCGGATTTTGACAAGAACACTCACTATGGCAACAAAATATTAAGTTATAACTTGCGGCTACTAAGGAGTGTAGTTTCAATTTCAAGTTGCGGCATCTGCTAATCAGTGACCCACTATTATATAGTAAAACTGTCTTGAGAGGCAATGCATACTACTCTTTAACTATTAAATTCAATAATATTTATAATTTCATTAATTAGACTATAAATTAGTAATTATATGGATAAATAAAATCTTTTATTGCAACTATTAATTGTTAGATGTAATATTACCCCCTCCATCTTAGGTGGTGTTTGGTACAGGGAATGTTTTATTGTCAGGTAAACTATATTCCCGGGAATGAGATTCCTAGGAATGACATTCCTAGGAATATAAATAAAACATGTTTGGTTGACACTTCAGTTACCCAGGAATAATATATTACATTCCCAATCTATGTTTGGTTCATTTAAAATATTCCTAGGAATATAATTCACTTTTCCAACACTACCCCGGTAAAATAAAACCTCCAATTCATTCTTGCATGCGCTTATTCCCAATTCCCTCTTTACTCCAGCAACTGTATAATGGCAAACATTCATGTCCCACCAAAACAACCATCGAGTCTTTACTTCATTACAGCAAGAAATTGAAGCTGAGATGAAAAGACAGAGGCCTGAACTAAAGCAAACTATGGACATGTGCAGCTCAGCTTGAGCAATCTCAGCCAAAAATCAGCTAATGTTCATCATGCAGTAGGAAAAATTACTATGGCAAATAAAGGGCCCTTTAACTTAACAATTTCTGGAAATCAATCTCTAACTTCGAAAACTACAATGAAGTGGTTGGCAGCAAAAATAAGCTGCAAACTACATTGAAAATTATCATAGAAGAAAATCAACATAAAAACCATAGAACTTTTAATCATTGAAAGTGACCATAAGAACCATTGTCATTCACACACACACACACACACACACACACACACACACACACATATATATATATATATATATATATATATATATATATAATAAGCAAAGCAATCTACATTCCTTTAAACAAAAATTAAAATTCAAAGCCATTCAAAATTGTTGCTTTCCAACCAGTGCTAAAGGAAAAGGCAAAAAAAAAAAAAAAAGAGTTCATAGCCCCCTTAATAAGAATAGAGCAATTACAAGGTATTTGCTACTAAAACTTGTTGCACATAAAAAACTTTAAACTCTGGATCAATAGTAAAAAAGTAATCTACTGCATTTTGATCCTTAGTAATCATAGATCCAGCCCTCACCCTTTCCATATTAGTCAATCCCTCAATCTTCTTCAATTCTTCAAATACTTGCATCCTCCTCTCCGCTCCTTCCTTTTCATGCTTGAAACAACCAACAAGGTCACCAATGTTGTCTTTTGTGCTCTCATACACTTTTCCCAAACTTTGCATAGTTTCTACAAGTTGTTCAACAACAGAATCAGCGCCTCTAGTTCTCTTCCTCTTTCCTCTTGCACTAGATGCAAAGTTTTGACCATTTGAAACACCATTACCAGTGTGAGTGGAATAATGGCATGGAGATTGTGGAAGCTGAGTCTCAGGAACAGAATCAACAGGAGCCTCATCCATATTTGCATCATCACCCATAACCATAAATGAAACATCTTCTGTCTCTCTCTCTCTATTGCCTCGAATGCATCACCAGGATCTTCAGCATCAATTCCAGTGGCTCTATCATTTCCATAAACCAATGCTAAGTCATCAAAATGAGGAAATGGTTTCTTGTACAACCCTTGAGCATTTGGATGTTACTGTATTCCAGAATAGCAAAAGTTACTACCATTTTATCTATTAGAAAAGACACATATTCATGAAATGCAACATTCAAGAAATGCATTACTAATAGAATAAAAGGAGCCAAATAATTGTATTATTACATTTACCCAATCATCAAATACATTCTTTTCCACAACTATCACTTTGTCTTGATCATTCCATCCAAATCCACTTGCCTTTAACATATCAGCTATAGCACCATATTGCTTCTTAAGATGTTTCACTCTCGATTCAATATGTGGACTAGCCTTCAAGCCACAACCCGGCATCTTTTGATGGAGCCATTGCTCTAATTGCTTTGCATATCCGGATTTGAATGTACCATTGTCTCCAGTCCACTTTTTACAAGCTGCAAGCTCCAATAAGCAGTCCACAAATTTTGCATCTTCATCTCTAGTCCATTGATGCCTTTTGCCAATCAAAGTTGCTTGGCTTGATTCCTCCATTCTCTTTTACAACATGATGGAAAAAAATAACAAAAACATCAGTTGCAATGACAATGTTAAACACACTGTGATCCAAAACATTTCTAGCCAGTTATAAATTTAGATTATCTCATTCTTGCAAACCACCTTTAAATGGTTATGAAATTGTCAAACATTCAATTACACTGTAAAATGAACATAGGAAAATGATCATGAAAATTCTTATATCATGCAAGAGTCAGATTTATAACATTAAGATGTTCATATAAAGAATGGAATAAATATCATATAGTCATGTCCTGTACCTAAAGGCTAATAGCAAGGGATAAGACAAAACTGTACCACAATAAAAACAACAAAAAATCAGAGGAAAACAGAACCTCCAAAGCATCCTGTTACTATCAAAATTAACAAGTTTAACAAGACAAAACTTCATGTAGAATGTTGAGGAAGCTAGGAAGTTGACCTGCGCATTGTGAAATCACCAAAAGACCTTGTTGTAGAAAAATCATATCGCCCAAAAAAAAGAAGAAACATGAAATCCTTATTTAAAATACCATTGTACAGCAAACCCAAACCACATACCAAAAGGTAGAGGAGTTGGTTCATGCATTTAAAGGGAAATTTGGTTCATGTGAAATCAATGCAAAGCACAATTGTAGGGATTTTGTTCACAAATTTAAAGGGAAAAGAGTGCAATTTATAAAGAGAAAAATCAGGAAGAAGAATCAAAAACTCAAAATGAAAAATCAATAACAACCAGTAACAGCAGAATCAGTAACATGCAAAGAGAAAGAGCAAAATTAATAACATGGTGAAGAATAATCAAGATAGAAAGTTTTCTTACAAGGGAGAAGACAGGGAGACTTACAGCCAGAGCAAGAGAACGTGAACTGAACATGCAGAGGTAGAGAGGAGAATACAGAAAGATTTGTTATAAAGAAATAAATGGGGCTAACTGAGTAATTTAACTTCTCAAAGTTTTCACGGAAAACTTTTTTCCCACCTTTATACATGGAAAACTTTTTTCCCGCTCTCTTCATAAACTCTATTGCCATGAATCCTTTATGCATATGCATACATTTTTTCTCTTATACCAAACATAGCAAAACTTTATTCCCAAGCCACATCCGTGGAAATAAAAAAATATCTCTTGTACCAAACGTTACCTTAAAGGAATAAAACTTTTTAAATTTTTGTGTGTTTGGAAAAGTTTATTTACCATGGAAAATGCTTTTTTTCTTCTAAAAAGATCTTTTGAAAGTGATATGACATGTTTGCAAGGGTGGAGTCAGAAATTTCATGTAAGGGGGCATGATCAAATATATATATAACATAGAATAGTAAAAAAAAATTAAAAAAAAATTATATGAAATGACTTTGATATAAAATCAAGATTTAATTGGTATGTACTATTAGTGTGATGGTTTTTACACTTTCAACCAATCAAAAAATGACACATTAAAAAAAAATACTTGACTGTTATCCTAATCATCTTAAAAGTTATTCATATCATAATTTCTGATTGCTTGAAAGTGTAAAAAAAACTTTACAGTAACAATACATAGCAATTAATTAAACTTATATAACTAACAATTTAACATAATTATATAAAGGGAGCAACTCAGGTGAGAGGGGTGTGTTATTATGAGAGATGACAGGAGTAAATCTGGACCTTTGGATCATACATGAACGGTCAAGATTAGAACACAAAGTCATGTGACTTTTTTTAGTGATCACATGACCACCAACTAACTTCTAATCCTGATCATCCATGTATGGTTTAATTGCCCAGATTTGTTCCTCCACACTCACAATAAGACACTCCTCTCACTTGAGTTGCTCTCATTATATAAATTACTTAAACATATTTGAAATAACTAAAGTTAACAAAAGAAGGGGGGTTGAATTATGTTTACCAACTTTTTCATAAACTTTGAAAAACTATTTTCGCAGGCACAACAAGTAATCAATAATGAAAAAACAATTAGACGGGAGACTCGTCTAATTTAGAAACAACATACGTGCAAGCAGAGAAGGGTTAAAACAGATTTGATATTCACAATTTTAAATCCTCGGGTTAAAAGCTAAAACAAATAAACTCTTAAATAAACTAAAGAGATTAGGGAAAGGAATATCACTCAAGAGATTTATACTGGTTCACCTTAATATCAACAGGGCTACATCCAGTTCTTGGCAGCACCAAGTTTATCCACTATAACTGATCAGATTATAGTATAAATATTCTTTTCACACCTAGCCTCTTTAGGCTCACTCTTAAACAAGTGTTCTTTTCTCACCTAGTCTCTTCAGGCTCAACAATAAAAGGGTAAAAAGTTTGCGTACTTAAAAAAAGCTTTGCAAGTCTTTCTGGTAACACTCAGAGAGTGAAATAAATATGAGAATAAAAGACTGCGTATTAATATCAAATGATTGAAGAGATAATCAATGAAGGAATGAAGATTAAATGAGCAGAGTAAATGCTTCTTGAATATGTTCAGAATCTCTTTTCTTCATCTTCATGGGTTGTTCTATTTAAAGGGTTCAATCAATTGATCCGTTAGAAACAACTTCAGAAAGTGATCTCCTATAACTTGAACTTCTGGGTTGCCATTAATCCCAAAGAGTTGTTCTGAGTATTCATTAAATGCTTGGGGACGTTGAGCTTTGACATATGCGACCAAGAGTACACTTTGTGTGGATGCTATGTACTTTCAGGAAATTAATTTTGATGATGAGCAACAAAAGTAAAATAATTGATTGAGATAATGAAAGTGCAAGATCAAGGCAAGATCATCCAAGACCAAGAGAAGAACTTCAAGGGTATATAGCTTAAGTCTGATCTTAGGATTATTTGTAAGATTCAAGTGGAGAATTGGCTATTAAAATTGAATTAATTAAAAATTGTTTTAAAATTGAAAATGGGCTTAAGGTTTTTCAAAGACTTGGAAAAATGATTTCAATAACTTATGAAGTGAGCTAATTGTCAAAAATGTTTTTCATAAGTGTTAGAATATTCCTTGGTTTGAAAAATATCATTTTTTCTGATAAAAGAACTGCTCATAATAGATTACTAGAACTCATGTAATCTATTACCAACTTTATGAAAAAAATCAATATTTCAAATTGTCAGTCGTAATCGATTACCAGCACTCCCGTAATCGATTACCAGCTTTCTGGAAAACTCAACATTTCAATCTGACAGCTCGTAATCAATTATCAGTACTCCTATAATCGATTACTAGATGAGAAAAAGTTATTTCTGGTGCAGAAAATGCATGCCAGCCATGCAAAACGGTCATATTTTGAAACCCCACTATAAATACTCTGTAGCATCCCTAAAAACCCTAGGTTATCACTCTAAGAACACTTGAACAACAACTCTAACCTCGTTAATCACTCTTTCACTCTTGAGATAAAGATTTGATCCAATCCTACACAAGAGTCATAGTGCTTCAACTTGTATTGATTCAACCTTTTGAGGTATTCTTCTTTGTAATCTTATTGCTTGATCTGTGTTGGTTAAAGAGAGTGTGACATCTCTCTAGTTTGATTTGTAACAAGGGTGAGGTATCCCTTGAGTAGATTTTGAGACTCCTGCACAAGGGTGAGGTATCCCAAGTGAGGTGGGCTCTTTGTAAAAGGGTGGGGAATCCCTTTAGAAGAAGAAGGTGAGGTATCCTTCTTGTATTGAGAGAAAATCTTGGGGTGAGGTATCCTTAAGTCCAAAGGGTGGGATATCCCTTTGGTGAGTAGTATTGAGGCTCTTGCACGAGGTGGGATATCCGAGTGGAGAGTGCTCTAAGTGTTGTAAAATTTGAATTGATTATTAGTGGAAAATACTCACAAATGTATTTTGGGGACTGGATGTAGGTCACTCAAGGGAGTGATTGAACCAGTATAAATTGATTGTGTGATTTCCTCTTCCTTTATATTTTTAAAATTTCTCAAAAATTAGTCTAGGTCACAAAAAGGGGACAAAAATGTTATAAACACAATTCACCCCCCCTCTTGGGTTATGGTTGCCACAACCAACACTTTGTTCTGAGAAGTTGTTGTTTCAGATGTACATCAGCAGAGCTTTTGTACTTGCAGCAAAGAACTTTCAGATGTGCATCAGCAGAGCTTTTGTACTTGGAGAAGAGGTAGCATGTTTATTCCTTAAACATTAAAAGAATAATTTCTTTATTCTTCATGCTTGTTGCTTTTGTCCAGAAGTCTTCAAAAGAGGCATCCTGAATTCTTGATCAAAGGATGTTGACTTGGACTTTATTCTAACAACTGATCAGTAGACGGGTTGAGTAGAGTTGATTTTCAGAAGGGTGTACTGATCCAATTTTTAGACGAGTAAGCATGTCTTTTTCAGACAAGCGAGCCACTGAAGGTTCTTCTGGTCTTCATTTTTGCCACATCATCTTCTTGAACAATTCTTTGATTCTGAGATGACTTGGTCTCTAGCTGAGCAGTCCTTTTTCAGACGGGTGGTTTTTCACACAAGTATGAAAACTGCTTCTTTGGAAAACTTAGACGAGTCAAATATAGACGTGTGGCCTCAAAGCCATTTTTCTACACACTTGAACAATCTCATTAATAATTTCGCATGGTTAAATATAACCATATTTTATATATTTGGAATCATCAAAACTTAGAATTTACACATCAAATGTGTTTCAGACTTTTCAGGTCTTAACAATATTCATAGTCAAATTAATACATACATTTGCATCTTAGTTTCTTATATGAAATTGGTAGATGATTTGGAATTGGACCTATGAAAAATTAGGCATAGACAAATTATATATATATATATATATAAGATGCGGATGGAGGAGGTGGACTAGGAGGAGGAGTAGGAGGTAACTCTTCAACAATAATGTGGTCCTCAAGTTGAGGGTCTAGAAAAACATTGGTTGAGAGAGTTGTGACAAAATCATTATTTGGATAGAATTCCTATAGAAAAGTATGAATTTGTTCATGAGTAAGAGTAGTAGATTCAGGGAAGTTTAACAAAAAGAAAGGGAAAACCATGAAGAAGGGAGGGATTGTGTAAATGGAAGGTGAAAAAGGGTAACGAGCATAGGCTTGGCCACTTCTGGTTGGAATGGAGACTTTTTATTCTTCCTTCAATCCTGAGCTTGAACCACATCTCCAGTAAATGTCTCTGACTTTCAGAATCCGATGATGAGTCTCAGTGGTCAGAAGCTTCTTCCTGAACTTGCATTTGTTGTCATTGATCTTGATGAGACAAAATTGTTGATCTCCAGGCAAGTCAATGGTCTTCTGCTTTCCTTTCAAAGTCATGGAGTCAGGCATTACTTTGATGTCAGTTGAAGGCTTCATGAAGATATGTGGATTGAAAAGCCATTTTCCTACAGGCTTATGTTTTCTGGCAAGCTTTACAAGTTGCCTTTGAGCTTCAAGTGAGGCAATGACATCTAAGTCCTTGCTATTGAGGAAGTTGGAGCATGATTCATCTGTGACAGAGAATGGAGTGGTTATGGAAGATAGGTTATAGGGAGGTATAGAGGCTAAAGGCAGAGGGTTGTGTCTGGTTTCAGAGAATAAATCTGGAAAGACTATTCTCATAGGGACTTGGCACTGGTTTCTGATGTAATCAAGGGTTAGTTTTTTGGGTGAAGGTGGAGGAGGAGTAGGATTGTCAAAATATGCGAAGTCATTTATAAGAAGCCCCGACGTCCCATTAAAGAAAACCCCAAAATATTAAGACCTAATTTCGTTATTATCGTTTAAGCGAATATATAAAAACAGCGGAAAAATTTAAAACATAACATACATACATAATATATACATCTCAAATCCTGATATAGTACAGTAGAGGGAATCCCATCAGTCGGATCCCAAAGTGTACAAGATGATAATCAAACAGAAAATAAAAACAACATCCTAAAGAGACAAGACGCGCTGGCCATAGACTCTATACTCCACTATGAGGATCCACTGCTCGTCCTCTAACGTCAGGCTCATACGAAGTCCCATCAAGTTCCTCCATGGCTGGAATCTCTGTAGGCTCTTCTCATCACGATCACAAACGAAACATATGCAATATAGAGAATATAGGGGTAAGAAACCATATAACATCAAACGTGGAAAGGGTTTAGCAACATTTAATTAAATAACGGCACACTAAACATCCGTCTCCCCAGTATAAATATATATAGCATAATCATCCTCAATCCACATCTATAATCTTTCCTCTACCCACCATCATGATGCAATGCAAATGCTGTATGAATAATCTCTTCAGGTATCGGCCATATCCGGATATCACAACAATATAATCGACACGTCTCAGAGTCCCCGGTGCACACCCTCGTCCGTGGATGGAGAGTGCCCACGCAAAGCAATGGCACTATAGACGCACAACCCGGTGCACACCTCTGGACCACAATCCAGGATGCTCATGCAATGCATGAACTATAGCTGCGACTAAAATGAAATCATCTCTGGATGGTCTGCCGTTAGCCTATCCCCGGGAATTTTCCCTCCAAGGCATAGACCCCAATCGACCATGTTTCAGGTCCACTCGACCATGTTTCAGGTCCCTCATATCATAGACCATGTTTCAGGTCACCCCCTAGTGCCTTAACCGGTCATCCTAATCTCATAGATCACCTTAAAATAATCTCATCTCATTCATCTCAACCTCATTTCACGATAATTATCTCGGTTTGGTAATGCTATCACATATAGTATGTAATCCCCAAATACATCCTCGTGTCTCAACATAACTTATGATTTACTCAATCCTCTAAGCACAATCATTACACTAAGTCTATTATCCTAATAAGAATAATAATCACAATAATAATAATAATAATAATAATAATAATAATAATAATAATAATAATAATAATAATAATGACAATAAAAATAATACTTATAATAATAATAATAATAATAATAATAATAATAATAATAATAATAAGTATAAACAAGTATCAATTTCACATCAACCAGTCAAACACATAATCATCACGTAATAAAATCATCTATGTATGTAACATAACGACGATAAACGCACAATTTCTATATCATCATCGGTACCATTGAGTAGTCCCCAATGTGGTATAGACATTGTCCGTTACTCGCTCTCGTGTAGGGTTTGGGTCGCCCTACACCATTATCTAATTAAATGTAACCGCGCCGTTTCCGACGTTAAATAATTTCTTTCCCCCACCTGGAATGTCTTAGGCTAGCTCTGGGGCAACGAAACGGGCACTCCCTATACTCCCTCAAATCTGCCACGCAAGTTCTACACCCTCCGGGGCTCCAAAAATTAACCTGAACACATCATTGTGAAGCACACGTTACGTGTAACCCAAATCTGAAGAAGGAATTGGAAACCGATAAATGAATTGAAAGATAACCTCAATACCGTCGCCGACGACATTTAGGCATAAAAAGGACATAGGCTTACCTTAGCCTAATCAAGAAAAGAAAGATAGGATAATGAAGTAGACATCGTGAGGATTACAACGGTATAATCAGAATTTTGATAGTACGAACGGATTGACCGGAATCGGCTCCGGAAATTCTCCCTCTCTCACGGTCCCCCTCTCTATTTTCTTTCTACGTCTCTCTCTCTAACTTATTATTTTCTTTCAGTCTAATTTTCTTATTCTTTCTTTCTTAGACGTTAAGTAGTATATATATATATAGATAAGGAAAACTTTTTGTCACAATCTGCAGTCTCGCCATTTAGCATATGGTCAACATAAATGGCTAGGATAAACAGGCAAGCAAGAGGTGTTCCTTTCTTGTTATGCGGCAAAATTTTTAAAGGTGGAGGTGTCACTATTATAGCAATTGCCGTGGCCACTAATCATACCAAAAAAAATATTGTTTAGTTAATTCAATTAGGTTGAAACTTGTAACTAGGGTATAATTAATTAAGACTAGTGCTAATTAATCATAATGAATAAAACTTGAGTAAATTAATTTTAATCATCTAGCTATGATTAAGATTTATTTCTATGACTAATTATTATTTTTTAATACTGTTGATGATAAACCACCTTAATTAAGAATTTAAATTTAGGTGTTTACCTACTAAAAAATTTGGGTTGCTTGAATTTTATTTTGAATTTGATTATGTGTTTGGATTCTTAAATTTTTTTGATTTATCTAATTAAAATATTTAATTTCCCGAAAGCTAGGATGTTACATTACTACCCCCTTAAAATAAATTCCGTCCTCGGAATTTACGTACCTCAGAAAAGATGTGGATACTGCTGCTGTATATCCGTCTCACGCTCCCACGTAGCACCTCCGGTAACCTCATCCCAAATGACCTTAACCAAAGGAACCTGTCTACCACGGAGTTCTTTAATCCTTCTATCTGCGATCTTAACCGGTAAAGCCTCATATTCTAGATTCTCTCGGAGTTGTATAGACTCAGGCTCAAGCACATGAGAAGAATTAGGGTAATATTTTCTCAACTGGGAAACATGGAAGACATCGTGAAGGTTGGAAAGGTAAGGCGGTAAGGCTATCTGGTAAGCTACTAGACCAATTCGTCGAAGAATCTGAAATGGTCCAATGAATCGGGGAGTGAGTTAATTTTCTAGACTTCATAGCTCTGCCAATTCCGGTCTTCGGAGTGACTCTCAAGAACACGTGATCACCTTCTTGGAACTCTAAGGGTCTCCTCCTCTTGTTACTGTAGCTTCTCTGCCGATCCTGGGCTTCCTTCATTTTCTCTCTTATTTTCCTAACTTTTTATGTTGTTTGTTGTACCACATCAGGACCCAACACTTGGCTCTCGCCAGTCTCATACCAACATAATGGAGTCCTACACTTTCTCCCATACAGAGCCTCATACGGTGCCATCCCGATGCTACTGTGGAAACTGTTATTGTATGTGAACTCAATCAATGGTAGGAATTCATCCCAACTGCCAACATGTTCCAACACACAAGCTCTTAAAAGATCCTCCAATGATTGAATTGTCCTCTCGGATCGTCCATCCGTCTGAGGATGATAAGCAGAACTCATCCTCAACTTTGTTCCCAAAGCATCGTGTAACTGTCTCCAAAATCTAGATGTAAATCTAGGATCTCGGTCGGAAACAATACTCGACGGCACACCGTGCAACCTCACTACTTCCTTGATATAGATCTGGGTCAACCTTTCAAGACTATAACTTTCACCAATAGGTAAAAAGTGAGCACACTTCGTCAACCTATCAATGATAACCCAAATCACATCAAACCTCTTCGGAGTTCGTGGTAATCCGACCACAAAGTCCATTGCTATACTATCCCATTTCCACTCTGGGATATCCAAGGACTGCAACAACCCAGCGGGCTTTTGATGCTCTATCTTAGCTTTCTGACATACCAAACATGATAGAACATATTCCGCCACTTCTTTCTTCATCCTTGGCCACCAAAACATCTTCTTCAAGTCTTGGTACATCTTGGTGGCTCCGGGTGGAAACTCAGCTTACTTTTATGTGCCTCCTCTAAGATCATATTCCTAATCTCTAAGTTCTCTGGCACACATATACGATCCTTAAACCTTAACACTCCATTTGATCCTCTCCTAAACTCTGAAACTTTACCCTCATCTATACCTCGATCCACATCTACCAAATATTCATCCTGACCCTGCTTAATCTTAAGGTCCTTCAAAAACTCACTACTGATGGTGATCATACTTAAACATATTCTATCCTCCATCAGATCCATACCTAGGTTCAAATCTCTAAACTGTTCAAGCAACTCCATCTCTTTCACCATCATTGCGGATACGTGCAAGGATTTCCGACTTAGTGCATCCGCCACAACATTAGCCTTTCCTGGATGGTATTGAAGATCAAACTCATAGTCCTTAATAAATTCCATCCATCTACGTTGTCTCATGTTCAGATCCTTCTGATCAAACAAATACTTTAAACTCTTGTGATCACTGAACACATTAAACTTAACTCCATAGAGATAGTGTCGCCATATCTTTAATGCGAACACTATGGCTGCTAACTCCAGATCATGGGTTGGGTAATTACTTTCATGAACTCTCAATTGTCGGGAAGCATAAGCCACAACTCTTCCCTCTTGCATCAAAACACAACCCAATCCTTGATACGACGCGTCACAGTATACATCAAACTGTCCTAATGGATCTGGCAACGTTAGCACAGGAGATGTAGTCAACTTCTCCTTTAGCTTCTGAAAACTCTCTTCACACTTCTCTGTCCAAACAAACGTCGTACCTTTTCTTGTTAACTGCGTCATAGGCAATGAAATCTTCGAGAAACCCTCAATGAACCTCCTATAATACCCGGCTAATCCTAGGAAACTCCTCACCTCACTCACTGACTTAGGACTCTCCCATTTAATCACGGCCTCTACCTTAACTGGATCAACAGCTATCCCTTTCTTGTTGATTACATGCCCTAGAAACTGTACTTCCTCTAACCAAAATTCACACTTGGATAGCTTAGCATACAACTGCCTATCTCTCAACACCTGTAACACCACTCTCAGGTGTTCCTCGTGTTCTTCCCGACTACGGGAGTAGATAAGAATATCATCTATAAACACTACAACAAACTTGTCAAGGAACGGTCTAAAAATTCTATTCATGTAATCCATGAACACCGCTGGAGCATTAGTTACGCCAAAAGGCATAACTAGGTACTCATAGTGTCCATACCTTGTCCTAAAAGCGGTCTTAGATACATCCTCCTTCTTCACCCTAATCTGATGGTATCCTGATCTTAAATCTATCTTAGAAAACACCGAAGCTTCTTTCAACTGATCCATCAAATCATCTATCTTAGGCAACGGATATTTGTTCTTGATTGTAACTTTATTCAACTGCCTATAATCCGTGCACAACCTAGAACTTCCGTCCTTTTTCTTGACAAACAATACCGGTGCTCCCCAAGGTGAAACACTCGGTCTGATGAATTGCTTCTTCATCATGTCATCCAGCTGTTTCTTCAACTCTGCCAACTCTACTGGTGACATCCTATAAGGAGCTACTGAAATAGGTCCAGCCCCTGGTATGAGATCTATAGCGAACTCCACCTCCCTCTCTGGTGGCAAACCTAGAACATCAGGAGGGAAAACCTCAGGAAACTCTCTCACAATAGGCAGAGAATCTATACTCGAAGTCTCCTTAGCTTCCAAAGAGAAAAGCATCACATACTGCTGAGAATCGTAACCCCTCATAGTTGCTCCTTCATTGGCAGATACTATGCTAGAAGGCTCAATAAAAGATAAAGTCTTTCGGGCACAATCTAGAACTACATGGTTAGCCGAAAGCCAATCCATGCCAAGAATAACGTCTATCTGCTGCATAGGCAAACAGATGAGATCTACTAGGAATGCCCTATTTTCAACAACTATAGGACACTGTAAGCAAACAGACATAGTGATCAAAGGATCACTGGTAGGGGTGGACACTGTCAAAGTATATGGTAGCTGAGAAACGGGCAAATGTAAATGATCTACACACTCATGGGACACAAAAGAATGTGTAGCGTCTGAATCAAACAACACAGACGAGAGTCTGCCAGATATTAAACACATACCTTGAATAAGATCTGCAGATTGAGAGGACTCAGATCCTCTCACTGTAAACACTCTCCCTGTGGCCTGAGGTCTGGCCGTCTGTCGTCCCGCTACCGGAACCCCTCTCCCAGCACCTTCTCTGAAACCACTGGCTCCTCTGAAACTACCAGCTCCTCTGCCGGCTGCTGTTGTATCGCTCTCTGTCTACAATCCCTAGCAAAATGACCTGGTTTGCCACAGATGTAGCAACCATATCTATATGTACAATCCCTGATATAATGTGGGCCTCCACATCTGAAACACACTGGGGCCCTCTGCTGCTGGCCCTCTCTGGTAACTGGTACTGATGGTACAGATGTCTGAGTGCTCTGTCCTGGTCTAACATATGGTCCTCTCCTCCACTGAGAACCTCCATCACCTCTCCTCTGTTGACATGCTCTGATAGGACCCCCACTACACTGTTGTCTCTGCTCTGCAGCCTGCCTCCTGTCCATGCTCTCAATAGCACTGGCCCTCTCCACCATCTCTGGAAAGCTCAGAATATCTAAGGGTACTATAGCCCTCCTTAACTCATGTCGTAAACCCTCCTCGAATCTCCGGCACATCCAGTCCTCATCCGGAAACCTCTGGTAGTACTCAGAAAACTGTATCAGGGCCTCGAATCTAGCTGCGTAATCACCAACAGATCGGTCTCCCTGCTGGAGACTCATGAATTCTCTCTCCTTCTTGCGTCTGACTAATCGCGGGAAGTACTTCTCAAAGAAACACTCTCTGAACAGCTCCCAACTGATGAGTCTGCCCTCAGCCTCTAATAATCTCCTCTTGCCTCTCCACCATGACTCAGCCCCTCCGGTCATCATGAAGGCGGCATAGGTCACCTTCCTATCATCTCTGCATCTCATGGTATCAAAGATCTTCTCGAGCTCCTGAATCCACCACTCTGCTCGCTCTGGATCATACTCTCCACCAAACTGTGGTGGCTTACCTTTGAGAAAGGTAGCCAATCCTGCGTCCTTAGCATCGGCGGCTATCCTCCTATCATGCCACTCCTGTAGCTCTGCCTCTCTCTGTACCTTCTGAGCATTCTGCTGCGCCTGCTGCAATAGAACGGATGCTAACTCGCGGATAGTCCGAAGAGTCTCGGCGGACTCTCCTCCACCTCCAATCCCTGCCTCTGGCCGATGGGGCTCATCCTCTACACCCTCTATCGCTCTACCACCACCCCGTCTGCCACGTCCTCGACCTCGGCCGCGAGCCATGATCCTGTTAAAAGAAATCATTAGCCCCCATCAATATGACATATAATACTACATAAAACCGGAATATAAATACTATATGCCATAGAGATGTCGCGTCGGACTCATTACCCAACTTCTAAGCATAGTTGTTATCCGATGTGGATTCAACTAAACGGCCAGTTCACCCTAATCATAGTGCTCACAGTCCGTTTCAGAACCGAACTGCTCTGATACCACTAAATGAGACGCCCCGACGTCCCATTAAAGAAAACCCCAAAATATTAAGACCTAATTTCGTTATTATCGTTTAAGCGAATATATTAAAACAACGAAAAAATTTAAAACATAACATACATACATAATATATACATCTCAAATCTTGATATAGTACAGTAGAGGGAATCCCATCAGTCGGATCCCAAAGTGTACAAGATGATAATCAAACAGAAAATAAAAACAACATCCTAAAGAGACAAGACGCGCTGGCCATAGACTCTATACTCCACTATGAGGATCCACTGCTCGTCCTCTAACGTCAGGCTCATACGAAGTCCCATCAAGTTCCTCCATGGCTGGAATCTCTGTAGGCTCTTCTCATCACGATCACAAAATGAAACATATGCAATATAGAGAATATAGGGATAAGAAACCATATAACATCAAACGTGGAAAGGGTTTAGCAACATTTAATTAAATAACGGCACACTAAACATCCGTCTCCCCAGTATAAATATATATAGCATAATCATCCTCAATCCACATCTATAATCTTTCCTCTACCCACCATCATGATGCAATGCAAATGCTGTATGAATAATCTCTTCAGGTATCGGTCATATCCGGATATCACAACAATATAATCGACACATCCCAGAGTCCCCGGCGCACACCCCCGTCCGCGGATGGAGAGTGCCCACGCAAAGCAATGGCACTATAGACGCACAACCCGGTGCACACCTCTGGACCACAATCCAGGATACTCATGCAATGCATGAACTATAGCTGCGACTAAAATGAAATCATCTCTGGACGGTCTGCCGTGAGCCTATCCCCGGGAATTTTCCCTCCAAGGCATAGACCCCAATCGACCATGTTTCAGGTCCACTCGACCATGTTTCAGGTCCCTCATATCACAGACCATGTTTCAGGTCACCCCCTAGTGCCTTAACCGGTCATCCTAATCTCATAGATCACCTTAAAATAATCTCATCTCATTCACCTCAACCTCATTTCACGATAATTATCTCGGTTTGGCACTGCTATCACATATAGTATGTAATCCCCCAATACATCCTCGTGTCTCAACATAACTTATGATTTACTCAATCCTCTAAGCACAATCATTACACTAAGTCTATTATCCTAATAAGAATAATAATCACAATAATAATAATAATAATAATAATAATAATAATAATAATAATAATAATAATGACAATAAAAATAATACTTATAACAATAATAATAATAATAATAGTAATACTAATAATAATAATAATAATAATAATAATAATAATAATAATAATAATAAGTATAAACAAGTATCAATTTCACATCAACCAGTCAAACACGTAATCATCACGTAATAAAATCATCTATGTATGTAACGTAACGACGATAAACGCACAATTTCTATATCATCATCGGTACCATTGAGTAGTTGTTGTGACTCCGGCAAGTGTATCGGGTCGTCGCAAGTAATAAAAATACACGGTAAGTAATTACCGTGGTCGAACTCAAGGATTGGGCTACCAATTCGACTAATCCGCGGGAAATCGGATACGTTCGGTCAAGTTACGGAAGAAGGTGGTTGAGAGAGAGAATAATATCAAAATTCAATTAACAAGTCTAAATAAACTAATTAACTAAAAATCAGAAAACTAAAATGTCCAAGGTCACAAATCCACCTACCCAATATGTACACCCAAGTGATGATGAATTCCTCCCTAGGTTCAATTACAATGTCAACCGGGACCCCTAAATTCTCCTAAATCCACTCTCGTGCTCATTAGGACGTATTCGACGATTGGATTAATTACTTACTAGGTCTCATAATCCTAATCTCGAATTCTGTTAATTCTTGTTCCCTATAAGGTTGCACCGATCTCCTACTCACTCTCGTGCAATATTCGATCGATGATCCTAATTCAAGTTCTAAACGCGAATCGCTGACTAAGCCTCATCACGTTAACAAGTCAATCACGCAACACATATGATTAACACAATCAAATCAGAATTAGAAAACAAGAATTGAATTAAAGGAGAAAAACATACATCATATTGGATTTACATCGCCATGGGTGGCTTCATCGTTCCCTCGGACGACGGGGATTAGTTCCTCATGCTCATAGACAAGCGATCGGACGTAATCACCATCGTAAAATAAAAAGAAACCAGAAAAGGAGATGCAGCTCCAAGGAGAAATAAGGATTCGTAACTACTGCCCTAACCTAAGTGGAAAACTGGATCCTAAAGTTCCATTCTCAAATCTGATCTGCAAAAGCCTTTAAATAGGATTCCTGATCTGCGCTCGCTCGCGAGGCGAGCAGACTCTCACGAGGCGAGAATTAAAATTGGTGCGCTTTCAATTTAAACTCTCGCGAGGCGAGCAGCCTCTCGCGGGGCGAGTCTTCAATTCTAGGTCTTGGACATTCATCACGGCTGGGCCGTGATGGTCTCTGACTTCCAAGTCTTCATTCTCTCGCGGGGCGAGCTTCTTCTCGCGGGGCGAGTCTTCAAACCTTAAACTGCCACGGGCGTGGTATTCATCACGGCTTGGCCGTGATGGTCTCTGTCTTGCTGGTCTTCAGACTCTCGCGAGGCGAGAGTACACTCGCGGGGCAAGTGTCTCAAAATTTCAATTTCCACTATTTCTTTGCTTTCCTTGACTCCCGGAGCTTCACTTACTTAACCTGAAACAACAAAAGCACCCACAAGCGTAATTCTATTCAAAATAACCTAAAAACTACACAAAAGACGCAAAACGAGTCAAAGTCCAACTTAGGAACAAAACAAGACAAATTTGGGCGAAAACGAGAGTGAACTCGAATAAATTGACACGTAAACCCTAGTTCATCTAGTCATAAAACTAGATAAGCCAGAGGCTTATCAAAATACCCCAAACTTAAACCTTGCTTGTCCCCAAGCAAGCTTAAAACTCAAAAATGACTCGAGACTTGACAAGCCTAAAGGAATCAATCGATTTCGCACAAATTTAATGCAACTTTACAAAACAGTTTTTCCCCAATGATCTCCCCCCTACATCAATGCAATCCCCACATTCATTTACTTTAAACCATTGAGAACTTCATCATTCATGCAATCATTAGTCTAAGTTGAGGATCAGGGTCACACACAAAAGGAAGATCACCAATTTCAAATAACTGCCTTCCTCACAAGGGTATGTAAAATTTCACTCATTCGCTCAAGTTTGTCTAGGTTATCAACTTTTTCACTCAATTTCACTTATCAAGAGCACTTCCCATGAATTTGATTTTCATCTCAAAAATGGTCCCCACGTAAACATGTATGCAACATCAGAAGGTCTTTTAAAGGTTGTAATGGGGCCTGGCTCAAGGTAGGATAATGAAGGATATTTAGGCTTAAGTCCCTAGGAACTAAGAGAGCATGAGCATTAAACACATTTCCACTTAAATTCCTTTTTCCATTTTTCTTTTTGTATCGGGTGACTACAGCCTTTTCCTTGCTAATCTTTTTGTTCTGCCCCTTTACCTTTGGCAAATTTTTTTTTTTTTCCACCTTGGGTTTCAACCTTTATTTTCTTTTTCTCATCCCAATATGACACATCACCTTGTAGCCACCCCAAACTTAGTTCCTCACAACCATTCTCTTGCTCACTTCCATGCTCTCCTAATCCTAAGATTGGGTTAACATGGTTTTTCAGATTTTGGCTCGTAATGTAGGGTCATCAAGAAACAATAGGTCAATTGGGCTCAATTTGGCTAACTAGGGAACATGCATTAGGGATGGTTCTTTTCAGGCCAAGTAGTTATTTCAAAGAAAATTGCCTAAATCATTTGATGCAACACATAAACATGCAAACCATATAGAGATTCAAGCAAATTCGGGAAAGTGCAACTTAACAGTGATTCACACATTCAAAAACAGAGTTGGAGGCTCAAATCCTCACCTGGACATTTTGCAATTTGTTTGACCGAGATACGATTCCTAGTGTGTGCACCCCCCTCACCCCAAACTTATCATAAATCAAGTAATCACAATAAAATTCTCAAAGTTCAGTTTTCAATTTTTAAGTGGGGATAAACTTTTCTAATTTCAGAACTTAGGGGAAATCATCAATGGTCAAATAATTCATACAATCAATCTACGCTCAATCTAATCAAAATCCAACAAGCTTGCCGACACAACATTTCATACAAAAACTCTTGATCTTCTCAAATTATTCAAGAGCGACAAACAAAAACAGAACACAAAAAACAAACACAAAAACAAAACAAAAGTTAGGAAAAGAGAGATACCTAGCTTGGGCTGCCTCCCAAGAAGCGCTTGTTTAACGTCCCGAGCTTGACTTATTAAGAAGCATCCACCTGGATCCTATAGTCTGTGGTACAGAGGCCAAGAGATGCTCATCATGTGAGGTCTTCCACCAGGATCAAATGGTAATTGGAGTGGAGATCGTAGCAGTAATATGACCTTATCATCCACTCCACCCAGCCAGTGTGTGAAAATTCCATTGACCTCTTCAATTATGAACTCACTTCCTCTCGGGTCAAATGGTGTTTTCACGAGGAAGTGTGCTAGACAAGTGGGAGGGTCTAATTTACCGGTGTCCATACATGCATGCAAGCCAACATATTTATTTAACGCATCAAAATCAGGTTGCTTGGCAAGCATGGTGAACTCCTCTCCCACCTTATTTGCATTTTGTTCTCTACCCCCTTGCTCCGGTGCCTTGTCCTTTGCCAACTCCTCTTCCTTAGGTTGCTCTTCCTCAACATGTGGTTGTTCCGGGGCCATGACACTCGCCAATTCCTTTTCCTCCGGTTGTTCTTCCTCAACATGTGGTAGTTCTTCCTCAACTCCCCGAGAACTAGTTACATCCCAGTCATATCCCAACACCCCACTGCTTCTAGTTGTTGTGGCATCGCATAGGTTCTTAGGGTGGTTCTCGGTTTCACCTGGGTGAGTGTCTAGGAGAGGCTCATTTAGTTGTTTTGACAGCTGGGCAATCTGCATCTCTAGATTCTGAAGTGTCATCCCTGTATGAGTTGCCAACTTGTCAATGGCTGCGTTTGTATTGATTGACACTTTCTCAAGTGTCGCACTCAACTTCTCAAGAGCCAACTCCCAAGGTTGTGGTTGCCAACTCTGTTGAGGTTGTGGCTGCCAATTTTGTTGAGGTTGTGGCTGCCAGGCTAGACCACCGCCATCATTACTCCAAGTGAAAGCCGGATGGTCTCTACTCATATCACCCCAATACTGATTTTGACTCTGATAGTTGTTCTGGGGCACGCTGTCATTATGCCATGGTTCCACATATACTTGAGGGAAGTAGAACGGACAACTCCAAGTGTCATGGTTCCCATCACAATACTCACAACCCGGAAGCATTCCTTCGTGTACCTCGCATACAAAACAAGGCAAGACAAAGTGGAATCAAAGAAGTAGAGAGATAGTAGAAAATAAAAAGAAAATAATAAAAATAAAAATAAGAACAAAAATAACTTAACCAAATAATCAAACTCCCCTAGAATCAGAAAAATTGGTTGTGCCAATCCCCGGCAACGGCGCCAAAAACTTGTTGTGACTCCGGCAAGTGTACCGGGTCGTCGCAAGTAATAAAAATACACGGTAAGTAATTACCGAGGTCGAACTCAAGGATTGGGCTACCAATTCGACTAATCCGTGGGAAATCGGATACGTTCGGTCAAGTTACGGAAGAAGGTGGTTGAGAGAGAGAATAATATCAAAATTCAATTAACAAGTCTAAATAAACTAATTAACTAAAAATCAGAAAACTAAAATGTCCAAGGTCACAAATCCACCTACCCAATATGTACACCCAAGTGATGATGAATTCCTCCCTAGGTTCAATTACAATGTCAACCGGGACCCCTAAATTCTCCTAAATCCACTCTCGTGCTCATTAGGACGTATTCGACGATTGGATTAATTACTTACTAGGTCTCATAATCCTAATCTCGAATTCTGTTAATTCTTGTTCCCTATAAGGTTGCACCGATCTCCTACTCACTCTCGTGCAATATTCGATCGATGATCCTAATTCAAGTTCTAAACGCGAATCGCTGACTAAGCCTCATCACGTTAACAAGTCAATCAAACAACACATATGATTAACACAATCAAATCAGAATTAGAAAACAAGAATTGAATTAAAGGAGAAAAACATACATCATATTGGATTTACATCGCCATGGGTGGCTTCATCGTTCCCTCGGACGACGGGGATTAGTTCCTCATGCTCATAGACAAGCGATCGGACGTAATCACCATCGTAAAATAAAAAGAAACCAGAAAAGGAGACGCAGCTCCAAGGAGAAATAAGGATTCGTAACTACTGCCCTAACCTAAGTGGAAAACTGGATCCTAAAGTTCCATTCTCAAATCTGATCTGCAAAAGCCTTTAAATAGGATTCCTGATCTGCGCTCGCTCGCGAGGCGAGCAGACTCTCGCGAGGCGAGAATTAAAATTGGCGCGCTTTCAATTTAAACTCTCGCGAGGCGAGCAGCCTCTCGCGGGGCGAGTCTTCAATTCTAGGCTGTGACCTTCATCACGGCTGGGCCGTGATGGTCTCTGACTTCCAAGTCTTCATTCTCTCGCGGGGCGAGCTTCTTCGCGGAGTCTTCAAACCTTAAACTGCCACGGGCGTGGTATTCATCACGGCTTGGCCGTGATGGTCTCTGTCTTCTTGGGTCTTGGGACTCTCGCGAGGCGAGTACACTCGTGGGGCGAGTGTCTCAGAATTTCAATTTCCACTATTTCTTTGCTTTCCTTGACTCCCGGAGCTTCACTTACTTAACCTGAAACAACAAAAGCACCCACAAGCGTAATTCTATTCAAAATAACCTAAAAACTACACAAAAGACGCAAAACGAGTCAAAGTCCAACTTAGGAACAAAACAAGACAAATTTGGGCGAAAACGAGAGTGAACTCGAATAAATTGACACGTAAACCCTAGTTCATCTAGTCATAAAACTAGATAAGCCAGAGGCTTATCAGTAGTCCCCAATGTGGTATAGACATTGTCCGTTACTCGCTCTCGTGTAGGGTTTGGGTCGCCCTATACCATTATCTAATTAAATGTAACCGCGCCGTTTCCGACGTTAAATAATTTCTTTCCCACACATGGAATGTCTTAGGCTAGCTCTGGGGCAACGAAACGGACACTCCCTATACTCCCTCAAATCTGCCACGCACAGTTCTACACCCTCCGGGGCTCCAAAAATTCACCTGAACACATCATTGTGAAGCACACGTTACGTGTAACCCAAATCTGAAGACGGAATTGGAAACCGATAAATGAATTGAAAGATAACCTCAATACCGTCGCCGACGACATTTAGGCATAAAAAGGACATAGGCTTACCTTAGCCTAATCAAGAAAAGAAAGATAGGATAATGAAGTAGACATCGTGAGGATCACAACGGTATAATCATAATTTTGATAGTACGAACGGATTGACCAGAATCGGCTCCGGAAATTCTCCCTCTCTCACGGCCCCCCTCTCTCTTTTCTTTCTACGTCTCTCTCTCTAACTTATTATTTTCTTTCAGTCTAATTTTCTTATTCTTTCTTTCTTAGACGTTAAGTAGTATATATATATATATAGATAAGGAAAACTTTTTGTCACAATCTGCAGTCTCGCCATTTAGCATATGGTCAGCAAAAATGGCTTGGATAAACATGCAAGCAAGAGGTGTTCCTTTCTTGTTATGCGGCAAAATTTTTAAAGGTGGAGGTGTCACTATTATAGCAATTGCCGTGGCCACTAATCATACCAAAAAAAATATTGTTTTGTTAATTCAATTAGGTTGAAACTTGTAACTAGGGTATAATTAATTAAGACTAGTGCTAATTAATCATAATGAATAAAACTTGAGTAAATTAATTATAATCATCTAGCTATGATTAAGATTTATTTCTATGACTAATTATTATTTTTTAATACTGTTGATGATAAACCACCTTAATTAAGAATTTAAATTGAGGTGTTTACCTACTAAAAAATTTGGGTTGCTTGAATTTTATTTTGAATTTGCTTATGTGTTTGGATTCTTAAATTTTTTTGATTTATCTAATTAAAATATTTAATTTCCCGAAAGCTAGGATGTTACAATTTACATCCTCAATGAGAAGAGTGTCAGTATGGTGAGATGTTTGTGGTGTGGAAGGTTTTGATGAGTGAGTTTCAGACATGTGAGTTTCTGAGATGGTAGGGTTGGGTTCAAAAGTGTGATGGATAGGGTCAGAAACAGAAGTTTGATGGATAAGTGATGTGTGTAATGGAGTTGGAATTTTTGGTGAGGTAGGTGAAGTGAGGATTTTTTGTTGTGGTTAAGATGATGATGTTCTTTGTAGTGGTGGTGTTGGTCCTTTTTGTGGTGACATAGCAGGTAATGGTGATGAAGGTTGTGGCTATTTGTTGAGGTTGAGAAGATGATTCTCTTTGAGGTGAGGGTGATGGTGAGTGTAACGCCCCGATTTCTGTGTCTTTCTGTAGCAGTAAATACATGTGTTTATATATTTATTTTTGGTAAAATCCAGATAGTGATTTTAAATAAACTAAAATCATTTTCTTATGTTCTATTACCGTAGGAAGTCACGGTTAAATTTTCGGTTGAAAATTCAGACGAAAATCGGTCTGCATTTTCACTGCCGGTACAGGTTTACTGAGCAGAAAACCTAATTTTGACCGGTGAACGAAAAGATTGGTGGTTTTGTTGTGTTTTGTATAATAATGGGAATTTTCGAAAATCCTTGTTATGGGTCAAAATATAATATTTATTCCGGGTGAAATACGATCAGGAACTTGAACGGGATATACAATGGAGCAGAATAGGAGACATGAAAGGATTGAAGTGATTTGTTGGAAAAGTAGGCATGGTGGTAGAAGCCTTTTGTTACATCCATAAAAAAGTGACATCATTACACTTTTTCAAATTTTACTATTTTATAATCAAATAAGTCATTTTCTCCTTTTTGCCAACCAAACATGGCATAACCCAAAACTTGGTCATCAAGCTCTCTCTCTCTCTCTCTCTCTCTCTCTCTCTCTCTCTCTCTCTCTCTCTCTCTCTCTCTCTCTCTCTCTCTCTCTCTCTCTCTCTCTCTCTCTCTCTCCCTCCCTCCCTCCCTCCCTCCCTCCCTCCCTCCCTCCCTCCCTCTATATATTCACACTCCATTTCACCTCACTCATTTTCTTCTTCTTCTTCTACATCCTACTATTTCAAGTTTCTATTACTTAAAGTTTTCATTTTTACTCATTGTCAAGATTCAAGTTCTTCATAATTTTTCATCCTAGCTTCAAGGGTAACACTCTCATACTCTTCTCTTTCAAGTTCTACAATTATTTCATGAGTTTACTCTATGTTTTCCATTGATGTTCTTAAAGCTCTTTTTAATTTCTAAAATCTCTAGAAAATTGTAGAAAAATCCATTTGAGTTGAAACCAATTTCTGTGAACTCATAACCATCTCTATATTCACTATCTATGAGCTTGCATCAAACAAAAATTTCTAGCCTATTTATCCAAGGATGGCCGAACCTATGTGGTTTTGGACCTAGGGAGTTTTGTTTCAACTTTTGTAATATGATCATGAATTTAAACCTCTTAGTACCTTTTGATGCCAAATCTAAGAGCTTTCATCATAGAAAAATTTCTCTCCCCATTTTCCTAGCAAGCCCGAAATCCTAAGCTAGTGGCTTAGTGGGATTTTGTTCAATCTTTGTAGAGTGATCATTGTTTATGAACTCCTAACACTTAAGGATCATTAATCCATGAGTTGCATAAAATTTGAAAATCTCCAACCCTATGTTTGTTTCATGGACGAATCTAGGACTAAGGTAGATGATGATGTTTTAGTTGTTTTTGACTTGTGTTATGTGTTTGAAATTCTTAGACTTCCGTCGTGAAGCGAGTACGGAGGATCGTAGTAACCTACACCAAGGTAGAAGCACTAATATATTTGTATCTCAGGTAAAAGAGGAAAGCCTGAGGGATGTTTCCAATAACCGTATGCATGATTGTTGTGATGAACTGAGTTGTCTTATATGATTGGTGATGTACTGAGTTGTCTAATATGATTGAACTGCTTGCTTAAAATGTCTAAGCTTGATGATTTACTTGATTATGATTTATGATTTGGATATATGGCATGAACTTTTTTATTTGTTATGCTGTTGATGAGAATATTATTCTGCTGTTGATTGATGTCTGAGAAGCCTGACCTCTGTCAGTGCATAATTAATTATTGAGATAAAAGTCTCGAAAGACTTATGAGGAAACCTTGAATATAACTGTGTTTATCAGAGCGCTTCTTTGATAAAATAAATGAAGTTAAGATTTGAAATAGGAAAGAAAATATATTTTAATATATTACCAATTTCGGAAAAAAATTGAAATGGAAAGTATTCTGGGAACTAAGTGGAAAATATTTTAAAGCTTGAGAACAACCTTTCTTCCATTCAAATAATTTTAGTATAAGTGAAAATAATTTTAAGAAGTATGTTTTATGAAGGAAAACCTTTGAAAATGATTGGTACTATTTTAGAAAAGAATTTGAAAGGATTTGACAACGTTCTAAAGTTAGTTTGGAAGAGAAGAGGAATTTTAAAGGGAAAATGGATTTCTTTATGACTTAACGTTTTATAAATACATTTCCAATGAAATGATTTTGGTAAAATACTTTTGAAAATATTCCGGCAAGCTTGGACAAGTCGCCACGGTTTCATTTTGTATTTGTATTTCACTGAACTAAAAGGAATAAATATGTTGAAAGATGAATCTGGTATGCGAGACGTCGAATACTAGAGTTCTATAACCTACACGTAGATCTTGCATCCGTGTCACGTTGTTGTGGACTGTGCGTCCTATTCACGTTGTGATAAAATGTGGAAAAGTTGAAAGTTGCTTTCTATGATCACAAGTCTTGATTGGTGAGTCGGTCTATGGTGTTGTGATTGAGCACTAGGACTGCGTGTTCCGTGTTGATGTTGATAATTTCAAAATGTTAAAATTTATGAAAAGTCGTTAGCTTTTGAGCTTCGACAACGAAAGAGAATGAACAGAAAGAAAATGTTGAGAACAATTGTTTTACATGCATTTTAGGCAGACGTGCCTCACGTTGATAGGAGTGATGCCTTGATGATCGGGTATTCACAATACGATGTATCACTGCATCCTGGGATGGGACAGTGTGTTATTAAATCCATGAGCATGGAATACTGCATCCTGGGATGGGACAGTATGCTATGGATGTTTAGTAACTTAACGTGATGCCAAAGTAGTGGCGATTTGAGTTTGTTCAACTCTTAGAATGACGAACGGATCTCATGAGATTAAGTTTAGAGCCTGAATATTGAAGTGTCATGCATATTTTCATCGAAACTAACCGTGCGGTCATGAGACCCTTTGACATTATACATGTTTAATGCTGATGAATTATTTGGAAATATCTGATATATGCTTATGTGATGTATGCATCATGAATATGGTTATTGTGTCCAATCCATATATTGGTATCTCACTTTTGCATGTTTTCTTGTTGTTCCTTCTCCCTATGGAATTGTTGTGTGTGTGTGTGTGTGTGTGTGTGTGTGTATATATATATATATATATATTCGGGTTTAGATGGATCCCGACGTGCTTCTAGCACCGACGGGAATGAGAACACTAACTTTTGGTAATGCGGGAGATCCGGGGGCATGGAACATACTCCCCAGATCCCATGCGGCCATCTATCGCGGGTCGGTTACTGAACTGAAAGGAAACGGGGAAGAGGGACCTCAGCAGCGAGAGTAGACAATAGGAATGGTCCGGGTGTCATTACCACCCCCTTGGTACTATCTACAAGTGTTGGCGCAGAGGGGACAACTTCACAAGCACCCACCCTTAGGAGTGTCACTTCCGGGAGTTGAGCCAGCTTCACCTATTGAAGAGGATTCGGAGGAAGATCCTGAGGAGTACCCTGAAGGCGAGCCAAAAGATCACGTCCTTTACGACGACGACATTGACGATGTGCCGAAGTATGTGCCTGATGACGATAATGATTTTGATGATTCTGACTCCCCCGATGAGGGTGGAGAAGTGGTGGATGCGTCGCCGGGGAACTCCTCAGGGAGCGGGAGTGTTCAAACTGGCCCTTTTTACGGCTATTAGTTGTAGACCAGCTTAGGGGTGTCTTTTTTGGGAATAGTGTATCCTGGTCCGACTGTATTTGGCTTCATAGAGCCATGGTATTTTGATATGTGGTTCCGGACCTTCCCCCGTTTTGCTTTATCTTGCTTACAGCTTTTCCCTTTTATGCTTAGTGTTATAAATGGCCGGTACTATAAAGCCCTCACCTTTTGTAATATATATCAAGTTGCAACTGCCACTGCTTAGATATTTATGTTGTTCATGTATCATGTTCTGAGTGTTCATCTACTCTTTTAAATGAATATATATATATATATACACACATACAACCACCATTTTGAGAATATTTAATTATTAAGAAAATGTTATTTTCCAAAAGTAAGCAGCATTTTAATCAGTTTTATTTTTCCACAAAGGGTAACCATGTGACTCCCAAGTTGGGGTGTTACATTAGTGGTATCAGGGCTGGTCGAGTCGTTCGGGAATCTTTGGGTATAGGTCTGGTATGTTTATGTTGTGTGTTCTCTGACTAAGACTTGATTGAATTACTTCTTAGAAATAATGTGTGATAACCGACATGCCATATTTTCTTTTCTGGTTACCATCTCACTGATTGTGCGTTACAGGTCAGTATGGAACCAGGAGGTGCACACGGACGTGCTGGTCGTGGAAGAGGCAATGGCGGGATGGACTTCGCCGCCCAGGCAATGGCAGATGTGGTTGCGGTAATTGCTTTTCAGACTGCTACGATGGCTGCCCAGAACCAATAGGAGCAGCTGAGGGTTGAGCAAGTTTCTAAGGGAAAGCATCTGAATGCTTTCAGACGTCAGAATCTTTCTCAGTTTGATGGAGACGTGGATCCTACGAAAGCTGATCTGTGGATCCAGGAGTTGGAAAAGATCTTTGAGCTCGTTCATACACCAGAAGGAGTGAAGGTGTCTTATGCAACATTTCAACTAGTAGGAGATGCTGAATACTGGTGAAAAGGCACAAGCAACTGTTAGAGGCTGAACACCAAGTGATCACCTAGGAGGTATTTCGTAACAAGTTTCTGGATAAATACTTTCCTCAAAGTGCTCGAACTAAGAAAGAACAAGAGTTTCTGAGTCTGTGTCAGCGAGACCTGACTGTAGGGGAATATACTGCAAGATTTGAATCACTTGCCAAATATTTCCGCTTCTTCCAGAACAACCCAAGCGAAGAATGGAAGTGTGAAATATTCTAAGGCGGACTGTGCTTCGAAATCAAGGAGTCAGTGCTACCACTGGAGATCAGGGACTTCCAGGCCTTAGTGGAAAAGTGCAGAAAGGTGGAGATAATGCGGAAAGGATGAGACACCAAAGGGAATGCTGGAGGACCCTATTGTCCTAAGAGTCAATTTCAAGGACAAAACCAAAGATGGAAACAGAACCAGAGAAAACCATACTACCAATCACCCAACAACAATCAAAGACAACAGCAACATCGTTCCGGTACATTTAGAGCTGGAACTGGAGGTCAGAGAAACCAAAATCAAGGCCGAGAAGGGAAATGTTACAAGTGTGGTGACCCAGGCCACTTTTCCAATACTTGCCCAAAGAGGGGAATGAAGTGTTTCAACTGTGATCGTACTGGACACTTAGCCAAAGATTGTAGAGCACAAAAGTGTGAACCAGCTGTTAATCACGCCAGAGCCAACAAGCCGACTACAACCGGAAGGGTTTATACTATGAATGGAGCCGAGGCATCAAATTTCGATGATCTCGTGCAAGGTAAATGTGATATAGCTAGAAATCTTTTAACTGTATTTTTTGATTCGGGTGCAACTCATTCTTTTATCTCGATGGATCGTGTGAAACTTCTAAATTTGCCTATTTCTTCTTTGCCATATAATTTGATTGTTTCAACCCCAACTGTTGAGCCAGTTACTGTCAATTTTGTTTGTTTGAACTGTCCCATCATTGTTCAGGATAGACATTTTCTTATAGATCTGATATGTTTGCCTTTAATACAGTTAGATGTAATTCTAGGCATGGATTGGTTATCTTCCAACCATATCTTAATAGACTGTACCCAGAAAACCTTAGGTTTTAGGGATGAGATTTCTGGATTGTTATCTGCTAGTCAGGTAAGAGCTTCTTTGAAAGAGTGAGCTCAAGGATACATGCTGCTGTTTTCCTTAGAAGTTAAGAGTGAGTTAGACTTAGAATCAATACCTGTCGTCAATGAGTTTACGAAAGTTTTTCCTAAAGATGTACCTGGACTACCGCCTATTAGAGACATCGAGTTCACAATTGATCTGGTTCCAGGCACTGAGCCAATCTCTATGGCACCCTATCGTATGTCGCCTTCGGAGCTAGAGAACTTGAATGAGCAACTGGAGGAGTTGATGAAGAAGGAATTCATTAGACCGAGTGTGTCACCATGGGGAGCCCCAGTCTTGCTAGTGAAGAAGAAAGATGGAACTTCTCGGTTATGCGTGGATTTCCGTAAGTTGAACAAGGTGACGATTAAGAACAAGTATCCACTTCCAAGGATAGATGGTTTAATGGACCAAATACGTGGAGCGGCTATTTTCTCGATGATCGATTTACAGTCTGGATGCCATTAGATCCGTGTGAAGGCAGAGGATGTCCCTAAGACAGCGTTTCGGACACGCTAAGGACATTATGAGTATCTAGTGATGTCGTTAGGAGTAACGAATGCCCCCGCGATATTCATGAATTGCATGAATAGGATTTTTCGTCCTTACTTTGATTAGTTTGTCGCTGGCTTTATCGATGACATTCTAATATATTCTCCAAACAAGGAAAAACATGTTGAACATCTCAGAGTAGTTCTTCAAACCTTAAGAGAGAAGCAACTTTACGCGAAGCTGGAAAAGTGTGAATTTTGGTTGAACCAAGTTCAGTTCTTGGGTCATGTCATATCGCGTAAGGGAATTGAAGTAGACCCGTCGAAAGTTGAAGCTGTTTTGGAATGGGAAAGACCAAAGACGGCGACAGAGATCCGTAGTTCCATGGGTTTGGCAGGATACTCTAGGAGATTCATCGAGGGATTCTCCAAGATAGTGGAACCTCTTACCCAGATAACGCGGAAGGACCAAGCGTTTACATGGACTGAAGCGTGTGAAGAAAGTTTCCAAGAGTTAAAGAGGAAGTTGACTACTTCACTAGTGTTAGTACTCCCTGATCCAAAGGAAACTTTTGAGGTTTATTGTGATGCTTCACATCAGGGGTTAGGTTGTGGACTGATGAAGAACCGGAAGGTTGTGGCGTATGCTTCAAGGCAACTGAAGATTCATGAAAGGAATTACCCTAGCCATGACTTGGAGTTAGCAGCGGTGGTTTTTGCTTTGAAAATCTGGAGACATTATTAGTATGGAGCTACATTCAATGTTTTTAGTGACCACAAAAGTTTGAAGTACCTATTCGACCAGAAGGAGTTGAACATGCGGCATAGACGTTGGTTGGAATTCTTGAAGGATTATGATTCCAAATGCAGTATCACCTTGGAGAAGCAAATGTGGTGGCAGATGCCCTGAGTAGAAAGTCAATACATGCATCTGTAATGATGGTCAGAGAGCAGGGATTGTTGGAACAATTCAGGGATATGAGTTTGGCAGTAAAGATGTCACCAGGAAAGCTGTGTTTGGGAAGGATCACCGTATTCAATGGATTAATGGATTAGATAAGAGAAAAACAAGGAAGTGATCAGTACCTACAAGGAGAAAGAGATTTAGTGCGACAAGGAGCACTGTCAGAATTCAGGGAAGGAACATATGGAATCTTGAGATTCGGTGAAAGGATTTGTGTGCCAGATGATGCCGAACTTAGGAAGTTGATTCTAGAAGAGGCTTACAAGAGTAAGTTAAGTTTACACCCAGGAGCCACAAAGATGTACCAAGATTTCAAAAAGTTATACTGGTGGTATGGAATAAAGAGGGACGTAATGGAATACGTTGCTTCGTGTTTAGTGTGTCAGAAGGCAAAAGTTGAACACCAAAAGCCATCGGGAATGCTACAATCTTTAGACATTCCGGAATGGAAATGGGATGGAATTTGATTGGACTTTGTAACCGGTTTACCAAGGACCCGGAAGGGACGTGAGGCTATATGGGTAGTAGTGGATCGACTGACCAAGTCAGCTCACTTTTTGCCTATCAACATGAAGTATCCAATAGAAAAGATAACTCAATTATACATTGATGAGATTGTCAGATTGCACGGTATACCTTCGAGTATCATTTCGGATCATGATCTGAGGTTTACATCGAAGTTCTGGCAAGGACTACAAAACTCATTAGGAATGAGACTCAGATTACGTTCTGCTTACCATCCACAAACAGATGGACAATCAGAGAGAACAATTCAGTCACTGGAAGATTTGATGAGAGCTTGTGTGTTGGAAAACACTGGGAATTGGGATGAATTTCTACCGTTGATAGAATTCACTTATAACAACAGCTTCCACTCAAGCATAGGAATGGCACCCTACGAAGCTCTATATGGTCGACGATGCAGAACACCTCTATGTTGGTAGCAGGATGGAGAAATCTTGTTATTGGGACCAGAAATCGTGTAACAGATAACAGAAAAGGTGAAATTGATTCAGGAGAAAATACGGACAACTCAGAGTCGACAGAAGAGTAATGCTACCAAGAGACGATGGTCTCTCGAGTTTGAGGAAGCAAGCATGTGTTTTTGAGAGTCACGCCTATGACTGGGATTGGCAGAGTAATTAAATCCAGAAAGTTCACTCCCAAATTCATTGGACCCTACCAAATTCTTCGTCGCGTAGGTCTAGTAGCCTATAAAATTTCTTTACCACCTTTTCTTTCCAATATTCACGATGTTTTCCATCTTTCACAATTGAGAAAGTATGTTCATGATCCATCTCATATAATTGATCCCGATAATGTACAATTAAAAGAGAACTTGTCTTTTGAGACTTCGCATGTACGAATCACGGACAAGATGATGAAGCATCTCAACGGAAAACAAATTCCTTTGGTCAAGGTTATCTGGAACGATGCAACCGGAGAAGCGACATGGGAAGTCGAGGACAAGATGAAGTTACAATATCCTGAACTATTTCCAGGTGCGTAATTTCGAGGACAAAATATATTGTAACGCCCCGATTTATGTGTCTTTCTGTAGCAGTAAATACATGTGTTTATATATTTATTTTTGGTAAAATCTAGAGAGTGATTTTAAACAAACTAAAATCATTTTCTTGTGTTCTATTATCGTAGGAAGTCACGGTTAAATTTTCGGTTGAAAATTCAGACGAAAGTCGGTCTGCATTTTCACTGTCAGTACAATTTTACTGAGCAGGAAACCTAATTTTGAACCGTTAACAAAACGGTTGGTGGTTTTGTTGTGTTTTGTATAATATTGGGAATTTTCGAAAATCCTTGATGGTAGAAGCCTTTTGTCACATCCATAAAAAGTGCCATCATTACACTTTTTCAAATTTTACTATTTTATAATCAAATAAGTCATTTTTTCTCCTTTTTGCCAACCAAACAGGGCATAACCCAAAACTTGGTCATCAAGTTCTCCCCCCCCCCCCCCTCTCTCTCTCTCTCTCTTTCACGCCTACTCCCTCTCTCCATTTATATATTCACACTCCATTTCACCTCACTCATTTTCTTCTTCTTCATCTTACTATTTCAAGTTTCTATCACTTAAAGTTTTCATTTTTACTCATTGTCAAGCTTCAAGTTCTGCATACTTTTTCATCCTAGCTTCAAGGGTAACACTCTCATACTCTTCTCTTTCAAGTCCTACATTTATTTCATTAGTTTACTCTATGTTTTCCATGGATGTTCTTAAAGTTCTTTTTAACTTCTAAAATCTTTAGAAAATTATAAAAAAATCTGTTTGAGTTGAAACCAATTTCTATGAACTCATAACCATTTCTAGCCTATTTATCCAAGGATGTCTGAACCTATGTGGTTTTGGACCTAGGGAGTTTTGTTTCAACTTTTGTAATATGATCATGAATTTAAACCTCTTAGTACCTTTTGATGCCAAATCTAAGAGCTTTAATCAAACAAAATTTCTCTCCCCATTTTCTTAGCAAGGCCGAAACCCTAAGCTAGTGGCTTAGTGGGATTTTTGTTCAATCTTTGTAAAGTGGTCATTGTTTATGAACTCCTGACACTTAAGGATCATTAATCCATGAGTTGTATAAATTTTGAAAATCTCTAACCCTATGTTTGTGTCATGGCAGAATCTAGGACTAAGGTAGATGATGATGTTTTAGTTGTTTTTGACTTGTGTTATGTATTTAAAATTCTTAGACTTCCGTCGTGAAGCGAGTACGGAGGATCGTAGTAACCTACACCAAGCTAGAAGCACTAATACCTCGATCTCAGGCAAGAGGGGAAAGCTTGAGGGAGGTTTCCAATAACTGTATGCATGATTGTTGTAATGAACTGAGTTGTCTTATATGATTGGTGATGTACTGAGTTGTCTAATATGATTGAACTGCTTGCTTTAAATGTCTAAGCTTGATGATTTACTTGATTATGATTTGGATATATGGCATGAACTGTTTTATTTGTTATGCTGTCGATGAGAATATTATTCTGCTGTTGATTGTTGTCTGAGAAGCCTGACCTCTGTCAGTGCACAATTAATTATTGAGATAAAAGTCTCGAAAGACTTATGAGGAAACCTTGAATATAACTGTATTTATCAGAGCGCTTCTTTGTTAAAATAAATGATGTTGAGATTTGAAATATAAAAAAATATTTTAATATATTATCAATTTCGGGAAAAAAAATGAAATGGAAAGTATTCTGGGAACTAAGTGAAAAATATTTAAAGCTTGAGAACAACCTTTCTTCCATTCAAATAATTTTAGTATAAGTGAAAATAACTTTAAGAAGTATGTTTTATGAATGAAAACCTTTGAAAATGATTGGTACTATTTTAGAAAAGAATTTGAAAGGATTTGACAACGTTCTAAAGTTAGTTTGGAAGAGAAGAGGAATTTTAAAGGGAAAATGGATTTCTTTATGACTTAACGTTTTATAAATGCATTTCCATTGAAAAGATTTTGGTAAAATACTTTTGAAAATATTTCGGCAAGCTTGGACAAGTCGTCGAGGTTTCATTTTGTATTTGTATTTCACTGAACAAAAAGGAATAAATATGTTGAAAGATGAATCTGGTATGCGAGACGTCGAATACTAGAGTTCTATAACCTACACGTAGATCTTGGATCCGTGTCACGTTGTTGTGGATTGTGCTTCCTATTCACGTTGTGATAAAACATGGAAAAGTTGAAAGTTGTTTTCTATGACCACAAGTCTTGACTGGTGCGTCGGTCTGAGGTGTTGTGATTGAGCACTCAGACTGCGTGTCCCGTGTTGATGTTGATAATTTCAAAACGTTAAAATTTATGAAAAGTCGTTAGCTTTTGAGCTTCGACAACGAAAGAGAGTGAACACAAAGAAAATGTTGATAACAATTGTTTTACATGCATTTTAGGCAGACGTGCCTCACGTTGATATGAGTGATGCCTTGATGATCAGGTATTCATAATACGATGTATCACTGCATCCTGGGATGGGACAGTATGCTATGGATGTTTAGTCACTTAACTTGATGCCAAAGTGGTGGCGATTTGAGTTTGATCAACTCTTAGAATGACGAAGGGATCTCATGAGATTAAGTTTAGAGCCTGAATATTGAAGTGTCGTGCATATTTTCATCAAAACTGACCATTCGGGCATGAGACCCTTTGACATTATACATGTTTAATTCTAATGAATTATTTGGAAATATCTGATATATGCTTATGTGATGTATGCATCATGAATATGGTTATTGTGTTCAATCCATATATTGGTATCTCACTCTTGCATGTTTTCTTGTTGTTCATTCTCCCTATGGAATTGTTGTGTGTGTGTGTGTGTGTGTGTGTGTGTGTTTATATATATATATATATATATATATATATATATATATATATATATATATATATTCGGGTTTAGATTGATCCTGACGTGCTTCTAGCACCAACGGGAATGAGGACACTAACTTTTGATAATGCGGGAGATCCAGGGATGTGGAATATACTCCACGGATCCCATGCGGCCATCTATTGCGAGTCGGTTACTGAACTAAAAGGAAATGGGGAAGAGGGACCTCAGCAGCGAGTGCAGACAATAGGAATTGTCTGGGTGTCACTACCACCCCCCTGGTACTATCTACAAGTGTTGGCGCAGAGGGGACAGCTTCACGAGCACCCACCCTTAGGAGTACCACTTCTGGGAGTTGATCCTGCTTCACCTATTGTAGAGGATAGGGAGGAAGATCTTGAGGAGTACCCTGAAGGCGAGCCGGAAGATCACGTCCTTTACGATGATGACATTGACGATGTGCCAGAGTATGTGCCCGACGACGATCCTGATTTTGATGATTGACTCCCCCGATGAGGGCGGAGAAGTGGTGGATGCGTCATCGGGGAACTCCTCAGGGAGCGGGAGTGTTCGGACTGGCCCTTTTTACGACTATTAGTTGTAGACCAGCTTAGGGGTGTCCTTTTTGGGAATAGTGTATCCTGGTCCGACTATATTTGGCTTCATAGAGCCACGGTATTTTGATATGTGGTTTCGGACCTTCCCCCGTTTTGCTTTATCTTGCTTACAGATTTTCCCTTTTATGTTTAGTGTTATCAATGGTCGGTACTATAAGGCCCTGACCTTTTGTAATATATATATATATATATATATATATATATATATATATATATATATATATATATATATATATATAAAGTTGCAACTACCACTGCTTAGATATTTATGTTGTTCATGTATCATGTTCTAAGTGTTTATCTACTCTTTTAAAAGAAAAAAGAATATATATACACACACACACACACACACACACACACACACACACACATAATCACCATTTTGAGAATATTTAATTATTAAGAGAATGTTATTTTCCGAAAGTAACCAACATTTTAATCAGTTTTATTTTTTCGCAACAGGTAACCGTGTGACTCCCAAGTTGGGGTGTTACAGTCTTAGTTTCCTTTGAACAAATTCTACCACTACAAAATTATATCATATCATAATCATACATTTCAATTTTAAAGAGCACAACTGCACTCATTCGTGCAACTATAACCAAAAAGGAATCACCTTGGTTTTAAATCATCTAAAACGCTAAATCTTGAACTTCTCTAGCTGCTTAGTTTTACTCAAGAATTTCTCTTTACTGCCTGTTCAGCGTAGGAAAACCAATAAAGACATTTCTCTATAAATCTTCAAAATCATAAAATTAATCTTAACCATGGATACTGATCATTACCCTTGATTCCCTTAACAACGTTCTACCTCAATCAACATTTGATTCACAAAAATTTCCTTCATTAACTATCATTGATCTTAAGGATTCACATATTACTAGCCACAACTATACCTCAACAAAACTTTCGTCACTTCTTGTCCATTCAGCTAAAGAGATGATCATAGTCAAATACTAACCTTACTTCCAAACCAATTTCCTAAAGATCATATTATTTTTCTTGCTCGACTACTCGAGTCGAGGGTGATCCGTTGAAATCAATCCCAACCTGGTCCTCAACACTTGGAGCGGATTTTAACTACAACATTGGTAAACTTCGGGTTTTCATTTTGAAGCGAAATTTGGAGACATTTCATGAAGTTTCATCAGTCCTCTGATACCCATGTCGGTTAGCTCATCCACTGCAAAGTGGATCTTGACAGATAAGAAGGACGTTAACTTCGTCTGCCTGTCCACGATCACTTGATCAAAACGAATCTCTTAAAGGTGTTCGATAAATTTGTAACGAAATCCATTGCCACACTAACTTCTTGACAAGGAATTTCTCAAGCGTCAAGTTATCTCTCTTTCACTGTACTCGACTAACTCTGATATTCTGATGTGAATCAGATACCCATCCTCATGACTCATGAGGTAGGTTACATGTCAATAACATTTGGAAGAATACGTAGGGTAAAATTGATTAAGGATGACAAATCCTTTCGAACTACAATAAGGATGGTCTTGGAGATTACAGAAGGAAATTTTCAAGAAAATGAGTTTCTTATAGAAGAATTTCATCAATTTGAAAGATGCAGGAACATCCCGTATGGAAAAAGATTCTTCAATTAGTTTTGTGGGTGTAAAAATACATGGTCGATACACATTTACAAACATGAATCTAATAAAGTTACTCCTTCCATTAGAATTTCCTTGGATAGTTTTAACTCTAAGAGTATTCAACATACTACAAGAAGTTAGTCAAATGATGATTTCAAAGAGAATTAGTCCGACAAAATTGGATTGAGTCACATTTACCAAAAGTAAAAGTGACTAGCTTGAGCTTCATCAAGAAGCTTTTGTTACTAAAAAAATTATTTGGGTCATAACGCAAGAAATGGTTATCTTTTAATATGGGTCTATGCTCATCAATCAAAATAAAATCAGATTAATATGATACTAAAAATCAATCAAAATCTTTTTGTTTTTATATGAATGATTATGAGTAAATAGATATTGATATCAATTTGAATTATATGAATCAATTTGAATAAACATATGTCGATATACATATATGAATTAATGTATTATGAGTAATTAAAAAATTGGAATTCGAAAATAAAATAAAATAAAATAAAATAATGAGTTAGAATAGTATATGAGAAGATATTGTACCAGAATAATTTAAACAAATAAAATTTGAAATTTAAAAAATGGGGGACTTAAAAAGTATGTTTTCCAATATTATTATTTGAATTATTTGAGTAATTAAAAAAATTTCTTTTATTCTAAATTAAGAAAATTTAAAATAAAAAATCAAAGAATGAAATTCGAAATAAAATAAAATAAAATAAATTAAAATCAAATAAAATTTGAATTATATGAATGAGTATTAATAAACACATGTTGATATATTAATATGAATTGATTGAGCTAATTGATACATAAATATGATTTAATGTACAATGAGTAATTAAAAAATTGGATTTCGAAATTTAAAAAATTAAAAAAAAGATTGGGTTAGAATATTATGAGAATCTATCTCATGAGAGAGTGAACCTTGTCAAAATTCCAGCTTAATTGTTCCTAATGAATCTTTTTTTTTTTTTTGATTATGCTAATTAACCTTCTTTTATATATAGTATAAATTAACTTCTAAAATAATATCACTTATACAAACTCGAAAAGCCATTAAATTTTTTTTTGATGAAAAAAATCCCATTAATTATACTATTGGTTACTATAAATTGTATGAATAAGTTGAATATTTTATTAAGAGCAATCTAAATTCATTATGGATAAAATTGTTAAAGATAAAAGCAAATAACATTCTAGATATTATTCTGTCACATAAAAAATCACTTATAACACGTAAAAATAAATTAAATTAGCATTATTTATGTTTAATTGTTTAAAAATGAGCTTATTTCCTTTGCATTGTCCATGGCAAATCAAGCAATGACTTTTGGGCTAGTTAGGATAAGGGTAAAATGCTTTTAATGATGTAGCAATTTATGATTGATTGAAATTGTAAGAAATCTTTATATTGACAATACATACATTTGTATCAAAAAAATAAAAAGGCAATACATATCAATTAAGTCCTTAAAACATTAAGTATTGTCACTAATGATCAAAGCAAGATTAACTCATATAATTCTTAAATTTTAAATGGCAATCTCCTTAGAAGAAACGTGTAACACCCGGTTTTTCACTATTTTTCATATCGGTAAAATAAACAGAAATGTTTGTATTTTTATTTTAAGATTTAGAAAATGATTTTGGATAAACCAATATCATATCCATACTCTACTTTGTCGTAGAGAGTTATGATTAAATTTTGGGTCGAAAATTCAGATGAAACACGATTTGCATTTTAATGACAGTAAAATTTTGCTCAAAAGACCTAATCTTAACTCGTGAACGAAATACTTAGGGTTTTTATGGAGTTTCCAACAACATTGGCTATTTTAAAAATTTTCACTTAAAAAGTGAAATAATATATATTATCCGGGCGTTATATTAAACCGGGCGATCAACGGAGCTGAAAACGGGATTGTCGGGACCCGCTAACAGATAAAGGCAATGTCATTCTAAGATGACTCATAAGGGTGAGTCATATAGGTGACTCACAAGTGTCATGATGGCTTTTGAGGTAAAATGACTATAATACCCCTAAGTTGGTTTAAATGACAAAATTGCCCTTAAGTGAGATTACTCTTTTGTCCTTAAATTTTTATGACTTGGACCCTTTTAGCCCCCATTTCCCACGGTGCAAACCCATTTTCTTAGGCCATCACCCTCATTTTATGCATCATTCATCTTCTTCATTAGCTTTTCTTCATTTTCTCCCAAAAACTCTAAGTTTCCATAGCCAACCTTTGTGAAACAACTACTTAATCCTTTGCTCATTTTCAAACTTCAAGAGGTATACCTTGCTCTTCTCACTCAATCATCACTATGTTCTTCATTCATTTTTATGATTCAAGCCATAATCATTCTTTTCCATTTTAGGGTTTTCAACTTCAAAAATCCATGGAAAACCGTAGAAAACTCCTATTATCATGAAACCAATTTTCATGATCTTGTAATCATCTATATTTGTAGTATTCAAAATCATGAGTAAAACAAAAAAATATTTCCTATATTTTTTACAAGGTCGAAACCTAACTTTGTGTAGGTGGAGGAACTTTGTTCATTTCTTTGAAAAGCCATACTTGATTTAATCCTTTTTATTGATGTGTGTATTGAATCCAAAATATTGAATCAAAATAAAGTCTCTAGACTATTTTTTATGTTATGGCCGAACGTAGTTCATATTGGAGTTAGAGGATTTTATTTCAATATTTGAGTTTTGATCATTGATCTTGTGTTTCAAGTGATTACGGACCACTAATCCAAAAGCTTAGGAATTTTAAAAATTTTTAGCCATCAAAACACCTCATGGCCGAACCCTTTATGTAGGAAAATAGGTGTATTTAGTTGTTTGATTGATGATTTTAATTGTGGTTTGTTGAAGGGTGATTTGTGTGTAAATCGTGTACGAGTTTACGGAAAGTGGAAGTTTAACGGGACTTTAGTTCGAAAGGAAAAATCTTCAAGAGGTAAGGGGAGTACCAGAGGGGTTTTCCGATAGATATATGCTATTAGTTTGTTGTCTGTATAATTTATTTGGTGTGTTTATCATTTTACGTATTTAAAATTATCTGCTTTGCATTTATCTGCTTTTAATTGTTTATCTGTATTTAATTGTTATAGAATTTTAATGCATGTCATAAACTGTGCTATTTGCTATAGTATTGACATGAGATTATTATTATTGATGTTGGTTGTGGATTGGAAAGTCTGACAGTGGTCAGTGCTCAATTAACTATGAGGTTAAAAGCGTTAAAAATCTTTTTAAGAAATATCGAATTTTAATTAACGGAATATAGTAATATAATATTACTTAATGTTTTGATTATATAAAAATGGAGAATATTTAAAAATAATATTATTTTAATGATTTAACGGTGTAAAAGTGTTTTTATGAGTCACAGTGAGGGCGTAACCGTGAAAATATTTTAGTACTGCTGATTTTTACGTAAGAAATATCTAAATATTAGAAAATGTTATTATAAAAAATAATATGTTTCAAAAATAATTTTATAATGGTGTTGGGAAAATTATTTTACTAGAAAAATCAAATTTTGAGTTAAAACGTTTTTAAAACGTCAAGCAACGAACAATTCTGATAATGTTTATGGAAAGTATTCTTAAAAGCAGCAACATTGATTAAAACAGAGAATTAATCTCAAAACGATATTTTTGGCATTAAGGATCAAAACAAATATTTTTGGAATAAAATAAGTTTTAAAGGGATTTGATGAGTTTATAAACGAATTTCCAACGAAAAAGGATTTTTGTAAATTAATTTTATACAATGGCGTTATTTCCAACAACTTGGATAAGTTGAAGAAATTTTGTTTTTGATTTGTGTTTCACAGAACGAAAATGATTTTAAAGATGAAAAACGAACCTAGAGGCCGAGACGTCGGGGTTCTAGCGTTCTATGGTGCGGACGGTGTGTCCTAAACGTGAAGTTATGGACTATATGTCCTATAAAAAGTTATATTGATTTTCATGCGCTAAAATCTACGTATATAAGACTGGTGCATTGGTCTAGATTTCATTTGCACATTTGGACTTGGAATCTTTTTTTTGGAATGGATGATAAACTTGAACGTTTAAAAGTTGGGTTGGTCGTAAGCCTTTGATCTCGACAAGGAAAGAATGAACATAAAGAAAATGACGTGAACAAAATGTTTTACATGCATTCTTGGGCAGACGTGTCTATGCATTTGGACTTGAATTCTTGATGGCAAGATATTCATGCTGTTGCATCATTGTGCCTTGATGGACAATGAAACCATATACTATAAATACTAACCACTGTGCCTCGTTTTGGACAGTGCTATGGTTCAAATCCGGCATGCCTTATTTGGCAAAGAATGCTTGATCAGCTCATTTATTTGGTGAGTGAATCTCCGGAGATTAAATACAAATTTTAGATGGTGAATATTGAAGTGTCATGCTTTTAAAAATGACGATGACTGACGGGTATGAAACCCCTTGATAAACTAATTGTTTATTTTTGAACATCTACGTGGTTACAACTATACATGTTATATAATGTTTGTGTGTCGCGCATGTAGTTATCGTTTTAAAATCCATATATTGGTTCTCACCCTTGCGCGTTTCATGGTTGGTTTCTTTTCCATGTGGAATATATCGATGTCTGAGTACAGATGGAGTCGGGAATGCCACTGGCTCATATGGGGATACATTCCCTCCTGTTTGAGGATGCAGATAATATTGACGCATGGGTGATAAACCCCGAGGCCCACATTACCACGTATACCGGGTCTATATGTACAGTAGACGACACGATTACGACAGGACCTCAGAGAGAGACTTGTACAGTGGAGATCGTCGAGGTATCTATACCTCCGACGTGGTTTCTGCTACAGCACTTGAAAGACCAAGGAAAGCTCGATATCATTCCTTAGATTGCTCAGTCTTTGAACGAGGCAGCACCTGCATCACCTCCGGAGCCTATGGTTGTGGATCCAGATATTGAGGAGGATCATGAGGAGTTTATCGAGGATGAGCTGGAGTACATTCCACTCAACGACGACGACGACGATTCACCTGATGAGGGAGTAGTCGTGTCTCCACCGGACACTTCTACTGGGAGTGGGAATGATAATCCTGATCTTCCTAATGGATACCATTAGTCATGACTAGCTGTAGGAGGATTCCATTTTTGAGGTAGTGTCTTCGTCAGTCTACTTATGGCTACTGAGAGCCATGATTTTGTATATGGTCATAGACGATTCGCTACGTGTCAGTTAGGTTTTTATTTTCTTTACTTTGTTGTCTTGAAAATGGCATGCTCTAATAAAGGCCCAGTATAGTGATCTAGTTTGTATAAAAACTGCTGATGCATATGTATGTATGTATGTATGTTTTGTTGTTGTTGTATATATATATATATATATATATATATATATATATATATATATATATATATATATGTGTTTGACTATGTTGTCGTATGTTAAGTAAAAACGGAAAAAAAATTTATCACCATTTTTGTATTAAGAAAAGTGTTAGAAAATCTTATTTTCCGAAAGTAATCGGCATAATAACAAGTTACTATGTGATGACTCAAGAAAGGGTGTCACATAACGTACGTTTGAACTAATCTATTCAGCATATGTTTGGAACAGCGGTTGAAAATTAAGTCCCGAACTGAATCATGATAAAAATGACAAAGTTATAATTAAAAAATTTGCAACAAAAGCATAATCAACTTTATTTTGCTTACGTGTCACATCCAACTTGGACATGATTCCAAACACTTACTTTGTACTTAAAAAAAAAATCAAAAGTTACGTTTCAAATATATTAAGTAAAATAAGTTGGCTTGAAAAGGTGGAGGTTAATTAATTTCTTTATATGTACTAGGCCCATATAGAGACTGCCTCCTGAAGATTGCTAGGATAAGAGAAGATTGGACTTAGAGCATCTACAGTAAGGGTGTCTCATTGGGTTCCATAAGCTAAGGAACGATTCCTCATTTTTTTCCCCCATTGGAGCATCTCTAACTGACGTGTTGAGTTGGGTTCTTTAAATTTAAGGAATGTCCCTTATCTAAGATATGGTTTCATAGGCATAAAAAAAAATTATATATATATATATATCAACCAGTACCAATCACCTCATCCAAAAGAAGAGGGAAACAAATTGATTCAACATTTAGAAGAAGAAGATCACAATGCCTCACTAAAAAATAGAAGAATATATTCTAAAAATAATTAGAAGAACTTTGATAAAAAAAAATCTAGATGCCATTACCCATTATACAAACAGTATGGAGAAAAAAAAGAAAAAGGAGAACTTGTAAAAAAAGCGGAACCCATTTTCTTTCTTAATTCCTGAAATAGTGTTCTAAGATACTTGTAGCCTTCTCTTTTTTATATATGCTTCGATTTTGAGGTTCTGTGCTGTCAAAACATCCAACTGAGACATAAAGATCATAATCTTATATGTTGAGTTTTGTACCCGCACGCTTTCCTTGTTGTTTCGTTGACGCCACTAACAGTATAATCACTAAACTATAATTATTATTTTTTGATTTAATGTATATATACTGACAGTATCAAAAAGTTTTACACAGTCATTCAATCATATCTCACCTACTAAATATTTGTGGAAATATTTTATTAACTAATATAATAAAATGACATAATGGTGAAATATGATTGGACGTCTGCATAAAACATTTTTATACTATCAATATATATTTATTGAACTCATTATTTTTTTTTGACATTCACTAAACTTTAATTATTTATATATACATAAAAAAATGAATGAATAATAAAAAGCGTGGAGCACATAGCACAGCAACGAAACAAGGTGCCTTTATACATTCTTTGGCAGCTAATTGCATACAGTAGAATCTTGGTAACGAGTGTCCTAAGATTTAAGGATATTAATTAAGAAACTTATAAAAGAAAAATTTGTATTGAGAAACTATAACGTTTTTTAAAATGTTAATTATATCATTTCTTATATAAATTTTTCTTTTTTAATTTCTTAAACAATATATCCTAAAGACATTCATTGGTATTCTCCATATTTAAAATTATATTATTTTGGTAAATGCTAACCAATATTCTTATGACTATGATTAAAGAATCAGAAATAAAAAATTTAACTTAAAAAATAATATATTCAATACTTTAAAAGTTCAAAAGTCATATTTTTCAATGAATGTTTTTATATTTAAATTTCTTAATTAATATATTGGGAGATTGATTGGCAAAATCATATTAATAAAAGTTAAAACGATTGTGACAGTGAACAAGTGCGTGACAACTTGCAAAGAGATCCGAAACCTTATTAAGTTCGTGTGATTCAAGGGGAAGAAATATTTTTTTTTTTTCCTTCTTTTTTCATTACAGATCTTGTATGATTCTCATTGTCGTAAGTATCGTTGCACAGTGGTCTGGATCATTTACAACTTTCATTATATTTGATTGGAAAATAACAAAAACAACAATATACAATGTTTCTTTTGTATAGTTTACTATTAACTTCAGGCATATGCTAATCAATAACTGAAAATGGAAAAAGCTTCAATTTAATAGCATCCTCTATTCACCAAAAAATAAAAAATAGCATCCTCTAAAACAACATTGTATCTTAAAGTGTCGCAGAGATCAAAGAAAACAATAATTAATGTGCATATTAAGTCCCATTAGTATAGCTCAAGTGGTAGAATTCAGGGACATTTGGTGTTAGTGAGGTTGCGGGTTCGATCCCGCAATGTCTCCAATTTTCCTATTTCCCTATAATACCTAAGTATGCCTCCTATCCACCAAAAAAATAATGTGCATATATGTATGTATGTATCAGAATTTTGAGTGGAAAAGGGGTGAAGAATTTTGTATAAGTCTCTAGACTCCCCTCTCTATGTATTCTCTCCTGTGATTGTTATTATTCTTAATTCTCCAAATCAACCTCATTACAGATTAGAGTAGAAAACATGAAATGAAATATTGCCTGGACCCTACCTGAAAAAACAATTTAAAAAGAAAAAGAAAACAAAGCCTAGAGTAAAAATATCATACCTCGATGTTAATATTAACAAAACAATCTTGACAACGGTATAAGAACTTGTTGCAGATTTTATATATGCAAGTGCGCATATCATTTACAAATAATAAAGTAATGAGTAACAATGTCGTTCCGATGAGAATTGAATATTAATTACCAAATTTAGGTTAAAATATAAGTACGGTCTAAGCAACCAAATTAAATGAATAACGAAGAAAGAAATATAAAAGGCAATTAAAAGCAATAATAAAATGTATCAATTAAAGAAAGTTATAAGGATAAGATTTCACCTAAATTACTTTGATTTGGTTCAATTATGACTGCCTCTTCATTTTCTATCAAGTCATTTCTGTCAACTAATAACCATAATTTATTCAATATCTTATTAGAGCACTAAACAATATTCCCAACTTAATAATTACATGTATAGGTGAATTAATTAATTGAAAATTCATTAGGATTTAAGGTTCTTCTATGAAAGTCTCACATAGCATATGTTATAATACCTATTCATATTAATCCTATGATATATTTAATCCCAATACTCTAGAAACATACATCTCCTTTTGATCTAAATATGATAGTGAATCATCCAATTAATATATGAATAATTGGAAACATTAAGAATAGAGAATAAAACACAAAATATGGTAAAATACGTTTAAAATTTGAAATTAATCACCAAAATATCATAATAAAGTTACATCATCATCCTAGAAAAGTTGTTTAGTTCATGATGAATGAAAGAACAACAAATATCAATAAAATAAAATTCATGGTCGAAGAACAGAAGCAAAAGGAGAAAACAAAGGGAATCTTAATCCTTGACGTTGTGTTGGCTCTCCTGAGAGTAAAAATATTTGGATACATAATTTGAACACCTTGTATGGATACTATAGAGCTTATGAGTGTCTTGAGAATGGTGAAATACATGATAAGAGAGAATAAAACAATAAATAAGTGGAGAGAAGTATTTTTATACGGTGTTAGACACCATTTTTGTATTCAAATATTATACTCCCCTCCTAAAGTGTCTCCTCGTTTTCTTATTGCTATTAAGTATCAAAGACCTTCTATATTTGAAATTCTTTGATTTTATGATAAGATTAAATTTTGAATTTAGCTCAAATTTACGATTTAGATAGGATATTTTTTCCTCTAAAAAAAAAGGATCATTTTAAGGTTTTAAGTTTTAACAAATTTATTTCCTATTTCCTAATCTTATCCAAAATATTCTAAATTTCATCCAGAACCTTTTAGATTTAATCCAAAATCTTTCCTTTTTTATTTCAAAATTTTAATAATTATCTCCGAGATTTATATTTTTTATCCAAATCAATACGCACAGTAAATTAATAAAAGTTTAATTGCTATATACTGTCAGTGTAAAGTTTTTTATACTGACAACCAATCACAAATCAAGATATGGATGATTTTCAAGGTGTTTATGATAAGACTCAAAGATTTTTTTAGTGATATAACAATTTATGATTGGTACATTTACACCGACAGTGTATATCAATTAAACTCAATTAATAAATAACAAGAATAAATCAATAAAAAATGTTAGAATCTAGTAAATTTATTAAATTTAAATGGATTTTTTTAGCAAAATTTAGAGTTTAATTGGTATGTACTGTCGGTGTAAAGTTTTTTATACTGTCAACTAATCACAAACCATAGAATAAATGACTTTTAAGGTCATATGGATAAGAATCAAAGATTTTCAATGATATGGTGATTTATTATTGGTTGACAGTATAAAAAACCTTTACACTGACAGTATATACCAATTAAACTCCAAAATTTAAATGGATTATATATATATATATATATATATATATATATATATATATATATATATATATACAATATATATATATATATATATACACTAGATGTTGTACCCGTGCGTTGCACGGATCTATTATACGTATTTACACGAATTTGTTTGGATAGTTATTTTTAAATATCGTAAATTAAAATTAAAATTAAAATTACTTCAGTCATGCATTCAAAGAAATAAAAGTGGACAAAATACATGTATGATTATGTAGATATGAAAAAGCTATCTTGCATTTCTATTTGAGAGTGGAAAAAAATTGAAGAGGAATTACAAAAGAGGCAACGCAAAAGAAGATAGAGGTTAATGATATATATTAGACTATTATTCGGAAAATCAGAAAGAAAGAAAAAAGATAACCTAATGGAGTTTTTGACAGTATAATAGCATGCGTTGAGAAATGCAATGAGGCAGGTAATGAAGAGGACTGTTTGCTTGTATAGATCTTAAAATAATGCTCACCTTATGAGATTTAGGAATTGAGGAGTCCGAAAACTGTAGAAGAAGTGAGGAATAGAGAGGGGCCGAAAACGTGTTCTGAAAATATGGAAAGTTTTCTCATTCATCATCATGGTAAAAGCAATTAAAAGTTGTTCATGTTGGGACCCAACTTGCCGGAATCTCGTCGTAGAACGCCTGATCAAGAGAGAACGCCGGTGTTGTTTTAGATTATGGCTTGATAGAATATTGTATTTCGGTCCTACGTATCCCAACGAGAATCAAAGCTAGATGTAGTTCTTGGTTCAACCCTTGGTCATACAGTGATCTCAATCCTCCAATCTTGTATCAGATGAATACCAGCGAGCAAGCACTCTTCAATAGTCTATTGGTCGAGCTAGTTTCTCTAATACACTTAAGAGAGATTCACCTAGGTTAGTGAAAAGTGTCTTTCTCTTAGGGTTCTCCTATTTTTTATAATAGGATCCCATTATCTTTTAGAGATTTGGATTTATCTCTTCTTATCTCTTAAATCTTCTTTGACATATACGATTTCCTTAATTGGTGGGATTTATCTCTTTTAAACAGATAAGGTGATTTGAGATAATATCAAGATCATTTGAGATAATATCAAGATCTTATCTTTCCCGCCTTTATCGGATCGTGCATCCAAGCTCGGTGGCTGAGTTTTACTCCTCGACCAGTACACAAGCCCCCCAAGCTTTGAGCTAAAAAGAGCATAAAAGGTTTCATGACAGGAGCCGAGCTTGACTTTTGAATTATCTGAGTTAAGGATTTATTGAGTAAGATTTCTCCCCTGATATTTGCTTCATCTCGGACTTCTTCTACTACCATTTCAAGCTCAACTCGGATTTCTTCTTCATTTTTGCTTTGGTCATGATGTTGCCTTTTGAAAGATAGCTCGCCGAGACCGGAATCATTGCATCGATTCCACAGGTTATTCTGAATGGTGTTTCCCTAGTCGATGACTGTGGTGAGCAATGGTAAGCCCAGAGAATGCTTGGTAGCTCTTTGACCCATGCCCATTTTGATCTATCTAACCTTTTTTTGAGATCGTTCAGGATGACTTTGTTAGCAACCTCGGCTTGCCCATTTGTTTGTGGATGCTCAACCGATGTCACCTTATGTTTGATTCCGAGGTTGGAGTAGAACTCTTTAAGGCCTTTGTCAATGAATTGCTTTCCATTATCAGTGACAATTGCATAAGGTAGGTCGTGTCTGCATATGATACTTTTTCACACGAAACTCCGAACCTTTTTAGCTGTTATGGTAGCCAATGGTTCGGCCTCAATCCACTTAGTGAAGTAATCTACCCCTGCTAGCAAGAACTTGACTTGGCCTTTAGCAACAGGGAAAGGACCAACAATGTCCATCCCCCACATGGTAAAAGGTCAAGGCGAGAACATGGAATGGAGTTCTTCTCCTGGTACTCGCGTCACATGGCGAACTTCTGACAAAGATCACAATTGTTAGTCCATGCAGCACAGTCTGCTCTCATGGTTGGCCAATAGAAACCTGCTCGCAGAACCCGAGCTGCTAGCGATCGGCCACCAGAGTGCATTCCACAGATTCCTCTATGCATTTCATCCATTACATACTCGGATTGCTCCTTTGTTATGCATTTTAACAAGGGCATGGAGAATCCTCTTCTGTATAACTCTCCATCTCGGATGGTGTAATGACAAGGCTTCAATCGGGTTTTCTTTTCCTCTTTGGGATCATTAGGCAATTTGTCCGAGGCTAGGAAATCCCAAAAGGGTGTCATCCAGCCCCGATCATAGTGCTCAGTCATCATAACCTCGACACTCTTTATGCTCGGCTAAGGGAGATTTTCTTGAATAAATGTTCGCAGCTGGCCAGCTTTTTTGGTGCTAGCCAACTTAGACAACAAATCTGCCCTGGAATTTTTCTCACGAGGTATATGTTCAATAGTAAAATTGTCAAATTCTGAATTTAAACTATTAACTTTACAAAGATACCTGGTCAATTAGGGATCCTTTGTTTGATAATCACCCGAGACCTATCCTGTTACCAGTTGTGAGTCACTTCAGCACTTCAACTCTTTGACTCCAACTTCTTTAGCTAGCATTAGTCCTGCAATAAGGGCCTCATACTCTGCTTTATTATTTGAGGCATTGAAGCCAAACATCAAGGATTGCTCCAGGACTAGATCTGGACCTTCAAGAATTATTCCAGCTCCACTTCCTTTCACGTTGGATGAACCATCAACATAAAGAAGCCAAATGAAGGATTCGGAGCTCGGCAATGAAGTCAGAGAGACATTGTGCTTTCATTGGTCCCCTCGGTTCATATTGCAAGTCGAACTCTGACAGCTCCACTGACCAAGCTATCATTTGTCCTGCCGGATCAGGTTTTCTGAACACTTGCTTTATTGGATGATCTGTTTTGACTATAACTTGGTGTGACTGAAAGTAAGGTCGTGACCTCTGAGCCGCCATGACTAAAGCAAGGACGAGCTTTTCAATTACTTGGTATCGTGTTTCTGCATCTTTCAGAATTCTACTAACGTAATACACCGGCATCTGTTGTTTTTGTTACTGCACTGATTGCATATTCATTAACAGACAGATACAAATACAGATCCTTGCCGAGCTGTGGCCAAATTAGGATCAGGGGAGAGGCCAGAAAAGGTTTCAAATCTTCAAAGGCCTTTTCACACTCCTCGGTCCAAGTGAACTCTTTTGGTTTTTTCAGAAGCTGAAAGAAGGGTCTTGATTTTTCTGCAGACTTTGGAAGAAAGCGAGATAGAGAGGCTAATCGGCCAGCGAGCCTCTGTATCTCTTTCACACTCTGGGCTCCACATTTCAATGACAGCTTTGCACTTATCACGATTAGCTTCAAGTCCTCTATGTGTTAGCATATATCCCAAGAACTACCCTCCTTCTACACCAAATGAGCATTTTTCTGGATTCAACCTCATGTTGTACTTTGAGTTGGCCAAAAATTTCTTCGAGGTCGGCTGGGTATTGCTTGGATTATCAGACTTTACCACCATATCATCAACATAAACTTCTAGGTTCTTTCCAATTTGATTGACAAACACTTTGTCCATAAGCCTTTGATATGTTGCACCAGTATTTTTTAAACCAAAAGGCATTACTCGGTAACTGTAGTTGGCCCCATCGGTCATAAATGTCATTTTTTCTTCATCGGGTGAATACATCCTTATTTGATTATAACCTGAATATGCATCCAAAAAGGTCAATATCCTGTAACCCGAAGCCCCGTCCACCAATCTGTCAATGTTGGGAAGAGGATAAGAATCCTTTGGACATGCTTTGTTGAGATCGGTGTAGTTGGTGCACATTCTCCACTTTTCGTCGACCTTTCTTACTAACACCATGTTAGCTAGCCAAGTAGTGTATTTCACCTCTCTGATGAAATTTGCTTTAATCAGCTTCGCAGTCTCCTCGGCTACTGCCTTACGTCTTTCTTCGCTGAGCTTCCTTTTCCTCTGGGCTACAGGCTTGGCCTCAGGACATATAGATAGCCTATGACACAGAATTGGGGTCTATGCAGGCATATCCGACGTCTTCCAAGCAAACAAGTTGGCATTCTTCTTTAGAACCACTTGAATCAGTTGTTTGAGCAAGGGGTCGAGCTGACTGCCGACCTTGGTACACTGTTCGGATCGGGCCCCCAGTTGGAACTCCTCTAAGGACTCTGTTGGTTCAGCTCTGGACTCATACTTCTCTATCCTCGAATCCAACTCAAACATATTGACCGAGCTTGCCGGGCTAACTGAACTGACTAAACTTACCACTTCTGTTTTATCATTTTTAGCATTTTTTGTAATATCTGGCTCTCTGGTCACCTTTAGACTATCAGCATAACACTGTCTAGCCATCCTCTGGTCAGCTCGGACGGTAACTATCTCTCCCGAATCAGTTGGAAATTTCATGGTGAGATGGGTTGTTGAGACAATTGCTCCGAGTTCATTCAGAGTTGGCCTTCCGATAAGGATGTTGTACGATGTGCTGGCATCCACGATAACATACCCGACTGATATGGTTCGGGCGAGCTTGCCCTCACCAAATGTTGTCAAGAGGTCTATGTAACCTTGGGTCTTTACCTGCTCTCCAGTGAACCCTACTAGCTTGTCCTCCTGTTCTTTTATCAACTTTTATGGAGTTCCAAGCTTTTTAAAGATTGCCAAGTACAAAATGTCGGTCGAGCTACCCTGATCAACAAGTGTTCGTTTGACCGAGTAGTTGGCTAATTCTACCGTTATCACCATCGGGTCGTCTTGATTAGGATCCAGCCCTTCAAAGTCGTCATCTGAGAAAGTAATGGGAGGTCTCGGCCTTATAGGTTTTCCAGACACCGAGTTGACAGATCGGATAGCTTTTACATAACGTCTCCTAGCTGAACTCGTTGTACCTCCTACTGCGAAACCTCTTGAAATAGTATTAATGACTCCTCTGACTCTTCCCTCCGCTTCATCATTAGGAGCCCTCTGATTATGCACCCGATCTTCATTCTGATTTTTACCTTGCTGGTTGGCATCTCGGTTACGATTGTCATAACCGTGTCTTCCTCGTCGTCGACCAGCTCGTCCGCCTCCATTATCATCTCGGCGAATGAACCGGCCAAGACGGCCTGCTTGTACCAAGTCCTCAATTTTTTCCCGGGCTGTTTTACAGTCTTCAGTGGAGTGACCATAGTTTTGATGCCACTTACACTCTTTACTTCTGTCAGCATTGGTCAGAGTTTTAGACGGTCGAGGTAAGGTGAGTAACTCGGTATTGCACACCTCCTGGAGAATGGTTGCTCGGGATCGGTTTAACGGTGTATAGCACTGGTACCTGGGTTGCCTCTTTGAGAACCCCCTTTCATTGCTCTATTGGGCCCTTTGTGGATTGGCCCTTCCGTCTCTTTCTTTGCTCGGGACCGAGCTTTTGTCCTCAAAACCTCTTTCCCTCTTTTTGGATTCTACCATCTCTTCCGAGTTCATGAAACCTGTGGCTTTTTCCTGTAATTCTTCAAAATCTCTCGGTGGTTTCCGAGATAAATACTAAAAGAAAGGCCCCGGCTTCAAACCGCCCATGACGGTATGGAGATAGAGTTCTGAGCTCATATTGGGGATAAAAATTTGTTTAGCATTAAAACGAGCCATGTTATCTCTAAGTGATTCATTCTTTTCTTGTTTAAAATTCATCAGCTAGACCGGGTGTCTTTTACGCTTTCGACTAGCTACGAATTGTGCAGTGAACTTAGTTACAAGCACATCAAAAGAATCAATTGACCTAGGTAGAAGATTCGTAAGCCAAGCCAAGGCAGGGCCTTGCAGAGTAGTTGGAAAAATTTTGCACATGATGGTTTCCGAATCGATCATCAAGTAAACAAAAGAATAAAAGATTCCACATACTCAGTTGGGTCAGTGGTGCCTTTGAATCTATCAATGTTAATGGGCTTAAAATGTATAGGCATGATTACCTCATCCATGTCATCCGTGAAGGGCAACCTCGGGCGTCAGTCTGTTACCCTTTCTTTCTGAATAGTGCCTTCTGCACTAGATTTAACTCCCAAACCCTCTGGACGAGGTTTGGTCTTAGAAGGTCGGCTTGTATCATGATGAGAAGGTATATACGACGTGTCCTTTTGGCTATCCTCGGGTGAGGACTGCTCTTCCCTGGAAGGTGTTGCTGATCTTTCCCTTTTCCGAGCTCTTAACAATCTTTGATTCTGAGCACGTATCCTCTCGTTCTCCTGACGCAGCTGCCTTAACTGTCCCATAACCTCTCCCAGCTGAGGGTTATCTTCATTAAGGAGTGGGGGCGGGGGATTGGCATGGTTCTGGCTCGTATTCGAAGCCTTATGATCAACATGGTTCGCGCTGTTCTCCACTCCCTTCGGTCCGTTTCGTGAAGTCACCATCAAGCTTTCTTATGGAACAGGGGAAAGTTATTCCTCGGCCCCACGGTGGGCGCCAAATGTTCCTGCCGAGATCCGACTTGCCGGAATCTCGTCGTAGAACGTCTAACCAAGAGTGAACGTCGGGGTTGTTTTAGATTATGGCTTGACAAAATATTGTATTCCGGTCCTACGTATCCCAATGGGAATCAAAGTCAGACGTAGTTCTTGGTTCAACCCTTGGTCATACAGTGATCTCAAGTTGTAGGAGAGGAGAGGACTAATCTTGTATGCCACCGGACTAGAGGTGGCAAAACAGGCTACTTTGCCCCTCGCGGGCTAGCCTGATGCGGGTTCGGATTTTATAGGATCGGGTCAAAAAGGCCCAAAATCAACATGGGCTACAAAATAGGTGTCCAAGCCCAGCCCTATGCAGGCTTTTTCGGGCCAACCAGGCATTTTTTATTTGCATTTTCTGTCATTTTCAATTTTTTTGAGTTTTTTTTCCCAAATGAATTTTAACTGGTATTTTTTATAAAAAAATCACTTAAGCGTCTTAAACAAAGATGCTAATTACAGAGATGCTATAGTGTTTAAAAAAAAATGTTATCACTACATTCTCCAGCTATGTTTTGTATATTAACATTATCACTTAAATCCTTGTTTCTGAGGCTACCACGTTAGTACACATTGTGACATTGGGAAGTATAAAAAAAAAATCCCTGTAACTGCAAACATGCTGACTATTCTTCCAAAAAAAATGTTAATTCAACCAAACGAATTTACAGCAATTTGTTTATGTCTCTTAAACCAATAGTTACAGACGCACAAGAACATCAAAAAAATGAGAAAGTCTAACAATTGAAACAATGAAAATATCCAACAATATAAACAATGAAAAAATCTAACAATATAAACAATTAAAAAGTCCAACAAAGACAAACTTCACAAACCACAATGAAAGTTAACGGTAACAGTGAAAGTTTTGACATCAACGTTGACATTTAAGCCTCCTAGAGAAAGCTTTACATCTGCAAAATTGATGGCCTCCCGCTCATCATTACCATCTCCAATAATATTGACCATTTTTTTTAATTTTCATATTTTGTTTGCTTTTTTTAAATAAAAATAAATAAAATTTAAAATATATAAAACTAATCGGACTATCCGAGCCCATTGCGGATATGGGCTTCATAGGATCGGAAGATCTGAAATTAAAACGGACTCGAATTTAACTATCCAAACCCTATAATTCATCCCTCGGGTTAGCCTGATTGAACCGACCATTATTTGGCCTCGACGCCGAACCCATCTATAGGATAGAAGTCAAAACAACATAACCAATAAAAATGAGCCACGCCATGGACAAATCTTTTTCAATTCCCCACATCGCCATCAAACTATACGTCACGCTTCGGTGAGATTCTGTTGTATTTTAAAATCCCCCACGATGGTACCACGAAGCTTCCTATGAGGTTGACCGAATCCTTGTTTAATTCCCTCTAATCACAACGAAGATACAGCAAAGATATTTAAAAGAGAGTCAGAGAGTAAAAGGCCAGAAGCACTAATAGAGTCATAGTCATACATAAATAAACATTCCTTACTGGAGAAACCACACTCTACAGTAATATACACTTTGCAACGTTGCGTGGGCCCTTTAGTCTTCTTCTTCATCCTCACTTTTAATCAAAAGTGAGACTGAGAAACAAACACTTCTACGGTTAACTTAACTTAAAAACACCGCGTTTGTTGCTCCATAACACTCTAACTTTCAATTAGGGTTTTCCCGTTTGGTATAAACGGGACCCTGATTGAAATTTGAAAGTAACCGCGCGCCAGAATCACTTTTTCTGGAGATTTTCTCGGTGGATTGAGATGGTGAAGAAGAACGATGGTGAGAATTGCGTGAACGAAGTCGAACACTCGGAAATCTTCAAAGCGTGGTCGAAGGAAGTTCACGAATGCGAGGAGCATTTAAACGTGAACGTGAAATCAGGATTGAGTTCCGACGAGGTCGAGAACCGTCGCCGGATCTACGGTTCCAACGATTTGGAACACCACGAGGGAGAATCGATTTGGAAACTGATCCTCGATCAGTTCAACGACACCTTGGTTCGGATCCTCCTCGCCGCAGCCATCGTCTCCTTCCTCCTCGCCTGGTACGGCGGCGGCGAAGGCGGCACCGAGATCACCGCCTTCGTGGAGCCTCTAGTTATCTTCCTCATACTCATCGTGAACGCCATCGTCGGCGTGTGGCAAGAGAACAACGCCGAGAAAGCGCTCGAAGCGTTGAAGGAGATTCAATCGGAACACGCCACTGTGATTCGCGACGGCGGCGAGAAGATTCTCAACTTGCCGGCGAAGGATCTCGTTCCCGGCGACGTGGTGGAGCTTAAGGTCGGTGACATGGTTCCCGCTGATATGCGAGTTGTGGAGTTGATAAGCTCCACTCTGCGGTTAGAGCAGAGTTCGCTAACCGGAGAGAGCGAAGTTGTGAATAAAACTAACAAGCCTGTTCCCGAAGACGCTGATATTCAAGGCAAGACGTGTATCGTCTTCGCCGGAACGGTGGTGGTTAACGGTAACTGCATTTGCTTGGTTACTCAGACGGGTATGGAAACGGAGATTGGTAAGGTGCATAAGCAGATTCATGTGGCGGCACAGTGTGAGGAAGAAACCCCTTTGAAGAAGAAGCTAAATGAGTTTGGTGAGATGTTAACACTGATAATTGGGGTTATTTGTGCTTTGGTGTGGTTAATCAATGTAAAGTATTTTTTACACTGGGAATATGATGTGAATGGATGGCCTAGGAACTTCAAATTTTCATTTGAGAAATGCACTTATTACTTTGAGATTGCTGTGGCTTTGGCTGTGGCTGCAATCCCTGAAGGGTTGCCTGCGGTCATCACTACTTGCTTGGCGCTCGGTACGCGTAAAATGGCTCAGAAGAATGCCCTTGTTAGGAGGCTACCCAGTGTGGAAACTCTGGGTTGTACAACTGTTATTTGTTCGGATAAAACGGGTACTTTGACGACAAATCAGATGGCCGTGGCAAAACTTGTCACGATTGGATCGAAACCAGACGCGCTGCGATCCTTCAAGGTGGAAGGAACTACTTACAATCCATCTGATGGGAAAATTGAGGACTGGCCAATGGGTCAATTGGATGCTAATCTTGAGATGATAGCAAAAATAGCTGCCTTATGTAATGATGCTGCAATTGCACGGACAGAGAATAAGTTTATCACTAGTGGAATGCCTACTGAAGCAGCCTTAAAGGTTATATTATTTTAGCAAATTGGTGTTGTTTTTAATCTTTTGATGGCAGATTGAGTTGTGTCACTGATTCCATTATCGTGAACATACTGATTCCATTGACAGATTTTTGGGATTGCAGGTTCTGGTGGAGAAGATGGGCCTTCCTGAAGGATCCAAGGATGTACGTTCAAAAAGTACAAGTACCTTGCTACGTAAGTTGGATCTTTTAGTTATTTCTTGTGCCATAAATTATCTATGATGATATGCCAGAGCCAATGGTCTAGTATTTCCTTTGAATATACGTAAAGCACTTTCAGAACAAGTTTCTTTGTTTTGTTGTTTAATAGTGGGAAAATAGGAATGTTGCACTTGAGTTAAAACAACTTGTAAAGCATTTCTATGGGTTCAGAGGATTTGCAGGGTAGCTGGTCTTAAATTTTTTTGAGGCACTTTGAGTTATTAATGAAACAGATTCAATACGTATAATTAACTTGCTTTGCATTTGATTTTTAATTAAGGTTGTTGTGAATGGTGGAATGAACGTGTGCGTCGGATTGCTACTCTTGAGTTTGACCGTGATAGGAAGTCAATGGGTGTTATTGTGGACTCCGGTCCAGGGAAAAAGTCACTGCTGGTAAAGGTATTGCCTCTTTCTATCATCCTGGTTCCTAACTCAAAAGATTATGTCATGTTGGTTCTTTTTCCCCTTGTGAACTTGCTCTTTAATCAGACACCTTATACTTGTTAAGTGGCAGTACTGCTTAACGTGGAATTATTTATAGTTTTATAGATATTCTAGGGACAATTCCTTTGCAAATTTTTGTGTTTGCATGTTCTCTTTTTTAGAAATTGAAACAAGGTTATCTATAGTGGAAATTAAGCAAAACTTCTCATGGTGTTACCATTTATAAATAAATTAAATAGAAGTGCACAATGTATTTATGGTAAGTAATAGTATTACCAGACTCGCATAAGCATGAGATGTGAGAGAATCAAATTGTAGAAGTAGAACGTGAACTATAATATTTAACTAATTAAATAGCATCCCAGCATGCACCTGAGCGCATTTGTTGGGAAGCAAGTCTAAAGAACAAGAATGACATCCGTATTTTTAGGAAGTAACTACTTTGACTAAACTTGCTAATACTATGTTAGTAAAATGGATTATGTATAACAAAAAGGTTTTGAATGTGTACTTGGTATTTTACAAATTAAATTCCACAACTCTGGGTCTTTTGACTTGCCTATTCTTCTTCCCCTTCACTATCTTGTTTTGCATTTTTTACTGTATATTTCGGACAATTTCTGTTGCATGCTTTGTACCTGAGCATACCTATGCTTTTGCTCTGTTGTTTCTGTTCTATTTTTGTACTGCTGGGAAATATTTTAAGCTTACACTTGGCTGGTTGGGCCTATTATCTGATAGGGTGCTGTAGAAAATGTGCTGGAAAGAAGCTCTAAAATTCAGTTGCGTGATGGTTCTATTGTGAACTTGGATATTAATGGGAGGAACCTTGTATTACAAGCTCTTAATGAGATGTCAACTGGTGCATTACGCTGTTTGGGATTTGCATACAAGGAAGAGCTCCCTATGTTTGAAAGCTACAGTGGTGATGATGATCACCCAGCTCATCAGCTGTTGCTCAATCCTTCCAACTATTCATCAATTGAAAGTGAACTTATTTTTGTTGGCTTGGTTGGGTTGAGGGTAAGTTTCGAGCTTCATTTATTCTTTATGCTTTTTCACTTTTATCATATCTGTTTGATGTGGTAGATTTTTGAAATTTTGAATGCTGAATTGTGCTTAGGATCCTCCTAGGGAGGAGGTAAACCAAGCAATTGAGGACTGCAGAGCAGCTGGAATTCGTGTTATGGTTATTACTGGAGACAACAAGAACACAGCAGAAGCTATATGCTGTGAAATAGGTTTATTTGGACCCAATGAAGACATTAGTTCTAGAAGCATAACGGGGAAAGAGTTTATGGGGCTGCATGACAAAAAAGCCTATCTAAGACAGAGTGGTGGGCTTCTGTTTTCAAGGGCTGAACCTAGTCATAAGCAGGAAATTGTGAGACTGCTCAAAGAGGAAGGAGAGGTGGTGGCTATGACTGGAGATGGTGTTAATGATGCACCTGCCTTAAAACTTGCTGATATTGGCATCGCAATGGGCATTGCAGGGACTGAGGTGTGTCCTTTTTTTTTTCTCTCATTATGTACATGTCATGGCTTTTGGTTCAACAATAATATTGCTGATTTGCTGGTGATTAATGTGGGCTTTCTGATTGATTATGGTAGTCTTGTAAATGTATGGGTTTCAAGTTTAATGAATTGATTTGATGCAAGTCTAATACATTTGTTATTTTGTCTAAAATGGTAATTCTGTTGTTTTCACTTGCCAATCATTTATGATTTTATGATAATCCAATATAGGTAGCTAAGGAATCTTCGGATATGGTGCTGGCTGATGATAATTTTAGTACAATTGTTGCTGCTGTCGGGGAAGGCAGATCTATCTACAATAACATGAAGGCTTTTATCAGGTGAATCAATCTGTCTATATATTTCTTAATAGCTCTCAAAAGAGGATGTGGTTACTGGTTACTGGTTACATTACAATATGCTCCTCCTCTTCGCCACCCTATGGTCTGTCACTTTGTCCTCTGGTTCGTACATAAATAATAAGGGGAGGGGACTTATGGAAGATGCAAATCATGCGATCGAACTGTGAGCTGTGGATGACACTTCATCCATCATTATTCTTTGTTACATGGAGTTGGTGTAGTTTATGACTAGCTGGTCTTATTAATTGGGTTTAATCTGGAGAAGAGCTAGTCTACTTTCTTCTTTCATAATTGATTTCTTAGAGGGCGGGGGCAGCAAGTGCTGGCTGGTGACGACTTTGTTTGAGTCTGGTGACGTGCTACAGCTGATGCACCAAGACATTTTTTTTGTCCCAAGTCTTCTACTAATCCTACAGTGCATAGTTCATATATATATATTTTTTGTTTCTAATTTTACAGCACCCAAAATCTGGAGGGGCATTGCATAGCTCCTCATCTATATGTTAATACTTAAAAATGATATGTAGTCATCTATTTTTGTTAAGGATAATGATAGGGAGACCATATGGTGATGCTCCGGGCCCCTGGCAATACCCGGGATGACTTCCTTTTTGCTGCGGATGTATGTTTTATTTTTTATTTAAAAAAAACCATTTTTGATGTTTTTCAAATAGAATTTAAGGTGAATTGGAGCAGTCGGGCTTCATAAAGCCGGGCTATCTAGCGCCTTTTTTTTTTTGTTGTTAATTACGTACTTATTCTCCTATTTTAGTGCCTCCTCTAATGATAAATCCGTAACTAAATAATTTTGCAGGTACATGATATCTTCCAATATGGGAGAGGTTGCTTCTATATTTCTAACGGCTGCCTTAGGTATTCCTGAAGGTTTGATACCTGTCCAGCTTCTGTGGGTCAATCTTGTTACGGATGGCCCCCCTGCAACAGCCTTGGGATTTAATCCTCCCGATAAGGACATAATGAAGAAGCCTCCTCGTCACAGAGATGACTCACTAATTAATCTGTGGATTTTATTCCGCTATCTGGTAATTTGCCTTGTTTCCTCTTTCCTTTCATAACACCTGTTATTGGGGTGTATGCTGGAAATAACGGTAATGATGATTTATTTATGCTAATCTTCTCCCTGTTGTTAATCTGCACAGGTTGTTGGTATGTATGTAGGATTAGCTACAGTTGGTATCTTCATCATATGGTATACACATGGTACCTTCTTGGGTGTTGACCTTAGTGAGGATGGCCATACTCTTGTCACTTACAATCAACTTGCTAACTGGGGTCAATGCCCTACATGGAAGAATTTCACTGCCTCTCCCTTCACTGCTGGTACTAGAGTTCTCTCTTTTGATAATGACCCCTGTGGCTATTTCCAGGCTGGAAAAGTGAAAGCTACGACCCTCTCCCTCTCTGTATTGGTAGCCATTGAAATGTTCAACTCCCTCAATGCCCTATCCGAGGATGGAAGCCTTTTGACAATGCCTCCTTGGGTCAACCCTTGGCTTCTTTTGGCAATGTCCGTGTCATTTAGTCTTCACTTTTTGATCTTGTATGTGCCATTCTTAGCCCAAATATTTGGCATCGTGCCCCTGAGCTTCAATGAGTGGCTTTTGGTTTTGGTTGTTGCATTCCCTGTAATTATAGTTGACGAGATTCTAAAATTTGTGGGGAGGTGGACAAATGGATCTCAAACATCAAGCGCAAGAAGATCAAAGCAAAAATCAGAGTAGACAACTTACTAGTTACTGTATTATTTAGAGAAACTGTTCAACCAACAGTTTGGATATTGTATCCTTGAGCCCCAAGCCACTCGACACATTTTTTAATTAGTACTGTTTTAGTTTTAGGTCTTTGTAGTCTCCATACCATTTTATAATGGGACAAGACTTATATAAAGATAGGGATAAAGTTATTGACATTATGAAATGTTTATCCATTTTTTTTTATTAATCAATCATTGTTTTAGGTTTTTATTTTATAAAATTATTCTTCGCTAATGAATAGTATAAATAGATAATTGAAAATGTTAATAGCATCACCTAAAATAGGTGATTGTGGTGCTGTTTTTTAATAAAATTATAATTTGTGCGTTTTTTAGTCTATAAAAACTTCTAAAATGAGGATATATAAGATGATTAAAAGATAATACACATGTTCTAATTTTAGTAGGAAACATCCAAATATTATCGTGCTGTCCTTTATTCAATTAATTTTTCATCTGTCAGAAAAAAATAATTTTTCAAAGATTTTGAAAAAGGAAAAAAATGATTTCTGTGTTTACATGTCTTTTTCCATTATGTTATTTTTTTTAAAGTACTTTATTTTGAGTAAATAAAAAAAAGTAATTCATTTTGACAACTTCTAATAAATAGTTCTGATTTAAAAAAATAGTATGCTTTAAATTATATATTGTATAAAGAAGATATCAATAATATGTTAAGGTGATTAATTAATCTCATTGAATCTGACGGGGTTGGAGTGTAGTCGGCCCTAGTTTTTGCCTGCATCATGCACGAGAGGTCACTCCTTGTATTCATCTTCTCCTGCTAACTGAGGAGTATTATGTTTTTTTCTCCGCTTATGAGAGCTATGTTTTTCTCTTCATTTATGAAAGTCTATCGTTGTTGGATGAAAAAGATGAAGGAATTGTTTCTCTCCATTTCTCTCCATTTTTTATTGGCAGGTTCTGGTTCACAGGCCTGCCAGAAGGCATAAGTATCCTTAGTTGGAACTGTCGAGGCATGAGTAACCTGTGTGCAGTTTCTATCCACAAATACCTCGTTTGGTGTTATTGGCCAGATGCGTTTTGTCATTTTCTCTTTTTAATTTTGGTTTTTTTAGTTTATGCAAATAAAGTCGAAGACAATTGGCAGTGCATTGAGCCTTTCTTGCGGATAGCTCGAAGCATCGACTTCGATCACAATTTACGTGATGAGGGAGGATATTTCTTCAAAGCTAAATTTTATAGTTACTCTCTCAGACTCCAGGTGCAAAAGGAGGTAGTCCTATGTCTCATCCAAGATGATCAAGCTAATTATAGACTGTTATTTCAAATTGTAGAAGTTTTTTACCATCTTATGTTAACAACTCTTTGGTAAAGTTTGATAGGAGGAAAGTCCATGCAGTTGCTCACTCTTTGTTAGGGGTGGCTACATATATTACTATTTTCCAAATTCGTAATGATGTTAACGAATGAATTAATTTTCCATTATTAATGAAATTGCTTAACTTTTCTTTTGTAAAAAAAAAAAAAGATATCAATAATTATAATAATCGTTGTTGACAAACATGACGAAAATATCGTTTAAGTAAATATATTTGAGTATAAAATTGAATATAAATTTGTCTAATTATAACATACAAATTAAATAAATATAATCTGGCCATGTTATGAATAATTAAATGATTCATTTATATATTTTTGCAAAAATATGAATTATATATATATATATATATATAATTTAGTCTAAAAAATAATTAATATATGTTATGTTCATTATGTTAAAATATATATATAATATTCTTGTTTACTTAATTTATTGAGCCGATAATTTACTTGACTTTCAGTAAAGTTCTTATTTTAAATTATTTTATTTATGGATGACATAAAATATTGCAATTTTAATATATATATATATATATTATTTTTGGTTTTTGCAATAACGTTATTTTATAATTTTATATAATTTTATAATTTTATTTAGTAAGTATTAAAAGAACTTGAATTTTAATCCTAACCCGTATCATTCTTGAGAAGATAGAAACATATTTATCTTTATTCATGTATTAAAATATATCTATTTAGTCTTTTTTTTTCTTTTGCAAAAAGATCGAGAAAAAGGAGTAGAATAGACTCAAACGCTCCAAGATTCTCTTCAAGAATCTAAGTCCTCCTTCGTCACCTCATGAGCTCTGTTGCTGACTCGGGGTCGACCCCTCGTCGGCCTCCCTCCAAAGAAGAAGAGGACTTGTTCAAAAGTAGCAAGAAGAAGGTTTGAATTGAAGGAGAAGATGAGGAATATAGTTTCTCAGGGTCTTCAAGCAGGGCAGGTAGGGATAAGGCTTGTATGCATCAACCTGAAACTGTTCAAGATAAAGGTCCTAAAATGAAATCTTATTTGATTTTTTCCTTGATGGGTGATGAGATCACCATCGAGGATTCTGAAGCCATTTCTGAAAGCGAAGATGGTCCTATGAAGGAGAATATTGAGTCAAAGGAAGATGGCCCGCGCTATATCATGGAAGATGACCCAATTTTGGGCCCCAATATAATTCCTAGTAAAGAAGAGGAGAAGAGTCTTCGAAGGCCTCGGAGAAGATCTTTGATCATCAAGCTGTTAGGGAGAAGGATTGGGTTCAATTTTATGAGGAAGAAAATTGAAGCAATCTGAGCCAACAAGGGGACAGTTTGTTTGATCGATCTTGGGAATGACTTCTTTGTTGCAAAATTCAGTGCACTGGAAGACTATGAATTTGCCTTGACAGGGGGTCCTTTGCAAGAGGAATTTAATCCTTATACAACAAGTATATATTAACAATCTTGCTGCTTGGGTAAGACTTCCGAATCTCCCCATGGAATTTTATGATCCTGAATTCTTGAGCGCTCTGGGAGACAAGATAGGTAAAACTTTGAAGGTTGATCTTACCACTACCCTGCAAACCCGTGGAAAGTTTGCTAGGCTATGTGTTCAAGTGGATCTTGATAATCCTCTTTTGGCCAATTATAAACTCAAAGGAAGGTATATGAAAATTGAATATGAAGGAATTCATCTGATTTGCTTCTCATGTGGTAAGTATGGTCATGGAGAAGAACGCTGTCCATATTTGATTCGCCCTCCTGGCCCTGTCCCCCACGCTGATCAAGATGTTAATCTTGACCCCAAAACCAAAAGTGCCTCAAAGGAGAAGGATGATTCATCTGGAAAGAATGCTGAGGAGAGCTCCAAGATTCAGATTCCTCCCCAAGATGCACAATATGGCCCCTGTATGTTGGTAACTAGGCCTAGAAGGCCAAGAAGGGTAGCCCCTGCTTCTTACGGAAATCAAGAACCTGTGAAACAGGGCAAGCCTGACCAGGATCCTCCGAAGATAGTGCAGCCTGTCCAGCATCCCTCCCCCAAAGCTTTTGGAGACCTTAGCTCGGATAATCAGGAGAAGAATAATGAGGAAATGGAATTGGGAACCTCGCCTCAGATGCTACAGCAGAACCCCACCCAGAACAACAATGACAACCCAAAGGTCTTCCTCACTAGAAGTCAAATGAAGAGAGAAAGGGCTGGATTAGCCAATGCCAATCAAGTGCAGAGTTAACCTCAGGAGAAACCCATTCAGAAATGTGTGGGTGAGACTAAACCAGACCTCCCTGATCAGAGTTCTCCCACGGACATTCCTACCTCATCCTCCATGATGGTTGATCCCTCATTTGTAGCAGAAACCCCACCATTAGCTTCTGCTCAAGTGACCCATCACCATCCAATGGAAGATGGAATCCAATCAGTGCATACCCTGATACAACTAAAGCCCCCCGATCCACAAAAGCTTATGGAGAACTTAGGAGTGGATTCAATGCAAGAAGATAATGTGCAGGGAGTTGTCCAGGTCCTTGTAGAAGGGGCCATGGATGATCTAATGCAACATTGATGACATCCCTTTTTGACTTATTAATTAGCGCCTTGTTACAGTTTTCTATGTTTATTTTCCTATTATGATTATTCTAAATTGGAATGTTAGAGGTGCATCTAGCAGTGATTTTGCTAGAACACTTAAAGAGATGATTAGAGTTAATAAACCTGATATTTTGACTCTTCAAGAACCCAGAATAAGTGGAAGCAGGGCTCTCCAGGTTATCAGAAATATAGGTTCCCACTTCCACCTCATTGTTGAAGCTAGGGGTTTTTCCGGAGGCATATGGATCCTTTGGAATAATAGTGACATTGCTATTTCCCAAATCCAGGCCCATGAACAATTTTTGCATGTGAAAGTGATTGATTATAATGCCGAAGAATCGCTTCTTACAGTTATTTATGCTAGCCCAAGGCGTGTTGAAAGAACCGATCTTTGGGATTCCATCCTCAATATAGGCCACTCCAATATCTCTCATTGGCTTTTGGTTGGTGACTTCAATGAAATTGCCTCCCCGAATGAAAAGAAAGGAGGGATTGGTGGATTATTCTAGGTGTGATTTGTTTTCCAACTGGATCAACAACTGTAACTTGCTAGATTTGGGTTTTGTGGGTTCTAAATTTACTTGGAAAGGGCCCCAATGGCAAGGTTTGGATAGGGTTTTCAAGCGCCTTGATAGAGCTCTTTGTAACTCCTCTTGGAGAACTAAATTCGAGGAAGCCATTGTCCTTGTGTTAACCACAGCTAATTCAGATCATCACCCTTTACTGATTAAAATTCATGGAGAGCCTCCTAGAATCTTGAATAAGCCTTTTAGGTTTGAAGCTTCATGGCTAAAGCATGAAGGCTTCCCTGTTTTGGTAAATTCTGTGTGGAACAAAAATGACTTTCTAGTATCTAACTTGAAGCAGCTTGCCAACTCCCTCCCCCTCTGGAATAGAAATGTTTTTGGGGATATTTTTTTATAGGAAAAAGACTCTGTTAGCTCGCCTAAATGGTATCCAAAGTGTAACGCCCGATTTTTCTGTTGTTCTATAATCCGTGCTTATGTGTGTATGTGAATGACTAATATTCTAAATTATTTGAGGAATTATTTTAATGAATATAAATTATTTTTATAATTTATTCTATAGTAGGAAACTGCTATTAAATTTTCGGTAGGGACGATCCCGGTCTGAGTTTTCACTGTCAGTTAAGCTGTACTGACCTAAAAAATGAATTTCGATTAGTAAAATAAAATTTTTATTTTTCCTAACCCAATTATAACTATTTCCATGATTTTATAATTTTTCTTTAAATATAAAAATTTTTAGGGTGGAAAATTAACGAAAGAAAATACGATCGATTTACATCGACGGGAAACAAATGGAACCGGAACGAGCAAGAATTATTAAAATCAGATTTGGTATGATTTGAAAAGATTTAAAATGACATGAATAGTATTTTCCATTAATTCTTTTCATCATTTTAACCATTTTTACAAGTAATGCATTTTTTTTATGGAAAATTCAAGTTTTATTTATAAAAATAAAATAAAATAATCCCTCAGTTCCTCACCAAGGCAGCAGCGCCCCTCCCCCTTCTTTTCTCTATAAATACCCTATTTCAACTCCCTACTTCACTTTCCACTCTCTCTCAAAACTTACTCACTAATATATATTCCTATTCACACACTCACTTGCTTTGATCTTCATTCTTCTTCAACCTTAAGAGCTTTGAAGTTTATTCATCTTCAACATCTCATCATCAACAACAAGGGTACGTATACTTCTTTTCTCTCAATTTCATCCTTATTCTTATATGCATGTTAAATTTCTTTTGTTGCATGTTCATCTTCTAGTTGAGTTTGCAAGAAAGGTTCTTAGAAAATTTTTCAAGAAACATCTTCTTCTCTACTCTTCATTCCTTAAAAAAAAAAAATTGAATTTTTAATTACATGCATGTTGATTATTTCATGTTGCATGTCTATAGATTAACTTAAAAATTTGTAGAAAAAAATCTTGAGCATGAAATGAATTTATATGAACTCATATTCATTCCTACTACCATCTTGTACAATTGCATGTCACAAAAAGAATTTTCCAAGTCAATTTTCTAGGGTAGCCGAATCCGTATAGAGAAGAAAAAGTTAGTGTTTTTGTTATATTTTCAACATGCATGTTTTGAAATCCTTATGAACAAGTATCTTAATTTCATTAGTTATATAAAAAAATTAAAATTTTCTACCCATTTTAACTTGATAGAGTCGAAAACCTAACTGTGAGGGTTAATGAAGCTTGGTTTTGATTTTTAAAGAAAAGACATCGTTTTGATCATTTTCTTTTAAACATGCATGTGGATCAAAAGTTGAAATTGCTTGTTTTAAAATTTTCAAAGGAAAATGCTTTGATCATTATTTTGGTTGCATGCATGTGTTTATAAAGTTGGAAAATCAAATTTTCTTGGCCATTTTATGTGGAGGCTGAAACTCTAATAATGGAGTTGAGGAAGCCTTGTTTCATCTGTTTTAAAGGGAATATATTTACTTAAGTTAGTGTTTTGATGACATGCATGAAAATAGAAAGTTGAAAATCAATTTTCTAGCCCATTTTTATGAGAAGGCCGAAACCTACTCTTTGTGGAGTAGCTGGTTTGAATTTTTATTTTTAGGTATTAGACCTTGATTTTTGTCTCTATGATCACTAGTGCAATAAGTGCTTTTTACGTCAGTTAAAATTGATTTTTTACGTCAGAATAATGACTGACGTAAATACAGCTGACGTTAAAAGTTAACGTCAGTTGAGAACTGACGTTAAATATAACACTATTAACGCTCGGTTCTTTAACACAATCGACGTTAATTTTGTCAAAATTAACGTCGGTTCTTTAACAAAACCGACGTAAATTTTGTTAAAACTAACGTCAATTGTTATAAAGAAGCGGCGTTAAAGGTCTTAATTTTAACGTCGATTGTAATAAACAAGCGGCGTTAATAGTGTATCTTGTATATTTTTATAAAATACTTTTAACGTCGGTTGTATGATACAACCGACGTTAATAATATTTTTTTTTTAAAATTCAGTTTTAAAATATCACTCCCCTAAGCCATCCCCGCATTCGATAAAATATCCCGTAACACAAAATATCACACCCATTACAGAATTGCAAAGGAAAAATGGAACAATGATCCATATGTATGCCTGTTCAAAACAATATATATTTATTAACATAGGTTATAAATGTATACTAAGTTTAAACTACCTATATCAATATCCCTTCGTGATGATCATCACGAGTGGCATGTACATCGTCCACTGTGTCTCCTCGATTATAGTAGGCATGTTTGTTGAAAAAGAAGGAGTCTCGGGGAATATCAAGATTTAAATCTTCATTTTCATCACTACCATTATACATGCTTTTTCCTTGGAGAACCACGGACAACCTTTTGTTAGAAGGATCAGTGATGTAGAACACTGGTTTTGCTTGGGAAGCCATTATGAAAGGCTCATTTATATGACCTAACTTGTCGAGGTCTACCAATGTGAACCCCAATTCGTCGGTTAGTACACCACCGTTACTATCAACCCACTTACATTTAAATACCTACCGTAAGCTTAGTGTAATCGAGCACTCAAATATCTTCAATATATCCAAAGTAAGGTCTCGGTCTTTGTAACGGGTTTTGTGTCCTTTGCACTAGAGAAGTGCATTGCTTGGCCACGATCATAACCCCACTATTTTGCATGGTACTCTTGTTATCTTGTTCCTTTGTATAAAAGGAAAAGTTATTTATGTCGTATCCGCTCCAACATATGACGTTGAAGTTAGGCCCACGTGCTAGCCATTTTACGTCATCAGAAGCAGTACTACCATCCTTAAGCATTTATTCCTTGAACCATGGTAAGAAAGTCTTGTTATGCTTGTTCAACAACCACCTTTCGCTCATTCGAGGGTTTTCTTGATTGACTTTTCTTTTATGTTCAAATAAGAAAGGCTGAACACATTCGATGTTGTTCAATACATACAAATGTGCTTGAAGCACTTCCTCCCGATCCTTCCTATTAATTCTTAAGCCATGTGTACCCTTACCTTGACATCCGATCTCATCATGCCGAGGCTTAGGAACCCCTATAGGATCCGTGTTATGAAGGTAGTCCGAACAAAACTCAATAGCTTCTTCTGCAACATACCTTTGAACAATAGATGCTTCCGGACGATGAGGATTCTTCACGTACCCTTTCAAGATCTTCATGTAGCGCTCAACTGGGTACATCCATCTCAGAAAAACCGGCCCGCATAATCTAATCTCCCTCACCAAATGAACAATTAAGTGAACCATTATGTCGAAAAAGGAAGGAGGAAAATACATCTCCAATTGGCACAAGATTGTAGCAGCCTCAACTTCCAAGTCATCCAACATACGGGGGTCAACGACTTTGCTACATATAGAATTGAAGAATGAGCACAACCGAGTAATGACATGTCTCACATTTTTTGTAGCAATACCACGAATAGCAACGGGCAGAAGTTGTTGCATCAAGATGTGACAATCATGAGACTTCAATCCAACCAATTTAAGATCACTAAAGACAAGCCTCTTCATATTTGAAGAGTAACCATGTGGAACTTTGATGCCCTGAAGACACCCGCAGAAACTTTGTCTCTCTTTTTTTGATAAAGTATGACATGCTGGCGGCAAATAAGTCCGCTTACCATCCTCAACAACTGGAGCTAACTGCTCTCGTATACCCATAGCAACAAGGTCGAGACGAGCATTCACACCATCCTTTGTCTTGCCCTGAATGTTGAGAAGCGTCCCGATCACACTATCACACACATTTTTCTCCACATGCATCACATCAATGCGATTATCGACATCATGCTTGCGCCAGTATGGAAGATCAAAGAATATCGACCTCTTCTTCCATATGTTTTTCTCAACAGCTTTACCTTTCTTTTTGGACTTGCCGAATATAACATCGATGTCCTTTACCCTCTGATAAACCTGCTCTCCAATTAAGGCCACCGGCGCTTCTTCTGTCTCTTGGCATCCATTAAAAGCTTTTTTCATCTTACGATATGGGTGATCACGTCTAAGAAATCTCCGATGCCCAAGGTAAACCGTCTTCTTTCCATGATGCAACTGAGTGTAGCATGTGCCCTCTTCACATATAGGGCATGCTTTATGCCCCTTGACACTTTGTGCCGGACAAGTTACCGGTATCTTTGGAAAGTCGTTGATGGTGCAAAATAACATGGCACGAAGCTTGAAAGTCTCATGAGAATACCCATCAACTACATCAACACCTTCCACCCACAACGTTTTCAAGTCTTCAATCAAGGGACCTAGATAAACATCTAAGTCATTTCCCGGTTGCTTTGGGCCCGAAATCATCATAGACAACATCATGTATTTGCGCTTCATGCACAACCAAGGGGGCATGTTGTAAATTACCAACAGAACAGGCCATGAACTATGAATACTACTCATGTTACCATAAGGATTCATTCCATCCGTAGCAAGTCCAAGCCTTAGGTTTCTTGGCTCATCGGCGAAATCCGGAAACATAGTATCGATATTCTTCCATTGAATAGAATCAGCAGGATGACGAACCTTTCCATCACGTTTCCTCTCATCATTATGCCATCTAAGATTCTTCGCATCTTTCGCATTGGCAAACAATCGCTTGAACCTTGGAATTATTGGAAGATACCACAACACCTTCGCAGGAGGACCCTTTTTTCTCACATCATCAAGATCATCATCATCATCACCACCCTTCACTTTGTATCGTGATAACCCACATTTAGGGCAATCGTGATTGTCTTCATGAACACCGGTGTACAATATGCAATCATTGGGGCATGCGTGTATCTTCTTATACTCCATACCCATAGGACACAATACCTTCTTGGCCTCATAGTTACGGTCAGGTAATGTGTTGTCCTCCCGGAAGCAAGTCTTTCAACACTTCAAGCAATTCCGTGAAGCTTTTATCGGTCCAACCATTTCTCGCCTTCACACAAACCAATTTTAGCACCGCCGACAACCGTGTATGAGTAGTACACCCTGGATATAAAGGCTTATCCGCATCACCGCATAACCTATCATACACATGCGCTCGATGAAAATATGCTTGTCCAATATCACGGATCATGTCCTCTACTCGATCATCCTCCATATCTACGTCAACGTCCTCACTTTGGGAGACACTCGCCGTATTACTACTCAACAACATATCACCATGCCATATCCATCTTGTATAACTCAAGCAAATCCCTTCACAAATCAAATGAGTACGTATATCCTTCACCGTACATTTCCTCGTATTCAAACACTTGACACAAGGACAACAGAACATTCCATTACTATTAGGAACATTCCTTTGAGCAAATTCTATAAATTCTCCCACCCCCTTCAAATACTCAACACTAGTACGCTTACAAACCATCCAACTACGATCCATGAACGCGCTGTCGCCACGCGCCAAAAAGAACGAGCGATTATAAAATAATGCAGTATAGAGCGACAACTCGGATCGTCTCTCAAGGACTCTTTAGGTGTTGTTATTATTAACAGAAAATTAGTAAAAGTTAGAAATGGGGTTTTTGAGATTAAAACTAAATTAACAAAACAAATCAAAAACAGAGAAAAGGAACAAAGCAGTTTAAGAAATTAGCAAATAAACAAAAGCGATTAACCTACTGTTCTCGGTTTCCCCACTATCATTGGTTCATGCAAATCCTAAGCAGATACTAATCCCCTCCCGGTTGTAGCAACAATTAACAAACGAAAACCGCTACTACAGATGTATGTTCCTATTCCCGAAATAACAAACGGGGTTAAGCTCTCATGAACAAACGAACATGAATGAACACACGCGAAATAACAAACGCGATTATATATAGGAACATTACATCACCGAAATGAAACAATACCACACTATACATTCCTCGAAATAACAAACGAAACATACTGACATGGCATTGAAAAGAGAAAAGCAACTAAACATGGAATACAGAACCTCAAGTGTTAACAGAAACCAATTACAGTAGATTAATCTAGGAGACTAGTTCTCCATTACAAAAGTAAAACAATAAACTAAGGAAAACAAAAGACTAACAACCAGCTCAGAAACTAGCCAAAACTGACTAGCCACTGGCCTCCTTCTCTCAGTTCTGCCTAAGACTACTTATATACACGTTTCTGGAATCCAAGTACTCGCCAGGCGAAGCACTGCTCGCGAGGCGAATTATGCGAAAGGTCTGCAACTCTTGGTCTTCTCGCTAGGCGAGCATATCCTTCGCGAGACGAACTCTTCAAATTCCCAACTGTAACGCCCGTGGCCTTCAACACGGGTAAACCGTGATCGTCTCTGACTTTTCCAAGGTAGCATTACTCGCGAGGCGAGTACGGTATTCGCGGGGCGAGACAGAAAGTTTTGCAATTTTCAGGAACAGTGACCTTCTGGTTCGCGGGGCGAACAGCATTCTCGCGGGGCGAAAGACTCCAGATTTATTCCTTTTATTAACCTGAAAATAAGAAAATATAATAAGTATTTTATTTAACTCTAAATCAACTAAATTAACTTAAAAACAATTTACAGACTCAAAATACTACTTAGAGACAATCAAGTCTAATTTGGGTGAAAATGATATAAAATTAGCACAAAGCCACGGTCTTTACTAGTTATAAAACCAGTCAAACAGAGGCTCATCAAAATACCCCAAACTTAAACTTTGCTTGTCCCCAAGCAAACTACACTCAAAAACTTAAAAAGACTCAAGAACTGGCAAGCTCAAGAGATTCAATCAACTTTCGCACAGATTTCAAGCAATCTTTCAAAAGAATTTTTCTTTCAATGTTCCCCCCCTTACGAGCAAAGTAATCCCCACATTCATTTATTCTAAACAATTGAGAAATTCATCATTCAAACAATCATTACTCTAAGCAGGGGGTCAAAGTTACACACAAGAAGGAGATCACCAAAATCAAACAACTGCCTTCCTCACAAGGGAAATTTGTGTTCACTCATCACTCAATTTTTGTCAGGCAATCAACAATTCACTCAATTTCACTTTTAAGAGCACTTCCCATAAATTTGATTTTCATCTCTAAATGGTTCCCACAGAAAACATGCAAGCAACATCAGAAGGTCTTTTATGGGTTGTAATGGGGCCTGGCTAAGGGTAGGATATACAAAGGTACTAGGCTGAAAACCCTAGGAACTAAGAGAGCATGAACATTATTTACACTTTGAAATTCACTCAAGTTCCTTTTCTCATTTTTCTTTTATGCCTTGGGTGACTACAGCCTCTTTATTTCTTTTTGGCATTTTTTTTTTCACTTTTAAAATTTTTTTTCTTCTTTTTTTTTATATATATATATATTTTCTTTTCTTTCTCTTTTTTTTTTTTCTTTTCATTTTTACACTTTTCTCTTTTTTTTTTCTTTTTTCCTTTTTCCTAATCCCAAACAACACATTGCACCTTGCAGCCACCCCAAACTTTAGTTTCTTGCACCCATTCTAAGATTACATGCTCTCCTAATCCTAATATCGGGTTAACATGGTTTTCCAGATTTTTGGGCTTATAACATTAGGTTATCAAGAATTAACAGGCTAATAGGCTCAATGGGGCTAACTAGGGAACATGCATTAGGAATTGGTTATTTTAGGCCAAGTAGCTATTTACAAAAAAAACTGCCTAGATCATCTGAAGCAAACACATAATCATGCAAATCAAAAAGAGATTTAAGCAAATTCAGGAAAGTGCAACTCAAAAGTGATTTTCACACAGTCAAAAACATGTTGGAGGCTCAAAACCTCACCTGGACATTTTTTTTTTTTTTTGCAAATTATTTGACAGAGATTCTATCCCTAGTGTGTGCTTCCTATCACCCCAAACTTATCATAAATCATGCCATCATAACAAAATCTCAAAGTTCAGTTTTCAATCATATGGGGATCATTTTTTCTAAAATTTTCAAGTCCTAGGGGGGAAACAGTCAACACTATTATGCAATCAATCTATGCAAAATCAATAAAATCCATCAAACTTGCCATAACCAAGACACAAACACAACTCCTGAGCTTCTCAAATTATTCAGGAGCTTTTATTAAAAATGAAACAGAAATAAAGCAAATAAAAACTAACAAAGCAAATGAAAGTAAACTAAGGAGAAAGGGTTAAGAAAAGCTCATTGAGGTGGTGGTTCCACCAGGATCCCACTGCTTGTAACATAAGTCCCACATGGTAGCCAAAGGACTGAAATTCATTCCAAGCCTCCCTAACTTGCAGCTTTGATGCGGAGGTGAGCACTTGACAATTATAATAACCTCGCCGAGTGCGGCGGACTTCTCACTCCCCTTTGGGTCACAGATGACCTCCTTCTCAATAAAGTCTCCCCAATAGAAGTGGGGCTCAACCTCTTGGACCGACCATGGTGCAAAATCCAAGGGTGAAAAATCTAGAACTTTTGGTTCCACAGGGGGAAGTGGCAAACAGTTAGCTGGTGTCTCCGGTGCTGCTTCAACTTCTGCAAGGTCTTCATCCACTGCACTACCGGATTCATCACTTGTTAAACCTGCAGAAATCTCATCACACACCACAGAAGGGTTAGAGTTAGTACAGTTAGTAAATATATTACAATAAACTAAATCAGAAAGCGGCTGAATGTCTGGAAGTTGCTTGAGCTCTATGGAGGGTGGCTGTTCAATGGGTGGTATATTTGGAACTTCGGCTGAACAAACAACATCACTCTCACTATCACCCTGCAAAATAGAGTCAAGAAACCCAGCACAAACATCACACGGGTTAGTGTCAGTACAGTTAGTACATGTATTAACAGAAACTGAGTTAGTAAAGGTCTGATTGTCTGGACTTTCTGCACACGGTTCATCCACCCCATTACTCTCAACACATGCATCTGATTCCACAGGTTCTTCATTATCCTCAAGCACGGTGGAGCAGATGTCCTCTTGATCCTCCTGATGCTCATTTCCTATATGATCATGGCCCTCAACCTCATCTGTCTCCTGTTCCATATGGATGCTTTGCTTAACATACCTTTCAAAATAACAATCTACACACAAAGCAGTGCCATCACAATAACACTAATCACATGCATTAGAGTCAGGGGATTCAACACACAATTCATCATCAACAGAAACATTATCAAAATCATCATCAGAAATATTTTCAAGAATGACTTGTGAATTTTTATGTTCTTCAATGGGCTGTGGAGTTAGCATTGCAGCTGAGTTGGCGGTAACTTGATCAATTAGAGCCCACAACTTCCGAGATTCAGCTTGGTCCCTCTGGTATTGAGCCTCCATCCTCTGTTGAAATTCAAGATTGCTTACCTCCATCATCCGTTGAAATTCAAGATCTTGTTGTGCCATCCGTTGATTGTTCTCTTCCATTTGTTGTAGCATTGAAGCAATCTCATCCAAGGTGCTCTGTGAAGGTTCGGAAGGTGCAGAGGTGGTCACTTGGCTAGGATAGTACGGCGGTGGCTCACTAAAATTAGGATAATACATGCAAGGTGGTGGTTCATAATAAACATTAGGCAAATATCCATACATGTAATTATCCATGGGGGAAAATAAAATTTACAGACCAGACAAAGCAGACAAAACTAATTAGCAAAGCAAAAAGTTTTTTTTTTTTTGGAATTATTTTTCTGTTAATAACAACAAACCAGAGTCCCCTAAAAGCTGGTGCCAATTTTGACCGCGCTGGCCACGCGCGCCAAAAGAACGAGCGATTATAAAATAATGCAGTATAGTGCGACAACTCGGATCATCTCTCAAGGACTCTTTAGGTGTTGTTATTATTAACAGAAAATTAGTAAAAGTTAGAAATGGGGTTTTTGAGATTAAAACTAAATTAACAAAACAAATCAAAAACAGAGAAAAGGAACAAAGCAGTTTAAGAAATTAGCAAATAAACAAAAGCGATTAACCTACTGTTCTCGGTTTCCCCACTATCATTGGTTCATGCAAATCCTAAGCAGATACTAATCCCCTCCCGGTTGTAGCAACAATTAACAAACGAAAACCGCTACTACAGATGTATGTTCCTATTCCCGAAATAACAAACGGGGTTAAGCTCTCATGAACAAACGAACATGAATGAACACACGCGAAATAACAAACGCGATTATATATAGGAACATTACATCACCGAAATGAAACAATACCACACTATACATTCCTGAAATAACAAACGAAAACATACAAACATGGCATTGAAAAGAGAAAAGCAACTAAACATGGAATACAGAACCTCAAGTGTTAACAGAAACCAATTACAGTAGATTAATCTAGGAGACTAGTTCTCCATTACAAAAGTAAAACAATAAACTAAGGAAAACAAAAGACTAACAACCAGCTCAGAAACTAGCCAAAACTGACTAGCCACTGGCCTCCTTCTCTCAGTTCTGCCTAAGACTACTTATATACACGTTTCTGGAATCCAAGTCCTCGCCAGGCGAAGCACTGCTCGCGAGGCGAATTATGCGAAAGGTCTGCAGCTCTTGGTCTTCTCGCGAGGCGAGCATATCCTTCGCGAGGCGAACTCTTCAAATTCCCAACTGTAACGCCTGTGGCCTTCAACACGGGTAAACCGTGATCGTCTCTGACTTTTCCAAGGTAGCATTACTCGCGAGGCGAGTACGGTCTTCGCGGGGCGAGACAGAAAGTTTTGCAATTTTCAGGAACAGTCACCTTCTGGGTCGTGGGGCGAACAGCATTCTCGCGGGGCGAAAGACTCCAGATTTATTCCTTTTATTAACCTGAAAATAAGAAAATATAATAAGTATTTTATTTAACTCTAAATCAACTAAATTAACTTAAAAACAATTTACAGACTCAAAATACTACTTAGAGACAATCAAGTCTAATTTGGGTGAAAATGATATAAAATTAGCACAAAGCCACGGTCTTTACTAGTTATAAAACCAGTCAAACAGAGGCTCATCAATCCATAACTAGATAGGTCCTGTAGATATACAAAACATATATATATATCCAATATAAGGACAATACGGGAGATTGAAAACTATAGTTTTTAAAGATTAATTGCCAAGCACTGGTCACGGCCTGGCAGTGATGTCCATCACGGCCGTAACGTGCCAACTGAATAGACCATGCCATCACAGGCAGAACTAATCACGGCCTAGCCGTGATTAGCATCACGACCGTGACAGATCAACCAGCAGAGCAACATGCACTCAAAACCAAAAACAGAGACGTACATTCTAAACAACTCAAACTCACGGTTTCAAGTTTCAACTACTGAGACTACAATTTCAACATACACTCAAAACCAAAAATACAAAAATGTGCCCTAAATACTCACCAGAAATAGGTGCTCGCGTGGTGGTGGGGAGGGGAGCTCGAGTGGTGGCCAACGTTCGATGTGGTTACTGAGAGCAGAGGGACAAGGAGAGTTAGTGCGCGGGAAGGGGAAAGAGAGATGTACGTCAAGTTATTGCAAAGAATGAATGGAAAGACAGAGTTAGGGTTAATAGTGTACCTCACGGTGGTGGCGAAGAAGCCCTCGCGGTGGTTGCGGTGGAGATGAGCTCGCGATTAGGGTTCTGTGCTGGGTGAGAGTGAGAGTGAGGGTTGAGAGTGATTTAGGGTTGAGAGTGATGAAAAGAGAAAAGAGACGTCGTCGTATGCGAGCGAAGTGCAGAAGGCGCGCGGGTGTAAACGTTTTATGAAACAACATTTAACGTCAGTTGTATTAAACAACTGACGTTACAATTAATTTTTTAACGTCAGTTTTATTAACAAACTGACGTTAAATATTAATATTTTTTAAAAAAACACTTTTAACGTCCGTTGTTGAATACAACTGACGTTAAAAGTGTTGTGTAAAAATCATTCTCTATATAAAGTAACATTCTTCTGTATCAGTCTGTAATACTGCCTCTTCTTTTCCTCTATATTTCTATTCCTTCACAAAATGGCTCTGAGACCTGTGTTAATTGAGTGACAACAGGGCATTTCAGGTAGGGATATAGGATTATTTACGTCGGCTATTTATTTAATCAAGTAAAAATCACACTTTTAACGTCAATTGTATAAACAACAGACGTTAAAAATAAATATTTTTTATTTTAAAAACACTTTTAACTTCAGTTTTATTCAACAACTGATGTTAACAGTGTATAAGTTTCTGCAAAAACATTCATTCCTTTGACTACTCTGCTACTTACCCATTCACCTGTGTTAAGAGTGACAACAGGGCATTTCAGATAGGGATATAGGATTATTTACGTCAGCTGTTTATTTAATCAAGTAAAAATCACACTTTTAACGTCGATTGTATAAACAATCGACGTTAAAAATAAATATTTTTTATTTTAAAAACACTTTTAACGTCAGTTTTATTCAACAACTGACGTTAAAAGTGTATAAGTTTCATTCATTCCTTTGACTACTCTGCTACTAAATTACCCATTACTGCTGTGCTACTTACCCATGCACATTGTAACCTATAATCCTCTTTATGAGCACTAAGTTTATACCTAGACTTAAAGGTCTATTTCTTCCTAATCCTTCGGGGCGTTTTCTTTTCTGCACGTTTATAATATATGACTGCCAACTCCCAATGCGCCTTGGAACCTAATGCTCTTAATGATCAATTTAATTTTTAGCAACTTACGACGCCTAGTAACTTCATCCCCTACTCCTATAAATAGCTTCCTTCCAACCTTTAATTTTTATGCTTCACAATATGGCTCTGCCATGGAGATTAACTTCATCACTCTTTCTTCCTATACCTAGACTTAAAGGTCTCTGTCTTAATGGTCAAACAACTTCTGAGGTTGTGTAAATCGCATTACATGGGTGATAAGGGTGTGTAAATCGCATTATGTGAATTGCACACACCATCATCCTTCAGGAGAATCAGCGACTACGGTTCCAAAACCTCGACTTTGGAACCAAGTGGCTGTTCCAAGAATATTCTTTGAAACAGATCGAGTGCACCCTTCACTCGCCACGGCTCCAAAGTGACTGTGGATTCAGATGGAGCATCAAGGACTTCAAATGAGGGAGGGGATGCATTCAATGTTGGAGTTTCTGAGGACAGGACTGAGAAGAAAATGATGTTGAAGCAGAAACTTTTTTATATTTTAGTGATATCTTGCGGAAATTTTTTATCTTTTAATCATGTAATTGTATCTTATGAATCGCTTCAATGAGATACGATTTGATTATACATGTATAACTTGTTTTATGTTAAGTGTTTATTTATTTTAATTTGCACAAGAATTTGTTAATTTACTAATTCAAGCTAATTAATTAAGATTAAAAATAAACTTTTTTTTTAAAAAAAGATTAGAAATAAACTGCACTATATGGAGTGATGATCTGCGTTAAGAGTGACAACAGGGAGATGACAACGAAAGAAAGATAGGAATGAGTTGATTATTTACGTCAGTTATTTATTTAACTGAAGTAAAAATCACACTTCTAACGTCAGTTTTATAAACAACTGACGTTAAAAGTGTTAATAATTTCTTGCAAAACACTTTTAACGTCAGTTCATTAAACAACTGACGCAAATAATGATTTTGATATTTACAAAACTACCACCGCCTCACTTTTAACGTCAGTCATTAAAACAACTGACGTTAAAATTGAATTAATGAAGTCTGATATTTACAAAACTGCCACCGCCTCCTTTTTAACGTCTAGCTTTTGGTTAACTGACGTAAACCTTTACCGTCTAATGTATATTTTCCACTAGTGGATGCTTAAGGATCATTGATCCAAAAGCTTGTGGAAATCCAAAATTTTTATCATCACTTTCATGGTAGGGCCGAATCCATGCACGAGGAAATGGGATGATTTTGTGAATTTTTAACTTACATTTCATACATAATTTTGTTTAGATTTGCAAGCGTAACGGGATACCAAAGTTCGTCCTTTAAAACGCGGGAAAAAGACCATATTTTTATCCGCCAGACTAAGGTAAGGGGAGAAAACCTGATGGATAATTATTTTATGATGACTATATACCATGTGTGTTTGTTTTGATGTGTTTGATTGATGTTGTTATTGTTGGACTGTTTTGGTTGGATTTTGAGTTCATGATGTGTTGATGATTTATGACAATATGCATATTGCTTATATATGTTGAAGTTGTTGTATATGAGTTGATGATTTATGCATGTTGCTTATATATGTTGAAGTTGTGGTATAAGTGTTGAATTTGTTGCATGGAAGCCTAACCATTGGTTGGAGCTCAAATAAATGAAGATAAAAACTTTAAGAAAATATTTATGAAGAAAATTACAAGTAAGGATTTCTTTTAACAAGGTTTTTGATAAAAAGGGGAAGTTAAGTAATGAGTGGTGAAATTTTTAGAAAAATAAAAACAATTTTTTTAAAGAAAATTCAACGGCAAAGTTTAAGTAATTTTATACAAAAAGGAAAATTAATTTCTTTAAAAATGGGTTGAAGAAAACACGTGTATATCTTGGAACTTGAAAAGAATTTATTTGGAAATTCAAAATGTTTTGGGAAAAAGAAGATTTCAAAATAAAAGTTTTTATGGAAATAATAATGGATTTTTCCGAAACTTAAAGTTTTAGACAAAGGAATTTCAAAAGAAAAGGTTTTATTTAAAAAAAATTTTGAAGAGATGTCTGATAACTTGGATAAGTTACGAAAAATTTTGGTTTTGTATTTATTTTTCACTGAACAAAAAATAACATTGAAAAGTGAACCCAGTAACCGAGACATCGGGATACTAGAGTTATGACACGTGGGTCCATGATCCGTATCACAACGCCGTGGACTGTGTGTCCTATATATGCTGTTGTGGACTGAGTGTCCTATATAGTTGTTGTGGACTGTGTGTCCTATAAACGTTATGATAAACGTGGAAATTGGAGTGAAAAGGGTAAAGACTGTTTTTCTACTACCACAAAGTTCTAGACTAGTGCACAGGTCTAGGATTGATTGTGGTTGGACACTCGGACTTTACATCTTGTGTTGACAATAAAAGCTTTAAGACATTTAAAATTCACGGGTGGTCGTGAGCCTTGGGCCTCGACAAGGAAAGAATGAAACACAAAGAAAAGCTGCAAGAATAAAATGATTTTACATGCATTTGGCAGACGTGCCTAAATATTTTGTGTGAATGCCTTGAAGGGAGAGGTATCTCATGCGGTGTTGTATCATTGGTGCCTTGATCGACCATGACTTTCCATGAGCCTTGTTCATTGTGTCTTGTGTAGGACGGTGTGCTCTGGAACCCACATGCATTGAGCCATGTACTTGTGTTGGCTATTACTGTGACTTGAGTTGGACAGTTGCTGTGGGAATTAAGTTGAGCCATGTACATGTGTTGGCTATTTGTGCCTGAGTGGCAATTGAGCCTGATCAGCTCACTATTTTCAAAAACTGCATGGAGTTGGGGTCTCCGGAGACTAGGACAGAATGTTGAAATATAGAAGTGCCATGTTTTAAAAAACGACGACGATTGTTGATTTATATGATTATTTGTGAGTAGTTATATGTTGATTATGAATATTTATCTGTATCTGTTGCTCTGTGCTTGGGCATGTGGTCGTCATAGTTCATCCATATATTGGTATCTCACCCTTGCATTTTTGTTGTTTTTCTTTTCTTGTTATGTATATATATAATATACTTGAGAATAGATGGACCCGAACATGATTCATATGGCCCATTCCCGGTCCTGGGTTCTGCTGTTTGAGAACGGAGACAACCCTGCTGCGTGGACTTTTGCTCCAGGGTCATCTCGCGCAACTACTTATACGGGACCCGTATGTACCGTAGTGGGTTCATAGGCCGCTTCTATGAAACACGTGCATACTGTTGAGACTGTCTATATTAGGCTACCACCTATGGAGATTTATCTGCAGCATCTGGCCAATCAGGGCCTTTTGGATCTTGAGTTTCCTTAAGTACAGCCTCAGCCGAAAACAGCTCCAGCTTCTTCGATAGAGGAGGATCCTGAGGAGTTCGTGGAGGAAGATCCTATAGAGCTGATGGAGGAGGAGCCCCAGTACCATCCCCTTTGTGATGAGATGTTAATGATGCTCTCGGTGAGGGAGTAGAGGTACAGGTGGCTGCACCAGCTACACCTCCTAGAGGCGGGGATGACTACCAGGATCTCCCTAACGGATTTCATTAGGTTGGCCAGCTCTTAGGAACCTTTTTGGGGTATTTTGGTATGAATGATGCTTTTGGTTTTCTGTAACTGATGTTTAGTTATGACTCTTTAACTTTAATATGGTATTATGTAATGGATCTCATGAATTGTCACTCTAAAAATTTCTGTCAAGAAGCCTGTCAATATGAAGGCTTAAGAATTAATGAACTTGATGTATTTCAGTATCTCTGCATTAGTTTTGTGTATGTTGTTTCTGTTTTTTAAATTGTTTAGAAAGTAAACATTAACATTATTTTTCGAAAAGAGGTTTTAAAAATCCTAAGTTTTCCGAAAGTAAACCGACAGCTCACTAATATTGATTATTTAATTTTAAACAAAGTAGTTAATGTGATACTAGGGTTAAGGGTGTCACACAAAGGGCCTATGCTAATGGCATCAATCCTTTTCTAGAGAACCTTGAGGATAAACTTCAAAAGGTGTATCAATCAGTCATTTCTTAGGAGGAATTGTTATGGTTTCAAAAATCTTGAGCCGAATGGGTGAGAGATGGAGACCGAAATACGAGATATTATCACACCAAATAGAAGAAAAAGAAGAAATAAAGTTTTAACCTTAAGGAATGAGGAAGGGATTTGGATTGATGACAATCAGGTGCTTAAAGAAATGGTAATGGACTACTATAGAGTCTTGTTTGAAAAGGAAGAGGATCACAGAGAGATTGTTAGGACTAGAAATAGATTCCCTACAATCAACCCCTCCTCTCTTCAGAGTTTAACAATGCAGGTTCAGCCAGAAGAAATTAAAGCTGCTCTTTTTTCTATTGGATCATTTAAAGCTCCGGGCGAGGACGGGTTTCCAGCTATTTTATTCCATGCTAATTGGGACTTGGTAGGTACTACTTTTTCCAAATTCATTGAATCTGCTTGGTCTAATCCGAGTTTGATTCATTAGATAAACAATACCCTCCTTGTGCTTATTCCTAAAATTGATCACCCGGAATTTGTGAACCAATTTAAACCTATTGCCCTTTGCAATGTTATTTATAAATGCCTCACTAAAGTTATTGTCAACCGTCTAAAACCTTTATTGGACAAAGTCATATCTCCCTTCCAAGGAAGCTTTGTTCCAGGAAGGAATATTCATGATAACATTATTATAGCTAAGGAAATGATGCACTCCATGGGTAGAATGAAAGGTAACAAAAACTATATGGTTATTAAGATTGATCTAGAGAAAGCCTATGACCATTTAAATTGGAACTTTATTCAGTTTTGCCTTTTGGAGCTAAACCTAGGAAATTAATTTGTGAATATCATTATGAATTGTATTAGGTCTGCTTCATTTAAAATTTTATGGATTGGGGAAAAGACTAGTTCTTTCTCCCTAAGTAGAGGGATAAGACAAGGGGATCCCCTGTCCCCCTATATCTTTGCCATCTGTATGGAGTTCTTAACTCATACGATTATGGACTCTGTTAATGAGGGATTATGGAAACCAATGAAAGCAGATAGGAATGGTCCTAGTATTTCCCACCTAATTTTTGTGGATGACTTGATATTATTCTCTGAAGCCAGCTGTGATCAAATGAATATTATCCTCCAGTGTCTTAAATCTTTTTGCTCGACCTCGGGTCAAAAAGTTAATGCTAACAAAACTAGTGTATGTTTTTCTAAGAATGTCTCTCAGTTGGAAGCAAATACTATTACTTCTTTTGGAGGATTTAATGTATCTAATGAGTTAGAAAGGTATCTTGGAGCTCAAATCTCTCAAGGTAGGAGCTCAATCAACAGGTTCAAACACATCTCAAAAAAGGTTCAAAGTAGACTATGTGGGTGGAAGCAGCAACGCATATCACTAGCAGGAAGAATTACCGTAGCCGGGTCTGTGCTGGGATCTCTTGGTTCCTTTCACATGCAGAATGAAAAGATACCAAAAGCCATTTGTCAGGAAATTGAAAAACTCAAAGGAGTTTTATTTGGGGTGGCTCTTCCAATCAAAGGAAAACTCATCTCCTTAATTGGAAAATCCTATGCTACCCTAAAAAGGCAGGGGGATTAAGTTTTAAAAACCCATCCTCTATGAATGATGCTTTTATTATGAAACTTGGTTGGAGGATTATTTCAAATCCCGGGTCCTTGTGGGTGCAGGTGATGAAAGGAAAATATGATAGAAACCAAATTCAGTTTTTGCAATGCAAGGCTAATTCCTATGATTCAAAATTATGGAAAGATATCACTGCTATCTGGCCTAACTTGATAGACAATATCAAGTACTATATAGGAGATGGGCAGCAAGCAAGGTTTTGGAAAAATACCTGGCTTGATGAGGGGGCCCTTCTCATCCAAAATGCCCTTTCTCCTATTTCTTCTGATGGCCAAAATGACTTAGCTTCTTCCTTTGTTTGCAGGAATGGAGATTGGGACGTACAAAAGCTGTTGTGCTGCTTTCCTGAAGACATTGTAGATAGGATTCGAGCTCACCCTCCTCCCTCGTCAGAGGAGGGGCCTGATGGCATCGCCTGGAGAGGAGACCCCCAAGGATGTTTCACTATCAAAAGTGCTTATTCCCTATTGCAGCCTGCTCCATAAAAGAATACCTTTTGGAGTAATCTATGGAAGTGGAAAGGTCCCCATAGAATCTCAACATTCCAATGGCTTGCATATCACAATGCCTTGATGACAGCCCTCAAAAGGAGTAGATGTGCAGGCACTTCTAGGGATTGCTATGCGTGCCAAGGAGCCCAGGAATCAGTCATCCATGTTCTTAGAGACTGCCCCATTGCTAACTCGCTTTGGCTTCAACTAGTGTATCCAAGCAAAGTCCTGGGGTTCTTCTCATTAAATCATTATGACTGGTTTAGAGCTTGCCTATCCCAGGATTTTGGGCCTTCTGGTTCTCTCAACTGGGATCAAGTCTTTCGGGTTTCTTGCTAGCTTATCTGGAATTGGCGGAACAAGCAACTGTTTGAAGATGGGTTTATTATGCCTCCTAACCGTTTAACAGTGGTCAAGCATTTCATCAAGCATATGGCAGGCTCGGCCCCGGGCTGTGCCCAGGATGATATCAGAAGACGAAGCATGGAGGTCAAATGGCACTACAAAAAAAAACCTATTTAGCGACCGAAGATTTCGGTCGCTAAACATGATAATTCGGTTGCTATACTGTATAGCGACCGAATTAGCGACCGAATTAAGGGGGTAGCAGAAACCCTGGTCGCTAAATGTTTAGCGACCGAAATTATATTTCGGTCGCAAATCTGCGATCGATATTTCGGTTGCAAAAGTATATATTTCGGTCGCCGTATAGTTGGTCGCATACCAGCTCGCCTAATTTGGTGACCGATATTCGGTCGCTATTTCGGTCGCAAAATTTTGATTTTTTTTTCCTGTAACGATCCTGCTGACCAAATATAGTTTTTCAACTATTACCCCATTGATTTTTAATTTCTGATATAAACAAAATACACCAATATTTTTTTTAAATAAATAGAAAACATAAATATGATGTACTAACGATCCAAAACACCACAGTCAATATGATCAAGAAAACATATACATTAATTAACGCAAGTTTAATAATGGTTTATAAAAAAAAGTTTAATAAGTATTAATTAACGATCAAAACATAAAAATACACCACAGTCAATAAGTACTAATCAAAATATCAAAATTCATCAATCTTCCAAAGGGATGAACATGTAGAAACGAGAACCCCCAAGGTACTTAAACTTTGCCAATGCACCAGTGGACAACAAATACAACTCTCTGATACCATTTGTATCTGTTGCAAAATATGGGCGATCCTCATGGATTACTATATTCCCATTGAACAGATTTCCGCTTTTGTCTTCAATAGTCACAACACGCGGTATTTGTTGTCCCCAATGACGGTAGAATGATCGCGGGATTGAAATCAAATCCTGCAAATACACAAGAACAATTTAGTAAATGATTAGTTTATGCCTTAACCATCATTACGTGAATCCGATCGTTATTCTTAAGTTGATGAGATACTGTACCTGGTCTATATGGATGACTGTCTCAAAACATTTAGTCGGGTCCATTTTCTGATAAAACAATAAGGAAAACAAGTCATATGTCTAAACTTCATCAAGTGATAATAAGAAAAGATGGAAAGATCCATGTAACATACTATCATGTTAAAATAGAACAAAGAAATGCAACTTCACATGCAACTTTACATATTAGCAAACATAGTAGTTTTCAGGAAAGCAGATGCTTTTACGTCGTTTTGAAGGATGGTCATAGAGAGGATTAGCATGGTTACTACCTTTGGATGCCAAATGGTGTTTCACAATCATTTAATCATAAGATTGAATAACTTAACTCATAAATCAATCTATCGCTTAACAACTAATGACATAAAACAAAACACATAAACCATTCACATGAGCATTCTATAATCTCTCAATCTATCGCTTAACAACTAATGACATAAAATAAGAATCATAAACAAAATAGTTCTACGAGAAACAGTTATAAGGAAAACACTGAACCTATGTCCATACGGGTTTTCGTGACAAAGAACTATAACATCTCCTTGTAAACAATATAACAAACACCTGTCAAGCAAGATCCTTTAACATATCTATTCTCACATATTGGCATATCAACACCATCACAAAATCAAAACCAAATTACAATACACATGCAAACAACACATAATTGCAAATGCATGCATAAATATTAAATTATCAGCACACAATCAGCATCTTGCCTTTCAGGCAGGATACCTTTCTATTGAGCTCAGCTCTCCACTAACAAACAACAAGATATATAGTAGTGATAATAAGAAAAGATGGAAAGATCCATGTAGCATACTATCATGTTAAAATAGAACAAAGAAATGCAACTTCACATGCAACTTCACATGCTTTCTAATGTGAATAATGTTTTAATGATGACGGCCCGTCATGCATGTGCCTGGCAAACTGTGCCTAGCCCTTCATTTTATCTAACCCTATACTTAATCCTTCATTATCTAAGAGACTCGCTTTTGTTGGCTTCAAGAAGAGACTTTCTAATTAAGCTCATGGACTTTAAATTAGTAAATGAATATTAACAACAACAAAGTCATGCCATTTACGAACTAATAACACTTTATCAATTCATTCCAATGCTTATAATGTAAATATATACAAATATGATTCCATAATCATTTCCAAACAAGTTATCAATAAATACATATCAAATTATTCTAATTACATTGATTCATTGTTATTGAAAGATTTTTATTTTAAAGAGAATAAACTATTCTTCATAGCAATCCAAATGTATGAACATGCTCGAGATATAAGTACCAGCCTTCAATAAATTTACATCAAATAAGGTACACTCAAATACAATGAAATAGACCATGGTCATTTCATGTGCTTTCTGAAATCATCAATCACCAAAAAGAAGTGATTCAGAAACTGAAGAACCATGGGTGAATAGCCTATCAATAGAATGGTTTAAATTACTTACATAAAGTTATAGACTTCAAGTAACAAATGTTAAATTAAATTAATAGATAAAGCTTGATAACCATATATACCCCTCATATTCGCAACCGTGCAACAATTAATCTTATGACTTCTCTCACAAAACGAAACAAAAAAATGAGATGGGTAATAAATAGGAAACAATTACCAATACTCAAGCAAAAAAATGTAATTGGCAAAGTAGCCACACTTACTCTCCTGTCAAAACTCTTTGCTCTCCCTGTAATTTTACCTTCTCTTAAGCAACCCGTATCATATTCTTAATTTTCTAGTTCAAACAAATCTCACATATCTCATATCAAAACATATCTTCCACAAATCTCAGTATTAAATATAAGATATGAATCTATTAACAAGATTAATTACAAATTAATGTCTGTAATATCAGTCTCAATCTCTTTTATCCACAATTTATTGCCATTATCTCTACATCTCTACAACACATCTCAATTAATGTCACCCCTTCATATACCTTTACCAATTCCCCCAAACAAGTATTTATAACCCATAAGAATTAAACTTGACAAGTAACCACTAACCACCATAATTTTTTTTTTATAAACAAGCAAGTCGTGTACATTAGAAACAATGGTAAGGTCTTATTTTAAACAAATCTCACATCTCATATAATGACATCTATTATATGTATCTTAATATTCATTACATGATATAAATATATGAATGAAAATTGAAAACCACAGTAATTTTTAAATAGGAATTTACATCAACATTAATCACAACTTACATTAGAAACAATGGTAAGGTGTTCTACTCAATCACAGTCACCTATATCACAACTCACATGAAATACACAAGTAGCTCTTCTCAGTAGTAAGCAATAAAGCAAGCAATGAAACAATGAAGTAAAATAAAAAATTATACATAGAGAGTCCATGCATGGTTACCTCAAGGCAGAGCAGGGAATGCACAAACTGAGGAGAGAAGAGGGTAGGAGGAGCTCTGCCCGTGCGTGGTGACCGGAGAGCTGCGTATGGTGGCCTGAAACAGAGGGGGCGGAGTATGGTGGCCTGAAACAGAGGGGGGATTAAAAACAGAGCAGGAAGAGGGAAGAGATGGAAGAAGAGGAGGAGGAGGACAGAGGCTTACCGGAGACGGCGGTGGTGGCGGTGCCCACTGCACGGTGGTGGCGGCCTAAACGCGAGGGAGAAGATCGAAGATGGGTGAGGGAGGAAGGAAGAGAAGGCAGAAATGAGGAAGAAGGGGAAGATTTCACGATTTTATGGATTTATAATTTAGCGACCGAAATAATCGGTCGCTAAATCGGTCGCCAATCACTTAAATAAAAAATGGTCGCTAAATTCGGTCGCGGGATGAGTTAATTTGAAATTTGAATTCATAAATTTAGCGACGAAGAACTCAATCGGTCGCTAACACGCGCGATTTTAATTTTTTTCCGCGCCGTTTAGCGACCGAGTTAATATTGGTCGCAAATGTAAATAAAATTTAACCGTTGCATTTAATTCGGTCGCTATTTCGGTCGCTAAGAATACATAAAATTTCTGGCTTTCAACCGTTGCATTTAAGTCGGTCGCTATTTCGGTCGCTAAGAAGGGATAAAATTACTGACTTTTAAGTTCCTTCATATAGCGACGGAAATAGCGACCGATAGCCCTGCTACGCTCTATTTCGGTCGCTATTTCGGTCGCAGTATTATCTCTAATCACTATTTCATGTAGATCCTACAATCGGTCGCTAGTTCGGTCGCAAAAAGCAATCAAAAAATTCGGTCACTATTTTCGGTCGCTAAACAACCTTTTTTTTGTAGTGTGGGATCCCCCCTACAGACTGGGTTAAGCTTAATACTGACGGGTCCTCGAAAGGGAACCCAGGCGATGGGGGTTGTGAGGGTTTAATTAGAGATGAATTGGGAAATTGGCTCTCTAGTTTTGTTTACCATATTGGTATCTGCTCTGCTTTTTCAGCTGAACTATGGGGAGTTTTGAGAGGTCTTCACTTGGCCTGAAGCAGGGGCTATAGGAAGATAGTAGTAGAATGTGACTCATCATCTGTAGTCCATGTCTTCTCCAAGGATGGACCTATAAACAGTGGTAACCCACTAATTCGTAAAATTTTCAACCTGAAGAATATTGGGAGCTGTCTTTCAAGCATGTCCTTCACGAAGCAAACTCAGGCGCAGATCATTTGGCAAAATCCAGTCTGGTAGGGGACTATGGGGTTCAAGTCTTAGCATCCCCTACTGCTTCCCTAAAGCTTTTGATGTTAGATGATGTATCAGGGGTTTGCATACCCAAAATAGACCATGTTTAGTTTCTTGACCTTTTTTCATTGGGCTTAAAGCCCCTCCTTGTACCAATAAATATATATATATATATATATATATATATATATATATATATATTTATTTAAACGATATTTCTATTATCTCTATTAATAACAATTAGAGTTTCGATTTTAAAAAAACAATCAGAGTTTAATTTCAATGTAATGTCAGTGTAAAAATCCAATCATATATTGATAAATCAATATTATATTATTATTTCTCTCTCTTATTTATTAAAACAAAAGCATACATGTCAAAACTCAAAACTTTTTACATTAACCGTATATGCTACTTTAGTCCTAACAATTATTATTATAATCTATATATTATATAGACAAAATAGTTCAAAGAGTGATATTTGTTTAGAATTGTTAAGCCTAATAACACCAAAAAAGAAACAAGAAGATAATAATTTTTTTTCACATAATAGATATAATAAGTTTTATATACATTATTTGTAAAAGTTTATTCTAAAAAATCATTTATTTGAACAAAGTAAATACATATAAGAGATTAAAAAAAATACTTATAATATTATTTTTTTAATTATTTTCTACTGTATACATATTCAATCAATAATTATAAATATTTTTTTATTTTGTTGTAATTTAATGGTGTTAATTTTTTTTGATATAATTAACAGTGTTAAATTAATAAATAGTTAATACTGAAAATTAATGTAAGATTTATTTTAATAAATTTCAATGTATTGGTATATAACTTCAAAAAAGGAAGCACGATTAAGAAAAAACAAAATTTTCTCTCCCTGTGAGAGCTAGTCTTGTCTTTCACTCCCTATGGGTGACTCTTGTGTCTTTGCTTGATGAAGGCGGTGTGGTGTTTTGATCTGATGATGGAGACGCATTTGGAAGGTTTATCTTTGGATGATGAGGATGGTGATGTGGATAATGACAGGGAAGGAGAAGCTAATCCTGATGAGTTGTGTTTGATAGGAAAGTTCCTCATAGATAAATCTATCAAGGCTCATATCAGGAAGGATTATTCCGTTGTGTAATCCTAGGAATGCAGATTCGCTGCCCAACATAAATTTATTATGCATTAATGATAGCCAATAAAATAATGGGGCCCAAAATGCTATGGAATTTGTCAGCCATGCGGAAAATAAAAGGAGGAGGGACGTGGATAGGGAGGGTCGTGGTGGTGGTGTTGCTGTCTTCTGGAGGAAAGAAGTAAATTGTAGGATTATTAACTACTCTTTAAATTATATTAATTTGGAAGTGGTTGATGATTCAAAGGGTTCTTGGAGAATTACAGGTTTTTCTATAGCTTTCCGGATATAACTAAAAGGAAGGAGTCTTGGAATATGCTTCGTAATCTTGCTGGTATGTCTTACTTTTCGTGATGTGTTACTGGGTATTTTAATGATATCTTGTCGGAAGATGATAAAATAGGAAGAGTTAAGCATCCTTGATGGCTTTTTAATGGATTCAGAAACGCTATTCTGGATTGTAATTTGGTGGATATTTGATAGCATGAATAGCAAGCGTACGGTTTCGTCGTCAAGTAATAAAAAGATCGAACTCAGAGACTGTGATCTTAAACAACAATTAATTATTAAATTATTTAAACTAAACAAGAAAAAGATTTGGTTTTTGAAATAAAATTAACTGACAAATCAAGTATTTAAAATGCAATCAAACAGAATTACAAATCAAAGCAAATCTGGAGTTTTTCAAATAAAAAAGATTTCCATGAATTGGGTTATCAACAAGACTGCTTATGTTACTAAATTGACTACCCCTCTTGTTAATTATCAAAATGCTTTGAAGGTGAAATTATCCTAATAAAGTTAATGTTCCCTCTCAAGATACAAGAACCGTGCCCAATTATACCAACCCCTACTCTCGTGGTAATTGTATTTAAATTGAACCCATTAAGGTTTGTGACAATTCAATGAACCTTCGAATGACCGCTTCTAACTCTCGTAATTTAAGTCTTAAGTTCAATTCTTATGGATCCAATACATATGTTCACTTCTCAGTTCCTCCCTAGAATATCTAAGACATGCAAATAGGTGATCAATCAATTCACATGGATGAAGCATAATAAGAACCACATCTAAAGCAAACTGAAATTAACAAAAAAGGAAAAATATCAATTCATCACATAAAACAAGTCTTCGGCATAGCCCCAATTCCTAGAAATAAAACGACTACTCAAACATTGCCATGTTCATAGCAATCTTGATTAAAAAGAACATAAAAATCCTAAGAGAAGAGAAGAAATTGGAGAAAAAGAGAAATCCTAAATTAAGCCTAAGGTAGCAGCCAAGAGGTCCCTATTTTCGAGCCTAATTGCCTTATTTATAGTGTAGGTTAACTTGGGATTTAAGCAATTACAAATCAGGTCAAAAACAAAAAATTAGAATCTTGGATTTTACGTGTCACGGTCGTGATGCCTGTCACGACCAGGCCATGACCAATTCTGCCTTTGAGAGCTTGGACTGGTTTGCCTGTTACGGCCGTGACATGTTCTGACTTTTGTAATCTTCATTCTCCTCAGCCGTACACGATCGTGGCCGTGATGTTGTCACCCCCAGGCCGTGATGAGTTCTGTTTGGCTCATTTTTCTTTTTTTCAAGCAAGTCTTCATGTAAACTCCAACACAACTGGTCTTGAGCAATTTAATTATTAATTCCTGTACACAAACACCACAAAAACCACCTTACCCGTTCCAAGGTAAAAACTAACAAATGTCAAATTAAAAAATGCCTAAACTACATGAAAATGCATGCAAAATGACAAGAAAATATGAGGTGAAATCACACTCATCAAACTACCCCAAGCTCAAGATTTTGCTTGTCCTCAAGCAATCACTAAGGCCAGACAAGATAAATAGTTAGAGCACAGACAGTGAACCAAGAATCCGAGTAACTAATCCAAGTAACAGGAACATTCAATAAGTAACCAAGAGACAATCAATTTCAAGTCTAATTAGAAGTTTAGGTTCCCTAAATTCATGTCTCTCACTAATTCGGACACTCTTCTCACCTCACTCAAGTGTTTTAAGGACATATGACAATTCACTCAATTTCCTTAAGGAATGTATCCTACCATAAGCTTGATTATTAACCAAATCTCTTCTTTATTAATGAAAACACATAAGAATTAATAGGTCTTTTATTTTGGTTGTAATAGGGCCATGAGATTAATTGTTAGGTGGGGAAACCAAGAAAGGGAAAATTCAAGAAGGCTAACAAAATATAAAACAATGCAAAGCATGATAACCTTCTAAAATACCTTTTTAGGCTTTAATTCACTTTTCCACCTTTCTTTCTTTCTCTTTTTTTTTTCATCCCCTTCCCCATTTTTTTTTTATTTTTTTTTCAATTTGGAGAAGGGGAGATTTCTAACTTAAGAGAAATATTTATCTATTTTTCTAACATTTTCATCCCACAACTTTTCAAACCACCTTTTTGCCCTTTTTTGCAATACTTTAAAATGTGTCATACCAAGCATCATTCATCAAAATCAATCAAGGTACCAAGAAAAGCATTTTATTCTATTAGGCTCAAAATTGGGCAATTAAGGGGTAACATTTAATCAGTCAAAGCTCAGAAGGCCATAAAAATACCTAGTGCCTCAATCATTTTCGAATATGTTTTCAAAAATTTTTAAGTTTCAAAACGGTTTCAAGTCAAGCTCTAGGGAATACAATCCAAGAGGAATAAAACACTCAATCACAAAGAATGTGGTAGATTTAGTGAGTACCCCTTTTAGGCTAAAAAATCTCACATTTAGTAGTTTGAAATTAATGAGAAACACAAATCCAAGGAACCACGTGCTAATTATCAACTATCAAAAGATCATCTCAAGCATTTTTATTTTTAGCCGCCTATCACAAGAATACAAAAAAAAAATGGGTTCAAAAATTCACTGTTTCAATTTATTTGTCACAAAGTTTTCACAATTGGATGCATACACTAAGCAAAGGGGCAATCTGATCATGTAATTATACAAAAATACACCTAAATGAATGCAATATGCAAAATGCAAAAATAATACCCCTACCCCAAGCTTAAAAACTTACATTGTCCCCAATTTAAATAATCAAGTCGGAGAGAGGAGAAAAATGGAACAACTCATCGAGGTGGTGGAGGGTGTTGGCTCAGATGCCAGTCATAGAGCTGTTGGAGTAGAAGAAGAGAGGTTGAAGAAGGAGAGTAGGTGTAGGGCTTCTCAAAACTGAATAGGGAGGGCGAAATTTGGTTTTTTGAATGCCTGGAGTGCGTCACGGTCGTGACCCACGTCATGGGCAGGCCGTGACCAATTCTGCTCTGCTGGGCTCCTTCCATCACGCTCGTGATGCATATCACGGCTGGGCCGTGACCAAATTTGATTTTCAAGCCTCTTCACATCATGCCCGTGAGGGCCATCACGGTCTGGGCATGATCCTTTCTGTTCTTCAATTGTTGTCCTATCATGGCTGTGACCCTCATCACGGCTAGGCCGTGATCAATTCTGGTCTTCAGCTTCTTTTTTAGATTGCTCCATCACGGCCACGATGGCCATCAAGGTCAGGCCATGATCTCCCCTGACTTCATTTTTCCATGCCTTTTTGCTCTTCATGCCTTCATAACCTGAAAATACTTGGCAAAACCATCAATTTGTGAGATTTCTTCTCTTAATCTTCTCAAATTATTCAAAAACAAAATTCAAAAACAAATTAAAAGGGAAAGAAATCTTGGGTTGCCTCCCAAGAAGCTCTTATTTACGGTCTTAAGCTTGACCATACTCCCTTCAATCAACCGAGATCAGCTGGGCTTGGAAGTGAGAGAACAACTCTCTTCCAAGGAAGTCCTTCAAAGAGCCTATTTTGTTCATATGGCCACATGTGCTTTCGCTTTGCTCTTTTCACTCTGAGTTTCATGGCCTTACTTCCTCTTGGCAGAAGTTTTAACTCCACATGTTGAGCAACTCCAATTTCATCATTATTCGGTGCATCATTTGTCATGCAAAGTTTGGGATTTGCTTCCATGTTAAGCTCTTCCTTCACCTTTGGAGGCATTATCTTAATCTTGCACACATGACTCTCAAAAGGAGGGTTGTTATATGAGTTAGTCAAATCAAAATCTACCCTTCCTTTCTCTATATTCAAGGAGAGATTACCATTTTTTACATCTATTATTGCTCTAGCTGTGGCCAAGAATAGCCTTCCAAGAATGATAGGGAATTTAGAATTCTTGTTCATATCCAACACCATGAAATCGGTAGGAATGAAAAATTTCCCTACCTTTATGGGGACATTCTCTAGTATGACTAGAGGAGTTTTAGTTGAGCCATCCGTAAATTGTAAAGAGAACTTGGATGGACTCAATTCCTTGGTTCCTAACCTCTCAAAGATGGAATGTGGCATCAAACTCGCACTAGCCCCTAAGTCACATAAGGCTTGGTCTATTTTCACTTCTCCAATTGAGCAAGCAATAGAGAAACTTCCTGGATCTTTTAGTTTAGGAGGCATATTAGTTTTTATCATTTCATCATGCTTCTCAATTAAGCTCTTAGTCTCGTTTTCTACTTGCTTTTTCTTAACTAGCCTTTGTGGAAAGGTATTGGAGGTTGGTAAGGTGGTGGAGGGACGTAATTTGGTTCTTCTCTTTTTGTTCACTCATGTCCTCCTCACATTCCACATCCTTTTAAACTACCCCAAGCTTATCATCCCTCAAGTATATAGCATTATAGTTCTCATTGGGATTAACTTCGGGTTGTCCCAAAAACATACCCTTAGTTCTAGAATATGTACTAGCTTATTGGCCAATCTGAGTTTCTAACATCTTATTATGGATGGCTAAGTTATCTACCTTAGATGTTAACTCCTTTATTGCCTCATTGACTGCCCTACCTTGTTGCCTAAACTCTTCATTTTGCTTTGTTTGAGTTTCAACAAAATTTTCCAAAAAAGACTCAAGTTTAGACGTTTGTACCCGGGGATACCTCGATGTGGGTTTCCTATTACCTTGGCCTTCTTGGAATTCATGGTTCAATGTGTTGTTGTAGTTCCTGTAGGAGAGATAAGGGTTATTCTTCCTTCTTTGGTTGTAAGAATTTGGGGGAACATAGTTTGGCAACTTCGGGTTCGGGTCATAAAAATTGTGTCATGAATTCACTTGTTCACCCGAAGCGCTGGATCCAGGAGCACTACTATGTGGGCACTCCATCATGTCATGTCCCTGCATACCACAAATCTCACAAACAACATTAGTAGCACCTATTGAACTCACATTAGCTTTTTCAAGCTTATTAAAGCGTTTACTCAATGAGTCAACTCTAGACATAATTAAATCATTACCAGTCATTTCAAACTTACCCCCCGAAAGCTTTTTCGGGTTATTACATCTTTCTGAACCCCATTGGTGATAGTTGGTGGCAACGTTCTCAATGATCTCAAATGATTGAGTCGGTGGTCTATTCATCAATGCTCCACCAGCTGCGGAGTCAAGTGACACCTTCGAAGAATAGTCCAATCCATTGTAGAAGGTATGCACTAAAAGCCACTTCTCAAGCCCATAATGTGGGCAAGATTTTAGCAATCCCTTGTAACGATCTCAAGCTTCGGATAAGCATTCTTGGTCCTTTTGGTAGAAGCCGGTGATCCGAGTTCGTAGGTAAGCGGTCTTGGATGGTGGGAAGAATTTTTCCAAGAATGCCTGCTCCAGTTGGTCCCAAGTTGACAAAGTATTAGCAGGCACTGACTTCAACCAAGCTCTTGCCTTTCAAGTCAGAGAGGAGGGGAATAACCTCAAGCGAGTAGCACCAATCGGGACACCTTGAATTCTTATTGCATCACAGAATTCAAAGAATGTCCCTACATGATCAGTCGTGTCTTATGAGGGTAATCCTCCAAATTGATGTTGCCTAATCATGCCAATTAACTGAGGCAGTATAGTGTAGTTTGCCGCCTCAATTTCTGGCCTACCAATCCCAGTTCGTAAACCCTTAGCATTTGGGGCTGCATAGTCCTTCAGTGGTTTGGTATCCGATAGATTGGCCATGAGTGGAATGGGGATCAACCTTTCTCTCGCTCTTTGTCTTTTTAGTCTCCTACATCTAAGTAAAGTCCTTTCGATCTCGGGGTCAACTTCAATAAGAGTCCCAAGACTTTGGGATCTTCACATAAAATAGACAAATACCTGCAAAGAGAGAGATAGATACTCTAGAAAAAAAAAAAGTCCAGAAAAATCAATTTAAAAATTAAATTGAAATTAAAGAAAGCACAGTCCCCGGCAACGGTGCCAAAAACTTGATAGCGTGAATCGACAAGTGTACGGTTTCGTCATCAAGTAATAAAAAGATCGAACCCACAGAGACTGTGATCTTAAACAACAATTAATTATTAAATTAATTAAACTAAACAAGAAAAGATTTGGTTTTTGTAATAAGAATTAACTAACAAATCAAGTATGTAAAACGCAATCAAACAGAATCACAAGGCAAATCAAATCTGGAGTTTTTCAAATTAAAAGAGATTTCCAGGAATTGGGTTACCAACAAAACTGCTTATGCTACTAAATTGGCTACCCCTCTTATTAATTATCAAAATGCTTTGAAGGTGAAATTATCCTAATAAAGTTAATGTTCCCTCTCGAGATACAAGAACCGTGCCCAATTAAACCAACTCCTATTCTCGTGGTAATTGTATTTAAATTGAACCCATTAAGGTTTGTGACAATTCAATGAACCCTCGAAGGACCGCTTCTAACTCTCATGATTTAAGTCCTAAGTTCAATTCTTATGGATCCAATACCTAGGTTCACTTCTTAGTTTCTCCCTAGAATATCTAAGACATGCATTTTGGTGATCAATTAATTCACATGGATGAAGCATGATAAGAACCAAATATAAAGCAAATTGAAATTAACAAAAAGGGAAAAACATCAATTCATCGCATAAAACAAGTCTTGGGCATAGTCCCAATTCCTAGAAATAAAACGACTACTCAAGCATTGCCCTATTCATAGTAATCTTGATTAAAAAGAACGTAAAAATCCTAAGAGAAGAGAAGAAATTGGAGAAGAAGAGAAATCCTAAATTAAGCCTAAGGTAGCAGCCAAGAGATCCTTATTTTCGAGCCTAATTGCCTTTTTTATAGTGTAGGATAACTTGGGATTTAAACAATTACAAATCAGATCAAAAACAAAAAATCAGAATCCCGGATTTTGTGCGTCATGGCCGTGACCAATTCTGCCTTTGAGAGCTTGGACTGGTTTGCCTGCCATGACCATGACAGGTTCTGATGTTTGCAATCTTCATTCTCTTCAGCCTTACGCGATCATGGCCGTGTTGCTTGTCACCCCCAAGCCGTGACGGGTTCTGTTTGGCTCATTTTTCTTGTTTTTCAAGCAAGTCTTTATGCAAACTCCAACACAATTGGTCTTGAGCAATTTAATCATTAATTCCTGCACACAAACACCACAAAAACCACCTTACCCGTTCCAAGGTAAAAACTAACAAATGTCAAATTAAAAAATGCCTAAACTACATGAAAATGCATGCAAAATGACAAGGAAATATGAGGTGAAATCACACTCATCAATATTCAGCTTGAAGGTTACCCTTATACTTGGCTAAAAGTAAGGGACCGGTTAATAGGGTTAAGGAGTGCTTGGACCGCGCTATGGTTAATAGTGATTGGTTGGCTATGTTTCCTCATGCTAGGTTATTTAATCTGTTGGCAGCTAGCTCTGCTCACAGACCTATCATGTTGCATTGTGAAGCTATTATGCAGACTTATCATAAAAGAAAATTTAGGTTCGAGAATTTGTGTAAGGAAGAGATTCAGAGATGATATTGAAGCATGTAAGAAGCGGCTAGAGAGTTTGTGTGACAAGAATGATACAAATTCGATTGAGCAGTATAATGTTGTGAAGGAGCGTTGGGTTTCTCTTCTCTTTCAAGATGAGAGTTTTTGGAAGCAAAGAGCTATGGTTCATTGGCTTAAGGAAGGGGATAGAAACTCCAAAAATTTGGATGCTATGGCCACTTCTAGGGGAAAAAAATTAACACAGTCAATAAGCTTTATAGTTGTGATGGGATTATGGTTGATGATCAAGGTGGTAAATGTGGCATTATGAGGGATTATTTTGAGAAGTTGTTCTTTGAGGGGCAGGGTATTTATGGTGTGGTGATAGAAGCAGTGGATGTTAAAAGTAATAGATGAGGACAGCGCCAAGGTAACTGCTCCTTTCTCTATTGATGAATTTTGTAAAGCTCTCTATCAAATGCATCAGAATAAAGCTCCGGGCTTGATGGTCTTGATCCGGCCTTTTTTCGTAGATTTTGGGACATTTGTGAAGAGGACATCTTTAATGCATGCTGCCACTGGCTTGAGGTTGGCTATTTTCCCTTGTCAGTTAATGAAACATCTATTGTTCTCATTCCTAAATGTCACCAGCCTTGCTCTATGGATGATTGGAGACCCATTTCTCTTTGTAATGTTATTTATAAGCTTTTGTCCAAAGTGTTTGCTAATAGATTGATGATAGTTTTGCCTGATTGTATTTTCGAAGAGCAATGAGCTTTCATTTCAGGTAGATCCATCTTGGATAATTGCTAATGAGATTCTCCATCAAATGAAATGCAAGACTAAGGGTAAACAAGGTGAAGTGGCACTGAAAATTGACATTAGCAAGGCGTATGACAGAGTTGATTGGGGATATCTTAAGGCTATGATGCTGAAGATGGGTTTCTCTGGTCGCTGGGTTGATTGGATTATGTTGTGTGTATGTTCTGCCAGTTATTCTGTGATTATTAATGAGTATACAATGTTGTTTTGGCTTCAACGACTCAAGAGGGGGGGGGGGGTGAATTGAGTTTTCAAAAAATATTTCCCTCTTAAAAACTTTTCGCAAAACTTTACAAATTAGAGTTGTGGCCTCAGGATCTTTTACAAAATCAATGAAGGGTTTATATAAAATCTTGAATTGGAAGATGATGAGGATAAGAAAGATTAATTCAGAATAGGTTCAGGTTCAAAACTCAATAATAACAAAATACAGAAACTGATTAAGCCTTTAAAGATTAAGAACAAGTTATGCAAGTTTCATATATAAGCATTAACAATCAAGAACAAACTTGCAGGTTTCAGTTTTAGTATAGTTCAGTTTCAGCAATCAAGAATGGTTTTGATCAACTCAGTTTTGAACACAGATAACACAGACTTGATTACAATCAGACTCATGTTTCAATACAGTTTATACAGATCAAGAACATAAATTATATTGAACTTTAAACATCAAAGTAACAGGTTCTTGAACATAAAGAGAAAGTAAAAGAGTTTGAGTTTAGAGATACCACACAACCAAATTTATCCTGGTTCAGTCACCACCAGTCCGACCTACATCCAGTCCCCACTCCACCTGTGGGTTTTCACACACTAACACAACAAGCTTTAGTCAGGTAGCTTGAAAAACCTTTACACCACAGAACACTCATTCACCTCGAGATACTACACTCTTGTGAAGAGCCTCAATGTTCTTCCTTAGGGATACCTCACCCTAATCACTCAGAGAGACTCCCTTTCTCTTTACAATCAAATAAAAAGAAAAATTGATTCCTAACTCTCAATAGTCAGATAAAAAAATTGAAGCACTTATGAGAATGAAACACTCTTTTCACAATAAGCTCAAGAAAGATGATGAATGCTTTTGTAAACTTTCTGGTTGTGTTCAATATGTTGTTATCGTTTTGATCTCTGTTCAAGTGTTCCTTTGATCCCTTTTTATATAGAAAACAAGTTATAGTCATTGGGATCAATCAAAACAGATTTGGATATGATAACAGGATCTGTTTTTTTGATTCTGGTTCTTGAAATAAGATTCTACATCTGCTCTTATAGAATTAGCGTCCATATTGAAAATAAGCGTGTCCATCTAGCCATTTTGAATTAAGACTTTACATCGGACGAGCTAGTAGATGAGCTCCATATGCCACGTCATTGGACGGAGCTTCTCATTTAGCAAGTCCAAAGACTTGTGTGGACGAGCGCTTCTGTCACTTTAGTGGACGAGCATTTCTGTCACTTTAGTGGACGAGCGCTTCTATCACTTTAGTGGAGAGCGCTTCTATCACTTCAGCAGACGAGCGCTTCTATCACTTTAGTCGACGAGCGCTTGTGTCACTTTAGTGGACGAGCCTTCTGTCACTTTAGTGGACGAGCGCTTGTGTCACTTTAGTGGACGAACACTTGTGTCACTTTAGTGGACGAGAGTTTGTGTTACTTTAGTAGACGAGCGCTTGTGTCACTTTAGTGGACGAGCACTTGTATCACTTCAGTGGACGAGCGCTTCTATTACTTGCGTTGGACGAGCGCTTCTTATTTCCAAAAAACATTTTCATTAACGAAAACTTATTCTTTTTAATACAGGTTATGAAAATTGATTTTCTTCATGCATCTTTTTAGTTGAGCTATTTTGTGACTAAGAGATTTCTTTCTCTTACAAATCATCAAAGACTTAACTCTAAATTTCTCCGTTAAGCTTGGTCTTAATGATCCTTTGGTCTTTGTCTTTGCTCTGTGATTCCTCCATGTAGCTCTTTTGCTTTCTTCAAGTTCTTCCTTGAATATTTTCCTTGAATTTGCTTAATGAACTTGTTGATCACTGCCTGATACCTGCCTTTGCAATTTAACACTAAAACACTTGCACACACATTAAATTGTATTTGTCATATATCAAAATCTCTAAGTCATTGAGTCTAAGATACAGTTGGTCCCATCACGCCTGAAGAGGCTTAAGATAAGGCGATCCTTTATCTCCCTATCTCTTTATCATTTGTGATGAGGGTTTGTCTGATTTGATTAAAAGGGTTGAGAGAAGGGGTGATATTCATGGGGCCAAGATTTTTAGAGGTGCTCCTATTATTTCTCATCTTTGATTCGTTGGTGACAATTTTGTTTTCCGAGCTTCAGATAGGGAGGCTATGGTTACGAAAAATATCTTAAATGATTTTGAGCTGGCTTTTGAGCAATCTATAAATTTTCAAAAATCTGAGGTTTTCTTTAGTAGAAATGTGGAGCATGTACGAAGCACCAGTATCTCCAATATTCTGGGTGTGCAGATTTGCTTAGGTACTGGTATGAACCTGGGGCTCCCTTCTATGGTTGGGAGGAGTAAAAAAATCAACTTTTGGTTATATTAAGGAGCGGGTTTGGAAAAAGTTGACTTCTTTGGGTGGCAAATTTTTGCCTGAAGGTGGGTGGGAAGTTCTTATAAAAGGTGTCCTTCAAGCAATTCCCTCTTATTGCATGAGTACTTTTTTTATTCCCCCATCTATGTGTGATGAGCTCCAAAAGAAGATGAATTCTTTTTGGTGGGGGAAAAGTGATCATGGAAATAGAGGAATTCATTGGATGTCTTGGGATAAATTGTCAGTGAGGAAAGAACATGGTGGAATGTGAAGTTGATACAGGCAAACACAAGAAGGGGGGTTGAATTGTGTTTGTTAATAATTTTCAAAAACAACATTTTCAAAACTGTTTTCTCACACAACAAGATTAAATCAGAAGCAAGCACATAGAAATATATCTTTTTGAAACTTTAACAAAAGCAATATCAAAACCCCATAGTCAGTATAAACAAATAAAGCTGTAAGAGTTTAGAGATAGAAGATTCACACAAAAGATTTTATCCTAGTTCACTCTCTTCCAACCAAGAGCTACGTCCAGTCCCTTCGACTTGAAGGTTTTATCCACTATTTCTCCAAATAGATTACAACCAAGTATTCAACACCTCTCCAGGCTTACAAGTATTCCTTTCTTACCAAGCCTTTCTAGGCTCTAAATCTAACAAAGAAATTTAACTTACATCTTCTTCACTCACTAAGTGTGAGGATATGAAAGTTTAAGATTTGTTGAATATTTTCACAATATTCACACTAAAAGATTACGGACTTTTGCTTTTTGAAAGAATGAATAAGAGCTTCCTCTCGCAAATACTGTATAGTTAGGGGTTGTTGGCTAGCAAAAGTTGTTCTTCAGTATCTGAAGTCATTTACTTATAGTGACCTTCTCCATCTCTTGATAAGCTTCAACGGTCATTTTGAATTTCCCGTTTAGAGATAGCATAATATCCGTTGTGACTGAAGGCTTGATCGAAGCAATGCTGAAATGCACTCTTGGTCATCAGAATAGTACAAAATGGAGGCTCACTGCTCTGAGCATTGCAGCTTGAAATAGTTTTTCCTCCTTTGTGTACAGTCCAGCTTTTTCCAGCCATAAAGTTGTCATCGTACAAGTCACTTTTCATTTCCTCATTGTACTATAGACGTAAATTTTTATCATGCTCTGGATGCAAGATTTTCAACATGCATTGGACGAAAAGAAAATTGATAGACATATATTTATCAGAATATCAATCTACAAAAAACATATTCAAATGCTTCCTAATAAAAATAAATCTGCCCTAAGCAAGAGGTTTAGTAAAGATATCTGCCCATTGATGGTTAGTATCCACAAATTGTATATCATTAACACCTTTTTGCACATAGTCTCTAATGAAGTGATGTTTAATTTCTATGTGCTTAGCTCTAGAATGCAAAATTGGATTCTTAGATAGATTTATTGCAGCAGTATAATCACACATAAGTGGAATACTACTTACAAACACATTATAGTCCTCCAATTGATGTTTGATCCAAAGAAGTTGTGAGCAGCAACTAGCAGCTGAAATATACTCAGTTTCAGCAGTTGATAAAGCAATGGTACTTTGTCTTTTGCTTGACTGTGAGACAAGATTAGCTCCAATGAAGTGACATCCTCCACTGGTACTCTTTCTTTCAATTCTATCTCCAGCATAGTCAGCATCACAGAAACCAACTAATCTGTAATATTTACATTTCTTAAAACACAAACCCAGATTAGTAGTACCTTTCAAATATCTAAATATTCTTTTAATTTCTGATAAGTGAGATTCTCTACGATTGGATTGAAATCGAGCACAAAAGCATACACTGAACATAATGTTAGGTCTGCAGTAAGATATAGAAGAGATCCTATCATACCCCTATATACCTTTTGGTCTACCTTTTTCTCTTTATCATCTTTGTTCAGTATGAACGTGGGGTGTTTGAGACGAATCTAGGCAAGTATACCTAGTCGTACAAGTAATAAAGAGGTAAGAGGGATATCGTTCCCACAAGGACTGAGACAAGTACTAGCACGTAGCAATTCAACTACTATCTAAGTGAATCTTTGGATGGAAGGGAGCTCAATACTAAATACCAAGCCTAACAAGAGTTAAAATAAACAAAATAAAAGGAAAAAGTTCTTTTTGGATTTTTATCAAACACTTGGAATGCAAAAAACAGGATTCTTCAAATATGATGAAAGATGTCGGGATTAAACTTCACTAAACCTTTCCCTCATGCAATACTAAGACCACCAATCCAGTTTATACTTCAAATATTAAAATCAACCCACAAGATTACTCAAGTCCTAATTCCTTAGATGACAAGAGCCTAAACCCCCTAATCAGACCCTAATTCCTTAGGTGGCCTAATTAATGAATTTGCATTAAGAGTAGGGATTACACGATTACTAATAAACCAAAATCCATTCCTATATGCAAGGTTTACTAGGTGATTAATTCCAAATCAAGAATTGATATGAACGTCCCCATTGCAAATCAAATCTTAGAACGATTCATGGATGATCAGACCACAAAAAGCATTAAGCATAGGAATCAAACACTAATAACGAAGCATAAACATAGATTAATCAATCAAGGTAAATACATGAGATTCGGTTTAGCTACATCTAATCCCAACAAAAGGGAATTTAGCTACTCATAGTAATAGAGAAAGCCAAAACCAAAACAATAGAGACAAGGGAGAGAAGAAACTCCATGGAAGCTTTCCGCAGCCGTCACAGCAGCCCTTGGCTCAGAGAGAACGTCTTTTCTTTTTAGGGTGAAAGTCTCCTAGGTCAAAAGTCTGCCTTTTTCTATTCTGCCCAGATGCCTATTTATAGATTAGGCGTGCGTCACGACCGTGATGGCCATCACGGCCAGTCCGTGACGGATTCTGCCATGGGCGCGCTTTCAATTTTTGATTTATCACGGCCGTGATGCTCATCACGGCTAGGCCGTGATAGCTTCTGTCTTGAACGTTGCTTCACCAAATGGTCTGTCACGGCCGTGATGGGCATCACGGCCTGGCTGTGACAGATTCTGCCTAGAAGGGGTCTGGCTCAGTTAACATGTCACGGCCGTGATGGGCGTCACGGCTAGGCCGTGACAGCTTCTGACTTTTGCCTTCTTTCTTTCCAGTTATTGCTCGATCATGGCCGTGATGGGCATCACGACTAGGTCCTGATGAGCTCTGTTTGGTACATTTTCTTCACTTTTCAAGCTCTATCTTCATCCAAGCTCCATCATGGTCAATCTTGAGCATTTTACCCTTAATTCCTGCAAAACAACACCACAAAACCGCCTTATCCGTTCCAAGGTAAAAACTAACAAAAATAAAATTAAAATTGCCTAAACTATATGAAAATGCATGCAAAAATGTAACTGAAATATGAGGTGAGATCACACTCATCAAATCACCCCAAGCTTGTTCATTTGCTTGTCCTCAAGCAATCACTAAGGCCAGAAGATATAAATAATCAGAGCATGGATAGTGAACCAAGAACCTGAGTAACTAATCCAAGTAACAGGCATTTTCAAATAATTCACCAAGAGACAATCAATTTCAAGTCCAATTAGAAGCTTAGGTTTCCTAGACTCATATTCTCACTGATTCGGGCACTCTTTCTCACCTCACTCAAGTGTTTAAGGATATATGACAATTCGCTCAATTTCCTCAAGGAATGAATTCTACCATAAGCTTGACTATTAACCAAATCTCTACTTTATTAATGAAAAACACATAAGAATCAAGAGGTCTTTTACTTTGGTTGTAACGGGGTCATGGGATTAATCGTTAGGTGGGGAAATCAAGAAAAGGAAATTTCAAGAAGGCTAAACAAAATATCAAGCATTGCAAAGCATGACACCTTCTAAAATACCTTTTTGGGTTTTGATTCATTTTTTCACCTTTCTTTCTTTCTTTTTATTTTATTTCTCACTTCCCTTTGTCATCCCCCCCCCCCCCCTCTCTCTCTATCTCTCTATATATATATATATATATATATATATATATATATTTGGAGAAGGGGAGATTTTCAATTCAAGAGAAATATCTTTTTAACTTTCTCATCCCATACTCTTTCAAACTACCTTTTTACCCTTTTGTGCAATACTTTAGAAGGTTTCCTACCAAGCATCATTCATCAAAATATTGTAAGGTACCAAGAAAAGTATTTTATTCTTTCATGCTCAAAATTGGGCAACTAAGGGGTAGCAATTAGTCAATCAAAGCTCAGAAGGCCAGAAAATACCTAGTGCCTCAATCATTTTCAAAAATGTTATCAAAAATTTTTAAGCTTCAAAACGGTTTCAAGTCAAGTTCTAGAGAATACAACCCAAGAGGAATAAAACACTCTATCACAAAGAATGGGGTAGATTTAGTGAGTACCCCTTTTTGGATCAAAAATCTCACATTTAGTAGTTCAAAAATCAATGAGAAACACAAATCTACGGAACCACATGCTAATTATCAACTGTCAAAGATCATCTCAAGCATTTTTATTTGTAGCCTTATCACAAGAATAAAAAAATTTGGGTTCAAAAATTCACTATCTCAATTTATTTGGCACTAAGTTCTCACAATTGGATGCATAATCTTAGCAAGGAGCAATCTAATCATGTGATCATGCAAAACTATGCCTATATGAATGCAACATGCAAAATGCAAAAATTCAAAAATTTGAAAAAATACCCCTACCCCAAGCTTAAAAACTTACATTGTCCCCAATGTAAATAATCAAGTAGGAGAGAGGAGAAAAATGGAACAACTCACCGAGGTGGTGGAGGGTGTTGGCTCAAATGCCAGTCAAAGAGCTGCTGGAAGATGTGTCATGACCGTGACGTTCATCACGGGCAAGCCGTGATCAGTTCGGGTATATAGGAGCTGGCCTCTCACGGTCGAGAATTCCATCACGGCTAGGCCGTGATACATTCTGATCTTCTGGGTCCTCCTCATCACGCCCGTAATGGAAATCACGGCTGGGCCGTGATCCTTTCTGGTCTTCATGGTTAGCTCATCACGGCCGTGACCACTGTCACAGCCTGGGCGTGATGGTTGCTGACTTTGTTTGTCCTTGCCCTTCTTGCTCTTTTGCTTTCATAACCTGGAAACACTTAACAAATTTATTAAATTATGATCCTTTTCCTCTTGATCTTCTCAACTTATTCAAGATTTAAAATCAAAAACAAATGGAAAAGGAAAAGAAAACTTGGGTTGCCTCCCAATAAGCGCTTCTTTAACGTCATTAGCTTGACGGGTCGGTGATCTCAAGGATCACGAAGGCGCACAGCTGTGGTCAATCTCTCGATGTCACCACCCAAGTAGGCCTTGAGCCTTTGGCCATTGACTTTGAAGGTCCTTTTCGAAGTAGGATCCTCCACTTCTATAGCTCCATGAGATGAGACTTCTTTGACAATGAACGGTCCCGACCACTTAGACTTCAACTTGCCCGGAAACAATCTCAGCCGGGAATTGAATAATAAAACTTGTTGTCCCGGCTGAAATGCTTTCATCACGATCTTCTTGTCATGATAAGTCTTGACTCGCTGCTTGTAAATAGCTGCATTATCATATGCATTAAGGCGCATCTCCTCTAATTCATGCAGCTGATGGACTCTTTTCTCACCCGCCAAAGTGGCATCAAAATTCAAGAACTTCAATGCCCAAAAGGCTCGATGATCCATCTCTACGGGTAGATGACATGCATTCCCATAGACCATCTGAAACGGAGATAACCCCAAAGAAGTTTTTAATGCAGTCCGGTAAGCCCACAAGGCATCGCCAAGATTCTTTGCCCAATCTTTTCTTGAAGTGGCCACAGTTTTTTCCAGAATTTGCTTAATCTCCCGGTTAGAGATCTCCGCTTGCCCATTTGTTTGCGGATGATATGGAGATGCCACCTTATGCCTCACATCATACTTGGTCAACACATTTTTCAGTTGTGAGTTGCAGAAGTGAGATCCCCCATCACTTATAAGGGCCCTTGGGACACCGAACCGGGAAAAAAATGTTCTTTTTGATGAACTTAATCACTGTTTGTGCATCATTCTTCGGTGTTGCAACGACCTCCACCCATTTAGAAACATAGTCCACCGCCACCAAGATATATTGATTGGAGAATGAAGGTGGAAGTGGACCCATAAAGTCTATGCCCCAACAATCAAATACTTCAACCTCCAATATGTTTTGCAGTGGCATCTCATCCCTTTTAGATATGTTCCCGGTCCTTTGGCACTTGTCACAACTCTTCACATGATTGTAAGAGTCCTTGAAGATTAAGGGCCAAAAGAGCCCAGATTGGAGGACCTTTGCAGCTGTCCTATCCCCATTGTAATGTCCACCATACGGAGAGTTATGGCAATGCCACAAAATACTCTTCGCTTCCTCTTGACTAACACACCTCCTTCATAAGCCATCCGGTCCAACCTTGAACAAAATGGGTCATCCCACATGAAATGGTTGGCATCCCGGAAGAATTTTTTCTTTTGTTGCCAAGTGAGGTGCTCTGGAACAATGTTGGCTGCCTTGAAATTTGCCATGTCGGCAAACCATGGTCTTTCATGCACCAGAAATAAAGCCTCATCTGGGAACCCATCCCGAATGTCCTTTTCTTTTGCAGTAACCTCTTCATTCACTAACCGAGATAAGTGGTTAGCCACCACATTTTCGCTGCCCCTTTTGTCCTTAATGACTATGTCAAATTCCTGCAACAATAAAATCCACCTTATGAGTCTTGGTTTTGAATCTAACTTAGTCAACAAATATTTAATTGCAACATGATCAATAAAAATAGTGACTTGGGACCCAATCAATTATGAACGAAATTTTTCCAATGCAAACACTATGGCTAGACCCTCTTTTTCAGTTGTTGCATAATTTATTTGGTTCTCATTGAGAACCTTGCTAGCATAGTGAATGGCATGGAAAAACTTTTCCCTCCGCTGACCCAAAACTGCCCCAACTGCGTAGTCACTGGCATCACACATTAATTCAAATGGTGACTCCCAGTTGGGTGCAACAAGAATGGGAGCGGTGATCAACTTTTCTTTCAAAATCTGAAAAGAAGTGAGATAAGTTGTATCAAACACAAATGGAGTGTCCTTGTTCAAAAGGCTACACAACGGCTTGACTATCTTTGAGAAGTCTTTGATGAACCGCCGGTAAAAGCTTGCATGACCAAGAAAACTCCTCACACCCTTGACATTCACTGGTGGAGGTAGTTTCTCAATTACATCAATCTTGGATCTATCCACTTCGATCCCCTTAGCTGAAATCTTGTGCCCAAGCACAATGCCTTCCTGCACCATAAAATGACACTTCTCCAAATTTAAGACTAAATTGGTGTCCATGCACCTCTTTAACATAGCAGCAAGGTTAGACAAGCAATTATCATAAGAGGAACCGAAAACAGAAAAATCATTCATAAAGACTTCAATGTATTTTTCTATCATAAAAGAGAAAATGGAAAGCATGCACCTTTGAAATGTTGCAGGCGCATTACAAAGATCGAAAGGCATCTTCCGATAGGTAAAAACTCCAAAAGGACATGTGAAGGCAGTTTTCTCTTGGTCTTCCGGGTTAACCGCAATTTGGTTATAACCCGAATAACCATCCAAGAAACAATAATAAGCTTGCCCGGCCAACCTCTCCAACATTTGATCCATAAATGGAAGTGGGAAGTGATCTTTCCTAGTAGCTTGGTTTAGCTTCCGGTAATCTATACACATTCGCCAACCGGTGACCGTTCTAGTTGGGATTAACTCATTCTTCTCGCTTTTCACAATGGTCACGCCACCTTTCTTGGGAACCACTTGTACCGGACTCACCCAAGCACTATCGGAAATCGGATAGATCATTCCGGCTTCAAGGAGTTTCAGCACCTCCTTCGTTACCACTTCTTTCATTGTAGGATTGAGCCTCCTTTGTGGTTGGACAACCGATTTAAATTCAGCCTCCATCATGATCTTGTGCATACAAAATGTAAGGCTAATACCTTTCAAATATAAGATGGACCATCCAATAGCTGTTTTATGCTCTCTAAGCACCCTTACAAGTTTCTCCTCTTCCAATTTGGACAATACATTGCTCACTATGATAGGATTTTCATCATTCTCACCAAGAAACACATATTTCAAGTGGGGAGGTAGAGGTTTAAGCTCTAACTTGAGCTTCTCTTGGACTTCATCCTTTTTGAGCTCTTCTTTCTTAGTATTGACAGCCAGTTGATTGGGTTGAGCTTCCAAATCACACAAACACTCCTCTATTTCCTTCTCCTCTTTCTCTTCAAGATTTTCAAGAGAATTCATAATTACCTTCTCAAGAGTAGAGGAGTGGTGCTGATGTGCAAAGACTTCTTTAGCCACTACATCCACAATATCTATGCGGAAGCAATTCTCTTCATCACTCGGGCGATGCATAGCTTCAAATACATTGAAAGTAACCTCTTCATCTTGCACTCTAAGTCGAAGTTGGCCTTTTTGTACATCTATCAAAGCACGACCAGTTGCTAGAAAAGGTCTCCCTAGTATAAGTGGAACTTCTACATCTTCCTCCATGTCTAATATCACAAAATTCGCTGGGAAGATAAACTTATCCACTTTAACCAAAACATCTTCCATAATACCAAAAGGACGGTTGATTGATCTATCGGCTAGTTGCAATGCCATCCTTGTTGGTTTCACTTCACCACCTCCAAGCTTGTTCAAGATTGAAAGCGGCATCAAATTGATACTCGCCCCCAAGTCACACAAGGCCTTCCCAATAGCAACACTCCCAATTGTGCAAGGGATTGTAAAATTACCAGGATCTTTAAGCTTTGGAGGTAGCTTCCTTTGAAGTATCGCACTACATTCTTCAGTCAAGGCAACAGTCTCACCTTCTTTAAATCTCCTTTTCTTCGTGAGTAACTCCTTCATGAACTTTGCATAAGTGGGCATTTGCTTTAGTGCTTCAGCAAAGGGTATGTTGATTTGTAACCTCTTAAAGATATCAAGAAATTTGGCAAATTGCTCTTCCTTCTCCTTCTTCTTGCTTATGTGAGGATATGGTAATTTTACATAAGAAGAGATCTCTTGAGGCTTGTCTCCATCTTTCAAAATCTGACTTTTACTCCTCCTCAAAATTGAATTTTCATCCACTAACTTTTCTCTCTTGTCTTTTTCACTGTCTTTTTCTTCTTCCTCTATTACAACCTCTTTGCCTTTTTCTTCATTTTTCTCTCTTTTTTCAGCACTCAACTCAGTTTTTTCAGCAACTCTCTGATTTTTCAACAAAGGCTCACCGCTCACTTTTTCAAGACTTTTACCACTCCTCAAAAGAACAGCCTTACAAGGCTCTTTAGGATTTATTTGAGTATTACCTAAAAAATTGCCGCTAGATTGTTCCGCTAGGTGCTTTGCAATTTGTCCAACTTGAACCTCCAAGTTCTTTATGGAAGCATCGGTGTTTTTCTAGTTTGATATGGACATTTGCATGAATTGATTGAGGGTGTTCTCCAAGATAGAAGTCCGGTCTTGAGGCGGTTGTGTAGGATGAGGCTTACTTGCTTGTCCGGCATCTTGTTTCCAACCAAAACTTGGTTGATTCCTCCATCCTTGGTTGTAATTGTTGGAGTATTGGTTGTTACCTTGCCACCCATAGTTCCCCATATAATTAGCTTCCTCATGGGAACTAGGTGTGGCCTCACACTTTCCATTATCATGATCTCCTCCACAAAAATCACATATCATTACCTGTTGAGGAGGCATGGTTGTCCCTTGAATGGTTTGGAGTTGTTGTGGGAGTTGAGCTAGTTCCTTGGTAATGGAATCAAGTTGTTGTGTCATAAGCTTATTTTGAGCCAAAAGTGCAGTTTGCGAATCTAACTCCAACACTCCCTTTCTTGATGTGGTATCTCGGTCATGATGCATCAGATAGTCATTAGATGCCATAGCTTATATCAAAGTCAATGCTTCCTATGGTGTCTTTGTGTTCATGGAACCTCCAGCTGAGGCATCCAACATAAGCTTGGTTGACGGCCTCAATCCATTGCAAAATGTTTGCATTTGTACAAGATCATCAAACACATGATTTGGACATCTTCGGAGCAAGTCTTTGAACCTTTCCCATGTGTCATGAAGAGTCTCTCCCTCTTGTTGAGCAAAGCTTGTGATATCACCCCGTGTCTTCACAAATCTTGAGGTGGGAAAGAACCTTGCAAGAAATTTAGTCTCTAAGTCATCCCATGTAGTAATGCTCCCCCTTGGTTGAGATTGGAGCCAAGCCTTGGCTCTATCTCTTAGAGAGAAAGGAAACAACCTTAGGCGAACTGCATCATCGGTAGCACCATTTATCTTCACCGTATCACATAACTCAATGAAGTTGGGGACATGATTATTAGGATCCTCCTTCTCCATCCCGGCAAATTGATTTTGCTGCATCATATTCAAGAGAGCCGGCTTGATCTCAAAATTGTTGGAATTCACTAGAGGCCTCACTATGCTAGTGACATGCCGATTGACATTTGTATTGGCTTAATCCCCAAGTGTCCTGATGAGTGTGATTTCACCTCATTCTCCATGTACATTTCTGCATGCATTTGCATATAGTTAGGCCATTTTAGTTGGATTTTGTTTAGTTTTTCCTTTGGAACGGATAAGGTGGTCTTGTGTGTTGTTTTGCAGGAATTCATGTTTAAATGCCCAAGGATTGGCCATGATGAAGCTTGGATGATTTAGAGCCTAAAAAGTGAAGAAAATGAGCCAAACAGAGCCCATCATGGCCTAGCCGTGATGCCCATCACGGCCATGATCGAGCAAAACTGAAAAGGAAGAAAGGCTGAAGTCAGAGCCTGTCACGGCCTAGCTGTGATGTACATCACAGCCGTGACCCAAAATCACCACAAGTCAGAATCCATCACGGCTTGGCCGTGATGGAGATCACGGGCATGAAAAAGAGGGCTCGCGACGCGAATGTTAGCTCGCCACGCGAGAGTCCTGAAGTCACAAAATCTGCCAGAAACAGAATCCGTCACGGCCTGGCCGTGATGGATATCACGGCCGTGACGGGCCACGAGTTATAAAAGAACCTCTGGGCAGAACAGAAGACACACTCAGAAAAAACCTAAAAATAGACCCTCTGCTGCTGTGGCTGCTGTGCAACCTTCTATGGAGCCCCTTCCCTTGTTCATCTCTGTAACTCTTTCTTTGATTCTATTTTTGAATATGTGTAGCTAAATTCCCCTTTGTTGGGGTTAGATGATTGCTTCTCTGAACTTGATTGTAACATGACTTGATTGTAATGCAGTTTCCTTTTTCTTTATGAGTGTATGATTCCTTGCTTAATGCTTTCCTAGGCTTGATCATCTTAGGAATGATTAGTTGCTTTGATAGACAATTGAAAGGTTGATGTTAAGGCATGCTCATGAATCATATGCCAAGTAGTCCAAGAATCTAGACATAGGTGTTGGCTGCTTGCAATCTTATGAATCTTTATTCTTAATGCAATTTCTCTGATTAATCCACCTAAGACATTAGGGTTTAATTTGGGATTTTAGGCTCATTCCACCTAAGACATTAGGGTTTGGGTATATGAGAAGATTCGATTGTCATAATTGAAGTAGGAACTGTGTTAGTTATCATTTCATAACAATCAAGGGAGGATTAGCTTAGTCTAACCCTAACAATTCTATCTAATTGTTATTCACATTTCTGTCTGCCTTTTAACTGTTTGATAAAATTCCAAAAAGAACAAAAACATTTTATTCTTGTTTGTTTTGTTAGATGATAGAGCTACCTTCACTCCAAACTTGATCGCCTAGTTTGTAGTTCGATTTGCGAAGTGGTAATTGTCCACGATCCCTGAGGACGATAACCGGTCTTACCGTTTTATAACTTACAACGACCCGGTACACTTGTCGAGTTCGTGTCCAGTTTTTGGCGCCGTTGCCGGGGATCGGCATGTCAATATCACGAGTACCAAAGGGGACTCCTAATTTAGGCATTTTTACTGTTTTCTTTCTGTTGTTTTTCTTTCTTGTTTTCTGTTTCTCTGCTGTATTTCTTCTGTTGTGTTCTGTTTTCTGTTCTTTTTCTGCGCTACTCTGTTTGTTCCTTGTATGCGAGGTACAATCGACCCAGGTGAACTTCAATTTGATCCTGAGATCGAGAGGTTTTGTAGACAGAATAGAAAGGAAGCCCAAGCAAGGAAAAACAGAGAAAGTGCATCTTCTAGTATACAAGAGCCACAAGTTGAGCTACCTAGTGTGCAAGAACCACAAATTGAAATAGCAGCTGTCACAATGGCAGAAGACAATGCACCAAGGAGGACAATGGGGGACTACACTTCCCCTAGAGTCGATAGATGTGGAACTCCGATTGTGAGACCTGCAGTGGCTTGCAATAATTTCGAAATCAAGGCATCACTTCTCCATCTTGTGCAGCAAAATCAGTTTGGAGGTTTGGAGAGTGAAGACCCTCATGCTCACATTGGTACTTTCATTGAGCTGTGTGACACCATCAAGTTAAACGGAGCTTCCGATGAGGCCATTCGTTTGAGGCTTTTCCCTTTCTCCTTGAGGGTAGAGCTAAGTCATGGCTGCAATCTCATCCTCATGGGAGCATCATCACTTGGAATGATTTGGTCAGCAAGTTCTTATCTCGCTTCTTCCCTCCGTCAAGAATGATCAAGTTGAGATCCGAGATTAATGCCTTTGCACAGAGGGATGGTGAGTCACTCTATGAAGCCTAGGAGAGGTTCAAGTCCTTACTCACAGCTTGTCCAAATCATGAACTAGAGACATGGCAGCAGGTTGCAACATTTGTTAATGGGCTCAACCGGAATTCAAGAAGTATGATTGAAGCGGCTGCAGGTGGGACGTTGAGTCAGAAGACACCGGAAGAAGCAAAGGACTTGATTGAGAACATGGCTAATAATGATTATCAAATGCCTAGTTCTCGATCAATGGTCAAGAGAGGTGTTCTAGAGCTAGATGAAATTGGCGCTCTCAAGGCGCAAATGGCCATTCTTACCAAGCAACTGGGGTTGGCTCAACTGCAGAATTCTCAACTACAAGCTGTCCAAGTTCAAGGTACCTCAGTGTGTGATTTCTGTGGAGGCAACCATGCAAATGGAAATTGTGAGATCAATGTGGGTGGAAGTTCTGGACAAGAAGAGGTAAATTATATGGGCAACCAAGGGCCTAGAAATGATCCTTACTCCAACACCTACAATCCGGGGTGGCGCAGCCATCCTAACTTTGGTTGGAGACAAGGGCAAAGTTCAAGTTCTCGAGCAAAGCCTCCTCAAGAGAGTTCAAGCAAGTTGGAGAACATCCTAGGTCAGTTCATGCAAGCGACTCAAGAAAATATGAAGAATCAAAATGCCTCCATCAAGAATCTTGAGCATCAAATAGGCCAATTGGCCAAGCAAATGGCAGAGAGACCTCAAGGGCAANTGCTTGGGAGATACAGAGAAAAATCCAAAGGAAGAGTGCAAGGCAATTACCACAAGAAGTGGGAGAGTGTTGACCCCACATGAAAAAGAAAGAGAAGAAAAGGTAAGTGGGCCTAGGCGATAAGGTGCAGTTTGAAGAGGTAAACAATGAAGAACCCGGAACTTCCCAAGGTACTACCTCTATTCCTACTGGTGTAGAAGCTGAAAAACCGCAGAGGGAGAAATTGGTTGATGAAGAATTTGCAACAAAGAAGACCAAAAGACAAATTCTGGAAGAGGTTGATAATCCCAAAGAGCTGCCACCATATTTCAGAATCCCGTACCCCCAACGGTTCAAGAAGGAGGCAAAAGACCAGCAATTTTCTAAGTTTCTGGATGTATTCAAAAAGCTACAAATCAACATCCCTTTTGCTGAAGCTCTTCAGCAGATGCCTTCCTACGCCAAATTCATGAAAGAGATTCTTACGAACAAGAGGAGGTGGAAGGAGGAGACAGTGATGCTTACTGAAGAGTGCAGTGCTATACTTCAAAGGAAGCTGCCAGTAAAGATGAAGGACCCGGGTAGCTTCACTATCCCATGCACGATTGGTCATCTGAACATAGGGAGAGCATTGTGCGATTTAGGGGCAAGTATCAACCTTATGCCGCTGTCCATTTTTAAAAAGCTGGGAATTGATGAGGTAAAACCAACAGGGATTTCTCTTCAATTGGCAGACCGCTCCATTACATATCCCTATGGTGTAGTGGAGGATTTGTTGGTGAAGGTAGATAAATTCATTTTTCCAGCAGATTTTGTGGTGTTAGATATAGCTGAAGATGGTGAGACTCCTCTGATTCTTGGGAGACCATTCCTAGCAACAGGTAGAGCCTTGATCGATGTCAATCAAGGGGAATTGGTGCTTCGGGTACAAGACGAAAAAGTTACCTTTAATGTGTTTGAAGCAATGAGGCACCCAAGCGACAAGGACACATGCATGAGTGTGGACCTCATTGATTCATTATCTGACAAGAGTGTATACCAAAAGTTTGAAGATTCGTTGGAAGCAGCTCTAATGGTGGAGGATACAGAAGAAGAAGTATGTGCAGAAGAAGTTGATCTCATGATTAAATCTCTAGAGGCTTGTCTGGTTGTGAATACTGATGAAGACAAAGTGGTGGAAGATGTGAGGATTGAAGACAAGGGTGAACCACCGGTGCTAGAGTTGAAAGAATTGCCATCCCATCTCCGTTATGCTTTCCTTGGGATGACCTCTTCATTCCCAGTGATCATTAGTAGTAGGTTGAATTCCTTGGAGGAAGAAAAGCTGTTGAGGGTGCTTAGGGAGCACAAATCTGCAATCGGGTGGTCTATGTCCGACTTGAAAGGGATAAGTCCCTCGTTTTGTATGCACAAAATCCTTGTGGAAGAAAGTTTCAAGCCGGTTAGACAACCCCAAAGAAGGCTCAACCCGAATATGAAGGAAGTTGTGAGGAAGGAGATTGTGAAGCTTTTAGATGCGGGCATTATCTATCCCATTTCCGATAGTCCATGGGTGAGTCTGGTCCAAGTTGTTCCGAAGAAAGGGGGGATGACAGTGGTAGCAAATGAAAAGAATGAACTTATTCCCTCTAGGACCGTGTCTGGATGGAGGGTATGCATTGATTACAGAAGACTTAATGAGGCCACCAGAAAAGATCATTTTCCATTGCCATTCATTGATCAGATGTTAGAGAGGTTGGCGGGCCATGCTTTCTATTGTTTCCTTGATGGGTACTCCGGGTATAACCAGATTGTGGTTGACCCAAAGGACCAAGAGAAGACCGCCTTCACTTGTCCCTATGGCGTCTATGCATACCGGAGGATGCCATTCGGGTTGTGTAATGCACCCGCCACTTTTCAAAGGTGCATGCTGTCCATATTCTCTGATATGAATGAAAAATTTATTGAGGTATTCATGGATGATTTTTCTGTGGTTGGTGATTCTTTTGATAACTGTCTGAATAATCTTGCATGTGTTCTGAAAAGATGCCAAGAAACTAACCTTGTTTTAAATTGGGAAAAATGTCATTTCATGGTTAGGGAAGGTATAGTTCTTGGGCATAAAATTTCATCACGGGGGATGGAGGTTGATAGAGCAAAAATTGAAGTGATTGAAAAACTTCCCCCTCCCATAAATGTGAAAGGTGTTAGAAGCTTCCTAGGGCATGCGGGTTTCTATAGGAGGTTTATAAAAGATTTTTCAAAGATTGTGAAACCCCTATGCAAGCTTTTGGTAGTTGATACTCCTTTTATATTTGATGATGATTGCATGCATGCTTTCCAAATTTTGAAAGAAAAACTCACCACCGCACCGGTCATTGCACCTCCAGATTGGAGTTTACCATTTGAGCTAATGTGTGATGCAAGTGACTATGCGGTGGGAGCCATTTTGGGCCAAAGAAAAAATAAAGTGTTGCATGTCATTTACTATGCCAGTCGTGTGCTTAATAATGCTCAATTGAATTACACCACGACTGAAAAAGAATTGCTTGCTGTGGTATTTGCATTTGATAAGTTTAGATCCTACTTGATTGGCTGTAAAACTACTGTCTACACTGATCATTCTGCCTTGAGGTATCTTATGACTAAACAGGATACCAAGCCAAGGCTCATTAGGTGGATACTACTGCTCCAAGAGTTTGATCTGGAGATAAAAGATAAAAAAGGAGTGGAGAATGTGGTAGCCGACCATTTGTCTAGGCTTCCACAAGCAGAGGTTCAAGCAGAAGCTAAGTTGCCAATTCAAGAGGAATTCCCAGATGAACAGTTGTTTGTGGTGCAAGTGGCACCTTGGTTTGCAGACATTGCAAATTACAAGGCCGCCAACAAGATTCCGAAGGACTTCAATGCACAACAAAGGAAGAAGCTCATCCATGATGCCAAGTACTATGTATGGGATGAGCCTTACCTTTTTCAAGAGAGGTTCGGATGGAATTCTGAGAAGGTGCATTCCGGAAGAAGAGATTAATGGGGTGTTGACCCACTGCCACAACTCACCCTATGGAGGACACTTTGGTGGTGAGAGGACCGCCATGAAGATTTTGCAATGTGGGCTATTTTGGCCCACTATTTTCAAGGACTCCAGAGCTTGGGTGATGAAATGTGATAAATGCTAGAGGACCGGCAGTATTTCCAAGAGAAATGAGATGCCCTTGAAGGGTATATTAGAGGTGGAGCTCTTTGATGTGTGGGGGATCGACTTCATGGGTCCTTTCCCGTCATCTTACAACAACAAGTACATTTTGGTGGCAGTTGATTATGTGAGCAAATGGGTAGAAGCTGTACCAACTCTGAAAGATGATGCAAAAACTGTGATCAGTTTTGTGAGGAAGAATATTTTTACCCGGTTTGGGACCCCTAGAGCCATCATTAGTGATGGGGGTACTCACTTTTGCAATAAGGAGTTCAATGAAGTGCTTGCCAAGTTTGGGGTGAACCATAAAGTTGCCACACCATACCACCCCCAAACCAGTGGGCAAGTGGAGTTGTCCAATCAGGAATTGAAGAGGATTTTGGAGAAAACTGTGAACAATGCTAGGAAGGATTGGGATAAGAAGTTGGATGATGCATTTTGGGCCTATCGGACTGCATACAAAACACCTATTGGTATGTCACCTTACCAATTAGTGTTCGGAAAATCGTGTCACCTTCCGGTAGAGCTCCAACATCGTGCCTTTTGGGCAGTGAAGGCCCTAAACTTTGATACAAGACTGGCCATGGACAAGAGGATGCTTCAATTGAATGAGTTGGATGAGTTCCGACTCTTGGCTTATGAGAGTGCCAGGATATACAAGGAAAGAACAAAGTTCTGGCATGATAAGTACATTCTTCCCAAGCAATTTGAAGAAGGCCAGTCAGGTTTCTTTGTTTAACTCAAGACTCAAGCTCTTTCCGGGTAAATTGAGATCAAGATGGTCAGGCCCATTCTATGTCAAGTCTGTCTCTCCATTTGGTTCAGTTAAATTGGAAGATCCATCATCCGGTGATACTTTCACTGTTAATGGACAAAGGCTAAAGCACTACCTTGGAGGCAACTTCGATCGTCAGGCAGTCTCCGTCACTCTTCAGGCACCATCTTAGAAATCATCCGTCAAGCTAGTGACGTTAAAGAAGCGCTTATTGGGAGGCAACCCAAATTTTATTTTCATTTTCTATTTTGTTTTTGATTTCTCCTCTTGAATAATTTGAGAAGATCAAGAGGTTTGTTAATAGTTTGTTGAGTGCTTTCAGATTTTGAAGGAAGGAGGAGAAGAAGGGCAGGAGGAAACAAAACCAGAAAGCATGTGATGCAGCACCACTACCACCTTGGTGAGTTGTTCCAGTTTTCTCCCCTCTCTAAACTTAATTATTTACATTGAGGACAATGTAAGTCTTTAAGCTTGGGGTAGGGGTAATCTTTTTGCTTGCATTGTAAATATTGCATTCATATAGGCTTAAGTTTGCAGGATCGCATGATTCGGTTACCCCTGCTTAGATTGAGCTTATGATTGTGAGAACTGAGTGCCAATTTATCTGTGTTAGTGAATTTTTGGACCCTGATTTTTCTATTCTTGTGATATGGCTTCAAATAATTATTCTTGAGATGGTCTTGGATAGTTGATGATTAGCATGTGTTTCTATAGACTTGTGTTTCTCACTGGTTTTTGAACCGATAAATGTGAGCTTTTGAGCCATTAGGGGGTATTCACTAAATCTGCCCCCGTTCTTTGTGTAGAGTGTTGTTCCTCTTGGATTGTTTTTCTCTAGAACTTGACTTGAAACCATTTCAAAGCGTGAAAATTTTTGAAAACATTTTTGAAAAGGATTGAGGCAATAGGTATTTTTTCCGGCCTTCTGAGCTTTGAATGAATAATGCTACCCGTAGTTGCCCCATTTTGAGCCTGAATGAATAGCATGGTTTTCTTGGTACCCTGAAATGTTTTGTTAATTAACCTTATGAGGGACCTTCTAAAGTAGTGACAAAAGGGTGAAAAATGTAGTTGAAAGTATGGGATGATGAAAAGAAAAAAAAAATGAATGAATCTGAAAAAAAAATTATTATTTCTCTTGAGTTGAAAATCCTCCCTTCTCCAAATAAAAGAAAAAAAAAATAAAAGGAAAAGAAAAGTATATGGAGAAGGGTATGACAAAAGAAAGTGAGAAATAAAAGACAAAAATAAAAGGAAAGAATGGTGGAAAAGTGAACTGAAACCCAAAAGGTATTTTAGAAGGTCGTGCTTTGCAATGCTTGATTGTTTGTATAGCCTTTTGAAATTTCCTGTTCTTGAATTTCCCACCTGAAAATTGATCCCATGGCCCCATTGCAACCAAAGAATAAGACCTCTTGATTCTTAGATGTTTTCATTAATAAAGTAAAGATTTGGTTGATAGTCAAGCATATGGTAGAACTCATTCCTTGAGGAAAATGGATCGAATTGTTATATATACTTGAACACTTGAGTGAGTGAGGCAAGAAAGAGAGCCAAGCAAATGAACAAGCTTGGGGTGAGCTTCAAGTGAGATAGAGTGCCTGAATCAGTGAGAATGTGAGTCTAGGAAAACTAAGCCCCTAATTGGACTTGAATTGATTGTCTCTTGCTGAAATAATTGAATGCCTGTTACTTGGATCATTTTACTCGGGTTCTTAGTTCACTATCATTGCTCTGGTTATTTTCATCTTTTGGCCTTGGTTTTTGCTTGAGGACAAGCAAAGTCTTAAGCTTGGGGTGATTTGATGAGTGTGATTTCACCTCATTCTCCATGTACATTTCTGCATACATTTGCATATAGTTAGGCCATTTTAGTTGGATTTTGTTTAGTTTTTCCTTTGGAACGGATAAGGTGGTCTTGTGTGTTGTTTTGCAGGAATTCATGTTTAAATGCCCAAGGATTGGCCATGATGAAGCTTGGATGATTTAGAGCCTAAAAAGTGAAGAAAATGAGCCAAACAGAGCCCATCCCGGCCTAGCCGTGATGCCCATCACGGCCATGATCGAGCAAAACTAAAAAGGAAGAAAGGCTGAAGTCAGAGCCTGTCACGGCCTAGCCGTGATGTACATCACGACCGTGACCCAAAATCACCACAAGTCAGAATCCATCACGGCTTGGCCGTGATGGAGATCACGGGCATGAAAAAGAGGGCTCGCGACGCGAATGTTAGCTCGCCACGCGAGAGTCCTGAAGTCACAAAATCTGCCAGAAACAGAATCCGTCACGGCCTGGCCGTGACGGGCCACGAGTTATAAAAGAACCTCTGGGCAGAACAGAAGACACACTCAGAAAAAACCTAAAAATAGACCCTCTGCTGCTGTGGCTGCTGTGCAACCTTCTATGGAGCCCCTTCCCTTGTTCATCTCTGTAACTCTTTCTTTGATTCTATTTTTGAATATGTGTAGCTAAATTCCCCTTTGTTGGGGTTAGATGATTGCTTCTCTGAACTTGATTGTAACATGACTTGATTGTAATGCAGTTTCCTTCTTCTTTATGAGTGTATGATTCCTTGCTTAATGCTTTCCTAGGCTTGATCATCTTAGGAATGATTAGTTGCTTTGATAGACAATTGAAAGGTTGATGTTAAGGCATGCTCATGAATCATATGCCAAGTAGTCCAAGAATCTAGACATAGGTGTTGGCTGCTTGCAATCTTATGAATCTTTATTCTTAATGCAATTTCTCTGATTAATCCACCTAAGACATTAGGGTTTAATTTGGGATTTTAGGCTCATTCCACCTAAGACATTAGGGTTTGGGTATATGAGAAGATTTGATTGTCATAATTGAAGTAGGAATTGTGTTAGTTATCATTTCATAACAATCAAGGGAGGATTAGCTTAGTCTAACCCTAACAATTCTATCTAATTGTTATTCACATTTCTGTCTGCCTTTTAACTGTTTGATAAAATTCCAAAAAGAACAAAAACATTTTATTCTTGTTTGTTTTGTTAGATGATAGAGCTACCTTCACTCCAAACTTGATCGCCTAGATAGTAGTTCGATTTGCGAAGTGGTAATTGTCCACGATCCCTGAGGACGATAACCGGTCTTACCGTTTTATAACTTACAACGACCCGGTACACTTGCCGAGTTCGTGTCATGTCCTCCGTGGAGCACCCTCACCATTGCCTGCCATCTCAAGTGGTTCTTGATGAACTTGTGCAGTGGAGGTCTCTTGTTCTCTTTCTTGTTGCTCTAATAACTTCCGTTGTCTTGCTTGCCTCCGATTCTCCCTAGCTGTTTTCTCTATTTCAGGATCGTAGAGAAGTTGGTCAGCTGGGATAGTACCTCGCATGCACAAAAGCCTAGAGACCAAGAATGTTAGCACTCAATGACAACAAAGAAAAACAGATAATAAAACAGAAAAAATAAAATTGTGTTTAAATTAGTAATCGAAAAGGGTATGCTAATATTGAAACACAGTCCCCGGCAATGGCGCCAAAAACTTGTTTGAGACGAATCTAGGCAAGTATACCTAGTCGTACAAGTAATAAAGAGGTAAGAGGGATATCGTTCCCACGAGGACTGAGACAAGTACTAGCACGTAGCAATTCAATTACTATCTAAGCGAATCTTTGGATGGAAGGGAGCTCAATACTAAATACCAAGCCTAACAAGAGTTAAAATAAACAAAATAAAAGGAAAAAGTTCTTTTTGGATTTTTATCAAACACTTGGAATGCACAAACAGGATTCTTCAAATATGATGAAAGATGTTGGGATTAAACTTCACTAAACCCTTCCCTCATGCAATACTAAGATCACCAATCCAATTTATACTTCAAATATTAAAATCAACCCACAAGATTACTCAAGTCCTAATTCCTTAGATGACAAGAGCCTAAACCCCCTAATCAGACCCTAATTCCTTAGGTGGCCTAATTAATGAATTTGCATTAAGAGTAGGGATTACACGATTACTAATAAACCAAAATCCATTCCTAGATGCAAGGTTTACTAGGTGATTAATTCCAGATCAAGAATTGATAAGAACGTCCCCATTGCAAATCAAATCTTAGAACGATTCATGGATGATCAGACCACAAAAAGCATTAAGCATAGGAATCAAACACTAATAACGAAGCATAAACATGGATTAATCAATCAAGGTAAATACATGAGATTCGGTTTAGCTACATCTAATCCCAACAAAGGGGAATTTAGCTACTCATAGTAATAGAGAAAGCCAAAACCAAAACAATAGAGACAAGGGAGAGAAGAAACTCCATGGGAGCTTTCCGCAGCCGTCACAGCAACCCTTGGCTCAGAGAGAACGTCTTTTCTTTTTAGGGTGAAAGTCTCCTAGGTCAAAAGTCTGTCTTTTTCTGTTCTGGCCAGATGCCTATTTATAGATTAGGCGCGCGTCACGACCGTGATGGCCATCACGGCCAAGCCGTGACGGATTCTGCCATGGGCGTGCTTTCAATTTTTGATTTATCACGTCCGTGATGCTCATCACGGCTAGGCCGTGATAGCTTCTGCCTTGAATGTTGCTTCACCAAATGGTCTGTCACGGCCGTGATGGGCATCACGACCTGGCCGTGACAGATTCTGCCTAGAAGGGGTCTGGCTCATTTAACATGTCACGGCCATGATGGGCGTCACGGCTAGGCCATGACAGCTTCTGACTTTTGCCTTCTTTCTTTCCAGTTATTGCTCGATTATGGCCGTGATGGGCATCACGGCTTGGCCGTGATGAGCTCTGTTTGGTACATTTTCTTCACTTTTCAAGCTCTATCTTCATCCAAGCTCCATCATGGTCAATCTTGAGCATTTTACCCTTAATTCCTGTAAAACAACACCACAAAACCGCCTATCCGTTCCAAGGTAAAAACTAACAAAAATCAAATTAAAATTGCCTAAACTATATGAAAATGCATGCAAAAATGTAACTGAAATATGAGGTGAAATCACACTCATCATGGGGTGCATAGGAGTGTTAATTGGTTTGCAATCATCCATGTTGAACTTCTTCAGGAGTTCCTTTATATACTTGGTTTGATGGATGAGCACTTCGTCCACTGATTGCTTAACTTGAAGTCCAAGGAAGAATTTGAGTTCTCCCATCATGCTCATTTCAAATTCTTTATACATTAACTTAGAAAATTCCTTGCATAGAGATTTTATTAGTAGCACCAAATATAATGTCATCAACATATATTTGCACAATTATGAAATTATACTTAATGGACTTTCTAAATAAGGTTGTGTCAACCTTTCCTCTATTAAATCCATTTTCCATAAGAAAAGAACTCAACCTATCATACCAAGCTCTAGGAGCTTGTTTAAGACCGTATAAAGCTTTCTTAAGCTTATATACATGTTCAGGATGGGCTTCACTCTCAAAACCCGGAGGTTGCATAACATAAACTTCTTCATTAATAAAGCCATTTAGAAAATCACTTTTAACATCAATTTTAAAAAGCATAATATTATGATGTGCAACAAATGAAAGTAAAATTCTAATTGCTTCTAATCTGGCAACAGGTGCAAAAGTTTAAGTGTAGTCTATACCTTCTTCCTGAGAGTAACCTTGAGCAACAAGTCTTGCCTTGTTTCTCACCACCTTACCATTTTCATCAAGTTTGTTTCTGTAAACCCACTTTGTTCCAATAACTGATTTATCTTTAGGCAAGGGTACCAGAGTCCAAACATTGCTTCTCTTAAACTGATTCAGTTCTTCTTGCATAGCTAGAATCCAACCATCGTTCAGTAGAGCCTCGTTTACCATCTTTGGTTCAAACTCAGACTAGTGTAGAGTCTTCATGCTCTCTAAAGGTTGATCTGGTTCTTAGCCTATCATTGGGGTTTCCAATGATTTGATCTTGTGGATGATAATTCCTGAAGTACCAAGATTTCTTAATAGTATCATGTTGAGAAGTGAAGGTTTCTGGTTGTTGAGTGGGGTCGTCTACTTGATCATCAGCTTTTATCTTTGTTGCATCTCCTGAAACGTTTAGATCAAGATCTACAAAAGCTACATCTAGCTCTGATAATTTTTTATCAGGCTGTTTGTCATCAAACTTGACATGAATACATTCTTCTACAACTAAAGTTCTAGAATTGTAAACTCTAAAGCCTTTTGAAGTATCAGAAAATCCTAACAGAAATCCATTATCTACTTTTGCATCAAATTTACCAAGTTGATCTTTAGCATTTAGTATATAGCATTTACAACCAAAAGGGTGAAAATAAGATATGTTGGGTTTTCGTCCTTTCCATAATAGGTCTAATGTATATTATGTTCTGAATGTAGCAGGCAGTATTAATAGCTTCAGCCCAGAAGTGTCTAGGGACAGAGTTGTCATTGAGCATAGTCTTAGCCATCTCTTGAAGAGATATGTTCTTTCTCTCTACCACACCATTTTGCTGTGGTGTTATATGTATTGAGAAGTTGTGAAGGATACCACTTTCTTCATAGAACTTATAAAATAGTTCATTTTCAAATTCTTCCCCATGGCCGCTTCTGATTGAAGTGATACACATGCCTTTTTTCATTCTGTACAAGCTTGCAGAATACAGAAAAGACCTTGAAAGACTCATCCTTGTGAGATAGGAACATAACCCATGTCCATCTAGTATAATCATCCACAATGACAAGACCATATTTCTTACCACTAACAGAAGCAGTCATTGTTGGACCAAAAAGATCAAGGTGTAGCAACTCTAGTGGTCTATTGGTACTAACAATATTTTTAGATTCAAAAGAACCTTTGACTTGTTTTCTATTTTGACATGCATCACAGAGAGCATCAGATTTGAACTTAAGGTTTGGTAATCCTCTCACGAGGTTATGCTTATTTAGCTTTGAGATTAACTTAAAGCTTGCATGACCTAGCCTTTTCTGCCAAATCCATCCCTCATCTTCAATGGACACTGGACATGAGACACTTTAATTTGAGAGGTCCTCTGATGAGTGTGATTTCACCTCATTTTCCATGTACATTTCTGCATGCATTTGCATATAGTTTAGGCATTTTTAGTTTGTTTTTATTAGTTTTTACCTTGGAACGGGTGAAGGTGGTTTCTGTGTGTTGTTTTGCAGAAATTGAAGGAAAACTGTGCATATTTGGCTATAATGAAGCTTGGATGATTTTGGAGCTTAAAAAGAGAAGAATATGAGCCAAACAGAGCCTATCACGGCCTGGCCGTGATGACCATCACGGCCGTGATCAAGCAGAGAAGAAGGCAAAAGTCAGAGACTGTCACGGCCAGGCCGTGACAGACATCACGGCCGTGACCAACCAGAAAATGATGGCTCGCGTCGCGAACACTTCTCTCGCCTCGCGAGAGTTAAAAACTTGAAGACACGCCTTGGACAGAAAGCGTCACGGTCCATCACGGCCGTGACGCGCGACGAATCTATAAATAACAGCACAGCAGACAGAAAAAGGGGACTTTTTGCAGAGGCTTGGAAACCCTAAAGAGGGCTGATGGCTGGGGGAAGGCTGGGACCTTAAAGATGACATCTCTCTGCTCTTGGATTGGAAGGAGATTGAAGGATTCATCATGAAGTTTTCTTTCTCTCTTCCCTCTTTCCCTTTTGTAGACATATTCATGTATAGCTAATTCCCCCATTGTTGGGTTTAGATGTAGCTTTTCTGAACTTGATTGTTAATTGATTTGATTTCAATACAAGTTTCTATTTCTTTATGAGTATGTGATTCTGTGTTTAATGCTTTCCTTGGCTTAGCTACCCATAGGAATGATATGTTGCTTTGATAGATAACTGAAAGGTTGGTGTTAAGGCATGCTCATGAATCATATGCCAAGTAGTCCAAGAATCTAGACATAGGTGTTGGCTGCTTGCAATCTTATAAGTCTTGACTTAATGCAAAATCTCAGATTAATCCACCTAAGACATTAGGGTTTAATTTGGGGTTTTAGGCTCAATGCACCTAAGACATTAGTCTTGAGTACTTTAGAAAGGGCTTGATTGGCATAATTGAATTAGGACTTATGTTGTTAGCCATTTCATTGCAATCAAGGGAGGATTAGTGTAGTCTAAACCTGACAATCTCAACCGTTTATAAATTCTGCACTCCAAGTGTTTGTTAAAAGTCCAAAAAGACCAAAAATATTGTATTGTTTTGTTTTCTGTTTTGATATCTCATACCATAGTTTAGTCTAGATAGTTGTTAAGTTTGTGAATTGGTAATTGACAACCAATCCCTGTGGATACGATAACCGGTCTCACCACCGTATTACTTGATTGCGACGAGGTGCACTTGCCTATATATAAAAAATAACGCATCATCCTCTAAGTCAATCTTATAAAGATTGTTTTGCCTCTTAGCAGTGAATAAAAGTGATCCATCATCTTCCTTGACAATACACGTGTTCTTATCAAACGAAGCAACATATCCACTATCACATAATTGACTTATGCTCAGCAGATTATGTTTTAAGCCACTTACCAATAGAACATTATCAATGGAAGGAAAGGGGTGTTTACCAATTTTACCTATACCAATGATCTTTCTTTTCTGATTTCCTCCAAATGTAACCCAGCCACCATCTTTGTGTCTAAGGTCTTGGAACATACACTTTTCTCCTATCATGTGTCGTGAGCACCCACTGTCCAAGTACCAAGATGTTTGTTTCTTTCCTATTGTTAAGCAAATCTGCAACAGGTATTATCTTATCTTTAGGTACCCAAACTGACTTGGGTCCTTCTTTGTTAGTAGTCAATGGATGAGAATGCTTTCTAAGCTTATTAAGTATGCATCTAGATGTAGTATGCCCATTCTTTTCACACACTTTGCAAAAGGTGTTGGACGGGCTAGACTTGGTTATAGCATGTTTAGCTTGAGCTTTTGAATCTCTATGTTGTGTATGTGGTGTTGACTTTCGGTGAGATGCCTCTTACTTCTCTTTGTCATAACCAATGCCAGATTTATCATGTGGTGACGTAGAGTACCTTAAAATGAGACTAAGTTTATCTGAGTCGCCTACAAGCTTTGACAGAGAGTCTGTCAGATATGTTACATCTTGTTTTAGTTTTGCAACTTCACAAGAAACATCAGGTTCACACTCCATTTTGTCATCTAAACTGACATTCACTGATTTTAATATGTCGTTTTCATCTTTAAGATTTTGTTTCTCAATGCAAACCCTATCATATTCTCTAGACAATTTAGAAAAATTCTTTTTGAAACTCCTATACTCTCGAGACAGTATAGACGACTCATGCAACAATTTATCAAAAGCATTTTGAAGAGTGGACGGGTCAGAGTCCATTACTTCAACATCAATGTATTCACTTTCTGATGTAGTGTCTGCCATGAGACAGATATTTGCCTCTTCCTCGGCATTATCTTCTTCATCTGATGTAGACAGATCAAGATTCTCCCATGTAGCCATTAAGCCTTTCTTCTTTTTGAAGAATTTCTTTTTATCCTTTAGCTCAGGGCAGTCAGCTTTGAAATGACCAAGTTTCTTGCATTCAAAGCACAAGGGTGGACCTTTTTCCTTGGAGTCTGACTTCTCCTTGGAAAATTTCTTGTTGAACTGATTCCTTCTGAAACCACCTTTCTTTCTCCACATATGTTGAATCTTCGTGGAGATGAAAGATAGTTCATCCTCATTTGACCCTTCATCACTGTCTGAAGGTTCAATATCATCAGATGAATCAGCAGATTTCAGGACTTTTGAAGAAATTGCTTTCTTTGCCTTTAGGGCAATAGATTTTCCTTTTCTGGAACTTTCTTCTTCATTTAGTTCAAGTTTATGCACTTTGAGTGATCCCATAAGCTCTTCTAGAGAAAGAGTGTTCAGATCTTTGGCTTCATGAATAGCAGTCACTTTGGGTCTCCATTGCTTTGAGAGACTTCTCAGAATCTTTCTTACATGGTCTCTATTTTCATACGTTTTTCCAAGTGATCTGAGACTGTTGGTGATAGTCTGAAATCTTCCAAACATCTGATCTATAGTTTCATGATCAGCCATCTTAAACAGTTCATACTGGTGAACCAGCATGCTTATATTTTATTCCTTCACTTGTGATGAACCTTCATGAGCTAGGGCAAGAGTATCCCAGATTTCTTTAGCAGTATTGCAGCTGTGAACTTTGTCATGTTTAGATCTAGTAATAGCACACATGAGATAGTGCTTAGCTTTTAGATTAAGCCGATGCTGGTTTTTCTGCTCTTAAGTCCATTGGGCTCTAGGAACAGTAGCTCCAGCTTCATCTCTTGGCTCTGTGTAGCCAGTTTCAATCAGATCTCAAATATCAACATTCTGTGCATCCAAAAAGGCCATCATCCTCTTCTTCCGGTAGTCATAATCTATTCCATCAAAGAGAGGAGGTTTGTTGATAGCTTGTCCTTCTGCATCCATGGTTGTTGGATCGTACTCCCTCAACACTTGTTAGATGCTCAACCCTTTCGAGGCTGAGCTCTGATACCAACCGAAGTTGACACAGGCAAACACAAGAAGGGGATTGAATTGTGTTTATTCATAATTTTTTAAAACAACCTTTACAAAACTGTTTTCTCACACAAGAAGATTAAATCAGAAGCAAGCACACATAAATAGATCTTTTAGAAACTTTAACAAAATCAATATCAAAACCCCAGAGTCAGTATAAACAAATAAAGTTGTAAGAGTCTAGAGATAGAAGATTCACACAAGATTTTATCCTGGTTCACACTCTTCCAACCAAGAGCTACGTCCAGTCCCTTCGACTTGAAGGTTTTATCCACTATTTCTCCAAATAGATTACAATCAGGTATTCAACACCTCTCCATGCTTACAGGTATTCCTTTCTTACCAAACCTCTCCAGGCTCTAAATCTAACAAAGAAATTTAACTTAGATATTCTTAACTCACTAAGTGTGAGGATATGAAAGTTTAAGATTTGTTGAATATTTTCACAATATTCACACTAAAAGATTACAGACTTTTACTTTTTGAAAGAATGAATAAGAGCTTGCTCTCGCAAATATTGTACAGGCAGGAGTTGTTAGCTAGCAAAAGTTGTTCTTCAGTATCTGAGGTCGTTTACTTATAGTGACATTCTCCTTCTCTTGATAAGCTTCAACGGTCACTTTGAATTTCCCGTTTAGAGATACTATAATATCTGTTGTGACTGAAGGCTTGATCGAAATAATGTTGAAATGCACTCTTGGTTATCAGAATAGTACAAAATGGAGGCTCACTGCTCTGAGTATTGCAGCTTGAAAAAGTTTTTCCTCCTTTGTGTACAGTCCAGCTTTTCCTAGCCATAAAGTTGTCATCGTACAAGTCACTTTTCATTTCCTCATTGTACGATTTGTTTTTTGTATTTCCTCGATGGTACTATGATTTTCTCAAAATAAAACAAAGCATTAACCGGATAAAACAAATGGAAAGAACAAATATTCTATTGAAATAAATATCAATCATTTGAAATAAATTCAAGAGAATCGGATTGCATTTATTCACTTTTAGAAGAACGTATAGGAGATAGAAACTTGTCTACTCAAAATCTCCGTCTATTCAGTTATTTGTGAGACTAAGTCTGTTCACTCCATCTATTTTGCTTGTCTACTGACGTGGCATATCCTCTCGTCTATCAAGTCTTTGGACTTGCTATATCTGAGTGAGTAATTTTGATTTCCGTCTAGTGACGTGGCAATTAGAGCTTGTCTACTTATTATTTTATTTTCCCGTCTGTTTTATTGTATTAAAACTTCCATTTGCTGACGTGGCAAACTGATCACGTCTACTTAGAAAAAATTTAAGCCTCGTCTACTTAAACTCTTGTCTATTGAAATAAACAAAAAGTAATTTTATCAAACGTTATTGATCAGCTTGTCTACACGATTGGGTGTGAATTATCTTTCTCAGTCCAAGCAGATAAAGAACTTTATACAAGATTTCTCATGACTTATATGATTCAAGTAATCCTGTAAAAACTGAATAACCTTGTTAGATCTCAACTAACACTTTGCCAAGCAAATTTAATCCTTTTGTTAACATCAAAACTTAGAGATTAATTAAATCCAATTCACTTTGGTTCCAACAGAATGGGTTTTCGCAACCTTCAAGGCTTTAATTTAGCAATGCTAGGGAAGCAAGGATGGAAATTGGTTTCCAATCCAAATGCTAAGATATCTTGTGTACTCAAATCTAATTATTTTCCCAATGGGGACTTCATTGATTCTAAGATTGGTCATTCTCCAAGCTACTCTTGGCATAACATTTGGCATTCCCGGGTAATGGTGAAAGAGGAGCTAAAATGTAGTATAGGTGATGTGATATGATCCTACAAAGGATCATCACTACAAAAAAAGGTTATTTAGCGACCGAAAATAGTGACCGAATTTTTTGGTTGTTTTTTGCAATCGAAATGGCGACCGATTGTAGGATCTACATGAAACACTGATTAAAGTTGATACTGCGACCGAAATAGCGACCGAAATAGAGCGTAGCAGAGTTATCGGTTGTTATTTCGGTCGCTAAATAAAGGAAAGTAAAAGTAAAAAAATTATGACTTTTTAGCGATCGAACTGGCGACTGATTTAAATGCAACGGTTAAACTTTATTTATATTTGTGACCGATATTAATTCTGTCGCTAAACGACGCGTAAAAAAATTAAAATAGCGTGTGTTAGCGACCGATTTAAAAATCCGTCGCTAAATTTATGAATTCAAATTTCAAATTAACCCATTTAGCGACCGATTTTGCGACCGAATAATTCGGTTGCTAAAAATGAAATCCCTAAATCGCGATTTCCTTTCTCTCTTCCCCCATTTCTCTCTTTTCTTCCACTCTCTCTCGCGCAGCTGCTCCGCCCCGTCCCTGTTCCGGTCGCGCATCACCATCTCTCATCGTCTCATCCTCCTCCGGCCACCACTTGGTAAGGTTCTCCCCTTATCCTTCTCATTTTATGTTTCTCCTTCTCTGTCTCTCACTCTCTCTTCCTCCTCCCAGCAGCACCGTGCCACCACCGCCACCACGACCACCACTGTAGCACCGTGACCTCCTTCTTTGGTAAGGTCTCCTCTTCTCTCTCTCTCTCTGTGTATCTCTCTCTCTCTCTCTCTTGCTCGGTTCTCTTTGTCTCAGTTTCTCTCAATGTCTCTCTCGGGTGTTGTCACTTCCTCCTCCGGCCACCACCACCATCTCAAGGGGTTCTGTTTGCGCAACCACCACCCCCACAGTCTCTATGATCAGTTGTCTCAGGTTAGGGTTTAGGGAAGTTCTGCCAGTATGGGTATTTATGATGTCAAATTAATCATTGATGTTGTTCTAGTGAAATCCGGAGTAGAGAAATTTTGACAATAGGGGTATATTGATTTAAATAACTTATTGGATAGATAATATAAGTTAGCTTCCTCTTGATTCACTATCTCTTCGACTGTAATGCTTGGAAGTAGGACTACTATAAGTTTCATGGCCATCCCTGCTTAAAATAAGCAAATATGAAGCCAAGAATGTAATTAGTAAATTACAGGCACATTGTATTAGACATAAGGAAGACTATTTTAATATGAGTTTGAAGACCAAGTCAATGTGGAGGCAAGGGTCCTAACCCCAACTTGTAAATTTTGTAAATTTTCATTGTTGAGTTGAACACTTTATATTTGTTCTTTGGGTATATGAATGTATGGAGGTTTGATAAAAATTTGATGGCTAATTAATGACTGGCCTTTGAGATTCTTTTTTTTCGATGGAGATTGGTAGGTGAGGGATGGTGGGAGGAAACATTTGTTTTCAAACTTCTTGAACCGTTGAATTCCAAGGTCAAGGTCCCTTGAAAATGATTATGTTACACCCTGCAATACAACTTGAGTCCATCTATGTCCTGTAATATTTTTTTTAAGGCTTGCTCATCCTTGTTTCTCTTATTTAGATTACTCAAGTACATTGTTGTTTCAACTGTGAGATGATTTGGATAGTGAATCCAAATACATCTTTACTAAGCATACTTGAGAATGCATGTATTTGAAATTATGTGTTGTTTGTTAGTGGAGAGCAGAGCTCAATAGGATGTGATCCTGTCAAAAAGGTGGGATGCTTGTTGTGTGTTGCTAATTTAGAAGTTATGCATGTGTTTGACAATTATGTGTTACCTGTTAGTAGAGAGCGGAGATCAATAAGATGTTTGCTACCATATTTTATCTAAGTTTGTATTGAAATATGCTTAAATATATATTTGTTGAAGTATGCTGCAATCCTTATAAGTCAATGGTTTTATTTTCTGCTAGAGTTAATTATTAAGCTACGAAAGCCTTAATTAGTTTCCTATTTGAGATTCAATATTAATGAGCATGCGTACCTTCTCAGGGCACGCATGCTCCTTCAATATTTTGGATGTGCTTGAAGGATTCTTGAAGTTTGAGGTTTTTCTTTAATTCTGCCTTAAGGCCAAGGTCTTAGAAAATGAAGGATTGAGTATAGGGTTAGATAAAATGAAGGGTGGGGCACAATTTGCCAGGCACATGACGTGCCGTCATCATTCAAACATTATTCACATTAGAAAGCAGCTCTGTACACAATATTATAAAAGCAACTCTGGTTTTCTACTCATTTGTTTCACTAGGCAATGGAGCTTTCCATAAATAGTTGTTGATGACCATCCTTACTAGGTTATCTAGGCATTTCCAGTAGGAAAAGTCCTCTCTATGACCATCCTTCAAAACAACGTAAAAGCATATGCTTTCCTGAAAACTACTATGTTTGCTAATCTATAAAGTTGCATGTGAAGTTGCATTTCTTTGTTCTATTTTAGCATGCTAGTATGCTACATGGATCTTTCCATCTTTTCTTATTATCACTTGATGAAGTTTAGACATATGACGTGTTTTCCTTATCGTTTTATCAGAAAATGGATCCGACTAAATGTTTTGAGACAGTCATCCATTTAGACCAGGTACAGTATCATATCTCATCAACTTAAGAATAACGATCGGATCATTCACTTAATGATGGTTAAGGCATAAACTAATTATTACTAAATTGTTCCTGTGTATTTGCAGGATTTGATTTCAATCCCGCGATCATTCTACCGTCGTTGGGGAAGAGGAATACCGCGTGTTGTGACTATTGAAGACAAATGCGGAAATCTGTTCAATGGGAATATAGTAATCCATGAGGATCGCCCATATTTTGCAACAGACACAAATGGTATCAGGGAGTTGTATTTGTTGTCCACTGGTGTATTGGCAAAGTTTAAGTACCTTGGGGGTTCTCGCTTCTACATGTTCATCCCTTTGGAAGATTGATGAGTTTTGATATTTTGATTAGTACTTATTGACTGTGGTGTGTTTTTATGTTTTGATCGTTAATTAGTACACTATTAAACTTTTTTTTTATAAACAATTATTAAACTTGCGTTAATTAATGTATGTGTTTTCTTGATCATATTGACTGTGGTGTTTTGGATCGTTAGTACATCATATTTACGTTTTCTATTTATTCAAAAAAAATATTGGTGTATTTTGTTTATATCAGAAATTAAAAATCAATGGGGTAATAGTTGAAAAACAAAATTTGGTCGGTAGGATTAAGTTACAGGAAAATTTTTATAAAAGAAAAATTCAAAATTTGCGACCGAATATCAGTCACTAAATTTGGTTATCTGACCAACTATACGGCGACCGAAATATATAATTTTGTGACCGAAGTATCGGTCGCAAATTTGCGACCGAAATACAAATTCGGTCGCTAAACATTTAGCCACCAGGGTTTCTGCTACCCCCTTAATTCGGTCGCTACCAAGGTTTACAAAACCGGACCGGCCATCGAACCGGTGAAGGCAGCGGTTCGAGGTTCAATGGTCCAACCGAGGTTGAACCGTGGTTGAACCGGTTATAATTAAATAATATTATTTTAATTTTTAATATAATATTTGTAACAATATTAAACAAAAAAACAACATAACAACTAAAATTATTAAGTACAATTTTTTTTTATTTTGAAATTAAACTAAATAAATATAAAAATATATGGTAAAATCATCTTCATAGGGAAAACCAACCCAAAATCTACAACTAGCCCACATATGTTAGAAAACAAAAGAATTGGGTTTTGGCTATGATGACCCAAATCCTTTTATACTATTTTTTTTTTTTTAAGAAACCGGTTCTGGCCGGTTCACTACCGGTTATGACCGGTTTTACCGGTTTTGAACCGGTTTTCCGGTTTTTCCACCGGTTCGATGCTAGGCCGGTTTTCCCTGTGAACCGGACCAGCCAAGGTCCCGGTTCCCGGTCGGACCGGCCGGTCCGGTCCGGTTTTCAAAACCTTGGTCGCTACACAATATAGCAACCGAATTATCATGTTTAGCGACGAAATCTTCGATCGCTAAATAGGTTTTTTTTTTAGTAACCAATCAAAATTCGAAGAAGAAGAAAAGTAATAAATGGACAAGATAAGGAATGGAAGGTAGGTGCCACAATTCCAAAGGAAATTGATAGGCCAAGGTGAAGATCGGCACAAGGGTCTTGGACTCTTGATAAGATCAAAGGGGTTGGCTCAATGAAGAACCTAAGAGAGACTAAACACTCTCACAATTGAAACAAATCCAAATAGAACATCCAAAGTTGTTTTTTCCATGTAATAGGTGTGTACAAATAGTTGTGTGGCTGTCAACTCTTAGCTTACAAAAAGATACCATAACCCCCTAATAACTCACATAACTAAACTACTATTTGGTGTAATAGATGCTTTTACTACAAACAATTAAGTGGCTGCCTAATATTAACTCTCCTACTTAAACCAAATAATAAAAGTGTAACTTTCCTACTTAAACAAAATAATAAAATGACTCATAACTAAAAAGGAGCTACTTTAGACATGCAAGCCAAAAGATTCCCTCCTAGGAAAACACCAAACTCATGTAAAACTTCAAACAATATTTTCACCATTGTATAAGCCGAATCTGGTCAAGAGGCTTGCAATACAGTTTGTAGATAATTTCCTTAGCTTTCCAACGTACTAAAGAATGCATCAATCGGAGATCTGTAGCGCAAGATACAACCAAAACAAATCAACATGTTCATCACTAATGAAAATAAAATTTTCATCAAAAAAAAAATTGGACCTTAAATTGTGCATCATTCTAAAATCCATGTTTTTAATAATCACTGGTTATATGGCATTGAAAATAATAGAATCCTTGGTCCTGTCCAGTAGCATTCTGAAAATCTAAGAATTAAAGATCTTTTTCTTCCAGGTTTAAAGAGGTGGGATGTAAATTCTATGTCCATCTTGCTGCACCCCAACCTTGTTGAAGCTGTGTTGAGCGTCCCCTTGTTTGAATATGTTAGGAATGATGTTCTTCTTTGGTGGCCAAACAAGCATGGATACTGTATGGGCCGAGATACAGAGCTCGGCTAAAACATCATGAAAGCTTCTACGCCTAATCAGCTCAAAGCTTGGGGGGCTTGTGTACTGACCGAGGTTATTAACCCGGTCGTCGAGCTCAAGTACCCGGTCCAGTCCGGAAATTAAGGATAATAAATCAAAGATCATTTAATTAAAGAAATAAGATATTGATATTAAATCCTGATATTATCTAAAATAACCTTATCTGGTTAAAAGAGATAATATCCCTTAAATTAAGGAATCATATCTCAAAAGAGATATCAAGAGACAAATCATATCTCAAAAGAGATATTAAGAGATAAATCAAATCTCTGAAAGATATTAAGAGATAAATCAGATCTCTATAAGATAGGGGAATCCCATTATAAAAGGAGGAGTACCCTCATAAGAAAGACACCTTTTACTGAATCCCGGTAACTCTCCCTTAAGCGTGTTAGAGGAACTAGCGTCGACCAAAAGACTCTCAGACAGTCCTTGCTCCCTAGTACTAGTCCGATACAAAATTAAGGGATCGAGATCACCGCCCCGCCAAGGGATGAACTTAGAACTACGTCTGGCTTTGATTCCCACTGGGATACGTAGGATCGGAATCACTGAATTCTGTCAAAGCCAAAATCCAAAACAACCCCCTTGGTTTAACGTTCTATAACGAGACTCCGACAAAACGGATCTTGGCAGGAACATATACTACTCGACAAATACAGCGTATAACTTGTTCATGGAAAGGGTAGTAGATTTATCTCACTTGCACAAAGAAGGGGATTAGGAGGCTATATGGAAGATGAGTTTACCACATAAGGTTAAAATCTTTCTATGGAGATGTTGTCAAGATATTCTTCCTGTGGGGTGTAATATTCAAAGATTTGTCAGTATAACATGCCTAATTGTTTGCGTCTCTTGTTCTTCTTCCCTGGAAAACTGCTGGCATGTATTTCTTTCTTGCCCCATAAGTGTGAGTGCTGGAAACGTGTGAAATTATGGGACCTCATGGAGCCTTTGGAGAGCCAGAAACTTGAAACTATGGGATAACTTGGAGGAAAGTCACAAGCAGATTATGAGTCGTGCCATTTTTGCTTCAGATGAATGGAATGATAGTGAAACCCGAAGAACAGATGAGCAACTTAACTCGGTAGTGGACAAAACCAGATGTAGGCTGGTTAAGTGCAACTCTGACTCGACATTTTTCAATGCTGAAAACTGCACTTTCGCTCGGCTTGTGTTTGAAGGACGAGCATAGATGCTTTGTTGAGGCCAGAACTGAGTGCTTTTCTCCTTTGGTTCAAGTGCAGATTGGTGAAGCAATTGGACTCCTACATGGTGTTGCACTGGGTTCGTGACAAAGGATTGCTAAATGTCATCTTTGAGTTAGATTGTAAAACTGTGGTGGACCATGTTAATTCCTCCATAGTTGATGTCTAATAGTTTGGTGCTATTATAGCTCGTTGTAAGGAGCTTCTAGATATAAACCCAATCTTTAAGGTTGTTTTTGTTAAGAGGCAAAGAAACTTAGTTGCTGGTACACTAACTAAGACGGTTACGTTTTTACCCAGTCTTTATATATCTTTGATAAAATTCCCTGTTGTATTACTGACAATCTATGATGAAATAAAATAAGTTTGATGTTGTAAAAAAAAAAAAAAAAAATTCAAAAAAAAAGTTGGGCACATCCTTATCTATCCTTATCATTTATATTGCGGAATCAATGAGAGCGGTTCGATGGATAAAACAGTGGTATCGTAGCCGTCAAAGCCTGTCGGTGCATTCTATAAATCGTAAAACATATCCTCTGAATCCTCTTCCCTTTTAAAATTAAAATTCAGAGATAACCTAATAGCGATAAGAGAAACCAATTTCTTTGAGCATCAGCAGCTTTTGAGTTCCAGGTACACCCCTTATGCATATTATCAAAATCGCTCCTTTCCTTTGGATCTCGTTACCCTTTTGTTTCGATTTGCTTTTCCCCCGTTCAATTTTTGGTTTCTGGTTAGAAAACTCGATTTCTGAGATTTCACGTCTCCAACATCGATTACGCTTTCCCAGAAAAATTTATAATTCTAGTTATCAAATTTTCTGCTTAAAGTGAGGACTTTTTCATGTCATTAATTCCCATTTTAATATGTCCCCGATTTAAACTTAATTCGACAATGTTTAGGGTTATGGGTTGAAACGCTTGTCAATTTAGGTTATGTTTTTCATCGAATTGCATATGGCGTAAAATATTTCGCATTTTCTCATGTATCCATGTTTAATTGTTCATTGTATGTTTATTACCATCCAAAAGGAGTCTCTTGTGGGTCAATTTTTATTCCTTATTTGATTTAGCAATTTTGCTTGTTTTGGTGGTTGATAATTATATGGATTTTCACAGAAACAATGCCTCGCTATGATGACAAATACGCCAATACCCGCCTCTATGTGGGTCGCTTGTCTTCTAGGACACGTGGCCGTGATCTGGAGAGAGCCTTCAGCAGATATGGAAGGTAATGCCCTTTACAATCTTTGTCATCTATGTATTAATATGTATGTAACTGTGGTGTTAGTTGTTTTTCTTTGTGCAATATACTTTTCCACGAAATTAAAATTTGCAGTTGTTTCATGCAAGCATAGATGCAAAGCTCCTCATAACATCTTTTTAGTGTTTAGTTTGGCATAACTGAATGATATTCACTTTCTTTAACTGTAATTTGTTTGGGGGATAATGTTGATACTGGCATTTTGCATGCCATGGATCTATTTGATGAATTGCCTGAGTAGATGTCGGGGAAAGCCAGAAACTAAGAGTCCTTCCTCTCTTTTTTTGAGGGCTAGCAGGAAGTTTCTCTATCATATCATTCTATTGTCCAAGTGTTTTTGGGTGAAATGTCTAAGTTTTATTTGTGACAATTTATACATGGAAAAGCTAATTACCATGCTCCTTGATTCACCTGTTTCCGTGAATCGTCAAGGGAGCTAAATTAGTGATTGATTGGTCCGGGGTGTCGTGGAGATGTTAGCCTGAAACTGAAGCAATTATACACAGGTTTTTCCCAAGCCTTGTTTTGAGCTTGGATTTATATTGGTTATACGTCATCTTATGTGTGGGAACCATATTCCGTTAGGTGTCATGCTTTAACTTGAATGATTTTGTTGAAGGTTTCCGGGGTTTTGCCTAAACCTGGAGGTCTGTGGTGGGAGGGTGGCCTTGGTGGAATTGGTGGAAATTCCTGCCGAGTGTTGACTTTGACGATTCTTTCTGTAATGTAATTGCGTATTTTTATGGAAATGGCAACAATCACAAACTGGTGTTTAGTTCGTCTTTGAGGGGTGAAGTATCATACACTTGAGTTAAATAATGATGGCCTTACTGTTTCTGGAAACCATTTCCGCAGAATTCGAGGTGTGGATATGAAGCATGATTTTGCCTTTGTTGTAAGTTGCCTCTCCCTTTGTGTCTCTGTGATTTATTTCTTTTCACTTTAATTTCTACTTTTGCCATTGCTTAAAGGTGTGTTTTAGTATCTACTCGGGGGAGTTCACTTGTAGATCATGGTAAGAATTCCTTTGTTATTTTCTGGCTTGTTCCTTATATTTTTTGGACAGGAATTTAGCGATCCCCGAGATGCTGATGATGCAAGATATAACTTGGATGGTCGAGATGTTGATGGAAGTCGTATTATTGTGGAATTTGCAAAAGGGGTAGGAACTGTGTCCCTTGTTCTAAACTATACATGTTTGAGTTTTATTAACTCATATATATTCAACTATCAAGGGAATTTCTTTGCAGAAGTTTGGGTTGATGAATTTGGTTGAGTTTATAAACCTCACTGAACTTGGATTCATGTATAACTTTGTGTTGTTTCTGGCTCTTATTGTGGCATGTAGTCATTTTCATTGGCATTTGGCAAGGGCATTCATTTAACCATTTCTATTATAGCCTACAAATTAGGCTTTTTTCCTGGTCTTGGTGGCAAACTTCTTACCTCTTCCCTTTCTTTTTATCAATATTTTGTAAAATCTTATTTATGTCAAGCCACATTCTTAGTATTTATGTTTTTTAATTTAAAAAAGTAATACTATTAGAAGAGAAGAGAAGAGTACAATGAAAGAAGATAAGGCATCCTCGTAAACACACCAAAAAGAAGCAACTAAAACTTATGTGACAAAGTCACGCAACCAAGCTTGCCAATCCTCCTGCATGTGTAACAAAGAAACACCATTAAAAAGATGATCGGCATAACACCAAAGGGATGCCCAAAGAGCAGCCTTATCCCAAATGAAGTCTATGGTCGAAAAGGAGTCATTGAAGATTCTAGTGTTCCTCAAGAACAGCATAAACAAAACACTACCACAAGATCTGTGCTTCTTTATGAGAGCCAGAACCTTTGAACTTAGTATGGAGAACCTGATGCAAATCTGTAGGGCAAATCCAAACCTCCAAAGCTGCAGAAGAATGCAAAAAAAGATAAAAAAAATGAGCCCCATATTCCAAATCTGAGCCTCACATTATGCATATTAGTAGATAAAGCAGTGAGATGTTTGTTCTTCTGGGGCATGTCATTGGTGTTAATCCTGTTAAGGATAGCAGTCCACATAAAAACTTTGAGCTTGGAGGGAGCTTTGGATTTCTAGGTAGGTCCGTTTATCCCAAAAGGAATCTATCTCTATTAGGGGAGTGAATCAAGAACTGAAAATAAGATTTACAATAGAAAACCCCGAGGAATAAGAGTCCAAGTTCTTGAGACGGGAATAGAATAATTATGAATACAATCTCGTAAATTATACAATACTAACTCTCTAACCTTTCTATCACGTAATTTTCAATTTATCCCAGAGTATAAAGTTGACAAAAATGGGTATCAGGCAGAGAGGATAGGTGAAATTAGTATATAAGTGTAGCATTACTTTTAAATGCCGAGTATAAAATTGACGAAAATGGGTATCTGTTTTCCTGTTTGCTTGAATACTTTAGTTTTTACATTCATAGATATCAAATGCTTTTTGGCCCTTGATTTTCTGATATTATTGTTTTTGTTTATTGCCTTGTGACCTGTGAACAAATTGTTTTGTTGGCATTTGTTTGCTTTTTAATTTTGTTTTTGTCCGATGTCTAAATAATCAGGGTCCTCGTGGTTCCCGAGAATATCTTGGTAGAGGTCCACCTCCTGGATCTGGCCGCTGCTTTAACTGTGGCCTTGATGGCCATTGGGCCCGTGATTGCAAAGCTGGAGACTGGAAGAACAAGTGCTACCGATGTGGGGAGAGAGGTCATATAGAACGAAACTGCAAGAATAGTCCCAAAAAATTGAGGTAGGCCATGTTGTAAAATGTAGAGTTTACAAACTGCTGCTGTATTGTTTTTGCTGTGTTCTAAAGATGGTCAGTTGGTCATTGTGCTGCCTCTGCTGTTTCACTGTTGTTCTCTAATGGATTTCTGTGCTTGAGACTGATGTCAAATTGAGCTTGTTCATCCTGCAGACGTGGACGGAGTTATTCACGTTCACCAGTGAGATCACGTTCTCCTCGTCGCCAGGATCGGAGTTACAGCCGAGAGCGCAGCTACAGGTAGATACTTTTATTCAAATTTTCGCCTGCCCTTTTTTTTTTTCTGGCATACGATTATATATGGTGAATTCTTTGCTCTTACATTGAGCTTTTGGTTCTTGTCACCCTTGTCAGCCGATCAAGATCCCCTGTGAGGAGAGCACGAAGCCCTGTTCGTGAAGATAGATCGGAGAGTCCTCGCTACAGAAGCCCTGAGCCCAAAAGTAGTCCCCAACCATCCAGGACAAGGAAGCATAGTCCATCACCTGATGATGATGGCAGCCCACAGAGGAGAGATGATGCATCTCCTGACAATGGGGCCACCCAGCAAGATGGGTCTGACTACAGTGATGGTGGGCGAGAGAGGAGCGGAAGCGATGCTAGCCCGGCAAGGGACAGTGAAGATAGGGAATATGCTAGCCCTAAAACCAATGGTCACAGCCGCAGCCCTAGCCCAAAGGATGACAGGAGCCCCATTGACGATGAGGATGACAACCAGCCTCGTTCCCCAAAAGGAAGCGAGTCACCTTGAAAGTGCTTTTCTTTATTGTGAAACATGTCCTGGGATTTTATTTACTTGGTTTATGAAATGTGACTTTTCTTGAACTTTGGTGACAATTGGTTGTTTTTCGTTACTGAAGAACGGTTATGTATGCGAGTTTCATGATTCTTGTTGGTTGCACAATATATTTGGTCTACTTAGTGTTAGCATATTATATAAACCGAAACAGATCGAAATGCAATGTTTAATGGGAAATGTTTTCGGTCCAACTTCGGCAATTACTCTCTTTGCAGGTACCGCACCTTTGATAAGTTTTGTGATGTGCACGTTCTCAAGTGCTGCACCATTTCGAATCATTTCTTGGTCGGTAATCTTTTGAGTACGTTGGAAGCATTCTTGAGTGCATGTTTGCTTTCTTTTGAGATTTCATGCATTGCACTAGTGATTTGTTAACTAGCATTTTGTAATTAGTAAAACTTAGATATGAAGATATTTAAGAAATAAATGAACTTTTTAATGAAAATATCGATAACAAATTTATTAGGGAATATCATAGGTACTTAAATAATCACTGAATCATTGCATAAATTTTGTTTCCTTAATATCTTATACCCTAGATTATGTGACATGTCAAGTAAATGAGATGGTAAGAAAGATGATAAGTAACGATGAAAGGCACTTGACTTTTGAGTATGCAACTCCATTATTCAAATAAGATAAATGCTAACAAGTATCCTTAAAACATTATTTAAAAAGTATAAAAAAATAAGTTTTTATGAAAAGTTATGTATTTAATACATTGAAAAGATCCTTCAAACAATTTTGATTTGAAGTTTATTTTCCCCAAGAGAAGGCCAACCAGGAGAGGAGGCGAGAAGGGGATGTGACGGTAACATAATGCATTCCGAGATTTGGACTCGTCAAATAATGATTCATGTCCTAAAATTAACCGAAGGATGTTGTTGAGGTTAATGACTTAATTAAGTATTTGTTTAATAAGTTTTTGGTTTTAATAAGTTAAAAAAAAATTCATAAACTTCTTTTGATAAGCTTAAAGAAATAAATAAAAAAGAGGCTATAAAAATATCACTTTTTTCATATATTATTAATATAGGTTTATTTTCAAAAATTATTTTATAAGCTTAAATAAGTTATTTATAAACTCTTTCAAACGTATCTTAATCAACTAAACTTATTTGATTTATAAAAATAAAATAAAAAACTAAACTAGTTTGTAGAGTCTTAACATTTAACATCTTCAATCAAAAAACATTTAACATCTAATTTGATATTTCTTACATTTATACATAAACATATTAACTTTACTCCAAAACATGATACATTGATACATATTGATATCTACTTACACTTATATATTATTTATACTAAATTTCAAAATAAAGTGTTTGAATAAAAAAGTAATTATTTGACAATAATGCCAATGCACATTTAAGCCTTTTTTATTTTTTGCATATTTACTCGATAAGGTACATATTCAAAAGAATTTAATTCTAATGTATTATTAGTGCAAATTTCTTTTTAATAAATTTTTTATATCATTATTTAATCATATATATATATATATATATTATTTTGCGAAAATTAACTTATTCATTCATAATTGAACCCTAGTATACGAGTGCTTGGATGAGATGACACGAGTTCGAATCCTGATCCTGAGAATGCAGCAGCGTTAAAACTCTTAGGGTAGCTTTACCGCCCCTGTGATCCTATCCGGCTCGAGGCAGAGGATACCTCATAAACAAAAAAAATTGAACCCTAGTGTAAATTTTTCTTTATGTGTGTATTAAAATTAAATTGTATTTAAAATGGAGAAAACTTGTAGACGAATCATCATTATCCAATGGTTAATAATCTGCCCACCAGAAATCATCCACAAGAAACTGAGAAAGTTGAAGCAAGTCCGTTATCATGTCTCCCGCCACCGCGACTCTGACACTTCCATTTCCAATCGTTGTGAGTTTGGCGGGGCATCGTCCGCTACGGGTAGCAACCGTGAGCTCGGCGGCGCGTCGTCCACGGCAGACAGCTACGGCTAGGACCGACAAAAAGCAAAGGCAGAGCAATGTCGGTTTCGGTGAGAATAAGGAACCTTCGTGGCGTTGCGTGGAGGGTTGTGGAGCCTGTTGTAAGCTCGACAAGGACCCTTCTTTTCCCTCCCCTGAAGAAATTTTCACCGACCCTTCACATGTTGAGGTTTGTTCCATTTTGTTACATGTCAACCAAGTTGATACCTTTACTATTACTTACCCCTCAAGGTTTAAAATTTATAATACATGATTATCTGAGGTATAAATAGGCATTTGGAAGAGTTTATAAAGAGTTCATTAGAGTTTAAAAACGAAAATATAATTATTAAAATAGCTTATGAAATAGTTAAGGATCTTCGTATAAATTATTTTTTAGCTTGCCTCAATAAGCTTATTTGAGACCAATATGTGGTTGATCCAAGTGGTAAGGGACTTGGACACCTTAAGCAAGTGGTCACAAGTTAGAATCCTGACTCTGAAAACCTGGTTGGGAGGGGAGAACCCACCTTGTGTGCCCAACAGGTTCCCCGACGGAGATTAGTCATTGCTAACGTGATGGATACTTCGTACCTATATCATGGTTACCAAAAAAAAAAAAAGCTTATTTGAGAAGCTTATGAAAATATGATTCTTTTTAGCTTATTTCAAAACAACTTATAAGGATTTAAATTGCGGTCGCATTGTGTTTTTCATTATTGTATACAATTGCAAAAAAATGCGGCCACAATTGCGGTCGTGATACGATATCGGAGACTACCAAAACCGCAATCTCACATTCTCTATTGTTGTTTCAGACCTAGATTTAAAACCCTTATTAAGCTTATTTACTCAAACACACTCAAAATCTTTTATGTGTATTCACTTATATGCTTAAACTTTTCGAAGAATTGGGTACTCACATGAAAGCTAAGTCGACCAAGTGGTTTATAGTTTGATCCTTGTCGCCCTCATTCTTTGATAGAAGGTTGAATTTTACAGCTAAGTTTAGGGACAGTTGAATTATGAAATGATATATTTAGAACATGCAATCTTCTAGAGGACATTGAGTTACTCTGAATTGAGCTAGGGACATTTCGTCGTATAAAATGATTTCTTTGTCTCTGTCATTGCCTTCCGATGCTTGATCTGTTGTAGTGAATTTCAGCTCTACAAAAGCATGATAGGTCCAGATGGATGGTGTATTCATTATGAAAAGAATACTCGGAAATGCTCCATTTACCCTGGTAATGTGATCATCCCTCTCAGTTGTGATGTTTCAATTTCATCATGGGAATATCACCTTTGTTGGAATACTACTTTTTGTTAACTTGTCCTCATTCTTCTTCTTCAGACCGTCCTTATTTTTGTCGTGTGGAGCCAGAGGTATTCAAATCTTTGTATGGAATTAACAAGAAGAAATTCAACAAGGAGGCCTGCAGGTCCACACATTTTCTCATTTCCTTTTTAATTAAGGTTCTGTTTGTTTTTCAGGAAAAGCAAATCTTATTCAGCCTTCCTACAAAAGAAAATAATAATATTTTGTTTACTTTGTTGATGTTAACTATAGTTTTCCTACCTATTGATAAGTGATAACATTCCCAGTGGGACCTGACCTGTTTTGGCCTAAAGCTGTGGCAAACAATCTTATGAATTTCGTGAGCTTAGAAATTTTTTGGCCTTTCTATTTGAACCAACATTTGAAACTACCACAAGGTGTGTCACTTCAAGTTCAAGCTGCATTGGGGGCAGCTGGGTGTCAAGATTTGCTAATGAAACTGACTTTGAGGTTGGCTATATATATGGAGGTTCTTTCATTAAGCTTTTGAGGGATATCATCTGGAATGCAGAGTCAACTAAAGTTAATCTCTGAAGAAGAAAAAACAAATCCATAGATACAATGAGGTTGGGCACTAGTGGTGGTAAGAGGCTTTCCAAATGACGCTAGTGACCTAGTGGGCTTAGTATGACATGCCAACATGGTGCGCATAATCTTTTATTGTTCTTAAGAAAAGTCCAAATCCTCCATTTCTTCAACTGCAGTATAGGTAGAAGGAGCTGGTACAAGGAGTTGGTATGGAAAAACCTTCTGTATAGAGTTCGAAATGGTGAATTGAGGTAGAGTAGACGGATGATCCTGTAGTCATTTGTTCGGCTATTGAAAGAAAAAGCTTGCTATCTGCTCTCGCTAATCTATTGTATAAGTCGGATAGGTGTTTGAGGTATCCTTAAGATCACCCCTTACCTTGGGAAAGGGTTGCTCATAATACTACCACTGCTTAGTACTCATACATGCTAAATGTTGCTAACTATGCCCCAAATTTCATGATTACTTTAGTCAATTTCCCCACCAAAAATATTTTATAAAAACAAAAACAAAATGAACATAGAATTTTCTTTAAAGCTATATTTCCTTTAAAAGAGACACCATAAATGTCTGTTTCTTATCCAACCCTCTTTCTTTTTTGCAGTTGCTGCAGGGATACAATTAAGGCTATTTATGGTTCCAATTCGAAAGAGCTTTATAATTTCAACAACTCAATAAGGGGCTCTTCTAGTTAGAATTTGTGGGCTTTGGATTCTTAATTGCTCAAGGTCATTTTCTTGTCTTTACCTTCATCGTGCTGGTCAGATTTTTCTGGTTTATGAGTTCCGGGATATTATTTCTTGAACTGACGCAACTGCTGCTTGAATCTACTAAGTAGAACCTATCAACACTTGAAACAATAGCGGCTTGTGTGTTCTTTTTCAGGAATTGTTGATTATTGAAAAAATAACTAGTTAGTTTGCATATTTCTTATTTTGGGCTAGCTGAAGGACTCCAATTAGTCAAACCAACTTTTAGTGACCGATCAAGTATAGGGTGCACTTTTGATAGTAAAGCCTAAGCGATAACCAGTAATGAATAAAATCATGGGAGTGGGTACAAATCCATATTTTGTTATCCATGTGCTTGTATCTTGTTAAAGTTCAAACCATCGATATTCAAATTATTGATTATTGATCTCACACTTATAATTTTTAAAGGGAATTCTGCAATTTAGAGATCCTTGGTCCATCTATGGAGGCATTTTCTGTCTATTACATGTTGACAACTAATAATAGTTGTTTCAGAAATTTTGAAGATGCCAAAATTTTGAGTCAATGTTGATTAAGTAAATAATGGAATATTTGTTACAGCAGGCTTTTCACCGCCTTCTATCTTGTATGGGATGAATCCATGTTTCATCCATTCAAGCGCTGCACGATAATACTCACGTTCCTCCCAGAGTACTATGTCCAAGAACTGGCTTGCTTTTATTAGGCTATTAGAATATAACTGAGGTCTCCTGTGCCAGATTTTTTCCTTCTCCTCTGGTCACAGAGAAGCAGAAGCAGGTCCGCATGCAAAACATCACCTGCTATATTGTTAAATTCGAGTACTTGGAAATATCAGCTTAATTGGATTGCTTATGGAATTGATCCGAGATGATTTGAATCGGTTAAATTGAATGTTCTGTAGAATTAGACCTGTCCCAGCTTTTTGATATATCATGGATGCTTTGTTTCATTTTCATGATAATCTAGTTTCTTGTTTTTATCTCTGTATTATCTAAATTTTTAGGAGTTCTACCAATCCAATGGCCACTCGATCAAATTAATGTTTATATGGAACATTATCACATGCATTCTGGCTTGTTTTATCAATTTTCACATAAATCAGATCAAGTCTTGTGCTTTGCGATAAATGTTGAAAATGTAGAGCAGCACGTGATTCTTTGTTGTGACTGATGATATGACGAAGGAGTTGAGCTCCAAACTTGTAGATAGATAATGTATCCAATGGTCTCTAGAAAAGTTCTTCTGATAAACCACCAAACATAGAAGACTGAAAGAGGATAGTATCTAGGGGTGAGCAAAATTGTATCACCCGCCCGAAACCGTCCGACCCGTTACTAATTTTTGTACAACGGTCGGGTTGAATCGGTTTGGCGGGTTGGGCGGGTGAAAAAATCAGTTTAAGATGGATAAGAACGGGCGGGTTCGGGTCTAGTTTATGTCATCCACCGGTACCTGACCCGACCATCTCATAACAAAAAATATAATAATTTTTTTTTTATGGAGAATGGGTTGCCAAGACTAGATCTTAGATTTTTTTCCCCCTCTTCTGTTAAATTTTTTTTTTGTACTTAATTGGGTTGAAAGCCTTAAATTTTAATTAGGTTCGTTGGTTTTTTTTTTAAATTTTTTGGAATAAAATTAAAGAATTAAAAATCCTAAATTCGTTTCAACCCGTCCGAACCCGCCCAACCCGCACCCGAACAACCTGATGTATAGATGGGCGGGTTCGGATTTCATTTTTCTTACATCGAACCCGCCCGAACCCGACAAACCCCACCCGAACCTGTCCGAACCCGTCCGATGCTCACCCCTAAATTAGTATCTAAGCTAGTGAGCTTTTCATATCATTGATTGAAATGTTGATGTGTGTTTATTTAAGCGGGATGGGATTCGGATTGTAATATCTCAGGCTGGTTCTAAAAGATGATAGAGGTCACCTGTCTCAAAATGGTGTATCACTTCGTGTCAATCCAATTAGATTGTGTCATGTCATCTAAAAAATGTATATTTATAATAAATAATATGATTAAATTTTCAAATAGCATAATCTAATTGAGTAAGATAGGAAATGGTACACAATTTTGAGATAAGTGACATGTATCTTCTAAAAGAAAGCTCGTAGTTTTTTGAGTTAAGAGATAGGAACGGAACCTCCATTTGAGTTTTTGCTTTTAACTTTATAGGTTTTGCTATGAGCCACAAAAGGTGCAAATGCACTATAAAGCAAATACCAAACTTTCAGTTCCAGTGTTGTAGCTGTAGTTTTAGCAATCTATTTCACATAGGATGACCAGGTCTAGCTTTTGGTGTTTCATCTGATATAAATTTTTATTTTATTTTTCGAAAAATTGAAAGCATGTTGTGAGAATCTCAAATTGATAAAGCACAATATCAAGCTCTAGACTTTATTATTATTTTTTATTCATTCTAATTAGTCCTTGAGACTCAAGCTCGAGAGTTTAGTAAACATATATGTATACTTTCTATGGGTGTTCATCAACTGATCCAAATCAATTCAAATCATAAAAATCGAACCGAAAAACCGAAAACCGAAAGAACCAAAAACCGAAAAAGCCGCTTTTTCCCCATTGGATCGGATTTTGGATCCCCTTATGAAATACTATCCAATCCAAACCGATTTTTTATATACATATACTATTATTTTTTAAAGTATAGTATTACTCATACTTGAGCATTGTTTTTCATACTTTTATATCCCCCATTCTCTTTAATATTTTTGTTGGAATGACATATATGAGACTATTTAGAATAAATATTAATGTCTTGAAGTTATATTTTGCTAAAAGTTTTGATGCATAACATATATATAATTGATTAAGTAAACATGAAAATAAGAAATCAATTAAGTAAATTTGAAAAATAACAAGTTACAATTTATTTGTACTTGATTCAAGGAAAAAATAGGATGAGTGAGAGTAGATATAGAGAATTAACATAAAAGTATATTTAACATAAAAGAATGTGTTAAAAAATCAATAATTATTTTTTCTCAAACTCCCACATTAAAATTTTGTCAAGAATTATGGAGAATTTTCCTTACTAGCGTCATCAAATCAAATAATGATTAATAAGGAACAAATAGGTGATACTTTCATAAAGGTTCTAATGTTCTAATATAAAGAGATGTTAAAATAAGTATTAGGCACCCTAAACTAGCTCACTTAATAAAGATTATCTTTTGTTCACTATTAAATAAGTAAAAAAGGACATTTGATATAAGAAAAAAATAAAGTATGGCAAAAACCGAATTATCCAATCCAAATCGCATTTGATTGGATTAGATTGGATAAGATTTTTTTTAAGGAAGCAAACCGATCCAATTCAAACCGCACGTTGTTTTCGTCATTAGATCGGATGACTTTTTAATTCGAAACCGGTCCATTCCAATCCGCGAATATCCCTACTTCCTAATTAAAATTAACTGCAGAGCGAATGCCTTAAAACTAAGTGCATGAAGCTAAGACGTGCATTTTTTTTTGGTTTTGCAGGATATCCTCGACGTGTAATTTCAGAGATTAATCCCTCGAGTCGGATAGGATCGATAAAGCACTCCCTCAAAAGTTTTAATGTTACTGTATTTATAGGATCATGATTCAAACTCAAAACATCTAAAAGAGATCTGTACCATCTCATCTAAACACTCTTGGATAAGTTACTAGGTGTATAATATATAGGTATTTTGTTCCATATATTAACTTAAAAAACAAATTCCAGTTTTGACTAATCATGGACCTGTGGTCTGTGGACGACCAAATTCTACGCTATTCTGTTCAATGTTGTTATTGTATTAACAGCGTATTTTAGTGTAAATATGGGCCTTTGAGTCTTTGACACGACACATGAGTAGTTTGTAAGATAGTGAGTTTAATTTTTGGACGAAAAAAGAGAATTTTTGAAAAAAAGAAAAAGACTCTCATTTGACAAGCTTGTAATGATATTTTATCAAATAAGCTTGAGTTGAATGATCATTTTTTTTGGTTGTCTCTTTTTTTGACAATTTTTTTTTTGGTTGTGTATCATCTTTCCTATTTTAATGTATCATACTCTATCCCTCACCAATAAGATCTTATCACATATTTTATCTTTCTAATATTACATAGAATTTTAACAAGATGTTATTGGCAGAAATATAATATGGGACATTAAAATGGGACAATTTTATTTACCAATGTACGTGACATCAAATAGTCCCAAAAGAAATACACTTCTTCTTCTCGATCAATAATAATTATTATTATAATAATAAATTAATATATATTTTTATTATATATACCCTATGTCCTTTAAGGTATAAATATTTGATTAAGTAATTTTGCAAAAATTTCCCATTCAATTAAGAAGGAGAATTTTCAGTTTTCAACTAGTTCTTAAACTAATTATACCAAATGAATATAATCATTAAAGAGTTTTGTTAACTAGTGATGTAAGGATACTAAGAAAATACCTTAAAGAAAATTTGTTTTGTAAAGTCAAATGTGACACTTCACCATTCTATAATATAAATTTTTCTAGTTTAATTTTTTAACGGATGCTTTTAAAACAGTATTTAGCATTTTCCGTATTGACTGTTGCACGAAATTACACACACATGTGCACCTTCTATTTGCAGCCATGAAGTTAAAAATAGTAACAACATAGTTAATGAAGTGGAATTAATGGTTGAAAGGTTGTCGTTGAAGGAGTTAGGCATACCAAATATAAAAAGACCTCAAAATCTTCTTTCTCTCCTTCTAGCCATAGCTCTCGGTCAACGAGAGCGGCTAATCAAATATATTCCAATTCAATTCAACAATGCATCCCTTCATCGTTGCAATCTCTTTCTTCAGCATAGTTCTATTATTCCTTGCCGCCGCCACCGTCTCTGCTCAGCCACAATCACCGGCGCAACCATTAACACCTACTACAACATCACCTCCCAACACCCCCCGCCGCGGCGGCCACCACGGTCCACACGGAGGCCACCACCGCTTCCGTCGTCGTAAAGGGCACCATGCACGTGGAGGACATCATAAACAACGTACCCCAACCACCCAAAACCAAAACCAAAATCCACCCACAAACCAAATTCAAAACCCGAACCAGATGCCTCCGACGTCCCAGGGTAACGAAAACAATGCAAACCCCGGGAAGCTATTCGGCTACGTTCCGAAGAACGACACGTCTGGTGATAACCAAACGTTGTTGATTGACGAGTTCCTACACGCACATAACTGGGTGAGAAGCAAGTACAACCTACCACCGATGACATGGGACACGAAACTCGAGAGCTTTGCACGTTCTTATCTCATGGAGCGTTACAACGACTGCAAGATGATTCATTCGGGCTCACAATTCGGAGAGAACATGTTTTGGGGACAAAGGCTACATTGGACACCATCGGATGCGGTTTATTATTGGTACGATGAGAAAAATTGGTACGATTTCAACACGTTGAAGTGCTTGCCGAACAAGGTTTGTGGTCATTTCACGCAAATGGTGTGGAGGGATTCGGAGAAACTTGGATGTGCGTTGCAGCATTGTAACGATCGCGGTGATGGTATGCTCATTGCTTGCGAGTATGACCCTCCTGGTAACTTTGAAAATGAGCACCCTTTGGTGCAACATAACTAATCATCCATGATTTTTCTTATCATTTAATATAATAATTATAATGATAATAATAATTTTAATATATATATATAGTTATATGATATTTTAATTTGTTCTTCATCTGCTTATATATTATTATAGTGCATTCTCCTAATCCATGCACGCACCATACCAACTGATGATAACCATATGTTAACTCAAGTTGAAATTAATATATGGCTTTCTTGTTAATTTGGTCGATTCCTCCATTTTTGCGGTGGCAGATTGTATATAATTATAATTGGTTTTGTTGTTATTGGGCAACACTAGATGATTAATTGGTTGAACCTTGTCAAAAATTAGAAACTGTCTACTCTCTTTTTAGTTTTTACCCCCTTGTCTTGCTATAAGAGCTTTGTCCCTTTTTTTTTACAAGCCTAAGAGCTTTGTGTTGGAATCAATAACTGTATCTTGGTTGGGGATGGAGATCATTGTTTCATTTTTCTGTCATATTCTCTATCCCTCACCACTTATGATTTATCACTTAATAAAAAGAAATCACAACTCATTAATATTGATACATATTCTCAGCTTTTGATTGGTTAGGAATATCGAGACACCAATTTTTGGGATCGGAGATCTGTATCCCTTGATTGGATATACGAATATTTATACAGAAAACATAATAAATTCTTCACAAATTTATGAATATGATCTGATTGTAATTTTTTCTCTCTCTTCTTTTTCTATTACATCCACCAGTCACATTACTTTTTACGAGATTTGAGAGGCGATTTAGATTCGTTATCAAAAAAGGGCGTATTCATATATTCATTATTAATGTATGGTTAGATTAATTCTAGACTTTTTTAAACACTTTTAGTGATTGTGTATTAATAATGTACTAATATATCTTTTTTGAAGGCCGGAAATCCATTTTCACTTTTGGAGACATGTTTTTGTCCAAGTAGTATTTCTCAATTTAAATATCTCTTTCTATATGGTGTTTTTAATCGTTGCACTTAAGACAATAATTAAGGAATTAAAAAGGTAAATTTTAATTAAAGACCTACTTATTAATAGATTAAAAGGTAACATATTTAGTTTTAAAACAAAAAAAAAATTGTTTTTATCGATAAAAGGAGTACTCCGTGAAATAAATAAAAGAGAGAGAGAAAGAAAAGTTGTACTCGTTCTTGATTTTAAATCAGCAAATGCAGTGTTATTGTGTGTGACATTCAGCTCACGTGGGGTTGAACCACCCAACCAAAGGTGGAGGCATTGGTTCAAATTCGATCGATCCCCTCATCTGAGTCTCAGGTGGCACAAATTCAAAGCAAAATTCCAATAACTGTTGACAAAATGTTTTTTAAAAAAAAAACTCAGGACAAATGTGGCAACCACATTGTTGGAACCGAAACTCACACACTCACTGATGCACTCACACTCGAATAGAAGAAAGGTTTGAAAGAAAGTAAGATATGAACAACAAAGAAAATTTTCACAGAATTACATCTTTTATATTCAACATTTCAATCACAATTACACTTGAGCATATCTCTCTTACACTTTGCATAGACTACTATCACAACTAACTAACACATACAAGCTTTTTAACTAACACCTCTAACAGCCAACTAACTGAATTAACCATATTTCAACACATCCCCTTTAATCTAGTTCGGATCAAAGGATTAATGATATGCTAATTTGCATCGTTTTGAAGGCTAACATTCCAACTAGGTTGGCACCGTAGCCTTCACCATTCATTTGCAGCATATCATTGTGTTTGCTTCTCCTATGTGCTACAGGATGCTTTGCTAGGTTGATTGCTGACTTATTATCAACTAGCACTTTGACAGCTCCTGAATTCTTCAGTTTCATTTCCTGCATCAAAGTATCAAGCCATAAAGCTTGACAAACACTCATAGGCAGCCACATACTCTGCCTCACATGATGATAATGCAACAATTGATTCATTCTTCGAGCTCCAAGAGATTGGAGTATTTCCAATAATGAAAACATACCCTGCTGTGCTTTTCCTATCATCATTGTCCCCACACCAATCTGCATCAGAATATCTGGTCAGGTCAGTGTCAATGAACCAGGATTCCCCAGTTTGTAATGCCCTTCACATATCTCATTATCCTCTTGGCAGCCATTAAATATGGAGTTCTTGGTCTCTCCATGTATCGATCTACTGATCAGGCCATCACTGTAGGCTAGGTCTGGTCTTGAATTGCACAAATAACTGAGTGATCCTACAATTTGTCTGAACAAAGTTGCATCTACTGGTTCCTCATTTCCCTCCCCTTCAAGTACCAATCATGTTTCTGCAGGTGTCACTGTAGAATTGCATCGTAGCATATTGAACTTTCTGAGTATGTCTATATTTGTTATGATGCTCAAGTTGAGCTCATCAGTCACAACATCTCCTTGGTCATCAAGCTTCTTTCTTAGCAGGTCTGGCACATGTCTATAGCAAATTGAGCTAAACACTCTGAGATGTGACACATTAATTAGGCATCTTCCCACTCCATGCCTCTTCCGGAGTCACTCCACTCAGCTTCTTGGTTGGACATCTATTCAAGATGTATGCTGCAGTTGATGTTGATTCTCCCCACAAGCAATTTGGCATTCTCTTGCTTTTCAACATGCTTCTTAACATGTTCCACACAGTTCTGTTCTTTAATTTATTTCTGCAATGTCATGTGTTGGGGTGTGTATGGAGTTGTCTAGGGTTATCTAAGGGTATTTTGTTAATTTGATATAGGCGTAAATTGGTTATTAAATGATCATCTAGGGGTAGTTTGGATAAGATGTTTGGCTATATATCATAAATGCCTATTTAAATTAGTTTTAAATTATAAATTTTTTCAAGTAAATGATTTAATCAATTATCATATAATTTTTTAAATATTAGATTTCATGTTAACTTATTTTATAAACCACCCAAAAATGTTCATGCTTACTTGAATTAGTATATTTTTCCAATGAAACTATAAAATAATTTATTGTATAATAAATTTAGCACTAAATTTTCTGAATCAAGTGAAGTAATTGAATTATAAAACAATTATTTGGTTTCAGATTCAATTAGTAATTAACCTAATTTTACCATCAATTAAATTATTAACTATATTTATTTTATATCTTTACATACACACATATATCGTGCTTACTTGAATTAGTAGAATATTCAATTTAAATTATAAAATAATTTATTGTATAATTGATTTAGCACTAACTTTTTGAATCAAGTAAGATAACGTTGAAAGCATAGTGCGTACTTATATTAGTTTCAAATCATAAATTATTTCGACTAAAATATTAAAACAAATAATTGTTATTCAATTAGTAATTAACTTAATTTTATCATCAGAGTCAATATATAAGAATACTTTGGTAATTTACTATAGGGTATTGTTATTAAATTTGTCGGCTATGGGGGTTTTTTGGGTAAGATATCGTACTATCATAAATGCCTATTTAAATTAGTTTTAAATCATAAATTATTTTAAGTAAACGACTTAATCAATTATCATATAATTTTTAGATCTTAAATTTGATGTTAACTTTTTTTTTTACTAGAGTATTCATGCTCACTCATATTGGAAACTATGTTTTAGAATAAAAATTCACCGACTAGGAAGCAATATTGACTAAAAGGTATTTATTCCAAGATTGTCATTGACACCTTCTAATTACAGGATTCAATTCAAATTTTAGTGTAATCAATTTATTCATATTATTGTTTCTTTAACAATGACTATAAATAATAGTTACGGACAATCTCTTAAACACTGAAATTTATCTTTCGCAACCGGATCTTTTTACATGAACAGTTGTATGTCGGAATGTCAATGTTAACTCCCTTGGTGGCATGAATATACTTATATGTGATAACGAATGATAAAATTCAAACATTACCTCAAATGTTGGTAATAAGAAAATGTTTTAAAATTTAAGCTAAGTAAGTTATTCCTAAATTATTATATTTCAATTTATTATAATCGAAAATAAATGGTTGCTTTTATGAGTAACTAATAATTAATTTTGTGCTGGTTCTCCAAGAACGTGTTTGGTGGCTTACTGTGCCAAGGAAATCACAATTATGTTATTTATATCTGTCACAAAAGATTCCATCTAATTTGCATCTATCCACCAAAGGAACCTGTGTAACAAATTGTAGTACACATCCAAGGAAGATTCATAAACAAGTATATATGTAAGGAGATTGTGAGGTCCACCAGGCCACCATCTATGCCCATGAGGTTATCAGAAGAGCATGCTTGCTAGGTGCTGGCCACTCACCCATTTTTACGAAGATACTTAATACTATTGTCCATGAACCCCATCTTTGAGTTATTTGGTACAGTTCACTTGATAATCTGGTTTTGGGTTTTATTTTTGAAGATTCCTTCGTTTGATTACAATGTAGCTTCGGTTAAATTGGCTTTGCTGTGTGTGGAAGTTGGTGGTGGTTTGGTCCGGTGTAATTTGGTGCTTTAGAAGGGCAAGTTCTAACATCCTCCCATAAAAAAGTGGAGGATGTATCTTCCATCCATATTCACCATTGGATTTAATATTACATATATTAAATGGTTGAGATTTGTTGATGGTAATGACAGATTACTTGCTCAATCAGTTACCAATATTCAATCCTTGTCTCCGGTGTTTCCACCGCCGTCACTCCGATTCTTCAGTTGGCATGCTCCCACCACCACTGAATCATCAACAACACTCAAACAATTGTGGGAGTGATTCTTCCTTCCCTTTTCTCCATTTTCTGTGCAATATGGATCATCTCTTATTTTCTTTGTTTCCTTCTTTGTTTCTCTGCAATGACTCCTCTGATAGAAACAGGGCCGGTAACCTATCGCCGTCGACGACCTCCCCTCGTCACTAGATGAACTTGCTGTCGACCTCACCAGTTCCGAGCTAACCTAACAGCCTACGTGATATTCGTCTCCGCTTGTCACACCTCCTCCAGCTTCCTAACAACCACCACTTCGACTCGCCGAGTCACAACCCGCCCAACTCACCCTCTTCTCAAAGATCCCTCACCAGCTCACCTCCACTGCCGCCAGCAAGGTCAAGAAGGCCTTCGAGTTGAAATCACCAGATTCGGGTCCTGAGAAGTGCCCTAACCCATCCGGTTCGGTGTCACTGTGTTGTTGCATAGTTTCAATGCATGTAGAAATGGCACCGCCATGGCGAATAGAAGAAAGGCACCTTCAAAACCCTAGCTCTTCACCTCCGTCGTTGCAACCCTTGTGATTGGGGATTTTTTTTGTGTGGTTCAGACTTCAGACATGCATGCTTCTGATCAATTGATTGCTGAAGAAGATCAGGTCGGCGTTGACAACTCAGGCGTCATGGCGATGGTCGACATTTCCAACGAGTCCGCGAACATAGAAGAGAAGGAACGACGGATGGCAGAGTGGAGTGATGCAAGAAGTTTAATTTTAAATTTTTTATTTTTTTAAATTTTTTGCCCGGTTTTATTGACCAGTTAACCAGTTAAAATATGGGAGGAACCAACCTCAACACTGAGGTTAGAGGATGTTAGAACGAGCCCTTTAGAAGCTATGCTTCCGGTTCATTGTTTTGGATGTAGATTTATGGTGATGTCGGTCCTCTCTTAGTTGTTGGTGGCTTTCTGATAGTTGGTGTTCGGATTCCTTTATTGATCTTTATGTGCATGGCCTGTCATTTTGTAACATCCTAAAATTCTAACATAATTAATTTGAAATAAATAAATAAATAATAATAATAATAATATTAAGTTATTAAAAAGGGTAGTGCAAATAAAATATAAATGGGAGATTTAGTATAAAGAAATGATGGTATAAGGGTTTATTGAAATTTATTAATTATTATAAAGAATACCAAACTATATATATATATATATATATATGAAAAAAAAAATGGGGGAGGACACTTGGGCGTTAAGCCCAAGCAGCCAATGTTGGCTAAAGAAATTTTAAAAAAAACAAAAAAAAAGAAGAAACCTAAAAGCGCCTCCTGATGCCCCCCCCCCCTCCCCCCACACACACACACACACACACACACACACATATATGACATCTAATAAAAAGGGAAAGAAAGGGAACGGGTACTGCGCCGCTGCACAGTGAGTGACAGAGATTTTATTCGTTTCGCAGTACAGCCATAGCAGTGCACAGATCCAAAAACGTCATCAAACGGGAGAAGAATTTTTAGGGAATCATGAATTCTTATCATAAATAATTTTTAGAGCACATTGGAGGTCTTCGAGAGGTGAGTAACAGTACCTTTTAGTAACCCTTTCCATGGTACATGTGTTTGTTGTGTTGAATGCATGTTATTAATAAACTGAATTTTTAGGGGTTTTGAATTAAAATAAAAAAGATTATTAAATTGGGTATTTGTTCTTGTTACTGATGGCATGAAATACATGATTGGTATTTGAATTAGTTGAATGACGTGCTTATTGGTGTATGCTAGCTGTGTGAGTTTATTTGACATGCATGATAAGATCAAATATTTAATTTTTGGTAAATGAATTCTTACACGCATGAGACATGAAATTGTGCCTTATGATGAATTGTATGATGTTTGCCGCAATACCACCTATGATAGAGGTATCGAAAAGTAATACCACCGTAATGGGGTATTGAAAGTAACATCCTCATATAATTGGAATGTCGAAAATAAGTAATACTACCTAAAAAGGAGTATCGAAAGTAACACCGCCACAAATTGGGGTGTCGAAAAAGGAGAAATACCACCATGTGCACATGGGAGGTATCGAAATGGAAATGTCTCCGACAGGAGGGTGACATCGAAACACTCCTCGTGAGTAGGGGTGGGCAATGGGACGCCATTGTCGTGTGATGTGTGAATATATGGCATGTCGGCAAGAGGCCAATTTAATTAGGAGGTCTTCGGACCGCTTGGATTAAACTTGAATTTATCTGGTATATGGAATGTGATGTATTGAGATGAGTTTATTATTAATGTTAAAAGTATTTTCTTTATATATATTATTTTGAAAAATTAGCGGGTGCCATGGACAGTTTTTCCGGTTACCGCGCCGGCCGAGAACAATGCTATTTTCGAAAATGTTTTCATAAAACTGTATTGTTGATCACTGGGATTTTATATCTCATTATTAAGCATTGTTTTCAGAGCACGAGGAGGACGTCATTGGAGCTGAAAAGGCGTGAAGACTTAATGGACACCATTATATAATCTTTCTAGTTTGGTTAGTTTGTTCTTAAATAAGGAGCCGTATGTGGCTAGACGCAATTATTTATCGTTGGGATTGTAGTTAGACGCCCGGTTTTGAGGCTTTTGATTTTTATTTATTTATTTATTTATATCTATATTCATTACATGGATAATTTAATACTATATTATTTAATATGAGACATTTTCAGACTTTAAAGTTTTTTTCTAATTTTTCTTTATGAGATATATGTTTTAATTAAATGTTTTAAATGATATTTTATTGATTTTATCTTGAGATCACTAATGTAACGAAGGGCGTTACACATTTCATGGGCCTCGGAGTTATATTTCGGTTCCTTATGAAGGGGTAGATTGTGGTTTTGGTAAATTTTCTTCTGGGGATGGCTTGTGGTTTTTTGTGGTTTGGTTTTTTATAGAAGACTTTTGATACTGTTCTTGCTTTTGTAAAGCTAACACTATCATTTTTCTTAGGGTAGTATTTTATTTACATTAGTCGAAAATTTCTTGGTTATATGTAAATGGGTTAGAGTACCCTGAGTACTCTATATATATAAAAGGTTGGCTTATAAAAAAAAGGTTAAAGTAATATTTTGGTCCCTATACGTGATACGAATTCTCGATTTGGTCCCCATACATAAAAAATTATTAAAATAGTCCCTAAACATATAGAAAGTCTTCATTTGGTCCCTATACGTTACCCGTTTGGTCCTTATACAAACAAAAAATTATCAAATCAGTCCCTAAAATTTTGTACGGCAGGGACCAAATAGGGATTTTTGTACGTATAGGGACCATTTTAATAATTTTTTACGTATAGGGATCAAATCGAGAATTCGTGTCATATATAGGGACCAAAATATTACTTTAACAAAAAAAACCCTATTTTTGCGCATCTTAATTGAATACATCAATAAGAGAAATAACTCGAAGCATTGCTAGAAGAAGAGGAATAGCTCAAAGGTGAAAATGAAGCAACAACTTGGTTGCTCTATTTATTAAACAAAGGTAGCAAAATTGAATCCTCAGACCTCCAGGCAAGCACTCCATTAAAAGTACATAAACATGTCTTGTTAGGCAATACAATCGAGAGTCGTGTTAATTGAACACAATATTCCGATATCAATACGACATCATGTTACAGTAGCGCATTGTAGTGCCATTGTAGCGCCATTTTTTTTTTTAAAATTTTGACTTTTTAAAAAAATAAAAAATTTATTTCTCAAAAAAACCCATTCACCAGATAATAAACTGAATTCATCAGATATTTATACATGATTCACCAGATATTTACACATACTTAACGAAAAAATTTATTTCTCAAAAAAACCCATTCATCAGATAAATACACATACTTAACCAAAAAATTTATTTATATAAAAAAAAATTTACCAGATAATGAACTGAATTCACCAGATATTTATACCTGATTCACCATATATTTGCACATATTAACCAAAAAATGTATTTTTAAAAAAAATCATATTCACCAGATAATGAACTGAATTCACCAGATATTTATACCTGATTCATCATATATTTGCACATACTTAACCAAAAAAATTATTTATCAAAAAAACTCATTCACCGGATAATGAACTGAATTCACCAGATATTTGTACCTGATTCACCAGATATTTACACATACTTAACCAAAAAAATTATTTATAAAAAAAATTAATTTTTTTTTTAAAAAGGACCCGCTACAGTACCGCACAGTGCAGCTACAGTGCCATATTGTGCGGCACATACCATGTCGCCATATTAATGTCTAAAAACTGTGTCAAATTAGCATTTGTCTACAACCAATTCTTCCATCCTCTATAACACTTATTCTTTTTTTTTTGTTTCTCCAAACAAATGTCCATAACAAAAGGACATCTCCACAGTTATCATTTCCCTTAAATCTATACTATCACTGGTACCCATGCGACGCACGTGCGATGTGTACGCGATGCATGTGGTATTCTCGAGTTTTTTATATTATTTATTTATTTTTTTCATTCTCAAGTTCAAAATATTTTCATAATTAATTGAATAATAACTCTCGTGATTAAGTGTCTTATTAGTCATAATTAATTACTTTATTAAAATGCTTGCATGCTAATTCATCTTTAGGTATACAATCATGAAAATAAGCAGAGTTTTAATAGCTAGCAACTATGATTTACTACAAGACTTCACTCTAGTAAGGTAAACTTTTCTTTTTTATTACTTTTTAAAGTTAATAGTTTTTGGTACATTTTTTTATTACTTCACCCATTGCAGTTAATTTTTTTTTTGTTCTGTATATGTTTTTCTTCTCTGATGATGCAGTTACATATTTTTTCTTCGGTGCTTACACAAAATTGATAGTCTTTATTAATTTGCTCATTTGTTCTCTAATGAAATGTAAGATTAAAATATAAACTTGAACAACCAAGAAATATAATAATTTAGGAGTAACTTACATAGCTTAAATTCTGATAGGTTTCTTTATAAATCACATTTATAGTAGTGTTTGAATTTTGACCTCCATTGTCACATATAAATATCTTCAACCCACCACGAGTCGTTGTAACAACCTGATTTTAATGATGTTGTTCAACCAGTTAAAATATAATTAAATTATATTTTAAATTTGAGAGTTAGAAAGTTTTTTTGATTAAAATAAAATCATATTCATAGTCTACTTTATGGTAGAGTGTTACGGTAAAATTTTCGGTTGAAAATTTAGACGAAAGTCGGTCTGCGTTTTCACTACCGGTACAAGTTTACTGTGCAGAAAACCTAATTTTGACCCGTGAACAAGATAGTTAGTGTTTTTATTATGTTTCCTTCAACTTTGGTTATTTTGAAAATTTTTGTAAAATATATATATATAATATTTTATTCGGACGAAAACGTCGAAAGAATTACGATCGGAAATGTAACCGGGTACGGAATGGAGCAGAATAGGATACATAAAAGGCTTGAGGTGAGATGAGGGAGTGAGGTGACTCACTAGAGGTATGGCCTAAGCTACCTCCTAAAAAGTGGTCATGATGGACTTTTTGAAATATATCATATTATATTCTAAAACCTATTTTTCTCTTTCCTCTTCAACCAAACAAGGCACAAGGTCAAAACTTGCTCTCCAAGTTCATTCCTCTCTCCTCAATTTCATGTCACTCTCTCCCCTCTCTATATATACCCCTTTCGTTTTCACTTCATCATCTTCCCCCTTCAACCTCCATTAAACCTTCATCTTCTTCTTTCTTCTAAAAGTTCAAGCTCTTGAAGCTTTAGTTTTTATTCATCTTTTCTACTTAAGTTCTTCATTAAAGTTCTTCCTTATACTAAGGATAATGCTCTCATATGAATCTTTTTGCAAGTTTCATCTTTTATTTCTTAGTTTACTTTATGTGTTCTTTATATGCTTTAAACTTCTAAAATCTCTCTAAAATGGTAGAAAACTCCTTTTGAGTTGAAACTACTTTCTATAGTCTTGTATTAACTTATATTTTCACATACTAAGAGGTTGCGTAAAACAAAAATCTCTACCTATTTCTTCCAATGAAGGCAGAATGCTTGCATTTGTGACCTAGGAAGTTTTTGTTTCAACTTTTGGAATATGATCATTGATGAGTGTGATTTCACCTCATATTTCATTGACATTTTGCATGCATTTTCATATAGTTTAGGCATTTCCAATTTGATTTTTGTTAGTTTTTACCTTGGAACGGGTAAGGCGTTTTGTGGTGGTGTTGTGCAGGAATTGAGGATTAAAATGCTCAAGATTAGCCATGATGGAGCTTACACCAAGATGGAGCTTGAAAAGCAAGAAAATGAGCCAAACAGAGCCCATCATGGCCCAGTCGTGACAGCCATCACGGCCATGATCCAATAGAGCTGAAAAGAAAGAATGGAAAAGTCAGAACTGGTCACGGCCAGCCCGTGATGCCCATCACGGCCGTGACATGCCAGATGAATCAGACCCTCACAGGCAGAACTGATCACGGCTAGGCCGTGATGGTGGTCACGGCCGTGACAGACCAACCAGTGAAACAACCTCCAAGGCAGAATCCGTCACGGCCTGGCCGTGATGGCCATCACGACCGTGACGCGCAATATATGGATCTTTAGAAACTGATTTGATCTGAATTTGTGATTGATTGGGATTCAAGTTACCCTAATCTATAAATAGAGCACTTAGGCTCGAAAATAGAGACTTGGAGAGACTTTTGGGCTGCTACCCTTAGGCAAAATTAGGATTTCTCTTCTTCTTCTTCTTCTTCTTCTTCTTCTTCTTCTTCTTCTTCTTCTTCTTCTTCTTCTTCTTCTTCTTCTTCTTCTTCTCCTCCTCCTCCTCTCTTAGGTTTTCATTCATGTTTTTGTTAATCAAGATTGCTCTTAACATGGCAATGCTTGAGTAGTAGTTTTATTTCTAGGGATTGGGGCTATGCCCAAGATATGTTTTATGTTATGAATTGATGTTTTCCCTTTGTTAATTTCGATTTCGCTTTCGATTTGGTTTTTATCGCATGAATTACTTGTGAATCTGGTGCGCACGTATTTGCATGTCATAATACTCTAAGGAGGAACCTAGCGGTGAACTTAGGTATTGGATCTATAGGAATCAAACTTAGGACTTAAATCACGAGAGTTAGAAGCGGTCCTTCGAGGGTTCACAAATTGTCACAAAGCTTAAAGGGTTCAATCTAAATTCAATTACCATGAGAGTGGGGGTTGGTTTAATTGGGCACGGTTTTTGTAACCTGAGAGGGAGCATTAACTTATTGAGGATAAATTCGCCTTCAAAGCAATTTTGATAATTAACAAGCGGTAGTCAATTTGGTAACATGAACAATCTTGTTGGTAACCCAATTCCTAGGAATCTCTTTAGATTTGAAAAACCCCAAATTGATTTACTTTCCTCTTTTAATTGATTGCATTCTTAAATATCTGATTTTCTAGTTAATTCTTATTTCAAAAATCAAATCTTTTCAAAATCCCTTTTTTATATAGTCCAGTTTAATTGGATTAATAATTAGTTGTTATTTGAGATCACGGTCTCTATGGGATCGATCTTTTTATTACTTGGCGACGAATCCGGTACATTGTCGGAATCCACACATCAAGTCTTTGGCGCCGTTGCCGGGGATTGTGCTTTCTTGAATCTCAATTTAATTTTTAAATTGATTTTTCTGGACTTTTTATTTTTAATTATTTCTTTTTAAAAAATATATATATATTTCTTTTTTCATTTATATCTTTTTCTTTCTAGAGTATCTATCTCTCTCTTATAGGTGTTTTTCTCTTTTATGCAAAGATCCCTAAGTCTTAGAAACCTTATTGAGATTGACCCCGAAATCGAAAGGACCTTTCATAGACGTAGGAGACTACAAAAAGAGAGGGAGAGGTTGATTCCCATTCCACTCATGGCGAATCTACCGGATACAAAACCACTGAAGGACTACGCAGCCCCAAATGCTAGGGGTTTGCGAACTGGGATTGCTAGGCCATAAATCGAAGCGGAGAACTACACTATACCGCCTATGCTAATTAGCATGATTAGGCAACATCAATTCGGAGGATTACCCTCGGAGGACCCGACCGATCATGTGGAGACATTCCTGGAGTTCACCGATGCAATTAGGATTCATGGTGCCCTGATTGATGCTATTCGCTTGAGGTTATTCTCCTCCTCTCTGACTGGAAAGGCAAAAGCTTGGTTGAAGCAAGTGCCCGCTAATATGTTGTCGACTTGGGACCAACTAGAGCAGGCATTCTTGGAGAAATTCTTCCCTCCATCCAAGACTGCTTACCTACGAACTCAGATCACCGGCATCTTCCAAAAGGACGGAGAGTGCTTATCCGAAGTTGGGATCGCTACAAAGGATTGCTAGAGTCTTGCCCACATCATGGACTCGAGAGGTATCTATTACTGCATACCTTCTACAACGGATTGGATTACTCTTCGAAGGTGTCACTTGACTCCGCAGCTGGTGGAGCCTTTATGAATAGACCGCTAACCAAAGCATTCAATATCATTGAAAACGTAGCCACCAACTACCACCAATGGGGTTCGGAAAGAGGTAATAACCCGAAAAAGATTTCGGGGGGTAAGTTTGAAATGAATAGCACTGATCTAATTATGTCTAAAATTGACTCACTGAGTAAACGCTTTGATAAGCTTGAAAAGGCTAATGTGAGTTCAATAGGTGCTACTAATGTTGTTTGTGAGATTTGTGGAATGCAGGGACATGACATAATGGGGTGCCCACATGGTATTGCTCCTGGATCCGGTGCTTCGGGGGAACAAGTGAACTCTTGTCACAACTTCTATGACACGAACCCGAAGTTGCCAAACTATGTTCTCCCAAATCCTTACAACCAAGGAAGGAAGAATAGCCCTTACCTCTCCTACGGGAACTACAACAACACGTTGAACCACAAATTCTAGGAAGGCCAAGGTAATAGGAAACCCGCATCGGTGTATCCTCAAGTACAAAAGTCTAAACTTGGATCTCTTTTGGAAAATTTTGTTGAAACTCAAACAAAACAAAATGAAGAGTTTAGGCAACAAGGTAGGGTAGTCAATGAGGCAATAAAAGAGTTAGCATCTAAGGTAGATAACTTAGTCATCCATAATAAGATGTTAGAAACCCAGATTACCCAACAAGCTAGTACATATACCAGAACTAAGGGTACATTCCCAGGACAACCCGAAGTTAATCCCAATGAGCACTGTAATGCTATATACTTAAGGGATGATAAGCTTGGGGTAGGGGAAAAGGAAGTGGAATGTGAGGAGGACATGAGTGAACATGAAGAGATAGAGCCAAAGTATGTCCCTCCACCACCTTACCAACCCCCAATACCTTTCCCACAAAGGTTGGTCAAGAAAAAGCAAGTAGAAATAGAAACTAAGATCTTAATTGAGGAGCGTGATGCCATGATAAAAACTAATATGCCTCCTAAACTAAAATATCCAGGAAGTTTCTCCATTGCTTGCTCAATTGGAGAATTAAAAATAGACCAAGCCTTATGTGACTTAGGGGCTAGTACGAATTTGATGCCGGTTACTATCTTTGAGAGGTTAGGAACCAAAGAATTGAGTCCATCCAAGTCCTATTTACAATTTACGGATGGATCAACTAAAACTCCTCTAGGCATACTAGAGAATGTTCCCATAAAGGTAGGGAAATTTTTCGTTCCTACCGATTTCATGGTGTTGGACATGAACGAGAATTCTAAATTTCATATCATTCTTGGAAGGCCATTCTTGGCCACAGCTGGAGCAATAATAGACGTAAAAAATGGTAAGCTTTCTTTGAATGTAGAGGAAGGTAGGGTGGATTTTGATTTGACTAACTCATATAACAACCCTCCTTTTGAGAGTCATGTGTGCAGGATTGAGATAATGCCTTCAGAGGTGAAGGAAGAGCTTAACATGGAAGCAACTCCGAAACTTTGCATGACAAATGATGCACCAAATAAAGATGAACCAGGAGTTGCTCAATATGTGGAGTTAAAACTTCCCTTGGAAGGAAGTAAGGCCATGAAACTCAGAGTGAAGAGAGCAAAGCGAAAGCGCAATTGGCCGTATGAACAAAATCGACTCTTTGAAGGACTTCCATGGAAGAGAGGTGTTCTTGCACTTCCAAGCCCAGCCGACCCCGGTTGATTGAAAGAAGTATGGTCAAGCTTAAGACTGTAAATAAGCGCTTCTTGGGAGGCAAACCAAGTTTCCTTTCCCTTTTCCATTTGTTTTTGAATTTTGTTTTTGAATAATTTGATGAGATTAAGAGAAAAAAAGGATCACTAGTTGATGGTTTTGCCAAGTATTTTCAGGTTATGAAAGCAGTAGGAGCAAAAAGGGCAAGGAAAAATAAAGTCAGAAGTCATCACGCCCAGGCCGTGACGGTGGTCACGGCCATGATTAGCTAACCAAAGAAGATCAGAAAGGATCACGGCCCAGCCATGATATCCATCACAGGCGTGATGAGAAGGACCCTGAAGATCAGAATGTATCACGGCCTAGCCGTGATGGAACTCACGGCCGTGACAGGCCATCTCCTATAGACCAGAATTGATCACGGCCTAGCCGTGATGAGCATCACGGCCGTGACATATTTTCCAGCATCTCTTTGACTGGCGTGTGAGACAGCACCCTCTACCACCTTGGTGAGTTGTTCCATTTTTCTCCTCTCTCCGACTTGATTATTTACATTGAGGACAATGTAAGTTTTTAAGCTTGGGGTAGGGTATTTTTGAAATTTTTTGCATTTTTGCATTTTTCATGTTGCATTCATATAGGCATAGTTTTGCATGATCACATGATTAGATTATCCCTTGCTTAGATTATGCATCCAATTGCGAGAACTTGGTGCCAAATAAATTAAGGCAGTGAATTTTTGAACCCAATTTTTGTATTATTGTGTTAAGGCTAAAAATAAAAATGCTTGAGATGATCTTTTGATAGTTGATAATTAGCATGTGGTTTCTTAGATTTGTGTTTCCCATTGATTTTAAACTACTAAATGTGAGATTTTTGAGCCTAAAAGGGGTACTCATTAAATCTACCCCATTCTTTGTGATTGAGTGTTTTATTCCTCTTAGATTGTATTCTCTAGAACTTGACTTGAAGCCGTTTTGAAACATAAAAATTTTTGAAAACATATTTGAAAATGACTGAGGCACTAGGTATTTTTCTGGCATTCTGAGCTTTTATTGATTAAATGCTACCCCTTAGTTGCCCAATTTTGAGCCTAAAAAAATAAAATACTTTTCTTGGTACCTTGATTTATTTTGATGAATAATGCTTGGTATGACACCTTTTAAAGTATTGCAAAAAGGGCAAAAATGTAGTTTGAAAAATAAAATTGTGGGATGAGAAAATCAGAAAAATATTTCTCTTGAATTGAAAATCCCCCCTTCTCCAAATAAATAAAATAAAATAAACAAAAAAATGGAGAAGGGGGTGAGAAAAAGAAAGTGAGAAATAAAAAAAAAAGTGAACTAAAGCCCAAAAAGGTATTTTAGAAGGTTGTCATACTTGCAATGTTTGATATTTTGTCTAGCCTTCTTGAATTTTCCTTTTCTTGATTTCCCCACCTAACAATTAATCCCATGGCCCCATTACAACCAAAATAAAAGACCTCTTGATTCTTATGTGTTTTCATTAATAAAGTAGAGATTTGGTTGATAGTCAAGCTTATGGTAGAATACCTTCCTTGAGGAAATTGAGCGAATTGTCACAAATCCTTAAACACTTGAGTGAGGTGAGAAGAGTGCCCGAATTAGTGAGAGATATGAATTTAGGGAACCTAAGCTTCTAATTGGACTTGAAATTGATTGTCTCTTGGGTACTTATTTGAATATGTCTGTCACTTGGATTAGTTACTCGGGTTCTTGGTTCACTATCCATGCTCTGATTGTTTATCTTGACTGGCCTTAGTGAATGTTTGAGGACAAGCAAAGTCTTAAGCTTGGGGTGGTTTGATGAGTGTGATTTCACCTCATATTTCATTGACATTTTGTATGTATTTTCATATAGTTTGGGCATTTCTAATTTGATTTTTGGTTAGTTTTTACCTTGGAACGGGTAAGGCGTTTTGTGGTGTTGTTGTACAGGAATTGATGATTAAAATGCTCAAGATTATCCATGATGGAGCTTGCACCAAGATGGAGCTTGAAAATCAAGAAAATGAGCCAAACATAGCCCATCACAGCCCAGTCGTGACAGCCATCACGACCATGATCCAGTAGAGCTGAAAAGAAAGAATGGAAAAGTCAGAACTGGTCACGGCCAGCCCGTGATGTCCATCACGGCCGTGACATGCCAGCTGAACCAGACCCTCACAGGCAGAACTGATCACGGCTAGGCCGTGATGGTGGTCACGGCCGTGACAGACCAACCAGTGAAGCAACCTCCAAGGCAGAATCCATCACGGCCAGCCATCACGGCCGTGACGCGCAATATATGGATCTTTAGAAACTGATTTGATCTGAATTTATGATTGATTGGGATTCAAGTTACCTAATCTATAAATAGAGCACTTAGGCTCGAAAATAGAGACTTGGAGAGACTTTTGGGCTGCTACCCTTAGGCAAAATTAGGATTTCTCTTCTTCTTCTTCTTCTCCTCTCTTAGGTTTTCATTCATGTTTTTGTTAATCAAGCTTGCTCTTACCATGGCAATGCTTGAGTAGTAGTTTTATTTCTAGGGATTGGGGCTATGCCCAAGATATGTTTTATGTTATGAATTGATGTTTTCCCTTTGTTAATTTCGATTTCGCTTTCGATTTGATTTTTATTGCATGAATTACTTGTGAATCCGGGGCGCACTTATTTGCATGTCATAGATACTCTAAGGAGGAACCTAGCGGTGAACTTAGGTATTGAATCTATAGGAATCAAACTTAGGACTTAAATCACGAGAGTTAGAAGCGGTCCTTCGAGGGTTCACGAATTGTCACAAAGCTTAAAGGGTTCAATCTAAATTCAATTACCACGATAGTAGGGGTTGGTTTAATTGGGCACGGCTTTTGTAACCCGAGAGGGAGCATTAACTTATTGAGGATAAATTCGCCTTCAAAGCAATTTTGATAATTAACAAGGGGTAGTCAATTTGGTAACATGAATAATCTTGTTGGTAACCCAATTCCTAGGAATCTCTTTAGATTTAAAAAACCCCAAATTGATTTATTTCCTCTTTTAATTGATTGCATTCTTAAATATATGATTTTCTAGTTAATTCTTATTTCAAAAATCAAATCTTTTCAAAATCCCTTTTTTATATAGTCCAGTTTAATTGGTTTAATAATTAGTTGTTATTTGAGATCATGGTCTCAATGGGATCGATCTTTTTATTACTTGGTAACGAATCCGGTACACTTGCCGGAATCCACACATCAATCATGTGTTTGAGTTTCTAACTATCCAGTGATCTTAAATCTATAAATCCTGGAAGTTTTGATAGATTGTTCCTATGATGGCTGAAAATATGAATAACTAAGCCTAGGATATTATGTTTCAACTTTCCAAGTATGATCATGGATTTAGAACTCTTAATACCTTGTGATTCTAAACCTAAGAGTTATTTTCAAACAAAGAATATTTTCCTCTTCATCCTATGATGGCCGAAACTTAGTGTTTAGGTGCTACGATGTGTGAGTTTTTATTTTTCCAAAATGATCACGGACTTAAGCTCCATAAGATATTTGGATGCTAAGTCTAAGAGATTGAAAAATTTAAGGATTTCTAACTTGTTATTCTATGTTATTAAAGCTAGGATGTATTACTTTCATTTTTTCCAAGATGATCATGGACTTGAGCTCCATAAGATATTTGGATGCTAAGTCTAAGATATTGGAATGTTTAAGTTTCAATTGTTTTCCAAGATGATCATGGATTTGAGCTCCATAAGATATTTGGATGCTAAGTCTAAGAGATTGGAATGTTTAAGTTTCCATTGTTTTCCAAAATGATCATGGACTTGAGCTCCATAAGATATTTGGATGCTAAGTCTAAGAGATTGGAAAGTTTAAGGATTTCTAACTTGTTTATTCTATGTTATTAAAGCTAGGATGTATTACTTTCATCTTTCCAAGATGATCATGGACTTGAGCTCCATAAGATATTTGGATGCTAAGTCTAAGAGATTGGAATGTTTAAGTTTCCATTGTTTTCCAAAATGATCATGGACTTGAGCTCCATAAGATATTTGGATGCTACGTCTAAGAGATTGGAAAGTTTAAAGATTTCTAACCTATAAATCCTATGAAGGCCGAACCTAGAAGGTTATGGACCTAGGATACTTTATTCTTATTTTTCCAAAATGATCATGGTTTTGAGCTCCTTAATACATATGGATGCTAAGCCTAAGAGATTGGAAAGTTTAGTGAATTCTAGCCTATTTTGCTAGCCTTGGCCGAATACCCTAAGTTTATAACTTAGTGGGATTTTAATTCAACTTTGTTAAGTGATCATTGTTTATGAACTCCTAACACTTAAGGATCATAAATCCATGAGTTGTATAATTTTTGGGAATCTCTAACCCTAAGAACTAATCTTGGCCGAACCTATACCTTGTGGTTTAGTGTTCTTGTTTGATTTTAACTTGTGATTTTGTGTTCATAACCTTAGACTTCCATTAAGGAGGAAACGAGGACGTTCGTGGTATACCTCTTCGAGCATCTAATCTCCTTACCTTCACAGAAGGTGGAGTTAGTACTTAGTGGTGTGACAACGAGGAGCTTCGAGTTCGGGAGTTCGGTGATAACCCAGGTGGGGGAAAGAACCAACCTATCGTCGGAATGGATAAGTAGTAGATTATATAATAATTGTGTAGGGCAACCTAAACCCTACTAGTAGTCGAGTAATCGACAAGACCAAAATCACATTGGAAGCCTTTTCTGAAAAGCCAATGGCTATTCGGGGATTGTAGGTTTATCGATATTAGGTTGATTTTATATTGTTGATGGTTGATTTGATTTTATTACCTTTATTGAATTGATTTTGTGCTATGTTTGTGATATGGGAATATTTTGATTGATATTGTGTTATGCATGATCTGCCTGGTTTGTATTATTATGCTTAGTGGTTTTTAAGCAAAGATATATACGTTGTCTAAGAGATGATTGTTTTGGGTGTGAGGATAATGATGATTTAGAAGTGCCTAACCTAGATGATGTATGTTAAAGAGGTGTTATGGCATAGAATATGTGTCAAGTTCTAATGGAAGGTTAAGGCACTAGGATGTTGTTAAAAGGTGTTGGTGAGATTCAAGTATAGGTGTTGTTGTCCCCAACCGTGTATTGGTAATATAATGCACAAGGACAAAAGTGTATTGGTAATATAATACACAAAGACAAAAGTGTATTAGTAATATGATAAGCAAAGACATCTGTGTATTGGTAATATAATACACCGTGTATTGGTAATATAATACAAGTAAAACACTTCTGTGTATTGGTAATATAATACACCGTGTATTGGTAATATAATACACGTAAAACATTTCTGTTTATTGGTAATATAATATACCGTGTATTGGTAATTTAATACACGTAAAACACTTCTGTGTATTGGTAATATAATACACGTAAAATCAAGAGTTCTCGCGAGACCACTTCCACCTTAGGAAATAGGTGTGCAACTATGGTGTCTTTGCGTAGCATGAGATTGGGGGTAGAGGATGATATATTAACTTGAGGGTGATCTGTTAGTTATATGCGTTGTTTGTCTGTGACAATTACTGTATGATTTATTATGACTATTTTCCGCTTTTTGATGATAAAACTGTTTCTTATTCCCTATGTTTTTGTATTTTTGTGGGTTACTTTGGTTTACGTTAGAAGACCCGATGGAGGGTTATGTTGATGAGGAGCTGGACGGAACTCTGTATGAAATGGAGATTGCTGAGGAGTTGGATGGAACTCCTTACGAACCCGACGCTGGGGGTCGAGCTGTGATCCATGGCGATTAGAGTATAGACATTATGGCCAGTGTGTCTAAGGAGCATTTTTATATTTTCGCTAAGTATGTATATTATTAAGTTTATGCCTGTGAGGGATCCTACTGAGAGGATACCCTCAACAGTGTTTTGGTATTGTAATGAACAACTAAGTGTGTATTTACATATGTTAAAGTTATTGTGTTTTAAATTTGTAGAAGTTATATGATAATTGAATAAGTTTTTAATTTTTACGTATTTTCACGCTAAGCACGAGATTAAGAATTGATTTAAGAAGGTGATTAATCTAATAAAACACCGGGGCACAACGGGGTGTCTCATTTTGGTATCAGAGTAGTTTGGTTCTAAAACGGACTGTGGGTTATGTCCGATCAGAATCAAGGACTGCGAGTTTTAGGATGTTGTTACTGGTCGTGTCTAGTTGAATCCACATCGGATGTTGACTATGTTTAGAAGTTGGGTAGTGTGTCAGAATCTGATGTGAGAGGTTAATATTAGTCTGGCATATGGTATTTATATACTTGCCTATGTAGTATTATATGTCATACTAATAAGAGCGGATGATTTCTTTTAACAGAATCATGGCTCGCGGAAGAGGACATCTAACTAACAGTGGTGACGAAACTCCAGAAAGGATTATTGGAGCTGTCAATGGTAATGCCGACAATACTGAGAATGGAGGAGTATCATCTTCGACTCCAAGTGCAATGGAAACCCTAGCTGCTGCTATGCTACTGCAAACCCAGCAGAATGCTGAGATGCTGCAGATGAACAAAGAACAGCTAAAGATTAAGAATCAGAGAAGGGCGATAGCAGCTGAAGATGCCGAATTGACTAATTTTATGAACAGAAAACCACCTTAATTCCGAGGAGAGTATGACCCAGAGAAAGCAGAATGGTGGATACAAGAGATAGAAAAGATATTTGCTACTATGCATTGAAGTGAGGAGAAGAAAGTGCCCTATGCTGCCATAATGTTAACCGAAGGAGCAGAATTCTGGTGGAAGGGAAAGAAAAGACTGTTGGAAGCTGAGGATAGGAACATTAACTGGAAGTTATTCACTGATTGCTTTTTCGAAAAATATTTTTTGCATCTAGTTCGATGCGAGAAGGAAAAGGAATTCACAAACCTCAAACAAGGCAACATGTCTGTTGGTGAGTATGCATCACGTTTTGAAGCTTTGATCAAGTTTTCGGAATTCTATCAGCGGTTTCCAACTGAGGACTGGCAATGTAGAAGATTTGAGGAAGGACTCAGAGATGAGTTGCAGAGGGCTGTAGTGTCTCTTGACATACAGTATTTCCTAGAACTAGTCGAGAGATGCAGTGCCATTGAAAGTATAGACCTAAGGATGGCCAATGAACAGAAACAACTGAGGAGTGGAGGTCCTAACCGATCAAGTTTTCAGAGGCACAAAGAAAGTGGTTCTCAGTGGAGACAGAGACCATATGCTCGACCCGGGCAAACACCGACACCAGCACCAGTGCCTAGAACGGGTCAGCAACCACAAGACTTAGTTTGCTTCAGATGTGGAGGATCTCATTATGCTAGAGACTGTACAAATAGGCCTAGCTGTTTCAACTGTGGGAAACCAGGTCATGTGGCACGAGATTGCAGACAAAGGGTTATGCAATAACCGACAGCTGCCGGAAGAGGAACTGGAGACAATAGAGGTGGAGTTGGAAGAGGAGTCCAAACAGCAAGACCACAAGTGGCCAAACCTCAAGCCACTGGAAGAGTGTTTACCGTGAGGGGAGCTGAATCCTCTCAATCTGTTGATCTTATACAAGGTATGTGTTTGATAGCTGGTAGACTCTCGTATGTGTTGTTTGACTCAGGCGCTACACATTCTTTTATTTCGCATGAGTGTGTGGATCATTTGAACTTAACTGTTTCGAAATTACCTTATACCCTCACAGTGTCTACTCCAACCAGTAATCCTTTGACTACTATGTTTGTTTGTTTACAGTGTCCTATCGTTGTTGAGAATAGGACATTCATTGTAGATCTTATCTGTTTGCCTATGCAATAGATAGATGTTATTCTTGGCATGGATTGACTTTCGGCTAACCAGGTAGTGCTAGATTGTTCTAGCAAGACTTTATCATTTCCTTAACCTTTTAGTGTAGCATCTACCAATGAAGGAGTTTCTACGATGAGTGACAACTCTCAACAGTTTGTGATGCTTTTCGCAGTGGAGGCTAATGAGACTCCCAGCATAGATTCCATGCCTATTGTGAGAGAGTTTCCTGAAGTTCTCCCTCCAGACGTTCCAGGTTTGCCACCGGAAAGAGAAATGGAATTCACTATAGATCTCATACTAGGGACAGGGCCTATATCTATAGCTCCTTATCGGATGTCACTGGTTGAGTTGGCAGAGTTGAAGGAACAATTGGATGACATGTAGGAAAAGAGTTTATCAGACCGAGTGTTTCAACGTGGGGAGCACCAGTTTTATTTGTTAAGAAGAAGGATGGAAGTGAGAGATTGTGCACGGATTACAGGCAGTTGAATAAGGTGACGATTAAGAATAAGTATCTGTTGCCTAGGATAAATGATTTGATGGATCAGTTGAAAGTAGCAGTAGTGTTCTCTAAGATTGATTTAAGATCTGGGTACCATCAGATCAGAGTAAGAAAGGAAGATATACCCAAGACGGCTTTTAGGACGAGATACGGGCACTATGAGTATTTAGTTATGCCTTTTGGTGTAACTAATGCGCCAATCGTGTTCATGGATTATATGAACAGAATTTTCAGACCGTTCCTCGATAAGTTTGTTGTTGTGTTCATTGACGATATTCTTATTTATTCTCGTACGCGGGAAGAGCATGAGGAACATTTGAGATTGGTGTTGCGAGCTTTGAAGGATAGGCAGCTTTATGCCAAACTTTCCAAGTGTGGGTTTTGACTAGAAGAAGTACAATTCCTAGGTCATGTGATTAATAAAGAAGGAATAGCCGTAGATCCAGCTAAGGTTGAGTTAGTTCTTAAGTGGGAACGGCCTAAGTCAGTAAGTGAAGTACTGAGTTTCCTAGGACTAGCTGGATATTATCGGAGGTTCATAGAGGGATTCTCGAAGATTGTGTTGCCTATGATGCAGTTAACGAGGAAAAATATAGCTTTTGTATGGACGGACAAGTGTGAACAAAGTTTTCAAAAGCTGAAGGACAGGTTGACTACATCACCTGTGTTGATCTTACCAGATCCACTAGGACAATTTGACGTATATTGTGATGCGTCATACCAAGGTTTAGGTTGTGTCCTGATGCAAGAGGGAAGAGTCGTGGCTTATGCTTCCCGACAGTTGAGAATTCATGAGAGAAATTATCCGACTCATGATTTGGAGTTAGTAGCAATAGTGTTCGCATTAAAGATATGGCGACACTTTTTGTATGGAGCAAAGTTTAATGTCTTCAGTGACCACAAAAGCCTGAAGTATCTATTCGATCAAAAAGAATTGAATATGAGACAGCGAAGATGGATGGAGTTTATCTAAGATTATGATTTTGAATTACTGTACCATCCTGGGAAGGCCAATGTGGTAGCGGATGCTTTAAGCAGGAAATCCTTGCACGTGTCTGCGATGATGGTTAAGGAGTTAGAATTGCTTGAACAGTTCAGGGATTTGAACTTAGGAATGGAATTGGTTGAGAATAAGATTTGCTTAAGTATGATCACTATTATTAGTGATTTTATGAAGATCTTAAAGATAAACAAGTTCAGGTTCTAAACCTCCAGGAAGTAAGTAGAGGAATCAATGAAGGTAAAATTTCTGAGTTTAATAGAGGAATGGATGTTGTGTTAAGGTTTAGAGATAGAATATATGTGCCAAAGGATGCAGAACTTAGGAAGATGATTTTAGAGGAAGCACATAAAAGTAAGTTGAGTTTCCATCCTGAATCCACAAAAATGTATCAGGATTTGAAGAAAATGTTTGGGTGGACAAGGATGAAGAAAGAAGTAGCGGAGTATGTTTTATCTTGTCTGGTGTGTCAGAAAGCTAAGATTGAACATCAGAAGCCAGCAGGATTACTACAATCTTTAGATATCCCAGAGTGGAAATGGGATAGTATAGCTATGGATTTTGTGGTCGGATTACCACGAACTCCTAAGAAGCATGATACGATTTGGGTTATCATTGATAGGTTGATGAAGTGTGCTCACTTCTTATCTATTGCTGAAAGTTATAATTTGGAAAGGTTGACTCGGATTTACATCAAAGAAATTGTTAGATTTCATGGTGTGCCATCGAGCATTGCCTCAGACCGAGATCCTAGATTTACATCTAGATTTTGGAGACAATTACAAAATGCCTTGGGAACAAAGTTGAGGATGAGTTCTGCTTATCATCCCCAAAGTGATGGACAGTCAGAAAGGACAATTCAATCATTGGAGGATCTATTGAGAGCTTGTGTGTTGGAGCACACTGGCAGTTGGGATGAGTTCTTACCATTGATTGAATTTACTTATAACAATAGTTTCCATAGTAATATCGGAATGGCACCATACGAGGCTTTGTATGGCAGAAAGTGAAGGACCCCGTTGTGTTGGTATGAGACTGGTGAGAACCAAGTTTTGGGTCCAGATGTGGTGCAACAAACTACGGAGCAAGTCAGGAAGATATGGGAAAAGATGAAGGAAGCATAGGATAGGCAAAAGAGCTACAGTGACAAGAGGAGGAGACCATTAGAATTCCAGGAAGGCGATCATGTGTTTTTGAGAGTTACTCGGAAAACTTGAATTGGCAGAGCTATCAAATCCAGAAAACTTACTCCTCGATTCATTGAACCCTTTAAGATTCTTCGACGAATTGGTCTAGTAGCTTACCAAATTGCCTTACCACCCAATCTTTCCAACCTTAATGATGTCTTTCATGTTTCTCAGTTGAGAAAGTATTATCCAAATCCTTCACATGTCATTGAGTTTGAGTCTATACAACTGCGAGAGAATCTAGAGCATGAGGCTTTACCTGTAAGGATCACAGATAGACGAATTAAGGAGCTTCGCGGTAAACAAATTCCTTTGGTTAAGGTCGTATGAGATGAAACTACAGGAGATGCTACTTGGGAACGCGAAAAGGATATGTAACAACAATATCCACATCTTTTCTAAGGTACGTAAATTCCGAGGACGTAATTTTCTTTTAAGAGGGGTAGTAATGTAACAGCCTGATTTTAATGATGTTGTTCAACCGGTTAAAATATAATTAAATTATATTTTAAATTTGAGAGTTAGAAAGTGTTTTTGATTAAAATAAAATCATAGTCATAGTCTACTTTATGGTAGAGGGTTACGGTAAAATTTTCGATTGAAAATTCAGACGAAAGTCGGTCTACGTTTTCACTGCTGGTACAAGTTTACTGTGCAGAAAACCTAATTTTGACCCGTGAACGAGATAGTTAGTGTTTTTATTATGTTTCCTTCAACTTTGGTTATTTTAAAAATTTTCGCACAAAAATAAAATATAATATTTTATTCGGGCGAAAACGTCGGAAGAATTTGTTGGGAATTTGCGTATAAAAAAAAATAACGCAACAAAAAAAATTCCCATCGAAGGACCCTTGCGAATGGTCACGATTCATGGTTAGAAGATTTACCTCTTGAAGCGATGACAGTTGATTAAAAATCGTCTATCACGAACACCGCATGAACGATGTCTCTAAGGTATCCACACGAGCAGATTCCGTGAACGTCCAACGTCACGAACCCGAAGCGTCTTTGTTTCACAGTGCTAGCTTCGAAAACTGAGACCTACTGCTCACTATCACTCTCTATGTGCGGCTAGGGTAAAACAAAAACCGTGTAGGCACAATAGCTTAAGTGGTCTACTTATAGCAGCACCTCCTTAAGTGAGTTAGTGGGCAGCGTTTGACCTAAGCCCCGTGTACTATGCGCTAGGCCCAATAGAAAAGTCCCACTCTCCTTTTAATGCTTCTTTTAATCCGCTATTATGTGTGTGACCCTATAGGTTCCCAAAACGTTAGTAGTAATATTAAATCCCATTTAATATTAAAAACAATGAGCGGTATCTAGCAATACATCACTGCTACCTAAGTAGTGAGAAAGTCAGTGATTTGACGAAACCTTTCTGTGACAAATATTCATGTGCATTATTATCCCTTTGTCCATATATCTATATTGAACACAAGACATGGAATGTGTCACCCTTGTATGGTTCAATATCATGTTCCCTGATACCCGAGTAGACTTAACAACAAATGAGGTCAATATCTCATATTGACTCATTTCAGCACGGCCATGCATTTTACAGTCTCACTCTATCAGGGGGCCCACAGATATTACTCCTGTTATGTAGGAGGGACAAATTCCATCTAGGTCACACACATCCCTCTGCATGGCTCGTGGTATGCCCAATGTCCTTCTTTATAATCATCCTAATACAGATGACGTTTGACGATATTAAAGCACACGACTCCTCTTGTAGGGATCGTAGCGATTTCAGGTCGAAGGATTGCATACACCATTGTCACTATGAGAACTACTTATGACACTCACACAACGCTCCATGTAGTGTTCTCATGGTGGGTCAATCCAGTACATCATTACTCTAATGTGTACCTATGTGGCGACTCGATATCTCATATCCATGACCCGTGAGATATGGTCATCAGTCTGCACACATAATAGTCTCAATGTATTATTATTGTCCTTATTAATAAAATACTTGACTACGGATATTTAAGAATAGGATTTAATTGTTCAATAGTGTCTCACGATCAAGTCATATACTTGATATTCTATTAAACTGAAATTTCTATTCTAAGGGCTTTATTATGTTTCAACAAGTAACACAATAAACTGGAATGCCTCATATATATATATATATATATATATATAATAGCAAGATACAAATGTAAGTCTAAGAAATACACTGGCCCCTAGGGCTTACACCAACAGAATTACGATCGGAAATGCAACCGGGTACGAAATGGAGCAGAATAGGAGACATAAAAGGCTTGAGGTGAGATGAGGGAGTGAGGTGACTCACTAGAGGTATGGCCTAAGCTACCTCCTAAAAAGTGGTCATGATGGACTTTTTGAAATATATCATATTATATTCTAAAACCTATTTTTCTCTTTCCTCTTCAAGCAAACAAGGCACAAGGTAAAAACTTGCTCTCCAAGCTCATTCCTCTCTCCTCAATTTCGTGCCACTCTCTCCCCTCTCTATATATACCCCTTTCATTTTCACTTCATCATCTTCCTCCTTCAACCTCCATTAAACCTTCATCTTCTTCTTTTTTCTAAAAGTTCAAGATCTTAAAGCTTTAGTTTTTATTCATGTTTTCTACTTAAGTTCTTCATTAAAGTTCTTCCTTATACTAAGGGTAATGCTCTCATATGAATCTTTTTGCAAGTTTCATCTTTTATTTCTTAGTTTACTTTATGTGTTCTTTATATGCTTTAAACTTCTAAAATGGTAGAAAACTCCTTTTGAGTTGAAACCATTTTCTATAGTCTTGTATTAACTTATATTTTCACATACTAAGAGGTTGTGTAAAACAAAAATCTCTACCTATTTCTTCCAATGAAGGCAGAATGCTTGCATTTGTGACCTAGGAAGTTTTTGTTTCAACTTTTGGAATATGATCATGTGTTTGAGTTTCTAACTATCCATTGTTCTTAAATCTATAAATCTTGGAAGTTTTGATAGCTTGTTCCTATGATGGCTGAAAATATGAATAAGTATGCTTAGGATACTATGTTTCAACTTTCCAAGTATGATCATGGATTTAGAACTCTTAATACCTTGTGATTCTAAACCTAAGAGTTATTGTTAAACAAAGAATATTTTCCTCATCATCCTATGATGGCCGAAACTTAGTGTTTAGGTGCTAGGATGTGTGAGTTTTTATTTTTCCAAAATGATCATGGACTTAAGCTCCATAAGATATTTGGATGCTAAGTCTAAGATATTGGAAAGTTTATGAATTTCTAACTTGTTTATTTTATGTTATTAAAGCTAGGATGTATTACTTTCATTTTTTCCAAGATGATCATGGACTTGAGCTCCATAAGATATTTGGATGCTAAGTCTAAGAGATTGGAATGTTTAAGTTTCCATTATTTTCCAATATGATCATGGATTTGAGCTCCATAAGATATTTGGATGCTAAGTTTAAGAGATTGGAATGTTTAAGTTTCCATTGTTTTCCAAAATGATCATGGACTTGAGCTCCATAAGATATTTGGATGCTAAGTCTAAGAGATTGGAAAGTTTAAGAATTTCTAACTTGTTTATTCTATGTTATTAAAGCTAGGATGTATTACTTTCATTTTTCCAAGATGATCATGGACTTGATCTCCATAAGATATTTGGATGCTAAGTCTAAGAGATTGGAATGTTTAAGTTTCCATTGTTTTCCAAAATGATCATGGACTTGAGCTCCATAAGATATTTGGATGCTACGTCTAAGAGATTGGAAAGTTTAAAGATTTCTAACCTATAAATCCTATGAAGGCCGAACCTAGAAGATTATGGACCTAGGATACTTTGTTCTTATTTTTCCAAAATGATCATGGTTTTGAGCTCCTTAATACATATGGATGCTAAACCTAAGAGATTGGAAAGTTTAGTGAATGCTAGCCTATTTTGCTAGCCTTGACCGAATACCTTAAGTTTATAACTTAGTGGGATTTTAATTCAACTTTGTTAAGTTATCATTGTTTATGAACTCCTAACACTTAAGGGTCATAAATCTCTGAGTTGTATAATTTTTGGGAATCTCTAACCCTAAGAACTAGTCTTGGCCGAACCTAGACCTTGTGGTTTAGTGTTCTTGTTTGATTTTAACTTGTGATTTTGTGTTCATAACCTTAGACTTCCATCGCGGAGGAAACGAGGACGTTCGTGGTATACCTCTTCGAGCATCTAATCTCCTTACCTTCACAGAAGGTGGAGTTAGTACTTAGTGGTGTGACAACGAGGAGCTTCAAGTTCGGGAGTCCGGTGATAACCCAGGTGGGGGAAAGAACCAACCTATCGTCGGAATGGATAAGTAGTAGATTATATAATAATTGTGTAGGGCGACCTAAACCCTACTAGTAGTCGAGTAATCGACAAGATCAAAATCACATTGGAAACCTTTTCTGAAAAACCAATGGCGATTCGAGGATTGTAGGTTTATCGATATTAGGTTAATTTTATATTAGTGATGGTTGATTTGATTTTATTACCTTTATTGAATTGATTTTGTGCTATGTTTGTGATATGAGAATATTTTGATTGATATTGTGTTATGCATGATCTGTCTGGTTTGTATTATTATGCTTAGTGATTTTTAAGCAAAGATATATATGTTGTCTAAGAGATGATTGTTTTGGGTGTGAGGATAATGATGATTTAGAAGTGCCTAACCTAGATGATATATGTTAAAGAGGTGTTATGGCATAGAATATGTGTCAAGTTCTAATGGAAGGTTAAGGCACTAGGATGTTGTTAAAACGGGTTGGTGAGATTCAAGTATAGGTGTTGTTGTCCACAACCGTGTATTGGTAATATAATGCACAAGGACAAAAGTGTATTGATAATATAATACACAAAGACAAAAGTGTTTTGGTAATATAATACGCAAGGACATCTGTGTATTGGTAATATAATACACCGTGTATTGGTAATATAATACACGTAAAACACTTTTGTGTATTGGTAATATAATACACCGTGTATTGGTAATATAATACACGTAAAACACTTTTGTGTATTGGTAATATAATACACCGTGTATTGGTAATATAATACACGTAAAATCAAGAGTTCTCGCGAGACCACTTCCACCTTAGGAAATAGGTGTAAAACTATGATGTCTTTGAGTAGCATGAGATTGGGGGTAGAGGATGATATATTAACTTGAGGGTGATCTGTTAATTATGTACGTTGTTTGGCTGTGACAATTACTGTATGATTTACTATGACTCTTTTCCGCTTTTTGATGATAGAACTGTTTCTTATTCCCTATGTTTTTGTATTTTTGTGGGTTACTTTGGTTTACGTTAGAAGACCCGATGGAGGGTTATGTTGCTGAGGAGCTGGACGGAACTCTGTATGAAATGGAGATTGCTGAGGAGTTGGATGGAACTCCTTACGAACCCGATGCTGGGGGTCGAGCTGTGATCCATGGCAATTAGAGTATAGACCTTATGGCCAGTGTGTCTAAGGAGCATTTTTATATTTCCGCTAAGTATGTCTGTTATTAAGTTTATGCCTGTGAAGGATCCTACTGAGAGGATACCCTCAACAGTGTTTTAGTATTGTAATGAACAACTAAGTGTGTATTTACATATGTTAAAGTTATTGTGTTTTAAATTTGTAGAAGTTATATGATAATTAAATAAGTTTTTAATTTTTACGTATTTTCACGATAAGCACGAGATTAAGAATTGATTTAAGAAGGTAATTAATCTAATAAAATACTGGGGCACAACGGGGTGTCTCAATCGTAACCCTTGACATTGCGACATACAGTTGTCCATGTGAAAAAATCTCTACTATAGAAAATGGGCTTTAATAGCACTTTTTTTTTTTTGCCTTAAGTAGCACTTACAAGCGCTATTTATTCACCCGCTACTGAAGGTGAAAGAAATAGACAGCGCTTAAAAAAGCACTATTGAAAATGGGAACATGTAGCACTTCCTTGAGAAAGTGCCGTCTAAAGTTAGAAATAGACAGCGCTTCCTTAGGAAAGCGCTATCTATTGTATACTTTAGACAGCGTTTTCTCAAGGAAGCGTTGTCTAAAGAATACAATAGATAACACTTTCTTAAGAAAACACTGCCTATTTTTAATTTTAGAAAGCGTTTCTTCAAGGAAGCGCTACCTATTCCCCATTTTTTAATATTATTATTCCCTTTGTTTATAGCTGAACCATTCCACTGCAGTTAGCAAAACTCAACAAAACCATGCATATTCATATATAGTGTACAAAGTTTAGATATAATATTGGTAAGTATAAACCAAACATCAAAACCATATAATCAACTAATATACTTTCTACAATTCACGTTAACACCTACGCATAACCAATTCTAATATTTAAGTCCATATACCGAAAAGTAGCTAACCTACACTAGATAATAACTATAGCTAACTATAACTAAGACATACAATAATATAACTACACTAGATAGATAATAATATCTCTTGAAGTGCAAAACTGCAGTCATTCAGCAGAGAGTAAATCTATCAGAGTTTTAAGATGTAGCCTCCACTAGCCAAGAACTCATGAACTTCTCCATATATATACTTCAATTGAACTGCATCTTGGTTCTTTTTCTGCCCAAGTGCCACCCTTTTCTTACCCTTTTCTTCATAAAAAAACTTGTGCTCCATTGCCTTTTCAAATTGGTTGGATGCAGCCTGAATATTAGACATATGTATTAATGCCAAATAAGTATTATGATGATTAAGAATTAAAATCACATAAATCACAATTTATATCAGACAGAACTTAAAAACCAATATTAAGGAGTACAGGTTACAACAACATTCTTCTTTCTGTCAAGCATCAACGCCTCATTGTGCTCTTCCTGGTAGAAAAGGACATACAAATAAAGTCAGCAATTAAAGTAAAACCATACTGCACACCATACTTGTGAAGACGCTTAACATCTAGAGAGAGACAGAGACAATCATATTCCTCCATATTTGTACTTGGATACCTTGTCAAATAGACTAAATTGCACCCAAGAGGTAAGTTTCCAAGAATCACAAGAGTTTGAGCCCCCAGATCAATCAAATTCCAAAAGCAATAAAACTCAACAATAAAAGGTCTTACATATAACTATCATTATCGAATGTACATTTGATATATAAATCACACAAGATTAACAAATTTGATACCAGACATATACCAAAAACTTTACAGCTCAATTAAAAAAATGAACAAATTAATACATCAATAAATAGTCATCCTACCAGGAAATCACCAAGTCGAAGCATTGAAAATGACTTGTAGCATCAGATGTGGGGAACAAAAGCTGCAAACAATCGGAATGATAATAATAGGAAAAAAATTATTAAATTAAAATTCACAAGATGAGAAAACAGATATTACCATTAAATTTAGCTAAGATATAACTTTGTTAGTGTATATGTATATTTTAGCTAAGATGAATCTCTATATGTATATTTTCTATTCACTCTAAGAACCATGTAACTTGGGGAAAAAAATTGTAAATGAAATACTATGAAGTATAACTCACCTCTAAAGGACACAAGTCTTTGACAATAGGTGCTCCTGGATTTAGTTCAGAATTCACAACCAAATGTGCAAATCAAGCTCAACTCACAAAGTCTCTAGCTCTCTGTTACAGCAGCAAATGCAGAAATTCAAGGGATATAAGGTTCAAACTTTAACAAGTTAGAACAAGTATAACAATCTAGACATCCATAAGTGTTACATCAAAGCAACCATCACACAAGAGGGGGGGTGAATTGGGTGATAATAGAAATTTAAAACTTTTACTAAACAACAAAACATAAATCATAGTTTTTCAAATAAAGAGAGTGTAGATGGATAAAAGAAGATAATTTAAAAACCATCTAACAAAACTAATAACATATTTTTAACCAGTTTGGAAATAAGGAAGATAAAGCATTTCACTTGTCTAATGGACAATATTGACTTGTCTGACTATCTTAGACTAAACATTAACCGGTTAGACAACATCTAGAGGATAAAAAACATTTGAAAATAGCTTAGAACATAAAGCTTAAAATCAGTTAGAAAACTTTGTTGAAAATACATAAAACAACAAAGATAAGGAGATAAGGGTAGAGAGAAAATAAACAACAAGATTTATCCTGGTTCACTCATATAAACGATAAGCTACATCCAGTCCCCAGCAGTAGCTGGGTTTTTCTCCACTATCACATCAGAAAATTACAATGAGTAGTCTTTGCACACCTGGCCTCTCCAAGCTCATTGAGTATTGTTCTTAACCAGCCTCTCCAGACTGTTGCAAGTATTATTTGCACACCTAGCCTCTCAAGGCTCAACGAGTATTATTCTTAATCAACCTCTCCAGGCTGTTGCAAGTATTATTTTCACCTAGCCTCTCCAGGCTCACTGGATTTTGATGATGGTTACATAGAGAAAATCTCACAACACTCATGGAGTGATTTTATAATGAAGTACAGAGATGAGTTCTTCCTACACTCACAAGAGTGGATATATTTTTAAGTACTTCAGAACTGATAAAAGAAATCTCTCATAACACTCACTTGAGTGAATATAGAATGTTTACATAGAGGATGATTTCTGTTGAGATGAAGGTGGCGATCCTCTCATTTTTCATCAAGTGTAGCAGAAGTAGTAGCTCCAGCAACTCTCTCTCATCTTCATCTTCAATGACTTCTGTATTTATGGTCTTCAAGCATTTAGGATCCGTTAGAGACATTCCCTCAGATATTGGCTTCAAGCAGAACTTCATTAAATGCAATAGAGTCGTTCTGGGCAGCCATTAATGCAATAGGAATGTTGGTTGTACTCTAACATGAAGGATCATGGCTTTATGCACCGTGATACAACCATATCAGATTTGTGCAGAGAGCTTTTTGTACTTTGCTGAGTACACTTCTCTTTTCATGTAAGGACCAGAGGTACTAGGGAATAAAGCATGTTGGAAGCATTCTTTAACTGGTCTTTGGTTCTGATTATCCAAGGTTGCTTGAGAGAGTAACTTCTGACTTTTCTTGATAATCGTGAAACTGAGTAGGAGAGAAGGCTTCAAGTCTCTTTCTGGTTCTTGAAATACGATTCTGATAATCCTTATAGAATTCGCGTTCATAAGATAAGTGCTTCTATCTTGAAAATAACCACGTCTATCTAGCCATTTGAGTTTTCATTTGGGCTAGTAGACGAGCTCTATATTAAGGACTCAGCAAGTCCAAAGACTAGTGTGGACGAGCGCTTCTGTCACCTTTAGTGGACGAGCACTTCTATTACTCTAGTGGAAGAGAGCCTCTGTTACTCTAATGGACGAGAGCCTCTGTTACTCTAGTGGACGAGCTCCATATGCCACGTCATTGGACGGATACTCCTTTAACTGGTTGATCGTAACCTAGTAGACGAGCTCCATATGCCACGTCATTGGACGGATACTCTCATTAAGGTTTTAGCAAGTCCAAAGAACGTAATCCTAGTAGACGAGCTCCATATACCACGTCATTGGACGAGCGCTTCTGTTACCTTAATGGACAAGCTCCACATGCCACGTCATTGGACGAGTGCTTCTGGTACCTTAATGGACGAGCGCTTTTATTACTCCAGTGGACGAGCACTTGTGTCACTTTAGTAGACGCTGGCTTTCATCACTTTAGTGGACGCTGGCTTTCACTTTAATGGACGCAAGTTTCTATCTCTTACGTTTTGGACGTGCGCTTCAATCACTACAGTGTTGGACATTTGTTTTAATCACTACAGTGTTGGACGTGAGCTTCAATCACTGCAGTGTTGGATGTGAGCTTCTATCACTACACTGTTGGACGGATGATTCTCTTATTTAATCTGCACACTCGATAGACAGGTTAGCAATCAATATGAAGGTTAATTAAATCATTAACCAATGTTTAGTTCTCATCAAAACTTAGGGAAATGCACATCAGACATTTTAGAGACTTAACAATAACTTTTAGTTCCATGTGAGGTATCCATTCATCAATTTAAAAGTCAGATTTCAGATTAAAAAACATTAACATCTTCTGTTTTAAAAAAGGCTAGGATACTCTCAAACACATGAAATGGTATGCAACACTATACAAGATGCTTCACAAACCCACCAAAAAAAAAAAAAAGCCTGTGCAATTCACATAAATACATGGACCCTTTCTTTGATGGTGCCACATACTCACATGTATGAGGTTTAGCATCCATATCCTTGCATATATGCAATAAAGCAAGCCAAGTATTTAAAACTATGAACAATCATAAAGCAAGTCAAATAGGCTATAGAAATATTTATGAATTTTTATTAAACCATAATAAGTTGGTTATGTGAGTTATGTTTAGAGTTTAATCACGAAGCTAGTTAGAGAAATATTAATGTCGAATGCCTCATTGAAAAGTTCTCTTCATGTTCAACATCATCCAAATAGTCATTCAGATAGTCATGTATTAATAAATTTTAAGAAGTGGACTAGATTTTAGTTTTGACACTATACTCTTGTAGACTTCTATCTAAATAACTAATAAGTACTACTGTATTAGAAAAAAAGAGGATGTTGTTGGAACTTTTTGATGCCAAATAATAGAAAGTAGTAGTGCCCTGCAAATATGAAAACAGATAATCAAGTTAACTAGCTTTCAATTATACTCACTTTCTCACATAAATAGAAGAAAATAAAAACACTCAAATTGTAACATCAATTTCAGCAGTAATGTATTGATTTGCCTAAAATAAAAACAGAGTCCGTAGAGAATACTAATTGAACCTAGCAAAGCTTATCCTACTTAGTGCACCCAGCGAAGCCTAACATAAACAATAGAGATACAAGTCTCAAGATTTTAACAGAGAATAAAATCATTTAACTTCTTCAACCTGTGATAGTGCTATAACACTTGTTGCCAAATGGTTTATCCTGCATCTCTCAACTACAGAGATATCCATTGGTGTCTGTAAGGAACATAACTGAACTAGAAACTGAACAAATTACATAGAAAGCAAATACGACATAATGTGTTACTCTGGTTTTTTTTTTTTATCAAACAATTAGTGTGCAAAGTTGAAACACACATAAACTATTAAGAACACCACAAACAAACGAACCTGATACATTTTTCTGACACATAGTGCTCAATGTCATCGTAACAGATTTTAAGCCCAAAGCGTTGAGAAAAAGTTCGATCATGTTCTTCTTCCATGGAGTTTGTTATCGAATTAACAGATTCTTCTCCCGATTATCATCATCATCATGCAGAGGAACTGCAAAGCCTAGCTTATACATTTGATTTCAATTTCTTATTCTTATACAATCTCCTGCTATAGGGATGTGAGGCGATTGAACTAGCAAAAGAACCAAAAATTTCAACAAAATCATAAAAAAGTTATAGGTATTCTAAGTTCATTAAATCAAATATAGTGATTCAGGTTCATTTAACATAATATAGTAACTAAATGATTATAGGTCAAAGTTCAACTATAACTAGTTCATGAATCAAGATTACCAATTAACTAATGAGAAAATGTAAAGGGCATTAATTGAAAAGAAGTTATAATATTAGGCTGGAGATCTTTTCCTGCATATTACGAGCAAGCCAAGAGAATTCAATATCTTGTCCAAATGCTTTATACTTCAAGGACCATCTTGACAGGTCACGTTTGTCCGGCAATATCTGTAAAATGGATCCAATATTTGTAATCGAAAGAAATAAAAAAATAGTTTCGTTTTTAGTTTTTTTTTTCATTAAATGGTTATTTAAATGAAAAATTGCAAGGTCTCAATGCTCCTGTTGGAACATTTGGAATTTTGGATCCAAAACATGAATAGCTTGATGCAATGATGGTGATCCTAATGGTACCTCCTCCCTTAGCAACAAGGCAGGGGATCATAGATTTCAAATAAATAAGCTAAATGCTTGATTTTGCAAAGGAAAACAAGCAAAAGCTATATGATCTGTTACATTTAGCAGACAAAAAATTCTGATTACAACAAACTCTTACCGCTAATTCTTCTATGATGTAAAGAGGTTTATGCAGCCATGCTGTAAGTAATGTACACAACCAATTATTGGTTAACTTGAACTGAGACATTTCCCCACCAATCTAATTAATCTAACTGATGAGTGTGATTTCACCTCATAATTCTATGACATTTTACATGCATTCTCATATAGTTTAGGCTTATTTTATTTGATTGTTTGTTAGTTTTTACCTTGGAACGAGTAAGGTGGTTTTGTGGTGCTTGTGTGCAGGAATCGAAGATTAAATTTCTCAGGATCAGTTGTGTTGAAGCTGGCATGAAAATGGAGCTTGGAAGGCAAGAAAATGAGGCAAACAGAGCTGATCACGGCCTAGCCGTGATGGCCATCACGGCCATGATCAAGTGGAGCTGAAAAGAAAGAATGGAAAAGTCAGAGCTGATCACGGTCAGGCCGTGATGCCCATCACGGCCATGACATGTCAACAAAGTCAGACCCTCACAGACAGAATTGATCACGGCCGTGACAGACCACTCAGTGAAGCAACGCCCAAGGCAGAATCTGTCACGGCCAGGCCGTGATGGCCATCACGACTGTGACGCGCAATCTATAGACCTTCAGCAACTGATTTGATCTGGTTTTTGTATTGGCTTGGGACTCAAGTTACCCCAGATTATAAATAGCCCTCTAGAGCTCGAAACTGGGCACTTTTTTGGGACTGCTTACCTTAGAAAAATCAGGATTTATCTTCTTCTTCTTCTTCTCTTCTCTTAGGTTTTTCTCTTTATGTTATTTTTTTTAATCAAGCTTGCTACAATCATGGCAATGCTTGAGTAGTAGTCTTGTTTCTAGGAATTGGGGCTATGCCCAAGACTTGTTTATGATGATGAATTGATTTTTTAAAAAAAAAATAAAAAAATAAAAAAAAATGGAGAAGGGGATGAGAAAAAGAAAGTGAGAAATAAAAAGTAAAAAGGAAAAAAGAAAGAAAGGTGGAAAACTGAACTAAAGCCCAAAAAAGGAATTTTAGAAGGTGTCATGCTTTGCACTGTTTGATTTTGTTTAGCCTTCTAGAATTTTCTTTTTCTTGATTTCCCCACCTAACAATTAATCTCATGGCCCCATTACAACCAAAATAAAAGACCTCTTGATTCTTATGTATTTTCATTAATAAAGTAGAGATTTGGTTGATAATCAAGCTTATGGTAGGGTACCTTCCTTGAGGAAATTGAGCGAATTGTCACATACCCTCAAACATATGAGTGAGGTGAGAAGAGTACCCGAATTAGTGAGAGATGTGAGTCTGGGGAACCTAAGCTTCTAATTGGACTTGAAATCGATTGTCTTTTGGTTTCTTATTGAATATGCCTGTTACTTGAATTCATTACTCGGGTTCTAGATTCATTGTCCATGCTTTGATTGATTATCTTTTCTGGCCTTAGTTATTGCTTGAGGACAAGAAAAATCTTAAGCTTGGGGTAGTTTGATGAGTGTGATTTCACCTCATAATTCTATGACATTTTGCATGCATTCTCATATAGTTTAGCCTTATTTTATTTGATTATTTGTTAGTTTTTACCATGGAACGAGTAAGGTAGTTTTGTGGTGCTTGTGTGCAGGAATCGAAGATTAAATTGCTCAGGATCAGTTGTGTTGAAGCTGGCATGAAGATGGAGCTTGGAAGGCAAGAAAATAAGGCAAATAGAGCTGATCACGGCCTAGCCGCGATGGCCATCACGGCCATGATCAAGTGGAGCTGAAAAGAAAGAATAGAAAAGTCATAGCTGATTACAGTCAGGCCGTGATGCCCATCACGGCCGTGACATGTCCACAGAGCCAGACCCTCACAGGCAAAATTGATCACGGTCAGGCCGTGATGGTGGTCACGGCCGTGACAGACCACTCAGTGAAGCAACGCCCAAGGCAGAATCTGTCACGGTGACGGCCATCACGATCGTGACGGCCATCACCACCGTGACATGCAATCTATGGACCTTCAGCAACTGATTTGATCTGGTTTTTGTATTGGCTTGGGACTCAAGTTACCCCAGATTATAAACAGCCCTCTAGGGCTCGAAACTGGGCACTTTTTTGGGATTGCTTACCTTAGAAAAATCAGGATTTCTCTTCTTCTTCTTCTTCTTCTCTTCTCTTAGGTTTTTCTCTTTATGTTATTTTTTTTAATCAAGTTTGCTACAATCATGGCAATGCTTGAGTAGTAGTCTTGTTTCTAGGAATTGGGGCTATGCCCAAGACTTGTTTATGGTAATGAATTGATTTTTGATTTCTTGTTAATTCCAATTTTTGCTTCGATTTGATCCCTATTGTTTTAATTACTCGTAAATTCGGTGACCACTTATTTGCGTGTCGTAGATACACTTAGGATGAACTTAGATGTGAACTTAGGTATCGGATCTATAGGAATTAAACTTAGGACTTAAATCACGAGAGTTAAAAGCGGTCCTTCGAGGGTTCACGAATTGTCACAAAAGTCAAGGGGTTCGATTTAAATTCAATTACCACGAGAGTAGGGATTGATTTAATTGGGTACGGTTTTTGTAACCAGAGAGGGAGCATTAACTAATTTAGGATAAATTCGACTTCAAAGCAAATTTTGGTAATTAACAAGGAGAGTAGTCAATTTAGTAACATAAGCAGTTTTGTGGTATCCCAATTCCTGGAAATCCCTTTTGAATTTGAAAAATCCCTATTTGAATTGCTTTCCTATTTTGTTTAATTGCAAATTTAAATTTGATTATTACTTGATCCCGATTTCAAAAACCAAAACTTATTCTAGTTCAGTGAAATCGATTTAACAACTAAATGTTATTTAAGATCACGGTCTCTATGGTTCGATCTTTTTTATAACTTGACGACGAAGCCGGTACACTTGCCGGATTCTATCACTAACCTTGCTAAAGTGACAAGAAAAGAGGCACGACAACATCTCATGAGAGTGACCAGGACAACATACACACCTTAACATCGGAAATAAAGGGCATCCAATTTGGGATGGCTTCGCGATCCAAATAACAAGTATACACACCTTAAAATCAAATATTAACATCGGAAACAAAGGGCATCCAATTTGGAATGGGTGGAGGCTTACCTGAGAGAACGTTTTGTGTGACTGTGTGAAGAGGACCGGGGGAAGATGGCAGCGGGACGGTGGCGAAGGACCTGCGAAGCATAAACAATGGCACCGGAGGAGCAGAAACGACAGCGAGTGTGGAGATGGTGGCGATGAGTTGTTTGCGAGAAGGGAAACAATGGAGACTGCAGTGATGAGTTCTTCAAATCGCTGCTTGTGAGCAGTGAGGTGTGCGGTTGTGTATAAGGGCTTGAATAGTGACCGTGCGACGGTGGTGTGTGGTGGCCGTGCAAGGTTGGTGGTTCAACGATATCGTAGAAGAAAAATGAGTGAGGGTGCTATGTTAAGAGTCTCAAAGGAGATGCAGGTCGGGGAAAATTTTGAGGGTGAGGCAAAAGTGTATGGAGAGTGAGAGGGAACAAATTTTATTTTCAGGAAAATGAATAGGAAGCATTTTCTTGAGGAAGTGTTATCTTATATAATGAATAGATAGCACTTGCTTAAGGAAGCACTCTCTATTCTCTTACCAAAGGTAGCGCTTCCTCAATGAAGCGCTATCTATCCTACCCATCAACATTCAATAGCGCTTCTTCAGGGAAGCGCTGTTTTAGAGTAAGGAATGGATAGCGCTTTTTGTAGGAAATACTATTAAAGGTGTTCCGCCTCTTTTTAAGTAGCGTTTCTCATTAAAGTGCTATTGAAGGTGTGCTATTAAAGCTCTTTTTTGTAGTAGTTAATTGATCGAGGAAGATAAATTTGCACGTTCTTGAGAGATTGTCCCTGGCTTTTATTTTTTATAGTCATTACAAAATCGTATTTGTTATGATCATATCATCAGGTGTTTCAATTTTTGCGTCTCCATCGTCTTTTTGACCGATACTTCCATCACCAATGATCAAACTACTCCAAAAAATTCTTCATCTCTTTGACATTCGAATCTGAATATCCACCCTAAAGCCTCAAGGTTTAGACCTGGCAAGATTGCCAAAGATATAATGCATTAATGCTGGCACGAATAACATTATGGTTTATAAAATAAATCCTATAATAATTCATCATATCATTTAATTGAATATAAATTAAAGTTAGTTACATTTTTTTTGAGCTCAAAAGTTTATGTGAGTTGGATCCTGGGGGCTCGCCAGGGTCAGGGCAGGCCTCACGGTTCAAAGAGGTAGTGGGATTCGAACTCACGACCTTGTGGGTTATGAGCCTTATCCTTACCAACTGGACCAATGATAAAATTAGGTTAGTTACTGATTGACTCTCAAAATATTTATTTGTTATAATATTTTTATTGAAATAATTTATGATTTTAAACTAATATAAGTATGCATTATGGTTTCAACGTTACCTCATTTGATTTAGAAAATTTAGTGCTAAATGTTAGAATTATTTCTAATAATTCTTGTGGGCTACAATCAATTGTAGTTTTTGGTTTACAAAAAACGGGTTAATGTCATGATATGCTTAAGCCCGTTAATATTGTGATCTATTTGTAATGAGCTATTGTCACCCAATTCTGATCTTAGTGGGTTATAGTGTAGGCATTAACCTATAGGCCCATAATGGGAGGCGTCTATGGTTATTGTTACTATTATATATAGTTGGCTAGGCCCCCTCTACCGTCACGAATATTATAATAATCAATTGCTCCACGACTTGCCCTATCGACGGTTGTGACTTGGGAGTGCGTGAAAGGAACACTTGGTCTTTTGTTTCAGGAACTTGACAATTCAAGGGGAGATTCATATTTATAATGTGGTGATTATGACTTCAACAAGTAAGTACATCAGTGTTCTAAATTCATATAATGTTATCCATGAGGTTCAAATTTTTATCTTACATTTGGTATCAGAGCATTCATTATATGATTTAGGACCTGATTATTAAACATAATAATCACAATTTTACTGTCAATTTTCTGGTTCCATCATTATTATTATTTTTAATCATGATTTTCGGATTTCAGTTTTCTTGAAGCTTTGAAATTGCATGGAATGGTTGATAAAAATTGGGGCTTTTTTAATAAATGGATTGGAAACAAGTTTTTGAACAAAACCCAATAAAAATCGCAAAGAAAACTTGCTGGAATCGTGACCCGGGTTGCGACCCACCTCTGGTTGCGGGTCGACCCGCCAGAGGAAGAAGGAGATATGCTTATAAAAAAAAGGGAAAGAAATTTAAAACGGTCTCGAATTGCGCCGCTGGGTTTTGAACCCATAGCCTAAGAGCAAATGACAAACGCAAGCGACAACCAGGACAAGATTTAATTCATCAACGTTTTTGCGTTTTTTTATATTATATATCCTTTGTTTCTGCCATATATCTTTTAACATTATAGCAGGATTTGAAGGTTACAAATTTAGCATGTTAATCATTATGATGCGAGCATTATTCTGATTGTTTCTAGTTTGATAAATTTTTGAATTATTGAAAAATATTTCATTTTTTTATCAAACCTATTTGGAGCATGTGCTATTTTATTTTGGGGAAATTAATTTTCTCTTGTTGACAAGTGACAAAGGCAATGCTTAATTATATGAACGGTGATTTTTTTTTTTTTAATCTCCTTCTTGTCACTGGTTGATACATGCCATATTGATGCTTGAAAATGCAAATGCTTTCATGTATTTTAATTGCACATTGAAGTTAATTGATATATACTTTAACATATTTATTTATTAAGCTGCATCTTGTTATTGAGACTGTTTAAGTACAAAACAAGAAAGAAATGCTACTAATATTGATACATGACCACTATGGGTGTTATTTTGATAAAGTATCTTATGTGTCATGGTCTGGCAAGAGAAAAGTGATTCATGTGCAAGAGTTTTCATTAGTTGTTATGGGTCGTCACCGCCAAAGTGGGACCACCTATTTCAATTGATGGAAATTTCTTTGTAATTTGAGGAATGCTATTAATCATTACATTGCAGTTATCTGCCGAAACGGGGTTATTGCGTGTTATGATTGGAAGCTCACAGTGGATGAAGTTAATGGGGAATGTATTGGGCTAAGGGATTCGTCTTCCCAAAGGGGACAATTTCCTGAACTCAGTGTATGCTCACTGATTAACCCATCTGAGGTTTTGACCTTGGTTTTGACCTTGGTTTGTGAATTCTGCCCAAAGGGGAATGTACTATTTTATTGGCCTCGTTGTGATAGCACCTTTTATTTGGGCTATATCTTGCCATATTATATGATCTAATGCGTTCATGTTTTGTCTTAACAGTGAATTTTTCCACATGAACAATTGATCGCTTCAATTGAAAATTTTGACTAGCTCAAACTATAACAAGTGGAAACAAGACTTGATTATATATGAGTTTTATTATTGTTATCTAACGTTTGATTTTATGAGCAATTTGAAAAGTTATATAAAGTTGATGATACCATTAAATTGGCTTTCGCTTTTATCGGGACTACACAAGGATGAGCGTTACTCTCTCAAAGGTTAGTTAAAAGATATTTTGGTTATTGGTGTATTGTATAAATGCATAAGTAGAGAAATTTATTCTCAAAGGTGTTAATTTTTAAAATATATGTCTTGGAATATGCATGATATACAAGAGTGTGACATTCTTTTAGAATGTTGTGACATGCAAATCATTGAGCTCTTTTATTGACATGATTTTGAAAAAAAATTCTAGTACACAGTCTTATTATTTTTCATTGATGGTGATTATTGTCACTCAATTGTTTAAAGGATTTGGAAAAATAATATTTGAAATATGTTGATTTGTGTTCTCTTTGAGTGATACAAAATATTTAAATTTGGAAATATTCTTTGCATGATTAACTTGGCAAGTGGATTAATGCGATAATGTCTCAAGTGGAGTCATATCCATTTTGGAAAGCCTTATATAATTATGCATTGAATATCCATTGGATGATTAAATTGGTACTTATGCACATATTTTGTTTCCTTTTGAGAAATTAATTATTTATATTATGTTATAACCTTTCATGGTTATTACTATAATTAAATTGAAGATTTTGGGGAGCATGTGGGAGCTATTTTAAGTTCTTCCTCTTGAATTATTTATTTTTCCGCTGCGTGAATATCTCTATTGAAAACGGGATCTAGTTTCCAGATGATATTAAGAAAAATAGTATACTGGAAACAGAATATATCATAATCTATATGTGTACATGATATGTATGTGCTTGACTGATGATATGAAAGTTAATACTTTTAGCATATATCATATGTTTTAAAGTGGCAATTTATTTAATTATATGAACTCCTACTTGGATTGTTGTACGTGCAAAACTTGCGGAATGCTGTTGGATTTAAATTCATGATCAGTAGAGGTGTTTATTGCTGATGCACCTTCTTATGGACTGTATCATGGTTGAGGGCAAGATAAATTGATTCGTGGATAAAAGTATTTCATTGATTATAATGGGTAATTACCGCCAAAGTGAGATTACTCATTATTAATTGGTGGAGTTTCTTTTTATCATTAGAGGAATGCTTCTAGTTTTACGTGCAATTACCTGCCCAAAGGTGGTTATTGTATGTCATTATTAGAAGCTGATTTGCAATAAAGTTATTGGAGGTGCACTGGTCTAGGAGATCTGTCTGCCCAAAGGGGATAGATTTCTAAACTTGGTGTATGCTCATTGAGTAACTTACTATCGATGATTGTGGATAAAGTTATTGGAGGTGCATTGGTCTAGGAGATCTGTCTTCCCAAAGGGGATAGATTTATAAACTTGGGGTATGCTCATTGAGTAACTCATCATCAAAGATTGTGGATGAAGTTAATGGAGATGCATTGGTCTAGGGGATTTGTCAGCCCAAAGGAGACAATTTTCTGAACCTAGTGTATGCTCATTGATTATGATTAACTCATCTGAGGTTCTGACTGTGGTTGCGACCTTGGTTGCACGTTCTGCCCAAAGGGGAATGTGTTATTATGTTGGCCTCAAAATAGCTTGATTCAAGCTGAAGTTATGTCTTGCCTTGTTGTTTAGCCTAACGCAATTCATGTTTTACTTGACAATCATTTTTCAAATAACAACTGTGTTGCTTAGTTTGTTATAGAGCATGAATTTTTATTTTTCTGGGAGGCACATCAATGAGAAAAACGGAATTTGCTATATTTTTTTAAAAGGAAGAAATAACGGTTTCAAGTATTTACCTTCTTTTTTTGCCATGAAAGAGTCTTGTGTTTTTTAAACCTTACTCTTTTGGTTAGGTTAATACATAATGGATTTTATTAATGATGTACATCATAATGTATCAAGCTTATCGTTACCATGCATCTATATCAATTTTGATCAAGGATATATGGATGATACACGTGATTGTGATTTAATTATTAAGACACATTGTGTAGTTGTATTATTATTATTATTTTTGATTAGTGGAATATGATTGCTATCATTATGTTGGATCTTTATGTTTTGGGCATGATATATCTTGGTATGAATTAGTTTTGGAAGTCTATGTGAATATTTGGTCATGAAAGTGATTTGTTTACATAGCTTAGAAGGATCTTTAGTCATTGTTTTAGAGGATATTTTCTGATTTATTATATATGATCGAGCACCCAAAAGGGAGCCACGATATGTTATAATTCTGATGAATTTCATGAAGTACGCTTGTAAAGACACCATGATCTTAGACTTATTGTGTTCTATTATGTTAGCCACAACGATTTGGATATATGTTTGCCTAAAGGAGACATTATTTGAGTTGGGTTGTAGTCTAATGCGTTAGCTTCATGGTTAAGAGACTTTTTGACATTTGTCTGTGTTGCCCAAATGAGATTGCTTAATGGATGATAATATCCTCAAATGGCTTGTGTTGTTAATAATTGGATTTTATATTACTATTCAGGATCTTATCAACTGATATATTTGTTTGAAAATATATGAATTGAAGGATTTTATTATATATGTTGTCTCATTTGATCACATTGTCTCCACCTCGGCTACACTGCAAACTCCACATTCTCTTGAAGAACATACAGATTCACAAGTAGTTATTCCTGACAATATTTCTGAGGATAATTTTGATAATGATACTTCTGTTGATGAACTGTGTGTTGAATCTTCAAATATTCATACCTCCCTTGATTCTATCTATTATACTTCATGTTCTGATTGTACTGACACTGCTTTGTGTATAGCATGTTTTGAAAGTTCATTCTTTTCAGGAAACATAGAAAATGAGGATCAGGAGGATCAGGAGGACATCTGCTTCACCGTGCTTGAGGATGATGAAGAACCTTTGGAAGTAGATGATTCAATTAAATCAGATGCATGTGTTGAAAGTAATGGGGTGGATGAGCTGTGTGCTGAATTTCCAGACATTCAGACTTTTACTGATTCAGTTTATTGTACTATATGTACTGACTCTACTAACACTAACCTTTGTGTGGTGTGTGCTGAAATTTCTGCAGGTTTAGCAGGTGATGGATTTGATAGTACAGTGAATGAAGAACGTGCAGAAGTTGAAGCGGCACCAATAACCCCAGCTACTTGTTTACCACCTCCCACTGTGGAACAACCGGTAATGGAGTTCAAGCCACTGGATCTTGCACCATGGCCAGTCCAAGAGGTTGAACCCCAATTTTATTGGGAGGATTTTGTTGAGAAAGCGGTCATCTTTGACCCAAGAGGGAGTGAGAGGTCCGCCGCACTGGAAGGAGTCACCGTAATTGTCAAGCACTTACTCCCATATCAAGGCTACAAGTTATGGAAGCATGGAATGAACTCCCACCCTTTGGTTATCACTTGGGCCTTATGTTACAAGCAATGGGATCCTGGTGGAACCACCCCCAATGAGTTTTTCTGAACCCTACTCTTTTTAATTGCTTTGCTGTACTTTATTTTTGCTTTGTTTTCAATAAAGCTCCTGAATAATTTGAGAAGCTCAGGAGTTGTGTTGAGTCTTTTGTTGGTAAGTTGCTGGGTTTTGATTAATTTTGCATAAATTGATTGCATGTTATGTGTTGACTGTTTTCCCCCTAGGATTTGAAATTTTTGAAAATTTGATCCCCATATGATTGAAAACTGAACCTTGAGATTTTGTTATGATGGCATGATTTATGATAAGTTTGGGGTGATAGGAAGCACACACTAGGGATAGAATCTCGGTCAAACAATTTGCATGAATGTCCAGGTGAGATTTTGAGCCTCCAACATGTTTTTGATTGTGAGAATCACTTTTAAGTTGCACTTTCCCGAATTTGCTTGAATCTCTTCTTGGTTTGCATGTTTATGTGTTTGCTTCAGATGATTTAGGCATTTTCTTTGTAAATAACCACTTGGCCTAAAAATAACCATCCCTAATGCATGTTCCTTAGTTAGCCCCATTGAGCCTAATTAGCCTGTTAATCCTTGATGACCTTATGTTATGAGCCTAAAATCTGAAAAACCATGTTAACCCAATCTTAGGATTAGGAGAGCATGGATCCTTAGCAAGAGAATGGTTGCAAGAAACTAAGTTTGGGGTGGCTACAAGGATGTGACATGTCATTCTGGGATTGAGAAAAAGAAAAAAATATAATAAAAAGGTTGGAAAAAAAAAGGGAAAGAAAAGAAAGCAGAAAAAGAAAAAAAAAAGAAAAGAAAAAAAAGAAAAGAAAAGTGTAAAAATGTTAAAAATAAAAGTATTAGAAAAAAAAAGGCTGTAGTCACCCAAGGCATAAAGAAAAATGAGAAAAGGAACTTGAGTGGAATTTCAATGTTTTGAAGTGTTTCATGCTCTCTTAGTTCCTAGGGACTTCAGCCTAGTACTTTTGTATATCCTACCCTTAGCCAGGCCCCATTACAACCCATAAAAGACCTTCTGATGTTGCATGCATATTTTCTGTGGGAATCATTTTGAGGTGAAAATCAAATTCATGGGAAGTGTTCTTGAAAGTGGAATTGAGTGAAATGTTATTAGCCTGACAAAAACTGAGCGATTGAGTGAAACACTAAATTCCCTTGTGAGGAAGGCATTTGTTTGAATTTGGTGATCTCCCTCATGTGTGTAACTTGGATCCCTTGCTTAGATTAATGATTGTTTGAATGATGAAATTCTCAATTGTTTGGAATGAATGATTGTGGGGATTGCTTTGTTTGAAAGGGGGGAATATTGGAGAAAACTGTTTTGATATATTGCTTGAAATCTGTGCAAAGTTGATTGAGTCCTTAAGCTTGCCATGTCTTAAGTCTTTTTAAGTTTTTGATTTTTAGTTTGCTTGGGGACAAGCAAAGTTTAAGTTTGGGGTATTTTGATCAGCCTCTGGCTAGTCTAGTTTTATAACTAGAAAAACCTTGGCTTTGTGCTAATTTTATATCATTTTCGCCCAAATTAGACTAGATTGTCCTTAAGCAGCATTTTGAGTCTGCAAAGTATTTTTAGGTTAATTTAGCTGATTTAGAGTTAAATAAAGCACTTATGCTATTTTCTGTTTTCAGGTTGATAAAAAGAAATAAATCTGGAGCTTTCGCCCCGCGAGGAGGCATTCGCCTCGCGAACCTGAAGGTGACTGTGCCAGAAAATTTACAATCCTTTCTGTGTCGCCCCGCGAATAGATGACTCGCCTCGCGAGGATGAAGACCAGAAGGCATGAATTTTCCATTCCTCGCCACGCGAGCCGTGCTTCGCCTCGCGAAAAGACCAAACGATGCAGACTGTTCATGATATTCGCCTCGCGAGACAGTGTTCGCCTCGCGAGTCCGCGGAATCCAGAAGTTGTATATAAGCCTTTTTGAAGGCAGGACTGAGGAGAGCTAGCTTTAGTTAGTCAGTAGTAGTAGTTTTCAATAGTTTATTTTCCTTTCTTCTCTTTTGTGTTTATTTCTGTAATGGAGAGCTAGTCTCCTAGATTCATCTACTGCGATTGGTTTCCATTACCACACTTGAGATTCTGTAATTCCTGTTTTATTTGCTTTTCTCTTTTCAACGCAATGCTATATGTTTCTGTTTGCTTAATTCAGGAGTATATTGTGTTGTGTTGATTTATTTTCGGTGATATTATGTTCCTATATATAATCGCGTTTACTTAATTCGCGTGTGTTCAATTCGTGTTCGCTTAGTTCACGAAGGGCTTAACCCCGTTTGCTTAATTCGGGAATAGGAACATATATCTGTAGTAGTGATTTCGCTTGTAAATTGTTGCTACAACCGGGAGGGGATTAGAATCTGCTTAGGGCTTGGAATTTACATGAACCAATGATAGTGGGAAACCGAGAACAGTAAAATAATCATCTTTAGCATATTTGTTAATCTCTTAACTGCTCTGTTTTTATTGCTTTGTTTTCTTTATTTTATTCCAATCCAAACGCCCCCCCCCCCCCCAAACTGATTTTGTGTTAATAACAACAACCAAAGAGTCCTTGTGAGACGATACTCGAGTTGTCGCCCTAAACTACATTTTTATAAACCGCTCGTTCTTTTTGGCGTGTGCGCGACAGGGCGACCAATCTTGAAATTTTATATGATATCATAATCATGATATGGAATGTATCTATAATATTTGATACTTTGACGAAATAGCTTCATGTTTCTTTAACAAAAATAATTTTGTGATTTTGTTACATACCACATAAAGTGTTTGGTTAAGAAACTTGTGACATGGCTTCACTTTGAAAATTATTGTGATAATAATTATACCTTAAAATGACGTTAAACATTTGGAAGTGAAGCAATTGATGTCAAGTATGTTTTGAAAAATAAAAATATGATGATTAAATACGTTTGTATTGATTTTGTGTTAGTTATTCCATTAGCCAAGGGACTCGGGCCTTAGAGTTTAAAAATCATGTTGAGACATGGACATTTTGAGTTCGTATAATGGGCTTGGTTAGTGGGAGCTTGAGTTTTATGTAACTCTTCTCTATGATGTCATATTTTTATTTTGAACACTTTGGTGTTTCTTGTGATATTTTCCATTTGATTTGAGAAATTAATGATAAATTGAATATTGTTTTTATATACTTTTGTATATGTATATCAAATGTGAAAATTTGAAGCTCGGTGTCATTAGGACCACTATGATCATGGTTGACACCATGTTAGAGCTGAGGCATTCTTATTTTGAAAGCTCGGCATCTTTGGGATCACTATGCCCATGGTCGATGCCATATTGGAGCTGAGACATTATGAATTTTTAAGCTCGGTGCCTTTGGGACCATTGTGCCCGTGGTCGATGTCATGCTGGAGCTGAGGCATTATGAATTTTTAAGCTCGTTGTCGTTGGGACCACTATCACTGTGGTCGATGCCTTGTTGGGGCCGAGGCATTGTGAATTTGAAAGACTCGGTATCGGTTGGACCGTTATGCCCGTGCGTGGTCGATGCGATGTTTGAGCTGAGACATTATGTATTTTGAGCTTGGTGTTGTTGGGACCATTGTGCACATGGTCAGCACCTTGTTGGAGTCGAGGCATGATGATTATTTTTATTAACCATGTAGTTTCTTTGGCCTTCTGGCATTTGTGAGAAACTGAGAACTGACAAAGAAAATGACAGTATGGCTGTTGGATCATATTGGCATGTCATTTTCTTGCTACACTCCACCTCGATGACTAGCGACAGAGTCAGTAATATTTGTAATTATGGAAGGTCCCATATCAATAAAGGGTGTGACTACCGCCATGATTCGACGTTACTTGGCTTTTGTTGGATGGAGTCTTAATTAGGTGTTGCATCATGGGATCATTTGTTTTGTGGCCACATTAAATATATGTAATTAGCCCGAGAGTCGTTTTCAGAAATGTTTTCTACAAATTAAAATTACACAATTGATTTTGCCCAAGTGGGAGAATGTTAGAATCATTTCTAATAATTCTTGTGGGCTACAATCAATTGTGGTTTTTGGTTTGAGAAAAACGGGTTAATGTTATGATCCATTTAATGATGCTTAAGCCCGCTAATATGGTGATCTATTTGTAATGGGCTATTGGCACCTAATTCTGATCTGTGTGGGTTATAGTGTAGGCCTTAACCTATAGGCCCGTAATGGGAGGTGCCTAGGGTTATTGTTACTATTATATATAGTTGGCTAGGTCCCCTCTGCCGTCACGGATATTATAAGAATCAGTGAAATAGACAACTATAAACACGAGAAGGGGGATTGAATTGTGTTTATCAGAATTTAAACAAAGTTGAAAACTTTTCGTATACAAAAGCTTGGTTCAGACGTGTGGAAAGATACTGGATAGACAGATGACCTGTCTGATGAAATTTTAACAGGACTTAGGCAAACACTCCTCTTGATAAATGGATAAGAAAACTAAAGCAAATAGAGAGTTTATAAGGAAAGAGAGATTGACACAGCTATTTATCCTGGTTCACTCTTCAAAGCAAAGAGCTACGTCCAGTCCTTAGCAGCACCAAGTTTTATCCACTATAACTGATCAGGTTACAGACTATAAGTATTGTTTGCACACCTAGCCTCTTCAGGCTCCAAGACAAGTATTCTTTGCACACCTAGCCTCTTCGGACTCACTCGGATTTGTTTGAGAAATTTGGTTTGTAATAAATACAACTTCAGACAGACAAATCTTTCACTAACACTCAGAGAGTGGTTTAAATGTAAAGCTTAGGGAAGTCTGCGTAATAACTTCAAATGATTGAAGAATACAGGATGAAAGAATGAATATTTTAATGTGCAGAGTAATGGCTCTTTAATGCTATATGTATTCTCTATATCTTCATCTTCAATGACTTCTGTATTTATAGTCTTCAAGCATTTAAGATCCATTAGAGACATTCCCTTAGATGTTGGCTTCAAGCAAAACTTCATTAAATGCAATAGAGTCGTTCTGGGCAGCCATTAATGTAATAGGAACGTTGGTTGTACTCTAACTTGAAGGATCATGACTTTATGCATCGTGAAACAACCATGTCAGAGTTGTGCAGAGAGCTTTTTGTACTTTGCTGAGTACAATTCCCTTTTGGTGTAAGGACCAGAGGTACTAGGGAATAAAGCATGTTGGAAGCATTCTTTAACTGGTCTTTAGTTCTGATAATCGAGGTTGCTTGAGAGAGTAACTTCTGACTTTTCTTGATAAGCGTGAGACTGAGTAGGAGAGAAGGCTTCAAGTCTCTTTCTGATGGGACAACCAACAAAAGCTTGTTTGGTCCTTGATTCTTCAACAAGTAACCTCAGACAAGTGTAGGAACTCGTGGGGAGACAGGTTGAAGACGTATATTGAAAGAAGTCAATAATCCTAGTCAGCAGACAGGTCAACTTTCGCTTATCCAGACAGGTAGTCACCTATATGAGTAGACAGATGATTCTTACAGTTTTAATCTGCATGCTAGATAGATAGGTTAGCAACCAATATGAAGGTTAATTAAATCATTAACCAATGTTTAGTTCTCATCAAAACTTAGGGAAATGCACATAAGACATTTCAGAGACTTAACATGGGTGATGATAAAATTATGTTAGTTACTAATTGAATATGAAAACAATTATTTGTTTTAATAATTTAATTGAAGTAATTTATGATTTGAAACTAATATATGTAAGCATTATGGTTTATAAATCAAGACTTAGTTACACCTTTAGTCCTCCTATTATTGGTCATATGTGATTTTGATCCCAATGGTTTTTTTAACACATTTGATCCCTCTATTTTATCAATGTTACAAATTCGGTCATTCCATCCAATGTTCGTTAATTTTTTTTTATTGATTATCATTTATCAAAGAGAAATCACTGTTCTAAGTGTATAGAACCTCTACTTGAACTTCTCTTTCCTCTGTCTCTTCACTTCAATATGATTCAATATTTTCTCTATGTTATTTATCAATTTCGTTCCTCCTTATGAGATTTTTTTTGGTTCGACCACGTGGTCATTTGTGATGCAAGCATTTGCAATTATATAGAGGTTGATTATTAGTTATCTAACTTGTGGAAGTGTATTAGTTATTATAGAGGTTGTGTATTAGTTATCTAACTAGTGGAAGTGCGTTGCCTTATTGACTACCGAAGCTAAATAGATTGCTATGATCAAAGTAAGAAAACATTTAATTTGGTTGGAGGATTTTTTTTTAACAGTTGAGAATGAAACAAAAAAATTTTATTATATATTCTTGTTTTAAAAAAAAGTAAATATTTTTTTTTTGAAGGTAAAGTAAAATTTGTTATTCATTGCAGCATTTAAAATGCTACATTTAAGTAATTATATAATGTGGCGTACTATTCACATATATAGTAAGTACACTGATGTTAGAAATCATGATGCCGTGGACCAATTAGGCTCGATGGCAAGCCCAGACCCTTTCCTCCTCTAAATTTGAATTAGAGCGAGCAACAAAGAAAACACCGAAAAAATAAAAAAGCAACAAATGAATGAGGATCGGGAAGCCGCTGTCGGCGCTCAACATTCAAACACAAAAATCAGCCGCCAACTCCAACATCTTTCAATCCCACGGCGGCGGCCTCGACTTCTCCGCCTATGGCTCCGCCATCAAGCTCTGCACCGACCGCCGCCTCCTCCGCCAAGGCAAGCAGCTCCACGCTCGCCTCTTCCTGTTCTCCATCACACCCGATAATTTCCTCGCCTCAAAGCTCATCACCTTCTACTCCAAAACCAACCACACACAACAAGCACGCAACGTGTTCGACGCAATTCCACACAAAAACTCGTTCTCCTTCAACGCCATGCTCTTCGGCTACTCCTTCAACAACATGTATCGCCAAGCGCTCAACCTCTTTTCCTCATTCGCATTCTCCAACAGCAACGATAACAACGTATCTCCCGATAACTTCACTATAACTTGCATCTTGAAGGCACTCTCTTCCGCTCTTCCTAACCCGAAATTCTCAAAACAGGTTCACTGTTCCATTCTTCGGCGCGAGTTGGACTCTGATGTTTATGTTCTCAACACGTTGGTTACTTGTTACTGTAGGTGTGACGAGGTTTCACTTGCAAGGAAGGTATTTGATAAAATGCCTGAGAGAGATATCGTGTCGTGGAACTCGATGATCGCAGGGTATTCTCAGAATGGGCTCTATGATAAGTGTAAGAGGTTGTATTTGGACTTGTTGGATGTGGCAGGGGTTGTACCTAATGGGATTACGGTTGTTAGCGTAATGCAGGCATGTGGACAGTCCAATGATCTTGTGTTCGGAATGGAGGTTCATCGATTCGTCAACGAACGTGAAATTGAGATGGATGTATCGCTTTGCAATGCCGTGATTTCCATGTATGCGAAATGTGGTAGTTTGGATTATGCTAGAGAGTTGTTTGATGAAATGAGCGAGAAGGATGAGGTTACTTATTGCTCAATTATTTCAGGGTACATGGTTTATGGGTTTGTAGATGAAGCCATGGTTGTTTTCCGAGCAATGGAAAAACTTGGATTGAGTTGTTGGAATGCTGTGATTTCTGGTATGGTTCAAAATAACCAGTATGAAGGGGCTGTAGATTTGGTTCGGCAAATGCACGCTTCTGGTTCTAGAGCCAATGCTGTCACGCTTGCTAGCATTCTTCCTTCCTTTTCCTACTTCTCAAACCTGCGAGGAGGGAAAGAGATGCATGCTTATGCTATCAGAAGGAGTTATGACCAAAATATATATGTTGCAACTGGCATTATTGATACTTATGCAAAGTTGGGGTTTATTCATGGAGCGCAGAAGGTTTTTGATCAATCTCAAAGTAGGAGCTTAATAATTTGGACAGCAATCATATCGGCTTATGCTGCTCATGGTGATGCTAATTCAGCACTTGGCCTGTATGGTCAGATGCTAAATAAAGGAATTCAACCTGACCCTGTGACATTAACAGCAGTGTTGACAGCTTGTGCTTATTCTGGATTGGTAGATGAAGCTTGGGATATCTTCAACACTATGCCCTCAAAGTATGGCATGCAGCCCTTGGTAGAGCACTATGCTTGCATGGTGGGTGTTCTGAGTCGAGCTGGAAAGCTCTCAGATGCAGCAGAATTCATTTCTAAAATGGCAATCGAGCCAAGTGCTAAAGTTTGGGGTGCTTTGCTACACGGAGCTTCTGTTTATGGTGATGTTGAAACGGGCAAGTTTGTATGTGATCGTTTGTTTGAGATTGAACCGGAAAATACTGGGAATTACATAATTATGGCAAATTTATATTCACATGCGGGGAGATGGGAAGAAGCTGACAAGGTTAGGGAAAGAATGAATGAAATTGGGTTAAAGAAGATCCGTGGAAGTAGCTGGATTGAAACAAGTGCAGGGTTACTATGCTTCATTGCCAAGGATGTATCTAATGAAAGATCTAATGAGATTTATGCATTGCTGGGAGGATTGCTTGGTTTAATGAGAGAAGAGTATATTTTGCAGGAAGAGTTAGATTATGAGAATGCTGTTAGTAACAACTGACATGTGGTAATTGCGCTGATGTGAAATAGATCACTCACTTCTACGACGACCGAGAAAACGAAAGACCACCCAACTTCTGAGATGCGGAAACTAAACAGTACGAGTATCTCATTACTAAGTAAAAATGTCAAGCTTTACTGGGTGCTCTATGTTAACTCTGTACTCTCCTTTCTGTCAAGTGTCGATAGAAAGCTTAAGCCTACTGAACTCATTACTGATTTTAAACCTAAGAAGCCAGGGCCAAGAAACGCAGCTCCATTACAGTACGTGATCATTTTTCTATTTGGTAGAATAGGACTGAAGATTTTATCTTTGTTTTTGCTCAAGATTGCATTGTTGATAAATCAACTCTGGAAATTGCAAGTTGCATCCAGTGGTGTAGATCTGGATTTAAGTGTTGGTCGGTGGCAAGGCCATAATGGTTGGAATGTGTGCTTGCTGATGAATTTAAATAGAGAAAGTTGCATCGTGACTTGTAGTTATATTATAACTTTTGGCTTGATGGTAAGTGTTTGATCCATCACGGAGATTGATCTGGATTGGGTAGAAGTTCTAGGTTAGCATATGGGATCCCCAAATTTCAGAACGGATGTTTTTTTCGTCTTTTTTTTTTTTTTTCATTTTTGTTTTCACATTTATGGGACTAAGGTTGATGCGGTATGGGATGATGAGATGGGGACCTAATATTTTGTGAAAAGCTTGAACTAAAGGGACACCTTGTGTTGAGAATGGCTCCACGTAAAGAATTTTTTTTTGGAGATCATCAAATTGGTGAGATGAGATTTTGGAATGCAATGGGCACTGCTTTTGACAAAGCCAGTTGTAATTTAACAAAGGAGGCATAGTTGTTTGATTTTAATAGTCTTCTATTTGTGGGGCTTGTCTCTTGCCCCTTCCTTTTCTCCTTTTTACATCTTTACCCCATTCTTGTCTAGGAAAATAGCTTTCTTACTTGTGAAGCATCCAATATCAGTTAAATATCCTTTCCTTTAATCATAGCTTGGTTTTCCACCCGAATTGAAATGTCGTCTTTCTCCATAACAGGGAATGTCTACTAGGCCTTATATTACAATATCCTGTCCAGAATGTCCTTCATCATGTTAGTACAATATCCCTTCCGCACTTGCACCAAGAAGTAATTTGCAAGGTTGCCATAATGGTAGGGAAACATTAGGTGCATTTAGAAATTAGCATGTGTGCATGTAAATGAAGGTTAATTGAAGCCATGATGAGCAAAAGGTGTAGAAGTGCTTAGTTCTTCATCTATTTACCGCAATTGCATTATTGTTTTTGTGAATTTTATAGGCGACAAGAGGAACAAGCCACGGACATGGAGTCATGGACCAAGGGTGGAACACTCTCTTCTGCTTGTTTTGTTGCCAATAACAAAATCGGTCAAGAGACAATACTTGAAAGAGATAACGAAAAGCATAAGAGTGAGAAACGTGCTTGCAAGTGCAACGGACATTAACATGTGGACAGAAGCTGCCACTTCATTCTATTCCATCTCCACAAGTGTCACACCATGGTTAGTTCTTCCACATTACCCGAATTGGATCTCTCAATTATTTTTTCTCGAGGGGTCGCGTGAAGGAGAGATATAAATATAAAGGTTATCAAAGAAATTTCACAAATCTTTACTGGATCTATTAAAAAAATAGTTATATATATCTCCTTTACTTTGATCATTTGAGAGGAAAAAAATAATTGGGAGGTCCCACCTTACCTTTCCAGACTTTCTACTGCTCAAAATATCTGGTCAAAAGTAGTATGCAATCTAATCCTTCTCTTCTCCGTTATAAATATATCTTACAAATCGGGATTGATATATATATCTCTTTCTTTTCTTCATTTATTTATTTCACGTTTGAGTTTCATTTATAATGTCATTTGCCACCGAATATATGTAGTTTTGAAGCATTATTCATTTACCTCATTGACATTGAGAACGTCAGTTGTTATATTAATTACCAAATATGTATGTACTAATAGAGACTAATAATAATAAATATCTGCATATCTTATCTTCCTATTACATTAAAAGGTTTTGTAATTCTCAAAATATTACATTTAAATCATCTTTATTCACCTCTATATATAATACATTTTTTTATTCTAACTTTACATAGAAATATTTGACTACATTTACACTGGATACCGCATCTCTCACACAGTCACATACTGTTATATCTAAATGTGAAAAGAAAAATATCTGCATCTAATAGTTACGACGCACTTTCTTAATTAAATTTGTTACATTGCATCACAATTATCATATCAGAACTTTTCTTTTAATATTGTGAAGCTCTCTATTATTTAATAATGATTACTTTAAGATTAAATTGTATTATATTTTATTATTTTAAAAAATTAAGAATTAATTTAATTTTTTTTGTTTCTTTATATCTCTATTAAGTAGAATGAGAAAATATTATAAATATATAGCAGTGAAGTAAAAAGTCCAACACAGTATTTACCAAAAAGAAAAAGTCAAGCACAGCCATTATCCAATCACAGAGAAAATGTACAGCACAGGCACATAGAAAATGTACAGTACATTCCTGTGTAGAATAAAATAATTATTTTACCAAATGTATTCCACTACCGACATAAAAGTTCAGCAATGTTTTTTTTAACACAAAATGGGATTGATTTTTTATGTATTTTGAAAATAAATGTATATAAAGATGATAAAAAATAAGTGAGAGATAAAAATAAACATATATGATATTACATTAAATTTTTATAATGTTGAAATATCACAATTCTAAAAAAATATAAGCCTAGTATACTCGAAATATACCATAGAAAAAGCAATTAGGAATCATGTCAAGGACAGATTGGTCAGCACAAGGAAGGACTAGTAGTCTATTATGATAAGTAATCCCAAAACACATAAAAAGCCACAAACCTCAACCTTCTATAGCTCATCATGTAAAAAGCCAAAGTCCCAACCAAGCACATGATCCCATAATGGAAGAAACTACAATAACCATCATGGCTGCACTCTCCACACTCACACCTTCCCATCTCTCAGATCTCACCCACACCATCCTCTCAGCCATTCACCACCACCACCACCGCCTCTCCTTCCTCCTCTCTTCCCCAACCCTTTTCTCTTTAACCCTTCAGCATCTCCACACACTCTCCCTTCCCCAAAAGACCCTCCTCATTGCCCGCCACCTCCTCTCATCCCTGCATCACCTCACCCGCCACGTCCAATCCAACAACAACACCACATCATCGTCGCTGCCTCCGCCTTTGTCCACCGCTATCAGACAGCGTGAGCTCGATGCTGTATTACTACTACTCTTCTTCTGCGAGACACACAACCACAACCCAGAAACTTTGGAGGCACCCTATTCAGATTGGAGGGTGAACATGTGCAAGCTCTACTCTGATACTTTGTTGAACCTTTCTTGTTCTTCTGCACTGCTACCCGTCGGGGCATGTGCAGGGACAATCTTGATCCCTTACATTGAGATGGTGAGCCGGTGCCGGAGGCTGGTGGGTGCACTGGGATGCAGTGGTGGCGGCAAGGAGGTTGGGGACGTGGCGGCGTCGGCAGCGGCGGTGGTTGCGCTGCCGGCGGTGGAGGTGGTGGTGGGTGGGAAAGAGTGTGTTATATGCAAAGAGGAGATGGGAGTAGGGAGGGACGTGTGTGAGTTGCCATGTCAGCACTTGTTTCATTGGATGTGCATATTGCCGTGGCTAGGGAAGAGGAACACGTGTCCTTGCTGCAGGTTCAGGCTACCGTCCGATGATGTCTTCGGAGAGATCCAACGGCTGTGGGAAGTCTTGGTTAAAATGGGTGGAAAACAATGTGTAGGATGATGATTCTTAATTAATTAACTTTAGTTAATAGTAATATTGTACTATTACTATAATTTTATCTCTTACCTCACAAACGAGTTGAAGAAGGTGCTAGAAAGGGATATTTCTTGAGGAAGAAAGGTAAGTGAGGCTCACAGACAAGGCTCTTGTTGTGATTTTTGTGATGAGGAGAAGATGGTGTAGGCATTTGGTTGGTTGACTTGGATGGCTTGCTATGTGTTTGTTTGGTTTTGATGTTTTTGACCTCAGACAGGGACTCCTGTGGTTTTGAGGGTATGATTGTGTGGCCAAATGAATGCAAGGTTAATTGTGGGGTTCTTAATGATCTTGTATGTATGGTGCAAGACTCGGATAGATAGATAGAACCAATATATAAATTGCAATTTCAGTTATAATAGCTTGCCGAATGTGTTCCTCATAGTTGGCAGTTGATTGGCATTAATTGCTAATTTGCTGTTAGCCTCATGATTCATGTCAATGATATGATGTTCCTCAAAACCCAAATATATCTTGATTGAATTTTCATTTACACTCTGCGGCAAACATTCTATCTACAATTATTTAGCTAGAGTAGATAGGGATGGGGAGAACCATTCAATTTTTTATATTCGTTCTAATCAAATGGGCAAGCCAAGACCCGAGTCTATGTTGCCCATTGTTCATAATCATCGGTGGAAAACGCATCCTGCCATCTTTCTGATAAATCCCTTGAGGATTTAAACAGCCATGTTAACTTCATTCTTAGTTCATTGCTGCTCTGGCAAACTGGGACCAAAAAGTTAACCTTATTTATCTGGGACATTAGACTCGCGTCATTTTTTTTGTTAAAACATCACCATATTCCGCTTCTAATGGAAAAAGTGGGATAGGAGATGGTTTGTCCTGAAAAAAAGTGAGGAAAATGTCTTTTTTTTTTTTTTTGACGTAGAGGAAAATGTCTTTAAGAAAGAGAAAGGTTAGGGATTGAGGAGAATAGTCACTGAAAAGCCCAATAGACTGACCCGTGTAATAAGAAAATGTGGTTTAACAGACGACAGAGACCCACAGTTAAATAGAGCCATTACAGCTAAGCCCGCACATAGGTGGATCATACAATCTCGAACGCATCTCGTAACCCTCATGAATGTGATCCAATTTCTAACTCTATTCAACTACTTTTTTTGAGGTTTCTCCAAAAAAAAAAAACTTTTTTTTTTTTTTGCGGGGGGGGCCCCCCCCCAAAAAACAACACTATGAGGAAGAGAGACACCTTGCCTCCGGTTTTTACTTTATTTTATTTAAGTGAATATTATATTAGTTAGTTAGTTATAATTTACTGACTAGTTAATGTATAAATTAGAGAATAGTTATATTATAAAGACATAGTTGAAAGTGAATAACAATTGAGAGGTTTTTCTCTCACTTGAAGAGATTAAGAGAAAAATATTTGGAGTTTATTCGTTGTCCTGAAGAAAGATCTATCAATCATGTTCTCGTTGAGACCTTCAGCAATGGCAGAATGAACTCAAGTTTTGGAGGTTGCCAACATTTTGGTTTGGACCTAGGAGTCTAGCCCCTCATTTTGACTAGGTTGGTTACGTTGGACATCCTCTATATTGATCGAGAGTTGAGACATTGAGTATTACTGATACTTATTTGATCAACAATGGGATTATTTGTGGTCCCTAACACATTAACGACCATTCTATCCATTTGCCTAGCCATCGTTTTAAAAGTGGTGTTTCTTAACTCAATTAGTGGGGTTAGGGCTATTGTCATTTGTTGGGTCAACATGTTAACCATTTTATTGTTACTCTCATCGACTTGTTTTGTTGAGAACTATTAAGGGCAGTTTTAGTATTTTATAAGGGGTGCATGAATCCGTGATATATTTGAAAAAATGGATGTTGTCCCTAGATTTAATTTGTCTAAGTCAAACATACTTGTTCCTTACCCTTGTCCACTAACGTTAACCAATTGTTTCCTAAGCAAAACATTTGGTATTATACACTAGTGCAAAATATGTAATAAACGGGAAAGGTTAATGTCTGTTAACCAAAAATGAAACGTAACAAAGGAGGCGGTGGCAGAACCGTAATTATCAGATTCACTTAAATTACTTTTAACGTCAGTTGTTTAAAAAATTGACGTTAAAAGTGATGAGAGTCATCTTTTACTTCAGTTGTTTAAACAACTGACGTTAAAAGTGTATCTTTTACGTCAGTTATTAAATCAACTGAAGTAAAAGATGACTTTTTACGTCAGTTATTATAACAACTGAAGTAAAAGATGACTTAGTTGTTTTAACCGGTCCAACCAATATTCACAAAGTGTTCACCACCTTCACTTCAGAAACCCTATCCTAATAACATTAACACTCTTCGCCTCCCTCTTTCGTTCATTCTCTTCCTAATCCTCCCTGATTCAAGTCTCAAACCCTCAAGTCTCTTCCTTAGTCTCTCCGCCCCTCCTCAATGTCTTGTTCTCGACCCTCTATCTCTGCTCCACCATCATTGACAACCAAAGACTGGCAGCTTCGAAGGCTTCTTTCCTCTCTCGCAGAGAGACCTAGAGGTAGAGTAGAGGGCGAACGCAGAGCTCTCAATTCTTTTCGCCCTTTTGGATCTGTGTTTGCTGTCATCTCAGCACCTTGAAGCCATCGACTACGGCTCCTCTGTTTAGTGCTCCGCCTCTGGAACCGCCACGCAAAGAAGTGACCGGATCTGCGAAAAAGAAGATTGTGAACGAAGGGGTCAGATCTGCTAGCGAAGGGGTCAGATATTCGAAGAAGGGACTAGATCTGCTAAGAAGAAGACATGCGAATAAATATCTGTGAAGAAACTTCCTGCTTTTTCTTGAAAGTTCAAAACTTTCTTGCTTTTTCTTCATGGTTTTTTTTTATGGTTTGTAACCTTTGATGCTTTTTGTTATTGAAACTTTCTGGGTTCATTTTCTTTTTTTATGGGTTTATTCTTTGCAAGAACGTCTCTCTTCTTCTCTAGGTGCTTTCTGTTAACAATTTGTTTTTTGGTTAGTTCAAAACCGTATGAACTAACGTTAAAAATAATTTTTTTAAAAAAACTAATACTTATAACGTCTGTTGTTTTGTTTAAAACAACAAACATTATAAGTAGCACATTTAATGTCAGTTATATTAAATAACTGACGTTAAAAGTTCAGACGTTCAAAAAGAATTTTAACTGATGTAAAAATCTCTTCCTGCACTAGTGATATTAGTATATGTAGCTTGGGCAGTCCCTACATATTATGTGATGATTTTGAGTGTGAATCTAGGAGGCAGTGCTCGTTTTTGAGTTGGAAATAAGTACTCCTTTAGTCGGAATAATTTCACTAATCACATAGCCTTGTGGCAATGTAACGAATACAACAGTGTCCCTATTGCCACTTACTCCATTTTCAAATTTCAACAGTGTCCCTTGGCACTATCTCATTACTTATTAATCGTATAAGAAATTCATGCGGTTTCTTTCTACTAACTAGCTAGTCTCTTGACCTAATCCTACTAGTAGTGCAAATTTGTTTAACTTGATTTGTTGTCAAAGAACAATTTCGATTTCAGTTCTAAATCTGGAAAGGGAATCTTTTTTCTCTTAAGGACTCTCAGCTACCTAGTGGCTTATATAAAGTTTAGAATATCATTGTTTAGTTCTGATCAAATGATGAAAAGATGTGGGATTTAAGTATAATAATAATTGCTTAAAAAAAGTATAATAATAATTCTAAAGCATGTTCAAGCAATAATAGAAGCAAACAACAAGAACTTAATCGAAATACATGTCAAGAATGTAATAAAAGTGCAAAATAATAATAATAATAATAATAATAATAATAATAATAATAATAATAATCGTCGTCGTCAAAGCAGTTGATAAGCAAATGACATAAAAGGATACAAACAATAAATGAAAGTAATGAATTAGAAATTGGGGAAAAAAAGCATGTAAAGAGAGTAATAAGAAGCTGAAATTGAAAGAATAAGAAATAAACTTGAATTAAATGAAAGTTAAGCAAGTAAAATAAACAAGAACATTAAAATAAATAAAAGAAATCAAATGATCTTAGATGATGAAGAGAGAGAAAGTAATGAAGATAAAGAAACAGAATATAGACTTTCATTGAACGGTAAAGAATTACAAAAAGAAAGCAGGGTGGAATGCATGCTTGGCTAATCCCTTTTGTTTTTGAGTGTTAGAATGACTTATAAGACTTAGGGATGTGAATGGGTAATGGTCTAATGGACCCGATGGGTACTCAATACTCACAAAATTTACTTATTGATGAATATGGTAATTACCACTTAATGGGTATGGGTATAATTATCCATAAAATTTAATGGGTTTGAGTGTATTGTGGATAAATATTGGAAGAATGATATTGTGGATGTAAAAAGGGTTGGAAATAAGATCATTGCTCTAAAATTTGTAGTGGAACAAGACACCTTTAATATGATTAGTGCTTACGCACCTCAGGTAGGGTTAGAAGAACACTTCAAGGTAAAATTTTGGGAGGATTTAGAAGGCCTAATTCAAGAAATACCGCTAGGTGAAAATATTTTCTTATGAGGGGATCTAAATGGGCATGTAGGGAGGGTACCTAGAGGTTACGACGATTTGCATGGGGGATATAGCCTAGGGGAGGTAATTGGTGAAGGTAAGTCTATTCTGGACTTTTCATCTGCTTTCGATCTTACTATAGCCAATACCTGTTTTAGGAAACGTGAGGAGCATCTTATCACGTAAAAAGTGGGGTGACAAGCTCTCAAATAGATTTCTTTCTTATTAGGAGATCGGATAGAAAGATTTGCTTGGACTGTAAAGTCATACCTGGAGAGAGCTTGACTACCCAACATAGAGTCTTGATTATGGATGTAAGAGTTAAGAGGAGTGTGAAGAGAAGAGGCCACGAAAATGTTTCAAGGATCAAGTGGTGGCAACTGAAGGGTGAAAAACAAAGGATCTTCCAACACAAGGTTTTGGAGGGAGGGTTTTGGGAGGTAAACGGAAGTGCAAATGATAAGTGGTACCAAATGGCCAAGGGGATTAGGAAGGTAGCAATAGAGACGCTTGGTGAATCAAGAGGATTCAGACCTAGGGGTAAAGAATCCTGGTGGTGGGATGAAAGTGTGCAAGCTAAGGTTTAGGTTAAAAGGGAATGTTTTAAAGCTTGATATTTATGTAAAAATGCTGAAAATTGGGAAAATTATAAGGTGGCTAAAAAAGAGACCAATAAGGCAGTGAGCGAAGCTAGAACTAAAGCTTTTGACGGGTTGTACCAATCCTTAGGCACCAAAGATGGTGAGAAATCTATTTATAGGCTTGCTAAAAATAGGGAAAGAAAGACAAGACTTGGACAAAGTGAAGTGTATTAAGGATGAAGAAGGTAGAGTTTTGGTTAAGGAACAAGATATTAAAGATAGATGGAAGAATTATTTCCACAAGTTATTTAATGAAGGATTTGAAGTTTTATCATGCTCAAGGGTGCTTGACATCAGAGAGGAGGACCAAAATTACACTTTTTATCGTAGAATCCAAGAGCATGATGTAAAAGAAGCTTTGAGAAGGATGGATAATGGCAAGGCAGTTGGACCGGACAATATACCTGTGGAGGTATAGAAGAGTCTCGGAAGTAGAGGCATTAGTTGACTCACGAAGTTTTTTAACGAGATTATGAGGTCAAAGAAAATGTCGGACGAATGGAGGAGAAGCACTTTAGTTCCGATTTACAAGAATAAGGGAGAGATACAAAATTGCGCAAATTATAGGGGGATTAAGCTTATGAGTAATACTATGAAGCTATGGGAAATGGTGCTTGAACGGAGACTAAGAAAAGAAATCAAAATCACCGACAACCAATTTGGTTTTATGCTCGGGAGGTCGACCATGGAAGTAATTTACTTGCTACGACGAGTGATGGAACAATATCGAAGGGATCAAAAAGATTTACACATGGCCTTCATTGATTTGGAGAAAGCATCTGATAGGGTGCCAAGAGAGGTTTTGTGGAAAGCCCTAGAAAAGGAAGGTGTTCGGATTGCATATATTCGAGCTATCAAGGATATGTATGAGAGGGACACGACCAGTGTGAGAACGCAGGGTGGAGCCATAGAAGATTTCCCGATAACCATAGGTCTGCACCAAGGGTCAGTTTTAAGCCCCTATCTTTTTACCTTGGTCTTGGATGTACTTACGGAGCACATTCAAGAGCCAGCACCATAATGCATGCTTTTCGTAGATGATATAGTTCTAGTTGAAGAGTCGAGAGATAATATAAATGGAAGGTTGGAGACTTGGAGACAAGCTTTAGAAGCACATGGCTTCCGTTTGAGTAGAAGCAAGACGGAGTATATGTAATGTAAGTTTAGCAAAAGGCAAAACACCTTTAGCTTAGAGATGAAAGTTGGAGACCACAACATACCACAAGTCACACAGTTTAAATATCTTGGATCTATTATACAAAATGACGGAGAAATTGAGGGAGATGTAAACCATCATATTCAATCAGGGTGGTTGAAATGGAGGAAGGCTTCGGGTTTTTTGGTGTGATAAAAAGGTACCTCTTAAGCTAAAGGGAAAATTTTACCGTACAGCTATTAGACCCACGATGTTGTATGAGACGGAGTGTTAGACGGTAAAAAATCAACACGAGAGTAAAATCAATGTAGCAGAGATGAGAATGTTGCACTGGATGATCGGAAAAACTATACGTCATAGGATTATGAATGAAAGCATTAGAGAGAGAGTTGGGGTAGCACCTATTGTAGAAAAGATGGTTGAATCTCGACTTAGGTGGTTTGGGCATGTATGGAGGAGACCTTTAGATTCTGTAGTAAGGAGAGTGAACCAGGTCGAGGGCAATCCAATAGCTAGAGGCAGATGTAGGCCAAGAAAAATTATAGGAGAAACTATTAAGAAAGATTTGGAGGCCAATGATTTAACTATTGACATGATTCATGATAGAATATTATGACGCCGTATGATCCATGTAGCCGACCCCACCTAGTGGGATAAGGCTTGGTTGTTGTTGTTGTTGTTGAGTGTATCTTGTATCCACCCGCCCCATACCAATATATATATATATATATATATATATATATATATATATTATGAAATTAGAAAAATAAAAAGTTATATACTCTGGATGCATATATATAGCATAAATACGGATCCCTGTGATTTCTTTACTATCCATTGGTGAACAATCCCATAGCTTTTAAGCTTTTGTGTTTGACATTCAGTAATGTTCCTATCTTGAGAAGCTTCCTTATTGATAAATTCATACAAAACCATTAGGATTGACTGCTGAAGCCTGAAGAAATATCTGGAATTATGAACAATGTTCGTAATATCCTGCCTGAAATGCACTTGTTCATTACTATGCTAGTTCTCGAATGAACCATATAGTTTTTTTATTTCAACCGTGAAGCTTTCTGAAATGTGCTTATTCCGTTTCAGTTAGATGCCTTAAAAGGATTCTAAATTTCTAAACTGGATTTTTTTTTTTATATGCAGTGTTTACACTTAATTCACTTAATTTAAATTATAAGTTTATTACATTTAATTTGAATTTATTTATATTTTAATTATTTATTTATTTTACATGATTTAAATATAAATCAAATGACCAAGTGATTGAGTGCAAGTAGTTAACACACAGCTCCTTAAGGACGAATCGTTTGGACTATGCCCGAGTTCGATCATTGGGTATGCAACAATCCTTGATCAGGCTTTACTAACCGTGCGGACGACTCTGAGATTAGTCCCAAGCGGGTCCAAAGGATCCAAGCCGTGGGAATATTTCAACGACTCACTCGATCCCAATGACTAATTAGGGTGAGTACCAAACCAAAATATAAATCAAATGACTAATTCAAAAATTACCGATGGAAAATTTTGCCAGCAACAATCTCATGCGTTACTGATGGAAAAATTCGGTGGTAAAGGCCTCACGTGTTATTGTGGAGAGAGTCAGCCCAAGCCAAGACATGCAATTTGATGAATTAATTGTTTCAAAAGTTTATCGTAACTTTACTCAATGTTGAAACATAATATTATGCATTGTATTTAATAATATTATAATGTTGTATTTTTTTTATTACATATAATGTTGTATTTTTTTTAGTCAAATAGTTATATTTGTAATATTTTATGATTAGGTTTGGATGATCTTTGATTAGTTTTTCAATTGAGTAATAGTTGCATTTTTAATCAATGTCCCTCTTTTATTTATACAATTTTTCATGGTTAATTAAAGTGTGGGTAACTAATACGGGTATGAATATTTACCTAACTGATAAGGGTACGAGTATTAAAGTTGCTATCCATGCGAGTATATGTATTTTTTAAAACAAGGCACGGGAATGGTACTATAATACTATGACAATTATTTTTTTTTTCCTTCTCTTTTCATTCTATCACCAAATGATGGAGCTAATCTGCTTCTCCCTTTTTCTTTCATTTTGTTTTTTCCAAAACCAAATAGTGTATGAAAAATTGTGTATATTTTTAATTGCGTTATGTTATTTAAACACAAATTTTGGATATCGAATATAACATCATATATGTTTATCTCTATATCTCATCTATTTTTTATCTTCTTTGTATAAATACTTATCCAAAATACATTAAAAAAACAAAGGGGACACCTTTTGGTGTCTCTATTTTGTGTAAAAAAAATGTAAAACGAATACACTTTGTAAACTGAATATTGCAATTTGAATGAATGAATAATATTGTGTACAGAATTTGTGATGGGCTGCGGCTTTTATACAAGCACCTTGTGTGCACAAGCCTTTTCAGTTTTAATTAACAGATAAGAGATTGTAACTAACTAATCATAATCTTAACAGAAACTATCAAACAACTAACTATAACCAATATAACAAACTATAGCTAATATAATTTCTTCACTCCCCCTCAAGTTGGTGCATGGAGATTTATAATCACCAACTTGCTGCTTAAGAGTACAAAACGGTCTCCTCCTAGAGGCTTGGTCAAGATATATCTGTAATCTGCTCCTTAGTTCCAATCCTCACATGCTTTATGTCTTCTGATTGAACCCTTTCCCGAACGAAGTAGCAATCCATTTCTACGTGCTTCGCTCTCTCAAGAAAGACAGGGTTTGCAGCAATATGTAATGCTGCTTGGTTGTCACAAAATAGAGGTGTTGCTTCAAGTTGTGTTAGTGTCAATTCTCAACAACCAACGAAGCCATATGATCTCACCGACTGTTGTGGCCATGGCCCTATACTCAACTTCTGTTGATGATTTTGCCACCTCTGATTGTCTCTTAGTTTTCGAGGATACGGGTGCTCCTCCAAGTGTAACTAAGTAACCTGTAAATGACCTCCTGGTCAGTGTACAATCTCCCCAGTCCGCGTCACAAAAAGCTTGAAGCTTTAAATCATTGTTCCTCTGCAGAAGAACAATTGCATGATTTCTTGTTTGTTTATCTTCTTAGTCCTTTGTTCTCATGTATCTCAGTTTTCGTTTCATTATTAATATTTATCACTAATATTTACTTTTTGTGAATATTAATATATATCAGGTAATAATTACTACCATATTATGAATACATCAAGAAAATTGGTTGGTAAACCTTTCCATTAAAAGGATCTGGCAGATCATATATACTTGCTGAGGATTCGTCTCCTACAATTTTGTTTGCTTCTTCATTATTGCAACACGGATGCATCCCTCAACAAATTTTAGGAATGGATGTTCTTTGCCAAGCAAAATCTGGGTTTTTGTTATTTCAACACTTGAGCAAATTGATCCTGTTCATGGTCAAGTTGTGGCTCTTGTGCTTTGCCACACAAGAGAACTAGCTTATCGGGTATGTCTAATTTGACATAATTAAGTTGAATGTAATATATCTGAACTGTAACATATCTGACATAATTTAGAATTCAATGTGTACGTGTATGTTGTCCTTAGATAGCAGAGAAAAAATAATTGTAAGGTGTACATGTATTATTGTGGAGACTTGGATTAATATTATGGTGGAGAATCTTTTGATTGCATTTGACTGCAGAAGATCTACACCCATATAAAAGATATAGTCCAAATAAAATACAATTTTACTTTTTTATGTTAAAAATTCAGAAATTAATTGAGACACAATCTTGAATTTCATATTAGTGATTAGAAATATTTGTTTTGAAAAAAAAATTTTAAAAAAATAAGTAAGTAGATCCCTAGACAGTGAATAAGTCAAATTTTTTTTTTTTTTTTTACCTCTAGTGATCCTCTACTTGTAACTCTCTCGACATCACTTTCATTTAGATTTGTGTAAATAAAATTTGATAAATATACATACTTATTCTCTCTTTTTTAAGGATTAAATGAGTATATATTTTCAGTATAAAAAGTTTTATATTAACATTCATTATTATTTTGACATGTGTATTATTTTAACAAATAAAAAAGTAATATATTCATAATGCTAATTTATCACTTTTTTTTTTGACAATAAAAACTTACTACATTTCATTAATAATCAAAGAGTCAATACATGTGGGGATATCAAAGAAAAAATGAGGGCTAACATAATCTATGACTTCCTTACCAGCTTTAGATAAAGATCTTCCACCCCCAAGAATTAACTTTACGCCAAACTCGTGTTGAAACAATTGATGAAGATAAACCCATTACTATGTTACGGAACACCCAGAAGAACCTCAATGGAAAAAGTATTAATTAACAAATAACAACTCTCTCATTTATGTAACATGCTTCGATATTACAATATATACGTTGGGGTGAGGGGGTATTTATACATTACAAAGAAGCAAAACAAACCACACATCTTAAATAGTAAAACGAAATTAAACCATGCAACATATTTAGGAAAAAAAAAACTTAACCATGCAACATAAAAAAAGCATACTAAAAATATTTGAGGCAAAAGATGATGTTGACTTTTAACACTCCCCCTCAACATCATCTCCCATTCTTCATACTTCATTTAATTGAGAGCGAAACTTTTCAAATTTATTGACATTTAAACTTTTCGTGAATAAATCTGCAACTTGATCATCTGTTTGGACCTGTTTCATGTCAATCTCTTCTTGCAAAACTTTCTCCCTGATAAAATGATAGTGCACTTCGACATGCTTAGTTCTTGCATGAAAAACTGGATTCTCCGCCAATCGTATTGCAGATTGATTGTCACAATATAACGGAACTGCATAATTTACTTGTTGATGTAAATCATTCATCAGTTGTATTAGCCATGTGCTTTCTTGAGCTGCCATTGTTGCTGCTCTATATTCTGCCTTTGTGGTTGATAAAGACACAGTTGATTGTCTTTTACTACACCAAGAAATTATTCCTGAACCCAACATAAATACGTATCCCGTAGTTGATCGACGAGTGTCGTGATCTCCTGCATAGTCAGCATCACAATAGCCAACTAACTTGCAATCTTCTCCTTTCTTGTACATGAGACCATAGTTCAGTGTACCCTTCACATATCTTAATATTCGCCGAACAGTTTCTAAATGATGTTTCTTTGGATTTTGCATATATCGACTCATTACACCAACTTCATAAGAAATATCAGGTCGAGTCAAAGTCAAGTAGATCAAACTACCTACCAAACTTCAATACATGCTTGTGTCTTCCAAGTCTTTCCCATCATGAGCGCATATCTTGACATTTGGCTCCATCGGAGTTGGCATTGGCTTACAGTTTGACATCCCGAATTTCTCTAATAAATCTTTAGCATATTTTTGTTGGCAAAGAAATATACCTTCTTGTCTCCAATCAACCTCCAGCCTAAGAAAATGCCTGAGTTGTCCAAGTTCTTTCATTTGAAAACGATTTGACAAATTTTCTTTTGTTTGATGAATTTCTTTAATATCATCTCCAGTAATGATGAGATCATCCACATACACTAACACAATGGCTAGCTTTCCTCCATTTACTTTTATAAACAAGCTTGAATCTGCAGGTGCTACAGAATAGCCACTCTGCATCAAAAATTTGGCAATCTTGCCATACCAAGCTCTTGGTGCTTGTTTTAACCCATAAAGTGATTTTCTTAGTTTATATACAAACTCAGGATGAGTTATATTCTCAAATCCTATTTGTTGAATCATGTAAATCTCTCGATCTAATTCTCCATGTAGAAAAGCATTCTTCACATCCATCTGCCATAAATCCCAACCTTTGTTGGCTGCAAGTGCAAGTAGAACTCGTACAGTAGTAAGTTTTGCCACTGGACTAAATGTTTCATCATAGTCCAATCCATATTGTTGAGAGAAACCACGAGCTACCAATCGAGCTTTGTATATCTCGATTGATCCATCTGGGCGACGTTTTATTTTATAAACCCATTTACATGATATGGGTTTAACATATTTTGGTTTTGGCACTAAATCCCAAGTTTGATTTTGGTTAAGTGCAGTGATCTCCTCTTCCATAGCTTTAATCTAGCTAATACTTTTTTATGCTTCTTCAAAAGTTTCTGGTTCTTTTATGATCATCTTTAATAGTTGCATAGCTTGCATTACTGTACTTTGGATTTGGCTTACGTATCCTTGTCGACCTTCTAAGTTGTAATTGTTGAGTTGGCACTTCCATCTCATTAGACCCACCTTCATCTTCTAATTGTTGATACACACCTGTTTGCCAAGAATTTCGAGCCACTTCTTGTTCGGCATTGTAGTCTTCATTTATACTTGATTGGATTTGGACAGTATGTTCTTCAACTTTTTGTTGTATCTTATTCTCAATTTCTTTAGAGTCTGGTAACACCTCTTTTTCTAATGACCACCAAGATGATGATTCATCAAATACAACATCACGTGATGTATAACATCTTCCTTTCACAGGATCACAACATTTCCATCCTTTCATCTGATTGTCATACCCCACAAAGATACATCTGATTGCTTTCTTATCAAATTTGTTGCGTAAATGACCGGGGACAAATACATAGCATACACACCCAAATACTCTAAAGTGGCTAACAGTTGGTTTTATATCCCATAATTTTTCAAATGGTGAAATAAATTCTAACCTCGGTTGGGGTAGCTTATTGATCACATGTGCTGCAGTTTTCTTTGCTTCAGCCCAAAACCTTCCGGGTATATTCTTTCCATGAAGCATACTCCGACAGCCTTCAGCAAGATGGCGATTCTTTCTTTCTGCTACACCATTTTGTTATGGTGTATTGGCGCAAGTAAATTGACGACTTTTTTTGTGTTCCTGCAGATACCGAGTAAACTCACCTGAGGTATATTCTCCCCCATTGTCTGTGCGTAGATAGTGTATCTTCTTTCTTACTTCTGCTTCAACAAGCTCTTTGAACCCTGTAAACTTTGAGAATGCCTCAGATTTATCCTTCATAAAGAAAACCCATACGTACCTTGAGAAATCATCAATAAATGTTATCATATATCGATTTCCACTAATTGATGGTTGCTTCACAGGTCCGAACACATCTGAATGAACCAACTGCAATGGTTCCTTCGCTTGAAACTTTGATTCCTCATATGGCAATTGATGTGCTTTACCATATTGGCATCCTGCACATATCGTATATGTTCTCACATTAAGTTGAGGAAGACCTTTAAGCGTAGACTTCTTCATCATCATATTTAGCTTGGAGTAGCTAACATGGCCTAACCGCATGTGCCACAAATCTGCTGACTCGTTTGATCTTGTCTTTTCCACATATGCAGATTCTACTGACATCACATAAACTGACTCTAAACGTCATCCCTCCATTATTGGATTTTGAGATATCATAACATTACGATATACTTTGACATCTTGTGGACTAAATAAAACATAATGACCCGATGATGTCAGTTGAGCCACAGATAGTAAGTTTTTCTTCATACCTGGAACATGGTAGACATCTTTCAATGGTTCTTGGTTAGGACTATATCGAGGTGTAATGACCGTTTGACCAATGTGTGCTATTGGTAACCTTGAATTATTGGCTGTCACCACCACACGGTTTCCTTTGTATTCATTTAGATCATGTAGCTTCTGTTTGTCACCTGTCATATGATTTGAACAACCCGAATCGACAATCCAATCATTCTCATAGTCAATTCGTTCAGCTTCTGTGACTATGAAAGTCGACTCTTCTTCTTCTACTGCAAAAGATGCTTCAATATCCCACTCGACTTCATATGTCTCTTTAGAACTAGAAGTAACATTATTATTTTCAACAGTGTTTTTCTTGAACCAACAGTCTTTTGCAATATGGCCCATCTTCCCACAGTTATAACATTGACCGTCAAACTTCCTACTATTATTGCGATTCTTTGAAGCTCCCCCTATATGAGAGCCGCCTTCTTTCTGGTAACATTTTGCTTTATCGCCATTTCTCTTATACCCACCTTTATTATACTGCTTGGAGATTCCTTTGCTTTTGTTGGTGTAGAGTGCTTCCTCTTCACCCTTCAACGGGACTCCTCCCATTTGCTTAGCCATTGCTTCCTGGCTAGCAAGCAAATTCTCAAACTCAACAAGTGATGGTCAGGTTCACCAACCTTGTACTGCGGTAACAAAACTTCGATATTCAGGTCTTAAACCATGAATAATAATTCTTTTTATTCTATTATCTCCAATAGCAGCTGTCGAATCTAGATTTGAAATCTCACGACATATGGACTTTACTTTGTGAAAATACTGGGCGATCAGCATGTCACATTGTGTCATCGAAAGCAATTCATTTTCAAGAAATTACAACTTTGTATCATTCTTCTTTGAGAAAAGTGTAGCAAAAGCATCCCATGCTTCTTTTGGTGTTTTGGCATTCCGAATGTGATCCAACATTTCTTCATCAATTGTTGCCTTCAAAGCAAACATTGCTTTGCCTGCTTTAATTTTCCATTTCCGTAGGGTGCCATTAGCATCTTCTTCTGTCGGTGGTGTGACTTCACTACCACCAACAATTTCCCATAAGTCTTGACCTTGTAGATAAGACTCTACACACGTTACCCACGTGTTGTAGTTTTGATTATTGAGCTTCTTGATTCCTCCGACTACTTGAAGGTCACCCATTCCTTCAACTTTATCAATAAACAGATTGTTTAATAAATTTGTTGAGAATCAATCCACTCAAAACTTAAGGAAGCTCACATAAAATTATGGTCCCAGAGCATCAAGCTCTGATACCAAATGTTGAAACAATTGATGAAGATAAACCCATTACTATGTTACGGAACACCCAGAAGAACCTCAATGAAAAAAGTATTAATTAACAAATAACAACTCTTTTATTTATGTAACATGCTTCGATATTACAATACGTTGGGGTGAGGGGGTATTTATACATTACAAAGTAGTAAAACAAACCACACATCTTAAATAGTAAAACGAAATTAAACCATGCAACATATTTAGGAAAAAAAAAAAACCTTAACCATGCAACGTAAAAAAAGCATACTAAAAATATTTGAGGCAAAAGATGATGTTGACTTTTAACAACTCGATCTTTAATAAAGCTGAACAACGCTTTCTTGCTTCCACCAATCATAGAGGGGAGGCCTAAATGTTTGTCTGTGCCTAAACACACATGAACACCTAGCAAAGAAGCAATAACATAACGCATTTTAATTCTGTTTCATATTTTCAAAAATAAAAAATTGTTTTCAGTGTTTCATATACATATTTTATAAAATACGAAATAGAATGAAAGCAATGTAACAATTTTATTATTTTTATTGTAATTATTTATAAAAATAAAAAATAAAAATAGAAAACTAGAAACAAACTAGTCTTTTATTGTCCACCTCCAAGGAAATAGTTTTACAAACCTTGAATGAAATGCACTCAGTAATATATCAAAATTTTAATTTTAACAGTGTTATTTCATATAAAATACAATAACCAATAAATGCTGCAGAATGTATGTGTCTGTATCACAGAAAACACTCTCCTTGTGTAACTGCAGCCTGCAACAAGTGCAGGATCGAGAGGCATTAGATGATACTACAGGCCAAGAAGGGCGTTTTCAATACGCGTTTTGCATTTTATTTTTATTTTTCATTTTGAGTGACTACTGGCTAATTAGTTTGCCTTATGATTAATAACTTCAAAAAAGTAACCTTTCAAGGGTTTAAAAGACATAAGTTTATATATTTTTTTGATACAAACATAAGATTATATTCAATCATCTTAATTATATTAAAAAAATTACCTTACAGTACCAAAAATATTTTATCATGATGACTTTAGGAGTTGGCCTTGTTAGCGATTGGAACATTTTTTAAAACATTAATCCATTAATCTCTTTACGCATGCCTTTAATTTTGGCATGTTTTGCTATAATTTATATAGGCCGGTGGGTTTAACAGTTTAACTAGTGGATAGTCACAAGCAATAAAATAATAATCATAAAAATAAATCAAAAAACAGTTACTGCGCTTTAGGTAACTTAAAGGAAGATAAAAAATAACAATGTACAATTTTGCATAATATAGTTAAAGTGTTTGTGTATTTTTGTAAAAATAATAATAATGTGACTATATTAAATTTTGTATTTAATTATTATGTATTGTCACTAATTTTCCACGTTGTCAACAATTTATGAGTTGTAATATCATTACAAATATTTATTTTTGTAATAATTATCTTAAAAGTTGTAGATATGATGGTTTGTGGTATAAAGACGGTATAAAAAATTTTATAATTGTCAAAATTAAATTCTTAAATTTAACAACAGAACTAAAAATGTAAAAAAAAAAAATATGTAACTTATAATTTTCAAATTATTTTGTTCTTTTACCGTGTAATGTTTAAATTCTTATTTTACAAGTATTCTACTATTTACTGTTTTTTTTACTAAAAATGTATTCATTCATTCATTCAAATGGGTAAAATACATCGAAAACAACACAAATCCAACATCGCTAAAAGCGAAAAGGATGAATGTGCGAACAAACTCACAGCACCCAGGTTAATAGCATAATCAAAATGCCTACAAAAATGACAAAATCAAAGTCACCGGAATACTCATGTCTCAGAATTTGTAACATTGACGTCCAATTCTTGATCAAATCTGTGATGGATCCAAGCAGATCTGTCAATCTGAACCAAACGAACATCGCACTAAGACGAGAAACCAAACCACGCATCACCAAGACGACGAATAACAATACTGTTGTACACAGACGACGAAAAACACGAAAACACGAAGAAAAAAAAAAGATCTATGTGTAAAAACCAGTTATTTAGATAAAATGGGAGAAAAAATGAAGTAAAAGGGTGATTCTGGATCAAAAATGACCCAAAATCACTCCCTCTAATGATGGTATACGACGGTGTGTAGAAAGAAGAGAGAGAATTTGAAGCTAGAGATGAGTTTTGCTTTATTAAAAAAAAAAGTATGTTGTCTAAAATCTCGTATACATTGCACCAAAAACATAAGAAAATCTCCTTTACAATTACCGAAAGTAAAAAAATATTTTGAATACATGAATACCGTATTCATTCATGTAAGTGTTATTCATTATTTTTGTATATTGTATGTTATTATATTATTATACGTGAAGTTTCGTTTAAATTCAAACGAACCGATGTGTACTTTGGACTTGGAGGTGGAGGTGGTTATTAAATACTTATTTATAACTCCGAGACAGTGACTTGAAAACAACATTGTGTGTGACTGTCAAAAAAAAAAAAAAACATTGTGTGTGTGTCAACAAGATTCCATTCCCCCCTGGTTTTCAAATACTCAAAGTAGCACATTTGTTTTTGAACCTCAACATTGCACATTGCACAACAACAACAACAAGAAGATTCATTCTTCAAAAGAAAGCAGAACCATCAAACTTCCCTACCACATTTTTTGCTTTTGGTCTGATCTGAAAGACATAGATGGGGACTTGCTGTGGTGAAACTGCAGAAAATAAGCAAGTGGCAGCTGCTGCTACCAATGAGGACCACATATGGAGGTACTCTTTTGAACTCTCTCTCTCACTCTCAGTGTGTGTGTGTGTGTGTGTATATTCAGTTCACATTGTTCAATGGGTCATTTCAGAAGCAAGAAAATGGAAGGAGAAGAGGGTATGAATTTGAATACAATGGAATGTCTCAGAGGGAGATTACTGGCTGAGAGGCAGGCTTCAAGGGTAGCAAAAGTAGAAGTAGAATCATTGGGCAAAAGGGTAATTTTCTTAATCTATTATTAGGACTTAGGAGCTTCAATAATGAATTTCATTCACTTTTTTGTGACATTGTTTGAGATTATCACGGTAAAGGAAAGAAAATGACACTGCTATTCTGTTTTCTGTGTTTTTCTACTTCTCTCTCTAAAAAAATTGAAATTTTCTTTTGGGGTGGTGGACAGTTAGTTGAGCTGGAAAAATTGCTTAGAGAAGAGATCAAATTAAGAGATAAAGCTGAAAGAAAGCTTAAATTTTTAAAGAAGACGCTTGAATCTCTCAACACATCATCCATGTCAGGGCAAAGTGAGCAATCTGATTCTTCAGAGAAATGTGAAAGTTCTTGTGGGTCATCCTCAATTAGTTCAGTTTCAAAACATTCAGAAGCAAATGAAACAGTGCATCATAAAAAAAATCCAGCTTTGTCTGAAAATGCAGTGCACAATCACAATGTTTCAGAATATTGTGATTCTCAGATCACTGATAATTCCAGTTGCAACTCAGAACCAGGTTATTCTTTTCCTCAAATTCTGAGGGAGAAAAGCTCTGAAGATTTGAAGAATGATGAAAGCAGGTATTAAATTTAAATTTGAACATGCAGAGACATTGTATTGGATGGAATATGGATTCTTTTGGGAAAAGAATGTTTGTGAAGTTACTAAGTAAAGATGCATTAACTGTTGATTTAATTTAAAATGCATCATAATTTAAATTTAAATATAGATTTAATTGATATTTATATTGAAAAAAAATTTACACTATCAAATAATAAAAAAATCAACACATATTAAAAATATTTGATTCTTATGCTGCCTATTTTAAAAGTCAATCATACTATAATTTTGGATTAATTGACAATATAAAAAAAATTACACCGTCAATACATATCAATTCTTTTTAAATTTAATAATGAATACACTCTTATTTGCTCTCTCCACGTTGAAATTCATTTTAGAGATACCTGGCATATAGCTTTTGTCTTTCAGTTGTATTTGTTTGAGCTATAGCTGCTAATTTTGGAATTTGGGATAATCTTTCAGGCATTCTAGTTTAAGTTCAAAATCATCAGTGACAACAGAGAATGAGGAAGATCATGGAAATTCTCTAGCATATTAGTTCCCGTGAATGTGACAATAACATTACAGGCCACCTGTAATACCAAACAAGTCAGTGAAAGTGTCCATAAGCTCCAGATGCATCGAGGTAGCCAGAGAAAGGCTTCAAGGTTCACTGGGAACAAGGCAAATAAATAATTCACGTTTACTCAACTTTTTCTGTCACAAAGATAGTAATAATTATAATAATGCTAAATTATTTCTATGTTAATGTATGATAGGAAGTGAGATTATTTATGTTTAGCAAGCAAATAGGTGGGAACAACATAAATCTTTGAGGGCCTAAATAAAAAGATGGGTAGCAGAGAGGTGAAGTTCTTGTGAATTGTGGTTTCACTTGCCACAGAAAGCATGTGAGGTGGGGATGTGCTGTCAGTTACTTTGGGGTCCAACTCTTTTGTCCTTATATATCCTTTTGTGCTTTTCTTTGTTCCCTTTTGGTGAATTTAATGTGGTCACCACTTGATTCCTGTGACTTTCATCTACATTATTACACTTGGGCTTATGTGGTTTATGAGAGGAATAAGGCTTAGCCTCAGACCTGGAGTATAGTAATTGAGGAGTTTTGTGAACTAATGTGCTCAGCTAATTTTCAGATAGCATCACAGTTTTGAACGAAGATCTTCTATCTCACTTTTATGTCATATTCTCCATCCTTTACTAATAACAATTTGATATTTAATAAAATAAAATAATAACTCATTAACATTTTTGTACATTCTCAGCCTTTGATTAGTAGGGAATACCGAGACATTATTTTTTGGGACAATAGAATTTTATTCGTAAAATGTGGTAAAAGAGTATGATTAAGGAATTAATTTATTGGTATTATTATTATTATTGATGGCATAGCAATTGCAAAAATGGGTCAGTTAAGGTGATCCACAACAATACAATTTTCAGTTGTAGAATTGAGTGATGCTGCAAAATGGTAGTATAATAGACTTGGGTATTCAAGGTGTGTTTGTGACGAGTGAAAACATATTAAAAAAAACATGTAGAAAAAAGTGTGTATATATATATATATATACTTTTTTATGCTCAAAATCAACGTGCCAAAAAGAGTTCCATTTTGTCGCTGAAAGTAAAGAGAAAGAAAGTATCAAGGGTGAGTTGGAAATCCATTTGTAAAATTGAGTTTTGATAAATTAGGATTTTGGCATACTTGGTTCAGATTAAAAATGGAATTGGTTTAGGTTTGGACAATTTATTATTAAAAGTGATTTTGATAAAATAAATGATGTTTAAATAGTGTTAATATGGATCCGTTAAGTCTTTTAATGGTAATGCAGCATGTCGGGAGTGTTTAGAGACTCCTCGGGTACCTAGATACTGGGTTTTGCTCGTAATTTAGGAACTTCTAATATGTTGATGGCTGAGCTTTGGGGTATCTTTACTGCCCTCAGTTTGGCTTGGGAGAAGGGGTTTACCAGACTTTGGTTGTAATTTGATTCTTTAGTAGTTGTTAATTTGGTTAAAGCTAGCTGCTCGCCAACCCATCAGTATGCTTGTATAGTGCTTACTATTTCTGAGCTTCTTGGGCATCATTGGATGGTTTGTGTGACTCATGTTTAGAGAGAGAGAAACTTTGTAGCTAACTTCTTGGCTAATTATGGTTATTCTTTAGATTTGTGTTTTCATTGTTTTCAGCAGCCTCCTCAAGGTTGTGTTAGTGTTCCTTTTTCAAGATTTTGTTGGGGTTTCATTCCCTCGTTTGGTGGCTAGTTAGTTTTATTTTTGGGCGCTTACCCTCCTGTCATCCAAAAAATTATTTATAGATGTGTAATTATATTACACTTTTGGTGCTCAAATTGTTTTTCAATGTTCAATTTGGTCCCCAAGTTCTTGAAATGTGCATTTTGGTCCTTAAGTTCCTTAAAAATATTCAATGTCGTCCTTTCTGTTAGTTGACTCACATCGATTTCCTACGTGGACGTTGACTCCGTTAACATCGTTGACGTGTCTCAAATTATCAAAACGACGATGTTTTCGTGTAGACAGAAACGACGTCGTTTTACTTTCTTCCTCTGATTGCTTCCACTCAAAGGTTACATCCATGCTTTGGAGGGAAACAAAGGGTCACTCTAACGCCATTGTTGAACAGAGAAGAGAAGCATGGTTTAGGCACTAGGGTTCTTGTTTCTCCATCGAGATCATCGCAAGGTTGGGAAGAAGCTGAAACGCTCTGCTATACCTATTGGGTTTGGTTTGCATTAGGTAAGTTTTCATCCATTAACACTGTTTTATTGTGTGTTTCTATTAATGTCCATCCATTTCAAGCGTTATCATCATTTGTCCCTTTATTGTTTGTTTGATTTCTCCGTTTAGGTCCACCACACATAAGTTTGTGTACATTTGTGAGTGCCGATGGTGATTTTTTGTGCGTTTTAGGGTTTTGGTGTTCCTGTTTTTATGGTTCCAGAAACAGAGCCTAAGTTTAAGTTGTCCACACCTTCGATTATCCCTTATTTTGTATGTTTATTTTATGGTTTAGTTTGTTTGAAACATGCTTTGCATGTGCGTTTTATCAAATATGTGTGTGGTTGTGTTTGAATACAAACTGATTTCAAAAAATTTGTGAAATGACCTTTTTTTTTTTTGCATTTTAATAGGAATTGCTTGCTGTAATGACTGAGTTGTTTGATGTGATGATCCATTATGGGGGGTACTTCTCTGATAGGTCCAAGTTAGAGTACACTGGACTTGTCTCTGCTTGGAAATGTGACCCGGATAAATGGAGCTACTTTGAGATACATGGGATTTTGAGGAAAATGGGACATCCTTCCATATTGAGCATGTTGTATCATGATGAGGGAAAGGACATTGAAGGGGGGACTGAAGCTGTTATTTGATGATGAGGGTGCAATGGATATGATCAATATGACAAAGGTGCATGGTCAAGTTAGGATGTTTGTCTTGCATCCAATTAACCAGCCAAACATAGTGAAGATGAAAGATAGGTTTGATGGGCCTGTGGAGGAAGAGTCAGTTAATGACAATGGTATAACTGCTGAAAAAGGGTCTAAGGTTGATGGGCAAGCTGCTATTAATAAAGGGCCTAAGATTGATGGGCCAGTGGATGTTCCGGTAAATGGTGCAGGCCCAAGTGTGAAAGGAAGGAGGCTTATGGGCATCAAAAGGAAAGTGGCCCATATGGTTGATGAGGCACCAGATGAGATCAGCCATATGGAAGGTGATGTAGATGTTACTAAAGGGCCTAAGGGGACTGAAGCTGGTAAAGGGACTGAAGTGGAGGAATTGGAGAGTGATGAAACTGATACAGATGATAGTGCTATGAACATTAGATTTGATGATTCAGAGGAAGAAAATGATGGAGATGACATGTTTAATCAGAAAGAAGAAGATGCTGTGCAACCTGAGGTGGACGAGTTTGAGGGTATTTTGCAAGAAGATCCTAATGATGAGGAGGCCCATGCACCTGAAGATCCTAATGATGTGGAGGCCCCTGTCCTTTGTTAGTTAATGTGGGGTTTGGTCTGCAACAAAGAAGAGAAGAACAAGTGACATGCGCACCCTCCAAGGCATGTAAGAACATTAGGCTTTAGGTTCGATTCGCCCCCACCAATTGTTGAGTCATCGGCAAGTGTACCGAGTCGTCGCAAGTAATAAAATAAACACGGTAAGTAATTACCGAGGTCGAACACAAGGATTGGGCTACCAATTCAACTAATTCGCGAGAAATTCGATAAGTTGGTCAAGTAACAGCAGATGGTTGAGAGGGAGGATAGGATCGCAAATTAAATTAACAAATCTAATAGAACTAAGGTATTAAAATCTGGAAATTAAAATATCTAAGGTCTCAAATCCATCTACCCAATCATGCATAGTACCCAAGTGATGATGATTCTTTCCTAAGTTCAATTACAATGTCAACCAGGACCCCCAAATTCTCCTATATCCACTGTCGTGCTCAATAGGACGTATTCGACGATTGGATTAATTACTTACTAGGTTTCATAACCCTAATCATCAAACTCTATTAAACATGGTTCCTATAAGGTTGCACCGATCTCCTACTCACTCTCGTGCAATATTCGATCGATGATCCCAATTCAAGTTCTAAAACGCGAATTGCCTCCTAAGCCTCATCACGTTTAACTAGTCAATCACGCATGCATATGATCAACGCAATCAAATCAGAATTGGAAAACATTAATTGAAAGAAGGGAGAAAAACATACATCACATCGAATTCTACACCGCCATGGGTGGTTTCATTGATCCCTTAGACGAGGGGATTAGCTCCGCATGCTTGTAAAGACAGACAAGCAATCGGCCATAATCACCATTGTAAAATAAGTAAATAAAAGAGGGAGACGCAGCTCCAAAAACACAAGAATTCGTCCCTAAACGCTACAAAACAGTGGTAACCAAAAGCTTTTCAATTCTGCCCTAAAACAGCAATATATAGGATTCAGGATCTGCGCGAACTCGCGAGGCGAGTAGCCTCTCGCGAGGCGGATATTAAAAATGGCACGCTTTCAAGTTGGACTCTCGTGAGGCGAGAGTATGTTTCGCGTGGCGAGTCTTCAAATCCTAGTCTGTCACAACCGTGACCTTCATCACGACTAGGCCGTGATGGTCTCTGTCCTCCAGGGTCTTCATGATTCGCGAGGCGAGCAGACTCACGCGAGGCGAGACAGAAAGGATGACTGTTGCTGCTTAGCTGATCTTCAAGCTCGCGAGGCGAGCATCCACTCGCGGGGCGAGTATCTCCAGAATCGCATTTTCCACTGTTTCTTGACTTTCATTGACTCTCAGAGCTTCACTTATAACCTGAAACAATAAAAATAAAAAAAAGCGTAATTCTATTCAAAATAGACTAAAAACTACTAAAAATGCCTAGAACAAGTCAAAGTCTAACTTAGGAACAAAACAAGACCAATTTGGGCGAAAACGAGATTGAACTCGAATAATTAGCACAAAATCCATGGTCTTACTAGTTATAAAACTAGATAAGCCAGAGGCTTATCACCAATCTCTCCTCGTAGATTGGATGCAACATGTATAATTGGCGAATCCCATTCAGGATACAATGGACAACCTTGGTTTGGTTTGCACACCCTAAACCAAGTGTATCGTCAATGACATTTTACAGAATAATAGTTTCCTTTATTCTCTTTGTGCATTAAGGGAAGAAAGGAAGTGATTTGGCTTGCAGAAGTTTAGCCAATTTTCAGACCTCATTCTGCATGCACAAGTGGCTCTATTTATAGACCAACTTATGCCTCTTGGTGAATGAAATAACCTTTCATGTATTTGAACGAATGATTGCAACCTTTCATGAATGTACACTTGATGAATGAACACATTTAATTATGAAAAAACACACCTATTAGGAAAGATTTGAAAGCCATGAAGAGACACACCTATTGGTGTCCTTCAACCTCTTTCCAACTTGGTGTCTTGGACTTCCATTATTTTGGAAATCCCTCACAATCCCCCACCATTTTCAAAAGAAACCCAAATCCCATTATTCTGGAAATCGCATGCTTTCAGACAAAGGTATCTTGGGGATTTGAACCTTTGCTTAGTAAGCCATGGTTGCACTCATCCCCAAATAAATTGGTAGACAAGCTTTGAACCAAATATTCATTAGAACAAGTGTCCATGACTTACACATGAAATCTCGGTACCATTGAACGACGTGTTAATGTGACACATTTGGTAAGGCCTTATGTCGTGTATCCTTTTCATGAGAGCTTACAGAGTCAAGCCCTTTAACTCCAAGAAGCAGTCCCACTTCACTCTCATATAGGTGGATTTTACCAAAAGCACCCCTATAAGTTGGGCACCTCAGCACATATATGTTATAGGTCCATTAAGAGCAAAAGCTCACCCTTTTCCTTTTGTCCTTATGGTATCCAAGTACTTTTAAACCTTGGGATGTATCTATTTGTCAAGTACTTGCAATCACTCTCATAGTGTACTTTGGCCACATTGAACTCAAGACTTGATGCTACTCAAGTGTGAGTTGGGTTTTCACCATTGGTGATCATTTAGATATGGGCTTGTCCCATACCTGATGATGTTTTCCACATCATATCACTTGTCAGTCCTTTCGTTAAAGGATGCAAGATTTCTTTCCGTCTTATAAAGACCCTGGATATTACTCCATTTGCAATTAGTTCCTTAACATAACTATGTCTCAGCCCAATGTTCCTGAACTTTCCATTATGAACCTGGATATTTGCCCTTGATAGTGTTGAATACTATCCCATTGTATAGATACTGCCGCCATTAAAATTGGTATCTCATACAAAAAGTTTCTAAGCCATTCAATGTATTTGTTACTTGCTGCCAGTGCTATAAATTTTTGCAGCCATGGTGGAACCGGCAATGTCGTCTTATTTCTTAAAACCCCAAGAAGTAGCACCCCCACCAATTGTGAAGACTCAACTGCTTGTTGAAGCATGTTTTTCGGTATAATTCACCCAATTGACATCGGTGTATCCTTCTCATTCTGAAGGATAACCATTATAGTTTAAACTATAGATCATTGTCACCCTCAAGTATTTAAATACTCTTTGGACAATATGCCAATGGTCTTTTCTTGGATTACCTGTATACCTACTAGTCTCCCTACAACATATGCAATGTTTGACCGGGTACATGTCATGGCATACATTTAAACATCCAGTTACTTTTGAGTATTCAAGTTGTGCTACTAGACTACCTTTGTTTGGTACTAAATTAATGCTATGATCATAGGGAGTAGTGATAGGTTGACAATCAAAGTGATTAAATTTCTTTAATATTTTTTCTACATAGTGAGATTGGGGTAAACCTACATTCTCGTCATCCCTTATTATTCTAATTCCTAGAATCACATCAGCTACCCCTAAGTCTTTCATATGAAAAGCCTCTAGATAAGAAAATCTTAGTTTCTTCTACCTCATCTAGACCAGTGCCGAATAACAACATATCATTAACATATAAACAAATCATGACCCCTTTTCTACTATGGAATTTAATATAAATACACTTGTCAGATTCATTTATTTTATATCCATTAGCTAACACAACTTGATTAAACTTTTCATATCATTTCTTAGGAGCCTGTTCTTGTCCATACAATGACTTTTTTAATTTACACACTTTCTTTTCTCGACTATTAAACACGAACCCTTCAGGTTGTGTCATATACGCCTCTTCATCTAATTCTCCATTTAGGAATACCACATCCATTTGATGGATGACAAACTTATAGATGGATTCAAGTGCCAATAGCACTCTAATTGAGGCAATTCTTGCCACCGGTGCATATGTATATAGTCCATGCCCTCTTTTGTGTAAATCCCTTAGTAACTAGTCTTGCCTTAAACTTATCAATGGTTTCATCCACCTTCATTTTCCTTTTGAAAATCCATTTACAAACTATTGGTGTGGAACCAGGTGGGAGGTCTACTAATTTCCAAATTTTATTCCCCATTTATTGAGTCCATCTATTCTTGTATAGCCTCCTTCCAGAAAAGGACAACTTGAGACTTTATTGCCTCTTCAAATGTCTATGGACCACTTTCTGTATAATAATATATTGGTCAATAACCGTCTATGGACTCTCCTGTTCCAACAACATGGAATCATTAAAAACCTTGGCTTCTAAGTTTTCTCATTTCTAGATCTCTGACTTTCCCTAAGTTCTAAACCCTCCAAAGTATCTTTATTAGATACATTACTTTCCGGATTATGTGCATTACTATGAACGTTATCCATGTGACTTGGAATTGAGTTAAACTTATTTCCTTGAAATATTAAATCCCCAAACTCAATCATTGTTCGTAATAGGATGAGTCACTAGATTCCATAACCATGAATCTATATGCTTTGCTAATCTTAGCTTAGCCCGGGAACACACATTCAATTCCCCTTTCACCTAATTTCTTTATTTTGGTTCAGGAACTTTTACTATTTCCCCACAACCTCAAACTTTGAAAAATTTTGAGAATTGGTTTTTCTATTTTCCAGAGCACATATGGGGTTATCTTGTTCCATTGTTTGGAACCCTATTAACTATCTAACAAGCTTTCAACATGGATTTTCCCCAATATCATTTTTCTAGACCATAATAGGATACCATGGTTTTACCATTTCTTCTTATATCCTAATTTTCTTTTCACCTATACCATTTTGTTGTGGGGAATAAGGTGCATTTGCTTTGCCAACTATCTTAATAGACTCAAAGTAACTAAGGTTATAGAATTCTTCTAACTCCTAAAGCATTTAATGAATGTTTAATGACAAATATATAAGCCTCACAACTTCTGGGAAACTGAAAATAACTTTACAGTTTAAGTTTTATTTTCCTTAATTGTTACCAACAATGCATTCATAATACATTTTAAACCATATCACCAACACATAAAATAGGTATTTAATACATAGAAAATCGTAATCTGTGTATTATGTCCATCGATGGCCTAGTGGTCCGCACGTCTGCCCCTTCCCATCAAGTATCAAGTTCAAATCCCCTTGGCTGTATTTTTCGTCTTAAAATTGTTTTCTATTAAACGTTAAAATGTTCAAAACATCAAAATTAGGATTCGAACTCGCTCCTTGACTATGCATGAACATACAAATGCTAGGCTGACACAACGTTTGACGGAATCCAGTAACAATTAAATATATTTAACATCAAACAAAAACGCAACCTTCCAATAAGATGCAACTTTTGGGCGTCACCTCCTACTATCAACCGGGTCAATAAAACCCGTTTTCTGGAAACCGGGTTCGCACGACCCACCCCCTCCATTTTTGGTCATTCAATCCCAATTTAAACTAATTTTCATTGCTTCTATGTTTTGTATTCATGTCTAAACATGTTCTAGGATAAATCTACATGATTTTCATTATAGAAAACAAACAAAACAATGATTCAATCATTATAAGTTTTCTATAACATTTCTTCAAGAACATCTATGTCAAATTTAACAACTTAGAACACTTCAAAAATTAATTGGTTCTTACATGGATCAAATCCACTAATGCATGCACGTGATATAATCATTCATATATTAGACAATTCTATCAAAATAGAGCAACATACTTGCATGCATAATAAACCAAACATTTTTATGTTCATCAAAATTCACATACTTGATTTTATTCTAAATCATGCATATAAGGCTCTAATACCACATGTTAATTTTAACATAAATAAAGAATGCCTTTATGATTGAACATACATGAATTTAGAATATCAAGCATATCATAGCCATAGAAAGTAATTTTGTACCTTTCACCGTGGTCAAAAATAAACATTTTTGATGAAGCATGTGAGTACTCATCTCTCCTTGCTTGTAAAAAGACCATGCATCACTTTCTCCCAACGAGCGAAGTTTTCACCCTTGAACCTCTCCACTTTGACAATGTCAAAATATCATCTCCCTCAATGTTGCAACCATTTTTATAAAATGAAAATCGAACCTAAAGATTGTTAGTTAATGTGGGGTTTGGTCTGCAAGAAAGAAGAGAATAACAAGTGACATGCATACCCTCCAAGGCGTGTAAGAACACTAGACTTTAGGTTCGATTCGCCCCCACCAATCTCTTCTCGTAGGTTGGATGCAACAGGTATAACCGGCGAATCCCCTTCAGGATACAATGGAGAGCCTTGGTTTGGTTTGCACACCCTAAACCAAGCATATCATCAATGACATTTTATAGAATAATAGTTTCCTTAATTCTCTCTACGCATTAAGGGAAGAAAGGAAGTGATTTGGCTTGCAGAAGTTTAGCCAATTTTCAGACCTCATTCTGCATGCACAAATGGCTCTATTTATAGACCAACTTATGCCTCTTGGTGAATGAAATAACCTTTCATGTATTTGAAAGAATGATTGCAACCTTTCATGAATGTACACTTGATGAATGAACACATTTAATCATGAAAAAACACACCTATTAGGAAAGATTTGAAAGCCATGAAGAGACACACCTATTGGTGTCCTTCAACCTTTTTCCAACTTGGTGTATTGGACTTCCATTATTTTGGAAATCCCTCACATCCTTGCAGCCACTTAGAAGGTTAAAAGAAATAGGGGAAGGCCAAGGAAGGCCGGAATTACAACTCCACCACTTGAACATGAGTAGGGTCCAGAAGATGATACAGATGGTTCACTGAATTCACAATGTGGTCATGGAGAAGAGAGAAATGCTAGGGACAGAGGTCTTTCAGGCAGTGAGTATGAAAGTGAGGAGATGGACAGTGATGTAGACAGTGATGAAGACACACTAAAAATGCCTAAGTTCTCTGTTTTCAAGATGCCAAAGAAAATGGGAGATTACAAATGGGAAGTGGGGACATACTTTGTTTCCAAACAACAGTTTAAGGAGGCCATTACTACTTATGCAGTACACTCTGGGAGAAATCTGAAGATTAAAAAGAATGACAAGGTGAGGATGAGAGTCTTATGTAAGGGAGGGTGTACATGGAGGGCTTATTGTGCAAAAACACCAATTGAAGACACATGACATTTGAGAAAAGTGGTGGACAAACATAGCTGTAGCACAGATTACAGAGTAAAGTTACTCGGTACTAAATGGTTAAGTGACAAATTACAAGGAAGTGTCAGGGAAAATCCTAAACTGAAGGTTAATGACATGAGGGAGAAGGCCCAGAAGAAGTGGAATGATGGAGTTACTGTGAGTAAGGCTCTCAGGGCAAGAAATGCAGCTAAGGACTTAGTGGATGGTTCTTTCAGGGAATCATATACAAGGATCCATGACTATTGCCATGAACTACTGAGATCAAACTGTGGATCCACAGTGAAGTTAACAGTAGATAAGTATCAGGGAGATGAGGCTGATTTAAAAGTTCCAGGAAGTGTCTGGCTCCTATATTCCATAGGCTATATATCTGTTATAAAGGCTGTAGGGGAAGCTTCATGAGGTGCAAACCTATAATTGGGTTAGATGGCTGTTTCTTAAAGGGATACTATGAAGGCCAGATATTAGCTGCCATAGGTAGAGACCCCAATGATCAAATGCTGCCCATTGCATTTGCAGTAGTAGGGGGAAAGACTAAGGATTCATGGAAATGGTTTCTGGAGCTGCTCATAAATGATCTTGGAGGCCAAGACTCTTGTTCAACATATACATTCATATCAGATCAACATAAGGTAAAAACTTTAAGTTGGTCCCCTAATTTTTTTATATGTTCAAATTGGTCCCTTAGTTATAATTTATTTGTTAAATTTGGTCCCATGAAATATTGTTTGACTGGTTTTTCCTGATTCTGTTTCCATGATTAAAATGGTTTGTTACTTGCTATGAAGGAGTTACTTTCTGGTGTGGACCAAAGATTTTGTGTCAGGCATCTATACAATAACTTCATGAAGAAGTTCCCTGGTGAAAAATTGAAGGAACTGATGTGGAGGGCAGCAAAGGCCACATATCAACAGGCTTGGGAGAGGATAATGAGGGAAATGAGATCAATAAAAGAGGACGCATTCAAGCATATGATGCAAATTCCACCTAGGTCTGTGTTTGTCTAAACTCTATAGGTTATGTTTTAATTATTGTCTACTAATTTAGTAACTGTTTTTCTATAGGTTCTGGAGTAAGTCTAGATTCACTGCTGGCCCAAAGTGTGACACTCTACTCAACAACATGAGTGAGGCTTTAAATAATGTAATTGTAAATGCAAGAGGAAAACCAATTATCACAATGTTGGAAGAGATAAGGGTGTACTTAATGGATAGGTGGGCTACCAATAGACAGAAAATTGCTCCTTATGAAGGAACTATTCTCCCTAATATCAAGAAGAGACTTGAAAATGAATCAGAACAAACTAACATGTGGATGACAATGTAAGCAAAACACAACATGAAGCTTGGTTAATGTCTCATTTACATAACTGACACATATTTCTCTGTTTCTGCAGATGGTCTGGTGAACACTTCTATGAGGTGAGGCATATCAATACACTTGGAGACAAATTTGTTGTGAATCTGCAGACAAAGTAATGTACTGGCAGGAAATGGATGTCGACTGCCATCCCTTGCTGTCATGCCATCACCTGTATAAAATATATGAACCTGGAACCTGCTGACTACATCCCTAGTTATCTCCAAAAGGAAGTGTATGAAGTTGTGTATGCACCATTGATATACCTTGAAAATGGAGAGAATTTATGGGAAAGGTCTCCATTTATTGATGTGCAGCCACCACCTCACAAAAAAATGCCTGGAAGACCAAAGAAAAGAAGGATTAAGGAACTAGGGGAGATGTTGAAGGATGGGACAGAACTGAGGAGACATGGAGTTCCTAAGAGGTGCAACATGTGCTTGCAGTATGGACACAACAAGATGACTTGCAAACTCCCACCACCTCCTACTGATGCATCATCAGTTGAACCAAACCAGTCAGCACCACCCACCACCACCACTGCACCAAACCAACCAGCACCACCTCCCACAACTATTGCACCTACCCAACCAACACCACCTCCAACTGTAACTGCACCTACCCAACCAACACCACCCATTACTGCACCTACCTAGCAATCTGATCCAAATCAACCCATTGCACCAAAGCCTACAAATCCTGGTGCAACAAACATAAAGAAGGGAAAACAAACCCGTGCTAGCCAGTCAACACCACCTGCCTTTACTGCACCAGCACCTTCACTGCCTATTCCTACTACAATTGGGACAAATGGTGGACCTATGGCTGCTGCAAATAAGGCAGATACTGCAACCAAAGAGGGCACCGGTTTGGAAGCCATGATGAAGATCTATTAGTGTTTATGTTTTAGGATGAAAACTTGTCTTAGGATTTAGTTAACTTATTTTGATGAACACTGTCCATTTGTAATTGGGTCTTTATGTTTTGTTGGGGGATTGAATGGTAAATTTTGTGCTCACAATGAGCTGTTTTTTGAAATGCAGTTAATAATGACAGATGAAACATGTTGATCTTTTGTTATTGAAAGTCTTGAAATGATATTATCTTTTGTTGAGTTCTTCTTCTTCTTCCCTTTTTTATGAACTTGCATGAAAGCTAAAATTGCCACTGATGTCATAATTTAAGCTTCATTTCATTGAAATTGAATGGTACATGCTGCAGACATTTAAATAACCAGTCAAAATACATCTTCCGTCCATCTTGCCTTAATTGTTAGAAAAAACAGAACAGAGAAGAGAGGTTTTGTAAAACTGAAGCAGAGAAGTTATGCAGGAGCAGCAGAGAACAAAAATGGAAGAAGGTATGTTAATTGTAATTCATTCACGTACAAAGTTCTTACATATAAAAGAATAAAAAAAATTTAAACAAAAGGCTTAGATAGCCACCCTATAGAAAGTACAAAAACTGATACAAATCTCCATAAATCAAGGAGTATCTCTCCTTTTCACCTAACCAAAAAACTTTAACAATAAACTAACATTAACTTAAAGTATATAGAAAAATCTCAATTTCTAACACTCCTCCTTGAGATTTTTCTTGGATACTCCAAGCTTTGATCTCAAAACTTCAAACTTGCCCTTGGAAAGGGCTTTTGTCATTATGTCTGCAATCTGACTTTCTGAGTTGCAATGCTCCAAGCTTACTTCCTTTGATTTTTCTGCTTCTCTAATGGCATAATAATTCACCTTGATGTGCTTGGTTCTTCCATGTTGGACAGGATTCTTTGCTATAGCAATAGCTGACTTGTTGTCCTCATAAATGATAGTAGCTTCACCTTGAAACTACCCCACATCTGATAAAATCTTCCTCAACCAAATAGCTTGATTTGTTGCTGCTGCAGCTGAAATATATTCAGCTTCAGCTGAGGATTGGGCCACCACATCTTGTTTCTTTGAATTCCATGAGAAAACAGCACTGCCAAATGAGAAAACATAACCAGAGGTACTCTTGGCATCATCTACACTTCCTGCCCAATCACTATCTGCATAACCTAGGAGGTCTCCACTTTCTTTTTTCATAAAACACAAGCCATAATCAACTGTACCTCTAACATATCTTAAAACTCTTTTTGCTGCATTATAATGAGCTTGACTAGGAGAATGCATGAATCTGGACAGCAGACTTGCAACAAACATTATGTCAGGTCTTGTGGCTGAAAGATACAATAAGCTACCAATCATGCTTCTGTACATAGAAGCATCTATTTTGCTGTTAGTATCATTAATTGACAGCTTCTCATTTACAACAAGGGGTGTGTCCACAAGTTTACATTTCTCCATATGAAACTTCTTTAATATCTCGAAAGCATACTTTCTTTGTGAAATGAACATTCCAAAGATCCGATTGATCAATCTCCATTCCAAGAAAATACTTCATTTCTCCCAAATCAGTCATTTCAAATTCATTCTCCATATCATGCTTAAATTGTTTTAGGTAGATTGAATTTTTACCTATAACAAGTAGATCATCAACATACAATGACACAATCAGCTGCACTTCATTCCTTGACCTTTGCACATACAAAGTAGCTTCACTTTCACTTCTTTTAAAGCCTTTCTGCATAAGATATCTATCAATTCTGGTGTACCAAGCCCTTGGTGCTTGTTTCAAGCCATATAGAGCTTTATGAAGTTTGTAGACTTTATCTTCACTTCCTGAAACCTGAAAACCTTCAGGTTAATCAACATAAATCTCCTCCTCAAGAAAACCATTTAAGAATGCAGACTTCACATCAAAATGATAAATTTTCCAACTCAATTTTGTTGCCAATGCAACTAACAACCTGATTGTATCATGTCTTGCTACAGGAGCAAATGTATCTGAAAAATCAACACCATGTTGCTGAAAATAGCCTTTTACCACCAATCTTGCCTTAAGTTTGTTTACAGAACCATCAGCATTGAGTTTAGTTCTGTAAACCCACTTAACACCAATTACCTTTTGATTGCTTGGTCTGTCCACAAGCTGCCATATTTTGTTTTTCTTTATCATATTCATCTCCTCCTTCATGGCAGCTCTCCAACCTTGTATTTCAACGGCTTCACTATATCTTGTTGGTTCTAATGCAGCAACATTACATTTTTCATAAACATCTTCCAAGGTTCTAGTGCCTCTAACTGGAAAATCAGCATCACTATCATAGTCTTCTTCTTCATTTTCAGAATTATTTCCTTGGAGATTGCCTTCTCCATGTTGATCTTTACTTGAGGCTTCTACTTTGCAATTCTCCCAATTCCATTTGGAAAGCTCATCAAACTTTACATTTCTGCTAACAAGAATCTTTTTGGTATTTAAATTGTATATTCTGTAGCCTTTAGAGTTGCTGCTATATCCCACAAAAATGCCAACTTCTGACTTTTTATCTAGTTTATCTCTTTTCACTTCTGGAACAAGAGCATAGCACACACATCCAAATATTTTGAGATGCTCCACTGAAGGCTTCCTTCCAAACCATGCTTCAAAGGGTGTTTTGCCATTTAAGGCTTTTGTAGGCAACAAATTCAGCAAGTACACTGAGGTGTTTTGATATGCCTCTGGCTCATCTAGTTTTATGGCTAGTATGACCAGGGTTTTGTGCTAATTATATCTCATTTTCACCCAAATTAGACTCGATTGTCCTCAAGCAATGTTTTGAGTCGTTTAAGTAGTTTTAGGTTAATTTAGCCAGTTTGTAGTCAAATAATGCACTTATGGCTATTTCTTTGTTTTCAGGATAACTTAGAAGTTAAGGGAATAAAGAAACAGGGGAAATTTCAATCCTGGAGGTATTCGCCCCGCGAGAGTCCACTCGCCTCGCGAACCTGAAAGGCAGCTGAACAACAAAATGTCATCCTCTCTGGCTCGCCCAGCGAATCCTCTTCTCGCCTCGCGAACCTGAAGGCTGACTGTTCCAGAAAATGCAACCCTTTCTGTGTAGCCTCGCGAATCCATGTCTCGCCTCCCGAGACTGAAGACCAGAAGCCATGACTCTTCCATTCCTCGCCACACGAGCAGTACTTCGCCCCGCGAGAAGACCAAACGTTGCAGACTCTTCATAATATTCGCCTCGCGAGTGAGGGTTCACCTCGCGAGTGGGCGCAGTTCCTGAATGTTATAAATTGATGTTCTGCGCAGATTGGAGGAACTTTTTTTTCTCCATTGTTTTTACATATTTTCTGGTTGTGCTACGTTTTTATGGAGAACTAATTCCATTGGATTAGTCTACTGTAATTGATTTCCACCGCACTTGAGGTTCTGTAATTCCTGTTTTGTATGCTTTTCCCTTTTCAATGCTATGCTATATATTTCTGTTTGCTTAATTCAGGAGTGTACAGTGTTGTGTTGATTTATTTCAGTGATGTTATGTTCCTATATCGAATCGCGTTTGCTTAATTTGCGTGTGTTCAATTAGTGTTCGCTTAGATCACGAAGGGCTTAACCCCGTTTGCTTAATTCGGGAATAGGAACATATATCTCGTAGTAGCGATTTCGCTTGTTAATTGTTGCTACAACCGAAAGGGGATTAGAATTTGCTTAGGGCTTGGAATTTACATGAACCGATGATAGTTGGGAAATCGAGAACAGTAGATTAATCATCTTTAGCTTATTTGACAATCCTTTAAACTGCCTTGTTTTTATTGCTGTGTTTCCTTAATTGTTTTCTTATTTGCATTCAAATCCAACACCCCCCCCCCCCCCCCCCAAAAAAATTGATTTTTGTGGTAAATAACAAGTCAATAGTCCTTGTGAGACGATATCCGAGTTGTCGCTTCCTAAACTACAGTTTTATAAACCCGCTCGCTTTTTGGCGCGTGCGCGACAGCGCGACCAAAAATTGGCCCCGTTGCCGGGGACTCTTGTTTGTTATTTTCTCATTTTTTTTGTTTCTTTTTTCGTTTTTGTTTTGAATTGGTCTGGCTACTAGGTCTATTTGCCCTGACTTGTGTGATTTTGATCCCGAAATTGAAAGAACACTGCACACACGCCGTAGAGCAATTCGGGCTAGCACTAGTGGTGATTCTAATTCTGAAACTGTTTTTGATAACATGGGTGACCAAAGGACATTAAGATAGCTTGCTGCCCCTGATGTTAATTATAATGGCTTGTGCATTGAATATGCTGGTGCTGTTACTCCCTTTGAATTAAAATCTGGTCTAATCCATTTGTTGCCAAGGTTTAGTGGTCTTGCAGGTGAGGATCCACACAAGCATCTGAAGGAATTCCAGGTTGTCTGCTCCACACCCTTGAGACCAGAGGGAATAACTGAGGATCACATCAAGCTGAGAGCCTTCCCGTTTTCACTACAGGGCGCTGCAAATGATTGGCTGTACTATCTTGAGCCAAACTCTGTTACCACATGGAACGATTTGAAGAAGCTTTTCTTAGAGAGATATTTCCCTGCCTCCAGAGCTGCATCAATCAGGAAGGAAATATGTGGCATTAGACAAGGCAATGAGTCATTGGCTGAGTATTGGGAGAGATTCAAGCAGTTGGTATCCAGTTGCCCTCAGCATCAGATTTCCGAGCAGCTCCTTATTCAGTATTTTTATGAGGGGTTACTGCCGATGGATAGAAATATTTTGGTTGCTGCTAGTGGGGGAGCACTTGTTGATAAGACTCCAGCTACTGCCAAGCAATTAATTGAAAATATGTCACTGAACTCCCAGCAATTTACAACAAGGAGAAATTCTGTTGAGACAAGGGGTGTGCATGAGGTCCATAGCTCTACTTCCAACCAGGCCCTTGAGAATAGAATTGATGAGATCACTTCTTTGGTGAAGCAATTGGCAATGGATAAGGTTCAGCCGGCAAGGTTGTGTGGCATGTGCAGCTCTCCTGAGCACCTGTCAGATGCATGCCCCATTCAGAAAGAAGAGTTAGTCATTGATTTGCCTCAAGCTTATGCAGTCAATCCCTATAATCCAGGCAACAATCAGAACCGGTACAGCGTTCCTGACCTCTCCACAAATAAGTACCACCCCAGTTGGAGGAATCATCCCAACCTTCGGTATGGAAACTCATCACAACAACAACCGATGGCACCACCACAGAATTCCCAAGTGACCACTTTTGCACCTTCTGGACCTTCATTAGAAGACTTGGTCAAGCAAATGACTGCACAAAACCTTCAGTCTCAGCAGCGAATGGATGCTAGTATTCAGGCCTTGCAGACACAGATTGGACAGCTTGCCACTTCCATAAATAACATACAGCAAGTTCAAGGATCAAACCAACTACCTGCACAGATAGTGATGAATCCCATTGTCTCCAATCCTAATGTGAGTGCCATTTCTCTGAGATCTGGAAAAGTTGTTGAGGCAGCCTCTGAAAAAGATGAAGAAACTGTTGAGGTAACGCCTGAGCCTTCTGTTGTTGTTGAAGCTGAGAAAGTGTACATACCACCGATCCCTTTCCCACAAAGAGTACAGAAAAATAAGAAGAGTGGTGGGGAAGACAAGGAGAGGGAAATTCTAGATGTGTTCAGAAAGGTGGCGGTAAACATTCCGCTTCTGGATGTGATCAATCAGGTTCCTAAGTATGCTAAATTTCTGAAGGATTTATGCACCCACAAGAGGAAGTTGAAGGGTAATGAGAGAGTAAATCTAGGGAGAAATGTTTCAGCCCTTATTCAGCCTAAGCCTGCACTGAAAAGAGTTCTTGTTTTCAGCCCCCACTCGTGCACTACCACGTAGTGCGAGGATCCGGGCACTTTTGCTATTCCATGCACTATTAGGGACAGAAAATTCTAAAATTGCATGTTGGATTTGGGAGCCTCCATAAATGTCATGCCCACCTCTATTTTCAATAACCTTGATCTTGGTCCCTTGCAGCATACAGGTCTCACTATCCAGTTGGCCAACAGGACCAGTGCTCGCCCCATGGGAATGGTAGAAGATGTGCTGGTACAAGTTGATGAGTTGATTTTCCCTGCTGACTTCTACATCCTGGACATGGCAGGGGAAACGAATTCAAGTCGATCACCAATCATCCTGGGCAGACCGTTCATGAAGACGGCAAAGACTAAGATTGATGTTGATGATGGGACCATGTCCATGGAGTTTGGAGACATTGTGGCAAAGTTTAACATCTTCGATGCTATGAAGCATCCCCTGGAAGAGCACTCTGTTTTCCAAATAGAGTTGCTTTCTGAAATTATTGATGACACCCATGAGGACTTGATTTCTGATTTTCCATTTGTTTCTAGCTTTGATGATATTTATTCATGTACTGACTGTACTGACACTAACCCTTGTGCTGTTTGTGCTGAGTTTCTTGATTCTACTTTGCAGGGTGATAGTATGAGTGAAGCTGTCTGTTCAGCTGAAGTTCTTGACATCATGGCTGCTCCAAATGTACCATCCATTGAGCAGCCACCCTCCTTAGAGCTCAAGCCACTTCCTGGGAATCTGAAGTATGCTTACTTGGAGCGGAATGAAAAACTTCTAGTCATTATTTCCTCCAGCCTTGACTCTGACCAGGAAGCTAAACTATTGGAGGTTCTGAAGAAGCACAAGAAGGCGATTGGGTGGACCTTGGTTGACATTCCAGGAATTAGCCCCTCCAGATGTATGCATAGAATTCTGTTGGAGGATGGGGCTAAACCAGTTAGGCAGCCCCAAAGGTGGCTCAATCCATTGATTCTGGATGTGGTGAAGAAAGAGGTGACTAAACTTCTGCATGCGGGTATCATATACCCCATCTCTGATAGTACTTGGGTAAGTCCAGTGCAAGTTGTACCCAAGAAGTCCGACCTCACAGTGGTAAGAAATGATAATAGTGAGCTTGTACCCACTAGAGTCCAGAATAGCTGGCGAGTCTGTATAGATTATAGGAAGTTGAACCAGGCCACCAGAAAGGATCACTTTCCTTTGCCGTTCATCGATCAGATGCTCGAACGACTGGCTGGTAAATCTCATTACTGTTTTCTTGATGGCTTTTCCGGTTACTTCCATATCCATATTGCACCAGAGGATCAGGAAAAGACCACTTTCACGTGCCCCTTCGGCACGTTTGCCTATAGGAGGATGTCATTTGGCCTTTGTAATGCTTCTGGCACTTTCCAAAGATGCATGCTTAGCATTTTTACTGAATTTATTGAAAATTGCATGGAAATGTTCATGGATGACTTCACTGTATATGGTTCCTCATTTGATGCATGCTTGCATAGTCTGAGTTTGGTTCTAGAAAGATGCATTGAGACTGATCTGATTTTGAACTATGAAAAGTGTCACTTTATGGTTGAACAAGGGATTGTTTTGGGGCATGTTATTTCTAAAGAGGGTATTTCAGTAGATCCTGCAAAAATTGATGTGATTTCTACATTGCCTTATCCATCTTGCGTTCACGAGATTCGTTCTTTTCTTGGTCATGCAGGTTTCTACAGGCGCTTCATTAAGGACTTCAGCAAGATAGCTCTTCCCTTGTCAAACTTGCTGAAGAATGATGCCATGTTCCACTTTGATGACAAATGCAAGAAGGCATTTGACTATCTGAAAAGGGCATTGACCTCTACCCCCATCATCCAGCCCCCTGACTGGACCCTCCCTTTTGAGCTCATGTGTGATGCTTCTAATTATGCTGTGGGAGCGGTCCTAGCACAAAGGGTGGGCAAGGCTGCCCATGTCATTCATTATGCTTCTAGGACTTTAGATGCTGCACAATCTAATTACACCACCACTGAAAAGGAACTTCTAGCTGTTGTTTTTGCCCTTGATAAATTTAGGTCATATTTGCTAGGTTCCAAAGTTATTGTTTTTACTGACCATGCAGCTCTGAAGTACCTATTGAAAAAACCAGAAGCGAAGCCGAGATTGATTCGGTGGATGCTGGTTCTCCAAGAGTTTAATGTGGAGATAAAAGACAAGAGTAGAGCTGAAAATTTAGTAGCTGATCACTTGAGCAGAATAGCAAGGGATGAGGATCTTTCTCCCATCCAGGATGATTTTCCTGATGAGCAACTTCTACATCTGCATGGGGTAACTTCTTGGTTTGCTGACATAGTTAACTATCTTGTTGCTGGTGTTTTTCCTGCAGGTGCAAGTAGATCCAAGATCCACAAACTCAAGAGTGATTCAAAGTACTATGTTTGGGATGATCCGTACCTTTGGAAGTTTTGCAGTGATCAGGTAATTCGGAGGTGTGTCCCCGATTATGAGACAAAGTCTATCTTGTACTTCTCTCATGCCTCTCAAGTAGGGGGACACTTTGGGCCACAGAGGACGGCAAGAAAAGTCCTAGATTCTGGGTTCTACTGGCCCACCATTTTTAGAGATGCCTATGAGGTCTATCGGACTTGTACGGAGTGTCAAACAGCAGGCCCTGCCATCACTCGTAGGAGTGAGATGCCTCAGCAGCCCATGCTTTTCTGTGAAGTTTTTGATGTGTGGGGAATCGACTTTATGGGTCCTTTCCCTGCATCTTTTGGTTTTCTATATATTCTTTTGGCTGTTGACTATGTTTCAAAGTGGGTGGAAGCTATCCCCACTAGGACTAACGATGCTAAAGTTGTTTCAAAATTTGTTAGGTCCAATATTTTTTGCAGGTTTGGCATACCTCGGGCTATCATTAGTGACCAGGGCACTCACTTCTGCAACCGCACCATGGAAGCTCTACTCCGGAAGTATGGAGTTGTGCATAGAGTCTCCACTGCTTACCATCCCCAGACCAATGGACAGGCAGAGATATCAAACAGGGAGATCAAGCAGATCTTAGAGAAAATGGTGCAGCCGAATAGGAAGGACTGGATCCGCCGTCTAGAAGACGCACTGTGGGCTCAGAGGACCGCTTTCAAGACACCAATAGGAATGTCCCCCTTTCGGCTAGTATTTGGTAAGGCATGTCATCTCCCTGTGGAAGTTGAGCACCGTGCGTATTGGGCAGTCAAGTGCTGTAACTTGGAAATGAAAAAAGCTGGTATTGAAAGGAAACTCCAGTTGCAGCAGCTTGAGGAGCTTAGGCTAGAAGCCTATGAAAGCTCCCGGATTTATAAAGAAAAAACCAAGCATTTTCATGATAGGATGATTGCTAGGAAAGAATTTTCTGTGGGCCAGCAGGTCTTACTGTTTAACTCCCGCCTGAAAGTGATGGCTGGGAAACTTAGGTCCAAGTGGATTGGCCCATTTGTTGTTACTAATGTTTTTCCTTATGGTGCAGTAGAGATTAAAAGTGCAGGTAGCAACAAGGCCTTCAAGGTTAACGGGCAGAGGCTAAAGCTATTCCATGAGAGCTCGGTGCCCGAGGATGCTAATGTTGAGGAGCTCTCCTTGGAAGCTCCCACCTACACAGCCACTTGATCAGGGAACACCCTTCCTTTCCCTCACTCTGATTTTATAGTTATGTTGTTTCATTGGGGACAATGTATGTTTTAAGTGTGGGGGAGGGAACCAATTGTAGCTTTGTTTTGTGTTTTGTTTTGTGTTTCTCTTAGCTCTTGAATAAATTGTGTGAGTCTTTGGTCGGTGAGCTTGATTGGTATTGATTGATTTTGCACAAATTGATTGCATGATTTATGTGATGATTCCCCCTAGGTTGAATTTTTTTTTGAAAAGTGATCCCCATGTGATTGAAAACTGAACTTTGAGATATTTTGTTGTGATTGCATGATTTATGATAAGTTTGGGGTGAAGGGATGCACACACTAGGGATAGAATCTCGGTCAAACAATTTGCAAAAATGTCCAGGTGAGGATTTGAGCCTCCAGCATGTTTTTAACTGTGTGAATCACTTTTTGAGCTGCACTTTCCCGAATTTGCTTGAATCTCTTATTGGTTTGCATGTTTATGTGTTTGCATCAAATGATTTAGGCATTTTCTTTGTAAATAACTACTTAGCCTAAAATTGAACCAGTCCCTAATGCATGTTTCCTAGTTAGCCCCATTGAGCCTAATTAGCTTATTGTTCTTGACAACCTTATGTTATAAGCCAAAATCTGGAAAAACCCATGTTAACCCGATCTTAGGATTAGGAGAGCATGGAAGCTTAGCAAAGAGAATGGTTGCAAGAAACTAAGTTTGGGGTGGCTACAAGGATATGATGTGTTGTTTGGGATTGAGAAAAAGAAAAAAATATAATGAAAAGGTTGGAGCCAAAAGAAAAAAAAAGGAAATAAAAGAACAAAAATGTCAAAAAGAAAAAAAAAATCAAGAAAAAGGCTGTAGTCACCCAAAGCATAAAGAAAAATGAAAAAAAGGAACTTGAGTGGAAATTCAATGTATCAAAAAGTTTCATGCTCTCTTAGTTCCTAGGGACTTAAGCCTAGTTCCTTTGTATATCCTACCCTTAGACAGGCCCCATTACAACCTTATAAGACCTTTTGATGTTGCATGCATGTTTTCCGTGGGAATCATTTTGAGATGAAAATCAAATTCATGGGAAGTGCTCTTAAAGGTGAAATTGAGTGAATTGTTGATAGCTAGACAAACTGAGCGATTGAGTGAAACACTAAACTCCCTTGTGAGGAAGGCGATTGTTTGAATTTGGTGATCTCCCTCTTGTGTTTAACTTGGATCCCTTGCTTAGATTAATGATTGTTTGAATGATGAAGTTCTCAAATGTTTAGAGTGAATGCATGTGGGGATTGCTGTGTTTGGAAAGGGGGGAACATTGAAGGAAAAACTATTTTGGTGAATTGCTTGAAATCTGTGCAAAGTTGATTGAATCTTTTAAGCTTGCCATGTCTTGAGTCTTTTTGAGTTTTTGAGCTTTAGTTTGCTTGGGGACAAGCAAAGTTTAAGTTTGGGGTATTTTGATAAGTCTTTGGCTCATCTAGTTTTATGGCTAGTATGACCAGGGTTTTGTGCTAATTATATCTCATTTTCACCCAAATTAGACTTGATTGTCCTCAATCAATGTTTTGAGTCGTTTAAGTAGTTTTAGGTTAATTTAGCCAGTTTGTAGTCAAATAATGCACTTATGGCTATTTCTTTGTTTTCAGGATAACTTAGAAGTTAAGGGAATAAAGAAACAGGGGAAATTTCAATCCTGGAGGTATTCGCCCCGCGAGAGTCCACTCGCCTCGCGAACCTGAAAGGCAACTGAACAAAGAAAAATGTCATCCTCTCCGGCTCGCCCGCAAATCCTCTTCTCGCCTCGTGAATCGAAGGCTGACTATTCCGAAAAATGCAACCCTTTCTGTAGCCTCGTGAATCCATGTCTCGCCTCGCGAGACCAAGAATCGAGCCATGACTCTTCCATTCCTCGCCACGCGAGCAAGATTTCGCGCCCGCGAGAAGACCAAACGTTGCAGACTCTTCATAATATTTGCCTCGCGAGTGAGGGTTCGCCTCGCGAGTGGGCGCAGTTCCTGAATGTTATAAATTGTTGTTCTGGGAAGATTGGAGGAACTTTTTTTTCTCCATTGTTTTTACATATTTTCTGGTTGTTCTACGTGTTTATGGACAACTAATTCCATTGGATTAGTCTCATCAGAATTGATTTCCACCGCACTTGAGGTTCTGTAATTCCTATTTTGTATGCTTTTCCATTTTCAATGCTATGCTATATATTTCTGTTTGCTTAATTTAGGAGTGTACAGTGTTGTGTTGATTTATTTTGGTGATGTTATGTTCCTATATCGAATCGCGTTTACTTAATTCGCGTGTGTTCAATTCGCGTTAAGCTTAGTTCACGAAGGGCTTAACTCCGTTTGCTTAATTCGGGAATAGGAACATATATCTCGTAGTAGCGATTTCGCTTGTTAATTGTTGCTACAACCGAAAGGGGATTAGAATTTGCTTAGGGCTTGGAATTTACATGAACCGATGATAGTTGGGAAATCGAGAACAGTAGATTAATCGTCTTTAGCTTATTTGACAATCCTTTAAACTGCCTTGTTTTTATTGCTCTGTGTTTCCTTAATTGTTTTCTTATTTGCATTCAAATCCAAACCCCCCCAAAAAACTGATTTTTGTGGTAAATAACAAGTCAAGAGTCCTTGTGAGACGATATCCGAGTTGTCGCTTCCTAAACTACAGTTTTATAAACCCGCTCGCTTTTTGGCGCGTGCGCGACAGCGCGACCATGTTAACAGCCTCAGCCCAAAAGGTTTTAGGAAGACCTTTTTCAAAGAGCAAACATTGTGTCATCTCCATAACTGTCATGTTCTTCCTTTCACTCACTCCATTTTGTTGAGGAGTGTAAGGAACAGTCAATTGATGCTGGATTCCAGCTTGATCACAAAACTTTTTAAATTCCCCTGCTGTATACTCAGTTCCATTATCAGATCTGAGCCTTTTAATTTGACATTCAGCTTCATTTTCAACTATAAGCTTGAACCTCTGAAATGCAGCAAAAACTTCTGATTTTTTCCTTAGAAAAAACACCCAGCTCATTCTTGTAAAATCATCTATAAACAAAGAGAAAATACTTGCTGCCATTTAAAGATATTGTGCTCATTGGACCACACACATCAGTGTGTATAAGCTGTAATTTTTCAGCAGCTCTCCATGTTGCTACAGCAGGAAATGGCAATCTACTTTGTTTTCCAAATTGGCATACATCACACACATCAACATCATCTTGAATGGTTGGTAAACTTTCGACTAAATCATTTGAGCTCATTTGCTTCAAAGTTGAATAACTAAAATGACCAAGTATTTTATGCCACAAAGAAGAATCATCTTCAACACTTGGGAAACCATGCATAGCAGTTTGTTTCCACTCTATTGGAAAGCTTTTGCCTCTCATTTTAATAGACATTAGCTCACACCCGGAAGGATCAAATATGGTGCATCTCATATCTTCAAAATGCAAGGAATAATTTCTTTCTAGCATTTGTCCCACACTCAAAAGACTTTGATTTATCTCAGGCACAAATAAGACATCAGAAATATATTTGATACCTGAGGGAGTTTCAACGGCAACAACTCCTTTGCCTTTGACATCAACACACTCTCCATTGCCAATGGTGACTTTGGAGTAGAAGGACTGCTCAAACTCCTTGAAAATGCTAGCATTATGTGTCATATGATTAGTGCATTCACTATCTATTAGCCATGCTTCTTTGCTACTGCTTGCTGAATAACAAGTAGCAACAAACAGCTGCTCCTCATCTTGTTGATGCTCAACAACTTGAGCTTGTTGTCCCTGTTGGTTTGCTTTATTTTTGCAAACCTTCTCCACGTGACCAAGTTGATTGCAGGCCCTACATTTAACTCCTAGCCTGTACCAACAATATTTTTCTGTATGGTTGTCCTTCTTACAGTGGGGGCAAGGTGAAAACTTTGTTTTCCAACCTCCTCCTTTGCTGCTTTCTACTTCTTTTCTTCTTTTTTTTTCCTTTCTTCCCTCCAAATGGCTTTTTCCTATGACTACTAGAGCCTTGGACTTTGTCTTTGTTGCTAGCCACAAGAGCACTGATGAATGTGTAAAATATGTTAGTTTGGAAGTGTAATTAGGAAAGAGTTTGTAAATAATCCTAGAAATTATAGGAAAAGTGATAAGAAAATGTACACATTCATTTGAATAGTGTTTTGATCATGAGATTTCAATTTATATTGAAAATATACTTAAAAGAGGTTGAAAATGTGCAGGAATAGTATCACAGCGCTCAGCCCTCCAATTGGATGCTCAGCGCTAGCAGATTGGAAGGAAGCTAGCGCCCAGCTCTAGCAATTGGAGCCCAGCGTCCAGCAGAAGAAGAAGGGCGCCCAGCGCCAGGTAGCATGGGCTAGCGCCCAGCTCTAGGAAATAGCGCCCAGCGCTAGTGCTTCAGGAGCAGAAGATGTTTGGGCGCCAACGAGCTTAGGGCGCCAAAATGGCAGCGACGAGCAGAACCAGTATAAATACGTTTTGAACAGATTCGAAAGGGACTTTTGGTCATTTTTACTCTGATTCTACTCTGTGTTCTCGGGGAGGTGTAGAAACCAGGGAGTTCAAGAGCTTTCGGAAGAGAGGATTGAAGAATCCATGGCTTCTCTACCTCAGATCTTTTCTATTTCTTCTAGATTTCATCTCGTAACTATGAGTTCCTAAATTCCATAGGTTAGGATAGGATGAGTTCAATCAGACCTTGATGTAAGTTCGTTCCAACTCTGATCTCGATTCAGATTCGTTCAACTTGAGTAATCTTTTCAATGCTTAATGCTTTTCCTGAATTGGCCATTCATGAAATTGATCATATGAATGAATGCATAATTGGAAAATGTGTGTTCATGCTAGAACTGAATTAGATTACCACTGTGAGGTTGATTCTAGGAATAGAATTTCATTGCAGTGCATTCCTTGTAAGCTTTGTGCCTATTGCTTGTGCTAATTCTGATTCACCTAAGGAATTAGGGTTCATAATTTGTAACAAAGGATTATCACCTAAGGAATTAGGGATAGATCTAAATCAGTGGCTTGAATGTTAATTAAATGAATTGAATTGAATATTAGGATTCTATGAGTTACATCAAGTGAAGATTGAGTGATTCCGATTCCTAACCGTTTGAGATACTTGATTCCTTTTAATTGTTCATTTGTTTTCCATTGTATTGATTGTGTGATAACAGAAAACCTATTTCGATTACCATTGTAACAATACTTAATTCAACATCTCAGTTAAATGATGGAACTATGAGTTTTATCCGTTCAAATATCGATTGCTTAGTTTTCATTGTTACTTGAATCTCAATCCTCGTGGGACGATACTCTACTCTCATTATTATTACTTGTACGATTTGGTGCACTTGCCAAACATTCAACAAGCACCTTCTACATTTTCTTCCATTCTCAAAGATCTTCTATGTTCAGTAGCTTGCAAAGCATTCACAAGCTCTGCAACTGAAATTTGAGAAAAATCTTTATTTTCTTCAAGAGAGGAGATTTTTGACTCAAACCTCTCTGGAAGACACACCAGAATTTTCTCCACCACCCGTTGATCACTAAGCTCCTCACCTAGCAATCTGATTTGTGTGACTACCTTTGAAAGTCTATCTGAAAACTCGTTAATAGTTTCAGTTTCTTTCATCTTCAATGCTTCAAATTCTCTTCTCAAGTTCATCACCTGCATCCTCTTTGTTCTTTCACTCCCTTGAAACTCCTCCTTCAGCTTCTCCCAAGCTTCTTTTGCAGTTTCAAGATTCAAGATCTTGATAAATACATCATCATTTAGTGCAGCATGTATGATGGCAAGTGCTCTGCCTTCCTTTGCCACTTCATCATTATGATTCCTCATTTGAGCTACTGTTGGGTTGTTTGGTAAAGGAGGTGGATTGCTGCCATTTTCCACCACATCCCATAAACTCTGAGCTCTGAGGTAGGTTCTCATTTTTGCTGCCCACAAATGATAGTTTTCTCCTGCAAATATAGGAGGTGGAGGTAAAGAACTATTGCTGGAAGCCATTTTGGTGTTTGAAGGTTTTTTTTGTGTGTGGAGGATTTCTTGCTGGTTTTCTCTCGTATTAATCGTCTTGCCCACTGGTTTTTTTTCTCACAGACACTTTAAGATCAATGAGGCTCTTGATACCATGTTAGAAAAAACAGAACAGAGAGAAGAGAGGTTTTGTAAAATCAAGCAGAGAAGTTATGCGGAGCAGTGAGAGAACAAAAATGGAAGAAGGTACGTTAATTGCAATTCATTCACGTACAAAGTTCTTACATATACAAGCAAAAAAATGTAAACAAAAGGCTAAGATAGCCACCCTATAGAAAGTACAAAAAACTGATACAAATCTCCATAAATCAAGGAGTATCTCTCCTTTTCACCTAACCAAAAAACTTTAACAATAAACTAACATTAACTTAAAGTATATAGAAAAATCTCAATTTCTAACATTAACATCTACTTGTCCTAACTTAGTAACTTAAACTCCTAAATACACTTACTAAGCTGCAATAGCTAATTCAAATACAAATTCTTTCCATCTCTACCTCCTAGTTTCCATAATGAAGGACATGAATATAACATTCATAACAAACATAAATGCAGCAACAGATTATGAAGCATAACATCCACACTTTGGTCCTTTTCAGAGAGCTCTGCATAGCCAACATCTTCCTCCTTTGTCTCACAAACATTACTTCAATGTCTTCACCCATTTCATCAGAATACCTGAGAAAGAAGTTGCAGCCATCCTTCTTGTCTCCCCTCTTCTGCTTACAACAAAGAAAAACAAAAAAAAAATGAAGAAAATTGAAGGTGAAACATGAACCAAATCATAAACCCTAAATGAGACATACCTTGTAGTACTTGCATCCCCATAATCTCTTCCCATAGTTTCTATCAGTGTACGCGGTTTTCACCACCGCATTCCTCTCACAGTAGCACACAAGAGCCCACCTTATGGTTTCACCTCCCTGAGATGCGGCGAGTCGATGGATAAACTCGGAATCAGTCACCGAGTGCTAGAGGAAGCTTGAAACTGAGACATTTCAATAGAGAATTATCAAATCGAATTGGAGAAGAAGAAGAGTGGAGGAACCCTAATTGTAGCAGACCTCTTAAATTGGGGAAGAAGACGACCCCCCCCCCCCCCCCAACCCACCCCCAAACGGTCATATTCCAACCTGGATTAGTCAAAACGCCACATCAGAGACTATAATTGCCACCTAGGATGACTATAACGGTGTTAGTGAGTTAACTAACAGAAAGGACAACATTGAATATCTTTAATGAACTTAAGGATCAAAATGAACATTTTAAGAACTTGGGGACCAAATTGAACATTGAAAAACAATTTGAGGACCAAAAGTATAATTAAGCCTTTGATAATATCAACGTTAAAAAATGATGAGGCAGCAACAAATTTTTTAAGGATATCATGGTTAGAATAATAATTGGAAGACACCTTTTACGGTGCACGAAACATGAGTGGGGTGTATAAAACACTCCTCTTGACACCTCCTTCAACTCGCTTCCGTCACCTATGGAGGACAACCTCCCTTTGCTTCTAGTGTTAAAAATATTCTTCCTTTTTTTTTCAATCATGGTTCTTAATACAAATAATTAAAACTGTAGCACTTTTTTTTTTGAAAATACCACCACATTTTCCGCTAAAAAGCGATAAGTTTGGATCGGTTTAAGGCAAAAAGTCATCCGATCCAAAGACTTAAAAGATATGTGGTTCGGTTTGGATTGCATCCTTAAAAAAATCATATCCGATCCTATTAAATATGGTTTGGATTGGATCGGTTGGTTTGGTTTTTACCGACACATCGTTACCAATTTATATTACATCAAATAATCAAGATTACAAGCTAAATTGAACATAATCTTAAACATGTATATACTTGTTGAAACATTCATGTAATAACATTTCATAAAATATATATAAAATGAATAAATATCATCATCATCTAGTTTCAAAACATCTTTTATTTATGTTTAGAACATTAGAAATAATAAAATATTACATTGAATCAAACTAGTAAGCATTATTAGGAAAAAACCAACAAATAAAAAATTAATAATGCAAAAAATAGAATAAGCATATATTAAATTTAAATATGCAGTTTGGTTTGGACTTGTTAGGTTTTAAAAAGGGATCCAAAATCCGATCCGATCGGTTTTCACAAAACAAGATCCAAAAAATCCAATAAACATCGGTTTTGTTCAATTTTCAGTTTTTTTTATCGATTTTTTGGTTTTCTTTTGGACCGGTTTGGATGTGACCACCTCTAGTGTAGTTTAGTTGGTACAACTATGGGACATATAAAATTCCTAGGGGTTAAATATTTTTTTATCTCTATAAAATGAGTGAATTTTGACTTTTGTCCCTGTAATTTATATTTTTTTTTTGGTTTTTATCCCTCCAAAATATAAAACTACTAATTTTGGTCCTTACTATCATGTGACATCCATTAACTAAAATGAATGTGATACCCGATCATCCAAGTGATACCCAATAACATCTGTGGTGCCATGTTAGCATGTGATTCTCCTAATATTTTCCTTGAACCCTAAAATGAATTCAATTTATTTGCCCTAAAATGAATGCTAGGGACTCAAAATAGTGATATCGAATTTTAGAGGGATGAAAACCGAAAAATAATATTTAATAGGGACCAAAATCAAAATCTGTCTATTTTATAGAGACCAAAATTAGTAGTTTCAAATTTTGGAGGGATGAATCCAAAGAAAATTTTTTACAGGGACCAAAATCAAATTTCACTCATTTTACAGGGACCAAAAACATAATTAATCCAATTTCTAGATTCAAACTCTTAACAACGAACTCGGCCCCCAAGGCTCGTATGGCACTCTCCTCCTATGGAAGCTTAACCTAATTTATATATTGTGTGTTTGGATAAACTTTTGATAAAAGTGATTTAGAATGAAATTGATTTTGTAAAATTGATTTAGTTAGAATTGAGTTTGAAGTGAAGTGATTTATGTTTGAATGTTTTTAGTTTGAAAACAAGTTTGATATAAAACTTAGTGTAAATTTTCAATCCAATGCAAAAGATATTTTTTATAGCTTTAGTCAAAATCACTTCAACGTTAATCAATTTGACTCGAATGACAGTTGATTAGTTTATATGTTAGTCAACCAGTTTTTTGGTTATTCAGAAAAAAAACTGCTAGAGCTGTTTGAATAAAAGAGCTTTTTTAAAAAAGCACTTATGTAATAAGCTAATAAAGGTAACACATAGCTTATAAGTTAGGAGTTGCACAATTTATTTTATATATTTTTTTTTGGTTTTATCCCTGTCAAGTTTCAAAAATGACAATATTTTGCCATCCACTAATATCATTTTTTCCTTCTTAATTAAATTCTGAGCTCCAAAATATAGAATTGGATTACAATTGAGGGAGACCCATTAACAAAATTCAAGTAATCTCGGTGAGTATATTGAAGATGTTGAAAGAGTATATTGCTCATATTGCTCTTGTTTAATAAACAATTACAAGTAAACTGTATACATATTTTGGATGAGATTATGGGATGTAAATATATTTTATTTAATGCTTCATAAACATATTTTGAAATCACGTTATTTTATATTTCTGTGAGGTGACAGAATTAGAATATAGTTGTGCATAGATCAAAGTAAAATTAATTATGATCAGACCATAAAAATTATATAAATGTAATATATATATATATATATATATATAGCTTTAGCATGAGTATATTAGGGATTAAATAAGAAAGTAAACAAAGGGCAAAATGAGAAGTATAATGGTCAAAATGTTCAATGCGATGACTTTTTATGTTTGATTGGTTCGGGTCCAAATTTCTACCCAATCTGACTTGTGCCCACTCCTAACTCATATTTGATAATACAAATTTTCTTTGCATCAATTAGCATTTCTCATAATATAATAACCAACAAAATTAACGATGTTTGACAACAAAGGAGGTTTATGATCACTAAAGAAGCCAATTATAATATTTGAAATTAAAGAAAATATTAATGATATTTGATCATACATAAAAGAATGGTTGTTATTTTCCCTAACCTAAAATCAATTGGGGAAACAATGCAGATTTAAGATGCAGTGAGCCAGTGAGACAAGTGTCAGGCAGATCCATACCATTCAGTATAGAAAATGGGGGAATGAATGTGGTGTCGCATGGCTATACATAACACATTACGTGTATTTCAAATTAATAATTAATAATATGCTGCCTTTTCTTTTTCTGCTTAAATAACAACACTTGTTGACTTAAAAAATCTGTTTGACCTTATAGAAAACAGACAGTTCTGTCTACAAAATCAATTACGTGAATAGTGTTGAAGAACCATGGAGAAAAGTAAAACAAAAATAAGACCCCATGATACCTTATCTAGATATTTCATAATTCATTTCCTACTTTTTTTAAGCACATATTAACACTAATGATTTTACGTTTTCCATAAAATTCAAAACTTACGTAAATCCTAACATGTGGTTTGTGTGAGTGTTAATAAATCTGACCATTTAAGTAAATGTCAGATTTGAATCGTAACTCTTGTATATGAAAAAAAATTGAGCAGACAATCCTTAAATATCATTCAGATCCTTCGACAGGGATTAGTTATTATTTACTACGGTGGATATTAAAATAAATCTTGATAAGAAAAAAAAAACTGAAGACCTAAAGATCAACTGTGCATATCCATGAACGCTTGGATGAGATGGTACGGGTCTCTTAGCTTAACCAGAGGTCTCGAGTTCGAATCATAGCCATGGGAATGTAACAGCGTTAAAACTCTTGGGGGAGAGCTTTGCCGGCCTTGTGATCCTACCCAGCTCGAGGGATTAGTCTCCACAGTTATACGTGGAGGATACCCTGACAAAAAAAAACAATTGCATCTGTGCATGGTAGGTGAGAAGTAACCTTGTGAGTAATAAACTCTAAAATGTAGTGAAGTTTTGAATTATCTCGAAAGTTAAACCAAGGAAAAGATGACATTAACCCAAAAGAGTGGAAAGGGAAAGGTGTTACACGAACAAAGTTGCCCAAAACTGAGGGTTATTGCTTTAAAAAGGTGATGGAACTCAAAATCTCAGCCATGAACTTGAAGACCCTTTAGAGAAACCACAAAAACATTTAATCATAACTCATAAAAGACAGATGAAAGGACAAGAACAACAATGTCAGACTATGTAGTTTAAATCTCTCTTCATCTCCTGATCCTAGATCTCATATGACACTACTCTTAAGATCCTCTGCCATAAAGCTCCAAATCCTTCTCTTATCCATTGCTCCCTTTGGTCACTTTGATCTTAGACAAACTCTGCCATATTCAATCCACATATGCTTTTACAGCTAAGTTTGTTACTGAAATATGACACAACTCTAAAGTTCCAAACCCATTCAACTCAGATTCAAGGTACACTGTACCAACACGTCCCCCATATTCTCTGAACTTGCATGAACACTATTTGGTTTCACCTTCCAAGGTACACTTCTCAGTTAGTTCAGCCCATACCCTTTTGGTCCTTATCTCAAATTTGTCTGCTTCTGCAGGCTATATTACTTGAGGAACTGAGATCATTTGTTCAAAGCAGAAGCAAGAACAAAGTGAAAAACTACAGAGGTGAAATATAAGATTTGATAACATTAAGGGGTTGCCAAAAAAAAATGGTTAGATCCTGCTGGAAACCATCTGTAGAGGGTGATGATGGAGATGGGAGTGGAAGTGAAAGTGGAAGAGTTGATGGACTGCTATGGTACAAGGATTTGGGGAACCATCTTTATGGGGAATTCTCAATGGCTGTAGTTCAAGCCAATAGTTCATTGGAGGATAGAAGTCAACTTGAATCTGGACCATTGAGTTCCAACCATTTGGGTCCTCAAGGGACCTTTATAGGTGTCTATGATGGTCATGGAGGAACTGAGGCCTCACAGTTTGTCACTGACAATCTATTCTGCAATCTCAAGAGTATGCTCTCATCTTTATCATAAGCATATATTATTATAGAGTTAAATTCATTAAGAGTATAGTAACTATAGTTTTCCAAGATGTTGCTACATGCAGATTTTCAAATTAGTTGAAGACTAAGGAAACCAAGCCACTTTCATCATCTTCCATGATCCTTATTGCTCTTTCTTTCTCTATTAACATTACTTCAAACTCTTCAAAATGTTTGATACCCTTAAAAACTTTCTTTGCACAAAAGGTGCTATCCTAGTAACCCTCATAAAAAATATCGGAAGTCTCATGTCGTCTGCCTCAAATCCCAGGATGCGGCTGCTTAATACTAATTGGTTTTATGATGGAATCTAACATAGTATCAGAGCCAAAGTCCATCTCTGTTGTTTATCGTCTGTTATGGCAATCTTCCTGTGTATTCCCATTTATTGCCTGTTATCGAATCTAACAAAAAATATGTTGTGTATATCTGACCCTCCATAAACTCCACAATTGTGGGAGCCTCATGCATCAGGCCACCCTTTTATTTTCAATTTGTTACTTACCGAGTCCATTTTTTTGTGTGATCCAGGGCTTGCAGCTGAACATCAAGGCATGTCAGAAAAAGTTATCAAAAGAGCCTATTCAGCAACAGAAGAGGGTTTTCTATCTCTAGTGAAGAAACAGTGGCTAAGTAAGCCACAGATTGCATCCACGGGTACCTGTTGTTTGGTGGGGATAATTTGCAATGACATGCTATATATTGCAAATTCTGGAGACTCCAGAGCCGTTTTGGGAAGAGTAGAAAGGGCAACAAAGGAAACCTCAGCCATACAATTATCTACAGAACACAACGTTAATCAAGAAAGAGTGAGAGATGAACTTCGGTCAAAGCACCCCTTTGATTCACAAATAGTGGTTATGAGACACAATGTTTGGCGTGTGAAAGGCCTCATACAGGTAGAAATTTGGTATATCTATATTGCTTTTTGTTACTGAGGAAGAATTTTAAATTCTAGAGTAAAAACAACTTGCTTATGCTAAACATTGCTTAGAAGGCCATAAGCAAGAACAAACACATTTAACCAAGGTTTTAAATTGCGGCCGTGTTGCATTTTTCATTATTGCGGACAATTGTGGGAAAATGCAACTGATACCGCGACAACTATGGTCACAATGCACTACCAAAACCATAACATCATGATCTCAATTATGGTTGCATACCTAGATTTAAAACCCTGTATGCTCACGACCTAGAAGTCATTATCCTTATCGACAATCTGGAACCGTTTATAACCCCAATCCAATGTTAACTGAACTTGAATTTGCAGGTTTCAAAATCCATAGGTGATGCCTATCTGAAGAAAGCAGAATTCAACAGGGAGCCTCTACCATCTAAGTTTAGACTACCTGAAACATTCTTCAAGCCAATTCTTAGTTGTGAGCCATCAATATCAACACATAAACTCCACCCTGATGACCAGTTTCTCATATTTGCTTCTGATGGTTTATGGGAACATCTTAGCAACCAAGAGGCTGTTAACATAGTCAGCAACAACCCACCTAATGTAAGGTTCCATTTTCTGTCCATTGAGGTTGTTTTCTTTTGTTGTAGTCCTTTCTGACTAGTGCTATATAATAATAATATATGCATCTTATGTAATGTAACATGCAGGGAATTGCTAGGAGACTTGTGAAAGCTGCACTTAGAGAAGCAGCTAAGAAGAGAGAAATGAGATTCACAGACCTCCAAAAGATTGAACAAGGAGTGAGGAGACACTTCCATGATGATATAACAGTAATTGTTGTATTTCTAAGTCCCAAAATGAGTGATAATATCAATACCTCTATCTGGGGTTCTCCTCTTTCAATCAAGGGAGGTGAGCCTGCCAATTACTAGGTTGCTGTATCATACAAAAAATAATTAACAATTTATATATCATGTGTCAATTAAAAATGAAGCAATTATTATCACTATATAAGCAAGCAAATTTTAGATGTGCCATGATCTCCCTCATGTGTAATTTGGGCCAGTTTATGATGATCTGGTTAACATGAACATATGTTTCTTATTTGTAATCACTGCCTCGTGTGTCTTATGACAACGAATCTATGGCCTCGAGTCGTAGCTCAAAGTGACCAAGGTTGTAATTGTAAGAGGCTAATAGCTAAGCTCAGTATATTAATATATCTGCCTCCATTTCCTACGTACAGGTGCATTGTTTCTTTTATAGCTTGTATATGCCATTTTTTATTTTTTGATAGAAAGATGATGTCAGGAACCTGTAATTGTCTATGTTTATAGGCCCACGATATATCCAATGTTCCCTTCACAATAATTCTTTCATGTTATCCATGGCTAGGGAAAATGAGATAGCAAAATCATAGAAAGACAGCTACATAGACACACTGTTGCTTTGTGTTAAAGAATTTTTATTATATTGTCCTATTTAAGATGTTCAAATTGAAAATGTTAAAAAACCACTTGGAAGAATCAACATTTAGCATTTTTTTAATGAAAATATATTTCTCATTCAGCAGTTTTACTATTCAATACGAAGTGTTTTTATTACGAACCTAATACGAACTAACGGGCCGGATCTTCAACCATTAAATTGATGGAATTCGAGTGGGAGAATCATCGATATCCAATAAAATTCATTCTAGGTCAGATTACAAATTCGTATTGTACTTTTTGTCATTTCTTATTCAGATATATAAATAAGGCTTATGATATATTTAATATACTTTTGTAGTGACTTACGTTATTAATTATATAAATATATATTTTAATGTTTTTTATGATTTTATTTATGAGTTCATTTTTTCATATATTATATATATGTGTAAACTATTTTACACAATGAACTAATAATAGTAAATTATCTCGTGTAACGTTTAACTAATTAATATAATAGTCGAATAAGTTTAATGATGTGATAGTTTATAATTGAGTGACAGTATAAAAAAATTTGTATACTTACCTTGCATAACGAATTAACAATTGAAACCATATTCCTTGCATCCAAATAATCTCAAATGAAATCATTTCTAAGTTACATACAATCAAGGGCTAAGTGAATTAATAATATTATTAGTCACTTATATTATTATTTTTATTTATATATTTATATTATTAATTATATTCAATATATTCAAAATAAAAAGAAAAAATATTCACGATTCAAAGATAATAATTATTAAAATTAGACAGTGAATTTATAAAGTTATTAAATTATTATTATTTTTTTATGTTTGTTCCTGGAGTAAAACTAGTTCAATCCGTTCTTGAATAACTTTCTTTGAAAGGGCTTCTACTTCCCTGATGAATGTCTTGGTAGAAGATATGATATGTTGAAATTGAGGTTTATTCGTTTTTATAGTGCATATTCGTTGATTGGTAGATTTTAATTAAAAACATTGTTTAGGACACTAGTTAATAATTTAAGAGGAGTAAGTCTACGCTTTGTTTGTGAGTCTTATTTAGGAGGGAAAGTAAGGGAAATAGAAGGTTTATGAGAACCCCTCCCATGTTTGTGAGTCTAAAAAATTAGAGGGAAAGTTTTTGAGGATTTTAGAAACCCTCAAACCCCTCCTCACCTCAATTTTTTGGTTTACCCCAATTTGGGGTTTTTTGGGGGTTTACCCCAATTTTTAGAGGAAAGGGAATAATTTTTTTTTTGCATTAGAATTTTTTTTTTGGAAGGTGCATTAATATTATTTTAAAAATATTAGTTATGTTAATTTTCTAAAATAAAGGTAAAATTGTAAAAATATGTTATAAACACTCCATTTACTTCCCTTTATACAATATGCACTTACAAACAAGATGATGGAGAATACTCTCCTCCCCCTCCCCTCCCCCTCCTTTCCTCCCTTGATCTCCTCCATTTCCTTTCCCTCCAAACTCACAAACAAAACCTAAATTGGAAGACTAAATACAACAGTTATCAATATATTGAACACCATTTATAATAGAACTTTATCTATTTTAATTCCTTAACATGGTTAGCATTTGCCTTTTAATTAATGATCTGCAACCTGTTTAACAGTTAAGGTCCAAAAGTGAATATTTGCATGATTTACTCTAGAATGGTGGAAATTGTGACCTTAAACCCTAAACCACTATGATTGTCGTGTTGAACTTGCAACCCATGAAGCATGAACATTTCTGTTTTTGATTTGTATGCCCAAATTGGCCTTTTTTTAATACTGATCTGGGTGACACGCCCATAAACAGGAGACTCAACCACCATAAAACCCTAATCCCCCATATCTGATTAGTGTGACCATAACACCTCTTGACAGCCACCACACCCCACCTGCACCCAGCTGCTTAGCCACCGTTCCAGCCATAATGCACCACTTAGTTGCACCCAACGCACCACCACTTGCAATTTGCAAATCGACCACAAGAAACCTAGTTTGCAATTAGAGGCCAAAAAAGAATATACTGATTCCCCCAAAATATAATAATGGTCCTTCAATTAATTTATACTTGACTAGCTAGCAACATAAGTTACTACAGAAACAAGAAATCCAAAAAATTTCCCCCAAACAAAAAGCATAAAAATATATTACAAGGTTAACAGAACAAGAAATTAAGGACTTCCCTCCATTCCCAGTCCTCTCTAGCAGACTGTACAGGATTAAAATTTGGCAACTAAGAAGTATCTTCAAAGGGTTTACTTATCTCAAAAGAGCAGCACAAAAAAAAAAAGAAAAAAAAAGAAAAAAAAAAGAAAAGAAAAGGGAAGGTACAGCTTGGAAATTTAAATGGAAGTTACAGCCTTGGAAATATCCTCAATTTTGAAACCTAGAAAACATTTACAGAACTCATCCACGATTTTAAGCTTTCATTTGTCACATCCAGCTTCAGCATTTTTTACCGTCGTTTTTCCAAGAGTGCCTACAGGTAATACCAGGAACATATGCTATAACGTCTCTGCTGATACAGCAAACTAGTGCACTAGCTCTATGTCAAATGCGATACTTTTTGACGCACCAAATCACAGCCTGCGGATCCCTTTTCTAGAAATATGCTTATGATCCATGTTGCATAGTAAATATGTGCCTTAATTGCTAATTTCCTACAAGATCTAAACATAACAGAACTCATAAAATAGTGGAACAGTAGGCATCCACATCTATTAATGAACAACTCAGAAAAGATCAAAGGAAGCTGGAGGTAAAGCAACCCAATATGCAAGCCAGAAGAATGTCATAATCAGCATCTCTACAGTTTTTTTTTTTTTTCCAATTAGCCAGAAATTGGACCTATGAGGCTATAACCATTAAGAAAATAGGAAAATAGTATTAACTTTAGGAACTACTAAACTAAACAGAAAAGAGTTCATTTTGGCATTTTCAAGGAAATTTAAGGGCCTTATATTCTCAATTTATCAAAACTCCTCAAAAGACAAATGAAGCAACTAAACCTAGCCTAACATTAGAAAATTCTGGACCAGTGTGATGCTGGATTAACAAAACCAAACCGGCACTGCCTTTTAGCACAGTGGTTAAGGGTATTCGAGCAGCCAATTAGGATCAATGATAGGAATGAAAAAAAATTTAGGAATTAATAAGCTTCCTTTCTGCAAAAACTTCATTCATCAAAGAAGAAAAAGTTCTCTAAGCTGTAGGTTTCGAAATTCTGATCTTAAGTAAATTAGAAGATAAGCAAACACTATGAAGATATCTGTTAATTACTCCAAGGTGTGAACTAGTAAGCAACACTAAGACAAAACAAAAGAAAGCTTTTTCAGGCCACTTGAATCTTGGCTATGGCTCAAGGAAATCATTAGTCCACAAATGGAAGATAAATACATCCGAGGATTCGTATGTCAAAAAGTAGATTCAGTATGGAGGGCTCCTAAGGGAATCTTGAGCTGTTAAAAGCTAGACCTGCAGAAAGTTTAAGGAAAAGGCTTATAAAACAAAGAAAATGACATATCAAATAAGGTTACAATTGAAGACAAACAGAATTCACCAAATCAAAGGACAAGAGAGAGCAAAAAAGACCATTGACTTATTTTCAATAAGAGCTAGCCGAACAAAGTAACTTACAATAAAATTTCTTAAGGTTGAAGCTACCATTCATCAAGCCCCACCACTAGCTTAGCCTGCAATATCTGGAGATGGATTTGAAAACCTGGTAATAGAGAGCAGAAAGAATTAATAAGCTATGTCCAATCTCAAATCTTATAAATTGTAACATGTACCTTTGTGCTCTCGCTTTCCTTTTTTCTTCCTCCAAAGGATCAGTGTTGGAAACAGGTGCAAATCTAGCAAGCCGAGCTTTCTTCTTCGCATCCTCATCAGCAGCAGTAGGCAGAGTAGGCATCCCGAACCTGTGAAGAAGTAATAGCAACGGTATCAATTGTTATTCCTAGCGAAAAACCGATGAGGAAGAGGATAGTTAGTTGATTCCCTTAATTAAATGTTGTGTGTAAGTTCAGGGTTGAGAATAGAAAGGGAAAAACCTCTCAGCTCTTGCCTTTCTCTTCAGCTCCTCCAATTTTGATTCATCTGAAGACTCTGATGCTGATGTCGTGCCAAACCTACAATAATGACAGGTGAAGAAAACATGAAATCAAGTCAAACCTCAATTTTCCATCAACCCATATCTTGTTCTACTTGCTGTAAGAAACTAATAGTGTTTGGTTTTAAGGTTTAAACTTTAAAGTACCAAAATTGATTTTGCTTCCCGCCAAACGTGATTTAAGTAAAAAATATATATGTGTGGTTACAGTCATGCAAAATCAACCTCGGTTTGACTAGAAATAATAAAAAGTAACTTTCGCGTTAGTCTATCAAACACCGACTCTGACACAACACGGACACCACGACACGGCTAATGTCGAAAACATAGGACACCGGGGTTAAGCTTTACAATTTTCATATGATAATGACCGTCACAAAAAGAATACTAAGACTAAGAGGGGTCATTTCACAATGCGATCCTTACAAAAATAATCCCAAGATAAGAAGATGAATCATGTTTCAAAAAACAACTAGTTAGGTCTATGATAATGAGCTTCACAATAAATGCTAAGAGGCATCATTTTGCTTTATGTGTCAAAAAGTAAAAGATCTAATTTGATGTTGGTGACTATGATCTCAAAATGCTAAGTTGACTTGGTGGTTGTGGTATGAGTGCCCGAGAAGTGTATTAGCCGTGCCCGTTTCCGGGAGGTGTCTGAGCCGAAAAAATATTTTTTAATTGTGAAACCGCAAAGGGGTGTCTGACACATGTCTAAGGCGTGTCCGACACGCGACACGACACTTCGAAGAGGTGTCCGTGCTTCACAGGCGTTAGTTGAAAAATTTACACTGAGTTTTACATCAAACTTGAGTAAAAATATCCAATCATAAATCACTTCCCTTGAAACTCAATTTTAACAAAATCATTTTTACAAAATAAAGTTCATTCAAAATCACATTTAGCAAACACTCACGCAAACACATGCTAAGAAGGTGCCTCTATCCAAGTATACAGAGTTACAGTTACAGATGTTTACAAAGAATGAAAGAGTTTCTATATACAAGTAAACTTACTAGCCAAGAATAATTGAAAAGTTATTATTAGGCTTCATAAACATATGGTGTGAGAAGAGTTTTGCATAATTCAATTGTGAGAAAATGGAAATAGTAGAGAAAATTGAAGAGAAGAGTATACCTTTGGGCACGAGAGTTGCGCTTCTCTCGCTCAGATAACTGGAGAAAAATGCCGAAGCGCTCAGCTCGGCGAATCTTTTTGTCGACGTGGGAGAGCGGAGCATCAGGTGAAGCCAAAGTTTCGTTGGGGTGTTGGTCGTTAGGGTTCTCCTCCAGAGGGGTTGCCATTGTAATAGCAAAGGTTGAGAACCGAAATCACAGCACGCGTGCGGGACGAGTGAGGGACAGACAACAAATGTGGGAACAGGTACTGTTGTCGTGGACAAATGGGTTTGCTTTGGACGGGTTTTATGCTTTGTTTGGAGATGATAAATAGAGGAGGGAGAGGGAAGATTCAAGATAGAAACGATTTCTTATGGTGTGTTTGGATGGGGAATTTGTAGAGGGTGAAGTATTTTAAGAGGGTAATTAAAATACTTCACTCTAAAATACTTTGTTTGGATATTAAATATGAAGGATTTTAGAAATAAAGGGATTTTATGGGTATTTTATGGGGTATTTCAAATTCCTTGGAATTTTGAAATACCCCATCCAAACACACACTTAGGGTAATTTAAAAAGGGTGGTAGTTTGGTATTTAATTTGGAAAGGATGATATTTTGGTATTTAAAAATTAGAACATGATATTTAAAAAAAAAAAAAATCCTAATGATCCTCTCACTATTAAATAAAAAAATGTAACGCATTCAATATCTTAAAAATATTAAAAACATTCAATCAAGTCTTTTTTTTTAATAAGTAAACGAGTAGTGCTAACAACATATGTGAATTTTGTAAGACTCATATAAATTTCAACCAATAAAAATGAGTGTGTTAAAAAATATATGTTATAAAATATGTTGCTATGATTTCTCTAAGTAAAATAATTGAGTAGACAGGGTTGAAATTATTCTTCAAAAAAAATTATTTCTTCCTCTTAAAAGCCTCATATTTTATCCCATTTAATTTGAAAGCAAAGTAGAAAACAATATGAGTGGACACAGGTACAAGTCAACGGGTTGACTCAACTAACCTAAATCGATCCTAACTCATTTCCCTCCTCTCTCTCTCTGGTTCCATCGTTCCCATCATTAACACTCTTCACTCCACTTCTTTGTTCCCTATCATCGAGACTTTTTCCCACAATGAATATGAGCTTGCTATTTTTTTTTTAATTCATAGCATTTTCAGTCACTTACTCACTTCATTGTTCTGATTTTTATTTTGTTTTTTATTATTAAAGCATTAAAACCGATGTTCCGACCTGACTTAGCTTGAATGTATTTGGGTTGGTTCAATTTGAACCACATAAATTTATTCGTAAAACCTGAACCGACCCAAATATAGTACATTTGATTGGTTCGGGTATAGATTCCCACCATTTTGGCCAAATTTTGACCAGGGCTGACCTAAGGCCCAAGCCACCAAGGCTAGGGCTTTAAGCCTCAAAAAAACAAATTTATTTGGGACACACCTATTAACTAACAAAAAAATTAGTTAATGTTTTGATCGAATTCCAACGACTCAAAATCAGATCGGGACTTGATGTGAACAACATGAGTCATATACATTTCAACTTGACAGAATTGAAATGAACAGATATAAAACACTAGAAGGGGGGTTGAATTGTGTTTTAAAAACTTTTCTGAGATGCAATTTAGCCGATAAGACACAAGGATGTGTCTTATAAAAAGGAAATTTATTTTTCAACACAGTTAGTACAGTTAAAATAAATTAAACTGAAAAGATTAAGCTAAGAAAGGAGACACAGATTTATACCAATTCACCCTAAACCTTGGGCTACGTCCAGTTCTTGGCTTCACCAAGTATATATTTGCACTATAACTAATCAGGTTACAGAAGGTATTATTTGCACACCTAGCCTCCACAGGCTCAACAAACAATTATGGTTTGCACACCTAGCCTGTCCAGGCTCAAACAAGTATTCTTTCTTCAAGTCTCCACAGGCTCTACAAATGGTAGGAGTTGGAATGAAGTAGTGTAACATCCTAAAATTCTAATATGATTAATTTGATGAAAAATATATTAAGTTATTAAGAAAAATAAATAATAATAATAATAATATTAAGTTACTAAAAAGTGTAGTGCAAATAAAATATAAATGAGAAATTTAGTGTAAAGAAGTGATGGTATAAGGGTTATTGAAATTTATTAACTATTATAAATAATGCAAAATCATATATATATATATATATATATATATATATATACATATATATATACACACACATACATATGTGAAAAAAAAATTAAAAGAAGATACTTGGGCGTTAAGCCCAAGCATTTGTCCTAATAAAAAAAAGAAAAAGGGTTTCAGCACATGCGCTAAGCATATATATATATATATATGCACATGCGCTAAGCATATATATATATATATATATATATATATATATATATATATATATATATATATATATATGCTTACTGTGCATTCGGGTTAGCGCCGCACAGTGAGTGAGGGAGAAGGGGTTCCTTTGTTCGCAGTACAACCATAGTAGTACACAGATCCAAAAATAATAGTGAACGGAAGAAGAATTTTTAGAGAAGCACAACCTCTTATCATGAATAATTTTTAGAGCACTTTGAAGGCCTTCGAGAGGTGAGTAACAGTACCTTTTAGTAACCCTTTCCATGGTACATGTGTTTGTTGTGTTGAGCGATTTACCTATGATTTTGAGAGATTTTAATTGAATGATGCATGTTATTAATAAACTGAATTTTTTAGGGGTTTTGAATTAAAATAAAAAAAGATTATTGAATTGGGTATTTGTTCTTGTTACTGATGGCATGAAATACATGATTGGTATTTGAATTAGTTGAATGACGTGCTTATTGGTGTATGCTAGCTGTGTGAGTTTATTTGACATGCATGATAAGATCAAATATTTAATTTTTGGTAAATGAATCCTTACACGCATGAGACATGAAATTGTGCCTTATGATGAATTGTATGATGTTTGCCGCAATACAACCTATGATAGGGGTATCGAAAAGTAATACCACCGTAATGGGGTATCGAAAGTAACATCCTCATATAATTGGGATGTCGAAAATAAGTAATACTACCTAAAAAGGAGTATCGAAAGTAACACCGCCACAAGTTGGGGTGTCGAAAAGGGAGAAATACCACCATGTGCACATGAGAGGTATCAAAGTGGAAATGTCCCCGACAGGAGGGTGACAGCGCGGCGCGGCGCGCGAGCGACGCGACGCTTGCGTTTCCGGCAAGTGTACCGGACTGTCGCCAAGTAATAAAAGATATCGATCCCACAGAGACTGTGTTCCCGAATCGCAATTAATTTAGAATTGAGTGAATCTGGACTTTTTAGAGGATTTTTATGTTTTGAGTGAAAAGGGTTTTGAATTTGAAATTAAAAGATAGATGAGCAGAAAACAATTAAAACAGAAAACAAATCTTTTTGGGGTTTTGATCTAAATGGATTCCTAGGGATTTAGGTTACCAACAAGATCGTTTACATTGTTAAGTCGATTACCCTTGATGATTAGCGAAATTGGCTTGAAGGCGAGTTTATCCTCTGATAGCTTAAGCTCCCTCTCGGGTTACAAAAGCCGTGCCCAATTGACCCGACCCCTACTCTCGTGGTAGTCGATCCCAGATTGGACCCTTTGCGTTCCGTGACAACTCGTTGCTCCTCAAGGGATGGCTTCTAACTCTCGTGATTTCAGTCCCAAGTCTGACTTCTATAGATCCGACACCTAAGTTCACTGCTAGGTTCCTCCTTAGAATGTCTAAGCCATGCAAATAACCTAAGTTCACCGCTAGGTTCCTCCTTAGAATATCCACACCTCGCAGATAAGCGGCCGCCGGGCTTTACGAGTGAAACACCCTAGAAATCCTAAGTTCACCGCTAGGTTCCTCCTTAGAACGTCTACGTCACGCAAATAAGCGGTTGCCGAATTTACGAGTGATTAACACACTAGAAATCAGATTTAAAGCAAAATCGTAATTACAAAGATATTACATCAAATTCAACATCGTAAACAAAACTTGGGCAGAGCCCAAATCCCTAGAAACTAAGCTACTACTCCAGTCTTGCCATGGAGATGACAAGCTGGGTTGACAACATAATGAAAATACAAAAAAATCAGAGAAGAGAGGAGGAGAGGAGAAGAGAGATCTATGCCTAGAGTCCTAGTTGTTATGGATGATCTAGATCTGTATCTGCATCTGCCTGGTCCTTATTTATAGATGTGGGAAGTTAGAGTCCAAAATCTAACTCAAAATCTGATCTATTTCGGTTGCTTCTGATCCAAGTAATGCGCGTCACGGCCGTGATGGCCATCACGGCCAGGCCGTGACGGTCTCTGTTTCTGGCAATTCTGGAAAATTCAGGACTTTCGCGTGGCGAGTCCTCTTTCGCGTCGCGAGCTCCCTTTTCATGGCCCGTGATCTTCATCACGACTAGGCCGTGATGTGCTCTGACTTGTGGTGGTTTTGGATCACGGCCGTGATGGCTATCACGGCCAGGCCGTGACAGACTCTGACTTCAGCCTTTGTTCCTTTTCAGTTTTGCTCGATCATGGCCGTGATGGGCATCACGACTAGGCCGTGATGGGCTCTGTTTGGCTCATTTTCTTCACTTTTAAAGCCCTATCTTCATCCAAACTCCATCATGGTTGATCTTGAGCATTTTACCTTTGATTTCTACAAAACAACACACGAAAACCGCCTTACCCATTCCAAAGGAAAATTAACCTAAAATCTAATAAAAATATGCCTAAACTACATGAAAATGCATGCGAAATGATAAACAAAGATGATGTGAAATCACACTCATCAAATCACCCCAAGCTTAAAACTTTGCTTGTCCTCAAGCAATTACTCAGGCCATAAGATAAAAATCATTCAAAGCATGGATAGTGAACCAAGAACCCTAGAAGCTAATCCAAGTGACAGGCATATTCAATAAGCACTCAGGAGATAATCAAATTCAAGTCCAATTAGAGGCTTAGGTTCCCCAACCCACATTCTCACTGATTTGGGCACTCGTCTCACCTCACTCAAGTGTTTTAGGGTATATGACATTTCGCTCAATTTCCTCAAGGAAAGTACTTTACCATAGGCTTGACTATTAACCGAATCTCTAATTTATTAATGAAAACACATAAGAATCAAGAGGTCTTTTCCTTTGGTTATAATGTGGCCATGGGATTTATTTTTAGGTGGGAAAATCAAGGAAAGGGAAATTCAAGAAGGCTAAACAAATTATCAAACATTGCAAAGCATGACACCTTCTAAAATTCCTTTTTGGGCATTGAAACACTTTTCCACCCCCTTTTTTTTCTTTCTTTTTATTTTTATTTCTCACTTTCTTTGTCATCCCCTTCTCCATTTTTTTCTTTCATTTATTTCATTTCTATTTATTTGGAGAAGGGGAGATTTTTCTAGCTCAAGAGAAATATTTTCATCCCATTTTTTTCAAACTACCTTTTTACCCTTTTGTAATACTTTAAAAGGTGTCATACCAAGCATTATTTATCAAAGTAATTCATGGTACCAAGAAAAGTATTTTATTCTTTAGGCTCAAAATTGGGCAACTAAGGGGTAGCATTTAATCATTCAAAGCTCGGAAGGCCGGAAAAATACCTAGTGCCTCCATCATTTCCAAAAGTGTTTTAAAAAATTTTTAAGTTTCGAAATGGTTTCAAGTCAAGTTCTAGAAAATACAGTCCAAGAGGAATTAAAACACTCTATCACAAGAAATGGGGTAGATTTAGTGAATACCCCTTTTGGCTCAAAATCTTACATTTAGTAGTTCAAAAATCAGTGAGAAACACAAATCTAAGAAACCACATGCTAATCATCAACTATCAAAAGATTATCTCAAGAAATTTAATTTTTAGCCATATCACAAGAATAATGAAAAATTGGGTTCGAAAATTCACTATCTCAATTCATTTGGCACCAAGTTCTCACAATTGGATGCATGTTCTAAGTGAGGGTCAATCTAGAGAATGTGATCATACCAATCTATGCCTATGTGAATGCAATATGAATGCAACAATGCAAATGCAAAAATACCCCCACCCCATGCTTGATTACTTACATTGTCTCCAATGTAAATAATCAAGTCGGAGAGAGGAGAAAAATTGGAACAACTTACCGAGGTGGTAGCGGGTGTTGGCTCACATTCCAGTCAAACCTTTGCTGGAAATTGCATCACGGCCGTAAGGCGTATCACGGGCAGGCCGTGATCAATTCTGTCCTTGGCATCCAACTCATCACGCCCGTGATGGATATCATGGCTGGGCCGTGTTCCTTTCTGTTCTCCTTTATTAGTTCATCACGGCCGTGACCACTGTCACGGCCAGGGCGTGATGGCTTCTGACTTTATTAGTCCTTGATCTTTTCGTTCTTCCTTCCTCTTTAACCTGACAACACTAGACAAATCTATTAATTTATGATTTTTTTTTTGCCTCTTGATCTTCTCAAATTATTCAAGAGCTTAATTAAAAAAAACAAAAGGAAAAGGGAAAGAAAACTTGGGTTGCCTCCCAAGAAGCGCTTATTTATGGTCTTAAGCTTGACCATACTTCCTTCAATCAACCGGGGTCGGCTGGGCGGAGATGTGCCGGAACACTTCTCTTCCATGGAACTCCTTCAAGAAGCCGTTTCTGCTCATACGGCCAATAATGCTTCCGCTTCGCTCTTTTCTCACGAAGCTTCCTTGCCTTCCTTCCTTCCGGCGGAAGTTTTGTTTCCGCATGGACAGCAACTCCAATTCCATCACTACTGGGTGTGTCATTAGCCATGCATATCTTCGGAGTTGCTTCCATGTTGAGCTCTTCTTTTACCACTGGAGACGTTAAATCGATCCTGCACACATGGCTCTCAGAAGGAGGGTTGTTATAAGAGTTAGTCAATTGAAAATCTACCCTACCTTCCTCTACATTTAGAGAGAGTTTACCATTCCTTACATCTATTACTGCTCCAGCGGTGGCCAAGAATGGCCTTCCTAAAATGATGGGGAATTTAGAATTCCCTTTCATATCCAAAACCAGGAAATCGGTAGGGATGAAGAATTTCCCTACCTTCACAGGGACATTCTCTAGTATGCCTAGAGGAGTCCTAGTTGAGTCATCCGCAAATTGTAAGGATAATTTGAACGGATTCAACTCTTTGCTTCCCAACCTTTCCATGATAGTGAGGGGCATCAAGCTCGCACTAGCCCCTAAGTCACATAAGGCTTGGTCTATTTGCACTTTTTCAATCGAACAAGAGATAGAGAAACTACCCGGGTCTTTCAATTTAGGAGGCATATTAGATTTTTTCATGACATTTGGCTCCTCAGTTAAGCTCTTAGTTTCTACTTCCACTTGCTTTCTCTTGACCAACCTTTGTGGGAAAGGTATCGGGGGTTGGTACGGTGGCGGAGGGATGTACTTTGGTTCTGGCTCTTCCTTTTCGCTCGTGTCCTCCTCTGGTTCCACGTCCATTTCAATTACCCCCACCCCAAGCTTATCATCCCTCAAGTGTATGGCATTATAATGCTCAACGGGATTAGCTTCGGGTTGACCCGGGAACGTACCCTTAGGTCTAGTGTATGTGCTGGCTTGTTGGGCAATTTGTGTTTCTAGCATCTTGTTGTGGATTGCTAAGTTGTCTACCTTAGATGCTAGCTCTTTTATTGCCTCGTTTACTGCCCTGCCTTGTTGTCTAAACTCCTCATTTTGTTTTGTCTGAGTTTCGACAAAACTTTCCAATAAAGACTCGAGTTTAGATATCTGCACCTGAGGATACCCCGGTGCGGCTCTCTTATTACCTTGGCCCTCTTGGAACTCATGGTTAAGCGTATTGCTATAGTTGCCGTAAGAGAGGTAAGGGTTGTTCTTCCTTTGGTTGTAGGGATTTGGGGGAGCATAATTGGGCAGCTTCGGGTTGGTGTCGTAAAAATTGTGGCAAGAGTTCACTTTCTCCCCCGAAGCGCCGGATCCATGAGCAATTCCACGTGGGCACTCCATGATGTCGTGTCCCTGCATTCCACAAATCTCACAAACAAGGTTAGTAGCACCTATTGCACTCACATTAGCTCTTTCTAGCCGATCAAAACGTTTATTAAGTGAGTCTATTTTTGACATGATAAGATCAGTGCTTTTTACTTCAAACTTACCCCCCGAAATCTTGTTCGGGTTATTACCTCTTTCTGAACCCCATTGGTGGTAGTTGGTGGCCACGTTCTCAATGATGTTGAATGCCTCGATCGAGGCCTTTTCATAAATGCTCCACCAGCTGCAGAATCGAGTGACACCTTCGAAGAGTAATCCAATCCGTTGTAGAAGGTGTGCACTATTAACCACCTCTCGAGTCCATGGTGTGGGCAAGACTCCAGCAGTCCCTTGTAGCGATCCCAAGCTTCCGATAAGGATTCTCCGTCTTTTTGGAAGAAGCCGGTGATCTGGGATCGTATGTAGGCCGTCTTGGATGGAGGGAAGAATTTCTCCAAGAACGCCTGTTCCAGTTGGTCCCAAGTAATCAAGGTGTTGGCGGGCAATTGCTTTAGCCAAGCCTTTGCTTTTCCAGTCAGAGATGAGGGGAACAACCTCAAGCGAATGGCATCGACCGATGCACCATGAATCCTAATTGCATCGGTGAACTCCAAGAATGTTTCTACGTGATCAGTCGGGTCCTCCGAGGGCAATCCTCCGAATTGGTGCTGCCTAATCATGTTGATTAGCATAGGCGGTATAGTGTAGTTTTCCGCCTCAATCTCTGGCCTAGCAATCCCAGTTCGCAAGCCTCTCGCATTTGGGGCTGCGTAGTCCTTCAAAGGTTTTGTATCCGGTTGATTCGCCATGAGTGGAATGGGGGTCAACCTTTCTCCCTCTCTTTGTAGCTGCCTACGTCTGTGGAAGGTTCTCTCGATTTCTGGATCAACCTCACCAAGGCTCCCAAGACTTAGGGATCTTTGCATAAAACACACACAGAGAGATGGATACACTAGAAGGAAAGAATTTTTTTTTTCTAGAAATAAAGATCAATTAAATAAATAAAGATAAAAGGTCCAGAAAAATCAATTCAAAAATTGAATTAAGATTCGAAAAGGCATAGTCCCCGGCAACAGCGCCAAAAACTTGACAGCGCGGCGTGGCGCGCGAGCGACGCGACGCTTGCGTTTCCGGCAAATGTACCGGACTGTCACCAAGTAATAAAAGATATCGATCCCACAGAGACTGTGTTCCCGAATCGCAATTAATTTAGAATTGAGTGAATCTTTACTTTTTAGAGGATTTTTATGTTTTGAGTGAAAAGGGTTTTGAATTTGAAATTAAAAGATAGATGAGCAGAGAACAATCAAAACAGAAAACAAATCTTTTTGGGGTTTTGATCTAAATGGATTCCTAGGGATTTAGGTTACCAACAATATCGTTTACGTTGTTAAGTCGATTACCCTTGATGATTAGCGAAATTGCCTTGAAGGCGAGTTTATCCTCTGATAGCTTAAGCTCCCTCTCGGGTTACAAAAGCCGTGCCCAATTGACCCGACCCCTACTCTCGTGGTAGTCGATCCCAGATTGGACCCTTTGCGTTCCGTGACAACTCGTTGCTCCTCGAGGGACGACTTCTAACTCTCGTGATTTCAGTCCCAAGTCTGACTTCTATAGATCCGACACCTAAGTTCACCGCTAGGTTCCTCCTTAGAATGTCTAAGCCATGCAAATAACCTAAGTTCACCGCTAGGTTCCTCCTTAGAATATCCACACCTCGCAGATAAGCGGCCGCCGGGCTTTACGAGTGAAACACCCTAGAAATCCTAAGTTCACCGCTAGGTTCCTCCTTAGAACGTCTACGTCACGCAAATAAGCGGTTGCCGAATTTACGAGTGATTAACACACTAGAAATCAGATCTAAAGCAAAATCGTAATTACAAAGATATTACATCAAATTCAACATCGTAAACAAAACTTGGGCAGAGCCCCAATCCCTAGAAACTAAGCTACTACTCCAGTCTTGCCATGGAGATGACAAGTCAAGGTTGACAACATAATGAAAATACAAAAAAATCAGAGAAGAGAGGAGGAGAGGAGAAGAAAGATCTATGCCTAGAGTCCTAGTTGTTATGGATGATCCAGATCTGTATCTGCATCTGCCTGGTCCTTATTTATAGATGTGTGAAGTTAGAGTCCCAATCTAACTCAAAATCTGATCTATTTCGGTTGCTTCTGATCCAAGTAATGCGCGTCACGGCCGTGATGGCCATCACGGCCAGGCCGTGACGGTCTCTGTTCTCGCAATTCGGAAAATTCAGGACTTTCGCGTGGCGAGTCCTCTTTCGCGTCGCGAGCTCCCTTTTCATGGCCCGTGATCTTCATCACGGCTAGGCCGTGATGTGCTCTGACTTGTGGTGGTTTTGGATCACGGCCGTGATGGCTATCGCGGCCAGGCCGTGACAGACTCTGACTTCAGCCTTTGTTCCTTTTCAGTTTTGCTCGATCATGGTCGTGATGGGCATCACGGCTAGGCCGTGATGGCCTCTGTTTGGCTCATTTTCTTCACTTTTAAAGCCCTATCTTCATCCAAACTCCATCATGGTTGATCTTGAGCATTTTACCCTTGATTTCTACAAAACAACACACGCAAACCGCCTTACCCATTCCAAAGGAAAATTAACCTAAAATCTAATAAAAATATGCCTAAACTACATGAAAATGCATGCGAAATGATAGACAAAGATGATGTGAAATCACACTCATCAAATCACCCCAAGCTTAAAACTTTGCTTGCCTCAAGCAATTACTCAGGTCATAAGATAAAAATCATTCAAAGCATGGATAGTGAACCAAGAACCCTAGAAGCTAATCCAAGTGACAGGCATATTCAATAAGCACTCAGGAGATAATCAAATTCAAGTCCAATTAGAGGCTTAGGTTCCCCAACCCACATTCTCACTGATTTGGGCACTCGTCTCACCTCACTCAAGTGTTTTAGGGTATATGACATTTCGCTCAATTTCCTCAAGGAAAGTACTTTACCATAGGCTTGACTATTAACCGAATCTCTACTTTATTAATGAAAACACATAAGAATCAAGAGGTCTTTTCCTTTGGTTATAATGTGGCCATGGGATTATTTTTTTAGGTGGGAAAATCAAGGAAAGGGAAATTCAAGAAGGCTAAACAAATTATCAAACATTGCAAAGCATGACACCTTCTAAAATTCCTTTTTGGGCATTGATACACTTTTCCACCCCCTTTTTTTTTCTTTCTTTTTATTTTTATTTCTCACTTTCTTTGTCATCCCCTTCTCCATTTTTTTCTTTCGTTTATTTCATTTCTATTTATTTGGAGAAGGGGAGATTTTTCTAGCTCAAGAGAAATATTTTCATCCCATTTTTTTCAAACTACCTTTTTACCCTTTTGTAATACTTCAAAAGGTGCCATACCAAGCATTATTTATCAAAGTAATTCATGGTACCAAGAAAAGTATTTTATTCTTTAGGCTCAAAATTGGGCAACTAAGGGGTAGCATTTAATCATTCAAAGCTCGGAAGGCCGGAAAAATACCTAGTGCCTCCATCATTTCCAAAAGTGTTTTCAAAAATTTTTAAGTTTCGAAATGGTTTCAAGTCAAGTTCTAGAAAATACAGTCCAAGAGGAATTAAAACACTCTATCACAAGAAATGGGGTAGATTTAGTGAATACCCCTTTGGCTCAAAATCTTACATTTAGTAGTTCAAAAATCAGTGAGAAACACAAATCTAAGAAACCACATGCTAATCATCAACTATCAAAAGATTATCTCAAGAAATTTAATTTTTAGCCATATCACAAGAATAATGAAAAATTGGGTTCGAAAATTCACTATCTCAATTCATTTGGCACCAAGTTCTCACAATTGGATGCATGTTCTAAGTGAGGGGCAATCTAGAGAATGTGATCATACCAATCTATGCCTATATGAATGCAATATGAATGCAACAATGCAAATGCAAAAATACCCCCACCCCAAGCTTGATTACTTACATTGTCTCCAATGTAAATAATCAAGTCGGAGAGAGGAGAAAAATTGGAACAACTTACCGAGGTGGTAGCGGGTGTTGGCTCACATTCCAGTCAAACCTTTGCTGGAAATTGCATCACGGCCGTAAGGCGTATCACGGGCAGGCCGTGATCAATTCTGTCCTTGGCATCCTACTCATCACGCCCGTGATGGATATCACGGCTGGGCCGTGTTCCTTTCTGTTCTCCTTTATTAGTTCATCACGGCCGTGACCACTATCACGGCCAGGGCGTGATGGCTTCTGACTTTATTAGTCCTTGATCTTTTCGTTCTTCCTTCCTCTTTAACCTGACAACACTAGACAAATCTATTAATTTATGATTTTTTTTTTGCCTCTTGATCTTCTCAAATTATTCAAGAGCTTAATTAAAAAAAACAAAAGGAAAAGGGAAAGAAAACTTGGGTTGCCTCCCAAGAAGCGCTTATTTATGGTCTTAAGCTTGACCATACTTCCTTCAAACAACCGGGGTCGGCTGGGCGGAGATGTGCCGGAACACTTCTCTTCCATGGAACTCCTTCAAGAAGCCGTTTCTGCTCATATGGCCAATAATGCTTCCGCTTCGCTCTTTTCTCACGGAGCTTCCTTGCCTTCCTTCCTTCCTTCCGGCGGAAGTTTTGTTTCCGCATGGACAGCAACTCCAATTCCATCACTACTGGGTGTGTCATTAGCCATGCATATCTTCGGAGTTGCTTCCATGTTGAGCTCTTCTTTTACCACGGGAGACGTTAAATTGATCCTGCACACATGGCTCTCAAAAGGAGGGTTGTTATAAGAGTTAGTCAATTGAAAATCTACCCTACCTTCCTCTACATTTAGAGAGAGTTTACCATTCCTTACATCTATTACTGCTCCAGCGGTGGCCAAGAATGGCCTTCCTAAAATGATGGGGAATTTAGAATTCCCTTTCATATCCAAAACCAGGAAATCGGTAGGGATGAAGAATTTCCCTACCTTCACAGGGACATTCTCTAGTATGCCTAGAGGAGTCCTAGTTGAGCCATCCGCAAATTGTAAGGATAATTTGAACGGATTCAACTCTTTGCTTCCCAACCTTTCCATGATAGTGAGGGGCATCAAGCTCGCACTAGCCCCTAAGTCACATAAGGCTTGGTCTATTTGCACTTTTTCAATCGAACAAGAGATAGAGAAACTACCTGGGTCTTTCAATTTAGGAGGCATATTAGATTTTTTCATGACATTTGGCTCCTCAGTTAAGCTCTTAGTTTCTACTTCCACTTGCTTTCTCTTGACCAACCTTTGTGGGAAAGGTATCGGGGGTTGGTACGGTGGTGGAGGGACGTACTTTGGTTCTGGCTCTTCCTTTTCGCTCGTGTCCTCCTCTGGTTCCACGTCCATTTCAATTACCCCCACCCCAAGCTTATCATCCCTCAAGTGTATGGCATTACAATGCTCAACGGGATTAGCTTCGGGTTGACCCGGGAACGTACCCTTAGGTCTAGTGTATGTGCTGGCTTGTTGGGCAATTTGTGTTTCTAGCATCTTGTTGTGGATTGCTAAGTTGTCTACCTTAGATGCTAGCTCTTTTATTGCCTCGTTTACTGCCCTGCCTTGTTGTCTAAACTCCTCATTTTGTTTTGTCTGAGTTTCGACAAAACTTTCCAATAAAGACTCGAGTTTAGATATCTGCACCTGAGGATACCCCGGTGCGGCTCTCTTATTACCTTGGCCCTCTTGGAACTCATGGTTAAGCGTATTGCTATAGTTACCGTAAGAGAGGTAAGGGTTGTTCTTCCTTTGGTTGTAGGGATTTGGGGGAGCATAATTGGGCAGCTTCGGGTTGGTGTCGTAAAAATTGTGGCAAGAGTTCACATTCTCCCCCGAAGCGCCGGATCCATGAGCAATTCCACGTGGGCACTCCATGATGTCGTGTCCCTGCATTCCACAAATCTCACAAACAAGGTTAGTAGCACCCATTGCACTCACATTAGCTCTTTCTAGCCGATCAAAACGTTTATTAAGTGAGTCTATTTTTGACATGATAAGATCAGTGCTATTTACTTCAAACTTACCCCCCGAAATCTTGTTCGGGTTATTACCTCTTTCTGAACCCCATTGGTGGTAGTTGGTGGCCACGTTCTCAATGATGTTGAATGCCTCAGTCAGAGGCCTATTCATAAATGCTCCACCAGCTGCAGAATCGAGTGACACCTTCGAAGAGTAATCCAATCCATTGTAGAAGGTGTGCACTATTAACCACCTCTCGAGTCCATGGTGTGGGCAAGACTCCAGCAGTCCCTTGTAGCGATCCCAAGCTTCCGATAAGGATTCTCCGTCTTTTTGGAAGAAGCCGGTGATCTGGGATCGTATGTAGGCCGTCTTGGATGGAGGGAAGAATTTCTCCAAGAACGCCTGTTCCAGTTGGTCCCAAGTAATCAAGGTGTTGGAGGGCAATTGCTTTAGCCAAGCCTTTGCTTTTCCAGTCAGAGATGAGGGGAACAACCTCAAGCGAATGGCATCGACCGGTGCACCATGAATCCTAATTGCATCGGTGAACTCCAAGAATGTTTCTACGTGATCAAGTGCTACGCAGCAACGCCGATTTGTTCGCCTGGACCACATCTGATATTCCAGGAATTGATCCCGGCTTCTTATGCCATAAACTGGCAATTTGTCCCGAGGCGAAACCAGTGGCCCAGAGGAAAAGGAGACTTGGGGAAGAAAGGAGAAAAGTTGTGGAAGAGGAAACAGCGAAGTTGGTCAGGGCCAATTTTATCCGAGAAGTAGAATACACTACCTGGCTGGCCAACGTTGTTCTGGTCAAAAAAGCAAACGGCAAGTGGCTCATGTGCACCAATTACACAGATTTGAATAAAGCTTGCCCAAAGGATTCCTATCCTTTGCCGAGTATTGACAGATTGGTGGATGGAGCTTCCGGATACAGAATTCTGAGTTTCTTGGACGCATACTCGGGGTACAATCAGATCCGAATGTACCCCCCAGATGAGGAGAAAACAGCTTTCATTACTGAGGGCTCGAATTACTGTTACCGGGTGATGCCGTTTGGACTGAAAAATGCTGGAGCTACATACCAAAGGCTCATGGACCGGGTATTTGAAAAACAAATCGGAAGAACTATGGAAGTTTATGTGGATGACATGGTGGTGAAATCCGATGACCCCAACAGCCACCCAAAAGATCTGGAGGAAATTTTTCAGCAGCTGAGGAAGTATAATATGAGATTGAATCCGGAGAAGTGTGTTTTCGGTGTCCAGGGTGGAAAATTCCTCGGCTTCATGCTGACACACCGGGGAATCGAGGCCAATCCTGATAAATGTCGGGCTGTGATTGAGATGAGAAGCCCACAAAATGTTAAAGAAGTGCAAAGACTTGCAGGACGGCTCGCATCATTATCCCGGTTCCTACCCAAATCCGCAGAGAAAGCTCGGCCTTTCTTTAGGTTACTGAAGAGGCCTCAAACCTTCACATGGACCGAGGAATGCGAGAAGGCCTTCATCGATTTCAAGGCCTTTTTGTCTTCACCACCGATCTTAACCCGACCCATCCCAGGGAAAGAGTTATACTTATATTTGTCAGCCACCGAGTATGGCATTAGTGCAGTCATTGTGCAGGAAATAGAGAAAGTTCAAATGCCGGTGTACTTCATCAGCAGGGTCCTTCATGATGCCGAAACTCGGTATCAACTCATTGAAAAGCTGGTTTTGGCCCTGGTAACCGCAGCTCGGCGATTGCGTCCGTATTTCCAAAGTCATCAGGTGATCGTCAAAACCGATCACCCGATTAGGCAGATTCTTAAAAAGCCCGAGTTGGCAGGACGGATGATTGCATGGTCGGTAGAGTTATCCGAGTTCGGCCTCAGATACGAGTTGAGGGGCCCTCTGAATGCTCAATGTCTCTCCGACTTCGTAGCCGAACTCAACCCGCAGCCGATAACCGAGGATATATGGTGGAACTTGTATGTGGATGGATCCTCGAATGTCAGGGGCAGTGGAGCTGGGGTGATTTTGGAAGGCCCGGGAGATCTGATCCTGGAACAGTCAATAAAGTTCGAGTTTAAAACCTCCAACAACCAAGCCGAATATGAAGCTTTGATAGCAGGATTGATGTTGGCAAAGGAAATGGGGGCGAAGGCCGTTAGATGCCGGAGTGATTCACAGCTAGTCGCTGGGCAAATATCTGGAGGGTATCAAGCGAAAGAGCCTCAGCTCACCAAGTATTTATGCAAGGTCAACCAATTAATTTCCAACTTCGAGAAATTTGCTATTGAGCACATTCCCCAAGAAGAAAACACTCGGGCCGACCTGCTGTCCAAATTGGCCAGTACAAAGAAGTCGGGCCACCATAGGACGGTTATTCAAGAAACCATAAATGAACCGAGTGTCACGACTGGGGAAGTGATGGCCAGCGAACCGGTTGATCGAGAATGGATGGCACCCATTTGGGAGTATTTATCCTCAGAAACTCTCCCCCCAGATCATGCTGAGGCCAAGAAGATTAGGCTCAGAGCAAGTCACTTTGCTATTATTTCGGGAGAATTGTTTAAACGGGGGTTCTCGGTACCATTACTAAAATGTCTGACGAAGGCACAATCAAAGTACATCATGGAAGAGGTTCACCGAGGAATCTGTGGTTTTCATTGTGGGGGCAGATCAATGGCCTCCAAGGTAGTCCGAGCAGGGTACTATTGGCCTACCATCCGAGCAGATTGCATTGAGTGGACGAAGCAATGTGATGAGTGCCAAAGATTCTCCAATATAAGTCGTACCCCTCCGGAAGGACTTCACACATTAAACTCGCCTTGGCCTTTCGCTATGTGGGGAATGGACATACTGGGGCCATTCCCTGTGGCCAAAAGTCAAGTCAAATTTCTCCTGGTAGCAGTAGACTACTTCACGAAATGGATTGAAGCAGAGCCTTTGGCGAAGATTACCGCCGAGAAAGTGCAAAAATTTGTATGGAAAAGCCTCATCTGTAGACACGGAATTCCCTTTGCAATCGTCACTGACAACGGGAGACAGTTTGTAGATAAGACATTACGGGAATTCTATGACTACCTCGGTGTTAAACATCACGTTACATCGGTTGAACATCCCCAGACCAATGGGCAAGCCGAAGCAGCCAACAAGGTCATTCTCGGAGAACTGAAGAAGAGGGTGGGAAGATCCAAAGGAGCTTGGGCAGAGGAATTACCAAGTATCCTCTGGGCCTACCACTGCACGCCTCAATCTACCACCCAAGAAACGCCCTTCAGGCTGACATATGGAACAGACACCATGATCCCCGTGGAGGTTGGGGAACCGTCTTTCCGACGTATGCAACATGAGCCGAATGATAATGAAAGCGAGTTAAGGGTCGAACTTGACTTGGTAGAGGAAATCAGGGAGGAGGCCAAAATCAGAGAAGAAGCTTGCAAACAGAGAGCAACCAGAAGGCATAATTCAAGAGTAAAGCCGAGGAGTTTCCTGCGTGGAGACTTGGTACTGAGAATAAAAGGAGAAGCAAGGAAGGATCATACGGAAGGCAAGTTGGCAGCAAACTGGGGAGGGTCATTCCGGGTAGCAGAAAACCTGGGAAATGGGGCATATAGGTTAGAAGAGTTGTCCGGAAAGCCTATCCCGAGGACTTGGAATGCTTCGCATTTGAAATTTTATTATAGTTGATGTATATAGTCAGGTGATGTACTCTTTTTCCTACCTCGGTATTTTGTCCCAAGAAGGGTTTTGACCGAGAAGGTTTTAACGAGGCACACCGCAGACTTTCTTTTTATTCAATAAAAGAATTTATTATAAACATTGTTATGTTCTCTTATTTTACCGATGTATTTACTCTGCAAGTGTCTCATTTGGAAGGCCGAGTACGAGCCATTAAATTTTTAAAGGCCAAGTTTGAGCCTGAAGGCCGAGTTCGAGCCGATTAAATGCTTAAGGCCAAGTTTGAGCGTGAAGGCCGAGTACGAGCCATTAAATTTTTAGAGGCCAAGTTTGAGCCTGAAGGCCGAGTTCGAGCCGATTAAACGTTAAGGCCAAGTCTGAGCCTGAAGTCCGAGTTCGAGCCGTTTTAATTATTTAAGGCCAAGTCTGAGCCTGAAGGTCGAGTTCGAGCCGTTTTAATTATTCAAGGCCAAGTTTGAGCCTGAAGGCCGAGTTCGAGCCGTTAAATTCTAAAGGCCAAGTCTGAGCCTCTTAGCCGAGTTCGAGCTATTGACTTATTAAGGACAAGTTTTGAGCCTATTAGCCAAGTTCGAGCTATCAAGTTATTAAGGCCGAGTTCGAGCCGCGAAATTGTTGAAATCGAATACGAGTAGCAATTAAAAAATAACAAAGTTCGAATTTAAAGGCTGAATATGAGCCGGGATTTTATTAAGGAAACCGAGTACAACACGTAAAGCAAAAATAAGGCCGAGTTTGACTCTTGAAAAGTACAAACAGGTGAAGATATTAAGGGAACCAAGCACAGTGCTGAAATTGAAAATAAGGGCAGCTCGGCGGGACAGTAGTTCCCCCAATTAGTGCAGGGGCAAGTCCAGTCGGCCCCCAGTCCCCCCAATCCAACGCCATGACTCTCTCTTAAGGGAGGATGTAGTCATTTCCCCCTGAGAAAGCTGGATGACGAGGTGCTCGGCCCACTCAGGGAGTAGACGGCCTCTAAAAATGAATGAAGAATGAATGAAAGAAGCAGTGATACAACCCTATTTATAAGGGGGGAGAGGTGTCGGGAAGGAAGAAGTATGCGTGGGAAAAGGTTTGTTGGAAAAACAAATCTCGAAACTAAGCAAAAAGCAGTAATTGCATGAACCCATTGCAGTTTCCAAAGCATTTAATGCGTGACTGCATGCGTAAGGTGTGGAACATGTGTTTCACGTGTAACAACCACCGTCCATTTTTGATATGGACGGTAGAATACCTCGGTCTTAGCCGAAGATTTGTTTAACAGGCCAAACACAACGAAGGAAGATAAAAAAACACTTCAAGTGTATCTTGGCCAAACAAGAGGCTACAAGGAAAAAGGAAAGTCGGCAAAACAGTAACAGTTTTCATTAAGTAAAACGAAGTTACAAGGGCACAAGCCCATTACAAGGTATGAACAAAAAACAAAAAACTAAACAGCTACTCGTTCCTAAGACCCTCTTCGGCCTCGATGTGATCCCTGGGAGAGTCTTCCTCCCGTTCCATCGCCACCTCCTCTTCCTCTTCAGGAATTATGGGAATAAGTTCCCCGTTCACCACCTCCTTGTTCACATCGACTCCCGAAAGATCAACCCCCGAGGCGAGAACCTCAACCTGAGCAATAGCCTTATCGAAACCCTTCCGGTGCTCGATAATAATGCAGCTAGTGGCCTCTTTCACATCCTCCTGGAGCTCCATCTTGGCCTTGGTTTCGGCCTCCAAGGCAGCTTTGAGTCGCTCAATTTCAGCTTGAGCCTTCTTGAGCTCCTCTTCAGCACGAGCTCTACCTTCTTCAGCCTGAGCTTTACTCTCCTCAGCAGATTTTGCTCTGGTCTCAAGCTCGGAGCTCTGTCCATTCAGCTCGGTGATGGTTGTAGTCAGGAGATTATGCGCTTTGGCCAGCTCGTCGCGCTCTGTGGAGGTCCGGGCAAAATCCCCTTTCAGCTTCTCAATGGAAGCAAGTTCGGCTTCCAGATGCCGGGATTTCCTCTCGGACTCCACCAAATCCCGGCTGCAGAAGCGGGCTAGAGCGGCGGCTCGGATGCAATAGGCCGAGAGGGCCTCCATGCTGGACTGAGCCCCTTGCTGCCTGATTAACCGGAGGTCAGCTGGTTTGAGGAAGTTCGAGTCAAAGGAAGGGAACGGGTTGAAATCTTCACCCCAGAGGGATGAGGTCCCCGCCTTTAGAGAACTGTTGTACCATTTTTGCTCGGTGGAGGGAGGGGGTTGTTCTCCCCGCCCCGCGGTCCCGGTCTCCTGAGTAGTTGGGCGTGGGGTACTCGGGTGAGGTGGGGGAGAGTCTTCGGTGTCAACTACAACCTCTACCCTCTTTCTTTTTTGGGGGGCAGATGATGAAGTTCCCTTCGCAGAGGTCTTGGTGGGAGGAGGTCTTTTCTGCTTCTTTTCAGTCGAAGAGGGACCCTGACCTTCTTTAGCAGCAGCCTTTACAAGCTTGGAGAAGTCAAATTTCCCCATAGTGACTGCCAAAAAGAAAAAGTTGTTAGTTCAGCAACAAATACAGAAAAAATTCCAAAACTAAAAAGCCGAGTACTTACTTTTCAGGTCAGTTCTCGGGGTTGATGAGAAGGGTAGTTTCAGGAGGCGTCCACAATGGAGGGGCCGAGGAAGTTTTTCTAGTATGTCTATGTCCCGTCTATCCTCGGCCGGGAGGGATTGGTACTCAAAACCAACGAATTTTGTGGGGAAGGATTGCCAATATAGGGGAAACTTGGCTCAGTTATCATCATCAAAAAAGTGGGAGGAATGAGAGCCCGAGGGGCGAACTCGGAAGAAGCCAACTTTGAAATCTTTGTACGATGATGTGTACAAACTAAGGAGTCCTCTCCGGTTCAGCCCGTTAAGAGAAATCCATCCCATATTCTCACCAAACCTTGTTTGGTAGAAATACAAAAATTTTGGAGTGGTGGGCTCCATCCCGATGATCTACATAGAATCTGAAAGGCTTTCAGAAAAGCCCAACTGTTGGGGTGAAGTTGAGTAGGAGCGACGTTCATGGTTCTCAGAACATCGCACTCAAACTCGGTAAAAGGAAGAGATACATGTAGCTTATCAAATAATGTTCTGTACATGTATGTAAAGGGGGGCTCGGAAGGACGAGCCCTGAGGAAGACACACTCGGTACCCGAGCATGGGGAGCAAATGAACTCGGACTCGTCCCCTGACGCCGAGATATGGATTTGGGACCAAAGTTGATCAATTGATTCTGGGGTTTGGAAGTCAGAGAAAAAGGTCCCAACCTCGCCTTTAACCCAGGTGTACCCAGGAAGAGTAATATCCGGAATAGGGTCTTTGGGAACCCTCAGGCGTTGCTTACGAGCGGCGGGTTTGGACACCGGAGGAGAAGGAGAGCCGGACTTGGAGTCAGACCCGGAGGAATCAGACCCACGGGAAGACGACCCGGAGGAGGACACTTCCCCTTCTCCGACGTTCAACTCCCGTGAAGGAATCGAAGAGGTGGAGGGAGAACCCCCAATGGGGGAATCCTCGCGCTCAATTAGAGGCGAGGTGTTTGACTCAGAGGACATGGATGAACTCATCTAGTAAGCAGAAATTAAACTGAGAAGTACGAGGGGAAGAAGGAGACTGGGCGTACCTGAAAAATGACAAGCACAAGGGTGATGGCAGAAACCTGGAAGACGAAAGTGAAAGGCCAAGAAGGATAAGCAGGGTAGAAGGGAGTAGGAGTCCGAAGGGATATTTGTAGCCTGCGGTTGACGGCCCACGTCCCATCAGGCCCAAAAGGGCGCGACTTTTGATTTTCCCCTCATTAAATGGGCGCGGAACCCTAGGGTTTCTTACCTAAAGCGTGCTGCAGAAGTATTAGGGGGAATGATTGCTTTCTCTGACAAAGAGGAAAGATTTGATTGAAATGACAGCTGGGAATGCAGAAGTTGGGTGGTCGAAGAATAAGCTCGGTTTCATACTTATCAGCTCTTTCGCTTATTTAAGCTCGGAGCTCGGGGGGCTTATGTACCGGCCGAAGATATAAGGCCGAGGATTGTCAATATAACCGAGCTCATTCTCGTAAGTAGATATTCACCCGAACTCCCATAGAGCCGAAGACTTATTAACACGCTCGACACCCGAGGATAACTACTCGGCCTACTCCACACCAGCATCGCGAATGAAGATATCTCGACCTTGAGCTATCCAGTAAAATAATCGATCGGGCCAAATACCTCGCCGGTCCAAATATCTCTCCGCATAATCCGGAGCCTGATATCTCTCCGCACAATCAGGAGCCTAATATCTCTCTGCATAATCAGAGCCTGATCCTAATATCTCTCCGTATAACTCGGAGCCTGATTCTAAGCATCTCTATAAATGGGGGTCCAACCCATCCATTGAGAACTACGTTTGCTTTGATTCCCATTTGGATACGTAGGAGCAGAATCTCAATTCTGTCAAGCACATTCCAAAATATCCCTTCTAACTCTTTCCAGCCGAGTATCTCTCATCTGAGATATTTTGGACGGAACATATATATATATATACATATGTGAAAAAAAAAGAAAAAAAAAAGAAAAGAAGATACTTGGGCATTAAGCCCAAGCATTTGTCCTAATAAAAAAAAAGAAAAAGGGTTTCAGCACATGCGCTAAGCATATATATATATATATATATATATATATATATATATATATATATATTAGCGCCGCACAGTGAGTGAGGGAGAGGGGGTTCCTTTGTTCGCAGTACAACCATAGCAGTACACAGATCCAAAAATACTAGTGAACGGAAGAAGAATTTTTAGAGAAGCACAACCTCTTATCATGAATAATTTTTAGAGCACTTTGAAGGCCTTCGAGAGGTGAGTAACAGTACCTTTTAGTAACCCTTTCCATGGTACATGTGTTTGTTGTGTTGAGCGATTTACCTATGATTTTGAGAGATTTTAATTGAATGATGCATGTTATTAATAAACTGCATTTTTTAGGGGTTTTGAATTAAAATAAAAAAAGATTATTGAATTGGGTATTTGTTCTTGTTACCGATGGCATGAAATATATGATTGGTATTTGAATTAGTTGAATGACGTGCTTATTGGTGTATGCTAGCTGTGTGAGTTTATTTGACATGCATGATAAGATCAAATATTTAATTTTTGGTAAATGAATCCTTACACGCATGAGACATGAAATTGTGCCTTATGATGAACTGTATGATGTTTGCCGCAATACCACCTATGATAGGGGTATCGAAAAGTAATACCACCGTAATGGGGTATCGAAAGTAACATCCCCATATAATTGGGATGTCGAAAATAAGTAATACTACCTAAAAAGGAGTATCGAAAGTAACACCGCCACAAGTTGGGGTGTCGAAAAGGGAGAAATACCACCATGTGCACATGGGAGGTATCGAAATGGAAATGTCCCCGACAGGAGGGTGACATCGAAACACTCCTCGTGAGTAGGGGTGGGCAATGGGACGCCATTGTCGTGTGATGTGTGAATATATGGCATGCCGGCAAGAGGCCAATTTAAATAGGAGGTCTTCGGACCACTTGGATTAAACTTGAATTTATCTGGTATATGGAATGTGATGTATTGAGATGAGTTTATTATTAATGTTAAAAGTATTTTCTTTATATATATTATTTTGAAAAATTAGCGGGTGCCATGGACAGTTTTTCCGGTTATCGCGCCGGCTGAGAACAATGCTATTTTCGAAAATGTTTTCATAAAACTGTATTGTTGATCACTGGGATTTTATATCTCATTATTAAGCATTGTTTTCAGAGCACAAGGAGGACGTCATTGGGGCTGAAGAGGCGTGAAGACTTAGTGGACACCATTAGATAATCTTTCTAGTTTGGTTAGTCTGTTCTTAAATAAGGAGCCATATGTGGCTAGACGCAATTATTTATCGTTGGGATTGTAGTTAGACGCCCGGTTTTGAGGCTTTTGATTTTTATTTATTTATTTATTTATATCTATATTCATTACATGGATAATTTAATACTATATTATTTAATATGAGACATTTTCAGACTTTAAAGTTTTTTTCTAATTTTTCTTTATGAGATATATGTTTTAATTAAATGTTTTAAAGGATATTTTATTGATTTTATCTTGGGATCACTAATGTAACGAAGGGCGTTACAAGTAGCAGCTTCACGGATTACAACTTTGCAGATCTACCGAGTAACACTCACAGAGTGAATAAGTATTTAAGGTAGGTGAGATCGCAATAAAGACTTCTCAATAAATACAAATGATTTGAGCAGAGAAGTTTTCTAGTGAAGAACTTAAGAGAGCTTTGAGAGTATTGAATGCTAGAGTTAATGAGTTCAGGTGGTGTGTTCAATGATCTTCAAAGTCTTCTATTTATACTCAAAAGAGATAGGTTCGTTGAGGAGAGTTCTTCAACTGAGTATTCTTTTGTTATTCGTCAATAAATGCCAATAGAGTCGTTCTGGTCTTGCATTCAATGTTTATGATCGTTGGTGAGCTTCAAGACAAATTGAACGTATAGGTTGGCATAGCTTTATCAGAGTGCAGTTTGATTCAGAGCAGCATTTGTTGCTTTTTCAGACTTGGGCAACGCGACTTTCCTTATTTGTGCTAAGCGGGTATGCGTTCAAGTTAAGTTCATTTTGCTGTTTGTAACAAATAGATTCTTCAGGCGCGGAATGGTGCTTTGAGCTTTCTGATAGAGAATTTCTTTATTGGAAATATTCTGAGAATATTCGTTGAGTTTGAATATTGTTGAAGCGAGAACTTTCTGTTGCTTGGTCAGAATTTGTTAGTGACCGAGTCAATCTTCAGACGCATCATACTACAGACTCATCATTAAGACTTTCTTTCTTTGTCATGAGACTCTTGTATACTGATCTGCACACTTAATAGACATATTAGTAAACTTCATAAGGTTCATTTAAAATCATTCTTTGTTTGGATTCATCAAAATTAGAAGTGTCTAAAGATGTGATCTTAACAAGAATTACATTCTGGTCCTACGTATCCTCCATAAAAGGAATCAAAGCCGACGTAGTTCTATATTTTTACCTGAAAGCACAAAGCTAAGAACAATAATGTCTCGACTAAAAACTATCACTTTTTCAAGTGAAGTCAGGGTGTCTTCTCTGGTTTTGTCTCCTTCCTTTCATAGCCAATTTTTAGATAAAGTCGGTTATATTTCAGGGGTCACCATCTCACGGTTTCCTTCATTAGTGGCCAGCTGTTATGATCCAGATGATCTCGGACACCGTTAGTAAGTTAGTGGACTAAGGTGACGTTTGGAAGAGCTTATTTAAGCTCCTTTTGACTTATCTGATGACATAAGCTCTTATGCAGTGTGCTTGGCAGAGCTTATAAAAATAACTTATGTCATCCCATAAGGAGTTTTTCACTTATTTTCATAAGGCACTGGGAGAAGCTTATGGAATTATCATAAGAGCTTATGCATTAAACACCATCTCCGTGTTTTTCACTATTCGAATCCTCTCATGCCCCTTTCTTTCTTTTTATTTCTTTAAGCGCTTATGGCATAAGCTCTCATGCGATAAGGTCTTATGTGATAAACTCTTAATTAAGTTGTTTACCCAAACGCACCCTAAGTCACCTAATAGTCTTCACTTCAAAATCCTCGTTCTTTTTCCCGAGAAATAGGAAAGTTGTTAACCGTCCAATAAAGTTTAATTAGCTTAGCTTACCAAGTCTTTGATGGCCTAGATCGGTTTTATATTTGGGCGCTTATTGTTAATAGATATAACCAAACCAATTGATTAAGATCCTAGAATAATCTGGGATTTTTATCCCTTATCCTTATGCCAGCTTAGTAACTACTCGGTCATGAGATATTCGAGTACTTCTAGAAATCATTCAAGGAGTAATGATCAAGCTAAGGTTTAATGTTTAACTTTTCTAAGAATCGTGGTCATATATTTCGAGTATAGCAGTTAATATTACTAACTCAAATTTTTTTCCTCAAAAAGACCTCTCCGTCTTCACTGTCTTCTCTCTCGTATATCTCTTTATTGCTTTTTGCCTCCCTCTTAATCCCTCTTTGTCTCTCTCTGTACGGCTTTTCTGTAGCTCAATAATTATGCGACCGCCAACATCCCTATAAGCTATGACCCCGCGATGGCCTCTCTCTCTATGACTGATTGACCATGCTGCCTCTCCGTGATTGATTGACCATGCGATCTCTCGGTGACTGAGTTTTGCTTTATTAGCTTTTAAAAATCATCACCTTAAAGTTAGCTTTAGGTCTCAATATGTATTGGACCGAGGCCACCCTAGAAGATAACATTAAATTGTTAAAAAAAATCATTTTTTTTAATTGAACAATCATTTTCTAAAATTTTTAATGTGTTTGTTTTTGTTTTTGAAAATAATGAAAAACAGAAAAAAAATCATTTTAAGATCAAAATGAAAAACAACTTTTATTAACTTTTGAAAAAATCATTTTTTATAACTAACTATTTTAAAAAAAATGATTTTTATGATCGTAAATAAACATAAATCTATTTTTACTTTTTTTTTTTTTAAAATCTTTAAAAATAATGATTATATTATTTTATAATAAAATCATTTATTTTTTAATCTGTTAAACTCGTTAAAATAGAGACATGATACGTACCTTTCCTCTCCTCACCTCTCGTTTTAATTTCATGTCATTGCAATTGCATCCCCCAAGTATATGGTAGCAAACATCACAGACCAGAAAACAAGAAGAAGTTATCTTTTAATAATTCTTTAACAATTCACATAGACTGTCTCAAAAGTTATGGGATTAGCCTCTGTTGTTCAAAATGGCTTCAAAATTCCATTCAACTTTGATCACAGCGTTCCGCACTCACCTCCACTCTCCAAATCCTCTCTTCTCCACCATCCTATCCCTCCCTTTTCTCGCCGTTCTCACTCTGTTCCAGTTTTATGCTCCAAACGAATTCGCCACAATGATGGATTCCCTTCCTCAGGTAATTATCCCACAATACAAAATTATGATACTATCTTTGGGAACTATGTTACTATTTATTTCTGGTTAAACTAATTCTTTGGTGTTTATATGTGAGATTGGTTTTGAATTTGGTCTCTCACGTGAAATTTTTTGAAACACAATTATCCGTTTATTGGAGATATAATGCAGTTTGTTGGAGTGTTTGTTGGAGTTGAGGTATAGGGACCAAATTAGAAATGATTGTCATAAGGACTCTGGATTCAATTTATTTTGTCCTTATACAATATGATCATTTTTATTTCGGTCCTTATACGGGATAATATCATTTTGGATTTGGTCCTTATTCTTGACGGCCGTGTTATTTGGACACAATTTTGGTGTCCAACACCGTATAAATATACCAATTCGTACTAGGCCCGGTTTCTAAATCCAACAAAAAGCACAAATTTTACAGAGAATGTGTCGGGTACAGTGTTAAAAAGCATGTGTCAAAAAAACTTTTCTCTATTCTCTAACTCCAACAAACAATCAGTATTATAACACCAAAACGGCGAGGAACTAATTAAAAATTATTGTAAATGCATGGACTCATTTCAAATCTTTTTATGTATATTGATCAAATTCAAAATACCAAATGATTAGTTTAACCTTTATTTTTATAATATACTCATTCATAATCCTTTCGGTCCTCTAACACGCACTACTAGATTGAACTAGTTTCAAATTTAAGCAGCCCAATTGTATAAAGATAACCATTTATGTTATAGTGTCATCTTGGAGTTGGAGGCTACATCTATTCATTTCTGAGATGCTAGTATTTTATATCAATAATTTGTTCCTCCTTTTCCACTTTAATTATAAGTGGTAGTTGGATGAATATGCAGAAATAAAGAGGATCAGTGCTCAACCAAAGGATGATATTAGCAACATTGAGACATCTCGTAGTCAGGGAAATGAAACTTACAGCTCTTCTGTTAGAAGTGTTGCCTTATGGGTGGGGCAAATCTCAGCTAAATATAGCTTCAGTGATTTATTTTACATTTTTCTTTGGTTGTTCATATTTACATCAATTTAGTTATGATTTGCTATAGGTGTGCACTGCAATAGCATTTGGTGTCGGTTTGGGTTTCAAGGATGGTTTTGGCAAGGCCTCTGAATTCTTTGCTGGGTATGCAGAATAATTTAATTTTATTATCAGCTGTAAAGTCAGTCCAATTTTGCAGTTATAGAATAATCAATGTTCTGGATGATTCAAAGACAAGAATGTGTGAAGTTTCTCTAAGTTTGCTTAGCATTTGGAGTATATCAGATGCCTTTGTATCTGTTCTAAACTTATAATAAAGCAGACCTCATCTATTTTTGTTCTGCTTCTGCTCCTCTTCTATATATGGCCTTAGTGTGATCACCAAGAGATTGATCAAACAGCAGGACTTCGAAACCAACATGTGGTTGGTCCAAGTGGTAAGGGACTTGGGCACCTTAAGCAAATGGTCAGGGGTTTGAATCCTGGTTCTTGTGATGGAGAAAATCTGGTTGGGAGGGGAGAACCACCTTGTGTGCCCAACAGGTTCTCCGACGGAGATTAGTCACTGCTAACGGTGGTGGATACTCCGTACCTATGTCATGGTTATCAAAAAAACAGCAGGACTTAGAAGTTATAGCATATTGAATGTTTATTTTGGAATTCATTTATACTAACTTTATGGTTTGATTAAGTTTTCTTTGACACCACTTTTGTTTTTTACTTTCTGCTTTGTTATCACTTTCTTGAACTTTGTACCGACTGGGATGATGACCTTTGACCTTTGTGCACTTTTTAGATACATATTGGAGCAAAGTCTCTCAGTAGATAATCTTTTTGTCTTTGTTCTAATATTCAAATACTTCAAAGTGCCAATTATGTATCAGGTGATGTATAAACCTTCTTGCCAAGGGTAACCATGAGCAATTTCAACTTTATGTTTTTTAACAAGTTCATGATACTTAGCTTGTTAATATTTTTTAACAACAAAAAGCACTCTGAGTGCAAATAACTGATCAGTTTCCATGTACTTCTTATTGAAATTACAGAATCGTGTACTTTCCTATGGTATTGCTGGTGCAGTTGTCTTTCGCCTAACATTAATACTTCTTGGAACAGCCACCCTTCAGGTGAGTTTCATGACGGATATGTTTCTTTGGATATTTTATAGTTTTTTTCTGGGTAAAAGCTTTATAATTTTTGCTGATCATCCTATGTTGTTTATTATGATGTTGTTTTAGAGATTTGAGGAAGTCAACCTTCTGTTGGCCACAATATTATTCTACTCATCATTTAAGGTGAAGATTCACAATTTCTAATATTTGGATTCCTCATATTTGCTTGATACAACACCTTCTATTTTCACTTTTGTCAAGGAACAAATGATCTTTAAAGCTTAAGATATTAGGTTGCGGTTCATATTTTTATTTTTTATGTATCTAACATCCCCCCTCATGCTTAGACTCAAAGCATGCACAATAAATTTTCCCATTTAATCTCACTCTGAAATTTAAAGTAATTATGAAGGAATGAGAGTGGCATGGATCAAACTCTTGACTACCTGTTCATATTGAGGCTTTTATACCATGTCAAGGACTAATCATTCTAAAAGCTTAAGCTTTTAGATGGAAGCACGTGATGCTTTTGTATCTTGAATAATTTTGTAGGAAGTTTATGCTTCTTGTTGCGATATTCACAATTCTGTAGACTATGGCTTTGATCACAACATGTTTCTTGTTTTATGAATAGCTATTTGCCAGTGAAGAAGATGAGTCTGACTTATCTAATAACTTTGTGGTGAAGACATGCCAGAAATTTATCCCTGTAACAAGTAATGTTCTCCGATCATGATTATTTCCTTCTCTTTTCCTAGTTTGAGATTTGCTGCCGATTATTTGGGTATTTTGAAGTTAAATTTGGATTCTTACTTTTTGAAACAATCGAATGGACGGATATTCTAGAATCTAAATGAACAATTAAATAGACATGGCTGAATCAAAGCTTAATTGGCTGATGATTTAGAAACCTGCTGTTTTCATTCTTTCATGGATTTGTCTGTGTTTGTGTCCATATAAGTGTAACTCACGTTGTCTGGTACATGCAAAAAATAATTGGTTTTATGAGTTTTTCTCTCATAGAATTTGGGCTGGTACCTCTATAGTTTTCAGCAAAGACATGCTTGCTGTATGCTGAATTTTGGATATAGGTATTTCCTATTGTAATTTCCTTTTAGTATAGGCTGGTGTATTTTTTATATTGGGTTGATCCACTTGGTTAGAGTGTTTGTGTGAGGAAGGATAAACTTACATCACGGTAAGATTTAACACTCTTACACCACTCAATAACATTTTTTATACAATATAAATTTTATCAATCCAACCGTTAAATTATCACTATTTATTATCTAGATCATTTGTCTCAAATTTAGGAAAATTTGAACATCAATAAAAATATAATCAAATTGATCTTATTTCATATTTTCTAAAGTATATATTACATTAATTTTGATGTATATCAATTAAGTACTAAACAATTTCATATTAATGTGAAACTTTTATACCTATGATCTATATATGATAGGAGTTTTCAATGTAACGGTTGATCTTGTAAGAAACTTCCAATAAAATGTAATTCACGGGTGTAAGAACACCTTTAACGTACACCGATATATATAGAGGCATACTGACATGTAAGTTACCATATCCGAATGCAGACAGGGGCAAAATATATTGTTGGCTTGGCTTATACATATTTCACTTGCCATGAGACTGTTTACATTGAGCTTATTCAGGTTGTACTGAGTAATATCATCCAAAACCTTACTCTTACAATATTGTTGCAGCATACTATGATGGAAACAGGTTCCTCACAAATCAGGATGGGGTGTGGAAAGTAAGTTGTTGATGAGTATCAGTTACAAATTGGCATTAATTTCTTATTGTCTTGATTCCATCAATTGTTATCTTTTCACAGCGCAATGCATTGAACTTTTCATTGGAATTTGGATTAACATTTGTTGCTTTCTTGTCAGAAATAAGAGTTTTTTAATGGATTAAAGTAATTTCTACTTGATTTCTAACAGGGATCAAACATTTTGGACAGGCTACCCCTCTGCTTCTTACTGTAGCAATTGTTGAGCTCAGTGACATTGCATTTGCAGTAGGTTTTTCTCATCCCTCTATTTTATGTGGCAATTTTTAGTTAATTTGGCATGCGGATATTGACATAAGAATTTTTTTAATAGGTTGACTCAATACCTGCAGTTTTCGGTGTAACACGGGATCCATTTGTAGTCTTCACTTCTAATCTTTTTGCCATTTTGAGTAAGTTCTTTTACCATTTTGATTTCTGTATGTTTTATAAGTGGGATTTCTGTTCCTTACAGTTAAAATGTACTTGATGCCTGGAAAGCTTACAAGTCTATATTCTTGTAGAACGTATTGTAACAAATAATCTTATAACAGAGATTTGTTGCAACAAAGTGATCCTTTTATAACTTCCTTTCTCTACTTCTGCAGTACCATGTGGTGTTAGAGAGGCTAGATGAGTTAATTTTTGTCAAATCTCATTTATTTCTGCCATGAATAAGCAATAATTAAACAGCCATTATTTGTCAACTGTAGGTTTAAGGTCACTTTACCCAATAATTTCTGAGGGTATGTCAGAGTTGGAGTACTTACAGGTAAATGTTGAGATGGTCTGTTTTGGTATACCTTGGTTGCTGAATGCTGCATAATTTTCTGCTGTTTACATGTCTATCCTTTAAAATAACCACATGTATTACTTTCGGGACTTGAAGTATGGTTCTGCTCTCTCTCCATTATTGCAGTTTTCCTTTGTCTTCCTGCCTATGCAGAAGTTTGCTACTTCATCTTAAATAGTGGTTGAAAATTAATAGAAATCAGTAAAATCAGGATTAGTGAGAAAATGATAGAAAGAGCAAGAAAGTGAAGGACAGTTGAGAGAGAAAAGAAAGAGATAGAAAACGTGACTGAACTGAATGTAACTTTACTAACTAAAAATTAAGATCTAAGGCTAAAAACAGATCTTAACTGTTTTATACAGTTGGCATGGAACTGTATAGAGTAACTAGAATCCAAATTAACTAACTGCATAACCGTATTACAGCTGGCACTAACTAACTAACTAACTCTAAGCTAACTGAACAACAGAATTCATAACACATCTCACAACAAAAATGAACTAATGCTCTCTTTGTCAGGAGCAGGATTATTGCAGAAAAAATAGACATCTTTTTGTGGACTGACTGGGAAACAGAAACTTTGGAAAGACTGATATTGTCTAGTTCCTTTGTCATCGTGGGATCTCACCCACTTGACTTATATATGCAAATTCATCCTTAGACCTTATAGGAAGATAGACAAAATTATCATTTCAGCTAAAGGGGCAAGGCTTAGTTGACATCAACAACTATTGCTATCACCTTGAAGTTGACTTTAGCAGAAAACCACTGAATATTATGTGCTAGATGGGGCAATCCATATGTAGGTCACTAAATGTTTTGTTGGACAGCTGTAGTGGTGTTACATTTCAATTGCAGGTCTACATCTTCAATTATTGTTTGTTCAATTCCTTTTCAGAAAACAAATATCTGGAGGTCCGTTTGACATGCATCATTGACAGCCTCTAAAATTTTTAGTTGTTCCATAACTTATTGTCAAAGGTTTTGGTCACAGATATTACTGTGTTGGTTTGAATTATGACCCAATAGTTCTATGTGAATAGATCGTAAAATCAAATGTGACTAATTTGTAATGTCTATGTTGTTTATATATGCATTATTTTACGCTAAATTTTATCATAAGGGCGTCCCAATAATTTCTTTGGATTAGGGGTAAATAAAAACTTGTCATAAACCTGTTTTCTTTTTTCTTTATATATACTATATTGCTATTATTTGCAAGTATAATTCCTTTGCATAAGCTGCTAGCAAGAATTTCATTTGCTACTTATTCAGATGATACATACTTAGTATTCATTGTGTCATACTTAAATGCTTCTGTCCTTACATTGATATGCTAATTTTGGTCTTGTTAGCCGTCCATTGCTGTTGTTCTGGGATTTATAGGGTGCAAGATGATCCTGGACTATTTTGGTGAGTATATACATGTTCATTTTCCAATTTATATACTATTGTTTGTACTTGGATTTTCACATCTTCTCATTCCTACAGGAATCCATGTCTCAACGGAGGCATCTCTTGTTTTTGTAGCCTCAAGTCTTACCATCGGAGTGCTCTTAAGTCTGGCTAAGAAGTCTGACTAGCTTAGATAGTAAATTCAGACAAAGGGTTGGTTGAGCTCTATATAATTGCTTATATTTAGCAAGCAATCTGCATCATACCCGTTTCCCTTCTTCCTTCTATTATCTTGTAATCCTTGTAGTAAGAATAGTTTATTTTATGTGGTCATGTCAATTGTCAATTCAGGAATTGTTTGTAGCTTGTTTTAAGGCTAAGTTGATGTTTGATGGTAAAGAATAATAGTAGTATGTGCGGTTAACCGGTTATCCCTCTATTGGAAATTTTTTGTCTGGAATCTAGGTTTGATTCTTGACTGAGACAAAGGAGGGAACATAATCTTTCATTTCAGAATCATGTGAGCTTACTCTTTTTCTTTTACCGTGGCAATCCTACGTATTGTTTGCACTTTGCATGCTCTATGCTTTATTATTGTATGTTTTTTTCCTTTTAGTAGCTTTCCTGATGACATATAAAACATGAGGGATAATCCACTAAATGGCAATCTGTAACAGCAGCAGTAGCCGGGTTGCCCCTTTGATTTTAGCAGTTAGAAGGGCTTAAACAAGGAAAATACATATAACGAAGCAAAATTCAGGAAAAGGAAATAAAGAGTATGATGCAGACAAATAATTATGGTATATAATTTATTTAGTATTTACTGAAGAGTCATGGTTTTATGTATTTAACTCTTGTGAAAAAGCTCTTCTTCTAAATTTATTAACAATGTATTTGGTTCCACGTTCAAAAGTCACAAACACATCCGTGATGCAAAAGCTCTGGATAACTTTTGCAAAACCCATGGTTGGCCCCAGAGGAATGTCTTTCCAAACATGCAATAAGTAAAGGTATACTCAGTTTTTTTGTTTTTTTTATTTTTTTGGTAAGTGGTATACTCAGTTTAAAATATGTTGGAATTTTACCACAGTAAAATTTAATGGTACATGCATTTTTACTTGCTCATAGTCAGGGATTTAAGTAATTAAAAATAGTGTAACATTCAGTCAAAAGTCATCAATTTAGTCATTTAAGAGTCCATTAAGTTTTAGAGTTCTATGGGGTTTCTAAATTGTCATTCTTTATGTACTATTAAAACAAAAAATTCAGAGTTCGTAGCAGTTTCAGTGAAGCATATCCAGATTACATATTCCGGTGTGTGTTTTCAACTTAGTATAAAAATTCATATTCGAATTTGTCCAAGGAGGTGGACAATTCCCACACAACCTGCTTTATCCCACCTACCCAACGTATTTTTAGCAATAGCCCAATAATTTAGAAAAATGCTTGATTGAACCGACTGAAAACTGTGGATAGAAACCTCGATAAAACAAAAATGTTCAAATTTGTATATTTATCATGAAAATTTTGATATTTGCTTGAGATATTATATCGTATGTGAGTATAACTTATTGTTTATTAAAATAGTAAAATGTTTATATAAAAATTAAGGAGAGAGTCATATTTGCTTAACATACAATATCATGTTATTGGTACAAAGTATTAAATATACACTTTCATAAATAGTGATTAATCTCTATCGGGAAACCTAGCTGACATAAGGATTGTCATCTCCTAACCAACTTTTCGTCGTATATAAGAGGTAGGAGTCGAATCCCTGAACACTTGCTTAAGGGGAAGACCAACTACATGTTGGTTTACAACCCGTATTTTTATAATGATAACCAATGTCTCTATTTTTTTTATCTTGTGGTGTGAATGGTAAAACAATAAATACTAAGATTTAATGGGTATATAATTTATTTATATTGTCAGTTAATCATAAATTGACACATTATTTTTGGCTCCTATCGTAAAGTCATGTGTGAGATACTTTGTAATTGATTGATAGTAATGTAAAAAGGTTAAATTAATATGAAGTTCTTTGAACTATTTGAGAATTTTTAAGTGAGCAGCAATATTTTAAAAATTTATAATTGGGTCACTAAACACTTAGCAAATTTGTAATTGAATCTCTCACGTACTTTTCCGTTAGAGTTTCATTAAATATTCATTTAGTGATCCATCCACTCGTTTTCTTATGGGTCCTTGAACTTTTTTTAAAAGATTCTAATTGGTCCCTATACTTTTTAAAAAAATTCAAATAAGCCCTTATACTTTTTGGAACCTTAATAGAAAAATACATAAGAACCCAACCCAATTATAAATTTTTAAAGTATATGAACCTATTTGAAAATTCTCGAATAGTTAAAGAATTTAAAGATTAATTAAACCTAAAAAAACACAAAATGAAACTCAAAATATGCCTTTTGTTCATCCAAGCTTATTCTAGATCTAGATGAAGTAAAAGTGGCTTTTGGGGATTTGAGAGTACTTATTTACAAAATTCCGTTGTAAAAAATATTCTGGGTTAGATAAAATTGATTTAAGGAGAAGCAATAGTTTTAACTTTTTTCGTTGAAAATAAATGATTCTAGGTATAGAACCCATAAAATTCTTTATATTTACACATTAGATGTAATTTTACTTTATCATCCAAACAAAAACAATTCTTCTAAATCCACTTTTAAAATATTATTATCAAACAAAATCAATTTTTTTAACTTTAATTTCTAGGTTAAATATGTTTGTAGTCCCTCATTTTTGAATTTTGATATTTGTGACACCCAACTACTCCGCATGTTATAAAGCATAAAAGATAAAGATAAAACATAAAACATACGTCCTTTAATAAAAAGGTTCATGGGTAGAAATGTCCCATATGAACTAGTTCACAATGCGAAAATTAAAACATGTTTAAAACAATTAAAGCATAACAAAGATAAACAACATAACCCAACCCTAATGTCAGATACAGAGCTGGTATAACCGTTCCGGAATAAAATCCTCAGAAAACAACTGAAACTGACAAACTAATTGAAAGGGGAAAACCCTAACTATGAGTGGTGGCTCCTCAGAGTCACTCATCTCCTGACTACTCGCCATTTTCTGCAAGGTGTCGATCAGGCCAAACAAACAACGGGGAGTAAGAATCATGTAAACATATACGGCATGGAGATAGGATTAGGAAGCAAGGTAAAACAAACAACATAACATCATCATAACATACATCAGCATATATATATCAACATCAAGTATGTTATGCAGTGCAATGCAACGCTACTCCACTATTCCAACTATGTATGTGGATCCAACTAACTCAGGATGAACGACTTCGGAGTTAAATATCCATATTGAGAATTGACTCAACGCTGGAGAATCTACTCCTCGGATAGCCAACGCATCAAACCAATGGATACCTCATCACGGGGGCACACGGAGAATCTACTCCTACCGTGGATGGCCAACTCTCAAGCGACCTCCCCTATGTCGAACATCCCCAACAAAAACAACTCCAATGTTTTATGCATGTGGCACAACAACAAACAATGGCAACCGTCACCACCTTAGCTCCAACGGAATCAACCGAAGATAACAGGGGAATCTACCACAAAACCTTTAACTAGCGGAATCGACCGCAACACCTTAAACCCAACCGGGTCAAGGCCCCCTTAGAGCAAACTCTTGGCTGCCAAGGTACAACATCAACAACACCTTAGACCCAAACCGCGGGGTCAAGGTTCCCTTGGCCAAAAAGCACCAAGGTACAACTCATCAACGTGCGATAACACAACGGGTACCAGCTTATCAAACTCAACACATCACCATCTCATCATCTTAATCACCTTTGTTAATCATTGACCGAGTTATCTAATTCATCATATTAATTGATTGTGTTATCTATTCATCATCGGGGAATTGGGGTTAGAAACCCCTTAAAAGTCCTTAATTCCATCTCTGGTCAGTAGGGGAGCACGGGCGTGCTGATTCCCTGCACGACCGTGCTGGTCACATAAGTGAAGCACGGGCGTGATTTTTATTAGGCACGGTCGTGCTCCTCTGCTGCACGGTCGTGCTTAATGCGCGGTCATTTTCCATAATTCAACCTGGGAGCACGGGCGTGCATCCTGTTCAGCACGGCCGTGCTCAATGCACGACAGTACTGTTCTGGGCAGAGTTAAAACACAGTTCTTAGCCAATTATTTCAATGATTAAGTCCATTAATCCTAATCCGTTTTATCAACATATTTTCCAGATCCCACATCCTCATCAACTCAATCATAACATCATCACAGTCATGGCATCAATCATTCAACCAACATAATCAACAACATCAGGAATCAACCAGTATTCAACAGTCATATCTCAACAATCATCCGACATAATCATGCCAATAATCAACAACACAACATCATGTTCATATTAACAATAACAGCATAACCATTAAGAATATATTAAGAACAATATTTTAAAAATCGGACCGAACCAAATGATTCAATTGTGAACCGTCCCATTCGACGGTCCAGTCCAACCCTATTGAATCATGATCTGGTTGAACCGTCCGAAAATCGATTGAACCAAAGTTGGATGCTTTGAACCGTCGATTGAACCAAGTTGAATAGTTGAAAATAATTTTTATATTTATTTTTTAACTTTTTCTCTAATTTAATAATTTTATTTATTAATTTATTAATGATGGATTCAACCGGATGGGCGTAAACATTTGTTTCGAGTATTTACTTGGGTTGAGCATTGAACTTGAATGAAAGGGCAAAGGTTACGTCAGTGCTTGCGATCAGACAAGGATGTAAGTGGCAGTGCGGCACTATAAAAAGATGAACTCACTTAAATGTATATACACACCATTACCATCCTGATTCAGATTATCATCACAGTTTCAATTTTGAGCAGAGTCGGTGAAGAAGAAGAAGAAGATCGATGGCAACTGCGTAAGTCATTTTCTCAATTAATTTGTTCGTGTTGGTTAATTTTTTTGTTTGAACAAGTTCATGTTCTCTATCTAACTCTCTTTCCTTGTAATTGTAACTGACATATGTATATATAGTGGCGTAGGAGAAGTTCTTCCTCCTTCTTTAACTGCCACCTCCGACCAACCTCCTCTTTTTGATGGAACAATCAGGTTGGGGTTACCTTCTTTCTCCTACTCTCATCATTTTGCTTCCAACAATTCACATGCTCATATCATCTCCTTGTTTTTTGTTTCGTAGGTTGTACACCAGTTATATTTGCCCCTTTGCACAACGTGTATGGATCACTAGGAACTACAAGGTTCTGTTCTTTCTTCGCTCTCTCCTCTTTCTACTTTCTAGAATGTATCGCCCTCTTCTTTTTTATTTTTCTGCACCGTTTTCCCGATTATTTTGAGTTTAATTATTATACATCACTACTGTAAATATTTTTTACATGATCAACCAATCATAATTTATCACATTATTAAAAATCTTTGAATCTTATCCTAATCATCACACCAGCACAAGTCAAAACATTGTTGTGTCCGTCAATTAATAATTTTTTATTGACTAAGCTTCTTACAAAATCAACTGCATAGATCAAATTACTTTGATCCGAAATTATTTATTACTTTACTGATATACATAAAAAATAATTATAATTCACAAATTGAATCAAATGATCACTTGGATGAGATGACAATGGTTTAAACAGAGGTCTCGAGTTCAAATCCTGATCCTGGGAAACCAAAAATGACTACATGTTCAAATTTTAAAGACAAATGTTTTAGAGATAATTATAATTCACAAATTGAATCAATAAAAATTATATCATATAGAGACTTACCAGATGGTATGAGAGTCTTATGTCTTGCATCAGTGTAAGTTCTCCTTTATAATTTTAGAATTTATTATAAAGTAGGAATAGAAGGTGAGAAAAAGAGCTGAGAATGTTGTCACTCTTCTAGAATCATCTATCTGCATGTTTGAATTTGATGGTCTTACCACTTATCTTCCTATTTGTTTGGACGGAAGAGTCAAAAGGAAAAGGATTATTATTGTTTTTAATTTTTTAATTAATAGAGTTAGAAGATGTTTATAAAAATGAGTAAGGGAGGACTGGAATGTTACATCAAAATATGTGGTTTTATTCTTTTCTTTTTAAAAAAACTAAAATAAAAAAACCATCCATCTTTTCCTTTCCTTGTTGGATGTATGATTAGTTTTAATCAGTTAGTTGGTAGTTAAAACAGTTAGTTACCTTTTCTGTTAGTTGGTCAGTCAAGTTGATATCACAGCTAGTGTTGTATATAAACAGACTTTTACCCTTCAATGATCAATTGAGTTCATTTTTACCAAATTCAATCTTTCTAACATGGTATCAGGACAAAATTCCTTACATTCATAACAAACTCTTTGAGATATACCACCTATTTTTATCTATCAAGTCCTAAGTGATTATTTCTCTTTATCTACTTTATAGTTGGGCAGGCTCTAAGTAAGCTAAACAACCCAATTACCTAAATATATAAAAGATTGAAATCCAGAACTTTGTACAATATAAGTAGTTTGAAGGGTGATTGTTAGATGAAATAAAATAATAAAATGATAAAAATCACTCACCAATTAAAGATTCAGTAAGCATGCCAAAACCATAATTCTTTCAAAGAATTTTTTACTGTCTAGCATTTTTCTTATTTTAATCTTTCTGTCAACTGTTCTTTCCTTGATTGGTTAACTAATAGGGGCTACAAGATAAGATCAAATTGGTTCCCATCGACCTTCAAAACAGGCCTGCTTGGTATAAAGAGAAAGTCTACCCTGAAAATAAGGTAAAATATAAATATGTGGCTAAGTTTGCTATGTTGGCTTGATGGAGCTAATTTGATTCACTGATCAATTGATCTTTAGTCTTGACTTTCTTCTCCTCATCAATATGTATAGGTGCCATCCTTGGAGCACAATGGCAAGGTAGTGGGGGAAAGTCTTGATTTGATCAAATATGTAGATGCCAACTTCGAAGGGCCATCTCTGATTCCCAGTGTAAGAACTGCACATTGTCCTTTTGCCCATCATGGCCCCTCACTCATGTCTTTCTATTGTTAGTTAGTGGAGTAGTGAACTAATGATGTTAAGACAACATTATTCTAGGATCCTGCCAAGAAAGAGTTTGGTGAGCAGTTGATATCCTATGTTGACACATTCACCAAAGACCTGTTCATTTCACTGAAAGGGGATGCTGTACAACAAGCCAGTAAGTAATATCTTAAAGTTTAGTTTATAAATATAAGGAAGTGTTTTTTAAGTATAAAATGGGCCTTCAAAGTTCAAATTGGTAATTTGAATCAGGTCCTGCTTTTGATTACTTGGACAATGCTCTTGGTAAATTTGATGATGGGCCATTCCTCCTTGGTCAGTTCAGTTGGGTAAGTTGGAATCAATTCAACATTCTTGAAAGTTGTCCTTTTTGTTTATGCATCTCCTAAGCAATTGAAATTGATACTAATGTTCATCTTGATGCATCTGATGAAAGAAAGTATCAAAGAAGTCATAACTTTTTGCAAAAGCAGTATCTGATAATATCGATAAAACGATAACTATAGCCTTGCTTGCATATTAATTGTAAATGCTTGTGATGCTCAGGTGGATGTTGCCTATATTCCATTTGTTGAAAGATTCCAAGTTGTCTTTGCTGAGGTGTTCAAGCATGACATCACGGAAGGAAGGCCTAAACTTGCAGCATGGATTGAGGTACGCTAGAACTTGGAATTTTTTTCCCTGGTTATGGAAATTGCTTTAGTTTCATTCATTTATATGATGAATTGATTGATCATAATCATCAATCTGAACCTGAAGCAAATTTATCTATTGATTTACAAGTGGAAACAAAATGTGCCATTTGAAATGGATCCTTAATCCCATGTGTTTGATACTTTGATAAGAAGCATGGCTACTAACTGCTTCGGACGTTCCAAAAGAGATATTCAGTTCTGATAAAAAATGTTTCTTTTGCAGGAGTTGAACAAGATTGATGGTTATACACATACAAAAATAGATCCTCAGGAAATAGTTGATTTATTCAAGAAGCGTTTTTTGGTACTATATCGACATTTGAATCTCTCACTATTGAGTTTGAAGAATTGTGGTTTGTTCCTGACAGTTCCCTTTGCTACTTTCTTAAACTTTTGCGTTTCTATTTTGCAGTCTCAACAGTGAACATTGCAGCGGGCGTCTTCTAAGATGTAGACTGTGGCCAATAAATCGTCATTTGTAATACTGGAATGCTTCTTCAGTCAAATATTGGTGTGATTATTTGTCTGCTACTTTTCCAGTATAGTTAGGTGTCATAAAGTTGTTCATCTATGGACGTGTTTGTTTGATGTCGTAATAAAGTTGGTGTGCCAGCTTGTGGTCAGCATGGTATCATCCTTCTTAAACAAAAGTGTTTTTATATATTGAACTTTTTTTGGGTACAAATTATATTAAACTTCGATATCTGAAGTGCCCGTGAGGCCGTGACCTACCAGGAAAGGTTTACTGTATGGAAATTAGACGTGAAAAAAGTCAAAAACGGTTGTCTTGAAAGCATTATTATCTAATGATGTAAACAATAAAATGTGCAAAACTAAAACGCTTTCAGCCAATGCAAATCAACCATCCTTAATACGTCTAATTGTTTTTTTACACTTAATATTAATTAATTGTAATATGGTAAAATAAAAAAGTTCATTATAATTGGTTTATAAGATTATAAATAATTTAGAGTACTATTATCTTTTGCGACTGGCTGGGGATATTTTTTTTGTATCAAGGTATCCTCCAATCGTCCTGAGATTTAGAGATTATCGAAGTTGATTTTGTTTCTCTCAGTTTTTTTTTCATACACAAAGGATAAATTAAACTCTTAACAATATTTAAGGAATTAAACCGTCTATTGTGTTGAGTCTTGTTGGTCATTAAATATATCTTTAATATCAATATTTGGCTTTGGGATCTTTATTATGGAAGGTTGATGCTGTCCCTTCTTTATGATGCATCACCTTAGTATGGATGGTACAGATTTTGGGCAGAATTACAAATTATGCATAACTTTGCATGTTGTCTTGATTCTGGAAGTGTGGATGCTTTGTAATTTTGTAAACATAATCTCCTAGCATCTAATTACATTAATAGAACCAGAATCGGAGTCACCTAACAATCTAATTACAGCATAATTTATGGCCGTTGCTGCATAAAATTTGTACCACAACACCTAAAACATGATTACAACTGAGCATAAATACAAATCACCGTAAACCAAAAAAAAAAAAAAAACTATAACATATTTTCAGAGGCGCCATAATGCAGCCATGCAGGGTCACAACTTAGAGCACCTTATGCAACATGATAGAGTAACAGAACCGGTAAGATAGAGTTAAACTTGTATTAAGTAGCAACACAACAAAGATGCAGCTTCACCAAAAAACTAGAAAAATGAAAAGAAAATATCATAAATTCATAATCACCATAAGAAAGGAATTAACTTAGCACCATAGACTACAACAGTACACATTGTACAACAACTTGAATTAATGGACATTGGGTCCACCCACACGATTCTGCCACACAGTGTGCCTCAAGATTAAACTGCATCTTCAACCTATCATCAGCAAGGCCATTTACATCATGACAGCAAATGGTATACTAACTAGCATCAGTAGAAAAACTGCAGCAGCCAACTGACAGGTTACAGGTACACATCTTATAGCAGAAAAAACCAGCCAAGAATCAGCTGAAAGGAATCTCATTTAAAATCAGGATTGCTCTCACCGAGCCGTTGGCACGATTCACGGATGTGTCGCGAGATCCTCCCTCATTCCAATCATCAGAAGATTCTTCTAGAAAGGGGTGACGTGCCCTCACCCTTGTCTTATTATGACCATTACCTTTGACCGACTTAGATGCCCTTTCCTTTTGACCCGAGTTGTTCTTGTTTTGACCGAGGAGCTTTACTTCCATCCTGGTCGAGATATACAGACGGGTCTTGATGCCAGGTTGCTATCGTCCGACTTTGCTTGCCATGATCGGGCCTCGACTTGACTCGTATCCGACCTCACGGTCATGTGATAATTCATGGACTAACCCGACCTTGATGGCCTTGTGCCATTCTGGGTGGGAACAGAATCCCCCTAAGTCTCAAGCTGTATTCAGCGTAGAGGCTTGAGTCTTAATGTCCTGACAACTTCCTCGACGTCTTGATCTTCCATGTTAGTCTTCTCAAAAGTCACGTCCTGCGGTTTTCACCTTTCTTCGTTATTCGTGCACCATATCCTTAGGGCACGTGTCAAATGATATCATTAACTCCCTTTCACACGTTCCCTTTCCCCTGACCGTCGGATTTTTTCCATATCTACGACTGGGTGTTTGCTATTTAAACCATTTTCTCTCCCTCTCAACTTTTCGTTTTCCTATTTCTTGGTCTTCATCATATTTTCCCGCTCCCCTGGTTTTTCATCTTCGTCTTCTTGCCTCCTGCCTCTTTCGCTTTTACCTGTTTTCCTTCGTTTCAGGTACGTTTTTCAAACTCTCCTTTCTTGCTTGCTTTGTTTCGGGAGTTTTGTTTCTTTTTCGTATTCTGGCCATGGAGGGGAATGGGTTAGGGTTTTCTTGCGAGGAGACAGATTCGAGAGGGTGGTTCGCCGCTTTGCGCGACGGCCGGGGTGAGGCGATTCCGACCGTCGTTGTGAGGGAACCATATAGGTGGGTGCTGCCCAGTGTCTTGGGTATGCGCTTGAAGCTTACAAACTTGGCCTCTCTTGAAGAAGACAAGGACCTAGTTGTAGATAAGAAGGGTCTAGGTTGGGCAGGTTTCCTCCATTGTTCTGGCGAAGATCGTATTTGTCATTCGTCTCCCAAGAACGACTTCTTTTTTATGCATAAGAGCGTGTTTACCCTCGCTTGGATTCGTCTTCCTTTTACTAAGTTTGAGTGCTCAGTTCTTCGGTCTTTAAATGTAGCTCCATCTCAATTGCATCCGAATAGTTGGACCTTTATCAGGGCAGTTGAGATTGTTTGTAAGTTCTTTGGTATCTCGGCTTCTGTAAAGAAGTTTTTTTACCTTCTTTTGCATGAAGAATACCGAACAGTTCGGTTGGGTTTCCCTTAGCTCTATTCAGAATAGGAAAATCTTCGAGTCTTATTCTACCTCCTGGAAAGGTTTTAAACCGGAGTTCTTCAAAGTAGTTAGTCGAGGTGAGGGTCATTCACTCTTCCTTACTCGCTCAGGGGAGCCCAAATTCTCTTTGTTCTGGACTCGTAAGCCCCGTATCATTAGGCGTTTTGAATACCGTTGTCTTTCTAACCAAGAGAAATTAGAAATTGATTACCTTGAGCAATTAGTAGAAGTGAGTTGTTGTGAACTTATAGACTTTGAGGGTGATTTGCCGAAATTGATTGATTACATGGGTGAGATTCTTCTTTCCTTCTAAGCCTTTCTGCTTAAAATTTTTATCTTTTCAATGTTTCCAAATTTATTCGTTCTGAACAGGAAAGATGGCACCCAAGATGTGTAAGAAGTCTATGCTCGAGATTTTAGATAAGAAGAAGAAAGCTGGAGGTAAAGCCGGGAGGTCCGGTATAGCTAATCGGGATAAGTCAGTGATCCAATATGTGGATCAGCCTGAGCGCTCTCAGAGTGAACTTAGGCCGAGGAAGAGGAATATCGTGGAGATTCGGGAAGATGTTGGGATATTTTCCTAGAAGCAGGTTGAAAACGTAGAGTTTGACGTCCCTCCTCCGGTAACCTTGCCCGACAATGTCTTTCGACAGCTGCTAGCTAATCGGGTGAACTTTCAACATGATGCCGTTTCACTCTAGAATTCTCCGTTTCTTTTGAGCCTTACTCCGAGTCCTCAGCTACAATACCAAACAGATATTGATCTCTATCGCTCTCTGACTCGCTCCCAAATAGCTAAGATGACTGGTCGCGCTGTCGCGCACGCGCCAAAAAGCGATCGGTTTACAAAAATATGTAGATAGGGAGCGACAACTCGAGTATCGTCTCACAAGGACTCTTGGGTTGCTATTATCAGAAAAGTCAGATTTTGGGGGGTTTTGGATTTGAATTTAAACAAAGAAAACAAAGCATAAAATAATGCAAACTAAGAATTATCAAATAACTAAGAAACGATTAACCTACTGTTCTCGGTTTCCCACTATCATTGGTTCATATAAATCCAAGCCCTAAGCGGATTCTACTCTCTTTTCGATTGTAACATCAGTTAACAAGCGAAACCAATGCTACGAGATATATGTTCCTATTCCCGAATTAAGCAAACGGGGTGAAGCACTCATGAACTAAGCGAACATGATTGAACACACGCGAATTAAGCAAACGCGATTAAGTATAGGAACACACAATCATCGAAATAAATCAACACCTATTCTATATGATTCTGAATTAAGCAAACAGAACATATAAAACAAGTATTGAAAGAGAATAGCATAAAGTTCAGAATTTACAAAACCTCAAGTGACGGCGGAACCCGATTACAATAGATTAATCAAGGGAGACTAGCTCTCCATTACAAACATAAACCTAACCTAATTTCGCACTATGAAAAGAAAAGAAGAAGAGAAGAGAAGATGATCAGTTCTGCCCCAAAACAGATATAAATACAGATTCTGGGTTGCGGTCGCTCGCGAGGCGAAACATGTTTCGCGAGGCGAATCTTATGAACAGTCGCTCTCTCGCGAGGCGAAACATGATTCGCGAGGCGAGCCAGAGAGGGTGACTGTTGTTGCTCGTGCTGGTCTTCAGGCTCGCGAGGCGAATCCTCCAGAATTGCATTTTTTCCCTGTTTCTTTATTCCCTTAACTTCTAAGTTAACCTGAAAACAATGAAACATCCATAAGTGTTTTATTTGACTCAAAACTGGCTAAATTAACCTAAAACTACTTAAACGACTCAAAACGCTGCTTAAAGACAATCAAGTCTAATTTGGGCGAAAATAAGATATAATTAGCACAAAACCACGGTCATACTAGTCATAAAACTAGATGAGCCAGCGGCTGATCAAAATACCCCAAACTTAAACTTTGCAAGCAAACTAAAACTCAAAAACTTAAAAAGACTCAAGACATGGCAAGCTTAAGGATTCAATCAACTTTGCACAAATTTCAAGCAATTCAACAAAATGATTTTTCCTTCAATGTTCCCCCCTTTTAAACAAAGTAATCCCCACAATCATTTATTTTAAACATTTGAAAATTTCATCATTCAAACAATCATTAATCTAAGCAGGGGATCCAAGTTACACACAAAAGGGAGATCACCAAATTCAAACAATCGCCTTCCTCACAAGGGTATTTAGTGTTTCATTCAATCGCTCATCTTTTTGTCAGGCTAACAACATTTCACTCAATTTCACTTTTAAGAGCACTTCCCATGAATTTGATTTTCATCTCAAAATGGTTCCCACGGAAAATATGCATGCAACATCAAAAGGTCTTTTATGGTTGTAATGGGGCCTGGCTAAGGGTAGGATATACAAAGGTACTAGGCTTAAGTCCCGAGGAACTAAGAGAGCATGAGCTTTTTACACTTTGAATTTCCACTCAAGTTTCTTTTTTTCATTTTTCTTTATGCTTTTGCCTTGGGTGACTACAGCCATTTCTTCTCATATTTTTTTCTTTTCTTTTTTTTTTCTTTTTTTTTCCTTTTTTTTTTCCAATCCCAAACAACACATTGCACCTTGTAGCCACCCCAAACTTAGTTTCTTGCAACCAATCTCTTGTTAAGATTCCATGCTCTCCTAATCCTAAGATCGGGTTAACATGGTTTTTCAGATTTTTGCTCATAACATAAGGTCAACAGGAAACAATAGGCTAATTAGGCTCAATGGGGCTAACTAGGAAACATGCATTAGGGATGGTTATTTTAGGCTAAGTAGTTATTTACAAAGAAAATGCCTAAATCATTTGAAGCAAACACATAAACATGCAAACCAAAAAGAGATTCAAGCAAATTCGGGAAAGTGCAACTTAAAAGTGATTTCACACAGTTTAAAACATGTTGGAGGCTCAAATCCTCACCTGGACATTTTTGCAAATTGTTTGACAGAGATTCTATCCCTAGTGTGTGCTTCCCTTCACCCCAAACTTATCATAAATCATGCCATCACAACAAAATATCTCAAAGTTCAGTTTTCAATCATATGGGGATCACTTTTCCAATTTTCAAAACTAGGGGGAAACAGTCAACACATAACATGCAATCCATCTATGCAAATTCAATCAAATTCCATCAAACTTGCCAACACAAGACTCAAAACAACTCCTGAGCTTCTCAAATTATTCAGGAGCTAAAAGAAAACAAAACAAAAAAATAAAGCAAGCATAATTAAAAAGAAAGTAAGGTTCAGAGAAAACTCATGAAGGCGGTTCCACCAGGATCCCACTGTCTGTGATATAGCGGTCACGGAATGCTCAAAGTACGACATGATCCTCCCGGATCCCATGGCCTACAGCATAAGTATGAGAGCGGGCGCCTGATAATCATGGTAACTCCGCCAAGTGCGGCGGACTTCTCACTCCCTCTTGGGTCAAGGTTGATCTCTTTCTCAATAAAGTCCTCCCAATAAAATCGGGGTTCAACCTCTTGGACTGGCCATGGTGCAAAATCCAGAGGCTTGAACTCCTTCACAGGTTTTTACACAGGGGGAGGTGACAAATAGGTAGAGAGTGTTCTTGGTGCTGCTTCAACTTCTGCATGATCTTCATTCACCTACCTTGATAAATCCATCACCTGTTAAACCTGCAGAATTCTCAAGCACACACCACGAAAGGTTAGAGTTAGTACAATTAGTAAATATAGTACAAGAAACTGAATCAGTAAAGGTCTGAATGTCTGGAAGTGGCTTGAACTCTAAGGAGGGTGGCCGCTCAATGGATGGTGTATTTGGAGTAGCCATGATGTCAAGAACTTCGACTGAACAAACAGCTTCACTCACACTATCACCTTGCAAAGTAGAATCAAGAAACTCAGCACAAACAAAGACACGGGTTAGTGTCAAGACAATCGATACATGAATAAATATCATCAAAGCCGAAAACAAATGGAAAATCAGAATTAGAAAAGGCTCGAATGTCCGGGAAATTATCCATAGCAGGTACTAAGATCCATAACCAGGCAAATTCAGCATAATGTTGTTTTTTTAAATTTAATTGTCTGTTAATAACAAACAAGAGTCCCCGGCAACGGCGCCAATTTTTTGTCTTGATGTCGCGCACGCGCCAAAAAGCGAGCGGTTTACAAAAATATGTAGATAGGGAGCGACAACTCGAGTATCGTCTCACAAGGACTCTTGGGTTGCTATTATCAGAAAAGTCAGATTTTGGGGGGTTTTGGATTTGAATTTAAACAAAGAAAACAAAGCATAAAATAATGCAAACTAAGAATTATCAAATAACTAAGAAACGATTAACCTACTGTTCTCGGTTTCCCATTATCATTGGTTCATATAAATCCAAGCCCTAAGCGGATTCTACTTTCTTTTCGATTGTAACATCAGTTAACAAGCGAAACCAATGCTACGAGATATATGTTCCTATTCCAGAATTAAGCAAACGGGGTGAAGCACTCATGAACTAAGCGAACATGATTGAACACACGCGAATTAAGCAAACGCGATTAAGTATAGGAACACACAATCATCGAAATAAATCAACACCTATTCTATATGATTCTGAATTAAGCAAACAGAACATATAAAACAAGTATTGAAAGAGAATAGCATAAAGTTCAGAATTTACAAAACCTCAAGTGACGGCGGAACCCGATTACAATAGATTAATCAAGGGAGACTAGCTCTCCATTACAAACATAAACCTAACCTAATTTCGCACTATGAAAAGAAAATAAGAAGAGAAGAGAAGATGATCAGTTCTGCCCCAAAACAGGTATAAATACAGATTCTGGATTGCGGTCGCTCGCGCGGCGAAACATGTTTCGCGAGGCGAATCATATGAACAGTCGCTCTCTCGCGAGGCGAAACATGATTCGCGAGGCGAGCCAGAGAGGGTGACTGTTGCTGCTCGTGCTGGTCTTCGGGCTCGCGAGGCGAGCATCCTCTCGCGAGGCGAATCCTCCAGAATTGCATTTTTTCCCTGTTTCTTTATTCCCTTAACTTCTAAGTTAACCTGAAAACAATGAAACAGCCATAAGTGTTTTATTTGACTCAAAACTGGCTAAATTAACCTAAAACTACTTAAACGACTCAAAACGTTGCTTAAAGACAATCAAGTCTAATTTGGGCGAAAATAAGATATAATTAGCACAAAACCACGGTCATACTAGTCATAAAACTAGATGAGCCAGCGGCTGATCAATGACTCGGAGCTCAACCTTGTGATTTTTGAAGGGAGCCTGGAGCTCAACCTTGTGATTTTTTAAGGGAGCTCGGAGCTCAACCTTGTGATTTTTGAAGGGAGCTCGGAGACCTTGTGATTTTTGAAGGGAGCTCGGAGTTCAACCTTGTAGTTTTTGAAGGGAGCTCGGAGATCAACCTTGTGATTTTTTAAGGGAGCTCGGAGCTCAACCTTGTAATTTTTGAAGGGAGGCCGGAGCTCAACCTTGTGATTTTTGAAGGGAGGTTGGAGCTCAACCTTGTCATTTTTTAAGGGAGCTCAACCTTGTGATTTTTGAAGGGAGCTCAAGGCTCAACCTTGTTGTAGCTGTGGCTGGATAACTTTTGATATTAAGGATGCGCAAAGAAATCCCTGAAATACTCTTTTGATTTATATAACGGAGGAGCCTCATCAAAACCCTCCGACTAATAGAATTGTCATATGGGAAAAAGAGTACTCCCATTTCTTACATATGTTCAACCTTAGCATTTCGGGTACAAGGTCTTCTAGTCTCCACAAAGTTGCTGCTGTTCTTTGTGACTGTTGGTTCTCAAGGTGAATGCTTGATCTTCGTGACTGCTCACGACCCCAGCTGCATGTCCTTCTTTCATGAGATTCATCGTTTCTCATTGTAGAGTTCTGCAGTCATCCGTAGTGTGTCCAAAACATTGATGGAAAAGGCAATGCTGTGATCGGTTGCTTCTGATCCCGTTTCTTCCTGGTGTCGGTCCACCTGAGAAGTTTTCTGCATATAATACTTGCAGGTTCCCGAACTCTTCCCTACCATAAGGAACATTGTCATCATATTTCGGCCTGCTTGCCTTTTCCCACTTTGGCCTATTCTCTTATAACTCTCCTCCTTCTTGGGTTCCGAAGGGCGTCTGCCAACTCGCTCAGATTACTTCATCTCGACCTGAATATCTCCTCCATGTTGATGTACTTGGCAGCTCGGCGCCTAAAGTCAATGCTTTCAGGAGGCTTGCAGCTAACGAGTCAGCAAAAGGTCCACTTCTTAACCCTTTCAACAATGCGTGCAATAGTACGGCGGGGAACAGATCTCGGATCGGGAGGATTTCCTGGCTGAAACGGGACATAAAATCCCTCAAGGATTCTGAGCTTCCTTGTCTAATGTTAACCATTTTAAAATATTTTAAGGTTGTGGATTTCTATTAACTAATTTTGACTATACCTGAGAGTTGTATAGAGCAATTATTTGAAAATTGTTGAACTTGAAATGTGAAATTTAGAATTTATGCTTGAAGAGATTGATATAAACTGAAAATGATTTGAATGTTGTATTTTGGGGAATCCATCTTTGAATCCAGTAGCCGTTAGCGGGGGTAACGATCTAGGTGCACCTAGTTATATATATTCCGGGAAGAGAGGGCTATCCGTTAGATGTAGCCGTCAGTGCACGGAGAGGGCTATCAACGAGATGGAGTCGCCCCTGATGAGATATGATTGATGTGACTTGATTGACGAAAGGGCTATCCGTTAGATGGAGCCGCCCCTAGGGGAGAGGTCACCCTTAGGAGGAGAGGATTATCAGCGAGATGGAGCCGCCTCAGATTTTTTGTTCTCACATGTGTGACCCCATTATGATTTAAAATTTATTTAAACTTGTGTTTTGTTACTTTATTTATTCATTTTTATTTTTACATCTTTCACTATTTTGGGCTTTAAAAATGTTATTATTTGTAATATGTTAAATTTGTAAGTTTAATGATTTTATATATACGTGCTTCGCTGAAGTTACTTGATCTTATATTCGAAATCCTCCGTTATGCTTGCTTTTAATTAAGTTTGAAAGAATAATTACTGGTGCGTTAGTATGTTTCCCTTCTAGTTCATGGTGGTTGTTATGCCCTCACTGAGTCTGTGTGACTCACCCTTCTTATTTTTCCATACAGATTCTTAGACAGCTGGGTAGTTGGTTGTTGATAGCTCCAGACCGTTCAGGCTGTGTTGCTCTTTTTTTGGGTAGCCCCCTTTTTTTTTGGAGGTCCTTGATGTATTTTGGCACTCTTTACACTCTACAGCTATAGGGAACTAGTACTAGATCCTTTTGAGTTGTATTGATGGTATGGAATACCATCTTGATGTACTTTTGTATGACTGGAACTTCTGGAATGAAAATATGAGTATTTCAGCAGGTGTTTTTGTTTTGGGACGTTGGAATTACAGAGGAGACCCAGTCGAAATTTTTGTAAAAATATAGATCTTTATCAACTATGTTTCTAAATTAATAGGATTGTCAGGCAATGATTCTAAGCCTGTACGCCGGTCACGACTTGGGTTTTTGGGTCGTGACAAAGTTGGTATCAGAGCTTAGGTTGTAGGTCCGAGTAGCTGCAGACATGGGGTGATACCGGAGTCTTGCTAGTAATTTGTGTACCTGGGCACAACGTACTTGCAAGAAGCTATTAACAGACTATGATGGTCCAAACATCTAATTCCAAAGTATGATTTAAATTCTTATCTTCTTTTGTTTCCTTGTCTTGTACTTGATAAATGTTCCTTTTTAGGTGAGGATGCCACCCAGGATTAGGATTCCTACTAGAAGGGAAACATCTGATGAGTATGCTGCCCAACCTCAAGACCCTCCTCAAAGGGGTCGTGGTCGCGGTCGAGGCCGCTATAGAGGTAGACGTGGAGGAGCTACTGGTGGATGTGGATTAGGTGCTAGAGTGGCTAATATTGAGGTGCCTAGAGCAAGGCGAGGTAATCCAACAATGGCAGAGGTTGCAGCTGGCATACAGGGGTTACAACAGGTTGTGCAACAACTTGTTGGGATTGTTGCTAGGCAGCGACAATAGGGAAATCAACAAGAAGAAAACCTTGACCATCAACAAGAAGGTGAACAGGTAGAGCAACCTCCGGTAGCAACAACTATAGGCATTGAGGTCACATTGGCAGAGTTTTTGAAGCTCAAGCCTCCTACTTTCTCCGCATCTAGTGCAAGTGATCCGCATAAATTTATTGATGGTTTGGAGAGGCTTTGGAGAGCTTTAGGTTACTTAGAGACTAGATCATTGAAGTTGGCATCATTTCAACTGGAGGGAGTGGCATATGATTGGTTTGACACGGTCTCACGTGGTAGACCAGTGGGTTCACCTCCGTTGGCATGGGGTGAATTTTCTCAGTTGTTCATGGCAGTTTCCTTCCTGAGAGTATCAGAGAAGGATTAGCTTATGAGTTCTAACGGTTGGAGCAAACAGAGGGCATGTCAGTCTCAAAATACAGTGCTTGTTTCACACAGCTTTCTAGGTATGCTCCCTATCCTATTACAGAGGAGGTGCGAGTTAAGAGGTTAACCCAAGGATTGAGGGAGTACTTATTTAGATCAGTGGTTGGAGCTAACTGTTCTATATTTACTGAGGTTTTAAGCTTGACACTTCAGATTGAGCAGTGCAGAAAGAGAAATGAAGTGTTGGGCGAGACTCTCGTAAGAAACAACTACTTGGGGGATCACAGAGTAGTCATCCTGGTGGTAGTAGTGGATTTATGCCCGATCATCAGGGCCAACAGAGGGCGGTAACATAGAGGAGTGCTTCTAGTGTGCAGTCTTCTGGTTCAGTGCAGAGTTGTCGATCAGATCACACTTTGGGATCATCACGATATGGTACTGCTCAGATGTGTTGTCATACTTGTGGGAGATTTCACACCGGGGTTTGTTTTGGAGATAGAGTTTGCTATTATTGTGGTCAGGCGGGTCATATTAAGAAGGATTGCCCTATAGCTATGTGATGTGTGTGGTGAATTAAGCAAGTGTACCGGATTCGTCGCCAAGTAATAAAAAGATCGATCCCACAGAGACCGTGATCTCAACTCACAAATAATTATTAAATCAATTACAATGGACTATATAAAAAGGATTTTGAAAAGGTTTTGATTGTTGAAATAAGAGATAACTTTGAAAATCAGATATTTGAGAATGCAATCAATTAAAACAAAAGTAAATCAATTTAGGGTTTTTCAAATCTAAAGGGGTTCCTAGGAATTGGGTTACCAACAAGATTGTTTATGTTACTAAATTGACTACCCCTCGTTAATTATCAAAATTGCTTTGAAGGCGAATTTATCCTATATTAGTTAATGCTCCCTCTTGGGTTACAAAAACCGTTCCCAATTAAACCAACCCCTACTCTCGTGGTAGTTGAATTTAGATTGAACCCTTTAAGCTTTGTGACAATTCGTTAACCCTCGAAGGACCGCTTCTAACTCTCATGATTTAAGTTCTAAGTTTGATTCTATAGATCCGACACCTAAGTTCACCGCTAGGTTCCTCCTTAGAGTATCTACTACACACAAAATAAGTGGCCACCGAATTTACGAGTAATTAAAACAATAGAAATCAGATCTAAAGCAAAATCGAAATTAACAAAGGTAAAACATTAATTTATAACATAAATCAGATCTTGGGCATAGCCCCAATCCCTAGAAATAAAGCTACTACTCAAGCATTGCCATGGTGATGACAAGCTTGATTAACATAAACATGAAACAAAACCTAAGAGAAGAGAAGAAGAAGAAGAAGAGGAGGAGAATCCTAATTTTCCCTAAGTGTAGCAGCCCCAAAAGTCTCCCCAAGACTCTACCTAATTGCCCTATTTATAGATTTAGGGTAATTTGAATCCCAATCAAACACAAATTCAAATCAAATCAGTTTCTACAGATCCAGATATTGCGCGTCACGACCGTGATGGCTATCACGGCCTGGCCGTGATGGATTCTGCCTTGGAGGTTGCTTCACTGATTGGTCTGTCACGGCCGTGACCACCATCACAGCTAGGCCGTGATCAGTTCTGCCTGTGAGGATCTGGTTCAGCTGACATGTCACGATCGTGATGGGCATCACGGCCTGGCCGTGATCAGCTCTGACTTTTCCATTCTTTCTTTTCAGCTCTACTCGATCATGGCCGTGATGGCTGTCACGGCTAGGCCGTGATGGGCTCTGTTTGGCTCATTTTCTTCACTTTTCAAGCCCCATCTTCATGCAAGCTCCATCATGGTTAATCTTGAGCACTTTGATCATTAATTCCTGCACAACAACACCACAAAACTGCCTTACCCGTTCCAAGGTAAAAACTAACCAAAATCAAATTAAAAATGTCTAAACTATATGAAAATGCATGCAAAATGTCAATGAAATATGAGGTGAAATCACACTCATCAAACCACCCCAAGCTTAAGACTTTGCTTGTCCTCAACCAATCACTAAGGCCAGAAAATATAAACAATCAGAGCATGGATAGTGAACCAAGAACCCGAGTAGCTAATCCAAGTGACAGGCTTATTCAAATAAGAAACCAAGGGACAATCAATTTCAAGTCCAATTAGAAGCTTAGGTTTCCTAAATTCATATTCTCACTGATTCGGGCACTCTTCTCACCTCACTCAAGTGTTTAAGGGTATATGACAATTCGCTCAATTTCATCAAGGAAGGTATTCTACCATAAGCTTGACTATTAACCAAATCTCTACTTTATTCATGAATACACATAAGAATCAAGAGGTCTTTTATTTTGGTTGTAATGGGGCCATGGGATTAATTGTTAGGTGGGGAAATCAAGAAAAGGGAAATTCAAGAAGGCTAAACAAAATATCAAACATTGCAAGGCATGATAACCTTCTAAAATTCCTTTTTGGGCTTTTGTTCACTTTTCCACCTTTCTTTCTTTCTTCCTTTTTATTTTTATTTTTATTTCTCATTTTCTTTTTCTCATCCACTTCTCCTTTTTTTGTTTATTTTATTTTATTTATTTTGAGAAGGGGAGATTTTCAATTTAAGAGAAATATTTTTCTACTTTCTCATCCCACAATTTATTTTTCAAACTACCTTTTTACCCTTTTTGCAATACTTTAAAAGGTGTCATACCAAGCATTATTCATCAAAATATTTCAAGGTACCAAGAAAAGTATTTTATTCTTTTAGGCTCAAAATTGGGCAACTAAGGGGTAACATTTAATCAATCAAAGCTCAGAAGGCCAGAAAAATACCTAGTGCCTCAATCATTTTCAAATATGTTTTCAAAAATTTTTAAGTTTCAAAACGGTTTCAAGTCAAGTTCTAGAAAATACAATCCAAGAGGAATAACACACTCTATCACAAAGAACGGGGTAGATTTAGTGAGTACCTCTTTTAGGCTCAAAAATCTCACATTTATTAGTTTAAAATCAATGAGAACCACAAATCTAAGGAACCACATGCTAATTATTAACTATCAAAAGTTCATCTCAAGCATTTTTATTTTTAGCCTTATCACAATAATACAAAAATTGGGTTCAAAAATTCACTATCTCGATTCATTTGGCACAAAGTTCTCACAATTGGATGCATAATCTAAGCAAGGGGCAATCTAATCATGTGATCATGTAAAACTATGCCTATATGAATGCAACATGAAAAATGCAAAAATGCAAAAAATTGCAAAAATACCCCTACCCCAAGCTTAAAAACTTACATTGTCCCCAATGTAAATAATCAAGTCGGAGAGAGGAGAAAAATGGAACAACTCACTGAGGTGGTAGAGGGTGCTGGCTCACATGCCAGTCAACGAGATGCTGGAAAATGTGTCACGGCCGTGACTTCCATCACGGCTAGGCCGTGATACATTCTGATCTTCAGGGTCCTTCTCATCACGCCCGTGATGGATATCACGGCTGGCCCGTGATCCTTTCTGATCTTCTTTGGTTAGCTAATCACGGTCGTGATGCCTGTCACGGCCTGGGCGTGATGACTTCTGACTTTATTTTTCCTTGCCTTTTTGCTCCTACTGCTTTCATAACCTGAAAATACTTTGAAAAACCATCAATTAGTGATCTTTCTTCTCTTAACCTACTCAAATTATTCAAAAACAAAATTAAAAAACAAATGGAAAAGGGAAAGGAAACTTGGGTTGCCTCCCAAGAAGCGCTTATTTACGGTCTTAAGATTGACCATACTCCCTTCAATCAACCGGGGTCGACTGGGCGTGGAGGTGAAAGAACACCTCTCTTCCAAGGAAGTCCTTCAAAAAGCCGATTTTGTTCATATGGCCAATTGCGCTTTCGCTTTGCTCTATTCACTCTGAGTTTCATCGACTTACTTCATTCCAGCGAAAGTTTTAACTCCGCATGATGTGCAGCTCCAACTTCATCACAATTTGGTGCATCATTCGTCATGCTAAGTTTGGGAGTTGCTTCCATATTAGGCTCTTCCTTCACCTCTGGAGACATTATCTCGATCCTGCACACATGACTCTCAAAAGGAGGGTTGTTATATGAGTTAGTCAAATCAAAATCTACCCTACCTTCCTCTACATTCAGAGAGAGCTTGCCATTCTTTACATCTATTATTGCTCCAGCTGTGGCCAAGAATGGCCTTCCAAGAATGATAGGGAATTTAGAATTCCCGCTCATATCCAACACCATGAAATCGGTAGGAATGAAAAAACTTCCTACCTTTATGGGAACATTCTCTAGTATGCCTAGAGGAGTTTTTGTTGAGCCATACGCAAATTGTAAAGAGAATTTGGATGGACTCAATTCCTTGGTTCCTAACCTCTCGAAGATAGTAAGCGGCATCAAACTCGTACTAGCCCCCAAGTCACATAAGGCTTGGTCTATTTTCACTTCTCCAATTGAGCAAGCAATAGACAAACTTCCTGGATCTTTTAGTTTAGGAGGCATATTAGTTTTTATCATGGCATTATGCTCCTCAATTAAGCTCTTAGTTTCTATTTCTACTTGCTTTTTCTTGACCAACCTTTGTGGGAAAGGTATTGGGGGTTGGTACGATGGTGGAGGGACATACTTTGGCTCTATCTCTTTATGTTCACTCATGTCCTCCTCGCATTCCACATCCTTTTCAACCACCCCAAGCTTATCATCCTTCAAGTATATGGCATTACAGTGCTCGTTGGGATCAACTTCGGGTTGTCCTGGGAACGTACCCTTAGATCTAGAATATGTACTAGCTTGTTGGGCAATCTGAGTTTCTAACATCTTATTATGGATGGCTAAGTTATCTACCTTAGATGCTAACTCTTTTATTGCCTCGTTGACTGCCCTACCTTGTTGCCTAAACTCTTCATTTTGTTTTGTTTGAGTTTCAACAAAGTTTTCCAAGAGAGACTCAAGTTTAGACTTTTGTACCTGAGGATACCCCGATGCGGGTTTCCTATTACCTTGGCCTTCTTGGAATTCATGGTTCAGCGTGTTGTTGTAGTTCTCGTAGGAGAGGTAAGGGCTATTCTTCCTTCCTTGGTTGTAAGAATTTGGGGAAACATAGTTTGGCAACTTCGAGTTCGTGTCATAGAAGATGTGACACGAGTTCACTTGTTCCCCCGAAGCACCGGATCCATGAGCAATACCATGTGGGCACTCCATTATGTCATGTCCCTGCATTCCACAAATCTCACAAACAATATTAGTAGCACCTATTGAACTCACATTAGCCTTTTCAAGCTTATCAAAGCGTTTATTTAGTGAGTCAATTTTAGACATAATAAGATCAGTGCTATTCATTTCAAACTTACCCCCCGAAATCTTTTTCGGGTTATTACCTCTTTCTGAGCCCCATCGGTGGTAGTTGGTGGCTACGTTTTCAATGATATTGAATACTTCGGTCAGAGGTCTATTCATGAAGGCTCCACCAGCTGCGGAGTCAAGTGACACCTTCGAAGAGTAATCCAATCCGTTGTAGAAGGTGTGCACTAATAACCACCTCTCGAGTCCATGATGTGGGCAAGACTCTAGAAATCCCTTGTAACGATCCCAAGCTTCGGATAAGCATTCTCCATCCTTTTGGAAGAAGCCGGTGATCTGAGTTCGCAGGTAAGCCGTCTTGGATGGAGGGAAGAATTTCTCCAAGAATGCCTGCTTCAGTTGGTCCCAAGTCGACAAGGTATTAGCGGGCACTTGCTTCAGCCAAGCTTTTGCCTTTCCAGTAAGAGAGGAGGGGAACAACCTCAAGCGAATAACATCAATCGGGGTGCCATGAATTCTAATTGCATCGGTGAACTCCAAGAATGTCTCCACATGATCAGTCGGGTCCCCTGAAAGCAATCCTTCGAATTGATGTTGCCTAATCATGCTAATTAGCATAGGTGGTATAGTGTAGTTCTCCGTCTCGATCTCTGGCCTAGCAATCCCATTTCGCAAACCCGTCGCATTTGGGGCTGCGTAGTCCTTCAGTGGCTTCGTATACGGTAGATTCACCATGAGTGGAATGGGAATCAACCTTTCTCTCTCTCTTTGTAGTCTCCTATGTCTATGAAAGGTCCTTTCGATTTCGAGGTCGACCTCAATAAGGTTTCCAAGATCGATCCGGTAGATCGGCAAGTGTACCGAATTCGTCGCCAAGTAATAAAAAGATCGATCCCACAGATACTGTGATCTCAAATCACAACTAATTATTAAATCAATTAAACTGGACTATATAAAAAGGATTTTGAAAATGTTTGGATTTTTGAAATAAGAGATAACTTAGAAAATGAGATATTTGAGAATGCAATCAATTAAAACAGAAAAGTAAATCAATTTGGGGTTTTTCAAATCTAAAGGGGTTCCTAGGAATTGGGTTACCAACAAGATTGTTTATGTTACTAAATTGACTACCCCTCGTTAATTATCAAAATTGCTTTGAAGGCGAATTTGTCCTAAATTAGTTAATGCTCCCTCTCGGGTTACAAAAATTGTGCCCAATTAAACCAACCCCTACTCTCGTGGTAGTTGAATTTAGATTAAACCCTTTAAGCTTTGTGACAATTCGTTAACCCTCGAAGGACCGCTTCTAACTCTCGTGATTTAAGTCCTAAAACTGATTCTATAGATCCGACACTTAAGTTCACCGCTAGGTTCCTCCTTAGAGTATCTACGACACGCAAATAAGTGACCACCGAATTTACGAGTAATTAAAACAATAGAAATCAGATCTAAAGCAAAATCGAAATTAACAAAGGTAAAACATCAATTTATAACATAAATCAGATCTTGGGCATAGCCCCAATCCCTAGAAATAAAGTTACTACTCAAGCATTGCCATGGTGATGACAAGCTTGATAAACATAAACATGAAATAAAACATAAGAGAAGAGAAGAGAAGAAGAAGAAGAAGAAGAAGAAGAAGAGGAGAATCCTAATTTTGCCTAAGTGTAGCAGCCCAAAAAGTCTCCCCAAGTCTCTGCCTAATTGCCCTATTTATAGATTTAGGGTAATTTAAATCCCAATCAAACACAAGTTCAGATCAAATCGGTTTCTACAGATCCAAATATTGCATGTCACGGTCGTGATGGATTCTGCCTTGGAGGTTGCTTCACTGGTTGGTCTGTCACGGCCGTGACCACCATCACGGCTAGGCCGTGATCAGTTCTGCCTGTGAGGTTCTGGTTCAGCTGAGATGTCATGACCGTGATGGGCATCACGGTCTGGCCGTGATCAGCTCTGACTTTTCCATTCTTTATTTTCAGCTCTACTCGATCATGGTCGTGATGGCTGTCACGGCTAGGCCGTGATGGGCTCTGTTTGGCTCATTTTCTTCACTTTTCAAGCCCCATCTTCATGCAAGCTCCATCATGGTTAATCTCGATCACTTTGATCATTAATTCCTGCACAACAACACCACAAAACCGCCTTACCCGTTCCAAGGTAAAAACTAACCAAAATCAAATTAAAAATGCCTAAACTATATGAAAATGCATGCAAAATGTCAATGAAATATGAGGTGAAATCACACTCATCAAACCACCCCAAGCTTAAGACTTTGCTTGTCCTCAAGCAACCACTAAGGCCAGAAAATATAAACAATCAGAGCATGGATAGTGAACCAAGAACCCGAGTAGCTAATCCAAGTGACAGGCTTATTCAAATAAGAAACCAAGGGACAATCAATTTCAAATCCAAGTGACAGGCTTTCTATATGTTCCCAAGATGCTCGTGTTTTGTTTGATCCTGGAGCTACACATTCTTCTCTATCATTGTTGTTTGCTTCTCGACTAGGTAAATGTCCTTCACATCTAGGTAAATGTCCTTCACTTCTAGATGAGACTTTAGTTGTGGCTACACCTCTAGGAGAATTTTTGTTAGCTGATTCTGTATATCGTTCTTGTGAGGTATCTATAGAGGACAGAGAATTTTGGGCAGATCTGATTGCTTTGGATATGATTGATTTTGATGTGATTTTGGGCATGGATTGGCTAGCTGCACATTATGCTATCTTGGATTGTTATAACAAGGTAGTGAAATTTGAATTACCAGGAGAATCAACCTTCTCATTTCAAGGAGAGCGGACTTGGGTACCATATAATATAATCTCAGCCTTGGGAGCTAGCAGGTTACTAAAAAAAGGGTGTGAAGGATACTTGGATTTTGTAAGAAATACACAAGCAGCTGAAGTGAAATTAGAAGAAATCCCGGTAGTGTGTGAATTCCCATATGTTTTTCCTGAAGACCTTCCTGGTTTACCACCCGATAGGGAGATAGAGTTTTCTATAGACTTAATTCCTGGCACTCAACCAATTTATATACCTCATTATCGGATGGCTCCAGCAGAACTTAAGGAGTTGAGGGAGCAGTTGCAAGACCTTCTTGATAAGGGCTTCATTCGTCCAAGTTCTTCTCCTTGGGGAGTGATGGTTTTGTTTGTAAAGAAGAAGGATGGATCTATGCGGTTATGTGTAGACTACAGACAGTTGAATAAGGTGACAGTGAAGAATAAATATCTTTTACCTCTGATAGATGAGTTGTTTGATCAGTTGCAGGGATCCCAATGTTTTTCTAAGATTGATTTGCGATCTGGATGTCACCAATTGAAGATTAAGAAGGAAGACATTCCAAAGACAGCTTTCTGGACTCGTTACAGGCACTATGAATTTTTGGTTGTGTCCTTTGATTTGATGAACCGGGTTTTTAAACAATTTTTGGATCATTTTGTGATTGTGTTTATCGATGATATTCTAGTTTATTCCAAGAGTAAATAGGAGCATGAGCAACACTTAAGGTTGGTTTTGCAAACCTTAAGGGAGAAGCAGTTATATGCTAAGTTCTCTAAATGCAAGTTTTGGTTGGATAGTGTGGCCTTCCTAGGGAATATTGTGTCCAAAGATGGGATAAGCGTTGATCCAGGAAAAGTGGAAGCGGTGCAAAATTGGCCTAGACCTACTACAGTGAAAGAGATTAGAAGTTTCCTTAGCTTGGCCGGTTATTATCATCGTTTTGTGAAGGATTTCTATCAACTTGCTTCTCCATTGACTAGGCTGACTCAGAAGAAGGTAGAGTTTTAGTGGAGTGATGCATTTGAGGAGATCTTTCAGAAATTGAAGGATTGCTTGACTTCAGCACCAATTTTAGCTTTACCTTCGAGTGGTGGAGGTTATGCAGTTTATTGTGATGCTTCTAGAGTGGGTCTTGGTTGTGTGCTTATGCAACATGGCAAAGTCATTGCCTATGAATCTAGACAACTCAAGAGGCATGAACAAAATTATCCCACACATGATTTAGAAATGGCAATAGTAACTTTTGCTTTGAAGATTTGGAGGCATTATATTTATGGCGAGACTTGTGAGATTTATACCGATCACAAGAGCCTTAAATATATTTTCCACCAACGGGATTTGAATTTAAGACAAAGGAGGTGTAAGGAGCTTCTGAAAGACTATAATTGTACAATCTTATATCATCCGGGCAAGGCAAATGTAGTTGCTGATGCTTTGAGTAGAAAATCCAAGGGTAGTTTTGCTCACATAGCAGAGGTGAAAAGATCCATTGTTAAAGAGTTCCAAGAAATTGTTGAAAGCGGAATACATTTTGAAGCCGCTCATTCGAACTCATTGTTGACTCATGTACAAATTCGTTTCATATTGGTTGATGATATTAAGAAGGCTCAAGGACAGGATCCACAGCTGGTGAAAATGGCAGAGAATGTTCAAAATGGTGGAGTTTCAGAGTTCTCAGTCGATTCTGAGGGTGTTCTATGTTGATGTCACCGGCAAGTGTACCGGGTCGTCGCAAGTAATAAAATAAACACGGTAAGTAATTACCGAGGTCGAACTCAGGGATTGGGCTACCAATTCGACTAATCCGCGGGAAATCAGATACGTTTGGTCAAGTTACAGAAGGTGGTTGAGAGAGAAGATAGGATTGAATTCAAATTAACAAATCTAATAAAATAATTAACTAAAAATCTGAAATTAAAATATCCAAGGTCTCAAATCCACCTACCCAATCATGTATAGTACCCAAGTGATGATGAATTCCTCCCTAAGTTCAATTACAATGTCAACCAGGACCCCCAATTTCTCCTATATCCACTGTCGTGCTCAATAGGACGTATTCGACGATTGGATTAATTACTTACTAGGTCTCATAATCCTAATCTCGAATTCTATTAATTCTTGTTCCCTATAAGGTTGCACTAATCTCCTAAATCCACTGTCGTGCTCATTATTCAATTAGTGTTCCCAATCCAAGTTCTAAAACGCGAATCGCCGATCGGCCTCAACACGTTTAACTAGTCAATTGATGAGCCTCTGTTTGACTGGTTTTATAACTAGTAAAGACCTTGGCTTTGTGCTAATTTTATATCATTTTCACCCAAATTAGACTTGATTGTCCTTAAGTAGTATTTTGAGTCTGTAAAGTGTTTTTAGGTTAATTTAGTTGATTTATAGTTAAATAAAATACTTATGCTATTTTCTTGTTTTCAGGTAATAAAAGGGAATAATTCTGGTTCGCCCCGCGAAGGATATCTCGCCCCGCGAGTCACCCAGCCCGGAAAGTCAGAGACGATCACGGCTTGCCCGTGTTGAAGATCACGGCTGTGGCAGTTTTGAAGTTGAAGCGTTCGCCTCGCGAGCATTCATTCGCCTCGCGAGCCTTGAAGTCAGAAAGCATCACGGTTGGCCCCTGATATTCATAACGGACGTAACAAGAAGACTCTTCAGTTCCTCGCCTCACGAATGATATGCTCGCCTCGCGAGAATACCAAAGGTTGCAGACTGTTCACAAGATTCGCGTCGCGAGAGAGGCTTCGCCTCGCGAGAAAGCTGATTCCAGAAATTGTATTTAAGCGTTTTAGACAGAACTGAAGGGAGTTAGTCAGAGAGTTAGCCAGTTTTGGCTAGTTCTTAGGCGGTAGTAGTAGTTTGTCTTCTTTTCTTAGATATGTTTTGTCTTCCTTTTGTAATGGAGAGTTAGTCTCCTAGATTAATCTACTGTGATTGGTTTCTATTACATTTGAGGTTCTTGTATTCCTGTTTTGTATGCTTTTCTCTTTTCAATGCAATGCTATATGTTTCTGTTTGTTATTTCAGGAATGTATAGTGTTGTATTGATTCATTTCGGTGATGTTATGTTTCTATACTTAATCGCGTTTGTTATTTCGCGTGTGTTCGTTCATGTTCGTTTGTTCATGAGATCTTAACCCCGTTTGTTATTTCGGGAATAGGAACATACATCCGTAGTAGTGATTGCGTTGTTAATTGCTGCTACAACCGGGAGGGGATTAGAATCTGCTTAGGGCTTGGATTTATTTGAACCAATGATAGTGGGAAACCAAGAACAGTAGGTTAATCGTTCTTTAGCTTATTTGTTAGTCTCTTAAACTGCCTGTTTTTATTGCTTTGTTTTCTTTATTTTATTTGCACTCAATCCAAAACCCCCAAAACTAACTTTTGATTTTCTGTTAATAATAACAACGCCTAAGAGTCCTTGAGAGACGACATCCGAGTTGTCGCTTCACTATCTACATTAATTTTGTAAACGCTCGTTCTTTTTGGCGCGTGGCGACAACGCGGTCATCAATCACGCAACACATATGATCAATGCATTCAAATCAGAATTGGAAAACATTCATTGAGAGAAGGAGAGAAAAACATACATCACATGAACACTATACCGCCATGGGCGGCTTCATTGATCCCTCGGACGAGGGGATTAGTTCCTCATGCCCGTGACGACGCACAAACAATCCGACATAATCTCCATAATAAAATAAGAAAAGAAAAGAGAAGGGAGACGCAGCTCTAGAAACAAGGATTCGCACAAAATCTGATCTAGAACAAGTGGAAAAACCAATTCCCCTCAATCTGATCTGAAACAGCCTATAAATAAGGATTCTGGTTCTCGGCCGCTCGCGGGGCGAACAACATTTCGCGAGGCGAATAATTAGTTTTGGCGCGCTTTCAATTTGGATTTTCGCGAGGCGAAAATTCATTCGCGGGGCGAGTCTTTCAATTTCAAACTGTCACAGCCGTGACCTTCATTACGGCTAGGCCGTGACGGTCTCTGACTTCCAGGTCTTCATGATTCGCGAGGCGAGCAAACTGTTCGCGGGGCGATCCAGAGTGATGGCTGCTGCTGCTTTATCTGATGTTCAGGCTCGCGAGGCGAGAATCCATTCGCGAGGCGAGTATCTCCAGAAGTGCTTTTTCCACTGCTTCTTGACTTTCCTTGACTCTCAGAGCTTCACTTATTGACCTGAAACAACAAAAAGACACAAAAAGCATAATCCTATTCAAAATAGACTAAAAACTACTAACAATTCCTAGAACGAGTCAAAGTCTAACTTAAGAACAAACAAGGCTAAATTTGGGCGAAAACGAGATTGAACTCGAATAATTTGCACAAAAACCACAGTCCATCTAGTTATAAAACTAGATAAGCCAAAGGCTTATCATTCTACGGCTTGGAGCTCGTTTATGTGTGCCTAATATGGATGACTTAAGAAAGAAAATCTTAGAGGACGCTCATCATTCTACTTATACTATTCACCCTGGTTCTAATAAGACGTATCAAGATCTGCGAAAGTTTTATTGGTGTGAAAGAATGAATAAAGATGTAGCGGAATTTGTTTCTAAGTGATTAGTGTGTAAACAAGTGAAGGCTAAGCACCAAAAACCAGCAGGATTGCTACAATCTATTGAGATACCTGAATGGAAGTGGGAAGGTATTGCTCTGGATTTTGTGACAGGATTGCCTCGAACCTCAAAAGGTTAGGATTCCGTGTGGGTGATTATAGATCGGTTAAATAAGTCTGCTCATTTCTTACCTATTAAAATCACTTACGCTACAACTCGATATGCTAAGATTTATTTGGATAAGATTGTCTCCTTGCATGGTGTACCAATGTCTATTATCTCAGATCGAGGGGCTCAGTTTACTGCTCATTTTTGGAAGTCCTTTCAAAATGCCTTGGGAACTCGTCTGAATCTTAATACAGCCTTTGTAACACCATGTTTTTCGTATAAGCATGTTTATATATGCCTTGTTTGTTATGAAGGTTTAGAATGGGTTATGTGGGATTTTTAGGTGGAAAATCCCTTTCTCAGGCTTGTGTCTTGTGACTTTCTGAGTCACAAGCACGACCATGCTTAATAGAGAGCACGATTGTGCTCGTTGAGAGTGCGCGTCTCACTGACGCTAAGTTGAGCACACCCGTGCTCAACAACGTGGCTGCACGGTGCCCAGTGGAAAACCGCGTCTCGTAAGTGCTATGTTGAGCAAGTCCGCGCTCAAGGGGGAGCACGGTTGTGCTCGGGTCTCTACCTTTATAAGCATAATAGTAATCGAGGGTTATGAGTTAAACCCTATTTCGGAACTTTTAGGTAACCCTAAGTGTGACGACAGCCTCTCTCGTTTGTTCCCTTTGAATCCAATCGTTGTTTGGTGTTCCGTTCGGGTTTTAGAGTGTGGAGTCACGCGTTAAGTGCCAATCGTAAAGTAATAGTTCTTCCCTTTTTAGCTTCCCCATTCTTGTTCATGATTTGGGAACTAATTGGTTAACCTTTTCGTGTTAACCAAGGCTTGGGACTGTTCGTCGAGCCATTCGAGGGAACCAGTTAGGATCATGTTGGTTGTCGTGGTCTACCGTTTGGTGTTCTACTATCTGATTCTTCATACCAGGTATGGGGAGAATGATAGTGTATATATTAGGCACGGGGTAGCGTAAGATGAGGGGTTCCCATAGCCCCGTTAAACGTTGTATGATGTTTATCGTTAACAGTTATGTTTAGCTGTTGTCGATACCATGATCTGCCTGGTTGTTTGAGTTATTGTTATGTTGTTAGTTGGATAATTGGTATATCTCTCTGTTATAGTTATTATGATGTTGAATGCTAAATAGTGTATATTGATGAATATTTCTATGTTGAATGCCATCGATTTATTAGTGATGATATGATGAGAATGCTATTGGGTTTTTGTTATGGATGATGTTGTTTTGCTGAATGTTATCGCTTTGTTGAAGACGTTAGTAAGACTCTAATTAGTTTAATTAGGAATCTTAGTTAACATAGGAATTAAGGGATTAATTCCCCAATTCTTCATAAAACATGAACTTTTAGTGATGGTGAGGTTTGATGCCAATTGGATTAGTCAAAGGACCCTAGGATCTGATTTGAGATTGTTAGGGAGTTTTTGGCTCCAAGAACATAAGTTGAATCTGCCCAGAACAGTATGGCCCTGCCCAGGAGCACGGTCGTGCTGAACAGGGAGCACGGCCGTGCTCCCAATTGAATTTTGGAAGGCAAGACGTACATTAAGCACAGCCGTGCAGGACAGTGAGCACGACCGTGCTCCACTTAAGTGGCATCACGACCGTGCTGGGGTGAGCACGCCCGTGCTCCCCTTACTGGTCAGAACGTGAACTAAAGGCTTAAAAAGGGGTGTTTTACCCCAGATGTCCCCAATAATCTAATAACACACCAATCGAATGATGAAGAGTTAGATTACTTAATTAAAAGATTAATTAAGATAACAAGATTAATAAATTGTTAAGCCGGTGCCCTTTGGGCTACCGCACGTTGACATGCTTTGGTGCTTTTTGGCCAAAGTGGCCTCGATGCTTTTTGGTCGAGGTGTTGATAAGTTGAACCTTAGTGCTTTCTGGCTAAGGGGGCCTTGACCCAGAAGGGTTAAAGTTGTTGACGTTGATGATGTTGTTAAGTCTTGGGTGCTTATTGGCCCAAGCAAAGGAGGTGGTTGCCTTGTTTGTTGTTGTAGCGACCTAAAAAAAAGGGCTAGTTTTTCCTCTTAGAGAAAAAACATGGAGTCGCCACCAACTTTATTTAATTTTGGGAAAGTTGGAAAACCCTTCAAGAAGAAGCTTCGGGTTCGGGAGTCGATTATGTCTAGGGAAGGCACGGAGACTTAACCCCACGGCACCCTAGAACATCCATAAATGGTTACCCAAAAATTAGTTGTGTGAATTATTAGTAACCTTGAAATATTTGTTTTACCCGTTGTGAGTCTCTTTATTGAAACTACATGAGGTTGAACATGGCACGTAAGTCCACAGAGCAACCTCTAAATCTGAAGGGTTGAACATGACACTTGTCATAGGGCAACCCAAAAAAAAAGGTTGTTTTAATCAAGTGATCATCCTCTATTTTTTATGTAAAATAAATAATTTTTATCTCTTGAAAATGGGACAGAAATGTAGAAATGAAACTTTTTACCAACTTATTCAGAAAACAGAAGCACAGAGAAATAAGAGTGTCAAGAGAAATTTATTAATAATATCAACGAAAAGAACAAAGATTACCAAATGGGAGTAGAATAAGAATAACTTTGTTTACTCCCAGTGGTAAGATTTTAAGATCGAAGTCTTTACATTCAATCTCCCTGACTCCTTCAGCTCTTCCTTTTTAACCACTTCTAATAATAGGGAAGAGAAAAGGAAGCTCAGATTTCTGATCTCTCCTCCTCACAACAAAAATCTCTCTTTCTTTTCTCTTTTCTTTGTATCTTTCCTCTCTATCACCTCTCTGATCTTTCGTTTCCTCTCAAGAACAATGTTCTCCCCTCCTTTTCTCTTTTCTCACTAAGAAAATATCAGATTATAAATCCTTCCCCGAAAAAATCCCCCTCCCCTGTTCCCTCTCTTCTTCCTCTCCTTTTATAGACGGAGGAGAGGGCTTCTTGCTTCTTCTCCGTTGACTTCAAGGTCGGCTTACACGAATACCCAAGGCTTGGGCCATTCTGAACAGCGGAAAGGAGGGGATTTGATGTGAGGGTTGCACGCTTGAAAAGGGAAGGAGATGGGGGTTTTAGTCTGATGGGTATGAAGGCTTTTTAGGGTTAGGAGTGAGGCTGCTAGGTTAAGGCGAGGGAGGAGATGGAAGAAAAAAGAAAAGACCAATGGGTAGAGCAGGTGCAAAAAAGGGGGGTTATGAGCAGAGATAGCGTGTGTCCAGATGGGGTTGTATGAGTAGCAGAAAGGTGGTGATTTGATGTGAGGGTTGCACGCTTGAAAAGAGAAAGGAGATGGGGGGGTTTTTGTCTGATGTGCATGATGGCTTTTTAGGGTTAGGAGTAGGGTTACCAGGTTAAAACAAGGGAGGAGGCAAGGAAGAAGGAGGACCAATGGGTAGAGGAGGAAAAGAGGTCTTGCCTGGTATGTAAAGTGGGTAGGAGGCGTAACTCAGCTTCCTTTCTTTTTTGTTGATTGTCTTTTTCTCCTTGTTCTCTTCGTCCTTTCTTCCTTATCTTCTCCTTCTTCTTTCCTTATCCTTTAGCCTTCAGCCTGAAAATAAAATTGCAGTGGACGGAATCTCTTCGTCCCAACAGAAACTTAGAAATGCAAAAGTAGATATATACTGGATGGACGTCCTCGTCCAACAAGAAAATATAATTGCAGTGAACGGAACCTCCTCGTCCAGCAGAAATTAAAATAATTGAAGTGGACGGAACCCCCTTGTCCAACAGAAATAAGAGGGACAGGACTGGACGGGACCACCCCGTCCTCCAGCAAGTGTAATGACTGGACGGGACCACCCCGTCCATTGGCAGGTGCAGTGGACTGGACGGGGCCAACAGCAAGCGCAACGCAATGGACGGGACCACCCCGTCCACCAGCAAGTGTAATAACTGGACGGGACCACCCCGTCCATTGGCAAGTACAATGGACTGGATGGGCCCAACAGCAAGTCCAAAGCAATGGACGGGACCACCCCATCCACCAGCAAGTATAACGATTGGATGGGACTGGACGGGACCACCCCGTCCATTGGCAAGTACAAATGTGATGGACGAGACTTCCCCGTCCAACAGCAAGTCCCACATGATGGACGGGACTTCCCCGTCCACAGCAAGTGCAAATGTGATGGACGGGACTTCCCCGTCCAACAGTAAGTCCCATGTGATGGACGGGGCTTCCCCGTCCATGGCAAGTGCAAATGTGATGGACGTGACTTCCCCGTCCAACAGCAAGTACACATGTGATGGACGGGACTTCCCCATCCAACAGTAAGTTCCATGTGATGGACGGGGCTTCCCCGTCCACGGCAAGTACAAATGTGATGGACGGGACTTCCCCGTTCAACAGCAAGTACAAATGTGATGGACGGGACTTCCCCGTCTAACAGCAAGTGCAAATGTGATGGACGGGACTTCCCCGTCCAACAGTAAGTCCCATGTGATGGACGAGGCTTCCCCGTCCAACAGCAAGTACAAATGTGATGGACGGGACTTCCCCGTCCAAAATCAAGTACAAATGGACGGGACTTCCCCGTCCAACAGCAAGTGCAAATGTGATGGATGGGGCTTCCCCGTCCAACAGCCAGTTAGCTATGAGTTCCCTACTTTCTTCATTTTTTCTTTTTATTATTATTAGTCTCCTTGAAGTGTAATGTTACAGTAAAAGACGGACAAAAATGGGTGTTCACAGTTGCCCCTCTTTACTTGTTATATACTAGAAGACATGATTAGCCGTGACTTCTCATGTATTGTAGTAATGAACAAGTAAAGAAAATGAACACATATTTTGTCCGAAAAACATGAGGAGCTCAGAAGAAAACCTTACAGTTTGGAAATGAAATTGCAGTGAGTCTCAGAGCTCGAAAGTAAAGGTGCAATGGACGAAACCTCCTTGTCCAACAGGAAAGTAAATATGTAGCGAGCCTCAGAGATCGAAAATAAACTTGCAATGAGCCTCAGAGCTCGAGAGTAAAAAGTACAGTGAGCCTTAGATTTCGAAAATAACTTGCAATGAGCCTCAGAGCTCGAAAATAAACTTGCAAGAGCCTCGAGCTCGAAAATAAAATTCTTTGTGAGCCTCGGAGGCTCGAAAATAAACTTGCAGTGAGCCTCGGGCTCGAGAATAAAGAAATGCAATGGGCCTCGAGGCTCGAAAATAAACTTGCAGTGAGCCTCGAGAGCTCGAGAATAAAAAATGCAGTGAGCCTCAAAGCTCGAAAACAAACATGCAGTGGACGGAACCTCCTCGTCCAACAGAAAATTAAATGCAATGGACGAAACCTCCTCGTCCAACAGAAAATAATCATGCAATGGACGGAACCTCCTCGTCCAACAAAAAGTAAATATGCAATGAGCCTTAGAGCTCAAAAATAAAGATGTGGTGAGCCTCAGAGCTCGAAAATAAACTATTAGTGATCTGAAACAAATGAGAATCCCTTCCTTTTGAGGACAACGAAACCAATTGCTCCCTGGAAAAACTTCGACCAACCAAACCCTTGTTCACCAGCCACACTAGGACGATTCATCACTCATTCTCTTAACAACGTTGGTCACCCACGAATCTGATGAACTCCGGATGTTATGTAAGCTTATTTACATCATTCTTTCATCGTCCAGTGCATGCTACCTCTTCCACTGAATCTGAAGTATTGAGCCCTCTTGGTTTAAACCATTCATTGGTGCTACCATTAGAGTTATCAAATCATACCATTAAACTTAGATTTACTTTTATTGAGACATGAGAGTGAACACGATAGGGGAGTGTGGGAGAAAACCTCTTGCCTTAATATGAGAATTTAGGTTGTTAAGAGACAATAACATTGAGAACAAATTTACAAAAGGGATCATGAAGATTAAAAAGAGCAAAGAAAATTGCGAAAATCACATAAAATTTGCCCCAGTGTTGGTCCCTCGATTTTCATTTAATTGATTCCCCTCAGCCTTTTGATGACACTGATCTTGGCTCCCGTTTCTGATTCTTCAAACACACCTTCTTCGATCATTCCTTAATAATTTTACCCCAGGACACTCAGCCAGATAAAATTGCCCCAGTATGGTGGGTGCTTGCAGAAGTGTTGGACCCTATCCTTCTCCTAGGCTGCCTTTGCAGGTTTTCAGCCTAAGGTTTCTTTGCCCTACTAGGTTGCCCTCTTAGGTTTTCAACCTAGCGGGCCTTTACTATTCTATTGTTCTTTTGACCTAACTTTTGTCTAGGCTGCCCTTCCGGGTTTTCAACCTAGCGGGCCTTTGTTTTCCTTTTGTTTTCATTGTTCTTTTGCCCTAACTTTTGCCTAGGCTGCCTTTTCGGGTTTTCAACCTAGCGGGCCTTCAAGCGTAGAACTTTTTCACAGCATCAGAGTTTACTGGCCTTGGTAGCTCTTCCCCATCCATGTTTTGCAGAATCAAAGCTCCTCCCGAGAACGCTTATTTGACAACGTAAGGGCCTTCATAATTTGGTGCCCATTTTCCTCGGGCATCCTCTTGGCTAGGGAGGATTTTCTTTAAGACCAGGTCTCCCGCACGAAACTCTCTAGGATGAACCTTTTTATTGAAAGCTCTTGCCATTCTGTTTTGACACAATTGCCCGTGACAGATAGCTGCCAGCCTTTTCTCTTCTATCATGTTCAACTGCTCATATCGAGTTTTCACCCACTCAGACTCTTCTAAGTCTGCTTCCATCAAGACTCTTAGCGAAGGGAGTTCTACTTCGATAGGTGAGACAACCTCCATCCCGTACACCAGAGAGAAAGGAGTTGCCCCCGTGCTTGATCGTATGTTAGTCCGATAAGCATGTAGAGCATATGGCAGCATTTCGTGCTAGTTCTTATAGTTTACAACCATCTTGGCCACGATCTTCTTGACATTTTTGTTTGCTGCTTCAACTGCACCATTCATTTGAGGCTTATAAGGAGCCGAATTGTGGTGTTTGATTTTGAGAACTTCGCAAAACTTTTGAATCTCGGTACCATTAAGATTGGCAGCATTATCTGTGATTATCCTCTCTGGGATCCCGTATCTACAGACAATGTCCTTTTTGAGGAATTTGAGAGACACCCTTTGAGTTATGCTGGCATATGAAGCAGCTTCTACCCATTTAGTGAAATAGTCTATCGCCACCAAAATGAAACGATGACCATTGGAAGCCTTGGGATTAATGGGACCGATGACATCTATTCCCCACATCAAAAAAGGCCATGGGGATGCTAAACTATGCAGTGGAAACGCAGGTGCATTAACCCGGTCTGCATGCATCTGGCATTTTTGGCATTTACGAACATGCTTCATGCAATCTGACTCCATAGTAGACCAATAATAGCCACTTCTCAAGATCTTCCTAGCCATCATGTGACCATTGGCATGAGTCCCACAGATTCCTTCATGAACTTCAATCATGATCCATTTAGCTTCGCGAGCATCCACACATCTGAGTAGGGTACCATCATACCCTCTTTTGTACAAGACTTCCTTGTTTAAGAAAAAGGCCATAGCCAGTCTTCAGATGGTTTTTTTATTTACTTCGCTAGCCTCTACCGGGTATTCCTTAGTCTAAATATATCGCTTGATATCATGATACCAAGGCTTACCATCAGGTTCTCCTTCCACATGAGCACAAGATCTGCGGTTCATCTTGCACTCTAATTTGGATGGGTTGGACATTGACATGGATATCCAGCTTGGTCATGGCAGCTAGTGTGGCTAAAGTATCAGCAAATTGATTCTTGTCTTGACTTAAATGCGAGAAAGTAATCTCGTCGAACTTTGCAATCAACTGAGTCAAGTATTTCTGATACGGAATCAACTTGGAGTCCTTGGTCTGCCATTCACCATTGACTTGGTAAATGATTAAAGCTGAATCCCCGAAGACTTTCAACTACTTTATACCCAGTTCAAGTGCCATTTGCAATCCACCAACACACGCCTCGTATTCTGCAATATTATTTGTATATTCAAATTTCAGTTTTACGGCCATCGGGTATTGCTTGCCATTTGGTGAGATAACCGCTGCTCCTATACCACTGCCATGCATATTGACTGCTCCATCAAAATACATTTTCCACACGTCTTCCTGTTCTTCGTCTTCCTCGAGGGACATTACCTCTCTATCTGGAAACTCAGAATTGACAGGCCGTCCATCCTCAAGAAGATTCTCTGCTAAATGGTCAGAAATCACACTTCCTTTGATGGACTTGAGTCACATATTTGATGTCAAATTCTGACAATATCACTTGCCACTTCGAAACCCTTAAAGAGATATAAGGACTTTCGAAGATATACTTCAAAGGATCCATTCGAGAAATTAGCCAAGTGGTGTGATATAACATGTACTTTGTCGAGTTTCCTCGGAAGTCCATACTAGTGCACAACAAGTCTTCTCGATTGCCATGTAACGAGCCTCACAGGCGTTAAACTTCTTACTCAGATAGTAAATTGCCTGCTCTTTCCTTCCAGATTCATCATGTTGTCCCAGCATTGCCCCCATTGAGGTTGGCAGTATGGTGAGATAGAGTAATAATGGACGACCTTGGGTAGGTGGTACCAACACTGGGGGATTTAGTAGATATGCCTTTATTTTATCGAAGGCTTCTTGACAGTCATCATCCCATCTTCCTGGATTATTCTTCCTGAGGAGTTTGAAGATTGGCTCGTATGTGCTAGTCAGATTTGCAATGAAGCGCGCGATATAGTTCAATCTTCCAAGAAAACCCCTTACTTCTCGCTCGTTCTTAGGTGCTGGCATGTCACGTATTGCTTCCACCTTGTTAGGGTCCACCTTTATTCCTTCTCTACTGACAACAAAGCCAAGTAAATTCCCTGCGGATGCACCGAAAGTACATTTTGCAGGGTTGAGGCGTAGCTTGTACTTCCTTAGCCGCTCGAACAACTTTCTCAAAACTTCCGCATGGCTTTCTCCTTCCTTGGACTTGGCCACTATATCATCAACGTATACCTCTACCTCCTTATGCATCATATCATGGAACAATGCCACCATAGCACGTTGGTAAGTGACCCCAGCGTTCTTTAATCCAAAAGGCATCACTTTGTAACAAAAAGTTCCCCAAGGAGTGATAAAAGTTGTCTTTTCTTTATCTTCATTGTCCATAAGGATCTGATTGTACCCAGAATACCCATCCATGAAAGAAAACCTGTGACTTCTGGCTGTACTATCTACAAGGACATCAATATGAGGTAGGGGGAAATCATCCTTTGGACTGGCTTTATTTAGGTCTCGGTAGTCCACGCCCATTCTTACCCTTCCATCCTTCTTTGGTACTGGAACAACATTAGCTACCCATTTCGGGTGTCTAGCTACTTCCAGGAAGCCAGCCTCCAATTGCTTGGTCACTTCTTCCTTGATCTTTAGCGACATCTCAGGCTGCATTCTCCTTAATTTTTGCTTCCTTGGAGCCACATCTGGGTATAAGGGAATTTTATGTGTTGCTATCTCAGGATCTAAACCTGGCATATCTCTGTAGGACCATGCAAAAACATCCAGATATTCTTTGAATAGTGCAACCATTTCTTCTAGCTCTGGGTTATCCACTATTTTTAACTCCTTCTTATCTTCCTCGGTTCCCTTATTGATCACTTCTGCAATCTCATCATTCGAGCTAATCCCTTCCTCTGACCGTTTCACCACTTTTATGAACTCTTCAATGTTTTCTTCCCCCTCATCGAATTCAAGATTGTATTCATCAGCGGCCGCGAGGGAATCAATAAATGAGCTTTCAAAGTTCCTCTCCTGAGGTAAATCTTTAGTGGAAGAAGTATTCCTGGAAGAGAAAGTCAGGAATAGGAGAAGTATAGGCAAGAGTTTTATTTATGAAAGAAAAGCTTAAACAAAATAAATAAATGAAAGAGAGAAAAGAAACGATGGAATCAAAAGGAAAACATCAGACAAAGTGTTACGTTTTCATTCATGTCTCAAAGAAAGTAAACATCAGTTCATAATTATTACAATAAGATAATTACTTCATGGAAATAACATCAACAAACGGTTCAGATTGTCAATTGTTGAGAACTTCATTGCTAGCAGGGAGATAGATGACATGGTTCTCGTCCAGCTCCTCTTCAAGTGTGCTGATAGTGAAGTGAGGGGAAAATGACTTTGCGGGATTGATCTCTGTCAGAAGGGGAAGATACTTTCTCTCGCGCTCTTCTTCTTCCTTGTTCTCAAGAGTCATGAATTTCATCCCTTCTGCCAGGTTGGGCTGATACCCCAATCCGCGCCTTCCTTCTCTCACATCCGTTTCAATCGGCCGAGAGATCCCTTGCAGCTGAGGCCCTAGGCCTTTTCCTCTTTGATACCCGTTATTTTCCATGATGCGGACTACTACTTCATTCACATTCTTCATTGGAGGCTCCCTTTTCTCGTTTTCTGACTTTAACACCTCAAAACTGCGCAGTGAGTCGTCTTCCATCTGCTCTGTACTTTCCATGGAAGGTACTATGGTGGGCTTCGTCAGCATGATTTCCTCTTCACCACGGACAGTAATAACGGATCCATCTTGGATATACTTCAAACACTGATGCAAAGTCGATGGAACCACTCCTGCTTCATGAATCCAAGGCCTCCCCATAAGCATGGTGTAAGCTGGTTGGATTTCCATGGCCTAAAAAAGGACAGGGAAAGAACTAGGCCCTATTTCAAGGGACAGAGTTATTTCTTCTAAGATTCCTCTTGCTGTCCCATCAAAGGCTCGTACAATCATTTCTTGTGGTGTCAAATCCGCCACGCTTATATTCAGCTGCTTGAGTGTGGTCATTGGAACCACATTCAACGCCGAACCACCATCTACAAGCACCTTTGCAATCACAAACCCCTTACACTTTAGGGTGATGTGTAAGGCTTTAGTTCTACTGCGGGATTTCGAGGCTACTTCATCTTCCGAGAAAGTAATCAAGTTGACATGCCTGATTGGGTCCACCATATTTACCACATTTTCCGGGGTGACGTTAGGTTTGACATACGCATCATTCAACACCTTCAATAATGCCTTGTGATGCAATTCTAATGTCAAGACAAGCGACAAGAGAGATATCCTTGTCGGAGTTTTCTTCAACTGTTCTACCACATCATATTCACTTTGCTTCATGATCTTCAGAAACTCTTCTTCTTCTTTCCCTTTTCTCTCATCCATAGTTTTCTCTTCTTCGGCTTCCTTCATCATTTTTTCTTCAGCAGGGGTGTAGCACCGTCCGCTCCTTGTAATGCCTCCAATTCTCACAATATTCGTAACTTGGCCCTTCGAGGTCTCCCCCGTAGCTCCAGTTAGTTCAACTTTCTGTTCATAATTCCATGGTATAGCAAGGTTTCGCTGCCTACCAGGTTCAATTGCCTCTCTGTTCGCGGTGAGCATGCTGAGAGATTCCCTCATATCTTGTAATATGGCTTCTAACCTTGCTTGGGTTTCAGTCATCTCGCTCATTCTTCCCCTCACATCATCTATCTTAGAGCTTAGATTTCTTCCTTCCTTAGACGCATTGGCAGCCATCCTGGTCCGAGATTTGGTATCGTGAACTCGGGTTTGGTTGGTATTACCTTTCCTAGGTCACGCAATGGTTCCTGAATCCTCAGAAGGATGCGACTCTGTGAAGCAAATAAGAAAAACTCATTAGTCAATCCAAAATTTTGTGTGTGTGCATGCATGCATGTGCAAGTTATCATCTTTTATTCGATCGTGACGGTATTCTCAGGAAGACTGTCGTATACACCAATAGCAAGAAAACTCATCCTGCAATCAAATCTAGTGGTATGGTTCCCTCTAGTTTGAATGTAGTTGGTGTCAAGTCCAAGGGAGAATTTACTCCTCGATGGACCACGCCCGTACTAGCAACGTCCTTATTTTTACACAGAAAACACGTCTATTTTAGGGTAAAAATACAGTTGATGTTGTATCTAAGGGAGAATACACTCCTCGATAGATATCATCTAAAAACGCTTGACAGTCATGGATGAAGACTTCCCTTTCATTATAAATATTTGGATACAAATTGTGAGTCTTTGATCAAAATAAAAGCAGTACATTGATGGTCTCCATCTCTCTCTGAGGTCTACAAAGTTCTATGTTAAGAGTCTCATCTTCTTTTTCCTGAACCCTCTGGCAAGTTTCTCAAAATGATCGAAGAATTCGGTCACCTTCGGTGGTAGCTGAAGGAAATGGTTCATACGAATGTGGACGGATGCCTCTTCAAATTCCTCTACCAGCTGGGAAGTGTGATATTGGAGCTTATCCATCACGTCCTCGTATTTTCTCTTCCATGCTTCCTTTTCATTGGTTACATCTTTCACCACCAATTTCCATCCCTTTACCCATTCTGCGTGACGTTGAGCTTCAATCCTTTCATAGTTTTTTATCTTGTTTCTGAGCCAACTTTCTCTCATGTTGTCTTCTGCCAGTAACTCACGATATTTGGCTGCTTCGTTCCATCCTTGATCAGAGTACACTTCTGTTTGGGCTAAGGATTTCTGCAGGGATTCAACCCTCTCTTCTAGTATACGTATCGTTTCAATGTGATCCCCTACACTTGTCTCGAGCTTTTTTTTCTTCTTTTGAAGTTTGACAAGCATCTTCTCTTGACATCCTATTTTTGCCAGCAGCTCTTGAATTTCTACCTCTTTGTCTTTTCTTGCCCTTTTTGCACGACTAGGGGCTTCGTGGGCATCGGTGCATTCATCCTTCAAATGATCAATTTGTTAACTCAGCTTCTGCACTTGTCTTTGGAGCGTGATAATAGTTACTTTGGCAGCTTGATCTTTCTTATCAAAAACCCTCATATGAGCTTTTAAAACTTCGATTTCTTTCATCATTTGATCTTTGGTCAGAGAATTATTTTCCTTATGGAGAGGGGATGAAGGTCTTGAAAGGAAACCTCTTCTCACTTCTCTCCATACTTAATATCTTTTTGTGTGAGCTATGGCTCGCCTTCTTAATTCCTCCGGTCCTTTTATATGAATATCATTCCATGCTGACCTTACTGCTATCATTTAACTTTTGATGCCCTCACCTTCTTGGTATAGGAAGAACATCCCATCGAGCAGCTCTTTGGGGGCTTCATCCTGTGTCCACTTGAGTTGACGCATTACCAAAGCTGGTGAGTATGATACACAACCTCTGGGACCCATCAATGGAACATTTGACAAACTTCCACAGTTGAACACCACTGAATCTCCATTATACCATGGACACATCCAACTAAATGACCGCAGGTCGATCTGATAAAACTCTTGCTTCCACTCATATAACTTACGTGACTTTAGTTGTATGCGAGTGAATCCTTTCAGCGGGTAGTCTGTTCTATCAATTTTATCACGAACGTACAAGTGAGTCATGATCCAGACATACAATATTGACGCACAACATCGCAGTTTCCCTTGTTGATTCTGATGACAAACCTGTAGGGAGAGGAAGGTTTCATCTAAGATAGCAGGGATCGGGTTTACACCATATCCTTCAACCCTATAGAAAACGTCCATGGCTGACTGATCAATCAGATCTGGTACAAAAGGAAAGAGCACCAACCCGTACATCATGAGAACTAGTACTTTGTTGAAAGTAACCCATCGTCGTTGCTGGCCCAGCTTGTTGAGATACACTTCCAAAAATCGTCTCTTCATCCCTTTGGTGGTTCCCTTTTTTGTTTTCTCTATCTATTCCGGTTGAAGCTCCAATAGACTTGCTATCTTCCGATATGTTACATATTGGCCATAATACATGTAGAAGTGAGTCTTCTTTTGAATGGGCAGTCTTAGCATATAAGCATACTCTTCCATGGTTGGAGTGATGTCCAAGTTAGGCAATTCAAAACACCTCAAAGTTGAGTTCCAATATTGGGCCAATGCACTCAGAGCGGGGGACTTCCACTGGAACACGCAACAGGTTTAATATTCTACCATACTTGCTGGCAAAGTCTGAGCGTGCTTCTTCTGGCATTTGCTGGATGAGTTCACACAATCTCTTCACGTCATTGAACGTTACATCGATCTTGATAGTTTTCTTGGGACAACTCGCGTTGCTAGTACTCTTCTCTGAACCAAGCTTTTCCATTTTCTTGCTATAAGGTGAATACCAAAATCTTCTAACAAAGAGAGACACAAAAAAATGAGTATAGTGAAGCAAATATATCTTGCATGATTCATGTTGTAGGGGACCCAATGGGGTTGAAAACCCTGATGGGTATGCATCACCTTCATTATGACATAGCGCCTATTAGATATGCAATAATATTCAAACATGTCATTCAGGTTTGAGGCAGCAATGTGGTGCCCCTAGTTTCATGAATATTCACGATGAGCATGCATGACAATTTATGCTTATGATGATAGAGGAGGGAAAGAAAGTACGCCCCCTTTTGCCCTAAGCCAGGTAAAACCTAAGGATGGACACGCCTTAAGGTTAGGACTCTAAATAGGTTGGCCACTAGGTATGCTCTATTAGTAAGAGTTGGGACGGGTCTAGACCTCTAAAAGTCATGGTCCCTAGATTGCCCTCATAAGAGTATGATTCATGAATCTAGCCACAAGTAGGGAAAACCCTCTCAATATGACTATTCCACGATCTCATGTACAATCTGAGTGGTGAACTGACCAATATTAGGGAGGTACAAGACCTCTTCAATAACAACGTCAGAGCACCGCCTAATCCTTGGGTTTTTGAGCAAGCTTGGGTATAAAGCTAAGTGTGTGTGCAATATGTGATAGTGATGTGTGTGAAAGGGGGCATACAAACCTGTAACAGTTAAAAGTAAAAATAAAAAGAAAAGACAAGAAAAACCTGCAAAACACAAACATAGATATATATAAAAATGGTTATAAGTCCTCTATCATATTGTTAAAACATGGGAAAAGAAAAGAAAGGAGGAGGAAACAAAAACATTGTTAGTGAAACATATATAATAATAACGTGAGTTAAAACGCCTGCACCACTAACTCTTCTTATTTAAATAAGGAAAAACCCAACCAAAAGGACAATCCAAACAAACAGCACTGCAAATAAAAACATGTTTTGTCATTTAATTATTGCAAGGAAAAAAACGGTAAGATACAACCATAAAAGGTAAAACAAATAAGCTACAAGTTACTAAAAATTTGCAAAACCAATTTTTATGGGCTTGACTCTCTTAAAAGAAATCCCCAGTGGAGTCGCCATCTGTAGCGACCTAAAAAAAGGGCTAGTTTTTCCTCTTAGAGAGAAAACATGGAGTCACCACTAACTTTATTTAATTTCGGGAAAGTTTGAAAACCCTTCAAGAAGAAGCTTCGGGTTCGGGAGTTGATTATGTCTAGGGAAGGCACAGAGACTTAACCCCACGGCACCCTAGAACATCCATAAATGGTTACCCAAAAATTAGTTGTGTGAATTATTAGTAACTTTGAAATATTTGTTTTACCCGTTGTGAGTCTCTTTATTGAAACTACATGAGGTTGAACATGGCACATAAGTCCACAGAGCAACCTCTAAATCTGAAGGGTTGAACATGACACTTGTCATAGGGCAACCCAAAAAAAAAAGGTTGTTTTAATCAAGTGATCATCCTCTATTTTTTTATGTAAAATAAATAATTTTCATCTCTTGAAAATGGGACAGAAACGTAGAAATGAAACTTTTTACCAACTTATTCAGAAAACAGAAGCACAGAGAAATAAGAGTGTCAAGAGAAATTTATTAATAATATCAACGAAAAGAACAAAGATTACCAAACGGGAGTAGAATAAGAATGACTTTGTTTACTCCCAGTGGTAAGATTTTAAGATTGAAGTCTTTACATTCAATCTCCCTGGCTACTTCAGCTCTTCATTCTTAACCACTTCTAATAATAAGGAAGAGAAAAGGAAGCTCATATTTCTGATCTCTCCTCCTCACAACAAAAATCTCTCTTTCTTTTCTCTTTTCTTTGTATCTTTCCTCTCTATCTCCTCTCTGATCTTTCGTTTCCTCTCAAGAACAGTGTTCTCCCCTCCTTTTCTATTTTCTCACTAAGAAAATATCAGATTATAAATCCTTCTCCGAAAAATCCCCCTCCCCTGTTCCCTCTCTTCTTCCTCTCCTTTTATAGACGGAGGAGAGGGCTTCTTGCTTCTTCTTCGTTGACTTCAAGGTCGGCTTACACGAATACCCAAGGCTTGGGTCGTTCTGAACAGCGGAAAGGAGGGGATTTGATGTGAGGGTTGCACGCTTGAAAAGGGAAGGAGATGGGGGTTTTTGTCTGATGGGTATGAAGGCTTTTTAGGGTTAGGAGTGAGGCTGCTAGGTTAAGGCGAGGGAGGAGATGGAAGAAAAAAGAAAAGACCAATGGGTAGAGGAGGTGCAAAAAAGGGGGGTTATGAGCAGAGATAGCGTGTGTCCAGATGGGGTTGTATGAGTAGCAGAAAGGTGGTGATTTGATGTGAGGGTTGCACGCTTGAAAAGAGAAAGGAGATGAGGGGTTTTGAGCAGAAATAGCGTGTGCCCAGAAGGGGTGGCATGAGTAGCTGAAAGGTGGTGATTTGATGTGAGGGTTGCACGCTTGAAAAGAGAAAGGAGATGGGGGGTTTTTGTCAGAAGTGCATGATGGCTTTTTAGGGTTAAGAGTAGGGTTACCAGGTTAAAACAAGGGAGGAGGCAAGGAAGAAGGAGGACCAATGGGTAGAGGAGGAAAAGAGGCCTTGCCTGGTATGTAAAGTGGGTAGGAGGCATAACTCAGCTTCCTTTCCTTTTTGTTGATTGTCTTTTTCTCCTTGTTCTCTTCGTCCTTTCTTCCTTATCTTCTCCTTCTTCTTTCCTTATCCTTTAGCCTTCAGCCTGAAAATAAAATTGTAGTGGACGGAATCTCTTCGTCCCAACAGAAACTTAGATATGCAAAAGTAGATATATACTGGACGGACGTCCTCGTCCAACAAGAAAAGATAATTGCAGTGAACGGAACCTCCTCATCCAGCAGAAATTAAAATAATTGAAGTGGACGGAACCCCCTTGTCCAACAGAAATAAGAGGGACATGACTGGACAGGACCACCCCGTCCTCCAGCAAGTGTAATGATCGATTGACCACCCCGCCCATTGGCGGTGCGATGGGGATGGATGGGGCCAACAGCAAGCACAACGCAATGGACGGGACCACCCCGTCCACCAGCAAGTGTAATAACTGGACGGGACCACCCCGTCCATTGGCAAGTACAATGGACTGGACGGGCCCAACAGCAAGTCCAAAGCAATGGACGGGACCACCCCGTCCACCAGCAAGTGTAACGACTGGATGGGACCACCCCGTCCATTGGCAAGTGCAGTGGACTGGACGGGCCCAACAACAAGTGCAAAGCAATGGACGGGACCACCCCGTCCACCAGCAAGTGTAATAACTGGACGGGACCACCCCGTCCATTGGCAAGTACAAATGTGATGGACGAGACTTCCCCGTCCAACAGCAAGTCCCACATGATGGACGGGACTTCCCCGTCCACAGCAAGTGCAAATGTGATGGACGGGACTTCCCCGTCCAACAGTAAGTCCCATGTGATGGACGGGGCTTCCCCGTCCACGGCAAGTGCAAATGTGTTGGACGGGACTTCCCCGTCCAACAGCAAGTACAAATGTGATGGACGGGACTTTCCCGTCCAACAGTAAGTCCCATGTGATGGACGGGGCTTCCCCATCCACGGCAAGTGCAAATGTGATGGACGAGACTTCCCAGTCCAACAGCAAGTACAAATGTGATGGACGAGGCTTCCCCGTCCAACAGCAAGTACGAATGTGATGGACGGGACTTCCCCGTCCAACAGCAAGTACAAATGCGATGGACGTGACTTCCCCGTCCAACAGCCAGTTTGCTATGAGTTCCCTACTTTCTTCATTTTTTCTTTTTATTATTATTAGTCTCCTTGAAGTGTAATGTTATAGTAAAAGACGGACAAAAATGGGTGTTCACAGTTGTTATGATCATGTATTCATTTGTTGACGTTGTTAGTGGGGGAAGTTCAACATAGGGGAGGTCGTCCTAGAGTATGACGATCTGGCCAAGTCTCGGGTGGTTTACCCAATGTTTGGTAAACCATACGCCCCCGCGGTGGCGCATCCACGGTATGATGCTTCAGCTGTCCATGGGGTCCACCCATGGTTTGGTGGACTGCCGGTGTTGGTGCTTTTTTGCCAATGTGGATATGTAACTCCAAAGCTGCCTTCCTGAGATAGTTTGGATCCACATGCATCATGGAGTAGCGGAGCAGTGTTGCACCACATAGCATATGTTGGTTAAGTTGATATGTTGTTATAATTGTTATATAATGATGTTATATGTTGTTTATTGCTATGCCATGTTATAATGTATGTTTATCTTGCTTACTATCTCCACGCCGTTGTGTTTACATGATGTCTTACTCCCCGTTTCTCTTTCCTGTTGTTGGCATGTATCTTTTATGCAGAGGACGGTGAGCAGCCAATGGAGGAGTGACTATGAGGAGCCGTGACTCTAGCTAGGATGTTTTGTTTTATAGTTGATAGTTTAGTTTTCAGTTTCGTTGTATTCCGAGGATTTATTCCGGAACGGTTATACCAGCTCTGTATGTAACATCAGGGTTGGGTCATGTTTTATGGTTTATGTTTTGTTTATGTTTTATCCTTTAAAACTATGTTTATTTCCGCGTTGAGTTGTTACTTGTGGTACCTGTTTACCCGGTTTTTATTTTTATGAAATAAAGCATGTTTTTATATTAGTTCTTTTATTAAATGTTTTATATTAATATGCGGGGTAGAGGGTGTCACATTTAGTGGTATCAGAGCAAGTCTGTCCTTTCAGGCCGTGGTATGAGTCTGTTGTGTGCTCTTGTTTGAATTGTCTATACTCGTTATAGACAATGATGCTCAATGTTTGGAGCCTTAGCTTTCCCTGCTTAAGTTCTCAGTGTATAATTGTTGTTTGGACACCTACAGGACTTATGGCAGGAAGAGGAGGCAGAAATGATCAGGCAATCGCTGATGCGTTGGCACTCCTTATCAATGCTATCGGGCAAGTTCAGAACAACAACAACAACAACGAAGGACCAGCTGAGTTTCAGGGTCTTGACAAGTTCCAGGGGAACAATCCGCCATTTTTTAGAGGAGTTTGTGACCCCGAGGGAGCTTTGTTGTGGATGAGGGAGATCGAGATGATCTTTAGAGCTATGGACTGGAATGATCGGTGACACGCTGTCGCGCACGTGTTAAAAAGCGAGCGGTTTGTAAAAATATGTAGATAGGGAGCGACAACTCGAGTATCGTCTCACAAGGACTCTTGGATTGTTGTTAACAGAAAAAGTCAGTTTTGGGGGGTTTTGGATTTGAATTTAAATTAAGAAAACAAAGCAGAAAACAATGCAAACTAAATAATTATCAAATAAGCTAAACGATCAACCTACTGCTTTCGGTTTCCCACTATCATTGATCCATATAATTCCAAGCCCTAAGTGGATTCTAATCCCTTTTCGATTGTAACATCAATTAACAAGCGAAACCGACGCTACGAGACTTATGTTCCTAATTCCCGAATTAAGCAAACGGGGTGAAGCGCTCGTGAATTAAGCAAACACGAATGAACACACGCGAATTAAGCAAACGCGATTAAGTATAAGAACACACAATCATCGAAACAAATCAATACCCATTCGATACAAACTGAATTAAGTAAACAGAGAATATAGAATAGTATTGAAAGAGAAAAGCAATGAAATCAAGAATTACAAAACCTCAAGCATCAATGGAACCCGATTACAGCAGATCAATCGAAGGAGACTAGTTCTCCATTACAAATATGACAAAAACCTAAGAGTATAATGTAAACTGTGAAAAACTGGATGGTTTCTGTGTCTGTTGCGTTTCTATATATAAGGAGACCGCGCGTCACGGCCCTGATGCCTATCACGGCCAGGCCGTGACCGCTTCTGTCAAGGGCCCGCATTCAAATTCTGATCCGTCACGGTCGTGATGCCTATCACGGCCAAGCCGTGATCACTTCTGACTTGGGGTGCTGATCTGTCACGGCCGTGACCTCCATCACGGCTGGACCGTGATCAATTCTGTCCTTCAGGTTCTCCTCATCACGCCCGTGATATGTATCACGGCTGGGCCGTGATGCTTTTTGGCTTTCATGATCTTCTCATCACGGCCGTGACCAGTGTCACGGTCTGGGCGTGATGGCTTCTGCTTCAGGTGTCATTCCCTTTTTGCTCTTTTTATTAACCTGAAAACATGAACTAGTAGTGAATGCTTTATTTGACTCAAAAACTAACTAAAATGTCCTAAACTACTTAAGAAACTCAAAATGTTGCTTGAGGACGATCAAATCCAAATCTGGGCTAAAACGAGATTGAAACTCGAATAATTAGTGCAAAAACCATGATCTTACTAGTTATAAAACTAGTTAGCCAGAGGCTGATCAATCAGCAGCGGGTTACCTTCGCCACGTTTATGCTCACTGAGGAGGTTGAGTACCGCTGGGAGAACTGTGGTCAGAGGATGGTGGCTGAGGGTACAACAGTCACCTGGGCTATGTTTAGCGATAGGTTTCTAAAGAAGTATTTTCCTACGGATGTTCGTGACAAGAAGGATATGGAATTCTTAGGGCTAAAGTAGGGAAGTATATCAGTGGGTGAGTATGCGGCTAAGTTTGAGGAGCTGGCTAGGTATTACACACCTTATCAGGTCATGGTGGATGATCGGTCAAAGTGTGTAAAGTTTGAGGATGGCCTTCGTCCGGAGATCAAGCAAGCGATCAGTTATCAGGAGATCAGAGTCTTCCCAACCTTGGTGAACAAGTGTAGGATCTATGAGGATTCCTACAAGTCCAGAGTTGCTAGTTTCAGGAGTTCAGATAGCCAGGGTAGCAAGAAGACCGAGTAGAAGGATAAGGGCAAGCAGCGTTACGCTCCAGACGGTCGGGATTTCAAGCAGAGTGGCAGAAAGCCACAGTTTTCTCAGGATAGGTCCAGGGGTGGTAATTCTAACGCCTCTAGACCCATGAAGTGCGACAAGTACGGCGCACCAGATCACTTGTCTACCCAGTGCAAGGAATCGGACGTCGTCTGCTTTAGGTGTGGCAAGTCTGGTCACATCAGTCGGGAATGTGAAGGAGTAAAGTCAGAACCTCCAAGTGCTAGCAAGAGTCAGCAGTCTCAGGCTAATCGACTGAAGACCACTGGAAGGGTCTTTACTCTTAGTGGAGCCATGGCCTCCGAGTCTGATCACTTGATTCAAGGTACGTGCTTGATTAATGGAACCCTTTTAACTGTATTGTATGACTCGGGTGCTACGCACTCGTTTATATCACATGATAGGGTCAAGAGTCTTAATTTACTTGTTACTTTTTTTGAGTATGATTTGGTTGTTTCTACACCTACAAGCAAGCCTGTTCTCACTTCTCATGCATGCAAGAACTGTCATATTTCCATTAATGGTAGGACCTTTACTGTAAATCTTGTATGCTTACCTTTAAAGGACCTGAATGTCATTCTTTGCATGGACTGGTTATCTTCCAACCACGTCCTTTTGAATTGCTTTGATAAAACCATAGTTTTTGGAACTTCTGTGGAGTCTAAGGATCCGACCTTTCTCTCTGCCAACCAAGTTAAAGCTTCGATGAAAGACGAAGCCCAAGTGTTCATGATGTTGTCTTCCCTGGAATTAGAGAGCCCTCCCGATGTCGGAAGTGTGCCTGTTGTGCGAGAATTTCCTGAAGTGTTCCTGGGGGATGTTTATAACTTGCCCCCTGAAAGGGATGTTGAGTTCATCATAGATTTAGTACCTGACCCCAGGCCTATTTCCATAGCGCCCTATAGAATGTCCCCTCTAGAGCTAGCCAAGTTGAAGGAACAGTTAGAGGACCTTATCAAAAAGTAGTTTATTAGGCCTAGCATATCCCCCTGGGGTGCGCCAGTGTTGCTAGTAAAAAAGAAGGATGGCAGTATAAGGTTGTGTGTCGACTATCGACAACTCAACAAGGTGACCATTAAGAATCGATATCCCCTCCCTAGGATTGATGACCTTATGGATCAGTTGATCGGAGCTTGTGTTCTCTCGAAGATAGATTTGAGGTCAGGATACCATCAGATTCTGGTTAAGTCTGAGGACATCCCGAAGACAGCGTTTAGGACGCGTTATGGTCACTATGAGTACTTGGTTATACCCTTTGGTGTGACCAATGCTCCTACTGTGTTCATGGACTACATGAACAAGACCTTTCACCCTTACTTGGATAAGTTTGTGGTGGTTTTCATAGATGACATCTTAGTATACTCCAAGACTACGGAGGAACATGAGGAACACTTGAGGGTTGTCTTGTAGACCCTTAAGGAGAAGCAGTTGTATGCCAAGATGTCTAAGTGCGAGTTTTGGTTAGAGGAGGTTAGTTTCTTAGGTCACATGATCTTAAAAGGTGGGGTAGCCGTTGATCCGGTTACGGTTGAGACTGTGCTCCAGTGGGAAGCGCCGAAGTCAGTGACTGAGATTAGGAGTTTCTTGGGTTTAGCAGGATACTATAGGATGTTTATAGAGGGTTTCTCTAAGTTATCCTTGCCCTTAACCCGTCTCACCAAAAAGGGTCAATTGTTTGTGTGGGACCTTAAGTGTGAAAAGAGTTTCCAAACCCTTAAGAATAGATTAACATTAGCACCGGTGTTAGTTTTGTCAGATCCTAGTAAACCTTTCATAGTTACTGTGATGCATCGAAGCAAGGTTTAGGTGAAGTGTTGATGCAAGATGGTAAGGTAGTAGCTTATGCTTCTAGGCAGTTAAAACCCACGAGAAGAACTACCCTACCCATGACCTAGAGTTAGGAGTCGTGGTATTTGCCTTAAAGATTTAGAGGCATTACCTATATGGAGCAAAGTTTGAGGTCTTCGGTGATCATAAGAGTTTGAAGTACCTCTTTGACCAAAAGGAGCTGAATACGAGACAACATAGGTGGATGGAGTTTTTAAAGGATTATGAGTTTGATCTAACCTACCACCCAGGAAAGGCCAATGTAGTGGCAGATGCCCTAAGTAGGAAAACCCTGCACGTCTCCGCTTTGATGGTTAGGGAGATTGATCTGATTGAGGAGTTGAGAGACCTGAGTTTAGCTTGGGAAGTTACCCCTGAGAGCATTAGGCTTGGAACCTTGAAGGTTACCAACATTTTGATGGATCAAGTTATAGAGGGTCAGAAGATAGACTAGATTCTCTTAGACAAGCGGGAGTTGCTCGCTCAGGGTAGAAACCTTAGTTTTCAGGACAGAAGTGATAGAGTTTTGAGGTTTAGGGATAGAGTCTGCATACCAGACGTCCCGGAGCTTAGAAAGTTGATCCTTGAAGAAGGACATGGGAGTGGATTGAGTGTGCACCCAGGTGCCACTAAAATGCATCAGAATCTTAAGAGGATGTTTTGATGGCCTAGGATGAAGAAATATGTGACTGAATTTGTGTACGCTTGTCTAGTGTGCCAAAAGGCTAAGATAGAACACCAGAAGCCATCAGGAAAGATGCAACCGTTAATTATCCCAGAATGGAAATAGGATAGTATTTCTATGGATTTTGTGTCTAGACTCCCTAGGACTCCAGCTGGTTTTGAGGCTATATGGGTTATTATGGATAGACTGACTAAGTTCGCCCATTTCATCCCTATGAACATGGAATATCCTTTGGAAAAGTTGGCTAAGCTGTACATCAGAGAGAGTTAGGTTGCATGGTGTACCCTCTAGCAAAGTATCTGATAGAGACATAAGGTTTACCTATAGGTTTTGGAATAGTTTGCAAGAGGCCTTAGGAACAAAGCTTAGGCTAAGTTCAGCTTATCACCCACAGACTGATGGCCAGTCTGAGCGAACCATCCAGTCCTTAGAGGACTTGCTTAGAGCTTGTGTGCTAGAGCAGTCGGGAAGTTGGGACAAGTTTTTGCCCCTGGCAGAGCTTACCAACAACAATAGTTTCCATTCTAGTATTGGGATGGCACCTTATGAAGCTCTTTATGGGAGGAGATGTAGGACACCCTTGTGTTGGAGTGAACCTGGTGATAGTGTTGTGTTAGGACCTGAGGTGGTGCAAGAAACTATAGATAAAGTGAGGATGATTCAGGAAAAGATGAAGGTGGCACAGAGTAGGCAAAAGAGCTACCATGACAAAAGGAGGAAGGTGACCATGTGTTCTTGAGAGTTACCCCGACGACTGGGGTTGGTAGAGTGATGAAAGCGAAGAAACTTACTCCTAGATTCATTGGTCCTTACCAAATTCTAAAAAGAGTCGACGAAGTCACCTACCAAATAGCCTTACCGCCGTTTTTGTCCAATCTTCATAGTGTCTTTCATGTGTCTCAACTCAAAAAGTACGTTCATGACCCTAGTCACATGATAGTCCTTGATACCATACACTTAAAAGAGAACTTGACTTTTGAGGTGTTACCCCTTCAAGCCGAGGATAAGAGGGTGAAGCAGCTAAGAGGCAAGGAGATTCCTTTGGTCAAAGTTGTTTGGAGTGGGGCTACTGAGGAAAGTGCTACGTGGGAGCTGGAAAGCAAGATTATGGAGTTATATCCGCACCTTTTCAATTGAGGTGAGTAGAAATTTCGAGAACAAAAGTTTTATAAGGGGGTGGAGTTGTAACACCCCGTTTTTCGTATAAGCGCGTTTATGTATGTCTTGTTTGTTAGGAAGGTTTAGAATGGGTTAAGTGGGATTTTTAGGTGGAAAATCCCATTCTTAGGCTTGTGTCTCGCTGACTCTAACTTGAGCACGCCCGTGCTCAACAATGAGCACACCCATGCCCATTGGCAAACCGCGTCTCGTAAGTGCTATGTTGAGCAAGTCCGCGCTCAAGGGGGAGCACGACCGTGCTCGGGTCTCTACCTTTATAAGCATAATAGTAATCGAGGGTTACGAGTTAAACCCTATTTTGGTACTTTTAGGCAACCCTAAGTGTGTGGGCAGTCTCTCTCGTTTGTTCCCTTTGAATCCAATCGTTGTTTGGTGTTCCGTTCGGGTTTTAGAGTGTGGAGTCACGCGTTAAGTGCCAATCGTAAGGTAATAGTCCTTCCCTTTTTAGCTTCCTTTTTCTTGTTCATGATTTGGGAACTAATTGGTTAACCTTTTCGTGTTAGCCAAGGCTTGTGATTGTTAATCGAGTCGTTCGAGGGAACCAGTTAGGATGACATTAGTTGTCGTGGTCTACCGTTTGGAGTTCTACTATCTGATTCTTCATACCAGGTATGGGGAGAATGATAGTGTATACATTAGGCACGGGGGTGGCGTAAGATGATGGGTTCCCATATATAGCCCCGTTAAATGTTGTATGATGTTTATCGTTAACTGTTATGATTAACTGTTGTCGATGCCATGATCTACCTGGTTGTTTGAGTTATTGTTATGTTGTTAGTTGGCTAATTGGTATATCTCTCTGTTATAGTTGTTATGATGTTGAATGCCAAATAGTGTATATTGATGAATATTTCTATGTTGAATGCCATCGATTTATTAGTGATGATATGATGAGAATGCTATTGGTTGTTGTTATGGATGATGTTGTTTTGCTGAATGTTGTCGCTTTGTTGAAGACGTTAGTAAGACTCTAATTGGTTTAATTAGGACTCTTAGTTAACATAGGAATTAAGGGATTAATTCCCCAATTCTTCATAAAACATGAACTGTTAGTAAGGATGAGGTTTGATGCCAATTGGATTAGTCAAAGGAACCTACGATCTGATTTGAGATTGTTAGGGAGTTTTTGGCTCCAAGAACACAAGTTGAATCTGCCCAGAACAGTATGGCCCTACCCAGGAGCACGGTCGTGCTGAACAGGGAGCACGCCCGTGCTCCCAGTTGAATTCTGGAAGGCAGGTCGCACCTTGAACATGGCCGTGCAGGACAGTGAGCACGACCATGCTCCACTTAAGTGGCATCACGACCGTGCTGGGGTGAGAACGCCCGTGCTCCCCTTACTGATCAGAACGTGAACTAAAGGCTTTAAAAGGGGTGTTTTACCCAAATGTCCCCAATAATGTAATAACAGACCAATCGAATGAAGAAGAGTTAGATTACTTAATTAAAATATTAATTAAGATAACAAGATTAATAAGTTGGTTAAGCCGGTGCCCTTTGGGCTACCGCACGTTGACATGCTTTGGTGCTTTTTGATCAAAGTGGCCTCGATGCTTTTTGGTCGAGGTGTTGATAAGTTGAACCTTAGTGCTTTTTGGCTAAGGGGGCCTTGACCCAGAAGGGTTAAAGGTGTTGACGTTGATGATGGTGATAAGTCTTGGGTGCTTATTGGCCCAAGCAAAGGAGGTGGTTGCCTTGTTTGTTGTTGTGCTCATGTATTCATTCGTTGAAGTTGTTAGTGGGGGAAGTTCAACATTGGGGAGGTCGTCCTAGAGTACGACGATCTGGCCAAGTCTCGGTTGGTTTACCCAAGGTTTGGTAAACCATACGCCCCCGCAGTGGCGCATCCACGCTATGATGCTTCGGCTATCCAAGGGGTTCACCCATGGTTTGGTGGACTGCCGGTGTTGGTGCTTTTTGGTCAATATGGATATGTAACTTCGAAGTTGCCTTCCTGAGATAGTTTGGATCCACATGCATGACGGAGTAGCGCAATAGTGTTGCACCGCATAGCATATGTTGGTTGAGTTGATATGTTGGTATAATTGTTATATAATGATGTTATATGTTGTTTATTGCTATGTCTTGTTATGATGTATGTTCATTTTGCTTACTATCTCCTTGCCGTTGTGTTTACATGATTTCTTACTCCTCGTTTCTCTTTCTTGTTGTTGGCATGTGTCTTTTTATGCAGAGGACGGTGAGTAGCCAGTGGTGTAGTGACTCTGAGGAGCCACGACTCTAGCTATGATGTTTAGTTTAGTTTTATTCTGAACCGGTTATACCAGCTCTGTATGTGACATCGGGGTTGGGTTATGTTTTGATGTTTATGTTTTGTTTATGTTTTATCTTTTAAAACTATGTTTCTTTCCGCGTTGAGTTGTTACCTATGGTACCTGTTTACCTGGTTTTTATTTTTATGAAATAAAGCATGTTTTTATATTACTTCTTTAATTAAATGTTTTATATTAATATGCGGGGTAGAGCGTGTCACAGCCTTCCATCCTCAAACTGACGGTCAGTCTGAGAGGACTATACATATATTAGAAGATATGCTCCGCGCTTGTGTTTTAGATCTTGGTGGGAGTTGGATCAATATTTGCCCTTGATGGAATTTGCATACAATAACAGTTATTTGTTTGGTAATCAGATGGCACCATTTGAGGCTTTGTATGGTAGGCAATATAGATCACCAATAGGTTGGTTTGAAGTTGGAGAAGCTAAACTGGTATGCCCGGAGCTAATTCATGATGCACTTGAGAAGGTTAAGTTGATTCGAGACCGTTTAGTTACAACTCAAAGCAGACAAAAGTCTTATTCTGATCGAAGGCGACGCCCTTTAGAGTTTACAGTCGGTGATCATGTGTTTTTACACGTCTCTCCAATGAAAGGGGTGTTGAGGTTTGCCAAGAAGGGCAAGTTAAGCCCTAGATTCATTGGGCCATTTGAGATTTTGGAGAAGTTGAACCTATAGCTTATCACTTGGCTCTTCCTCCAGATCTCTCGGGAGTTCACAGAGTTTTACATGTGTCTATGCTTCGGAAATATTTGTATGATCCTTCTCACACAATTTACCATGAAGATGTACAGTTAGATGAGCATTTGTCTTACACAGAGCAGCCCGTGGCTATCATAGATAAGCGAGTGAAGCGATTACGATCTAAGGATATTGCATCAGAAAAGGTTGTTTGGAGAGGGCCATCTGGTGAAGAAACGACTTGGGAACTCGAAGCAATAATGCGTGAAAAGTATCCTCACTTGTTTGAAACCCAAGGTTAGTATTGACATTAAAATTCAAGGACGAATTTTTATAATGGGAGAAGAATGAAACACACCATTTCATTTACAAGAATTTTTGTTAAAAAAAAAGATCAAATAGGGGTGTCATCGAGAAGCTTACCGTAAGATCCCATCCCCTTCTTTTTTTTGCCCCTTTCTTTCTTGCTAAACCCCCACCTCCCTGACTTCTTCTCTCTCTCTCCCTCTTGCTTCTTTTTCTTTCTTTATTTTGCTCTGTTTCCTTCCAATCTCAAGTAACATTGTAAGTTTATTATACAAATCTTGAAGCTCTACCTCATTAATTTTGGGAAACTAAGTTGTTATTTTTTTGGGTTAGGGGTGGAGCTCTCTGGAGAAGGAAAGGTACCCACCCCGTGAAGTTGTGCATTCAGGCTCTCTGAGAGTTGTCAGTTAGCACCTGTCTGCTTCCCTTTGAGTCGCCGGGAGTAGATTTGTTGTCTCTGCATGTTTGTGAGTGGATAATGATCACTGTGACATATTTTAAATATTTTTATAATTATGGTTTTTCATCATTTTGTTATGTTAAAATTGTTTTTATAGTTATATATGGGGAAACATACCTTTAGTGTTCATTTTAACCATTCCTAAATATTTTAAGGTTGTGGATTTCTGTTAACTGATTTTGACAATACCTGAGAGCTGTACAGAGCAATTATTTGAAAATTGTTGAACTTGAAATATGAAATTTAGAATTTATGCTTGAAGAGATTGACATAAACTGAAAATGATTTGAATGTTGTATTTTGGAGAATCCATGTTAGAATCTCGTAGCCGTTAGCGAGGGTAACGGTCTAGGTGCACCTAGTTATATATATTCCGGGAGGAGAGAGCTATCTGTTAGATGAAGCCACCAGTGAACGAAGAGGGCTATCAACGAGATGGAGCCGCCCCCGATGAGATATGATTGATGTGACTTAATTGAGGAAAGGGTTATCCGTTAGATGGAGCCGGCCCTATGGGAGAGGCCACCCTTAGGAGGAGAGGGCTATCAGCGAGATTGAGCCGCCTCAGATTTTTGGTTCTCTCATGTGTGACCCCACTGTGATTTAAAATTTATTTAAACTTGTGTTTTGTTACTTTATTTATTCATTTTTATTTTTACATCTTTCACTATTTTGGGCTTTAAAAATGTTATTATTTGTAACATGTTAAATTTGTAAGTTTAATGATTTTATATATACGTGCTTCGCTGAAGTTACTTGATCTTATATTCGAAATCCTCTGGTATGCTTGCTTTTAAGTTTGAAAGAATAATTACTCGTGCGTTAGTATGTTTCCCTTCTAGTTCATGGTGGTTGTTATGCACCGAGTCTGTGTGACTCACCCTTCTTATTTTCCCATACAAATTCTCAGGCAGCTGAGTAGTTGGTTGCTGACAACTCTAGAACGTTCAGGCTGTGTTGCTCTTTTTTTGGGTAGGCCCTTTTTTTGTTGGAGGTCCTTGATGTATTTTGGCACTCTTTAAACTCTGCAGCTATAGGAACTAGTACTATATCCTTTTGAGTTGTATTGATGGTATGGAATACCATCTTGATGTACTTTTGTATGACTGTAACTTCTGGAATGAAAATATGAGTATTTCAGCAGGTGTTTTTGTTTTGAGACGTTGGAATTACAAAGGAGACTATGTCGAAATTTTTGTAAAAATATAGATCTTTATTAAATATGTTTCTAAATTAATAGGCTTGTGCGCCGGTCACGACTTGGATTTTTGGGTCATAACATTTAAGATGAAATAAAATTAATATTCTTGAAAGTTGTCCGTTTTGTTTATGCATCTCCTAAGAAATTGAAATTGATACTAATGTTCATCTGATGAAAAAAAGTATTAAAAAAGTCACAACTTCTTTGCAAAAGCAGTGCCTGATAATATCGATAACTATAGCTTTTCTTTCATATAAATTGTAAATGCTTGTAATGATCAGGTGGATGTTGCTTATATTCCATTTGTTGAAAGATTCCAAGTTGTCTTTGCCGATGTGTTCAAGCATGACATCACGGAAGGAAGGCCTAAACTTGCATCATGGATTGTGGTACGCTAGAACCTGGAATTTTTTCCCCTGGTTATGAAAAGTGCTTTAGTTTCATTCATTTATATGATGAATTGATCATAATTATCAATCTGAACCTGAAGCAAATTTATCTATTGATTTACAAGTGGAAACAGAATGTGCCATTTGAAATGGATCCTTAATCCCATGTAAACATAAGAAGCATGATTACTAATTGCTTCCGATGTTCCAAAAGAGATATTCAATTCTGAGCAAAAAATGTTTCATCTGCAGGAGTTGAACAAGATTGATGCTTATTAACATACAAAAATGGATCCTCAGGAAACAATTGCTATATTCAAGAAGCGTTTTTTGGTACTATATCCACATTTGAATCTCTGACTATTGAGTTTGAAGAATTGTCATTGATTTCTCACAGTTCCCTTTGCTACTTTCTTAAACTTTTGAGTTTCTACTTTGCAGCCTCAACAGTGAACATTGAATTGCAGAAGGCGTCTTCTAAGATGTAGACTGTGACCAATAAATCGTCAGGACTCAGTTGTAGTAGTGGAATGCTTCTTCAGTCAAATAATGGTGTTTATCTTCTATTTAGGTGTCATAAAATTGTTCTTCTTATAACGCCTAGTTTTAATTAACACTAATTTAGATGATTAAAAAAATAAGAATTTTTATAAACCATTTTCGAAATGTCTCCTTTGAAAGACGGAGATTTGTATGAAGTCGAAAAACACCTGATAAACAGTTTATAACGTCAAACTTTATCCAACCAAACTTGGTCTCTGGTCTTACCTCAACGGGCAGGAGCAAAAATAAAAACTTCAACTATAATAAAGACTTAAAATAATAAATAAATACAGTGATCCCAAATTGATTTTTCATGCATACAATTTCATTAATAACCTAGAATAAAACAAAGTGCGTAAATATCCCGAGACACAGGATCCTCCAAGTTTAGGAGTCGCATCCCTGATGTCCATCAGATCACGGCAGATTCTCAGTCCCACGCGAGGGACAGTAATCAGAGGCCACTACTCACATAAACAAGAAGAAAGAAGAAACAACATATGGAGGTAAGTTTCTATGTCAAGCTCATAACGTAGATATGTGTATGCGGCGACAAACAATTAATCAAGTGGATACATATATTTAGGGATACGTTCATAAAATAAATATATAATTTTAGAAAGGGCTAATACTCGAATGCATGCCTAAGACTTAGACCTAACTTTACTCCAAGGAGACTATTGTTTTCATACTGTTCTGTCAGGATAACATTCATGTAATATGTGTAAACAACTCGGTGCACAAGTCCCGATTGGAGTACGCTAACAGCCATCTCCGCGGTCCTTTCACATGAGAGTACTTAACATCTGAATAATATTTAGTTTAGTGGAGTGTCAACGACTGAACCATTAGCAGGATCCACACCTGACTATCCACAAGGTCTTTGAGGTCCCCCACACAATCCCCTAATATCCTATAAATAGGTGTATATGCTTCCAGAATGGCAACGACTATGATTAGGTTGGAATGTTGTCCGAGGACACAAGGCGGAAACTAAAAAATTCCAAAAGCGCCGGTATCAATTTTAAAGAAAAGCTGATGATAAGAACTGAGCTCAAATAGACCATTATCCAAATCATTCTCTTTAACTTAAATTCATTTGAACACTTCAAGAAGAACATTTAGAGCTTTAGTCTAATAAAAAGGGGATTGCAAGGCTGGAGGAGAAAATGGCTTATAAATGTTTGAAAACTCAAAAAGGGCAATGGTATCCTGATAAAAATAACACAAGAGTTATTCATCATAGCAATTTCATTTTTCAAAAAAAAAAAAAAACTCCAATGAACAGTTGCTATAAAATTTAAGAAGTTGCAATTTGCCTTAAGCAGAAAATTACTCAAAATAATTTGCAAATCCAAATTACATTCACAAACTGAAACTATAAGTAATAAAAGATATAGTTAGGCTAAAATTAAATTTTCTCAAATGCAAGTACCAATAAAATGATTTAACTCAATAAATTATCATTTGACTATTTTGGTGTAAAATGTACAACAATAGTTTAAAAATCAATATTTACTAACTAAAAATCATGTTAAAATCATAAATTCAAAACATCAAACGACCGAACCTTTTGAAGGCTTTTAACTTCTCAATAATTGGTCTATTTGCTTCATTTCAAAATTCTTAATGATGTATATTAAATTAATGTCGAGCCCAAGACTTAGCAAAATATATAAACAAGGATGAACCTTGAACTTGAATTCATAAATTCAATAAAAATAATTGATACCAACTAAATATTTAACATTTCAACACCTTCCGAATCTAAGCTCGGAAACATAGTGCATTTCACAAAAGTCCCTAAATGACTTAACGATCGAACAAAAGGCTTATACTTATAGCCCAATTACATGGAATTATATCCAACGCTTAGCATATGCGAGTCACAAGAAAATAAGGTTCTCGATTCCGAACCTTAAGCCAAAACAACAATTTTACATTTAGCATAATGCTAAATTAAACTTAAAACTATTCAAGCAAGACATAATCAAAGTCCTAAAGTTACACTGATAACCGTGTCATTAGAAATATTAAGCAAGCATGCTAAAATAATTCCCAAAGTCCCTAAGCAATTATACTAACTCGCATATAACCCGAACCACACCTAACATATAATCTTCCCCCACCTTTTTAAGGCGTTCGGAGGTTTTTCTGGAACTTCACAACTATGCAGTCAGCTCCAATTAGTTCTCAAGAGCAATTCCTGCTTCCCCAAAGCAAGCACGAACACGAACAACATCACAGAGATGGGGCTTAGGGTTGTTAAACACAATTTGGGGAAAAAAATCATTTGATCAAAGGATAATATAATTAACTTAATAAAACACTAATTTACAGTCCCAATTGCATAAAAACATGTTAATTTCAATTTATAGTCTGAAATCAAAGAGCTAGAGTTAGGGTTTGAGGAAAAATGAGGATTTCTTGAAATGGACAAGGGAAGTGAGAACACCACTCACCCGAAGAAGAAGATGAAAGCTTGATGGTGCTGTGATCTCCGGTAGGCGACGACAGTGGCGGTGGGACGGCGACAGTGAGGTTTTCTGAAGCACCCATGAACCAAAACGAAGGGAAACCTCATAGAAGGAGAGAAGGGTGGCCGAACCACCATGGACGGCGGCCAGGAGGCGCTATCGCGGCTGCTAGCGGGGACGCACGGAGGAGCACCCGACAGAACGCGCGGAAAGCAAGAACGAGCGGTCGTAGATGGCTGGACGGTGGCGCTCCTTTAGATGGCTGGACGACGATGCTAATTAACCATCCTTTGGAATTAAGAGTATTGATACTTCTAATTATTTATTTACACTTATTAATTAATTTAATTTGGTAAAATAAAAAATTCATTATAGTTGGTTAATAAGATTATAAATAAGTAATTTAGAGTACTAATATCTGCCAATAAATATTTGCCTTTGGGATTTTTATTATGGAAAGTTGATTTTGTCCCTTTTTAATGATGCATCGCTCGAGTGTGGATCGTACAAGTTTTGGGCAGAAACAGAATTACAAATTATGCAGAACTTTGCATGTTGTCTTGATTCTTGAAGTGTGGATGCTTTGTAGCATAACTTCGGCTACAATGGTCTAAATTGTATGTAGTTCCTGTGTCTCAAAGCTAAGGACTTATTTGGTAGTTAGGATAGAATAAAGATGAATATAACAATAGAACATGATAAAAGTAGAATATGATATGAGCATTAAAGCTTTTATCTTATTAAATGTTTGGTGTATACCAGATAACCTACTGGATAATATTATCTTATCTTGTGTTTGAGGTAAATCAGATAATGATAGGATATGATATAAATTATATACAAAAGACAAAATTATCCTTATATCAAAAGTTCATATTTTTTTAAATTAACTTTTAGTGTATATATATATATATATATTTACATTTTTGTAATTTTGGGGTGAGGAGTGAGCAGGACTCAAAACATTCATAAGGAGAGGCGAATAGAAAAAAAATCTTATCCTAAGCTATTTGTTTTTAACTTAATCCCCCCTTAAGATAGAATTTTAATTAAGGAGTATGATAGGATAAGCTGATTAGATAACTCTATCATATCCTATTGGTTTATTAAACTATGGATTAAAGTAGGATATATGATAGCTTATCTTGTCCTGATTTTTCCATCTTGACCACCAATGGATCCTAAAAAGACTAGGTTTTCAGCTCTCAATATTTAAATGTTTTACTTGTCATGTGGCCGGTACCCGTTTTTGTGTGAGTTTTTTTTTTGGTACAAACGTTTTTGCATGAGTTTGGAGCTGTTTATCCTGAATTGTGTAATAATTAATTTTTTTTCCAAATTGTCAGATGTCAGAGGAAATATTAGAAATTAATTCAGCAACTACTGAGAGTAGAAGACAAATAATAAAGACATAATTAATATTAGACGAAGTTGTTGTTATTAGTAGGAATGTCAATTTCTATCTGTGTTTGGGCTCTTGTTGGATTTTTTGTTGCGAGGATGGAGATGGGGAGAAAATCTCCTGAAGGAAATTTGGAGATGAGGATGGGGATTATACTTTTCGCTCCGCGGAATTTCCATCCATGAGAATATTATAGAAATATCTTTTTATTATATTTTTTATAATTTAAATGTATAAAAAACCAAAAAATATTACAAGTTAATTTTTTAAAATATATATAATTCTGATATAAGGGTAATTTTGTTATTTGCGTATAATTTATATCATATCCTGTTATTATTATTTTAGAGTCGCATCTCTCTCTCAACCTTTTATCTACTCCTCTTTTCTTTATTCCTCATCCATCGGAGGGGAGTGGTTTTGGGTCATTTATTGGCTTGGAATCACCACTCTACATTGTTTTTACTATCATTTTATCTAAATAAGTGGTTTTTCCACATAGATTTGGTTTTTCTTTCGTGTTTTCCGTGTTTTTGTCGTCTGCGTGCGGCAGTGTTTTGTTTGTTGTCTTCTTGCGGCGTCGTTTGGTTTCCCGTCATGTTGCGGTGTTCATTTGGTTCAGATTGGCAGATCAGCTTCGATCAATTACAGATTCAATCAAGACTTGGGCGTCAATGTTACAGATCCGGAGGCATAGGTATTCCGGTCACTTTGATTTTGTCACATTTGTAGGCATTTTACCGTGTTATGCTATTAACCTGAGTGCTGTGAATTTGTTCGCAGATTCATCCTTTTCGATTTTTAGCGATGTTGAATTTGTGTTGTTTTCGATGTATTTTACCAATTTGAATGAATGAATATTTTTTTTAGTAAAAAAAAATCCTGTTATTATTCTATTCACCTATAACGTAAGATAGAATAATATAATACTAATATGCACTATAAATAATTAAGGGTAGATATATATTTACTTATATATTTTACTCTCAAGCTCACTTTAGAGGGTATGATTTTTGTTGGGGCCGGGGGGATTCGGCCAAGGAAGGAGTCATGGTTCATCGAAAGATTGAGATGAAATTGGTGAAGAAGAAAAGTGCTAGGCTTGTCACTTTTTCTAAGCGAAAGAATGGCCTTTTTAAGAAAGCAAGTGAGTTGTCTATTCTTTGTGGTGTTGAAGTTGGTGTGGTTGTATTCTCCCTTGGTGGTAAGCCCTTCTCTTTTGGTCATCCAAGCATTGAGGCTGTGACTAATAAGTTCCTTAACCAAGGACCTGAATCAGATTGTGATCAACCTTCAAAAGATGATAATCTTGACAAGCTCAACCATCAACTTGAGGATCTTATGGAGCAGCTGCAAGTGGAGAAGAGTGAGGGGAAGATACTTGACAATGCTCTCAACAAAAAGAAACTCATCAAAGGCAAACTCCCCCTTGTTGGTCTTAATTTAGAGGAGTTTCAAAAATTGAAGGCTTCTTTGGAAGAGCTAAGTGATAATTTGAAATTGTCCATGAATGAGATGGAGGCAGCATCATCTTTGGTTCTTCTTGCAGAGAAACCTGTGAAAGAGACAAAACATTGAGTTGGCAAAATTGATTGAAAACCTTTGCAGCATGTAGATCTGTATTTAGAAAATGTACCCATGTCCACCATCCCTCCAATTACAAGAAAGAGGGGCAAAAAAAGAAGCTAATATTAATATTTATGCAAAATAAAGGGGTTTTGCTTTATTAAATGTTTACAGATTTATCATGAATTCAACATCAACAACCCTGAATATTTTCATTAAAAAGCATAATTTTGTGAATTTATATATTTGAGCAGTGAAAGCACAAAAGAACTGCAGCAATAGAAGCTTTACAAGTGGATCATCAGCCTTTCTTTTTTCTTTTTAGTACTTTTTCTCCTTAAACTTTTTTTTTTTTATCTATTCAATGGATGACATAGCTTCTTTGAAAAAAAAAAAAAAACGCTCACTTTAGAGGAGCTTTTCCCCCCTAATCTAACCTGTTATCTGGTGCGCATTAAACTTTCGATATAACAAGAACTCATCATACTTTTATCATACCTTATTCTTACCCAACATGTGTTAATTCTATATATCTTTATCCTATCCTTAGCATCAAACAATCGTTAAAATCAAATCCAAATTATATCATCTCAATAGCTTGGAAAATGTGTAAAAAGAATTAATAAAATTGTCAAAATACTAGAGAATTTAATATTACTAATTTGACATAATTTTCTTTTGATAAGCAACTAATTTGACATAATTATATTCCATACATTTCATATTACAAAATTATTATTTATATTATATATTTTTTCAATTAAATTGTTGGCTAATTTAATAAGAATAACTGTAAATCTTCTTACTTAATTCTTTTAATAATCTTTCTGTTTAAACAAACGTGTGATTAGTTCGAGTGATAACGGGTTCGGGTTAGATGTTCGACTCCTGACATTTGTATATGAAGAAAAAACCTCTAGTTGGGAGGAGACAATCCTTAAATGTCATCTAAATCCCCAAATAAAAAATAGTCACTATTTACGATGGCATATATTTTATACAAATAACGTGATTATTAAAAAAAAAAATCCTTCTATTTATTAAATAAAAAATATTAAATATTTTTCTTCCGATATTCTCAAGATATTAAATGCATTATTTTTTTATTTAATAATTTGTATTTAGCTAATATTAAAAAATTAAAAAAATAAATTAATTGAATGATTGCCATGCACCATAGCATAGAGGGTTTTCGGGGTCCTTGAACGTTTCTGTCTTTGATCCCCCCTGGCCGGCGAGGATATTAGGGTTCATAGCCCTCTTCTCCCCCCTTGTGTGTAATTTCTGGATTTTGTTTCCTACCGTGACACTGCGTCTCCGACTTTCAGGGTTAAGGGTTTTGTCTTGTACCCCCTTCCGTTATAGTTAAACCCTAAATCCTGGGATTTGGTTATCATGAGCAAGAGAGGGTTACTCTGTACCTCTTTCCGTGCTCTCCAATCCCGCTCCACATTCTCATGCCAGCCACGATTCATCTCTACTGCATCAGAGGACACTCTCGAAGGTCTGGTTCTTCCCGATGACCCTTTTTTCCAGGATTCTTCGCCCGATTTGACACGGGACTATGCATTTCTCCGCAACACTTTGCTCAATTCTCACTCTCCGTCCCAAAACCTTGACTCTGGTGACTGCTCCAATGAGGCTGTGTTGATGTCCAATGCCATTAGGACCAGTAACGATGGTTTTGGGATTGAAACCCAGAAATTTTTTAGGCAGTTCCGAGGTAGATTGAGTGAATCTTTAGTGATCCAGGTTATGAATCATGTTAAACATCCTGAATTGTGTGTCAAGTTTTTCTTGTGGGCGGGTCGCCAAATCGGTTACACCCACACTCCACCAGTGTACAATGCGCTGCTAGATGTAATGGGATATGGTGCAAATGATAGAGTGCCTGATAAGTTGTTACGAGAAATTAGGGATGACGATAAGGAGCTGCTTCACAAGTTGCTTAATTTTCTGATTCAGAAGTGTTGCCGGAATGGCTTGTGGAATATGGCGTTGGTAGAGTTAGGGAAACTAAAGGATTTTGGGTACAAGCCTTCTCGAACGACTTATAATGCTTTGGTTCAAGTTTTTCTTAAAGCTGACAAGTTAGATACGGCTTATTTGGTTCACAAAGAGATGTCGAATTCTGGGTTTGGTATGGATGGGTATACTCTGAGTTGTTTTGGCTATTCCCTCTGCAAATCAGGGAGGTGCAAGGATGCTTTAACTTTGATTGAGAAGGAGGGGTTTGTGCCCGATACAGTATTTTATAATAGGATGATTTCTGGGCTATGTGAAGCTTCACTTTTTGATGAAGTAATGGATATCTTAAACAGAATGCGGTCTAATTCTTGCATTCCGAATGTTGTGACTTATAGGATTTTGCTTTCTGGTTGTTTGAGAAAAGGACAGCTAGGCAGGTGTAAGAGAATTCTTAGTACGATGATTATTGAAGGCTGTTATCCAAACCGTGAGATGTTTAATTCTCTTGTACATGCTTACTGTAAGTCGAGAGATTACGCTTATGCCTATAAGTTGTTTAAGAAAATGCTAAAATGTGGGTGCCAGCCAGGCTATCTGCTTTATAATATACTCATCGGTAGTATATGTAGCAATGAGGAACTGCCTAGCTCAGATGTGTTAGAATTGGCTGAAAAAGCTTATGGTGAGATGCTGGATTCAGGGGTTGTATTAAATAAGGTCAATGTTAGTAACTTGGCGCGGTGTCTTTGTGGAGCTGGAAAGTTTGATAAAGCCTTTAAGATTATATGTGAAATGATGAGCAAGGGTTTCATTCCTGATGATAGTACATATTCTAAAGTGATTGGTTTCCTTTGTGATGCCTCCAAGGTAGAGAAGGCTTTTTTGTTGTTCGAAGAAATGAAAAGGAATGGCATTGTTCCCAGTGTTTACACCTATACTATTTTAATTGATAGCTTTTGCAAAACTGGTCTCATTCAACAAGCTCGCAAATGGTTCGATGAAATGTTAAGGGATGGTTGCACCCCTAATGTGGTGACTTATACTGCTCTTATTCATGCATACCTGAAAGCAGGAAAGGTGTTTGATGCAAATAAACTATTTGAGATGATGTTGCTCAAAGGTTGCAAGCCTAATGTTATTACATATACAGCTTTGATTGATGGTCATTGTAAGGCTGGGAAGATTGAAAAAGCTTGCCAGATCTATGCCAGAATGCGAGGAGACATAGAAACCTCTGATATGGACATGTATTTTAAGCGAGATGACAACTGTGAAGCACCGAATGTTATTACGTATGGGGCTTTGGTAGATGGTTTATGCAAAGCAAACAGGGTTAAACAGGCCCGTGAATTATTGGATACTATGTCAGTTCATGGTTGTGTGCCTAACCAAATAGTGTATGATGCTCTTATAGATGGGTTTTGCAAGGCAGGAAAGCTTGAGGATGCACAAGAAGTGTTTGCAAAGATGTTAGAGCATGGATACAGTCCAAATTTGTATACCTACAGCTCTTTAATTGATTGTCTGTTTAGAGATAAACGATTGGATCTTGTTTTGAGAGTGTTGTCCAAGATGCTAGAGGATTCTTGCGCTCCCAATGTTGTTATTTACACAGAGATGATTGACGGCCTTTGTAAAGTTGGAAAGACGGATGAAGCTTATAAGCTCATGCTTAAGATGGAAGAAAAGGGTTGTTGTCCAAATGTTGTAACTTATACTGCCTTGATTGATGGCTTTGGGAAACTTGGAAAAATTGAACAGTGCCTTGAGCTGTTGAGAGATATGTGCTCAAAGGGTTGTGCTCCAAACTTTATAACCTACAGGGTCTTGATAAATCATTGTTGTTCCGTTGGCCTCCTTGATGAGGCTCACAGACTTTTAGATGAAATGAAACAAACATATTGGCCAAGGCATGTATCAAGCCACCGTAAAATTATTGAAGGATTTAGCCGAGAGTTTATAGCCTCCATTGGGCTTTTAGATGAGTTGAGTGAGAATGAATCAGTGCCTGTTGATTCTTTGTACAGAATTTTGATCGATAATTTTATCAAGGCTGGAAAACTAGAAGTTGCCTTGAATCTACTTGAAGACATCTCATCATCTCCAAGCCTTGCAGTTGCCAACAAATATTTGTATACTTCTTTAATTGAGAGTCTATCACATGCAAGTAAGGTTGATAAAGCCTTTGAGCTGTATGCAAGTATGATAAGTAAGAATGTTGTTCCGGAGCTTAGCACATTTGTCCACCTCATCAAAGGCCTTACCAGGGTTGATAAGTGGCAAGAAGCACTGCAATTATCAGACAGTATATGCCAAATGGTTTGTCACACTTTCTCTAACTTCTTGAATTACATAACAATACAAGAACTGTTTTTCCATTACGTTTGCTAGGTATTTAAATTTAAAATTTGTTGACATTTAGCAATTCCTTTACCCATTTAGTGGTAGAAATATGCTTCAATTTAACTTGAACTAGTATACCTAACAAAACTGCTATGTAGCTGCACAAGACCCTTGATTTATTATTTTGGCATTTTTTATGTCTTTTTTTTTTTACATTTTTTTTTGCATTCTCTGTTAACATTGCAGGATATCCACTGGCTTTATGAAGAGAAAACCAGTATAAATTAGGCTTCTGACGTACAGATTGAATGTAACAGAAGGAAGTTGAATACAGGTTGGATATAAGAAGGGAGTCATAAGGTGGTTTGTAATTATTATTATAAAACCCGAAAATATCTGGGGCATGCTTACATTAGCGATGAGATGAAAAATAGTGATAAAAAAGGAAGTTAAAAGACCATTGTGCCCCGGGGTCTGATCATCTATCTTACATGAGAAAATAGAAGCATAGTTTGTTTGTGTTGTAAGAATGTAAGTTGTAGGTAGGTGTAGGTGTAGGTGTAGTGCAGTACCATCCAACCCAATCGAATATTAAGCCATAACCGTCTCTCTCTCTCATGCCTCTTCTCTCCATAGGCCATAGCCGTATTTTCGGTTGATACGTGAAAAGCAGGTAATGTTAATGGGACCACCTTTTCTTCTTCTTTCAATTCAATTCTGTTCTGTTCTATGCCAATTATTTGATTTGATTTGATTTGATTTGATTTGCTGCTGTTAATTAAATCATTTAGCACTGTATTGAGAGTTCGACAACTTTTTGATTTCTCTCTTTCTCGATTCGTCTTCTTCCCTTTCTCTGATTGATTCAGCTGGTGTGTGTGTCTTAAATTGATGGGATTTATGTTTTCCTACTGCTTTTAGGATTATGGATTTAAGACATGGAGCTCGCAAGTTGTCTCCCTGCATTCTTACTGTAAGTTCGAAAATCTTCAACCCTCCTTGAATCACATTTTCACGATTTTAAGAGGTTCATGATTTTATTATTCTTTGCAAGAAATTAGAAACCCTGTGATCTTATGCAGCTCATTCTTTGAATTTCAAGCAACTTATCTCCTTCAAATATGATACTGTCATAGACACGTCTTTAAACTTAACTTACAGTAATGTGTGTGTACTCAAAGGGATTTATTTGCTTAAAAGGCTCCAAGTGCTGTAATCTTAAAGCAAGAAAAAATGTCTGCATAGTGCATACTGAAATTTAACAGATCTGTGGTCTATACCTGTTAAAGAAATTGGAAATGCATGTCCAAAACTGGTAATACTGAATAAGTAAATATACCTATTCTAAAAGAAAAATAAATTATGTTTATGACATATTTCAATATAACTTGGTTCTGTTAACAGGATCCATACTGATGTTTCTAGATTCCAATCTAATTACATGTTATTGTTGCTTCATGATTTTGCCCAATTTATTGTCGAACACAGTAGTGGCATTTAACATAAGTTGGTCTATGCAATGGAGCTCATACTTTTCCATTCAATCTAAAATTTGAAAGTTCACTCCTTGTGGGTTTTAATGCTTTACAGATTGGCAATCTTGGGCTTCTACTACTATGGTACTTTCTACAAATAATTGTCAGCACATGGTATTCCATATTAGCCGTGGGTAATTTCTTTGAAAGCTACCTCATCTCTTATGGAATATTGAAGAAATACAAGTCTCCTCATTTAGGAAAGCTTCAGTACCTTGCCATTGTGATAGAAAGCGAAGATGCTCATCAGACTTCAAAAGTTATTAAACTTTTGCTGTGGCTGGACTCTATCGGTGTAAAGAAAGTATGCCTCTATGACATGAATGGTATGAACGGCTTGGAGAATCAGTGTTGGAGAACTTTCTTTTTCTCGGGCCATATAATAATTTTTTCCTTGAACTCTACATTATAGGAGTGTTGAAGAAGTCTAAGGAAGCCATATTTCAAAAATTGAAGAATGCAAAATCCATAGAGGTACCATACACATTTCTTTGGTGGATTGTTTCTTTCATAATATAATAATAAACTTCCCTCATGGTTTATGATATTAACTTGCTTTTGACCAAACAGTGCATCTTATATGTTTTCAATATTAATCACATAGTTTGGGTAAGTTTAGATTTAATGCATTGTTGGTTGAAAATATGAGTGTCTGGAAGTAGGATTGAAAAAGTACCTATGAATCCACAACAAAATTCTCTCCAAAGATGAGTTGAAAAGGGAGAGAAAAACCGGTGTACATCAGCCACAGTTTTTTTTCTTTTTCATCCATAACTACCTACCCCAGTAATAAGAGAACTGTTTTGTATGTTCTTTAAATTTTTTTTCCTTTACTTCTTCCTCATCTAAACAAGATTGAGAAAAAAATACCATTATTCTTATTTGCTTTCATCCCATTTTCTTCCCACATCCAAACAATGTGTTAGTAAAAAAGTATGGTTAAAAGGCTCATTCAGTTGCCATCACTGTCAAGCCTCAATAGTCAATAGTAACTTCTACTGGTTCAACACTTGTTTAATCTGATCTAGCATTAAATCAGTGCAGGAAGCTAATGTATCCGTCACACACCATGTTCCGATTCACATGACTTTAGAATTTGTTTCCTATGTGGATGGGAAGGAGGCAGTGGCCAAAGCAGCTAACTTGATTTTCATGGAGAATCTGAAACGGCATAATTTGGGTGGAGAATTGTTAGGGTCTCACCTAAATGAGGCACTGCAAATTGTTGGACTGTTTGTTTCGTAAACATACTAGTAATGTAAAGAATTGATTTCTTTGTGCAATTTTGCACTTACCGACTAATTATTTTCTTGTTTTACTGTCAGGTAGCAACGGCCCTGAACCTGACCTTTTACTGGTTTATGGACCTGTAAGGTGCCACCTTGGTTTTCCTTCATGGAGAATTTGGTATACGGAGATAGTGTAAGTTCTTTCTCGGGCATTAATAATAATAATAATAATAATAATAATAATTATTATTATTATTATATGTGCACTCACTGTGCAGTAATAAAATTAATTTGTTCCTTATCATGAAGTGTAACTATTCGTATGTCTTAAAGCTAGAAGATGCAGTAACTCTGTTACATGGGCTTTCTGTTCTGTACTAGGCTTATTGATGTGATAAATTCCGGCAAGTGTACCGGATTCGTTGCCAAGTTATAAAAAGATCGATCCCACAGGGATCGTGATCTCAAATCACAACTAATTATCAAATCAATTAAACTGAACTCTATAAAAAAAAGTTTTGGTTTTTGAAATCAGAATCAAATAGCAATCAAATTTTAATTTCACAATTAAACAAAACAGAAAGCAATTCAAATTGGGGGTTTTCAAATTCAAATGGGTTCCCAGGAATTGGGATACCACAAAACTGTTTATGTTACTGAATCGACTCCTCTCCTTGTTAATTACCAAAATTTATTTTGAAGGCGAATCTGTCCTAAATTAGCTAATGCTCCCTCTCGGGTTACAAAAGCCGTGCCCGATTAAATCAATCCATACTCTCGTGGTAATTGAATTTAAATCGGACCCCTTGAGTTTTGTGAAGATTCGTGAATCATCGAAGGACCGCTTTTAACTCTCGTGATTTAAGTCCTAAGTTTGATTTCTATGGATCCGATACCTAAGTTCACCGCTAGGTTCGTCCTTAGTATATCTATGGCACGCAAACAAGTGGCCACCGAATTCGCGAGTAGTTAAAGCAATAGAGATCAAATCGAAAACAAATCTGAATTAACAAGAAATCAAAATCAATACATCACCATAAACGAGTTTTGGGCATAGCCCCAATTCCTAGAAACTAGACTACTACTCAAGCGTTGTCATGATTGTAGCAAGTTTGGTTAAAATAACATGAACAGAAAAATCCCTAGAGAAGAGGAGGAGGAGAAGAAGAGAATTTCTCAATTATCCTAAGGTAAACAGCATACACAAAGTTCAGTGCCCAGACTTGAGCCCCTAGGCCTTATTTATAAGATTGGGCAGTTTGAATCCTAAACCAATACAAAAATCAGTTGCTGGAGATCCATGGAATGCGCATCATGACCGTGATGGCCATCACGGCCTGGCCGTGATGTCTTCTGACTTGAACGCTGCTTCAATAAATGGTCTGTCACGACCGTGACAGATTCTGCCTAGAAGGGGTCTGGCTCAGTTGTCCTGTCACGGCCGTGATGGGCATCACGGCCTGGCCGTGATCAGCTCTGTTTGCCCCCTTTTTCTTGTTTTCCAAGCTCCCATCTTCGTGCTAGCTCCAACGCGACTGATCCTGAGCAATTTAGTCCTCGATTCCTGCACACAAGCACCACAAAACCACCTTACTCGTTCCAAGGCAAAATTAACTAATAATCAAATAAAATAAGCCTAAGCTATATGAAAATGCATGCAAAATGTCAGGGAAATATGAGGTGAAATCACACTCATCAAACTACCCCAAGCTTAAGATTTTGCTTGTCCTCAAGCAATAACGAAGGCCAGAAAAGTTAACCAATCGAAGCATGGACAGTGAATCTAGAACCCGAGTAATGAATTCAAGCAACAGGCATATTCAATAAGAAACCAAGAGACAATCGATTTTAAGTCCAATTAGGAGCTTAGGTTCCCCAGACTCACATCTCTCACCAATTCGGGTACTCTTCTCACCTCACTCATGTGTTTGAGGGTATATGGCAATTCGCTCAATTTCCTCAAGGAATGGGGTAGATTTAGTGAGTACCCCTTTTTGGCTCAAAATCTCTCATTTTGTGGTTTAGAATCGATGAGAAACCTAAATCTAAGGAACCATTTGCTAATTATTAACTTTCAAAAGATTGTCTCAAGCATTTTTCATTTTTAGCCTATCACAAGAAATCAAAAATTGGGTTCAAAAATCCACTGTCATAATTCAGTTGGCTGTCCTAGTTCGATTGGCACCTAGTTTTTCACTATTAGGGGCATATCCTAAGCAGGTGGCAGTTTAATAATGTGATATATGCAAAACTAGTTTTAAATGAATGCAACATGCAAGAATGCAAAATTGATACCCCTACCCCAAGCTTAAAAACTTACATTGTCCCCAATGTAAATAATTAAGCCGTAGGGAGGATAAAAATAAAAATAAAAATAAAAATAAAAAGGAAAAAGGAAAAAGGAAAAAGGAACAAAGTAACTCATTGAGGTGGTGGGTGCTGGCTCAGATGCCAGTCGTAGAGCTGCTGGAGCATAGCTCTCTGCTCTCGCTGCTCCTCCATAATGCGCTCCCGGTTCACTAAGATAGTGTCGAAAGTGGATGCGAACAGCGTATAGGGGTCATCAGATGATGAACCTGCGGAGGAAGAAGATGGGTGCCCAGACGGCCTAGCCTGCGGTGGAGGGCGTAACGGCCTTTCTACCCTGATAGGCTGAGGCTCCTCTCCCACCGGCACTTTCCAATTTGCCGGGTTTGATACATCTAACAGTGTGGGGTTAGGGAGAGGAATTGGGTGCCTGAGCCTAGGATGTTTCAGGCAGTATATGTCATCCTCCTGGATAATCATCCCCATAGCCTCACAGGCCTGCAAGGAGATACGGGTCCGTCTAGGGGCGGCCTCAAAACCATCCAGATCAAAGTTGAAGCGGTGGCATATGGTGGTGATGAGGCCACCAATGACAATAGCGCCACTGGAACTCTTGGCCACCTTTAAGAGGTGCCTAGCCAAGAATGACCCTGTGTCCACGTTGCTCTCAGGGTGGAGAATGGCCCATAGTATAAAGACCTTGTCCTGGCGGACGGATTCGTCACTCTCTCCTCGGTCAAACAGGGTATTGGCTATGACCCTATGCATATACCTGATGCTAGGGTTAGCAAAGGCTGTGGACTTGGATGTCCGAGGGTCAAAACCTCTGCCCTCAAAGTCTATTACTGACCAGAAACTATGCGCACTAAACCTTAAGGGGTATCTTCGGTCACCCCCTACTGGTAATCCAAAAATCTCATTAAATTCAGCTAGGGTTAGTGTGAAGTCTTGGTTGAAGAGCCGGAATGTGATCCGTCCTTCTTGGCAATGCGGCCCTTGGAGAATTTCCGCATTTAGGGAGCTTAGGAACTCCAGAGTAAGGCCAGCATATACAGGGTATCTAGTGTGAGCGAACTCGCTCCACCCTATGTTTTGCAACATCCAATTGATGTCCACAGTCAAGCCTAGGGTATCTAAGCATGCATCATCAAGATATTTGGTCTGGACTATCTTCCTATTTTTTAAAGCATTAAACCTATCTTGCTGAGCAATATCCTTAAAAATTATCCCATACCCATATCCATCAGTATCAGAGTTAGAGGAGTCAGAGTCAGTAATTACCTAGGTTTCTGTTTCCTCTGCTGCGAGTGCGTGAGGCCTCTGTTGCCCTTTGTCGTTTGGTTGCCATGATCCCAGAGCTCCAAAATCCAAGATCCCCTTCACTGTTCTGAAATCTGGTTTGGTTAAGGTTTCAAAATTGGGAATTTTGAATCTGCCCAAAATTGAAGGATTTGCCCTGTGGGGCTGTTTGGGTTAGGTCCAGAGAGTGAGGGAGTGGGGTTGGTTGCTTGTGGGTGTCAAGGGGGAGTGTGATTTTCGAGCTTTTTGGAGAAGTGGTTATGGGGGTGGGTGTGAGAGGAAGAAGAAGAGAAGGATGGTGAATAGGGGAGAATTGCGAGATGACTGTGATTTGAGGGGAAGGAGGAGAGGTGGGTGCTTGCTGGCTATGGAGGTGAGTGTGAGAGGAGGAGGAAGAAGAAGAGGAATAGGGTTTGTGGCAGAGGAGGCTGCGATCTAGGTTTTTAAAACAGGGAAAACTCGCGTCACGACTGTGATGCACATCACGGGCAGGCCGTGACGCGTTCTGTGTCTGGTAAAAATGGCCATCACGGCCGTGATACGTATCACGGCCTCCCCGTGATGGTTTCTGTCCTGCTCTAGCTACCTGTCATGACCGTGATGGGTATCATGGCCTGGCCGTGATGGACTCTGTCTTCTGGGGGTTTCTTGTCATGCCCGTGATGGATTCTGACTTTTAGCTGTTGGTGTATCACGGCCGTGATGGTTGCTGACTTTTCTTTTCCATCCTCTCTTCACTCTCCATCACTTCTGTCCTGAAAACACTTGACAAATCTATTAATTTATGATCTTTTTCCTCTTGATCTTCTCAAATTATTCAAGAGTTAAATTCAAAAACAAATAGAAAGGGGAAAGAAAACTTGGGTTGCCTCCCAAGAAACACTTATTTACGGTCTTAAGCTTGATCATAGTCCTTTCAGTCCTTCGTTGTTAGATCTAGGAGGGGAATCGCAACCTCCTGCTCAAGTGGATGTTCTCCAAGGTAGTGTTTCAGCCTCTGTCCATTGACCTTGAATGTTCCACGTTCCTGGCTCCAGACCTCGACGGCACCATACGGGAATACTTTCATTACTTTAAATGGTCCGGACCATCTAGACTTGAGCTTCCCCGGGAATAACCGCAACCTCGAGTTATAAAGTAGCACTAGTTCTCCTTCATGGAATTCTCTACGAAGGATATGCTTGTCATACCACTTCTTTGTTCTCTCTTTGTAAGATCGTGCGGACTCATAAGCATCCAACCTTAGCTCATCAAGTTCCTGAAGTTGAAGGATTCTCCTTTCCCCAGCGGCTTTCATATCAAAGTTTAGCATCTTAATAGCCCACAAAGCTTTATGCTCAAGCTCGACTGGTAAGTGACATGGCTTACCGTAAATAAGTCTAAAGGGTGTCATCCCGATAGGAGTCTTGTAAGCCGTACGGTAGGCCCAAAGAGCGTTATCAAGCCTTAAGGACCAATCCTTTCTCGACCCCGAAACGGTCTTTTCAAGAATGCTCTTTATCTCTCGATTGGAAACTTCGACTTGCCCACTCGTCTGAGGGTGGTAAGGTGTAGCGATCCTATGAGTGACTCCATATTTGAGTAGGAGTTTCTCAAATTGTCTTTCAATGAAGTGCGATCCTCCATCACTAATGACTGCCCTTGGAATTCCAAACCTTGGAAAAATCACCTTCTTGAATAGTTTGATTACGGTTCTTGCATCACTTGTTGGGGAAGGAATGGCCGCCACCAATTTAGAGACGTAATCAGCAGCTACAAGAATGAACTTATTATTGCAAGATGAAGGAAAGGGTCCCATGTAGTCGATTCCCCAAACATCAAATATCTCCACTTCTAGCATGGTGTTGAGTGGCATTTCATGCTTCTTAGAGATGTTTCCCGTTCTTTGACATGGATCACAAGCAAGCACAAACATCCGGGCATCTCTGAAAATATGAGGCCAATAGAAACCAGCCTGAAGCACCTTTGCTGCTGTCTTCGAGGCACTAGCATGTCCCCTGTAAGATGAGGAATGACAACAACTCAAGATACTTGGAACCTCGGCTTCCGAAATACACATTCTGTATATGTTATCCGCACACTTGCGAAAAATGTAAGGCTCATCCCATACGTAGTTCTTGAGATCAGAAAAGAACTTCTTCTTTTGTTGATAATTGAGCTCCGGTGGTAGAATCCCGCATACAAAGTAATTCACAAAGTCCGCATACCATGGAGCTTCCTCTCCCAAGATGGCAAACAGTTGCTCATCGGGGAAAGAATCATCTATCGGCAGGTTGTCCTTCTCATGTTCAAATGGCTCAAGTCTGGATAAGTGGTCCGCAACTAAGTTCTTTGTCCCTTTCCGGTCTCGAATCTCCAAATCGAATTCTTGCAGAAGTAGAATCCATCGGATGAGTCTCGGCGTTGCTTCCTTCTTAGTCATGAGGTGCCTTAGTGCGGAGTGGTCAATGTACACTATGACTTTAAACCCCACGAGGTATGATATGAATTTCTCGAATGCAAAGACAACCGCAAGCATCTCTTTCTCAGTTGTGGCATAATTTACTTGAGCTCCATCTAGAGTTTTGCTTGCATAGTATATTGCATGGACCTTCTTGTCTCTCCTCTGTCCCAATACTGCTCCCATGGCGTAGTCATTAGCATCGCACATTACTTCGAACGGCTCATCCCAATTCGGTGTTTGCAGAATAGGAGTGGTGGTTAGAGCTTCCTTCAACCTACAAAATGCACTCAAACATTCCTCATTAAAATCAAATGGAGCATCTTTCATTAAGAGGTTAGATAAGGGTTTATAAATTTTCGAAAAATCTTTGATGAAATGCCGGATTTTACCGGCGTGTCCCAAGAAACTTCTAACTCCTTTCACATTTATCGGTGGGGGCGAATTTTCAATAACATCTATTTTGGCCCTGGCCACCTCAATACCTCTACCAGAAATCAAGTGCCCAAGCACTACACCAGATTGGTTTCTTCACATCGCTGCAAAATCTTAGACAAATTTGTTAAACAATCATCAAAGGTAGTTCCATATACAGAAAAATCATCCATAAAAACCTCCATGATGTTTTCAATAAATTCAGAAAAAATTGCAGTCATGCATCTTTGAAAAGTAGCCGGTGCATTACATAGACCAAAAGACATTCTTCTATAGGCAAAAGTGCCATAGGGACAAGTAAACATGGTCTTTTCTTGATCACTAGGATGTATAGGAATTTGATGAAAACCGGAATATCCATCCAAGTAACAAAAGTATGAATGCCTAGCTAACCTTTCAAGTATTTGATCAATGAATGGGAGAGGGAAGTGATATTTCCTTGTTACCTTATTCAGTTTCCTATAATCGATGCACATTCTCCAACCGGTTACTGTCCTAGTTGGGATTAGTTCATTATTTTCATTTTGAATAACAGTCATCCCCCTTTCTTAGGAACCACATGCACCGGACTAACCCATTCACTATCGGAGATCGGATAAATAACCCTCGCATCTAATAGCCTGAGCACTTCCTTTTTAACCACCTCTTTCATATTAGGGTTTAACCCACGTTGATGCTCAATGGATGGTTTATGCCCATCTTCCATTAGAATGCGATGCATACAAAAGGAAGGATTTATGCCTTTAATATCATCAATTGTATATCCTATCACTTTCCTATGCATTCTAAGCTCCCTAAGTAATTTCTCAGTTTCCAACTCATTCAAGCTAGCATTCACAATTACCGGATAGGAAGAGTTAGGACCGAGAAATTCATACCTCAATGTGGAGAGAAGGGGTTTTAGTTCTACCTTAGGGGCTTCTTCATCTTTCAGATTCTTTTTCTCTGGTGTCAACTCAAGTTTCTCTTTCTTTGTTTTGTTGGGAGGAATTTCTGGACTAGCCTCCAGAAAGCTGGCGTAATCCCTTACTTCTCCTCCATGAGCGTTTAAGTCTCCACCAATCAAACACATTTCCAACGGGTCATCAACACAAGCTTGTGTAGATTCTTCTTTCACCACTTGGTGCATTAAGTCAATCCCGCAACAAAGAATCTTCAAAAGAAGGGTGTTTAATAGATTTAGCTAAATCAAATTCAACTTTATCATCACCCACAGTTAAGGTTAATTTCCCCTTTTTAACATCAATAATGGCTCCTGCGGTAGCCAAGAAAGGCCTACCAAGAATAATGGGGATTTGGGAATCCTCTTCCATTTCAAGTACCATAAAATCCGCAGGAATGAAAAATTTACCTACTCTAATAGGAACATCCTCCAAGATGCCTATAGGGAATTTGACGGATCGATCCGCCAATTCAAGGGAGATTGTTGTGGGTTTTAGTTCACCCATCTCCAATTTTTTGCAAACAGAGAGTGACATAAGACTAACACTAGCCCCCAAATCACAAAGAGCTTTATCAAAACCAGTGTTACCGATTAAGCATGAAATAGAGAAACTACTTGGATCTTTCAATTTAGGAGGCAATTTATTTTGAATTAGAGTGCTGCACTCCTCAGTTAAGGCCACTGTTTCATAGTCCTCTAGCTTTCTCTTATTTGACAAGATATCCTTAAGAAATTTAGCATATGTCGGCATTTGTTGTAATGCCTCAGTGAAGGGTACATTAATGTACAATTTCTTAAGGACCTCTAGAAATTTTCCAAATTGTTTATCCAACTTGGCCTTAGCCAACCTTTGAGGAAAAGGTATCGGAGGCTGGTAAGGTGGTGGAGGGACATACTTAAACACTTTTTCACTAGGCTCTTCCTCTCCTGAAGGTTGTGTCTCAGTAGGTTCCTCCTCCTTAGCTACACTCTTGTTTTCGCTCTCCCTTTTAGCCTCGGGATTTTCAAGTTTCTTACCACTCCTTAGACTCACGGCTTTACATTGTTCATTATTTGGGTTCACCTCAGGTTGTCCAGGAAACTTGCCCGGTTGCCTCATTGAATTTCCAGCTTGTTGGGCAATTTGAGTTTCTAACATTTTGTTCCCCGGCAACAGCGCCAAAAACTTGATGTGATAAATTCCGGCAAGTGTACCGGATTCGTTGCCAAGTTATAAAAAGATCGATCCCATAGGGACCTGACTCAAATCACAACTAATTATCAAATCAAATCAAATTTTAATTTCGCAATTAAACAAAACAGAAAGCAATTCAAATTGGGGGTTTTCAAATTCAAATGGGTTCCCAGGAATTGGGATACCACAAAACCGTTTATGTTACTGAATCGACTCCTCTCATTGTTAATTACCAAAATTTGTTTTGAAGGCGAATCTGTCCTAAATTAGCTAATACTCCCTCTCGGGTTACAAAAGCCGTGCCCGATTAAATCAATCCATACTCTCGTGGTAATTGAATTTAAATCGGACCCTTTGAGTTTTTTGACGATTCGTGAATCCTCGAAGGACCACTTCTAACTCTCGTGATTTAAGTCCTAAGTTCGATTCCTATAGATCTGATACCTAAGTTCACCGCTAGGTTCGTCCTTAGTGTATCTATGGCACGCAAACAAGTGGCCACCGAATTCGCGAGTAATTAAAGCAATAGGGATCGAATCGAAAACAAATCTGAATTAACAAGAAATCAAAATCAATACATCACCATAAACAAGTTCTGGGCATAACCCCAATTCATAGAAACTAGACTACTACTCAAGCCTTGCCATGATTGTAGCAAGCTTGGTTAAAAATAACATGAACAGAAAAATTCCTAAGAGAAGAGGAGAAGAAGAAGAAGAGAATTTCTCAATTATCCTATAGTAATCAGCCCACCAAAAATTCCGTTCCAGACTTGAGCCCCTAGGTCGTATTTATAAGATTGGGCAGTTTGAATCCTAAACCAATACAAAAACCAGATAAAATCAGTTGCTGAAGATCCATGGAATGCGCATCACGGTCTGGCCGTGATGGCTTCTGCTTTGAACGCTGCTTCAATAAATGGTCTGTCACGGTCGTGATGGTCATCACGGCCTGGCCGTGACAGATTCTGCCTAGAAGGGGTCTGGCTCAGTTGTCCTGTCACGGCCGTGATGGGCATCACGGCTAGGCCGTGACAGCTTCTGACTTGATCATTCTTCCTTTTCAGCTTCACTTGATCACGGCCGTGATGGGCATCACGGCCTGGCCGTGATCAGCTCTGTTTGCCCCCTTTTTCTTGTTTTCCAAGCTCCCATCTTCGTGCCAGCTCCAACGCGACTGATCCTGAGCATTTTAATCTTCTTTTCCTGCACACAAGACCACAAAATCACCTTACTCGTTCCAAGGCAAAATTAACTAATAATCAAATAAAATAAGCCTAAGCTATATGAAAATGCATGCAAAATGTCATGGAAATATGAGGTGAAATCACACTCATCAAACTACCCCAAGCTTAAGATTTTGCTTGTCCTCAAGCAATAACTTAGGCCAGAAAAGTTAACCAATCGAAGCATGGACAGTGAATCTAGAACCCGACTAATGAATTCAAGCAACAAGCATATTCAATAAGAAACCAAGAGACAATCGATTTTAAGTCCAATTAGGAGCTTAGGTTCCCCAGACTCACATCTCTCACCAATTCTGGTACTCTTCTCACCTCACTCATGTGTTTGAGGGTATGTGACAATTCGCTCAATTTCCTTAAGGAAGGTGCCCTACCATAAGCTTGACTATTAACCAAATCTCTACTTTATTAATGAAAGCACATAAGAATCAAGAGGTCTTTTATTTTGGTTGTAACGGGGCCATGGGATTTATCGTTAGGTGGGGAAATCAAGAAGAGGAAAATTCTAGAAGGCTAAGCAAAATCAAGCAGTGCAAAGCGTGACACCTCCTAAAATTCCTTTTTGTGCTTCAGTTTTTCACCTTTCTTTTTCTCATCTTTTTGCTTCTTATTTCTCACTTTATTTTTCTCATCCCCTCTCCAATTTTTTTTTATTTGTTTGGAGAAGGGGAGATTTTTTTAACTTTAGAGAAATTTTTTTCCCAACTATTTATCCCACAATTTATTCTTCAAATTACCCTTTTTGCCCTTTGTAACACTTTAAGAGGTGTATTAAGCATTGTTCATTAAAATAGATCAATGGTACCAAGAAAAGTATTTATTTTTTTAGTCTCAAAATTGGGCAACTAGGGGCAATTTATCAGTCACACGGGGCCAGAAAAATACCTAGTGCCTCAATCATTTTCAAATGTGTTTTAAAAAAATTTTAAGCTTCGAAACGGTTTCAAGTCAATTCCTAGAGGGCATAATCCAAGAGGAATAAATCACTCGATCACAAGGAATGGGGTAGATTTAGTGAGTACCCCTTTTTTGGCTCAAAATCTCTCATTTAGTGGTTTAGAATCGATGAGAACCCTAAATCTAAGGAACCATTTGCTAATTATTAACTTTCAAAAGATTGTCTCAAGCATTTTTCATTTTTAGCCTATCACAAGAAAACAAAAATTGGGTTCAAAAATCCACTGTCATAATTCAGTTGGCTATCCTAGTTCGATTGGCACATAGTTTTTCACTATTGGGGGCATATCCTAAGCAGGGGGCAGTTTAATCATGTGATATATGCAAAACTAGTCCTAAATGAATGCAACATGCAAGAATGCAAAATTGATACCCCTACCCCAAGCTTAAAAACTTACATTGTCCCCAATGTAAATAATTAAGCCGTAGGGAGGATAAAAATAAAAATAAAAAGGAAAAAGGAACAAAGTAACTCACTGAGGTGGTGGGTGCTGGCTCAGATGCCAGTCGTAGAGCTGCTGGAGCATAGCTCTCTGCTCTCGCTGCTCCTCCATAATGCGCTCCTGGTTCGCTAAGATGGTGTCGAAAGTGGATGCGAACCGCGCATAGGGGTCATCGGATGACGAATCTGCAGAGGAAGAAGATGGGTGCCCAGACGACCTAGCCTGCGGTGGCGGGCGTAACGACCTCAATAGCCCAATAGGCTGAGGGTCCTCTCCCACCGGCACGTTCCAATTTGCCGGGTTTGATACATCTAACAGTGTGGGGTTAGGGAGAGGAATGGGAATCCTGAGCCTGAGGTGTTTTAGGCAGTATATGTCATCCTCCTGGACGATCATCCCCATAGCCTCACAAGCCTGCAAGGAGATACGGGTCCGTCCAGGGGCGGCCTCAAAATCATCTAGATCGAAGTTGAAGTGATGGCATATGGTGGTGATGAGGCCACCAATGACAATAGCGCCACTGGAACTCTTGGCCACCTTTAAGAGGTGCCTAGTCAAGAATGACCCTGTCTCCACGTTGCTCTCAGGGTGGGGCATGACCCATAGTATAAAAACCTCGTCCTGGCGGACGGATCCGTCACTCCCTCCACAGCCAAACAGGGTATTGGCTATGACCCTACGCATATACCTGATGCTAGGGTTAGCAAAGACTGTGGACTTGGATGTCCGAGTGTCAAAACTTATGCCCTCAAAGTCTATTACTGACCAGAAACTATGCGCACTAAACCCTAAGGGGAATCCTCGGTCACCCCCTACTGGTAATCCATAAATCTCATTAAATTCAGCTAGGGTTAGTGTGACGTCCTGGTTGAAGAGCTGGAATGTGATTCATCCTTCTTGGCTATGCGGCCCTTTGAGAATTTCCGCATTCAGGGAGCTTAGGAACTCCAGAGTAGGGCCAGCAAATGCAGGGTATCTGTTGTGAGCGAACTCGCTCCACCCTATGTTTTGCAACATCCAATTAATGTCAATAGTCAATCCTAGGGTATCTAAGCATGCATCATCAAGATATTTGGTCGGGACTATCTTCCTATTTTTTAAAGCATTAAACCTATCTTGCTGAGCAATATCCTTAAAAATTATCCCATACCCATATCCATCAGTATCAGAGTTAGAGGAGTCAGAGTCAGAGTAATTACCTAGGTTTCTGTTTCCTCTGCTGCGAGTACGTGAGGCCTCTACTGCCCTTTGCCGTTTGGTTGCCATGATCCCAGAGCTCCAAAATCCAAAATCCCTTTCACTGTTTCTGAGATTCTGCTGGTTAGGGTTTCAAAATTGGGAATTTTGAATATGCCCAAAATTGAAGGATTTGCCCTGTGGGGCTGTTTGGGTTAGGTCCAGAGAGTGAGGGTGCGTTGGTTGCTTGTGGGTGTCAAGGGGAGTGTGATTTTCGAGCTTTTTGGAGAAGTGGTTATGGAGGTGGGTGTGAGAGGAAGAAGAAGAGAAGGATGGTGAGGAGGGTGATGGTGTTGATTTAGGGGGGAGGTGTGCGTGATGAGTGATAAGAGGAGGGAGGAGTTGGGTGGAAGGAAGTAGGGTTTGGTGGCTATGGTAGCTGGGAGAAGATGGAGAAGACGAAGGACTAAAGGGGGGTTTGTAGCAGAAAGGCGTTTTAAAACCTGGGTTTGGTACGCGTCACGGACGTGATGGCCATTACGGCCTGGCCGTGATGCGTTCTGTTTCTTAGAAAACCCTGAGTCACGGCCGTGATGCATATCACGGCCTGCTCTAGCTACGTGTCACGGCCGTGATGTGAAGTCCATCACGGCTAGGCCGTGATACCCATCACGGCCGTGATGTGAAGACCAAGAGGGCCAGAAGCCATCACGGGTAGGCCGTGATATAGGTCATGGCCGTGACAGGTAGCTAGAGCAGGACATAAGCCATCACGGGGAGGCCATGACACGCATCACGGCCGTGACTCAGGGTTTTCTAAGAAACAGAACGCATCACGGCCAAGCCGTGATGGCCATCACGGCCGTGACGCGTACCAAACCCAGGTTTTAAAACGCCTTTCTGCTACAACCCCCCTTCATTCCTTCGTCTTCCCCATCTTATCCCAGCTACCATAGCCACCAAACCCTACTTCCTTCCTCTCAACTCCTCTCTTCCATCATCGCAGTCATCTCGCACTTCTCCCCTATTCACCATCACCCTCCTCATCATCCTAATCCTCTTCTTTTTCTTCCTCTCACACCCACCTCCATAACCACTTCTCCAAAAAGCTCGAAAATCACAGTCCCCTTGACACCCACAAGCAGCCAAACCCCACCCCTCACTCTCTGGACCTAACCAAAACAGCCCCACAGGGCAAATCCTTCAATTTTGGGCAGATTCAAAATTCCCAATTTTGAAACCCTAACCAGCAGAATCTTAAACAGTGAAAGGGATTTTGGATTTTGGAGCTCTGGGATCATGGCAACCAAACGGCAAAGGGCAACAGAGGCCTCACGTACTCGCAGCAGGGGAAACAGAAACCTAGGTAAATACTCTGACTCAGACTCCTCTGATACTGATGGATATGGGTATAGGATAATTTTTAAGGATAATTCTCAACAAGATAGGTTTAATGCTTCAAAAAATAGGAAGATAGTCCAGACCAAATATCTTGATGATGCATGCTTAGATACCCTAGGATTGACTGTTGACATTAATTGGATGTTGCAAAACATAGGGTGGAGCGAGTTCGCTCGCATCAGATACCCTGCATTTGCTGGCCCTACTCTGGAGTTCCTAAGCTCCCTGAATGCGGAAATTCTCCAAGGGCCGCATTGCCAAGAAGGACGGATCACATTTCGGCTCTTCAACCAGGACTTCACACTAACCCTAGCTGAATTTAATGAGATTTTTGGATTACCAGTAGGGGGTGACCGAAGATACCCCTTAGGGTTTAGTGCGCATAGTTTCTGGTCAGTAATAGACTTTGAGGGCAGAAGTTTTGACCCTCGGACATCCAAGTCCACAGCCTTTGCTAACCCTAGCATCAGGTATAGGGTCATAGTCAATACCCTGTTTGACCGTGGAGAGAGTGACGGATCTGTCTGCCAGGACGAGGTCTTTATACTATGGGCCATGCTCCACCCTGAGAGCAACGTGGACACAGGGTCATTCTTGGCTAGGCACCTCTTAAAGGTGGCCAAGAGTTCCAATGGCGCTATTGTCATTGGTGGCCTCATCACCACCATATGCCATCACTTCAACTTCGATCTAGATGGTTTTGAGGCCGCCCCTGGACGGACCCGTATCTCCTTGCAGGCTTGTGAGGCTATGGGGATGATCGTCCAGGAGGATGACGTATACTGCCTGAAACACCCAAGGCTCAGGCACCCAATTTCACTCCCTAACCCCACACTGTTAGATGTATCAAACCCGGCAAATTGGAAAGTGCCGGTGGGAGAGGAGCCTCAGCCTATTAGGGTAGAAAGGCCGTTACGCCCGCCACTGCAGGCTAGATTGTCTGGGCACCCATCTTCTTCCTCTGCAGGTTCGTCATCCAATGACCCCTATGCCCGGTTCGCATCCACTTTCGACACCATCTTAGCGAACCAGGAGTGCATTATGGAGGAGCAGAGAGCTATGCTCCAGCAGCTCCACGACTGGCATCTGAGCCAGTACCCACCACCTCAGTGAGTTACTTTGTTCCTTTTTATTTTTATTTTATCCTCCCCACGGCTTAATTATTTACATTGGGGACAATGTAAGTTTTTAAGCTTGGGGTAGGGGTATCAATCTTGCATGTTGCATTCATTTAGGACTAGTTTTGCATATATCACATGATTAAACTGCCCCTGCTTAGGATATGCCCCCAATAGTGAAAAACTTTGTGCCAATCGAATTAGTCAGCCAACTGAATTGTGACACTGGATTTTTGAATCCAATTTTTGATTTCTTGTGATAGGCTAAAAATGAAAAATACTTGAGACAATCCTTTGAAAGTTAATAATTAGCAAATGGTTCCTTAGATTTAGGTTTCTCATCGATTCTAAACCACTAAATGAGAGATTTTGAGCCAAAAAGGGGCACTCACTAAATCTACCCCATTCCTTGTGATCGAGTGATTTTTTTTCCTCTTGGATTGCGCCCTCTAGAACTTGACTTGAAACCGTTTCGAAGCTTAAAAATTTTTGAAAACACATTTGAAAATGATTGAGGCACTAGGTATTTTTCTGGCCTCCTGAGCTTTGACTGATAAATTCCCCCCCTAGTCGCCCAATTTTGAGCCTAAAAGAATAAATACTTTTCTTGGTACCATTGATCTATTTTAATGAACAATGCTTAGTATGACACTTCTTAAAGTGTTACAAAGGGCAAAAAGGGTAATTTGAAGAATAAATTGTGGGATTAATAGTTGGAAAAATTTCTCTAAAGTTAAAAAATCTCCCCTTCTCCAAACAAATAATATATATATATATATATATATAATTGGAGAAGGGGATGAGAAAAATAAAGTGAGAAATAAGAAGCAAAAAGATGAGAAAAAGAATGGTGGAAAACTGAAGCCCAAAAAGGAATTTTAGGAGGTGTCATGCTTTGCACTGCTTGATTTTGCTTAGCCTTCTAGAATTTTCCTCTTCTTGATTTCCCCACCTAACGATAAATCCCATGGCCACGTTACAACCAAAATAAAAGACCTCTTGATTCTTATGTGCTTTCATTAATAAAGTAGAGATTTGGTTAATAGTCAAGCTTATGGTAGGGCACCTTCCTTGAGGAAATTGAGCGAATTATCACATACCCTCAAACACTCGAGTGAGGTGAGAAGAGTGCCCGAATTGGTGAGAGATGTGAGTCTGGGGAACCTAAGCTCCTAATTGGACTTAAAATCGATTATCCCTTGGTTTCTTATGGAATATGCCTGTTGCTTGAATTCACTACTCGGGTTCTAGATTCACTGTCCATGCTTCGATTGACTATCTTTTTCTGGCCTTAGTTATTGCTTGAGGACAAGCAAAATCTTAAGCTTGGGGTAGTTTGATGAGTGTGATTTCACCTCATATTTCCACGACATTTTGCATGCATTTTCATATAGCTTAGGCTTATTTTAGTTGATTATTAGTTAATTTTGCCTTGGAACGAGTAAGGTGGTTTTGTGGTGCTTGTGTGCAGGAAAAGAAGATTAAAATGCTCAGGATCAGTCGCGTTGGAGCTGGCACAAAGATGGGAGCTTGGAAAACAAGAAAAAGGGGGCAAACAGAGCTGATCGCGGCCAGGCCCAGCCCATCACGGCCGTGATCAAGTGAAGCTGAAAAGGAAGAATGATCAAGTCAGAAGCTGTCACAGCCTAGCTGTGATGCCCATCACGACCGTGACAGGACAACTGAGCCAGACCCCTTCTAGGCAGAATCTGTCACGGCCGTGACAGACCATTTATTGAAGCAGCGTTCAAGGCAGAAGCCATCACAGTCGTGATGCGCATTCCATGGATCTTCAGCAACTGATTTTATCTGGTTTTTGTATTGGTTTATGATTCAAATTGCCCAATCTTATAAATAGGACCTAGGGGCTCAAGTCTGGAACGGAACTTTTGTGTGGGCTGATTACCTTAGAAATTGAGAAATTCTCTTCCTCTTCTCCTAGGAATTTTTCTGTTCATGTTATTTTAACCAAGCTTTGCTACAATCATGGCAAGGCTTGAGTAGTAGTCTAGTTTCTAGGAATTGGGGCTATGCCCAAAACTCGTTTATGGTTATGTATTGATTTTGATTTCTTGTTAATTCAGATTTGTTTTCGATTCGATCTCTATTGCTTTAATTACTCGCGAATTCGGTGGCCACTTGTTTGCGTGCCATAGATACACCAAGGACGAACCTAGCGGTGAACTTAGGTATCAGATCCATAGGAATCAAACTTAGGACTTAAATCACGAGAGTTAGAAGCGGTCCTTCGAGGATTCACGAATCGTCACAAAACTCAAGGGGTCCGATTTAAATTCAATTACCACGAGAGTATGGATTGATTTAATCGGGCACGACTTTTGTAACCCGAGAGGGAGCATTAGCTAATTTAGGACAGATTCGCCTTCAAAACAAATTTTGGTAATTAACAAGGAGAGGAATCGATTCAGTAACATAAACAGTTTTGCGGTGCCCCAATTCCTGGGAACCCATTTGAATTTGAAAACCCCCAATTTGAATTGCTTTCTGTTTTGTTTAATTGCGAAATTAAAATTTGATTGCTACTTGATTCTGATTTCAAAAATCAAAACCTTTTTTTATAGAGTCCAGTTTAATTGATTTCATAATTAATTGTGATTTGAGATCACGGTCCCCGGCAACGGCACCAAGTTATCTACCTTAGATGTTAGTTCTTTTATTGCCTCATTAACTACCCTACCTTGTTGCCTAAATTCTTTGTCCTGCTTAGTTTGAGTAGCAACAAAGTTTTCCATGAGAGACTCGAGTTTAGATTTTTGTACCTGAGGATACCCAGATGCGGGTTTCCTATTACCTTGTCCTTCTTGGAATTCGTGATTCAACGTGTTGTTGTAGTTTCCGTAGGAAAGGTAAGGACTATTCCTCCTCTGGTTGTACGGATTTGGGGGAGCATAATTTGGTAGCTTCGGGTTTGTGTCGTAGAAATTGTGACAAGAGTTCACTTGTTCCCCTGAAGCACCGGAATCAGAAGCGACACCATGTGGGCACTCCATTATGTCATGTCCCTGCATTCCACAAATCTCACAAACAACATTAGTAGCACCGATTGAACTCACATGAGCCTTTTCAAGCTTATCAAATCTTTTATTTAGTGAGTCGAATTTAGACATAATCAGATCGGTACTATTCATTTCGAACTTACCCCCCGAAAGCTTGTTCGGGTTATTACCTCTTTCTGAACCCCATTGGTGATAATTGGTGGCCACGTTCTCAATGATGTTGAACGCTTCAGTCAGGGGTCTGTTCATGAAGGCTCCACCAGCTGCGGAGTCGAGTGACACCTTTGATGAATAATCCAATCCGTTGTAGAAGGTATGCACTAACAACCACTTTTCCAGTCCATGATGTGGGCAAGACTTCAACAATCCCTTGTAGCGATCCAAAGCTTCGGATAGGCATTCTCCGTCTTTTTGGAAGAAGCCGGTGATCCGAGTCCTTAGGTAAGCAGTCTTGGATGGAGGGAAGAATTTCTCCAAGAACGCTTGCTCTAGTTGGTCCCAAGTTGTCAACGTGTTAGCGGGCACTTGCTTCAACCAAGCTTTCGCTTTTCCAGTCAGAGAGGAAGGGAATAACCTCAGTCGTATAGCATCGATCGGGGCACCTTGAACCCTTATCGCATCGGTGAATTCCAAGTATGTCTCCACATGATCCGTCGGGTCCTCTGAGGGTAATCCTCCAAACAGATGTTGCCTAATCATGCTAATTAAGTGAGGCGGTATAGTGTAGTTTTCCGCCTCAATTTCCGGCCTTGCAATCCCAGTTCGCAGACCCCTAGCATTTGGGGCTGCGTAGTCCTTCAGTGGCTTCGTATCTGGTAGATTCGCCATGAGTGGAATGAGAACCAACTTCTCTCTCTCTTTGTAGTCTCCTACGTCTATGAAAGGTCCTTTCGATCTCGGGGTCGGCTTCAATAAGGTTTCCAAGACTTACGGATCTTTGCATAAAAGAGGAAAATACCTAGGGTAGAGAGATAGATACTCTAAAAAAAAGAAAAAGAAATAAGTAATAAATAATAAAATAAAAAAAATGTCTAGAAAAATCAATTTAAAAATTAAATTGAAATTCAAGAAAACACAATCCCCGGCAACGGCGCCAAAAACTTGATGTGATAAATTCCGGCAAGTGTATCGGATTCGTTGTCAAGTTATAAAAAGATCGATCCCACAGGGACCGTGATCTCAAATCACAACTAATTATCAAATCAATTAAACTGGACTCTATAAAAAAAAGGTTTTGGTTTTTGATATCAGAATCAAGTAGCAATCAAATTTTGATTTCACAATTAAACAAAACAGAAAGCAATTCAAATTGGGGGTTTTTAAATTCAAATGGGTTCCCAGGAATTGGGATACCACAAAACTGTTTATGTTACTGAATCGACTTCTCTCCTTGTTAATTACCAAAATTTGTTTTGAAGACGAATCTGTCCTAAATTAGCTAATGCTCCCTCTCGGGTTACAAAAGTCGTGCCCGATTAAATCAATCCCTACTCTTGTGGTAATTGAATTTAAATCGGACCCCTTGAGTTTTGTGATGATTCGTGAATCATCGAAGGACCGCTTCTAACTCTCGTGATTTAAGTCCTAAGTTTGATTCCTATGGATCCGATACCTAAGTTCACCGCTATGGATCCTATAGCCCCAATTCCTAGAAACTAGACTACTCTACTCAAGCCTTGCCATGATTGTAGCAAGCTTGGTTAAAATAACGTGAACAGAAAAACCCCTAGAGAAGAGGAGGAGAAGAAGAAGAGAATTTCTCAATTATCCTAAGGTAAACTGCCCACACAAAGTTCAGTGCCCATACTTGAGCCCCTAGGTCCTATTTATAAGATTGGGCAGTTTGAATCCTAAACCAATACAAAAATCAGATAAAATCAGTTGCTGAAGATCCATGGAATGCGCATCACGGTCGTGATGGCCATCACGGCCTGGCCGTGACAGATTCTGTCTAGAAGGGGTCTGGCTCAGTTGTCCTGTCACGACCGTGATGGGCATCACGGCCTGGTCGTGATCAGCTCTGTTTGCCCCCTTTTTCTTGTTTTCCAAGCTCCCATCTTCGTGCCAGCTCCAACGCGACTGATCCCGAGCAATTTAGTCCTCGATTCCTGCACACAAGCATCACAAAACCACCTTACTCATTCCAAGGCAAAATTTACTAATAATCAAATAAAATAAGCCTAAGCTATATGAAAATGCATGCCAAATGTCATGAAAATATGAGGTGAAATCACACTCATCACTTATCAACTAAGATTAGTCTGCTAGTGATCTAAATGAAAGTAGTTGTTATCTTTTGAGTAGTCGGTGTATTTGGATCTGGTTTGGTTTCTCTTTATTTGCTTTCTCGATCTCTCCCTTTCTGCTATATTTTCTTTCTCTGGTGGTAATTGGTAAATCTGTGGCAAGAGTTGCTACTCCGCAGTTCTATGCTGAAGCATTAAAACCGTAAAAGTAAACTTCCATGCATAAGTTGTATTGAGTATAAGAAGTTCCATTTTGTACATAGTTTTTTCTTTGATTAGATTCTGACTGATGTTTATTACAGACATGTGAAGTCATTGAACTTCATGAGATGCGGTTCCTTAATAAAAGCCATTTACAACTTCGCAAAAGTACACCAAAATTATGGTTGTTACAGTATTTACATACTGTAACCTTTTCTAAGGTATGATTTTCTGTTAGACTATGTTTTTCATTATTTTACCTTAAATCTTCCATTTATGCTATTTGCTAGTATCACCTTTTTTTGTCTTATTTGCTGAGGTGTCTTAAGCTGTTACGATATTCCTTTTTGTGAGTGACAAAAGGTTGTAACTAACTGCATTTACATATTCCTTTCTCTCTGAACTCTCTGTACCGGACTCCGATCTTCCATTGGAGTCCCTACTTGAGCTAAGGATTCTCTTGGAAACCTTCCCTGAAAATCCAAACTGTCACAATTGGTATCAAAGCTCCATCCTGGTGTTTTGAAGATGTCTAACGCAACTCGCAGCCAAATCACCATGGCTGAGCTCGAGCAAGCCATGGCCAAGAAGCTCGAAGATGCACAAACAGAGAACAACAATCGGTTCGACCAGATGAGTGCAAATATGGATGAAATTTGTAACCTACTGCAAGATCTGACACTACAGTGTCAGAATGATACTTTCTCGACGAACAACTCCGGCGGCCCCCATGTTCAGAATTGTGAAGAGAACATGGATCATAGTGGGCATCCAAGGCGAAACAACCAAAATTCCTACTCGACCTGAATTTCCAAGATCTATTTCCCTAAGTTCGATGGGAAGAATGTTAAGGAATGGTTGTATAAGTGCGAGCAGTTCTTCTCGCTCGACAGCACTCCAACCGAGTCCAAGGTTCGCCTAGCCTCGATCCACTTGGATGGTATCGCACTTCAATGGCATCTGAACTATATGCGTTCTAAATTTGAGATTTACCCAACCTGGCCTCAATACATAGCAGCTGTGACAATGCGATTTGGGGAAGCTTATGAAGACCCTCTCTCGGCATTGATTCAGGTGAAGCAGAGTGGTAAGGTTCAAGAATATGTAGACGAGTTTGAACTAGCACTGACACATGTATCTTTACCATCTGAACACTCGTTGAGCATATTTTTAGCTGGGTTAGAACACCACACACAAATGCATGTACGTATGTTCAATCCCACTTCAATTGCTCATGCTTCTAGTGCTAGTCTTGCTAAGTTACATGAAGCATCAACACCTTCACAGAATAAGTTCAGTAATCGAATGAATTACTCTGGGTATCTTGTTGAACAGAGATTTAGGATTATGGTTTTGTGTAGTAGGGTTACTAGTAAAAGGTGGTTTAGGGGTCAAATTCATTATAAAGGATTTAGTTGGCAATTGCAACAAATAACTTTCACTGCTGATTACCATTGGTATGCTGTGATTTGATTTTGTGTATTCAATGGCTAAAATCCCTTGGACCAATTCTGTGGGACTTTCCAAAATTACAAATGGAAGTTTCCATTAAAGGGAAGAAACTGGTATTGAGGGGGGCCAAGCCCTCGGGTATCAAGCTTATCAATAACAAGACCTTTGCTGACAGTACAGCAGGGTGCTCAGATGTGTCTACTATACATGGATCCATCTAACAACCACTTGGAGATGCCTACATTAAATGACAAGTTACACAAGGTACCAGGTGTTATTGAGTTGATAATTGAAAAATATGCTGATATTTTTTAAGCTCCAAATGAATTGCCTCCCCCTAGACCCGGTTTTGACCATAAAATCCCTTTGAAGGATGGCACTAATCCATTTAACCTCAGACCCTATAGGTACTCAGTCATTCAAAAGGATATTGTGGATCAACTTGTGGAAGATATGTTCAAGCAAGGCATCATTCAGCATAGTAATAGTCATTTTGCCTCCCCAGCTGTGTTAGTCAGAAAGAAAGATGGTTCATGGAGGTTATGTGTTGACTACAGAAGACTTTACCAGCACACCATTAAGGACAGGTTCCCTATTCCTCTAATTGAAGACTTGATGGACGAATTGGGGGGTTCTACAATTTTCTCTAAGCTTGCCTTAAAATCAGGTTATCATCAACTCAGAATGGAGGTTGGTGAAGAACACAAAACAGCGTTCAAGACGCATGTTGGCCATTTTGAGTATTTGGTGATGCCGTTTGGGCTTACCAATGCACCTGCTTCATTCCAGTCCCTCATGAATTACCTATTCCACCCTTTCTTGAGGAGGTTTGTCATTATATTTTTTTATGACATCCTTATTTATAGTCCTACTATTAATGCTCGTGCTAATCACTTGGAACTAGTATTTCAAATCATTCGGGAGCAGAAGTTATTTCTTAAGAGGGACAAGTGCTGTTTTGCCACTGGGTGGAATACCTGGGTCATTTCATCACTAAGGAGGGGGTGTCTACTGACCCTTCTAAGTTGCAGGCTGCTGCAAATTGGCCACAACCTCACAATATCAAACAGTTGAGAGCCTTCTTGGGGTTAGCAGGCTACTACAGGTGATTTGTACAGAATTTTGGCAAAATTGCCAAGCCATTGACTGATATGTTGAAGAAGGATGGCTTTATTTGGTCTGCTGCTGCTATTTCTGCATTTCAGGTCCTTAAACAGGCATTGATTGCAGTTCCTGTACTGGCTCTTCCCAACTTTTCTAAACCATTTGTGGTTGAGACTGATGCCTCAGGAAAAGGTATAGGTGCTGTCCTCATGCAAGATAAGCACCCGATTGCTTATATAAGTAAATCTCTTGGCCCTAAACAACAAGCAATGTCTATTTATGAAAGAGAGTTACTTGCTATTGTATATGCTGTCCAGAAGTGGGGTTCCTATCTATCTCATGGCCCTTTTGTAATCAAAACTGACCAGAAAAGTGTCAAGTTCATGCTAGAGCAAAGGCTCAATACCCCATTTCAGAAGGTTTGGATGTCTAAACTTATGGGGTTTGATTTTGAGATCCAATACAAAGGAGTGAAAAATAAAGCAGTTGATGCTCTATCAAGGAAAACCGGGGCTGAATTGTTGCCTTTGTTATTGAATAATGCTCAAGAGGATTTACTTGGCCAGATTAAAACCTCATGGATCAATGACACTATGCTGCAGAAGGTGATTCAGGAATTGGAACAGGAAGCTCACTCTCATCCCCATTTTACTTGGCAAAGGGGTGAGTTGAGAACAATCCGATGGACAAACTGAAATTGTTAATAAATGTCTTGAGACTTATCTTCGGTGCATGTGCTGTGAAAAACCCTCCTCTTGGTCTCAATACCTTTCCTTGTCCGAATGGTGGTACAACACTAACTTCCACTCATCCATTCAAACAACTCCTTATGAGGTTCTCTATGGCCAATCCCCTCCAACCCATCTACCCTATCATCCTGGGGAGTCCTCTAACCTTACTGTGGACAGGACACTAATTGCAAGGGAAGCTGTCATTAAACTTCTGCAGTTTCATCTCCTTAGGGCCCAGAACCGCATGGCTCAACAAGCAGGTAGGCATCGGAGTGACAGAAACTTTGCTATTGGTGACTTTGTTTATTTGAAACTGCAACCTTATAAACAATTTTCCATGAGAAACCATTCCTCTCACAAGCTCCTTCCTAAGTTCTATGGGCCTTTTAGGGCTCGTTTGGTGGTCAGGATAGGATAGGGGCGGATAGAATAAGAGAGCAGGATAGGAGTAGGATATGATATGATCAGGATAAGCTGTTATCCTATCCGACTACTTTATTATACTATAAATCACTTTATCCTATCCTGTTGAGTTCTAACCCAGCTCCCCCCTCGGGATATAATTTTAACTAGATGGACAGGATATGATAGGTGACAGGATTGGTTTATCCTATCCTGCTGGCTCACCAAATAGGATATGATAGCTTATCCTATCCTGTCTCTCTTATCCTGACCACCAAACGAGCCCTTAAAGTGTTGGACAAGATTGGCACCACTGCTTATCAGTTGGATCTACTCTCTGCTGAAATACACAATGTTTTCCATGTGTCCCAATTAAAACCCTGCCGGAACCCCATTGACAGCGCTGCTGTTCCTTTACCTCCATTCCATGACACTTTGGTGTCCACCAGATAACCAACTGGATAACATTGTAATTTTAGTACGAATTTTAAAATTTTCGTTTTTGTTCTGAATGTTTTCACATTTTATTAGATTTTAATTTTTTGTAATTTTTATTTTTTAAGATTATATAAAAAGACAAAATTGTTCTTGTGATACAATTACATATAATATTTTAAAATTTTAAAATATTGTTTAGCTTAACTTAATTTTGTTATAATTTTAAATATTAATTTTAGTTTTTACTTTATATATAGTTAAATTATTAGAATATTTATTTATTTATTTTTCAGTTTTTTAAAATAATGTGAAGTAACAAAATTAGCCTTGTGACAAAATAAAAATAATTTTTAAATTAATTATTAATATTTTTATTATTTTATGTTTTATTATACATTTTTTGGTAACCATATTATATTTTATTATACTTTAATTATTTTATATATAAAATATTTTTATACTTTATTATACTATAAATCACTTTATCATATCCTGTTGAGTTCTAACCCAGCTCCCCCCTCGGGATATAATTTTAACTAGATGGACAGGATATGATAGGTGACAGGATTGGTTTATCCTATCCTGTTGGCTCACCAAACAATAGTTAGATGGACAGGATATGATAGGTGACAGGATTGATTTATCCTATCCTGCTGGCTCACCAAATAGGATATGATAGCTTATCCTATCCTGTCTCTCTTATCCTGACCACCAAACGAGCCCTTAAAGTGTTGGACAAGATTGGCACCACTGCTTATCAGTTGGATCTACTCTCTGCTGAAATACACAATGTTTTCCATGTGTCCCAATTAAAACCCTGCCGGAACCCCATTGACAGCGCCGCTGTTCCTTTACCTCCATTCCATGACAGGATTGCCACTAAGGAAAATGGTGAAAAGGGGTAGGATGGCTGCTACCAAAGTCCCAGTGAAATGGAAGAACCTACCTAATGATCAAGCTAGGTGGGAGTTCTATTATGACCTTCTCAAACAATTCCCTAATTTTCACCCTTGAGGTCAAGTGTGCTCTCTAAGGGATGGGTATTGTTACAGTATTTACATACTGTAACCTTTTCTAAGCTATGATTTTCTATTAGACTATGTTTTTCATTATTTTACCTTATATCTTCCATTTATGTTATTTGCTAGTATCACCTTTTTTTGTTTTATTTGTTGAGGTGTCTTAAGCTGTTAGGATATTCCTTTTTGCGAGTGACAAAAGGTTGTAACTAACTGCATTTACATATAGCCGAGTGGCCAATGGAATAGAGCATATCATCATTATCAAAATTACACTCTCTCTTACTCTCTGAACTCTCTGTACCGGACTCCATTCTTCCATTGGAGACCCTGCTTGAGCTCAGGATTCTCTCTGAAACCTTCCCTGAAAATCCAAACTGACACAATGGTACACGTTCTCTTTACTGAGTACTGGTCTGCCATTGTTTGACCCGGAAGAAAATGGTTACTTTTTACTGTTATCTTTGTTAGTTATTGCATTTTGTTTTCTGCCTCCTTACTCTTTGTCTATTAATTGCCAAACCTACCAATGTTCTCCATCCCAATTTCCCTTATCCCTTTCCCGGGCATATTAGGGGGTTATCTAGGGGCCTCATTAGGGTCCCCCCTCCACTAGGCCCACAAGGTGGGTCGAGGTGTTAACCCTTTAAAAATAACTCTGCACAATATATGATATATGATGTTGGATAAGGCTTCTACAAATGAATTTATGTCTCTGATGTAAACAAGGTACTAAGCATAGTTAGCACAGTTGCAATTTGTTTTCATTCATTTTGTTTTTGGGATTACTAACAGGTACATAGGAAAGGAATCTGGAAGCACAAAGCATAGGGTTGAAGAATTGAAAAATACCTAGCTACATATCTTTCTGGAGGAAGGGCTTCCTCATTAGTTAAGTGTAGATGTATCGTGATGAGAAGACATTACATCAGCATCAAGTGGATGTCTCCATCGTGGGCACAAAAAATTGAGTAGTTTAGTTCTAAGTACTTATATGGGATAAGTTTTTTTAAAAAAGTGAGTTTATATGTAAGGTGGTCTATTTTTAAATTATTAATGGGTTAAGATTTTAGAATATTTTTGCTTTAATTAAGAGTGGATGTATATTTACCAAGTTTACTTTTGATGAGCTTTTTCAATACTCTCACTGTACACAAGTTTGTTTGGTTTAAATAATGTACTGTACATGCAGGGGTACATGTTTACAAATTATTTACCAATGTGGGATTCAATTATAATTATTTACAAGTTTAGAGACTCAAATGCAAATTTATAAAGTAAAGAAACCTATTTAAATTTTTTAAAATAATTTAAGGACTTGCAGAATTATTAAAAAAAATAAGTTGGCTGCCAAAATTATTTGATTTGGTTAAAACTTTTTTTTAATTAGTCAAACTTGAACCAAATTAACTTGAACAATAATGAAATTTAGGTGGATGAATTGTTTTTTTTTTTTTAATAATTAAAATATGCATAAAAAACTTATAAAATAGAATAAATGCTAAAAAGTGCTCCCGGTCGGAGGATATCCAGGTTCAACAAAAAAAAAATCTAACTTCAAAACATAACCATAATTTTTAAAAAAAAACTTATAATATATAAAAAGGGGTTATCGAGTTAATCGGGTTTCGAGCCCAAAATTATAGAAAGTGAAAAGTTAATCAATTATATGAACTAAAACAAATCAAAATAATTTTGATTTTTTGGATTAGTCAAATAGAATTGAACCAATTTTTTTTTTTTTTGATAAGCAAAGAATTGTTATATAAATGAGTACAAGGCGTACCCTATCCATTTACAATAAGAAGAAAAGAACAAATGTAATTAGAATACTTGATGATGCAACATCAGTATGTGTATTACACAAGACTAACAATAACAAACAAAATTACTAACACAGCCTGCCCTGAATCCAAACAGCCACTACACCAGCAAAATAAGCTTTCCTGTTAACCACAGTATGAAGGCGCCAACTTTCCTGAACATCTCACTTCTCTCTGGATGCATCACAGCTGCACAATAACATTAAATCGCTAACCTTACAGCTAAACAAAACCTGATCACCTATTCTTTATCTTGCGATACTGCAAACACTGAGTGTTGTAGGTCATTTGATTTTGAATCCACCTGTAAGACAGTCTCAACTCCCAACCAGATGTAAATCTTCATCCACACCTTTTCTTTTTCTTGCAAAACTCCAAGCAGGACAGTGGATTAAAATGCCAATCCGAGAAGGAGAAGCATGAATCAGACATCAAATTTGAACACCAAGACCAACTCTTAAATCTGGATGCCTCAGACACCTTGTCAAAATCAAACCGACAATCTTTGAAAATAATATCATTTCTGTGAGACCACAAAGACCATATAACAATGAACCATATTGAATCCCAACCAAAATTGCCTCTTCCTTTAACATGTAGACCTGAATGTTGTGCATAATGCAACTTTGGTTCCACGGGAAGGACAACCACAACACCCAGCCATTTGTATATGTACATCCAGACCATATAAGAGAAATGGCAAGAGAATAAGATATGTTCTGTAGACTCTGGAACTTCCTTACAAAAACAGCATAGCAAGCTTTGTTGGTCCAGATGAATGCCTCTCCTCAAAAGATTAGTGGCAGTCGGGATCCTATCCAAAGAGACCTTCCAGCAGAAGGCAATTACCTTAGATGGGACCTTGTTCTTCCAAAGACACTCATAGAAAATCGCATCTGCAGGTGGGCTAACATCTACAAGAATCCTATAAGCGGATTTAACTGAGTAGGATCCAGCAGGTTCACCAGTCCATATCCACTTATCCATCTGATTTTGACGCAAACGCCTAGACCTAAGAACCTGCAGCAGACTCTCCAAACTCACTTCTTCCCATAAAACCCAACCTCCAAAACCACTCACCCCCCTCCCAGAAGCCCATTTCAGCTATTGTAGTGCCCTTGGAGGAAAAGATGTTGTAAAGTCTTGTGAAAGTTGTTTTAAGGTTCTCCTCGCCATCCCATTTATCCTCCCAGAACAAAGTATTGGTGCCTTCACCAACCTGTTTAGATAGCCCTGAAGAAAACTACCCTTCCCTAGAAGACCCCCTGACATCCAAACTATTTAAGTCCCTCCACCATTGTGAGTCCCGACCCAACACCTCTCTCTGTCTTGCCCCCGACCAATACCTAGCCCTTAAGATGTTAAACCACAACCCCACACCTTCACTCTCAATTCTCCATTTCCATTTTCCAAGAAGGGAAAGATTGAAAATAGACAAGTTTTTAACCCCTAAACCCCCATCCTCCTTCGCTTTGCACACCACATCCCACCCAACCCATGATATTTTCCTTGACTCCTCCACCCCACCCCAAAGGAAGCATCTCTGTATGCTAGTAAGAGCATTAATAACCTTTTCAGGTGCTTTATAGAAGGATAGGTTGTAAACCGGCAAGCAAGTGAGGACCGAATTTAACAAGGTTATCCTCCCTCCCAAAGATAACTGTTTGTGCTTCCACCCCGATAGTCTAGACCTTAACGAGCGAATTACAGAAGACCAAGTGCTCGCCTTTCTAGGATTGGCTCCAACCAGAATTCCGAGAAATTTGAAAGTAGACGATCCCATCCTACAGTTCAGCCTTGCTGCCACGGACTCCATAATCCTAGCAGTATCCTTCAACCCCATCACATGACTCTTATGGAAATTGATTTTCAACCCTGAAGCCATTTCAAAACACCTGAGTATACCTTTCCACACCACTGCATTGTTCTCTGAAAGTCTTCCCACAAAAATTGTATCGTCCGCGTATTGAACATGTGATATCAACACCTCCTCGGAGTTACCCCTGATGGAGTACGGTTCATAGATTCCAAACTCAGTTGCTTTCCTTATCAGCCCGGCTAATCCCTCCGCAATGATCAGAAGTAGAAATGGGGCCATTGGATCCCTTTGGCGAAGACCCTTAGAAACACCGAACTCCTTGGTCGGACTCCCGTTGACAAGCACCGAGACCGAAGCGGATGATAGGCAAGATTTAATCCACCCACTCCATTTCTCACTAAACCCCATCCTTCTTAGCATATAAAAGAGAAAATCCCATCTTACAGAGTCGTAAGCTTTTTTGAAATCCACTTTCATCAGCATACATGGATCGCCCCTTTTCTTAGCATAGTCCAACATTTCATTAATCGCCACTACCCCATCTAGTATATTTCCTCCCTATATGAATGCCGACTGACTTTCCGAGATGATAGACCTCATGACTCTAGCTAGTCTTGCAGCCAACATCTTGGCCAAGATCTTGTAGCAAACACCCACCAATGAAATCAGTCTATACTCATCCGAGCTTGCCGGTCTATGTCTTTTAGGAATAAGAGCGATAAACGAGGCATTGCACCCTCTTGGAAGGAAACCATTTAAGTGAAACTCTATGAACATTTTGATGAAATCATCTTTCAAAAAGTTCCAGAATTTTTTAATGAATGCGAAGTTTATGCCGTCCGGACCCGGGCTCTTATTGCTCTCACAGCTCCACACAGCCTCCTCCAACTCTAGTAAGGAGAACTCATCTGTAAGCATAGCCTGATCACTACTGGAAAGGCACTTGAAATCCACCCCGTCAAGAGTGGGTCTTGACCAATCTTCTTTAGTGAACCTGGTTTTGAAAAAACTATGTAAGTGCTCCTTTACTCTGACTGCCTCATCAATCCATACACCCCCGGAGTGAATACCGTGAATAGTGTTAACACGCTTCCTCTTGTTGATACAGTTGTGAAAGAATTTGGAGTTTGAATCCCCTTCTTTTATCCATTTGGTTTTTGCTCTTTGGGCCAAAAAAGCTTCTTTCATTTTGGACCACTTCCAGAAAGAATCTTGGAATTCTCTTCTTCTTGAAATATCATCCTCGGACAAAACCTCCCCCTCGCCCTTTGTATCCACCATTTTAATACCTTCTATCGCTTTAGCTATATTTTCATCCAAGTTCCCAAAACTGTTCTTGTTCCACACCCTGATTTCCTTTTTCAACACTTTGAATTTTTCCTTCACTACAAAAGCCCCCCAACCCTGGACCTCTGTAGATTTCCACTTATCTTCGACCAACCTGCAAAAGTCTTTTTGCATAAGCCATGAATTCATCATTCTGAAAGGTTTCGAACCCCAATCTTGGTTTGATGGCTTGAGAACCATCGCACAGTGATTTGACACAGACCTATCCAAACCCCACTGACCCAAATTCTGCCAATAACCAAGCCAATCCTCCGATAGGAGGAAACGATCCAACCTACTCATAGAGCTACCATTTGACCTGTACCAAGTGTACTTCCTTCCAATAAGTGGAAGGTCAACCAGACCCATCTCACTGATGAAATTTTCAAACTCCATCATATCTCCTTGATTCAGCTATGAAGATCTCCCTCTCCTCTCGCCACTGATTCCAACAGAATTAAAATCCCCTGATAGACACCAGCAATCACAGTCAGAACCAGACTTCAAAGCAAGCAGCTCCGCCCAAAGCACACGTTTCCCTGCAAGCTCACAGGGGCTATATATGTCGACTAATACGCAATTTTTATCTGCAACTCCCCATTTTCCTTTCACCCCCAAAAATCCAATACTAGAAAAGTAGCTATCTAGTGAGAAAATACCTTTGTTCCACATGCATAGCATTCCACCTGAATTTCCATCCGAGTCCCTTGCCACCCACCCTGTATCATCGCTGCCCCATAATGAATCGCATAATTTCTGATTGATATCCCCCATCTTTGTTTCCTGGATACACAAAAAGTCCAGCTTCTCCTCCTTCACCAAAGTCCTCACCGCCCTCTTCTTGATTCGCCCCCTTAACCCCTGATATTAAGAGTTCCTATCCGCATGGAGAACTATCTTTTCCCCTCTTCCTGTTAACTACCACGCCCCCCTTGTTGCTGATTGACTTGTCTCTTTTCTCCAATTCCATCAGTTTTCCCACCACCATGGAGTCCCCCAATTTGGAATTCATACCAAGCTTTTTACCCATTTCCAAAAACTCAGAAGCCTCTTCCACCAAGTCTACCCTTGCAATGACCTTATTTTTGCTGCCATTTTGGCTACTCGTGATAGAATCACGCACCTTATTTGATTTGGCACACAACTGGGAAAAGTTCCGTCCGGAATCGATAGAACAGATGGCTTGACACCCTGCCACGATACCGTCATTCAAACCTTCTTCTCCCAGCACCTCATCTAATTGCATCTCCTTTTTTCAAGGCCTAGGGGTTCCATTGGAGCAAAGCATGTTGCACCATTTCACCATCATTGCCTTATTCCCCTTTCCCTTTTTTTCCTTTTTCGGATAGGTTCCCTAATTAGGGTTACTGGAGCCCACCTTTTTACCCTCCTTTTTATTCAATTTAGCAAAAGAACTTGACCCTGAGTTCTCCCTACCACCGCCATCGATTATTTCCTTAGAAGGCAGATCAGATGTAAAAGTTTTTGGGCCCTTACCACCATTTTGCAACCCTACCTGCGAACTTGCCGCTTGACCGCTGACCCCGTTTGACCTGTTTGCTAAAATTTCCGCTTGTCTTGGAGATTCAATGATCATTTGAGACCCAACGCCACCCAGCCCAACTTGATTTAAAACACCCTCATCCTCTAACAGCTCATTAAGGCCCAAAACTCTTTTGTCCCTCTTGATAGTTTGCCGTGCCAATAGCTGGAGAAACGAATTGGGCTTGTCATTGGAAGGCCCGTTAAGCTCCATCAGATCATCTAGTTGGGCCAAGAGGGAGTCCTGAGTGGGCCCATTGCTTGTCACCCTAATATCGTCCCTCACTGTTCCTTTCCCCCCACTGCCACCTGACCTTTCAGCGCCGTCTTTCACCGAGTCTGTTGCAAGTAAATCTTTGGAGGGATTTTCGTAACTGACACCTCTGTTGTACGAACTTTCGAGAACCACACATTATTTCCAAAAAAAGAATGTGGATATATACTGAGGCATATTGGGTGACACAGGTACGTTAGTGTGAGGTGAGAGGAATAAATTTTATCCATTAAATCATTCGTAGATGATGAAGATTAAAATATAAAGTCATGTAATATATTTAATGATCACTTTAAAAGTCATATGTATTTATTTTTTTATTTTAACTATTTAAATAAAATTTAATAATCAAAATTCATTATTATATATATCAGGTGCAACTTTGGGTGGTGACATGGAGTTTTCATTTTAAGTTGATAATTCTTTTTCTTATCTTTTTGTCATGTCCAAGTTGAATTTTTGGGTTCAAATGGTTAATCTGTTCCCACATCCTAAATTACGAAAGTATTATGAATTGGGGCCCTAATAATTCGCCCTATGTATGCTTCTGTATGAATGTTGTGGGACTTACCACCCTCAGGCCTCTGGCAGCAGCTGCTGCACTACCAATTTACACGTCTTTTACGCCCACAAACCCCACCCCGTTACAGTATTGGACAATCTACTACCATACATACATGCATACCTGGTAAGCACGAGAGTTATGATATTTTAACATCAAAATTTAATATCATGGGGAATCCTAGTTTTGAATAGATTGTGAATCAATGAAATAAAGACAAATAATAAAGTGATAAACAATATACTCAAAACTAGAATGTCTCCCATAATATCAAATTTTGGTGTCAAAATATCATAACTCTACACACAAACTTCAAGCTTGATGATCGTATTCTCTTTATTTCTCTACTCCTACTTCAGCTGCATATATTTGTTGTAACCGACTCTCATATGATATTTAACTCATTGGATGATTCTCTGAAATCACTGGATCGGAACCATGCAATGACTTGCGCAGTTCTTTTTTTGTTAAAAAATCTTAACAGATTGTGTTTGAATGTTCATCTATTTTAGTATTTATTTTATACCATGAAATGGAAGTGCTAATGTGTGAACAATCTTAAAGGTTTTATATCCCAAGAATATATTAATTTTGATCACTATTATCATTTATCAATAAAGTTTTTTTTGACCCTCAATCAATCATATATAGTCTTATATACGTGACTTTTATGATAATTATTATAAAATTTAATATCAATACAAGATTAGTTATCAGTGTAAAGAAGCAATATAATTAAACCCACCCTAGAAAATCTTAATTTGGACAAATGACTTCTCATTGATTCGAATCTAATTCAAGATTAAACCATTTTAATGAAATATGATATCATTTAAGGTTTTCATGTCATCAAGCACTAACTTTTATATTCAATTATCAAACGCATTTATTTTAACTTTATACTGAGCTGCTTCACAAAGTAGCTACTAATACGGTAATTTGGTTACCCCTCTAACCATTATCCCTAACTCACATTTAATAGGAAAATTTAAAAAGCCAAATATGAGAGGAAAACAAAAATCGAAAGAAGGGAATTTGTCTGACATGGGTGCGTGTGGCAAAATCTGCAGTGTGATCATTAATGGATCTGCAAAGGCCAAATAGTAATTGTAGATTATATGAAGATGCTGGGAAAGGAATATTTAAGGATGGAGAAGCTGAATGAGACAACATGCTGATTGCTTCCCACCTCAAGAGGATGCGAATTCCCTGACGTTGTGGCGCGCAACGTCAGGTGACTTTGGTTGGTTATTAGCCGTCGGATCAATCCGACGGCTCAGAAATTGACACGTGGCTTAATTTTTTTTTTTATTATTAAAAAGATGAAAAACGCTTAAACACACCCGTAACCCCCCTCTTCCCAACAGAGGCCGTAACGGGAAGGGCATCACGCTGTCACAGCACCGCCGGGCGTCGTCGGCCCGTTCCATCGCCGCCGCTGCACCGCCGTCGTGCTCCATCGATGTAACCCCCCTCTTCCCAACCAGAGGTCGTAACAGAGCCATCGAAGAGGACCCATTTTTGAAGAGAACCAGTTCTGCCACAACCCACACAGCTCCACCGTCGGTGCCGCTCCACCGTCGGTGTAGCTCCACTGCAGGGGCTGCTCCAGTGACGGCGCCGCTCCACTATCCCTAACCTAGAAAACGATAAACGGATCTGGATCCGCTCTCCACCCATCGAACGCCGCCCTTCTTCCTCTAGATCCGCCCTCCATCTGCAGGGGCTGCTCCAGTGATGGGTTTTTTGTGATTCAATTTCATGTTATTGCTTATGCCTTTCATTCAGTGTTTCAATTTGGTCCATGGTTCATTTTTCGATTTGCTTCATTCTGTGAACATGAACACCGAAAACAACTCTTTGGCATTGGTTGGCTCTGTAAACATTTTCATGATCCATTTATTTTTCTAATCATTTACATTGCACTTTTGGTTTGAACTTTGGTTTCTGCTCAAAACCAGGCCAGAAAGCTTAGGGATTTGGTTGCAAGCTTATGCAGGGATTTGGTTTGTCTAAAGCTCACTGCCAATGAAGATGTTATGATCTATGGTCAAAGTTTGAAGCCTAAGGAAATCTGTGACATTTTGCAGCTTGAGATGCGAATGTATTTTGTGTACTGTAATGTATTTGGTTGCAAGCTTATGCAGGGATTTGGTTTGTCCAAAGCTCACTGTCAATGAAGATGTTATGATCTATGGTCAAAGTTTGAAGCCTAAGGAAATCTGTGTTATGATCTATGGTCAAAGTTTGAAGCCTAAGGAAATCTGTGACATTTTGCAGCTTGAGATGTGAATGTATTTTGTGTACTGTAATGTATTTGGTTGCAAGCTTATGCAGGGATTTGGTTTGTCCAAAGCTCACTGCCAATGAAGATGTTATGATCTATGGTCAAAGTTTGAAGCCTAAGGAAATCTGTGACATTCCGCAGCTAGAGATGTGAATGTATTTTGTGTACTGTGTAATGTATTTTGTACAATAAGATGTAAAAGTTTCAAGACATTGTAATGTATTGGCATCATCCTATTAATGAAATTTGACTTATTGATATTGTACATTGTGACTTATCTATTACTTCTTGCAAGCTGCCCATGTTGACTATAACAAAGATATTTAACTGCAAAATAAGTATGTGATGATATCAATACTGTAATATGTGATGATATAATGAGTAACAACTTCAATTGTATCAATACACCAAAAATGCTGTAATATGTGATGATATCAATATCAAAAAATGGACTAAGATATCACCATCAAAAAATACATCAAGATATCAACACCAAAAAATAAAGTTCCAAAAAATGATATCTAATGTGATCAATGCTTCAATTCTTTCAATGTAGATCAGGGATTGAAGACATGATATCTAATGGTGTGGTGTTCGTTTCATCAAGAGGTGCCTACACATAAAAACACAAACTAATCAACATCTCACTATCAAAAAAGTAAGGATAACACTTTTTTCAAATAGATAGATGACATTACCATCAAAAATGCCGTGAAACTAAATTGATCATCTTGTCTTTGAGTAGACTCATAACTTGGAGGTGCCGAACAAGATACTTCACAAGGCTGATGATTTCTTAATTCTTTATCCTAAAATAACTATGTAAAGTTAAAACAAATGATAGTACAAGTAGTTAGTACAAGTGATACTCATTGAGGAATATACCTGAGATGGTTGACCATGTGGTTATCCTCTTGGTGGAGGTCCTTTTCTCCTCTCTTTGTTTTGACACTCAACCCAACCCTTCTCCGCTTATGTCTCTGTATGCCAGGTCTATGCTTGAATCCCTTCGGTTGCATAACATCATTAATCACAGATGGGGGGTTATCATTGTTAGGACTATCATTGTTTCCGGCTTGTAAGCGAAGTTCCATTATTTGCTTACACATGACATCTACACTGTTATCTACATGCTTGTGGTATTCTTCATAGGTCGACACCTCGGCTGCCAGTCTAATGAACTTAGAGACAAGCTGTCTAAATCTCCGTGTGCTAGCTAATTTTGGATCTCCTTCAACATCCTTTCCATTCACATCTTGCACAACGCCGCAACGGGCTTCTCTAGTCCACCTTCTTAAAATATACTTCTCGGGAATGACCTTAACATCATGTGCTTCAAACACTTTCAGTGCATGTGAACAAAGTATGCCAAATGTCTCAAACTTTCTACAACTACAAGATATTGAGGTTGTAGCACGATCAAATGATACTCTCCAGGATCCTTCATGGTTGACCATATTGATGACATACTGGCATAAAGAGTGAGACTCATTTCTCTCTGATATGCATGAAGCTAAGAACAACTTAAACTCATTCTGGAACAAATCAAATACAGTGTGTGTGTACACTTTTCCCATTTGTATTAGTATTGGTGACAACTCATATCTTAACATTGCAAGCTTATGTAAGGATGCATACTCACAAGTCAACTCGTTGCCTCTCTTCTCCTCAACAACCCGTTCAAAGTGTTTGAAGAATTGGATAATATCCACATTCGGTCTCATACAAGACTTAAAGTTAGAATTCAGGCTTTCACTAAGTTGTGTGCTTCGCATCCCAAGTGTGAATGCTTCTTTCATGTAACACGAAGCCCATTTTTCTTTTATAGCATAAACTGATTTAATCCAGTTATTTTCATGAACATTATACTCGTTGATCATCTTGGTCCAAGCCGTCTCAAAATCAGTCACGGTGTCAAAGTCATACATGCATTTCTTGAAATCTCTTAAAAAATAACTTCCGCCCTTCATCAAGTTTCCAAGATGTTTAATTCCATTCTACGACAAGTGCCAGGTGCATAAACCATGGCGAGTCTCAGGCATCACTTCATCAAGTGCCTTGGCCATTGCCTGATCTTGGTCAGTAAAGATAATACGAGGTTTTTTGTTGTTGTGTGCTTGTAAGAATGTCTCGAACAACCATTTAAATGATTCAACTGTTTCATCATACAATAACGCTGCACCAAAAATAACCGAACCCCTATAGTGATTGAAACCAAAAAACAGAGCAAGTGGTCTATTAGCACGGTTGGTACAATAAGTAGTATCCAATGAGACAACATCACCAAAATACCCATAATCCAACACCATTTTTGCATCACACCAAAATACATTTGTGATTTGTTCTTCCATATCCATCTGGTATGCATGAAAGAATGACGGATTCTCTAATAATTGCCGCTGAAAATATTGCAAAAGACATCCAGCCTCGCCATACACCATACTTCTTTGCCTTCTTGCCATGAGGCAATTTCTTACATCCACCCGTGTATATCCAAGATTGGCTCTATGTCCTGCATGTGTGCTCATAAGTGGAAATGTTAACTTTTCCCTTAACCCAGAGTCTGCAGCCATATCAATCTCATATGCTTGGACTTCAGTTATCTTTCTGTGGGACGCAAGCATGTGTGTTGTCTCTGGAGGTTGTAGAGGGTGGTTATGGTCCTCTATAAATTCATGGATGACAAACTTCCCATTCCTTAATACAAGTGAAAAATTTTCTTTGCAATCAGTTCTAGTCTCAGGCCTGTGTTTTTTAACAGAAGCATCTCTCTTGTCTTTCATTCGTACTCCTTCCTTGTAACAAGTAAACCTACATGATGATATAATACCGTCTTTTTTTCTCTTGTTCGAGTAACGTTTTCTAACTCCAAAGCCAACATGTACACTATATGCGTGCCAAAATTCAAAAGCTGCCTCTGTATTATCAAATTCCATACCAATCATTGGCTTCCAATCAATATTTGAAGATGTCATGTTTGATCAAAGAACCTAACAAGTGAAAAAAGAATTAAATAATTTAAGTTTTCAATTAGTCTATTTCTAACAATAAAACAAATGGTAGACAAATTGTTTACACAAGAAAAACACATTCCTAATTCACAAAAAAAAATAAACAGAGAACCAAAGGCCAACAACATGTTAACATAACAGAGAACCACCAGGTAAATGATAATCTGATATTTTTTGTTCTTAAAATCAAAATAAGTCATCATCTGGTATAGGAAATGTGAGTTTGGAAATTATAGTGGCTTGTCAACTTTTATTTTGCATCACCAACAATTGATAATTTGAGATCACTGAGACTGGGTTGTACACGGTTTCTGTTTGATACAAGAACCCAATCTGCTCAGACTGCAACTATAATATGTGCCGCAGCTTCGGTATGATCTTTAACCTATGTTTTGATTCAGTTGAAAACAGAGAACCAAAGGCCAACAACATGTTAACATAAACAAAACCAGAAAACTAAGTCTAAGTTGATGCAATCAATGTGGGTTTTTAGTTAATGTTAAAGTCAGACAAAGATTCAAAGAAATACCACAAAAAGGGGCTACTTTTTTAACTTAGAATGTGTTACCTTTTACGGTGGCCGGAGCGACGGCGATGGAGCACGACGGCGGTGCAGCGGCGGCGATGGAGCGAGCCGACGACGTCCGACGGTGCTGTGGCAGCGTTCCGCCCTTCACGTTACGGTGTTACTGGTTTGGAAGGGGGGTTACGGGTTTTCTAAAAGTTTTTCATCTTTTTTTTTAAAAAAAAAAGGTGGCCGGAGCGGCGGCGATGGAGCACGACGGCGGTGCAGCGGCGGCGATGGAACGGGCCGGCGACGTCCGACGGTGCTGTGGCAGCGTGATGCCCTTCCCGTTACACCGTTACGACCTCTGGTTGGGAACAGGGGGGTTACGGGTATGTTTTAACGTTTTTCATCTTTTTACAAAAATAAATAAATTAAGCCACGTGTCATTTTCTTAGCTGTCGGATCTAATAACCAACCAAAGTCACCTGACGTTGCGCGCCACAACGTCAGGGAATTCGCATCCACCTCAGGATGATGGTTACGTGAGTTGTCTTTGCCTGAATCTGACGACTGACGAGTTTTCTGCCATTTTGATTATGATCCCACTCCCCATGTGAAAGTATGTCACTGCCTTCCTTATAAGATAAAATTGAAAACCTCAAGAAATTATATGAAATTAGAACATCGATTTAATATTTATCTTCTCGAAGATGTGATCACTAACCGATAAGAATTACTTTATAATGATAGGTTGATCCTCGTCAACTCTAAGTTCCTAAAATTGAAAAACTAAGTCTTCCCCTCACTGTTCATGCACTCCCAAGTCACAACCGTCAATGGGGCAAGCCGTGAAGTAACTGATTATGATATTCATGATGACAGAGGGGACTTAGCCGTTATATATAATAATAACAATAACCCTAGGCACCTCTCATTATGGGCCTATAGGTTAAGGCCTACACTATCACCCACACAGATCAGTATTAGGTGCCAATAGCCCATTACGAATGAAACACCATATTAGTAGGCTTAAGCATCATCAAATGAATCATAACATTAGCCCGTTTTCGCAAACCAAAAAAATCACAATTGATTGTAGCCCACAAGAATTATTATAGAAATTCTAACATTCTCCCACATGGGCAAAATCAGTTGTGTAATTTTAATTTGTAGAAAACACTTTCGAAAACGACTCGGGCTAATAACATATACTTAATGTGGCCATAAAACAAATGATCCCATGATGCAACACCTAATTAAGACTCCATCCAACAAAAGCCAAGTAATATCGAATCATGGCGGTAGTCATATCCTTTATTGATACGGGACCTTCCACAGTTACAGATATTACTGACTCTGTCGACTAGTCATAGCAAGAAAATGACATGTTAATATGATCCAACAACCATACTGTCATTTTCTTTGTCAGTCCTCAGTTTCTCTCAAATGTCAGAACGTCGGAGAAACTACATGGTTAATAAAAAATAACCATCATGTCTCGACTCCAACAAGGTGTCAGACCACGTGCACAATGGTCCCAACAACACCAAGCTTCAAAATACATAATGTCTCTGCTCAAACATGGCATCGACCAATGGTCCAAACGACACCGAGCCTTTAAAATACAGAATGCCTCAGCTCAAACATGGCATCGATCACGGGCACAGTGGTCCCAATGACATGATGGGCTCCGGAGGGGGTACCGGATCTAAGCAAGTAATAATTAAAACGATAAGTATTTACCGAGTATCGAACACAAGGATTGGGTGACCAATTTATCTAAATTTGAAGAAGTTAACTAATATTTTTGACCAAGTCAATGGGATAAGAGTTAATAAGAAAGAGAAAGTTGTTGGGATAAAAAGAGTTATCTAAATCAATTATCTAAATCTAAAACTAAGAATCAATTATGAAGATGTTAATTATGATAGTGAGATCTAAGTTCACGAATTCACCTACTCAATTCAGTCATAGATCTAAGTGATTATCTTCTTGTCCCTAAGTTCAATTACATGCCAACCAGGAACCCGAAATTATCCTAATGCCTCGGTTGAGCACAATAGAAAATACCTAAACATGCAAATCAACGATATCTCAATGATGACAAACATGCAAGATTCATTAAGTTCTTGGTTCCCTATAACGATTGCACAAATCTCCTATTATATTTCTATCAATATTTAATTTGTGTTCTTAATTCAACTCCTAAAGCGTGAATCTCCGGTTGGGCTCATCATACTTGACTAGTTAACCAAGCATGCTTTTGATTAACGCAATCAAATCAGAATTAAGAAGCAAGAATTAAAATAAGGAGAAGAAAACATCACATTGAACTATGACGTCATGAGCGGCTTCATCGATCCCTCGGAAAAGAGGATTAATTCCTCATCACGTTCATAATTAACAACCAATAATTGAAAAGAAAACAGAGAACAATCCTAAAAAAATAAGGGAGACGCAACTCCAAAGAAACTAGGATTAGGTTTCTATCCAAAACTACCTACTTAAGTTATATCCTTCAATTCGCACTGAACAAGCTATATATAGGCAAACTGGGCAGCGCTCACTCGCGGGGCGAGCCCATAAATTGGCTCCAATTCAAATTTGAATTTTGCGGGTGAAGGATGTCTCGTGAGGCGATACAGAAAGATTTCAATGTCTCTGTTGTATGCTTCGCGGGGCGAACAATTGGGCTCGGGGAGCGAGCCTGAAGAGCTGCCTTTTCCTGCTCAGTCTGCTTCTCTGGCTCGCGAGGCTAGCACTGTCTCGCGGGGCGAGACCTTGAAATTCTCCTTTTTACTTGTTTTCTTCAACTCTCCAAATTTCCTTGAGCTTCACTTTTAACCTGAAAATAAAAGAATCATTAAATGCTTTATTTGACTCAAAATTACCCAAAATATACTAAAGACTACTTAAAAGACTAAAAATGTTGCTCGAGGACAATTAAAGCCAAATTTGGACGAAAACGAGATTAAACTCGAATAATTAGCACAAAAACTGTGACCTTACTAGCTAAAAAACTCGATAAGTCAAAGGCTTATCAAAATACCCCAAACTTAAAGTTTGCTTGTCCCCAAGCAAACTAAAATTCAAAAAGACTCAAAACTGGGTAAGCTCAATGGACTCAATTATTTTCGCACAAATTTCATGCAATTTTATAATTCAATTTTATTCGATGTTTCCCCCTATTTCATTAATGCAATCCCCACATTCATTTACTTTAAACAAGTGAGAATTCAATCATTCAAGCAATCATTAATTTAAATCAAGGATGTAACACCCCCTTGGACACTACTATGTACACACGTGCGAAAATAAAGTAAAAAGAATTTTGCTGGTTGCTTTCGGAAAATTGATTTATTTTAGGCCAGAAAACTCGGGAGTGAAAAATTTTATTCTGCGAAAAACTCTAAGAAACCAAGATACACACATTAACACAATAAATTCTATTCATTATGAGGTCACCACGATATCATTCTTCTCAAAAGTTTCAATTTTCAAAAGAGAAAAATTAAAACAAGGACTAAACTATAACACCACATTCACCGACCTTTTAAAACATACAACCCAAAGGAAATTCTAAGCTGGTCGCTCTGCAAGACACTCACTAATAAGACCTCGTGATCATCCCTATGATCACAACTCTTCCCGCAATCCACATTTAAGTGTCCAAATGACTTGAGGAACTCTTCTGCAACATCTGCACCCGTGTACCAAGGTACGACAGCAAGACAGAAGAACATGTATATGCAAGGCGGAGTTCCAATATATGGATTTTAAAACGATAACCATATGCATGACACACAAATAACATTTAACATGTATATTCAACAGTAAACATTCTATTTACCAAAGGGTTTCATACCCGACAATCTACGTTGTTTTAAAAACCATGACACTTCAATATTCATCAACTAACTTTTGTACCTAATCTCCGGAGCTTCCAACACCAAATAAATGAGTTGATCAGGCTCTCATTGCCAACTAAGGCAGAATATAAACATTGCCAGATAAGGCAAGTTTCAAATGATTTGGCTTGTCAAGGTTCCAAGTTCCAACTATTTAAGTAAATAACTTGGTAGGATACGAGTTCCAACCATCATTGTAAGTGGTTCATAAGATCATCCAATGATAATTGTAATTAACTCGGCCTATAAAATATAACTAATATCTGAGCTCCCGAAATAGTCGTAAATAGCCCGGTCTTTTATAGACCCCCGTTCATTTCAGCCAAATGTGAAACGTATCTCATAAAACCTTTAGGCACATTTGCCATAGTAAAATGCAAAATGCATGTAAAACATTTAAGTTTAACAAACTTTCCAATCAAACAGACTCCAAGTCAAAAATGTACAAATCACGAAATCTAAACCGATGTACCAGATTTAGATTCGTAGATTTTAGCGCACAAAAATCAAAATCACTTTTTATAGGACATCTAGTCCCTACTTCACCTTTCGGACCCCTGGCCCATATCATAGAACACTAGATCCCGATGTCTCGGTAGCTAGGTTCGTTTTTCAATCTAAAATGCATTTTCGCTTTGTAAACACAAATCCAAAACCAAAATTTTCTCAACTTATCCAAGTTGTGAGAAATAACCAATTGCATAAATCCACTTTACCGAAAATCCTTTTGCGTTGGAAATTCGTTTTATAAAATCATCAAAATCACTTAAAATTCATTTTCTTTCAAAAATCAATATTTTGAGCCAAAAAACATTACTGTGAGACAAATTCTATGTTTTAACTAATATTACTGTTTTTAATAATACTTCTATAAATACTGTCGGAATTGTCCGACATTTGACGTTTTAAAAACGTTTTAAGTCCAAATGTGACTTTTCTAGCTAAAATAATTTTTCCAACATCATAATAAATTATCTTCGAAACTTATTTTATTAAAATAACAATTTCTAATATTTATAAATTTCTTACGTATAAACTAGCAGTGCAAAAATATTTTCACGGTTACGTCCTCACTATAACTCATAAAACACTCTTACGCTGTTAAATCATTAAAATAATATTATTTTCAAGTTTTTCTCATTTTCAACCAACCAAAATACTTAAGTAATATTATATTACTATTTCCCATCAATTAAAACTCATTATCCCATAAAAAGCTTTTTAACACTTTTAACCTCATTATTAATTGAGCACTAATCACTGTCAGGCTTTACAATCCACAAACCACATCAATAACAATCATGTCAATAATATAGCATATAGCACAATTAATGACATGCAACAAACTATAATAACAATTAAATGTAGATAATAAAGCAATTAAAAGTAGATAATTTAAACGCAGAGAAATATAATTATGTAAAACAATACATACACCAAATAAAATATTCAGACCACAATCAATTACATACAACTATCGGAAAAATCCCTCAGGTACTCCCCTTACCTCTTGAAGATTTTTCCTTTTTGAATCGAAATTCCGTCGAGCGTCCGATCTCCAGAAAACACGTACACAATTCATACAACAATTTATCCTTCAATAAAACACAACAAATAATTATCAATCACACAATAAATACACCTATGCTCCTATATGATAGGTTCGGCCATGGGGTGTTTAATTGGCTAAAAATTTCTAAAAATCCTAAGCTCTTGGATTAGTGATCCTTGATCACTTAAAACCCAAAACCAATGATTAACTTAAAAAGGTTGAAATAAAATACTCCAACCATTCAAAACCCTAGTTTCGGCCATGGCTAGATAAATTAGCTAGAGATCTCAAAATTTCACATACTCTTAGATCCATGACTTTAGAGTAGTGTAGAGTTAATATAAATTATCATAAGTTGAAAAATGAAACAAAATCTTCCAACTTCTCAAGAAAATAATTTCGGCCATGAGAAACAAAATGGCTTAGAGGTTTCTTTTTGATTCAATAATCATGGATTCAATACATATATAAGTTATAAGATTGAATCAAACAAGACTAGTTTTTAAAAAATGAACAAAGTCCTCCCCCACAATAAACTAGGGTTCAGCCTCATCAAGTTAAATGGGCAAGAAATTTTTGTTGAATGCATCCTCTTGGATCATAAATATAGAGAGGATACTAAGATCATAGAAATTGGTTTCACTTTAAAAAAGATTTTTCTATGATTTTCTATGAATTTTCAAAGTCTTAGATCTAGGAATTGAAAAATATGATCAAGACTTCAAATCACAAAAATGAATGAATAACAAGATGATGATTGAGTGAGAGGAGTATGGTATACCTCTTGGAATTGAAAAATAAGCTAAGAATCAAGTAGTTGCTTCACACTTTTTAGCTATGGAAACTTAAAACTTTTTGAGAGAAAATGGGAGGAAGAAGATGAAGTGATACACAAATGAGTATGATGGTCTAAGGAAATGGGTTTGGTCCGTGGGAAATGAGGGTAAAAGGATCCAAGCCATAAAAATTTAAGGACAAAAGTGTAATCTCAATTAAGGCAATTTTGTGATTAAGTTAGAACTTAAGGACATTTTGATAATTTATCCTGAGGTAATCATGAAAATTATGTGGTTGAGGTTGAATGAGAGGTGGCTGATTCATGTCCACAAATTGTTGGGAAAACTTGGCATTTCAACGAAAGTTCAAGGGTATAATGGTCCAAGGGCAAAATGATCTTTACACTAATTTGAAGAAATATCTAGATTTTTGTTTAAATGTCATCATGACATTGGTGACTCATCCATATGACTCACCACCCTAGTTGGCAATAGGTCTCAGCATCCGATGTCGGGTTTTGTCTCTGCACGTTCGTTCTCGACTCCGTCAATTACCCGATTTAGGGTTTTTACGATTGAATTGAGTATAATAACCTATTTATTTTGAAAATTTTCAAAATAACCTACATCATTGGAAATGAGATATAGAATCTATTCATTTCATTCTAGGGTCAAAATTAGGTTTTCTGATCAGTAAAATCTTACTGTCAGTGAAAACAGAGACTGGGTTCCGTCTGAAGTTTCAACCGAAAATTTAATCGTATACTTATAAAAATAAGTATGAAAAGTAAACGTTTCAGATAAAAATTTAACAGAAAATTTCCCAAAATCATTTTCTAGGTTTCATATAAAAATATAAACGTTTATTTATATTTATATCGATCTTAGAAGGCAGAAAAATCGTGGTGTACAAAGGATCCAAGTTATATACAAAAGGGAGATCACCAATTTCAAACAATTGCCTTCCTCACAAGGGCATATAGTAATTCACTCATTCTCTCAATTTGTCTAGGCTATCAACTTTCACTCAATTTTACATTTCAAGAGCACTTTCCATGAATTTGATTTTCATCTCAAACAAAGTTCCCACAAAAACATGTATGCAATATCAAAAGGTCTTTTAAAAGTTGTAGTAGGGCCTGGATAAAGGTTGGATATAGAAAGGTACTAGGCTTAGACGTTAGGAACTAATAGAGCATGAACATTCTGACACCTTGACTTTCCACTCTTATTCATTTTTCAAATTTTTTGTTTTTACTTTGGGCGGCTACAACCGTTTCCTTTTAATACCCTTTTTGACATTTTTATACTATTCTTCTTTTTCTTTTTGCCTTTGGCTTTAACCTTTATTTTTCTTTTTCTCAACCCAAAACAACATGATAAAATTTGTAGCCACCCAAACTTAGTTTCCATACAACACTTACATTACTAAGTTTCCATACTCTCCTGATTCCTAAGATTGGGTTAACATGGTTTTTCAGATTTATGGCTTTTATTGTAAGGTTATTAAGAAACAATAGGCTAATAGATTCAATGTGGCTAACAAGGGAACATGCATTAGGGATGGTTATTTTTTAGGTCAAGTAGCCATTCAAAGAAAATTGCCTAAATCATTTGATGCAAACATATAAACATGCAAACCATGAAGAGATTCAAGCAAATCCAGGAAAGTGCAACTTAAAAGTGATTCACACAATTAAAAACAATGTTGGAGGCTCAAATTACTCACCCGGACATTTTCTCAAATTGTTTGACCGAGATACAATCCCTAGTGTGTGCACCCGTTTGCCCCAAACTTATCATAAATCATGCAATCACAACAAAATTCTCAAAGTTTATTTTCAATTTTTCACATGGGGATTAATTTTCAAATTTCAAATCATTAGGGGAAATCATCTAAAATCAACATTTTTCGTGCAAACCATTTATGAAAAATCTCAAATTCCTCACCTGGACATTTTCATAAATTGTTTGACCGAGATACAATCCCTAGTGTGTGCACCCGTTTGCCCCAAACTTATCATAAATCATGCAATCACAACAAAATTCTCAAAATTTATTTTTCAATTTTTCACATGGGGATTAATTTTCAAATTTCAAATCATTAGGGGAAATCATCTAAAATCAACATTTTTCATGCAAACCATTTATGCAAAATCTCAAATTCCTCACCCGGACATTTTCATAAATTGTTTGACCGAGATACAATCCCTAGTGTGTGCACCCATTTGCCCCAAACTTATCATAAATCATGCAAATCACAACAAAATTCTCAAAGTTTATTTTTCAATTTTTCACATGGGGGTTAATTTTCAAATTTCAAATCATTAGGGGAAATCATCTAAAATCAACATTTTTCATGCAAACCATTTATGCAAAATCTCAAATTCCTCACCCAGACATTTTCATAAATTGTTTGACCGAGATACAATCCTTAGTGTGTGCACCCATTTGCCCCAAACTTATCGTAAATCATGCAATCACAACAAAATTATCAAAGTTTATTTTTCAATTTTTCACATGGGGATCAATTTTCAAATTTCAAATCATTAGGGGAAATCATCAAAAATCAACATTTTTCATGAAAACCATTTATGCAAAATCTCAAATTCCTCACCCTGACATTTTCGCAAATTGTTTGACCGAGATACAATCCCTAGTGTGTGCACCCGTTTGCCCCAAACTTATCATAAATCATGCAATCACAACAAAATTCTCAAAGTTTATTTTTCAATTTTTCACATGGGGATCAATTTTCAAATTTCAAATCATTAGGGGAAATCATCAAAAATCAACATTTTTCATGCAAACCATTTATGCAAAATTCAATAAAATTCCTTCAAGCTTACCAACACAAGACTTAAACACATATGACTCAAATCAAAGAAAAGAAAGCTAATTAAAAAGGGAAGGGTTTAGAAGAACTCATGAAGATGTTTCCACCCAGATCCCATTGCCTGTGGTACAAAGGCCAAGATATGCTCAAAATGTAAACCATTCCCCCTGGATCCCATGGCTTGTGGAGTGGAGATGGTATAAGCAAGAGGGGGGAGATTCCATTGACTTCTCTAAATGCTATGGTGAGCTCACTTCCTCCCGGGTCAAATGGTAAGCCACCTACTCCAATAATGGCCTTTATGTAATTAGTTTCTCCATGAAGTACTAAAACCATAACTTTTTGAGGCGACCTTGGAACCTTTGCCGCTATTGATGAAAATTCCAATTGTTGAGGCAATGACTTAAATTCCAAAGTTGGTATTTTTACAAAGTAATGTGATAGACAAATAGAAGGCACCAACTTTGTTATATCCATACATGCAAGCAAACCAACATACTTATCCAATTCTGGATTTTGATGCTCCACAATAGGATTGGTGAGAGAAGTATTTTTCACATTATTGGTCTCATTTGTCCCTTGTAAAGGAACAGTGGAAGATATTTCCTCATTGCACTCCTCTTCATGATCGTATCCTCTTGAATCATCTTCCACCACCACTTCATCTTCTTTTAAGTCCATGCTAGTAAAAACATTCTCTTCACTTTGAGTCTCTTGCGACTTTTTTGCTAGCAATTTATAAATTTCATTAGCTTGCTCTTCTAACTTCTGAAAGTCGTCATTTAGCGATGCCACTATCTCTCTAGCATGTTCCTCATCTCGCATTTTAGCCTTGTGAATCATGGGACTAATTTCCTCCTTGCTACGCTCTATGCTAAGGCTCAAAAGATAAGCATTTATATCCCAAACAATCTCTAGCAAATCGGGATCCAGCTTGAAGTGTGGAGGTGGTTGCAATGATGACAAATAGGAATTCCATTCCTCTTTGGAGTATATCTTCACATGCTTAATCCCATCAAACACGACCCAATCAAATTGATATTTCCATCTTGAATAGTAACGATAGTCCCTGTGTAGCTTCACTTTTACTTTTTTTTTTTGGTCCTACGACTTTCTGGGTTGTATAGCAAATCTCCCGGATAGAACGGTATCTTGCATACACAAAAACTCACAAGATCAAGTGAAATCAAAGAAATTAAATAGAAAATAAAACCAAAAATTAAAAAGAATAATTTTGACTTGTTCAAAAATAATTATTGTCTTCAAATAAAGAAAATTGGTTAAGCCAATCCCCGACGACGACGCCAAAAACTTGATGGGAACCAGCAAGTGTACCGGATCGAAGCAAGTAATAATTAAAACGGTAAGTATTTACCGAGTATCGAACACAAGGATTGGGTGACCAATTTATCTAAATTTGAATTACATAACTAATAATTTTGACCAAGTCAATGGGATAAGAGTTGATAAGAGAGAGAAAGTTTTTGGGATAAAAAGAGTCATCTAAATCAATTATCTATATCTAAATCTAAATCTAAGAATCAATTATCAAGATGTTAATTATGATAGTGAGATCTAAGTTCACGAATTCGCCTACTAAATTCAGCCATAGATCTAAGTGATTATCTTCTTATCCCTAAGTTCATTATATGCCAACCAGGAACCTGAAATTATCCTAATGCCTCGATTGAGCACAAGAGGAAATACCTAAACATGCAAATCAACGATATCTCTATGATGACAAACATGCAAGATTCATTAAGTTCTTGGTTCCCTATCACGATTGAACAAATCTCCTATTATATTTCTATCAATATTCAATTTGTGTTCTTAATTCAAGTCCTAAATCGTGAATCTCCGGTTGGACTCATCACACTTGACTAGTTAACCACACATGCTTTTGATTAACACAATCAAATCAGAATTAAGAAGCAAGAATTAAAATAAGGATAATAAAACATCACATTGAACTATGCCGTCATGAGCGGCTTCATCGATCCCTCGGAAAAGAGGATTAGCTCCTCATCACGTTCAAAAGCAAGAATTAAAATAAGGATAAGAAAACATCATATTGAACTATGCCGTCATGAGCGGCTTCATCGATCCCTCGGAAAAGAGGATTAGCTCCTCATCACGTTCATAATCAACAACCAATAATTGAAAAGAAAACAGAAAACAATCCTAAAACTAAGGGAGACGTAGCTCCAAAGAAACTAGGATTTGGTTTCTATCCAAAACTACCTACTTAAGTTATATCCTTCAATTCGCACTGAACAAGCTATATATAGGCTAACTGGGCTGTGCTCGCTTGCGGAGCGAGCTTGGGCTCGTGGGGAGAGCTTGGCTCCAATTCAAATTTGAATTTCGCGGGACGAAGGATGTCTCGCGAGGCGAGACAGAAAGATTTCAGCTTCTCTATTGTCTGCTTTGCGGGGCAAACAGTTGGGCTCGCGGGCCAAGCCTGAAGTGTTGCCTTTTCCTGCTCTGGCTCATGGGGCGAGACCTTGAAATTCTCCTTTTTACTTGTTTTCTTCTATTTTCCAAATTTTCTTGAGCTTCACTTTTAACCTGAAAATAAAAGAAGCATTAAATGCTTTATTTGACTCAAAATTACCCAAAATATACTAAAGACTACTTAAAAGACTCAAAATGTTGCTCGAGGACAATTAAAGCCAAATTTGGGGGAAAACGATATTAAAATCGAATAATTAGCACAAAAACTGTGATCTTATTAGCTATAAAACTAGATACGACAAAGGCTTATCATGACACCGAGCTTAAAAAATTCTTAATGCCCCAGCTCCAACATGGCATCGACCACGAGCATAGTAGTCCCAAAGACACCGAGCTTAAAAATTCATAATGCCTCAGCTCCAACATGGCATCGACCACGTGCATAGTGGTCCCAAAGACGTCGAGCTTTCAAAATAAGAATGTCTCAGCTCCAACATGGTGTCAACCACGAGCATAGTGGTACTAATGACACCGAGCTTTAAATTTTTATATTGCTCCAGCTCCAACATGGCATCGACCACGGGCATAGTGGTCCCAATGACGCCGAGCTTTTAGAATAATAATGCCTCAGCTCCAACATGGTGTCAACCACGGGCATAGTGGTCCTAATGACACCGAGCTTTAAATTTTGACATTTGATATACACATACAAAAGTACATGAAACAATATTCAACTTATCATTAATTTCCCAAATCAAATGGAAAATATCACAAGAAACACAAAAGTGTTCAAAATAAAAATATGACATCGTAGAGAAGAGTCACATAAAACTCAAGCTCCCACTAACCAAGCCCATTATACGAACTCACAATGCCCATGTTCTCAACATGATTTTTAAACTCTAAGACCTGAGTCCCTTGGCTAATGGAACAACTAACTCAAAATCAACACAAACGTGTTTAACCATCATATTTTTATTTTTCAAAACATATTTGACATCAATTGCTTCACTTCCAAAATGCTTAACGCCGTTTTAAGGTATCATTATTATCTCAATAATTTTCAATGTGAAGTCATGTCACAAGTTTTTCAACCAAACACTTTATGTGGCATGTAACAACATAGCATGCAACAAAATGCACAAAATTATTTTGTTTCTCTTTAATTTGTGATTCTTTTTTAATTATTGTTGATGCTTTCAATTTTCCTTCTATTAGCCTCTTCATTCTCAATAAAAAGCTGAACATTCTGGTATGATTTTGTTTTCTTTGTTTTTCTTATATGTTCTACTATCATACAGGTCTTAGCACTTCTGTGTGTATGAGATAATGATATGGTCTAACCAAGTATAGTTGATATAATTTGGCTTCCTAATATACTTCTTAGAGCTAAGATGTTGAGAACACCACTTTAAATCTGTACAGTACCTATTTTTTTTAAACACTTTAATTTTCTACGTACATTGATCGTGTTAAATTGTTCACTGATCTTGTAAGCCTCTTTAGTACTGGCCTTGATAGTCTTGGTGTGAATATCTAATAATTGGTGTTAATTTACTGATGTTGGTTAGTTAAAACCTTGTCTAAACACTATTGTACCTTTTTAACCTATCAGTTGCATGTTCTTACATGTTTGTTGTGTTCTTATCTTTTCTCTCTTGTCCTTATATTTTAATAGAATGGAATGACTTTAAATCAGTGAATTAAAAGAAAGGTTGCTTGCAATCTGTAGTACATAAAACGAAATATCTAAAAAGAAGAGTGATATGGCTATGTATGTCTGTGGTGATTGTGGCTGATTAGGCATACAAGGTGCTCAATGCAATGCACTATGTGAGGTGTGGAATAAAATTAAAATTTGTTGATTGATATGTTATTGCAAATCGGGAGCTTTCGGGTCTTTTTTGTTTCATCTTGATTGTTTTAGTTATTGAGGATTTCTAACCACATGAAGTGAAGAGCATAAGCACTTTTCTATCACAAATAATGTTTGAATGATTTCTCTATTTCATCCACCTTGTCCTATGATTTACATCTTCCTCAATCTCTCCATTACTGATTTGTGAACTTAGACTAGGGAGAATGCAACTTGTTTTTGTTTTTGTTGACAGTTGTCATTAGTGATTATGCTTAAAATGATAAAGTTTTACGGTGATCAAGCAATATATAAACCTTACTTAGCATGATGCTAATTTAAATATAAGCATAAGGAAAGTAATTACGGTGTAAAATCAGGGATTTTTTCTTATACTAGACTTAATAGTAGCTTTAACCATGTCATGTAATGTCCTGCACATGATTTACACTTTACAGTGAAGAAACAAGAATGCACTATGAGACAAGAGCTAGAACTTAGGTCCACCACTCTATAAAATTGGTGCAACAAAATTAGCTAGCAGGGTAAAGCATAAGTGACCAAGAGACCACATTCTCTTGCATTTAAAAATAAATTTTTCCTTTTGGTATTAAGTCTTATTTATTAGGCATTTGTTGCGGGATCGGAATGGATTTTGTTATCTTGTTTTGGCTTTTAAGTGTACTTTTTGCTGGTATGATTGTTGACAGCATGTATTTTCTAATTTAGCAGGGTTTGGATCATCTCTAAACAGGATACAGAAAAGAGAGGCGAATGGCTACACCAAATGAAAACAATGTAAGGAAACTTTTTAACTATTTGTATTTGCCCATGTGTGATCTATTTACAATCGAACTGACATTTACTGATACTTGGCATGTTCGTTTGAGGCATGCCTGTGCACCTCAAAGGTTGTTTGAGTTTAACCACAACCTAACACAAGAACATCAACTCCATATGGAGACCGCCTCGTTCAAGTGGGTGATGAAAATGTCGGCCCAATTGAAAATATCTAGTGTGCTATCGTGGGAATTTGTCACCAAGTGGGATGAGTGTACCAGGGGATTCAGGGTTAGGGGTAGGGTGATTCCTTTTACCCTTGTTGACGTATGCTTGGCATTAGGACTCAGCCATAGGTGAACATGTCATATGTTTAGAGGATGAGTGTTTTCACTGTCATTGTTTGGAGGGGCTGGGGTAACCATTGAGGAAATTCTTGACAGGCTTCTTATGCTTGAGGAGGATGTGGGTGATTTCTATAGGCTAAACATACTCCTTGATCTTGGAGAGTTTTACTTTCCAAGAACATGGAGGTTGGTATATACAGGTTTTGCTAGGCTGCCAGATGACCTAGATGGTCTAAATAGCTTCAATTGGGCACAGGCGGTTTATGATTACTTGCTTGAAAGTTTGAGTAAAACTTCTCTTGCCATTAAACATGGGAAAAATGTTAGTCAAACACATTTGTGTGGCTGTGCAGTTATCCTATAGGTATCTATTTTCGTATATGTTATATCACCATCTTTTGTTGTGTTAACAAAATTTTATAGCTATTAATGATATTAATCTTTGTTGTAGATCTAGGCGATGAACCACCTGTCGATTGGGGAAACACCTAGCACTCCTTCGGAGCACCCTTTCCCACGATTTCTGAATTGGCCAGGTGTGACGATGAGAAAGAAGAAAATTGAGGAAGCATTCCAGAACAACATGGTAATTATCAATGTCCATTGTTTGTATAATATGTTGAAATTTATATACACAAAATGTCTATTTGATGTGCTTCTCGTGTTTACAGGTAGCCGTTGCTTTAATAGCAACCGATGATGAGCTTCAATTTAACATGGCCAGTTTGCATTGCATCAGGGCCAACAACACCAGTTTGTACATGTTGATGAACATCAGAAAGTGGTGGCGGAACTTAGGGAGCATGAAGTGAAGCTTAAGGATCATAAAGAGAGGATTTTGGCTCTAGAGGCAGAAATTAGAATGTTGAAAGATGGTGAACTTCGATGCCGATCAAAAAATCTGAGACAGAGAATGAGTATAGGGGATGCTCTACATTAGGTGACCATGATGTATCTCCTTTTCACCAAACTCCTCACACGGATATCTATGCTGACATGGGTGGTGGAGGATATTTAGATGTTGAAAGACGTGTTGGTTACTAAACGAGCGTTAGTTTCTTTGTTGTCCAAGTGTTTATGCAGTTTGCTCGATGAAAACACATTGAGAAACTTCTCTATGTAGGTTTAGGACTACTAAGTTCTCCTCGGGAGCATGCTGATGATGCAAATAATGATCCTCCGTCAGTAATGGTCGGTGGACCTGAGGAAGCACACATTGAAGTACATATTGGTAAGTAATGATTTGTGAATCCATAATTAAAAAGTACCATTGTATTAACAATAAAGCCTACTTACCATCTAAAATTTGGACTGTTGTTTGCAGGTGAAGATAATGCGGACGGTGCTTCAAAGCCTACATCAAACATAGCAACAAGAATTACGGATAAATCAAGGACGCGCCTCCAAACTGGCAAACTTGGAACCCCATTTACCAGGGCATATGTGAGAAAGAGTAAAAAGACAACAGAAGAATAATTGTTCATTGGGATATGTATATAGGAAATAGTATGATGGACATCTTTTTGGGTAGTTTATAATAATTATGTAAAGTCGTACTTGGTAGTGATGTAATACTTCATTATATGCAGCTCTTGTTTACATATTTTTTTGGGTTGTTTTGAAAAGTTTATGGTATAAATGTACCCAAGATTGAAAGTTGTGGTTAATACTTCATTATATATGGTTTAAATGGTGATTGACAATGTTTAAAATAGTGATTGACTAATAAGTAATGGTAGGTCTTACTGAGTTAACAGGTTTCACATTATGTACATGGTTGTGGAAAACTATTGTAAGTTTCACGATAACCCATTAACCATATGATGAACTGAATTAACCAAATATTTGTACGTGATTAACCAAATATTTACATGGTTGTGGAAAACTTGTCAGTTTTAGGATAACCCATTAACCATATAAAGAACTAAATTAACCAAATATTTGTATGTGATTAACCAAATATTTACCTGGTTGTGGAAAACTTGTACGCTTCAGGATAACTCGTTAACCATATAATGAATTGAATTAACCAAATATTTGTACGTGATTAACCAAATATGTACATGGTTGTTGTACTGGCCGAGAATGTAAGACCAAGAACTCGTCTATACGCCGGACCAACCGAGCTTACCCCCGCGAATGGGCCTTGGCCCAAACTCCTCCGAAGCCGAGAACACGTCAGCACACCTGACGCCCGAGGATGACTACTCGGTCCTTTTCCATGACAGGCCACGCGCGAAGATACCTTGGCCCCAAGCTATCCAGCCGCAGCTAATTGGGCCGAATATCTCGCTAGTCATAATACCTCCTGATAATCAGGCTCCGGGTATCTCTCCCAATAATCAGGCTAATCCTGATATCTCTCCGAATAATAATGGCCTGATCCAAATATTTCTCCGCTTATTTCGGAGCTTGATCCTGAGAGATCTCTATAAATAGGGGGCTCACCCCCTCATTCAGAACTACGTTTGCTTTGATTCCCATTTGGATACGTAGGAGCAGAATCCACATTCTGTCAAGCACAATCCAAAAACATCCCACTAATCCTCGTTCGGCCGAGTATCTCATATCCGAGGTATTTGGACGGAACATTTGGCGCCGTCTGTGGGAATCGAAGCAAATATTTTCCCATACCACACAAAATGGTGAGGACGAGGAGCGGAAACTGCAGGAGGGAGGAGCCAGGAAATGCCAACAACGGAGTTAACGGTGATAATGGAGAGCGATCCGTAGGCCCAGCAGCAATGACCGACAATCCCGTGGTTCAGGAGCTTCTCGTGCAAATTGCAGCGCTGAGAAGGGAAGACGAAGAGATCCGCCGGCAAAACAGTCGTCGCGAAAGAGAGCAGGGCAGGGAAAGGTCGGTCTCTTCTCCACAAGAAAGAGAGCGCCGCCCACCGGAGATTGAGGGGTCCAGAAACTTGTATAGGGAAGGGGGTCCACAACTCCGGGCTTCCCATCACACCAACCGAGCAGAGGAGGAAGGATTCCCTAGGCAGGCCCCAGAATTTTCACTCCAGACAAACAGACTTAATGACAGGGCCAGCATGCGGAAGCCGAGGCATCCCTTCACGAACGATATCATGGGGGTCCCCTTGCCAGCCAACTACAAGCCCATCAACATTGACAAATATGATGGCACCTCAGACCCCGAACGCCACCTGGACGCCTTCACCATGCAGATGTATCTCTTTACGGATGACGACGCTGTCATGTGTAAAGTCTTCCCAACCACTTTGAAGGAGGCAGCGCTAACCTGGTACACCCAGCTACCCCCAGCATCGGTAGACTCTTTTGATACATTCGTGGCCAAGTTCAGCGCTCAGTTTGCCACGAGCCGGGCCCACCAAAAAACCTCGGCCTCGCTGGTGAACTTCAGGCAAGAAAAGAATAAGTCCCTGCGCGACTTCATGGCCAGATTCAGCAAGGAGGCGGTACTCATCCCCAATCTCAGTGCCGATGTTGCACTACACACCATCCTGACCGGGTTAAAGCCTGGTCCTTTTGCTAGGCACTTGGCTCGGAAACCACCAGCCAATATGGACGAATTGAGGAGAAAAGCTGCGGGGTTTATCAATATGGAGGAGGTTGAGGAATCTAAGAAAAGGGAGAGGACTGATGATGCTGACAGACGAGAAGGGAAAGAGAAGAGGAGGGCAAGAGGTGATAAACCGAAATTTAAAAGCCCGTCCGAGCACTTCCAGAGGGGACCGAAGTATGAGCATTATACTCCCCTCAACACAAACCGGACTCGGGTCTTCGAGGAAGCCTATAATGCGGAATTTTTGCAACTCCCAAATCGTGGCCACACCCCCCAAAACGCAGATCGACAAAAGCATTGTCGGTATCACCGCAATTATGGCCATACTACCAAGGAGTGCTGGGTCCTACGGGATAAAATTGAAGAGCTGGTTCAGGCGGGCCATCTCAACAACTTTGTTCGGAGAAACCACAACAACAGTGAGAGGCGTGGCAGAAACAGAAGAAGAAAGGGTGACCAAAGCCCGAGGAGGGGCGGCGGTCAACGAAATAATGAAAGAGGAGAAACCAGAGAGGGCCAGAGTGAAAGACGAGAAGAGGATAATGTGATTCGGGGCGTGATAAACACCATTTCAGGAGGATTTGCAGGGGGAGGCACAACAAGTTCAGCTAGGAGAAGACACTGCGGGCCATCCGAATCTGTCAACCCTCGGATCCTCAAGCAAACCTCCTAGAAGTTCCCAACCTATTATCTTTTCCGATGAAGATTTTGTGGGAGTAGATCCTAACCAAGACGACCCCATGGTGATCATTGTACAGTTGGCCAACTTCTCGGTCAAAAGAACCCTTGTCGACCAGGGGAGCTCGGCAGACATATTGTATTACTCAACGTTTCAGAAACTTGGGATCCCAGAGAAATCGATTCAACCGTACGACAGCAAGCTCGTCGGCTTTGCAGGGGAACAAATTGACACTCGGGGATACATTGACCGCCTGACTACTTTTGGGGATGGCAGAGCATCAAAAACTACATGATCAGGTATGTGTTAGTCAATGCTGTTACATCATATAATATCCTGATCGGAAGACCGTCCTTGAATGAGCTAGGGGCTGTGGTCTCTACTCCCCACCTCACGATGAAATTCCCTTCCAACTCGGGGGACATAGTTGCTGTCCGTCCGCAGATCGAAAGATGGCCGGACAGTCTTTATGCTTGATAGTTTGCGTGTGAGCAAACTTAAACCCACACCCCTAGACAGGGGGAAAGACAAGGCGGTGAATTCGTAAACCCCGTGAGCGGATCCCGGAGGACAGCAGGATCAACGTCCACAACCTATTGAGGAGTTAGAGAAGTTCCAGCTCGGGGCGCAGCCTGAACAGTGCACTAAACTCGGCGGTCACCTTGAGCCTACTTTGAAAGAAGAAATAAAGCAAGTACTACGCAGAAATGCCGATCTATTCGCCTGGACCACATCTGACATGCCGGGAATTGATCCCAACTTCCTATGTCATAAATTGGCAATTTGTCCCGAGGCGAAGCCAGTGGCCCAGAGGAAAAGGAGACTAGGTGAAGAAAGGAGAAAAGTTGTGGAAGAGGAAACAACGAAGTTGGTCAAGGCCAATTTTATCCGAGAAGTAGAGTACACTACATGGCTAGCCAACGTCGTTCTCGTCAAAAAAGCAAACGGCAAGTGGCGCATGTGCACCGATTACACGGATCTGAATAGAGCTTGCCCGAAAGACTCCTATCCTTTGCCGAGTATTGACAAACTGGTTGACGGGGCTTCCGGATACAGAATTCTAAGCTTTTTGGATGCATACTCCGGGTACAATCAAATCCGAATGTACCCCCCAGATGAGGAGAAAACAGCCTTCATTACTGAGAGGTCGAATTATTGTTACCGGGTGATGCCATTTGGGCTGAAGAATGCGGGAGCTACATACCAGAGACTCATGGACCGGGTATTTGAGAAGCAAATCGGCAGAACTATGGAAGTATATGTGGATGACATGGTGGTGAAATCCGATGACCCCAGCAACCACCCTACAGACCTGGAGGAAATCTTTCAGCAGCTGAGAAGGTACAACATGAGACTGAACCCAGAGAAGTGTGTTTCCGGTGTCCAGGGGGGAAATTCCTCGGCTTTATGCTGACGCACCGGGGAATCGAGGCCAATCCTGATAAGTGTCGGGCCGTGGTTGAGATGAGAAGCCCACAAAACGTTAAAGAAGTGCAAAAATTGGCAGGACGGCTCGCATCATTGTCTCGGTTCCTGCCCAAATCTGCAGAGAAAGCTCGGCCTTTCTTCAAACTACTAAAGAAGCCCCAAACCTTCACATGGACCGAGGACTGCGAGAAGTCCTTTGTCGACTTCAAGGCCTTTTTGTCCTCCCCGCCGATATTAACACGACCCATCCCCGGGAAGGAGTTGTATTTATATCTGTCAGCCTCCGAGAATGCCATCAGCGCAGTCATTGTACAAGAGGTAGAGAAAGCTCAAATGCCAGTGTACTTCATCAGTAGGGTACTTCATGATGCCGAAACTCGGTATCAAGTCATTGAGAAGCTGGTTTTAGCCTTGGTAACCGCAGCTCGGCGATTGCGCCCGTACTTCCAGAGTCACCAAGTGATTGTTAAGACGGATCACCCGATCAAACAGATACTCAAAAAGCCCGAGTTGGCGGGGCGTATGATTGCTTGGTCAGTAGAATTGTCCGAGTTTGGCCTGAAATACGAGATGAGAGGACCTCTGAAAGCTCAATGTCTTTCCGACTTCATGGCCGAGCTCCATCCACAGCCAGTAGCCGAAGATATATGGTGGAATTTGTACGTGGATGGATCCTCGAATGTCAGGGGCAGTGGAGCGGGGGTGATTCTGGAAGGGCCGGGAGATCTGATCTTGGAACAGTCATTAAAGTTTGAGTTCAAAACCTCGAACAATCAAGCCGAGTATGAAGCTTTGATAGCAGGACTAAGGCTGGCAAATGAAATGGGGGCAAGGGCTGTTAGGTGCCGGAGTGATTCACAACTAGTCACCGGACAAATATCCGGAGGCTACCAAACAAAGGAACCTCAGCTCACCAGGTACTTGTGTAAGGTCAACCAATTAATCTCCGGCTTTGAAAAGTTCACTATTGAGCACATTCCCCGGGAAGAAAACACTCGGGCTGATTTGCTGTCCAAGCTAGCCAGTACAAAGAAGCCGGGTCACCATAGAACGGTTATTCAAGAAACCCTCAATGAACCGAGCATTGGGACAGAAGAGGTGATGGCCAACGAGTTGGTTGACCGAGAGTGGATGATGCCTATATGGGAGTATTTATCCTCGGAAACTCTGCCTTCGGATCAGGCCGAAGACAGGAAAGTCAGGCTCAGGGCAAGTCACTTTACTATAATCTCCGGAGAGTTGTATAAACGAGGATTCTCGGCACCGTTGCTAAAATGTCTGACGAAGGCACAATCCAAGTACGTCATGGAAGAAGTTCATCGAGGAATCTGTGGTTTTCACTGCGGGGGCAGATCAATGGCCTCCAAGGTAGTCCGAGCAGGGTATTATTGGCCTACCATCCGAGCTGATTGCATGGAGTGGACGAAGCAGTGTGATGAGTGCCAAAGATTTTCCAATGTAAATCATACCCCCCTGAAGGACTTCACACATTAAACTCGTCTTGGCCGTTCGCTATGTGGGGAATGGACATACTGGGGCCTTTCCCTGTAGCCAAAGGTCAAGTCAAATTCCTACTGGTAGCGGTGGACTACTTCACCAAATGGATTGAAGCAGAGCCCTTGGCAAAGATTACCGCCGAGAAAGTGCAGAAATTTGTATGGAAAAGCCTTATCTGTAGGCACGGAATTCCCTTTGCGATCGTCACTGACAACGGAAGACAATTTGTAGATAAGACATTACGGGAATTCTATGACAACCTCGGTATTAAGCACCAAGTTACATCGGTTGAGCACCCTCAAACCAATGAGCAAGCCGAAGCAGCTAACAAGGTCATCCTCGGGGAACTGAGGAAAAGGGTAGGAAGATCCAAAGGAGCTTGGGCAGAAGAGTTACCGAGTATCCTCTGGGCCTACCACTGTACGCCTCAATCTACCACTCAAGAAACACCCTTCAGGCTAACGTATGGAACAGACGCCATGATCCCCGTGGAGGTTGGTGAACCGTCTTTCCGACGTGTACAACACGAGCCGAATGATAATGAGAGCAATCTGAGGGTCGAACTTGACTTGGTAGAAGAAGTCAGGGAGGAAGCCAGAATCAGAGAAGAAGCCTGCAAACAGAGAGCCACCAGAAGGTATAATTCAAGAGTGAAGCCGAGGAGTTTTATGCGCGGAGACTTAGTACTGAGAATAAAAGGAGAGGCAAGGAAGGACCGCACGGAAGGCAAGTTGGCGGCAAACTGGGGAGGGCCATTCTGAGTAGTTGAAAACCTGGGGAACGGGGCATATAGATTAGAAGAATTGTCAGGAAATCCTATCCCGAGGACTTGGAATGCTTCTCATTTAAAGTTTTATTACAGCTGATGTATATAGTCGGGTGTTGTACTCTTTTTCCTACCTCGGTATTTTTTCCCAAAAAAGGGTTTTGACCGGGGAGGTTTTAACAAGGCACACCGCGGACTCCATCCAATAAAAAACAAATTTTATTATGAATATTGTTTTATGTTCTCTTACTTTGTCGAAGTATTTATTCTGCAGGCATCTTATTCTGGTGGCCGAGTACGAGCCAATGGCCGAGTTCGAGCCAGTCAAATTTCTAAGGCCAAGTTTGAGCCTGGTGGCCGAGTTCGAGCCAATTAAATTTCTAAGGCCAAGTTTGAGCCTGGTGGCCGAGTACGAGCCAATGGCCGAGTTCGAGCCAGTCAAATTTCTAAGGCCAAGTACGAGCCAATGGCCGAGTTCGAGCCAGTCAAATTTCTAAGGCCAAGTTTGAGCCAATGGCCGAGTTCGAGCCAGTCAAATTTTAAAGGCCAAGTTTGAGCCTGGTGGCCGAGTACGAGCCAATGGCCGAGTTCGAGCCAGTCAAATTTCTAAAGGCCAAGTTTGAGCCTGGTGGCCGAGTACGAGCCAATGGTCGAGTTCGAGCCAGTCAAATTTCTAAGGCCAAGTTTGAGCCTGGTGGCCGAGTTCGAGCCAATTAAATTTCTAAGGCCAAGTTTGAGCCTGGTGGCCGAGTACGAGCCAATGGCCAAGTTCGAGCCAGTCAAATTTCTAAAGGCCAAGTTTGAGCCTGGTGGCCGAGTTCGAGCCAATTAAATTTTAAAGGCCAAGTTTGAGCCTGGTGGCCGAGTTCGAGCCATGAAATTAAGTCTAAAGGTCAAGCATGATCCTATTAGCCAAGTCCGAGTTATTAAGTTATTAACGCTGAATTTGAGCCGCGAAATTATTAAAGCCGAATATGAGCAAAGAACAAAGTTCGGATCAGAAAGGCCGAGTACGAGCCATTATTTTATTAAGGAAACTGAGTACAATGCATAAAGCAAAAATAAAGCCGAGTTTGACTCTTGAAAAGTACATTCAAGGGACCGAGCACAACGCTGAAATCGAAAGCTGAAATTGAAAATAAGGGCCGCTCGGCGGGACAGTAGTCCCCCCAATTAGAACAGGGGCAAGTCCAGACGGCGCCACCACTCTCTCTTAAGGGAGGCTGTAGTCACTTCCCCCTGAGAAAGCTGGATGATGAGGTGCTCGGCCAGCTCCGGGAGTAGACGACCTCTACCCCTTTCTCCACTCCCGAAGATTATCGTTCTCCCAGTTAACATCCTTCTTGAAGGATCGAATCATAAAAGGAATTCTGGATCCCGTCTCCCACTTACATCCTTTTTGGCGGATGTGAAACCCAAAAAAGGATGTTAACTGGGAGAGGGGAACATAAACCCCTGACACTAGCATAGAACTACTCGGGTGGAAGAGAAGTAAGAAACGAACTTGGCTGGTGGAAAAGGATGAGGAATGAACAAGTAAGGCAGCGGAATGGCCCTATTTATAAGCAAGGAAGGAAGTAGTATGCGTGAGAAAGGGTTTGTTGGAAAAACAAATCTCGAAACTAAGCAAAAGGCAGTGATTGCATGAACCCATTACGGTCTCCAAAGCATTTAATGCGTGACAACGTAAAACACATGTTTCACGTGTAACAACCACCGTCCATTTTTGATGTGGACGGTAGAGTACCTCGGCCTTAGCCGAAGATTTGATTAACAAGCCGAACACCACAGAGTCAGTGGAATGATAACAATTCTCATTAAGTAATATGAAGTTACAAGGGCATGAGCCCATTACAAAGGTTGAACAAAAAAAAAACTACAACAGTTACTCCCCCCTATGACTCTCCTCGGCCTCAATGTGACCCTCGGGAGAATCCCCCACCACGTCTACCTCTTCCTCCTCTTCAGGAATAATGGGAACAAGTTCCCCATTCACCACCTCCATGTTTACATCGGCCCCCGAAAGATCAATGCCAGGGGCTAGAACCTCAGCTTGGGCAATGGCTTTGTCAAAACCTTTTCGGTGCTCGATGATAATGCAGCTGGTGGCCTCCTTCACATCCTCCTCAAGCCCCATCCTGGTTTTGGTCTCGGCCTCCAAGGCAGCCTTAAGTTTCTCAATCTCAGCCTGAGCCCCTTTAAGCTTTTCCTCAGCACGAGCCTTGTCCTCTTCAACCCGAGCTTTGCCTTCCTCGGCCGACTTTGCCCGGGAATCCAACTCGGAGTTCCGAGTATTAATCTCGGCAAGGGTGGCAGTCAGGCGTTCGTTCCCACGGGCCAGCTCCTCGCGTTCAGAAGAAATCCGGAAAAGATCCCCCTTCAACCTCTCAATAGCAGCAAATTCGGACTCCAGCTGTTGGGACTTCCTCTCGGTCTCTGTCACCTCTCGGCTACAGAAGCGAGCCAAAGCTGCAGCCCGAAGGCAGTAGACCGAGAGAGCCTCCATGCTAGATCGGGCCCCCTGCTGCTTGATAAGCCGAAGATCGGCGGGCTTTAAGAAGCTTGAGTCGAAAGAGGGGAAGGGGTTGAAGTCTTCACCCCAGAGAGATGAAGTCCCTGCCTTCAGGGAAGTGTTGTACCATTTCGGCTCGATGGGGACAGGAGGTGGTTGTTCTCGCCCCGCGGTTTCCATCCCCTGAGTAGTCAGGCGAGGGGAGCTTGGGCCAGGAAGGGGAGAATCCTCGGCGACTACTTCAACCTCTACCCTACTCCTTTTTTGAGGGGCGGATGACGAAGCCCCCTTTGCAGAAGTCTTGGTGGGAGGAGGTCTTTTCTGCTTCTTCTCGGTCGAAGAGGGACCCTGACCCTCTTTAGCAGCACCAGCCTTTACAAGTTTTGAGAAGTCAAATTTCCCCATGATGACTGCCAAACAGAAAAAGTTGTTAGTTCAGCAACAAAGACAAAAAGACTCCAGAACTGAAATACCGAGTACTTACTTTTTAGGTCAGATCTCAGGGTTGATGAGAAGGGTAGTTTCAGGAGGCGTCCACAATGGAGGGGCCGAGGAAGTGTTTCTAGTATGTCTATGTCCCGCCTATCCTCGGCCGGGAGGGACTGGTACTCAAAGCCAACAAACTTGGTGGGGGAAGATTGCCAATATAGGGGAAACTTGGCACTGTTATCACTATCGAAGAAGTGGGAAGAATGAGGGCCTGAGGGGCGAACTCGGAAGAAGCCGACTTTGAAATCTTTGTACGATGATTTGTACAAGCTGAGCAGTCCCCTCCGGTTCAGCCCGTTAAGGGAAATCCATCCCATTTTATCACCGAACCTTGTTTGATAGAAATACAAAAATTTCGGGGTGGTGGGCTCCATCCCTATGTATTTGCATAGAATCTGGAAGGCTTTCATAAAAGCCCAACTATTGGGGTGAAGTTGAGTAGGAGCAACGTTCATGGTCCTCAGAACATCACACTCAAACTCGGAAAAGGGAAGAGATACGTGCAGTTTATCGAATAAAGTTTTGTACATATATGTGAAGTGGGGCTCGGAGGGACGAGCCCTCATGAAGACACACTCGGTACCTGAGCAGGGGGAGCAAATGAACTCGGATTTGTCCCCCGACGCCGAGATATTAACTTGGGACCGAAGTAGGTCAATTGATTCTAGGGTTTGTAAATCAGAAAAAAAAGGTCCCAACCTCACCTTTAACCCATGTGTACCCGGGAAGAGTGATGTCAGGAATAGGGTCTTTTGGAACCCTCAGGCGCTGCTTACGAGCGGCGGGTTTGGACACCGGAGGAGAAGGAGAACCAGACCTGGGGGACCCAGACTCAGAAGACCCAGACCCAGAAGAAGACGACCCGGAGGAGGACGACCCCACCGGACCAACGTTCGGCCCTTGGGGGGGAATCGGAGAGGCGGAAGGGGAGCCCCCAATGGGAGAAACCTCCCGTTCCACCAGAGGAGAGGTGTTTGATTCGGTGGAATCAGACGAACTCATGACCAGAATTCAAAGATAAACAATAAAGAAGGAAGGAGGCTGGGCGTACCTGGAAAACGATGAGCAGAAGAGGGAAGACAGAGACTTGGAAGACGAAGGCAAAAGGCGGAGGAACATAAACAGGGTAAAAGGGAGCTGAAGCCACAAAAGGTATTTATAGCCTGCGATTGGCGGCCCATCTCCCATCAAGCCCAAAAGGGCGCGACTTTTGATTTTCCCCCCATTAAATGGGCGTGGAACTCTAGGGTTTCTTGTCCATAGCGTGCCGTAGAAGTATTAGGGGAATGATTGATTCCTCTGACAGAGAGAGAAGACTTGATTGAAATGACATCTGGGAATGTGGATAACTGCATAGCCGAAGAATAAGCTCGGTTTCATACTTATCAGCTCTTTCGCTTATTTAAAGCTCGGAGCTCGGGGGGCTTGTGTACTGACCGAGAATGTAAGACCGAGAACTCGTCTATACGCCGGACCAACCGAGCTTACCCCCGCGAATGGGCCTTGGCCCAAACTCCTCCGAAGCCGAGAACACGTCAGCACACCTGACGCCCGAGGATGACTACTCGGTCCTTTTCCATGACAGGCCACGCGCGAAGATACCTCGGCCCCAAGCTATCCAGCCGCAGCTAACTGTGTTTTCTTGAATTTCAATTTAATTTTTAAATTGATTTTTCTGGACTTTTTTTTATTTTATTTTATTACTTAATTCTTTTTCTTTTTCTAGAGTATCTATCTCTCTACCATAGGTATTTTTCTCTTTTATGCAAAGATCCCTAAGTCTTGGAAACCTTATTGAAGTCGACCCCGAGATCGAAAGGACCTTTCAAAGATGTAGGAGATTACAGAGAGAGGGGGGGGGGTTGATTCCCATTCCACTCATGGCGAATCTACTGGATACCAAACCACTGAAGGACTACGCAACCCCAAATGCTAGGTGTCTGCGAACTGGGATTGCAAGGCCAGAAATTGAAGCGGAGAACTACACTATACCGCCTCAGTTAATTAGCATGATTAGGCAACATCAGTTTGGAGGATTACCCTCGGAGGACCCGACTGATCTTGTGGAGACATTCTTGGAATTCACCGATGCTATAAGGATTCAAGGTGCCCCGATCGACGCTATACGCTTGAGGTTATTCCCCTCCTCTCTGACTGGAAAGGCGAAAGCTTGGTTGAAGCAAGTGCCCGCTAACACGTTGTCAACTTGGGACCAACTAGAGCAAGCATTCTTGGAGAAATTCTTCCCTCCATCCAAGATTGCTTACCTACGGACTCAGATCACTGGCTTCTTCCAAAAGGACGGAGAATGCTTATCCAAAGCTTGGGATCGCTACAAGGGATTGCTAGAGTCTTGCCCACATCGTGGACTTGAGAGGTGGTTGTTAGTGCATACCTTCTACAACGGATTGGATTATTCATCAAAGGTATCACTCGACTCCGCAGCTGGTGGAGCCTTTATGAACAGACCCCTGACTGAAGCATTCAACATCATTGAGAACGTGACCACCAACTATCACCAATGGGGTTCGGAAAGAGGTAATAACCCGAAAAAGCTTTCGGCGGTTAAGTTCGAAATGAATAGTACCGATCTAATTATGTCTAAATTCGACTCAATAAATAAATGCTTTGATAAGATTGAAAAGTCTCATGTGAGTTCAATCGGTGCTACTAATGTTGTTTGTGAGATTTGTGGAATGCAGGGACATGACATAATGGAGTGCCCACATGGTATCGCCCCTGAGTCCGGTGATTCGGGGGAACAAGTGAACTCTTGTCATAATTTCTATGACACGAACCTGAAGCTACCAAATTATGCTCCCCCAAATCCCTACAACTAGAGGAAGAATAATCCTTACCTTTCCTACGGAAACTACAACAACACGTTGAACCACGAATTCCAAGAAGGGCAAGGTAATAGGAAACCCGCAATGGGGTATCCTCAAGTACAAAAATCTAAACTCGAGTCTCTTATGGAAAACTTTGTTGCTACTCAAACTAAGCAGAATGAAGAATTTAGGCAACAAGGTAGGGCAGTTAATGAGGCAATAAAAGAATTAACATCTAAGGTAGATAACTTAGCCATCCATAACAAGATGTTAGAAACTCAAATTGTCCAACAAGCGGGAAATTCAACGAGGCAACCGGGCAAGTTTCCTGGACAACCTGAGGTGAACCCAAATAATGAACAATGTAAAGCCGTGAGTCTAAGGAGTGGTAAGAAACTTGAGAATCCCGAGGCTAAAGGGGAGAGCGATAACAAGTGTAGCTGAGGAGGAGGAACCTACTAAGACACAACCCTTAGGAGGGGAAGAGCCTAGTGAAAAAGTATCTAAGTATGTCCCTCCACCACCTTACCAACCTCCGATACCTTTTCCTCAAAGGTTAGATAAGGCCAAGTTAGATAAGCAATTTGGAAAATTTCTAGAGGTCCTTAAGAAATTGTACATTAATGTACCCTTCACTGAGGCATTACAACAAATGCCGACATATGCCAAATTTCTTAAGGATATCTTGTCAAATAAGAGAAAGCTAGAGGACTATGAAACAGTGGCTTTAACTGAGGAGTGCAGTGCTTTAATTCAAAATAAATTGCCTCCTAAATTGAAAGATCCAGGTAGTTTCTCTATTCCTTGCTTAATTGGTAACACTAGTTTTGATAAAGCTCTTTGTGATTTAGGGGCTGGTGTTAGTCTTATGCCCCTCTTTGTGTGTAAGAAGTTGGAGATGGGTGAGCTAAAACCCACAACAATCTCCCTTCAATTGGCGGATCGGTCCGTCAAATTCCCAGTAGGCATCTTGGAGGATGTTCCTATTAGAGTGGGTAAATTTTTTATTCCTGCGGATTTTGTGGTACTTGAAATGGAAGAGGATTCTCAAATCCCCATCATTCTTGGTAGGCCTTTCTTGGCTACAGCAGGAGCCATTATTGATGTTAAAAATGGGAAATTGACTTTAACTGTGGGTGATGATAAAGTTGAATTTGATTTAGCTAAATCTATTAAACACCCTTCTTTTGAAGATTCTTGTTGCAGGGTTGACTTAATGCACCAAGTGGTGAAAGAAGAATCCCATCAAGCTTGTATTGGTGACCCATTAGAGATGTGTTTGATTGGTGGAGACTTAAATGCTCATGGAGGAGAAGTAAGGAATTATGCCCGCTTTCTGGAGGCTAGTCCAAAAATTTCTCCGAACAAAACAAAGAAGGAGAAACTTAAGTTGACACCAAAGAATAAGGATTTGAGAGATGAAGAAGCCCCTAAGGTAGAACTAAAACCTCTTCCCTCTACATTGAGGTATGAATTTCTTGGTCCTAACTCTTCCTATCCGGTAATTGTGAATGCTAGCTTGAATGAGTTGGAAACTGAGAAATTTCTTAGGGAGCTTAGAATGCATAGAAAAGTGATAGAATTGATGATATTAAATGCATAAATCCTTCTTTTTGCAGGCATCGCATTTTAATGGAAGATGAGCATAAACCATCCATTGAGCATCAACGTAGGTTGAACCCTAATATGAAAGAGGTGGTCAAGAAAGAAGTGCTTAAGCTATTAGATGCGGGGGTTATTTATCCAATCTCCGATAGTGAATGGGTTAGTCCGGTGCATGTGGTTCCTAAGAAAGGGGGGATGACTGTTATTCAAAATGAAAATAATGAACTAATCCCTACTAGGACAGTAACCGGTTGGAGAATGTGCATCGATTATAGGAAACTAAATAAGGCAACAAGGAAAGATCACTTCCCTCTCCCATTTATTGATCAAATGCTTGAAAGGTTAGCTAGGCATTCATACTTTTGTTACTTGGATGGATATTCAGGTTTTTATCAAATTCCCATACATCCTAATGATCAAGAAAAGACCACGTTTACTTGTCCCTATGGCACTTTTGCCTATAGAAAAATGCCTTTTGGTCTATGTAATGCACCGGCTACTTTGCAAAGATGCATGACTGCAATTTTTTCTGAATTTATTGAAAACATCATGGAGGTTTTTATGGATGATTTTTCTGTATATGGAACTACCTTTGATGATTGTTTAACAAATTTGTCTAAGATTTTGCAGCGATGTGAAGAAACCAATTTGGTATTGAATTGGGAGAAATGCCATTTTATGGTAAAAGAAAGTATAGTGCTTGGGCACTTGATTTCTGGTAGAGGTATTGAGGTGGATAGGGCCAAAATAGATGTTAATGAAAATTTGCCCCCACCGATAAATGTGAAAGGGGTTAGAAGTTTCTTGGGACACGCCGGGTTTTACCGGCGTTTCATCAAATATTTTTCAAAAATTTCTAAACCCTTATCTAACCTTTTAATGAAAGATGTTCCATTTGATTTTAATGAGGAATGTCTGAGTGCATTTAACAGGTTGAAGGAAGCTTTGACTACCGCTCCCATTTTGGAAACACCGGATTGGAATGAGCCATTTGAAGTAATGTGTGATGCTAGTGACTACGCCGTGGGAGCAGTGTTGGGACAGAGGATAAGCAAGAAGGTCCATGCAATATACTATGCAAGCAAAACTCTAGATGGAGCTCAAGCGAATTATGCCATAACTGAGAAAGAATTGCTTGCGGTTGTCTTTGCGTTCGAGAAATTCAGATCATACCTTGTGGAATCTAAAGTCATAGTGTACACGGACCACTCCGCACTAAAGCACCTCATGACTAAGAAGGAAGCCAAGCCAAGACTCATCCGATGGATTCTCCTTCTGCAAGAATTTGATTTGGAGATTCGGGACCGGAAGGGGACGGAGAACTTAGTTGCGGACCACTTATCCAGACTTGAACCATTGGAACATGAGAAGGACAACTTGCCGATAGATGATTCTTTCCCCGATGAGCAACTGTTCTTCATCTTGGGAGAGAATGCTCCATGGTATGCGGACTTTGTGAATTATTTTGTATGTGGGATTCTACCACCGGAGTTTAATTATCAACAAAAGAAGAAGTTCTTCTCCGATCTCAAGAACTACGTGTGGGATGAGCCTTACATTTTCCGCAAGTGTGCGGATAGCATTTACAGAAGGTGTATTTCGGAAGCCGAGATTCCAAGTATCTTGAGTTGTTGTCATTCCTCATCTTACGGAGGATATGCTAGTGCCTCGAAGATAGAAGCAAAGGTGCTTCAAGCTGGTTTCTATTTGCCTCATATTTCCAGGGATGACCGAATGTTCGTGCTTGCTTGTGATCCATGTCAAAGAACGGGGAACATCTCTAAGAAGCATGAAATGCCACTCAACACTATGCTAGAAGTGGAGATATTTGATGTTTGGTGAGTTGACTACATGGGACCCTTTCCTTCCTCTTGCAATAATAAGTTCATTCTTGTAGCCGTTGATTACGTCTCTAAATGGGTGGAAGTCATTCCTTCCCCAACAAGTGATTCAAAAACCGTAATCAAACTATTCAAGAATATGATTTTTCCAAGGTTTGGAATTCCAAGGGTAGTCATTAGTGATGGAGGATCGCACTTCATTGAAAAACAATTTGAGAAACTCCTACTCAAATATGGAGTCACTCATAGGGTTGCTACACCTTACCCCCCTCAGACAAGTGGGCAAGTCGAGGTTTCCAATCAAGAGATAAAGAGCATTCTGGAAAAGACTGTTTCAGGTTCGAGAAAGGATTGGTCCTTAAAGCTTGATGACGCTCTTTGGGCTTATCGTACAGCTTACAAGACTCCTATCGGGATGACACCCTTTAGACTTATTTACGGTAAGCCATGCCACCTACCAGTCGAGCTTGAGCATAAGGCTTTGTGGCTATTAAGATGCTAAACTTTGATATAAAAGCAGCTGGGGAAAAGAGAATCCTTCAACTTCAAGAACTTGATGAGCTAAGATTGGATGCCTATGAGTCCGCACGATCTTACAAGGAGAGAACAAAAAATGGCATGATAAGCATATCCTTCGTAGAGAATTCCATGAAGGAGAACTGGTGCTACTCTACAACTCAAGGTTGCGGTTATTCCCAGGAAAGCTCAAGTCTAGATGGTCCGGACCATTCAAAATAATGAAAGTATTTCCGTATGGTGCCGTCGAGGTTTGGAACCAGGAACGTGGAACATTCAAGGTCAATTGACAGAGACTGAAACACTACCTTGGAGAACATCCACTGGAGCAAGAGGTTGCGATTTCCCTCCTCGATCCAACATCGAAAGATTGAAAGGACTATGGTCAAGCTTAGGACCGTAAATAAGCGCTTCTTGGGAGGCAACCCAAGCCTTATTTCCCTTCTTAGTTTGTTTTTGATTTTTTTTTATAATAATTAAGAAGAATTAGAGATGTAAGATCATCAATTAATGGATTTGTCAAGTGTTTTCAGGTCAGGAAGTCATGAAGAGTGAAAAGAGGATGGAAAAGAAAGTCAGAAACGATCACGCCCAGGGCGTGATGGTGGTCACGGCCGTGATGAACCAACAGCTAAAAGTCAGAACCCATCACGGCCCAGCCGTGATGGACATCACGGGCGTGACAAGTAGGCCCCATAAATTCAGAGTTCATCACGGCCAGGCCGTGATATCTGTTGATTACGAATCTAGGCAAGTATACCTAGTCATACAAGTAATACGGCGGTGAGACCGATATCGTTCCCACGAGGACTGAGACAAGTACTAACACGTACCGAATCAATTACTATCTAAGCTAATTTTTGGATTGAAGGGAGTTCTATACTAATTATCAAGCCCAAAACAAACAAAAGAAAAGGAACAAACTCTTTTTGGTTTTTTATCAAATACTTGGAGTGCAGAAAAAGGTGGTTTTCAAATATGATAAAGATGTTGGGACTAGACTTCACTAAACCTTAGCTTCATGCAATTATCAAGAACACCAATCCAGTTTATGAATTCAAATATTAAAATCAATCCACTAGATTACTCAAGCCCTGATTCCTCAGATGACAAGAGCCTAAATCCCCTAATTAAACCTTATTTCTTTAGGTGGCCTAACTAGTGAATTTGCATTAAGAGTAGGGATTACACGATTACTAATAAACCAAAATCCATTCCTAGATACAAGGTTTACTAGGTGATTAATTCCAGATCAAGAATTGATAAGAACGTCCCCATTACAAATCAAATCTCAAAATCAGTTCATGGGTGATCAAACCACAAAAGGCATTAAGCGTAGGAATTAAACACTAATATGAAGGCATAAACACAGATTGATAATTCAAAGCAATTACATGATATTCGGTTCAGTTACATCTAATACCAACAAAGAGGGATTTAGCTACTCATGATTACAGAGAAAACTAAAACCAGAGAAATAGAGATAAGGGGAAGAAGGAACTCCATGGGAGCACTCCACAGCAGCCACAGCAGCCCCCTGGTGCAGAGAAGATGTCTCTTTTTGGGTAGAAGTTGTTTTAGGGTTCAAGTCTGGTCTAGAGAGATCTATTTTTCGTTCTGCCGTGATGCCTTTTTATAAATCAGATGCGCGTCACGGCCGTGATGGCCATCACGGCCAGGCCGTGACGGGTTCTGCCTTAGGCCCGCTTTCAAAATATGTTTGTCACGGCCGTGACACTCATCACGGCTAGGCCATGATCGCTTCTGCCTTCACCAATTGGTCTGTCACGGCCGTGATGGGCATCACGGCTAGGCAGTGACAGATTCTGCCTAGAAGGGTTCTGACTCAATTAACATGTCACGGCCGTGATGGGCATCACGGCTAGGCCGTGACAGCTTCTGACTTTTGCCTTCTTTCTTCTTCAGTTTTTCTCGATCATGGCCGTGACGGTCATCACGGCTAGGCCGTGATGGGCTCTGTTTGGATCATTTTCTTCACCTTTCAAGCTCTATCTTCATCCCAGCTCCATCATGGTCAATCTTTAGCATTTTTCCTTAAATTCCTGCAAAACAACACCAAGAAACCACCTCACCCATTCCAAGGTAAAAACTAATAAAAATCAATTTAAATATGCCTAAACTATATGAAAATGCATGCAGAAATGTACAAGAATTATGATGTGAAATCACACTATCAAATCACCCCAAGCTTATTCATTTGCTTGTCCTCAAGCAATCACTAAGGCCAAAAGAGATAAATAATCATAACGTGGATAGTGAACCAAGAACCCGAGTAACTAATCCAAGTAATGTGCATTTCAAATAATTCAGCAAGAGACAATCAATTCAAGTATAATTAGAAGCTTAGGTTTCCTAGACTAATATTCTCACTGATTCGGGCACTCTTTCTCACCTCACTCAAGTGTTCAGGGATATATGTCACTTCGCTCAATTTCCTCAAGGAATGAATTCTACCATAAGCTTGACTATCAACTAAATCTCTACTTTATTAATGAAAACACCTAAGAATCAAGAGGTCTTTTACTTTGGTTGTAACGGGGCCATGGGATTAATCGTTAGGTGGGGAAATCAAGAAAATGAAATTTCAAAAGGCTACACAAAATATCAAGCATTGCAAAACATGACACCTTCTAAAATACCTTTTTGGGTTTTGATTCATTTATCACCTTTCTTTTCTTTATTTTCATTTTATTTCTCACTTTCTTTTGTCATCCCCTTCCCTTTATATATTTTCTTTCTCTCTCTCTCTCTTTTTTTTTGATTTGGAGAAGAGGGGATTTTCAGCTCAAGAGAAATATTTTTCTAATTTTCTCATCCCATACTTTTTCAAACTACATTTTCACCCTTTTGTAATACTTTAGAAGGTCTCCTATCAAGTATCATTCATCAAAATATTTCAGGGTACCAAGAAAAGTATTTTATTCTTTCAGGCTCAAAATTGGGCAACTAAGGGGTAGCATTTAGTCAATCAAGGCTCAGAAGGCCGGAAAAATACCTAGTGCCTCAATCATTTTCAAAAATGTTTTCAAAAATTTTTAAGCTTCAAAACGGTTTCAAGTCAAGTTCTAGAGAAATACAATCCAAGAGGAATAACACTCTATCAAAGAATGGGGTGAATTTAGTGAATACCCCTTTTTGGCTCAAAATCTCACATTTTGTAGTTCAGAAATCAATGAGAAACACAAATCTACGTAACCACATGCTAATTATCAACTATCAAAGATCATCTCAAGAATTTTTATTTCTAGCCTTATCACAATAATAAAAAAAATTAGGTTCAACAATTCACTATCTCAATTTATTTGGCACTCAGTTCTCACAATCGGATGCAACATCTAAACAGGGGGCAATCGAATCATGTGATCATGCAAAGCTATGCCTATATGAATGCAACATGCAAAATGCACAAGTATGCAAAAGTACCCCTACCCCAAGCTTAAAAATTTACATTGTCCCCAATGTAAATAATCAAGTCGGAGAGAGGAGCAAAATGGAACGACTTACCAAGGCGGCAGCGGGTGTTGGCTCACATGCCTAGTCAAAAGGAGGCTGGAAATGTGTCATGGCCGTGATGCTCATCACGGGCAGGCCGTGATCAATTCTGGTCCATAGGGGTTGGCCTGTCACGGCCGTGACCTCCATCACGGCTAGGCCGTGATGCTCTCTGATCTTCAAGGTCCTCTCATCACGCCCGTGATGGGTATCACGGCTGGGCCGTGATCCTTTCTGATCTTCATGGTTAGCTCATCATGGCCGTGACCAGTGTCACGGCCTGGGCGTGATGGTTGTTGTCTTTACTTGTCCTTGCCCTTCTTTTTTCTCCTTCCTTCTTACCCTGAAAACACTTAACACGTTTATTAGTTTATGATCTTTTTCCTCTTGATCTTCTCAAATTATTCAAGAGTTAAAATCAAAAACAAAGGGGAAAGGAAAAGAAAACTTGGGTTGCCTCCCAATAAGCGCTTCTTTAACGTCACTAGCTTGACGGGTAGGTGATCTCAAGGATCATGAAGGCGCACAGTTGTGATCAATCTCTCGATGTCACCACCCAAATAGGCCTTGAGCCTTTGGCCATTGACTCTGAAGGTCCTTTTTCAAGTAGGATCCTCCACTTCTACAGCTCCATGAGGTGAGACTTCTTTGACAACGAATGGTCCCGACCACTTAGACTTCAACTTGCCCTGAAACAATCTCAGTCGGGAATTGAATAATAAAACTTGTTGTCCCGGATGAAATGTTTTCATCACGATCTTCTTGTCATGGTAGGTCTTGACTCGCTGCTTGTAAATAGCTGCATTCTCATATGCATTAAGGCGCATCTCCTCTAATTCATGCAGCTGATTGACTCTTTTCTCACCCTCCAGAGTGGCATCAAAATTCAAGAACTTCAATGCCCAAAAGGCTCGATGCTCCAACTCTACGGGTAGATGACATGCCTTCCCATAGACCATTTGAAACGGAGATAACCCCACAGAAGTTTTCAATGCAGTCCGATAAGCCCACAAGGCATCGTCAAGCTTCCTTGCCCAATCTTTTCTTGAAGTGGCCATAGTTTTTTCCAGAATTCTCTTAATCTCTCGGTTAGAGACCTCCGCTTGCCCATTTGTTTGCGGATGATAGGGAGATGCCACCTTATGCCTCACATCATACTTGGTCAACACATTTTCCAGTTGTGAGTTGCAAAAATGAGATCCCCCATCACTTATAAGGACCCTTGGGACACCAAACCGGGCAAAAATATTCTTCTTGATGAACTTAATCACTGTCTGGGCATCATTCTTTGGTGTTGCAACGGCCTCCACCCATTTGGAAACATAGTCCACCACCAAGATATATTGATTGGAGAATGAAGGTGGAAGTGGACCCATAAAGTCTATGCCCCAGCAATCAAATACTTCAACCTCCAATATGTTTTGCAGTGGCATCTCATCCCTTTTTGAAATGTTCCCGGTCCTTTGTCACTTGTCACAACTCTTCACATGATTGTAGGAGTCCTTGAAGATTAAGGGCCAAAAGAGCCCAGATTGGAGGACCTTTGCAGCTGTCCTATCCCCATTGTAATGTCCACCATATGAAGAGTTATGACAATGCCACAAAATATTCCTTGCTTCCTCTTGACTAACACACCTCCTCCATAAGCCATCCGGTCCAACCTTGAACAGAAATGGGTCATCCCATATGAAATGGTTGGCATCCCGGAAGAATTTTTTCTTTTGTTGCCAAGTGAGGTGCTCTGGGACAATATTGGCTGCCTTGAAGTTTGCCATGTCGGCAAACCATGGTCTTTCATGCACCAAAAATAAGGCCTCATCCGGGAACTCATCCCGAGTGTCTCTTTCTTCTGCAGTAACCTCTTCATTCACCAATTGAGATAAGTGGTCAGCCACCAAATTTTCACTGCCCTTTTTGTCCTTAATGACTAAGTCAAATTCCTGCAACAATAGAATCCACCTTATGAGTCTTGGTTTTGAATCTAACTTAGTGAACAAATATTTAATTGCAGCATGATCAGTAAAAACAGTGACTTGTGAACCAATCAAGTATGAACGAAATTTTTCCAATGCAAACACTATGGCCAGCAACTCTTTTTCAGTTGTTGCATAATTTATTTGGTTCTCATTGAGAACCTTACTAGCATAGTGAATGGCATGGAAAAACTTGTCCCTCCGCTGTCCCAAAACTGCCCCAACTGCATAGTCACTGGCATCACACATTAATTCAAATGGTGACTCCCAGTTGGGTGCAACAAGGATGAGAGCGGTGATCAACTTTTCTTTCAAAATTTGAAAAGAGGCAAGGCAAGCAGTATCAAACACAAATAGTGTGTCCTTGTTCAAAAGGCTACACAACGGCTTGGCTATCTTCGAGAAGTCTTGGATGAACCGCCGGTAAAAGCCTGCATGCCTGAGAAAACTCCTCACACCCTTGACATTCACTGGTGGAGGTAGTTTCTCAATCACATCAATCTTGGATTTATCCACTTCGATCCCCTTAGCTGAAATTTTGTGCCCAAGCACAAAGCCTTCCTGCACCATAAAATGACACTTCTCCCAATTTAATACTAAATTGGTGTTCATGCACCTCTTTAACACAGTAGCAAGGTTAGACAAGCAATTATCATAAGAGGAACCGAAAACAGAAAAATCATCCATGAAAACTTCAATGTATTTTTCTACCATATCAGAGAAAATTGAAAACATGCACCTTTGAAATGTCGCAGGCGCATTACAAAGACCGAAAGGCATCTTCCGATAGGCAAAAACTCCAAAAGGGCATGTGAAGACAGTTTTCTCTTGGTCCTCCGGGTTAACCGCAATTTGGTTATAACCCGAATAACCAACCAAGAAACAATAATAAGCTTTCCCGGCCAACCTCTCCAACATCTGGTCCATGAATGGAAGTGGGAAGTGATCCTTCCTAGTAGCTTGATTTAGCTTCCGGTAATCTATACACATTCGCCAACCGGTGATCGTTCTAGTTGGGATCAACTCATTCTTCTCGTTGTTCACAACGGTCATGCCACCTTTCTTGGGAACCACTTGTACCGGACTCACCCAAGCACTATCAGAAATTGGATAGATCATTCCGGCTTCAAGGAGTTTCAGCGCCTCCTTCCTTACCACTTCTTTCATTATAGGATTGAGCCTCCTTTGCGGTTGGACCACCGGTTTAAATGCAGCCTCCATCATGATCTTGTGCATATAGAATGCAGGACTAATACCTTTCAAATCTGAGATAGACCATCCAATTGCTGTTTTATGCTCTCTAAGCACCCTTACAAGTTTCTCCTCTTCCAACTTGGACAATACATTGCTCACTATGACAGGATTCTCATCATTTTCACCAAGGAACACATATTTCAAGTGGGGAGGTAGAGGTTTATGCTCTAACTCGAGCTTCTCTTGGACTTCATCCTTTTTGATCTCTTCTTTCTTAGTATTGACAGCATGTTGAATGGGTTGAGCTTCCAAATCACACAAACAGTCTTCTATTTCCTTCTCCTCTTTCTCATCAAGATTTTCAATAGAGTTCACAATTACCTTCTCAAGAGTAGAGGAATGGTGCTGTTGTGCAAAGACTTCTTTAGCCACTACATCCACAATGTCCATGCGGAAGAAATTCTCTTCATCACTCGGGCGATGCATAGCTTCAAACACATTGAAAGTAACCTCTTCATCTTGCACTCTGAGTCGAAGTTGGCCTTTTTGTACATCTATCAAAGCACGACCAGTTACTAGAAAAGGTCTCCCTAATATGAGTGGAACCTCTGCATCCTCCTCCATGTCTAATATCACAAAATCCGCTGGGAAGATAAACTTATCCACTTTAACCAAAACATCTTCCATAATACCATAAGGACGCTTGATTGATCTATCGGCTAGTTGCAATGCCATCCTTGTTGGTTTCACTTCACCACCTCCAAGCTTGTTCAAGATTGAAAGCGGCATCAAATTGATACTCGCCCCCAAGTCACACAAGGACTTCCCAATAGCAACACTCCCAATTATGCAAGGGATTGTAAAACTACCAGGATCTTTGAGCTTTGGAGGTAGCTTCCTTTGAATTATCGCACTACATTCTTCCTCAAAGGCAACAGTCTCACCTTCTTTAAATCTCCTTTTCTTCGTGAGCAACTCCTTCATGAACTTTGCATAGGTTGGCATTTGCTCTAGTGCTTCAGCAAAGGGTATGTTGATTTGTGACCTCTTGAAGATGTCCAAAAATTTGGCAAACTGCTCTTCCTTCTCCTTCTTTTTGCTTAAGTGAGGATATGGCAACTTTACATAAGAGGGGATCTCTTGAGGCTTGTCTCCATCTTTCAAAATCTGACTTTTAGTCTTCCTCAAGATTGAGTTTTCATCCACCAACTTTTCCCTCTTGTCTTTTTCACTGCATTTTTCTTCTTCCGCTATTACAACCTATTTGCCTTCTTCCTCATTCAACTCAGTTTTTTCAGCATTCATCTCTGTTTTTTCAACATCTCTCTGATTTTTCAACAAAGTCTCACTGCTCTCTTGCTCAAGAATTTTACCACTCCTCAAAACAATAGCCTTACAATGCTCTTTAGGATTTGTTTGAGTATTACCTGAAAAACTGTTGCTGGATTGTTCCGCTAGGTGCTTTGCAATTTGTCCAACTTGAACCTCCAAGTTCTTTATGGCAGCATCGGTGTTTTTCTGGTTTGACATGGACATTTGCATGAATTGATTGAGAGTGTTCTCCAAGATTGAAGTTCGGTCTTGAGGCGGTTGTGTGGGAAGAGGCTTGTTTGTTTGTCCGGCATCTTGTTTCCAACCAAGACTTGCTTGATTCCTCCATCCTTGGTTGTAATTGTTGGAATATTGGTTGTTGCCTTGCCGCCCATAGTTCCCCATATAATTAGCTTCCTCATGGGAACTAGGTGTGACCTCACAATTTCCATTATCATGATCTCCTCCACAAAAATCACATCTCATTACCTGTTGAGGTGGCATGGTTGTCCCTTGAATGGTCTGAAATTGTTGTGGGAGTTGAGCTAGTTGCTTAGTGATGGACTCGAGTTGTTGTGTCATAAGCTTATTCTGAGGCAAAAGTATAGTTTGCGAGTCTAACTCCAACACTCCCCTTCTTGATGTGGTACCTCGGTCATGATGCATCAGATAGTCATTAGATGCCATAGCTTCTATCAAAACCAGTGCTTCCTCCGGTGTCTTAGTGTTAATGGAACCTCCAGCTGAGGCATCCAACATATACCTGGTTGACGGCCTCAATCCATTGCAAAATGTTTGCATTTGGGTAAGATCATCAAACCCATGATTTGGCCATCTTCGGAGCAGATCTTTGAATCTTTCCCATGTGTCATGAAGAGTCTCACCCTCTTGTTGAGCAAAGCTTATGATATCACCCCTTATCTTCACAAATCTTGAGGCGGGAAAGAACCTTGCAAGAAATTTTGCCTCTAAGTTATCCCATGTAGTGATGCTCCCCCTTGGTTGAGATTGGATCCAAGACTTGGCTCTATCTCTTAGAGAGAATGGGAACAACCTTAGGCGAATCGCGTCATCGGAAGCACCATTTATCTTCATCGTATCACATAACTCCAGGAAGTTGGAGACATGATTATTAGGATCCTCTTACTCCAACCCGGCAAATTGATTTTGTGCAACCATATTCAAGAAAGCTAGCTTGATTTCAAAATTGTTGCAATTCACTGGAGGCCTCACTATGCTAGTGACATGACAGTTGACATTTGTATTGGCATAATCTCCAAGTGTCCTCCGTGGAGCACCTTCACCATTTCCTGCCATCTTGAGTTCTTCTTGATGAACTTGAGAAGTGGAAGTCTCTTATTCTCTTTCTTGTTGCTCTACTAACTCTCTGCTGTCTTGCTTGCTTCCGATTCTCCCTAGCTATTTCCTCTATTTCAGGATCGTAGAGAAGTTGGTCACCGGGACAAGACCTCGCATGCACAAACGTCTAGAGACCAAAATTGTTAGCACTAGATGACAACACAGAAACACGGATCAGTAAAACAAAAATAAAATTGTGCCTAAATTAGTAATTGAATTGGGTATGCTAATATTGAAACTCGTGCCCCAAAACGGCACCAAAACTTGTTGATTACGAATCTAGGCAAGTATACCTAGTCGCATAAGTAATACGGTGGTGAGACCGATATCGTTCCCATGAGGACTGAGACAAGTACTAACACTTACCGAATCAATTACTATCTAAGCTAATTTTTGGATTGAAGGGAGTTCTATACTAATTATCAAGCCCAAAATAACAAAAGAAAAGGAACAAACTCCTTTTGGTTTTTTATCAAATACTTGGAGTGCAAAAAAAGGTGGTTTTCAAATATGATAAAGATGTTGGGACTAGACTTCACTAAACCTTAGCTTCATGCAATTATCAAGAACACCAATCCAGTTTATGCATTCAAATATTAAAATCAATCCACTAGATTACTCAAGCCCTGATTCCTCAGATGACAAGAGCCTAAATCCCCTAATTAAACCCTAATTCCTTAGGTGACCTAACTAGTGAATTTGCATTTAGAGTAGGGATCACACGATTACTAATAAACCAAAATCCATTCCTAGATACAAGGTTTACTAGGTGATTAATTCCAGATCAATAATTGATAAGAACGTCCCCATTGCAAATCAAATCTCAAAATCAGTTCATGGGTGATCAAACCACAAAAGGCATTAAGCATAGGAATTAAACACTAATATGAAGGCATAAACACAGATTGATAATTCAAAGCAATTACATGATATTCGGTTCAGTTACATCTAATCCCAACAAATAGGGATTTAGCTACTCATGATTACAGAGAAAACTAAAACCAGAGAAATAGAGATAAGGGGAAGAAGGAACTCCATGGGAGCACTCCACAGCAGCCACGGCAGCCCCCTGGTGTAGAGAAGATGTCTCTTTTTGGGTAGAAGTTGTTCTAGGGTTCAAGTTTGGTCTAGAGAGATCTGTTTTTCGTTCTGCCCTGATGCCTTTTTATAAATCAGATGCGCGTCACGACCGTGATAGCCATCACGGCCAGACCGTGACGGGTTCTGCCTTTGGAGCGCTTTCAAAATATGTTTGTCACGGCCGTGACACTCATCACGACTAGGCCGTGATCGCTTCTGCCTTCACCAATTGGTTTGTCACGGCCGTGATGGGAATCACAGCTAGGCCGTGACAGATTTTGCCTAGAAGGGTTCTGACTCAATTAACATGTCACGGCCGTGATGGGCATCACGGTTAGGCCGTGATGGGCATCACGGCTAGGCCGTGACAGCTTGACTTTTGCCTTCTTTCTTCTTCAGTTTTGCTCGATCATGGCCGTGACGGTCATCACGGCTAGGCCGTGATGGGCTCTGTTTGGCTCATTTTCTTCACCTTCCAAGCTCTATCTTCATCCCAACTCCATCATGGTCAATCTTGAGCACTTTTCCTTAAATTCCTGCAAAACAACACCAAGAAACCGCCTCACCCGTTCCAAGGTAAAAACTAATAAAAATCAAGTTAAATATGCCTAAACTATATGAAAATGCATGCAGAAATGCACAATAATTATGATGTGAAATCACACTATCAATATCCATCACGGCCGTGATGTGAAGATCAAGAAGGGTCAGAAAGGATCACGGCCAGACCGTGATAGTGGTCACGGTCGTGATAGTTAGCTGGAGCAGGACAAATTCCATCACGGGCCAGTCATGTTATGTATCACTCCTGTGAAAGATCAAGTACATGAAGCGTAACGCATCACACCGCCGCGTGATGAGGGTCATGGCCGTGACACGCATTTAACTCAGGTTTTTAAAACGCGTCCTCTGCTACAAACCCCTCATTCTCTTCATCTTCTCCATTTTCTCTCCACCTCTATAGCCACCAAACCCTCTCCCCTTCCTCCCAACTCATCCTTTCCCTCATATCACACTCATCATGCACCTTCCCCCTTAACTCAAACCCACCATCCTCCTCTTCACCCACTCTTCTTCTTCTTCTTCCTCTCACACCCTCCACCATAACCATTCACCCAAGAAGCTTGAAAAATCACCTCCCCACGACACCCACGCCCAACCAACTCTACTACCTTGCTCCCTAGACCTAACCCAACAAGACCCACAAGGCAAATTCTTCAATTTTGGGCAAACTCAAAAATTCCCAATTTTGAAACCCTAACCAAACCGAAATTCAGAAACAGTGAAGAGGATTGTGGATTTTGGTGCTCTGGGATCATGGCAAGCAAACGTCAAAGGGCAACCGAAGCCTCACGCACTCGCACCAGAGGAAGCAGGAACCCATGTAACTACTCTGACTCTGACTCCTCTAACTCTGAGACTGATGAACATGGGTATGAGATTTTTTTTAAGGATAATGCTCAACAAGATAGATTCAATGCTTTGAAAAATAGGAAGATAGTCCAAACGAAATATCTTGTTGATGCATGTATAGACACCCTAGGCCTGACTGTTGACATCAATTGGATGTTAGAAAACATAGGGTGGAGCGAGTTTGCTCGCACTAGATACCCTGCATTTGCTGGTCCTACTCTGGAGTTCCTAAGCTCTCTAAACGCAGAAATTCTCCAAGGGTCGCATTGCCAAGAGGGACGGATCACATTCCAGCTCTTCAACCAGGACTTCGTACTAACCCTAGCTGAAATTAATGAGATTTTTGGATTACCGGTAGGGGGTGACAGAAGATACCCCTTAGGGTTTAGTGCACATAGTTTCTAGTCAATAATTGACTATGAGGGCAGGAGTTTTGACCTCGGACATCCAAGTCCACAACCTTTTGCTAACCCAAGTATCAGATATATGCATAGGGTCATAGCCAATACCCTGTTTGGCCGTGGAGAGAGTGACGGATCCGTCCGTCAGGACGAGATCTTTATACTATGGGCCATGCTCCACCCTGAGAGCAACGTGGACACAGGGTCATTTTTGGCTAGGCACCTCTTAAAGGTCGCCAAGAGTTCGAGTGGCACTATTGTCATTGGTGGCCTGATCACCACAATATGCCATCACTTCAACTTTGATCTAGATGGTTTTGAGGCCGCCCTTGGATGGACCCGTATCTCCTTGCAGGCTTATGAGGCCATGGGGATGATCATCCAGGAGGATGATATGTACTGCCTGAAACACCCAAGGCGCAGGCACCCAATTCCTCTCCCTAACCCCGCACTTTTGGATGTAACAAATCCAGCAAATTGGAAAGTGCCGGTGGGAGAGGAGCCTCAGCTTATTAGGATACAAAGGCCGTTACGCCCGCCACCGCAGGCTAGGCCATATGGGCACCCATCTTCTTCTTCTGCGGGTGCGTCATCCGATGATCCCTATGCGCGGTTCGCATCCACCTTTGACACTATCTTAGCGAACCAGGAGTGCATCATGGAGGAGCAGCGTGAGCAGAGAGCCATGATCCAGCAGCTCTATGACTGGCATCTGAGCCAGCACCCACCACCTCAGTGAGTTATTTTGTTCCTTTTTTTTATTTTATCCTCCCTACGAATTAATTATTTACATTGGGGACAATGTAAGTTTTTAAGCTTGGGGTAGGGGTATCATTTTTGCATTCTTGCATGTTGTATTCATTTAGGATTAGTTTTGCATATATCACATGATTAGCTTGCCCCTTACTTAGGGTATGCCTCAAATAGTGAAAAACTTTGTGCCAATTGAATTAAGACTGAAGAATTTTTGAACCCAATTTTTTGTATTCTTGTGATAGGCTAAAAATGAAAAATGCTTGAGATGATCTTTTGATAGTTAATAATTAGCATGTGGTTCCTTAGATTTAGGTTTCTCATTGATTTTAAACCACTAAATGTAAGATTTTGAGACAAAAAGGGTACTCACTAAATCTACCCCATTCCTTGTGATCGAGTGTTTTATTCCTCTTGGATTGTGTCCTCTAGAACTTGACTTGAAACCGTTTTGAAACTTCAAAATTTTTGAAAACACATTTGAAAATGATTGAGGCACTAGGTATTTTTCTGGCCTTCTGAACTTTGACTGACTAAATGCTACCCCTTAGTTGCCCAATTTTGAGCCTAAAAGAATAAAATACTTTTCTTGGTACCTTGATCTATTTTAATGAATGATGCTTGGTATGACACCTTTTAAAGTATTGCAAAAGGGCAAAAAGATAGTTTGAAGAACAAATTGTGGGATAAAAAGTTAGAGAAATTTCTCTTAAGTTGAAAATCTCCCCTTCTCCAAACAAATAAATAAATAAATAAATAAATAAAGAAAGATGGAGAAGGGGATGAGAAAAAGAATGTGAGAAATAAAAAGTAAAAAGGAAGAAAGAAAGAAAGAAAGGTGGAAAACTGAACTAAAGCCCAAAAAAAGGAATTTTAGAAGGTTTCATGCTTTGCACTGTTTGATTTTGTTTAGCCTTCTTGAATTTTCCCTTTCTTGATTTCCCCACATAACAATTAATCCTATGGCCCCGTTACAACCAAAATAAAAGACCTCTCGATTCTTATGTGTTTTAAATAATAAAGTAGAGATTTGGTTAATAGTCAAGCATATGGTAGGGTTCCTTCCTTGAGGAAATTGAGCGAATTGTCATATACCCTCAAACATATGAGTGAGGTAAGAAGAGTGCCCGAATTAGTGAGAGATGGGAATCTGGGGAACCTAAGCTCCTAATTGGACTTAAAATTGATTTTCTCTTGGTTTCTTATTGAATATTCCTGTTACTTGAATTCATTACTCGGGTCCTAGATTCACTGTCCATGCTTCGATTGATTATCTTTTCTGGCCTTAGTTATTGCTTGAGGACAAGCAAAATCTTAAGCTTGGGGTAGTTTGATGAGTGTGATTTCACCTCATAATTCTATGACATTTTGCATGCATTCTCATATAGTTTAGGCTTATTTTATTTGATTATTTGTTAGTTTTTACCTTGTAACGAGTAAGGTGGTTTTGTGGTGCTTGTGTGCAGGAATCGAAGATTAAATTGCTCAGGATCAGTTGTGCTGAAGCTGGCATGAAGATGGAGCTTGGAAGGCAAGAAAATGAGGCAAACAGAGATGATCACCTCCTAGTCGTGATGCCCATCACGGTCATGATCAAGTGAAGCTGAAAAGGAAGAATGGAAAAGTCAATCTGTCACGGCCAGGCCGTGATGCCCATCACGGTCGTGACATGTCAACTGAGCCACACCCCTTCAAGGCAGAATCTGTCACGGCCAGGCCGTGATGGTTGTCACGGCCGTGACAGACCACTCAGTGAAGCAACGTTCAAGGCAGAATCTGTCATGGCTAGGCCGTGATGGCCATCACAGCCGTGACGCGCAATCTATGGATCTTCAACAACTGATTTGATCTGGTTTTTGTGTTGGCTTGGGACTCAAGTTACCCCAGATTATAAATAGCCCTCTAGGTCTCGAATCTGGGCACTTTTTGGGACGGCTTACCTTAGAAAAATCAGGATTTCTCTTCTTCTTCTCCATCTCTTCTCTCTTCTAGGATTTTATTTTTATGTTATTTTTAATCAAGCTTGCTACAATCATGGCAATGCTTGAGTTGTAGTCTTGTTTCTAGGAATTGGGGCTATGCCCAAGACTTGTTTATGGTGATGAATTGATTTTCGATTTCTTGTTAATTCCGATTTTGTTTTCGATTTGATCCCTATCGTTTTAATTACTCGTAAATTCGGTGGCCACTTATTTACGTGTCGTAGATACACTAAGGACGAACTTAGCGATGAACTTAGCTATCGGATCTATAGGAATAAAACTTAGGACTTAAATCACAAGAGTTAGAAGCGGTCCATCGAGGGTTCACGAATTGTCACAAAACTTAAAGGGTCCGATTTAAATTCAATTGCCACGAGAGTAGGGATTGATTTAATTGGGCACGATTTTTGTAACCCGAGAGGGAGCATTAACTAATTTAGGATAAATTCGCCTTCAAAGTGAATTTTGGTAATTAACAAGGAGAGTAGTCGATTCAGTAACATAAACAGTTTTGTGGTATCCCAATTCCTGGAAATCCCTTTTGAATTTGAAAAACCCCAATTTAAATAGATTTCCTGTTTTGTTTAATTGCGATATTGAATTTGATTGTTACTTGATTCCGATTTCAAAATCCAAATCTTATTTCAGTTCAGTGAAATCAATTTAATAACTAATTGTCATTTAAGATCACGGTCTCTGTGGTTCGATCTCTTTTTATTACTTGACAACGAATCCGATGTACTTGCTTGCCGGGTCTCTATCAATCATCCTTCCAACAATGTAGTGATAGAAGCTCACGTCCAATACTGCAGTGATTGAAGCTCACGTCCAACACTGTAGTGATTAAAACAAACGTCCAGCACTGTAGTGATTGAAGCGCACGTCCAAAACACAAGAGATAGAAACTTGCATCCACTAAAGTGAAAGCCAGCATCCACTAAAGTGATGAAAGCCAACGTCTACTAAAGTGACACAAGTGCTCGTCCACTGGAGTAACAAAAGCGCTCGTCCATTAAGGTATCAGAAGCGCTCGTCCAATGACATGGCATATGGAGCTTGTCCATTAAGGTAACAGAAGCGCTCGTCCAATGACGTGGCATTTGGAGCTCGTCTACTAGGATTACGTTCTTTGGACTTGCTAAAACCTTAGTGAGAGTATCTGTCCAATGACGTGGCATATGGAGCTCGTCTACTAAAGTAACAGAGGGTCTCATCTACTAAAGTAATAGAGGCTCTCGTCCACTAAAGTAACAGAGGCTCTCGTCTACTAAAGTAACAGAGGCTCTCATCCACTAAAGTAACAGAAGTGCTCGTCCACTAAAGGTGACAGAAGCGCTCGTCCACACTAGTCTTTGGACTTGCTGAGTCCTTAATATGGAGCTCGTCTACTAGCCCGAATGAAAAAAATCTCAAATGGCTAGATAGACGTGGTTATTTTCAAGATGGAAGCACTTATCTTATGGACGCGAATTCTATAAGGATTATCATAATCTTATTTCAAGAACCAGAAAGAGACTTGAAGCCTTCTCTCCTACTCAGTTTTATGATTATCAAGAAAAGTCAGAAGTTACTCTCTCAAGCAACCTTGGATAATCAGAACCAAAGACTAGTTAAAGAATGCTTCCAACATGCTTTACTCCCTAGTACCTCTGGTCCTTACACAAAAAGGGAAGTGTGCTCAGCAAAGTACAAAAAGCTCTTTGCACAACTCTGATATAACCGTATCATGATGCATAAAGCCACGATCCTTAATGTTAGAGTACAACCAACATTCCTATTGTATTAATGGCTGCCAAGAATGACTCTATTGCATTTAATGAAGTTTTGCTTGAAGCCAACATCTGAGGGAATGTCTCTAAAGGATCCTAAATGCTTGAAGACCATAAATACAGAAGTCATTGAAGATGAAGATGAGAGAGAGTTACTGGAGCTACTACTTCTGCTACACTTAATGAAAAATGAGAGGATCGTAACATTCATCTCAACAGAAATCATCCTCAATGTAAACATTCTATATTCACTCAAGTGAGTGTTATGAGAGATTTCTTTTATCAGTTATGAAGTACTTAAAAATATATCCACTCTTGTGAGTGTACGAAGAACTCATCTCTGTACTTCATTGTAAAATCACTCCATGAGTGTTGTGAGATTTTCTCTATGTAACCTTCATCAAAATCCAGTGAACCTGGAGAGGCTAGGTGAAAATAATACTTGCAACAGCCTGGAGAGGTTGGTTAAGAATAATACTCGTTGAGCCTGGAGAGGCTAGGTGTGCAAATAATACTTGCAACAGTTTGGAGAGGCTGGTTAAGAACAATACTCAATGAGACTGGAGAGGCTAGGTGTGCAAATAATACTTGCAACAGTCTGGAGAGACTGGTTAAGAACAATACTCAATGAGCTTGGAGAGGCTAGGTGTGCAAAGACTACTCATTGTAATTATCTGATGTGATAGTGGAGAAAAACTCAGCTACTGCTGGGGACTGGATGTAGCTCATCGTTTATATGAGTGAACCAGGATAAATCTTGTTGTTTATTTTCTCTCTACCCTTATCTCCTTATCTTTGTTGTTTTATGTATTTTCAACAAAGTTTTCTAACTGATTTTAAGCTTTATGTTTTAAGCTATTTTCAAATGTTTTTTATCCTCTAGATGTTGTCTAACCGGTTAATGTTTAGTCTAAGATAATCAGACAAGTCAATATTGTCCATTAGACAAGTGAAATGCTTTATCTTCCTTATTTCCAAACTGGTTAAAAATATGTTATTAGTTTTGTTAGATGGTTTTTAAATTATCTTCTTTTATCCATCTACACTCTCTTTATTTGAAAAACTCTGATTTATGTTTTGTTGTTTAGTAAAAGTTTTAAATTTCTATTATCACCCAATTCACCCCCCCCCCCCCTCTTGTGTGATGGTTGCTTTGATCTAACAATTGGTATCAGAGCTACGTGCTCTGTAGAGAAGCTTAACCGCTTAGAGTTAAAGATCCTTGTTATCTTAGCAACCAAAATCAATTTTTTAAAAAAATGTTTGATTTTAAATTTTTTAAAAAAAAAACTCGTGTCTTTGAATTTCTTTTCACAAAAATTCAAACTGGAAATGTTTTTATAAGATGTTAATTTTGTTTTGTGAAATGTTTTTCTTTATACTCTTTTCTCTTCTAAACCAAATTCATTTAGACTAATCTTGTTAAAATACTTTTTTTAATATCAGAAGAATGTTTTTAAGAATTTTGTCTTTTAAAAATGTTGTTTTTGACAAACCCAAAAGGTGCATCAAATCTAAAAATATTTTATTTCTGTTTAATGCTATTTATGTTACCAACAATGCTTCTTTGTGTAAAAGTATATCCTTGAATTAGAAGATGCAGATCATTGATAGAAGTTGGATTATAAAAATGTCTTCAAGAAGAAGAACACAACATGATTAGTGACTCTTCGTCTCAAGAAGCCTGTGAGGAAAAGTACTAAACAAGATGGAAGGATCACCCAACAAGAAAGGAAACCTTCTATAAAGGATCTAACTCAAGAAAAACTTTTGGAGTTGAGTTTATTAAACTTGAGAAGTCACACCGGAAGTTACTTGATCCTATTCCCTGTTGAAAAGTTCAGAACAACATGACTGCTGAAAAATTAAAGGAATCAGAAAGGGAAAGTTATAGGAATTGGTACTATTGGTGGTAAACCCCCTCTTCCCTCTATATATAATGTTCTTATGGTTAAAGGATTAAGACACAATTTGCTTAGCATAAGTCAATTATGTGATAGTGGTTTTGATGTTTCCTTTACCAAGGATGTATGCATAGTTAAAGACTGTTGTGGCAAAACCCTCTTTTCAGCTAAAAGGCAACAAAATCTTTATAAGATTGAACTGGCTAATCTCTCAGATCAAAGTGTAACATGTCTGATGTCTAAATAAGATGAGAGATGGTTATGGCATAAGAAACTAGGACATGCTAGTATGAAACTAATTTCTGAATTAAAAAGAAATAATCTCGTAAGAGGATTGCCTGATATTAGATTTAAGAAAGATGTCTTGTGTGATGCATGTCAGAGAGGTAAACAGATAAAATCAAGTTTCAAGTCTAAAAACCAAGTATCAACCTCTAGACATCTTCAGTTGTTACACATGGATCTGTTTGGACCAGTTAGTGTTGCCAGCCTGGCTGGAAGAAAATATGGATTTGTCATAGTTGATGACTATTCTAGATACATATGGGTACTATTCCTAACACGCAAGGATGAGACTTTTAAGGCTTTCTCGGTATTCTGCAAAAGAGTACAAAATGAGAAGGGTTTCTGTATTTCTACCCTTAGAAGTGATCATGGGGGAGAATTTGAAAATGAGTAGTTTAAACAGTTCTGTGAGGAGAATGGAATCTCTCACAATTTCTCTGCACCTAGAACTCCACAGCAAAATGGAGTGGTTGAGAGAAAGAACATATCTCTGCAACAGGTGGCTAGATCTATGCTCAATGAAAATAATCTCCCTAAGTACTTCTGGGCAGAAGATGTAAACACTGCTTGTTATGTACAAAACAGAATACTTATTAGGCCTTTTCTAAAAAGGACTCCTTATGAATTGTGTAAAGGAAAAAGCCACAACATATCTTATTTTCATGCTTTTGGATGTGAATGTTTTATCCTGAATACCAAAGATAATATTGGAAAGTTTGATTCTAAGGTAGATAAAGGTATTTTCGTAGGATATTCTGAAAAGTCTAAGGCTTTTAGAGTATACAATTCTAGAACTTGTATTATTGAAGAATCTGCTCATGTTGAATTCAATGATGGATTAAAGACTGATAAAGAACTAGCAGATCTAGAAGATGATCTTGCAGGTCTTGATATAAACAAGCCATAAAGTCAACAACCCGATCTAACCAAAACAGAACCTGTGCCTGAGGCTGAAAGACAAGTGGAACAAACGAGCCAGCAGACAAGTCAAGATCTTCATGATGATCTCAAAAGGGATTGGAAGTTCAACACTCATCATCCTAAGGATCTTATTATTGGAAATCCTTCTGAAGGAGTAAGAACCAGATCCACATTAAGCGAATCAAGCAATGTGGCATTTCTTTCAGATTTGGAGCCTAAACGCATTGAAGAAACTCTTGAGGATGAAAGCTGGATTCTTGCTATGCAAGAAGAACTTAACCAGTTCACAAGAAATGATGTCTGGACTCTTGTCTCTAAGCCTAAAAACAAGTCGGTTATTGGAACAAGATGGGTCTTCAGAAACAAATTAGATGAGGATGGTAAAGTTGTCAGAAATAAAGCAAGGTCAGTAGCTCAAGGCTATAACCAACAAGAAGGTATTGATTATACTGAAACCTTTGCACCTGTAGCTAGAATAGAAGCCATACGCATTTTAATGTCATATGCTGCACAACACCAAATTATCCTGTTTCAAATGGATGTAAAAAGTGTTTTTCTAAATGGTATAATTGAAGAAGAAGTGTATGTTAAACAACCCCCTAGTTTTGAGGATACTGATAAACCAGATCACGTTTTCAAACTTAAAAAGGCATTATATGGTTTGAAACAAGCACCTAGAGCATGGTATGATAGACTCAGTTCTTTTCTCATGCATAATGGTTTTACTAGAGGACAAGTAGACACTACTCTGTTCAAAAAATGCTCTAAAGGGAACTTTATTATAGTTCAAATATATGTTGATGATATTATTTTTGGAGCAACTAATGAAAAGCTGTGCAAGGAATTTTCAAATCTAATGCAAGCTGAATTTGAGATGAGCGTGATGGGAGAATTGAAGTTCTTCCTTGGATTACAAATCAAGCAGACAAGTGATGGAATTTATATTCATCAACAAAAATATACCAAGGAGATACTCAAGAAATACAAAATGGAAAATGCAAAGCTCATGAAAACTCCTATGCAACCCAATGCAAAACTAAGCAAAGATGATGAAGGTAAAAAGATAGATCAAACTGTCTACAGAGGTATGATTGGCTCTCTACTGTACTTAACTTCAAGCAGACCTGTCATTCAATTTAGTGTCTGTATGTGTGCTAGATTCCAATCTGGTCCTAGAGAATCTCATCTTAAGGCTGTTAAAAGAATATTTAGATATTTGCTTGGAACTACTAATCTTGGTTTGCTGTATTTAAGATCAAAAAAATACAGATTAGTGGGATATTGTGATGCTGATTTTGCTGGAGACAGAATAGAAAGAAAAAGCACCAGTGGAGGATGTCACTTCATTGGAGCAAGTTTAGTCTCATGGTCAAGCAAGAGGCAGACAACCATTGCCCTGTCTATTGCTAAAGCAGAATATATCTCTGCTGCTAGTTGCTGCTCTCAACTCTTATGGGTAAAACATCAACTTGAGGATTACTCTATTTATGAACATAACATATCTGTATGGTGTGATGATTCCAGTGGTATATGCTTAACTAAAAATCCAATTCAGCATTCTAAGGCTAAGCATATTGAAATCAAACATCATTTCATTAGGGATTATGTTCAAAAAGGCATCTTTGATATTAAGTTTATTAAAACTGAAAATCAATGGGCTGATATTTTCACTAAACCCCTCGCAGAAGAAAGGTTTTTATTTATTAGAGATAATCTAAACATGCATTGCATTGTTGAATGACATGTCTGAATGTTAAGTCGTCATGCATGTAAAATTTGTCATTACTCTTATATACATGTTCTTTCAACTAAGCATTAGTTCAGGGGGAGTAATGATACAATAGTTTAAGTGGAGTATGTCTAATATGCTTGCTGCATTACTATGATTTTCTTAACATGTTATCTTGCCCTTAACATATCTCATAAATAAAACTTGATAACCCTTTTTGATGTTGACAAAAGGGGGAGAATAGGAGAAATTGAGATTTGTGATAGAAATATGTTATAGGAGAATGAATATGATATGACGTGTTCGCTTAAGAAAATTTCAACCTGTCTGATATATGCTATTTTCTTTGTTGATATTATCTGAGGTTCCTTAAATCACCTCAATGTTTGTCATCATCAAAAAGGGGGAGATTGTTAAGTCTCTAAAATGTCTGATGTGCATTTCCCTAAGTTTTTATGAGAACTAAACATTGGTTAATGATTTAATTAACCTTCATATTGGTTGCTAACCTGTCTATCGAGTGTGCAGATTAAATAAGAGAATCATCCGTCCAATAGTGTAGTGATAGAAGCTCACGTCCAACACTGCAGTGATTGAAGCTCGCGTCCAACACTGTAGTGATTAAAACAAACGTCCAGCACTATAGTGATTGAAGCGCACGTCCAAAATGCAAGAGATAGAAACTTGCGTCCATTAAAGTGAAAGCCAGCGCCCACTAAAGTAATGAAAGCCAGCATCTACTAAAGTGACACAAGTGCTCGTCCATTGGAGTAACAAAAGCTCTCGTCCAATGACGTGGCATATGGAGCTTGTCCATTAAGGTAACAGAAGCGCTCGTCCAATGACGTGGCATATGGAGCTCATCTACTCGGATTACGTTCTTTGGACTTGCTAAAACATTAATGAGAGTATCCGTCCAATGACGTGGCATATGAAGCTCGTCTACTAGGTTACGTTCAACTAGTTAAAGGAGTATTCATCCAATGACGTGGCATATGGAGCTCGTCTACTAAAGTAACAGAGGCTCTCGTCTACTAAAGTAACAGAGGCTCTCGTCCACTAAAGTAACAGAGGCTCTCGTCTACTAAAGTAACAGAGGCTCTCGTCCACTAAAGTAACAGAAGTGCTCATCCACTAAAGGTGACAAAAGCGCTCGTCCACACTAGTTTTTGGACTTGATGAGTCTTTAATATGGAGCTCGTCTACTAGCCCGAATGAAAAAAAAAATCCCAAATGGCTAGATAGACGCGGTTATTTTCAAGATGGAAGCACTTATCTTATAGACGCGAATTCTATAAGGATTATCAGAATCTTATTTCAAGAACCAGAAAGAGACTTGAAGCCTTCTCTCCTACTCAGTTTCACGATTATCAAGAAAAGTCAGAAGTTACTCTCTCAAGCAACCTTGGATAATCAGAACCAAAGACCAGTTAAAGAATGCTTCCAACATGATTTATTCCCGAGTACCTCTGGTCCTTACACAAAAAAGGAAGTGTACTCAGCAAAGTACAAAAAGTTCTCTACACAACTTTGATATGGCTGTATCACGATGCATAAAGCCATTATCCTTCATGTTAGAGTACAACCAACATTCCTATTGCATTAATGGCTGCCCAGAACGACTCTATTGCATTTAATGAAGTTCTGCTTGAAGCCAACATCTGAGGGAATGTCTCTAACGGATCCTAAATGCTTTAAGACCATAAATACAGAAGTCATTGAAGATGAAGATGAGAGAGAGTTGCTGGAGCTACTACTTCTGCTACACTTAATGAAAAATGAGAGGATCGCCCCCTTCATCTCAACATAAATCATCCTCAATGTAAACATTCTATATTAACTCAAGTGAGTGTTATGAGAGATTTCTTTTATCAGTTATGAAGTACTTAAAAATATATCCACTCTTGTGAGTGTAGGAAGTACTCATCTCTGTACTTCATTATAAAATCACTCCATGAGTGTTGTGAGATTTTCTCTATGTAAACTTCATCAAAATCCAGTGAGCCTGGAGAGGCTAGGTGAAAATAATAATTGCAACAGCCTGGAGAGGTTGGTTAAGAATAATACTCGTTGAGCCTGAAAAGGCTAGGTGTGCAAATAATACTTGCAACAGTCTGGAGAGGCTGGTTAAGAACAATACTCAATGAGCCTGGAGAGGCTAGGTATGCAAATAATACTTGTAACAGTCTGGAGAGGCTGGTTAAGAACAATACTCAATGAGCCTGGATAGGCTAGGTGTGCAAATAATACTTGCAACAGTCTGGAGAGGCTGGTTAAGAACAATACTCATTGAGTTTGGAGAGGCTAGGTGTGCAAAGACTACTCATTGTAATTATCTGATGTGATAGTGGAGAAAAACTCACTCTCATCAGGGACTTGGATGTAGATCATCGTTTATATGAGTGAACCAGGATAAATCTTGTTGTTTATTTTCTCTTTACCTTTATCTCCTTATCTTTGTTGTTTTATGTATTTTCAACAAAGTTTCTAACTGATTTTAACCTTTATGTTCTAAGCTATTTTCAAATGTTTTTTATCCTCTAGATGTTGTCTAACCGGTTAATGTTTAGTCGAAGATAATCAGACAAGTCAATATTGTCCATTAGACAAGTGAAATGCTTTATCTTCCTTATTTCCAAACTGGTTAAAAATATGTTATTAGTTTTGTTAGATGGTTTTTAAATTATCTTCTTTTATCCATCTACACTCTCTTTATTTGAAAAACTCTGATTTATGTTTTTTTGTTTAGTAAAAGTTTTAAATTTCTATTATCACCCAATTCACCCCCCTCTTGTGTGATGGCTGCTTTGATCTAACAAAGTGTAGTGTCTACTTTTCCTCTAATGAAATTATTATCCATTAGATATGTGCTTAGCCTATCATACCAAGCTCTTGGAGCTTGTTTGAGTCCATATAAAGCTTTCTTCAACTTATAGACATGGTGAGGATTTTCAGAGTCCTCAAAACTAGGAGGTTGCTTCACATACACTTCTTCCTCAATTATTCCATTTAGGAATGTACTTTTAACATCCATTTGATAAAGAGTTATATTATGTTGAGCAGCATATGACAAGAGAATTCTAATTGCTTTTAATCTAGCTACAAGTGCAAAAGTTTCAAAGAAAATCAATACATTCTTGTTGATTATAACCTTGAGCAACTAATCTTGCTTTGTTTCTTACCACTTTTCCATCTTCATCCAGTTTGTTTCTAAATACCCATCTGGTTCCAATAACATATTTCTCCTTGGGTTTAGAAACCAGAGACCAGACATCATTTCTCTTGAACTGATTTAGTTCTTCTTGCATGGCTAGAATCCAGCTTTCATCTTGCAAGGCTTCTTCAATCTTTTTGGGTTCCAAATATGATATGAAGGCCACGTTGTTGTTTTCGTTGAAAGCAGATCTGGTTCTAACTCCTTGAGATGGACTTCCAATAACAAGATCTTCTGGATGATAGGTCTTGAATTTCCAATCTTTCTTTAAATTCTGAGTTTCTGACGCATCATCATTTGTCTGAATTTCAGACACTTCTACTTTTGGCTTGTGTGAAGATTCTTCCACTGCAGGATTAAGTTCAATACCTGCAACATCCTCTTCTAGATATGATAGTTCCCTACCAGTCTTTAAACCATCATTAAACTTTACATGAATTGATTCTTCTACAACAGAAGTTCTAGAGTTAAAGATTCTAAAAGCTTTAGATATTTCAGAATATCCAATGAATATGCCTTTATCTACTTTTGAGTCAAATTTGCCAAGATGATATTTTGTATTAAGAATATAACATTCACATCCAAATGCATGAAAATATAATATGTTGGGTTTTCTACCTTTCCACAATTCATAAGGAGTCTTATTTAGGATAGGTCTAATCGGTATTCTGTTTTGCACATTACAAGCAATGTTAATGGCTTCTGCCCAGAAGTACTTTGGAAGATTATTTTCATTTAGCATTGTTCTTCCCATCTCCTGAAGAGATATGTTCTTTCTCTCAACCACTCCATTTTGCTGTGGAGTTCTAGGTGCAGAGAAATTGTGAGAAATACCATTTTCCTCACAGAACAGTTTGAACTGTTCATTTTCAAATTCTCCTCCATGATCACTTCTAATAGCAGAAATACAGAAACCTTGCTCATTCTGTACTCTTGACACGACTTTTAAAATAGGCAAGTGTACCCAGTCGTACAAGTAATAAATCGGTGAGACCGAATATCGTCCACAAGGATTGGTTGTCAATTACCACTTCACAAATTATACAACTATCTAGACTAAACTGTGGTATGAAGATAGATCAAAACATAAAATAAACAATAATAAAATGTTTTTGGTCTTTTTGGACTTTTAACAAACACTTGGAATGCATGATTAACAAATGGATAAACTTTGTCAGGGTTAGACTACACTAATCCTCCCTTGGTTGTAATGAAATGGTTAATAACACAATTCCTAATTCAATTATGACAATCAAGCCTTTTGAAATACTCAAACCCTAATGTCTTAGGTGGAATGAGTCTAAAATCCAAAATTAAACCCTAATGTCTTAGGTGGATTAATCTGAGAATTTGCATAAAGAGCCAAGACTTACAAGATTGCAAGCACCCCAAGACCTATGTCTAGGTTCATGAACTACTTGGCATTGATTCATGAGCATGCCTTAACATTAATCTTTCTATCAAAGCAACAAATCATTCCATGGGTAGCTAAGCCAAGAAAAGCATTAAGCACAAAATCAATCACTCATAGAGAAATAGGAATTTGTATTAAAATCAAATCATGAGACAAACAAGTTCAGAAAAGCAAACATCCAACCCCAACAAAAGGGGATTTAGCTACTCATAGTAATAGAAATTACACAAGAGAAAGAGAGAAGAGAAGAAGGAAACTCCATGACGAATCCTTCAATCTTCTTCCAATCCAAAAGGAGAGAAAATGTCCCTTTTTGGGTTCAGATCCTTCCCCTAGCCGCAGCCGCCAATTGCCCCAGTCCTAGGGTTCCAAGCCTCTGGTCCAAGTCCCCTAATTCTGTTCAGTGTGGCTCTATTTATAGATCAGTTGCGTGTCACAGCCGTGATGGCCATCACGGCCAGGCCGTGACGGCTTCTGCCCTGGGCGCGTCTTTACTTTTTTGTCTGTCACGGCCGTGATGGGCATCACGGCTAGGCCGTGACAACTTCTGACTTTTGCCTTCTGTCTTTTCAGCTCTGCTTAATCATGGCCGTGATGGTCATCACGGCCAGGCCGTGATGGGCTCTGCTTGGCACATTATCTTCACTTTTCAAGCTCTATCGTCATCCAAGCTCAATCATGGCCGATCCTGAGCATTTTTTCATTGATTTCTACAAAACAACACCACAACACCGCCTTATCCGTTCCAAAGGAAAAACTAACAAAAAATCAAACAAAAATGGCCTAACTATATGAAAATGCATGCAGAAATGTACATGAAATATAAGGTAAAATCACACTCATCAAATCACCCCAAGCTTAAGACTTTGCTTGTCCTCAAGCAAATACTAAGGCCAGAAGATATAAACAATCAGAGCATGGATATTGAACCAAGAACCCGAGCAACTAATCTAAGTGACAGACATTTTCAAATAATTCACCAAGAGACAATAAATATCAAGTCCAATTAGAAGCTTAGGTTCCCTAGACTCATATTCTCACTGATTCGGGCACTCTTTCTTACCTCACTCTCATGTTTAGGGATATATGATAATTCACTCAATTTCCTCAAGGAATGAATTCTAACATAAGCTTGACTATCAACCAAATCTCTACTTTATTAATGAAAACAATTAAGAATCAATAGGTCTTTTGCTTTGGTTGTAACGGGGCCATGAGATTTATTGTTAGGTGGGGAAATCAAGAAAATGAAATTTCAAAAGGCTAGCAAAATATCAGATATTGCGAAGTGTAACACCTTCTAAAATACCTTTTTGGATTTTCAATTCATTTTTCCACCTTTCTTTCTTTCTTTTTCTTTTATTTCTCACTTCTTTTGTCATTCCCTTCTCTATATTTTTTTTTCTTTTTTTTTTCTTTTATTTGGAGAAGGGGAGATTTTCAGCTCAAGAGAAATATTTTTTTTTTCTGATTTTCTCATCCCATACTTTTTCAACTACCTTTTTACCCTTTTTGTGCAATACTTTAGAAGGTCTCTCATCAAGCATCGTTCACCAAAATTTTTCAAGGGACCAAGAAAAGTATTTTATTCTTTCAGGCTCGAAATTGGGCAACTAAGGGGTAGCATTTCATCAATCAAAGCTCAGAAGGCCGGAAAAAATACCTAGTGCCTAAATCATTTTCAAAAATGTTTTAAAAAATTTTAAGCTTCAAAACGGTTTCAAGTCAAGTTCTAGAGAAATACAATCCAAGAGGAATAACACTCTAACACAAAAAATAGGGTAGATTTAGCGAGTACCCCTTAATGGCTCAAAAGCTCACATTTAGCAGTTCAAAAATCAATGAGAAACACAAATCTATGGAACCACATACTAATTATCAACTATCAATGATCATCTCAAGCATTTTTTTTATTTGTAGCCTTATCACAAGAATAAAAAATTGGGTCCAAAATTCACTATCACAATTTATTTGGCCCTAAGTTCTCACAATCGGATGCATAATCTAAGCAAGAGGGTAATCGAATCATGTGATCATGCAAAACTATGTCTATATGAATGCAACATGCAAAATATGAAAATTTAAAAAAATTTGAAAAAATACCCCTACCCCAAGCTTAAAAACTTACATTGTCCCCAATGTAAATAATAAAGTCGGGGAGGGGAGAAAAAATGGAACACTCACCGAGGTGGTAGCGGGTGCTGGCTCACAGGCCTAGTCAAAACTTGTTGGAAAATGTATCACGGTCGTGATGCTCATCACGGGCAGGCCGTGATCAATACTGGTCCTCCTGGTTAGCTCATCACGGTCGTGACCAGTGTCACGGCCTGGGCGTGATGGTTGCTGACTTTGCTTCTCCTTCCTCTTGCCCTGAAAACACTTAACAAAACTATTAATTTATGATTATTTACTCTTGATCTTCTCAAATTATTCAAGAGTTAAATTCAAAAACAAATGGAAAAAGGAAAAGAAAACTTGGGTTGCCTCCCAATAAGCGCTTCTTTAACGTCACTAGCTTGACCCATTAAGAAGCATCCACCTGGATCCCATAGCCTGTGGCATAAGGGCCAAGAGATGCTCATCATGTGAGATCCTCCACCCGGATCCCAAAGCTTGTGAAGTGGCACTTGCAGAAGCAATATGATTCTACTTTCGGTTCCTCCTGGGTCAAACTGCAAGTGATAAGCTCCTCTTTCGACCTCTTCAGGCATAGTGTTTCATGAAGCACATGAGGTTTTACTTTTTGAGCCAATTTTGTAGTGTCCACACATGCCTCCAAACCAATATATTTATCCAAGACAGCAGTATCTGGTTTCTTGGCAAGCATGGTGAACAATAGACCCTCCTTGCTATCTACTACCACTTCAACTTCACTTTGAACTATCCCCAAAACTAGATTTTTCTCAAATTCTGTTTCATATGATTCTTGTACCAACTGTTTACAAATTTCATCAACTTGCGTTTTGAAATTTTGCATCACAGCTTTGATACTATCACAGTTGGTTCTTATTTTGGTCTCGGATGTGGATAGCTCTTGTGAATATTGTTGCAGAGCAGATTTCAGAGGATTTGGCCCATTCCATTTCCATTCCTCCTCATGCTTCATGATTACACTATAAGCTTGTGCATGAGGGCATTGATCTCCCCAGAGCCTATAGTCTCCCATGACTACATTAGGCCCAAAGGAATATTTTGTAACTCCATTGATAGGCGGCGCGCGAGCGCGCGTGCGTTCCGGCAAGTGTACCGGACTGTCGCCAAGTAATAAAAGATATCGATCCCACAGAGACTGTGATCTCGAATCGCAACCAATTATCAAATCGAGTAGATCTGGACTGTATAAAAAGGATTTGTATTTTGAAAAGGTTTTCAATTTGAATTAAGAGATAAACAAACAGAAAACAAATAAAATAGCTAGGAAGTAAACTGTTTATGGGTTTTTAGATCTAAATGGATTCCTAGGGATTTGGGTTACCTACGAGGTTGTTTATGTTACTAATCTGATTTACCCTTGTTAATTAACGAAATTGCCTTGAAGGCGAGTTTATCCTCTAATAGTTTAAGCTCCCTCTGGGGTTACAAAAACCGTGCCCAATTGACCCGACCCCTACTCTCGTGGTAGTCGATCTCAGATTGGACCCTTTGCGTTTCGTGACAACTCGTTGATCCTCGAGGGACGGCTTCTAACTCTCGTGATTTCAGTCCCAAGTCTGACTCTATAGATCCGACACCTAAGTTCACCGCTAGGTTCCTCCTTAGAATGTCTAAGTCATGCAAATAAACCTAAGTTCATCGCTAGGTTCCTCCTTAGAATATCTACGTCTCGCGAATAAGCGGCCGCCGAATTTACGAGTGATTAAAACACTAGAAATCAGATCTAAAGCAAAACCATAATTAACAAAGATATTACATCAAATTAACATCGTAAACAAAACTCGGGTATAGCCCCAATCCCTAGAAATAAACTACTACTCAAGCCTTGCCATGGAGATGACAAACTTGGTTGACAACATCATGCAAATACAAAATCAGAGAAGAGAGGAGGAAGAAGAAGATAGATCCTAAAATGTAGCCTAAGTAGCAGCCCAACAGTCTATGTGTGTATATCGATGTCCTTCTGCCTCTGTCTGGTCCTTATTTATAGATGTGGGAACTTAGAATCCCAATCTAACTCAAATTCTAAACCAATTCGGTTGCTTCAGGTCCAAGTAATGCGCGTCACGGCCGTGATGGCCATCACGGGCAGGCCGTGACGGCTTCTGTTTCGAGCACTCCTATGGATTCAGAACCTTCGCGACGCGAGCCTTCTTTTTGTAGCCTGTGATATGAATTACGGCTAAGCCGTGATGGATTCTGACTTGTGGGGGTTTTAGGTCACGGCCGTGACAGACTCTGACTTCAGCCTTTCTTCCTTTTCAGTTTTGCTCGATCATGGCCGTGATGGGCTCTGTTTGGCTCATTTTCTTCACTTTTCAAGCCCTATTTTCATCCAAACTCCATCATGGTTGATCTTGAGCATTTTTCCCTTGATTTCTGCAAAACAACACCACACAAACCGCCTTACCCGTTCCAAAGGAAAATTAACCAAAAATCAAATTAAATATGCCTAAACTACATGAAAATGCATGCAAAATGATAGACAAAGATGATGTGAAATCACACTCATCATCCATCCAAGGCAGGAAAATAGTAAATCTCCATGTTTTGCAATCCACCTTGAACAGATAAAACTCAAAAGAAAAAAATGAATTATACACAGAAAATAAAAATAAAAATAAAAAAATAAAAAAGTCTAAAGTAGTTGTCTCATTTGTTACTACTGATATTGACAAAACTAATCCCCGACAACGGCGCCAAAAACTTGACACGACTTTTAAAATAGGCAAGTGTACCCAGTCGTACAAGTAATAAATCGGTGAGACCGAATATCGTCCACAGGGATTGATTGTCAATTACCACGTCACAAATTATACAACTATCTAGACTAAACTGTGGTATGAAGATAGATCAAAACATAAAATAAACAATAATAAAATGTTTTTGGTCTTTTTGGACTTTTAACAAACACTTGGAATGCAGGATTAACAAATGGATAAACTTTGTCAGGGTTAGACTACACTAATCCTCCCTTGGTTGTAATGAAATGGTTAATAACACAATTCCTAATTCAATTATGACAATCAAGCCTTTTGAAATACTCAAACCCTAATGTCTTAGGTGGAATGAGCCTAAAATCCCAAATTAAACCCTAATGTCTTAGGTGGATTAATCTGAGAATTTGCATAAAGAGCCAAGACTTACAAGACTGCAAGCACCCCAAGACCTATGTCTAGGTTCATGAACTACTTGGCATTGATTCATGAGCATGCCTTAACATCAATCTTTCTATCAAAGCAACAAATCATTCCATGGGTAGCTAAGCCAAGAAACGCATTAAGCACAGAATCAATCACTCATAGAGAAATAGGAATTTGTATTAAAATCAAATCATGAGACAAACAAGTTCAGAAAAGCAAACATCCAACCCCAACAAAAGGGGATTTAGCTACTCACGGTAATAGAAATTACACAGGAGAAAGAGAGAAGAGAAGAAGGAAACTCCATGACGAATCCTTCAATCTTCTTCCAATCCAAGAGCAGAGACAATGTCCCTTTTTGGGTTCAGATCCTTCCCCTAGCCGCAGCCTCCAATTGCCCCAGTCCTAGGGTTCCAAGCCTCTGGTCTAAGTCCCTTAATTCTGTTCAGTGTGGCTCTATTTATAGATCAGTCGCGCGTCACGGCCGTGATGGCCATCACGGCTAGGCCGTGACGGCTTCTGCACTGGGTGCGTCTTTACTTTTTGGTCTGTCACGGCCGTGATGGGCGTCACGGCTAGGCCGTGACAACTTCTGACTTTTTCCTTCTGTCTTTTCAGCTCTGCTTGATCACGGCCGTGATGGTCATCACGGCTAGACCGTGATGGGCTCTGCTTGGCACATTATCTTCACTTTTCAAGCTCTATCGTCATCCAAGCTCAATCATGGCCGATCCTGAGCATTTTTCCATTGATTTCTTCAAAACAACACCACAACACCGCCTTATATGTTCCAAAGGAAAAACTGACAAAAAATCAAACTAAAATGGCCTAACTATATGAAAATGCATGCAGAAATGTACATGAAATATAAGGTAAAATCACACTCATCAACTCTCTCACTGAATACTGTAAAGACCTTATAAGACTCATCCTTGTGGGTTAAGAAGAAAGTACCCGTGTAAATCTAGAATAGTCATCAACTATGACAAAACCATATTTCTTTCCACCTAGGCTAGCTACACTTACTGGTCCAAACAGATTCATGTGTAACAGTTGCAAAGGTCTAGAGGAAGTGACTTCTTTCTTAGATTTGAAACTTGATTTTACTTGTTTACCTCTCTGACATGAATCACACAATATCTTTCTTAAAGAAAATATTAGGCAATCCTCTCACAAGGTTATGCCTTTTCAATTTAGAAATTTGTTTCATACTAACATGTCTTAGTTTTTATGCCATAGGGACTATTCATCCTCTTTAGACGTAAAGCATGTTACACTTTGATCTGAAAGTTCAGACAGGTCAATCTTATACAGATTGTTTTGCCTTTTAGCAGAAAAGAGGGTCTTTCCACTATTGTCATTGACTATGCATGCATCTTTAGAAAAAGATACAGAAAATCCACTATCACATAATTGACTTATGCTAAGCAGATTATGTTTCAGCCCTTTCACATATAAAACATCACAGATAGTGGGCAAGGGAGGTTTACCACCAATTTTACCTACACTAACAACTTTTCCTTTCTGATTGCCACTAAAAGTCACATGTCCACCTTTCTTAGGTTAGAGGTCTAGGAACATAGACCTTTCTACTATCATATGTCGCGAGCATCCACTGTCCAGGTACCATGACAGGTGTTTCTTTTGTCCTGTTAAGTAGGTCTACAACAGAAATGATCATGGACTTAGGTACCCACACTTTCTTGGGTCCTTTTCTGTTAGTATAAGTAGTCTGTGAAGACTTCTTTCTCTTTTTATAGATACACTTAGACGTGGTATGTCCAGTTTTTCCACAGCATGTGCATATAGGTTTATTTTATACAGATTTGACAATTATTTTTGAGAACTTTGTTGATCCTTTATGATGTTCTTGACTGGAATATCCTATTCCTTCTTTGTTAAGGGTGTGCCTCTGATTTCCCAAAAGTTTAGTCAGATTATCTCTACCATTAACAAATTTGGCAAGATCTATGGTGAGCTCTTCTACTTTCTGTTGAAGTTTATTAATTTCTTCAGAAGGTAGAGTTTCAACCGAGATCCCAGCTTTAGACTTTTCAGTCTTAAGCATATTATTTTCTTCAGCTAACTTTTCACACTCTTGAGATTTGTGTATACTCATTTAAGAGTTTAACATACTGTCTCTTAAGGGATTTGAAAGCTTTAGACATATAGTTGGATTCTTCCAACAGTTCATCATAGGCATCATTCAATTTCTCAAGTTCAGAATGTACCTCAGTGTCTGATTCAGAATCAGTATCTGCCGTAAGACAGATTTGCTTCAAGCTCATCTCCTTCACTTTTACTGGAGCTTTCATCAAGATCTTCCCAAGTGGCCATCTTCCTTTCTTCTTTTTGTTGAAGAACTTCTTGGGAGATTGCTTTTTGAGCTTAGGGCATTCTGCTTTGATATGACCAGGCTTCTTACATTCATAACACATAATGGCATTCTTGTCATTAGATCCACCATCTTTGTTTTTCTCTTTGTTGAAGCGCCTGAAAGTTTTGTCCTTTCTGAAGTTTCTTTTCTTCGAAAACTTTTTCATTTTTCTAGTGAAAAGAGTGAGTTCATCATCTGAATCATCTTCATTTGATTCCTCAGATTCCTCTGAAGATTCATCAGCTTTGAGAGCTTTTGATGAGGTTCCTCTAGATGATTTCTTGTCAGCTTTGAGAGCAATGTATTTGTTTTTCTTTCCCTTGTTTTCTTCAATCAGCTCTTGTTCATGGATTTGGAGAGTGCCAAGAAGCTCATCTAGCTTCATTATTGTTAAGTCTTTGGCCAGAGATACAACAATTACAAGTGATCTCCATTGCTTTAGAAGACTTCTGAGAATCTTTTGAATGTGTTCCTCAGTCTTGTAAACTTTTCCCAGTGATTTCAGTCCATTGGTTATGGTTTGAAATCTTCCATACATTTGGCCAATAGTTTCTCCTTCCTCCATTTTAAATAGCTCATACTTTCTGACCAACATGCTGACTTTGGTCTCTTTGACTTTGCTGGTTCCTTCATGAGCAACCGCTAATGAATCCTACATTTCTTTTGCAGATTCACAAGCACACACTTTTTCAAATTCTTATCTGCTCAAGGCGCACATGATTACATATCTAGCCTTGGCATTTGACTGCCACTTTGTCTTTTGCTCAGAGGTCATGTTAGCTTTAGGAACTTCATATCCATTGTCATCTTTAGGGACAAAGGGGCCTTCTTCAATGAGATCCCTAAGATCAGAGTTAGTGGACTGTAAGAACCACTTCATCTTTTCTTTCCAGTAAATGTAGTCCTCTCCATTGAAGTAAGGAGGTCTCGACATTGAGGATCCTTCTCCAAAGATGGTACTTGCTTGTGCTAGCTTCTCCTGCCATCTCCAAGATCTTTTCCTCAACACTGATAAGTGCTCAACCCAGAGGCTGAGCTCTGATACCAACTGAAATAACCAAAGTTAACACAAGAAAGGGGGTTGAATTGTGTTTACCAATTTTTTCGGTTACTTAAAAAGATTTTCGCAGGCACAACAAGCAGAACTTAGATTAGAGAAAATTAGACGAGTGATACGTCTAATATTCAGATAGAATACGCAAGCAAACAGAGAAGAGTAAAATAGAGTTTGATATTTACAATATTAACTCCCCAAGTTAAAAGCTTGAATAGAATAATACTTAAGCAAAATAAAGAGATAAGGGAAGAGGAATATCACTCAAGAGTTTTATACTGGTTCACCACAAAATCCACAGGGCTACGTCCAGTTTCTTGGCAGCACCAAGTTTCCATTATAAGTGAGTAAATTACAGTACAAGTATTCTTTGCACACCTAGCCTCTTCAGGCTCAACTCTCAAACAAGTATTCTTTGCATACCTAGCCTCTTCAGGCTCAACACACAAGGAATATAAATGTTTTGTGTAATTAATACAACTTGCAAGTCTTTCAGATCACACTCGAAGAGTGGAATAAATATGAAGTGTGAAAGACTGCGAATTAATATCAAATGATCGAAGGTGTATTCAATGAAAGAATGAAAAAGTTAATGAGGAGAGTAAATGCTTCTGCACAGTGTTCTTAATGATATTCAACTTCTTATTTTCATCTTCATTGTTTGATCTATTTAAAGGCTTCAATCAAGAAATCCGTTTAGACACAGTTTCAAAAAATGTGTTCTTTTGATTTGAGCTTCTGAGATACCATTAATGCCAAAGATTCGTTCTGTATAAACATTAAAAGCTTGTGAACGTTTAACTTTGACAAGGTTGTCCAAGAGTACATTTTAATCTGAATCAGCTGTTATATTAGAGTAGGTAGCAACAAGCTTCTTGTACTTGCACCAGAGAGCTTTCTTCTTTTAGTGCAACAGTCAGTTCACTTTCCAGAAAGCACTTTTACTTTGTACTAAAACAGCTAAAAGGTTACTGCTGTGGTACGAAGATTGCGTGTTTATTCCTTAAAACCTTGAAACAAACGTTCTTTATTCTTTATCCTTTGAGCTATTGTCCGAGGGTCTTGAGATTCTTAAGGAAGGCATTTAATATGAATAAGATGACTTGGACTTCATTTCTGACAAACTGACATTATACCAGAGTTGGAAAATCAGACGGATGAGAAGTAATCAGAAATTAGACGAGTGCTCAAGCAGTCCAAAAACTAGACGGGTGATCATACAGTCCAAAACTAGACGGGTGATCATGCAGTCCAAAACTAGACGGGTGCTAGCTTATTCCAAAAGTCGGACGGATGATCAACTCGAATCTGCTTTGAAAGATGCTTCTTGCCACATCATCAAGTAAACTCAGATCTTGATAGCGCATTGACTTGGTCTTTGACTAGAAAGCAGATGAGTGGTTTTCAGACAGGTCTTATAAACTGAGCTCTGCTGAAAATCAAACGAGTTAGAAAGTAGACGAGTGACCTTAAATCTGGCTTTCTGCACACTTACCAGATTTGTCAGTAATTTCATAAGATTCAATATTACCATACTTAATCTATTTGTAATCATCAAAACTTTGAGAATTTACACATTGAATGTGTTTCAGACTTATGAGGTCTCAACAGGAAAGACAAAAAAAAAACAGTAGTAGATCTAGAACCTTCTTCACATTGCCTTATGAAACCAAAAAATAAAAGAAAACAGAATACCAAAATGAAAAGTTGTGAACCACACGAAGACAATGGAACTGGGAAACAAAGAAAGGTATGGTAAAAGAGGAATCGCACCTGAAAACTATCATCAATGGTCCTCCGTCAAAATGTGCAGTGAAATCATTCAAAAAAAAAATCAATGTCAATCAATTCCATTTTTAACATAGATAAAGAAATAAGAAAATTTTTAACATAGATAAAGGAAAAAAATGACAGATGTACCTTAGACAGAGAAGATGGTAGCCTCTGGTGGTGATCTAAAAAAATGCAAGCGCTCCGTCTTCATGATTTCGACGAAAAGTTCAAAGGAGAGAGACGAAAGATGACATGTGAATAAAATGTTGAATGAAAAAAATAATAGAGAGAGCAAATATGAAGGGTGCATAAAACGGGTTCAACATAGACTAGGCATGTGTGGATTTGATCCAATATTTATAGAAGTGATTTTTAAAAAAAAAATCAAATTTGATTCATTTGTGATTTGATAAAAAAAAACCAATTTTAAATAATGGCTAATATGTCAAGTAAATCAAATTAAGGTTGATAGGGGGTAATTAATAAGTATCAAAATCAAAATGTGATGCATGTAGCAGGTAATTAATGAGCCGAAATTATGTACACTGTGAGAATGACACGTGTACCGTTTCACCCAAGACTCTGTCATAGACTGCCACGTGTAAAACTTTCCGCATGTAGGGTTCATAAAACATTCTACTTTGTATATATTATAGATTATCCTATTCATATGAAGCACACGATAGAATAACATAACACTATCTAGTGGGTTATCTGGTGCGCATCAAACATTGGATGTGACAATAGCTTATCATACACATATCTTATTCTATCCTTATGCAGCACCGTGGAAGCCACAAGGCAACTAAGGCACTTGCCTTAGGTCTCACATTCAGGGTCTGTTTGTTATGGATTTTAAAAAAATGATTTTGACATTCAATAATCCAGAGATAATTTTTTAAAAATTCAAAGAAAAGTATAAGTTGTTTTGTGCTTGTTTACAATCATAAAAAAATCATTTTTTCAAAAAAAACTTAGTGTTTTTCTCCAAAAAGCTAATGAAAGTAGCTTTTCATTTTAACCATAAAAATGTTTTTTTTATATATAAAAATCGTTTTTATGAAAAGCTTAAACAAACACAATCAAACTCCTTAAAAATGATTTTTTTACATAAAAAAGTGATTTTTTTTTCATCAAATAATGTATCAAAGGCACTTTCAATTAGCTATTGACCTTTTTGTAATTTTATATATTATATAAAGGCCAAAAAATGTAACATGTAATAAATACATCAAAACATGACAAAGTCCCAACAATAACAACATGCACGATGAGATGGTGAGAGAGATTTATTAAACCATCAAGTAACAACGTGACTTTTTAGCCCAAGCCGACAATAAGTGTTATAATTATATGACCCAACAATTTTAATACATTTTTTTAACAAGACAATCTTAATATTTATAAGTGTGTAAGAGTGAAATTTCGGAAAAGTATAAATTGATTACAATTGAAATTGATTGTTCCTTTCATCTAAGGTGACTAAGCGCTGGTACTCTTGGAGAAACACCAATTGCCAATATGATTTTGTTAATAACAATGAATTGAAATTAATAGTTATTTTTTCTATATATACAATAAAATTCTCTAAAAACAATTCTCTAATATGATTGCCTTAGGCTTCAAAATGTTTGGACACAGCCCTGTCCTTATGCATCACTCCTATCTTATTTGTCTTTATCATATCATAATCATCAAACGAGCCCTTAGAGTCAATTTCAAATTATATCACTTTTTTTTACTGCAAATTATATCACCTTAATAACCTTGAAAATGTATAAAAAAGAAATAATAAAATTGTCAAAATATTGAGAAAATACTATAACTAATTTTAAATAATTATATTGTATACATTTCATTTATAAATTTTTTTATTTATAATTAGATTTTTCATTTAAATTGTTTGCTAATTTAATAAGAATAATTTTAAATCCTCCTAATCAATATTTTAATAACTTTTTTATTTGATAAATAAATAATATATTAAATAATGTTTTTATATTTTCACGATATTAAAAGAATTATTTTGTTATTTAACTTTTAAAAAATAAATTAATAGGATGATTTGGGATGAGGATATAGCAAAATTGTAATTGGCAAATATGGCAAGGATACAAGTACTAGTTTTGGCAATTTCAAAATTTTGAGACTTCCATGTGTTCCAAAAACAAATTTTGAGACTTCCGTGGACGGGTAGATAAACAGAGTGCCGGTCGGAGCTGTAATTTATCTGAAGCCCCTTTTCTTCTTCCTTTATCTGAAACCCTTGAGCTGAGCTCGTAATTGCTGAACCAAAAACAGAGACACAACAAAAACCCAATCCCCCATGGCGCATAGGTTGCTCAGAGACCACGAAGCCGACGGCTGGGAACGCTCCGATTTCCCCATCATCTGCGAATCCTGCCTCGGCGACAGTCCCTATGTTCGAATGGTTTGCATTTCTTTCCTCTCACCCACTTGTGGGGATGCTGTGTTTCTGCTGTGATTTTTATTATGAAAGTTTCTGTTATGTTTTGTGAAATTAGAAGGGTTATCGGGTTGCTGAAAGGTGAATGGTTAATGATTTTGAATGTGTTACTGAAAACTTGTAAAGGAAAAACAGGATTTATGTTTTTTTTAGTGGCGGTTTTATGTATGTCTTGAGAATTTGAAGGATGCAGAAAACCTAAGTTATTTACACCATTAGAGCATGTTTGGGTAAGAATTATGATAAAAGCTAATTTTCACTAGAAACTGGTATGCTTGGGTAAATTAATTAAATTCCAAAACATCTGTTGAAAAAAAGTTGGGGAATATACAAGTTTGAAGCTTATCTAAAAAGATGTTAGCTTATTTTTATGCATCCAAACATAAAAATGATTATATTATAATCGACTATAACAATAATTGATTATGAAAATAATCAATTTTTCACAGCTAATCCAAACACATGCTAACTAGTTATCTATTATCATGTCATTGAAAATGTATATGATTGGTTCATGGTTATACTGAAAGTGTATCAAAATTAAACTCATTTTGTTTCATCCTACTTTTTGCTATGTGGAATGTTGGAATAGATCCTCTCACATTTTTTTTTTTATGTCATACACAAGTTATAAAAGAAATTTTACAAATCTTGCTTGGATCAACTAATAAATTTTTTTTGTCTATCTTTTTCCTTCACATGACAACAAAAAGTACATGAAGGATTCGTTGTCGTAGAATGGGATCCGGATTCCCTAAAGTCAGTTTTTGACACATTCATGCATTCACACATTAACGCACCGTTGGATCAATCTTAAGCTTTTTCAAACACTTTCAGTGATTGATCCAATGGTGCATTAATAGGTGAATCCGTGAATGCATCAATAATTGCATGTAGGGAATCCATTTTCAACTCTGAAGAGTACATTTTCTAATAGGTCTGGGTTTCTCCTTGAGGATGCATGTCATGATAAATTTCCGGATACAAGTGTTGAGTTTAAAACTATATTCTTAATGAGGCATGCCAATGGTTTTGTTTTGATCTGTATGGATTAGTTTTATTTCCTAGGATCTTGAATTCTACTTGAACTGAAACGAATATTGCTCTTTTGATGCAGACAAAAGCAGATTATGATAAGGAGTGCAAGATTTGTACACGGCCTTTTACTGTTTTTAGATGGAGACCTGGTCGAGATGCAAGATATAAGAAATCTGAGATCTGCCAGACATGTAGCAAATTGAAAAATGTTTGTCAAGTGTGCCTTCTGGATCTTGAATATGGACTACCAGTTCAAGTCCGCGACACAGCTCTCAGTATCGATTCTAATGATGCCATTCCCAAGAGTGATGTTAATAGGGAGTATTTTGCAGAAGAGCATGACCGCAGGGTATGTTTTCGTATAATAAATCATACTTATAGTCAATGATAGTAAAACATAATTAAAGATAGGGGAAATGGCGGTGTTTTGCAGTATCCAAATTGTTTGCTTCTAAGCTTATGCTTATTCTTTCAATTTGCATATGAAGTTTATTTTACAATGACTAATTAAAGATCTCAATTCATTTTTGTTATTGGAACTTCAGAACCAGATATACACGTCTTTGCATTGTCCAAGGTGCTTGCACCTGTCTGATAGGTCTACTTTTGCTACTACGATGAGTGTCACCTATGGACTGTAGTTGCTGAAATTTTATTGCTTGAACCAGAATTGCTAGAATTGTCTCATATCTTAAAATCCATCATGATGAAGCATTACTTTTAGTAAAATTGGTGCATACAAATTATGAACATCCTGATATGCACACTGATTTCATTTGCTACATTTTTTAGTTAAAAATGTTTTGTTAGAGTTAATTAGTCAAAAGAAGTTAATTAGAACAACTATGGGGAAGGATAAGACATTCTCCTAAAAAAATCAAGGATAACAAGTGAAAGGAAACAATAAAGATTGCAACAAGGGTGCTCTCTCTCTCTCTCTCTAATTAGAACAACTATGGGGAAGGATAAGACATTCTCCTAAAAAAATCAAGGATAACAAGTGAAAGGAAACAATAAAGATTGCAACAAGGGTGCTCTCTCTCTCTCTCTCTCTCTCCCCATGGGACAGCCATTATCAGAGCACTAAAGAGAAGCTATAAACATGATCCTATCCGAAAATTCAACCAGGGGGAAAAGCGACCCTTAAAAACTCTCTCTCTCTCTCTTCCCATGGGACAGCCATTATCAGAGCACTAAAGAGAAGCTATAAACATGATCCTATCCGAAAATTCAACCAGGGGGAAAAGCGACCCTTAAAAACTCTCTCTCTCTCTCTTCCCATGGGACAGCCATTATCAGAGCACTAAAGAGAAGCTATAAACATGATCCTATCTGAAAATTCAACCAGGGGGAAAAGCGACCCTTAAAAACTCTCTCTCTCTCTCTCTCTCTTCCCATGGGACAGCCATTATCAGAGCACTAAAGAGAAGCTATAAACATGATCCTATCCGAAAATTCAACCAGGGGGAAAAGCGACCCTTAAAAATGTGCACTCCAACCAAACACACATAGACCTGCAAAAACTGCACCCTGCACCACTGGCACAAATTTTTTCAATTAAGTGCTTACACTACATATTGTTATTGACTTCAAAGTAGGTTGTCATCTTACTACTACTCCTACATGGACTTTTTTCTGACTTCTAGTTCACATGATTTGTTGCTGCTCAAACCTTGGTCTTGGATTGGTAATGCCTTTGTGAAAGTATCAACTAGTTGTTCTTTTGTGCTGCAAAACTTGAGCTTTAATGTTTATCGGAGCTATCACCTTGTGTATGAATTAATCCTTGATGGTAATTTACTTGGTCCTATTGTGATGCACTGGCTTGGCTGTTGCAATAACACATTTTGTTGTCGCATTGGATTTAAATTGGACCATCCTGTCCTGTTGTTCTCCCGTGTCTTTGAATATTTTCTTTAATCACATTTTTTTACTAGTTGCACTTGTTGCTGTAGCATGTTCTGCTTCGGTGGTCTACCTTGTGTTGCTTCTTTATTGCTCATTGCCATAAATATTTAGCCTCTTTGCTTCTATCAAAACCGTTAAACCTAGTCATAAAAAATTGGTCCAAAGACCCAGGGCGCACACAACATTCATATGTCCCTTTGTATTGGCATTTGTGGTTTATCTTCACATTTGTGGTGATATGTTAGATGAAAAGAAACTCTTTTTTTGCTCAAACTGATTATTGATGAGGGTTTTCTTAATGAAAAAAGTTATTGAATATTGTTTTGTTTTTGTTTGAACTAACTCAAGAACAGTAATTTAGGTCATTTTGTGTCTGCAGCCCCTCCCCTTAATTTATTTTTTCTTTATTGGCTAGGAATTATATTCCTACTACCTAGTACCTACCATCAATTCAATAGCACCCTCCTTGTTTTGGATAACAAATGACCATCTCCCCTTATTTTGGCTTGATTGCTTGATCCTCGAACTTACTCATAATCTGGATGTACTCTGATTTTCATATTTTTGTTTGGCACCAACTATTAAAATTTCAAATCTATGCATGCTATTTTTAATCATTTTAATTGTGTTTTAAATTTCTGTACTATTTTTAACTCAGTTGGCTTTAATCATCTTCATGATGGCCTTTTTATTATGTGGTGCAGGCTAGAGCTGGTATAGATTATGAATCCTCTTATGGTAAAGCACGCCCAAGTGATACTATCCTGAAGCTTCAAAGGACAACACCATATTACAAAAGAAACCGAGCACATATTTGCAGTTTCTACATAAGAGGCGAGTGTACTAGAGGAGCTGAGTGCCCTTATAGGCATGAGATGCCAGAAACTGGGGAGTTGTCTCAACAAAATATCAAGGATCGTTATTATGGGTATGTACTGTTGTTAATGAATAATGACTTCCTAATTTGGATATGGGTTTTGCTCTTCCAATTGATCTTTATCTGCCAATTATTTGTTATGTAATGTCCTTAGCACTGGGCAGCAACTTCAGCATTTTTCATTTTTGCGATGGAGATAGTTGTTGGTTTATTAGGCATTAACTTCCCTTTGTGGTGGTTGTGCATGATGGTGACCTGCTGTGTAACCATGATGAGAAGTTTGCAGTTTTTTTTTTTTTTTTTGATGCAAAGTCATGTAATAGTTATGTCTCTAGGAGTTATCTTTCAGACAACATTAATCATGCCTCTGGTTTGGGTAGCTATATGGATCAAATGTTTCTTTTATCATTTGACCATCATTTCACATTAACATTTGAGGATTCAAAGCAGGGAAATTTCTTGATTACTAAGTTACTGGCAGCCATTAACTTGCAAGTCAGGCTCATTCTTTGTTTCCTGCTGTATGTGAGTAAAGTCATGTATTTTATTGTTTTCGATTTTCAGTGAAATGAAAATCCTACCTTGTTTGTATGGTTTTTACTTAGCCTGTAATTTTGCATATGGTTAGTGACGTTTTGTTTGTTCTTTGCTACTTGCATCGCACATGTTAATCTGTAGTAAGAGAGATATATATTTTTTTTAACATGGATGAGGGAATGCCTTTAAAGTATGGTACCTTCATTCCTCTGACATCCGAAAATGATGTAGTAGAGTATCAATAGCCAACAAGATGTAACAAACTTATTGTGAGGATAACCTTTTCTAGCTTTTTCCTCCGTCATGGACACTAAAATTATTCTATTTTCTTCGATCTCATATTAACCTATGTCCTTCTGCTTTTTAATTTTCTGCTCAATTTCATAGTGACTGCAGATGCTGGTGATATTTTACTTTTGTAGTTGGTAGTATTTTTTTAATATTGCTCCATGCTTTTAAGTTTTAACTGTTTTTTTCTTTAGAAAAAAATGTCGTTCATATTTTTAAACCTGCAGGGTGAACGATCCAGTGGCTTTAAAGCTACTTGGCAAGGCAGGAGAGATGTCTTCTCTGGAGGCTCCTGAGGATGAGAGCATTAAAACACTTTATGTTGGTGGACTTGATGCCAGGATCACTGAGCAGGATTTGCGGGATCAATTCTACGCCCATGGTGAAATCGAATCCGTCAAAATGGTTCTCCAGCGGGCTTGTGCTTTTGTAACCTACACAACCAGAGAAAGTGCAGAAAAGGCAGCAGAAGAACTCTCCAACAAACTGGTTATCAAGGGTCTAAGGCTAAAGCTGATGTGGGGCAGGCCTCAGTCATCCAAACCTGAGTCAGATGGCTCAGATCAAGCAAGGCAACAGGCATCTGTGGCTCAAAGCGGGTTGTTGCCTCGAGCAGTTATATCACAGCAGCAGAACCAGGACCAGACCCAGGGAATGCTTTACTATAGCAATCCACCTCCTCTACAGGAAAGAAGCTATTACCCATCAATGGATCCTCAAAGAATGGGTGCTCTTGTTCAATCTCAAGAGGGTCCTCCTGGGGGACCTACTGGGTCAGGGGAGAACAAACCCAGTTTGGAGAAGCAGCAGATGCAACATTATGCCCATCCAATGATGCCTCCCCCACCTGGCCAATATCATCATCAGTATTATCCTCCATATGGCTATATGCCACCAGTTCCACCTTATCAACAGTACCCATCACCATATAATACTCCAATGGCTCCATCCCAGCCACCACCATTAAATCATCCCTCTGAGCATTCTATGCAGCCAGGGTCTGGTCAGGCTGGATCTGCGCCAGCTGAAACTGGAACATCGACATCAGGATCACAGCAGCAGCGGTGAAATTGCCCATAAACTAATGTTTCTTGCTATGTTTAAATTTTGCGCAAAGTTTATCCTTAAATGGACCATGCTGACAGGGAAGATGTTTTGGCTCAGTCAATTTACTACAACTAGTTTGATATTGATTTGTCTTGTGGCTTGAACTGGTTGTTTTATGATTTGATTGTGCTTTTGTAACTCTTAGCTTCCTGGTCAGATTATTGTCATGGTCCTCCAGGATTACTTGGCTCTGAACTCTGAAGTATGTTACACCTTATTGTATTGGTAAGGAAACATTATGAAATTGTACCAAAAAATAAAATAAAATATATTTGAGAAAAAATGTCCTATCAAGAATAAGAGTGGACAATTCAATTAATTTTTTTTATTTGAATTCATTAATAAATTTTGTATAAATAACTTTATATAATTAAATTATTTACCTCTGGTGAAGTTTTTTTTTTTTGATAGAATACCTCTGGTAAAGTTATACCAAACTTGCTATATAGTAAGTGAAAGACTAATATCTTGCAGTATTGTCACACACCTAAACGAGGATTATAACAATATTTTCTCATACACATGATATGGAGGAATTGCACATAAAATTAATTTGAATAAATGTACATTTACATATGAAGCGCTATATAAATAGAGAAAATTCAAATTACTTGAAATTTGCCTTCGGAGAATGAAAATACATATTAATTTGAATAAATTTTTTAATTAGTATGTATCCTTGGTGTATTTTTTTTTTTACATTTTCAATTAATCATAAACTGACATATCATTAAAAATATATGACTCTTATCATAATTATCTTAAAAGTCAACATAAAATAATATGCAATTGGTTAACTATGTAAAAAAAATTATACCGAAAATATATCAAAGTTAAACTCAAACTAAAACGTTGGAGTGGATACCAAAATTTGTTGGTTTAAATGACAAGAAGCAAAATTCTTTTTATGTAAAGTCTCGAAATTAAATTTTATAAGTAGAAATAAAAAATAGACACAATTTTTTCATTCTTAAATGATACTCAATTCAAATTATTTGAAAACTAACGAAATGACAGGCACGATAGTGGTTAGTGTTTGTCCGCATTTTTTTCTCCGTTGCATGCATTTTGTTTAGGTATTTTTTTTGTTATTTTTAGTTCTGTAATCCTATATAGTTACTTACTTTAGTTACGTAATTCGATGTTGTTATGAAATTCTATTTAATTACTTATTATGCTAACGTTCTAACATTAACATTGGATTGATGAGTCAAGGGTAAATTTGGGAAAAAATTGTATCCACCAAAACCTGTCATTATCATTATTAATTAATAATAGTTTTTTTTTAACTGAACCATTATTAATAGTTAGAGATTATAATTTGTATTTTTGAAAAGAGATTATAAATAGTTATAGATTATGATTTTAAAATATAAAAAATGTCAAAAATAAAGAAATAGTTAGTAGGGAGGGTTGGAACTTGGAAGAAGGTGGTGGGCGCCCTCAAACTGAAAGCGACACGTGACAACTAACGAATTCAACTGCAAAGCGAAACTAGTTTGAAAATAACCACCACACCACCACTGCAGTGGCGTTTTCAATTTTCATTCATTCATTCATAAATCATAACTGATATCAATATATATGACATAATAAAAAGAGATAAAGAGAAACGAAGATTGAGTTATGAGCGAAACTCATGAACTACCATTTGATCCTTCTCCGATTAACACTCCCAAAACCCTAATCCTTCTCTCCCTTCCCGAACATGTCGACTTCACTTTCACTCTCCTCCACAAATTTCGATCCCAAGAGGTAGTATTCATCTTCTCTTCTACCATATCCAATCCACGCGTCCTCGAACCCTAACCTATCGCTAATTTTCGGATCTAATTTGGAACGTTTCTTCCTTCCAGTTACTTACTGTTCAAACCAACTAACAACACTTGATCGGTTCCTAATTATAAATTTGGCATAAGATAAACATTTCTTTTTCTTTTGGTGAATTGAATTTATTAATTAATTTCATTAATTAAGTTCATTTAGAATCAGCGTAAGTAATGTGGTAGTGTTAATAATATTCTGAGTTTAATTGGTTTCGAAGTGAAAGCTATGGGCTGTAGAACTGAAACTGTTATTAAAGTATGTTGTTGTCCTTATTGAGTAAGCGCTCATTGGAGGTTGATTCCAGGTAAATGCATATGGTCACGCCCATTTCTTCATTCATGTAGAAAAACTATAGTTTTATGTATTGTGGTGTATCGTTTATTTGGTTTTGGAAATAGGTATTAGGTGGTGGTGGTGGTGTGTTCCTTCTCTTTTTGCTTCTTCACAGCAATAATTAAAATTCTATGTCTACAGGGATTCTTATGGTTTTGCATTGAGGCCTCAATACGCACAAAGATACAGAGAATATTCTTTTATCTACAAGGTAGCTGTTACTTTTGGCTTTTATGGTTCTGCTGATTCAGGTTTAGTATTTCAATTCCATATTCAAGGACACATCTATGAACACATTGTGGAAAACAAATGTATTCATTTGCTAAAAATCAGTGTTATTAAAAAAAACCACTCTAAGAGCATCTTTATCCCAGCACCCCTTATTTGAGTTCTTAAATAGGTCTCACATTTACACATCACTCATTTTTACATTTTACAATGTAAGCACCTCATATCTCCAACCTAGCACCTCTAAATTTTTTTCTAAATGGACCCCCACTTATTTTCATTTCACCTTGCTGCTCAATGAAACACAGTTTTTATATTTTAAAAAAATGCATTACGGGCCCACAAGAAAGATAGGAACCGGTGCTTAACCACCTTTACATAACAACACTCCAACGGGACAAATTTAACAAGCACCGGTGCTTGTTACAATTGATGCTTGTTAAGCACCGCGATGGAGATGGTCTAAGGTCCAGAGTTGTTCAAAGGACCATATTTTTTATTGGGTAAATCCAAGGAGATCCCCCCCAACACACAGACACACACTGTTTTTCTTAAAATAGTTCAAAAATGACAAACTCTGGCTGTGACTGATGATTTTGGTACTAATAGTCTAATATTTATTAGTTGCATTAACAAGAACAAAAGTAAACAACTTACAACATTAACTGTATACTTTTTTCCAGTGGCTAAGTGTCATGTGTCTTCTCTTTCATGAAAGAAGAATATTCTACGTTTTGGAAGAAATTAACCTAAGATGTGTGTTGTAGACTGTTAGATTAATGTGTCTTTATTAGGCCTTGTTAGTAATATGGCAGTTGGTAGCAGTTAAATAATAGAGCAGTTAGTAGCAGTTAAATAATAGAGCAGTTAGTAGCAGTTAGAGTTAGTTACTTAGTTTACCTATAAATAAGAGGAGAGATTGATAGAGAGGGGATCGAGTGAATTGAATAGGAATTGGGGCCTTAGGGCATTTGGGGAGGTGCAGACCCTCGAAGTTCTTCTATATTGTACTGTAATCAAGGGATCATCCCTATTTCCTTAGTAATATCTTGTAATCAAATACCGGTTTCTATCAACTGGTATCAGAGCACTCGGTTCTGGGAGTGTTTCAGGTTCATAGGCGAAGAATGGAAGCAAGAATCGAGTCTCTTGAGCGCTGGTTCAAGAATCAGAGAACTTTTCGAAAGGAATATCAGGCAGAAAATCGAAGACAGTTCACAGAGATACGGGAAATTCTGAATCGGAATCCACAAAATAGTGGTCATCACAATCATCATAATGGTGGAAGCAATACCAGTGACGACGGCGACACGGTGGTTGGAAAGGAGACGAGTCACAGAGGAGACAAATGGAGGAAACTTGAAATTCCATTGTTTTCGGGTGAGGAGGCATGCGGGTGGGTTAGTCGAGTCGAGAAGTGCTTCGATTTGAAGGGAATAACCGACCAAGAAAAGATTCAAACTGCCAAGACAGCCATGGAAGGAGAGGCGTTATGGTGGTTTAAATGGTGGGAGATGTGTGCTCTGAATCCTCCTACGGTGGTCGACGGTGCTAGATCGACAGCGCAGGGAAAATCGGTCACGGTCGCAAGGCAGAGCCCATTTAATAGCGGCGTCCATCAGAAGAGAGAAGCGGCCGATGAGGATAAACAACCAGTCAGGCCGCCGCCATCGCCGGAAAAGTCGAATTTGTGATCGTCGTGCGGTGGGGGTCGAAGAGAGGGGTGGCAGCGCAAATGGAACACCAAAGGGGATTAGGGCAAAATCAGTTTCTCTAAAATTGGGTCACGGGTTTGTCTTAATGGATGAAGCCCAGAGTAGTGAGGGAAAGAAATGGGGCTTAATGGACCTTTTTGTATTGTTCCCAGCAAGTCAGGTTGCTATTATCCACATGAAGTATCTACAGTTCGAAGGTTCGCTTGAGTTTGTGGATGGTCTTAACGCACGAGGGGGAGGCAAGGGGGTTGGAGCAACACCGAAGTTTCAAATTGGGTCTGGTTTTGAAGTATTGGGCCAGGCCCAATGTAGTGAGGACAAAGAATGGGGAGGAACGTTGGCAACGATGGGTTCTGGATCCATAGAGAATATGAGACTCCTAAAATGAGGATTAGCCTCACTGATGTAACCAGGAAGGAAACCTGGTCATGGCTCAGGTTGGTTGCCAACACCCAAATCATTATTGAGAGTTGCATGGACGAGTACCCAACAGAAGCAACCATGGGGGACTGGACCTGTGCACTGTGGGTGTTTGACAAAATTATCGTGGGGGAGATCAGACCCGGGGATAATGGGATTCACATGTTCTTTTACCTTATGGATTTGCGCAGATTTATGGGACCGGATGGACAGACTTCATACGACAACACCATGCAGGATCATCGTGCTTCAAGTAGTGGGACCCCGGAAAATTATTCCTTAGAGACTTGCCCTTCACCTTGGGGACAAGGTGAATGTTTAGGGGGGAGTATTGTTAGATTAATGTGTCTTTATTAGGCCTTGTTAGTAATATGGCAGTTGGTAGCAGTTAAATAATAGAGCAGTTAGTAGCTATTAAATAATAGAGCAGTTAGTAGCAGTTAGAGTTAGTTACTTAGTTTACCTATAAATAAGAGGAGAGATTGATAGAGAGGGGATCGAGTGAATTGAATAGGAATTGGGGCCTTAGGGCATTTGGGGAGGTGCAGACCCTCGAAGTTCTGCTATATTGTACTGTAATCAAGGGATCATCCCTATTTCCTTAGTAATATCTTGTAATCAAATACCGGTTTCTATCATAGACATTTTTCTATTAATAAAAAAAAGTTGCACGATGTGTGCAGCCATATATGAATTGACATGATATTTGCAAAAAACTGCCTACAAGTTCCTCTTGCAGTATGTCACTAACATAATGATATTTTTTTTAACGAAAGAAAAAGCAACATAAGCATTTGGTCTTAGCCATTTGTTACCTCAAAAAAATGAAGCCTTAGTAAATGATGTTATCCTTTGCAATTCTGAGAATTTCTTTTCACCAATAAGTAGCACAGATTCTATGTAACATATTAACAATCAGCCCTAAACTGATATATCTATGGTATCAGGAGGAGGAAGATGAAAGATCAGATAAATGGAGAAGCTTCCTTGAACAGGTAGCCAAATCATCTCAGCGAAATTCTTCCGAGAACAAACATAAAGATACATTGAAGGCTGAAGGTACTGGGGTAGAAGTAGATACTGGTGCAGACAGGGTTAGTGAAGGAAATGATTCAAGTGGTAGGAAGTCTATTGAAGGTAATGAGATAATAGAAGATACAATTCTAGATCGGGTTAGCAAAGGAGGTGACTCAAGTGGCAGGAAATCTTCTGGAGGTACAGAGGTAAAAGAAGGTACAAGTCCAGGGAGGGTTGGTGAAGGGGATGATACAAGTGGCAGCAAGTCTGTTTCTGATAGTTCAGCAGGAAATAATTTTGAAAAGGATCTACACCATTCAGAAGAAAGAAAGACTAGTAAGGTTCAACGCTGGGCTGAAATTAGGAAATCTCTTACTGCCATTGACGAAATAATGAGTTCTCGTGTCAAGAAGGGAAAAAAATATGAAAGGTGAGAAGATAAATGGTAATAACGACCATCTTCCATCTATAGAAGAATCTGAACCTGTTGAAGGGGTTTCTGAGGAGGATATTCAGGAACAGGTCCACACTAATGAGACACTAGATGACAGTAGCAATGGGGCAGAAAATGCTTTAGTAGATCAAGACTCACCTGAACTTTTCTCTCCATGGAAAGAACTGGAGTCCCTTGTTCAGGGAGGAGTCCCAAAGGATCTTAGAGGGGAGGTAAAATTGATGTTTTGTAATTCACTTAAATTCCTACTTTTGTTGCGGAAAAACAAAAATGTAGTGCAGCCTTTGCTACAATTTTTGTTACAGGTATGGCAAGCCTTTGTAGGTGTGAGAACACGGCGAGTGGAGAGCTATTATGAAGATCTGTTAGCTCGAGAAACTAACAGTGGTGAAAGCAAGGAGCAAGATGTCCCATCTGGTGTATTTGGGAAATGGAGAAAGCAGATTGAGAAGGTCATTAGTTGCATGCGCCTTGGACTTTATTTTGATTTGTAGGTGCTGCTTCTTTTGCTTTATTTTGCAAGTTGGCTCTCTCCTTAGATTAAATCATATTTTTCATTCTCAGGACATACCACGAACTTTCCCAGGTCACCCTGCTTTGGACGAAAATGGCAGAGATTCCTTGAGGCGTTTATTGTTAGCATATGCCCGGCATAACCCCTCTGTTGGGTATTGTCAGGTAACTGAAGTCCAAATTTTTTCTTGGTAAATGCCAATTAAGTTATTACTTCCTAATATTTAAGTTTCATGGGACTCTGTACAAACAAGTATTTATTTTCCATGCAAGGGTTAAATAAACTGGAATACATGGTGCCAATGGCAAAATCAAAGTTATTAATTATTAACTCCAGAAACTGTTTGTCTCTTTCCCTTTTGTGAAAATTGTTTGTTATTGATGATGTAACTGAAAATCTGTCTCTCTATCTGAATATTTTGTTCATTTTATTTCTCTGTCTTCACTTACATTTTAAGCATAAAATAAATATTTCATGTATTATTGATATTAATTTGCATAGAGCAAACTTTCTGATGCCAAGTCTAATTTTTTCAACATATAGCCACTTAATTGCTGGTTTACACATTATGGCATATAACTGAATTTGGAAGTTTTCTTTCAAGAACTACTAAAATGTATTTATAGCAGTTAATGAATCGTAAACTGATAAGTTCTTTGAGGCTTCATGAGTCTCAATTTTCAAATATCTTTCCATTTCTTTATGTGTAATTTTGAAATTTATGCTTTACCGTTTTTGTTTATTTTTTCTTTTGATAAATAACTTCTGTTCTTGGAAAGGCAAAGCACAATGAGAAAAAACTGATAAAATAAGAAGCCAAACAGATTTGTGTGAACTATTGCACAACACTGCACAAAAAAGGGTTTAATCTAGAAGAACTTCAAAATGCTGTGTCTGGCTTATGTGACGTACAAATGACTAGTTTGCAAACCAATATTTGTCGAGATGGCCCTAATATTTATTTGTAATGCTTTTGCGACAATTGTAAACTATGGTCAAGATGAGTATGATGTTTTTTAAGATCATAAAATTAGTAGTTACTTGATACTTACCTTATGGCATCTTCAGGATACGAAGCTCTATCAAGCCATGTCAATAAAAATGTATTTTTGAGTATGTATCTAAAATTTTCTATTTTTAAGCAAAGTGAGTGTCATGGAAGGTTTCTTTAATGTATTTGGTCACGGGGAAACATTTGTTAAGATTTTATCTGGTGGTTCTTGATTGAGCAAACCAATAAGAAAATTAGGCTAAAACAGAGACAACACTTAGAAATCAACTTAAAAATTGGTACAGGTTTTGCATACTTCGCAGGTCTTTTTAACGTATAGCTGAAGTATTTCAGATGTATCTTTGACATTGTTGATAGTGGTCTGCAAAACCTTGCGTTCTAAGTTCTAATAAACATTTTTTTCCAAAGATTGTCTTCCTTTCTCACTTACTTACCGTATAAGCTTAAAGTTATTAATTCTGTATGTAGTGTATCTTATGAAAGATTTTCAGGGTTCCTACTTCATGTTAGCTCCTCCTTCAAACATAAAATACATTTTGCTGGAAAAATATGAAATGTTTAAAGCCTCAAGTATAAGCCAATTTAAAGACTCCGTGAGCCCTGTACTCCTGTGCAATAAGAGGCGTGACATACTGTCCATTGATTATTACCATCTTGGACGGGGGTGAGGGGTGTTGTGTATCTATTAATATCTTCACGGTGGTAATCTCCACTCTTGTCATCATCACATTCGTTGTCATTAAATTTTTTGTTATTGAAATACATGCAGGCAATGAACTTCTTTGCAGGTTTGTTGTTGCTTCTTATGCCGGAAGAAAATGCCTTTTGGTAGGTTTAGGAAGCTTGTCTCATATAATTTCCCCTTGTCAGTCGCATAGACAATAGTTGTTCCAAGGAGTAAACTTCCATCAATTTTATCTTTTGGTAACTGATAATTAGGGAAACGTTTTTTTGAAACAGTTGTCTACTTATAAGATGACTGTGTTTTTTATTGTTTTACACAAATTGTCTTAGGTTTATGAACTAATTTGTTTTAGTGGGATATCTCAGGGCATTCGTTGGCATTATTGATGATTATTTTGAAGGTTATTATACAGAGGAAATGATAGAATCCCAGGTGTGGGTCAATTTTCTGTATCTATTTACCAAAAAAATGAAGAGAGAGCACCTTTATTTATCCTGATTCCGAGTCAGGATAGCATGTTTGTTTGGTAATTTTAGTATTGAGGGACTCTCAGTAATTCTCTTAGGAAGTCATCGGATGCTTTTAACTTGTCAGGTGGACCAGCTTGTTTTTGAGGAATTGATGCGTGAACGATTTCCTAAACTGGGTTTGTATTTATCAACTTTGCTTTTTAGCAATCTTTTTAATTGTCTCTACGAATCAGTTTGGATAGCTTTTTTATTCTATTTACGCTTTTGGTGCAGTTAATCATCTGGATTACTTGGGAGTGCAGGTGGCATGGATATCTGGACCTTGGTTCCTATCAATCTTTGTGAACATGATTCCTTGGGAAAGTGGTGAGATATTTTTTTTTGTTTGTCTTTTGTCATTTAATATTACGGCATTGATGTTGAACTTCATATTCTTAAATATGTTACCATATGGTGTGCTTCTCCTTCTTTAGTTCTCCGAGTTTGGGATGTGCTGCTATTTGAAGGGAACCGTGTTATGCTATTTCGAACAGCACTCGCTCTAATGGAGTTATATGGTACTGAATTGTGTTTTCCTGTGTTTATGAGTCTGATCTATGCAGAATAGTAGGTAATAGTATATGTAGTGAACTAAATTTATTTATATCTTCTTTAAAATAATGCAAATTTTTCATTTATCATTCTAGGCCCTGCATTAGTTACGACAAAAGATGCAGGTGATGCAATTACTCTATTGCAATCACTTGCTGGCTCAACATTTGATAGCAGCCAGCTTGTCTTCACTGCTTGCATGGGTTATCTAGCTGTGACTGAGGCAAGATTGCAGGAGCTGAGAGAAAAACACCGGCCATCTGTATTAGTTGTTATAGAAGAAAGGTCAACAAAGGGGCGAGTTTGGAAGGATTCCAAAGGGCTTGCATCTAAACTTTACAGTTTCAAGCATGACCAAGCACCACTAGTAGAAGAAAGGAAAACCACTGAAGGAGGTGATATGGTAGCTGATGAGGATAAATCTCCGTTGGAGTCTCATTCCTCTAACTTGGATGAACTGCTTAATAGCCTCAATGTTGATTCAGAAGTGGATTCCTTACCGGATCTCCAGGAACAGGTTGCTTCCTCATTCACCTCCCTTCCTCCACCCCCAAAAATGGCTATGTTCCTGAAGTGGATTGAAATTGAACTACCGTTAAACTCTAATTTGACTTATAAATCCACCTTAGAATGCTATCGATGCCTTCATGATATGTCTTTCTTGTCTTGATCTATCTTGATGTAGGTTGAATTTGATAGTGGTAAAAGGTGTTTGCTCTGTCTATAATGTAAAATCAGACACCTACTATGAAAAACTAACCATTAATAATTTTCTGTAGGTCATAACATGCTTGTCTAATAAATTTCAACATTTTTTACAGTTGCTGTCATGTTATGACTGTCTGTCTTTGTATAGCATTTGATTCAGTTCCACTTCTGTTACGAACCCAAGATCAGAAAACAGGAATAGGGAAAGAAAAGAAAGAGCTTTATTGGATTCTTAAACAGAAATGGAGCAACAATAGGAGAGTGGTCTCCACCAAGGGTTTCCCCTTTCCCCTTTCACAGCTGAACCTTTACTCGGTTCTCACAAACTACAATTCTCAATCCTCCTTTCCCATACTCTCTTCCCCTATTTATTTAGCCGACCCTTCTAACCAACTAACTGTCTCCACTAGTCCTAACTAACTCCTGTCCTAACAACTTCCAAGATTGAAAAGGAACTAGAAAGGGATGATATTGAATCGTCTTCTTTGAGACATGCTGCCTCTTCAGTGGTTTTTTTATGTTTTGAGTTTATACTTCTGAACTGTCCTTCAAATCAAACTAGATCTTATGCATCAGAAAATTAAGGGGCTGTTTTGTTTCATCATTTCCTGTTTTCATTTTCACTAAAAATGAAAAACGAGAGTAAAATGTGTTTGGATGGTTCATTTTCACATTTTAGAAGACAATTTCCATATCTGAAAATTTTGAAAACACCAAAATGTCATTTTCATTGTTTTCACTCCAATGCGGTGGCAATTTTGTGATTCTAAACACATTCATTTTCTTTTTCCCCTCTTTGTCACGCTCTTCCCCGTCATTCAGGCTTCTCTAGCCTTCATTTTTGTTGCAACCACCAACTCCAGACCCCCGCCATATTTTCGTTGCAGCCCCATTGCCTTCACTTGTTGGTGGTAGTAGTTGTGGTTGTAGCTTAACCTTTTTATTCTTCCTACCTTTTGGGATTTTTTACAGACCCAATTTCCCAACCCTACTGTAGAAATAATACCAAGTGGCAAGGGAGGCAGACGTAGCAGGATTCAGGCAGTCATGACCTTAAGATGTTGGTTCTTGTTGGTTTGGGAGGCGTACTGGTAATGTATTGTTTAGGGAGAGATTGAAACGGTGTGGTTGGGGGCTGTAACATGGATGAAATGGTGCTGAGTGGCAGCAATGAATATTACAGGGGAGGCAGCTGTTGCAGAGGCATGGAGCGGTGCTGCAACTTAAGTGGTTGACAATGGGGTATGGTTGGTCTATTTTGATTTGTGACTTAAGTGGTTGATGATGGGGTATGGTTGGTTTATTTTGATTTGAGAAATTTACGGGGAGGGTGCATTGTGGTACCTAAGAGGCTAAGAGGGGGTTGTTGAGTTGAGGAATTTCTACAATTGGGAGGATGGTAGCTCCTGTTGTCAAGAAGATTGGGGCAAGGAATGACGATGGGATTTGCAAGTGTGACATGGCTGTTGTCATGGAGGATGTTGAGGGATTGGAGAAAAGAACAGAACAAATAGAAAATGGAATAATTATAGAAATTAAACATGTTTTCAAATATATGAAAAACTGAAAAGAGATAATTTTCCGGAAATTGAAATAGAGAATGAAAAGAGATATTTCCTCAAACCAAATTCCTCAAACCAAACGCACCGTCAAATTTTGAAGATTGAAAAATCTTTCCATGCTTTAAAGTTTAGACCCTAAATTCACCATATTCTCTTGTGATCTTATCTTTGTTTGATTGCCAGTTATTAGTGAACCAATATTGTGGTTGTGATAGAAAGGAAGAAGAGAGGGGGGGAAGTTGAAATAAGGAGTATTATATTTAGATTTCTTGTTTCACTGTAATCCAATGTGAACTTAATGTGCTTACAATGATCTTTATAAATGCATGCCCTATGGAAATAATTATGTACTCATCAAAGCTGGCATTTCTTTAATGCTTTCCTTGATTTAGTTTAAAAAGATCGTTATGTTTATAGAATTATTATTTGTTTACTTGACCGATAATGGGATTAAATGGTAGTTACAGCTTTGTTTTGTATAACTTTATTGAGGATCATTGTGCACATATTTTTTTTTAAAAATATATACTTTAATGAAGTAAATATTGGCATGCTATTTGAAAATATAGGGCTGATTGTTTTGAATTTGCTTTTTAAGAAAATGGAGGATCAATATAGATGCATATGTTTAAGGGTTGATGTTGTCACTTTTTTTTTGTGGTAGCGGGGGTTGATTATTGTTATCCATTATATCGCTTAGTTGGGTTGACTGGATGTTGTAAGTATAGCTGCAAAACTTATCGAATATAATCTAGTATATTCTGTCTGTGTCTAGGTTGGCTGGGTGTGACACAAGTCTTCTTGATGCTTCAATTCAACTGCTTTAGTCAATATATATTCTCAATAGCCAAAATTTTAAATGCATATGCCATATAGTACAATGATTCCATTTCTTAGTCTAATTCCCTGGCTTAATTTTGGATTACAGTCTTCTGAAAGTATTTCAACTATAAATTTTTGTTCCAAATATAACCAGTTCTTGTGCAACTCTTTTCAAGTTTCAATTATTAAGAGCTTCTATGCAGGCGGTTTGGTTGAAGGTTGAGTTATGCAGATTGCTGGAAGAGAAAAGATCTGCCGTACTCAGGTTATTTTTTGGTGTTTATATTTGAGATCTTTTAAGTCAACATTTGTTCTTCAGCCTGTTGATACTTGATATTCTTCATTTTGTTTACTCACTTTATATTCCACTCAGGTCTTCTAGCTTATATATCAAAACATGTACAGATCTTTATAATACAATGCATTTTTCACTATTGATTAGGGGTGTTCATTGGTTCGGATCGACCCGATGAACCCAATAATCCGAACCGAACCAATTAAATTGGTTCGGATTTTTTTGTTGTTCGGATCCGAACCGAACCGAACCAATCTAAATCCGATGGTAATTGGTTCGGTTCTCGGATTCAAGGATTCTGGATCCGAACCAAACTGATCCACTTACTATATTTTAATATTTATATTTTTTTTTAATATTTAATATTTATTATATTTTAATATTTATATATATTTTAATGTTTTAATAGTTTAGTATATTTTATATTTTATATTTTTTAATTTTTATATATATATTAATATTTTATAATTATATATATTTGAACATTTAATATTCTTCGGGTCCGAACCGAACCAAACCGAATCAACCCGTTCTTGATTGGTTTGGTTTGGTTTGGTTCGGATTTCCTGACAAAAAAATACAAATCTGAACCAAACCGAACCAATTGATTTTGATTGGTTCGGATTTGTTTTTCATGCAAATCCGAACCAAACCGACATGTGAACACCCCTATTATTGATGTTCTATTTTTATCTTTTCCCTCCTTCGTTCCCCACATTGCTTTGTACATTGCTTTGTTATTATGAAAACACTATCGATTCAATTAAGTATTGTGAGATTGTCTTGATACCTTATGACGAGAATTACTTCATTTCCATGTGTGTGTTTTCATCCTTGAACAGAGCTGAGGAGCTAGAAACAGCTTTAATGGAGATGGTGAAGGAAGATAATCGACTGCAATTGAGTGCAAGGGTAAATCCAACATTTGGACGATTGAACTTCCTGCGTTATCTTTTTATCTAATTTTTTGGTATTTTGTTGAGGGTTTTTTTGCTTTATAAATTTGTAAAAATGGAAAAAGCATTATGTCCCCTTGCATTCCTTTCCCTTATATATGGTCCTTTGTTGAAAGGTGGATCAAATGGAAGATAGCCTGTTTTACAAGGGTAGAGCAAGACTACAAGAAAACTTTAGGAGAAATCATTAAAAGTGACCTACTCTAAATGGCTTTATGTGAAATTTTGGTTTTTGATAGAGTCCAATGGCGTCGTGATCCATTTAGTCGACTCCACCTGGGTTGGTCGTTGTTATTGTTGATATAATAGAAGCTTTTAATATATTCAATTATACTGTACTTGTTCTCCTTGTTAGTGACCTACTCTCCTTGTTGTGTTCATTTTCAGTCAAGTAATAAGACAGTTTTTCGTCTTTTTCTATCTCTGATCAATTTCTCAGTTGCTTCATGGGTTCCTATCAGGGGCAGATTCAGTTAGGAAAGAATAAAAGAGGAAAGGAAAGGGAGGGGATGGGTAGGCAGAAATTGAGTTAGGATTTAGGGTGGTAGAGGCCAAGCCTCTCAAAAGCCTTGGGATTATCTGGTATAAAATCTTTCTGAACTTGTTTTGTCCATTATTCATAGTGATATCAGTGGAAGTGAGTGGTTTTATTTCAACAAAGCTGTATTCACATTTTCCGTTACCTATCAGTATGTAGGCCCGGCCAGGTCTTGTCATGTATGTGATCAAATACACTTGTTTTGTACATTATGATTATGATTCTTTCTTTATCTACCAACATTTTTTCTGGTCAGTTGGCTTGCAAGGTGTATATATATATATATATACTTTTTTTTTTTGTGATCATGCAGGTTGAGCAATTGGAGCAGGAGGTAGCTGAGCTACAGCAAGCGCTTGATGATAAGAAAGAACAAGAAGTTGCCATGCTGCAGGTTCTAGTGTGCACCTGTTTTCTCCAGTGTCTATTTCTGTAAGCTTATATGGAAAAATGAAATAGCAAATATAAATTAAGAAAAATGTCTTTATATGTTGTGTAGAAAACTTTGAAATCTTCTGCATGCTACAGGTCCTAGGGCGGCTAGAGCAGGACCAAAAAGTTACGGAAGATGCTCGTAGAAGAGCAGAACAAGAGCTTGCTGCTCAAAAATATGAAGTTCATGTGCTTCAGGTAACCTCTCTCCCTTCTTGTGATCATTGTGACTTTGGTCATTTGTTTTTACAGTATACTATAGAGAAGAGTAAATTTCTTAAATGGAAATATTATTAGAATATTATCTCAATGTTTTTCCAAAAATAATAAGATTTATCATTTTCATTTATTAATCGTGATGTTGCTGAGAAAGTATCCTCGTTGAATACTGAATTTGATAGAGGCTTCATATATTTAACATTACAATTGTTTTTTAATGCTCAATATACTGGTTTGGGGGTACCCTTCTTTAGGTTTCATATGCAACTTGTTAAACAATGTCCCTGTTGATGCTTTTGCCTCAGAGATGGATGCAAGCATGAGTAGTTGAGAATTAAAATAACTGATCTATCTAATTTAACATATTCTTTTCTATTTGGTTGTATTTTGTTTACAATGTACTGCCCGATGAAGGTTTCCTTTCTCTGTTTTATTTTTTCTTTTCTGGCTAAACTGGATAAATTAATTATTTCTATAAATTGTGAAATACACATTTTCTCATGTTTTGTTTTGATCGAAATGCCCACAGCATGTCCATGGCATTGAAGAGCTTTCTAATTTCTAATAAGATGAGTAACTCTGTTTCCCAGAGAGAAGGAAGCAAGCACATTAACTATTAAGGATCTTACACCGCATGATTATATCTATTTCCAGTATTATAATTATGCAGGAAAAGTATGATAATGCCATGGCATCAATCGCTGAGATGCAAAAACGGGTGGTTATGGCAGAAAGTATGTTGGAGGCTACCCTTCAATATGAATCTGGCCAATCCAAAGCACTTTCTTCTCCAAGGTAACCAATATTTTAGATATCACATTTCAGATTCTTCATGCAACTTTATACTCTTCTAGTCCAAATTATTTTAGCTATTGCCTCTTGCGGTTTCCCTTTGCAAGCACTTGGAAAATCTCAAGACTACCATATTTGGTGTGTATTAATTACCAATTATGCATTTAATCATAATTGCATAAACCTGCTTGAGAAGTTTCATGTCACAGACTGTGTGGGTGATATGTTTTTTTCACTTTTTTTTACCTTGATAAATAACAAAACAAAACTTCTTCAGATAATTGTCCTGGTTTAAACTAGATGAAAACAGTATCCTCTGTGAACAAACCACATTGCATTGGCAAAACTGAAAGTTAACTATTTTTCTTATGATCTACTTAATAAACTATGAAATGCAGGAAAGTTTTTAAGAAATAGCCTTAAATGGTTGATGTTACTTGACAAAACTGAATAGTAATGAAGCAGCCAAGGATTTAGTGAAAGGCTTAAAATCTATCGGTAAATATTAATGTTCATGCCTCTCAAATTCTGAAATGGAAATTAACTCCAAAATAAACCATACTGAAAATAAGATTAGCCATTCTTTTTTTGATCATATTATGGGAAGCCTTCAGATATGATTTATGATATAGGTTGTAAGTTTGATCTCAAGTTTTACAGAAGTTGTGGTTGCTAATAATACTCATTCACTTCACCCTTAATAACGTGGTTTCTGTCATTTGAATTCTTTGTAATGGGGAAGGGATGCCAATGCAAAGAGCATGTTGCGGACGATGTGATATTCGCTTCGTCCATTTATTGTTAGAGACCTATTATTTTGGATCAATTTCATTAGAGGTATTTTTGTAGGGCTGGTCCCTCACGGAAGATTGGTCTACTAAATTTTGGACTTGGTTGGCGTGACAGAAACAAGGTAAAATCTTCTCTATTTCCACTCTTGATATCCCAAAGAATTGTATTCAAGCAGAGGACATATGATTACAATTATGAGTTCCAAAATGAAATCCGATGAATTCACCATCGGATGGTATGCCAGTTTAGTTTGCAATTCCTTTATCTTTACATTAAAGTTGAATTCCCTGCATAGTTATTTGAACCCACTTCTTCATGTTTCAAGAATAAAAACTCTACTGTGTGGGACATTAATCCTTGTAGTTGTCTCCAAATTGTATAATATGTCCAATTGGTAGGCCTATGCCATTGTACTGCGGCACGAAGCTTATTATTGTTTGTAAAGATTATCCCTTACACATGCTATGAATCAGGGCAAGCCTAATCAGGAGTCTAGCGAAAGTTTGTCTAACAATGTCACTCCGAGAAAGGAATCCAATAACCAAGAACAAGATAGATAGAACATGCAGGACAGTGCCACGGGAAACCCACAACCCGATGCTCTCCTGGCTCAGTACTTAGGAGTTGTTCCCTGTTTCTGATCATCACTGCTCAATCTTCTTTGTTAATCATGTCATATAGCTAGCTGAAAGTTAGAGGAAGAATCCATTTGTATCATCATTAAATCCAAATGGGTAGATTACATCAATTGTTTTCCTCCTTTTCACTATCCATTATACTAGATTAACTTCAGGTGTAAGGTGTGTTTTGTATTTTTATAGGTCAATTAGTTGTAGGATATATTCTTTGACACCATCGTTGGCAATGTGGCATCATTTACTGAAGCGAAACAACAGTTCCCGTACCATATTATAATGTGTACACACGTGCCGCTTTCTGTAATGTTTCAGTATTTCAAATTAATTTCTTTTCTGGTAAAATGGAGTAGAAACAGGAAATAGCCATCTTATAATAATAATATTAAAATAAAACTAGTGCTAACACTTTCTGCTTGGTACTAGTGCGGTCCCAAAAGATGTGCTGCTGCTGCGGAAACATCTGTTACTTACGTCAGGTCAGCACATTGGTTAACTTGTCTAATTGTCTAAATTGTGTAATTAATGGGGGGAAAAACATCCAATTTTGGTTTGTGAGATCTTATCATATCAGCAAAGTCCCAGGCATGACCACGCAAGTACTAGGCGAGTTCTACCGTGGACCACTTTCATAGGTGGTACCACGGTGAACAACAAGTTTTTACCATCAGATTCATCTGAACTCACAATAATCGGTACTGCCTCCCATGCTGGATTTGTTTCACTCTTCCTCATCTTCCCTCTGCCTCTTCCTCATCTTCCCTTCGCCGTCCCGACAACTGATATGCCTCCTTCGTCGTCCAGACGCCATCACTGGTCCTCACTGACGCTCGCCATTGCTCCCGTCGCAAACTCAGTCGTCACTTAGCATCATTGCCATCGTCGTCTCGCCTGCTGCGTCTACACAGTCCATGTGCGACTGTTTGCAACCCAACCATCGGAGAACCATGCAAACGGCCTCCGTCTCGCCACCCCTTGCCTCCCGTACCTTCATTTTCGATCTCAAATCGTGTTTCCTCCTCTAAATCTCTTCCAAATCCGAAAACCCCTTTTCTTCCTTCTAAGAACCCTAACCTGCGATGGGGAGAGGGAAGAGGGTTTCATATCTGTTCTATTTCTGGAAAGGGAAGTGGGTTTCAGATCTGAAACCCCTTTTCTTCCTCCAACGAACCCTAATTTGTGATTGAGCTTGCAGAGGATGGGGAGAGGGGAGAGGGTGTCGGATCTGTTCGATTTCTGGAAAGCTTCGGCACGGCGGTGATCGGAACGACACTGGGAGGATGAGAAGGTGTTGTCGACATACTCGCGCGGCGGAAGCGAGGTGGCTCACGACTGGTACTGCGGCGGAGGAGACCATGAACAAGGGAGGTTGGAACTGGTGTGGAAGAGATTTGATCTGATGTGGCAGGAGTAAAATAAGATATTTGAACTTCTTTAACCCAACGGCTCTAAGAACTTGTGTACGGTGGGGATACCATTCACCTTGTGCACCGTAGAATTCACTCACATACTACTTGTACAATATACATATCCTTCGGTCTCTTCAGATGGGTTTGTCTCGTCCCACTCACTAAGTTTTCAATTTCAACGAATGTTTTAAAAATCGGATTGAACTAGATGGTTCAACCGTGAACCGGGCAGTTCGGTCATTCGATCTAGTCCTTTTGAACCATGATCTGATTGAACCACCCAAAACCGCTTGAACCAAATTGAATTGGGATTGAACCGCTTTGAATCGTCAATTGGACCGGATTGAACCGTTCAAAATGATTTTTTTTTACTTTTTCCCTCAATTTAGTACTTTATTTATTTATTTTAATTTATTAATCATCCAGTTCAACCATGAGTTGAACCAATTGAATCATGACTCGGATGTTTCACCGGTTCGATCTCCGGTTCGATTTTTAAAACATTGATTTCAACCGTTTCTCACGACACTTCAAAATTTAAATAAATGCTTTCTACCAAAAAAATAGGGAAATGTGCATTTAGACCCCTTTAACTTTAGTTCATTTACAAATAGGTACCTTCAGCTATTTTTTCTTTCCAATTAGTCCTTAAACTATCACTATTAATAAAATTAGTCCTTCAACTATTTTTTCCATTTCAATTAGTACGTAAACTACTATTATTAGTAAACTCAATCCTTCAACTAACATGCCTCAGGGCTTTATTCTTAATTTTTTTATAAAAAATAAAAATATAAAAAATACAATAAACGGATTAGACTTAAACAAAATGAACGGTTAAATTTATTCCCTGTTAGTTATCTTATTAAGAGTTAATAGAAGGATTAATTTTACTTATATCAAGAGTTTAGGAATTAACCGATACCAAAAAAATAGTTGAATGATTGATTTTACTAATAGTATTAGTTTAAGAACTAATTGGAAAGAAAAAAAATAGTTGAATATGTCTATTTGCAAATGAGCTAAAGTTTAGGATATGTGTTTGCACTTTTCAAAAAAAAATAAAAAAAAAAAATAAAAGCTTTGGATATGGCAGTTTTTTTCCTTAAAACAGAGAAAGTGGCAAGACACCTCAAAATCAGATGTTCAGTATCCGTGTTAGAGAGGTTAAATCCAATTGTATCAAGTGTAGAATGCATGCACTTTAGATGGGGTTTCCATTCTTCTAGTATTGAAAATAAATGATAAAAGATAAAATTCAGGTAAAATTATATAAAAGACGGTATAATCATCTCATTTAACTAAATTAACTTTCATATGACCTTATCATTTGAAGAGAAGGATAAATACAAAAACTTTTCAGGACACTCTTAAAAAGTGCAAAAATCGTATATCACGTTTTGTGACTATTTTTCTTCCCCACATTTTTGTCATGAAATTTTGATATAAGAGAATCCATTCCCATAAAAGACACCTTAAATAAAATTAAATAAAGATTTGTATCTAACCATGAGATGCCAAAATAAGCCAAAGAAAATTAGAGTTTATCACAATTAATCATTATGAGAAGCGTGCAGAAGCAATGATACTCATGTTCAAATATTTTGATGCGAGAAAGATGTTTCATAAGCAATTGCATGACATAAAACGGAAAAATACGAGTTACATCAAACTTTTGTACACGACCAGATAAATTTCCAAAGAAGATGAAAGAAGGGCATAACACATGATATGAAAACACTATATTTCAACTGAGCTTCATATCTATACAACAACCCGGATAAGGAAGAGGCAAGGGCATCTATGGAATGCGGGTACATGAGTGGAACCATTGCCTAGACAGAAGTCACATGAATTATGACAAAATACATATTTAACTAATTTAAGGAAAAGGAAGTGGAAATAATATCTTAGCTCCAAATGGAAATAGAAGCAGTTCTGTGCACCAGATGTAGAACAAAATTTCACAAGATTTTTAGTAACTATGCTCTAAATTGAATGAACACTACCATAGGACAACTGGTATTAACATCTATAAACCTATATCTTGCAGTGTTGAGAAAAGCCTTGAATATAAGCTATCTGAAATTTCAAATTTACACCATACTATCATATATATGGCCACCAAACATGAGTCATCGACCCCTCTTGGTTCTCGGAGGAGTACCGGGAGCAAGGCGAGAGCTTTGTACTGTCTGTGTATTGGGGTCATATCTTTGTAAAGCAAGGTAACTCAAAGCTGTGACAACATCTGCTATAACCGGACGCATATTGGCCTGCTCTTGAACACACATTGCAGCAACAGCAAGGGCCTGGTACAGCCCTCTTGGTGGATATTGACCTTGGAGCATTGGATCAGCCATTTGTGAAAATTTTCTCCGATCTTTAAACAAGGGTCTAGCCTACAATTATAAAAGAGCAATCCATATCAAAGTTACCACTCAAATTTTAATAAAAATTACTTAAATAAGGAGCAAGAACCAAGTCAAAATATCATATTTCAATTTCACAACTAAAGATATTCAAATACTTCAATTTCTCACAGATAGTCAAAAATATATGCACGATTCAGTTGAAGAGTTTATGGGATGTGCAAAAGTTCGACAGCCAATTTCAAACATCACAGAAAACAACATTTTACCAGAAGAATTTATTTAGAAGGGAAGAAAATAAATAAGGAGGATAGAAAGCCGCCATAGAGAAAGGAAAACCATAAAAAAGAACTCAGAAAATATCAGCTGAAACATGAAAGGACTCTACAATCACAATGACAGAAATTTTCTCCAAAAACATTGCAAATATTTGATTGATGCCCCATGTTTTGATTGGAAATGATTTCTTACCACAAATTCTCAAGCTTGAGTACAACAACAACCAAGCCTTATCCCACTAGGTGGGGTCGGCTACATGGATCATACGGCGCCATAATGTTCTATCATGAATCATGTCAATAGTTAAATCATTGGGTACAATGATGCAATAAAATTTTCCAAGCATGGCCAATTCATATGGAAATACTTAACTCCCCTTATTTTATTTATTTATCCACACTGACACTGACTACTTTTAACCATTAATATGTGAATGAAATCCAGAATCTTTGTCCAACGATTCATTATTCTGCTCTCCTGCTTTTAAATCAACAGCTAAACCTACAAAATGAGATCATGGTAGGATAGGAGTTTCTTACCCATGCAACAAGATTCTGCTCTGCTGCAGATTTTGAATTGTCAATCGCTTTCCTTCCGGTAATTATTTCCAGAAGAACTACTCCAAAGCTATAAACATCTGATTTCAGAGTCAGTTGACCTGTCATTGCATACTCAGGAGCACAATATCCATAGGTGCCCATAACCCTTGTTGATACATGGGTGTTTTCCCCAACTGGGCCAAGTTTAGCCAAACCAAAATCAGATAACTTTGGATGATACCCTTCACCAAGCAAAATGTTGGAGCACTTTAAATCTCGGTATATGACAGGAGGATTAGCTGTGTCATGCAGATATTCCAATCCCCGTGCTGCCCCAGCAGCTATTTTCATTCTTGTGTTCCAGTCAAGTAGTTTCTTGCCAGGAGAAATATCTGCAAATCAAACATATATTACCAATATCAAGTAGAAGACAATACAAAATTTAAAGATAAAAGAAACGGCAAGCAAATTTGAAATACATGTACCATGTAAGTGGTCTTCCAAGGATCCTAAAGGCATATATTCATAAACTAGAAGCCTTTGATCTCCATCAGCACAATAACCAATTAGGTTGACAAGGTTAGGGTGGTGAAGAAGACTTAACATCAAGACTTCAACAAGGAATTCTCTATTCCCTTGCAGCCCATCTCGGTCAAGTTGTTTAATTGCGACAATCTAATTCAGTATTAGAAAGGATCAAATGTGTTGCCAACTCAAACTAAACAACTTTAAGCTTAGATCTGTGCTGACAAAACTCATGAGCTATATTACCATGGCTGTCAGAAGAAAGCAGTGGGGATAAGGAAAATGATGAGTAACAAAGAAAAAGGAAGCATTACATCATTTCATTTCCCAGCAACTTTCTCCTGCTCGTCATAAACAAGGACATCATGAGAAACAGACTCACCTGATTAATACTTTCCAAATGTCCTTTGTATACCCTACCAAAGCCACCCTCACCCAAAAGACATTCTGCTCTAAAATTTCTAGTTGCAGCTGCCAACTCGCGGTATGAGAATGTCTGTGCAGCAATGCGATCAGGATTCCCATTTTTAGAGGAATTTTTGGAATTCATGGATGAATTCCTCTTCAATTTCCCTGTACTCAATTTAAGACTAATGATAAGTGTGGGGAGCTGCATAAGGTATACCAGGTATAGATTTAACTTCTATGACCAATCCATGCTTTGGTCTATTGGAATCAGAAAGTACTGCATGGCATGTTTCATTTTCCAAATCCAATCATACTGATTTCGCCACATAGTATGCATTGTTTCAAAATTACCATCAATAGTACAATTTTAAACTTGATATACCTTGTAAATGAGGAAAGCAATCATCTGAAAGAAAACATTTCAAATGACAAATTTTAATATTTTATCTAAAGAAGAAGGCTGATGTGGTGATTTCAGGGGAAGTTCATTAACTTGGTCTATTGTATGTTGTGACTTCCAGCTAGGGGTGGGAATAGGCTGGGCCGAGCTAGGCCCTGGTAAGCCTGGGCCTGACCTATGTTCCAATCACGAGGCCTGAGCCTGACCTATAACCTGATATAGGCCAATTTCTATGCTTGAGCCTGGCCTGACCTGAAAGCCTAATTATCAACTCCATCCCCGCCTTTGTATTTTGTTTTCCTTCCAAAAAAACTTTTTTTTTATTAGAAAAAGAAAAACTGGCAGTCATTAACTACATAAAATCCCAGCTACCTTTATCTAGGAACTTCACTCATCCAGGACACCAATCGGGTCTACCGAATACTTTTTTTTTCACAAAAAAAGAGTAAAATCACACAATTTCAATTGTTACAAAAAATTCCCACATAAAGCAAGAGACAAATTAGCACAAGATATATTATGCAATACAACCCCAAAATAACTTCATCAAGAAGAAGCAACAGAAATCTAGTGAAAGTACAGTTGTCCCAAAGAGGGTTCTCACTATAACAAACCATTGATGACTTTTTTTTTTTCACACTACAAGAAAAAAAGTAAAAAAAAAAAAAGTACCTTGGGTGGCTTTGATCGGATCAACCATGCTGTCCTGCACTTCAATCTTCTTCTCCAACCTCTTCTTTATCTTCTTCTTAGTGTTTGGATTTCCAGAACAGGGAATCCAACCCATCTTCGTTTCTTCTTCCTTCTCACCAAGATAATCAGATGGTAGCTCAATAATCAATCAATCACTCAAAATTCAATTGGAAAGGAACCACCTTTGCTCTTTTTCACTCACACTTGATGTTGTTCATCATTTGAGTGTTGTGTTGTGTTGTGTTGAGTGCTGTGTTTGGGAGCTGAATTTATCTACTTCTTATGTTGTTGGTTTTTTTTTTCCATAGTATTTAGCTTTGATCCAGAAATTTAGTCATTGGTGGTTTCTTTTTGGTCGGAAAAACAGCATCATTGGCTGAAATGCGCCTCACTGGATCAATGAGGAAACAAACTTGAAGCCAATACGTTCATACCCACTTCAAAGCGACGTCGTTTACGTGTCAATCAAATCTCTTGCAAAATAATTGATTTTGGATTAAGTTAATTTGTGTCCTAACATGTCATGCCAGCCACTCCTATCCACCACCAATACCATCCATTCCACGTCCTTCTGTAGGAATCTATTACAAAAGATACTTTTTGTAATGCTGTTAGAATTTTTATGTATCTATTTGGCTACATTTAAATATAGTTTTTTTATTTTTATTTTTTATATTTTATGTTTATTGTAACTTTAAAAGTGAGTACAATTAATCCTTACTCTTATTTTAAATGTGAATCAAATTATCTGAGTTCAACCTTTCTCATATTATACATGTTCTCATTTCAACGACTAAGTAAAATGTGATATAAAACGGTTAAATTGAGTAAATTTTACTTAATTTAAAATAAATATAAAATCAATTTTATTCTTTTGAAAAATTGTTATATACAAAGAAGTCGAAAACATATTTAAATTATTATTTTTATTCTTAATTTTGATTCATAATATTACGAGTTTTTATATTATTATATAATTTTTACTACACCTTATAATAATTAGTTAAAACTTTATAATCTTTTAATTATTAACAATATATTATGTATTATTTGAAGATAATGTAAAATATTTTTATAATAGCCGCCAATAAAATTTAAACATAATTTTTGTTTTTGAAAAGAAATGTATGAAGTTCATTTCTTGTGCTCCAATGTGACACAATGATTATAGTTTTAGCCGCCCTCTAAGTTCAAAAAACAATTGAAGAAGTACTAACAGCTGTGCATGTTTCATGCTTCCCTATAATAATTACAACAGGGTCACGTAAACCAACTCAATTTTTGTTCTCTTTCTTTTTCTTTTTCTCGTTTTCTTTTCTAATTTTCTCCCCGGTGTAGTCAATGAAACTAGCTCTAGCTCTTTGGATTGAGCGAAGCACTGCATATTTAGAAAATAAAATATAATAATATATAATTTATTAATTATTATATATAAAATTATACAACATAGTGACATATAGTAATTGTCTAAAGTAGAATAAGTGAAGGATAGCGTTCCGTCTTTGTAAAAATGCCAAGGAGGTTGGGGCAATTTTGTCCTTTCAACATTAAGTAGACTTCTTCTCTCATTTTCTTCGCAGGTGTGCGACGAAAAAATTTAGGTGGGACCCAGGTCGATTTCATTCTCTCTCACCCATTTCTCACTTACCTTCTTTTTTCTCTCAAAACAAACCATGCATTGAGAAGGTGCACCCTGGTGATTTGCGTTAAAAGTGAACAGCATCTATACTCCTGGTTAAATGTATCTAAATGATAAAGTGGGTGAAAGAATGTAATGGTTTTTTTGGTAAACAAAGGCGTGGGTCATAGTAGTAGCTAGTAGAGTGGGAGTGGGATTATATTATATTATATATTAATTGAAGGATATTGATGCCAATGATTCCACACTAGCTACCAATTATTATCAGCACCAAAATCTTGTATAAATGCTAAATATGTTAATATGATAAGGGTCCTTGTCAGGTTAGGTACTGCATCTGGTCTTCAATTGTCTTCTCTGATGATCTCTTCAACTTTTCTACGTACAACACTTTATTGATCATCAACTTCAACTATTGACTCATGCTGATTCGTGTTAAAACATTTCAATGTGTCAATCACGGTTAATTGTCTTTTCGAAGACAGCGATATGTGAATCTTTTTTCACAGGCCACGAACAATCCCCGTGTTGTTGTTGAGTCATTTAATGGTTGTGCCTTCCCTCGTTTGTAATGTAGTGATAAATGATCCGGATTCCGGCGTTAGCTATTTGATTTCTTTTCTTTCTTTCTTTTTTATAATCATGATATACATAGGTATGAAATATCTATTATTGTTGATAGTTTCTTCTTCCAATCAGGTTTTCTCCCTACATAATAATCAGGATTTGAACTCCTGACCATTTGCTTAAAGTACCCAAATCCCTTACCACTTGGACCAATCACATGTTGGTAGCTATTTCTCTATCTCCACTTGTTTGCTCACATTATACTCCATCCGATCTGTATTATAAGCAAAAATTAAGGTTTAATGAATTTTTTGTCCCTGAAAAGTAGGCGTGTTTTAATTTTAGTCCCTACACTTTTTTTCTTTTGATTTTGGTCCTTATAAATTTAAACTTTTGGTTTTAGTCTCTGCCGTCAGTTATCCTCTGTTAAGTGTTGATGTGGCTAATGGAGTACCACATCAGTACCGGCACATCAATAAATATGCCACGTCAGCTGCCACGTATGAAAATGAATTTTGGTTTTAGTCTCTCAAAAGTAAGTAAATTTTGGTTTTAGTCCCCGTACCTTTTTTTCATAGGTTTTGATCACCATAAATTTAAAACTTTTTATTTTAATTCCTGTCATCAGTGACACTCTGCTAAGTGTTGATAAGGCTAAGAGAGCATAATGTCAGCATTGTCACGACAACAATCTTTATGCAGCAGTCTTGCTTCCTCCTTCATTCTACAACAATCTTGCTTTCTCCTTCCCCAACAATTTTTATACTCTTTTACTTTGAGGGCATCATGGCCGCAACTTTGAAAATTCATTGCAGAGGGCGAAAGTGGAAAACATTAGTAAAGGAAGAAGTAAAGCGCAAGTCTAAATGGACGTAGAAAAAATGTATTAGATAGTATGGAGAAACACTTCAGAAGGAGGAAGCAAGATTAATGCATAATGAAGGAGGAACGATGGAGAAAGAGAAAGAAGAAAGAAGAAATGACAGTCATGTTTTATAAGAAAAAATAGTTATAATATTATAATAATAAAAATTAAAATAATATAACGGTTAAATATAATAATAATTAATGTTAATATATTTTAAAAAATCAATACTATGACGTGGTAGCCTACGTGACTTAAAATAATGATAATTAAACTGTCGTGACAATGCTAATGTGATACTCTGTTAGCCATATCAGTACTTAATAACCGACAACGAGGACTTAAATCAACAGTTTTAAATTTACAGGAACCAAAACCAACGGAAAAAAATACAAGAACTAAAACCACAATTTACTCACTTTTCAGGGCTAAAAACCAAATTTTATTTTTCATACGTGGCAGCCAACATGGCATAAAATTTTAATATTTTTTATGACGTGGTTGTGCTGACGTGGCATTTCGTTAGCCACGTCCGCACTTAACGAAGGGTGACTGATGGCAGGGACTAAAACTAAAAATTTTAAATTTATAGGGACCAAAACCAAAGGAAAAAAAAGTGTAGGGACTAAAATCAAAATACACCTACTTTTCAGGAACCAAAAATTTCACTATACAAAAAATTAAATAAAACACATATTAAGATGGTTAGTTAATCTCATTAAATCTTGTAAAATATTAGGTTAGTTATCTAAATGACTCTTTATCTAAAACTTCAATCTTCATTAAATGAATTATTGTAATTTTATATTAAATGAAGAGTATTTTAAAAATAATGTCATTAAATGAATCATTAAAAAATAAAATTTACCGATATATTAAACCAAAAATATTAGGACTTTTTACTTATAATAAAAACAGGAATTGCTTGATATTGGTACATCTATTAGGTTTGTTATCTAAATGACTCTTTATCTAAAACTTCAATCTTCATTAAATGAATTATTATAATTTTATATTAAATGAAGAGTATTTTAAAAATAATGTCATTAAATGAGTCATTAAAAAATAAAATTTACTGATATATTAAACCCAAAATATTAGGACTTTTTACTTATAATAAAAACAGTAATAGCTTGATATTGGTACATCTATAGCAACCTTTGCAAAACAAGTTGAAATTGTCAAGAGTAGGTTGCACTCACAACACAAGTCAAAAGAAAAATATTCTAGTTGTGTGTTTTATAATTAGCTGGTGAGGTAATGACTAAGCAGAAAGAATGTGCATTAATTAGATCAGGATGGGAAGGAGTACTGAATGAGAACGACGATTGTGTAGGATCAAAATTAATTAGGGTTTGTCGCCTTAAATAGTGGACACGAGGGGTTGTATCCTTACTGCCAAATAATTGATTAGCAAAAACTGAATCTATAATTATGTCTGGTAGTTGTGTGTTTTGTGTCTCGGTTGCATGTGCCATTGAAATGATAAATTATCATTTTCAATACTTATCATTAATCTATTAAAAACTTGACATATTTTCTTCCCTGTCTTACAACTAGGGTCTATAACTTATTCATTGTTATATGAAATTTAGTCAAAAATTTTAAGTTGAAGTGTTGAACTATACACCTAATATCTAAAGGTGAGTATCAGTCAGCAATGTTAAAATAAATTTATTTTATTTTATTTTCATAATAATGATCAAGAATCTATTGTCAACACTACCATCATTCATTAAAGTACAGCAACGGTACTTCTAAAACTATATTTTTAGAATTTAAAATCATTCTCATTTTGGCTTAAACAAAACTCATCCCCCGCTGCCATCCACATGTTGGGACCTAAATTGATTGCAGTCACTACTTCCTGATGTTACTGTAGTCACTGCAATGTGAGTCATTGAATTTGCTGGATTTACTACCATTAGTACGTACTGTTGATTTATTTTGTTCAAAAGGATAGGAAAAAAAAAATGCAAGTGAATAGAGAAAGAGAGGGGTTACTGCAGGCAATCTGCATTCCTCATGTTGCAAGCAGATGGTGTTATTACTCAATATGCTTCGTGGGCATAAGTCACGCCCTACGAATTGGTCATTTGTTGACAGAACTCTATATATGAATACGACATTTTCCAGTAAGGCAGTTGGGGCTTCGCTTTGTTTGTTTTCGGTTTGAATGGTCCATCCAAACTTGGATTTAAATCGAATGATTGGTTGGCGTTTGCTTTTCTTGGTATTATTTTAAGGACCAAGCTCACGAGTGTTCTAAAAATATTTGTTAAAGAATAAAAAAAACAAATTTTTAATAGAAAATTAAGTATTTTACTTATTCAAATATTAAATACATCAATTTCTAATGAAAACTTTTTTTTATTGATTCCTTAACGAGTGTCATTAAGACATTCGTTATTATTTTCCTTATTTTAAAATGTAGAACACTTATCATGCATAGATGATATTCGAACATCATTTTGAGACACCATATTCATGACAGGGTATATTTATATACTTTTTCGCAGCATTTAAGCGTATGAGGAGAGAGAGAAAATAATAAATAAGTAAGTGATAGTATTTTTTGATGTTTGATTTTGGTGTTCAAATATCATTCCTCGAGAAATATATAGTGAATGCAATATGCATATATCTAAATTAATTTTGAAAAAGAAAAATGAATTTATCCATAAAATAAGTAAGTAGAAATACTCTCTTAGATTATTATTTAATAAGTTCAGATTTTATTACATTTCATCAAATCAAAATAATTATACCTTTACTTTATTACTTTAAAAATATTATTTTATATCAGCTAATTAATCTCGCACGCTAAGGTATAGTTAGACTTTGATTCATGTTACCTTTCCTATAGTCACTTGCATGTGAGTAGTCAAAGTTGGAGATAGGAGACATCCATTGATACGCTGTGTTTCTGGGATTTGTTTGTTCTTGTTTTATTTCTTGCACAGTAAAATACCTTGCTCAAATCACAATTTCCGTTGTCTTGCATGTCTCCTTTTCTATTGTAAGAGCATACATGGCCAACTTTGGGTGTTAGATGCTTTTTGACAAAGAGGAATATTTTTAATATGTGAAGTCTTATTCTCTGTCGGGTGAAATTGGCCTTACGCTCTCACCAAAAAATAAATTCTTGTAAAGTCATGTGCATATTGTCAAGGTACAACCAAAAATACATATTCTACGACACTAAAAAGCGGTGGAGTACTGTTTGATTATACGAGTATGAGAACCATTAGCTCAGAGTAGGGATTAAAATTTGTGTTGTTCGTTACAATATTTGTTACCCATACTATCACATTAGTTCAGAATAGTTAGTAAAAATATATGGTTGTATCAATAGGAGAATTCCAATCACATGGTTGAAGTTGAATAACAAAAACAGATCATTGTTAATCAATTAATGGATGAGGAAGGTTGGTTCTATCACTTCATTCAATTTGCAGGACTGAGGCGAGAGAAGAAAATTCATAAGGTAAAGAACATTATTTGGTTAACTGTAACTTGGGCTGCGTAACAGGATTATTTTCCAAGGACCTATGGCTGATTTTACTTTCTGTTTCCGCTCACATAAAGATATTGTCATGGAGTTGGTTTATTAATAGGGCGGGTAAAAATTTTGGGGCCTTGTACTCAGTTTGGTGTGTAAATCATTTGGGTTGCATGTTTGAATGTGGAAAGGACTTGAAAGTCTTTTTTCTTTGACGTAAGGGTTGGACTATCCTTTGTTATTCTATAATGACTATCCTTTGTTATTCTATAATGCAAAGTTAGTTAGCAGAATGTAAAGTTAGTTAACAGAGTTAGTTAATAGTTGGAAAGCTGTTATGAGGTTAGTTACTATTTTGAGCAGTGTGAGACTTGAACTAATGTATATAACTAGTGTGTATGTGCATCAAAGAGTAGTGCAATATTCAAATAATTTTTCCACACTGACTTCCCTCTCTCTCTCTAAGTTTTATACTCGAGTGTGTGTGTGCCTTTCATTTTTGTGTGAAGTTCCTCTCCATATCTCCAACAAATTTGGTATCTAGAGCTTCAAAGATCAGGGACCTGTGAAGAAGAAAAGAGGCGATCATGGCTCCATCGAATGGAGGAAATGGAAGTTTTCTTTCCAGTTTACCGATTCTGGATGGCAATAATTATGACCATTGGGTTGTAAGGATGGAAGCCATTCTTGGCTTTCAAGAAATCCTGGATATCGTAAAAGAAGGTGTCACAGAAAGGGACGATGCAGCAACCAAGAAGAAAAACTACAAGGCTAAGTGCTTTCTTCATCAATGTGTTGATCTTGTCAACTTTGAAAAGATCTCCAAAGCCAAAACAGCCAAGGAGGCCTGGGATGTTTTGCAGAAGGCTTATGGAGGTGCTAAGAAGACTAAGAAGGTGAGACTGCGGTCCCTCAGAAGACAATACGAGTTGCTATCCATGCTTGAACAAGAGTTAGTAGCTGAGTATTTCAATAGGCTACAACTGCTTGTAAACTCGATGAAAACATGTGGAGGCACAATCTCTGATCAGCAAATGGTTGAAAAGATCCTTACAACTCTTACCACTAGGTTTGATCATATAGTGGTTGCAATTGAGGAGTTTAAAGACTTGGAGGATATGAAGGTAGAGGAGCTGCTGAACTCACTAGAGGCACATGAGCAGAGATTGAATGAAAGATCCAAAGTAAAGGAACCAGATCATGCTCTGCATGCCCAGATGTTCAAGAAAGGGAATGCTGATTACAAAAAAGGCAAGAAAAGAGGTAAGGTGAAGTCCAACAGAGATGGAGGTTGTGGTTCTGGCAACAACTCTTACAGCCAGGATCAAGCTTCATCAACTGAGCAAGGAGATCAAAGACAAAGAAAAGAAGAGGAGGAAGGTCAAGCGGAGGCAAAGGTGGAAAGAAGAAGTTTGATAGAAAAAAGGTTCTTGCTTCAATCAGAACAAATGGGGGCACTATGCAAAAGAATGCAGAAACAGCAAGGTGGAGAGGTCAAGATCAGATGATGATGAGGCCTATGTTGCTCAAGATGATGGCTCGGATTCTGACCAAGTGTTGCTGATGGTGACAACCAACATAGAAGGAGAGAGCAATACATCTTGGTATCTTGACACAAGGTGTTCTAACCACATGACAGGCCAGAAAGATTGGCTGATTGATCTTGATTGTAGTGTCAAGAACAAGGTCAGATTTGGTGATAACAGCACTATAGTAGCTGAGGGAATTGGCAAAGTCTTGATCAAAAGAAGAGATGGCAGACCTGCATATGTAACTGATGTTTTGTATGTTCCCTCAATAAAAAGTAACTTGTCGAGTCTTGGACAATTGCTAGAAAAGGGCTTCACAATGAAAATGATGCAGAAGCTCATTGAAGTCTTTGATGCAAAGGGAATTGATCTGAATAGAACATTCAGGATTGATCTGAATGCTTCGGCAATTCAATGCCTCTCAACCACTGTAATTGAAGATGAAAACTGGCTGTGGCACTACAGGTTTGGACATCTCAATTTCAAGAGTCTAAACCAGTTGGGAAGCAAGCACATGGTGCAAGGAATTCCTCCAATCAAACAATCAGAAAAGGTGTGTGAAGGGTGCTTGATGAGCAAGCAGCCAAGAACTGCATTCAAGAAGTCCGCACCAGCAAGAGCCACTGATGCCTTGGGAGTTGTCCACTCAGATGTATGTGGCCCTATTGAGACACCAACTCTTGGTGGAAACAGGTACTTCGTAACCTTTGTAGATGAGTTCACTAGAAAACTGTGGTTGTACTTGATTGAGGGAAAGCATGAAGTTTTTGATGTGTTCAAGAAGTTTACTGCCTTAGTTGAAAGACAAAGTGGAAAAGCTATCAAAATTCTTAGAACTGATGGTGGAGGAGAATACAGTTCCAAGGATTTTGAGCACTTCTGTGAAAAACAAGGCATTGTGCATGAGGTAACTGCCCCTTATACACCTCAACACAATGGCCTTGTTGAAAGGAGAAATAGAACCCTGATGAATATGGCAAGGTGCATGCTGAAAGGAAAGGAGATGCCACTGTTATTGGGGTGAAGCCGTGTCTACCGCAGCCTATGTTCTTAATAGATGCCCCACCAAAAGAATGGAGAATGTGACTCCAGAGGAAGCTTGGACAGGAAGCAAGCCTAGAGTTGATCATCTAAGGATCTTTGGATCCTTATGCTTTAGACATGTTCCTGATCAAAGGAGGAGAAAGCTAGATGACAAGAGTGAAGCTATGGTTCTAGTAGGATACCATCCCACAGGAGACTACAAACTGTACAATCCTTCTTCGAAAAAGGTTGTAATCAGCAGAGATGTGGTTATTGATGAGAAGGCAACCTGGAATTGGAAGGAACTCAATACTGGGATGAAAGTTAGTATTCTACATTCACTTGATTTAGATCATCAAATGTATGAGTTAAGTGAAGATTGCGCAGCAAATGAGCAGACTCAGAACAGCAGGTCACAAAGGAATAGAGCACCACCAGTGAGACTGACAGAGTATGAGGTTTTCACTGATCAGGAAATCACAGCAGAAGGTGAATTAGTTCACCTAGCCTTCTTTGCAGACACAGAACCAATGAACTGAGAACAAGCTATCAATGAAGAGGTATGGCAGAATGCAATGAAGGAAGAAATGAATGCAATAGAGAGGAACCATACATGGGAGCTTACTGAACTTCCACCTGACAAGAAGCCAATTGCTGTCAAGTGGATCTTCAAGGTGAAACTGAAGCCAGATGGTTCGATAGCCAAGCACAAGGCCAGATTAGTGGCAAAGGGATTCCTGCAGAAAGCTGGAGTGGATTATACAGAAGTGTTTGCACCAGTGGCAAGGGCTGAGACAATAAGGCTTGTCATTGCCATTGCAAGCTCAAAAGAGTGGCCAATGTTCCAAATGGATGTAAAATCTGCATTCCTCAATGGTCCACTAGAAGAGGAAGTCTATGTACTACAACCTCCTGGTTTTGAGGTAAGGGGGAAAGAAAGTAAGGTGTATAAGCTCCACAAGGCCTTATATGGCTTGAAACAAGCCGCTCGGGCTTGGAACAAGAGAATTGATGCATTTCTATTGAAGCAAGGATTCTCAAAGTGCTCTGTGGAGTTTGGTGTATATGTGAAAAACAGTGATGGTGCTGGCCCGATACTAGTGTGTCTCTATGTAGATGATCTACTTGTAACAGGAAGTGACTCAACTGAAATTGACAAGTTCAAAAGGAGTATGCACTTGGAGTTTGAAATGACAGACCTAGGGACCCTCACTTATTTCCTAGGAATGGAGATAGAATACACAAACAGTGGCATCATTCTACACCAGAGAAAGTACTCTCAAGAGATACTTAAGAGGTTTCAAATGGACTCTTGCAATGAGGCAGTGACTCCAATGGAAACCAATGTAAAACTGCAAAAGGGTGAAGCTGAGAAATGTGTTGACAGCACCCTCTACAAGCAGATTGTAGGTTCCTTTAGGTTCTTATGCAATAGTAGACCAGATATCTGTTATGGTGTTGGCTTGATCAGCAGATTTATGAGTGATCCTGGAGCCTCACATATGGCTGCGGCTAAAAGACTGTTGAGATATGTGAAAGCGACTATCAACTATGGAGTTCTATTTCCTAAAGGAGCAGGGCAGTTTGAATAATGACTTGAGGCTTGGTCAAATTCAGATTGGTGTGGTGACAAGGTTGAAAGGAAGAGCACCTCAGGGTATCTGTTTAAATTCCAGAACAGCCCAATTTCATGGAGTTCTCGAAAACAGAATGTGGTGGCCCTTTCTTCTTGTGAAGCAGAGTACATAGATGCTTCTAATGCAGCTTGCCAGGCTCTTTGACTGGAATCCCTGCTGGATGAGATGAAGATCAGGTAAAGGAAACCAGTTCAACTCTTTGTTGACAATAAATCCTCCATAAGTCTAGCAAAGAATCCAGTGGCACACGGCAGAAGCAGGCACATTGAAACAAGGTTTCACTTTCTAAGAGACCAGGTGAACAAGGAAAGGATCAAGTTGACTTATTGCAGCACAGAACTGCGAATTGTTGATGTTCTAACAAAGGCAGTGAAGACTGGTCGATTTAGAAGGCTAAGGGAAATGCTAGGTGTTGTTTCCTTAGATAATTTGCATTAAGGGGAAGTGTCACTAGTGGAAAATATACATTAGACGGTAAATGTTTACGTCAGTTAACCAAAAGCTAGACGTTAAAAAGGAGGCGGTGGCAGTTTTGTAAATATCAGACTTCATTAATTCAATTTTAACGTTAGTTGTTGTAAGGACTGACGTTAAAAGTGAAGTGACTCACTTTTAACGTCAGTTCAATAAACAACTGACGTTAAAAGAGAACCTTTTAACGTCAACTCTTCATTGAACTGACGTTAAAAGTGAGTCACTTCACTTTTAACTTCTGTTCTTTCATCAACAGACGTTAAAGGTTATTTTAATAATTTTTTATCTAGTATACCCTTCCGCATTGCCTTCCTCAAAGTTTCAGTTTCACAACTTATATGTGCGAAGTATAAGTTGAATCAATAACCGAAACCGGATCTCATTCATTGAAAGGGTTTTAAATCCTTTAAAATCCTATAAAAAGTTACATTGATAGGGTTTAAAATCCTATAAAAAGTTACATTGAAAGGGTTTAAAATACTAAACATTTGTTGAGGCTTCGTTCCCTTCACGGGTGAGCAAGAGAGGAGAGTCGAGTGACTGAGTTTTCCAGAACGGCTGAGCAAGGGTGCACCCGATCTGTTTCAGCAATGGTCTTGGAACAGTCATTTGCTTCCAAAGCTGACGTTCTGGTGCTGTAGCTGCCGATTCTCTGGAAAGATGATAAGGTGATAAACTCACACTATGTGATTTACACAACCTTATCACCCATGTTATGTGATTTACACAACCTCAGAAGTTGTTTGACCATTAAGACAAAGATCTTTGAGTCTAGGAATAGGAAGAAAGAGTGATGAAGTTAATCTCCACGGCAGAGCCATATTGTGAAGCAGAAAATTAAAAGGATGGAAGGAAGCTATTTATAAGAACATGGGATGAAGTTACTAAGCTATTCTGATTTTCTTGAAAACTTACCTATAAACTTAATGCTCATTAAGAGGATTAAGTTAAAAAGTGCATGGGTAAGTAGCACAGTAGTCAAAGGAATGAATTCTTGCAGAAACTTATACACATTTAACGTCAGTTGTTTAATACAACTGACGTTAAAAGTGTTTTTAAAATAAAAAATATTTATTTTTAACGTCAGTTTTTTATACAACTGACGCTAAAAGTGTGGTTTTTACTTCAGTATAATAAATAGCTGACGTAAATAATCCTATAAATTATAAACGTGCAGAATGAATATTGGAAATAATGTAATATACGGGAACTTGGCAGTCATAAATTAAGTTGACGTTAAAAATGAGGTGGTGGCAATTTGTAAATATTAAATCACTATTTACGTCAGTTGTGTAAAGAACTTGTGTAAATATTAAACAAGTTTATTTTTAATCTTCATTAATTAGCTTGAATTAGTAAACATATTCTTGTGAAAATTAAAACAAATAAACACTTAACATAAAAGTGTTATATGTATAATCAAATCGTATCTCATTGAAGCGATTCATAAGTTACAATTACATGATTAAAAGATAAAAAAATTTTGCAACATAGCACTAAAATATTAAAAAGTTTCTGTTTCAACATCAATTTCTTCTCAGTTTTGTCCTCAAAAACTCCAATGGATGCATCGATCCCCTCCCTGCTCATTTGAAGTCATTGATGCTCCATCTGTGCTTTATCCACAGTCACTTGGGGAGGAGATGGAATAAAGTGAGGGAGTCATATTATGTGATTTACTCAACCTCAGAAGTTTTTTGACCATTAAGACAGACCTTTAAGTATAGGTATAGGAAGAAATAACAAAAGTTTCAAATGTCATAGAACCATATTGTGAAGGAATAGAAAACGCACAAAATATAGAGGAAAAGAAGAGGGTGTATTTACAGACTGATACAGAAGAATGACACTTTATATAGAGAATAGAGTCTCTCTGATTTTCTTGAAAACTTATCTATGAACTTAATGCTCATTAAGAGGATTAAGTTTCAATGTGCATGGGTTAGCACAGTAGTCAAAGGAATGATTTTTTTTGCAGATATACACTTTTAACGTCAGTTGTCTTCAAAAACTGAAGTTAAAAGTGCTTTTAAAATAAAAAATATTTATTTTTAACGTCGGTTGTTTAATACAACTGACGTTAAAAGTTTTATTTTTACTTCAATTAAATAAATAGTCAAAGGAATTAATGTTTTTGGATAAAGGTATACACTTTTAACGTCAGTTTCTTAAGATAACTGACATAAAATATACGACCTTTAACGTCAGTCTTTACAAACAACTGACGTCAAATGTTGTTTTATTTTGGTTTACGCCCGCGCGCCTTCTGCACTTCACTCTGTACGTCTCTTTTCTCTTTTCACACTGGTGCAATAAGTGCTTTTTACGTCAGTTAAAATTGATTTTTTACGTCAGAATACTGACTGACGTAAATACAGCTGATGTTAAAAGTTACACTTTTAACTTCAGTTGGGAACTGACGTTAAATATAACACTATTAACGTCGGTTCTTTAACACAACCGACGTAAATTTTGTTAAAACTAACGTCAATTGTTATAAAGAACTGACGTTAAAGGTCTTAATTTTAACGTCAGTTGTAATAAACAACTGACGTTAATAGTGTATTGTATATTTTTATAAAATACTTTTAACGTCAGTTGTATGATACAACTGACGTTAATAGTTTTTTTTTTTTAAAATTCAGTTTTAAAATATCACTCCCCTAAGCCATCCTTGCATTCAGTAAATATCCCAAAATATACGTAATATCACACACATTACAGAATTGCAAAGGAAAAATGGAACAATGATCCATATGTATGCCTGTTCAAAACAATATATATTTATTAACATAGGTTATAAATGTATACTAAGTTTAAACTACCTATATCAATATCCTTTCGTGATGATCATCACGAGTGGCATGTACATCGTCCACCTGTGTCTCCTCGATTATAGTAGGCATGTTTGTTGAAAAAGAAGGAGTCTCAGGAATATCAAGATTTGAATCTTCATTTTCATCACTACCATTATACATGCTTTTTCCTTGGAGAACCACGGACAATCTTTTGTTAGAAGGATCAGTGATGTAGAACACTTGTTTTGCTTGGGAAGCCATTATGAAAGGCTCATTTATATGACCTAACTTGTTGAGGTCTACCAATGTGAACCCCAATTCATCGGTTTGTACACCACCGTTACTATCAACCCACTTACATTTAAATACCGGCATCGTAAGTTTAGTGTAATCGAGCACCCAAATATCTTCAATATATCCAAAGTAGGTCTCGGTGCTGTAACGGGTTTTGTGTCCTTTGCACTAGAGAAGTGCATTGCTTCGACCACGATCATAACCCCACTATTTTGCATGTTACTCTTGTTATCTTGTTCCTTTGTATAAAAGGAAAAGTTATTTATGTCGTATCCGCTCCAACATATGACGTTGAAGTTAGGCCCACGTGCTAGCCATTTTACGTCATCGTAAAGATTACCATCCTTAAGCATTTCTTTCTTGAACCATGGTAAGAAAGTCTTGTTATGCTTATTCAACAACCACCTTTCGCTCATTCGAGGGTTTTCTTGATTGACTTTTCTTTTATGTTCAAATAAGAAAGGCTGAACACATTCGATGTTGTTCAATACATACAAATGTGCTTGAAGCACTTCCTCCCGATCCTTCCTATTAATTCTTAAGCCATGTGTACCCTTACCTTGACATCTGATCTCATCATGCCGAGGCTAAGGAACCCCTATAGGATCCGTGTTATGAAGGTAGTTCGAACAAAACTCAATAGCTTCTTCTGCAACATACCTTTGAACAATAGATGCTTCCGGACGATGAGGATTCTTCACGTACCCTTTCAAGATCTTCATGTAGCGCTCAACTGGGTACATCCATCTCATAAAAACCGGCCCACATAATCTAATCTCCCTCACCAAATGAACAATTAAGTGAACCATTATGTCGAAAAAGGAAGGAGGAAAATACATCTCCAATTGGCACAAGATTGTAGCAGCCTCAACTTCCAAGTCATCCAACATACGGGGGTCAACGACTTTGCTACATATAGAATTGAAGAATGAGCACAACCGAGTAATGGCATGTCTCACATTTTTTGTAGCAATACCACGAATAGCAACGGGCAGAAGTTTTTGCATCAAGATGTGACAATCATGAGACTTCAAGCCAACCAATTTAAGATCACTAGAGACAAGTCTCTTCATATTTGAAGAGTAACCATGTGTAACTTTGATGCCCTGAAGACACCCGCAAAAACTTTGTCTCTCTTTTTTTGACAAAGTATGACATGCTGGCGGCAAATAAGTCCGCTTACCATCCTCAACAACTGGAGCTAACTGCTCTCGTATACCCATAGCAACGAGGTCGAGACGAGCATTCACACCATCCTTTGTCTTGCCCTGAATGTTGAGAAGCGTCCCGATCACACTATCACACACATTTTTCTCCACATGCATCACATCAATGCAGTGTCTGACATCAAGCTTGCGCCAGTATGGAAGATCAAAGAATATTGACCTCTTCTTCCATATGTTTTTCTCAACAGCTTTACCTTTCTTTTTGGACTTGTCGAATATAACATCGATGTCCTTTACCCTCTGATAAACCTGCTCTCCAATTAAGGTCGTCGGCGCTTCTTCTGTCTCTTGGCATCCATTAAAAGCTTTTTTCACCTTACGATATGGGTGATCACGTCTAAGAAATCTCCGATGCCCAAGGTAAACCGTCTTCTTTCCATGATGCAACTGAGTGTAGCATGTGCCTTCTTCACATATAGGGCATGCTTTATGCCCCTTGACACTGTACCCGGACAAGTTACCGTATGCTGGAAAGTCGTTGATGGTGCAAAATAACATGGCACGAAGCTTGAAAGTCTCATGAGAATACCCATCAACTACATCAACACCTTCCACCCACAACGTTTTCAAGTCTTCAATCAAGGGACCTAGATAAACATCTAAGTCATTTCCCGGTTGCTTTGGGCCCGAAATCATCATAGACAACATCATGTATTTGCGCTTCATGCACATCCAAGGGGGCATGTTGTAAATCACCAACAGAACAGGCCATGAACTATGAATACTACTCATGTTACCATAAGGATTCATTCCATCCGTAGCAAGTCCAAGCCTTAGGTTTCTTGGCTCATCGGCGAAATCCGGAAACATAGTATCAATATTCTTCCATTGAATAGAATCAGCAGGATGACGAACCTTTCCATCACGTTTCCTCTCATCATTATGCCATCTAAGATTCTTCGCATCTTTCGCATTGGCAAACAATCGCTTGAACCTTGGAATTATTGGAAGATACCACGACACCTTCGCAGGAGGACCCTTTTTTCTCACATCATCAACATCATCATCATCATCACCACCCTTCACTTTGTATTGTGATAACCCACATTTGGGGCAATCGTGTTTGTCTTCATGAACACCGGTGTACAATATGCAATCATTGGGGCATGCGTGTATCTTCTTATACTCCATACCTATAGGACACAATACCTTCTTGGCCTCATAGTTACGGTCAGGCAATGTGTTGTCCTCCGGAAGCAAGTCTTTCAACACTTCAAGCAATTCCGTGAAGCTTTTATCACTCCAACCATTTCTCGCCTTCACACAAACCAATTTTAGCACCGCCGACAACCGTGTATGAGTAGTACACACTGGATATAAAGGCTTATCCGCATCACCGCACAACCTATCATACACATGCGCTCAATGAAAAGATTCTTGTCCAATATCACGGATCATGTCCTCTACTCGATCATCCTCCATATCTACGTCAACGTCCTCACTTTGGGAGACACTCGCCATATTACTACTCAACAACATATCACCATGCCATATCCATCTTGTATAACTCAAGCAAATCCATTCACAAATCAAATGAGTACGTATATCCTTCACCGTACATTTCCTCGTATTCAAACACTTGACACAAGGACAACAGAACATTCCATTACTATTAGGAACATTCCTTTGAGCAAATTCTATAAATTCTCCCACCCCCTTCAAATACTCAGCACTAGTACGCTTACAAACCATCCAACTATGATCCATAACTAGATAGGTCCTGTAGATATACAAAACATATATATATCCAATATAAGGACAATACGGGAGATTTAAAACTATAGTTTTTAAAGATTAATTGCCAAGCACTGGTCACGGCCTGGCAGTGATGTCCATCACGGCCGTAACGTGCCAACTGAACAGACCATGCCATCACAGCAGAACCGATCACGGCCTAGCCGTGATTAGAATCACTACCGTGACGTATCAACCAGCAGAGCAACATGCACTCAAAACCAAAAACAGAGACGTACATTCCAAACAACTCAAACTCACGGTTTCAAGTTTCAACTACTGAGACTACAGTTTCAACATACACTCAAAACCAAAAATACAAAAATGTGCCCTAAATACTCACCAGAAATAGGTGCTCGCGTGGTGGTGGGGAGGGGAGCTCGAGTGGTGGCCAACGTTCGATGTGGTTACTGAGAGCAGAGGGACAAGGAGAGTTAGTGCGCGGGAATGGGAAAGAGAGATGTACGTCAAGTTATTGCAAAGAATGAATGGAAAGATAGAGTTAGGGTTAATAGTGTACCTCACGGTGGTGGCGAAGAAGCCCTCGCGGTGGTTGCGGTGGAGATGAGCTAGCGATTAGGGTTCTATCTTTCAGGAGAGTGAGAGTGAGGGTTGAGAGTGATTTAGGGTTGAGCGTGATGAAAAGAGAAAAGAGACGTACGTGCGAGCGAAGTGTGCGGCGCGCGGGTGTAAACATATTAAAACAACATTTAACGCCGGTTGTATTAAACAATCGACGTTAAAATTAATTTTTAACGCCGCTTTTATTAAGAAACTGACGTTAAATATTAATATTTTTTTAAAAAAACACTTTTAACGTCCGTTGTTGAATACAACTGACGTTAAAAGTGTTAAAGTAACATTCTTCTGTAACAGTCTGTAATATTGCCTCTTCTTTTCCTCTATATTTCTATTCCTTCACAAAATGGCTCTGAGACCTGTGTTAATTGAGTGACAACATGGCATTTCAGATAGCTAGGGATATAGGATTATTTACGTCAGCTATTTATTTAACTGAAGTAAAAATCACACTTTTAACGTCAATTGTATAAACAACAGACGTTAAAAATAAATATTTTTTATTTTAAAAACACTTTTAACTTCAGTTTTATTCAACAACTGACGTTAACAGACCTGTGTAGGGCATTTTCATATAGGGATAGAGGATTATTTACGTCAGCTGTTTATTTAACTGAAGTAAAAATCACACTTTTAACGTCAGTTGTATAAACAACTGACGTTAAAAATAAATGTTTTTTATTTTAAAAACGCTTTTAACGTCAGTTTTATTCAACAACTGACGTTAAAAGTGTCTCTTCCTATTCCTTCGAGCGTTTTCTTTTCTGCACGTTTATAATATATGACTGCCAGGCCAACTCCCAATGCGCCTTGGAACCTAATGCTCTTAATGATCAATTTAATTTTTTAGCAACTTATGACGCCTAGTAACTTCGTCCCCTACTCCTATAAATAGCTTCCTTCCTTCGTTTAATTTTTCTGCTTCACAATATGGCTCTGCCATAGAGATTAACTTCATCACTCTTTCTTCCTATACCTAGACTTAAAGGTCTCTATCTTAATGGTCAAAACAACTTCTGGGGTTGTGTAAATCGCATTACATGGGTGATAAGGGTGTGTAAATCGCATTATGTGAATTGCACACACCATCATCCTTCTGGAGAATCAGCAGCTACAGTTCCAAAACCTCAGCTTTGGAACCAAGTGGTTGTTCCAAGAATATTGCTGAAACAGATCGAGTGCACCCTTCACTCTGCCACGGCTCCAAAGTGACTGTGGATTCAGATGGAGCATCGACTTCAAATGAGGGAGGGGATGCATTGTTGGAGATTCTGAGCACAGGACTGAGAAGAAAATGATGTTGAAGCAGAAACTTTTTTATATTTTAGTGCTATATATCTTGCGGAAATTTTTTATCTTTTAAACATGTAATTGTAACTTATGAATCGCTTCAATGAGATACGATTTGATTATACATATATAACTTGTTTTATGTTAAGTGTTTATTTATTTTAATTTGCACAAGAATTTGTTAATTTACTAATTCAAGCTAATTAATTAAGATTAAAAATAAACTTTTAAAAAAAAAGATTAGAAATAAACTGCACTATATGGAGTGATGATCTGCGTTAAGAGTGACAACAGGGAGATGACAACGAAAGAAATATTATTTACGTCAGTTATTTATTTAACTGAAGTAAAAATCACACTTATAACGTCAGGTTTATAAACAACTGACGTTAAAAGTTTTAATAATTTCTTGCAAAACACTTTTAACGTCAGTTCATTAAACAACTGACGCAAATGGTGATTTCATATTTACAAAACTGCCACCGCCTTACTTTTAACGTCAATCCTTAAAACAACCGACGTTAACAGTGAATTAATTATTTACAAAACTGCCACCGCCCCCTTTTTAACGTCTAGTTTTTGGTTAACTGACGTAAACATTTACCGTCTAATGTATATTTTCCACTAGTGCCATCACGCTCAACCCTCACTCTCACTCTCACTCTCACTCTCACTCTCACTCTCACTCTGCCCTAATCGCGAGCTCATCTCCACCGCAACCACCGCGAGAGCTTCTTCACCACCACCGTGAGGTACACTATTAACCCTAACTCTGTCTTTCCATTCATTCTTTGCAATAACTTGACATCTCTCTTTCCCCTTCCCGCGCACTAACTCTCCTTGTCCCTCTGCTCTCAGTAACCACATCGAACGTTGGCCACCACTCGAGCTCCCCTCTCCACCACCACGCGAGCACCTATTTCTGGTGAGTCTTTAGGGCACATTTTTTTATTTTTGGTTTTGAGTGTATATTGAAACTGTAGCCTCAGTAGTTGAAACTTGAAACCGTGAGTTTGAGTTGTTTGGAATGTACGTCTCTATTTTTGGTTTTGAGTGCATGTTGCTTTGCTGGTTGATCTGTCACGGCCATGATGCTCATCACGGCTAGGCCGTGATCAGTTCTGTCTGTGATGGTCTGGTTCAGTTGGCACGTTACGGCCGTGATGGACATCACTGCCAGGCCGTGACCAGTGCTTGGCAATCTTCAAAAACTATAGTTTTCAATCTCCCGTATTGTCCTTATATTGGATATATGTTTTGTATATCTACAGGACCTATCTAGTTATGGATCGTAGTTGGATGGTTTGTAAGCGCACTAGTGCTGAGTATTTGAAGGGGGTGGGAGAATTTATAGAATTTGCTCAAAGGAATGTTCCTAATAGTAATGGAATGTTCTGTTGTCCTTGTGTCAAGTGTTTGAATACGAGGAAATGTACGGTGAAGGATATACGTACTCATTTGATTTGTGAAGGGATTTGTTTGAGTTATACAAGATGGATATGGCATGGTAATGTGTTGTTGAGTAGTACGGCAAGTGTCTCCCAAAGTGAGGACGTTGACGTAGATATGGAGGATGATCGAGTAGAGGGCATGATCCGTGATATTGGACAAGAGTCTTTTCATCGAGCTCATGTGTATGATAGGTTGTGCGGTGATGCAGATAAGCCTTTATATCCAGGGTGTACTACTCAAACACGGTTGTCGGCGGTGCTAAAATTGGTTTGTGTGAAGGCAAGAAATGGTTGGACCGATAAAAGCTTCACGGAATTGCTTGAAGTGTTGAAAGACTTGCTTCCGGATGACAACACATTGCCTGACCGTAACTATGAGGCCAAGAAGGTATTGTGTCCTATGGGTATGGAGTATAAGAAGATACACGCATTCCCCAATGGTTGCATACTGTACACCGGTGTTCATGAAGACAATCACGATTGCCCCAAATGTGGGTTATCACGATACAAAGTGAAGGGTGGTGATGATGATGATGATCTTAATGATGTGAGAAAAAAGGGTCCTCCTGCGAAGGTGTTATGGTATCTTCTAATAATTCCAAGGTTCAAGCGATTTTTTGCCAATGCGAAAGATGCGAAGAATCTTAGATGGCCTAATGATGAGAGGAAACGTTATGGAAAGGTTCGTCATCCTGCTGATTCTATTCAATGGAAGAATATCGATACTATGTTTCCGGATTTCGCCGATGAGCCAAGAAACCTAAGGCTTGGACTTGCTACGGATGGAATGAATCCTTATGGTAACATGAGTAGTATTCATAGTTCATGGCCGGTTCTGTTGGTAATTTTCAACATGCCCCCTTGGTTGTGCATGAAGCGCAAATACATGATGTTGTCTATGATGATTTCGGGCCCAAAGCAACCGGGAAATGACTTAGATGTTTATCTAGGTCCCTTGATTGAAGACTTGAACACGCTGTGGGTGGAAGGTGTTGATGTAGTTGATGGGTATTCTCATGAGACTTTCAAGCTTCGTGCCTTGTTATTTTGCACCATCAACGACTTTCCATCATACGGTAACTTGTCCGGGTATAGTGTCAAGGGGCATAAAGCATGCCCTATATGTGAAGAAGGCACATGCTACACTCAGTTGCATCATGGAAAGAAGACGGTTTTCCTTGGGCATCAGAGATTTCTTAGACGTGATCACCCATATTGTAAGATGAAAAAAGCTTTTAATGGATGCCAAGAGACAGAAGAAGCGCCGACGGCCTTAATTGGAGAGCACGTTTATCAGAGGGTAAAGGGCATCGATGTTATATTCGGAAAGTCCAAAAAGAAAGGTAAAACTGCTGAGAAAAACATATGGAAGAAGAGGTCGATATTCTTTGATCTTCCATACTGGCGCAAGCTTGATGTCAGACACTGCATTGATGTGATGCATGTGGAGAAAAATGTGTGTGATAGTGTGATCGGGACGCTTCTCAACATTCAGGGCAAGACAAAGGATGGTGTGAATGCTCGTCTCGACCTCGTTGCTATGGGTATACGAGAGCAGTTAGCTCCAGTTGTTGAGGATGGTAAGCGGACTTATTTGCCGCCAGCATGTCATACTTTGTCAAAAAAAGAGAGACAAAGTTTCTGTGGGTGTCTTCAGGGCATCAAAGTTCCACATGGTTACTCTTCAAATATGAAGAGGCTTGTCTCTAGTGATCTTAAATTGGTTGGCTTAAAGTCTCATGATTCTCACATCTTGATGCAACAACTTCTGCCCGTTGCTATTCGTGGTATTGCTACAAAAAATGTGAGACATGCCATTACTCGGTTGTGCTCATTCTTCAATTTTATATGTAGCAAAGTCGTTGACCCCCGTATGTTGGATGGCTTGGAAGTTGAGGCTGCTACAATCTTGTGCCAATTGGAGATGTATTTTCCTCCTTCCTTTTTCGACATAATGGTTTACTTAATTGTTCATTTGGTGAGGGAGATTAGATGATGTGGGCCAGTTTTTCTGAGATGGATGTACCTAGTTGAGCGCTACATGAAGATATTGAAAGGGTACGTGAAGAATCCTCATCGTCCGGAAGCATCTATTGTTCAAAGGTATGTTGCAGAAGAAGCTATTGAGTTTTGTTCGGACTACATTCATAACACGGATCCTATAGGGGTTCCTAAGCCTCGGCATGATGAGATCAGATGTCAAGGTAAGGGTACACATGGCTTAAGAATTAATAGGAAGGATCGGGAGGAAGTGCTTCAAGCACATTTGTATGTATTGAACAACATCGAATGTGTTCAGCCTTTCTTATTTGAACATAAAAGAAAAGTCAATCAAGAAAACCCTCGAATGAGCGAAAGGTGGTTGTTGAACAAGCATAACAAGACTTTCTTACCATGGTTCAAGGAAGAAATGCTTAAGGATGGTTGTACTGCTTCTGATGACGTAAGATGGCTAGCACGTGGGCCTAGCTTCAACGTCATATGTTGGAGCAGATACGACATAAATAACTTTTCCTTTTATACAAAAGCACAAGATAACAAGAGTACCATGCAAAATAGTAGGGTTATGATCGTGGCAGAAGCAATGCACTTCTCTAGTGCAAAGGACACAAAACCCGTTAAAGCACCGACACCTTACTTTGGATATATTGAAGATATTTGGGTGCTCGATTACACTAAGCTTACGGTGCCGGTTTTTAAATGTAAGTGGGTTGATAGTAACGGTGGTGTACAAACCGACGAATTGGGGTTCACATTGGCAGACCTCAACAAGTTAGGTCATATAAGTAAGCCTTTCATAATGGCTTCCCAAGCAAAACAAGTGTTATACATCACTGATCCTTCTAACAAAAGGTTGTTCGTGGTTCTCCAAGGAAAAAGCATGTATAATGGTAGTGATGAAAATCAAGATTCAAATCTTGATATTCCTGAGACTCCTTCTTTTTCAACAAACATGCCTACTATAATCGAGGAGACACAGGTGGACGAGGTACATGCCACTCGTAATGATCATCACGAAGGGATATTGATATAGGTAGTTTAAACTTAGTATACATTTATTTTTATTTATATTTCTGTATTTATTTTGAGTTATAACTTATATTAATAAATATATATTATTTCTGAATAGGCATACATATGGATCATTGTTCCATTTTTCCTTTGCAATTCTGTAATGTGTGTGATATTGTGTTACTGGGATATTTACTGAATGCAGGGATAGCTGAGGGGAGTGATATTTTAAAACTGAATTTTTTTTAAAAAAAAATACTATTAACGTTAGTTGTATCAAACAACTGACGTTAATAGTATTTTATAAAATATACAGTACATTATTAACGTCAGTTGTTTATTACAACTGACGTTAAAATTAAGACCTTTAACATCAGTTCTTTATAACAACTGACGTTAGTTTTAACAAAATTAACATCAGTTGTGTTAAAGAACTGACGTTAATTTTGACAAAATTAACGTTAGTTGTGTTAAAGAATCGACGTTGATATTTTTATATTTAACGTCTGTTCTCAACTGACGTTAAAATTTTAACTTTTAACGTCAGCTGTATTTACGTCAATCTGTATTCTGACGTAAAAAATCAATTTTAACTGACGTAAAAAGCACTTATTGCACTAGTGTGTTATTCTATAATGCAAAGTTAGTTAGCATAATGGAAAGTTAGTTAGCAGAGTTAGTTAATAGTTGGAAAGTTGTTATGAGGTTAGTTACTATTTTGAGCAGTGTGGGACTTGAACTAGTGTATATAACTAGTGTGTATGTGCATCAAAGAGTAGTGTAGTATTCAAAGAATTTTTCCACACTGACTTCCCTCTCTCTCTCTCAGTTCTATACTCAAGTGTGTGTGTGTGCCTTTCATTTTTGTGTGAAGTTCCTCTCCATATCTCCAACATCCTTTATACTCCAATTAATTCTATTTTTATTGTTAAAAAATTGTAGTTTCAAACTTTCGGTGAGAGCCTTTGCTAAAGTACATATAGAAAGAAGAGCCTTTGCTAAAGTACATATAGAGAACGATTAGCTCGAAAAATGCCAATCTAAGAAGGAGTGAGGGGGCTCGAAGTGAAATTTATCTTAAGCATAAACGTATAGTCATACAGTGCCAAGAAGATGGAGATATGATGTCTCATTTTGCTTGTCTCCACCAACATTATTTTGCTACATCAGTTAAAGTTTAGGGTTTCATGTAATATTAAAAAGGTAAAATATGTGACCAAAAAGTATTGGTAGGAATAGAGGCGGATATTCTCTGTAGCAGGAGGCAGCAACTACTCCCCCCAACATTTTTAACCAAATTTTTTTCAATGTACATTTGAGTCCTTTCTTTCTCTCTCATTGATCAAGATGATCTAAACAAAGTACTGAAAGAATAGATTTAATTATGTTACAACTTACAACTACATGTCTCTGAAAGGAAAGAGAGAAAATAATCCTCACTCATTCTTAGGCAAGAAAGTCATGTTGGGCAAAAAGCCAAAATCAAAGGGATAAAAAACAATCTCATCCTTCTTAGAATTTAATAGGTAACCCACATCAAATATTATCATACCACCCCCAAATAATTAATTTCAAGTATTTTAGTAGTGTATATTTATATTTACTCGGTACAAAAACCACAAACCGATCCAAAATAACCGAAATGCGATGAAAACCGAATTGTTTTGGATTTTTTTCCTGGGAACCGGTTCGATTATCGGCTTTATTTTTTGAAACCGAACCTAAGTAAATACACATATAAGCGTTAGTTGATTATGTTGTGCGTTTTGCTTGATAGTGAACGACTGAAGGGGCATGCGTTTTATTCATTCTGGTACATACAGAACAGATCTTTGCAACCCTAATTCATTCACTCTCTTAGTGTCTCACAAAATCAGTTTCCACTATCCCTCCCCTCAAAGCCGACCACTCTCGACTCTCCCACTTTCGTCTCCATCTCGCCGCCATCGTAGACCTCCTCGTCGCCGCCTCGCGTCTCCCACTCTCCCTTCCTGGCTCGACTCCCGTCCAACAGCTCGCCTCCCCATCTCGCGCCGACCGTCTGTCCTCGCCGCCATCGGAGCGCTCTTCGCCTGAGTCTCCTTCTCGCAGTGTCTCCCTCTACGACGCCATCTTCCTCCCTTCGACTAGCGCTCTCTCCTTGCCTGCCGCCACTCGTCTGAAGTTGAACTTGTCAGAACTGAAGTCGCGCTCCGCTGCTTTCTTCTTACTGCTCCCTCTTGACTCTCCCTTTTGCTTAAGCTAATTTGTTGATTCAGCTGCAATAGCTTCCACCAATGTTTTCATGTTAATTAATTAGGGTTTCGTGTCTGAATATTTTAATTGATTAATTAGGGTTTGATGTCTGGTATAAACTGATGTTTGATGCCTGATGTTTTCATGTTAATTCAACCAATGATTAAGCTGCAATAGCTCCTTAATTAGGGTTTGATGCTTTATTCCTCTGATTTTCTATTATTTTATCGTGCCATAAAATCTCATGTTTTGTTTTGTTTTAAATGCAGATCTGGTTCTGAATTGTTTTTTTTTTCTTGGAGCATTTGTTCCTCTTATCAATCGTAGCATTAGTTTGGAAATTTGGAACTTTTCTCTGCATAGTAAATTTAGCCACTATAGTTTTACTATGTTAACTAGGGCAAGTTCTACGGTGGACCACCGTGATATGTGGTACCACCGTGCACAAGTTTTCTTTTTAATCCCAACCATTGGATTGCAAAGTTTATAGAATCTGATAATAGATGTTATACACATGATTTTTTCCCTTTTTCTCTCCTCTTTCCTTTCCCCTTCCTCCGCCCCCCCTGCCCGATAGCCACCTCCCCTCTCCCCATTAATTCACATCCCGTTCTCTCTCCACTATTGTGCCGTCTCAGGGCTTGAAAACGAAACCCACATAATTGATCAGAATCGGAGCTACCCTTTTTCATCGAACCCGCGCTCGATGGAACTCAACATGCAGAAACCCGCTCTCTATATGAGTCGATCTGGAGAAGGTACCCGAATTCATTAAGGTTTTGGAGATGGATTGCAGATGAAACGAAATGAAGGGAACTTGGCTCTGGAAAGCCGCAATGTATATCGACGGAGTCGTGGGAGTAAAGTAGGCTGAGTTTCGGAATAGACCTTGGAAGAAGATTGGGTTGGCGACGACGGAGATTGGAGCGAAAAGGAAGAAGAAAAGGGTGATGACCGACAACACTTGAGGTTGGGGGTGGCGAGGTGGGAAGGTTGCTCATGGTGGTGGCCCTGTGACGAAGGAGGTGGAAGTGGCGGTGGCAGGTGGGGGTGGCGGTGGGGAGGGATTGCAGAGAGTTGAGGGAAGGAAAATTCTGGTACGAGAAGATGCACCATATTATTGTGGTCTACATGAATCTAGTGGTAAAAGAGATTTATGCACTGTGGTACCACCTATCAAGGTCCACGATAGAAGTCGCTTGTTAACTAGATTTTCAAACTTTGGAACTTTTATATGTTAAGTGCATGCAATCCGCATAATAAATTCAGAGTTGGGAACTTTTATATGTTAAGTGTAATAGTGTATGCAATCAGCCACGGTTCATTTTTGCTTCTTATTTTACGTTATTGTATAGCCTTCAATAGCGTCATATTATGAATTTGAACTGCTGTCATGATGAGTATGCTTCACCCAAAATCATTTTCACTTCTCTAAATTTGTATTTATAAATATGTAATGATTTGTTAGTGAAAACCAAATCAACCGAACCAATGCAAACCGCATTTAATTGGATCGGATCAGATCAGATTTTTTATAGAAAGTCTTCCGAACCGAACCGTATGCTCTTTTTATTTTTGGATCGGATAATTTTTTTTCCCCTCAAAACCAGTTCAAAGCGAACTGGGAACACCCACTTAAATATTAAAAAAATGATTTTTTTAAAACAAGTTTTTTTTATAAAGATGATAACAGTAAAACTATAAACCTATAATTTACATTCACTTCAAAAGCATTAATTATGTATATTATTTTAAAATTTATATATAATTAATTATAAATTTTAAATAAATTAGTCTAACACTCTAATGGCTCCCTCGAGATTTTTGGTCAAGATCCGTCACTGGGTAGGAACAATGTGTAATACATCAAAATGAGACAATGGATCCTTACTCGTGCCAAGATGACCTCATGGATATCAAATTACATGTAGCATTAGCTTCGAGCGATTTTGGGATGCAAGAAAATGGGATAACAGATTTTGATGGGAAAACATTGGTTTCACCAGTTTGGCACACAAAAGAGAAAGGGAAGAAAGAAAAATATTCACGTGGGTCCCACAAAAAGTTTTTCCTTCCATCTATGATAAGAGAATCAGAGGAAGGTTTTTATAAATATTTAAAATTATAATTATATCAGTATCTTTTCACCCAATCTTTTATATCTTTTTTGAAGAAAATATTTATAAGGGGCAAAGATGTCTTTACAAGAAAATATCATTTTCTTTCTTTCTTCTTCTCTATACAACCAAACGAGGATAGATGAAACGTAACTTTTATTTTTCTTCTACTACTTTTTACTTCTCTCAATTCAAACAACATAAAAATCTACTATTTGTCTACTTAATTTTTCTTCTCTTCTACTTTTTCCACCATAGTTATTTTTTTTTTGTCTGAGATGGAACTCAGGGTATTCACACAGCCGATAGCCATAGGATTAATCCCCCGAGGATGTAGAGTACTAGTAACTCCTCTACCCACAGATGTAACTCTATTCTCATTATCAGGATTCGAACATTGAACCATAGTTCTTTTCTAATCCGAAGAAAGAATTAAAGTGATGTCCAATGTTGCGTCCCAACGTTGAGCTCCATTACTAGTGCAAGCAAACAATCCGGTGACTGAAACAATCAAGATCTTATCATTCTCTATTCTTCTTTATTCTTCTCTCACTTGGCGAAGACCAAGTGAAGCCAAGGACAAAGACTCTTTTTGGCAAGTCCAATAAATTACCTTATAGCTTATTTGACTAAAATAGAGATGTTTTGTAAACACGCTTATCTCATTAGCTTAAAGCTTTTCCTCACAAGTTATTCTTTTTAATTTATGGCTTATAGCTTATTAACTTGTCTCTTTTTTTTACCCTTATTAATTCAATGCAATTCCCACTTGATTGTGCATATCGTAAATATGTCCTTTAATATCATTGTACATTTATAAGCAAGTTCAACCGCTGATTTTACCAAACACTTCAAATTCAATCAGTTAATTTTTCAACTATCAGCTAAAAATTAGCTTATCAACTATAAGCTAGCTTATCAACTATTTTAGCCAAACAGAGCTAGAACTTACTAGTTGGGAAGAGTTGGCAAGTGCTAAAGAATATGAAGTAATGTCATTAAAAACAAGTATTTTTTTTATAGGAGATGACACTTTTGTCTAGGCATGGCAACAAGACCAGAACCTGCAGGTACCCACCCGAATCCGCACCGACTTTGACTGGGAATGGGGGCGGAGATATTGATACCCGCCCCGTTACGACCCCAAACTCGTCGTGTTGTCTACATAATTACAATAATCCCCTCATATATCTATGTAAGGGAATAAAATTGTTTTGATTGAAAGGTTTCATTATGTACAAAAGGGTACTTTTTTTTTGTAAAATTATAGAACATTTAATTATGCTTTTATTTGGGTGTTTTGATGCTATCAGTTTTTTTTTTGGGTAAGCGATGCTATCAGTGTTATTTGAAGCATAATGAAGTGTTTCTAAGGCACTTGTTTAGTTTTAATTTATAGTCAGAAAGAAAACTAAGTTTCGGATTCTAGTTGATTGTTTTAATCGTTTGAATGTTTTATTTGTTTATTTTTTGGAAGTATAATTTTTGAGTTAATTTCAATTAAAACAAAATAAATTTTAAATTTGGTTACTTATTGCCAAATGCGGGATAGGGAAACTTGATCCTCGCTGGGGGCGGGGATATGAATCTATTTTTCAACCCCGACAAGGAGCGGGATGGGGTTGGGGAAGGTAAAATCGCCCCCACCTTGCCTCGTTGCCAACCCTACTTTTGTCTTACGTAAAAATTTTGGTGTATGTATTTTGTCTTGTCAAAGTTAACGTGGAAATGGATGGAAGGGGAACATTACCATAAGATATACTAGACGAGGATATAATCTTGTCTAATTTAATATATAAGGATTTTTTTTATTAAAAAATATATTCATTCATTCAAATTGGTAAAATACATCGAAAACAACACAAATTTAATATCGCTAAAAATCAAAAATGATGAATCTGTGAACAAACTCACAGCACCCAGGTTAATAGCATAACACGGCAAAATGCCTACAAATGTAACAAAATCAAAGTGACCGGAATACCCATGCCTCCGGATCTGGAACGTCGACGCCCAAGTCTTGATTGAATCTGTAATGGATCGAAGTTGATCTGCCAATCTGAACCAAACGAACATCGCAACAAGACAGGAAACCAAACGGTACCGCAACAAGACGACGAACAAAACACCGTCGCACGCAGACGACGAAAACACGGAAAAACACGAAAGAAAAACCAGGTCTATGTGGAAAAATCACTTATTAGATAAAATGAGAGGAAAAACGATATAGAGTGGTGATTACATGTCAAAAAATGGCTCAAAACCATCCCTTCCGGTGGATGAGGAAGAAGGAAAAAAGGAATAGAGGGAAGGTTAGAGAGAGAGAGGCAGCTCTATACCCTAATCCTACAATTCGTACTACCCATTTAGTTGCACTTTTCATACAAGGATGAAAAGTGCAACTAAAGCCCTATAATTTATGTACATAATCATTAATTAATTAGCACGTTATATCAATAAACAACCAAATATAACCCGTCTATATATTGTACGCAAAAATCTTATAAACGGTCTGGATTGTGGATCCTAATATGTGAAATTATTTTGATACTATATTTCAAATTCTCATTATTTACCTTCAAAGGTCCTATTTCTTAATCATGCTCCAGTCACAAACACAAAAAAGAAGTAACCAGTTGATGAATGAACCATACACGCTTGATTGAGCAAAAAATCAATGAGAAAGTATTAGAAACTATGCAGTCGTTAAATGTTAGTTTTCCAAGCACCCGATCAGCATAACAACGTCTTTCCACAACATAAAATGATTCAGGTTCTAAACGAACAAGTTGGAATAACAACATTATTACAAGAGTCTATTATACATTAGCACAATACACGATAAGACAACCATTCCCAAATTCTACATGAAGCCTCCTAAACCTTTTCTAGCGTATCGCCATCATTATGCCATTCTAGCGACTGCTATAAATCAGCTATCTGTTGCTTCACTTGTACTTCCGTTTGAGGACTGTCGCACAAATTGTCCACGAAATCGTGGACGTTGTTCAGCTAATTTCTTTCTGCTCTGGTATCGAACCTGAAATTCAAACCATTGACTTAGCTTCCTATAACCAAACACAACACAGAATCATACAGAAAATTCACTGCAATTTGTAGGCACTGAAGTCTGCTCCACCCACAGACATGGTGATGAGAAACATACATATACATTCCCAAAATCAGATCGTTATGGATCACTCTTACCCATAGTTGATCCGGTGAAAATACCAAATTTGCAATCAACAAACATGTGGACCTCAATTCTACGTGACCCAAGAACAGATCACCAAAAATGGGCGTTCAACATTTAAAAAACCAACGGCCTTCTAATATTTTTAGTGCAGTAAGATGTCAATTATATACATGATCTCAACATCCGCTCCCACTTGGTTTTAATCTTCATCTGCTGCATCAAATATATCTCATTTTTATAGATATTTTAATATTTTGTGTTTATAACTTGACATGATATCATCACACAAAATCTAGTCACGCTTTCTTATGAAGTTCAATGAAAATCTATGAATCCGGAGTCGTGCAGTCAAGCTCCCTTCTACCCTTGCGTTCTGATGGGATTGGGAGAAGCTGTAGGTATTATCGTATGAAATAACATAAAAACGGACTCATTAATAAAATTTGTTTATCCTTCGGCCTAGAAGGTTTTTAGAATGTAGTAGAAACAGCAAATGAATCCTTATAAGGGAATAATATGCAATTATAAAGGGACTGAACTATGCCACCACAGTTACTAGTGTTCACTAATGACAGTTTTATTCCTCAAAATTAGTTAAATAAGTAATGCTAGATGCAAAGGGGCATGAGTTATCACGTAATAAACTCAGTAGTTGCTGATAATTCCTTCTTGGTCCCTCTTCCATAACCCAAGCTCAAAGAAGGGAAAGATAAGAGGGTCATATGAAGAATGTGGTCAAAAATCCATTATACAGTCCAACCACAACAACCAAATTTATTATCTTCATGCTTAAGGATACTAAGTTATCTTATTATCCCGTATAAAAGATTGACAATCATTCCAAACCTCTCTTTCGTTATTGCAATTGCAATTTCTAGATTATTATATATATCGAAATAGAAAGACATAGGACTAGAAACTACATCTCTTATCTCAATAATACCAAAGAAAGGATATTGAGTCAATGGAATTAGTAAATGAATGGAATATAATGAAATAGAGCCATTTTAAGGTTCCCTACGAAAAGAGGCAAGGAACTGAGCCAGAGCCACTACAAAGAAGTTCCACGAGTTGAAGGAAACTTTGGGCTCATATTGGTCATTGGTTCAATACGGGAATTGAACTCTACAAGATCGAATTTCCTGTTGTTCTACTTCTAGAGCAGCTCAGTGGTAGAGCAGTCACTATTAACTGATGGTCGTGTTTGGAAGCCTGCTTGGAGAGATTTGATTAATTACAAATTAAAGAATTCAAAATGAAAGGGTTCACTTTGATAGGTTTGACCATTAAGAGTAGGGAACCCATTCCCCGGTCTTTGTTTCTATAGCATTTATCTCATTCCCTTATGTTTTGCTATAACTGAGAATCACCATCAATACCTTTGCAGGTTTGGGATACTCCTTTGTTCCTCACAGTCTAGGGCTATTTGAACTAACCATTTAAGAATTCTAATATGTTCTAGTAGTAGCAATAGCAAGTGCATCGGCCAAGATCAAATATACGTATAATGAAATAGCAATAGAAAAAAGATCAACTATATATAGAAGCAAACTTTATGAAACAAATTTGTTATATGATTAACAACTTAATATTATATAAATTATTCAAACAGATCTAGGTAGATTGGTAGGATATTCACAAATTTGTGCATGCTTTCCAGAATTACATAACAAAGTATCAATGTTAATTTTTCCTTGTTCGATCCTTGTGGTTTTAGAAGGATGTAACGTAGTAGGTTACTCAACAACATTACATTACTATTTGAAATTAAAATTGGTGGACTGGAATATGTTTCATCATTTATTCTCTCTTTTTCACTTGAAAAATGAGTCAGTATTCTTATATCACTCAACCACTGAACCTCAAAAATGATTTTTGTAAAAACATTGTTGTATTAAAAACAAGATTAAATAATTCAAAACAAATTCATCTTTAAAAAATTATATATCTTAGTCATATTTAGAAAAAAATTGTGGATAAAAATTGTATATATATCTTAGAAAAAGGGAATATATATATAAATAAAATAAAAAGTTGAGGGGGGCCTTGGCAACCAAAGCCCCCCCCCCCCCCCCCCGGGCCAAAAAACCACCCCCGAGTGCATCTTTGATGGCTCTCCCAAACACAAAATAGCATCAGATTTTCGTAAAAATATCTACATAAAATTCATTTTTCTTTGCCATCTTAAAACCACTTTTCTTCCAAGCTTATCCAAATGCACCCTATAAGTCAAGATGCAGAAAAAAAAAATATATATATTGTTTCTGAGCTCCAGAGAAATCAGAAATTTAATACTCCTCCCCCTAGATTAAGGCTTGTAACAAAGACAGACATGCAAGTGTTTATCATAGTTCCTATCAACCTTCCAAATTAACCACACTAGTCAATGAAAATGACACGACAGTAAAGAAATGGAACTTAAAAACAAAAGAGTAATGAAAATTGAAAATACCAGAGCACTATACAAGAATGGTTGAGCCAGGGCAAAGGTAGCACCATATGACCAGAAAATGTCATAGTAATAGATAATAAATCACTTACTATATCTAGTAATTAAAACTCAATGGTCAGTTACCTTTTTATGAAAGCACCTCTCCTTTCTCTTCTGGCGAAATTTAGTTAAGGCTGCTTCCCTTTGAGAAGTCTTGTTTTGATCTACTCTGTTGGCACTTCCACTCCCACTAGCATCACCACTGCCACTATTTCCAGCAAGTCCATTGTTACTTTCCATGTTTGTACCACCAGCATTAACTGCGGTGCTGCTCCCATTTTGTCCATTGCTTCCATTGTTGCTGCCTGAAGCACTTCTATTGACACTGTAATTTCCAATATTACCGTCAAGTAGAACTTCAGCCACATTTGATGACCCACAATGTGGAGCAGCAGCAGCCATTTTCTTTAATGATTCAGCATCATGATCAGGTGGCAGCTGGTGCTGAATATTGTTAGCAAGACAGTTGTGGCTTTCATAATGGTGATGAAAGTCCTGCGTTGCAGAATCCTTATGGATGTCGACTCTAGGTGGTGCCAGTATTGCTGTTGCTGTCATGTCTTCAGTATTGTGTAATACAACTTGTTGAGAGGTACACATAAGGTTGTTCTTTACAGGCTGGAAAGCAGATGATTGGTACAAACATTTGGCTGTTGATGCCACTGCTGGCTCACTTATAACTGCAGACTTAGTAAAAGCATTATTTGTAGTGGAAACCATATCAATGTTATTGCTAGCGCCGTTTGAATCCTGGTTAGGAGGATTGCTACTAGAATGAGATTGAATGTCACGAGACGAATCTTTCTTAGTGACCTCTAAGCTATTATTATGTGGAGAATTGCTTCCAACATATCCAGGAGGAGACTTCATAGTGTTAGAGGCTGCATTGTACCTGTAGCAAAAGACGTTTAAAAATTATAAGTTATCCATCCAAAATCTAATTCAAAACAATAGAAAACAATAACACCAAATCATTGTACCTTGAGAAGGCAGAAAGGTCAGAACGTCTTAAAATCTTCCGATCATCCTGAGTTGTAATACCAGCATCTTTAACTCCTCTAAGCCTCTTTAAACTAAGCTCAAGAGATGGCAATTCTTCATCATTATTAGTACCTTTATTTTCAATATTTGAGGACTTGGGTCTTCTATCTAGGGCATCAAATTCTCCATTATGCATCTGAGAACCAAAAGTGCTAGTAATGGCATCAGACGGTGAAAGACCTTTGCACCTTAGCTTGCTAGATTGATTCTCACAATTAAGGTCCAGCTGTCCTCTATTACTTTGCTCATTGAATTTAGAGGGGCCTACACCATGTGCTTTGCTATGTTTTGAACCTGTAGTTTTGACTGGGACCCCATTTGAATAGTCGATCATCAAGTCAATATTTAAACTTCATTAAATTTTCATCTATTTGACATTTTCATCTATCATGTGCTACCTAAATAAAGTTCCTAAAGAGAAGCCCAAAAGCAGATCAGCAGCATATGAAAACAGGAGAATCTCAAAGTCAATGCAAAGGTAGAAATTGGTTTTCAAGATTCTTCCACCAAACATAACTTGTATTCTAACATGATTACATGTTCACTATACAGTGAGTTGAGCAATATAGTTAATGCGATAAAAAGCTTCAAGCAATACACCATTATATCACCATATGCAACACCTACGAGTTGGGTGACAGAGAGAGAGAGAGAAATAGAATATCAATCTTACTAGGTTGTTCCTTTTGTTCTGCACACTCCTTCGTGGCTAGAGGAACCACTTTGTTACCACATATTTCAGCATTGGAGTGAACAACCTGAGCACAAGTGCTATCAGGGCACTCGGCTATTAGATCCCATTTGGAAATTGGTTTGGGACTGTCGACTTCTACAGCTTGTTTGGTCCAGGAGCTCTGCAAAATGAGAAAATGATGAAACTGGCAAGTAGCTTCTGGTAACCAGAAATAGAACATGACCTCTATAGGCAACAAAACTTTTGTTATTTTCTTCAAAAACACATTTTGGGGTTTGAAATGACAGTGCTAGCTACTGATTTTAACTTTTAACCAGTACGCCATGCTGTGGTGTTTGCTCTTTAAACTGTTTGTGTCATACACTAAATATTTGATGTATTGACAATGTATGACATTTCTAGGTTTTAGGAAAAAAATATTTTTATTCCTCTTGTGAAATGAAATAGAAGTACAGCGGTATTTATGCAGAATTGAGTAACCAATTCCGCTACAATAAGGATCCTAATTTGAATCAAATCTCCTGAAAATCAGGAGAGGATAAAAAACAGAAAGATAAGACTAATATCTAATCAAATCTGATCTGATTTGATTAGATTTATTCCTCCTAAAAATACAAACTGATTTGAAACAGATTTGACCAATGAATCTGGACAGATTCATGGCTGTTTCCGTCACCCCCCCTCAAGTTGGTGCATAGATATCTATCATGCCCAACTTGCTCACAAGAAGTTCATACTTGGGTCGAGAGATTCCTTTAGTGAGAATATCAGCCACTTGTTGTGTAGTTGGAACAAATGGCATACAAATAACTTTCTCATCAACCTTTTCTTTAATGAAGTGCCTATCAATTTCCACATGCTTGGTGCGGTCATGCTGTACCGGATTTTGTGCTATGCTTATAGCTGCCTTGTTATCACAGTATAGCTTCAATGGTAAACTAATAGGTGTTCCCAACTCTTCAAGAATTCTTTTCAGCCATAACATTTCACAAACTCCTTGTGCCATGGCTCTATATTCGGCTTCAGCGCTGCTTCTTGCCACAACATTTTGTTTCTTGCTACGCCATGTGACTAAGTTCCCCCAAACGAATGTGCAATAGCCTGATGTAGATCTTCTGTCCATGATTGATCCTGCCCAGTCAGCATCAGTATAGGCCTCTATAGTGCATTGCGTAGTCTTCTTAAAGAATAATCCTTTACCAGGAGCACTCTTCAAGTATCTTAGGATTACGTAGACAGCTTCCGAGATGTTCCTCATAGGGTGCATGCATGAATTGGTCGACAAGACTAATCAAAAAGCAATGTCCGGCCGTGTATGTGATAGATAAATCAATTTTCCCACTAGCCTTTGATATCGGGTAGTGTCAATCGGAGTGCCCCGCTTGCTGTCTCCAAGTTTCGATTTGGATCAATTGGAGTATCTGTTTGGTCTACATCCACTCATACTGTTTCTTTAAGAAGGTCAAGGACATACTTTCTTTGTGAGAGGATAATTCCTCTTTTTGAGCGTGCTACTTCCATTCCCAGGAAGTATCTTAAGGATCCAAGATCCTTAATTTCAAATTCCGATGCAAGTGCCTCTTTCAACCTTTTTATTTCTCGCCAAGTCATCTCCTGTGACAATTATGTCATCCACATATACAATTAGAATAGCAATGCTTCCATTTCTCGACTTCCTTATAAACATAGTGTGATCGGCTTGACTTTGGATATACCTTTGTCCCTTTACAAACTGTGTAAATCTTTCAAACCAAGCTCGAGGTGATTGCTTCAATCCATATAGGGACTTCTCTAGTTTGCGACTTTTGAATTGAATCTCTTTTCAAATCCGGGGTGCATCCATATACACTTCTTCCTCCAAATCCCCATTTAGAAATGCGTTTTTACATCTAGTTGCTGCAATGGCCAATCTAGATTAGTTGCAAGAGATAAAAGGACTCTCACGGTGTTCAATTTTGCAACCTGGAGCAAAGGTCTCGGAATAATCAATTCCATAAGTTTGAGTGAAGCCTTTTGCAACCAGCCTAGCTTTGTACCTTTCGATTGAGCCATCGGATCTGTATTTTATAGTGAATATCCATTTACATCCCATTGTATTTTTCCTTCTGGGCAGCTCTACCATTTTCCACGTCCGATTTTTTTCAAGAGCCTTCATCTCTTCCAAGATCTGACTTCCTTCCACTCTGGAATTTCTAATGCATCCTGTACATTTTTTGGAATTTCCATGCATGACAATTGAGAGGTAAAAGCACGAAAGTTTGGTGAAAGTTTATAATAAGAGACAAAGTTGGAAAGGGGGTGTTGGGTACATGATCTGACACCTTTCCTAATAGCTATAGGAAGATCACAATCATTTTCAATCGGTTGAGAGAATGGTTGAGAGAATTCAGGATTAGAATTACCTGGAGGGTCCTCGGATTCATGGTGGAGCAAAGGATCACGATTCTCTACTCTTTGAACATGTTTCCTCCTTGTATAGAAGTGCTCAAAATGTTTTTCCTTAGTTTCAATTCCCTTTCTGGGTTCAGCATCATTGCCTTTCTGGCTGAGAAGGGTCACTAGTATTTTCACATTCAGCACTAGTGTTTTCACAGCCAAGAACCATGTCATGACTAGTAGGATTTCCAAAAATTTCATTATTCACAGGACTTGTCCCATTATTTAACATGTTTGACTTATCAATTGATATATTTGACTCATCAATAGTAAGGTATTTGGTCGAGTCTTCTATAGTTCTCACCCAAAGAGGAGACTGAAAAAAAGGTTTTGACTCAAAGAAAGTGACATCCATAGTCACAAAAATCTTCTTAGTGAGTGGATCAAAACATTTATAACCCTTTTGAGAGGGAGCATACCCAACAAATACACACTTTTTTGCCCGATGGTCCAGTTTACTTAGATTTGGTGTATTAACATGGATGAAATGTCAGCAGCCAAATGTTTTTAGAGGTAAGTTAGAGAGCAATCTGTTTGTAGGAAAATGGTTCAGAAACTTTCCCAGGGGAGTATCAAATTTTAAAACTTTACTAGGCATCCTATTAATCAAATAGGTCATTGTTAAGACAGCTTCTCCCCAAAGGTATGTAGGAACCATAGTCTGAAATAACAAGGCTCTAGCTACTTCCAGTAAATGTTTATTTTTCCTTTCAGCTACCCCATTCTGTTGAGGGGTGTCTACACATGAACTTTGATGTACAATGCCTTTTTCTTCAAAAAATTGGTTGAGATACTTGTTGAAGTATTCTCTTCCATTATCACTTCTAAAAATCTGAATTGTTTGTTGAAATTGAGTTTGAATCATATTGGAAAAAGTTTTAAAAATGTGTTCAACTTCAGATTTTTCTTTCATTAGATACACCCGTGATAACCTAGTGTGGTCATCAATAACGCTTACAAACCATCGTTTGCCAGTAGGAGTACTTACACGACTCGGTCCCCAAACATCACTATGAATGATTGTGAATGGATTAGATGGTTTATAAGCTTGAGCAGGGTAAACAAGATGCGGTGATGTTTAGCCAATTGACAAGTCTCACAAGTAAAGAAAGATGGATTTTTATTTCTAAAAAGTTCAGGGAACAAGTGCTGTAAATAATAGAAACTAGGATGGCCTAACCTATAGTGCCATAGCATTATTTCATTTTGCTGGAATTCAGAAACAGAATTGAAACAAGCATTTTTAGAGTGCCTACTTAAATTAGATCCATCTTCAAAGATGTAGAGACCATCAACTTCCTTAGCACTGCCAATCATCCTCCCCGAAGTCAATTCCTGAAAATTACAACCAGAAGAGTTAAATATGACACGACAATTCAGGTCAAGGGTTAGCTTGCTAATGGACAGTAAGTTGCAAGATAAATTAGGAACATGAAGAACATTGTGGAGTGTTATTAAAGGTAAGAGAGTGATAGACCCAATTCCGGCTATGGCAGAGAGAGTTCCATCAGCAATTCTGATTTTTTTATTCCCTGCACTAGGATTATAGGATGAAAACAGTTTTGAGCAATCTGTCATATGATCAGTTGCTCCGGAATCAATCACCCAAGGATTTTGTGGTTTTTGGGTGAAAAAAGCAGTAGTAAGGTGAGTACCTTTTTGGGCCAAAGAACAAGAAGGATTGGTTGTCATTTTTGAGGAAAAGAATTTGTCTGATGCTCTAGTTGTTCCTTTGTGAATGGAGTTGTCTCTTAAGTAGGTGGAGGATCTTGAATATCCTCCGTAGTGTATTGGAATGCACGGCCACCTTTTTTGGATTTCTTCTTCCAATTAGGTGGCTTTACATGAATTAGCCAAACAAGTCTCCCTAGTGTGCCAAGGTTTTTTGCAATGATCACACCAATGTTTTTTTCCTTTATTTTCTTCTGAGAGAATTCCTTTAGTCACAAGAGCAGAGCTGTACTGTTCCTGTGTTGGTGCTGATTCATGAGTGCTTAACATTATCCTCCTCCTTGATTCTTCCCTTCGAACTTGTGAAAAAGACCTCCCTAATAGAAGGTAAGGGCTTTTTGCCCGAAATTCTTCCCCTTACTTCATCCAGGTTTCGATTCAGTCCAAAGCAAGGAACATGTACACACGATCATTCTCCTCCCTCTTCTTAAATCGAGTAGCATCTCTCGGGATTTTCCCGAGTCATCTTCATAGCACTTGGTCTAGCTCCCCGCCAAAGAGTCATCATCAAGTTGTTTTGAGTTGCCAAAGTTGTGTCTTTAAGTCAAAAATCGAGAAGAGTTCTCCAAATCGAGTAACACTCACGCTGCCGCATCCCAAACATCTTTTACTTGTAGGTAGAAATAGATAGGGCTTTCCTATTGCTGGTTCCATGGAGTTGATTAACCAGGCAATGATAAGGGAATTTTCTCGACTTCCATTTTTGAAAGGAAGGATCATCCCTGGAGGGCTGCTGGATCTCTCCATTGAGATACCCCATTTTTCCTTTCCCATCAATAGCCAACTTCACAGACTGAGTCCACTCAATGTAGTTTTTTCCATTGAGTCGATGCACAGTGAGTTGTAGGCTTGGGTTACGTGGAGAAACCATCATGTGGGGCTATGGAAGATCCCGATGCAACAGCTTGCTTGAGCCCCCGATGCAAGCAGCCGGCTGAGCCTCTGTTGAGGTGCTGGATCCATCCTTCGGATCACCTGCTGAGTTGGTAGATGCTCTTGTGGAAGCACCGGTCATCGCCGTCTTCACCATGATTGAAAGAGGTCAGAGCCGCAGCTCTGATACCATCTAGGTTTTAGGAAAAAAATATTTTTATTCCTCTTGTGAAATGAAATAGAAGTACAGCGGTATTTATGCAGAATTGAGTAACCAATTCTGCTACAATAAGGATCCTAATTTGAATCAAATCTCCTGAAAATCAGGAGAGGATAAAAAACAGAAAGATAAGACTAATATCTAATCAAATCTGATCTGATTTGATTAGATTTATTCCTCCTAAAAATACAAACTGATTTGAAACAGATTTGACCAATGAATCTGGACAGATTCATGGCTGTTTCCGTCAACATTAAAACATGAAGGATTCTAGTCCTTCATTTTTCTAAATACTATTAAGTGATAACTTCATTTCATGCCAGTCAGACAGCAGCAACTACATGAACCATTTTCTTCCCATTAAATTATCCAAACGTAAGTGCCATGCATGATGCATCTTACTCAATCGGTCAAGCCACATGAGTTTTTTAGAATATATCAAATATGGGTTTAGGTTCATTGGCTATAAAACATGTGATGGTATCAAAGTGAACCATTTATACATGATATAAAAAAGAAGATAAACCCCAACAGTTACACGATTGTAAGTTTACAACAAACACAGGATATATTGTCAGCATAGTTAATTTTTGGTTAAATTAATCCACAGGTCTCTGAACTATTTGGAAATAGGTCCTTATACTTTAAAAGCTTTAAATTGGGTCCCTGAACACAGAAAATTGGTAATTGGGTCCCTCGTACACTTTTCCGTTAGGGTTCTATTGAGTGATTCATCCGCTCGTCATATGTGGATCCCGGAACTTTTTGGAAAAATTCAAATAAGCCCCTATACTTTGAAAATTCAAATAGGCCACTTTACTTTTGGATCCTTAATGAAACCCTAATAAAAAAGTATATGAGGGACCCAATTACAAAAATTTTATGTGTTCAAGGATCCAATTATAAACTTTTAAAATATAGGGACCTATTTGAAAATTTCCAAGTAGTTCGGGGACTTATAGATTAATTAAACAAATTTTCAGCCAATCAGATCAGATTAGTCCTATTTCCCCTCTTCAACATGACTGTAACACATTCAAAAGGGGGGATTGAAAATTACAGAAAACCCACATACGGATTAAGGCTTGTCCACACCTGTGGTCTATTGAGTGACACATCTGTTAAACCTAGCAGTAGAACAGTTATAAATAGAAAACAAGGATGGGTATTAGAAGTGAACACTTTGAACTACGACGTGTAATGAAAGATACGACAGGTAGGCAGGATTATACATTTTCGATCACATGTGGATGAAATGGACAATTTGACAACACCGGGAAAATATTAAAAGGATCATGCAGTTAGTGGGCACAGGGGTACCTACGAGATATCTGGCAATGAATCCAACTAAATGCCATTTGGTAAATCAGTAATGCATATCCATATAAAATTTTTAGGAAGCATGAACTGTCAAATTAAAATAACAAGACATCCATGAGACCCAATTTTAACCTTAAGGCTATTTAGTCCGTGCATGAGAGCTTTGCCAACAAAATATCAAGAAAGAAAAAAAACTGAGTTATACCTGAGTGCCACTACCGTTGTCACTTCCATCCCCATTATTCAGGCCTACACTTCCATTATAATCTCCGTCATTGCTTCCAGAATTATTATCAGACTTCTCAAGACTCTTTGATTTTACAGACTTCTGGGTTTGCGTGCCACTTTCACTGCCACTCCCACTAGACTGAGTTGGGAAAAAAAATGAAATAATAGAATCATAATTAAGAAAGTAATTGAAGGCCCATGTCATACCAAACAAACTATTTTAAACATGAAGTAACATATCATAAGTGTGTCATTTAGCAGACACCTATCTTAAAATGATATTCAAGTTCATAGAATGATAGAATTAGCTAAGGCAACAGACTGGTACTATCATCTCACTTTTTTATGCATAGACTATAGAAATATGTTGGCTAGAAAAGAAAATAGAAAGTATGATGGCAGGTAAGAAAATTAAGTCAGCTTACACTATGGCATCTCCTCCAAACGTGCTGCCACAGGTTTTTAAGCTCATTCTTCCGTATGGGTTTAACTAGAAAGTCAACAGCACCCTTTGACAAACACTTAAACACTAAACCCATAGAGTCGTGAGATGACATCACTGCAGACCAATCCCATTAGAAGCCATAGAAAAGAGTAGCTCTTTTACATCATGTGATGAGAAAAAGAAATGCGGCAAACCAAACATATGTATAAACAATACTGGCACTTGGGAAAACTTACTAATTACTGGAATGTTCTTCCGTGTTTTGTGGCTCATAATCTTATGTAGAAGACCAATGCCTGACAAGCCAGGCATTGCAACCTCGGTTAAAACGAGATCAATATGATTGGCTAAATCCTCCAAGATCTTCCAAGCTCTCAATCCATTTGCTGCTTCAATAACTGAAAAAAACACACACATAAATTAGATCATATGTAAACCAACATCAGACTTGTGTAAAAATATATTGTAGAAACAGATATTATTATAGAGATGTTCACATATCAACTACTTTGATGCCATCAGCAAAAGACTTGCTCATAGAGTCAATATATAAATGTTGAAGGCGTCTATGGTGCACCACCCACCAAAGGGGTGCAGTGGTGCACCCGCCATGTGTCAATATATCCACCAACGAAGTTGTCAAATGTACTAGTGTGCGTCAGTTTGACTTTTCAAGCTGTTTTGTAGTCAAACAAGTATATTAGAAGTATTATGTCATGAAAATACATGTATATGAAATGTATTCTTCCATGAAAATACATCGTCGTCCTTGTTCATTTCTGTCGCGAGCGCAGCACCCACCACTCACCACCTCCGCTCCATCTCGTCGCCGCCACTGTTCCTCACGCTGCCACGAAAAACGCCACCCACCCATCTGAGATGGAGCTCTCTGCGACCCAGATCTATCGCCTCTGTTTCGGATCTGTTGGTACAGTGAGCACCTTTGCAACCCACCTCCGACAGGATGCCTAGATTTACAAAGGTTGCCCGATCGAGATCGCCGAAGACGACACGAGGAACGTGTTTGCCTTAGCCAGTCTCACTGAAGAAGAGAGATCAGAGTCATCCACGTTTGATCAGAGACCGATTCTTCTGATCAGTATTCGATTTTGGCTCGATTTTGGCAGTAATCGTTTGATCAGTGTGGGGGTGGGAGGACGGTGTTGTGGTGGCTACTGTGAGGTTGCTTTGGTGGTGGTGGGTGTGGGTTAGGGGTGAGGATGATGGTGAAGGAGAAGGATGGGGGCGGCGAGGAAAAGGGAGTAGGGTGTTTTAATTTGTGTAAAATCAATAATCAATGTATTTGTATTTTAACAAAACAATAAGCAACGTATTTGGAAAATAAATTATACGAAGCTTCCATGCTGTATATGTTTGAGGTTTGAATACTGCATAATGGGTTGAAAAGTAAAATGGCACACATGGCTAAATGATTGGACAAGCAGCTGCCATGTGGGTGGTGCACCACTGCACCATTATGGTGGGTGGTGCACCATAGACTTCACCGTAAATGTTAAAAGCATCACTTTTTAGCTGCAATGCAAATAATCACAGCTATCGCTCCTCTGTTATTTCTAGTTTCTAAGTTTATAACCATAAATCCATAACCCATTACCATTTATAATTACAGATTACTGCGGATCAGAGAACTCAACATGTAAAATATGCACTCTCTTTGTGCTCATTCACAAAATTATAAACAAAACCACCTTTGCCACCCCTCACTCAGTGATTAACCAAAAGTAGAAAAGGCCAGCCAATTAACAGACCAATTTAGCATGTGTTAGCAGACCTCCAATTAAGGTGTATGTTAAGAGAAATAAGTATGAGCTTAGGGGAATAAAACTCGGGACAGTTACTATTAACAGCTGTCATAACAGTTAGTTAGTTAAACTGTTGACAGCTGGATTGTCAGTTAATTAGTTAGAGGCCTTAACTGAATTGGAGAGGGAGAGAGATATGACAGGGTATAACTAGGAGGAAAAGATGGGAGGGAGATCAGATTGGGTATGGAGTAGAAAATTTCCAGGAGTAGTGGGAAAACACATCGGTACATTCTTGTTCCATCTTCTTCATTCCTGATTCTGCAATTACTGGTTAAAGGGTTTCTATTGCAGCACATAGAAGTGGTAATATTGACATCAAATCTTCTATCATTTCCTAAAGTAAAAAACCTGATATATGCTGCATGTTTTTCTGTGCAGAACACCCCACCCACCCACCCACCCCCACCCCCACACACACACAAAAAAAAAAAAAGAATCCAAAACTAAACTAATCTTTCCACCATTTGGGTACCTATATCCATATGCTAAATACTAATGCCCTCTTTATCCTACTACTTAGTTCGGAAGCCCTAAAAATATTAAATACAATGTGCAATCATTTTTCAATATAGGGCAACTCCACCTTAGTCACATGCATAACTGGCCAGTACAGATTTTATCTCAAATATTTATACTTTATTTCAGGTGCTTAACCTCCTTAGGAGTTTGCTGACCTCCTCTCTGAAATTCAAGCTTCAAAGGAGACACTTCTCCTCTGTAATTATCTCTTTCCCTACAACATACTTGACTCTGTAACCCAATTCAGCCTGAGCACTATCTTCTGGTTCAGTAAATTAACCTAGCTTGCAGTAGAAGTAAAAATGAATTTAACAAACATATATCACTATTAGAAAAACTGGTCTTGGTATTTCCTTTTTCTTTTCTGATTAAAAGTGATCTGTTGAAAAAAAGATGGGTTGGATTAGAAATTTATGTGCAATAAACCAATTAAGGCACTAATGGTTGACTCCTTGACAGCATTCATCATATGACATGGCTAAAAGTAAACCATTCTCACTTTATAAAACATGGCCTAGTGCCCAAATGATTTATACCACATCTCAATTGGCTACTCTCACAAGATACTACAGATTATTTGAGAATTAGCCAACATACATAAACTTACAATCTAGATGAATTTTTTTTTGCCAATAACACAAATAAGATGACAAACTCACAAACACGATGAATTAAGCCTGTCAATTGATGCAACTTCTATCTGAAAGATGTTATAGTTTCACAAGATAATGAAAAGCATGTATTATAGGTCCGCCATAGTGAAAAGCGAAAAGAACTAGTTATATAGATTGAATGAAGTCTCTACATGCAACTTCGATAAAAAACGCAACAAGTCATGCCAACAAGTTAAATGCCAATTTTGTATTCCTAAATGAGAATTTTAACGTCTGAATAAGAGGCTAAGTAACACAAATCAAATGCAAAAACAAAATCAAAGTTTGTTTCTGTTAGAGCATCTGAGCATGTAGTAATAATCAGCTTATGTGATGCTACAATGGTATCAGAACTTTTTTGACCCTCCAACCATGGAGAATGCCTTGAATCTAGCAAATTCCACCGCTGCATCAAAATCTCTCTCGTCCTCTCTTCCATCTCCAAACCTTGTCAGTTTCCCATTCCATTTTGGTGAAGCTCAACAAGAAAAAATTTCTCATGCAGAAAAAGCTACTATTAAAGGGCAGCATTTTGTGATCAATCCGAAGATTCATTTCTTTATTTATCTATTTTAAGAACAGGTTTGAGGTTCAATTCAGATGAAGATTGGCAGCAAGAATGTGTTAGCAAACCATATCTAGATTGGAAAGCTCAAGATCAACTCTTGCTATATTGGTTGCTATCTTCACTTTCTAACAATCTTCTTACTTGTGTAGTTGGTTGCATACACTCTTGGCAGTTATGGGTTGCAAGCTACTACTGATTTGATCTAATAGTCTGATGAAGTTTTGGTTTTTATAATTGATGATTCTTCCTCTTTGATTAGTTCTGACTTCTTGATGATGGAGTTTACAATTCCAAGTCACTAGAATTGTAGATGAAGATAACTTTTTGAGTTGACTCCATATAAAACATGGGATTCGGTGGTAGAGAACGAAGGAAAAGGAGATGGTTGAATAAGAACAACAGCAAGCAGTCAAAGAGGAAGCAGGGGCAGCCATAAGCTAGCGGATTCAGCAGAAGAGCAAGGCAGCAAGAGCTTTGTAGCTGTTAAAGTTGAATTCCACGTTAGATGCCACCTCAGTTGTAAACATTTGTACGAAAATATGTTCGGTACAAATTAGCTTTATTCTTAGACCAATTAAAATTTAAATAAAGAATAAAATCATGAGTTTGGGGCCATAATGCCTTTCAAATAGCAACTGCAGGTCAGTTTCTGATCTGCCTAACATCATTGATTTTCCATGATAACACAGAAACAACATTCCACAGTTTAGACATGCATTTAACATCACCAATTTATTCTGAATGAGTAAACAAAATGTAAATGCCAAAGTTTTCGCCTTTTCAACATTCTATCCAGAAAGGGGGGAAAAGAACAACTTTCGGAATCCGTACAGCTTGAATTCACCAGTAATTTTGGAATTGAAAGATCTACTAAAAAGTTGTAGATAGCGTAAGCATTCAGCCTTAAATAAGAAAATGGAAGAAACAGTAAATTATACCACCAAGAAAAGAAAAAGAAAAAGAAAAAACAGTGATACCCATACGGGATCACTTCATAAAATCAGAAGAAGAAAAAAAGGTTTTTGTTTGGAGCTAACTCATTGCAAATACAATGTAAACTAACATTTATATCCAAGTTTGGTACAGTATTGGTATGGTACTACATACATCATGAAGTGCCTGTGCTTTGTAGAAAAAAAAAAGTGGATGCAGATTGATGCAGGAAATAAATCCCCAGCCAAGCATCTCCGCAAAATTAATAATCTAGAGATGACATCCATGTGCAACATAAAATTAGAGTAAAGGTACAACTTAACTTTGATATGTGCTAAAGACATGGAAGATGTAATAGGTGGGCAGAAGTTTTTAAGGGATCTCCTGTTCCAATCAGATGAAATTACGTATAGTAAAATTATAAGGTATGTAATTTATTATATATTTTTCCGGTTACACCCAATCTCAGTCATTGATTTTATTTTCATCCGACAATGTAAAACATTAAAATCACAATTAGTGTTAGATCAAAATAAAATTAACGACTGAGATTGGGTGTAAGTTATTTTTCGCTTACACTCAATTCCAATCATTGATTTCATTTTAATCCAACGGTGTAAATTACTAAAATCAAAATTACTGGTAAATAAAATTAATGGTTGGAATTGGGTGCAAGTGAAAAAAAAAATTATTTATATTAGTGTCAACCGATCCTACTCTATTAAAATTTTACGATTTTAATATTTACGCCTTTATGATAATAATAATTATTAATTCTTTTTCAAACTAAATTGCTCCGACTAACTCAGGATTCTGGATCCGCCACTGCACGCACCAATGGTTATTGAGCAACTAGCAGATATTCTATTAAGTTAGACATTTATGCACGTGAACCATCCTTTAGTGTATGCGCTAGAATGCATAGCTAATCAACACAAGAAAGGAGGAAAGCAACTTCAAATTCGATAATGCAAACAATATTTCTTATTTAAAGATCAATGTCCAGGCCTAAACAAATAAGCAAGGGATTCAGCAAGAAACAGATAGTAACTATTAACTAACCTTCATAACTACAATTACGAAGCAGTGCAGTGACAACATGGCGGGTAGAGTCATCATACTCCACAAGCAAGACCTTAAGAGATCTAATATGTAAAAACCTTTCCCAACAAATAATTGCCCCCTGAGACTGTTGTGGTATGTGCTGCTGCACAGAAGAGGAGTCCACAGTCCCCCCCTGTCCAACAACCTTAACTTCTTCAGCTACTCCATTACATTTCACTTCCTCATCCTCGTGTAAACTGTGTTCCTCGCCAGTAACTTCATCTTTAAAGGTCTTCTTCTCGGTCAGTTCTTCCATCTCTTTATCGTCACCATCAATGCTCATCTGAACACCCCTTGTCATCCAGAATATTCAAATTTACAACGATTATATCCCGATACATGCAAACCTTCAGGAACCCCAATCTAAATGCAACTGCAAATCACTGGCTACACAAGAAAGAATAACGTATGTTTGGTAAACCCTGTAATAGCAGATCATCATGTCACACAAGTTAAACTACATTGCTCATGTAAACTGCTACACAGATATATCCCTTTCTCTTATTATTCACTTCAATCTTCAAATCCAACAATAATTAAAAAAAAAGATCTAAATTAAACTAAGCATACATCATATGTAAAGACTAATCCCTGTATGAAGTGATTCTTACTCCAAACCCTAACTTTGCCGAAGAACATTGAAGGCTTAACTGAGATTTGACTCACTCAAGTTTAATGAAAATCCAAAACGGTTACGCATGCAAAGAAACGTCAGAGGAGCAGTAACAGTAAGCACATAAGAGATCTTTCCTTGAACACGAACATCCAGAACCAGAAAATATTCATCTTATTTTTTATGCTAAATCGCTGCTGATACTGTCAAAAAAAAAAACTATAGATTAGAAATTGAAAACAACGATATCCTAATTCCAAAGCAAAAAAGAAAACGAAAAAACATAGAACTTGGATTACCAGCTCAGAAGCTTCACTAATCGCCATTATCGAGCACGATCCAGAAGAAAATCATTATAAAAATACATTAGTATTACTAAATGATAATATTATTGTTAAACATTAAGGTTAAATTGAATTATTGAAATTATAAAAAAAATAAAATAAAATAAAATAAAAAATCGTGCGCGTGGTTGTGGTGTGGTGAGTGAAAGGAGCTTGACCAATCTGAAGCTATGGTAAGGAAGTAGATAATAATGAGATAAACGACGTTAGTTTAGGGGAGATAGATATTCAGGTAAGAGAAGGGAAGGATGGTGACGCGGAAGAAATGGAGGTGTGGAATGTTCAGAAGTGCCAGGTGGGAAGGAGATATTTCCAGGTTGGAATTTGGTTTGGGGACGAGGAATTGCTGACGTGGATGAAATCAAAAGCAGGGTGCTTAAGGGCGATACAGCATATTGGAAGATCTTACAGATTTGGAGAGAACACGTGGCGCGGTCTCGCTTGACCAATCTCTGGATTTTTTTTTTTGAGACGTCTATAGCTCACGGAGTTTGAACAACTTGCGAAATGACGATATTAACCTTAATTACTATATTCATGAAATCGCTAAAAAATTCCTTGCAAGAAGATTTAATTCCTGTCTGATGCACATGTTAATTTGTCAATTGAATTATTTTTTTTTAGTAAACTCAATTGAAATTTTATTTCATTAAATTAAATAAAATAAATCTCATTCAATTAAAATTTCCAGATTAATGCAATATAAAATGGCAGGAAAATAATGGAAGATAATAATGGAAGACAAAGACTAGAAGGCCATTATAATAATCGAAAACCAAGATTAGAAGAGTCCAATAAAGCAAGTCAAAAGTTCAACTGTTAAAAGCATGTGCACCTGTTAGAATTGAAGATCAGTCAAGTCCGTAAATTTCACACATTATGATTCTGAAGTCCGCATTCCAATACTTTTGAACTCCGAAGATTTCTCTATTTAAGAAAGTTGAATTTTGTATCCAAGACATGTTTCAATCTTCAATTCTCCTTTAGCATAAAAAAACCTTCCTTGTACTTTTATTTCATAAAATTAAATAAAATAAATCTCATTGATTTTTTTAAAAATAACAAGTTTAAGTGAATGGTATAATAATAAAGATAAAACTTTGTATAAAAAAAATATAAAACTCTTCTAAAGTAAACAAAAATGTAAAGTAAAAAAGTAAAGATGTATCTACTTTTTTTTTTTGAAATCCAAAGATGTATCTACCTTGATTAATTAAAAATGGGTTCATATCTCATTGCACTTTAGTTAATCAAGAGTGGAAACATTTTTACTTTCTCGCTTTACACTTTTGTTCACTTTAAAAGCACTCTAATCTGTATAATAAAGTTTATATGATGGTAATTTAAGCTATATGTTGGGTCAATTTCATTTTAGTACATAAATCAAATAAGAAATATGAATTCTCAAGGTTCCTCTAATAGTGGTAGGAGTAGAGAAAATAAATCTTCTTTCTTTTTTTTTCTTCAAAACTTTGAGCTTGCTCATATTTTATTTCTTTTGGCAAATGAAGCCATGGCTGAAGAATTAATATCAACACCAAAACCAGATTAAGATTGTAGTAGATATTGGACACATGATAACTACGTGATTAAACTTACTTAGAATGAATTCCCAGAAATTGAAGGCTTTCTTATTTGAATTTTGTGATTAGCAAAAGAAGATCCTACCACTTTTATAGTCAAAAGTGAAAATCAACATAAGAAAAAAGATCATACATTCGAGAAAATTGTCTACCGTAAAACATTTGTTGGAAGCATAAAATTGCCTTTGAGATTGAACCCATCAAGTCATTATTATTGTTCAAATATAGATTATCTAATTGCTAATTACGTAAAGCAGCCCCAACAAGCTAATCAGTAATCACCATTGAGAGTGCAGGAAATTTTGGAGATCCAAATTTTGGAGCATGGAGAGTTTGTTGAAATTTTGGGTGGGAGAACCGTTGGTCTTAGCCTGAATTTGAGAAACTATGTTACCGTCACAGTAAATGTAAGTGACATTCTTATATATGCAGCACTAAACTTTACAACTTATAATCTTGTTAGCTCTTTATCACTCAACATTTAGCATATGGATAAAATGAATCCAACCAACCTACTCAACTTATTCTTACTCCAGTAAAAGCCTTTTCTAATTCTCGAGCATGTTATATTTCAATAAAATGAGTTCATTCACATTTAACATACTACAATACAGTAATGATGCATCAATCCTATTGAAGCTTATTGCTAACCATCGATGTAGCTTCTTTTTCTTTTTTTTTTGACCAAATCATCTATGTAGCTATGATGTGACAAACTCACTCTTCCCAAAAAACATTAAAAGCACCAAAACCCCACCCATATTTATCCAAATTAAAACCAAAAACAAAAGGAAAAGAAAGAAAACCCAACACTAATAGTATAATGACTATAATCAGATTACAACACCCCAATATCATTATTGGTCTAAATAATCCTAACAGAGAAGTCCCCTTTCTTTGGTTCTCTTTCCTGCAAAATTGCCAAGCATGCAATATATGCATGCAAAGAATGAAATATTCATGGTTATGATACATTATTATATCTTTAAGCTGCAGCAGTTCGCTTGTCCTCACAATCATCAAGATTAAGAGCATGCAGCAACTTTGGCCAAGATTCTGGGATTCCTCCAGGCAGTTCAAACTCCAATAATTTTCCTCTACTTCGGTAAAATTCCTCCACAGGCTGACTCTGCAATCATGATAGAAAACAAATCCTGAACCAATTAGAAAGAATGCAAAAAAATCATTCACAAAATAGCAATTGTTAGCAACAGGTAATTAGAAACATCAGCTTTATATAACTTCAATCAGATATTTCATAAGCCCCTCATAAAAAAGATACATATACAGTTTCAAAAAAAAAAGTGACTCAAGCAGCCAAAAATTGATCGAGTTACCATTTCATTGTATATTCGAAGTCTTTCTTTGACCACTGCTTCAGTATCATCGGATCGAGTAATGAGCTTCGACATACAATTTGAGGGAGGAAGAAGTGGAGCCATGATAATTCCTGGGCTCCCATTCTCAGCCTTGATGTCAATGGAAGTAACATTAAAATTCCCCCCACACTGATTGCAAATTCTCCTACCAAGGCATTTCTTAAGCAGTACATCCTCTCGGAGCTTCAGATTGATTACCAAGTCAATGTCAGTTACCCCTTCCAATATTTCCTGAGCACAACGAAAAACGACAATGAAAAATTTGAGTACTTATTATTTAACAGCTTCTATGAAAGGTTTTTTTTTTTTTTTTTGATAAGCAAAATGTATTAAAGAAGAGTATAAGGGATACTCGACCCAAATATAATAAGAGAACCAAAAAGCAACATATAAACTGTATAAGTAATAATACGCCTTAAACAAACTAGTATTAGAATTACAAATCATATCCCGTATAACTCCTAAGTAGCCGAAAATGCTGCGAAGGAAACATAACCACCACTATGAAAGTTAACATGTGACAAATCATTGCAACTCCAACACAAAAATAGATAAAGGGGTTTGGGGAGGAGAGCAAATAAAGCTGCTTGTTTGGTTAGTAAGTATCTGGATTCTGGAAACATCACAGTTCAAGATGAGATAAATAGGAATCCATATTCATACAAAGAGAACGTAGGTAACTCAAGACCTTGGTATACTTATTTCAGTAGTGGCCTGATGAAATTTCTTTATATACTTATCATTGGGTACGTTTTTTAGTATTAGAGCTACTGTCAATATTTTTGTTCTCTGTATTGATGTGAAAGATTTTAGAAACAAAACATAGGGGAGTACCTATCATGAAATACACTTAACCAAAGCGAAGATACTCACTGCTTGCTTGACAGTTCGAGGAAAGCCATCTAGAATAAATCCCGATTCACCTTTAGCTCCTCCAGCAGCAAGTCTCTTTGACAATAAATTTATAATAATTTCATCTGACACCAATTGACCTTCATTTACAATTTTTGATAACTGTAAGACACCAAAAATTACAAGTCAGAAAGTATAAGAGACGGTGTGATGGACATAAAATAAACAAAGTATCCCAATAAAGAGAACAATTAGGCCACACTATATGACAATGACATATTGAAATACCATAACTATGCATTAGACAAAGCTCAGATAAATTTTCAGTCAGGATCATTAAATGATCAGTTATAGTAAATCGAATAAATCTTGCATAGGCACGTGCCCCAGCACTTTAATGGTGAATGCTAACCAGTGCCCTAATATGAAATCATGGAAAGAAAGTTTTCATTGGAAAGTGATGTATTGAATATTTTGAGAAGTGATATACTTGATTTTCCAATGAAAATTTGCTTATTTTGGATTCCTTAACCAGTGCATTTCACTAATTTGGCTCAATGGAAATTTCACTAAATTTGATCTTCCAAAATTAAAGTTTTAATTAGCAGGTGATGTATTTATTATTTTAAGAAGTAATATACTTGATTTTTCAATGAAAACTTGTTTATTTTGAATTCCTTAACCAGTGCACTGACTTGCAAGACTCTCCTTTAATGACTTCAAGAGGAAAAAAAATTTGATAAGCAATCATGATTGCACTAATTTGGTTCAATGAAAATTACACTGAATTTGATCTTCTAATTTGCGGGGCAGGTATATTTTCCTTATAAACCAATAAATGAATTGCATAAGCATATAAAAGAACAGAATTATGCTCCGTTATCAACCAAGAGAATAGAAGAACATTAATAATCCAAGTGTTTAAGGAACTGAAAACCAACAATTCCCAATTTTAAATGCTTGCCGCACGGATGTTCTAAGAAAAGTTAACAACTAATAACAGATGACAAATATATCCCATAAATCATTAGACTTGTAACAAATAGACATCGTAAAATCTGCTAAGATACATTTAAAAGCAAAAGGAAGGAAATACTAAACGATTTAAAGTGCATCCGAAGCACACATCTTCAATCAGACGTTTAAATTAGATTAGATACAGAATGCTACTCCACTCTAATAAGTAGTACTCTTCAACAAACCAAAACAACAAGCATGTGAATAACAAGCGACCACCATTTGATATCCAATGAGGTATGTTCAACAAATCCAAAGAATTAACACTGAGAGGGTATTTGGAAGAGTTTATAAAAAACTTATTTGGGATTATGAGAACAGCTTATACAAATAAACTTATGAGAATAACTTATAAAAATAGCTTATGATCTTTGTATAAGCTCTTTATAACTTATTTCAACAAGCTTATCAGAGACAGAGAAGCTTAATTTCATAAGCTTTTTTTTAACTTATTTCAAAAAAACTTATTGAATAAGTATTTAATTAACCTGTTTACCCAAATGCACCGTAAGACTTCCATGTTTTTTCACTTGGCCGGGTTGAAGAACTTTCTATCTGGCTACACGCATGAATGTCTATAACTAACTGACATGAGAGTAGAGCTATCAAGTTGGGTTAATAACAGCCTACCCCGTCCCTATTGACAGCTCTACATGGGACAATCTAGCTTAAGATCACATAATTGCATAACGACCATGCAGGGCACTTGAGTCCAAAAGTCTGTTAACAAAATGACAAACACTAACAATATTAATATATCAGAATTCAGAAGTAGTTATTAAGCAAAGCAACAAAATGATAGACAAAGTTATTATTATCTGAATTCCTTCATACTCCCACCAATTAAATTAACATATGCAGGTCCTGATTATCAATATATAAAATGCTGGACATAACAATACTGACAACAATCTTCTTTTAAAACAGAACAGGTGCAATTGAAAGTCAACACCAAAGGACAAATAGGAAACTGAGAAGAAGAAGAAGAAAACCTGGGAAGAAAGGGGGCCGGAGGAGGTGAGTTCTTGACGGACGAGATCGCCGGTGGCGATGTGAGGAACGCCGAGGAGATTGGAGAGGCGACTAGCATAGGTGCCTTTTCCGACTCCGGGGCAGCCGAGGAAGACCCACTGTACATGCTTCTTCTTCGGATTCTCGCGCGGCGGAACGCGGGGTTTCAGGTGGAAGGTCGCGGGGTTGTACGGCGGCGCGTGAGAGTTGGTTTCCGATGGGAGCGTGGAGGATAGGTGTCTCCTCGTCAGGAAGGAAGAGATTGAGGGCGTGCGCTTTGCAAGGCGGGTTGTTATGGCCGCCATGGGATTTGAAGGAAGGAGAAAGGAAGTGGAGTTGCAGCGAGATTGAGAAAGGAGGACAAAGAAACAGCAATGGTAGATTACGTTCACGTGGTTTCCTTCTTTAATATTTTATTAATTATTGAAGTGATGGTTAATGATTATTAGGACAATATGCTAAGGGATATCCACTCTTTCTATATTTCAATCTAGCACATCTGGTGATCTGGATCTTCTTTTGGAGTTTTACGGATAAGATGGAGTGAGATGGTTAGTAATGGAATGTAGTAAAGTGAGGTGGAGTGGGATGGAATAATAAAAATATATCATTCTATTATTTGAAAGTTTTAATGTTCCTCAAACTCCCAAATTGAAGGGTATGAACAATAGAGCTTTGGATAGTTTGGTTTCTCATCCCAATCATTTCACTCCATTGTTTAAAAAACTCTCAAACCATCTGGAATGTTTTATTCCCAGGTAAACTACATTCCTGTGAATGTGATCCCTGTAAATAAATTTTTCCTACTTTCACATATGATAATAAAGTTTTCCCAAGTTTATAAATATTATTCACTAATTTTATTCCCAAGAATACTCTATGCCGAGGAATAAATTTTTAAAACTTGTAACAAACATGGGAAAACTTTATTCTCATACCAACATTCTTATGAATATCTTTTTAAAACTTGTATCAAATGCTATCTTTGATTAATTAGGACAATATGATGGATTGTTTTTGGATTCGGATAGTCTCCAGCAGCTTCCCTCCAGCATGTCTCCAACCACTTAATCTGGACCGTCCATCCAGATCCTACGGTCCAGATTAAGTGGCATTTTATAAAATTAGAAAAAATAAAAATAAAAAACCAAAAAAATTCAGCTCCTCGTGCGTGTTCCCTCTGCCCGAACGAAGAGCCCCTGCCCTGGACCGTGTTCGCCGCCGCCACCTTCGCCGTTGTCATCCTGCCGCCGTGAACTATGAATTACTATGCGCAATTACTTGCAAAATTAACATAACAGTGGATAACATGTAAACAGAATTTCAAAGTTTATTTGTGTTCTACAATTGTTCAGACCTTAGACTTTGGGTCATGGAGTCATGGGAACCAAAAGCCAAATCTTATTATCAAAGTTTCCTGGTTGCTGCTGGTTCAATAATGTTCCACTTCCTCTAGTTTCATTTCAACCAGATTCAAAACACGCATAATGACCTCACGATGCAAAAAGCTCGTAACTTTATAAAGTTCATAACGGATTTTCGGATTCTGAAATTATTTATCAACAAGGAGTCATTTTGGACACGTGGTAATTTTTATTTTTATTTTCATTCTGACGGGTCAAAGGCACCAGTCAGACTGGCGCTTTCAAAAGCACCAGTCAGACTAGCACCTACCACTTTTTTTTATAAAAAAAAAAGACAAAAAGTAGACGCCACTGCAGATGGCGCCTTCAAAGGCACCGGGCGCAGTGGCACCTCCCCTTGCAGTGCGCCACATGGCATTGCAGGGGCGCCCCCCTCACAATCCCAACCAAAAATTGGACGCCTGCAATTTTAAAGGAACAATGCTACAATTTTAAAGGAATAACGCGACAAAAAAAATTTACTATAAATATAGGGAGTAATGATGACACTAATGATAAAATATCTATTTAAAACAAAAAGAGACAATAAAAAAAAACCTGTAATAACAAGTAGCAAATAATATCACATGATGCATAAAAAAATAATAGCAATAACAATTTACACCAATAAATATTCATCACTTATTAGAGTAGAAAAATTAAAATTTACCTTATAAGAATTAAAAGAAAGTCACCTGCAATTTTAAAGGAACAACGCGACAAAAAAATTATACTATAAGTATAGGGAGTAACGATGACATTAATGATCAAGTATCTATTTAAAACAACAAGAGGCAATAAAAAAATCTCGTAATAATGAGTAGCAAATAATATCACAGGAGCCATAAAAAATAATAACAATAACAATTTACACCAATAAATATTCATCAGTTATCACAAGTAGTAAAAAAAATAATATCACTCACAATCTATCAGATCGAGGACAAGCGTAGACCACTTGACCAACGCGTGGCTTTGTGTCATGCAGTTTAAATAATATCAAAAAAATAATATCACAACTATTTAAATAATATCAAAAAAAATTATGCTTTAGGTGTCTGCGTCTAAAGTTAGTGTCCCTGTAATTTTCTTCCTCTCATTTGCGCCATTTGCCATGATGTTTCATGTTGTTATATGGAAATTAGTTTCAACAGCATTGTTAGAGTAAATATTATTTACTACTTGTGATATTATTTGTTACTTGTTATTAGGGTAATTTTTTTATTGCCTCTTGTTGTTTTAAATAGATATTTTATCATTAATTTCATCGTTACTCCCTATATTTATAGTGTAATTTTTTTTGTAGCGGTGTTCCTTTAAAATTGCAGGTAACTTTATTTTAATTCTTATAAGGTAAATTTTTTTTTACTACTGTAATAATTGATGATATTTATTGGTGTAAATTGTCATTGCTATTATTTTTTTATGCCTCATGTGATATTATTTGCTACTCATTATTACGGGTTTTTTTTATTGCCTCTTGTTGTTTTAAATAGATACCTTATTATTAATGTCATCGTTACTCACTATACTTATAGTATAATTTTTTTTGTCGTGTTGTTTCTTTAAAATTGTAGCATTGTTCCTTTAAAATTGCAAGCGTCCAATTTTTTGTTGGGGTTGTGGGGGGCCTGCAGCGCCACGTGGTGCATTGCAGGGGGAGGCGCCACTGCGCCTGGCGCCTTTGAAGGCGCCTTCTATGGTGGCGCCTAGCTTTTGTCTTTTTTATATAAAAAAAAAATAGTGGTAGGCGCCAGTCAGACTGGCGCCTTTGACCCGTCAGAGTGAAAAAAAATAAAATATGTCACGTGTCCAAAATGACCCCCATTAATAAATAGTTTCAGAATAACCCTAAACTGGTAAATAATTTCTAAAAGGAACCCAGTTTGGTGAAAAAGTCCGGATTTTCGTGTTTCTGACATCGTCATGGATACTCCTCTAATTAAAACAGGAAAACAGATCTAAATAGCATAATTGTGCAATATCAAACAACAAAGGATAACATATTTAAACAGAATAATCCAAAAAAAAAAACAGATCTAAACATCAGAACAACAAAAAATCAAAAAAAAACACCCAAAAAATTAGCATAACAGAGGGGGATTAGCCGAAACCGGTGGCAGTCGGTGGCAGACTTGGACGACACGGCGGTTGAAGGCTTGAACGGTGCGTCGTGGAAGGCGGCGGCGGGCTGAACCACGGTGGAGAAGGGTGAGAAAGGGGCCTCACGAAGGGAGAGAGAAATGGGGCCTCACGACGGCGGTTGCCGACCATGGAGGCATGATGGCAGAGCCGAAGGTGGTTGGTGGCGGCAAACACGGTCCAGGACAGGGGCCTTCGTTCGGGTAGAGGGGACACGCATAAGCTAGCGAGATATTTTGGGTTTTTTATTTTTTTTAATTTCATAAAATAACACTTAATCTGGACCGTTAGATCTGGATGGACGGTCCAGATTAAGTAATTGGAGGCATGTTGGAGGGAAGCTGCAGGAGACAATCTGAACTAATTTTGGGATTTGCATATGCAAGCCTAAGGCTATGTAGTATGTATGGATGGATAAACTAGAATGGAGTGATAAAACAAACTTGTAAATATAAATTGTGATTCTTTTTTCCCTTTCGTCGGGTATTTTACAGGCAAAACTGTGAGATCAATCTTTAAGTTGGGAATGATAATTAAGTAAATTCCTCGTCAGAGTGGCGATTTCAGGATTCAAAACCTTGATCTTATAAGTAATGTTCGCTTGAGCGTATAATCTATTTCTACTATAACTAACCATCTAGTGATTGAAAAATTAATACTGTATGTAATATAATTATAATTTTATATATTTTTCGAGACTACTAATTCATATACATAAAAAAAAACTCAACTTTAAATGACGTTGATACTCTAAATTTTCTATTATCTAATTTTCTATATTTTAAATTATATCAAAGCTTGCATAGAGTTTTATGTCTCCGAGTTTCTCTCCCTGTGAGACGTCATTGGCTTATATCCCTGCGAGACGTTATGATCTTTATTTTTTCTTCCGTCCAGCCATGGTGGATGTGAATTTGAGTGGTTTATCTCTCGCGGTGGATTAAGAAAAGGGCTTAGCTTTCAGGTGGATCAGGGGGCTGTGGTGTCTAACGATCTCCAACTATGTTTGGTGGGTCATTTTCTCACAGACGGACCAATAAGAGTTGTGATCATGAAGGAGCGGATGGCGGGTATATGGCGGCCAGTGAAAGGAGTTGTGATCGAGGAAACCCCTCCAGGCCAGTTTCTATTTCAGTTCTTTCATAAACGAGGCATGAAAAGTATTGTTAAAAGAGGTCCTTGGTCCTTTGATAACCATTTGCTAATTCTTGGGCGGATCCAGAACAGGGTTCCTATTCAGAATATCCCTCTGTATCATGTCGAATTCTAGGTGCAAGCTCATAATCTTCCGATTGGCTTTATGACCGAAGTTGTTGGAAGACATCTGGGTAATTTCATTGGAGAGTTTGTGGAATATGACCCTTCTAATAATACAAGTATATGGCACACTTACATGCGTATTAGGGTCAAGGTTGATGTTCGTATGCCTCTGAAAAAAGGAAGGAAGGTGAGGAAGATTTGGGTGAATGGTGCATGGTGAATTTCAAATTTGAAAAGCTTGGAGACTTTTGTTTCGTGTGTGGTTCCCTTGGATACACGGAGCAGAAGTGTGAGGTATCATTTGCAATGGAAGATGATGATGGTTTGTGTGGCTAGAGTGTTAATCTTCGGGCAGAGCCGCGACGAGTTGGCAGTGGCCGAGGGGGGTCCTGGTTGAAGGAGGAGAAGGATGTCAAGCTAAACCCTAGAAGCTCAAATCCTAACATTCTTGAGGGAGCTAAGTCCTATTTTCATGCAGTAAATAATAACATTGGGCCCACTAGAAGTATCTCACATGATATGGGTGTTAATGTAGATTTTGTCACGTTAATGCTATTAATGTCAGGGCTGGACAAAGCACTTGGACCCAACCAAGACCTACCATACCCGATTGTGAAAGAGAGAGTTTGGGCGGGTGGATATCGGGTGCACGTGTCAACGGGTGAAGCAATAGGTTTCATATGGGTTTAAGTGGTCGGGCTCGGGTCGCACACACAAATTTCGTTCCCGACCAACTCGACCGAATAGGGTTAATGAATGAGCGTGAAGTCGTTTTGCATACTCATTTCTTCAGTCCAGATCAGATTTCAATCTCTCATACTCATTTCTTCATTTCAGACTTCAGATCTTGGTTGCTTCTCTCCGACTCTCTATCGTTATCACCCCCCCGCTTCCGATCAGAAGCACACCAGCGCCGTCCACCTGCCGAAGTTAGGAACAAGCTTTGTCGCCGTCTGCCTCCGACCAGCGACGTCCACACCAGAAGCCCCCGTCTTGGACCAGTGGCGTCCACACCAAAAGCCTCAACCTCCGGCCAGCAGTGTTCACACCAAAAGCCCATATCTGCCAACGAGGTGTGCTTAACTGCTTCAATTTCAGATATGCGAACATTGAGCACTCTACTTCTTCTTATGGGTTTTGTTTCTGGCTTTCTAGGTGTAAGAGATCTTTCTTCTTCTGGGTTTCATTTATGCTTCAAGATCATCATGGTTGTTGTTTGTTTGTATTTGAGATCTCATCTTTTCTGGATTTGATTGCTTTTTTCTGGGTCTCTGTATTTGTTTCTACAACGTTGTTTTTCTTGTTTGACCTAAACCCGACCACCTGATTGCCACCCGGTTAAGCCCCCCACCCAAACGGTCGGAAATGGGCCAAATATAACATGCTTCAAGTTGGTTCGGATTGGACCGTTTGAGCCCGAATCCGACCCACCCTGCCCGTTGTCCAGCCCTAATTAATGCTATATCTCATGTGATTCCAATTCCTAATGATAAGGCTTAGTTACGTGGTGCATTAACTGTTGATAATGGAGTGTGGAGAATGTGATGGATTTTAAAAGAAAGAAGCGTAGCCATATTCATGAAGGGCGGACAAGTAACAATCAAGATGATTCCATGCATTTTTTTATTGGCAGCTTCTGACTCCCAGGCCTGCCAGAAGCAATGAGTACCCTTAGTTGTAACTGTTGAGGCCTGGGTAACCTGCGTGCAATTCCTGCCCCCAAATACCTCGTTTGTTTTTATTGGTCGGATACATTTTTTTTTCTTTTTTTCTTTTTACTTTTGGAATTTTTAGTTTATGTAAATAAAGCCGAGGACAATGGGCAGTGCATCGATCATTTCTTGTAGATAGCTCGAAGCATCGATGAGCTGACAATCGACTTCGGCCACAATTTATGTGATGAAGGATGATATTTCTTCAAAGCTAAATTTTATAGAGAAAGTCTTAGGTCTCCTTTAAGAGGGTCAAGCTAAATATATGGCTATTATTTCAAATGGTAGGAGTCTTTTATCATATTATGTTATAAACTCTTTGGTAGAGTTTGATAGAAGGAAAATCCATACAGCTGCCCACTCTTTATTAAGGTGGCTACATATATTACTATCCTTCAAAACTGTGATGATGTTATCGGATATATTACATTATTCATTATTAATGAAATTGTTTAACTTTTTTTTATAAAAAAAAAAACTATTAGTTGAAATATAAATAAGCTCAACATTTTATTTTATTTTATTTTTATTAGCTAATAAAATGGTTCCCAAAGCAAGGTAAAAGCAACTGAGGGAGATATTCATTTCCCGCCTCTACACTACACAGGACACAGCATAGCACAGTCTCTTTCCGCCTCCATCCATGGCAGACAACAAAAAACGCCGCCGAACCAATCCAAACTCCGGCGACGACGACCTACCCTTCAAGAACAAACTGAAACCCGACTCAGCCATCCTCGAAACCCTAAAGAACTTCTCCACCTCCTCCTCCTCCTCTTCCTCCGCCACCAAAACCCTAACCCTCCAAGACCTCACCCTCCCCTTCCAATGCCGCGAGGTCTCCGATCTCTCCCTCTCCTCCGTCCAACACAACATCGAATCCTTAGTCCTCACCATCGCCCGCTCCATCCTCTCCGGCAACGGCTTCTCCTTCGAAGTCCCCTCCCGCTCCGCCGCCAACCAGTTCTACATCCCCGAACTCGACCGCATCGTCCTCAAAGACAAGTCCTCTCTTCGCCCCTTCGCTAACATCTCCACCGTCCGAAAATCTGCCATTACTGCTCGCATCATACAGCTCATCCACCAGCTTTCCCTCAAGGGCATCCACGTCACCAAGCGTGACCTCTTCTACACCGACGTCAAGCTCTTCCAGGACCAGCTCCAATCTGATGCCGTGCTCGACGATGTTTCCTGTATGCTCGGATGCACCCGATCCAGCCTCAACGTTGTCGCTGCAGAGAAAGGTATTACCCTTGTCTGGTTTTTTACATGTTTTTGAATTGCATTTTGTTGCCATTACATAAATTGCAGATAATAAGGACGAATGTGGCTAGTTACATGTTTTAAAATTGTAGTTGCAGTCGCGGTTGTGTTGCAATTACAAAAGTAGCAGATAATTAGGGGAAATGTTGAATTATCATAGTTTGGTTTGTTACGTGGTTTGTATTGCAATTACTGGAATAATAGATAATTAGGGGAAATGTTGCATTTTCGTAGTTTGGTTAATTACCATGTTTTCAAATTGTGGTTGCGGTTGTGTTGTGATATTGGGAGAAAAAGAAATAGATCCTCTCATGTATTGGAATATCAGGATACGATTCTGCTGGTGGTGAGAATAAAGACACAATTTTTCTCATACAAGAACTTGTCATATTCATATATGATTACATTTCAAAAAATGTGTCTTTCTCCCTCCAAGAATATCATATCTCATCCCATTCTTCCAAGGCAGGAGAGAATCCAAATCCAAGCGAAAATGCTACTTATGCAACACTTGTAGTCGTGATGTGGTTGCAGTCCTTGCAGAGGCCAGCACAACCACAATTGTGGTTACAGATTGCAATTTAAAACAATGGTTAATTTGTGGAGTTATATAGTTGCTTATAGTGCACATGTGATTAGTTATTCTCTTGTTTATATTAGTCTCAATGTTACAAGGCATACTGTCACATCATCGGGTTGTTGTGCATGCATTTCGTTATTTAGAAATTTCAGATTTTCGTTTCTCGTCTTCTCTTAACTGTTGTCATATTTTTGAACAAAAGGAGTTGTGGTGGGAAGACTGATTTTCAGCGACAATGGGGACATGATTGATTGCACAAAGATGGGTATGGGTGGAAAAGCGATTCCCCCAAATATTGATCGAGTTGGGGATATGCAGAGTGATGCTCTATTCATTCTATTGGTGGAGAAGGATGCTGCTTATATGAGATTGGCTGAAGATAGGTTCTACAATCGGTTTCCATGTATAATCGTGACTGCAAAGGGGCAGCCTGATGTTGCAACGAGGCTGTTCTTGAGGAAGATGAAGACAGAGTTGAAGCTGCCCGTGCTTGCATTGGTTGACAGTGATCCTTATGGGTTGAAGATTCTATCTGTTTATGGGTGCGGGTCGAAGAACATGTCGTATGACAGTGCCAACTTGACGACCCCTGATATAAAGTGGCTTGGGGTTAGGCCTAGTGATTTGGACAAGTACAAGATACCTGAGCAGTGCAGGTTGCCCATGACCGAGCAGGATATTAAGACTGGAAAGGACTTGTTGGAGGAAGATTTTGTGAAGAAGAATCCTGGTTGGGTTGAGGAATTGACGTTGATGGTGAAAACTAAGCAAAAGGCTGAAATACAGGCCTTGAGCACCTTTGGTTTTCAGTATCTCTCTGAAGTTTATTTGCCATTGAAACTGCAGCAGAAGGATTGGCTATGACCTATGAGTAATGTTTAAGATACTGGTTATGTCACTACTAGTCCCAACAGTTTACTGATGCCGTTGTATTCCCCCCACCCCCACACAATTGACAGTGGAAAGTGAATGAATTTCTAATCATCCTCCATCGCAAATTTCGTTCGAAAATTATGTTAATGGTCTATGTTTGTCAGACCGAGTCTATAAATTTTTTTTCACATATGGTTTTCTTCTTATCTATGAATTATGGACACTGACAAAATTTGCGACATGGACACGGAGACAGTGCAAAATTCCTGCAAGTTTATTGTTAATACACTCTTTGCAGATGCAACATGCATGCCATTTAGCTGGAAGTTTAAGTTGAAGTGATGCATATGTCAAAGCATATTCCTGGCCATTACCCTAACCTTGCAATGGAGCCTTGATTACTTCCTTATGTTCTGCTCTTCACATGCTATAGTATTTTAGAACTTGTTAGATCTGTATAATTTCTAGCATCGGGGGTTCCTATTTTCTTATTCAGGAACGTGAACATTTCATAGTATATGGTTAACACACACAAAAAAAAAAAATGCTGCATATATCGTTCCATTAAAGCATATAATCTCAGACAAATTTTAAAACATTAATTTTCTCCTAAGAAATTAGAATTAGAAGCAGCATACCCTGCTTTTCGCATTCCTCCTGTTAAGAAGCCAGGCATTGTTTCACTTAATGCTAGGAGCCGTTTTAATGCATTCTCATAGAACTTAAAAATGTGGTATACATAACCAGAGAAGATAATTGAAAAAAGGGTTGTTCTAACCTGTGCAATATTGCACAGGTTTAGGTTGATTAATTATGTACTTCTAATTAAATTTGTCTAATTAATTAATTATCCTTTTTTGAAAACTGAATTATTATGTTATTTATTATATGTTTCGGATGATGAGATGATACCACTACGAGGAAAGAGAAAAACTGGATACATATTGCTCATTGCGCGGAACCAGGAACCAAGTTACAGGCGAAAAAACTTTTCATATTGGCACATTTGACTTTTCCATTGTTTTTCTGGTTAACGCAACAAGCAAGTTACAGGAAGCAAACCAAACCTCAAAAAATTAAAGGAATCAAGCATATATTCATAGTTAAATGTTAAAAGTTCTGGAAACAAAAATCACAAACATACTAATAAAACACATTCTCAATATTGAAGGTTCTAAAGCAAAAACTCAATGTTTTTTTTTTTTGGTTTCTAGTTTCAAAATATAACTCCAAAATTTGGAAGAGAGAACTCTTCAGATTTTCTCTCTCCTCTTAGTGTCATCATCTCATCTTCCCAAACATACACTCCCTCTGATTCATCATGTTATAAGCAAAAAAAAAAAAATTAATGCAACACACATATTAAGATGGTTAGTTAATCTCATTTAATTTGGTTAAAAAAATTAGGTTTTTACTTAAATTACCCTTTTATGGTAATGAGAAGTTGCTTGTGTTGTTGGGAATAGAATGAGTCATTGAAAAAACAAAATTTGTATTAAATGAAGGGTACTTTAGAAATGATGTCATTAAATGAATCATTGGAAATTAAAATTTACTTATATATTGAACCAAAAGATTTGAGATTTTTTTTTTATAACATGGACCGGAGAGAGTAATAAACATAATAATTGGTGGAAAGAAAAACCGGTTTTCAAAAAAAGACAATTAATTAGTTAGACACATTTAATTAGAAGTGCATAATTAATGAATCAAAACCTATGCAATATTGCACAGGTTAGAAAAACCTTGAACAAATAGAAATGATATTTTGACATCTGAATTGAATACTTTATACAGACACCATAGGTTTGAATGGTGTTTTAGAGTTTAGAATAATGAAATATATTATGAAAGAGAAAAATAAAAACAAAAAATAAGTGCTGAAAAATATATATATACAATGTTTGACAACAATTGTATTCAAATATCATAACTTCAATAGCGAATTGTTATTGCCATGTTTTTATATCCCGTGACTATATGTGCATTCTTCGATTTTTGTCCTTAATTTTACGTGTCTTGAAACAAAGAGTAGATAGACATGTCAAGCATTTTACTTTCTTTTAGTTGGCTTTAATGATTGTAAAGTTCTTGAGCAGCCTCGTTCCAATTGTTTGAGATATTTGGCAGAGCTATCTAAGTTTACCATTTTGTAAAATAGAGAATACATAGCCATAACAACTGTAATCTGTGGGCACTCACCAAATTTGAATATATCTCATCTTTCCCTTTCTTCATATAATGCCATTACTTGCTTACAATTCTTACTTTCCACGCAAATCTGAGAACCAAAAAGCAAAAATCACTTAGTGTGAGATCAGAATGTCCGATTCAAGAGCACGGGTAAATTTATGAAGGGAACGCATTTTGACATGAAAGTCTTTGAGCGGTTTAGGGGCCTGTTTGATTCTGATTCGTTCTGGTTTTTTTGTTTTTAAAAACTATATTTTTTAAAATAATTTTTAAAAACTATTTTCTAAAATAAAAGAAGAGAAAATTTGTTTGATAAAATCATTTTAAAAAACAGTTTTAAAACTTAAAAAACAGAAAAATCCGTTTGGTAAATTTATTTTGAAAATATGTTTCTAAAATTAAAAAACTAAAAGCATTTTTGATTTACAATTTTTTAAAACTTTTTTTTATGATTTTTTAATTATGAAAAAATAGAATAAATCTCTCCCATCTTGACTTCTTCCACAGTTCCCCCATCGGCCCCTTCTCTAGCGTCCTCATCGGCGACTGTACACACGCACGGATCTGGCTTACCGTGTGGTGGAGGAGTCGCGACCGGGACTGATGGCTGGTTCAGGTGACGGTGGTGGTTGGGCTTGGTCCGCAGTGGGCGAGTAGGATGGATAGGCAGAGCTCGCGGTGGTCCGTCTTCAACCTTCAACCTCACAGCTCGCGGGAAACGTCCTTTAGACCCGCGAAGCTCAGAAACAGATAAATGTCGCGGCGGTGACGGGTGCAACCTGGCCAGTGGCTCCTGGACGGCTTCGGAGTGGTGGATGCAAATCTGGTTCGTGGCGGCGATAACGGGCTCCTGGACGACATGTGACGTGACTGACGCAGATCACGTGGTTCTAGTTCGCGGCGGCGGTGACGGGCTCCTGGACGGCATGCAACATGGTGGATGTAGATGTGGTTTCGAGCCGGTGACGAACTTGGCCGCTGCTCCTTGGCTGTCGGAAGAGAAGACCATGTGTGTGATTTAGGGTTGGAATTGGGATAGGATTTATTTTGGTTTATTTACAAATCTGCCATTAATGAGAACAATTGTTCTCCGTGTATTTTTGTTCTCAGCTTAGAAAACTAAAAACCAGAAAAAAACAACCTTTTGGTGTTCTCCAAATCATGTTTTAAAAACTAAAAAACAATTATTGTTTTTAGAACTAATTGTTACAAAATAGTGTTAACAAACAAATTTTTTTGTTCTTCAAAACAAGAAAACTATTTTTGAGAACAGTAAACAAACAGGTTATTTGCTTTGTTTCCAATTTCTTGTTTTTAAAAATAAGTATAAAATTGCTGTATTGTTTTCATTCTGTTCCCTGTTTTAAAAAACTTGTACAAGAAACACTGGAACAATTAAAAGTTGTTTTAGTGTTTTTTGTACAAATCTATGAAAATAGGAAACAAAATGAAAACAATGTGACAGTAGGGCCGGCCTAAGAGTGAGTGAGGCCTAAAACAAACTTTGAGTGTGACCTTTTTATTTTAAGTGGAGTAAAGGCCCATTTTGGTCCCTGAGAAATTTTGAGGGTATACATTTGGTCCCTGAGAAAAATAAATTCATCCGTTAGTCCCCCAGAAATTCAAACGTTGGACACGTTAGTCCCTGACCAGATTTTCGTCCATGGGGCTCCGTTATCTTGCTGAGTTGGCTCGTTACTGTGCATAGGTGTACTATTACTATTTTACACAGTGGATCAGTGGCCGAATCAGGTCTAACTAAGTCCTTGAAAAATAATTTCATGACCCATCCAAGTCCCTGCATTATCCTGGTGCATAAAACATACAACACATACTTCCACCTTATGCATAACACATGCAACATAGACTTGCACTAAATGCACCATGCAGTCAAAACAGTAAGCATGCACCTTATGCACAAGACATACAACCTGCATCAAATGATATACAAAAAATGTAGCAAATCAGTAAAACAAAAGTCACTTTAAACATATAACAATATCGGTTTTTCAGTCCAACACCACAACAAATTAAAGAAGTTGGAAATGTTACCTATTGTTTGTCAGAGATGAAGTTATAGCCATTTTTGACATTGTCTCTTATGTCAGTCTCCAACAGTGACAAACCATTTCCAGTTATCTTTTGTCTTATAGTCCACAACCACGTAGGCGATGACATAAAATTGGTTGTTGGCATCTTGTGCAGTTACTGACAAGAGTTGTCCACCATAATATCCTTTTAAGAAACAATCGTCAAGGCTAAATCAATGGCTTGCAACCACTTTTGAACTCTTGCTTGGAAGCCTCCAAGCATATGTAGACCCTTTGAAATATTGGAGGGGACTGTGGAATGGGCATGACATCCATCTTGCATGTGGAATCTAGGATTGCTTATGACCACTTCATTCAAATAATCTCGCAACCGACCATATTGGTCATTTGCACACCCTTAAATAGCAAGTCTTTCCTTCCTCAATGCCCTTTGCTATTTTTTTGTCATTCAATTGTACCATATAATCCTCCTTTATGATATCATAGGCTCCTTTCCTTCTAAGATCTGGTTTAGGTCAATAGTCATTGCTCTAACTTCTTCGCCACCCAATCCCTATATGCTGCCTTACTTTGAAAGACTCTACAACAAGTGTGTTCTTCCACAAATGTCTTCACTCCATAAGTGTATGTCTTGTTGTTCCAGGCACAATAAACCATCCATGCTGCAATCCTTTTCCTTGCACACAGCCCTCACCCTTAACTTACAGTTCATATTCCATTTGAATTCCCTACCAAGGTTGATGTTATAGTCCTTTACAGCATTCTTAAACAGGTCCAAGTTGTCAAATTCCATTGGAAGTTCCAAGTGAACTTGGCCAAAAGGAGCTGACTCTTTGAAGACAGGAATGACTTTCCTCGACAAAGCCTCGTCATCAGTGGGCACTAGGGTATGCATTTGTTCAAGGTAGGAAGCATAACCTGCATCCTAAAAGGATGACACACACACACACACACACACACACACACACAGACGTATAAGATGTTGATAGGTGTTTACCATTTGATATATTGAAATTATATAGGAAACTCTGTCAGATTTTTGGTAGTAATTTGTTTCAATAAGGTGTATGTGATTCTAGTGTGTTTCTGTCTAAAGGCTTGCCAGGCTAAAGGGCAAATGAGTTAGTTTTAGCCTGTGCACCGGTCATGGCCTAAAAGTGGGTCATGACAAAGTTGGAGTCATATTCTTCTCCACTAGAAGTACCACCAAGCGAAATCTCAGGTGCCACCCTTTTCTTCCCCTTCTATTTTGCTTTCCCCGTTACCTTCTTCTTCCCCTTGTCATTTGGTTTCCCTGCTGCTTTCTTCTTTCCTTTTGCTTTCTTATTCCCCTTCACTACCCTTGATTCATTTGGTGCAAGTTGTATGTGTTGTGCATGTTTACTATTTTGATTGCATGGTGCATTTACTGCAAGTTTGTGTTGTATGTTTTATGCATAAGGTGCAAGTATGTGTTGTATGTTTTATGCACCAGGATACTGCAGGGACTTAGATGGGCCACGAAATTATTTTTCAGGGACTTGGTTGGGCAGGATTCGGTCACTAATCCACCGTGTAAAATAGTAACGGTACACCTATGCAAAGTAACAAGCCAACCCAGCAACATAACAGAGCCCCATGGACGGAAATCTGGTCAGGGACTAACGCGTCCAGCGTTTGAATTTCTGGGGGACTAACGGATGAATTTATTTTTCTCAAGGACCAAATGTATACCCTCAAAATTTCTCAGTGACCAAAATGGGTCTTTACTCTTTTAAGTGAGACTACCTAGATCAGGTTGCAGTTTAGGTTTACCCTTTTTACTAGGATCTGTGGCCTTTATGCTTTATAAAAGCTAATAGTAAATACTTTTTGGGAGCTGCAACCTACTCTCCATATATTTGTCATCCATCCCGACACATCTAAATTTAGTGCGTGATACTATGTCACCCCTAAGGAGTGTTGTGATGAGTCATCCTTAATGCAAGTTGTAACAGAGAAAAGGCGGGAGCCTTTCCGCCTGTGGGAATCTTGCTGACCAATTGAGATTCTAGGCCCCACTTATGTAATAGAATCATGCCAATTGGCTTCACCCTACAAATACAAAAGGGTAAGGAACCATAGGTGAAAGCAACTTCTATTCGTACACTCTACCCTCATTCCATTACCTTCAACCACACCATTGTTAGAGTGCTTGGAATTGTAACACCCCGTTTTTTTATAAAGGCTATAAGTGTTTGTTTATGTTTTATATATGTTGTATGTGGTGTTAGCCTCTTAGCAATGAGCCCTAGGAATGTTAAAATGGGGTTAAGTAGGATTTTGAGGTGAAAAGTCCCTTTCTGGCACATGAGCACGACTGTGCTAATGCTCAGCACGACCTTGTGCTTGTTGGCATGCTCAATGGCTGCTTGGGCCACGAGCACGGTCGTGCTTAAGGGGAGCACGACTGTGTCGGAAATCGGATTTTTTGACAAACATAGTGTAGACCCTGTGCTTACCTGAGCAAGCTCGTGCTCGGGGTTAGCACGGCCGTGCTTGGGGCCAAACCTTTTACATAGAAGGGTTTTAGAGAGGATTACGGGTACAACCCTCATTTTGGCATTTTTAGTAACCCTAGTGCTGCAACCCCTCTTTCCCGTCTTTCCTTTGAATCCATCAAGTTCTTGGAGTTCTTGCGTTGTTTGGGAGAGGAGTCACTCGTTAGTTCCAATTAAAGGTAACGTGGTTATCCATCTGTTAATCTCTTTTCCTAAATCTTGGATTTAGAGATTAATTGATTATTCCTTTTGTGTCTGGCCTAGGCTTGAGGAATTCATCGAGCCGCTCGAGGGAACCAGAGCAGAATTGCTTACACTTGGCAAAGGGTTTAGATCTTCATACTAGGTATGGGGAGAAGGGATAGTATGAACATGTAGGCATTGGGGGTAGCGTAAGATGAAGGGTTAACTCATGACCATATTGTTTGCTATTTGCCAAAATGTTGTCTTGCTATATGTTTACCTATGTTTATTTATAATCGGCATGCCTATTTGTGAATTTTGATGATGATGATGATGTTTATGCCATGAATAAATGCTTGTTGATGATGTTGCCATGTCCTGGATGAACGTATGCTTGAGTTTGGTGTTGTTAACGTTAATAAGACTCTAATTAAATAATAGGACTTACTAATAATATATAGAATTAAAGGACTAAGTCCCCAATTGTTCATAAGACATGAATTATAGTAATGAGAGGCAAGGTTGTTGCTCAATGGTATAGTCAAGACCCTGGGATTGATCAATGAGTGTTTTAGGGACATTAATAATGAAACATGAATTAAAGGATTAACTCCCAATAAATATAAGACATGGAGATTAATTAAGAGTAATGAGATTAGTGCTTAATGGTGCAGTTAAAAGCCAATAGGATTGATCCATGAATGCCCTAGGAAGTTTGACAAGGGTTTCCACCCCTTTCTGCCCAGGTCAGTGCAACCATGCTCCAGTGAACACGAAGTGAGCACGACTATGCTCAATAGACAGTACGAGCGCCCGTGATGGGGGCAGCATGACCGTGCTCCCCCAAGCAGAACAGACGTGAATTAAGAACAAAGGGTGGCTACACCCAGTTGTTCCCAGTGATGAAACAAGACACCAATCGAAGTAAAGACAAGCTATATAATTACTTAAGACTTAATAAGATAATTATGAACGTTAGGTTGGTTAAGTCGGTAACGATGTGTTACTACACGTTGTTATGCTTTGGTGCTTATTGGCCAAAGTAGCCTTGATGCTTATTGGTCAAGGTGTTGACGATGTTGAACCTTAGTGCTTATTGACCAAGGGGGCTTTGATGCTTATTGGCCAAGGTGTTGATGGTGATAAAACTTTGGTGCTTATTGGCCAAAGCGGAGGTAGTGGTTACGTTTGCTGCTTGTTGTCGTTACTCATGCATTCACGCATTAGAGATGTTAATGTGGGAAGCTCAACACAGGGGAGATGATCCAAGAGTAAGGCGATCTGGTCGTCCGCGGTTATTCATCCGAGAGTTAGGTGAATCGTCCCCCCCGTGGTGGGGCATCCTAGAGTACGGTGCATCGACTATCCAAGGGGTTCACCAATGGTTTGATGAACTACCAGCATTGGTGCTTATTGGCCAATGTGGATATGTAACTCCGACGTTGTCTTCCTGAGGTAGTTTGGATCCATATGCATTACGGAGTGGTGAAGTAGTACTACACCGCATAGCATACATTGTTAAGAAGATGTAAATTATACGAATATGTTATATATGTTGTTATGTTATAGCATACTTGATTGTGATGTATGCTCATATAACTAACTGTTTCCTTTGCTGTTGTGTTTTATACATGTTTCTTCCTCCTCGTTTTTCCATAGTTTGCTTTGCATGTACCGTTTTGTTATGCAGATGATGGTGAACAGCCTATTGAGGAGTGGCTCTGAGGAGCTGCTACTTGTAGTTTATGATTTCTTTAGTTTCTGTTGTTTTCCGATGTGTTTCCGGATTTTGGTTATACCAGCTCTGTAATGTGGCATCGGGGTTGGGTTTCGTTTTACAGTGATGTTTCCTTCGTTATAACTTGTTTTATTTTCCGCGTTGAGACGTTTTGTTCATGCGGTATCTTTTACCCATGGTTTTTATTATTATGAAATAATATGCATGTGTTTTTCTTTTATTTTATCTCCTTTTATGATGTTATAAATACATACGGGATAGAGGGTGTCACAGGAATCCTCGTGTGCTGCGTGAGAACGATGGCAAAGAAAAGTTTTTCAAATAGAAAATGGATTTGATTCCTCTTCTATTTTTTATTTATGAGGCATAAGGTATAATCATGTCGAAAAAAACAAAAAAAAAATTAAAATATAAATGATGAACCATATAATCAATCATGGTGAGTATTTATATGATAGAATATTAGCCTCTGTTAGGGATGACAATAAGACCAAGATCCCATGAGCACCTATAAAATTTACCTGCAATAAGTAGGGGTTTTACTCATAAATAGGGATAGGGACGAGTCTAGGTAATTAATGAAAAAATCTATAGGGAGGAGTGCGGGATTGTATATTATAGTATCTGCCCTTCCCAATTTGGAATTTTTTTATTACTCATTATTGTTTTATTAATAGAATTTGAAAGTTCTTTGGATATTTTTTTTAGTTTAATTTTGGATTTTTAATTGATGCTCTTTGTTTTATTGAATTTTCATGGTTAATTTTGATATTAAAATAGAATTATTATCTTAATAATTTATATAAAAAAGAAGATGTCATATTTAACTAAAATGCAGATAATGAGTTCATGTTTGGATACATAAAGGTCAGTTTGGTATGTGTTTCCTATTTTCATTTACATGGAAAATAAAAAATGAGACACAAAATATGTTTGATTAGTTTTTTATAATGTTTTCTTTTAAAATATTTTCAAAATATGGCCCTAATGTGAAAAAAATGATTTTTTCACCATTTTCATCTCAAATTTCAAAAATGAAATGAAAGAATGATGAAAATGAGGTGGCAATGTGGTAAATATTTTGTTAAATAATAGATACAGTTCTCTTCAGCTTCCATCTAACCACACCTCACTCTCTCCCTCTCTCTGTCATAGCCATGGTCTCTTTCTCTTTCTTCTCACTCACCTACACATCCATAGTTGATCTACACTCTACGCTATTTCTCTTCCCATACGGCATCTTCCACGAGCATATTCTCTCTCACTATGCGGTTTTATGACGTGACTAATATATGGAGGAAACTTTGTTTAGGAATATCTTCAAATTTGGTGGGTTTGGTGGTGAATTTTAGAATCTGAACAAGGGAAGATTGCTTCATCATCTAAATTTACCATATAAACTATATGAGTTGCTATTAAATGGTATACTGTGTTTGAATGGGTTCTGTGAATTACATTCTTTCCTATTATAATTGCCTTCTTTTATGTAAATTACAATTAGGTTCTCTTCCATCCATTTGTTTGATACCATAATCCAAATTTTTTATTTATAGCTGAACTTGAAGTTGTAAGTTGAACTCTATCCATGTTGATACTAAACTTTATGCTGAATTCATAAGAGTCTCAAACCGGGTCACCCGGTCCAACCTAGACCCAAGTTTTCGTTGGGTTATGAATTTCGTAGTCCAGGTCAAATTAGCCTAATTATAAATAAATAAATAAATAAAACTAGGAAGACAACTAAGTAATTTACAATTAGGTTCTCTTCCATCCATTTGTTTGATACCATAATCCAAATTTTTTATTTATAGCTGAACTTGAAGTTGTAAGTTGAACTCTATCCATGTTGATACTAAACTTTATGCTGAATTCATAAGAGTCTCAAACCGGGTCACCCGGTCCAACCCAGACCCAAGTTTTCGTTGGGTTATGAATTTCGTAGTCCAGGTCAAATTAGCCTAATTATAAATAAATAAATAAATAAAACTAGGAAGACAACTAAGTAATTTACAAAACAAATATGGATCACTGTAGATAACATGTATATTGTTAAAGGAAATTTTCTTTTGTATATTTATTGGCTACTAATTTTATAATAAATATAACTTTTTTTATCAAAGATAACTATAAACCAATATATTACTTGGTATTCAAGATCCAAAGTCTTTTTGTTAGTGTAGTCCTTTCTTTCTTTTTTTTGTACATTCTATACCTTTTATGCATAACCCTTTCTATCTTTATAAAAGTAAAGTGTTTCAAAAAAAAAAAAAAACTTTATAACAGTAAATAAAAAGTAACCCTATCTATCTTTTTAGCACTTGAATATGAATTCTTTCATCCAGCCCACGTCTACGCCGCCTGTGACCCCTACATACCAAAAGTTTCACAATATTATTGCTGCAAATATAATTAAGGCTTTGTTTGTTAGAGTAGAAAATGATATGAGAGAAAATAAGAAGGGAGAAAATAAGGAAAAAAAATATATTTTTCTTTTGTTTGGTGGAGGAGAGAAATAGAGAAGAGAGAAGAAAATTGGTGGGACCCACCTCAAATTTTTTTTCTTAAAAGAAAATGGAAGAGGGAGAGAGTGTTTCATGTAAAATGACTTTTGTACCCTTATTTTTGGGTTCTCATTCAATTATTTAGTAAATTTAAATAAATTGAATTAAATTATTCATTTATTTAATTAAATTAAATTGAAATAAATAAAATAATTATATTAAACTAATAAATTTTATTTATAATAACTTGGATCAGTTAAATTAATTTAAATTATTTGATTAGTTAAAATAATTTAAATCAATTAAATTTAAATATTTTATATTTATTTTTTAGTTAAGAATATTTGTCTTTTTAAAAAAATTACTTTTCTCTCTTCTTATTTTTTATCCAACCAAACAAAGGGGAGAGAGAAAAACACATCTTTCTCCTCTATTTCTTCTTTATTTCTCTTACACCAAACAACACATAAAATCTATTATATTTCTCACTATTTTCTCTATTCTCATACTTTTTTTCACCTCTTTCTCTCTTCTCTTTTTCTTGTCACAACCAACAAAACCTAAATGTGCCAGGTGAGAGTTCTCACTCCTCATTTGATCAATTCTTGCAGGAAAAGCATATTAGAATCCCAGCAAATATCGTGCTTTCTACCTCTGTTACCAATCGCTATATAAGCTGCAAATAATAGATCATATAAGCTGCAAATAAGTTGTGCAAGTAACCATAAGTCCATAATAGATTCAATTACAATATCTATATAAGTTGCAAATAATAGATTCAATTGGAAATAATATCAGTACAGCAATATACTATCAATGCAAATAACATAAAAAGCAATATTTTTAACGGAACATGCACTTCATATTGTAAAAGCAATATATCAAATATAAGGAATACGCTGTGCATTTTTCGTTATTTTGTTTAAAAAAATTGCGATTCAACAAATTCAAACTATGAAACTTGAAAATCACAATCTAAAAGCAATATTTGGAACTGAATGGACGAAGGAGAAAAAACATATCGTACAATTGCTTTGGTGAGCAAACCTTAAAATAAAAGCAATATTTGGAACCGATTGAGCAAGAGAGGCGTTATCAAGAACAGGTGAGCATACCCATCAAACAGTTTCCCGCGACTTGAATCTACCACATTGGCCACTAAAAAATATTTATTTCATTTTAATATAATTAGAGCCCTCCTATTTTGTACTGGCCGAGAATAAAAGACCGAGAACTCGTCTATACAACCCGACCAACCGAGCTTACCCCATGAATGGGCCTTGGCCCAAACCTCAAGGAGCCGAGACCATGTCAACACGCCTGACATCCGAGGATAACTACTCGCCCCTGATCCATATCAGGCCACCCGCGAAGATGCCTCGGCCCCAAGCTATCCACCCGCAGCTAACTGGGCCGAATATCTCGCTAGCCATAATGTCACTCCGGATAATCAGGCTCCGGATATCTCTCCCCATGATCGCGATCTGATCCAAATATTTCTCCGCTTATTTCGGAGCTTGATCCTGAGAGATCTCTATAAATAGGGGGCTTACCCCTCATTCAGAACTACGTTTGTTTTGATTCCCATTTGGATACGTAGGAGCAGAATCCACATTCTGTCAAGCACAATCCAAAAACACCCCACTAATCCTTGTTCGGCCGAGTATCTCATATCCGAGATATTTGGACGGAACATTTGGCGCCGTCTGTGGGAATCGAAGCAAATATTTTCCCATACCACACAAAATGGTGAGGACGAGGAGCGGAAACTGCAGGAGGGAGGAGCCAAGGAATGCCAACAACGGAGTTAACGGGGATAATGGAGATCGATCCGTAGGCCCAGCAGGAATGACTGACAATCCCGTGGTTCGGGAGCTTCTCGCGCAGGTTGCAGCGCTGAGAAGGGAGAACGAAGAAATCCGCCGGCAGAATAGCCGTCGTGAGAGAGAGCAGAGCAGGGAAAGGTCGGTCTCTTCCCCACATGAAAGAGAGCGCCGACCTTCCGAGGTTGAGGGGTCCAGAAACTTGTATAGGGAAGGGGGTCCTCACCTCCGGGCTTCCCACCACAACAACCGAGCAGAGGAAGAGGGATTCCCTAGGCAGGCCCCAGAATTTTCACTCAAGACAAACAGACTTAATGACAAGGCCAGCCTGCGGAAGCCGAGGCATCCTTTCACGAACGATATCATGGGGGTCCCCTTGTCAGCCAACTACAAGCCCATCAACATTGACAAATATGATGGCACCTCAGACCCCGAGCGCCACTTGGACGCCTTCACCACGCAGATGTACCTTTTTACGGATGACGACGCTGTCATGTGCAAAGTCTTCCCAACCACTCTGAAGGAGGCAACAATGACTTGGTACACCCAGCCTACCCCCAAACTTTCTGGTGGACTCTTTTGATACATTCGTGGCTAAGTTCAACGCTCAGTTTGCCACGAGCCGAGCCCACCAAAAAACCTCGGCCTCACTGGTGAACTTCAGGCAAGAGAAGAATGAATCCCTGCGCAGCTTCATGGCCAGATTCAGCAAGGAGGCGGTACTCATCCCCAATCTCAGTGCCGATGTTGCACTACACACCATCCTGACCGGGTTGAGACCTGGCCCTTTTGCTAGGCACTTGGCTCGGAAGCCACCGGCCGACATGGACGAACTGAGAAGAAAAGCTGCAGGTTTCATCAATATGGAGGAGGTTGAGGAATCCAAGAAAAGGGAGCGGACCGATGATGCCGACAGGCGAGAAGGTAAAGACAAGAGGAGGGCAGGGGGTGATAAGCCGAGATTTAAAGGCCCGGCCGAGCATTTCCAGAGGGGACCGAAGTATGAGCATTATACTCCCCTCAATACAAACCGGGCTCGGGTGTTCGAGGAAGCGTATAACGCGAAACTTCGCAGCTCCCAAATCGTGGCCACACCCCCAAAACGCAGATCGCTGGAAGCATTGTCGGTATCACCGCAACTATGGCCATACCACCGAGGAGTCTTGGGTCCTACGGGATAAAATTGAAGAGCTGGTTCAGGCTGGCCATCTCAACAACTTTGTCCGAAGAAACAACAACAACAGTGAGAGGCGCGGTGGAAACAGAAGGAGAGAGGGTGACCGAAGCCCGAGGAGGGGTGGCGGTCGACGAAATGATGAGAGAGCAGAGACCAGAGAGAGGCAGAATGAAAGACGGGAAGAGGATAATGTCATCCGGGGGGTGATAAACACCATCTCAAGAGGGTTTGCGGGGGGAGGCACAACAAGTTCAGCTCGGAGAAGACACCTGCGGGCCATCCGAGCTGTCAACTCGGTATCTGGCAAGCCTCCCCGAAGTTCCCCACCTATTATCTTTTCCGATGAAGATTTTGTGGGAGTAGATCCCAACCAGGATGACCCCATGGTGATCACCGTACAGTTGGCCAACTTCTCGGTCAAAAGAACCCTCGTCGATCGTGGGAGCTCATGCGGATATATTGTATTACTCAACGTTTGAAGCTTCGGGATCCCGGAGAAATCAATTCAGCGTCTTTACGAGAAGCTCGTTGGCTTCGCAGGGGAACAGGTTGATACTCGGGGATATATTGACCTCTTGACTACTTTTGGCGATGGCAGAGCTTCTAAAACCATCATGGTCAGGTATGTGTTAGTTAATGCTGTTACATCGTATAATATCCTGATCGGAAGACCGTCCTTGAATGAGTTAGGGGCTGTGGTTTCTACTCCCCACCTCACGATGAAGTTCCCTTCCATCTCGGGGGACATAGTGGCTGTCCGAGCAGATCAGAAGATGGCAAGACAGTGCTACGCTGATAGTTTGCGGGTGAGCAAACTTAAACCCGCACCAGCAGAAACCCTAGACAGGGGGAAGGACAAGGCGGTGAATTCAGTAAACTCCGTTGAGCTGGATCCCAGGATGGACATGCAGGAACAACGTCCACAACCTATTGAGGAGTTGGAGAAGTTCCAGCTCGGCGCGCAGCCTGAACAGTGCACTAAACTCGGTGGTCACCTTGAGCCTACTTTGAAAGAAGAAATAAAGCAAGTGCTACGCAGAAATGCCGATCTATTCGCTTGGACCACATCTGACATGCCGGGAATTGATCCCAACTTCTTATGCCATAAATTGGCAATCTGTCCCGAGGCGAAGCCAGTGGCCCAGAGAAAAAGGAGATTAGGTGAAGAAAGGAGAAAAATAGTGGAAGAGGAGACAGCGAAGTTGGTCAAGGCCAATTTTATCCGAGAAGTAGAATACACCACATTGCTGGCCAACGTCGTTATCGTCAAAAAAGCAAACGGCAAGTGGCGCATGTGCACCGATATACGAGATCTGAACAGAGCTTGCCCAAAAGACTCTTATCCTTTGCCGAGTATTGACAGTCTGGTTGATGAGGCTTCCGGATACAGAAATTCTAAGCTTCTTGGATGCATACTCCGGGTACAACCAAATCCGAATGTACCCCCAGGATGAGGAGAAAACAGCCTTCATTACCGAGGGGTCAAATTATCATTCATGAGTGATGTCGTTTGGGCTGAAGAATGCGGGAGCTACGTACCAGAGACTCATGGACCGGGTATTTGAGAAACAAATCGGCAGAACTATGGAAGTATATGTGGATGACATGGTGGTGAAATCCGATGACCCCAGCCACCACCCTACAGATCTTGAAGAAATATTTCAGCAGCTGAGAAGGTACAACATGAGACTGAACCCGAAGAAGTGTGTTTTCGGTGTCCAGGGGGGAAAATTCCTCGGGTTTATGCTTACGCATCGGGGAATCGAGGCCAATCCTGATAAGTGCCGAGTCGTGATTGAGATGAGAAGCCCGCAGAACGTTAAAGAAGTGCAAATATTGGCGGGACGGCTTGCATCATTATCTCGGTTCCTGCCCAAATCCGCAGAGAAAGCTCGGCCTTTCTTCAAACTGCTGAAGAAGCCCCAAACCTTCATATGGACCGAGGACTGCGAGAAGGCCTTTGTCGACTTCAAGGCCTTTTTGTCCTCCCCTCCGATATTAACACGACCCATCCCCGGGAAGGAATTGTATTTGTATCTGTCAGCCTCCGAGAATGCCATCAGCGCAGTCATCGTACAGGAGGTAGAGAAAGCTCAAATGCCGGTATACTTCATCAGTAGGGTGCTCCATGATGCCGAAACTCGGTATCAAGTCATTGAGAAGCTGGTCTTAGCCTTGGTAACCGCAGCTCGGCGGTTGCGCCCGTACTTTCAGAGTCACCAAGTGATTGTTAAGACGGACCACCCGATTAAACAGATACTCAAAAAGCCCGAGTTGGCGGGGCGTATGATTGCTTGGTCAGTAGAATTGTCCGAGTTTGGCTTGAAATACGAGATGAGAGGACCTCTGAAATCACAATGCCTCTCCGACTTCATAGCCGAGCTCCATCCACAGCCAGTAGCCGAGGATATATGGTGGAATTTGTACGTGGATGGATCCTCGAATGTCAGGGGCAGTGGAGCGGGGGTGATTCTGGAAGGACCGGGAGACCTGATCTTGGAGCAATCGTTAAAGTTCGAATTCAAAACCTCGAACAATCAAGTCGAGTATGAAGCTTTGATAGCGGGATTAAGGCTGGCGAATGAAATGGGGGCAAAGGCTGTTAGGTGCCGGAGCGATTCACAACTAGTCACCGGACAAATATCCGGGAGGCTATCAAGCGAAGGAACCTCACTCACCCGATATTTGTGTAAGGTCAACCAATTAATCTCCGGCTTTGAAAAATTCACTATTGAGCACATTCCCGGGAAGAAAACACTCGGGCTGATTTGCTTGCCTCTAAGCTAGCCAAAGACAAAGAAGCCGGGACACCATAGAACGGTTATTCAAGAAACCCTCAATGAACCGAGCATTGGGACAGAAGAGGTGATGGCCAACGAGTTGGTTGACCGAGAGTGGATGACACCCATATGGGAGTACTTATCCTCAGAAACTCTACCCTCGATCGGTAGCCGAAGCCAGGAAAGTCAGGCTCATGGCAAGTCACTTTACCATAATCTCCGGGGAGTTGTATAAGCGAGGATTTTCTGCGCCATTGCTAAAATGTCTGACGAGGGCACAATCCAAGTATGTCATGGAAGAGGTTCACCGAGGAATCTGTGGTTTTCACTGTGGAGGCAGATCAATGGCCTCCAAGGTAGTCCGAGCAGGGTACTATTGGCCTACCATCAGAGCTGATTGCATGGAGTGGACGAAGCGGTGTGATGAGTGCCAAAGATTTTCCAATGTAAATCATACCCCTCCTGAAGGACTTCACACATTAAACTCGCCTTGGCCGTTCGCTATGTGGGGAATGGACATACTGGGGCCTTTCCCTGTAGCCAAAGGCCAAGTCAAATTCCTACTGGTAGCGGTGGACTACTTCACCAAATGGATCGAAGCGGAACCTTTGGCAAAGATTACCGCCGAGAGAGTGCAGAAATTTGTGTGGAAGAGCCTTATTTGTAGGCACGGAATTCCCTTTGCAATCGTCACTGACAACGGAAGACAATTTGTGGATAAGACGCTACGGGAATTCTATGACAACCTCGGTATTAAGCACCAAGTTACATCCGTTGAGCACCCCCAAACCAATGGGCAGGCCGAAGAAGCTAACAAGGTCATCCTCGGGGAACTGAAGAAAAGAGTAGGAAGATCCAAAGGAGCTTGGGCAGAAGAGTTACCGAGTATCCTCTGGGCCTACCACTGTACGCCTCAATCTACCACTCAAGAAACACCCTTCAGGCTGACGCATGGAACAGACGCCATGATCCCAGTAGAGATTGGTGAACCGTCTTTCCGACGTGTGCAACACAAGCCGAATGACAATGAAAGCAATCTGAGGGTCGAACTTGACTTGGTAGAAGAAGTTAGGGAGGAAGCCAGAATCGAGAAAGAAGCACATAAACAGAGAGAGCCACTAGAAGGTATAATTCAAGAGTAAGGCCAAGGAGTTTTCTCGCGGAGACTTAGTACCGAGAATAAAAGGGGAAGCAAGGAAGGACCGCACGGAAGGCAAGTTAGCGGCAAATCGGGAGAGGGCCATTCCGAGTAGTTGAAAACCTGGGGAATGGGGCATATAGGTTAGAAGAATTGTCAGGAAATCCTATCCCGAGGACTTGGAATGCTTCTCATTTAAAGTTTTATTACAGCTGATGTATATAGTCAGGTGTTGTACTCTTTTTCCTACCTCGGTATTTTTTCCCAAAATGGGTTTTGACCGGGGAGGTTTTAACGAGGCACACCGCGGACTCCATCCAATAAAAAACAAATTTTATTATGAATATGGCTTTATTTTCTCTTGCTTTGCCGAAGTATTTATTTTGCAGGCATCTTATTCTGGTGGCCGAGTACGAGCCAATGGCCGAGTTCGAGCCAATTACATTCTAAAGGCCAAGTTTGAGCCTGGTGGCCGAGTACGAGCCAATGGCCGAGTCCGAGCCAATTACATTCTAAAGGCCAAGTTTGAGCCTAATGGCCGAGTCCGAGCCAATTACATTCTAAAGGCCAAGTTTGAGCCTAATGGCCGAGTTCGAGCCAATTACATTCTAAAGGCCAAGTTTGAGCCTAATGGCCGAGTTCGAGCCAATTGCATTCTAAAGGCCAAGTTTGAGCCTGGTGGCCGAGTACGAGCCAATGGCCGAGTCCGAGCCAATTACATTCTAAAGGCCAAGTTTGAGCCTAATGACCGAGTTCGAGCCAATTACATTCTAAAGGCCAAGTTTGAGCCTGGTGACCGAGTCCGAGCCAATTACATTCTAAAGGCCAAGTTTGAGCCTAATGGCCGAGTCCGAGCCAATTACATTCTAAAGGCCAAGTTTGAGCCTGGTGGCCGAGTACAAGCCAATGGCCGAGTCCGAGCCAATTACTTTCTAAAGGCCAAGTTTGAGCCTGGTGGCCGAGTACGAGCCATAAAGTTAAGTCTAAAGGTCAAGTATGATCTTATTAGCCGAATCCGAGTTATTAAGTTATTAATGCTGAATTTAAGCCGCGAAATTATTAAAGCCGAATATGAGCAAAGGACAAAATTCGGAAAGGCCGAGTACGAGCCATTATTTTATTAAGGAAACCAAGTACAATGCGCAAGGCAAAAATAAAGCCGAGTTTGACACTTAGAAAAGTACATTCAAGGAAACCGAGTACAATGCGCAATGCAAAAATAAAGCCGAGTTTGACTCTTAGAAAAGTACATTCAAGGGACCGAGCACAACGCTGAAGTCGAAAGCCGAAATTGAAAATAAGGGCCGCCCGGCGGGACAGTAGTCCCCCCAATCAGAGCAGGAGCAAGTCCGGGCGGCCCCCAATCCCCCTAATCAAGCGCCACCACTCTCTCTCAAGGGAGGTTGTAGTCACTTCCCCCTGAGAAAGCTGGATAATGAGGTGCTCGGCCAACTCCGGGAGTAGACGACCTCTACCCCTTTCTCAACTCCCGAAGATTATTGTTCTCCCAGTTAACAACCTTCTTGAAGGATCGAGGAATTCTGGATCCCGTCTCCCACTTACATCCTTTTTGGCGGATGTGAGACCCAAAAAAGGATGTTAACTGGGAGAGGGGAACATAAACCCCTGACGCTAGCATAGAACTACTCGGGCGGAAGAGAAGTAGGAAACGAATTTGGCTGATGGAAAAGGATGAGGAATGAACAAGTAAGGCAGCGGAAGGGCCCTATTTATAAGCAAGGAAGGAAGTAGTATGCGTGAGAGTTTGTGGGGAAAACAAATCTCGAAACCAAGCAAAAGGCAACGATTGCATGAACCCATTACGGTCTCCAAAGCATTTAATGCATGACAACGCAAAATGTAAAACACGTGTTTCTCGTGTAACAATCACCGTCCATTTTGGACGGTAGAGTATTTTGGCATTAGCCGAAGATTTGATTAACAAGCCAAACACAACAAAGAATCAGCAAAATGATAATGATTTTCATTCAGTAATGTCAGGTTACAAGGGCATGAGCCCAGTACAAAGGATGGACAAAAAACAAAAAACTACAACAGCTACTCCCCCCTATGGCTTTCCTCGGCATCTATGTGACCTTCGGGAGAGTCCCCCACCACGTCTACCTCTTCCTCCACCTCGGGAATAATGGGAACAAGTTCCCCATTCACCACCTCCATGTTCACATCGGCCCCCGAAAGGTCGATGCCAGGAACTAGAACCTCAGCTTGGGCAATGGCTTTGTCAAAACCTTTCCGGTGCTCAATGACAATGCAACTGGTGGCCTCCTTTACGTCCTCCTCGAGCAGCATCTTAGCCTGGATCTCAGCCTCCAAGGCAGCCTTGAGCCGATCAATCTCAGCCTGAGCCTCTTTGAGCTTTTCCTCGGCACGAGCCTTGTCTTCTTCAACCCGAACTCTGCCTTCCTCGGCCGATTTTGCCCGGGAATCCAGCTCGGAGTTCCGAGTATTAATTTCAGCAATGGTGGCAGCTAGGCGTTCGTTGCCGCGGGCCAGCTCTTCGCACTCGGAGGAAATCCGGGAAAGATCCCCCTTCAACCTCTCAATAGCAGCAAACTCAGACTCCAACTGTTGAGACTTCCTCTCGGTCTCCGTCACCTCTCGGCTACAGAAACGAGCCAAAGCTGCAGCGCGAAGGCAGGAGACCGAGATGGCCTCCATGCTAGATCGGGCCCCCTGCTGCTTGATAAACCGAAGATCAGCGGCTTTTAAGAGGCTCGAGTCGAAGGAGGGGAAGGGGTTGAAGTCTTCACCCCAGAGAGATGAAGTCCCTGCCTTCAGGGTAGTGTTGTACCATTTTGGCTCGAGGGGGGCAGAAGGTGGCTGTTCTCGCTCCGCGATTTGCGTCCCCTGAGTAGTAGGGCGAGGGGAGCTTGGGTCAGGAAGGGGAGAATCTTCGGCGACTACTTCAACCTCTGCCCTCTTCCTTTTTTGAGGGGCGGATGACGAAGCCCCCTTTGCAGAAGCCTTGGTGGGAGGAGGTCTTTTCTGCTTCTTCTCGGTTGAAGAGGGACCCTGACCCTCTTTAGCAACACCAGCCTTGACAAGCTTTGAAAAGTCGAATTTTCCCATGATGACTGTCAAAAAGAAAGAGTTGTTAGTATAACAACACATGCAGAAAATATATAAGAAACTAAAAAGCCGAACACTTACTTTTAAGGTTGGACCTTGGGGTGGAGGAGAAGGGGAGTGTCAGAAGGCGTGCACAATGGAGGGGCCGAGGAAGTTTTTCTAGTATATCTATATCCCGCCTATCCTCGGCTGGCAGGGAATGGTACTCGAAGCCAACGAATTTTGTGGGAGAGGATTGCCAGTATAAAGAAAACTTGGCATATTTATTCTCGTCAAAAAAGTGGGAGGTGTGAGAACTCGAAGGGCGAACTCGGAAGAAGACAACCTTGAAGTCTTTGTACGACGATGCGTATAAACTAAGAAGACCTCTTCGGTTCAACCCATTAAGGGATACCCATCCCTTTTTCTCGCCAAATCTGGTTTGATAAAAGTACAAAAATTTTGGAGTAGTGGGCTCTATCCTTATGTATTTACATAGAATCTGAAAGGCTTTCATAAAAGCCCAGCTGTTAGGGTGAAGCTGAGTAGGTGCGACGTTCATGGTTCTCAGAACGTCGCACTCAAACTTAGTAAAAGGAAGAGACACATGCAGCTTCTCAAAAAGTGTTTTGTACGTATATGTAAAGGGGGGCTCAGAAGGACGAGCCCTGAGAAAGACACACTCGGTGCCCGAGCACGGAGAGCAAATAAACTCGGACTCGTCTCCAGAGGCCGAGATATTAATATGGGACCGAAGTTGAACAATTGAATCGGGAGTTTGGTAGTCAGAAAAAAAGGTCCCAACCTCCCCTTTAACCCAGGTATACCCAGGAAGGGTAATATCGGGAATAAGGTCTTTTGGAACCCTAGGGAGAACCAGACCTAGGAGAATCGGACTCGGAAGAATCTGAGTCAGTCGAAGACGACCCGGAGGAGGACGGTTCCGCCTCTCCGACGCTCAGTTCCCGTGAAGGAACAGAAGAAACAGAAAGAGATCCCCCAATTGGGGAAACTTCGCGCTCAACTAGAGGCGAGGTATTCGACTCAGAAGACACAGATGAACTCATTTCTGGTAACCAGAAATAGAGCTTAGAAGCACGAAGGAAAGGAGGAAACGGAGCGTACCTGGAGGATGACAAGCAGAGAGATAATGGCAGAAACTTGGAAGACGAGGGTGAATGGCAAAGAAGGGTAAGCAAAGTAGGAGGGAGTTGGCGCCAGAGGAGATATTTATAGCCTGCGATTGGAAGCCCATCGTCCATCGGGCCCAAAAAGGGCACGACTTTTGATTTTCCCGGCGCGACTTTTGATTTTCCCCCCATTAAATGGGCGCGGAACTCTAGGGTTTCTTGTCCTTGGCGTGCCGTAGAAGTAATAGGGGAAATAATTGCTTCCTCTGACAGAGAGAGAAGACTTGATTGAAACGACAGCTGAGAATGTGGATAACTGCATAGCCGAAGAATAAGCTCGGTTTCATACTTATCAGCTTTTTCGCTTATTTAAGCTCGGAGCTCGGGGGGCTTGTGTACTGGCCGAGAATAAAAGACCGAGAACTCGTCTATACAACCCGACCAACCGAGCTTACCCCATGAATGGGCCTTGGCCCAAACCTCAAGGAGCCGAGACCATGTCAACACGCCTGACATCCGAGGATAACTACTCGCCCCTGATCCATATCAGGCCACCCGCGAAGATGCCTCGACCCCAAGCTATCCACCCGCAGCTAACTGGGCCGAATATCTCGCTAGCCATAATGTCACTCCGGATAATCAGGCTCCGGATATCTCTCCCCATGATCGCGATCTGATCCAAATATTTCTCCGCTTATTTCGAGCTTGATCCTGAGAGATCTCTATAAATAGGGGGCTTACCCCTCATTCAGAACTACGTTTGCTTTGATTCTCATTTGGATACGTAGGAGCAGAATCCACATTCTGTCAAGCACAATCCAAAAACACCCCACTAATCCTCGTTCGGCCGAGTATCTCATATCCGAGTATCTCATATCCGAGATATTTGGAACTGAATGGACGAAGGAGAAAAAACATATCGTACAATTGCTTTGGTGAGCAAACCTTAAAATAAAAGCAATATTTGGAACCGATTGAGCAAGAGAGGCGTTATCAAGAACAGGTGAGCATACCCATGCAAACAGTTTCCCGCGACTTGAATCTACCACATTGGCCACTAAAAAATATTTATTTCATTTTAATATAATTAGAGCCCTCCTATTTAGTTTGTGAAGCTTCGCATTGTTAGTTTTTCTTGAAACTTGAAAATCACAATTTAAAAGCAATACCTTATACAGCTTACAAAGGACTGTGAAGTGACTACTACAAGTGGCACTTTGATTATTCATTGAGTAACTGCCAGCCCTGCAAAAATGGTTCAGTCTCGGGTTGGGCTGAGTGACCTATCGAGCTAATCGGATAGAGTCGGATATGTTCAATTTTTTTTAGGCTGACATTTAAGAGGCGTACCTCTATCTTAATTCTGGGCTAATCAGATAGGCCCATCGGAATAGGCTTAAATTGACAGTTCGGAGGTTTGGATTTTATTCTATGTAATATTTTTTACTCATTCTATATTTATTTATTTTTTACTTATGACATAAGTGTTTATCATGCTTGTTATGTTAGTTTCACTTTTTTTTAAAAAAAATTCATTGTAGAAGTCTTATAAAACTTAGTCTGATAGCTTTCGAAGAGGAAGTAATGATTACTAATTTAATGATAAACAAATTAAATACTTTCCCTTTAGACTGCCATTGCTTTTATGTTGATAATATCTTTCATTGTTGGTATATTTGTGGTATGATTATTTTACCTTAAATTTAAGTTCAACTGTGAATGATTTCTCAATTTCTCCTTCAAGCTCCAAATGAGAGGGACAGTTCCTATGCTATTGCTATCAGCACCAATAAGTGGTTGAGAATTCCCCTTACCATTTCCAGTAGAGGCTACGACTTGCTTTCAATTTCAACTTATCAATTTCTTCGAAGTTGTTTTTATTTAAATTTGTCTACTTCTTTGATTTCTTTTCCCATAGCCTTTGCTTAAACCTTGTGCTTCAATTTTTATGTTGATGGTTTCATGTCCGCTAATGTTGTTGCCATGTCAAAGAAATATGGTGACATCAAGAGGCTTTTCTTAACTTCTGATCATGTGTTATAAAAATGTGACTTTGTTGAACCTAACAAAGCTATGGTTTCAAAGACTGAAACTCACTGCGATTTTGTTGGTCAAGGTGTAAAGGGTTTCAAAATAACATTTTTTTTATCATTATCCCTGGCCCAATTCAGGGAAAATGATTGAAAGGTGACAACAAGGAGCCACATTAAGTAACCGTGGTTTGATATAGAACAACAATCTACATGCATAGATTGTGTTTATGATTATTGCAGTCTTGTCAAAGAATTAAGAGAAGTAAAAAAAAAAAAGTTTTGAATTGTTGAGGTATCACATTATATACCATATAGATTTTATAAAGGTTTACAAAACCGGACCGGCCATCGAACAGGTGAAGGCAACGGTTCAAGGTTCAATGATCCAATCGAGGTTAATCCGTGGTTGAACCGATTATAATTAAATAATATTATTTTAATTTTTAATATAATATTTGTAACAATATTAAACAAAAAAACAACATAACAACTAAAATTATTAAGCACAAATTTTTTTATTTTGAAATTAAACTAAATAAATATAAAAATATATGTTAAAATCATCTTCATAGGGAAAACCAACCCAAAATCTACAATTAGCTCACATATGTTAGAAAACAAAATAATTGAGTTTTGGCTAGGATAACCAAAATCCTTTTATACTAATTTTTTTTTTTTTTAAGAAACCGGTTCTGGCCGGTTCACTACCGGTTATGACCGGTTTTACCGGTTTTGGACCGGTTTTCCGGTTTTTCCACCGATTCGATGCTAGACCGGTTTTCCCTGTGAACCGGACCGGCCAAGATCCCGGTTCCCGATCGGACCGGTCGATTCGGTCCGGTTTTCAAAACCTTGGATTTTATACTTCTAATTCTTTTGCATGACTATAACAATCACAAAAACAATCCACCAATGTAGATTGTTGTTCTATATCAAACCACAAGTACTTAATGTGGTTCCTTTTTGCCACCATTCAACGATTTTCCCTATAAATTGGGAAGATGATAAAAAAAAATGCAATTTTGAAACCGGTTTTGGACCGGTTTTCCGGTTTTTCCACCGGTTCGATGCTAGGCCGGTTTTCCCTGTGAACCGGACCGGCCAAGATCCCGGTTCCCGATCGGACCGGTCGGTTCGGTCCGGTTTTCAAAACCTTGGATTTTATACTTCTAATTCTTTTGCATGACTATAACAATCACAAAAACAATCCACCAATGTAGATTGTTGTTCTATATCAAACCACAAGTACTTAATGTGGTTCCTTTTTGCCACCATTCAACGATTTTCCCTATAAATTGGGAAGATGATAAAAAAAATGCAATTTTGAAACCTTTACACCAACACCAATAAGACCATAGTGGGTTTCAGTCTCTAAATCCATAGTCCTGTCGGGCTAAGCAAAGTCACATTTTTATAATAGCAAGTTAGGAAAAAACTATTGATGTCACCATGCTTTTTTGACATGGAAGAAACGTTAACAAACAATGAATCCGTCAACATAAAAATTGAAGCACACGGTTTAAGTAAAAGCTATGGGAAAAGAAATCAGATAAGTAGACAAATATACATAGAACGACTTTGAAGCAATTGAAGAAGTTCATAAGTTGAAACTGAAAGCGAGCAATAGCTTCTACTGGAAATGTTGAGAGGAATTCTCTACTCCTTCTTGGCGCTAATAGCAATAACAGAGGAATTGTGCCCTCGCATTTGGAGCTTGAAGGTAGAAAGTAAAGTGCTACTCAGAAATCGAAGTAAAATGAATCATTCATGGTTAAAGTTAAATTTAAGGTAAAATAAAGTCGAAAGGAGAAGTATTTAATTTGCTTACCACTAAATTGTTAATTATTAGCCCCATCTCCGAATGCAATCAGAGTGAGTTTTGTAACACTTACACAACTATAATGAATTTATAAAAATTAAAAAAAATAAAAAAGTGAAACTAGCATAATAAGCATGACAAACACTTATATCATAAGTAAAAAAAAATTGGAACGAGAAAAAAATATTATATAGAATAAGATCCATTCCTCTTATCTTGTGTTTCCAACACAAAGTTTTGCATCACCGTGGATAAAGTTCATCTTCCAACTTCAAATTCAACTGCTACATCAAAGATACATAAATAAAAAAGTCAGATTATTGTAACTATAATCAAATACAAACTGAATGGAACAGAACCCAGTTGTATTCATAGAAAAGAAGGCAGTTATGATAGGAGAAAATGTAATCCAAAGAACCCATTCGAGCACAGACTATCATTGAATAGCAATTCATGTAATTTATATGGTAAATTTAGATGGTGAAACAATTTTCCGTTGTTCAAATTCTAAAATCAACAACTAAACCCCCCAAATTTGAAGATAATCCTAAACAAAGTTTCCTCCACATATTAGTCAAGCTATAAAACAACCCCTGCTCTCCTTAAACAAGAAAACCCCAAACTTGATGGAATCAAACCCTAACCCTAAAAATCAACTCAACAAACATTAGATTGTTCAATAGTATACTATATCTAAATAAATGGCAGACAAATAAAACATACAGATGAAAAGAACAAGAGGGAGGAATATACAGAGAGGGAGAGAGAGATACCATGTAGTGAGAGACAGTGCTTGCAGAAGATACTGTGTGGGAAGAGAAACGACGGAGAGTGTAGATCAACTATGGAGGTGTGGGTGAGAGCAAAGAGAAAGAGACCATGGCTATAGCAGAGAGAGAGAGAGAGGTTAGGGTAGAGAAGAAAAAGACAGGGTTGGAAGGTGAAGAAAATCATATTTAAACAGAAAATTTAGCTTGCCACCGCATTTTCATCATTCTCTTATTTTATTTTTGAAATTTGAAATAAAAATGATAAACGGTCTGTTTGTTTAAACTTTCTGTCAACGCCAACTGCCGTTCAAACTGCGTTTGGAAAACGCTCCCATATGGAGCTTTCGGAAAAATTGGATTTCCACACCTCGGGAAGTGTTTTTTCTCCGTTAGGGTCGATACAAATCTTAACCAAACATACACAAAAAAATGTTGTCCTTTTTTTTGTTTTCACATTTGGACCATATTCTAAAATTATTTTAAAAAAACATTTTTCGAAAAACTAAACAAACATATTTTATGTCTATTTTTTATTTTTAATGGAAATGAAAATAGGAAACACACACATTAGTTAGTGTTTGACATGAGTTTTAAAAAAATATTTTCGAGAATGTTGGTATGAAGATAAAAGTTTTCAACATTTGGTACAAGTTTTTAAAAAAATCATTCTCGGGCATAAAAGATGTCCAAGAATAAATTTAGTGAATTATAGTTGAGTAAACACCCTATTTGGTACCTGAAATTGTGAAGTAGCGTCAACTTGATCCCTGAAATTAGGGGTGGCCATGAGTCGGGTTGGGTTCAATGGGTTTTGGCACCTAACCCAATCAATGGTGAGTGGGTTGGGTTTGTCAAAATAAATTATGAAACCAAAACCAACCCGACCCGACCATTTATGGGTTAGGTTGGGTGGGTCGTCGGATCTTGCAAGAAACACACGGATGTTCATTTTTGTGTAGGGTCGGGTATGTGGGTCTGTCAAGGCAGGAAACGTGAAAAAATGCCAAAAATACAAATGGACTTGTTTGGGGGTTGAATTGTGTTTGTTAATAATTTTCGAAAACAACCTTTAAAACAGATTTTTACACTCAAGAAGATTAGAAAGCAGAAGCACGCACAAAGAAAATGATCCTTTTTTTAAAAGACTTTAACAAAAGCAATATCAAAACCCCACAGTTAGCATAAGCAAATAAAACCGAAGAGTTTAGGGATAGAAGATTCACGCAAGAGATTTTATCATGGTTCACTCTCTTCCAATCAAGAGCTATGTCCAGTCCCTTCAACTTGAAGGATTTATCCACTATTTCTCCAAGTAGATTACAACCAAGTATTCAACACCTCTTCAGGCTTACAGGTATTTCTTTCTTACCAAGCATCTTCAGGCTCTAGCTCTAACTCTAACAAAGAGATATAATGTTTGATCTTCTTAACTCACTATATGTGAGAAAATGACAGTTTAAGATCAGATGAATATTTTCACAATATTCAAACTAAGAAATACCGACTCTTGCTTTCTAAAGAAATGAATATGAGTAACAGTTAAGCTCGTAAAGTTGTGTAGTCAAGAGTTGTTTTTCTTCGGTATCCCAGATATTCTATTTATAGTGACCTTCTTCTTCACTTGTATTTCTTCAACGCTTACTTTGAATAATCCCGTTTAGAGATAGTATTTAATGCATGATATCCGTTGTGACTGAGAGCTTGATTGTGGCAATACTGAATAGTACTCCTGGTTATCGAGGTAGCATGAAATTGGAGGCTTTCTGCTATGAGCATTGTAGCTTGAGAACTTTGTTGTTCTTCCTTTGTGTATATTTCAGCTTTTTCAGTCATAAAGTTGTCATCGTACAGATCGTTTTGCAGTATCTTATTGTACGATTCTGCTTCCTAGATTTCTTGATGATACTATGTTTCTGTTACAACAAGGTGAAAAATAAAAGCAGATAAAACAAATGTGAAGAAAAAATATTCTGTTGAAATAAATTCAAGAGATTCGGATTGCATTTAATTCATTCTAAGATGGAGCTCGTCTAAAAAGAAACTATGTCTACTTAGTTATATGAGAGACTAAGTCTGTTCAAAATTTTATTTTGCTCGTCTGATGACGTGGCATATCCTTTTGTGTATCAAGTCTTCGGACTTGTTATTCCTCAATGAGTTATAAAGATCTCCGTCTGGTGACGTGGTAGTTAGAGCTTGTCTACTAGATTACTTTATTTTTCAGTTCATTTACTTCTACTAATTTACTTCTATCTGCTTACGTGGCAAGATGGACGCGCTTCAAGTCTTTGGACTTGTTGTACCTAACAAGTTATTTAGGTATTCATCTAGCAAATATTCAGAGCTTCGTCTACTTAAATAACTTTACCAAAGTTTTTGAACAGCCCGTCTACAAAGGTAGACGCATATTTTTCAATGAAAACTTATCCCAAGTTTATTTTACTTATATTAAAGTATTCCTGCATAACTGAAAGCACATGTTAGATCTCAACTAACACTTTGCCAAGCAAATTTAATCCTTTTGTTAGTATCCAAACTTAGAGATTATTAAATCCAAAACCACTTTGGTTCCAACAGAACTAAAAGTATAAAATCATCAATAACTATCAACACAAAACTAAGTAATATGGGTTGGGTTGGGAATTCTGAAACCCGATACTCAACCCATACTCTATGGGTTCTATGTGTTTTTACCCAACTCAACCCAATCACCAAAACCAACCCACAAAATATGGGTTGGGAGCGATCGGATTAGTCGGGGTTCGTAGGTCTACCCAGACCCACGGCCACCCCTACTTGAAATCATGGAAATTCTAAATAAGTTCATGAAGTTGTAAAATGGGTATCAACTTAGTCCCTCTGTTGAAAATCGTATGAACTAGTTTGATCTTAAGTTAGCAGTGTCATGGATTTAATTGTTATTAAATGAGTAAAATGATGGACCAAATTGATACTAACTTATCATTCGTGAACATTTTTGGAATATCAAAAATTTCAAAGACCAGGTTGATACTACTTCACAGTTTCATGGACCAAATAAGGTGTTTACTCAATTATAGTTAGAAAGTTGAAAAAACTCTATTCCCATATGTGAATTAGCAAAAAAGTATTTCTTAAGTGTGATTCCTAGAGATATAGGGTCTGTTTGCTTTGTTTCCAGTTTCCTGTTTTCATTTTCGATTTTCAAAAATAATTATAAAATTTTCACATTGTTTTCATTTTGTTTCCCGTTTTCAAAATTTTGTACATGAAACATTGAAAACAAACAACTTTTTTCTGTTTTCGGTGTTTCCTATACAAATGTTTTAAAACAGAAAACATAATGAAAACAATGTGACAATTTTATAATTATTTTTTATAACAAGAAATGAAAACAGAAAACTAAAAACAAAATAAACAACCCCTACTTTGTCTAAGAATAAAACATTCTGTAAGGCAGTCTTGGACAGATCATGTAAGGCATGATTCCAATTCTGGTTGCTTCATTATGCCTCAGCCAGGATGGAGGGACAAGATGTGCGGCTCTATCAACTGTTAAATGACTGAATTCCAACTTCAGCATTTCATAGAATAGCTGATCCAGAAAGAAGTCAGAGGGCCTCCCATAGACTCTGGGATGCTCAAAAAACACCCATTTTGTGTCCCTTGGCATGATCATGGGAACATGCTTTGAAGATCTTGCTCTTCTCTCAAGAATGGTAGGAAGATTTTTCCTATCAGGGTCGGTCTCCCATACAGGTATGATATGTCTCTCAACTCCATCAGTGAGGGGTATGAAAGGAGGAGTTTTGACAAGGTTAGAGTAAATTTTTATGGGGGAGAATTTGTTTAGGGGTAGGTGAGTGACTAATGGCCCTAAGTTATTGTGCATTTGAGAAGGCACAATTTTTATTAATTTACACTTAGGATGAGGTAGGTAAAGGGGTTCAACAGATGGGCTGATTTCTTCCTCATACTCAGGTAGAGGATACCATCTTGTTGGAATGTGTTCAGGTTCAGGTTGGTGAGAAGGAAACAGAACTTTCCATTTCCTTTTTACCTTGGCCCAATCCTTAGATTTGCCATTAAAAAGAACGGAGGTTGGGGTGAAGGGAAATAAGGTTCTCAAGGGTTTGGGGAAAGGAGCACCAGGGAAAATTCCATCATCTGATTGATTGAACCAGGGATCATCGCCACGGATAATTGGTTGAAATTGTGGAGTGGCTATTTGTGTTGGTTGAGGTGAAAGAGGTGTGGGAATGTACACATCATTTGGAGTGGAGATAGGCACATCATCAATCCTAGTTTCTAAACTAGACACTAGGGCATCTACTGCTATTTGAACAGGATCACTACCAGAGATGGTTACCTTAGAAGTCTTAGTTGATCTGGATTTTCTTGCTAGTTGCCTTCTAGGTTTTGTTGGAACAATTATTGGAACAGGCACAACGACCTCAACAGCAGCAACAGAGGTCTTCTGCTTCTTTAGAATTGAACTGATAGGAATGTTGTTCTCATCAGGTTCCTCATCTTCATTGTGAGAGAAGATAACTCTTCTATGCTTCTTTGCAACAGGGGCATCAAAAGGTTCCCTGATAACAATGTCATCTGCAGGTCTCTTGGGGGCAGGCTTCCTTGTAGCAATGGTCTTCTGCCTAGTTACCCTTTTAACTCCTAGGACTTCAGTATTATTTTGTTCCACCATCTCTTCTTTAGCCTTCATTAACTCCTCGGTCTTGGCCATTGCAGCAGCAGCATAGGTACTGAGGTTCATGTTGGCTATATTCATTTTTCCAAAGTCTGCAGCAGACATTGGTTTTTCAGTCAATATCCTAGCTTGCTCCTCAGGAGTATTTGCAGCAAGAATCTCATGAATTCCTCGAGCCTTGAAAATCTTGGAAAGAAGATGACAAAAAGGAAGTGTAGAGAGTCTTTTCTTATTCACAGCATCTCCGAATCTTCCGTACATAATTCTTGGAAGATTGATTTTTGTTTGTGACAAGATGGCAAAGGCAGAATTTGTGCAGAGGGGAGAGGTTGTCTTTGGATCCAACCTTGTGAAGAACCACCTTGTTGAGAAGCCGATGAAGGATGCAAACAATGTCCTTCATTTTAATAGCCTTCCAGGTGTGAGTTCTAATGGTATCTTCCTTCATGAGACAGACTTCAATAGTTTCAGAGCCACCCAAGTCCTCTTCCCATGACTCAGTTAAAACTAAACCCTCATGAGCACAGAAAATTTCATCAGCAGTAGTCTTCTCCGAGATTACAATCTTCTTTCTTAACACCGTTGAGAAGAAATCAGTATCAGTCAGTTGGACGTTTCTCCAGAAATCCCTGATCAAGTTGGGAAAGACAGAGACTTTCTCTGCGAAGAGTCTTCCCCACCCGACTGCATTAACATATTCGCTTATGTCTAGATTGTAGTCGTGCAGCACTCCAAGGTTGAAATGATGCTCTATTGCCAAGTTGAGCTTGTCCATGTTAAAGGTTGAAGAAGAAGCCATTTTAGATGATCAGAGAGCTTAGGGTTTAGAAGCAAAGAGAGGTAGAGAGAGAGAGAGCTCTAGAGGTTATGGAAGCGTAAAGTTTTTCTTAGAGGGAACATATTACTTTTAAAGGAATTTCGAATATCAAAGGTTTTTTTTTTAAAAAAAAGCTTTTGACATAACATGTCATTATGATAAAACGACGTTGATAACTTGGAACTATAAAAAGGTCTTAATGGGATTGATGGAAGTAGTGACTCAGCAAAGAGAATAAAGGATAAATTTGTCTTGAAACAAGATAAATGCATTTATTAACACAAAAAAAAAATATGCTTAAGCATAGGCAGATGTGAACTCATCTGAAAATATTCGATGGATGCGATAACCGGTATCAGTGGACGCGTCATAAGTACGTGCAATACAATATTCAATAAACGCACAACTTCAAATAGGTATTAGATGAGCATAGGTAATAGACACGTGATTAACAAAACAAATTTTTCTCGAGGCTGGATGTAACATCCCTAGCTGCTCTACGGATTGACGATTGTCCCCACAGACCAACACGGGTCTTTTCAGCATGCTTTGTCCTCACTCACACGCTTCCTGGGAAAACTTCCGAGGACCACCCATCCCAAAATTGCTCCAAGTCAAGCACGCTTAACTATGGAGTTCTTAAGTGATGGGCTCTCGAAAAAAAGATGCATCTTGTTAGTATAGGTAGTACCAATCAATTCATATAAGCCTTCCTCAACTGTATAGTCCCATACCTACACAGTCTCAGGATCCCTCTTGTAACAGCCCGTTTTTAATTACGCTGTTTAACCGGTTAAAATATAATTATACATATGATTAATTATTATTTTTTATTTGGATGGTTATATTAATTTTGTTATGTGGTTTAGTTTGAGTAATTAAATTACTCTTCAAATTATTTTATTGGGTGCGTTAGCACTGACTTATTTCAGTGAATGCACGCTTACTAGACAATAAGTTACATTATTGTCACTATTAATACCAGTACAGAAAAATATTTTAAATAATATGTTTAAGAGAAAAGCATTTTCATATTTCCATTCAATTTAATTTTAGAGTTGAAAATAAACTGGTTTGACCTTAATCGGAGATTAAATTTTGGACCGAGTATTTTCTTAGTTGATCAGTCCAACTATTAATCTTTACTCTAATTTGAATTTCGAAATCATATATTTATCAATCTTTATTTTTAGATTCCAAAAAGTAAAAACATGTTTATTTTAGGCTTAATATTTTATCACTCATTTTGTACCTATTACTAATTAATTAAGTTAAAAACTTAACTTTCTCTTTTCTCTCTCTCTTTCTCGACGCACTCTCCTTCATTTTCTTTTTTTTTTCTTCTCCGCTTTCTACTTTTCTCTTTCTTTCTTTCTTTCTTTCTTTTACTTTTTCTTTTCTTCTTCATTCAGCCTTCTCCTCCTCTCTCTATCTTTCAGATTTCCCACTCCCTTTTCTCTTACCCAGAGGCGCGTCCAGCCACCTCCAGGAACCTCCACCACGTCCAGCAATGCCGAGGGCCATCGTCGGTCATGCTGAGGGGAGGACGATCGCATGTCCGAACCTCTTCCTCCATGGTACCGTCGTGATTTCCGTTGTGGGTGAGTTTTCAGCCACCGCGTGAGAGCCATCGGAGCACGTCCTGCCGCCTTGGAGCACCGTCAACCACCGCATGGAGTGGAGAGGACGACGTTCGCCCGCTTCGACAGTCATCGTCATGGCTGCTGAGAACGTTGTTGCTTGTTGCCGCTGAAAACGGAGCTCCGCCACTGTTTTCGGACTTCCGGTCACCGTCCCGCCACCATATGGAGAGGAAGACCCAACCACACATCTCTACTCGTTGTCCCGCACGTGTTGGTCCCTCTGTTTAACGTCGTCACCATCACGAACCACTGTACACCGCTGTCCGCCGTTCTCCCACCGTGGTTCTGCCGCCGCACCGCCACGCCGAGGTCCCGGTAGCCACCACAACTTCATCTTCTTCCTTGGGTAAGTGGTTTTCTCACTTCCTTTGCTCGATTCAAAACCCCAAATTGATTTTGAAACCCTAACCCTAGGTTTTGATTTTAATTCTCAAAATCTGAAATTAATTGGTGTTGTCTGAAATTGGGAGCATGAATAAGTGTCTCCCTAAATCAATTTTTGTCAATCTCTTGTTAAATTGATTTTTCCCCAATTTTAACCTTGAGCCTAAAAACCCCAAATCTGTTTTTGATTTAAATCAACGAGTTTTTGAGAAATTAAATATATTATTGAATTATATTTATATTTTGATTGTTGAGAAATTAATTCAGTATTTTGTCTGGTTGTTTCAATGCTTGGATCGTCTCTCTGGGATGTTTTTCATGTTCCTGCTTGCTTTGGAGAAGTATGAATTCCCTTTTTGGGAACTCATTGGAGCTGATTGCATGTCTGTGAAGTTCCAGAAAAACCTCCGAACGCATTAAAAGGTGGGGGAAAGAATCAACCTATCGTCGGAATCGATAAGTAGTAAATTATGTAGTAATTATGTAGGGCGACCTAAACCCTACTAGAAGTCGAATAATCAACAAGACCAGAATCGCTTTAAATTGCTTTTATAAAACATCCATGGTGATTCGGGGATTGTAGGTTGATCGATATTAGGTTGATGTTTATACTGTTGATGGTTGATTTGAGTTTTATTACCTTTGTTGAACTAATCTAGTGCTATGTTGATGTTTTGAAATATCTTTGATTGACTTGATGTTATGCATGATCTGTGTGGTATTTACTTTATGCTTAGTGGATTAAGCGAAGATATGTATGTGGTCTAAGAGATGAGTTGTTTTGGGCGTGAGGATCATGATGATTACCAGAGGTGCCTAACCTACATGAAATATGTTAAAGAGGTGTTGTGACATCGAGCATGTGTTTAGGTCTTGATGAGAGGTTAAGGCACTAGGTTATGACCATAGGAGTCTGCGAGGTTCATAAGTTGTGTTGTTTCTATAACCGTATGTGGGACACATACAAGACCCGAAGTCCTTGTGGGACCGTCAAAGGGTAAACTTAACTTGTGCAGCTACGAGTGTCATTGCTTTGCATGAGCACCTCTGGGAGTGGACGAGGTGTGCACCGGGATCATCGTGCATCCAGTAGTGTCACGCTTTGCGTGAGCGTTCTTACCATGGTGAAGGTGTGCACCGGGATAATCGTGCAGCTATAGTGTCATTGCTTTGCATGAGCACACAAGGTCCGTGTAGTGAACAGGTCTTATTGAGCAGCTATAGTGTAATTGCTTTGCATGATCATTCTCACCATGACTAAGGATGTGCAACGGAATGGGACGTGTCGCTTGGACGATTGACAAGCTTTATTATGCAGCTACGAGTGTCATGCTTTGCATGAGCACCTCTGAGTGGATGAGGTGTGCACCGGATCATCGTGGTAGCTGTAGTGTCACGCCTTGCGTGAGCGTTCTTACCATGGTGAAGGTGTGCACCGGGATAATCGTGCAGCTATAGTGTCATTGCTTTGCATGAGCACCCACGGTCCGAGGTGTGCACCGGGTTTATTGTGCAGCTATAGTGTCATTGCTTTGCATGAGCATTCTCACCATGACTAAGGATGTGCACCGGGAATGGGACGTGTCGCTTGACGATCGATCGATAACCATAACTATGGTGAGGAAACCATAGCCATGTTCAGTATCGAGTTTTAGTTGTAGGAGTGAGGGTAGGATGGATATAAGAATTTTATGAAAGATGGATGACTTGACTGATGTTGTGTCTGTGATAATTACTGTACAGTTTACTATTACTCTTTTCCGTTTTTGATGGTAGAACTGTTTCTTATCCCCTGCATCTTTCTGCATGTTGTATTTTGTTTTATGATGAAATCGTACTAGAAGACCTGGTGGACAAACTTAATGATGAGGGATTGGACGGGATTCCCTATGAGCTGGATGCCAGAGATCGAGTCTTGACCATGGTGATTAGGGTCCAGGTAGTATATGGCCAGTGCGTCTTGTGAGACGTTCTAGATGTTTTCAGTTGTTTAGTATTTTTGTCTAAGTCTATACCATGAGGGGCTCCTACCGAGAGGATACACTCAACAGTGTGTTGGTAATGTAATAGATAAATTTGGAGTATTTATATATTATAATCTTGCGAATATTTTATGTTATTATCGAAAACTGTGTATGTGTATGAAAAACCAATTTGGGATTACTATATCTATTTATCTCCTAAGTCTTTATCACGACTGGAGTTTGTGTATTTATTCTTCCGCTCCTGGTAGTTGATGCAAGACCAGAGACCATTTATGGTTGGATTGAGTTTTGAAGTTATAAAACTGTCTATCAGGTGTTTTTCCGACGTCATACAAATCTCCAATTTTTAAAGGGGACATTTCGAAAATGATTTGTGAAAATCTTTAACGCTAAACGCGCGCTTAAGGAACTAATAATTGTGGTTTTAAAGTAAATGTCACAAAGGGGCACAGCGGGGTGTCTCATTTGGTATCAGAGCGATTTGATTCTGATCGGATCGCTAAAAGTTAGGGTGTTGTTACTTGGCCGTGTCTAGTTGAGTCCACATCGGATATTGACTATGCTTAGAAATTGGGTAGAAAGTTCGTAGCTTCGTCGTTTTAAGTTCCTAAGTAGAGTAGGGAATTGAAATGATTAATATTCTTACTCATGATAAACCGATATTTTTGGGATAAGTTACTTGGGTAAGTTGTTGTATAAAAGAGAGTATCATGGTTGATTGTGCCTTGAAAGTTAGAAAGTAAGATTTGAAATAAGTGTTAGACAATGAGTTTATTGGAAGAATTAATTCTTGTTCATAAGGTATAGTGAACAATTAGTGGTAGGAAGAAATTGTTATTACGGGAATTTATTTTAAGTACTAGATATATTTGGATAATGTGGGTAGTTGTTGAAGATGATAAAGAGACAACAAAATTAGTTTGGGTCTTAATTAGTATAGGATTGAATTAGTTGAAGCCTTGTAGCCTTTTATGGTTGAGATGATGGTTATAGTTGTGGATTTGATTGGAAATCTAAGCTTATAAGTTGGATACTTGGTCCCGAATCTAGTGTTTAACGATGAGAAAGGAATTAGATTCAAGTTTATGAAATTGATACTTGGATGTGAATATAAACTTATTTTCTAATGATGTTTATGATGATGATAAGTTTGTTTAAAGAAAATGAGGTTTAAGCATATGGTGTTTATAAAAGGTGTTGATTTGAGTGTGGCTTGTACATGATTAGTATTTAAGTCTTTATGTTGAGAATAAAATTAGTTTCTAATCACTTTGATGTTATTGGAGTTTAATAAGATAAAGTGTAAACCTTAGCTTGTGATGGGATTATTCTTTAAAGTGATATTTGATTGATGAAAATAGTATTAACTCGAACTTGGTTTGAGACACAAGGTTATAAGGTAAATTTAGGGGGATTTGAAATGATTTGGAAACATAATGAAGAAGTTTGAGTATATAGAAATGATATATATGGTTAAATCGAAGTTATTTGGAAATGTTGTGTGGACACATGACAATTAGTAGTAGTTCAAACTAAGAGAGGATGTTAAGTTAAGAGTTTGATATAAAGAAGCACGGTAGATATGGAAATAGTGTGCTAGTATTTAGGTACATTACTAGGATATGATATTTGAAGAAGATTGTTATTAATGATGAAGGTGATTCTAAGGGAAGGATATGTAGGTAAGTGCTAGTACGTATCAAGTTCATATCTAAGGATTTAATTTGTGAGTGGGGACTTGTTATTATTAAAGGAGGACTAAGAGCGGAATGCCGATACTTTAGATGAGTAATATTACGGTGATCTCGGATTTGAGAAGGGATGTTGTACCTAGGCATGGTATTCTTGTTAAAATGATGAGTTTGAGCTTCTAGTAAAATCTTAATTGTTATGGAATATATTTTGTTTGGTTTAATATGGCAGTTAATGTAGTTAATGGCTTAGAGTCATGTTTTATATTTCAAATAAGATGTAAGCCTTCACATTTCTTTTTGTAAAGTTTTGGTGTGCGATAATTGAATAGAGAATTGTAGTTATAAGATTTGATGATCAATAGTTGACTTATAATGATAGTTTTGTTGCTTATATTTTGAGATATTGAAGTTAAGATGTGGATTAAGGAGATATTTTTTTTTTTGTGTTAAATTTTGGTCACTAAGTTAGTGTTTGGACAGAAAGGTAGATTCTTAAACTAAGAGACTTACTTATGTTGACTTTGTCATTGTTGATCATGCCTTGAGGATTGGAATAAAGACTTGATCAGGCAATACGTAGGATAAATTCAGATTTCCCTTGAGTGCGATAATTCTAAATTGATTTTGTTAAGATTTACGGTGAAATAGAAATATTGAAAACTATGGAACATGCAGTGGTAGGAATTTTGTTGAGGTGTCGTTATGAATAGTAAGATTAAGAGTAATATCAGCAAGTATGACAAATTACTATAGATCGAAGGATCAAATTTTGATTGAGGCAGAGTATAGTTAAGGAGATTTAGGGTAATGATCAAATGCTTATGGTTATGATTGAATGTAGGAATTTGGAAGATCAAAAGGAAAGTTCCTACTGTAGTTTCACCTAGGTTGGATGTGAATACAAAGGATGATTTCTTGAGTAAAGCTAAGTTTTCTAGAGTAGTTCAAGGTTGTGGAGTTAGATAATCTTAACTGACGTGGTTTCTGTTGATTTTAGTGTGGAGATGTTTTACTTGGATACTGGAAATGTGTAATCTTGTTGTAATTTGGAGTGGTGGAATAAGTCCAAAGGAAACTAAGACTACAATTGTGTGCTTTGGGTTGAAGGTTGATGTATGATGCAGTAAAGTTAGTGTTGGTTTTGATGTTAGCTGTGAAAGTTAGATATTGGAGAAAGTTTTCTAATGGATCTATATTGAGAAGTGAAGAGATTAAGCGTTGATTTTGTTCTTTAAAGTGTAATAGACTAAGGTGAAATATCGAAGGTAGTGGAGATAACGCGGTAGTGAAAAGTTTCAAGGATAAATAGAATGGCATAAGAATCAATCATGTTATAGAGTTATAGATGAAAGGAATGAAGCGACGAGAATATAAAGCAAGATTTTAGGGTTAAGGTGTGATTACAAAATCCTGTTTAGTTTTGAGTCATGAAATTCCGAGGACGGAATTTTTTTCTAAGAGGGGTAGTAATGTAACAGCCCGTTTTTAATTACGCTGTTTAACCGGTTAAAATATAATTATACATATGATTAATTATTATTTTTTATTTGGATGGTTATATTAATTTTGTTATGTGGTTTAGTTTGAGTAATTAAATTACTCTTCAAATTATTTTATTGGGTGCGTTAGCACTGACTTATTTCAGTGAATGCACGCTTACTAGACAATAAGTTACATTATTGTCACTATTAATACCAGTACAGAAAAATATTTTAAATAATATGTTTAAGAGAAAAGCATTTTCATATTTCCATTCAATTTAATTTTAGAGTTGAAAATAAACTGGTTTGACCTTAATCGGAGATTAAATTTTGGACCGAGTATTTTCTTAGTTGATCAGTCCAACTATTAATCTTTACTCTAATTTGAATTTCGAAATCATATATTTATCAATCTTTATTTTTAGATTCCAAAAAGTAAAAACATGTTTATTTTAGGCTTAATATTTTATCACTCATTTTGTACCTATTACTAATTAATTAAGTTAAAAACTTAACTTTCTCTTTTCTCTCTCTCTTTCTCGACGCACTCTCCTTCATTTTCTTTTTTTTTTTTCTTCTCCGCTTTCTACTTTTCTCTTTCTTTCTTTCTTTCTTTCTTTTACTTTTTCTTTTCTTCTTCATTCAGCCTTCTCCTCCTCTCTCTATCTTTCAGATTTCCCACTCCCTTCTCTCTTACCCAGAGGCGCGTCCAGCCACCTCCAGGAACCTCCACCACGTCCAGCCGTCGAGGGCCATCGTCGGTCATGCTGAGGGGAGGACGATCGCATGTCCGAACCTCTTCCTCCATGGTACCGTCGTGATTTCCGCTGTGGGTGAGTTTTCAGCCACCGCGTGAGAGCCATCGGAGCACGTCCTGCCGCCTTGGAGCACCGTCAACCACCGCATGGAGTGGAGAGGACGACGTTCGCCCGTTCGACGATCCGTCGCATGGTCGCTACAGAACGTTGTTGCTTGTTGCCGCTGCGGAAACGGAGCTCCGCCACTGTTTTCGGACTTCGGTCACCGTCCCCGCCACCATATGGAGAGGAAGACCCAACCACACATCTCTACTCGTTGTCCCGCACGTGTTGGTCCCTCTGCTTAACGTCATCACCATCACGAACCACCGTACACCGCTGTCCGCCGCCGTTCTCCACCGTGGTTCGCTGCCGCACCGCCACGCCGGAGGTCCCGGTTGCCACCACAACTTCATCTTCTTCCTTGGGTAAGTGGTTTTCTCACTTCCTTTGCTCGATTCAAAACCCCCAAATTGATTTTGAAACCCTAACCCTAGGTTTTGATTTTAATTCTCAAAATCTGAAATTAATTGGTGTTTTCTCAAATTGGGAGCATGAATAAGTGTCTCCCTAAATCAATTTTTGTCAATCTCTTGTTAAATTGATTTTTCCCCAATTTTAACCTTGAGCCTAAAAACCCCAAATCTGTTTTTGATTTAAATCAACGAGTTTTTGAGAAATTAAATATATTATTGAATTATATTTATATTTTGATTGTTGAGAAATTAATTCAAGATTTTGTCCGGTTGTTTCAATGCTTGGATCGTCTCTCCGGGATGTTTTTCATGTTCCCGCTTGCTTTGGAGAAGTATGAATTCCCTTTTGGGAACTCATTGGAGCCGATTGCATGTCCGTGAAGTTCCGAGAAAAACCTCCGAACGCATTAAAAGGTGGGGGAAAGAATCAACCTATCGTCGGAATCGATAAGTAGTAAATTATGTAGTAATTATGTAGGGCGACCTAAACCCTACTAGAAGTCGAATAATCAACAAGACCAGAATCGCTTTAAATTGCTTTTATAAAACATCCATGGTGATTCGGGGATTGTAGGTTGATCGATATTAGGTTGATGTTTATACTGTTGATGGTTGATTTGAGTTTTATTACCTTTGTTGAACTGATCTAGTGCTATGTTGATGTTTTGAAATATCTTTGATTGACTTGATGTTATGCATGATCTGTGTGGTATTTACTTTATGCTTAGTGGATTAAGCGAAGATATGTATGTGGTCTAAGAGATGAGTTGTTTTGGGCGTGAGGATCATGATGATTACCAGAGGTGCCTAACCTACATGAAATATGTTAAAGAGGTGTTGTGACATCGAGCATGTGTTTAGGTCTTGATGAGAGGTTAAGGCACTAGGTTATGACCATAGGAGTCTGCGAGGTTCATAAGTTGTGTTGTTTCTATAACCGTATGTGGGACACATACAAGACCCGAAGTCCTTGTGGGACCGTCAAAGGGTAAACTTAACTTGTGCAGCTACGAGTGTCATTGCTTTGCATGAGCACCTCTGGGAGTGGACGAGGTGTGCACCGGGATCATCGTGCATCTGTAGTGTCACGCTTTGCGTGAGCGTTCTTACCATGGTGAAGGTGTGCACCGGGATAATCGTGCAGCTATAGTGTCATTGCTTTGCATGAGCACCCACGGTCCGGGGTGTGCACCGGGCTTATTGTGCAGCTATAGTGTCATTGCTTTGCATGAGCATTCTCACCATGACTAAGGATGTGCACCGGGAATGGGACGTGTCGCTTGGACGATTGACAAGCTTTATTATGCAGCTACGAGTGTCATGCTTTGCATGAGCACCTCTGAGTGGATGAGGTGTGCACCGGGATCATCGTGCAGCTGTAGTGTCACGCCTTGCGTGAGCGTTCTTACCATGGTGAAGGTGTGCACCGGGATAATCGTGCAGCTATAGTGTCATTGCTTTGCATGAGCACCCACGGTCCGAGGTGTGCACCGGGTTTATTGTGCAGCTATAGTGTCATTGCTTTGCATGAGCATTCTCACCATGACTAAGGATGTGCACCGGGAATGGGACGTGTCGCTTGGACGACTGACCGATAACCATAACTATGGTGAGGAAACCATAGCCATGTTCAGTATCGAGTTTTAGTTGTAGGAGTGAGGGTAGGATGGATATAAGAATTTTATGAAAGATGGATGACTTGACTGATGTTGTGTCTGTGATAATTACTGTACAGTTTACTATTACTCTTTTCCGTTTTTGATGGTAGAACTGTTTCTTATCCCCTGCATCTTTCTGCATGTTGTATTTTGTTTTATGATGAAATCGTACTAGAAGACCTGGTGGACAAACTTAATGATGAGGGATTGGACGGGATTCCCTATGAGCTGGATGCCAGAGATCGAGTCTTGACCATGGTGATTAGGGTCCAGGTAGTATATGGCCAGTGCGTCTTGTGAGACGTTCTAGATGTTTTCAGTTGTTTAGTATTTTTGTCTAAGTCTATACCTGTGAGGGCTCCTACCGAGAGGATACACTCAACAGTGTGTTGGTAATGTAATAGATAAATTTGGAGTATTTATATATTATAATCTTGCGAATATTTTATGTTATTATCGAAAACTGTGTATGTGTATGAAAAACCAATTTGGGATTACTATATCTATTTATCTCCTAAGTCTTTATCACGACTGGAGTTTGTGTATTTATTCTTCCGCTCCTGGTAGTTGATGCAAGACCAGAGACCATTTATGGTTGGATTGAGTTTTGAAGTTATAAAACTGTCTATCAGGTGTTTTTCCGACGTCATACAAATCTCCAATTTTTAAAGGGGACATTTCGAAAATGATTTGTGAAAATCTTTAACGCTAAACGCGCGCTTAAGGAACTAATAATTGTGGTTTTAAAGTAAATGTCACAAAGGGGCACAGCGGGGTGTCTCATTTGGTATCAGAGCAGTTTGATTCTGATCGGACTGCTAAAAGTTAGGGTGTTGTTACTGGCCGTGTCTAGTTGAGTCCACATCGGATATTGACTATGCTTAGAAATTGGGTAGAAAGTTCGTAGCTTCGTCGTTTTAAGTTCCTAAGTAGAGTAGGGAATTGAAATGATTAATATTCTTACTCATGATAAACCGATATTTTTGGGATAAGTTACTTGGGTAAGTTGTTGTATAAAAGAGAGTATCATGGTTGATTGTGCCTTGAAAGTTAGAAAGTAAGATTTGAAATAAGTGTTAGACAATGAGTTTATTGGAAGAATTAATTCTTGTTCATAAGGTATAGTGAACAATTAGTGGTAGGAAGAAATTGTTATTACGGGAATTTATTTTAAGTACTAGATATATTTGGATAATGTGGGTAGTTGTTGAAGATGATAAAGAGACAACAAAATTAGTTTGGGTCTTAATTAGTATAGGATTGAATTAGTTGAAGCCTTGTAGCCTTTTATGGTTGAGATGATGGTTATAGTTGTGGATTTGATTGGAAATCTAAGCTTATAAGTTGGATACTTGGTCCCGAATCTAGTGTTTAACGATGAGAAAGGAATTAGATTCAAGTTTATGAAATTGATACTTGGATGTGAATATAAACTTATTTTCTAATGATGTTTATGATGATGATAAGTTTGTTTAAAGAAAATGAGGTTTAAGCATATGGTGTTTATAAAAGGTGTTGATTTGAGTGTGGCTTGTACATGATTAGTATTTAAGTCTTTATGTTGAGAATAAAATTAGTTTCTAATCACTTTGATGTTATTGGAGTTTAATAAGATAAAGTGTAAACCTTAGCTTGTGATGGGATTATTCTTTAAAGTGATATTTGATTGATGAAAATAGTATTAACTCGAACTTGGTTTGAGACACAAGGTTATAAGGTAAATTTAGGGGGATTTGAAATGATTTGGAAACATAATGAAGAAGTTTGAGTATATAGAAATGATATATATGGTTAAATCGAAGTTATTTGGAAATGTTGTGTGGACACATGACAATTAGTAGTAGTTCAAACTAAGAGAGGATGTTAAGTTAAGAGTTTGATATAAAGAAGCACGGTAGATATGGAAATAGTGTGCTAGTATTTAGGTACATTACTAGGATATGATATTTGAAGAAGATTGTTATTAATGATGAAGGTGATTCTAAGGGAAGGATATGTAGGTAAGTGCTAGTACGTATCAAGTTCATATCTAAGGATTTAATTTGTGAGTGGGGACTTGTTATTATTAAAGGAGGACTAAGAGCGGAATGCCGATACTTTAGATGAGTAATATTACGGTGATCTCGGATTTGAGAAGGGATGTTGTACCTAGGCATGGTATTCTTGTTAAAATGATGAGTTTGAGCTTCTAGTAAAATCTTAATTGTTATGGAATATATTTTGTTTGGTTTAATATGGCAGTTAATGTAGTTAATGGCTTAGAGTCATGTTTTATATTTCAAATAAGATGTAAGCCTTCACATTTCTTTTTGTAAAGTTTTGGTGTGCGATAATTGAATAGAGAATTGTAGTTATAAGATTTGATGATCAATAGTTGACTTATAATGATAGTTTTGTTGCTTATATTTTGAGATATTGAAGTTAAGATGTGGATTAAGGAGATATTTTTTTTTTTGTGTTAAATTTTGGTCACTAAGTTAGTGTTTGGACAGAAAGGTAGATTCTTAAACTAAGAGACTTACTTATGTTGACTTTGTCATTGTTGATCATGCCTTGAGGATTGGAATAAAGACTTGATCAGGCAATACGTAGGATAAATTCAGATTTCCCTTGAGTGCGATAATTCTAAATTGATTTTGTTAAGATTTACGGTGAAATAGAAATATTGAAAACTATGGAACATGCAGTGGTAGGAATTTTGTTGAGGTGTCGTTATGAATGGTAAGATTAAGAGTAATATCAGCAAGTATGACAAATTACTATAGATCGAAGGATCAAATTTTGATTGAGGCAGAGTATAGTTAAGGAGATTTAGGGTAATGATCAAATGCTTATGGTTATGATTGAATGTAGGAATTTGGAAGATCAAAAGGAAAGTTCCTACTGTAGTTTCACCTAGGTTGGATGTGAATACAAAGGATGATTTCTTGAGTAAAGCTAAGTTTTCTAGAGTAGTTCAAGGTTGTGGAGTTAGATAATCTTAACTGACGTGGTTTCTGTTGATTTTAGTGTGGAGATGTTTTACTTGGATACTGGAAATGTGTAATCTTGTTGTAATTTGGAGTGGTGGAATAAGTCCAAAGGAAACTAAGACTACAATTGTGTGCTTTGGGTTGAAGGTTGATGTATGATGCAGTAAAGTTAGTGTTGGTTTTGATGTTAGTCTGAAAGTTAGATATTGGAGAAAGTTTTCTAATGGATCTATATTGAGAAGTGAAGAGATTAAGCGTTGATTTTGTTCTTTAAAGTGTAATAGACTAAGGTGAAATATCGAAGGTAGTGGAGATAACGCGGTAGTGAAAAGTTTCAAGGATAAATAGAATGGCATAAGAATCAATCATGTTATAGAGTTATAGATGAAAGGAATGAAGCGACGAGAATATAAAGCAAGATTTTAGGGTTAAGGTGTGATTACAAAATCCTGTTTAGTTTTGAGTCATGAAATTCCGAGGACGGAATTTTTTTCTAAGAGGGGTAGTAATGTAACAGCCCGTTTTTAATTACGCTGTTTAACCGGTTAAAATATAATTATACATATGATTAATTATTATTTTTTATTTGGATGGTTATATTAATTTTGTTATGTGGTTTAGTTTGAGTAATTAAATTACTCTTCAAATTATTTTATTGGGTGCGTTAGCACTGACTTATTTCAGTGAATGCACGCTTACTAGACAATAAGTTACATTATTGTCACTATTAATACCAGTACAGAAAAATATTTTAAATAATATGTTTAAGAGAAAAGCATTTTCATATTTCCATTCAATTTAATTTTAGAGTTGAAAATAAACTGGTTTGACCTTAATCGGAGATTAAATTTTGGACCGAGTATTTTCTTAGTTGATCAGTCCAACTATTAATCTTTACTCTAATTTGAATTTCGAAATCATATATTTATCAATCTTTATTTTTAGATTCCAAAAAGTAAAAACATGTTTATTTTAGGCTTAATATTTTATCACTCATTTTGTACCCATTACTAATTAATTAAGTTAAAAACTTAACTTTCTCTTTTCTCTCTCTCTTTCTCGACGCACTCTCCTTCATTTTCTTTTTTTTTTCTTCTCCGCTTTCTACTTTTCTCTTTCTTTCTTTCTTTCTTTCTTTTACTTTTTCTTTTCTTCTTCATTCAGCCTTCTCCTCCTCTCTCTATCTTTCAGATTTCCCACTCCCTTCTCTCTTACCCAGAGGCGCGTCCAGCCACCTCCAGGAACCTCCACCACGTCCAGCCGTCGAGGGCCATCGTCGGTCATGCTGAGGGGAGGACGATCGCATGTCCGAACCTCTTCCTCCATGGTACCGTCGTGATTTCCGCTGTGGGTGAGTTTTCAGCCACCGCGTGAGAGCCATCGGAGCACGTCCTGCCGCCTTGGAGCACCGTCAACCACCGCATGGAGTGGAGAGGACGACGTTCGCCCGTTCTGACAGTCCGTCATGGCTGCTACAGGAACGTTGTTGCTGTTGCCGCTGCGGAAACGGAGCTCCGCCACTGTTTTCGGACTTCCGGTCACCGTCCCGCCACCATATGGAGAGGAAGACCCAACCACACATCTCTACTCGTTGTCCCGCACGTGTTGGTCCCTCTGTTTAACGTCGTCACCATCACGAACCACTGTACACCGCTGTCCGCCGCCGTTCTCCACCGTGGTTGCTGCCGCAGCCGCCACGCCGGAGGTCCTGGTAGCCACCACAACTTCATCTTCTTCCTTGGGTAAGTGGTTTTCTCACTTCCTTTGCTCAGATTCAAAACCCCCAAATTGATTTTGAAACCCTAACCCTAGGTTTTGATTTTAATTCTCAAAATCTGAAATTAATTGGTGTTTTCTGAAATTGGGAGCATGAATAAGTGTCTCCCTAAATCAATTTTTGTCAATCTCTTGTTAAATTGATTTTTCCCCAATTTTAACCTTGAGCCTAAAAACCCCAAATCTGTTTTTGATTTAAATCAACGAGTTTTTGAGAAATTAAATATATTATTGAATTATATTTATATTTTGATTGTTGAGAAATTAATTCAGTATTTTGTCTGGTTGTTTCAATGCTTGGATCGTCTCTCTGGGATGTTTTTCATGTTCCTGCTTGCTTTGGAGAAGTATGAATTCCCTTTTTGGGAACTCATTGGAGCTGATTGCATGTCTGTGAAGTTCCAGAAAAACCTCCGAACGCATTAAAAGGTGGGGGAAAGAATCAACCTATCGTCGGAATCGATAAGTAGTAAATTATGTAGTAATTATGTAGGGCGACCTAAACCCTACTAGAAGTCGAATAATCAACAAGACCAGAATCGCTTTAAATTGCTTTTATAAAACATCCATGGTGATTCGGGGATTGTAGGTTGATCGATATTAGGTTGATGTTTATCCGTTTGTTGATGGTTGATTTGAGTTTTATTACCTTTGTTGAACTGATCTAGTGCTATGTTGATGTTTTGAAATATTTTTGATTGACTTGATGTTATGCATGATCTGTGTGGTATTTACTTTATGCTTAGTGGATTAAGCGAAGATATGTATGTGGTCTAAGAGATGAGTTGTTTTGGGCGTGAGGATCATGATGATTACCAGAGGTGCCTAACCTACATGAAATATGTTAAAGAGGTGTTGTGACATCGAGCATGTGTTTAGGTCTTGATGAGAGGTTAAGGCACTAGGTTATGACCATAGGAGTCTGCGAGGTTCATAAGTTGTGTTGTTTCTATAACCGTATGTGGGACACATACAAGACCCGAAGTCCTTGTGGGACCGTCAAAGGGTAAACTTAACTTGTGCAGCTACGAGTGTCATTGCTTTGCATGAGCACCTCTGGGAGTGGACGAGGTGTGCACCGGGATCATCGTGCATCTGTAGTGTCACGCTTTGCGTGAGCGTTCTTACCATGGTGAAGGTGTGCACCGGGATAATCGTGCAGCTATAGTGTCATTGCTTTGCATGAGCACCCACGGTCCGGGGTGTGCACCGGGCTTATTGTGCAGCTATAGTGTCATTGCTTTGCATGAGCATTCTCACCATGACTAAGGATGTGCACCGGGAATGGGACGTGTCGCTTGGACGATTGACAAGCTTTATTATGCAGCTACGAGTGTCATGCTTTGCATGAGCACCTCTGAGTGGATGAGGTGTGCACCGGGATCATCGTGCAGCTGTAGTGTCACGCCTTGCGTGAGCGTTCTTACCATGGTGAAGGTGTGCACCGGGATAATCGTGCAGCTATAGTGTCATTGCTTTGCATGAGCACCCACGGTCCGAGGTGTGCACCGGGTTTATTGTGCAGCTATAGTGTCATTGCTTTGCATGAGCATTCTCACCATGACTAAGGATGTGCACCGGGAATGGGACGTGTCGCTTGGACGACTGACCGATAACCATAACTATGGTGAGGAAACCATAGCCATGTTCAGTATCGAGTTTTAGTTGTAGGAGTGAGGGTAGGATGGATATAAGAATTTTATGAAAGATGGATGACTTGACTGATGTTGTGTCTGTGATAATTACTGTACAGTTTACTATTACTCTTTTCCGTTTTTGATGGTAGAACTGTTTCTTATCACCGCGTCATCTTTCTGCATGTTGTATTTTGTTTTATGATGAAATCGTACTAGAAGACCTGGTGGACAAACTTAATGATGAGGGATTGGACGGGATTCCCTATGAGCTGGATGCCAGAGATCGAGTCTTGACCATGGTGATTAGGGTCCAGGTAGTATATGGCCAGTGCGTCTTGTGAGACGTTCTAGATGTTTTCAGTTGTTTAGTATTTTTGTCTAAGTCTATACCTGTGAGGGCTCCTACCGAGAGGATACACTCAACAGTGTGTTGGTAATGTAATAGATAAATTTGGAGTATTTATATATTATAATCTTGCGAATATTTTATGTTATTATCGAAAACTGTGTATGTGTATGAAAAACCAATTTGGGATTACTGTATCTATTTATCTCCTAAGTCTTTATCACGACTGGAGTTTGTGTATTTATTCTTCCGCTCCTGGTAGTTGATGCAAGACCAGAGACCATTTATGGTTGGATTGAGTTTTGAAGTTATAAAACTGTCTATCAGGTGTTTTTCCGACGTCATACAAATCTCCGATTTTTAAAGGGGACATTTCGAAAATGATTTGTGAAAATCTTTAACGCTAAACGCGCGCTTAAGGAACTAATAATTGTGGTTTTAAAGTAAATGTCACAAAGGGGCACAGCGGGGTGTCTCACCTCTCATTCGGGTGTGTAATAAGTTCATTCATGTGTCCCTCCACCTAGAAGCCTGCCAGGAGCCGCTCCTTGTCCATGCCTTCTTGCACCGGCGACCACTCCCCGCCCTCGTCGGCACCCAGGTGTTACATGCCCACCAGCTTCTGCTTGGTTCGTCCCCGAACCACACCGTACTGAGAGAGGTGCCGCTCTGATACCATTTGTAACATCCCTGACTGCTCTACGGATTGACGACTGTCCCCACAGACCAACACGGGTCTTTTCAGCGTGCTTTGTCCTCACTCACGTGCTTCCTGGGAAAACTTCCCAGAAGGTCACCCATCCCAGAATTGCTCCAAGTCAAGCACGCTTAACTGTGGAGTTCTTAAGTGATGGGCTCTCAAAAAGAAGATAGAATTTGTAACATCCCTGGTTGCTTTATGGATTGACGACTGTCCCCACAGACCAACACGGGTCTTTTCAGCGTGTTTTGTCCTCACTCACATGCTTCCTGGGAAAACTTCCCAGGAGGTCACCCATCCCAAAATTGCTCCAAATCAAGCACGCTTAACTGTGGAGTTCTTAAGTGATGGGCTCCCTAAAAGAAGATGCATCTTGTTTTCGGGAGCCCATCACTTAAGAACTCCACAGTTAAGCGTGCTTGACTTGGAGCAATTCTGGGATGGGTGACCTCCTTGGAAGTTTTCCCAAGAAGCGTGTGAGTGAGGACAAAGCACGCTGAAAAGACCTGTGTTGGTCTGTGGGGACAGTCGTCAATCCATAGAGCAGTCAGGGATGTTACACTGGACGCCTAAATTAATCCACACATATCATAGTAAGATGCTTCCTAATAAAGATAAAATCTATCCTCGACAAGAGGTTTAGTAAAGATATCTGCCCATTGATGGTCAGTATCTACAAATTGAATATCAACCACACCTTTTTGCACATAATCCCTAATAAAATGATGTTTAATCTCTATTTGCTTAGCTCTAAAATGCAAAATTGGATTCTTAGATAGATTTATTGTAGTAGTATTATCACACATAAACGGAATACTGCTTACAAATACATTGTAATCCTCCAATTGATGTTTGATCCAGAGAAGTTGTGAGCAGCAACTTGCAGCTGATATATACTCAGCTTCAGCAGTTGATAAGGCAATGGTACCTTGTCTTTTGCTTGACCATGAGACAATATTAGCTCCAATGAAGTGACATCCTCCACTAGTGCTTTTTCTTTCAATTCTATCTCCAGCATAATCAGCATCACAGAAACCAACTAATATGTAATCTTCATTTTTCTTAAAGCACAAACCAAGATTAGTAGTACCTTTTAAATATCTAAAAATTCTCTTAATTGACGATAAGTGAGATTCTCTAGGATCAAATTGAAGTCGAGCACATAAACATACACTGAACATAATATCACGCCTAGACGCAGTAAGATATAAGAGAGATCCTATCATACCTCTGTATACCTTTTAGTCTACCTTTTTCTCTTTATCATCTTTGTTCAGTATGGAAGTGAGGTGCATAGGAGTATTCATTGGTTTACAATCATCCATCTTAAACTTCTTCAGAAGTTATTTTGTTTATTTAGTTTGGTGGATGATCACCTCGTCCATGGTTTGTTTCACTTGAAGTCCAATGAAGAATTTAAGTTCTCCCATCATACTCATTTCAAACTCTTTCTGCATAACTAACCATTTTCCACAAGAAAGGAACTTAGTCTGTCATACCAAGCTCTAGGAGCTTGCTTAAGACCGCACAAAGCTTTCTTAAGCTTATATACGTGTTCAGGATGGGTTTCACACGCAAAACCCGGAGGTTGCATAACATAGACTTCTTCATTAATAAAGTCATTTAGAAAAGCACTTTTAACATCCATATGAAAAAGCATAATATTATGATGTGCAACGAATGAAAGTAGAATTCTAATAGCTTCTAATCTAGCAACAGGTGCAAAAGTTTCTGTATAATCTCTACCTTCTTCTTGAGAGAAACCTTGAGCAACAAGTCTTGCTTAGTTTCTGATTACCTTACCAGTTTCATCAAGTTTGTTTCTGTAAACCACTTTGGAATCACTGATTTGTCTTTGGGCATTGGAACCAGAGTCCAAACATCACTTCTTTCAAACTGATTGAGTTCTTCTTGCATAGCTAGAATCCAACCATCATCTAGCAGAGCCTCGTCTACTGTTTTTGGTTCCAACTCTAAGACTAGTGCAAAATTGTCTTGTTCTCTGAAGGTTGATCTGGTTCTTAGCTTGTCATTGGGGTTTCCAATGATCTGATCTTGTGGATGATAATTCTTGAAGTACCAAGATTTTTGAACTGTACCATGTTGAGAAGTGGAAGTTTCCGGTTGTTGAGTGGGGTCATCTTCTTGATCATCAACTTTTATCTCAGGTGAGTCTCCTAGAATGCTTAGATCAAGATCTGCAAAAGCTTCATCTAGTTCTGATAATTTCTTATCAGGCTGTTTGTCATCAAACTTGACATGAATACTTTCCTCTATTATCAGAGTCCTAGAGTTATAAACTTTAAAGCCTTTAGATGTTTCAGAATATCCTAATAGTATTCCATTATCTGTTCTAGCATCAAACTTACCAAGTTGATCTTTAGTATTCAGTATATAGCATTTACAATCAAAGGGGTGAAAATAAGGTATGTTGGGTTTTCTTCCTTTCCATTGTTCATAAGGAGTCTTATTCAGAATGGGTCTAATGTATATCGTGTTCTGAATATAGCAAGCAGTATTAACAGCTTCAGTCCAGAAGTGTCTAGGGACAGAGTTGTCATTGAGCACAGTCCTAGCTATCTCTTGAAGATATCCATTCTTTCTCTCTACCACACCATTTTGATGTGGTGTTCTAGGTATTGAGAAATTGTGAAGGATACCACTCTCTTCACATAACTTATGAAATAGCTCATTTTCAAACTCTCCCCCATGGTCACTTCTGATTGAAGTGATACACATGCCTTTTTCATTCTGTACACGTTTGCAGAATACATAAAAGACCTTAAAATACTCATCCTTGTGAGTTAGGAACATAACCCATGTCCTTCTAGTGTAATCATCTACTATGACAAGACCATATTTCTTACCACTGACAGAAGCAGTCATTGTTGGACCAAAAAGATCAAGATGTAGCAACTCCAGCGGTCTATTGGTACGAACAACATTCTTAGATTCAAAAGAACCTTTGACTTGTTTTCCCTTTTGACATGCATCACAGAGAGCATTAGATTTGAACTTAAGGAAAACAAGTGTTTTATATCCGTGATCCTTCTAACAAAAGGTGGTCAGTGGTTCTCCAGAGAAAAGACATGTATAATGGTAATGAGGGAAATCAAGATTCAACTATTGATATTTCTGATACTCCTTCTTTCTCAAAACCGGTGCCTAATTTCAATGAGGAAAATGAAGTGGACGATGTACATGCTACTCGTAATGATCACCAAGAAGGGTTATAGGCGAACTTTACTACTTGACCGTGGTGTAAGTTTAGTTTGAGTTATGTTTAAAGTCATATTATATGTTTACATTGATATTTATAAGTTATGCTTATGTTGATCGATATTTATAAGTTATGTTTGTTATTAATTTATCCAAACATACTGACAATTTATTTATTTTTTGTCTAAACAGGTATACATGGCTGATCCTGAGGATATCCCTTCTTCATGTAGCGGGTCGAAGACCCCGTCTACGAGTAGAAAGGGTAGACGTGCCACACGAATGAGGAATTTGACTGCCAACCGTGGTTCAAATCAAAGGATAAGAATCGACTTTGATGCTAATCTCAATCCTATTGGGTCAATGGCAGAGCAGTTTATCAGTTTTGTGGGGACCCTTGCTCGAAGCAAGCCTAGTATACTTATTGAGCGTTGGAAAGATGTACCGCAGGGCGTGAAGGATCAGATATGGAAGAGTATTATGGTATCTATACTTTTACGTCCTGTGTTTGTATCTACTTTATTTTAATCTTATTAATATCATACAGTAATTCATTCTAATGTAGCTCACCTTTGACCTACCGGATACGACGGATATGAATAAGCGTTTAATAAAGTATGCTGGTGAGCGTTGGAGGGCTTTTAAGGTGGACCTGGGCAGATATTATGTATTCAAGTAAAGCTGTGAAAAGAACCCACTTGAGGTGTACCCGTTTCTTGACCAGGTGACGTGGGATCGCTTTGTTCAGAGCCGACATGATCACAGTTTTCAGGTTAACTTATTTGAGTTGTCTCTAAATTTATGTAATTTCATTAATTTTCTTAACTTACTTATGTAATTTAATTGTCTTCTATTTATAACAGGAGAACAGGAAAAATGGACAGGAAAACCAAAGCAAGAATGTCTACCCCCATATACCGTCTCGCGGGGGATATAAAAAACTTGACCTGACAATGGTGGAAGAGGAAAAGAAAAGACTTCAGCAAGAAGCATCTCAGGCATATCCTACAGCTGATAATCATCCAGAAGTTGTTGATCCACCTCCACCCCCACGCCATCGTAGATGGAAGAGGGCCCGACAAAGAAGTATGGGACAATATACATCTGAGGAGGCCCGCCAAGTAGCTGAGAAGATTGTAAGTATAATTTGAATTGTAATCGTGATTTTAACAATGTTATTGAATTGTAATGTGACCTAATATTTTATATGTTGTAGGATGCCTTGGACGAGCAGGCCACTCAAGGAACCTTTGTTCCTAGAGGACGCAAGGATATCTTAGCTGCTGCCATCGGTAAACCAGACCACCCGGGCCGTGTCATTGGTGTTGGATGGGGCATTGACATTCGCCAATACCATGGTTCATCTTCACACCAACGCCATAGGGATGTTGATGCAGATAGAGAATGGCTAAAACGGGAGATTGCAGATGAGCTTAGACAAGAGATGGCCCAGCAGTTGGCAAAAATGGCTGCTATGTCCCAGTAAAACACAGGTGTCCAACCCTCTGTCCATGTGAGCACTAAGGGCTCATGTGATCCTCCTCATCAGCCTGAAAATGATGATGATGATGATGACAACGACCCTGATAGGTGTGAGCTGTATGTTGATGATCATCATGATCGCCGCTTAGTGGCATTGGGGAGGGCACATGACTTAGGTAATACCATACACCATCGTTTATTACCGAATGATCAGGTGAGGGTCGTGGTTGAGATTATTCGAGATGCCGTTGCTCGAGTCCCTGTGCCCACTGAGGATGTTCAAACAGTGGGCCAGGCCACTGGTAACTTCATCCCCTGGCCAAGAAGACTGGTCAGGTTTCTTGTTGCATCTGAGGTATTCAATTAGTTGTGTTTTTCTATATTTATAGTTGCAATTATTTATTATTGTTTAAAGATAATGTTTTTTTTTAGGATGTTGGAAATGATATTCTGCCTAAAAGGTCGGATCCAGGAAGACCAGAGAAGTCTGCTCCTGCCAAGGTATTCATTTGACCATTCAATTAATTACGAATGAAATAACTTAACTATGATTGTTAATGTATATCTTTGTTGTTTAGGGGATTGACAAAGGGGATCCTAGTGGTGTTTTTACACGTCTGGCTATACAGGTTGTGAACATGGAGGCTGACGCAACTTTGGTAAGGTTGGAACATGATGTCAGGCCAGGTGACGATCTGTATATCCCAAGGAAGGAGCTTATGGAGATGGTGCTCGATCGTGAAATGGCTATTGCTTCACACATCTCATTATGGTGCACGTAAGTACATTTTATTTGTAAGTTAAGTAATTAAATTTTAAATACTATGATAACCAACATGTTTTATCAATATATTAGGTATCTGCATCGCATGTTAGTTGATCAGGGCAACCTCACCCTTTATGGGTTCATTGACTCCATGCTCATTCAGGGTGATGTTCTCCTAACATCAGAAGACCCGATCGCCACCATATGTGATATACTTGCCCGAGATGATCATCAGTTCTACCTTGCGCCTTATCTCAATAAGTAAGTACCAGCTATTTAATTATAACGTACTATATATGACTTAGTTACTAATTGTTCCGCAAATGCAGTAAACATTGGCAATTGTTGATCTTGTGCCCTCGGTTGAATCTCGTGGTCTTCTTCTGCTCGATGGGAAATAAGCCGGCGAAGCAACTGAAAATCATTATGGAAACGTAAGCATTAAAATAATTTATAATCAGTAATGAAGTTGTTTTAATCATCTGAAATCTATAAGATATACTTTAATTAATGTTTATTTTCTTATGATAGTTCTATTGATGCAATCCACATGCTGCATGGTGAAAGGCGTCGAGCTATTAGACTGATTATCCCTAACGTAAGATATTTATTACAAATGCTTCAAGCGCAGTGGTATAATTATTGATTTCTATTTAATTCCTTATATTCTAATTGGGTTTCATTTGTACGTAGTCCCGTAGACAACGTGGATCATGGGAATGTGGATATTTTGTGATGAAGTGGATGGTCGAAATTATCTCCCCTGGTATCACTGAAAGATGGCAGGAGGTAAATACTAATTGGTAACACAATTAGTTCTAATAGTTATAGACTCGTTATATGTTTTATTTTAGTTTATTACGTAAAAGATATAATCTTATGTCCAACTAAACTTGCAGATATTCAACAATCCGACTCCACTCTCTCATGCCGACATCAATAACATAAGGATGCGTTGGGCAACTTTCTTTCTTGAGTACCGATTACCATAGTTTGTATGTAGTTAGTTTATAATAAACGCATATTGTACTAGCTATAGTGTACTTTTGACTGATATATGTTTTGACATGAAATCTATAATATATCATATGTAGCCTTTTGGTTTCTAATTATCTTTGTTGTCTGAATGTAATTGAATATATTTATTGTTTGTAATCTTTTAATTTAGTGTGTTTTGGTTGTACAAAAGTGACTGTGTTGAGAATATTTAGATTCTGTATTGATCTGTGGATTACTGGATTACTGAAGCAGGGGAAAGGACTGTCACTACTGTAAAGGGGTGTTTTTTTTTTAAAAAAAACTCTTTCACATCGGTTTCTGAAATAACCGATGTGATAACCCAACATTTCACATCGGTTTCTTAAAAAACTGATGTGGTAACCCCACTTTACACATCGATTATTTTTAAAAACCGATGTGAATAGTTGGGTTATCACATCGGTTTTTAAAATAACCGATGTGGAAAGTGGGGTTACCACATCAGTTTTTTAAAAAATTGATGTGAAAAGTTCTGAACAAGAATTATTGTCTTGCTGAAATAGAATTTTTGACAGCGGTTTTAAAACCGATGTGAAAAGTGGCAATTAACCACATCAGCCGTTTCAACATCGGTTTGAAAATCGACGTGAAAATCCAAAAAACCCGATGTGAAATCCCTTTTCTACACTAGTTGCTTGTTTAGCTTTGAAATTAATTTCAAGCTTACATGACCTAGCCTTTTGTGCCAAATCCATTGCTCATCTTCAATGGACACTAGACATGAGACACTTTGTTTGAAAGGTCCTCCAAGTCAATCTTATAGAGATTGTTTTGCCATTTTGTAGTGAATAAAAGTGATCCATCATCTTTCTTGACAGTACACATGTTCTTATCAAAAGACACTTCATATCCACTGTCACATAATTGACTAATGCTTAGTAGATTGTGCTTCAAGCCATTTACTATAAGAACATTATCAATGCAGGGAAAAGGATGTTTACCAATTTTACCTATACCAATGATTTTGCCTTTCTGTTTTCCTCCAAATGTGACCCAGCCACCATCTTTGGGCTTAAAGTTTTGGAACATAGACCTTTCTCCCGTCATGTGTCGTGAGCAGCCACTGTCCAAGTACCAAGACATCTGTTTTCTTCCTGTTGTTAAGCAAATCTGCAACAGGTATTATCTTATCTTTAGGTACCCAAACTGACTTGGGTCCTTTCTTGTTAGTTGTCACTGGATGAGTATGCTTAGCATGTTTATTGTGTATGCATCTAGATGTAATATGTCCACTTTTTCCACATACTTTACAAAAGGTGTTGGACGAGCTAGACTTAGCTTTGGTATATTTATTTGGAACTTTTGAAGCTTTATGCTGTTTAAGTGGTTTTGACTTTTTGTGAGATGCGTCTTGCTTCTCTTTGTCATAACCAAGACCAGATTTATCATAAGGTGACCTAGAGTACCTTACAATGAGACTAAGCTTATCTGAGCCACCTACAAGCTTTGACAGAGAATTAGTTAGATATGTTAAATCTTGCTTCAGTTTTGCAACTTCACAAGAGACATCAGGTTCACACACCACTTTGTCAGCTAGACTGACATTCACCGATTCTAGTATGCCGTTTTCATTTTTTAGGTTTTGTTTCTCAGTGCAGACCCTATCATATTCTTTAGTCATTTTAGAAAACTTCCTTTTGAGACTTTTATATTCTCGTGATAGTATAGACGACTCATGCAACAATTCATCAAAAGCATTTTGAAGAGTGGACTGGTCAGAGTCCATTACCTCAGCATCAGTGTATTCACTTTCTGATGCAGTGTCTGCCATGAGACAGATATTTGCTTCTTCCTCTGCTTCATTTTCTTCATCTGAAGAAGACAGATCAAGATCCTCCCATGTAGTCATTAAGCCTTTATTCTTTTTGAAGAATTTCTTTTTGTCCTTTAGCTCAGGGCAGTCAGCTTTGAAATGACCAGGTTTCTTGCATTCAAAGCACAAGGGTGGACCTTTTTCTTTGGAGTCTGACTTCTCCTTGGAAAACTTTTTGTGGAGTTACTTCCTTCTGAAACCACCTTTCTTTCTCCACATGTGTTGAATCTTCTTGGAGATAAAGGACAATTCATCCTCATCTGATCCTTCATCATTATCAGAAGATTCAGATTCATCTGATGACTCAACAGCTTTGAGAACTTTTGATGAACTTGTTTTCTTTGTCTTTAGGGCAATAGATTTTCCTTTTCTGAAGGTTTCTTCTTCATTAAGTTCAAGTTCATGAACCTTGAAAGATCCAAGAAGCTCTTCTAGAGATAGTGTATTCAGGTTTTTGACTTCCTGAATGGCAGTAACTTTGGGTCTCCATTACTTGGATAGACTTCTAAGAATTTTTCTGACATGATCTCTATTTTCATAAACTTTTCTAAGAGATCTGAGACTGTTGGTGATGGTTTGGAATCTTCCAAACATTTGGTCTATTGTTTCATGTTCACCCATCTTGAACAGCTCATACTAATGAACCATCATGCTGATCTTGGATTCTTTAACTTGTGAGGAACCCTCATGAGCTAGGGCAAGAGTATCCTAAGAAGGCCATCATTCTCTTCTTCCAATAGTCATAACCTGTTCCATCAAAGAGAGGAGGTCTGTTGATAGCTTGTCCTTCTGCATCCATGGTTGTTGGATCGTACTCCCTCAGCACTTGTTAGATGTGCAACCCTTTCGAGGTTGAGCTCTGATACCAACTGAAGTTAACACTGGCAAACACAAGAAGGGGGATTGAATTGTGTTTGTTAATAATTTTCGAAAACAACCTTTAAAACAAATTTTTGCACTCAAGGAGATTAGAAAGCAGAAGCACGCACAAAGAAAAGGATCCTTTTTTTTAAAAGACTTTAACAAAAGCAATATCAAAACCCCACAGTTAGCATAAGCAAATAAAATTGAGGAGTTTAGGGATAGAAGATTTACGCAAGAGATTTTATCATGGTTCACTCTCTTCCAACCAAGAGCTACATCCAGTCCCTTCGACTTGAAGGATTTATCCACTATTTCTCCAAATAGATTACAGCCAAGTATTCAACACCTCTCCAGGCTTACAGGTATTTCTTTCTTACCAAGCATCTTCAGGCTCTAGCTCTAACTCTAACAAAGAGATATAATGTTTGATCTTCTTAACTCACTATGTGTGAGAATATAATAGTTTAAGATCAGATGAATATTTTCACAATTTTCAAACTAAGAAATACTGACTCTTGCTTTCTAAAGAAATACGAGTATGAGTAAAAGTTGAGCTCGTAAAGTTGTGTAGTCAAGAGTTGTTTTTCTTCAGTATCTCAGGTCTTCTATTTATAGTGACCTTCTTCTTCACTTGTATTTCTTCAACGCTTACTTTGAATAATCCCGTTTAGAGATAGCATTTAATGCATGATATCCATTGTAACTGAGAGCTTGATTGTCGTAATGTTGAATAGTACTCTTGGTTATCGAGGTAGCATGAAATTGGAGGCTTTCTGCTCTGAGCATTGTAGCTTGAGAACTTTGTTGTTCCTCCTTTGTGTATATTTCAGCTTTTTCAGCCATAAAGTTGTAATCGTACAAATCGTTTTGCAGTATCTTATTGTACGATTCTGCTTTCTGCATTTCTTGATGGTACTATGTTTCTTTTACAACAAGGTGAAACATAAAAGCAGATAAAACAAATGTGAAGAACAAATATTCTATTGAAATAAATATCAATCATTTGAAATAAATTCAAGATATTCGGATTGCATTTAATTCGTTCTAAGATGGAGCTCGTCTAAAAAGAAACTCCGTCTACTTAGTTATATGAGAGACTAAGTCTGTTCAAAATTTTATTTTGCTTGTCTGATAACGTGGCATATCCTTTTGTCTATCAAGTCTTCGGAATTTCAATTCCTCAATGAGTTATAAAGATCTCCGTTTGGTGACGTGGCGGCTAGAGCTCGTCTACTAGATTACTTTTTTTTTTCCAGTTCATTTACCTCTATTAATTTACTTCCGTCTGCTTACGTGGCAAGACGGATGTGCTTATTTATCAAGTCGTTGGACTTGCTGTACCTAACAAGTTATTTAGGTATTCATCTAGCAAATATTCAGAGCTTCGTCTACTTAAGTAACTTTACCAAAGTTTTTGAGCAGTCCGTCTACAAGGATGGATGCGTATTTTTCAGTGAAAACTTATCTCAAGTTTATTTTACTTATATTAAAGTATTCCTGCATAACTGAAAGCACATGTTAGATCTCAACTAACACTTTTGCAAGCAAATTTAATCCTTTTGTTAGCATCAAAACTTAGAGATTATTAAATCCAAAACCACCTTGGTTCCAATCGAACTGAAAGTCTAAAATCATCAACAACCATTAACACAAAACTAAGTAATATGGGTTGGGAATTTTGAAACCAACTCAACCCATACTCTATGGGTTCTATGTGTTTTTACCTAACTCAACCCAATCACCAAAACCAACCCACAAAATATGGGTTGGGAGACGTTGGATTAGTCGGGGTTCGTGGGTCTACCCAGACCCATGGCCACCCCTACTTGAAATCATCGAAATTCTAAATAAGTTTGTGAAGTTGTAAAACGGGTATCAACTTAGTCCCTCTGTTGAAAATCGTATGAACTAGTTTAATCTTAAGTTAGTAGTGTCAGGGATTTAATTGTTATTAAATGAGTAAAATGATGGACTAAATTGATACTAACTTATCATTAGTGGACATTTTTGGAATATCGAAAATTTCAAAGACCAGGTTGATACTACTTCACAGTTTCATGGACCAAATAAGGTGTTTACTCAATTATAGTTAGAAAGTTGAGAAAACTCTATTCCCATATGTGAATGAGAAAAAAAAGTATTTCTTAAGTGTGATTCCTAGAGATATAGGGTCTGTTTGCTTTGTTTCCACTTTCCTGTTTTCATTTTCGGTTTTCAAAAACAATTATAAAATTGTCACATTGTTTTTATTTTGTTTCCTGTTTTCAAAATTTTGTACATGAAAATTGAAAACAAACAATTTTTTTTTTCTGTTTTCGGTATTTCCTGTACAAATGTTTTAAAACAGAAAACAGAATGAAAGCAATGTGACAGTTTTATAATTATTTTTTTATAACAAGAAATGAAAACAGAAAACCGAAAACAAAATAAACAACCCCTACTTCGTCTAAGAATAAAACATTCAACAAAACAAATTGGCAACTTATTTCATATTGACCTAGAGCCCGTTTGGATGGGGTTTTTCTGAAAAAAAACACTTATTTTTGAAATAAAAGTGCTTTTGAAAAAATATAGGTGTTGGGATGAGCTTTTAAAAAAAAAGCAAAAGCAGACAAAAAAAAAATACATTTTAGTGCTTTTTTAGGAAGATACAATTCCCAACTTCTAAAAAAAGAGAAGTAATAGAAGAGAAAATAAAAAATATAAATATTTTATTGAACAATAATATTTTTATGATAAATCTCTCAAAAACTCTTTTTATTAAATTTATCCAAATATAAAATAACTTCTGCTTTTATTAATAGCTTCTCTCCTTCTTTATATAAGAGAAACCCTTTTTTAAAAAACTCATGGAATGCCCTAATGACCCTGGCCAATTTGAAGCGCACACACAAGACACTCCCCTCCTGAGTCCACCATAGTGTGACACGTTGGGTAGGGGTACATCGGGAATTCCAATCTCTTGGTAAGGTTCTGGAATCTCGATTCCCCGTCCGGTTCAAACTCCAAACCCTAACTTAACCAAACATCCTCTTTCCGGCAGAGGAACATCGTCCAAAGGTAGCATCCAATCTACATTCGTGGTTGATTTTGATGCGTACGAGAGAGAGAGATGCCACCTAAGCAGCAATCAAAAGCTGATATAGCGAAGAAGCAGAAGGTCGTGGAGGACAAAACCTTCGGTCTCAAGAACAAAAACAAAAGCAAAAGTGTTCAGAAATATGTCCAGAATCTCAAGCAGTCCGTTCAGCCCAAACCTGATGCTTCCAAACTCGCTGCCAAGGTCTGTCTCTATTTTATTTTTATTGTTTAATACCATTTTTGGGGAATTATTATTACATAATAACACTACAAATAATGTGTCATAACATAATCATAACAGAAAAAGAAGGAGGAAGAGAAGAACAAGGAGAAGGAGCTAAATGATTTGTTCAAAATCGCTGTTACTCAACCTAAAGTCCCAGTTGGTAATTATTTCACTGTTATTCTCACTTACTTACAAGTTTTACTTTTTTTTAAATGGGTTTATTTAGTGTTGTAGGAATCTAATCTGATATATTATATATCTGAAATTTGGTTAGGTGTTGATCCTAAGTCCATAGTATGTGAGTTTTTTAAAGCGGGGCAGTGTACCAAGGGATTCAAATGCAAGTTTTCACATGATCTTAATGTTCAGAGGAAAGGGGAGAAGATTGACATTTATAGCGATAAGCGCGATGAAGGTATTCCATCAAAGTTCGATAATGATAATCGTTTCGATTGTTACCTTTTGGTTTTGACAACTTTTTCATTTTGTAACTTTTGTTGGGGGTCTCATTTTGCCAGAAACAATGGAGGATTGGGATCAGGAGACTTTGGAGAAGGTGGTGGAGTCAAAGAAAAATGAGTATAATCAGAACAAACCTACTGACATAGTATGTTTTATTAGATTTGTTGGAATTCTCACTGTTACATTCATTTGCTTGATGACTGATATTTCTAATTTCGCATTTTCTTTTTGATGGTTCTGTATTGGTTGGTTCATAACGGGGCTTCTTTCTGATGTTTGATGATAGTGATTATTTTCAAATAGTATTTGCATTTGGCTCATGTGACCATAGTGACTGTTGTCCATTGTTTGTTTATGCCGTCAAGGTCTGTAAATACTTTTTGGAAGCAGTGGAGAAGAAGCAATATGGTTGGTTTTGGGACTGCCCTAATGGTGGTAAGAATTGCCACTATAGACATGCGCTTCCTCCTGGATATGTTTTAAAATCTCAAATGAAGGCTCTGTTAGAGGAAGAATCTGAAAAGATAACAATTGAAGAGGAGATTGAAAATCAGGTGAAAATATTTTTTTGTTATAAGCTATATCATTTAATATTGCTTCAAGTTATCTAATGGAATATTTACCATGGCTTAGCGTGCCAAAGTCACAACTACAACTCCTATGACTCCTGAGTTATTCCATCAATGGAAGAAGAAGAAGATAGAAGAGAGAGATGCCAATTTGGCTGCACAACAGGCAGACAGGGCTAAGAATGACCGCATGAGGTACAACCATTATCTTATGTCCGATCATTCACATGTGAATTATGTGCGTATGTCCCCTATTACTAAAAAAATGTGAAAAGGGAAGGAACTTCATGTTGTTAAAACGTTTAAAACAAAGGAGTTTCAGTCGGTTACATAGGCCGATAATCCTTTTTACTTTGTTGTTTTTCACTAATCATGTTATATTTTTTCCTCCTCCAATGCAGTGGTCGTGAACTATTTTTGTTAGATGCTTCCTTGTTTGTGGATGATGCTGAAGCATATGACAAGTACCAAAGAGAACCAGAATCTAATTACACTGAACAGAATGTAAGTGTTTTCTTCATGTCTGTCTCTACATAATGTGATTGTCTTTTTCATGGATATAGTTGAAACCTCAGAAGTGGCCTATTGAATGTAATATGAGATGTATAAAGGTATGATGCTGGACGATTACCATTTACCAAAAAAGCTACAAGCCCACAACGCAATATCAATGGCCAGAATATTTGTTATAATTAAAAAGTTCACGGTTCCAAACTTAAAAAAATTACGGCTGAATCAGCCACAACTTGCATTAGTGACCTCAATGCGACCACAACCATAATTTAAAACCATGATATATACCCATTTTCTTTTTTAACATTACTGTTGTAAATAAATAAACTAATTATGTCTTTGCAGTTTGTATACTTTTGTACTGTTAATATTTGCTTCTGGGTCCATTGGAACTTGGGTTACACTACATGATGTAGCTCATCCTCCCCTTCCATATACCCCACCCTACTCAATATCAACTGGGATATAAGACCTCTAAGTCGAAGTCTTCAACGTTAACCACTGGGCTGTCTCCTAGTGAAAATTGATGATCTTTAGTACAACTTAATTTTGGATGCGAGTCCCATGTCAACTGGATGTGGAGTGTGGACATATAACTCCAGTGTAAGGTGGAGGCTTTCCCCTCTTATCAGCTTGGCTTTTAGGAGTGGGTTCTCTACTTCATGCTTTGGGCTATATAAATTTTGCATAGGAATTCAGGGTTTACATGTGACAATAGGTGTGTAATGCAATGTGTCACATCTAGGCCCTAACTATACTTCTTGAGCAGGCACCTTGTAGCAAGCTGTCTTCTAAGTTGCTCTTGTATACTTGTTCGTTATTTTCTAGAAAGAAGCCCACTTGGTTTGTAAGGTAGTCAGAATCTGTACTGCCAAATTGTCCTGGAAGACTTGTAATTTATTTTATAGTAAGTACAGAACTCGTGAGTAATTGCTTATTTCAGAGCACATTGAAATGAGATATAAAGTATCTATAATGAGTTTCTAAAAGGAAAAAAAAGAGGTTCTTGGATACAAGTTGTGCCTTTGTTAAAGCTTGCATTCCTGCTGATGCAGTTGGCCACTACTCCCTTTGGACTCAATTATAAGCAAAATTAACTAATTTTCACTTATTAAGGAAGTTAGTTAATTTAGTTTAATTGTCTTGATTTATGTAAAAAGAATGAGTTACAATTACTAAACTATCCTTTAATTGTCTCAGGAGTGAGCAATACTTTTGAAAAAGTAAAAGGAGAATTGGTTGGATTGGTTAATTTTCTGTATTTTTGGAACATTGTAATTTAATAGAGTTGAGTCGGTTGGTTTTTGCTAATATTTGAGTTCATAAAATATAGGTACTTTTTTTCTTATAATTGAGTTCAGAAGGAGTATATTCGTATCTAGTTCTTCACATGCTTGTGTTTTCCTTTGGTCATAGGGCTCTGCCACGAATAATGAATTATAGTGCCTGTTTGAGGTTTTCTTTTTTCCCCATTAGAAGAACAGTAGTTATTGTATTATGTTTCCAAGGGGGTGTAGTGGCTTCTAGGGTTAGCTCTCTTATCTCATCCTCCTTCTCTTGTGTTATTTAGTGCCGAGTTAAAATATGTGCTTTAAGAATTAAACTGCGGTGTCTTTATTTACATTGACTCTCTATTTGGTTTTGCCAATTGTTGGATCCAACTTTAGGCAAATGGGTATTCTGCTGAAGACGGTCCCAGCACCTCAGCAACAGTTGATACTAATGCTGAAGTTCCTGATGACATCGATGACGATGATGATGATTTAGACATGGATGAGTTGAATGAATTGGAAGCAAGCTTATCGAAGACATCAATCCAGATAAAGGAGCCAGGAGCTGAAGCTTAATGCTGAGAATTAGTCATAACCTTCATGTGATATTTTTATGCCTCTGCTGAGTAGTAGAGCATTTTCCTGTAGCCACTTGCTCACCTTGCTTTTTTCAAGGAAGTTTTTTGAACGAGGCCTTTGATGATGATGAAATTACTATTTGCAGCATTGCAATTGCATTTGGTATGAATAATGGCAGTATGATATAATCCTTCTTTCGGCAGCTTGATTTCTCAATGGATCTACTACAGACATTTTTGAACACTTGTATTCTTGTGCAGGCTGTATGATTTTGTTCATGAGTTTTCCTTATTTCAGCAAAGGGGTCTTCAATATTGTTTTTACGCTTTTGATTTTCTTAAAACCATAGAAAAGACAGCTAGATATCCTTGGGAGTTGGAGCATGCTTGGGAGAATGGGGGGGAAGGAACAGAAGTATGGGAGGTTAAGTAAGATGACTTCTTCTATGCACATGTGCTCCCTGAATAAGGGTTGTTAATTTGGGTAGACTTTAAATGAACAGTTAAGATCAACACTGCAGTTCAAAAAAATAAAATAAAAAATTAAGATCAATACTGGTTACCTATTGTTTAGGTTTAGGCTAAATATTATTCACAAAAACATGGCATGTTAATTATTGAAATTATGTGGATGAAAATTATGAAAGTGGTCTGTCAGGTTGAAATTACCATTACTGCCGCCACTACAATCATCATCATCTCAACCTTTCAAGTAGCATTTTAGTAGATTCAAAATTTTCAGTTTCTTCTACTTAGATTTCAGCATCTTTTTTCAAAAACAGAATCGCTCTTTCCTATTCCTGATTGTTAGATCCTGACTTATTACCTGGAAGTCATGGCATATTAAATGGTAATTTCCATCTCCTGGTTAATGATTCGATGGAACTCTCATATTCCAATGATTCAAGCATAGAAAAGGTGCTGGTTAGGATGAACTAGCCACTTATATCTCTCACGGTGAGAGAAAGAGATGAGAGAGACATGAGAAATGTTCTTGATCGTTAAATTAAGGAGTTCCACATGATTTTATCATGTACCAAATACATCAGATAATTTTTTTTTTCATTTAATCTTCTCTCTCCCTTCTCCTCCACCACCCACTTCTACCCCAACGTTCTCACTCCCCTTCTCTTCTGCCACCCCACCACCACCCCTTCAGCCTCCCTTCCCCTCCTGCCACCCCCACTGCCCATTTCCTCAGCCTCCCATCAATTTCCCGACCATCACTCATGGCTGTGTCGCTGTCCACGGCGACAACCACCACCATCAACATCAAGCTCCGTCGTGACCTCGAAGACAAACCCCATCAAAACCCCATCGACCACTTCTCTGAGCGCGAGGCTCAGAAGACGATCTCCAAACTCTAAATCATCTCCAGGACGACATCGAGCGCCACTTTCCTCCCTCTCCGCCGCGACCTCCTCCAATCCTGTTACACGTCTTGTTAGATACTGGGGTCTGGCCTGCAACAAAGAAGAAGAAAACAAAGGTAATGTGCAATCTCCAATGCGTGTAGGAACACTAGGCTTTAGGTTCGATTCGCCCCCACCAATCTCTCCTCATAGATTGGATGCAACAGGTGTAACCGACGAATCCCTTTCTGGATACAATGGAGTAACCTTGGTTTGGTTTGCACACCATAAACCAAGCGTATCGTTAATGGCAGTTTACAGAACAACAGTCTTCTTAACTCTCTCAGCGCACAAGGGAGAAAAGAAGGTGATTTGGAGTGAATAATGGTTTGGGAAATTCTGAGATTTTCGTATGTCTTTACTGCATGGATATGATTCTAATTATAGACCAAATCATGCCTCTTGGTGAAGGAAAACAACCCTTCAAGAGTTTAACCAATGGTCAAATACAACACTTAAGCAGAATTAATGATCTTAAAATGACACATCATAACTGTTGGCCTAGTGGCCACCGGTTGTGTCCCCTTGCGCACAAGTCCCATGTTCGAATCAACACAACATCATTTTTCATTTAATTTTTCTGTCAACCATATATCAAACTTGTAATAAGCTTGCATCGTTATATCTATTTAACCATTAACCCGCAACCTTTAATAAGGTGTATTTTAATTTGAAAATCTCTCACAATCCCCCACCATTTTCAAAATAAACCCAAATCCCATAATTCCGGAAATTGCATGCTTTCAGACAAAGGTATATTGGGGATTTGAACCTTTGCTTAGTAAGCCATGGGTTTCACTCATCCCTGAATAATTTGGTAGACAAGCTTTGAACCAATTATTCATTAGAACAAGCATGCATGACTTACACATGAAATCTCGGTACCATTGAACGACGTGGTAGTGTGACACATTTGGTAAGGCCTTGTGTCGTGTATCCTTTTCATGAGAGCTTACAGAGTCAAGCCCAACTCTAAGAAGCGGCCCACACACTTTCATATAGGTGGACTTTACCAAAAGCACTCACATAAGTTGGGCACCTCAGCACACATATGCTATAGGTCCAGGAAGAGCAAAAGCTCACCCTTTTCCTTTTGTCCTTGTGGTATCCAAGTACTTTTAAACCTTGGGATGTATCTATTCGTCAAGTACTTGCAATCACTCTCATAGTGTACTTTGGCCACATTGAACTCAAGACTTGATGTTACTCAAGTGTGAGTTGTGTAACACCCTTCGTTACATTAGTAACCCAAAACAAAATCAATGAAAATCCTTTGAAGAATTTAAAATTAAGAACATACATGTCATTAAAAAAAAAATTCGCAACTTAATCGGGTCTTAAAATACCTCATATTAATTAAAATAGTGATAAAGTATCCAAAGTGATAATATATTAATAAATTCACAAATCCAAATAAAACCAAAGACCTCAAAAAAACGGGCGTCTACTAACAAACCCAACGACAAATAAAAAACGTCTAGCCACATACGGCTCCTTATTTAAGAAGGTAATAACCAAGCTAAGAATAATAACTAAGAAAATCCGCTAAGTCTTCAGTCCTCTTCAATCCCAGTGATGTCGTCCTCGTGCTCTGAAAACAACACTTTTATTGAGATATAATCCCAGTGAATAAAAATAATCGTTGGTGAAAAGGTTCTCAAATAGTGTTGTTTTCACCCGGCGTGGTAACCGGAAAAACATTATGGCACCCGCTAATTTTTAAAATGTCGAATATAATAAACCTCCAAGATAATAAATATATATAAATAAAATTAATGTCAAGCATTTAGAGTACAACTCATAGGCTCAGCAACGGTCACAACTCATTGCATTTAATCACATTCACCATGCAAACTCTACACCATGCAACTCCATGAACATGACTCGGTGATTCCCAGAATCACTTAACTTGACTCTTTGGTTCCCATAACCGGTGTGAATCCCAGATCCACTAAGGTCTATGAGCTCATATCCATGCAATGACGTCCCACTGCCTTCTCCATCCCAGATGGAGGTATCTAATATTCCATCCCAGATGTGAATATTTTAATAAGTTTAATAAGTTGATATCCCATCCCAGATGGTGATATCTCTTATCCTATTCCCGGAATAGAATGTACAACCATCACCCCTTCCTGGAAGGTGATGACCAACTCATATGTACCATACAATATGTCATCCCAGACGACTACCAATTAAATTCTCAAACTCTATACATCAATAACAATAATTAATTGGTCATACCAAGTCAAGATGATAGTACATACTCATACAAGCTTTCTTCTTAACAGTAATTATATATTATATTATATTATATATATCTATATATATATATATATAATTAAAAGCACCCCTCACGTCACTATTGACGTTGGTGCTAGTTTATTTCTGTGCAGCATAGTTACAGGGAGGGCATATGGCAATTGAGCATCTGGCATCGTAAAAGAAGGAGAAGAATTTATCATTGTGGTCGTCCAACAAATTAAAAATAACAAGACTATTTCTCTGAAGATTCAAGAAAACATTTTTACCGAATCAATTTATTAACAAGATGAAACATTTTAAGAATTCGAACGAACCCCAAAATATTTTAAAAAAAATCTCAAATAAATTAAGGACCCAGATTATTTGTACCATGAAAGTGTGAGAAAAGTTATTTTTACTCACCTCTCGAATACCTCCAATGTGCTCTAAAAATCACGTATGATAGGGATTTGTGCTTCCCTTAAAATTCCCCTCCCGTTTGGTGGCGTTCTTGGATCTGTGTTGTTACGGCTATACTTGCAAGAAAGAATGGATCCGGCGAAAACGCTAAACCCTGTGCGGCGCTCCACGTTCCTCTTCTTTTTGTTACTATTCCACTATATATATATATATATATATATATATATATATATATATATACACATAGTGTCAACGCAGGGTTTTGTTTATTTTTATTTTTTAAAAAAAACTTGTGAGTCAGAGGCGCAAGTTTATATATATATATGTGTGTGTGTGTGTGTGTGTGTGTGTATATATATTAATTCTCTTTTTTTTTCACATATTTATTTTAATTTAATATTTCTTTTGTATTCACTAACCAATTCTAATAAATTTTATACTAATAAATTCTCACCACTAAACCTCTTAATCCTATTTTATTTTTATTATATCATTATTATTTATTTATTTTATTATTTTATTTTAAATTTTTTTTCAAATTAATTATGTTAGAATTTTAGGATGTTACATTTTCTCCCCTCCTTAATGAATTTCGTCCCTGAAATTCTCACGTCTCACCCAAACTACACAACATTAAAGGTAATGCAATGCTAAGTTATGTACCTGTGCCAAAGAGATCTGGATGATGTTGTCTAACATCTTCGTCAAGTTCCCAAGTAGCTTCCTCTGGAGTCAACCCTTCCCAAATCACTTTCACCAATGGGATCATCTTGTTCCTCAGGGTTTTTGTGCTCTTGTCAATGATCTGAATAGGTCGGGGCTTAAAGATTAAATTATCCTTCAATTGTATTGACTCAGGAGCTATCACGTGTGAAATATCTGGTACGCACTTCCGGAGTTGAGACACATGGAAGACGCCATGGAGATTCGACAACTGTGGTGGAAAAGCCAATTGGTAAGCAACATGCCCGACTCTTTTTAGGATTTGAAACGGACCCATGAAACGAGGGTTGAGCTTTTTGACTTTCATTGACCTCCCAATCCCAGTCTTAAGAGTGACTCTCAAGAATGCATGTTCCTCTTCCTGAAATTCTAAAGGCTTCCTTCTCTTGTCGGCATAACTCTTTTGCCTACTCTGTGCAGTGCCTATCCTTTCCCTAATGACTTTAATCCTCTCGGTGGTCTCCTGGACTAACTCTGGTCCTAGCAGGGTCTTCTCACCCACCACACACCAACATAAAGGGGACCTACACTTCCTCCCATAAAGAGCTTCATAGGGTGCCATGCCGATGCTAGCGTGATGACTGTTGTTATAAGCAAACTCTATAAGAGGTAAAAATTTATCCCAACCCTCATCTTCATCTAAAACTCATGCTCTAAGCATGTCCTTAAGGGTTTGAATGGTCCTCTCCGACTGACCATCCGTTTGGGGATGATAGGTTGTGTTAAAACTCAACTTAGAACCAAAAGCCTGTTGGAAGGCCCTCCGAATCTAGAGGTAAACCGTGGGTCCCTATCTGACACTATAGAGGTAGGTATGCCATGAAGCCTCACTATCTCCTTAATGTATAAGTCTGCTAACTTACTCAAACTATAGGTTGCCTTAATTGGCAAGAAGTGAGCAGACTTGGTCAACCTATCCACAATTACCCATATGGCATCTAAACCCAAACGAGTCCTAGGTAACCCCATCACAAAATCCATAGAAATCCTCTCCCATTTCCATTGAGGAATTTCTAAAGGCTGCAACAAACCCGAATGTCTCTGATGTTCTATCTTAACCTTTTGACATACTAGACACTTGGCTACAAAGCTAGCCACATCCCGTTTCATTCTTGTCCACCAATACATCTTCTTTAGATCTTGGTACATCTTGGTTATCCCTGGATGTATGGTGAACTTCCCCTTATGCGCTTCCTCTAAAACTTTCTCTGTAAGGCTCCCCTCCTTAGGAACAACGATTTTATTCTTAAACAACACTAGACCATCAGTAGACAACACATAATTCTCTTGGTCTAAAAGAGATTGTAACTCTTGTTCTAAAAGTTGTTCTCGCCTAATCATTTCTCTAAGGTCACTGCAAATTTCCAGCCTATTCAACTTCAAGCTTAGAGCACTAAGAGATACATCTAGATTCATGTCTCTGAACTCCTCTAACATATTCATCTCTTGGACCATTAAGCTAGACACATGCAAGGTTTTCCTATTGAGTCCATCAGCCACCACATTGGCTTTCCCTGGATGGTACTTCAACTCAAAATCAAAGTCCTTAAGAAATTTCATCCACCTCCTTTGCCTCATATTCAATTCCTTTTGGTCAAACAAATACTTAAGGCTCTTATGATCACTAAAAACCTCAAACTTTGCACCGTACAAATAGTGCCTCCAAATCTTAAGAGCAAAAACTACTACCGCTAACTCAAGGTCATGAGTAGGATAATTCACCTCATGTGTCCTAAGCTGTCTAGATGCATAAGCCACTACCTTGCCTTCCTGCATCAACACACAACCTAAACCATTCTTAGAAGCGTCACAATATACCACAAAACTCACTGAGGGATCTGGAATGGTTAAGACCGGTGATAACACCAATCTCCTCTTAAGCTCCTCAAAATTCTCTTCGCATTCCTTATCCCACTCGAAAGATTTTCCTTTACTAGTCAACTTGGTAAGAGGTAAAGCTAGCCTAGAGAACCCTTATATGAATTTCCTATAGTAACCTGCCAGTCCTAGGAAACTCCTCACTTCCGTCACTGACTTAGGTTGCTCCCATCCAAGCACTGCATCGACCTTACTAGAGTCGACCGCTACACCACTCCTATATATGGTATGTCCTAAAAACTTCACCTCATCAAGCCAAAATTCACACTTTTCTGGCTTTGCATACAGTTGTTCCTCCCTTAGAATCTGCAACACTAACCTCAAATGCTCCTCATGATCCTCTGGTGTTCTAGAGTATATCAAAATATCATCTATGAACACCACCACAAAGATGTCCAAGAATGGCCTAAAGATCCGATTCATGTAGTCCATGAAAATGGCTGGGGCATTGGTCACACCAAAGGGCATCACTACATACTCATAGTGCCCATACCTTGTCCTAAAGGCTGTCTTAGGAATGTCCTCATTCTTAACTCTAATTTGATGGTATCCCGACCTTAGGTCTATTTTGGAAAACACCGACGCTCTCCTCAGCTGGTCTAAGAGGTCATCTATCCTAGGCAAAGGGTATTTATTCTTGATGGTCACTTTGTTCAACTGCCTATAGTCAATGCATAGCCTCATGCTCCAGTCCTTCTTTTTCACCAATAGGACAGGTGCTCCACAAGGTGACACACTAGGCCTAATAAACCCCTTCCCTAGCATCTCCTCTAACTGTTTCTTAAGCTCGCTCAACTCCAAAGGTGCCATTCTATAAGGCGCTACCGACACTGGTCCACTCCCTGGCACTAGATCTATGTTAAACTCAACTTCCCTATTCGGAGGCAAGCTAGAGACATCCTTAGGGAAAACATCCTGGAATTCACACACCACAGGTATAGCCGTCACATCACTGTCAGCCTCTATCTTAGCAGAGAATAAGAGTACATATCCTTGAGCTCTCTCAACTAAGCACTTATGACAAGCAACAGCAGAAACAATAGAACTGGGTACGGGAAAATCATTAGACATTGGTTGTATAGGAATGGAGATAATTTTATCAGAGCAATTTATGACAGCATGATTTGCAGACAACCAATCCATACCAAGAATAACATCTAACCCAGACATGGGCAAGCATATAAGATCAACAAAATAAGGTACACCTTGTTACACTAAGGGACAGTTCAAGCAAGCAATAGAGGTAACAAGTTTATCATTTGCAGGAGTAGCGACACTCAAATCATATGGCAACTTAGAAACAGACAAGGATAGATTTTTCACACACTCTAAAGATATAAATGAATGAGTTTCCCCTGAATCAAACAATAAATTGATTTTTATTTCTTTAATTAAACCCATACCTTGTATCAGGCCATCTGACTCCTTCACCTTTTCCCCTTGGAGCGTAAAGACTCTCCCTTGGCTCAGTGGTCTAGGTTGGACTGGTCCTCCACTCCTGTAGTTTCTGGCATAGTGTCCCACTTTACCACACTTGTAGCAAGTGGTCTGTGCCGCTGGACACGTGCGATTTCCATGATTCAACCCACACCTGTGACACCTGGCGCCCGTGTCAGTCTGGGCTCCATTCACTTGCTTCCCTTTGTTGATGGAGGAGACTGGCCGCAAATGCTTCTGAAATTTCCCATCCTTGCCCTGAAACCTCTTTCCATCGCTAAGAATTTTATCCTTTTGCCTCTCGGCCAGCACAACTTGCATATTACGCTCTGCCACCCTACACTTGTTTGGGGTAGTCCCGAATTTCCAGGAGTCCGATAAGGCTCTGCAGCTCTGGCCTCAAACCCTGCTCGAACTTAATTGCTTTCCATTGACCGTCAGGATTATCCCTCACCTGAGCAGAGAACATTGAAAGGCTCTCAAACTTGGCCACATATTCAGCAACTGTCATACTCCCGTTTAGAAACTGTAGAAACTCCATCTCCTTCTGTATCCAGACACTGTGCGGAAAGTATTTCTCCAGAAAACCTCCTTGAATCGGTCCCATGTGATAGGGGCGCCCGAAGCAAGCAACCCGCCCCTAGCACAGTCCCACCAGTGCTCTGCATCTGACTCTAGCATACAGGTGGCAAAATCCAGCTTCTGAGCATCAGAGCACCTCATGGCTCGGAAGATCTTCTATAATTTCATCAACCATTCCTTTGACTCAATAGGATCGGTGGTACCTCGAAAAGCAAGCGGGTTATTGTTCCTGAATTCTGACAGACCCCTGTACTGTGGATCTGGAGCTGCAGCCGGCACCATGTTAAGCACGTCCCCATTATCCCTCATCTGACGGAGAGTCTTCGTCAGCTCCTGCATAACTCTGGCCATTCAAGCCAAAGTCGCGGAAAGTGCATCATTTCTCCCTCGCCTGTTTGCTGCCATAATCTGCATACCACCAATCAAACAGTGGGTTGATCAAGTCCGATATCCAAAAGAATAGAATGCAGAATTATAACTCAACCAAGCATCCTACACGCCCAAGTTTTGTTTTAGAAAAAACCCCAATACCACAGTCCGATATATAATCGAACTGCTCTGATACCATAAATGTAACACCCTTCTTTACTTTAGTAACCCAAAACAAAATCAATGAAAATCCTTTGAAGAATTTAAAATTAAGAACATACATGTCATAAAAAAAAAATTCGCAACTTAATCGAGTCTGAAAATACCTCATATTAATTAAAATAGTGATAAAGTATAAAAAGTGATAATATATTAATAAATTCACAAATCCAAATAAAACCAAAGGCCTCAAAAAAACGGGCGTCTACTAATAAACCCAACGACATATAAAAAAACGTCTAGCCACATACGGCTCCTTATTTAAGAAGGTACTAACCAAGCTAAGAATAATAACTAAGAAAATCCGCTAAGTCTTCAATCCTCTTCAATGCCAGCGATGTCGTCCTCGTGCTCTGAAAACAATACTTTTAATGAGATATAATCCCAGTGAATAAAAATAATCGTTGGTGAAAAGGTTCGCAAATAGTGTTGTTTTCAGCCGGTGCGGTAACCGGAAAAACATTCATGGTACCCGCTAATTTTTAAAATGTAGAATATAATAAACCTCCAAGATAATAAATATATATATAAATAAAATTAATGTCAAGCATTTAGAGTACAACTCATAGGCTCAGCAACGGTCACAACTCATTGCATTTAATCACATTCACCATGCAAACTCTACACCATGCAACTCCATGAACATGACTCGGTGATTCCTAGAGTCACTTAACTTGACTCTTTGGTTCCCATAACCGGTGTGAATCCCAGATCCACTAAGGTCTATGAGCTCATATCCATGCAATGGTGTCCCACTGCCTTCTCCATCCCAGATGGAGGTATCTAATATTCCATCCCATATGTGAATATTTTAATAAGTTGATATCCCATCCCAGATGGTGATATCTCTCATCCTATTCCCGGAATAGAATGTACAACCGTCACCCCTTCCCGGAAGGTGATGACCAACTCATATGTACCATACAATATGTCATCCAAGATGACTACTAATTAAATTCTCAAACTCCAAACATCAATAACAATAATTAATTGGTCATACCAAGTCAAGATGATAGTACATACTCATACAAGCTTTCTTCTTAACAGTAATTATATTATATATATATATATATATAATTAAAAGCACCCCTCACGTCACTATTGACGTTGGTGTTAGTTTATTTCTGTGCAGCATAGTTACAGGGAGGGCATATGGCAATTGAGCATCTGACAGCGTAAAAGAAGGAGAAGAATTTATCATTGTGGTCGTCCAACAAATTAAAAATAACAAGACTATTTCTCTGAGGATTCAAGAAAACATTTTAACGAATCAATTTGTTAACAAGATGAAACATTTTAAGAATTCGAACGAACCCCAAAATATTTTAAAAAAAATCTCAAATAAATTAAGGACCCAGATTATTTGTACCATGAAAGTGTGAGAAAAATTATTTTTACTCACCTCTCGAAGACCTCCAATGTGCTCTAAAAATCACATATGATAGGGATTTGTGCTTCCCTAAAAATTCCCCTCCCGTTTGGTGGCGTTCTTGGATCTGTGTTGTTACGGCTATACTGGCAAAAAAGAATGGATCCGGCGAAAATGCTAAACCCTGTGCGGCGCTCCACGTTCCTCTTCTTTTTGTTACTATTTCACTATATATATATATATATATATATACATAGTGTCAGCGCAGGGTTTTGTTTTTTATTTATTTTTTTAAAAAAACTTGTGAGTCAGAGGCGCAAGTTTAAATATATATATATATATATACTAATTCTCTTTTTTTTCTTCACATATTTATTTTAATTTAATATTTCTTTTGTATTCACTAACCAATTCTAATAAATTTTATACTAATAAATTCTCACCACTAAACCTCTTAATCCTATTTTATTTTTATTATATCATTATTATTTATTTATTTTATTATTTATTATTTTTTTTTCAAATTAATTATGTTAGAATTTTAGGATGTTACAAGTTGGGTTTCCACCATTGGTGATCATGTAGATATGGGCTTGATTCCCATCCCTAATGATGTTTTTCCACATCATATCACTTGTCAGTCCTTTCGTCAAAGGATGCAATATTTCTTTCCGTCTTATAAAGATCCTGGATATTACTCCATTTGCAATTAGTTCCTTAACATAACTATGTCTTAGTCCAACGTTCCTGGACTTTCCATTATAAACTTGGCTATATGCCCTTGATAGTGTTGACTGACTATCTCATTGTATGGATACTGACGTCATTAAAATTGATATCTCATACAACATGTTTCTAAGCCATTTAATCTCAATGTTAAATGCTGCCAATGCTATGAATTCTATAGTCATGGTGGAACCGGCAATGCCGACTTATTTCTTGAAATCCCAAGAAATAGCACCCCCACCAATTGTCAAAACTCAACTGCTTGTTAAAGCATGATCTTCTTGTATAAGTCACCCAACTGGCATCCATGTAACCTTCTAATACCGAATGATACCCATTATAGTTTAAACAATAGTTCATGTCCCCCACAAGTACTTCAATACTCTTCGGACAGCATGCCAATGGTCTTTGCTTGGATTACTTGTATACCTACTTAGTCTCCCTACAACATATGCAATGTCTGGTCTAGTACATGTCATGCCATACATTAAGCATCCAATTACTTTTGATTATTCAAGTTGTGCTACTAGACAATCTTTATTTGGTACTAAATTAGTGTTATGATCAAAGGGAGTAACAACAGATTGATAATCAAATTCATTAAATTTCTTTAACACCTTTTCTATATAATGAGATTGGGACAAACCTATGTTCTCACCATCTCTTGTTATTCTAATCCCTAGTATCACATTGGCTTCCCCTAAGTCTTTCATATCAAAATTACTAGAGAGGAAACTCTTAGTTTTTTCCACCTCATTTAGATCAGTACCAAATATTAACATATCATCAACATATAAACAAATCATAACACCTTTTCCATTATGGAATTTACTATGAATACACTTGTCAGATTCATTTATTTTATATCCATTAGCTTGAATACCTTGATCAAACTTTTGATGCCATTGTTTAGGAGCTTGTTTTAGTCCATACAATGCCTTATTCAATTTACACACCTTCTTTTCTTGACCATTAACCACAAACCCTTCAGGTTGTGACATATGCCCCTCTTCATCTAACTTCCCATTAAGAAATACTGTTTTCACATCCATTTGATGAATGACAAACTTATATATGGATGCAAGTGCCAATAGCACTCTAATTGAGGCAATTCTTGCCACAAAATAGTCAATGCCCTTTTTTTGTGTAAATCCCTTAGCAACTAGTCTTGCCTTAAACTTATCTATGGTTCCATCTACCTTCATTTTCCTTTTGAAAATCCATTTACAACTTATAGGTTTGGAACCAGGTGGGAGGTCTACTATTTTCCATGTTTTATTCCCCATTATTGAGTCTATTTCCTCTTGTATAACTTCCTTCCAAAAAGCAGCATCTTGAGACTTTATTGCCTCTTCGAATGTTTCTGGATTACTTTCTGTATCATAACATATTGGTCCATAACTGTCTATGGACTCTCTTGTTCCTTCAACAAAGAACATGAAAAAGTCTGGTCCATAAGTTTTCTCTTTCCTAGCTCTCTGACTTCTTCTAAGTTCTGAACTCTCTAAAGTATTATTATTAAATACATTGGTTTCTAGATTATGTTCTTTACTATGAACATTATTTTTGTGACTTGGAATTGAGTTAAACCTATCTTCTTGAAAGATAGCATCCCTAGACTCAATTACTGTATTTACAGTATATGAGTCATTATATTCTATAACCATGAATCTATATGCTTTGCTATTTTTAGCATAGCCCAAGAATACACATTCAATTCCCCTTTCACCTAATTTCTTTCTTTTTGGTTCAGGAACTTTTACTATTGCCTTACAATCCCAAACTTTGAAATAGTCAAGTTTGGGCTTTCTATTTTTCCAAAGTTCATATGGGGCTATTTTGTTCCTTTTGTTTGGAACTCTATTCAAGATATAACAAGCCGTCAACAAGGCTTCTCCCCAATAACCCTTTGCTAGACCAGAATATGATAACATTGCATTTACCATTTCTTCTAATACCCTATTTTTTCTTTCAGCTATGCCGTTTTGTTATGGGGAATAAGGTGCGGTTGTTTGGTGAATTATTCCAGTAGACTCAAAGTAACTAGGGTTATAGAACTCTCCTCTTCTATCACTCCTAAAACATTTAATAAATTTTTCATGTTGAAGTTCTACTTCTGTTTTAAATATCTTAAATTTATCTAACACTTCATCCTTTGAATGCATTAAATATACATAGCAATATCTAGTACAATCATCTATAAATGTCACAAAATATTTTTTACCACCCATAGTGGGCCAACCATGTAAATCACATACATAAGAATGAATTAAATCTAACACTTTAGAACTTCTTTCAACTCTAGGAAAAGGAAATCTAGTTATCTTAGTTAGCATACAAGTTGTATATGCATCCGAAATCCTACTTGTTTAGGAATTAAACATGAATTCATCATTTCATTCATTTTCCTAAAATTAACATGTCCTAAACGAGAATGCCATAAATTACAAGACTCAACAATATAAGCATAAATAAATCCATTATCATTAATAATATTGAGTTTGAACATATTCTCACAAAGGTATCCCTTTCCTACAAACATTCATCTCTTAGAGAGAATAAACTTGTCTCTCTCAAATACACATTTGAACCCGTACTTATTAAGTAACGGTACAGAAATTAAATTCTTCCTATCATCTGGTACATAAATAAACATCTGTAAGAGTGACTACTTTTCCCGAAGTGAATTCTAGTTCCACCGTCCCTTTGCCTTTAACTTGGACAGTTGATGAATTTCCCATATATTGAACGGTTCCATCTTCTTCATTAATTGTCTTGAAGAGATCCTTGTTCTTACACACATGGCGAGTTGCACCGGAGTCAATCCACCATGATCCAACATCTTCTATCATGTTGATTTTGGAAATGACCGCAACAAGATTGTCCTTTGTTGCACTAGATTCCTTCTCTTTTTTCCTTTTTCAGGAGACGACAATTGCTCTTGAAATGTCCCGGTTTTCCACAATAGAAACAACCATTTTTCTTTTTCTTTTTCTTGTAGTCATTCTCATTGTTGTTTTCATGAGATTTTCCAAAATCTCGATTCCTCTTTTTAGAGGACTTACCAGATTTCCCTTCCTCTACTACATGCACCTTCTCATGAACAGAATGTTCTTTAGTATCATCTTGTTTACGATACTCGTCTTCTAAATGAAGGTGATTACCCAATTGTTCAAGAGAAATGTCATCTTTCCGATGTTTAAGACTTCTTTTAAAGTCTTTCCATGAAGGAGGAAGTTTGTCAATGATTAAGGAGACAATGATGGTTTCATCCATGTGCATATTATGTTGTTTGTAGTTATTGAGAATACGTTCAATCTCATGCATTTGTTCCATGATAGGCATACCATTAACCATTTTATAATTATTAAAATGACTAACAAGAAATTTCTTACTTGTTGCGTCCTCCATCATGTATCTTGCCTCAAGTTTCTCCCATAGTTCTTTGGAGGATCCCGCATTTTGATACACATCGAACAATGAGTCGGTCATGCCATTCAAAATATGCCCCATGCAAATGTAGTCATCATTAACCCACTTGTTCCTCTCACGAAACTCATTGATGGTCTCATCTTCTCTTTCCTCTGGTCTTGGTGTGTTCAACACATATGCCACCTTCAATGTTGTAAGAAGGAAGTGCAGCTTCTTTTGCCAACGATGAAAGTTTCCGCCTTCGAACCTCTCAAGTTTCATAAAGTCAGAAGTCACCTCCTTCAACGTTGCAGCCATTATTACAGGAATCGAACCTAAAGGTTGTTAGATAATGGGGTCTGGCCTGCAACAAAGAAGAAGAAAACAAAGGTAATGCGCAATCTCCAAGGCGTGTAGGAACACTAGGCTTTAGGTTCGATTCGCCCCCACCAATCTCTCCTCATAGATTGGATGCAACAGGTGTAACCGGTGAATCCCCTTCAGGATACAATGGAGTAACCTTGGTTTGGTTTGCACACCCTAAACTAAGCATATCGTTAATGGCAGTTTACAGAACAACAGTCTTCTTAACTCTCTCAGTACACAAGGGAGAAAAGAAGGTGATCTGGAGTGAAGAATGGTTTGGGAAATTCTGAGATTTTTGTAAGTCTTTACTGCATGCATATGATTCAATTTATAGACCAAATCATGCCTCTTGGTGAAGGAAAACAACCCTTCAAGAGTTTAACCAACGGTCAAATACAACACTTAAGTAGAATTAACGATCTTGAAATGACACATCATAACTGTTGGCCTAGTGGCCATCGGTTGTGTCCCCTTGCGCACAAGTCCCATGTTCGAATCAACACAACATCATTTTTCATTTAATTTTGCTGTCAACCATATATCAAACTTGTAATAAGCTTGCATCGTTATATCTATTTAACCATTAACCCGCAACCTTTAATAAGGTGCATTTTAATTTGAAAATCTCTCACACGTCTGACCCGACAAACCCGATTCTGTTAATGCCTTGTGGAGGTGAAAACAGAAGAAAGGAGTTGAAGGGAGGTCAGATCTACATCGTAACCGTCTCCGAGACTCCGACCCGACAAACCCTCCCTCTGTGCTTGGGATCGATTCTGCCAGAAATGGAAGGGGTGGGGGTGGTGGTAAGGGGGTTCTGGGAATGGGGAGGGGTGGTGGTGGAGGTGGGGTGGGAGGGGAAGCGGCGGCAGCAGTTGTGGGGGAGGTGTCGGTTGTGAAGAAGGAAGAAGACACTGAGATGGTGAGAGAGAGGAATAATCAAGTGTGAATGGTGTATCATAAGATCTTTACAACCTCATTTGATCAACGGCTAATAATACTGGCTCACGGTGAACGACATAGTGAAGTCGCTCACCTTAGCCAGCGCCGCATAGAAAATATGCTCTTTTGAATAGTAGTGCTCTGGCTCTCTTTCTGAGCTCAGGTATCCTCCACCTATAGGATGACTTTTCAAGTCTTAGAAAGTCATAAAAATTCGAAAAGCTTCATGCTTTAAATTGAATAACGTTTTCCAGCCTTGTGTTCTTTACTTTCTGATCACGGATAGAGTGGTTAGTATATTGAAGAAATAATACACAGTTGGATAGTAGAAAGTCCAAATATGTAAAAAAATATCATAATTGATGACATCTGTCCAACATACATTATTAGTAGAAACAAATGGCTCCTTTGATTTTTTCCCCAGAATTGGACGATTATTCAAAACTTTACCAAGTAGTTTCTTCGATTAGTTGACTTTTATTTTATTATAAAAGTAATATTGATACCACCAGTTTTTACTTTTTAGTATTGATAGGAAGGAAGGAGTCAAGTCTTCTTCCAATACTTTTCTAGTATTTTAGAAATAAATAAAACAAAAAAAAGTAATAAGCTTCCTTGAATATAAATTATCACTGATGAACATCCATTGATTTCAATTGTTAAAGAAATCAACTTCCTTAAGTAAAGTTTCGAGTTGGAGTTTTGTTGATGAAAAAACAAGTGTTGGAAGAGTTTTGTCTTAAACTAACTATAAAGTTTCAGATGCCAAGTATTTTAGACTTAAAAAATATAAGTTATTAAAAAAGTAAAAACACTTATCTGGTACTTTTTCATAACTTTTACTCACTAAAATGAGGTAGAGATCACTTAATTGTGAATCAATTATCTTGTTAAAAAAAATATTTGGGATTATACCTCATGAAAATGGATGCAAATCCCTTGTAGCCACCTATCTTTATCTACTTGTATTTTTTTGGACAAAGCAAATCAAGGGTTGAGAGTGTGAGAAAAGCAAATTCAATGGTAGTAGAGTGTCTAACAGCGTGAATGCGTGAATTCCTTGACCATGGTGAATCCGGGTCCCATGAAAATGCTATTCTTTAGTGTAAGTAATGAAACTTTTTGGGTTCTATTTTAAAAAATTTTTAGGGACTCCTTTTGTAGGAGGTTCCTTACATTAAATGAACTATAAATTATAAAACTTGAAAAATAAAGTTAGTGAGAAAATGAGGATGGGAAGAGAATCAAATTAAAAATAATAAAATCCCGATGATACAAAACAGAAGGTTAGTCCCACTAATGCTGCTCAGGCGGTTGAGCTTGCAAGGGATATTTGGAGCCTATGAGGTTACGGGTTCGATCATGTTGTACCTCCACTTCACATCCCCTACTATAAGGTCTAAGTATGCCTCCTTTGGACAAAAAACAGAAGGTTAAAAATAAAGAATTAGATGGCTAATTGACAACTTAGAGTTGCTTATTTTCGTTTAATCATTGTTCTCTATCTAGACACAATTTTTATATTTAATGAATAAATTTATTATGAAATTATTGAGAAATTATAATATAAAAGATTAATTGTTAACAATATGACGATTTTGAAAATACAATCCGACTCTCCCAATATACTGTTTCAAGGTGTACTTATTGGAACTGCATTTTCATGAAAACTTTCGTAAATACAAATCTGAATTATGATAATCAGGGGATCATGGACCACAGCTCGGATCTAATTGAAAGGTAAGTGACAGAACCTGGAAATGTTCCTTGCCTGCGTTCGAAGACAAACAAACAGCAACAAACATTTAGAAAATAAATATATATGGAATGAGTTTTTTTTTCCCTTTCATAATCTATATCCTTTTATATGCATTATTATTGATTTTTTTTAAATTTCTCCCCGAAATACTGTACTTGCAGTTTTGCCACTAATTCTATGTGTAGTAGTGTTAATCTAGGCCCAAGTTCATGATAAAATTGATACGTGATAATATATTTATTACGATTATTTTAAATTTAAATATGTACATATTATAAATTTAATAAACATATTGCCAAGTAAAGGGATTTACTATGAACTTAATTAAGTGATGAAAAAAAATGAAATTAATTAAATCCATAATAAAAAAACTCTTCTTTATGACACGTATTGGTTCGAAACGAATTTCGTCTCTATGTTTTATATATTTTTTCTCTTTCTTATCTTGTATTTATTTCTCCAATTTTATCATGTTACTCTATTCTAATTGGCTGAAAAGAGATTCGTCAAAATTGGTACACAAATATTTCGTACCAGATAGCATTGCTCATAAATATAATGAGAAATTGAGAAACATCATATAAACGTTTGTAATTTGTAAGTTAAGAAGTCAACACATGGTATTCTAATTACTTGTTCAATTGATCTTATCTTCATTTGGGCACTCTTATATTCTCTCTCTTTTTTTTTTGTTGGTAGAACTCTTATATTCTCTTATGCTATGAAAAGAGTGGATAAGCATTTAAACGGGTTTTACTACTGCACGCAATAGCGTCAAGTCTATGAGCAAATAATTTGATACACAGTATTGTAAGTCTTCCTATAATGTGCTAAGCTAGCAGACGTAACACAAAAGGGAACTCTGAATTGAATGGGGTCTCAAGAATTGTCTTTTAAAGACAGGTTGCATGCCATTACGTGAACCAAATGACATCTTCCTTTTAGTGATGTTTTGTCTCAGAAAGACATATTATTCGACTTATTTCACTATGGGACAACATATCTATTCTATATACTTGGCCAATTCCAAGATGCTGGTATATGCGAGTGCGTAATTAAGCGCACGAGTGTATGGATATTGACACATTTGGGTACATGAGTTCATATTTTTTTAATGTTTAAGTCCAATCAAACATAATTACAGTGTAATTAACAGCCGTACCACTCTTAATTATTAGTTTAAAGTTTTTTACCAAAAAAGTTGGTATTGGTTGTGTTTGGTGTTTACTACTTTAGTTGAAGATTTTCAAGGAAAGTTCCAATTTATCAGTGCCATCTGCATTTTGATTTGAAACTTCAAAGATGTACGAACGTTCCTATATTTTTTAATTTGTACATTTTCATATACACTTTCCTATTCTATCAGGATAGAGATCATCTGTCTTATCTTGATGTACCACACAAAGTCCTATCAATAACATGTTGCCACTTAAGTTAAAATGTTATATAATATTAAAAATTTGGAATACGTGCAATATGTTGTTGGTGGGGACAGTGTATTATACACCAAAATGGGACATGTGATCTTCATCTATTATACATGTTTTCGCTGTTACCTTGCTTCTTTGTTAGAATTTCCCCTATTGGGTCATTGGAGGGCGAAACATTCCAAGACACCATGAAAACGAACAATACAAGAACAAAATATGCAAATCAACCATAACAAGAACTAATCGAAACTAAAGAAGAGATAAACGATAAAAGAAGATGAACATCAAGATTTTAGTGGTTCGGTCATTGTGACCTACGTCCACGGGAGAGAGAGCAACAAATCATCTTCTTCCCTTCACTATCTTGAACAATAAGTATAGGTCATGGTTACAATATAAAATTCCTTGTGTTCTTGCCTCTTTTCATCCTCTTGATGAATCATGGCAAAACCCAAGCTTATCTCTCTATTCTCTCAACCCTTGATCCCCAACTCACAATCACTCTACGATTTCCCTCAAGATAGAATTACCCAACACTCAATCCATCTCTTCTTTTCACACACCTCTATGTCTCTAACTTGAAGATTGTGATATCCTATTACATGATATCTATTTATTATGTGAGTCTTCCATATGGAGTTACCAATCCTTATGAGGCTTGATCCAAGTTAGTTGTTGCACTACTAACTAACCAACTTCTCAACTGATTGCAATTAGTCGCTCCATAATCGATTATCCGGTTGATCATAATCGATTATGATATCTCTGTCTCAGACACCGATTCTGATACTAGCCATAATTGATTATCATAATTGATTACTATGCTTCTGCCAAACATATAATCGATTACACCATTACCATAATCAATTATGCCTCTGCAACTTCAACTTCATATTGTTTGATTTTGAAGCATATCTCAACAACCCCTCCAATAAAATCAAGACGATATGAAAATAAACACTTGCTTAAGTCTTGCTTTATGGTTATGCCTAAGGATCATGGGGCCAAGTTTTTAAAAGTCAAGTTCTTCACACTCAAATATTGTTCTTTTGGTCGTTCTTGTTCTTTACGTTTGAAAAATCTTTTGAAAGTTACTACTTCAACTTGACCTGCCGAAGACCTCATCATGCAGTCACTTAGTTAGCATTGAAATGAAAAATTAAAAGTGAATATCCCAATACCAAGGGAGAATTTTCTATCAAATTTATACATATATTAGTATCATGTAGGCCCAAACTGAATTTTATCTTCTTTGTTTTGAGGTTTTATTCCTTCCCAATTAATGTTTAGTTCTTTGTTCACTTTAGAACTAGCAGGTTGTTACCATCAAATAGTCAAAAACCGATTAGAACTACAGAAAGAATGTCCATTTTATTTGTTATTTGGTTAGCCATACACTTCACGTGTTTCTAGCGATTCACATGACATTATCAAATGATACAAGTCTTGTATAAGAAACTATAACGCACTAGAACACCTCATCATGTTCTCCTTGTGAATAAACCCTTTCAGTCTAACAGTTCACTTGACATATCTAAGAAATTCTATATATTCAGTTAAACCACACTCATTCAGAACCAAATAACCTTTGGTTGTTTTACCACCCAAGAGATTGTATAAAGTAACATAAAAACAAGAGGATGCATATAATAAAAAGAGTAGATTCTGTATAGACACACTTTTAAGCTTGGAAGCACAAACCATATATAGTTTGAGGTGAGTCTTACATGCTAAGTAACAGAGCTGCAGTTATAAAAGAGAGAGAGAAATAGGGTCTTATATAGGGGTTATTACAAAGCTATGCTGCAAAGACATAGATAAGCTAACAATTATTGAAGAATCCAAAGACATGGTTGGAATTACAATGAAGTTGGTACTTGGTAGTTAATCCAAGCAGCATAATGTTAATGCCAATTTGGACTTAAGCATGACTAGAGTCATGTGGTTGTGAAGGATGTGATTCCTCTGCCACCTTTTCCTTGCCACACATTGCTCTTCCTGCTTCTCTTGCCATTTTGACAAAGTAGGTCATTATTTTAGCTTTGATCTGGCCTCTTTTTGGGGGAAACATAACCTTCTTACTAGCTGACGATTCAACATTTCCTTTGGTTTTTGGCATAACTTCAAATGAATGAGTTTTGAGAAAACACAGTAGAACAGAAGCGACAGATAGTTTATGCCAGATACAAGTATGAAGTAGCTAGTAGAAACAAAACAATTCTGTTGTGAAGCATATATATAATGTTGAGATTTGAGACATAATTTCTGTTACTTGGACCCCACAATAAAGGGTGGGAACAAAGCTTTTGTGTTAGTGCTGATTGATAACACAGAGTTTAGAGTCATGCAAGTGATAAATTGGTTAGTGATTCTTTGGCTGTCCTGCTGCAGAGTGAAAAGTCTATAGGATAGAGACATGATGGTAAATACTATATACTAAATACTTGCCTAACAGACATAACAATGCGTGGAGAATTGTTAATTCCAAATATAAAATGGATTTAATCGGTATACACTATCATTATAAAGATATTTTATACTATCAACCAATTATAAATTATCAAAAGTCATTAAAAATGTTTGACTCGTATTATAACCAATTTAAAAATCACATATGACATATTATGAAACTATTTGGATGGTTGGATAACACAATATATACCATATAAGGCCTTGCTTTAATGACCAGACAATGAGACAGGCTTAAAGAAAAAAAGGATTCTTAACCAATGCATATACTTGGACCTTCTTTAGTGTCCCCCATGAAAGGGACCTAGGGTCACCTAATTCAGAAGGGCAGACAAGCCTAACATGTGTATTTTGGAGAAAGGGACACAAAAATGTGGAGACAGTCGACAAAGCCATAGGACATCTGGGTTCACTGGTTTGAGCATGAAACACAGCAGTGTACACAAGGATTACTTAGAACTTAGAAGTCTGCTGAATACTCTGACTTGGATTTTCATTCCTGGTGCTTGTAATTCTACATGAACCTTGAGTCATAACTCATAATTTTATAAACTGTGAGAAACAGGTAAATCGATATCAGCGGGACATTAATTTTACATACACACACAAAGAGGAGAGGAAGAGAGTTTACTGTCAACAACTCTATTGATTACAAAACACACACACAAGTCTCAGTCTTACAAGTTGCAAGGCCTTTTATAGGCTAGTTTAATCAATAAAATATACCCACAAGGTGATCATGGTTCGAATGCTGGAGATGGGAAGATGGGAATAGAACTGTATATCTGGGCAGATGAGTTGTCATTCTATATTCTCGGGATTAATCCCACACCTTCCGGCTGTGATGATATTCTGGATTCCACCCCGAACCTAAAAAAATCAATAAAATATAGAAAACCCAATGAAGAAGAAACCAAAATATTGGCTAAAACTTTAGAGCTATAAGAGGTTGCAGTGCTCTGCCTCTCCTTTTGTGGCTTTGCAGACTCCCATCAACTTGTATGGTTGGCAGTGAATGCATGTCTATGTGTTTGTAGGCGCCTCATTTTTTTAAGCTTGTGCCAACTAAATATGTGGAGCTGCTCCTTTTTTTTACAGCTCGTGCAAGCTTGATTTACTCTGCTTTCATTACCTCCCTAAATCAAACTTGTAAAAATTTGTCATCTCAAGCAATTTCTTCAATTTGTCAAATAATTCTACATTTTAACATCTTTGTAAAAATAATTAGAATAATAATTAATAATTAGCACTTTCTTCTCGTCCACTAATTCTCGAATATTCTGAAATCGAATATATATCTACTTGGAAGTTGGAACACCCATGAAAATTTGTATCCTTACAGTGTAATGACAGATTTGTTGTCGGTGAATTCTCTGAAACCTTTGATAATTTTTGGGCAACTTTTACCCCGCCTAGGTGGTTGAATCAAAAGACACCACCTCAATTAAATGATCCACGTCAGATAGACTTTTTTATTTTTATTTAAAAACCTCATTTAACTTTTATTTTTATCTTTTGGTCCAAAGGGATCATGTTGCAAAAATAAAATTTCAAAGCTCTCTTAATTCATTTTTTTAGTTTTAGGTCCAAAATTCACCGTAATCATGAGACTGTTCCTCTTCACCCTCATCCACCACCGTCATTTACCCTCTGTAAAACTCCAAGACCATCGTTCCAGTTCCAGGCACAGGCACCAACACATCAAAGATGACGTTATGCAAAAATCGAAGACCACCATTGAAGAACACGAGCAGCTCGAGCCTAACTCACGTTAGAAGCCTTTTTCATCCGTTTTTGACATTTTTTGAATGTAAAAGTTACACTATTTGAATCCCAAATCATCAAATAATTATCCCCGATCAAAAGTGTAACACCTTAAGATTCACCCTTATGTTTATATGTGTTAGTTCTGACATATACATGTTTGATATTTATATATATGTGTATATATTATTGCATATGATAATATGTATATAATATATGATTATTTGCATTAATATGAGATTGTGTCTCTTAGTGTTTGATTTTATATGTTAATATATGATATGTGATTTTATTAATAATAAGCGATTAAGAATGATATGATAAGATATCGTGTGACTTAGTATTTAAATAGAGATAGTGTTATTCTTAGATTTTAGCCCCTCAACCAATCAGATTTGAGTCCTTATCAATATAGGATCATCCTCTTTTTGTTTATATCTTAAGATCTTATCATAATCTCCTAAGGATCCTATCTAGGAATAACTACCAAATCTGTCACTAAACTTCCATCGAACTTTTGACCATCATAGAGTCCGATTTAGGATTCGATCATTAGACATTAATTTGTAGATATTTCTCTTAGCTTTCTAAAGACACTAAGAACGCCTCAATCGGAAACTTGTAACTCAAGTGATGGTCAAAATACAGAAATATATACAGTTTGGGCTGAAATAGGAACCCGTTATGACCCAAACTCATATATATACCATCAGACTCGACCTAAACCTAAAAATCTCTCTAGGGAACCCATTCTTGCACCGTTCTTCTCTGCTTCTTGATAGGAGAACATCGCTATGAATAGGGGTTCGTCGTGCTTGCTGTTTGGGATTTTAGAAAAGGTAAAATTCGTGCACCCTGTTCCTTGTGTTCTTTCTTTCAAGTTCTTGATCTCTTCCTTTTGATTTCTTGATCTTAAAGTTGAACCAAAGTGTCTCTTTGGCATCCTTGAGGTCGTAGACAAGCGCTAGTGAGACGGGACCTTAATGGATCTTCTTTCTTTTTTTGAAATGCGAACCTCGTACCAGGTCTAGGAGAATAATAGTGTATACACTAGGCTAGGGAGTAGCGTAAGATAAGGGGTTTCCATAGCCCCGTTTATTATCGTTATAATGTATTGATGCCATGATCTGCCTGGTTGTATGACTGAATTGTTTATATGTTTAATTGGATTAATTGGTATGCCTATTTTTTATAATTGTCGAGTTATTCATGATGTGGTATGCCTATTGAATTGTCTTATGCCATGAGTTTTGGTTGAATTGGTATGAATACCCATGATTATGAATGTTGTTGTTATGACATGGATTATGTTGATCACATTGACTGGATATGTCGTTGATGATGATGTTACCGTTATGTTCAATATGTTAATAAGACTCTAATTGACTTAATTAGGACTCTTAGTTAACATAGGAATTAAGGGATTAATTCATCAAGCTTCATAAGACATGAACTGTGTTAGTGAGGGGTGAAGTTTCATGCCGAATGTTTTAGTTAAGACCCTATGATCTGATTTGAGAGAATTAGGAGCCTAAACTCCAAGAACACGTTAAATTCTGCCTAGAACAATATGGCCCTGCCCAGGAGCACGGTCGTACTGAACAGAGAGCAAGACCGTGCTCCCAGTTAAATTCTGGAAGGCAAGCCGCGCATTGAGCACAACCGTGCTCCACTTAAGTGGCAGCACGACCGTGCTGGGGGTTTAGTACGCCCATGTTTCCCCTACCTGTCAGAACTTAAGATTAATGAATTAATGGGGTGTTTACCCCAATTATCCCCAGATGATGTAATAATACACCAATCAAATGATAACATGTTATATAACTTAATTAAAGATTAATTAAGATAACAAAGACTGATAAGCTGGTTAAGCCGGTACAGGATGGGTTACCGCACGTTGTCACGCTTTGGTGCTTTTTGGCCAAAGTGCTCTCAATGCTTTTTGGTCGAGATGTTGTTATGTTGGACCTTAGTGCTTTTTGGCCAAGTGGGCCTTGACCCCATAGTGTGGGTCTAAGGTGTTAATGTTGATGTTGGCGATAAGTCTTGGGTGCTTTTAGGTCCAAGAAAAGGAGGTGGTTGCCTTGTGTGTTGTTGTGCCATTTGCATAGAGCATTGGAGTTGATTTTGAGGGAGATGTTCAACATAGGGGAGGTCGTCCTAGTTATGATGATCTGGCCCAAGTCTCGGGTGGTTCACCCGTGGTTTAGTGAACCGTGCGCCCCCGAGGTGGCGTATCCAGTTATGATACGTTGGCTATCCAAGGGGATCCTCCATGGTTTGGGGAACTGCCGGTGTTGGTGCTTTTTGGCCAATATGGATATGTAACTCCGAAATTGACTTCCTGAGTTAGTTGGATCCACATGCATTGATGGAGTAGTGGAGTAGGGTTGCATTGTACCGCATAGCATATGTTGGATGATTAACATGTTGTTATGGTATTATATGATTATGTATAAATATTGTATGTTGTTATATTGCTATGTCATGCTATGATGTATGTTCATCTTATTCCCTATTCCCATGCCATTGTGTTTACATGATTTCTTACTCCATGTTTTCCTGTTTCTGTTGTTGCATGTATTTCCTTATGTAGAGGACAATGAGCAGCCAGCAGAGGAGTGACTCTGAGGAGCCGTGACTCTAGTTAGAATGATGAGTTATAGTTGTTAGTTTTATTAGTTGTTTAGTTTGTTCCTATGATGTATCCGGATTTTGGTTATACCAGCTCTGTATGTGACATCGGGGGTTGGGTTTTCTTTATCTGTCTTGTTTATGTTTTACTATTTTAAAACTATGTTATTTTTGCGTTGTTTTTGTTGAGATGTGAAGCCTTTTATCCAAGTTTTTATTTTTTTCAAATAAATGCATGTTTTATAATTACCTCTTTTAAGTAAATGTTTTATATTAACATGCGGGGTAGAAGGGTGTCACATTTAGTGGTATCAGAGCAGTTCGGCCCTGTCCGGACGTGGTATGAGTCTGTCATGAGCCTGTTGTGTGACTCTTGTTTGAATTGTCTATATTTATATAGACAATGTTATGTGGTACTAAGTATCTATAGCTTTACTTTGGCTTGACTTACTACATTTGGAGGTTTGTCTTGAATGATCCAAGGAGCCTTCGGGTGCTTCTTGTGTTTAGGAAGGTTGTTCTATTATCTCTTGATAATATAACATCTGCAGCTGATCTTGTGCGCTTACTTTTTTTAAAACCGCTCGATGTTATTCTTGGGATGAACTGGATATCTTCCAACCATGTTCCCTTTATCTGTTTTGATAAGACCTTAGTTTTTGGAACTCCAACAGAGTCTAAGAATCATGACCTTCTCTCTGCCAGCCAAGTTCAAGCTTCGATGAAAGACGAAGCCCAAGTGTACATGATGATAGCTTCCCTGGAAGTAGATACCAGCCCTCCTGATGTCGCCAGCTTGCCTGTTGTGCGAGACTTTCCTGAAGTGTTTCCAAGGGATGTTTATAACTTACCCCCAGAGAGAGATATTGAGTTTGCCATAGCACCCTATAGGATGTCTCCTCTAGAGCTATCCAAGTTGAAGGAACAATTAGAGGACCTTATCCAAAAGCAGTTTATTAGGCCTAGCATGTCCCCATGGGGAGCGCCGGTGTTGCTAGTAAAGAAGAAGGATGGTAGTATGAGGTTATGTGTCGACTATCGACAACTCAACAAGGTGACCATTAAGAATCGGTATCCCCTCCCTAGGATCGATTATCTTATGGATCGGTTGATCGGAGCTTGTGTTTTCTCGAAGATAGATTTGAGGTCAGGGTACTATCATATTCGGGTTAAGTCTGAAGACATCCCGAAGACAGCGTTTAGGACGCGTTATGGTCACTATGAGTACTTGTTATGCCCTTTGGTGTGACCAATGCCCCTGTTGTGTTCATGGACTACATGAACAAGACCTTTCACCCTTACTTGGATAAGTTTGTGGTGGTCTTTATAGTTGACATCTTAGTGTACTCTAAGACTAAGGAAGAACATGAGGAGCACTTGAGGGTTGTCTTACAGACCCTTAAGGAGAAGCAATTGTATGCCAAGATGTCTAAGTGCGAGTTTTGGTTAGCATAGGTTAGTTTTTTAGGTCACGTGATCTCAAAAGGTGGGATAATCGTTGATCCGGCTAAGGTCGCTCCAATGGGAAGCGCCAAAGTCAGTGACCGAGATTAGGAGTTTATTGGGTTTAGCAGGGTACTATAGGCGGTTCATAGGAGGTTTCTCTAAGTCAGCCTTACCCTTAACCCGTCTCACCAAGAAGAGACAGCTGTTTGTGTGGGACTCTAAGTGTGAAGAGAGATTCTAAACCTTTAAGAATAGGTTGACATCAGCACCAGTTTTAGTGTTGCCCGATCTTAGTAAAACTTTTGTAGTATATTGCGATGCTTCCAAGCAAGGTTTAGGTGGAGTGTTGATGCACGATGGTAATGTAGTGGCTTATGCTTCTAGGTAATTGAAAATCCATGAGAGGAACTACCCTACCCATGTTCTAGAGTTAGGAGCTGTGGTGTTTGCCTTAAATATTTGGAGGCAATACTTGTATGGAGCGAAGTTTGGGGTCTTTAGTGATCATAAGAGTCTGAGGTATCTCTTTGATCAAAAGGAGCTGAATATGAGGTAGCGTAGGTGGATGAAATTTTTAAAGGATTATGAGTTTGATCTAACCTACCACCCAGGAAAGGCTAATGTAGTGGCTGATGCCTTAAGTAGAAAAACCCTACACATCTCCGCTTTGATGGTTAGGGAGATGGATCTAATTGAGGAGTTTAGAGACTTGAGTTTAGCTTGGGAAGTTACCCCTAAAACCATTAGGCTTGGAACCTTGAAGGTTACCAACAATTTGATGGATCAGATTAGAGAGGGTCAGAAGTTAGACAAGTTTCTCTTAGATCAGTGAGAGTTGCTTGCACAGGGTAGAGACCTTAGTTTTAAGGAAGGAAGCGATGGAGTCTTGAGGTTCAAAGATAGAGTCTGTATACCAGACGTCCCAGAGCTTAGAAAGTTGATCCTTGAAGAAGGACATATGAGTGGACTGAGTGTGCACCTAGGTGCCACTAAGATGTATCATGACTTAAAGTGCATGTTTTGGTGGCCTGGGATGAAGAAAGACGTGGCTGAGTTTGTGTATGCTTGTTTAGTGTGTCAAAAGGCTAAGATAGAACACCAGAAGCCATCAGGAAAGTTACAACCGTTAAGTATCCCAGAATGGAAGTGGGACAATATTTCCATGAATTTTGTGTCTGGACTCCCTAGGACTCCAGCTGGTTTTGAGGCTATATGGGTTGTTATGGATAGATTGACTAAGTCCGCCCATTTCATCTCGATGAATATGGAATACTCTTTGGAAAAGTTGGCTAAGCTGTACATTAGGGAGATAGTTAGGCTACATGGTGTACCTTCTAGCATAGTTTCAGATAGAGACCCGAGGTTTACCTCTAGGTTTTGGAACAGTTTGCAAGAGGCTTTAGGAACCAAGCTTAGGCTAAGTTCAACTTATCACCCTCATACCGATGGTTAGTCTGAGAAAACCATCCAGTCCTTAGAGGACTTGTTGAGAGCTTGTGTGCTAGAACAGTCTGGTAGTTGGGAGGAGATGTAGGACACCCTTGTGTTGGAGTGAACCTAGTGATAGTGTGGTGCTAGGGCCAGAGATAGTCCCGAAAACAACAGAAAGGATCGGGACGGTGCAGGAAAATATGAGACTGGCATAGAGTAGGCAAAAGATCTACCATGATAAAATGAGGAAGGCGCTTGAATTCCAGGAAGGTGATCAAGTGTCCTTGAGAGTTTCTCCAACGACTGCGGTTGGTAGAGGGATGAAAGCAAGCAAGCCATCTGTTATCAGGAGATCCGAGTCTTTCCTACCTTGGTGAACAAGTGCAAATCTTCGAGGATGCTTACGAGGCCAGGATCGCAAGCCGCAAAAGTTCAAAGATCCAGAGCAGTAAGGAAGAAGATCAAAAGAACGAGGTGAGACAATGTCATCGGCATAGACTTCAAGCAGAATGGAAGGAATCACAGTTCTCAGCAGGTAAGCCCAAGGATTGGGATTCTCCTAAACATGTCAGATTTGGAAAACGTGGAGAAGGTCATTATACCCATCAATGCAAGGAGCCGAACATCATCTGTTTAAAGTGTGGCAAATATGGTCACCTCAGCAGAAACTGTAAAGGAGAAAAGTCAGAACCACAGAGTGCTAGCAGGAATCAGAGTGCGCAGCGAAAGCGTAGTGGAGCTGGAGCCTCCAAGTCCATGGACTCAATCCAACGCATGCGCCTAATTGATGAAAGTTTAACCAGTTAAGGCGATAGAAATTTCGTGGACGAAATTTTTATAAGGGGGGTGGAATTGTAACACCTCAAGGTTCACCCTTATGTTTATATGTGTTAGTTCTGGTATATATATGTTTGATATTTATATATATGTGTATATATTATTACATATGATAATATGTATATAATATATGATTATTTTGCATTAATATGAGATTGTGCCTCTTAATATTTGATTTTATATGTTAATATATGATATGTGATTTTATTAATAATAATCGATTAAGAATGATATGATAAGATATCGTGTGATTTAGTATTTAAATAGAGATAGTGTTATTCTTAGACTTAAGCCCCTCAACCAATCATATTTGAGTCCTTATCAATATAGGATCATCCTCTTTTGTTTATATCTTAAGATCTTATCATAATCTCCTAAGGATCCTATCTAGGAATAACTACCAAATCTGTCACTAAACTTCCATCGATCTTTTGACCATCTTAGAGTCCGATTTAGGATTCGATCATTTGACATTAATTTGTAGATATTTCTCTTAGATTTCTAACAATAGCAAGAACACCTCAATCAAAAACTTGTAGCTCAGGTTATGGTCCAAATACTGGACTGTATACAGTTTGGGCTGAAATAGGAACCCGTTATGACCCAAACTCATATATATACCATTAGACTCGACCTAAACCTAGTTTAAACGACCCCAACATTCAGAAAACTGCCTCCCTCCTTCCTATTTGAATCCTTATGGTTTTTCTCTCTAAAACTCTATCTAGGGAACCCGTTCTTGCACCGTTCTTCACTGCTTCTTGATAGGAGAACATCGCTACGAATAGGGGTTCATTGTGCTTGCTGTTTGGGACTTTAAAAAAGGTAAAATTTGTGCACCCTGTTCCTTGTGTTCTTTCTTTCAAGTTCTTGTTCTCTTCCTTTTGATTTCTTGATCTTAGAGTTGAACCAAAGTGTCTCTTTGGCGTCCTTGAGATTGTAGACAAGCGCTAGTGAGACGAGACCCTAATGGATCTTCTTTCTTCTTTTGAAACGCGAACCTCGTACTAGGTATAGGAGAAGAATAGTGTATACACTAGGCTAGGGAGTAGCGTAAGATGAGGGGTTCCCATAGTCCCGTTTATTGCCGTTATAATGTATTGATGCCATGATCTGCCTGGTTGTATGACTGAATTGTTTATATGTTTAATTGGGTTAATTGGTATGCCTATTTTTTATAATTGTTGAGTTGTTCATAATGTGGTATGCCTATTGAATTGTCTTATGCCATGAGTTTTGGTTGAATTGGTATGAATACCCATGATTATGAATGTTGTTGTTATGACATGAATTATGTTGATCACATTGACTGGATATGTTGTTGATGATGATGTTACCGTTATGTTGAATATGTTAATAAGACTTTAATTGACTTAATTAGGACTCTTAGTTAACATAGGAATTAAGTGATTAATTCATCAAGCTTCATAAGACATGAACTGTGTTAGTGAGAGGTAAAGTTTCATGTCGAATGTTTTAGTTAAGACCCTAGGATCTTATTTGAGAGAATTAGGGAGCCTAAACTCCAAGAACACGTTAAATTCTGCCTAGAATAGTATGGCCCTGCCCAGGAGCACGACCGTGCTGAACAGGGAGCAAGACCGTGCTCACAGTTAAATTCTGGAAGGCAAGCCGCGCAGTGAGCACGACCGTGCAGGACAGTGAGCACGACCGTGCTCCACTTAAGTGGCAGCACGACCGTGCTGGGGGTTTAGTACGCTCGTGCTTCCCCCTGCTGGTCAGAACTTAAGATTAATGAATTAAAAGGGTGTTTACCCCAATTATCCCCAGATGATGTAATAATACACTAATCAAATGATAACAAGTTAGATAACTTAATTAAAGATTAATTAAGATAACAAAGACTGATAAGCTGGTTAAGCCGGTACCGGATGGGTTACCGCACGTTGTCACGCTTTGGTGCTTTTTGGCCAAAGTGCTTTGGATGTTTTTTGGTCGAGATGTTGTTATGTTGGACCTTGGTGCTTTTTGGCCAAGTGGGCCTTGACCCCACAGTGTGGGTCTAAGGTGTTAATGTTGATGTTGGTGATAAGTCTTGGGTGCTTTTAGGCCCAAGCAAAGGAGGTGGTTGCCTTGTGTGTTGTTGTGCCATTTGTTAACCGTTCGCCCCCGAGGCGGCGTATCCAGTTATGATACGTCGGCTATCCAAGGGGTTCCTCCATGGTTTGGGGAACTACCGGTGTTGGTGCTTTTTGGCTAATACGGATATGTAACTCCAAAGTTGACTTCCTAAGTTAGTTGGATTCAGATGCATTATTGGAGTAGTGGAGTAGGGTTGTATTGTACCACATAGCATATATTGGATGATTAACATGTTATGGTATTATATGATGATGCATGAATATTGTATGTTGTTATATTGCTATGTCATGCTATCATGTATGTTCCTCTTATTCCATATTCACATGCCGTTGTGTTTACATGATTTCTTACTCCCTGTTTTCCTGTTTCTGCTATTGCATGTATTTCCTTATGCAGAGGACGGTGAGCAGCCAACGGAGGAGTGACTTTGAGGAGTCGCGACTCCAGTTAGAATGCTGAGTTATAGTTGTTAGTTTTGTTAGTTGTTTAGTTTGTTTCCGTGATGTATCCGGATTTTGGTTATACCAGCTCCGTATGTGACATCGGGGGTTGGGTTTTTCTTTATCTATCTTGTTTATGTTTTACTGTTTTAAAACTATGTTATTTCTGCGTTGTTTTTGTTGAGATGTAAAACCTTTTTATCCAAGTTTTTATTTTTTTCAAATAAATACATGTTTTATAATTACCTCTTAAGTAAATGTTTTATATTAACATGCAGGTAGAATGGTGCCACAAAAAGTCATAAGAAAAGGTGCCAAAATGTCCAAGAAAAATGATCGAAATTATCGTGGGTCGCGCGGACCCATTTCCCGGGGTTTTTTTAAATAAAAAATTGTATATGTCATCTTTAAATAATTCATATAACATATATTATATTCAAAATTCATAAACTATCATATATTTCATTTTTTGGAATATTATTATTAGACTTTATTGATTTAAAAATATTCAAATAGTTGAACAATACAACATATATCACATGCAAAGTCCATAAATTATCATATATTTTATTTTGTGAAACATATTACTATTAGATCCTATTAATTTAAAATTATTCAAATGACTGAACAATTTCATAAAAAAGGATATTATTTCCAATTCAACGCCATTAGGGTTCGCTACAATTATGTTTCTCTCCTACATGCATCTGCAGCATTGCAAGATGAGCAAACACTAATTAGGATTTCACATATTAGATGTTTACTCAATTCTTTTTTAAGAAAAAAACAAAATGACATGCAAAGTGTAATACCCACTATTTTTATTAATAAAAAAAATTTGTCTTTAACTGATGCAATAATTTTTTTTAATCAATAGTTTGATTGCAATTTATATATATATATATATATATATATATATATATATATATAATAAAATATGATTATAATTAACACATTATGTAATAATAATTTCAACTTTAGAGTTGAATGTGCTTTAATAATGGTAATAAGGATTATATGACATAAATAAGGTAGTTCATATTCTGTCATAATTATAATTATAGTTAGCTTAAGTTAGTTTTTAAGTATGAGTTTTTCATAATACCCATGAGGCCGAATAATATTTTAGCCCAAGCCCAATAAGCTATAAAAGAGAGATGTATCCTCTTCTCCAATTTTTCTCCACCACCATCAAAACCCTAGATAGAATTAAAGAGAATAAGGAACAAGTGAGGGAAGGCCAAAAGAGGAAAGAATTATGGAGTATCTTCTTCCGAATCTTCTCATTTTTGTTTGATGCCTCAAGAACACTAGAATATACAACCAAGGTGAGGGGATTTATTCATTTCATTTTAAATGCTTCATCTGGTAATGAACCTTTTTTTTTTTCTATTTCATTTACCACTTATAAATAAAAAATCGCTTCATCTGGTAATGAACCTTTTTTTTTTTTCTATTTCATTTACCACTTATAAATAAAAAATCGCACAAGAAATTGGTTTTGGAGTGCTATTTATTTGTCTCCTTCTTACTGTATTACGATGTCAAAGGATTAAATAATGTAAGAATTTTTTTCTTTCTTTCCTGCCTTGGCGTAAATACATTTTGGAATTGTGCAAACAGGGGGGCCATGAACTTTTATTCCATTTGCTGGTCATGTATGAAAGGGGAGCAGCGAAAGCTGCTAGGATCCTTTCCTTAATTTTTTTACACATATATAATTAATATATATATATTAAAGTATTATATTATTATATTTAAAATATTATTATATTAAAGTTATATATTAAAATATTAATTGTTTTTTACTGTCATGGTGTCTAAGGATGGTCTATGCAATTGAGATGAGGAGAGAAAGTGATTTTTTTTTTATTGCTGGAAGCGTATATAAGAGAGGAAAATTTCTCAAATAGATGTTAATGAGTATATTTAGTTTATTATGGGTGAGTTATAATTTGAGGAATGACATGCTATGTATAATAATAATAAAAATGATGCTATGACCTTTGACACATATTCTTTTAGACTGTGTTTGATGGTGAGAAGTGATATATGCTGAATATATGATGTGATTTTTAGAGATTGCTTGTTATTGTGATGTGATGTTTATATGATTTCGAGTTATGCTCTCGAGGTAATATGTCATGTTGATATTATTGTGAAGGTTTATGGTAATAATAATAATAATAATAATAATAATAATAATAATAATAATAATAATATTATTATGTGAGTTAGTTTTCTATGTTGTTGCTTATGCGTGATTTATATGATTTTTGAAAAGAGTATTTGGTGGAATGAATTATCAAAGAATGGCTATGAATATTTGGGTAGGCGAATCGAGGAGCGGAAGGCTCCGGTATATAAATATCACGTGGTGGACCTTGAGAGAACAACCCCAAGTGGACCAAAAGAATCGATATATTTTATATAATATGATATGTATCCCCTTGAGCAGGACATGATTTATAAGAAAATAAAGTAGTGCAAGTCATTATATAAGTATTCTCTTGAAGGGTACAATATTTTGCTAGTTTATAAGAACATTTGCATATGTAAAGACATTTGTAATGTGTAGATAAAAAAAAACTAATTATCCATTTATTTGATTTAGTATTTGTCTGAGTGTGACTTTATTTCACCCTTAACTTTGTGTGATTGCCTGTGTGTCGGGGAAACCCCCTCAGAGTCAGTGGACTCAACCAAGAAGCCTTGGATTCCATGTGGACAACCTTTAATGGGTTGATACCCATATTTAGTGTATTCAGTTTTTAACAGGACTTTGTAATTTTGTTGTTTAGTTACTCTAATGTATTATATTCAACATGTTGTAATTAATAAATGGAATCGTTTTATTTGGATGAAACGGATTTCTGTATGCTCGTGAGACTGAAGGGTAAAGAGAGACTTTCTTCTTCGGCCGGTCATGGCTACGAAATTCGGGTCATGACAAAATTAGTATCAGAGCTTAGGTTACAAAGTCCTGAAATAAGAAATTAAGCGTTGATAACATTTGTGTTTGTATCTCGAACCCGGGCGAGATTTAACACAAAGGTTATTATTGCTTAATTTTTTATTTTTATTTTCTCTTATGAGATTGTAATTAAGTTTTCGACTCCACATGGCAGGAAGGTGGTGGTAGAAAATGGTATAGTTAAACATATATATGCTCTTTTTAAATTTCTTTTCTTAGAAAAACATGTAGTTTTGGAATGAGATTTGTACTGGCCGAAGAGTAAAATTTGGCCACCGAGCTTGGATACCTGATCCGATAAAGGCGGAAAAGATAAGATATTGATATTATCTTTAATAATCTTGATATTATCTCAAATAACCTTATCCGGTTAGAAGAGATAAATCCCCCAATTTAAGGAAATCATATCTCAAAGATGATTTATGAGATAAGAAGAGATAAATCCAAATCTCTAAAAGATAATGGCATCCTATTATGAAAGGAGGATGACCCTAAGAGAAAGACTCACTTTCACCAACCTAGGTGAATCTCCCTTAAGCGTATTAGAGGAACCAGCTTGACCAAGAGACTATTGAAGAGTCCTTGCTCGCTGGTATTCATCAGATACAAGATTAAGGGATTGAGATCACTATATGACCAAGGGTTGAACTAAGAACTACATCTGGCTTTGATTCCCACTGGGATACATAGGACCAGAGTACAATATTGTGTCAAGCCATAATCTAAAATAAACTCCATTGTTCACTCTTGGTCAAGCGTTCTACGGCGAGATTCCGACAAGTCGGATATCGGCAGGAACATTTGGCGCCCATCGTGGGGCCGAGGAAAAACTTTCCCCCGTTCTATAAGAAAGCTTGATGGTGACTACACGGAATGGACCGAGGGGAGGGGCGAACATCACGAACCATATAGATCATGAGGCTTTGAACACGAGCCAGAACCGTGACAATCCCCCGCCCCCGCCCATCAATGAAGATAACCCTCAGCTGGGAGAGGTTATGACACAGTTAAGGCAGCTGCGTGAGGAGAACGAAAAGATACGTGCTCTGAATCAAAGGCTGTTAAGAGCTCGGAAAAGAGAAAGATCAGCGATGCCTTCCGTGGAAGAGCAATCCTCGTCCAAGGGTAGCCAAAAGGATCCATCGTACGGACCTTCTCATCATGATACGAGCCGACCGTCCAAGACCAAACCTCGCCCAGAGGGTTCAGGAGTTAAATCTCGTGCAGAAAGGACTGTCTAGAAAGAAAGGGTAACAGACCGACGACCGAGGTTGCCGTTCACAGATGACATCGATGAGGTAATCATGCCTAGACATTTTAAGCCTCTTAACATTGATAAATTCAATGGCACCACTGACCTAACCGAGCACGTAGAATCCTTTATTTCTTCTGTTTACTTGGTGACCGATCCAGAAGCCGTCATGTGCAAAAAATTTCCAACTACTTTGTAAGGCCCTGCCTTAACCTGGCTTACGAATCGTCCACCTCGGTCAATTGATTCCTTTGATGTGCTTGTAACTAAGTTCACTGCACAATTCACAGCGAGCCGAAAGCATAAAAGGCACTCGGTCTCCCTGGTGAATTTTAAACAAGAAAAGAATGAATCACTTAGAGATTATATGTCTCGTTTTAGTGCCAAACAAATTTTAATTCCCAATATGAGCTTGGAACTCTGTCTACATAGCGACATAGGCGGTTTGAATCCGGGGCCATTCTTTGAGTATCTATCTCGAAAACCGGCGAGAGATTTTGAAGAGTTGCAGGAAAAAGCCACAGGTTTCATGAACTCAGAAGAGATGGCAGAATTCAAAAGGAGAGAAAGAGGTTTTGAAGACAAGAGCTCGATTCTGAGCAAAGAAAGAGAAAGGGGGATACTCTACAAAGGGCCCAAAAGACCAATGAAAGGGGTTCTCGGAGAGGCAACCCAGGTACCAGTCCTATACACCGCTAAACCGATCTCGGGCAACCATTCTCCAGGAGGTGTGCAACGTCGAGTTGTTCACCTTAGCTCGACTGTCTAAAACTCTGACCAATGCAGACAGAAGTAAAGAGTGTAAATGGCATCAAAACTATGGTCACTTCACTGAAGACTGTAAAACAGCCCAGGAAAAAATTGAGGACTTGATACAAGCAGGACGTCTTGACCGGTTCGTTCGTCGAGATGATAATGGAGGCAGACGAGCCGGTCGACGACGAGGGAGACGCGGTTATGACAATCGTAACCGAGATGCAAACCAGCAAGGGAATAATCAGAACGGAGATCGGGTGAACAATCAGAGGGCTCCTAATGAAGAAACAGAAGGAGGAGTCAGAGGGGTCATCAATACAATCTCAGGAGGATTTGCAGGTGGAGGAACAATGATTTCAGCTCGGCGGCGTCATGTAAAAGCCATCCGATCTGTAAACACGGTGTATGGGAAACCTACAAGGATGAGACCTCCCATAACTTTCTCAGATGATGACTTCCAAGGGCTGGATCCAAATCAAGATGACCGAATGGTGATAACGGTCGAATTAGCCAACTTCTCGGTCAAACGAACACTTGTTGATCAAGGAAGCTCGACTGATATTTTATACCTGGCGACCTTCAAAAAACTTGGAATTCCCAAAAAGCTGATAAAAGAGCAGGAAGACAAGCTAGTAGGGTTCGCCGGAGAGCAAGTAAAAACCCGAGGTTATATAGACCTCTTAACAACGTTTGGAGAGGGAAAACTCTCCCAAACCGTATCAGTCAGATACGTTATCATGGATGCCAGCACATCTTACAACATCTTTATTGGAAGACCGACGTTGAATGAACTCGAAGCGATTGTCTCTACCCCACACCTCACAATGAAGTTCCCATCCGAGTCTAGAGAGATAGTCGTCGTCTGAGCTGACCAAAGGATGGCCAGGCAATGCTATGTGGATAGTATGAAGGTTACCCGAAACCATAACATCTCAAAGAATGTCGAAGATTATAAAGCGGAAGTGGTGAGCTCGGTCAGTTCCGTTACCTTAGGGAGCTCGGTCAGCATGTTTGAACTAGATCCAAGGATGGAGATGTACGAGTCCAGAGCCGAACCAACAGAGTCTTTAGAGAAGTTCCAACTGGGATCCCAAGCTGAACAGTGCACCAAGGTCGGCAGTCAGTTCGACCCCTCGCTCAAACAACAGATTCAAGCGGTTTTAGAAAAGAATGCCGATTTGTTTGCTTGGAAGACATCGGATATGCCTGGCATAGACCCCAATTTTATGTGCCATAAGATTTCTATATGTCCCGAATCCAAGTCTGTAGCTCAGAGAAAAAGAAAACTTAGCGAAGAAAGGCGCCAAGCAGTAGCCGAGGAGACTGCCAAACTTGTCAAAGCAAATTTCATCAGAGAGGTGAAATACACTACTTGGCTAGCTCATGTGGTGTTAGTTAGAAAGGCCAATGGTAAGTGGAGAATGTGCACCGACTACACCGATCTCAACAAAGCATGTCCAAAGGATTCTTATCCTCTTCCCAACATTGACAGATTTGGTAGACGGAGCTTCAGTGTACAAAGTTTTGTCCTTCTTGGATGCATCTTCAGGTTATAACCAGATAAGGATGTATCCACCCGATGAAGAAAAAACAACATTTTTTATCGATAGGGAAAATAACTGCTACCGAGTAATGCCTTTCGGTTTAAAAAATGCTGGTGCAACATATCAAAGGCTTATGGACAAAGTCTTTGTCAACTAGATAGGAAAGAACCTAGAAGTATATGTTGACGATATGGTGGTAAATTTCGATGACCTAAAGCAACACTCAGTCGACCTCGAAGAAATTTTTAGCCAACTCAGAAAGTACAACATGAGGTTAAATCCAGAAAAATGCTCCTTTGGTGTACAAGGAGGAAAGTTCTTAAGATATATGCTAACACATAGAGGAATTTAAGTTAATCCTGATAAGTGCAAAGCTGTCATTGAAATGCGGAGCCCTCAGAATGTGAAATAAATTCAGAGGTTAGCTGGCCGATTAGCTTCTCTATCCCGCTTTCTCCCAAAGTCCGCAGAAAAAGTAAGACCTTTCTTCCAGCTTTTGAAAAGACCAAAAGAGTTCACCTGGACCGAGGAGTGTGAGAAATCCTTTGAAGATCTGAAACTTTTTCTAGCCTCTCCCCTGATCCTAACTCGGCCACAGCTCGGCAAAGATCTGTACTTGTATCTGTCTGTCAATGATTATGCAATCAGTGCAGTAATCATCCGGGAAGAAGAAAAACAACAGATGTCGGTGTATTACGTTAATAGAATTCTGAAAGATGCAGAAACACGGTATCAAGTAATTGAAAAACTAGCCCTCACCTTAATCATGGCAGCTCGGAGGTTACGACCTTACTTCCAATCACACCAAGTTATAGTCAAAACAGATCATCCAATAAAGCAGGTGCTCAAGAAACCCGATCTAGCCGGACGAATGATAGCTTGGTCAGTAGAATTGTCAAAGTTTGGTTTGTAACACTACAAAAAAACAATTGTTTAGCGACCGTACTTTTCGGTCGCTAAACCATGTAAATCGGTCGTTATTTGTTTTAGCGACCGAATCAGAGACCGATTTATGGTGGTAGCTGAATACCTGGTCGCTAAAGTTTTAGCTACCGAATTATTATTTCGGTCGCTAATTAACGACCGTAAATTCGGTCGCTATAAAATAATAATCGGTCGCTATTAGGTCGGTCGCATTTTTTGGGTAACCATTTTTAGCGACCGATAATCGGTTGCTAATTCGGTCGCTAATTTTGGTTACTGTTAACCTATATTAGCGACGGATTTTCGGTCGCTATACATCATCTGGAAATCTTAAATAAAGTTTAGCGACCGAATTATTGGTTTCTAGTTCGGTCGCTAAACTGGTTATTATTAAAAAAATTTTTAATTTTAAATTTTATAATAATTTTTTTTTCTGATTTTCTTTAAACGTTAAAAAAATTACTAATAAAACACACCAAATAACTTATGAAATATACAATCATAAAAAATAATAAATATATATAAAAAGAATAATCCAAAATGTCGTACAAGAATCGTTTAAAGTAAAAAAATATGGAGAGAAAAAATAGTCATGATGAGGGGGAGATGGAGGAATCCAATCATCCTCAGCGTCCGTACCACCGACGTCTGCTAGCTGATCGTCCTCTGCGGAACTGGAGGAGCGGCAGCAGGCGGCACAACCGTCAGAGCATCATCCTGAGCAACTGCAGTCTGGATCCTCATCTGCTCCAACACCAGCCGCAGATGTCCGCCCCGCTCGATGCTCGCTTTGATCAGACTCTTGGTGTGCCCGAGTCAACTGTGCAATCTGGTCCGCCATCTGCTGCTCTCTCTCGCTCTTCTCCCGAAGCTCCGCGTTCAGCTGCGTGATGGTGTCCTGCATTTGGTGGAACTGCTCCTGAGGGACGGTATCGGCGCAGCAAGGAGCAGGCGTGCCGGACGATGAAGCGATGAACTCGGCTCCCAGGTGTCCGAGGCCATACACGTGCCCCTTCTTGTTCCTGCCCCCGACGACCTCCAAATAAATGGCATTATCGTCGACGGAGACAGGAGAGCAGCCATCACCAGTCAAAGCCTCATCTTGTGACTGTGAGGCACGTGATATGGCATCGTCCTTCTTCTCGTTGAAGCCCGCCTACAAAGTATAGTTGAATAGATTTAGTTAAAATAATTATATCCAATATTAACAAATCATTTATAATAAATTACAAGTAAACACTAAATTATTTTTTTGCTTACAGCATAGTTACGGGCCTTGTCGTTGACCCATGTCCCCGACTTTAACTTCTTCGTCCTCTCCACCAACTCCATAGCAGTCGGGGCCCGCTGTTTCTGTGCTTTCTGCACAGAATAATATAATATTAAATTCATAAGATTAATTAAAAATGAAAACTAATTAATTAAATAGTATATTAAGTCAAAAGTTTAATGTATTACCAGCTCGTCGTAGTGGGCGGCGGCTGATTTAGACCCACCGGTCCAAGCACATGAGCCACCATCAGAAGCTCGATTACGCCGAGCTGTGGCCTGGATCTCCTGGAACTTCTCAGTAGCCCAGTACAGGTCCAGCTGCCTCATGATCTCAGGATCTACCCACCTCCCCTTATTCTGCCCCTTCCTCAGCTTGTTCGTCAGATTCTTCATAACCAGTGAGCCTTTATGCTCAAATATGTCCCTGACGAGAGCCTCTAAAGCTAAGTCCCACCTATACTCTTTCTGCAACTTACAGTTGTTAGGAAATTCGTGTGTACATATATATAATGTAAATTTAATTTAAAAAACTTAATAAAGTGTTACCTTAAACTCTAGAAACAACTGATCCCTATGGCCCAGTGGGATGGCCTTCCATGTAGGCCATGGACCATCAAACTTGCGTCGCAGGATCTTCGAGATCGAATCAGAAGGGCCCTTCATGCGCGTAAAGTCTGCAGCAAAATTAGAGCATTAATAAATGTTATAATTAAATTTTAAAAACAAGTAAATAGAAATTAACGATACTTTATATATATTAAAAAATTAAATTAGCATACTCGTTATCCCCCCTGGGGATAAGAAGAATCCTCCTGTCGGATGGACCACGACTCTCCTGTCCCGAAGATGATGATGGTCCTGTCGTCGTAGGTGTGGATGATGAGGGTGCAGCCTGTGTCCCGACCACATGAGGATGGGTGGGGAGTGCAACTCCATCACCCTGAGGTGTCCCGTCAACAGAGGTGCTGGTAGGATGGTCTCGATCTGAAGGCTGTGGGTCGGCCGACGAAGGGACTCTCGCAGCACGACCTCCACGACGACCTCCACGACGACCCCTACCTCTGGAGGAATCTGCCATCTGTGAAAAAAATGAAAATATGATTACACAACAGTGTAAATAATACAAAAATAAATTACCTAATAAGTAGAATGACATTCACACAATGAATTATGACATAAATAAATTACCTAAGTAGAACCTCCGTCACTAAATTCACCCTCAGTCTCATCAGTATCACTTGATCGGATTGTACCTTCGCTAGATGCGTCCAACTCGGATTGATCCATTAACTCTCTTTCAACTTCTTCCCCATTTCCGGAAATGTCCTCCAGAGAATTGACAATAATGTCCGGCGTAATTTGCAACGGTACGTGGGGTCTTGAAAACTCATCATCTTGGTACGGAGCATCTTTTTCAGGCTGGTTGATTACATTATCAGTAATTATACTGCGAGCCTTTATCTTAATAACACCCAACCAGCCATGATGTCCTTCGGGATATGGCGAGTAATAAACCTGCTCTGCCTGTTGTGAAAAAATGAATGGGTCGTACGCCTTATTATACCTTCGAGACAGCCTAACTTGAACAATACCATAATTTTTATCTATTTTTGTCCCTACGTCAAGAGTAGGATCAAACCAATCACACTTGAAGATAACTAATTTCATCACGGGGAAACCGGTATAGTCGAGTTCAAGGATGTCAGTTAGAACCCCATAGAAATCATCCTCTACATTGCCATCAGTGGCTCGCACACAAACATCGTAGTTACATGTCTGCATTCCTTCATTCCATGTTTTTGTGTTAAATTTATATCCATTTACAATATAAGTATTCCATGATGTAACCCATCTGTTAGGCCCCCATGCCAAATTTGTCAACAATGGATTTTGAACATTGTTTTCTGGATCTAGTACCTAAACAATCAAATATTACATTATTCTTATACATGCTATATATTTAAGGAGATATAATGTATGCTTCAAAAAATGAAGATGCTGAACCTACATATTTACTGAACCACGTAACAAAGTGAGAAGTAATTTCTCGATCAACCTGATCGTTTGAAATGTCAGGTTGGAGATCCCTTAGAAAATTGTCGTACATCCTACATATGGGAGATTAACAGCAGGACGATTAATAATAATAAATGTCAATTGAACTGATTAAAGACGTTGTAGAAACTTACTCTAAATATGGCGCCACCTCTTCACAATTTTGAAGGATATACAGATGAGCAGCATTAATGTCACGCTGCTCCAAGAAATATCCTTTTGATTTGCCACTAAATCTGCCCGGATAGTTGAATATTGATATAGGAGGACTAGTTGAACATCCTTCGCCCGAATCAACGTTTCTAGGCATCCTTGTCCTTCTCGTGTTAACTTCGTCCGGATAGTAATAAGAGGCAAAAGTGGAAGTCTCCTCTACTAAGTATGCTTCACAAATGGAACCCTCCACTCGTGCCTTGTTCTTGACTTTGTGTTTAAGGGAGTGCAGGAACCTATTAAAGAGGGATACATACAAATAATTACTAGTTTTAGGGAAAGCTAAACTACGCTCTCGTGTTCGTGAATTTCATATGTATTAAGTAAAATAGTTGATGTTGTTTACCTCTCAAATGGTTACATCAAGCGGTATTGGACTGGGCCACCAACTCTTGCTTCGTAAGGTAGATGAACTGGCAGGTGTTCCATGGAATCAAAGAAACTCGGCGGGAAGATTTGCTCCAGCTTACATAACAAAACAGGTATCTTGACTTCCATATCCTTTAATTGATTCACATTTAGTGTTGTCGATGTAAGCTCCCTGAAAAAGTGGCTAAGCTCAACAAGTGGGTTCCAAATTTGCTTCGGTAATGCGTCGAACGCAATTGGAAGCAACCGTTTCATGAACACGTGGCAATCATGACTCTTCATTCCATGTAACTTTACTTCCTTAATGTCAACACATCTACCCAGATTGGAAGCATACCCATCTGGTAACTTTAGTTCTTTAACCCACTTACAGACGGCCAATTTCTGTGCTTTGCTTAGTGTATAACTTGCCTTCGGTTTGATAAGTCTGCCACGACCACCGTCTTGCAACTCAAGCTCCTTCCGATTACAAATGTCGCACCAGGTCCAATCGGGCTTTATTTGTATCCTTTGTCCTCCCCTTGATGTCCATCACAGTGTCAAACACATTCAAAAACACATTCCTCTCAGTATGCATGACATCAATGTTGTGACGGAGTAGCTGCGTCCTCCAATACGGCAACCTCCAAAATATACTTTTTTTTGTCCAATTATGGTTGACGCCATAATCAGGAATATGTTCTCCTTGGGTTTCATGGACGAGCGGTAAGTACTGTACTCTGCGCCATACATTAGGACCAGTCAAACGTGGTGGAGGCGGTGTTCTCTCCGCACAACGCTTCTTGAATGCATTCTTGTTCCACTTATAAGGATGATCTTCCGGAAGGAATTGACGATGACAATCAAAATATGAGATCTTTCGACTGTGTTTAAGCGTGAATGCCTTCGATCGCTCCATACATATTGGGCATCCAAGCTTCCCCGCGGTCATCCAACCCGACATCATCCCATAAGCAGGAAAGTCGTTGATCGTCCACATTAAAGCTGCTTTCATGATGAAATTCTGCCTCAAAGATACGTCATATGTCAACACACCATCATTCCACAACATTGTCAACTCATCTATCAGTGGCTGCAAGTACACATCAATCTTACCTTTTGGATTAGACGGACCCGGAATTATGACTGTTAGGAACATAAACTCCCGCTTCATGCACATCCCCTGGGAAGATTGTACGGAGTCAGGATAACCGGCCAACAAGAGTATACTTTTCCAGACTGCCCAAAAGGATTAAATCCATCAGCAGATAACCCCAATCGGACATTGCGAGGGTCCTGCAAAAATGCCATATGAACCCTATCAAAATGATTCCAAGCTTCTCCATCAGATGGATGACACAAGATATCTTGCTCCCTCTCATGCTCACTATGCCACCTCATGTGAGCTGCAGTGGCCATCGAAGAGTACAATCTTGTAAGTCTTGGCACGAGCGGAAAGTACCACATCTTTTTTAGCGACCTCTTCTTCTCAATGCCCATCCTAGTGATTGTCTTATACCGATCCGCACCACAAAATCGACAACACGTTATGCTTTCCGTTGAATCATCCTTATAGTAAAACATACATCCATTCGAGCAACAATCAATTTTCAAACACCCTAGACCCAAATTTTCCACGGACTTCTTAGCATGATAAAAACTTGGAGGCATCCGATTGCCTTCTGGCAACGCCTTGGACACTGACCTGCTGAGGCGATTAAAACAGCCTTCTTGCATATTGTAGTCAGATTTGATACTCAACCATTCCATGCACATCGACAACTCCGTGTACTCCTGACATCCTTCCCACAATGGAGATCGTGCAGCACTCAGCATATCATAGAATCTTTGAGCTTCGGGATTCGGATTCTCCTCTATGTATTGGGAACCCATTCCACCATATTCTCCCCCATCTTCTTCTAGAACAACACCAACCGATGGTCCAGCATGATCCATTATCATCTGCTCGTATGGATTCAATTCTTCCCTCCCGTCACCACTTCCATAGTACGAACCTTCAGCCACAATCGGGTTTAAGTCAGGCAACGTCTCACCATGGTTACTCCACCAATAGTAATCGGGCATGAAGCCCTTCTCATAAAGATCGGCTACAACTCCATCCACACTTTTGAAAGATTGACACTTGCATCTTTTGCAAGGACACCTCAATTGATCACCGCCCAGCCGTATAAATCTCTCCTGGCTAACAACAAACTCTATAAACTCACCCACTCCAACTCTATACTCTTCCCTAAGACGTTTATTCCGATCCAACCTACGATACATCCATTTCCGATTCTCCGGAATATCCATTGCTTGGCAATTAAATAGCCCGACCAATCCTACAATAACACTTATATATTACGGTGCATTCCAATAACTCCATCAATCTCGTTCTTATGACAAGGTATGAACCTATCCCATTCGAGAAGAAACCTTTGTCACACTCGGCTACTAATAGTTATTCCCATATTCAAATACCTTATACTTGACAAAATTTCGCAAGCATCTCCCATCGGTCTCCAAGTTACACGACTCGAGCACGGCCGTAATCACCGCGATCAAGTATGCACCAGGAGAACAAAAGGAAATGCATCGACCGAGATTTCAACAAGTATATAAGGCATTTGAACATTGAAATGACTATTGTACGAGTGTGAAAAAGGTTTTTTCCCAAAACTGTCCCAATTGGACAATTCAAGATTCAATACAATGAGCATGCATACCTTGATAAGTTACGCATGCTCGTTAATATTGAATCTCAAACAGAAACTAAGGCTTTCGTGAAATTAATTATTAACTCTAACAGAAAATAAAACCATTAACCTATAAATATTGCAACATTGTTGAGTTTATATAAATTGCAGCGTAAATCAATACAAACTTAGATTAAATATTGTAGCAAACATCCTATTGAGCTCCGCTCTCCACTAACAAGTAGCATTAATTGTCAAACACATGCATAATTTCTAAATTATCAAGACACAACCAAAGATCCTCGCCTTTCTGGACAGGATCACATCCTATTGAGCTCCGCTCTCTACTAACAAACAACACATATTGACAAACACATGCATAAACATTAAATTATCAGCATACAATCAGACAAGATCACATCCTATTGAGCTCCGCTCTCCACTAACAAACAACACATATTGACAAACACATGCATAAACATTAAATTAATTATCAAGCATACAATCGGACAAAGATCACATCCTATTGAGCTCAGCTATCCACTACCAAACAAGACGATAATTCACATAATACATTACACCGAGTGTTCGAGAACCGACACGAGAGAGAAAATACAACTGAGCAAGGATAAGTGGAGGAGCCGGTAGAAGAATATGACAACAAGGACCTATCGTGCATAAATGAAATTATTCATTTCAAATCAAATCACTATTCCAAAACCAAGGAAAATATTTGCTAATAGAAAGCAAAGGAAAAGAAACTGAGTCATTGTTTTGAAGTTTTTGGTTTCGAAATTAGGTGCTTTGAAACTATGGAGAAAGATGGTTTTGGGGTTGGCTAATATCAAGATTCCTATGTAGTCTTTTAAAATCCACAAGATTCTTTTATACCAAAATAATCTTTTAAAATCTCAATCCAATACACCAATTTAAATTGAAGGGTAGGAATATAGAGCAAGCCTTTTAAACTTACTCTTGAACCAATAGAAAACCAAACTTAATCCCTTGTATGCAAAGTGACCTGAAAAATAGATATTATTCCTTCCTACTTTTGTTCACTTGTGGGCCATGTTTCTTACTTTCACTTTCCATTCTCAGATAGTGTTGTCCATTTGAGTTCCTCTGCTATACAACTTTGGAAATAATATTACCACACTTTTTTCCTTAGACAACCTTTATCCCCTCACATGTTATAAGTTTCCTGTGCATGAATTGCACATAATTTATATAATAATGTACTCAAAAAATTTATATGATAAAATTAAAGTGATGTGCCAATATCAATTTCCTAACTGCATTAGGTTCCAGAATTGATCCTTCAAATTTTAATCCAATATGCATTCTTATTCGTTTGTCAGGTAAAAGTGGAAATCATATTCTCAAATTTGAAAGTGGATATATATATATATATTATGACTTTGTTCTGAGAATCTGATATCCCTCTCGACTTGGAAGTGCCAAAGCCCATCTAGCCATCCTTTATCTTTGTTCTAGAGGAAAATTCTTAAAAGTTAGAAGCCTAATAAATATGTAGTTCCACAGCTTCTTAGTGTCATTTTATTAGTCCTCAATGTACAATAGGCATAGTTCTCTAGCACCCTAGTACGTGGGGTTGAATGTTATGTATGGTAAAGTATGCAAACAAAGACATGAGGGAATGTCTTAGTTGTTTGTATAAGGAGAACTTAGAACAAAAATTCTATTGACTAGAGCACAATGGCATACAAGAGAAGGTTAAAAATAAAATTGTAGGAAGATGCTTCCCGTTGGACTGTTTTGGAGGTAAAGAATAGAATAAGAATACATTATGTTTTGTCTCCTTCAATAAGTTTGGTACTTATTCAGCCCCCACCCTTTAAGAAGGAAGATGTACCCTGAACTTTTCATGCTTAGCACAAAAACACAGGCCCCACCTTCTGGAATCCTAAGCAAGAGGGACTAAATGATAAAAGGAAAGCCAGAACTGTCCTTGCTTTTATACTTACATTCGGTTAATAAATATAGTACTACAACATAGGACCACTTCCCTTGCCCTTGACTTGTACCATGGTTAATGTAGCGGATTCTTGTGCATGGAGTCAGTCCATTTTTCATTCCTTATATAACCAGCCTTTTAATTTTCTGTACACTTGTTCTTATCCATGCAGGAGTAGAAATTTTACTAATAAATGGATGCTCTAAGGATACAGCCATGCATTTAGACCTATATGATATATGTGATACTCTAACAAACAGAAAATGGTCCCTTGTTGGCCAATAAATAAATTACTTTAGGTTTATGTATGATTGATCTGGCCATACAGCTAGGAACTGTAATTGCAAGGCATATACCATGCTAAATCACTATGAAAACAATTTAAAAAGTGTATTAGTATCTGATTCTGTTTTAGTTAAAACCATGCATTCCACTCGGCAATGCATGTGTCAACTCGCATGCAAATTTGCATTATTCAATTGGAAATTCTACTAATGACATTCAAATGAAAAACAACTAATGCAGAATAAATTTGAGTGTATGTAAGTGATAAAACACAAAAGCACTTGTCATCAGACACAGATAATAGAAGTAGAGGGCTATATATAAACCGTATCAATAGATACTCATTCATCAAGTGCTAAAGTGATCAAAGAAGATAAACATTTTATAGACAACTTATAGAAACCATATAAAAAAAGGCCAAAGACTTCTTGAACAATATCTTCATATCACTTCTCCCTGTTCTTGTTCTTGATTCGGATTTTTGAGAATATGTAATGAGGTCAGGAGATTCTGTGAGAGACTTTGAGAAAAGTTAAAGCCGAGTTCTTAAGTAGTTTTCTGGCATGTGGACTGGAATAATTTAAGCAAGTAGATTGATTTGGTACTTTTCCATCTTGATATCTAGTTTACATGGCCATTCCCCCCAGAATCTCCTTAGCTGAATCTCCCTTACCCTTGCTACCAAATATCCATTCTGTTATAGAAACAGAGAATGAGAGAAGAGGAGAGAAGACAAGGTAGCTTACCCTTGGTGGTGGTGGTGTCACCGGAGCTGCGGACAGTGGTGGCTCAAGGGAGGCGGCTCAGGTGCGCTACAGAGACAGAGACAGAGAGACATCAGAAAGAGAGAGAGAGAGAGAGAGGGAAGAGGAGAGAAGACAAGGTAGCTTACCCTTGGTGGTGGTGGTGTCACCGGAGCTGCGGACAGTGGTGGCTCAAGGGAGGCGGCTCAGGTGCGCTACAGAGACAGAGACAGAGAGACATCAGAAAGAGAGAGAGAGAGAGAGAGAGAGAGAGGGAAGGTGGAATCACTCACCGGAGGTGCGTGACCTGGCGGTGACCGGAGCACAGACGTCGCATGGTGGCAGGGAGGAGCAGAGCGTGCAAGGGAGAGAGAAGAAAAGAGAAGGAATGAGATAAATGTGGAAGAAAGGGGAAGGGCTCGCGATTTAGGGGTTTCAGTTTTAGCGACCGATTTATTCGGTCGCTATATCGGTCGCGAATTTGGTTAGTTTTAATTTGAATTTGTAATTTTAGCGACCGATTTAAATTTTCGGTCGCTAACACGTGCAATTTTTTTTAAAGCGCCTTTTAGCGATCGAATTAATATCGGTCGCAAATATAAATACAGTTTAAAGTGTGAATTCATAAATTTAGCGACGGATATATAAATCGGACGCTAATATAAACACATTTTGACCGTCGCATTTAATTCGATCGCCATTTCGGTCGCTAACAATTCATAAATTTCTGACTTTTACTCTCCTTTGTTTAGCGACCGAATTAGCGACCGATATCTCTGCTACGCTCTATTTCGGTCGCTATTGCGGTCGCAGAATCAACTATAACCAGTGTTTCATGTAGATCCTACAATCGGTCGCTATTTCGGTCGCAAATAGCAACTTAAAAATTCGGTCGCTATTTTCGGTCGCTAAATGACCTTTTTTTTGTAGTGTAATATGAGCCGAGGGGACCGATGAAATCACAATGCCTCTCCGACTTCATTGCCGAACTCTCTTCTAAGTCGAGGTCAGGATCCTTCATCTGACTTCCATATGTTGATGGTTCATCTAACTTAAAGGAAAGCGGGGCTGGAATAAATTTTGAAGGTCCTGATGATCTAATCCTGGAACAATCTTTAAAGTTTGGGTTTACTGCTTCAAACAACCAAGCGGAATATGAAGCCCTTATTGCAGGACTGATGCTAGCTAAAGAGGTTGGAGTCAAAGAATTAAAATGCCGAAGTGACTCACAACTTGTAACAGGACAAGTCACGGGTGATTATCAAACAAAGGATCCCCAACTAACCAGGTATCTCTGTAAAGTTATTAGTTTAATTTCTGAATTTGATAATTTTACTATTGAGCATATACCTCGGGAGGAAAATTCCAGGGCAGATCTGTTGTCTAAGTTGGCTAGCACCAACAAAGCTGACCAGCTAAGAACTTTCATTCAGGAGAATCTCCTCGAATCGAGCATAAAAAGTGCCAAGGTGGTAATGACCAAGCATTATGATCGTGGCTGGATGACACCAATTTGGGAATAGTTAGCCTCTGACAAATTACCCAATGATCCTAAGGAGGCGAGGAGAATTCGTCTAAAATCTTACCATTTCACCATCCGAAATGGAGAGCTATATAGAAGAGGATTCTCCACGCCGTTACTAAAGTGCATATCAAAGGAGCAATCCGAGTACGTAATGGACGGGATGCGCCGAGGAATCTGTGGAATGCATTCAGGTGGTCGTCTCTAGCAGCTCAGGTCCTGCGAGCGGGGTTTTACTGGCCGACTATGAGATTGGATTGTGCTACCTGGACTAATAGGTGTGAGCCTTGTCAGAAGTTCGCCAATGTAGCACGAGTTCCAGGTGAAGAGCTCCATTCCATGTTCTCACCGTGGCCTTTTACTATGTGGGGGACGGATATAGTCGGTCCTTTCTCAATTGCTAAAGGTCAAGTCAAGTTCTTGCTGTTGGAGTAGACTACTTCACTAAGTGGATTGAAGCAGAACCATTAGCTACCATAACAGCTAAAAAGGTTCGGAGTTTTGTATGGAAAAACATCATATGCAGGCATGGCCTCCCTTATGCAATTGCCACAAATAATGGAAAGCAATTCACCGATAAAGGGCTTAGAGAGTTCTACTCCAACCTCGGAATCAAACATAAAGTGACCTCGGTTGAGCATCCACAAACAAACGGCCAAGCAGAAGCAACCAACAAAGTCATTTTAAACGAGCTCAAGAGAAGGTTAGGCCAATCAAAAGGGGCATGGGTTGAAGAATTACCAAGCATCCTCTAGGCTTACCATTGTTCACCGCAGTCTTCAACTGGTGAAACACCATTCAAGCTAACTTATGGAACTGATGCAATGATTCCAGTTGAGCTCGGCGAACTCTTTTTCCGAAGGCAGCATCATGACCAAAGTAAGAACGAAGAAGAAATCCTAGTTGAGCTTGACAAGGTTGAGGAAGTCCGAGATGAGGCAAAAATCAGAGAACTATGCAAGCAGAAAGCAACTCGGAAGTACAACTCGAGATTGCAGCCAAGGGAATTTGTGCAAGGTGGTGCTGAGATTGCAAAACGATGCGAGAAAAGACTCCAAAGAGGGTAAGCTCGCAGCAAATTGGTCTGGCCCATTCATAATAGTTGAAAATCTAGGAAATTGTACTTATAGGCTAGAAGAGTTGTCAGGAAAGGCTGTTCCAAGAACATGGAACACTTCCCACCTTAAGTTTTATTTTAGTTGAAGTTATGTAAGTAGGTGATGTACTCTTTTTCCTACCCCAGTCTTTTTCCCACAAGGTTTTGGCCAGGAAGGTTTTAATGAGGCACACCCGGAAAAATAAATAAATAGAATCATTTTCAGTTGTAATATTGGGCAAGAATACTGTTATATGGTCAAAATTTATTTATGAAAAACTAAAGACCTAAAAAGGTTGATCGAGCTAACATCGACCGAGCTGAGGTCGAAATACCGAACCTAACGAGGCAAAAATCAAAGACCTAAAAAGGTTGACCAAGCTAAAATTGACCAAACCGGGGTCGAAATGTCGAGCCTAAAAAGGTAAACAACATCTAAAGGTAGTTCAAAGCCTAAAAAGGTTGACCGAGCTAAAATCGACCGAGTTGAAGTCAAAACGCCAAACCTAAAGAGGTAAAAACTAAAGAGCCTAAAAAGGTTGACCGAGCTAAAATCGACCGAATTGAGGTCGAAATGTCGAACCTAAAGAGGTAAACAATGCCTAAAGGTAATTAAAAACCTAAAGAGGTAAATAATGCCTTAAGGTAATTAACAACCTAAAGAGGTAATCCGAGCTAAAATCGACCAAGCTGGGGTCGCATGGCCGAACCTATAGAGGTAAACAATGCCTAAAGTTATTTAAAAACCAAGAGGTATTCTGAGCTCCAAAAAACTCGAATAAGCTGAGTAACATGAAAAAATGTAAAAGTCGAGCACTAACTTAGAAAAAAGTTACAAGCTTGAGCTCCAAAAGCCGACAGGAAAAAACGAGGCATGAACTTAAAAAAACTTAGAAAATTTTCTAAGTTTGAAAAGTAAAAAGCAACTTGTAAACCAGAAACAAAAACATAATTACATTACTTAAAAGGGCAAGGCCCAGAGTACGTAAGATTCCAAAATAAAAAGGGCACCGCCCTAGGAGCGAAATACATAATAAAAAATTGTTTTCCTAAGTTTCTCATGGGCATCCCCACGAGCAACAGTTTCAATAGGAGTAGAGTTGAGGACATCCTCGGCACTCAGTGGAATAGCAGAAAATGGATCAGGAAAAGTCGTTCCCCCATTTCCCCCATCCTCAGCAGCTTGCTCCTCACACTTGGCCACGACCTGAGCCAGCTTATCCCTCACCCTCAAGGCACGAGCCGCATTGGCCCTCATCACCTCCATTTTCTTAACATCATCAGTAATCTGGTGACTCCAGAAGCGAGGAATTGAGGTGATCCGGAGAGCATAGGCAGCAGCCGCCTCCATACTCTCATCAAGCCTTTGCTCCAGCAAGAGCCGAGCATCAGAAGGTTTCAGCAATTGGTTGTCGATGAGGGTAGCAGGGTCGAACTCATTCCCCCAGAACGAGCTGGTGCCCGGGTTGCAGTTTCTATTGTACCATTTGGTGTCCGAAGTAAGATCGGTCACCATGGGAGCATTGCCCAACCTCTTATCAGCAGCAGGAGTTTCTTCAACCATCAGCAGGGGATAAGAACTTCTTATCGGGACCTTGGACTGAATGTCTTCCCGAGTCCTTTTGGGAAGACGAGTGTTCGTGTCGAAGCTTCAAAGAACCTTCATTTTCTTCCCCTTGACATTTGAAGCTGGAGCTGATCCACCAGCAGCTTGATTAGCCGGCTTCTTCATCAGGACCTTGTAGTTGAACTTCCCCATTATCACTGCAAGAAGGAAATCGATCAGATACCATAAGCATGCTACATGATAAATTAACACTTGTCAACAAAAAGCTACTTATATTCAAAGTCGGCTTGCCGAGTGGAAGAGGTGGGAAGCTTTAAAAGCCTTCCACAAGGCAATGACCGAGGATAAAGTTTCAGAGCCTCGACATCGGCTCGCTTTTGAGCAGTCATAAAGCCGAGGTCATAGCTAGAAAATTTGGATGGGTGTTGTTGCCAGTAGAAAGGGAATTTAGGGTTTCCAGTGAGTCAAAAAAGAAAGACTTATTACCCTCAGTAAGTCGGACTTTGAAGAAATCCGACTTGAAAAACTTACACGAGCTCTTATAGAGCCCGATAATCCCCCTCTACTCAACCCCACTCAGGGAGATCCAGCCAACTTGGTCCCTGAACCGAACTCGGTAAAAGTAAAGAAACTTAGGAGTAGTAGCCTCTATCCCTATCTGGCCACACAGAATTTGGAAGGCTTTCAAGAAGGCCCAACTATTCGGGTGAAGCTGGGTAGGAGCAACGTTCATAGCTCTCAAGACTTCGCACTCGAATGGGGTGAAGGGAATGGAAACACCAATTTGTTCAAAAAAGGTCTTGTATACATATGTAAAGTGTGTCTCATCTGAAGGGGGGCGAAGAAAAACATGATCATCTTATGCACAAGGAAGGCACTCTACAGTGCCACGTTTAGCAGTAACCTTGTTTTTTATGGCTTCGAGGGATTCAAGGTCCCTGAAGTTGAAGTGAAAAGCTCCCGCGTCTGGTTTTACCTAGAAATACCTAGGAATAGTAATATATGGGTATGGGACTCTAGGCATCCTATTGGTGTGCTTACAGCACTTAGGAACGGGTGTGGCATCAGGAGTGGCGGAGCTACTCTCATTAGAAGAGGAGGAAGCACCATTAGCACCCCCATCACCATGAGAGGAAGACGAAGAAGGATGAGGAGAGCCCCCAATTGGATTGATTTCGGGCTCTATGATCCGAACCCCAGAATAAGCATTCTAGGATATCTCGAATGAAATCTCCATGGCTAAAAAAAGCATAAATGAAACCGGAAAAAACAGATGAAAAGGACGTACCTGGAACAGGAAATGAAGTGTAAAATCTTGAAAAAGAAGAGGCTCGGGAGAGAAGAAAATAGAAGGTTCAGGGAAAGTGAAGCCCTATATCTGGAGCTTGCTCAATTTATAGAAAAAGAGTAACGTTTCAAAAAAGAAATGAAACGTTACTTTTTGAAGTAATGATGGTGGTTGACGTGTGAGAGAAGAGAAACGTCTCTTCAAGTCCGCGCAAATTCGACGCACCAATGGAGGAGCAACACGTGGCAGAGACATCAGAATATACGCTGTCACAATTAAGAAAATGAGCAGGAAGCCAGAGAGCAGGGCTCGGAAATAAGGTCATAATGGCCACACGTCACAAGTCAGCTTCGCCTTAACAACAACGACAATGTTTCTTTTCATCTCGGGAGCTAGGAAACATTGGTCACAGTGCAAAACAGAAACGACTACCCCCGTATCGGCTCCTTCAAAGAAGCTTCCTCGCTTTTTAAAAGCTCAAAAGCATGGGGGACTTGTGTATGAGCCGAGGTGTAAAACTCCAACGAGGTTTAAAGCTCCGCCACCGATTTCAAAATGAAATATAATTATATATATATATAGATATATATATATATATATATATATATATATATATATATATATATATATATAGATCGAGGTGTAAAGCTCGGCCATTTACCTCGCCAAATTGAAAGGCTAAAAAGACCAAGTTTCTAAGATCGGTCGCCCGAGGTTAAACGATTGGCCGAAGTACAAGGTCGGTCACTAAGACTATGGTAAAAAGGGGAAGAGGACCTACACCATAAACCCTAGATTCTCCAAAGAGGTGTTTAAGGGCCAAGCTCGGCTACTGTCATGAAAACTTTTACACTTCTTCTAGCTCAAAGCTTGGGGGGACTTGTGTACTGGCCGAGGAGTAAAACCCGACCACCGAGCTTGGATACCCGATCCGATAAAGACTGAAAAGATAACATATTGATATTATCTTTAATGATCTTGATATTATCTCAAACAATCTTATCCGGTTAGATGAGATAAATCCCCCAATTTAAGGAAATCATATCTCAAAGAGGATTTATGAGATAAGAAGAGATAAATCCAAATCTCTAAAAGATAATGACATCCTATTATAAAAGGAGGAGGACCCTAAGAGAAAGACTCACTTTCACTAACCTAGGTGAATCTCCCTTAAGCGTATTAGAGGAACCAGCTTGACCAGGAGACTATTGAAGAGTCCTTGTTCACTGGTATTCATCAGATACAAAATTAAGGGATTGAGATCACTATATGACCAAGGGTTGAATTAAGAACTACGTTTAGCTTGGATTCCCACTAGGATACGTAGGACCACAGTACAATATTCTGTCAAGCCATAATCTAAAACAACCCCCACTGTTCACTCTTGGTCAAGCGTTCTAAGGCGAGATTCCGACAAGTCAGATCTCGACAGGAACATTTGGCACCCACCGTGGGGCCGAGGAAAAACTTTCCCCGGTTCCATAAGAAAGCTTGATGGTGACTACACGGAATGGACCGAGGGGAGGGGCGAACAGCACGAACCATGTAGATCATGAGGCTTCGAACACGAGCCAGAACCGTGACAATCCCCCGCCCCCACCCATCAATGAAGATAACCCTCAGCTGGGAGAGGTTATGGCACAGTTAAGGCAGCTGCGTGAGGAGAACAAGGAGATACGTGCTCAGAATCAAAGACTGTTAAGAGCTCGAAAAAGAGAAAGATCAGTGATGCCTTCCGAAAAAGAGTAATCCTCACCCGAGGGTAGCCAAAAGGATCCATCGTACGTACCTTCTCATCATGATACGAGCCGACCGTCCAAGACCAAACCTCGCCCAGAGGGTTCAGGAGTTAAATCTCATGCAGAAAGGGACTCGTCCGAGAAGAAAGGGTAACAGACCGACGACTGAGGTTGACGTTCACTGTGATAATCCACTGTCTTATCATGTTTTATCTATTATTTTAGAGCGGATTTCATCAACTAAATTTTGTTGAATGCTTGATTTAGCCCAAATTAGACTTTATTTTCCTATTTTGGTTATTTTAGAGTCAATGTGTGTATTTAATTAATTTTAATTAGATTTTGATTAATTTTCTGATATTATTCTTATTTTTGATTTTTAGGAAAGTATCAAGATGAAAAGAATGGAAATAAATTAAATTGAAGATTGCCAAGTAAATTGCAAGGTCCCACATGATGGATTTGAATCCAAATCAATTTGTATTTGAATTATTATGATTAAAAGATAATTCAATTGACATTGAGATAAAAGATTGGATCCAAATCAAGTTGGATTTGGATAATAATTGCCTATCACAACAATAAAGGATATGATAAGATTTGACAATTAATTTGGAGATATTGATTTTGAAACGAAGATTAAAATGCTCAGGACCAGTTATGTTGGAGTTTGCATGAAGGCGGAGCTTGAAATACAAGAAAAATGAGCCAAACAGAGCCCATCACGACCATAATCGAGTAGGGCTGAAAAAGAAAGAAGAATACGAGGTCAGAACCTGTCACGACCAGGTCGTGATGGCCATCACGGCCGTGACAGGCCAACCAATGCCAAGTTTTCCAAGACAGAATTTGTCCCAGGCATCACGACCGTGACGCGCAATATCTGAAAATTTAATTACTGATTTGATCTGATTTTGTTACAACCTTGAATTCAAGTTACCCTACATTATAAATAGGACTCTAAGGCTCGAAAATAGATATCCTAGGGGCTACTACCTTAGGCAAAAATTAGGATTTCTCTTCTTCTCGATTTTTTCTTTTCTCTTAGGATTTTTATGCTTTTGTTATTCAAGGTTGCCATGACCATGGCAATGCTTGAGTAGTCTTTTTTTATTTCTAGGAATTGGGGCTATGCCTAAGACTTGTTTTATGTTATGAATTGATGTTTTCCCTTTGTTAATTCCAATTTGCTTTTGATTTAATTCCTATTGCATGAATTACTTGTGAATTTGGTGCGCACTTATTTGCATGTCATAGATACTCTAAGGAGGAACCTAGCGGTGAACTTAGGTATTGGATCTATAGGAATTAAACTTAGGACTTAAATCACGAGATTTAGAAGCAGTCCTTCGAGTGTACCATTGAATTGTCACGAATCTTAATGGGTTCAATTTAAATACAATTACCACGAGAGTAGGGGTTGGTTTAATTGGGCACGGTTCTTGTATCTCGAGAGGGAACCTTAACTCACTACAAAAAAAAACCTATTTAGCGACCGAATATTTCGGTCGCTAAACATGATAATTCGGTTGCTATACTGTATAGCGACCGAATTAGCGACCGAATTAAGGGGGTAGCAGAAACCCTGGTCGCTAAATGTTTAACGACCGAACTTATATTTCGGTCGCAAATCTGCGACCGATATTTCGGTCGCAAATCTGCGACCGATATTTCGGTCGTAAAAGTATATATTTCGGTCGCCGTATAGTTGGTCGCATACCCAACTCGCCTAATTTGGTGACCGATATTCGGTCGCTATTTCGGTCGCAAATTTTGATTTTCTTTTTTTTTTTTTAATTTTTCTGTAACAATCATGCTGACCAAATATAGTTTTTCAACTATTACCCCATTGATTTTTAATTTTTGATATAAACAAAATACACCAATATTTTTTTTAAATAAATAGAAAACATAAATATGATGTACTAACGATCCAAAACACCACAGTCAATATGATCGAGAAAACATATACATTAATTAACGCAAGTTTAATAATGGTTTATAAAAAAAAAGTTTAATAAGTACTAATTAACGATCAAAACATAAAAATACACCACAGTCAATAAGTACTAATCAAAATATCAAAACTCATCAATCTTCCAAAGGGATGAACATGTAGAAACGAGAACCCCCAAGGTACTTAAACTTTGCCAATGCACCAGTGGACAACAAATACAACTCCCTGATACCATTTGTATCTGTTGCAAAATATGGGCGATCCTCATGGATTACTATATTCCCATTGAACTGATTTCCGCTTTTGTCTTCAATAGTCACAACACGCGGTATTTGTTGTCCCCAACGACGGTAGAATGATCGCGGGATTGAAATCAAATCCTGCAAATACACAAGAACAATTTAGTAAATGATTAGTTTATGCCTTAACCATCATTACGTGAATCCGATCGTTATTCTTAAGTTGATGAGATACTGTACCTGGTCTATATGGATGGCTGTCTCAAAACATTTAGTCGGGTCCATTTTCTGATAAAACGATAAGGAAAACAAGTCATATGTCTAAACTTCATCAAGTGATAATAAGAAAAGATGGAAAGATCCATGTAGCATACTAGCATGTTAAAATAGAACAAAGAAATGCAACTTCACATGCAACTTTACAGATTAGCAAACATAGTAGTTTTCAGGAAAGCAGATGCTTTTACATCGTTTTGAAGGATGGTCATAGAGAGGACTTTTCCTACCGGAAGTGCCTAGATAACCTAGTAAGGATGGTCATCAACAACTATTTCTGGAAAGCTCCATTTCCTAGTGAAACAAATGAGTAAAAAACCAGAGTTGTTTTCATAATATTGTGTACAAATCTGCTTTATAATGTGAATAATTTTTTAATGATGACGGCACGTCATGCATGTGCCAGGCAAACTGTGCCTAGCCCTTCATTTTATCTAACCCTATACTTAATCCTTCATTATCTAAGAGACTCGCTTTTGTTGGCTTCAAGAAGAGACTTTCTAATTAAGCTCATGGACTTTAAATTAGTAAATGAATATTAACAACAACAAAGTCATGCCATTTACGAACTAATAACACTTTATCAATTCATTCCAATGCTTATAATGTAAATATATACAAATATGATTCCATAATCATTTCCAAACAAGTTATCAATAAATACATATCAAATTATTCTAATTACATTGATTCATTGTTATTGAAAGATTTTTATTTTAAAGAGAATAAACTATTCTTCATAGCAATCCAAATGTATGAACATGCTCAGATATAAGTACCAGCCTTCAATAAATGAGTGAAAAGCTCTCTTGGAATTACAGGCTACAATAATGTTTTTAGATCATTTCATACTCCAACAAAGAAGATTTTTTTGTTTACAAAGAAGTGAACAAGAACTTGAAATCCCTAAAACCCTCTTTTGAAATTTTTGAAACAGATTCAGACAAGAACCAACAAATTCATGGATTCCAACCGAATCAAAATACAATACAATCAGAATGCATACACGTACAATACGATATGAAATTATTCACAACAAGTAAACAGCTGCATCACAGAGGCTATAGATCATACTATTGTGAGATATTCAAAGACATAAATTTAGCCAAGATATGGAAAGATAAACAGACCAGAAATTACAAGTTCCATATTTAATAGAAAACACATCATTAACACAAGGACAATCTTGTTACTGGACATGTTAAACTAGATTGGTCTTCAAACAACTGCCTCAGTATTGGTCATTTGTTTGAACTATAGCCATGAACTATCCATGTTTGAAATTGTAGACACCTAGCACAAAACAACTTGAAAATCCATAGCACACATCCTCACTAACCAATTTAGATGCATTTCACAAAGCAGAACTAAATCTAAATCAAAGACTAAGATGCTGAAATGGAAGGTAATTTCACAGCTAATTCAACAAGAAGCAAACCAGAAGGGTTCTCAGATTAAATTTTCCCGTTAAATTGGTACGTCAATAATCAACAAAAAACCAAAACCTGTTTATGTTTCGCAGTCTCACAGGCAGCAATGGCATTCTGTGGCTCAAGTAAACATCAATTCTAATCTCACAGTCTTGACTTTTGATATTTCGATGCATTCAAAAAAAAGTTACAAAAACAGATTTCTCGTGCTTTCTCAATGAGAGCTTCCTAATCCTAATAGGAGTGATTAAATAATGACACAAGAAAACAAATGATCATCACAACTCACAACTCACATGAAATACACAAGTAGCTCTTCTCAGTAGTAAGCAATAAAGCAAGCAATGAAATACATACAATCCACAAAATTTTTGAAATGAAACAATGAAGCAAAATAAAAAATGATACATAGAGAGTCCATGCATGGTTACCTCAAGGCAGAGCAGGGAATGCACAAAATGAGGAGAGAAGAGGGTAGGAGGAGCTATGCGCGTACGTGGTGACCGGAGAGTCTGTGTGTTGGTAGCCTGAGTATTGGTTGGCGGCCCGAAACGGAGGGGGGGAATTAAAAACAGAGCGGGAAGAGGGAAAGGAAGAGAGAGAGAGGAAGGGGAAGAGATGGAAGAAGAGGAGGAGGAGGACGGAGGCTTACCGGAGAGACGGCGGTGGTGGCGGTGCGCACCGCACGGTGGTGGCGACGGTGACCCGATCTGCGGCCTGAACGCGAGGGAGAAGAAGATGGGTGAGGAAGGAAGAGATGGCAGAAATGAGGAAGAAGGGAAAGATTTCACGATTTTATGGATTTATAATTTGGCGACCGAAATAATCAGTCGCTAAATCGGTCGCCAATCACTTAAATAAAAAATGGTCGCTAAATTCGGTCGCGGGATGAGTTAATTTGAAATTTGAATTCATAAATTTAGCGACGGAGTTTTAAATCGGTCGCTAACACGCGCGATTTTAATTTTTTTACGCACCGTTTAGCGATCGAATTAATATCGGTCGCAAATGTAAATAAAATTTAACCGTTGCATTTAATTCGGTCGCTATTTCGGTCGCTAAGAATACATAAAATTCCTGACTTTCAACCGTTGCATTTAATTCGGTCGCTATTTCGGTCGCTAAGAAGGCATAAAATTACTGACTTTTAAGTTCCTTTATTTAGTGACGGAAATAGCGACCGATAACCCTGCTACGCTCTATTTCGGTCGCTATTTCGGTCGCAATATTATCTCTAATCAGTCCTTCATGTAGATCCTACAATCGGTCGCCATTTCAGTCGCAAAAAACAACCAAAAAATTCGGTCACTATTTTCGATCGCTAAACAACCTTTTTTTTGTAGTGACTTATTTAGGATAAATTCACCTTCAAAGCAACTTTGATAATTAACAAGAGGGATAGTCAATTTAGTAGCATGAGCAGTCTGGCTCTAAGGTCGCCTAAAGAAGTTATGGTTTTAGTGCTTCATGGAGAAACTAATTACATAAAGGCCATTCTTGGAGTAGGTGACTTACCATTTGACCCAGGAGGAAGTGAGCTCATCATATCACTTAAAGAAGTCAATGAAATCTCATCACACTTGCTTCTTCCATCTCCACTCCACAAGTCATGGGATCCGGGAGGAAGGGCTTACATCTTGGGAATCTCTTGGTCTTTTTACCACAGGCTATGGGATCCGGGTGGAAGCGTCTTCAATGAGTTTTTCTAAATCCTTCTCTTTTTAATTTTTTTGCTTTTCTTTACTTGAGTCATATATGTGTGAGTCTTCTGTCGGTGAGCTTGAATGGATTTTATTAAATTTAGCATAAATGGATTGCATGATAAATATTGTTTTTTGATGATTATCCCCTAATGATTTGAAAATTGAAAATTGATCCCCATGTGAAAAATTGAAAATTGAACTTTGAGAAATTTTATTGTGATTGCATAATTTATGATAAGTTTGGGGTGAAGGGATGCACACATTAGGGATTGTATCTCGGTCAAACAATTTGCGAAAAATGTCCAGATGAGGAATTTGAGCCTCCAACAATGTTTTTGAATTGTGTGAATCACTTTTAAGTTACACTTTCTCGGATTTGCTTGAATCTCTTCATGGTTTGCATGTTTATATGTTTGCATCAAATGATTTAGGCAATTTTCTTGGAAATAGCTCCTTGGCCTAAAAAGGACCATCTCTAATGCATATTCCCTAGTTAGCCACATTGAGCTTAATAGCCCATTGTTTCTTGATGACCTTATGTTATAAGTCAAAAATCCGGAAAAACCATGTTAACCCAATCTTAGGATTTAGGAGAGCATGGATGCTTAGCAAGACAAGGGTTGAAGGAAACTAAGTTTGGGGTGGCTACAAGGGTTCGATATGTTATTTTGGGTTGAGAAAAAAAAAAGGTTGAAGCCAAAGGCAAAAGGGAAAAAGAAAAAGAAGAAAAATAAAAAATTGCCAAAAAAATGGCAAAATATAAGGGTGTCAAAAGAAATAGGTTGTAGCCACCCAAGGCGTCAAAAAGAAAAATGGAAAATGGAATTAGAGTGAAAATAATAGTGTAAAAAGTTTCATGCTCTCTTAATTCCTAGGGATGTAAAGCCTAGAACCTTTGTATATCCTACCTTTAGCCAGACTACATTACAACCTATGAAAGACCTTTTGATGATGCATGCATGTTTTCGTGGGAACTTTGTTTGAGAAGAAAATCAAATTCATGGAAAGTGCTCATGAAATGTGAAATTGAGTGAAAGTTGACAGCCTAGACAAATTGAGCGAATGAGTGAATTATTAAATGCCCTTGTGAGGAAGGTAAATGTTTGAAATTGGTGATCTCCCTTTTGTGTGTAACTCGAACCCTTTGCTTAGATTAATAATTGCATGAATGATAAAATTCTCAATTGTTTAAAGTAAATGAATGTGGGGATTACATTGATGTAGATGAGGAAACATTGAAGAAAAATTGAATTGATAAAATTGCATGAAATTTGTGCGAAATTAATTGAGTCCATTAAGCTTACCCAATTCTGAGTCTTTTTGAGTTTTAGTTTGCTTGAGGACAATCAAAGTTTAAGTTTGTGGTATTTTGATAATCCACTGTCTTATCGTGTTTTATCTACTATTTTAGAGCGGATTTCATCAATTAAATTTTGTTGAATGCTTAATTTAGCCCAAATTAGACTTTGTTTTCCTATTTTGGTTATTTTAGAGTCAATGTGTATATTTAATTAATTTTAATTAGATTTTGATTAATTTTCTGATATTATTCTTATTTTTGATTTTTAGGAAAGTATCAAGAAGAAAAGAATGGAAATAAATTAAATTGAAGATTGCCAAGTAAATTGCAAAGTCCCACATGATGGATTTGAATCCAAAATCAATTTGGATTTGAATTATTATGATTAAAAGATAACTCAATTGGCATTGAGATAAAAGATTGGATTCAAATCAAATTGGATTTGGATAATAATTGCCTATCACAACAATAAAGGATATGATAAGATTTGGCAATTAATTTGGAGATATTGATTTGGAAACGAAGATTAAAATGCTCGGGACCAGTTATGTTGGAGTTTGTATGAAGGTGAAGCTTGAAATACAAGAAAAATGAGCCAAACAGAGCCCATCACGGCCTGGCCGTGATGGGCATCACGGCCAGGATCGAGTAGGCCTGAAAAGGAAAGAAGAACACGAGGTCGGAACCTGTCATGGCCAGGCCGTGATGGCCATCACAGCCATGACAGGCCAACCAATGCCAAGTTTTCCAAGACAGAATCTGTCACGGCCTGGCCGTGATGACCGTGACCGGCATCACGGCCGTGACGCGCAATATCTGAAAATTTAATTACTGATTTGATTTGATTTTGTAACAGCTTTGAATTCAAGTTACCCTATGATGAGTGTGATTTCACCTTGTATTTCATTGACATTTTGCATGTATTTTCATATAGTTTAGGCATTTCTAAGTTGATTTTGGTTTGTTTTTACCTTGGAACGGGTAAGGCGATTTTGTGGTGTTGTTGTGAAGGAATTGAGGATTAAAATGCTCAAGATTAACCATGATGGAGCTTGCATGAAGATGGAGCTTGAAAAGCAAGAAAATGAGCCAAATAGAGCCCATCACGGCCTAGCCGTGACAGCCATCACGACCATGATCGAGTAGAGCTGAAAAGGAAGAATGGAAAAGTCAAAGCTGATCACGGCCAGGCCGTGATGCCCATCACGGCCAGGCCGTGATGCCCATCACGGCCGTGACATGTCAACTGAGCCAGACCCTGATAAGCCTCTGGCTTATCTAGTTTTATGACTAGATGAACTAGGGTTTATGTGTCAATTAGTCGAGTTCACTCTCGTTTTCGCCCAAATTTGCCTTGTTTTGTTCCCAAGTTGGACTTTGACTCATTTTGCGTCTTTTGTGTAGTTTTTAGGTTATTTTGAATAGAATTACGCTTTTGTTTGCTTTTGTTGTTTCAGGTCAATAAGTGAAGCTCCGGGAGTCAAGGAAAGTCAAGAAGCAATGGAAAAAGCACTTCTGGAGATACTCGCCTCGCGAGTTGAAGCTCGCCTCGCGAGCCTGAACATCAACTGAAGCAGCAACAGTCATCACTCTGGTTCGCCACGCGAAAACTCGTCTCGCCCCGCGAGAGTCTGAAGACCTGCAAGACAGAGACTATCACGGCATAGCCGTGATTAAGGTCACGGCTGTGAAAAGTTTAGGTTTGAAGTCTCGCCCCGCGATAGACATCTCGCCTCGCGAGAGCCTGAAGACCCTGGAAGACAGAGACCATCACGGCCTAGCCGTGATGAAGATCACGGCTGTGACAGATTAGGGTTTGGAAGACTCGCCGCGCGAACACACTCTCGCCACGCGAGAATCCAAAATTCAAAGCGCGCCAAAACTAAAATTCGCCTCGCGAATGATTGCTCGCCCCGCGAGCGGGCAAGATTCAGAATCCTTATTTAAAGGCTGTTGCAGATCAGAATGAGGGAGGGTTTTTCCACTTGTTTTGGATCAGTAGTTACGAATCCTTGTTTCTTCTTTGGAGCTGCGTCTCCTCTTTTCTGTTTATTTTACGATGGTGATTATGTCCGATTGTTTGTCTATGAGCATGAGGAACTAATCCCCTCGTCCGAGGGATCAATGAAGCCACCCATGGCGGTATAGTGTTCATGTGATGTATGTTTTTATCCCCTTCTCTCAATGAATGTTTTCCAATTCTGATTTGAATGCGTTGATCATATGTTTTGCGTGATTAACTAGTTAAACGTGTTTGAGGCCGAACGGCGATTCGCGTTTTAGAACTTGGATTGGAATCACTAATCGAATAATGAGCACGACAGTGGATTTAGGAGATTAGTGCAACCTTATAGGGAACAAGAATTAATCAAATTCGAGATTAGGCTTATGAGACCTAGTAAGTAATTAATCCAATCGTCGAATACGTCCTATTGAGCACGACAGTGGATATAGGAGAATTTGGGGTCCCGGTTGACATTGTAATTGAACTTAGGGAGGAATTCATCATCACTTGGGTACTATACATGATTGGGTAGGTGGATTTGAGACCTTGGATATTTTAATTTCAGATTTTAATAGTTTAGTTTTATTAGATTTGTTAATTGAATATCGATCCTCTTATTCTCTCTCTCTCAACCACCTTCTGTAACTTGACCAAACACATCTGATTTCCCGCGGATTAGTCGAATTGGTAGCCCAATCCCTGAGTTCGACCTCGGTAATTACTTACCGTGTTATTTTATTACTTGCGACGACCCGGTACACTTGCCGGCTGATGCTTGATTTTTAGAATTAAGATATAAATAAAGGCAAGTGCACCTCGTCGCAATCAAGTAATACGGTGGTAAGACCGGTTATCGTATCCACAGGGATTGGTTGTCAATTACCAATTCACAAACTTAACAACTATTTAGACTAAAATAAAGTATGAGAGATTAAAACAGAAAATAAAGAAAGCAAAACAATATTTTTGGTCTTTTGGGAATTTTATCGAACACTTGGAAGGCAAACAGAGATGTGGCTAAGATTGTTAGGATTAGACTACACTAATCCTCCCTTAATTGCAATGAAATGGTTATCAACACAAGTCCTAATTCAATTATGACAATCAAGCCTTTTCTAAAATACTCAAGCCTAATTCCTTAGGTGCATTGAGCCTAAAACCCCAAATTAAACCCTAATTCCTTAGGTGGATTAACCTGAGATTTTGCATTAAGTCGAGACTTATGAGATTGCAAGCATTCAACACCTATTCCTAGATTCTTGAACTACTTGGCATATGATTCATGAGCATGCCTTAACACCAACCTTCCAGTCATCTATCAAAGCAACATATCATTCCTATGGGTAGCTAATCCAAGGAAAGCATTAAGCACGTAATCACATACTCATAAAGAAATAGAGACTTGCATTAAAACACCAAATCAAATACAACAAGTTCAGAAAAGCTACATCTAACCCCAACAATGGGGATTTAACTACTCATGATAAAAGGAAATACAAAAGAGAATGAGAAAAGGGATGGAGAACACTCATAGACAAGCTTCCTCCATTCCCGAGCAGCAAGGAAATCTCCCCTTCAAGGGCTGGAACCCTATCTCACCCGCAGCCTCAAAGTCCACAAGTGATCTCTCCACAAAAAGCTCTCTCTTTTTCTGCCTCTAAAACAAGCAACTTATACCAGTCGAAGTCTTGCGTGCATTCGCGAGGCGAGACGTGTCTCGCGAGGCGAATATTAAAAATCTGCTTCGAGAATTGAGCTCTCGCGAGGCGAGAGTTTCTTCGCGACGCGAGATCGAAAGGTTTTTCTTCAATACGCCCGTGAGGAGCATCGTGGCCTGGGCGTGATGGATTCTGTTTGCGAGACTCGCGAGGCGAGACATGGGTTCGCGAGGCGAACCGGAAAGGCTTGCATTTTCTCCATCATCGGCTTTCGGTCGCGGGCGAATCCAAAGCTCATGGGGCGAATCACCGCAGTCCGCTTGGCTCAATTTCTTCTCTTTTTCAGGCTCTTTTTCATCCAAGCTCCATCAAGGCTAATTTCTGGGCATTTTTCCATTAAATCCTGCAAAACAACACCAGAAACCACCTCATCCGTTCCAAAGGAAAAACTATACAAAATCAACACTAAATTGGCCTAACTATATGCAAATGCATGCAGAAATGTACATGGAAAATGAGGTGAAATCAAACTCATCACCTGAGCGTACTCACAATGACCCTCACAGCAAAATCGATCGATGGTGGTCACAACCGTGATGCACCAACCAAAGAAGCAACCTCCAAGCGCGTAATCCATCACGGCCGTGACGCGTGATATATGGATCTTTAGAAACTGATTTGATCTAAAATTGTGATTGCTTGGGATTCAAGTAACCCTAGTCTACAAATAGAGCACTTAGGCTTGGAAATAAGGGACTTGGAAGGACTTTTGGGGCTGCTACCTTAGAGAAAGACTCACTTTCACTAACCTATGTGAATCTCCCTTAAGCGTATTAGAGGAGTCAGCTTGACCAAGAGACTATTGAAGAGTCCTTGCTCGCTGGTATTCATCAGATACAAGATTAAGGGATTGATATCACTATATGACCAATGGTTGAACTAAGAACTACGTCTGACTTTGATTCCACTGAGATACGTAGGACCAGAGTATAATATTCTGTCAAGTCATAATCTAAAACAACCCCCATTGTTCACTTGGTCAAGCGTTCTACGACAAGATTCCATCAAGTCGGATCTCGACAGGAACAAGATTACTTGTGTAGATATTATTTTTTTTCGTAATATGGTCGTGCTGTGTATCAAGATGGTGAAAGTTATGGTAAAGATTAATGATATGGTTTTTGTATTTGGTTTACGAAATTTAGTTGGCCAAGAGATATCTTGACTTTGTCGAGTGTGATATAATTATTTGCTTGGTTAATTATTTCTGGAGGGAGGGATGTGTGCTGATTGTGTGGAATATGTACTTATGGTGTGGGTATAATCCATTCTTCTATGGTTGAGTTTGTAAATTCATGATTCTATGAAATAGTAAAGATATGATTATATTTATTTTTTTCTAGTCTCGGATATATTCATATTATGCATTGTGTCCTGAGTTTGTGAGGCAAGACAGGGAGGTTTATGAGCCACCAACTAAGGGACTATTGTTTTGATTCTTTCCTTGGCATACCCGTGAAGCAGGTGCATAAAAACGAATGATTATTATTACAATGATTCCAACTACGTTCCAGCTAAATTAGTCATTTGCCATATATATATATATATATATATATATATATATATATATATATATATATATATATATATATATATATATATATATATATATATATTGTTAGCTCCTTGCCAATACATATCGTGGGATTACAATTTTCATGAGCTTTTAGCTTTGCCTACATAATTTTTTTGTGACACCCATTGACTGTAGTGTGACTTTAATTTGCTACTAACTTGAGTGAATATATAGGTACAGCTTATTTTTTTGAACAAGTTGCTGCCCCTTTAGTTGCATTAAGAGGTAACAAATTATTTCTGATGTACATAATTGTTTTACTTATTAGGTGCTTGACAAACAGAGAATAATATGGTTGCTGAGATTTAATTTTGGTTACTAATTTTGCATTGTAATTATTTGTAGGATTTGTAGGATAAATCATGATGCTTGATGATGAGCTAGTTATTCTTAATTTTAAAGATGTCTTGAGTTACTTATTAAAAAAAAAAATTGTCTTGAGTTTGTATGCCTATATTCCCTTGTCTCTTTAATATTATATTAAATGATAAGATCTAATATGTGTTTGACTTAATTGCCAAAATATTTAGAGGGTCTTTTTTTTTTCCTCTAGTAGTTGGGCTTGCACTTCAAATCCTTAATTGGGGTATAGCAGTGGGCAAAGTAAAATATCTCTTTAGTGAAAAGCTGCATCTAGTGGCAAAACATGTTTAAGTCAATCACTTCTTATCGGTGTTGGCTATAGAAAATATATATGAGTAGGAACATTGGCCTATAACGTTCTGCATAGCATCTCCATATATGTGAGAAGATTTGGAGGTGAGCCATTTTAGGAGTTGCGGCTTGGTAAAAAAAAAAAAACACCAAGGATGTATTAACATGAGTAGGTGTTAACTTTAGGAATGAGATAGATTGAGACTATTATAGAGGATTGTTTGGACTATTGCATGAGTAAGATTCACTTTAATAACTGAATTTGAAGCAGTTAGGTCTACTAAGATATCACTAGAAATATTGAATCCATTTACAACATGTATCTTCCTTCACTTGGTCATATTGGTTGATTTGTAAAGTTTATGGACACAAAACTGCATGATTGCTTTGATATTGGGAAAAAAAGAAGAAGGAATTTTACACCTTATTTTGGTTCTGATTGCTAAATTTGTTAAATAAATTTTTAGTCATTTATGTAAATCAATCAAATTGGCTCTTTTGATAAGAACTTTGCATCTAAATATCATTAGCTTGTGACCTAGTTACTATTTAATTTGACGATTATATCTTTCTATTTATTACCAATATGCTCAAATATTTATATTTTAAATAGAACTAGCCCTTAGTGTAGTTGCCCGTACGAGACGAACGAGCATCCGTTAGATAATTATTTTTGTAATAGTTTTTTATAAATAATAAATAATTTCAACATAACAATATTAAATGTACTATTTTTTTAAAATATATAAAATAATACTATTGTGTGCAACAGTTGGATTCGTATATTCGATAGTTAGCTGAAAAGGAGAAGAACCAAGAACGAAAAACAATAATTAATAGATTATTTAACTAATCAATTAATAATAAATAAATAATTAATTAAAATTTTAAAAAAAAGACAGCTGAACATAGTCCACAGAATTGACACGTGTCACTATACAGTGACCAGATACTCAAAACTGTATTAGAGAACAACAACCCAAATAAAAAATTAGTAAAAAAATGAGTCCCTAGAATAAATAATAAATAATACAATAACTATAATAATTAATTAAATATTTATTTATTAAAAAAAAGGCAGAGGATGAAATTTTATGTGGACCCCGCCCATGACAAGTGTCACTCGTTTATTCGTCCACGGTAAAATCATTTTACAAATTTATTGTAACAAAAAGCCCTAGAATAAATAATACAATGATTAAAATAATTAATTAAATAATTATTGTTAAAAAAACTCAGAATGAAAATATATGTGGGCCCCGCCCGTGACACAAGTCACCCCTTTAATCGTCTAAAGTAAAATCATGCTAGAAATTTATTTTAAGAAAAGGGTCTAGAATAAATAATACAATAATTAAAATAATTAATTAAATAATTAAATAATTATTTTAACAAAATTCCAGAGGACGAAAAATTCGTTAGGCTGAAATTATATGTGAATCCACCCGTGACACGTGTCGCCGGTTTCTTCATCCACGTCAAAATCATGGTAGAAATTTATTTTAAGAGAAGGCCCCAGAATAAATGTTATAATAATTAAAATAATTAATTAAATATTTATTATTAAAAAATTCGTTAGGCTGAAATTATACGTGGATCCACCCATGACACGTGTCGTCGGTTTATTCGTCCACAACAAAATCATGTTACAAATCTATTTTAAGAGAAGGCCCCAGAATAAATATTACAATAATTAAAACAATTAATTAAATATTTATTATTAAAAAAAATTAGGTTGAAATAATATGTGGATCCACCCATGACACGTCTTGCCGATTTATTTGTCCACAGCAGAAGCATGGTAGAAATGTATTTAAGAGAAGGCCCTAGAATAAATAATACAATAATTAAAATAATTAATTAACTAACTATTATTAAAAAAATACCAGACGACAAAAATATATGTCGGCCCCCCATGACACGTGTCGCCGGTTTGTTCGTCCACAGTAAATGCAAGGTTGAAATTTAAAAAAAAAATGAAAAAGAGAAGGCCATATAATAAATAATAATACAATAATTAAAATAATTATGTAAATATTTTTTATTATAAAAAATCAAGAGGCCAAAAAATTCTAATGGAAGAGGCCCATGACATGTGGCGCCCGCCGCCTATTCTTCCACAGTAAAAGCATGACACAATATAATTTAAACAAATTATATATTTTTAAAAAAATTAATATTTGAATTGTTAAACACAGCAAAACCAAAACCACAAAATTAGAGCTGGGACCCGCAACAAACACATGTGGTCATCCAATTCGTCTATAGTGACAAGATGGACAAAAGATGGGGCGATTCCCAAGTTACAGCATGTCTCAAGAAGGAATTAAAAATAAAAAATAAAGAATAAATATCAAACATTAAAAAAGTATAATTTAACCAATTAGTTATAACAATGGTATAAAAAGGAGAAGGCTCTAGAATAAATGATACAAAAATTAATAAAATATTTAGAATATTTAATATTAAAAAAAAAATAACAAAAAAGATGCGTGAGATCCATAGGTGACACGTGTCAAAATTTCATTCGTGCACAGTAAGAACTTGTTCCCATTAAACTTTAGAAAAAAAGAAAAAATCCAAAAATATTTATGGGTCCCACAAGTGACACGTGTGACTACCAGGTTGGTGTACAGTAAACTAATGCTCTCCAAAGCTGTAACACATTCCCCAAATAATAATCCCAAATAGTAATAAATAATAAATGTTTGCAATAAAAGACAAAAGATAAATTAAAAGAAGGCAAAAGAAAAAAATTTATTACATAAAAGTAAAGGTTTTTTTTTAATTAAGCAAAAAAAATTAATTTAAAAAAAATTAATCAAAAAAAATGTTTTTTTAACAATGTTTTTAAATAAAACATGTTTTTAATTTAACAATGTTTTGAAATCAATAATGTTTTTAATATTTTTTTAAATAAAATATTTTTTTTAATTTAACAATGCTTTTAATATTTTTTAAATGAAATAAATGTTTTTAATTTGACGATGTTTTAAATAAAAAATGTTTTTAATATTTTCTAAATAAAAAAAGTTTTTTATTTAACAATTTTTTAATAAAAAAATTTTTAATTAAAAAAATGTTTACAAAAGTTTATTAAAAAAATTAATTTTGTTTAATTAAAAAAATTTGGTAATTTAAATGATATCAATGAAAAATGATATTAATTTGTTAAATAAGCCGAAACGGGAGGAGGAAATTTTAGGTGTGACCCGGTCGAGACACGTGTTACTTCGTCATTCAGCTACAGCATCATATGGCTACAAAGTTGCAACACGTTCCCCCAATAATATCCCAAATACTAATAAATAATAAATATTTGCAATAAAATACAAAAGTTTAATTAAAAGAAGACAAAAGTTAAAAATTTATTACATAAAAATAAAGGTTTTTTTTAATAATTTTGTTAATTAAACAAAATTTTTGAATTTTAAAAATATTTTTGTTTGATTAAAAAAAATTAAAAATAAAAAATGTTTTTAATTTAAGAATGTTTTGAAATCAATAATGTTTTTAACTTTTTTTTTAAATAAAAAATGTTTTTAATATTTTATAAATAAAATAAATGTTTTTAACTTAACAATGTTTTTAAATAAAAAATGTTTTTAATTTAACAATTTTTTTAAATAAAAAATGTTTTAAATAAATTTTTTAATAAAAAAAATTTGTTAATTAAAAAAAACGTTTAAAAAAATATTAAAAAATTTAAATTTTTTAATTAAAAAATTTTGGTAATTTAACAAATATTTTTTAATCAAATGTGAAATTTTTATAAAGGCGACATTTTTTTAAAAATAAACTTTTTTTAAAAATAAATAAATTTTACAAAATATTTTAAATAAAATTTTTAGTTTTTTTAAATAAACAATTTGTTAACATTTTAAAATAAAATACATTTTTTGTTTAATTTATTTTTTAAAAAATATTTAATTGAAAAAAATGTAATTAGTTTTTTTTTACAAAAGTAAAAAAAATGTAATAAATTTTTTTTATTTTTTTTAATTAAACCTTTTCTTTAATTAAACAATTATTTTATTTTTAAAATAATTTTTATAAAAATAAATGTTTTTTTTAAATGTTTTTTAAATAATTTTTTTTAAAAAAATGTCTAATTATAAAAAAGTTAAAAAAAAAAAAAAGAAGACTCGTGTCTCCCTTAGGGGATATACAGTGAAAACTGGATCCCCTAATTAGTATATTATAGATTTTAGCTTTAGTTTTTGAATAAATTTCAATTTACCCTTTGAGACACCCTTCTTGCAAAGGATTTAATATATGAAAAATTTAGTTCTCGTGACTGTACATGTATCCAAGTATAAGTTTGAAATAAAAAAAAAAAGGTAATTATAAATCTTTTTACGTGTCCTTGGAATTCGAGGACGAATTCTTTTAAGGGGTAGAATGTAATACCCACTATTTTTGTTAATAAAAAAATGTCATTTAAAAATTGATGCAATAATTTTTTTTTTTTGTATCAATAGTTTGATTGCAATTTTATATATATAATAAAATATGATTATAATTAACACATCATGTAATAATAATTTCCACTTTAGAGTTGAATGTGCTTTAATAATGGTAATAAGGATCATATGACATAAATAAGGTAGTTCATATTTTGTCATACCATTTATAATTATAGTTAGCTTAAGTTAGTTTTTAAGTATGAGTTTTTCATAATACCCATGGGGCCAAATAATATTTAGCCCTAGCCCAAGCCCAATAAGCTATAAAAGAGAGATTTATCCTTAACTTCTCCAATTTTTCTCCACCACCATCAAAACTCTAGATAGAATTAAAGAGAATAGGGAACAAGTGATGGAAGACCAAAAAAGGAAGGATCTACGGAGTCTCTTCTTCCCAATCTTCTCATATTTGTTTGATGCCTCAAGAACACTAGAATATACAACCAATGTGAGGGGATTTGTTCATTTCATTTTAAATGCTTCATCTGGTAATGAACCAATTTTTTTCTTTTGCTATTTCATTTACCACTTATAAATAAAAAATGGCTCAACAAATTTAATATACAATGTGTACTCAAAAGGACATCCAAGTAGGAATCGATCTTCTTATACAACACTCTTGGCATCTACTTTATTAATCCATACAATGCTTTCTTCAACGTTTCACCAATATGTAAAGTGTTGAAGTGTCAAGTATGAGTAAGAAGTCTCACATTAGAAGGAAATGGACATGTTGAGCAACATATAAGTGAGGGGACCCATACATCTAATACCTTATGGTTTTGGGGTGAAAGATGTGGTGTCCAAATCACTTGTATGGTTTTCTCTTAGCCCAACATGGAGATCTCCCTGGTGTTTTAGGCTCCCCTCACGACCCAATAGTGGTAGGTGACTGACTCCTTGTATCGATTATCGAAAGTCTTCCCGACAATACTAGTATCTTGATAAGAAAAAGGCTTCCACTTGAGGGGGGGCATACTAGACGAATGAATGAATTCAAACTTGAGGGGGGATTGTTGGAGTGTCAAGTGTAAGTAAGAAGTTTTACATTGAATGAAAATTGACATTTTGAGTAACATAAGTGAGGGGACCCATCCCCTAATGCCTTAAGATTTTGGGTGAAAGATATAATATCCAAATTACTTGTATGGTTTGCTCTTAACCCAATGTAAAAATCTTCACGATGTTTTAGGCTCCCCTCTTAACTCAACATAAAGCTCAATTAAAAATACCAGCAATGAAGGCCTCTTTTGACTCTTTATAGCCAAGGTTTTGAAAACCGGACCGGCCGGTCCGACCGGGAACCGGGACCTTGGCCGGTCCGGTTCACATGGAAAACCGGCCTAGCATCGAACCGGTGGGAAAACCGGTTCAAAACCGGTAAAACCGATCATAACCGGTAGTGAACCGGCCAAAACCGGTTTCTTAAAAAAAAAAATCAGTATAAAAGGATTTGGGTCATCCTAGCCAAAACCCAATTCTTTTGTTTTATAACATATGTGGGCTAGTTGTAGATTTTGGGTTGGTTTTCCCTATGAAGATGATTTTAACATATATTTTTATATTTATTTACTTTAATTTCAAAATAAAAAAAATTGTGCTTAATAATTTTAGTTGTTATGTTGTTTTTTTGTTTAATATTGTTACAAATATTATATTAAAAATTAAAATAATATTATTTAATTATAACCGATTCAACCACGGTTCAATCTCGGTTGGACCATTGAACCTCGAACCGCTGTCTTCACTGGTTCGATGGCCGATCCAGTTTTGTAAACCTTGTTTATAGCTACATCTAGGGGACGCCTCCATGTTTGATGAGCTAGCACCTCGATGTTAATTGTGCATTCAAGTGGTCATAAGGAAATAAAAATTAAAGTATCAAATTTAATGTTTAAATAATAGAATTGTAAAGCTCATAAAATAATAATGATAATAGAGTTGTAACAATAATCATTGCACGCTAAGGAGAGTTAGCTTATGAAAGTATGAAATCACTATGGAGGTTTCTAACATGCCTTGACCTTGAAATAAGGTTAAGGTAAGCTTAACTTTTTAATTGTGTCAAGGTCTCTGACATGTCTTGATCTTGGAGTGAGTTAAGCATCATTTTCTTTTAACTTTTTATAAAAAGATACTTTTTTAATGATACAATAAACATTCGATGGAGATTAAACTTGGAGTAAATTGTCAAACTAATCCAATGTATAAAAAAAGAATTTTTTTTGGTAATTAATGTATAAAAAAAAGATAAAGAAACATATCAAAAAAATGTAGTTCCTAGAGATAAAAGACACGGTATAGATGAACATAATAGTAGTATTAGGTACTGCCTTGTGTTGATTTATGTTAAGCCCATCAAAATAATGTAGTTCCTAGAGATAAAAGACACGGTATGGATCATAGTAGTATTAGATTTATGTTAAGCCCATTTGCAGTTAGATTCCAAAAGCCCTCGCAAAATCTCAGCCCAAACTCTTAATGAGCATGAAGCTCGATACTTTAATAGTCAACAAAGCACCGATATATGGGCAATGATTTGCCTTGGACTATACCACTATGGTTCAGGCCAGATAGGATCAAGCCCAATGTTTCTTATGATGTGACCATCTATACCTTATAAAGGGAATATCTCCTCAAAATATAACTAATTTAAGTACCAAATGTATTTATCTATAGCCGTATCATTTTGTATTTGTATAATTTTTACAATTAATCTCATTTTACCCTCTATATACTCATACTTTAATTCTATAATAACTATCGACTGTGGTTGGTGTCAGTGATTAAAGACCTCTCACCCCTTAACCAAAATCTTGAGTTCGCACCTTGGATATGGAGGGATGCCATCCATCGATGTGCCGAACAAACTCCCACGAGAGATTAGTCATCGTTTTAGATTGCGATGAATACTCCTCGAAGTATATCAAAAAAAAAATCTATAATAACGTGGCAAGCATTTTCCACTTATAAATACCCAACACCTTTGGTAAACACATGTAATGTACTAACGAAATTCCACCAAATTAATTTCGCAATAGAAATTTTCCTCCAACTCTAAACAGTCGGCAGCCTACCCATAAAGGCATACGGAACAGTCAGTCACCGGCATTGACAAGTGGATAATCACGTGTTCACGTGGCAAAATGTTGTTGAGACAAAAAGCTTGCGTAGGTAATGGGTAACAAAAAATGTGAAGTTTAGGTTATCCAATTACGACCACAAAGTTGAAGAAAGAACCAACTTAGTGTGACAAGATTGATAGATAATAAAGTCACTGAAAGATGTCGTTAAAGGATCGATTCCTGATTTATATGGATGAAAAAAATATTTGTTGAGAGATATTTTAAATGAATCTTAATATTTTGAGGGATTGGTCTTTTACTCTCGACCAGAGTATATTCGGTTTTAACACAAAAAAATAAACATTTTCCTTTAGTTAGAAAGAAACCTTAAATTATTAGGTTGGTCTAGTGGAATTTGGTAGGGTCTTATATATGTCAGATTGTAGATTCAAGCTCTCATTAGTCTTCTTAGGATGATGTAAATGTAAATCCCTTTATAAGTGCTCATAGAGCTTGAATGTCTTCAATGCCTTGGACTGGAGCATCATCCCCTCACCCTAACTTTTCTTTTACCAAAAAAAAAAACGTTAAATTATTGGGAGGCTTAAGATCCTTCTGGGCCATCGAAATGACTACCACTGGACATGTTGGCGTTGTAGTTCCTAAAACCAGTGGACCGGAGCAATCCTCGAACTACATGGGGCCCACTTCTTTTATGCCACGCGATCATTCCCATTCTTCTTCCCAAAACATCGTTTACCTGTCTGATATTCTACAGCGGACTTATATTAACATCAAGTGATCAAACCCCTCCCTCATCAACTATTCCTTTGTATTATTAACACCCTCCATTGAAATGAAATAAATTCAAATAAGCAAATTTTTTTGCAATGAAATTCAAATAAGCAAACTTTTTTTGTAATGAAATTCAAATAATCAAGCTGATAGAGCGAATTTATTTTTATATAAAGTTTTATAGAGTAAACTATAGTCAACGATAGAACTATAGAGCTTAACTGAATTTTCCCAGAAGTCGGTTTAAGTGTTGTAAAAGTGACCTGCAATGATGAAGAGTAAAGAAGATAGGCTATTATTTGTATTTAATCCCTAAAGTTTTAAATTACAATCAATAGTAGTTGCGGTTGCATTGTAATTTTTTTTTTGTTATAGTGGATATTACCAAAAAATAAGATCAATGTAGTTATCATTTCGATCGCGATACGATTTTGGAGACTCCAAAATCGTGACATCACGACCTTTATTGCGGTTTCAGATTCAAATTTATAACCTCGACTATTTCTATCAATGGGAATGGGATAGTATCGTTGATTGATGTAATGTTGAAAGAACAAGATTCTATGGTCCCAAAAAAATATAATCTCGGTGGTGTCTCTAACCAATCAAAGACTAGGGATATATACAAGTGTTAATAAGTTATGATTTTATTTTATTAAGTGACAAATTATTATTAGTCAGGATAGATCAATATGACAGGAAAATGAGACATGAGATCCCTATCATTGCTGAAAATAGTCTGGAGTTCTTGTTGTGAGCCGTTTGTTTGGAATGATTCTCAAATGTATTTTGTTTGTGCCATTGATTGATGGTCCAAATAAAGGTGTTCCTTGATTTATGATTGTATGCTTTGTTATGCCGGCTTAGATGAGTTTTAAAAAAAGACTTCTATGTAGAAGTAAAAATAGAAGCAATTATTAGAAGCAATAATTACGGTGTGTTTGGATGAGCTTTATAAAGAAATGATTTTGGGAGATTTATTATAAAGATATTATTATTCAATAAAACATGAATGATCCTCACCCTTTCTCTTTCACTACTAATGTAACTTCTTAAAAGTATAAAAATGTACTTTTCTATATTTTTTTTCTTTTCAAAATCTCATCTAAGCACTTATAATGTTTTTTAAAAATATTTTTATTTAAAAAATAAGTGCCTTTTTTAAGGGAAAAAAATACTTATTCAAACAGACTCATAATGTTATAAACTTATAATGTCTACTTAATTTTTATTTTTCACTACTTTTACTTTTTGATATCTCTATTCGTTCCATTGCTTTTTTTTTTTTTTTTTAAAATAATCGTTCCATTGGTACTTCCTTTTTTACATGTCCTTTTCTATAAGATTTGGTTTAATGTATATTATTATTGATCCAAACATGTCCTTTTTAGAGTTTAATTATTATATATTAACAATATAATTGTCACTCAATTATCAATTATGATATAAATAACTTATAAGGTAGTTAGAATAAAAGCCAAAAAAATGTACATACATGTTAATTTGTGACTAAATGTTTGTATAAAAGAACTTTGCACTATATAATAATTAAATTCTTATTTTTATGTTAATATTTTAATATATGAAAAGTTTGTCAAAAATACTACTTTACCTTACTCTTCATGTAAACGAGTAAGACAATGATGTTCTAATGGCTATGAATTTATGCTCATAAATTTTATTGCATATATTGCTTTTACAATCTATCATTTAAAAATTGAATTTTATAATAAATCATAACTTTTTTTATATAATCTAATATATGAAATCATTTACACAATGAACAATATTAATATCACACTTTTCTTAACTCACCATCTATTATTCAATAAATTTAGCGTGAGACATAGCTCAAGAATGATAGTGTGTTGCGTAGGAGTGTAATAAAGAGTTTTGTTGGCATTTCTCTTCATGCAATATATACCAGTGTATTATGGTGGGTGCAGCGCACACGTGACGGCGTTAGTTATTTTCATGTGTATGTGTTTGTTTGGTTTGGTGCCTGAAATCAGAGGACAGTATCCACTCTCTCCATGGGACCACCTTACATGTGACGATGAAATGAGCGTGGTGGAACTTGTGTTGTTGAATGTGAACCAATTGCACGTTCTCAAATCTACACCGCACAACACATTTTACTTTCCCCGCCACATCCCATAGTCTCTCTCTCTCTCTCTCTCTAACCATCATACTCTGTCTATGTTGTTCTTTGTGGCTGGCATTGAATGAACTCCAACTCTTCCAGTTCTCAATCAATGGCCACTTCCTCTGATGGGTCTGCCAAGAAGATCAGAAAGCCTTACACCATCACCAAGTCCAGAGAGAGCTGGACTGAGGAAGAACATGACAAGTTTCTCGAAGCTCTTCAACTGTGAGTACTATCCTTCAAATATATTCACTTTCAACACCTCTTTTCTTTTTACAACGAATTTTATATCTTTTTAGTAACTTTTATTTAGGTTCTTACCACCAATTGAGTTTTTTCTACAGTTTTCCATATCAAACCCAGAACCCCTTTTTGTTTCTTTTCTATATGAGCAAATCTTATCTCTCCGAGAGAATCCAATTGGTGCTAAGACTTGTAGGTTGAAATTAGGGAAGAAAAGGAAGGATGGGATAGAGGATTTTTTTTTTTGGTATAAACCCAGTGTATCCCAATCCTGGCAACGAAGGATGGGATAGAGGATGATCAAGTTGTTAGGAAATTTTGAATGGAAATTAGTTTGAGACTTGTTTGGTGTAACATAAATATGAGAAAGTAGAAAATAGATGTACTAAGATTCAACCTGTAATCTATTTTCCATCTTCTCATTCATCTACTCAACCAAGCAAACTTAAGTAAGAGAACTTTACAACTAGTTTGGTAGCTTATGCATAAAATTCAGCCCTTGTCTTTTTGGTCTACCTCATGTCTAGCTAGTATGCTTTAAATTTTTAAGTGAAATTCTCTGCAATCCTATTACTCACATCTTGTGGATTCTTCAGATTTGACAGAGATTGGAAGAAAATTGAAGATTTTGTAGGTTCAAAAACAGTTATTCAGGTTAGGGACTGCTTTTCAGTTCTCTTTATTTATTTATTTATTTTTCATGTCCATATTGTATTAAGGCCTTATTTGTCACTAACTAACTAATAACTTTTTTCAGATTCGAAGCCATGCCCAAAAATACTTCTTGAAAGTTCAAAAGAATGGGACAATGGCACATGTGCCTCCTCCTCGTCCTAAGCGCAAAGCTGCTCATCCTTACCCACAAAAAGCATCAAAAAATGGTTTGCTTCTATTTGAGATGATGGTGATATTCTGTCCCTAAAAGCACAACATTTCGTGCATCCCTGATATGCCTCTTTTTTGGGTTGCCAGTTTTGGTGCCATTGCCAGCATCTATTGCTTTTGCTTCTTCGACAAATACCCTTGCACCTGGGTATGCCACTTGGGATGAAACTTCCCTACTAATGAATGCTGGATTGAATAATCCCATGACTTGTCAGGAAGAACTCAACAATCTTCATGGAAATGAAGGCATGCATACTTCTTTTATTGTTGTTTGTTTGATATCAATAGTGTACATTGGCTGCACTAAATGGAAGCTTCCACCACTTATTATGTTATATGACGTTACTGATTCAGCTGATATTGGATCAAAGGGGATAACACAGATTAGCAACAGCAGTCTTAGTGGTGTTGGGAACTCTAATAGAACGCCACTAACTTCTGAGATACCAAAGCAAGGGAGACAAGCTCCAGTGCTTCATGGTAATCTATTCTTCGTAATATATTTTTATTTTTGCTTTGGATTCATTTTCGGATTGAATTTAGTAATGGGTGGTGATATGTCATTTTGATCATATTTCAGTAACAGGTTTGCCAGACTTTGCTGAAGTTTACAGCTTCATTGGAAGTGTTTTTGATCCAGATTCAAATGGACATGCCCAGAAGCTGAAGGAAATGGATCCTATAAATTTCGAAACTGTGAGTTGAATAAGACTCATCATCATTTAATTAGATGACATTCAACCCCCTTCCCTCTGAAAGAAGTAATTGCATAGGTGAAATTTAGCTTTATGATCAGATGGGGATTGATTCACTTAAACAATTATCAGCATTATGAGACAAAACAAAACTTACAGGATACTTGGTAAAATTAGATTGAACAAGTTTTCCTCTTCCTCCCCTGAAAGCAGAGTTAGGAAATGTGATATTCTGAGGACGACAATTTTTATGTGGTTCCTGAAAGTGTCGTGTTTTCCGTCAGTCGATTCGAGTTAAGATTCGGACTAAGAACCTTGTTACCAGAAATTTTCAGTCCTGAATATTCTATAACATTACAAGGCATGCTGAAATGTTCCTTAAAATTGAAATTTACTTTTCCTTGAACTTTGCATGAACCAGGCAGGTTATTGTCATCAAGTAAGCTAGGTTTTCAGTTATGAAAGTTGTGGGTCAATATAAACTTTCAAATTACATCTATGGCATAAATGATGCACTGGTTTCCTTATGATCCCTTTTAGTTGTGAAGTAAATGAACATTATGCTTTTTCACACTTTCATGAGCAGTAAAATATAAGGCTGATTGCTTCATTCCTTTTTAGCTTTAAAAAGTTTGGCTCAATAAGGCTTTTAATATGGTTATTTTATACTTGTGTGTTGAAGCAAGATAAGGTGAGATCACATAATCTAATCAAAATGTCACGGGAAACAGCTATGCCTGGCTGCTGATTTTACTGTTCTGGAAAGCTTTATGTAAAGTTTGTTAAAGCTATAAATTTAACGATGAGGTGTGACTGTTATGCATCCTACTGGCAAAACTGTTAGACCATTTTGACTCTTGATGAGCTTTTAAATATCCTTGACATCATAATGATCATCATACTATAACATTAGAACTTGATACTGTTGTTTTATAGCTTATGACTTTTGATATATGCCTGGAATTTTATGTCTGTGAATGTGTTAGATACTTGAGTAAACAGAAAATAACAGAATAACTGTTAGGCAGAGGACAGTTAGAATGCGATAATTGGAGTTAGTTACTAGCAATTGTATAGTAGTAGAAATAAGAGAGCAGGAGAGGTCATTCTGTATTCTGGATGGTGAGAAGGGAGAGGTGAGTTCAGCTCTCTCGAAAACCTGGGAAGCCGTTGTAGTGTTGTTTCTTCTGTTTCGGTATCATTCCATACTGTCTCAGAGATTGTTCTATCAATAATAATACACTCTTTTCTCTAATACTGGTCCAGTTCTATTAGAAATTTAGAATGAAAGTATGACATATACTTACCATTTTCAAGGTCAAAAGGTCCGAAACAACTTACCATTTCCAGAACTATCTTCACTCTTCATTCTTCACAAAGGGAGTATTTCCAACTTCTTTCACCTATACAATGGGCCTTTTCTTCCCCAACTCAAATTCTCCTGCATTCCTTCTTTTCTCTATGCACTAGAAAAGCAAAATGAGGCAAAAAAGGACTAATGACTGTTGAACTTTTTTTGGAACAAATACAAATTTACTGCTTGGTTGTGGGAATTGACTTTCACATTTGGTGTTATTCTGCAGGTTTTGTTGTTGATGAGAAACCTCACTGTCAACTTGTCTAACCCTGACTTTGAGCCCATTGTAAGTTTCAGAATCAAAGTCAATTATTATTACATATCTTTGCCACATATTTCCGAAAAACATTATTCTGTTTTTAAAGAATTGTATTATGTTGTTTCAAAATCTCATTCTGTTTGAATTGACTAATCTGCACAAGTCTGTACTCTGATTAATCATATTTAGCTGCCATGGTTCGTCAAGGTGAAATTCCAAATCCATAGATATCCCTCTGAGTTGTTATATGTAGGATATGCAACCCCACAAAAAAAAAAAAAAAAGCTCACTTTTTAGTTGCATGTAGTAGGATTTCCATGTTAGAAATATAGGCCCCTGCATTAATTGTGATTAGCCCCTAATTACTTGAAAAATTTTAAAAAATAGTTTATTTGGTTGAAGAAACAAAATGAGTTTTTATCGAAAGAAACATGTACAAGTTAAGAGCATATGCTCAACTTAGATAAAGTATGCTATACTTATTTTTTAAATTAGAATATCTTATTTAAATATCTTAACTTATGTAATTGACCCTCAATACTTGTTTTATGTGCCTGTCCTAAGCCCAAATAAGCTGAAAAAAGCCCTTCCAAATGGAGCCCAAATACCTTTCTTCTGCAAAAAAAAAAAAAAAAAGGAAAGCAGAAGAGCTTCAGCATGAAATTATTTAAAAAAAAATTAATATGGACTTGACACAACTTGTTTTAGTGGGAAGACAGTGATTGTCCTATAATTATAACAGCAATAAGGTAATTTGATAAAATCAAACTTCACCTCAGTTTCTTGATCCTCTGCTTACTTGCAAGTTGCAACAACTGCTGAATGCCTGCTGCATCTGCTGCATTCTAGGAGACAGAAACTAAGGGGGAATAAAGAGTTAATGATGCGTAATCATACTCTTGAAGTTGTTTTTTATGAATGAACTTAAATGAAACTTGTGTCATTTGTCTTTGAGTATGAAATTTGACAAGTTTATGTGTTGTTTTGTTCAGAAGAAGGTATTGTCATCATATGATGTTAATCCTGCAGTAGGAGTTGCTACCGGAATTGATGTCAAGAAGCAGACAAACGATCTATCATGTCAAACTGCTTAACCACTAGCAATTTGTTGATTTGGTATGTGTTTTTCTTCTCATATTTTGTACTTTTCTTTTGTTTTCATTTTTTTTTTATTGTAACATCTCCTTCTACAGTTAGGTAGTTCAAGTTTGGATGGAAGACAGAGGTTTTGTTCAGCCGGCACTCGCAAGTAAGGCATGGGAGTGTCTTGCACCCGCTGTATAGCCTGTAGCTGTTGTATATGTAACTGTAGTCCTTTGTAACCATAGCCAGGATTGTAAATGCTGAAGAGCACAATATTTTTCAGCTGATTCTAAGGTCCATAATAGTATTGTATTGCAGATCTATATTGCCTTCTAGTAGACATATAGGTCTATATGTTATAAGATACTTTAGAAAAAGAGAGGAGGGGGGAGTATTGTCTATTATCAATGTGGCATTTTGTTACCAAATATGTGTAAATACAGTTTGACATACTCCGGTTTCGTGTTTCAGTTTTGTGAGTGTTCTTTGCAGGTTGAATAGCTCTCTTCATTGGATTAGTATGATCATTTTCAATGTTAAGGGCATCATTTTATTTTATAGACAAATAATCTGAATGAAACACACCCTAGGTTCATTGTTGCTTTTGTCCTTTTGGTATGTTCTATACCCAAGAAAATAGGTGCAATATAAACAAAGAGTGGCATTATATGGTACTACAATAATTTTGTACATGATTTTACTGAAGACAGAGACATTCTACTTCTAGTCTAATAACTAACTAAAAAAGTAAGAGAAATAAAAAAAACAATTACTCTTAACAGTCAAAACAAAAATTTATATATTATCCTTTTAAGCTTTTGTATGCCACTTTACAAAATCATCTTCGTAGGATTAACGTTATATATAAATAAAACTAGTCAAGAGCTCTTATCACAAAAATAGGAACTTCAAAACCATGATAATAGACACATTAAACCAATGTTTCCAGACACTAACTTTTAAGCCCTAATCCCCTCCATTCATAGTCCTGCAACAAACCTCTCAGACGAACAAAAACATTTCTATCCATAAATTGGATAAGGATAATTCCTCCATTAAAAATAGTAAACACAAGATAGCAAGAGCAATACAGACCGTTTACCAAAAAAAAAAAAAAAAAGCAATACAGACCGTATGAATCACCTTATGTTAGAATGAGTGTGTTTGGGAAAGCTGGAAAAAAAAATTTATGCTGATAATCGATTTTTGTATAATCGATTATTGTAATAATCGATTATAATCAGAACATTTTTTTGTTTGGGTCTTTTTACTGAAAAACAATTTTAAAATAATCTATTTTGTTTAGGTGGTGCTAAAAAATCACTTTTTGTGCAATAAATTACGAAAAAATGTATTTAGATTAAAAATGTTTGATGTTCTTTTAACATTTTTTATATGTAATTTTTTTCATGTTTATCATCAATTATTTTTATATTATAAAAAATTGAATTTTTTTTTTGTAATTTTTTATATTAAAAATTGAAAAAAAAATATTTTTATCATCGTCTAGTTGCTGCAGTTCTTGATCATGTTGCTGTGTCAGGCTAATGAGTCGTTGTTGGATCGGTGACTTGGGGCTATATGCATGGAGCAAGGGGCATTTATGGTAGTTGGTACTTAAAAGTGAATAATCTGGAAGGTGAAATAATCAAACAGCCCGACAAAAGAGATTGTTGAAAACATGTTAAAACAACGTTTTTTCCATAAAAAAAACTTTTTAGAAAAAAATAATCTGATAGCCAAATATAATGATTATTTATAAAACAGTTGAAAACATCAAAACAGTTGAAGCTTGTTTCCCAAACATGCTCCATGTTGTGAAAATGACTTAATCCAGTAGTTCATTTTCATACCTCATGCATTATACTTTTTTTTTCTTTTTGTTAAGAGTAAGTTCTACATCGATGGAGTATGGGTGTGTTTGGGTAAACAACTTAATTAAGAACTTATCACATAAGACCTTATCGCATGAGAGCTTATGCCATAAGCGCTTAAAGAAAGAAAAAGAAAGAAAGGGGCATGAGAGGATTCGAATAGTGAAAAACACAGAGAGGGTGTTTAGTGCATAAGCTCTTATGAAAATTCCATAAGCTTCTCCCAATGACTTATGAAAATAAGTCAAAAACTCCTTAAGTGATGGCATAAGTTATTTTTATAAGCTCTGCCAAACACACTGCATAAGAGCTTATGTCATCAGATAAGTCAAAAGGAGCTTAAATAAGCTCTTCCAAATGCCACCTATATGAAGGTAGAGACCGACTTGGATCACGATTAAATTTTTAGGGACTAAACTAAGTCACTAATAATAATTTTAAGAACTAACTCATGCCACCTTTTTTTAGGTTTGTTTCTCCAACTCCCATGCAGCACATAAAACAACGTCATTTTGTTGTATGTAGACTGAGCCATGTAAGAAACTTAATGAATATACAAAGACAAAAATAGATGGAGAGACTAACATGTTTTAAGTTTGTAAAAATGAGAGACTTTGCGATTAATTTATTTTCTCAAGGGACAAAATGTATCCACACATATATATATATATATATATATATATATATATATATATATATATATATATATATGTGGATCAAATTAAGTGTTTAGTATATTAAAACAAATCAATACCCTTTTTTATTTATTGAGTTAACTCTAACAACCCAAAAAAAAATTAACTAAAATCCAAGCACAAAAGAACCCAAATATTTAGCCCAAACATGCAAGTCAGGCCCGAAGCACCCAAAACCCTAAGAAGCATAACACCCACTACACAAAAACAAAATAGCCATTTTTTGAAGGCACTATATATTCATCTCACTCTATCACTCATTCACACCCCAAAAACCCTACTTCTCCATTTCCTCACATCACACACACTCTATCATCACCAATGGCCGCAGCGGCGCGTCCCCTCGTCACCGTCCAAACCCTTGACGGCGACATGGCCACCGATGCCACCGTCCCCCTCCCCGACGTCATGAAATCCTCCATCCGCCCTGACATCGTCAACTTCGTCCACTCCAACATCTCCAAGAACTCCCGCCAGCCCTACGCCGTCTCCCGCCGCGCCGGCCACCAGACCTCCGCCGAGTCCTGGGGAACTGGCCGCGCCGTCTCCCGTATCCCCCGCGTCCCCGGAGGCGGCACCCATCGCGCCGGCCAGGGAGCCTTCGGCAACATGTGCCGCGGCGGCCGCATGTTCGCCCCAACCAAGATCTGGCGTCGCTGGCACCGCAAGATCAACATCAACCAGAAGCGATACGCCGTCGTCTCCGCCATCGCCGCCTCCGCAATCCCCTCCCTCGTCCTCGCCCGTGGCCACCGCATCGATACCGTCCCCGAGCTCCCCCTCGTCGTCAGCGACACCGCCGAAGGCGTCGAAAAGACGAAAGAAGCCATCAAGGTTCTGAAGCAGATCGGAGCTTTTCCCGACGCCGAAAAAGCCAAAGACAGCCACGCTATTCGACCCGGAAAAGGAAAAATGCGAAACCGTCGCTATATCTCTCGAAAGGGTCCTCTTGTTGTTTACGGAACCGAAGGAGCGAAAGCTGTTAAGGCTTTCAGGAACATTCCTGGTGTTGAGGTCGCAAACGTGGAAAGGTTGAACCTTTTGAAGCTTGCGCCAGGTGGGCACCTTGGAAGGTTCGTGATTTGGACAAAATCAGCTTTTGAAAAGCTCGATTCGATTTATGGGTCTTTCGATAAGGCGTCGGAGAAGAAGAAGGGTTATGTTCTTCCTAGGTCTAAGATGGTGAACTCTGATTTGGCTAGGATTATTAACTCTGATGAGGTTCAGTCTATTGTGAAACCGATTAAGAAGGATGTGAATAGGGGAACTATTAAGAAGAATCCTCTTAAGAATCTCAATGTTATGCTGAAGTTGAATCCTTATGCTAAGACTGCTAAGAGGATGGCACTTCTTGCTGAGGAGCAGCGTGTTAAGGCCAAGAAGGAAAAGCTTGATAAGAAGAGGAAGACTGTATCTAAGGTGAGTCATCTGATTCTGTTTAATATCATTGATAGGTTTCTGCATTTGTGCTAATATGTTGGTTGCAGTGTTCTTTACTTATTTATTTTAAATTGCCATTTTCCTATGCATTCATGTTTGTTTAGATAATCTTCATTTGAAACTTATGGGTTTTCAATATACACATTATGTTTAATCAGGGTTGATCATGGTTACTTCTATGGCAGTGTTGATATTTCATGTCACAATTTTGTTACCCTGGGTTTACAAAGTTTGAAATATTGCAGTCATATTGATATAGCCCTATAGGGTCGTTTCATGTGGCGCGTCCATTTCAGTTTCATGTCTAGGTTTGCTCTTAATTTTCTGTTATGTAAGAAAGTATGTGCTGATTGGATGTTGTTTTGATAACTTGTCTCTTGGAGTTGTTAGCTTTCCACTTTTTTTTATCTCAATTCCGCTTCTTGTATTGTTGCATTTGGATGACAACTTTGATTAATTCTTTTGAATTACATTCTAGAGGTAAACAAATGAGCATGGTTCATCTATATTTTGTATTTTTGTAGATATTTGACCATATATGTGTGGAATAATGGATGAGTCTTGGTTACGAAGGGCATTTCACTTGTTTTAAAATTCTGTCTATTATTTTATTTTGATGTTTTTTTCCCCTTTTTTTTTCTCCAGGAGGAAGCTTCTGCAATCAGAGCTGCTGGAAAAGCATGGTATCAAACCATGGTATCTGACTCTGATTACACAGAATTTGACAACTTTTCTAAGTGGTTGGGTGTCTCACAGTGAAGTCTTTATCCAAGAGTCATTTAGATTTTTGTTTCGTAATCTGGTCTGAACTAAATATTTTTGATTTTGAGTTTATTTATCGGGGTAATTTTATCATAATACTATCAGACCATATGGAAATTTTGTTTGTCTTGGTGCAACAAATTCTGTTGTCTTTTTGAAGTGCAGCCTCGTGTTTTTCTTGGGTTGCTGGATGTTTATTCATGTTACTAAATATTTTTTCTTTTTATTATTATCTGAATGTCAAATTTATTCAAAGCTGAAGCTAAAAGCCAATTACTCGCCAATACAGGGAGGATGATCTTCCAGCCAAATCTGAAGATTAATCTCCTTAACATAAGAGGCCAAGAAAGAACACAAACTTTGATAGATAGATTAATAGGATAATTCAACTAGGATATAGATCCTGTGCCAATATCGATGCAATCTGGCTCGCACTGTATATGTTCTTGAAGGCTGAAGCCCAATTTCCAGGCATACACAAAAATATCGAATTATCTCCATTTATAACCTCCGCATTGCAACAATGTTGGTGAAGATTCACCATCATGAAGGCTTGCACTAATAATAATGACATCGTCGAGACAGAGGATCAAAATTGCAATAACCCATTAGCTTCCAATCGGGTAGAGTTGTCCAATTACATTTTGTTGTTTAAATCCAAAAGATATCATCCATCGAAAATTTAATAAATATTTTAATTGTTCCATCTGCTAAAATTAATTCAAACAATTCACTTAGTTAAATGTATTAGACTTTAATTTGACGAATCATTGTGCAAACATTAAGTGACACGTGTAAATAGAGTTTACTTTAAAAGGATATCTTATATTCATGCTTTAACTTTTAAACTCTAAATGGCTACGATGGAAGGGATAATGTTCTCTGTGCAGGTGGTAACTCCGGCGCCGGCAGACCCACCTGACAGTGGTGGAGAGACCAAGACTCAGCTTTTCAAAAGAAGGAACCGTTTCATGTGAGAGAAAAGATGGATCTTATTAAGCAAGGGCTGCTGAAAGTAGTATATGATGATGTTATTCCAGACATTATTATTGATGAAGGGGTGATAAAGGAACTTAGCGATCCATGGACGGAGGCTCTTATTGTCAAAAGACTGGGCAAGAACATCGGCTATAGGATGATGTTGAGCAAACTGAACTCAGTCTGGAAGCTAGCAGGTGATTTTGAATTAATGGACGTGGATAATGGCTTTTATATGGTCATGGAAGCAGATCGTGAGAAGGTGATAAGTGATGGTCCCTGGATGATCGAAAGGGGCAGATTTGCAAGGGTGTGTGTGGAGATAGATCTCAATAAACCATTATTGATGGGTGATTTTAATGAGATTGATGTCCCTTGTGAAGTGAGAGGTGGTAATTTCTCTCTTGCTAGAGCAACTAAATTCTCTAACTCTATGGACAATTGTAATCTCATGGATCTTGGTGCTAAGAAGAGCTGATGGTTCTCGGTCTATTTCCAAGAGGCTTGATAGGGCGCTAGCAGATGTGTGGATTGGTGTAGGTGTTTCCTTGAAGCTTATGTTGAAAATCTTTGCCGCATACATTCTGATCATTGTCTGTTACTTCTTAGGTGTAGCACTGTTGTTCCTGATAAGAAATCTAGGCCTTTTTGTTTCCAAGCGGCCTGGCTATGCCACAAAGATTTCCCGAATGTTGTGAGAGATGCTTGGAATGAGCAAAACAGAATGGTGCCGGACAGACTTGAGAAGGTTAGGGATATGGGGCCAGTGAATTCAACAAAAAGGTTTTTGGTAATATTATTAAAAAGAAAAGAACTCTGGAACCAAGAATTAATGACATCCATAGAGCTCTGGAGTCCACCGATTCTCTTGGGCTATTTATGCTGGAAAATGATCTCCAAAGGTAGCTTAATGATGTTTTGAAGCAGGAGGAATTTCTTTGGTTCCAGAAATCGACAGATAAATGGGTTAAGTTGGGGGACAGTAATACAAAGTTCTTCCATACTCAAGCCATTGTTAGAAGGAAGAGAAATTAGATTATGGTCTCTATGTTGGTAATAATGAGTGGTATACAGACGATAAAATTCTTCAAGTTGAAATGGTGAAATTTTTCCAAGATTTGTTTTCAGTCGAGTTGGGCACGTCCCCTTCCAGTTTGGTTGTTTCTTCACTATCTCATTTAAGCAGCTTGGGCATATCCTGTTTAAATGCCCCTATTTGCAAAGATGAAATGAGGAAGGCGGCTTGCTTTTAGTATGAAATCCTATAAAGCTGCGGGTCCTGATGGCTTCCAAACCTGTGTTTTTTAAGCATTTTTGGGATCTGGTTGGTAATGATATATGGCACTTGGTTAGTCATGCTTTTTCCATGGGTTACTCTGATGAAAGACTAGTGAAAACTCTCATTGTCTTAATTCCTAAGATTAATCATCCTGTTCGTTTGAAGAAATTTAGACCAGTTAGCCTTTGTAATGTGGCTTATAAAATTATTACAAAGGTTTTGGTTCAGAGAATTCGTCCTTTCCTTGACGAGTTAATTGGGCCTCTCCAGAGCAGCTTCATTCCAGATAGGAGAACTTCGGATAATGCCATCATAGTCCAAGAGGTGGTGCACTATATGCATAACAATAAATCCAAACAAGGTTTTATTGCTTTCAAAATTGACCTTGAAAAGGCCTATGATATAATTTCTTGGGATTTTCTTGAATTGACTTTGAGGGATTTTGGATTTCCAGATAGGGTGGTTAGACTTATCATGTGGTGTGTAAGGTCCTCTAATCTTTCAATTCTGTGGAATGGGACCAGATTAGATGGTTTAAGCCGTCCCGAGGCCTTTGTCAGGGAGATCCGCTCTCTCCTTATCTCTTTGTTATTTGTATGGAAAAGCTAGCCCTTCGTATTCAAAGCAAGGTGGATTCTAGTTGTTGGCATCTTGTGAAGGTTTCCAGAGGCGGCCCTAGCATCTCTCATTTATTTTTTGCGAATGATATCCTTCTTTTCTGCAAAGCGACCAATGCCCAAGTTTACCTTGTTTCCAAAACTCTTCATGATTTTTGCAAGGCCTCTGGGCTCAAGGTGAATTATTCGAAGTCTAGAGCCATGTGTTCCAGGCATGTTCCTAGAAGCCGAAAAGATGATTTGGCTAGAATTTCCTCCATTAATATTATGAATAACTTGGGTAATTATCTTGGGTTCCGCTTGTTAATGGTAGAGTGACAAAGAGCACTTATGATGCAGTTGTTAAAAAATCCAAAGAAGGCTAGCCTCTTGGGAAGGTAAGCTCCTAAATAAAGCTGGGAAACTTTGTCTTGCTAAATCTGTTACCTCAGCCATCACAGTTTATTCAATGCAAACACATTATCTTCCCTCTAGTGTGTGCAACAAAATTGATTCTCTCACCTGGAATTTTATTTGGTCCAAGAATGGTGATACAAGGGGTCTCAACTCAGTGAACTGAAAAACAGTTACAGCTCCGAAGAGATATGGAGGTCTGGGTGTCAAGGATGCAACATTCAATAATGTAGCTCTCTTGGGTAAATTAATTTGGAGTCTTTTTCATGAGAAGGAGAACCCGTGGGTGTAAATTCTTAGCCATAAATATGTTAAGAATGATTCTGTGTGGTCATGCATGGCTACCCAGCGTGCGTCGCTAACGTGGAGAGGTATTATGAAGGCAAGTTCCCAGCTTTGTGAAGGTTCCAAATGAAACTTGGTGCAGGTAAAACTTCAGTGTGGTACAAAGACTGGTTAGGGTGCGGTAGGATATGTGAGAAAATCCCTTTTATGCATATTTCAGATATCACCCTTATGTTGCGTGACTTATGGGAGGGAGGTGCTTGGTGTTTCGACAACTGTATGACTTCTATTCCTCAAGAGATCATAGCAGAAATGCTTAAAGTCCCAGTTCCTACCAATCCAACTAGCGACATTGCTGACTGTTGGGTTTGGAAGGATAGCAAGGAGGGTTACTATTCAGTGGCTTCTGGGTATAAGTGGCTGCTGGCTTTGAATAATAATTGAGACCCTTTGAAGGATTGGAGATGGTTATGGAAGATGGGCATTCCAGCCAAGCTCCACTTCTTGTTTTGGTTATGTATGCATCAAGCTATCCCAACGAATGATCTTAAACAACAACGTGGCTTGGCAATCTCTCCTAACTGCACCCGTTGCTATGGTTTTAGGGAGGATATTTTTCACTGCCTTAGGGATTGCCCTCACTCTAAGGAAGTGTGGCTGAGACTAGGCATTATTCAATATCCACTATTCTTTGCTTCTAATGACGCCACTGAGTGGATAACTCGAAGTTGACACATGCAAACACAAGAAAGGTGGTTGAATTGTGTTCGTTAGTAATTTTCGAAAACAACATTTTCCAAAACTTATTTTCTCACACAAGGAATATAAGGCAGATGCACACACAAAAAAAATCTTTTAAAAGCTTAACAAAATCAAATTCAAATCCCCACAGTCAGTATAAACAAATAAAACTGTAAGAGTTAAGGGATTAGAAGATTCACGCAAGAGTTTTATCCTGGTTCACTCTCTTCCAACCAAGAGCTACGTCCAGTCCCATCGACTTGAAGGATTTACTCCACTATTTATCCAAATAGATTACACCAAGTATTCCTTTCTTACCAAGCCTCTTCAGGCTCTAACTCTAACAAAGAGATTGTTTGCTTTTGATCTTCTAACTCACTATATGTGAGGATATGAAAGTTTAAGATCAGTTGAATATTACAACAATATTCAAGCTAAATAATTACAGACTTTTGCTCTTGAAGGAATAAAAGAAAGAAAGCTTGTAGATTGGAAAAAGTTCAGCTCGCAAAAGTTGTTCTTCAGTGATTGAGGTCTTCTATTTATATTGACATTCTTCTTCACTTGAAAATCTTCAACGGTTGTTTTGAATATACCCATTTAGAGATAGCTTTAAATGCATAATATCCGTTGTGACTGATAGCTTGATCGTGGCCATTGTGAAATGTACTCTTGGTTACCACTTTTGCACAAAATGGAGGGTCACGGCTCTGAGAAATTGCAACTTGAAAAACCATCTTTCCTCCTTTGTGAAAATTCCAGCTATTCCAAAGAATAAAGGTGACAGGTACAGAGCGTTTTGCATTTCCCCATTATACTATGTTGCTTTTTGCATTTCCTCGATGGTATTATGTTTCTCTCACAAAGAAACAAGGCATTAAAATAGATAAAACAAATAGGAAGGACCAACATTTGTTTGGAATAAATATCAATCATTTGAATTAAATATTTCTTTGTGGTCGGTGTAGCATTTACTTAGCTAGACGGAGCATATGAAAACTTAGAAGAAAAAGAGCTTATCTACTTAAAATCCGCGTCTACACGCTCATGGGTAAAACCAAGTCTAAGGACTTGCGGTTTTCTTTTCGCTCATCTACCGACGTGACATATCCTCTCCGTCTATCATCAAGTCTTTGGACTTGTTATATTTCGATGAGTTATTTTTTATCTCCGACTAATGACGTGGCATTTAAGCTCGTCTACTCATTGAAACTAAAGTTCTCGTCTACTGAGAGTATTTTATTAACCGTCTACTCAAATAAATAAAGAAAAAATATACCAAACGTTTTGAGTAGCTCGTCTACATGAATGGACAGGGATTCACACTCTAAGTCCAAGCAGATATAAGGAAACTTTATTCAAGGTTTCAATAACTTACATGTTTTTAACATTCCTGCAATACTAGATAAAACATGTTAGATCTCAACTAAAACTTTGTCATGCAAATTTAATTCCTTTTGTTAAAATCAAAACTCAGAGATTTATTAATCCAAATCACTTGGTTCCAACAATCTCCCTCTTTTTGATGATGACAAAAACTAATTAAATTTGGGTGAGCAAAGTCTAAGAGAGCTTACAAAGTTCCCCCTAAGACAAAGCATTCAAACTTAACAGGAATAACATATAAGACAGAAGCTCAGCACCACATATCATATATAACTTATCAGATCAGTTCAGCTACTTATCAGTCAAAAGATAGTATCATAGCATATAATAGAATATGTCAAAGCATACATAAACAAGTAAAATCATGCATGTGCAGACAAACATATACTTTCAAAAACTGACTTTTATATAAAATTTAATTCTCTTATCCTTTCTCCCCCATTTTTTGTCATCAGACAAAAAGGTAAAAGGAGTGAACCATCATTGTCAATATTGAGAAAAGAAAAAAAAAAAGACTAAGAAGAGGGTGGAGGTGGAGGAGGAGGGTTCTAGTTTGGTGGAAGTGGAGGAGGTTGAGTTGGCAGATTGTGACTCTGTTGAAAACTTTGCATAATGCTCGTCATTTGGTTGATCATGACATTCGTTGGAGCCAGGGCTTCTGTAACTTGCTCTCTCATTTGTACCTTGACCTCAACTTTTACTCTTTCATCTAAAATTCTTCCAATTATCTCTTCAAAGTTTGGAGGCAATATTGAGGGTCTTGAACTTTCAGCACTGTCTTGAGCATGTGCTTGACTTGGAACAGTGTCTAGAGCTCTGGAAGTTTGAGGTTGATCATTAGGATGTATGACAGTCAGAGCTAATGGCTGGGAATGGTGCTTTTCAGAAGTGCTTGGTCTAGGAGCAAACTCAGCAACTTCCTCATTCTCAGTTTCTGGATGAGCAGGTTCAGCATTGAAATCCGGTTCTTCTACTATGATTTCTTCCTCAGTGTGCTCAGAAGGACGAGATGGAGGTGGTGAAGATGCAAGAGTGAGTACAGGAGGGGGCAGCTCTCGGGCCCAGTGGACAGGGTCTTCTTTAAAAACAGGACTAGTGACAGGAAGTCTCAGAATGTCCTTGTAAATGAAGAATCTGCAATATGAGAGTCCACGCTTTCCTTTGACTTTTGGAATGAGTCTTTTCTCTTCAATGCTCAGACCAGAAGAGGAAGCTTCCTATGCACATTTCACCATATGAGTTCTCCAAATGTCAACAACAACTCCTTCGGAAACATCTTCAACAGGTTGTGCCAACCAATAATCTATGACATTCTAATCAGTGAGGTTGACAGCTTCAGGGTTAATCAAGCAGCAATCTGGGAATGGCATCTTTCCAGTGTTTCTTTGCTTCTTCTTGTCCTTGTCCTTGTTCAGGTCAATCATAGGTAGCCTTGGACAAAGCATATAAGGCTTAATCCCAATCTTTGTATCTTTAAGGGTGTGGAACAGTCAAGTAGGAGGTACAGAGTTTGCAGCTCTAACAGCTCTGAATAGCTCAAACTCTGATTTCAGCATAGCATACATGGTATGATCAATTATATCAGCAGCTTTTCCATATTCTCTTGGATGTCTAAATGTCTTCCATTTGGTTTTGTTGTCCATGATAATAGGAATATGTCTGAAGGATCTTGACCTTTTGTAGATGACATTGGTCAGATCTTTCTTTGTTGGGTCCTTAGACCAGTCAGAGATGATATGTCTCTATACACCTTCTGTGAAAGGTTTGAAAGGTGGGTATCTGATTAGGTTGGGATAAATTTTTCTAGGAGGGAATTTCTTTTGTGGTAGATGAGCGATGAGAGGTCCAAGGTTATTGTACAATTTGGATGGTGGAAGGCCAGTGGGGACATCAAGGTGAGGTTGATGTCGGGAGTAGTAAATGGGTTCTGGTTCATACTCATACTCTGGCAAAGGATACCAGGGTCTGGTTGAAGCAGGTTCAGGTTCATGAGTATGATACAAAATTTTCCAGTTCTTCTTTACTTTGGCCCAGTTTTCAGATTGGCCATTATAAAGAACAGAGGGGTGAGTGTATGGAAATTTTGTCTTTTGCTTTTTGGGAAAAGGTGCACCGGGGATAATTCCATCATCTGGTTGGTTGAACCAGAGGTCATTTTCATATATCAAGGGTTGGAATTGTGGTCTTTTTGGTCAGGCTATTTGTGGTTAGTCAAGGGAAGTTCTTTGTGTTGATGGTAGAGTGGGAATGTATACATCATCTACAGTTTTAGGTTGGTTCACAGAAGTAGCAGGTGCAGAAACAACATCCATTTTATCCTCAAAATTAAACACTAAGGCATCTACTGCTTATTTTATAGGATCATTAGCATGAAGAATTACCTCAAAAGTCATAACAGCCTTAGCTTTCCTTGAAGGTTGCCTTCTGGGTTGTGTAGGGATTAGGACATTAGCAACACCAGCAGCAGCAACAGTCCTCTGTTTCTTCAAAACAGTACCAATGGGAATCTTGTCCTCATCATCCTCATCCTCATAATGAGATTGGATCATCTTCCTTGTCCTTTTCTGAGAAGGGGCAGCTTGAGGGGCAACATTAGTTTGTTCCCTTATTACAATCCCAGCAGTAGGCTTCTTGACAGCTGGCTTTCTCACAGCTGTTGTCTTCTTCCTCATTGTTCTTTTTAGCCCAAGAACTTCAGCATTGTTCTGCTCAATTTGTTCTTCCTTAATCTTCATCATTTGTTCTGTCTTGGCCAAGGCAGCAACAGTGTAAGTGCTGAGATTCGTGTTGGCAATGTTCATTTTCCAAAATCAGCAGCAGACATTGGCTTCTCATTCAGTATTCTTGCTTGCTCTTCAGAAGACCTAGCAACAATGAAGTCATATATTCCTTGTGACTTGAATATCTTTGATAGAAGGTGACAGTAAGGAAGTGCAGAGAGCTTCTTCCTGTTAACAACAACATCCCTGAATCTTCCATAGAGAATTCTGGGCAAGTTGATCTTAGTCTCAGTGATAAGGTGACATAGACAAAATTTGTGCAGAGCTGACAGGTTGTCCTTAGACCCAATTTTGTGCAGGACGACCTTGTTCAGCAGCTGATGAAGAATGCAAATGAAATCCTTCATTTCCACTGACTTCCAAGAATGAGTTCTCACTATGTCTTCTCTCATTAGAACGGCAGCTATAACTTCAGAACCACCAAGGTCTGTCTCCCATGTCTCAGTAAAGACCACTCCTTCTTGAGCATAGATGATGGCGTCAGAAATGGTATTCTCATAAACCACTATTCTCTTCCCTAACACAGTGGCGAAGATTTCTCTATCAGAAACGTGAAGACCTCTCCAGAAATCCCTGATCAGATTAGCGTAAATGGAGACCTTCTCCATGAAAAGTCCTCCCCATCCTGCAGCGTTGATGTTCTTGCTAACATCTAAGTTATATTCCTCCAAGATTCCAAAGTTGAAGTGGTGCTCAATAGCAACATCTAGCTTGTCCACATTAAAGGTTGAAGAAGAAGCCATTGTTGAAGATTGAAGGTTAGGGTTTGGAAGCAGAGAGCGGAGAGTTCAAGAGAGTTCAGAGACGAAGGGTAGCGAAAGGTTTCGAGAGTGGGAAGAGACTTGCTTAAAAAGGTTTTGAATTTCAAAAGTTCTTCTTTTGATAAAAAATCAAAAAGAAAATGTTTGACAAGACATGTCATTAAGGGTAAAACGGCGTTGGTATTTTGAAACTATAAAAAGGTTTTGATGGGATTGATGGAAATAACTGACTCAACATTAGAGAATATACCAGATGAATTTGTCTTTGAGACAAAATAAATGCAATTAATAAATATGTGTATGGACGGGTCTAAGCAAGATGCAAGCAAGCATAGACACGACATACAGTAGACGCGACAAACAAATACAATGGACGCTGCATGCAACGGACGTGCATTTTAATCATGCAATGGACTTGAAATGCATTGAACATACATATATCAAAAATGACATTCTCAAGGCTGGACGCCTTAATCAATCCACACATAGCATATTAAGATTCTTTCTAATAAAAATAAATATGTCCTCGGCAAGAGGTTTAATTAGTAAAGATATCTTCCCATTGATGGTCAGTATCTACAAATTGTATATCAATAACACCTTTTTGCACATAATCCCTTATAAAATGATGTTTAATCTCTATATGTTTAGCTCTAGAATGTAATATTGGATTCTTAGATAGGTTAATTGCAGCAGTATTATCACACATAAGTGGAATACTAGTTACAAACTCATTGTAGTCCTCCAATTGATGTTTGATCCATAGAAGTTGTGAGCAGCAACTAGCAGCTGAAATATACTCAGCTTCAGGAGTTGATAAGGCAATGGTACTTTGTCTTTTTCTTGACCATGAGACAAGACTAGCTCCAATGAAGTGACATCCTCCACTGATACTCTTTTTTTCAATCCTGTCTCCAGCATAGTCAGCATCACAGAAACCAACTAATATGTAATCTTCATTTTTCTTAAAACACAAACCCAGATTAGTAGTACCTTTCAAATATCTAAATTTCTCTTAACTGCTGATAAGTGAGATTCTCTAGGATCAGATTGAAATCGAGCACACAAACATACACTGAACATAATATCAAGTCTAGATGCGGTAAGATATAGAACAGATCCTATCATACCTCTATATACCTTTTGATCTACCTTTTTCTCTTTATCATCTTTGTTCAGTATGGACGTGTGGTGCATAGGGGTATTCATTGGCTTGCAATCATCCATTTTGAACTTATTCAGGAGTTCCTTTGTATACTTGGTTTGATGGATGTACACCTCGTCCATGGTTTGTTTAACTTGAAGTCCAATGAAGAATTTGAGTTCTCCTATCATGCTCATTTCAAAATCTTTCTGCATTAACTTAGAAACTCTTTGCACAGAGATTCATTAGTATCACCAAATATAATATCATCAACATATATTTGCTCAATTATGAAATTAGATTTAATGGAATTTCTAAACAAGGTTGTATCAATCTTTCCTCTATTAAATCCATTTTTCATTAGAAATGAACTTAGCCTATCGTACCAAGCTCTAGGTGCTTGTTTAAGGTCATATAAAGTTTTCTTAAGCTTATATACATGTTTAGGTTGGGTTTCACTCTCAAAACTCGGAGGTTGTATTACATATACTTCTTCATTAATAAATCTTAGAAAAGCACTCTTAACATCTATTTGAAAAAGCATAATGCTATGATGTGCAGCAAATGAAATTAAAATCCTAATTGCTTATAATCTAGCAACAGGAGCAAAAGTTTCGGTATAATCTATATACCTTCTTCTTGAGAATAACCTTGTGCAACAAGTCTTGCTTTGTTTCTTACCACCTTACCATTCTCATCAAGTTTGTTTCTATAGACCCATTTTGTTCCAATAACTGATTTGTCCTTAGGCAAGCGTACTAGAGTCCAAACATTACTTCTCTCAAACTGACTCAGTTCTTCTTGCATAGCTAAAATCCATCCATCATCCAGCAGAGCCTCGTTTACTGTCCTTGGTTCCAACTCATAGACTAGTACAGAATCTTCCTACTCTCTGAAAGTTGATCTGGTTGTTAGCCTATCATTGGGGTTTCCAATGATTTGATCTTGTATATGATAATTTTTGAAGTACCAAGATCTCTGAACAGTATCATGTTGAGAAGTGGAGGTTTCTGGTAGTTGAGAAGGTTCATCCACTTGATTATCAACTTTTACCTCTGCTGTATCTCCTGAGATATTTAGATCAAGATCTGCAAAATCTTCATCTAGCTCTGATAATTTCTTATCAAGCTGCTTGTCATCAAACTTGACATGAATACATTCTTCTACTACTAGAGTTCTAGAATTATAAACTCTAAAACCTTTTGATGTTTCAGAATATCCTAACAGTATTCCATTATCTACTTTTGCATCAAACTTACCTAGTTGATCTTTAGTTTTCAGTATATAACATTTACAACCAAAATGATGAAATATGAAATGTTGGGTTTTCGTCCCTTCTACAATTCATAAGGAGCCTTGTTCAAGATTGGTCTAATGTATATTTTGTTCTGAATGTAACAGGCAGTGTTAACAGCTTCAGCCCATAAGTGTCTAGGGACAGAGTTGTCATTGAACATTGTTCTAGCCATCTCTTGAAGAGATATGTTCTTTCTTTCTACCGCACCATTTTGCTGTGGTGTTCTAGGTATTGAGAAGTTGTGAACAATACCACTTTCTTCACATAACTTATGAAATAGCTCATTTTCAAACTCTCCCCCATGGTCACTTCTGATTGTAGTGATACACATGTCTTTTTCATTCTATACTCGTTTGTAGAATATAGAAAAGACCTTGAAAGACTCATCCTTGTGAGCTAGGAACATAACCCATGTCCATCTAGTGTAGTCGTCTACAATGACTAGACCATATTTCTTACCATCGATAGAAGCAGTCCTTGTTGGACCAAGGAGATCAAGGTGTAGCAATTCTAGTGGTCTATTGGCACTAACAACATTATTAGATTCAAAAGAACCCTTGACTTGTTTTCCCTTTTGACATACATCACAGAGAGCATCAGATTTGTACTTAAGGTTTGGTAGCCCTCTCACGAGGTTATGCTTATTTGGCTTTGAGATTAATCTCAAGCTTACATGACCTAGCCTTTTGTGCCAAATCCATCGTTCATCTTCAATGGATACTAGACATGAGACACTTTGATTTGAGAGGTCCTCCAGGTCAATTTTATACAAATTGTTTTGCCTCTTAGAAGTGAATAAAAGTGATCCATCATTTTTCTTGACATTATACATGTTCTTATCAAAAGAAACAGCATATCCACTGTCACATAATTGACTTATGCTCGGCAGATTATGTCTTAAACCATTTACCAAAAGAACATTATCAATGGAGGGAAAATGATGTTTACCAATTTTACCTATACCAATGATATTCCCATTATGGTTTCCTCCAAATGTAACCCAACCGCCATCTTTGTGTTTAAGGTCTTGGACCATACACCTTTCTCCCATCATGTGACGTGAGAACCCACTATCCAAGTACCAAGATGTTTGTTTCTTTCTTGTTGTTAAGCAAATATGCAACATGTATTATCTTATCTTTAGGTACCTAAACCGACTTGGGTCCTTTCTTGTTAGTGGTCACTGGACGATAATGTTTAGCATGTTTATTATGTATGCATCTAGAAGTAATATGCTCACTTTTTCCACACACTTTGCAAAAGGTGTTGGACGAGCCTGACTTAGTTTTAGCATGTTTATCTGGAGCTTTTGAAGCTCTATGCTGGCATGTGGTTTTGACCTTTTGTGAGATGCTTCATGCTTCTCCTTGTCATAACTGAGGCCATATTTATCATGAGGTGACCTAGAATACCTTAAAATAAGTCTGAGCTTATCTAAGCCACAACAAACTTTGGCAGAGTGTCTGTCAAATACATCACATCTTGTTTCAGTTTTGCAGCTTAACAAGAAACATCAGGCTCACACTCGAGTTTGTCAGTTAGACTGAGATTCTCTGATTTTAGTTTGTCATTTTCATCTTTAAGGTTTTGTTTTTCCATGCAAACCTTATCATATTATTTTGATAGTTTTGTAAACTTCTTTTTGAGACTTTTATCCTCATGAGACAGTATGGAAGACTCGTGTAACAATTCATCAAATGCATTTTGAAGAGTGGACGTGTCAGAGTCCATTACCTCAGAATCAATGTATTTACTTTCTGATGACGTGTCAGCCATGAGACAGATATTTGCCTCTTCTTCAGCTTCATCTTCTTCATCAGATGAGGATAGATCCTGATCCTCCCAAGTAGCCATCAAACCCTTCTTCTTTTTGAAGAACTTCTTTTTGTCCTTCAGATCAGGGCAGTCAGCTTTGAAATGACCAGGCTTCTTGTATTCAAAGCACAAAGGTGGACCTTTTTCCTTGGAGTCTGACTTCTCCTTGGAAAACTTTTTATTGAATTACTTCCTCCTGAAGCCACATTTCTTTCTCCACATGTGTTGAATCTTTTTGGAGATGAAAGATAGTTCATCTTCATCTGATCCTTTATCACTATCTGAAGTTCCAGCATCATCTGAAGATTCAGCAACTTTGAGAACTTTTGATGAACTCGCTTTCTTTGTCTTTAGGGCAATATACTTTCCTTTTCTGGTGTTGTCTTCTTCATTCAGTCCAAGTTCATGAACCTTGAGAGATCCAAGAAGCTCTTCTAGAGAAAGAGTATTTAGGTTCTTAGCTTCCTGGATAGCAGTAGCCTTGGGTCTTCATTGCTTGGATAGACTTCTCAGAATTTTTCTAATATGGTCTCTATTTTCATAAGTTTTTCCAAGAGATCTGAGACTGTTGGTGATAGTTTGAAATCTTCCAAACATCTGATCTATTGTTTCTTGATCAGCCATTTGATTCCTTTACTTGAGATGACCCTTCATGAGCTAGGGCAAGAGTATCCCATATTCCCTTAGCGGTATTGCAGCTATGCACCTCATCATGCTCAGATCTGGTAATAGCACACATGAGATAGTGCTTAGCTTTTAGATTGAGTTGATGTTGATTTTTCTGCTCTTGAGTCCTTTGGGCTCTAAGGACAACAGCTCCAGCTTCACCTCTTGGCTCTGTGTAGCCGGTTTCAATCAGCTCCCAAATATATACGTTCTGTGCATCCAAGAAGGCCATCATCCTCTTCTTCCAGTAGTCATAATCAGTTCCATCAAAGAGAGTAGGTCTGTTGATAGCACGTCCTTTTGCATCCATGGTTGTTGGATCGTACTCCCTCAGCACTTTTTAGATGCTCAACCCTTTCGAGGCTGAGCTCCGATACCAACTGAAGTTGACACAGGTAAACACAAGAAGGGGGGTTGAATTGTGTTTGTTAATAATTTTCAAAAACAACCTTTTTCAAAGCTTATTTTCTCACACAATGAATATAAGGTCGATGCACACAAAAAAAATCTTTTAAAAGTTTAACAAAATCAAGTCCAAATCCCCACAGTCAGTATAAACAAATAAAACTGTAAGAGTTAAGGGATTAGAAGATTCACGCAAGAGTTTTATCCTGGTTCACTCTCTTCCAATCAAGAGCTACGTCCAGTCCTTTCGACTTGAAGGATTTACTCCACTATTTATCCAAATAGATTACACCAAGTATTCAACACCTCTCCGGGCTACAAGTATTCCTTTCTTACCAAGCCTCTTCAGGCTCTAACTCTAACAATGAGATTGTTTGCTTTTGATCTTCTAACTCACTATGTGTGAGGATATGAAAGTTTAAGATCGGTTGAATATTACAACAATATTTAAGCTAAAGAATTACAAACTTTTTCTCTTGAAGGAATAAAAGAAAGAGAGCTTGTAGTTTAGCAAAAGTTAAGCTCGAAAAAGTTGTTCTTTATTGATTGAGCCTCTTCTATTTATATTGTCTTTCTTCTTCACTTGAAAATATTCAACGGTTGTTTTGAATATACCTGTTTAGAGATAGCATTAAATGCATAATATCTGTTGTGACTGATAGCTTGATCGTGGCCATTGTAAAATGTACTCTTGGTTATCACTTTTGCACAAAATGGAGGGTCACAGCTCTGAGCAATTGCAACTTGAAAAACCGTCTTTCCTCCTTTGTGAAAATTCCAACTATTCCAGCAGCAAAGGTGATAGGGTACATAGTGTTTTGCATTTCCCCATTGAGCAATGTTGCTTTTTTCATTTACTCGATTGTACTATGTTTCTCTCACAAAGAAACAAGGCATTAAAACAAATAAAACAAATAGGAATGACCAACATTCGTTTGGAATAAATATCAATAATTTGAATTAAATATTTCTTTGTGGTTGGTGTAGCATTTACTTAGCTAGACGGAGCATATGAAAACTTCTAAGAAAAAGAGCTCGTCTACTTAAAATTTGCGTCTACACGCTCATGGGTAAAACCAAGTCTAAGGACTTGCAGTTTTCTTTTCGCTCGTCTACTGACATGGCATATCCTCCCTTCTATCATCAAGTCTTTGGACTTGCTATATTTCAGTGAGTTATTTTTTATCTCCGTCTAATGACGTGGCATTTAAGCTCGTCTACTCATTGAAACTAAAGTTCTCGTCTACTGAGAGTATTTTATTAACCGTCTACTCAAATAAATATAGAAAAATATACCAAACGTTTTGAGCAGTTCGTCTACATGAATGGATGTGGATTCACTCTAAGTCTAAGCAAATATAAGGAAATTTTATTCAAGGTTTTCATAACTTATATATTTTTAACATTCCTGCAATACTAGATAAAGCATGTTATACCGCAACAACATGCTATTTGGTGATGAGGCTTGGGACATTTACATGGTAGTGAATATGATCCATAGGTCACATGATGAGTTCCTCACCTATCTTTCCTCAAAGCTGCACCCGGATAGTGGTACCAGGATGGTGGCTAGGTGGATTCCTCCACCCATTGGGTGCCTTAAATTGAATGTGGATGGGAGTTATCTAGCTTCTTCTAACAGAATGGGAACTGGTGGTCTCATTAGAGATAACAATGACTCTTGGGTGGCTGGCTTCTCAACCTTCAATGGTCCAGGGGAGCCTTTGCTAGCTGAACTTCTTGCCCTCAAACATGGTTTGAATCTTGCATGGAATCTGGGAATAAAAAAGCTGATTTGTGAGAGTGATTCAATGAATGATGTGAAGGCGCTAGATAATCCTAAGTATCTCAGGATTGTCACTCCTTTGCGGATGTGGTTAGGCAAGTTTTGGAGCTGCTTAACAAGGATTGGAGTGTCAAAGTTCAACATACTTTTAGGTAAGGTGTGGCAAATGGATGGATGAGATAAATTTTTATTCGGATCTTAAAGGATGGATTAAAAATAATTCATTAATCCATTATAATCCATTAAAATTTTATTAAAAATCAAATACATCCATGATCCATTAAATAAAATACATCCGATCCATCAATTAACAACTTTTCATGGATGGATATCCAATTCATCCACTAAAATTTATTTTAAGAAATTAAATAATTTTATATTTATTTTATCCATCCATAAAATATTTTTAAAAATAAAATAATTTGTAAAAAAAATTAAAATATTATCTCTATCTCACCCTCGCTCTCCTCTTTCTTCCTCTCTCTACCCTTTCTCTCTCTCCCTTTTTTTCCTACTCTCTCTCTTTCTTTACTCTCTCCACTCTATCTCACTATCATTTTGTATCACGACCATTTTTCTATTATTATATGGGAATTATTGATTATGTGCATCTACGGAGGTTTTTTGCCACAACGTTCCATGATATTATTTTACGAAACTTGTTACGACTTTATGTGCTTTCAATTAGTTAATACTTTTTTTTTAAGTTTCTCAGCAAAAAAAAGGCAACGAAAAAAGAAAATGTACGTGATAACGTGGACTGATACTTGAGAACAATTAATTAGTTAATACTTAATGTAACAAAAAAATAAAAAAAAAGCAGATAAATAAAATAAAAAATAGTGAAGAAAAAATAATATGGAACATAAGAGAAAATTAGATGAAGTTTTTTTTTTTGGGGGGGGGGGGGGGGGTGTTACAAATGGAAGTTTTTTTTATTTGATGAAAAATAATATGAAAAAAATAAATTGGTTTTGGAATGAATAAAAGTTGATCCATTACATTTTTTATTGTTGGTCCAATGGATTTTAAAAAATATTGGATGGATCATAAATCATCCACTAAAAAAATAATCCAATCCATTCAATCCATTTATATTATTTTTTTATAAATGGATGGATTGGATGGATTTTCTTATGGATGGACTGGATGGATGATGGACAAATGGATCATTTTGTCATCCCAACTTTTAGGGAAACCAATAAGTGTGCCTAAAACAGGTGTTGACGATCAAGAATAAAAAATTATATACTGCCTAAACCAAAGCTTAAACTCTAAACTCAATTATAACTAATTGGATTTAAAATATGTCAAACATGTTAAATATTTTGAACTAATGTTTTTAAAACCATTCAACCACCAACATGGTGTGGCATGGTTGGTAGATAATCGGGTCCCTTAAGCATGTGGTAATAGGTTTGATTCCTGATTCATGTGTATGAAAGAGCATCTGTTAGGAAATGTCAACCCCTTAAATAAATCTCAGTATCTCGAGGGATTAGTCTTTGACTTCCAATCGAAAGATACCCTATTTTACCTAAAAAAAACTGATTCAACTGGACAAGTTGGACCGTCAGCCAAATGTTTCCCCACTCTTAGTTGGACTAGAGAACCATTATGACGGTGTGATGATTAAAAAAGCAACAAAAACAGGTTAGATCAGTGTTAAATCGAAAACCAAAAAAGTAAAAAAGTCAGGACTTCTTTAGTTTTTTTCTTATTTCCTGTTTTCATTTCATAATTTAAGTAATAATTACAATAAAAATAATTATAAAAATATCATATTATTTTCATTCTATTTTCTGTTTTCAAAGATTTATATAAAAAAATATTGAAAACAAATTTTTTTTTTACTATTTTATATACAAATCTTTGAAAATATGAAAATAGAATGAAAACAAAATCATAATTTTATAATTATTTTTATTATAACTATCTTTGAAATCGTTAAATGAAAACAGGAAACTTGTAATAAACCCTTAACCGATTCATTCCAAATAGATTTTAAATTAATTGTTGTTTTTTTCACACAGAAAAAAAAGGGGGGAATGCTTTTGCTTTGCGTTTTGGGTTGCTCACTATCTCGGCTATCTTATAATCAATCCGTCTCATCCTAAACTCTAAGTGGCGCACAACGGGTTTGCTCTTTGACGACCATTCCAGCCGAGCTTGCCTCTAAGACAACCTATTGCCGGTCATTGTGGATGATAGAGGCGTGGACTTGGTGGAGATGTTCGATGGTCTTGCAGGCATGGACTAGAGGAGAAGAGAGGATGCTGAGATGTTCGCTGACCGGCAATGCAGACAATAACCGCAGAGGAAGACGAAGCGAATTACGAGCCTCAGAGATGGCAACTCGTGTAAATGTGAGAAAGAGAAACTGTTTGAACTTTGAACAGGAAAGAAAAAAAATAAACATTTCGTTTGACCGTTCCTTTCACGTGAGACAACCACGTCATTCGTACTGTGCATTACAAACTTAGCTTCGTACTAAACAGCATTTTCTTTTTTTCTTCCCTATGTTATCTCCTTTCTTCTTCTTTTTTTGTAGTTATTTTGTGCGAATTTTGGAACTAGTTTTTTTGGGTTGCTCTTCACTGGTGAAGCCATGTGCATCTAGGGGATTCTGCTTTTGGAAAGGGGTTTCACTACTTTTGGCCATGCTTCTAGTTCTAATGTTCATGATTGTCGAATGTGGGTTTGATGTAATTGAGACCAAGACTGTCAGGTTATATTGGAAGATATGGATTGAACTGTTTCATTTTCTGACTGAAAAGTTGTATTCGATGTGCACCTAACTACTAAGAAATAAAAAATAAAAGCTTGCAGTGGGTTGAGAAGTTTAACTTTTGATAGTTTTGAGTCTTTTTTTTTTTAATGATGCCTGTAATGCTTAATATATACACATCTCTCCGTTGGACCATCGATTAAATCAGTCAAATTTTGAATCACCCTCCCTCCTTCCTGTACCTCTGGTTCAACCAATTTTTAAAACATTGTTTTAAACCCTCCGATCTCAGTTTCGCAGGCTCCAAAACCGGACACATTTGATTACCAACTGTTCAATGGATCCTATTTCCAATTTGCCACGCATAGCCACGATTGAGCTTCCTGTGTTTTGAATTCTAAAATATTTTTTCATATATACACAGTACATTACCAGCTGATAACAAGGAGTTTCGAGTTCAACATTTCTAACGAATTCCGAACTATTTAAGGCCTGAAGAAAACGTTCCAAATTGCAAATCTTCTTAGCATCAATGAGTTCCCCGTCAACCAATAGAATTATAAAGCATGAAATCCCCATCCGGCTTGTCACTTCTATCATAATTTCTGTACTTTTATGACAAATTGCTTGTGGCCCAGTTCAACTGCAGAGGGAGAATGAGAGAACAAGTCATTATCCTAAACTAATCATATAAAAGCAAAGAAATTACCACAAAACAAAGAGAGCAAGAAATTATAGTCACGGAACAATCATAGGGCACGGGATTCAGAAGTGAAACTAGGAAAAGTGATTTTTTCGATTGCATTAGTCATTTAGCCCTTTATGAATGATCCTGGTTTCACCCTGCTATGTATGTTAGCACAAATGCAAACACATGTTGTCAAATCACCAAGTAAACTCACCATAATTACCTCAAAGGCCACGTTAGTTCTCCAGACATGTACCCCATAATAAAAATTAACACAATTTGCCAGATATGTCTTCCAACAATAATGTCTAGAAACCCGGATTTCAGTGCTCGCCGGTGAAGCTAAGCAAACAAGAGTAGTTGACACTTAGCATTGACCATTTGATGGCAAAGTTGTGAATGGAACTCTGATACTCAAATTCCAAACTGATTTTGAAACAGATCTCAAGGTACTGTTACATGGCCTTACTAAAACACAATTTCAGCCAAATCACGACCAGTAAAAAGTCTATATGCTCCTAAGTCTTAACTAGGCTTGAAATTGTTAAATCCCACTCTCATTATTCAATACTTCTGACATAGACAGGCCACGGAAGTTCTTGGCATCATTCCAGCCACCCCACTGGTTATTTGAAGCGAGAACATTGCTACTGAACTGTTGAGAATGAAATTGGTCGTAAATAGATGGACTGTTAGACTGAAATTGATCAAGAAACCTTGAAGAAATTCTATAGGCATCATTTTGGGGCGAAAAACTATTTCCAACATGATCTGGAAGTCTTAAATTCTGAGGTGTGGATTGCTGCATTAACAGCCATAGTCTAGCATCATCTACACCAGGATTAAATTGTGGAAGTAAAGTACGCCTCCGGTCACTAAGGTCAAAAGATGCATTATTCCACCTTTCTGCCAGCATACCTTTACCAACTTCTGATACTGGAGGATCATTAAATTCAACATTCCCTATCCTGCCAATATTTCCAGATGGAGGAACATACTGCTGTTGCAAATGTTTCACTGTAAAATAAAAGATTTATGAGAAATTTTTCAATGAAAAGTACAAAATCTAAGCAAGAGCTGGAAACACGCAAAAATAAAGTGCAGTAACCATACCAGAACTATTATCCTGGTCGACTCTCCCACACGAAAACCCAGGAGGTATTCTGCTGGACATTGCAAATCCTGGTGGGCTTGAAGCATGAGATTTTGACACTGATAAAAGACAATTATAAACAAGGGGTAAATATCAATTTGATCAAACTTGGTACCACAGTGTGAACAAAAATAACAACAATGAAGAATGTCATGTTAAAAGCTGTAAATCTAAACTATTTACATTTGATGGAGTCTTGGAGCGGGAGGAACACTTGATATGTCCAAGGTTGTCAGACTCGCGAGTCTAGGTAGACTCGTTTTGGGTACGTAAACTCGACACGTAGACTCGACTCGTAGACTCGTACGAGTCTACCTATTATAAAAAACAACTATAAATGACATATATATATAACATAAAAGCAACAAAACAGCAACAATATAATCCAAAAACATCTAACATCATCATAATCATCAAAAAGTAACATCACAATCCAAATCCAAACATCAAAACATTTAAGTAAATAACAATAATATCAAAAAACAGCTCCTAAATATCTAAATCCAATCCTCTAACAACATCATCTCCATTGTCACCACCATCTCCATCACCATCAGAATCATCATAATCAAGTTCTTCCCCAGATGAAACAACTTCTTCCATATTTACATCAAAGTCCAAATCAAGTCTTGGATCATTGATAGGTTGCTCAATATTCTCTTCAATTGCTTCACCAACATTGATAGGTTCCTCAACATTCTCCTCATCAACATTCGGAACATCCCCCTCTTCAGTTATCCATTCATCATCAGAATGAATATCTTCAAAGGGAAGAGCAACAATTTTTCTATTTTCCCTACTCTTTAACTTCAAGTTATACATCACATACACCAAGTCATTCATCTTTTGTTGAAGCAACCTATTTCTTCTCTTAGTGTGAACCTAGAAATAAAACATAAAAATAAAAACTCAATATTTCTAAACAAAGAAAAATTGATAACTACAAACAAAAACATAACTTCACTTACCATTTCAAATGCACTCCAATTACGTTCACACCCAGAAGAGCTACAAGTCAAGCTAAGGACACGAATAGCAAATCTCTTCGATTCAACTGCTCCATCCCCATAAAAGTCCCACCATTCTCAGGAAGCATACTTTTCCTACTTTCCTTTGCAGCATCAATACCAAAGAGCCCTCTATAATAATGAAAATCTGCAAGCCGCAACCCAATCTTCTTTCTCTCCTCGGGATCCTTTACCAACTTTCCCATACATGCGTACAACCCAATTTTAACCTCGACATCTTCATGATCGAACTTGGGTTCATAGTGTAATGAGGGATTAAGATAATAAGCAAATGCATGTAAGGGCCTATGGAGTGGGTTATCCCATCGCTCATCAATAATATTCCGGATGGGTTCATAGCTACAAATTCCAAATATCCGTATTAGTAACACAATATAAATAAGCTAATTAATTTTCAAATGAGATAAAGTTAGGAAAGTTTACCATTTTTTAACATCATTGAAGTTTCTTTTAATCAGCTCTTTGGCACAATCCATCCCTTCATATATAAAACCCATGGCGGGTTTTTCATCGAAATCCACCAAACGAAGGACTATAATGAGAGGGGCAGCTGCCTTGAGGCATACAATTATATTCTTCCAAAACCGAGTATCACAAATCATGTCTTCCACCTTTATTCCCTCGGCAGTTTTGGCAAACTTGCTTGAAGTCCAATCTTCGAGCTAAACATGCTCAACAATGATGCCTTATGCTCATTAAGACAAGCTAAGGTCAAATAAGCAGTGGCAAATCTAGTCTTGCCCTACCTAATCAAGTCCCTCCCTTTAGTAAACTTCTTCACCAAGCTAATGAGTTGTGTCCTACAATATATGTAGGTGCATATCTTTCTCCCCTTATATATTGTAACTTGATGCACCTTCGGATGTTTCTCAAAATCCTCCAACATCAAGTCAATGCAATGGGCGGCACATGGAGTCCAATACAAGTTGGGTCGCTTCAGCATCAACATTTCACCGCTGCCTTGAAATTTGCAGCATTGTCGGTGACAACTTGGACCACATTTTCCTCTCCAACTTCTTCTACAACATCATCCAACATCTTAAACACTTTTTCAGTTGTTTTTGAGATGTCGAAGTGTCCAATGAATACGGTAAACACTGTCCCCTTAGGACTGCTCACCAAGAAGTTACAAATGGAACGCCTCTTCTTGTCTATCCACCCATCGGACATGATTGTGCAACCTGGTTCTCTTCCACTCCTCCTTAAACTCTTGAAGCATGTCATCTGTTTTGAGCCACGACTTTTTTCAAAAGCTTTCCTCCGATATCATGGTAAGAAGGAGGTTTGTAGCCAATCCCAAATCTCCCAATCTTCTCACACATCTTTGCAAACTCCACATTTTTTATAGTATTGAAAGGAATTGCACTTGTATAAAAATACTTGGCTACACGATCATCAACTTCCTCTTTAAATCCCTTTCTCATCATTTGATTAATTGTTGCTTGAATCGAGCATCGACTTTTGCTTTCCCTTTTGCAAAGGAAAAGCCTTTTTGTTGAGAGCTAGCTACGCAACCTCCTCAAGCATCTTCATCGAGCACCAAGTATTCTTCTTTTTTTTCTTTGATGCCTCTTTAGCCTCAAACACAATTCTCATAAACACATGTTTAACTTCATCCGGCACCGTAGCACATGGTTCGAGAATCTTCTCCACTTCCAAAGAAGATGATGCTTGAATCTGAAAACTCCTCCACTAACAATCTTTGAACAATAATTGCATTTCACTTTTTTTCCATTACCCATAACATCAAGCCCATGTTTCCACCCAGGGTCAGTCCTATTACCAGGTAAATTTTTCCTACCCCTGCCTCTAGAACTCCCAGTTGCTGCTGTGTTGCTTTCGGCTTGAGACATTGCTGCTGTGTTGCTGTGTTGTTTTTCTCACGCAGGGTTGTGAACTTTTGGTTCGGGATTCAAGCAGGTCGAGAGCGAGCCGCGGCAGGGAGGAGGTGCGATGGAGGAGATGAGGCGCAGCAGGGAGGAGGTGCGATGGAGGAGATGAGGCGCGGCGATGCAGGGGATGAGGCGCGGCGGGGAGGAGGTGTGATGGAGGAGATGAGGCGCAACAGGGAGGAAGCACGATGAGGTCGTGAACGAAGAAGGGAGGGGGCACGATGAGGACGTGAGGACGTGAACGAAGAAGGGAGGAGACGCGATCGGGTCGAGAACGAAGAAGGGAGCAGAGAGACGAGGGCAAATATTTCAACCTAAAGCCCTATAAAAAACGCACCGTTTTATCCCTTTTGTGAAGGATGAAAAATTTCTTTCAGACTCGCCAAACTCGCTGCAGAATCGCGATTCTATACGATTCTGCACGAGTCCGACCGAGTCCACCCGAGTCACGGCGATTCTACCCCAAAAACGAGTCTGACCACGAGTTCACCCGTTTTCCACATGTAGAAACGTGGAATCGTCCGAGTCTACGAGTTGACTCGCGATTCTGACAACCATGGATATGTCAGATTGGACTTATGTGAGGTCCTAAACTTTTTATGACAGACCAATTAGGGGGCAAAACTTCTATTATTACCAATTAAGAACCTCAGCTATAATTTTTAAGAAAATTATTAATAAATTTTTTTGAAAAGACAAATATAACATGGCATATATGACCTGCAAAACATTTTCCAACTGATAAAATATTTTTTTGTAAAACAATTGATAAATATCATCAAAATATTTTTAATTATGGTTTAAGTCCTGAAATAGTTATCACAGTGAAATTGAAGTCCTTAATTGGCAAGTTTTAAAGTTCAAATCCTTAATTGGTTACCACAATAAAGTCGAAGTCCTTCCACAACACTCTCGGCTAAAAGATTGAGACATTAGCTGATTACAATGGGAGACCATATAAACAGCAGAGTCCAAGCAATTACAACAACCAAATAGAGGGGGGAATCAAATGAAAAATGTACTATTGAAGCAGGATACACTATTATATTGCCATTCACAAGCACAGAACAGAAATCCTATGAACAACAAATTAAAACTACTTATATATCTGTAAGCATATTCAGAGATAAGAAGCCCTAAATTCATCTTAAACCTAAAAACAAACTCCAGAGCTACTCAATGAGCCAATGAACCATCAGAAAGAGCTATCTACTAAGCAGAACTGTAGAAGCGCTCGATATACCATGTTTCCCCTACTATTAAAACCAAATAAGAAACATAAAGGAGAAGGGAGGATTTCAGGAACTTACGAAGGGAAAGGACTTCATGAACAAGCAAGTAATAAAAAAACTAGAATACCACAGTATATTAGAATGCAAAACTAGAAATAGAAATTAGAACATCAAAAAAGAATTACATCAGCAATAATTTTATGTATATAAATTCGGAAAAGTAGAAGCAAAATTGAAAAAAAATTAAAAAGTGGGAGCACTTTAGCATGTTAATCAGTACTCACCAGAAAACTTGGAAGGCACAAAAGACTGACTTCCAACAATTTTATCTGACAGCACAGAATTGCTTGATGGGAAAACATGTGGGTGTTTCCTAGTGAGAGTATCCTCATTTCCCATTAAACCACCTGATGCAAAGTTCCCTTTTGGAGCATGCCCAGTAATCCCATACGATTGCTCCAAATCAGATGCCTCATTCATGAAATTATCCTGTCTAGCAAAGGAGAACCTCGACTGACTCTTGTCTTGAACTTTCCGCAATGTCGGTGCTTTACGGGGTAAGTATGGTTCGTCACTTTCATCCAACAACTTAGCTACGGAATCTTCCCATACATCCAATTCCAATGACAAAATATTAGATATGATGCTGCTCTCTCCCGTGTCTGGAGCAACCTTATTGTCAAAACCTGTATTATTCTCCTTATTCTCCACATTCTTCCCAATTCCTGTCTCTGAGGGTTCATTTAAAGATTGAGAAGGTTTTCCCAAATGATTCTGGGGGCAAATTTGTTCTTGCTGCCACAGTTGACGGCTTGATTGGCTTCCATTCTGAGGCAGAGAAGGTGAACGGAACCCAAATGATAGATTATTGATGCCTTTGCAAAAATTTTGGTGGTCAGGATCTATGCTTAGCATATCGTCCACAACGATATCTTCCCATAAAGTTGGTGTGGTTGGATGTCCTTCAGAATCATCATTATCTTGCTGTAAATGCTTCCCTATAGAGGAATTGATTGAGTTATGAGTATAAAGTAATGTGTCTGAATCAGGAGTAGAATAGGAATCTTCGAGATGACTACACAAGTTAATAGATGATAACCCTGAACACAAACCCTGTACATCCCCATTTGAATCAATGCTAACAGCTTTGTCAATATTGAAATCACAACGTGATCTGGAGAGATCCAGGAAGCTTGTGCTCATGGAGGGTGCAACCATGTCTTGATCATTGCCCATAAAAGCTGTTGGCGATGTTTTGGAGTTAGACAATACATCGCCAGAAAGTTTCTCTGCAGTAACTTCGTTGACAACATTTGACTCACATGTTTGAGAATTTCCAACAATGTAATACTTGTTCAACTCTGAAGGTACGAACACAGCATTAGGCTGCATTTCAGAGCTGTTTTCAGCTTCCCCTGATCTTTTAAGATTAGACCTTTCAGTGCAAGCAACTCCTGACACGAGAGCTTGTGGATCATTAGATGCCTCAAATTTTCTATTGGCCAGATCACCAGAACATGACAAATTTGTATCCTGTAGCAGATTCCCAGATACACACCTAACCCTAGTACAATATACCTGAAAGTCAGAATTCACACTACACACAAATTAACGCAAGAATACCCCCTGTAAGTAAATTAATTACCAAGAGGTCGTTGCAGGATGTGTTGTTGGGTTGACGGCCCCGATACCTGAACAGGATCCTTTAATCTGGTTCTCAATTTTCTGGTTTAATAAAAAGGAATGAGGTTAATAAAAGATGTTAGCTCACTCCCTAATAACAAACAAGTTTGCCACAAAAGTGATGTGCATGGAAACTTTACATCTAAAGGACTTCTGGAAACTAATTTGGTGGCTGATGACATATGTCTAGAATCATCTGCAGGCGGAGGTAAAACACTCCCCGAACGCCGGTACAAATTATTTGTAGCACCAATAATTTGTTGGACTCTACTCCTGTAACATCCAGAATACAATACAACAAAACTATAATCAAAGACAATATAAATCCCAAGAATAAACAACAAAACTAGTGGATAGTGGAAATTAAGAGCATGGTTATCAAATTGGGAACCCAATTGCAAATTGGAAAGCCTATTTTCTGAATCGTGGATCGAAATGTGTCGTGAATCATAAGATACAAAATGAATGACTAAAAGAATAAAATATATCTTTTGCACAATAAAACTACAGAAGTAAGAACTAAGAAATAAATAAGTTTCCTTATTTTATTATTTCCTTTATCTATGCACATTATTTTCCTTATATTTTTATTTGCTTATTTTCGATGCACACTAATTGCATGGGTTCTCCATGCTCTTCTCTCTCTAATTCCTAAAACCTATCAAGAAAACCCTAATCTTTTGAGTCGCCTCTTCTGTTTCCCTCCTCTGCCAGTGTCCATCTTAGATCCGTAAATCTGAAATGTGTTTCACCTCCCACCAACCCCACCACACTCGATGCCAGTGCCAGACTATCAAACCACCAGAGGCTCGCCATCACTAGAGCAGCCCCTATGCCCTGATCACTGGTCACAGTATCTATATATCTGGGCAGCAAGTGGTGGCATGTCTGACCCCATTTCCAGCAGCCGTCTTCTAGATCTCTCTACCTACGAGATTCTGGCCACACCCAGCCATCACCGCTTTGGTCTGTCGCCCCACAGTGGATGTTTGGATCGTTATCCCTCCGAGATGTGTATCACCAGAATTGAAACTCGTGCAATCCCAGCACAATTCCAGTGATTCAGGTAACAAAATGGTATTCCATGCAAACTGTATCAATTGGGCAAGACTTTGCATTGAATCACATGAATCATGATATGATTCATGAGATTCTGATTACAATGATTGAGGGTAAGTCTAACAAGCATGATGGAGGAGAAAGCAATTGATATTTATGGTGTGAGATATTTATGGAAACTAGTGAGAAAATTAAATGATGAAGTTAAGCAAAATATTGTCCATCTGATATGTGTGCTTAACTAATCTGTAGGATTTACAAAATGAATGGAAAACTGTGAGCAACCTTCTAGCAGCAAACCCAGTACCACAGAAGTAAAAGGGCATTTATGCATAAGCCTTAAGATCAGTGTAGTAAGTATCGCATTTACTCATAAGATTTGAATCGCAAAACGATGCATTTTCTGGGCAATTCGATACAGATCGCATAGGTGTATCGAAACTGACCATGAGTCGCTCCCTATATCGCCTGAATCGCATCCGAATCGTTTGAATCGTGAGTCCATCTGAATCGTGCTATTCTGTTCACCGCAAGTATCATCATTAAATCGGGTCGGGTCACCCGGTCAGGGTCTGGTGGGATGAGTTTTTAGGGGTTTTCTTTTCATTTTTTTCAAAACATGAGGGGGAAAGTGCCGATATGTAAAACCCAATCCCAGCTTTCGTGAAAATAGGCTATAGGAGCACCACCGTTTCTGCTTTCTTGGTCCCTTCTTTCTTTGGCCTTTTTTATTTATCGGGTCCACGCGACCCAGATCATGAAAGCATTTTTTTTTTGTTTTCTTAATTGCAAAAGGAAGTTGGACGGAAATAACCTTCCCAGAAGACCAGACTATTTAATTGGTTTCTACTTTCTAATTAGTAAAATATAATCCCCTGCCATTTCAGCTTTGGCCAGACTGCACTTTCTGCTTTCTGTTCTCTCGGTAAGTTATTGTTCAATTGCTTGTCCACTTTGTCTCTTGCTGCCAATTTTTTAATAAGTTTCTACTTTCTACCCTTTCTACAGTGGTTGTATTTTTTTTTGACAAACAACGGTTCAAACAAATTAGTTTGTTGGTTTTCTAATGAGTTAGTTAACTTTAAAGTACTGATATCTATTTTTTTATGTGAAAAATATAATTTGTATATTTAACTATTGGTTATGTATCTAACGATTCAACATTTGATACGATTCACGATTCATAAAATAGGTCTTCCTATTTGATAACCATGCTTAAGATTTGAACTTCCAAATGAAAAAACAATGTGGCTAAAAGACAATCAGCTGATGCTTATATAAGGAAAACATACCAGATTCAAAGGTTAAATAGACAGATGAGATACATGAGTTGAGGAGCAATCATACCTTGCAAATGCTAACACTAGTTCATCTTTGGTAAAGCTATCTTCCTGAGAACCATGGTCATGTAGATATAAACAATCTCTATTGCTGCAAGGCTGAACCAGAAGGATAATTTAAAAGTAACACAAAGGAAGAGTTTTGTGTAACAAAACATTCATAAATTCAGCTTAAAGTGACTATTTTACCACATTTCTCAACCATGCATGGCAATACTTTGTGGTTCCAAAACAAGCCCTGAAAATGCAAATACCCACCCATCATTACATCACAGTGAAAGCCTCACAATCCAATCAAAATGGCATATCCTTACCTCAAGGATCTACCTTCCAGTACAAAACAATGCACTGACTGAATACAACGAACTGCTTCAGACTCTTTTGAGTAAGTTATATACCTAAAGATATGAAATTTTTATTCAAGAACAACTTGATATATAAATTATTACAGGCTGCAAGAATTGGTCTCCAACCATAGAAAGAAACATAACTGAACCAATAGACACAAAAAATGGAAATAATACAAAAAGAATGAGGGAAACACATAATTTTCTACTTGAAACTCGCTATAGGGTGATTGTTTTTGAGACATTCAAAATAACTTACACACAACAGCTGTTGTTTGCAGAATGTTGGATTATGCCAGTTGCTGTACGAGATATTGACACTTTCAAAACCTTTCCATACCTGCCAAAGTACTCCCTGTGCTGAAGTAGCTGGTATAGTCCAAACAAAAATGTTAACCAAGGGGAAAATGGTTCAGATAATTTACAATTTAAAAAACTCTATAAACATATATGGAGTATGCATGCCATGTTTCACATAGATGCATCTAGCAACAGTGAGAAACAGAACAGCATTGGAGCACTCACATCTTCATCAGCAAGGTTAAGAGGCAATCCAATAATGTACACTAGGTTGCGTTGAATGACTCGAACATCATTAAGATGTTTCCTTCCTTCCGATGATTTGGGCTTCAACTTTTGCATTTTCCTTTTATACTGTGAATTCATATCAGCGACCAATCTGTTTAAGAAAGGAAAGCATATCAGCATCACTTAACAATAGCTTAATAATAGATGTAATTCAGAAATTAGAAATTCCCTCCATAACCAAAGCAACAACCTTTGACAGTTAGCTGCCATTGCCACAATACGTTCTTTGTCATAAGGTGAACGGCAAGCTGGACAACGGCCCTCGGTTTCATCCTTCTTTGCCATTTCCATTATATGGTGCCAACACCATACACAGATCTGTGGAAAAGGATGAGGAAGGGAGAGAACGAACAAATATTATTTATCAGGACAGGCATTATGATATACAAGAACTCACTATTTGTTTTTATCTAACATGATTCATGATAGAACATTATGGCGCCGTATGATCCATGTAGCCGACCCCACCTAGTGGGATAAGGCTTGGTTGTTGTTGGTTGTTGTTGTGAAATGCCAGATACACTGCACTGTTTTAATACCAACTTCTCATCTTCACCAAATGGATTAAGCATAATGCACATATATTTGAAGTTTTGAACAAGTATAAAACCGGATTGGCCAACAATAAACTAAGAAACACACACACACACACACACATGAACTGAGGAAGACTTTTATGATAATAAATCCGCATACATTCGTAGGTATAGGTAAAGAAACAAGTCCAAACCTCATAGCCACATTTGCATGGCTTCAGATGCTGATCAGTCAGGTCCATCTCCTCAGTGCATATGGGACATGATTTTTCTCCTTTGTCAACCATGATTATCCTGGAATTTCAGATATACAAGGAATTAATAAAATACTAAAATATTAGAGGAAAAACTTCTTCTCCTAAGCAGATATCCATTGCAACTAGTATGACATTCAGAAGGTCATCCTAGTTCTCACCACAAGCACAATTAGATTTTAAAAATTAAAAATTAATAGTAATCATAAAATGAGAAAATTTGCTATGCAGGACGCTTGTCCAATTACGAAATATTAACAGGACGCTTGTTATTTTGCACATATATATAGTAACCACATTCCACACACGTGCACGTACACACGCTAGCCGACATCTTACACGATAGGGAGACAAACAACTTGCTACCGAGTTAAGTGAGTGACGGCCCAAGCAAAGGCCTGATGTCAGCTAGTGAAATACTAAAATGTAACGTCGTCAACTAAAAATGATCACTAAACAGACAGTTACATAAGGAAGAACCAATTAATAAAATATCAACATGCTTCATAATCACGGGCTAAACTCGCAATGCACCATTACGAGTGAAGCTCAGTGGCAAGTTCTATGTAGTAACATTCTCTAATTATCTTAAATCAAGCATTAGTGATTCTCTAATTTCTCCAAACTACATTACATCCTCTTCTGTTCAGCTAAAGAGGATATAGAATAGTAGCATCACACTAATCATTGCAACAAATTTCAACTACTACTAACTCCAGCCGTTGGTAAAAAAAAATTATCAATATAATAAATGAAGAAAATGAAACCCTAAGTGAAATGCACGTGTGTATAGTTCTATCATTTATCTTAACACATCTTCATTACGCACGCAGAAACAATGAGTTAAACGAAAGCACAATAATAGTCGATAATAATTATCAACATTGCTATTAATTCGTAGTTCAAAATGCAACTGTGTCGAAAATGGAAAAAGCCTAACCCTAAGAAAAGAGAAGAAAGAAAGCGTAAGAAATGAAGGTGCAGTGAAGAGAGAAATGAAGTGAAAAGAGAGAAAGGAAAGAGATTGGTTGAGGGAATAGGGTTTAGGGAGATGGAACTTACGGTGAGAGATCGAGGAAGAGGAAGAGGAAGAGGAAGCAGAGGGAAAGAAATGTGAGGGGTGGATAAAGCGCAGAGAGAAGAGAGACTGCGATGGGGAGAGAGAAATGTGGATTGGATCGTATTGTATATTGTGTACGTGAAAAAACCTACGAGTTGTGTCCAGCTTCACTTTTTAGTTGTGCCGGTAGCCCATTTTTTATTTTTTATTAAAGGATTAAGATTGGTATGGCTTACTACAACACATCTACTTATCATTTTATTTTCTACCTTTCGAATGCTTTCATAACTATGTATGATAAAGGAATAAAACGAATTCTTCTAATTTATAGTCACTATTTTGTATCTTTTGATCATCTTCTCACCAAGTCAAGAATATTACAATGTTATATGTATTTTATGGATTGTATATATTCCAATAACACCCACGGGGATTACAGCTACTGAAGTGTTTTGTGGAAACTAGAAAGTACATTTTGTACAACATGTGATATCATGTATGTCATGTTCCTTATGATCATTAGCTATTCAATGCTTTGTAAGAAGCTTTAGATGGAATATATGTAAATGGAGCTCTTACCTTTCTCTTGGAGTAATTGAAAGTTCTTACTCCAGATTATTAGATGTAAGACATGGATCCACGATAGAATCGTTGTAGATTATTGGATGTGAGACAAAATAATTTAGTGATTATTTTTATAATTAAACTTATAAAAATTCGATTTGTCTTTTATATTTTACATAACAACATTTTAATCCATAAAAAAACATTTTAAAATATGTCTACCTCGAAAATTTAAAATTACACTTTTCTATATTCAATACATACCATCAGGCATAACTTAATCATACAACATATAACCATGACGCCTAATATATGTTTTCTTCATTTAATTGGTTTATTTTGAAATTTATATACTCATAGGTTATGGCCAACTGAATTTTTTCAAGGAACTTTTAAATTGTTTTTATTTCTGCATGATTCAACCATATGTTTTCTCTAATGATTTTATGTGATTATATTTCTACATAATGAAATCTTCTTAGATTTTAAATCTGTCCATGAGCGACAAACGTCGTCCTGTGCATCCCACAAGTCACTTATATATAATATTAGATTATATAATATATCTTATAATTATATAATATAATAATAGAATAGAATAGAATATATGTCAAATAATAATATAACATAATATATAACATAAGCTCCAATTTTTTATTTTATAAAACATAACCCGTATGTGGCACGTTATTTAGAATATTTAATAATATGTCAATCAATGATAAATTGATAATGCAAAAAATATTTACACTGATGAATATCAATTAAATTTATATAATAATATAATATTAATGTAATAATAAAAAAATATTATATAATCTTATATTATATAATATTTCTTATGATATCTCATAATTATATAATATAATATAATAATATAACATAATATATATTACATAAAAAAATAATAATATTTTATCTATAAAAATATATTAATAAAATTATAAAATAATATAAATATCACAAAAACATATAAGTATTACTTATACAAAACCATTATATTTTTGAAAGAAAATATGACCCGTGCGTTGCACGGGTTCAAAACTAGTTGGACACATGAGAACGAGCTCCTTTGAAATGAGTTTGCATCTAAAGTATTGCAGACATTTAAATTTTTTTTTTCAGGTATCATTCTCGCACAATTATGAAGACTAATCCATCGAGATACTGGACAATATTGAATGGCTGATATCTCCTAATCAGGTTTTTTTATAAGCAAGAGTCAGGGATCGAACCCCTGACCACTTGCTTAAGGGGCAAAGTTCGTTACCACTTGAATCAACCACATGTTGGTATGCAGACATTGATTTAAAAATTACATAGAAATCTCAATCCCTGAATGATATGAGTGTAGATACACATTATTTTCATATTTTGGAGACGAACTCACTCTAGACGAGCATTTTTGGATGACATATAACATTAAACAATCAAGGAAGGACATGCTTTTTTTAATCATAGAATTAATTTTAATACAGTGTCAATATAACATATTTTTAAGCATCTGAGCGGATATTAGTCTCATAACGGGTCCAAATGCTAAGTTTGTGGGATACTCCGTGGATCTGCTGGGGAGTCAAAGGCCCTAATTATGATGGGTTCCAAACAAAAAAAAACGTGTTAATGCATGATTGAGTGATATCATAAAAAACTTTATATTGATAATGTAACATCTCCGGCTATTTTGGCAAGGTTACAATATATCTTCACAGCTTTGACATATTTGAATCACTTTGAGACTGATCTTCGTTCGACTATAAAAAAACGAGGGTTATGTGTTCTCTAAAAGTTATTTCTCTATACTTTGAACTCGCGTTCTCACCTAAGGGAGTCGGGGACGCCTACCACCTTAACCCACCCTTTTGTATAATCACATTATAGCTTACTATTATTGACAATTACCACATACCTATCAACGGCCATATCATGTGATATCCCTAAAAGAGTTATTTCCTTGTGATCAGTGTGAAGCATGAATTAAAAATATGAGGTTGTCAAAATAAGTACCCAACACATAAACTAAACATTTAATTGTATAAAATTAAGAGAAATCCCATAGAATTAGGAAAGTAAAGTAATTAAAGAATGTGTCATTACCCTCCTATAATTGAAGGAGGGGTGCAATATCAATTTGGACCCTACGATTGGCATCATCGATCAATTTGGTCTCTAACATTACAAAAAATCAAATTAATCTTTGACTTTAACAATTGTCAATCAATTTAGTCCCTAATATAAGTGCACGTCAATTAAATCAAGCAGTGTCTTACATGATACATCAAATGCTAACTTGACACTTACGTGGCAAACCTGATTCCAAAGCTAAACTTTGTAGCTTTCTAGGAACTAGATTAATCGATTAAACCAAACTTTCGGGACCAAATTGACTGAGCAAACTAATTTCAGGGACTAAATTAATGTTTTACTCAAAGAAAAAACAAAACACAATGTATGTTTGGCTGCAAGTCCCTCCTTCATTTTTCAAAATGGTTACCTCCATCGGTGTAAGAAGAAACACTTAAAAGGGCATTTTGCTTCCCACCCACTTGCCCAATTTTGATTTCAACATAGTTTCTAAGACGTTTTCTCGTTTTCATTTCGAGTTTTATCTTTTGAATGTTATATATAGTTGCTCATCTCTAAGTTTCTATGGTTATTCATTACGTTTAGTTTCATATTCTGGTTACTCGTTCTTTGTTTTAGTTAGTTTTGGGGTTGTATGGCTCATTGTTAGTGTAATATCGAATTAAGACCTTGAATTGTGTAATGAACTAAATATGAAAGAAACATAATTGAAGTTGTGGAATGAAAGATATTTCATTAGTGCTTAAGTAGGTCTTACAAGTACTTCCATAAGGTGACGTTTGATACAAGTTATATTTTAACATTCCCGAGAATATAAGGTGGGAATAAAATATTCACACGTTTGGTACAAGATATAAAAAATATTCCCAGGAATAAAAGAAGCCTAGAAATAGAGCTTATGAATGAAAGTTGAAATTTCTATTTCGAAGTTTGAAGGTAGGAATAAAACATTCTCTTGGGAATGAAAAAGGTTTGAGAGCTTAAATTACTTGGCTACCCCCCACTTTATTTAAACAGTAACCTACCAAATTTTCTCTGCATTCTCCATCTTCGTTCTCCCTGTTGTGCTTTCTGAGCAAAATATCAAATAAGTCATTGAATTTGGATTTGGTTGATCAATTTGGTATAATCGGTCAATTTGCTCTCTGCAAAGCTGCAAAGGAGACTTTGAATTAATTTTTAAGGTTAAATGATGTCATTTTGATCAAAGTTTGCCATGTAGGTGTCAATATTGTACTTGACATGTCACGTGAGATGCTTTGCTAAATTTAATTGACGCATATTAGAGACCAAATTGACCAATGATGGCAACTTCAGAGGCTTAATAAATGTTTTATATCTATTCTTTTATTTGTTTTAATACAAACCTTTGTAAAACTTGAATTTAGCAAGTTTTGAAAGTTCGACTCCCCTAATCAACATTAAATCCCGCCAGCTTGTGATTTGAACTTGCTTCATCGTTTTAGGGTATCGAGGTTGCTTACCACCTCAACCTATCCTTTGTGAGTAATCACATTATTATTACTTAGGAGCATATATTAAATGTTATTAGGTAATTATTGAGCTAGTCCTTAATCTATTCGAGAATTTTTAAATTGGTTCCTATATTAAAAAATTTTATAATTGAGTCCTATTTTCTTATAAAGTTTGTAATTGGGTCCTTGAACTTATATAAAATTTTCAATGGAGTACCTGGGGTAGAGTTCCATGGAGAGGTAATTAAGTCTGCTGATGTGAAACGTCACCTGGATCCGCCCCCCCCCCCCAAAAAAAAAAAGACTAAAATGTTGAACCAGAAAATTAAAATGTGGCCTGTGACTATTTCTCCTCCATCTGAACAAGTAGTTCCTTCATTCCCCAATTTATGTATCACGGTTGCATATTCTTCTCTCGAAATAATTTCGTCCGAAATAGTTCTCTTACTTGTAACTTACTATATCTCACTTTATCTTGTTACATCTTAATGGATCTTGCTGTGATAGTGTCTCAAAGTTCATCCTCCACCCAAACAACTTGTAAATGGCTAATATGAATATTCAGCTCGGATGAAATCAATAATATTTAGTTAAATTCAACATATCACTAATGAATTTTCTACTTTAGGGACCCCACTAAAAAATTTATATAAGTTTAAGGATCCAATTAATTTTTTTTAGTTCAGGGACCCAATTACAATTTTTTTAGTATAAAGACCCATTTGAAAATTTTCAAATAATCCAGGGATCATCTCAATAGTTAAACCATCTTTTAATAATAATAAAAATTTATGTGAATAAAGATGTTGGATGAAAGCATGTAAGATCTATTATCGTTTCGTATATTGCATAGCAAGTTAGCAATGTCGAATAAATTAATAAAGGGTTGTGGAGAATGCCTCAAAATCAGTGTATTGTGAGATACAGAATCTGCTGACAGAGGCACCATAATCGATTATGGTGACGACCATAATTGATTATTTGTTAAGTCTCTAAAATATCTGATGTGCATTTCCCTAAGTTTTGATGAGAACTAAACATTAGTTAATGATTTAATTAACCTCCATATTGGTTGCTAACCTATCAATCTAGTGTGCAGATTAAAACTATAAGAATCATCCGTCCAACGCAAATAATAGAACTATCTGTCCAACGCAAGTGATAGAGTCATCCGTCCAACGCAAGTGATTGAAACACACGTCCAACACTGTAGTGATAGAAGCTCACGTCCAACACTGTAGTGATAGAAGCTTACGTCCAACACTGAAGTGATTGAAGCTCACATCCAACGCAAGTGATAGAATCTCACGTCCAATACTAAAGTGATAAAAGTAGCGTCCACTTAAGTGATAAAAGCCAGCGTCCACTAAAATGAAAGTCAGCGTCCACTAAAGTGATGAAAGCCAGCGTCCACTAAAATGAAAGCCAGCGTCCACTAAAGTGATGAAAGCCAGCGTCCACTAAAGTGACAGAAGCGCTCGTCTACTGAAGTGATAGAAGCGCTCGTCTACTGAAATGATAGAAGTGCTCGTCTACTAGGGTAGCAGAAGCGCTCGTCCACACAAGTCTTTGGACTTGCTGAGTCCTTAATATGGAGTTCGTCTACTAGGTTACGTTCAACCAGTTAAAGGAGTATCCGTCCAATGACATAGCATTTGGAGCTCGTCTACTAGCCCGAATGTAAAATCTTAAATGGTTAGATGGACGCAACTATTTTCAAGATGGACGCGCTTATCCTATGAACGTGAATTCTCTTAGAATTATCATAATCTTATTTCAAGAACCAGAATCAAGAAAAGTCAGAAGTTACTCTCTCAAGCAACCTCGGATATTAGAACCAAAGACCAGTTAAAGAATGTTTCCAACATGCTTTATTCCCTAGTACCTCTGGTCCTTACACAAAAAGGGAATTGTACTCAGCAAAGTACAAAAAGCTCTCTACACAACTCTGATATGACTGTATCACGATGCGTAAACCCATGATCCTTCATGTTAGAGTACAACCAACGTTCCTATTGCATTAATGGCTGTCCAGAATGACTCTAATGCATTTAATGAAGTTCTGCTTGAAGCCAACATCTGAGGGAATGTCTCTAATGGATCCTAAATGCTTGAAGACCATAAATACAAAAGTCATTGAAGATGAAGCATATAGAAGAGAGAATACACATAGCATCAAATAGTCATTACTCTGCGCATTAATATCTTCATTCTTTCATTATGTATTCTTCAATCATTTGAAGTTATTACGCAGACTTTCCTAAGCTTTACATTTAAAGCACTCTGAGTGTTAGTGAAAGATCTGTCTGTGAGAAGTTGTATTTATTACAAACCAAATCTCTCAAACAAACCTGAGTGAGCCTGAAGATGCTAAGTATGCAAAGAACTCTTGTCTTGGAGCCTGAAGAGGCTAGGTGTGCCAACAATACTTGAGTCTATAACCTGATCAGTTATAGTGGATAAATCTTGGTGCTGCCAATGACTGGACGTAGCTCTTTGCTTTGAAGAGTGAACCAGGATAAATAACTGTGTTAATCTCTCTTTCCTTAAACTCTTGAGTTGCTTTAGTTTTCTTACGTCTATCAAGTGATGTGTTTGCCAAAAGTCACCTATCCATCCTGTATCCTTCAACTCGTCCAAACCTAGCTTCTGTTTTCGAAAAGATTTCAACTTTGCTTAAATTCTGATAAACACAATTCAACCCCCCTTCTCGTATTTATAGTTGTCTATTTCATTATCGTGGGGGGAAAGCTGTTTAGGCGCGAGAAGGTTACGTTAACAGAATGATCATAGTCGATTATGGTAATCGATTATGGCTAACAGAATGGGCATAATCAATTATGGTAATCGATTATGGCTAGATCCAGCATTTATAAATATGCAGTCATATCATTCAGAATGGAAGTGTGGCAGAATACACAAGTTAGAGTGTGAGACTTCTAGAGTGATATTGTTAGGAGATTTAGAGAGGATTTGTAGCAAGAGAGTCTTGTGGGTGCAATTTGTATCTTGAGATAAATCAAGAGAGATTGTGAGAGATTGGGGAAGGTGCATAGGAATAGGAAGATCAACCTTGGGTGTAGTTTTTGAAGATCATGGTGAGAAACATGGGCGTACAAGAATAGGCAAGGGTTGAGGGGATGTTCTATTGTAAAGCCTTGTAATCTCTTTGTTGATCAGAGTAAAGATTTGTCGCTCTCTCCCGTGGACGTAGGCCCCACCGGTTGAACCACGTTAAATCAGGTGATCATCTCTTTTATCTTTATTTTATGCTGCGTTTGCTTGATTCTTGCATTGGTGTTGTGTTCTAGTTCATTTAGTGTTTTGCTTTGTTTTTGGATTGTTTGTGGCTTGCTTTCCTTGTTTATTTTTAGTACTGTTTCGTGACCACATCAAAACCCAACAAGTGGCATCGTCTGTGGGGAGCACGATCAAGACTGCGAAAACAGAGTGGTGTAATCGATTACATAATCGGTTACTGTGCAAAGCAAGAACCAGAGGAGGAATAATCGATCAGAGAATCAATTATTGTATGAACAAGAACTGACAAAGCAAGAATAGGGAAGGGATAATCGATTAGGTAATCGATTATTGTATGAATGAGACAAAGATCAAGAAGAAGTCGAAGGCTTAGGGTGCTGAAGGAAGAAATTCGGAAAAGATATAAATAAATTGCACGGTGAATTGTTTGCATCAGTTGGTTTAGCAGCCTAGCGGTTTGGTGTTGGTGGTAACATGTTTGAGGTGTCGGGTTCAATTGTTGGCTCCTGCATCTGGGTACTGGCTAAAGGATTAAAAATCCAAGAAATTGGAGCAGCAGGGATCGAACCATAGACGCAAAGGATGCGCAGCCTTAGTGCAGAGGCGGTGACCACCAGGCTGCGTTTTTGTTTGTTCAATTTTTTTATCTTTGGAAAGTTGTTAAATGAGCAGAAGTTCTGGGAAGTTTGGAAACAAAGGTGTATTCAATTCAATATTTTTCAGGATTAAATTTCATTCTTCTCTATTTATTTGGTATTGTTCTTGGCTGGTTTACTGTGTATGTTTCTTGTTTGTAACAGGAACAAGAAAGCCAATTTTTCTGGAAAGCATGAGCATGGCATGGAAGAAGAAGGGAAGAACAAAGATTGGAAGAGAAGGAATGAATGAGATCGTGGAATCAGAGTGTGTGGAGGTCATTTCTTGGAGGCATGATGTTAGAGCCATGGATGTACAAGAAGAGATGGCACACGAGGTGGAGCTAGAACCTGCGGGTGGAAGCTTGGTTGAGGTTACGTGGTGGTTTCTTTTTTTTTTTTTCCTGGAAGAAGGTGGAGTGATGATTGATGCATGTGAGAAGGTGGAGGTTTTGGTGAATAGGGGTGCTTCAGGTGGAGGTAGACCTTCTAGGGCATTAGTTCGGGACAAGTTCAAGCCGGGATTGGAATTGGGTTGGATTATGTGAAGCATAATCACAAGTGGGGGAGCGGCACTAGGGTGAGCACTATGATGGTAGAAGATCTCTGATTTAGAGTCAAGGTGGAGAATTGTGGAGAATGCCTCAAAATCAGTGTATTGGGAGATGCAGAATCTACTGGCAGAGGTACCATAATCAATTATGGTGACGACCATAATCGATTATTGTGGGAGAAAAGTTGTTTGGGCGCGAAAACGGTTACGCTAACAGAATGGTCATAATTGATTATTATGGCTAACAGAATGTGCATAATCGATTATGGTAATCGATTATGGCTCGATCCAGCATCTATAAATATACAATCATATCATTCAGAATGGAAGTGTGGCAGAATACACAAGTTAGAGTGTGAGACTTCTAAAGTGATATTGTTAGGAGATTTAGAAAGGATTTGTGAGCAAGAGAGTCTTTGGGTGCAATTTGTATCTTGAGAGAAATCAAGAGAGATTGTGAGAGATTGGGGAAGGTGCATAGGAATGGGAAGATCAACCTTGGGTGTAGTTCTTGAAGAGCATTGTGAGAAACATAGGTGTACAAGAATATGCAAGGGTTGAGGGGATTTTCTGTTGTAAAACCTTGTAATCTCTTTGTTGATCATAATAAAGATTTGTCGCTCTCTCTCGTGGACATAGGCTCCACCGACTGAACCATGTTAAATCTGGTGTTTATCTCTTTTATCTTTATTTTCTGCTGCGTTTGCTTGATTCTTGCATTGGTGTTGCGTTCTAGTTCATTTAGTGTTTTGCTTTGTTCTTGGATTGTTTCTAGCTTGCTTTCCTTGTTTGTTTTCAGTACTGTTTCGTGACCACATCAAAACCCAACAAGGGTCTTGTTAACAAGTGTCTTAAGGGTATTGGTTAAGGAACACACAAAAAAAATTGTATGGGAAAACTTTGTTTCCGGATTCCTGTTTTCATTTCATGTTTTCAGAAATAATTACAAATGTGACACCTTGTTTTCATTATGTTTCCTGTTTTCAAAGATTTGTACAGGAAACACTGAAAACAGTAAAAAATTGTTTTCAGAGTTTCCTGAACAAATTTTTTAAAACAGGAAACAAAATGAAAATAAGGTGACAATTTTATAATTATTTCTGAAAACTGAAAAACTGAAAACAAGGCAAACAGGCCCTAAGTGCAACACTTTTTAAAATGCTAATATACAATTTTTCATACAATTTTTTCTTTCTTATTTCCTTAAACAATATCCTAAGGGCACTTATCAACATTCTTCATTAATAAATGTGATATTTTGAACTAATGGGATAGAGAAAGAGTAAGAGAAAATAATAAACAAATATTGTATTATTAAAGGCAGCAAAATGGGCCGACCCGACCGGGCCAGATAAGCCCTATGAATTATAGGGTTTGGGTATTAAAATTTGAGCCCATTTTAATTCTGAGATTTTTTGGCCCAACCCTATGAAGCCCGAACCCATATCGGGCTAGCCCGCATCGGGCTCGGGTAGCCCGGTCACTTTTATATATTTTAATTTTTATTTAACTAAAAATATATAAAATATGAAATTTTTTTTTTTTAAAAAAAAGGGGGCCAAGAGGCAAGAGACAAGAGGTCCAAAATGGATGTACAATAATGTTAAACGTTCCATACAGTCTATAATGTATTTGAGTGACTATAGTACAAATATGATATTGGCATTTGGGGCTATTTTTTATCCAACCAAGAAGTTCAATTTCTTGAGATATTTCAATTCTAGAATTGATCTAAACACTTCTGAAGGGAAGTTGCAAAAGGTCAAGATGAATTTGTATAGGCTTTATGATGAGTATGTCAAAGATGATACTCCTTCCAATGTGAGTCATTCACAACAAGTACAATCTTCAGTTGGAGGAGAAAAGGAAAAGATTGGTTGCTATGAAGTAAGTTCTTAATTTTGTTACTATTTTATTTCATACGTAGATTTTTTTAATCAATATTTCGTGTGTGTGTGTGTGTGTATATATATATATATTTGAATTCATTTGGTCATTTATTTTGTAGGACTTTGAAGCATATGAAAGCACACAAACTACCAGTGTTGGAAAATCCGAACTTGATCTCTATTTGGAGGAGCCAAGGATTCCATCATCGGGTAGTTTTGATATCTTATCTTATTGGAAGGAAAAAAGTCATAGATGTCCTGATCTTGCAAGGATGGCTTGTGATATATTGAGCGTTTCAATAACCACCGTGGCATCAGAATTGGCTTTTAGCATTGGTTCTCGAGTTTTGAACAAGCATAGAAGTTCTTTGCGGGATGAAACGGTTCAAGCTCTCTTGTGCACCCGTAGTTGGTTACATGGTTTTGTTGGTAAGTTTTTTTTTAAGCTTTATCATTTTTAGGATTTAAAATCAAGTAATTGTTTTATATAGAAATTCATAACAAAGTCTATTTTTAATTTTAGATTATGATAATGAAGATGATGATGATGAGCGGGAGGCCATCAATTTTGAAGATATATAGCTTTCTCAATGAGGTTTAAATATCAATGTTGATGCCAATATATAGGATTTTAAATATATCGTTGTTACTGTTGGACTTTCATTGTTATTTGTGAAGTTTATTTTTGTTGGACTTTTTATTGTCTCTATTGTTGGACTTTTTCATTGTTTCTATTGTTGGACTTGCTCGTTTTTTTATGTTTTTATTGGACTTTAAATATATCTCTATATGAACTTAAGGAGCTTGACTTTAAATATATCTCTATATGAACTTAAGGAGTTTTTTTTATGTTTCATATGGAAACTAATTTTGAAGTTGTCTTTTACAACATTGATTATGATTATTATATCTTCATTCATATCATGATGTTTTCAATACAAACAATTAGGTTGATTGAAAATAAATATGTCCTGATCCACACGTATATACAATGCTATAGTCACTTTTAGGAACTTAAAAATAAAAATGGTTGAAAATAAATTTTTAAAACAAAAAATACTGGGTCAGCTCGCATAGGGTTGGGTTTGGACATCAATTTTAAAACTCATATTGATTCCGAACATTTTTGACCCGATCCTATGAAGTCTTAGTCTGCATAAGGCTAGCCCACGACGGGTCGGATAACCCATTTTACTACATCTACATATATTATATAAATATACGATTGGACATCAAAACTAACTTTCTCTAGAAGTGGCTAACTTATGACGTTGTTCTGTGTTTTGCGGCAAGATTCGTGCCATTGCCTATATTACACGCGGCCCCGCCTTCTGGTGATGTTTTATTTTTCATCTCTAAAAAACACAAGATTATATGGCTTTTCACCTCGATATAAAGTTGGTTTAAAATGAGTATGTAAAGTAGGTGAGTAAGGTATTAATTGCTAATTTAATAAAATAAATAAAATTGTCAACTTACTACATGATTTAAGGTAATCTATTTTACTGAATTTAGAAACCAAATTAATTTTTTTAGGTTTGGATAGAAGCTATGGTATTCCACGGTCGGAAGTCGTAGAACTAATCCCCTATTAAAGGACAACTCTTTTATCCAAAGATACAGCTTTATTCCCATCACCAGGATTTGAATCCTGGACATATGATTAAAAGATTTAAACTACTTGCTAAAGTAGATAAGTAAGCTGTATTAATTACTAATTTAATAAAATAAATAAAATTGTCAACATGATTTAAGGTAATCTAATTTACTGAATTCAGAAACCAATTCAATTTTTTTAGTTCGGATAGAAGCTACGGTAGTCGAAAGTCATAGAACTAATCCTCTATTAAAAGACAACTCCTTTATCCAAAGATACAGCTTTATTTCCATCACGAGAATTCAAATCCTGAATATATGATTAAAAGACCTAACCTACTAGTTATTTGGATCATTCCTCGAGGCAGAAACAAATTCAATTAAAAAGTCTTTTTCTTCATGTCGTGATCACAGGCATATTCTGGAATTCTACAATCTTCTTGTCCAAAACACGTCCTACGTATTGGTCCACCTTGTTCCATCACTTGCTTACTCAAAACTTCGTCTAGCTAGTTTTGCTCTCACTGTGCTTAGCTGAATCCAAAGGTATTCCATCAATTCCTTTTGTACTAATCTATTAATTTTAAGGTTTATTTGTTCTAGCCTTTGGTCGTTTTACCTTTCATGAGTTGTTTTAGTTTGGTTGCTGAGAAAATATGGTAAAACAAGGATGAAATGAATTTTTTACTTGGTTTTAGATTATAGAGCTTCAAATTTTTTGGGTTTTCTTGGTGATCAAACATAACAAGAGTTCATTCTGATTCAATGTTATTTTTATTTTGATCCTTGGTTTATTCATTAATTGCCTTTCTTTGATTTAATTTAAAACCAATAGGAAGATTGTAACCATGGGGAAGAGTTACCCTGCTGTTAGTGAGGAGTATCAGAATGCTATTGACAAGTGCAAGAAGAAGCTTAGGGGACTCGTTCAAGAGAAACACTGTGCCCCCCTTATGCTCAGATTGGCTTAGGAACTTTCTGCATGTTGTTTCTTTTATGTTTGTTTGGAGCACACAATATTTGCGAGGTTGAAACTCATTAGGATTTTTTTTTAGAATTTGATAAAATTGATTTCGAAAGAATTGATGTTACAAGAATTGATTCAAAAAAAAATTATCGAGGTTATAAAATATGACTTGTATTTAGTGATAATAATTTAAAAGTGGGTTTAGAAGAATTGATTCTATTTGTATGATAAAATAAAATCACTAATGATGTGTAAATATAAAAAATTTTGTGGTTGCACACCTTGAATCAAGTCTACTTAATTGAAGAGTTAGAAACTCTTGTTTTTCTTTAAATCAATTCTATCCGATCTAAAACCGATTTTATCGGACATACTTTTTGTTGGGTATCTCTCACACAGATAAAGGATCGTTAGAACACAAGAAAAATACACTACAGAAAAATAATAGAGAACACAAGAATTTAACGTGGTTCGGCACCACTTGCCTACGTCCACGGAAACACTCCAATAAAGTGTATTCACTATCTCAAATATGTGATTACAATATTTGTAACCCACCCCACTTTTTGTGTATCACTCTACAAACTCAAGTACCACACTCAAGTTACAAGAAATGATAACACTCACTCACACAAGAGACTTTCTCTACAAGTGATCACTCACACACTTGCTCTCTCTTGCTTTGGTTGGGATGATTCTACTCTTCCTCACATGACCCATTTATATAGTGAAGGGACATGGCTTCCATTCATGAATGTGACTAGTGGACATTAATTGTCTCACCTTCCCAACTAATATCTCTTTATGATATGACTCCAAGAGTCAAGTGTTTCACCTTCCCAACTAATCTCTCTTTATGATATGACTCCAAGAGTCAAGTGTTTCACCTTCCCAACTAATCTCTTAAAATCCCACTTACTTGCATTTATTTGGAAATTTAATTGCTTTTCCAACAATTCCTCCCTCAATTAAAATTTCCAAATTTCCACATCATCAAGAAATTTTACCTTCTTTCCACCTTTGCTATCACGCTAGCTTTCCCTTCTCAAAGCTTATCCTTCCAAGTAGCAAAGGTTCTTCTTACTTTTCTGCCCTTTTAACACCAAGCGTCTTCCCTTATACACCTTGCATCCCCACTTTGAACCAACATACTTGTACCCTTGTGATGCCATCTCCCCCAAAGAAATAATATTGGCAACTGCAGAAGGTACAAACCTCACATTTTGGAAAGTTCTAATGGCACCATCATGGAGCTTCATTCTCACACTGCCAATGCCCTCAACCTTCATTTTTTCACCATTTCCTAACTTGAAATGGCCAAACTCTTCATTAGTTTTCAAGGTGTTAAACATTGCTCGATCTCTACAAATGTGCTCCGAGGCAGCAGAATCCATCACCCAATTTGATTTATCAACATCCTCGGTTGTTGCTAAAAATATATCTTCATCTTCACTATTTTGACCACGTTTGTCCGAGAGTTGTCATCATCCTTTCTCATCATCCTTAATTTCTTCAAATCCTCCCTCATTTGTGTGCACCTGAGTTGCAAATGACCCTTCTCCCGCAATAATAACATTGCACGTTTGTCATATCTCGTTGAGGACGTGATTGCGATTTTGATCTTCCTCTTGACCTATCATGCCTCCTTGAATGATTCCTCCCTCGTTCGGATTCCTCCGCCATTGCTATTTCACTTTCATCATTGATATTCTCGTTTTTCATCATCCTCTCATTTTCCCTTAAAGTGACGGTCACCTCATCCATCTTCAAAGTTGTTCTCCGACAAGCAACGTTTGAACCACGGGTTTGTAGGACCTTGGTAGTGATGACAATAACAGCGGCCCTTGCTCTCCTCATCGAGATATTTTATCATCGGCGTTCAACAATTGGCTTACTAGCTGGTTGAACTTGTTGATGTGGTCATGGAGATTTCCTCCCATCTCCATTTTGAGTTGATATAACTCCATCTTTAAACAGAGACGATTGGTTAGCGACTTCGACGCATAGATATTCTGGAGCTTCTCCCACAAAGCCGTTGGTGTTGTCTCCTTTAACACATTGTGCTTTATCTCGGGAGCTAGAGCTAACCGAATCGTGCTTACTCGCCTTCTTTTGAATTTTTGTCCATTCTTCTTCCTTCATGGTATCCGGCTTCTCCTTCTCTAAAGCCCGATCAAGACCATTCTGCACCAAGAGATCTTGAATGGTACACTGCGCGGATCATAAAATTTATTTTCCCATCAAATAATGGGATCTCAAACCTTGATGTGTTCCCGCCATAGCTCGATACCACTTTGTTGGGTATCTCTCACACGAGATAAAGGATCGTTAGAACACAAGAAAAATACACTACTGAAAAAATAATAGAGAACACAAGAATTTAACGTGGTTCGGCACCACTTGCCTACGTCCACTAAAACACTCCAATAAAGTGTATTCACTATCTCAAATATGTGATTACAATATTTGTAACCCACCCCACTTTTTGTGTATCACTCTACAAACTCAAGTACCACACTCAAGTTACAAGAAATGATAACACTCACTCACACAAGAGACTTTCTCTACAAGTGATCACTCACACACTTGCTCTCTCTTGCTTTGGTTGGGATGATTCTACTCTTCCTCACATGACCCATTTATATAGTGAAGGGACATGGCTTCCATTCATGAATGTGACTAGTGGACATTAATTGTCTCACCTTCCCAACTAATATCTCTTTATGATATGACTCCAAGAGTCAAGTGTTTCACCTTCCCAACTAATCTCTCTTTATGATATGACTCCAAGAGTCAAGTGTTTCACCTTCCCAACTAATCTCTTAAAATCCCACTTACTTGCATTTATTTGGAAATTTAATTGCTTTTCCAACACTTTTGAAAACAAATATGTACTTAATGATGTATGATGCTTTATGTAATGCAGATGGCACTCAGCTGGTACCTTTGATGTGGAGACCAAGACAGGAGGACCATTTGGTACTATAAGGCACCAAGCAGAGCTTGCTCACGCAGCAAACAATGGTCTTGACATTGCTGTGAGGCTTCTGGAACCCATAAAAGAGCAGTTTCCCATTATATCTTATGCTGACTTGTATCAGGTATTTCTGATCAGAATTATTGAACAATCACGGTGTGTAGAACTATTTTGCCTCGTGTGGTTTAATTGCTCTTTCTTATCTATGTGCTAATGAAGTTGGCTGGAGTTGTGGCGCTGTGGAAGTTACTGGAGGACCTGAGATACCCTTCCACCCTGGGAGACCGGTTAGTGAACCTTGTTTCTGTAATCGCCTTACGGATTGTATTATATATTGTGGCATTATTTATGACTAATCATTGTGTCCTTTATATGTCTAAAAGATGTTGAAGCAATGTCATGTGTTCTTTACTTTTATTTGCATGATAGGGTGTCTCATTTCTTGGTTTTTGATGCAATTGATTGCATTTGAACTGGTGTAACAACCGACTGGTGTATGGAACTGGGGATTGGAATTGAACCTTGGAATTCTAATTTTCAGGTTTGGAGAAGTTTTTAGAATTAGAATCATAATTCTAAGGACCAATCCGGTGGAATTAAAGTTTAAATAACTTAAACCATCCTCAATTCTTAACCTCCACCCTAAGAGTTGTAAATTCATCGTAGGAGCACAAGTAGAACAACACAACACTATCAGGGAATTGAATTTAGAACTATAATTCGAGGCCTTAATTTGTTGTACAATCTAAACATATAATTTATGATTATGGACCAATTCTAATTCTAACATAATTGGAACTGAAATTAAAATTCTAAACTACAATTTCAATTGTCATCCAAAAGGGCCCTTACAGTATTTCAATTTCAATCACAACAATGGTGTATGTAGCTTTGAATCTCTGATGAATGAAAGCCATTCATAGTTATGACCGCACCTACAATTCTGTAAGTTTGTAATCTAGCACTCAAGTGAAAGACATCCACTTTCTGAAACGCTAGTTTTTCAAAAAATAGACACTGAGAACTGCATAAACGACTCTCTTAAAGCAATGTAGATTGTGTGAGTCTTAGAAAGTTGTAATGGTTCTGTGTTGTTGTAGATATAACTAGTTATTCCTTTCTGGTCTATGACCAATTGCTCACACGATTTCGAGCTGGAGTGATAATTAAGTAAAGTGCTTTCTAAAGTGGCGACTTCATGTTTCGAAACTGTGATATGTTGTAGATATAACTAGTTATCCGTTATTGGCATGTCAATAAAAGTGTCCCTGTTGTTATTACTAATGTGCAGTAATTTGGCTATACTGATCAAGAGGTAGTGCTACTATAAGCAAATGGGACTATGACCTAAATAGTGTTAGATGTTTAAAATTCAAAGAAGAATAAGCATCTTTGAATTTTGTTTTTATCTTTGATAAATAGAAGTCTGGATGTACTCATATCCTATTGCACCAGTTGGCAGGAAGTGCATCCTTAACAGTCAACATAGCAAAACTACCCTTCAACCTTAGCAATATATTGTCCATGATGTGCATCGTTGATCACTGTATCTCAACCTTGTTATTTTGATTGCATATATAATTTTTCTCTTCCAACATTAAAATGAACGCTTTCCTCTTAGGACAACAAATACTTAAATAATGCTGAGGCTGACTGCGAGTCTGCAACTCTACATGTTGATACTAGTATCTGACTTTGCCACTGTGCTGCCTAATACTTTGAGGATTAATTACTTTAGAACTTCTATAAAATGGGATATCAGCTCAATGAATGATGTATGGCAGTAGCTAATAGACAAATATACAATGAGGGAAAACTACAAATTTTTTTTTTTTTTTTGGGTAGCCAAATAACTTGATTGAACATATTCACCTTTTCTAATAATTAGGATTTACAAGTTCAATTTTTACCTTCACAGGACAAAACTGAACCACCTCCAGAAGGACGCTTACCAGATGCTACCAAAGGTTAGTTTCTTGATCACCAATTAAAATCAGTAGAAGTTTCTTATTACTCTATCAAAGCATTTATAAACCATTGTCATTACAGGTTCAGAACATTTGAGGGATGTATTTGGCCACATGGGTTTGTCTGATAAAGATATAGTTGCATTATCTGGTGGCCATACACTGGTATGAATAGAAAAATGAAGCCTCTATTGGCTCTTTTATGGAGTTTTGCATGTTTGGTGTATTTATAATGTGATACTGATGAATATGCTGTGTGCATGGAAATCATCCTGTAGGGAAGATGCCACAAGGAGCGCTCTTGATTTGAGGGACCTTGGACACCCAACCCTCTTGTTTTCGATAACTCTTATTTCAAGTAAGACAACCTCTGTTATTTCTGGAGTTGGCATCACTGCTGTCAAGTGGAGATTTTATTAGAGTTTCTTTTTGCTTCTATTTGCATTTAGAGCCATGTTTAGTGGAATCTTTTGTCATGTGTTATGTCTCTTGAACGACGAAACCCTAACAGAAAAGTGTATGACTCAATTACAAATTTTCTAAGTATTCAAGGACCTAGTTAAAAACTTTTAAAGTATAGGGACCTATTTAAAAATTCTCAAATAATTGAGGGACCTTTAGATTAATTTAACCTTTTTTCTATAGTTCATTGGTACATGAGAGTGGCTTTTAAGCAGTGGGGTGTCCTTATGCTTTGTGATCCACGTGACTAAACAAGTGGAGATGCTCATAATGATGATGATGATAATGATCAAATTTGGAAATGAACAATGGAAGGACTGACCTGCAAAGTTTTGCTCATAAAAATGTGATGATATGATATAAACAGGGAACTTCTTAGTGGAGAAAAAGAAGGTTTGATCCAGTTGCCATCAGACCAGGCTCTTTTAATTGATCCAGTCTTTCGTCCTTTCGTTGAAAAATATGCTGCTGTGAACATCTTCAATTCCATTTATTTTTTTGTTACTTTGACCGAGTTTTGCCTAAAAATTTACTTAGCTTTAGCTATGAATCTTAATGTAGGATGAGGATGCCTTTTTTGCTGATTATGCTGAAGCTCACTCGAAGCTTTCAGAACTTGGGTGAGTCATGTGTACCTCACCCCAGTTCTCTGTATTTAATTTGTGGATTGTTTTGATCTTGAATTTGACACTGAACTTTCATTTTGCCTTGATCAGATTCGCAGATGCTGAGTAAGGGATCACAAAAAGGCTTGTTAGTGGTTGTGTTTTATCCAGTCCAAAGCACTGGCTTGTTAGCTTTGTTTCTTTACTTTCTTGGAATAATTTAATATACCTCATAAGGAACTATGATAGTATAATATGCCTACTTGGTTGTGTATGTGGCAACATTCCTGGTTTGCTTAATTGGCTTATGTAATATGTAATTTAAATGAATTCAAGAACGGTTATGTTGCTGTAATTATTGGCAATCGTGAAGGTAAATCAGGAAAACTTAGGACCTGTTTGGTTTACATTTTCATTTCCTGTTTTCATTTCTTATTTTTAGAAATAATTAAAAAAATAGTTATAAAAATATCACATTGTGTTCATTCCATTTCATGTTTCCAAAGATTTGTATAGGAAATACTGAAAACAATGTTTCCTATACAAATCTTTAGAAATAGGAAATAGAATGAACGCAATGTGATATTTTTATAACTATTTTTGTTGTAATTATTTCTAAATTTAGGAAATGAAAATACAAATCAAACAAGTCGTTATGTTGTCGGACCATATTTGATGTTTCAAACGAGTATTAACTATTTTTTTTTTTAATCCGTTTGTTCTGACTCTCTCCCTACTTAAAGAATTGTATTCCAAGTCATTGCTCAAGTGGTAAAAGGCAATTTCATAGTCTAACCAAAGCTGCTAATTTCTAACATTTCTTTTACTGCATTTATCATCTAACAAGATATAACCATTTTTCGCAGCACTGAACACTTGTGTTTTGTAAATTTTGGAACTCCTATATCGTCTGTCTCAAATCTTGAGGTGTGGTTTAAATATCTGTTGAGCAACTTCTCTTAACACCAACTGGTTTTAGGATGGAATTTAACATTAGATCGTAGCTAAGAGCCCATCTTCGTCGTTTATCACTTGTATGACAATCTTCTTATGTATAACATGTTGTGGCTTATAAGCTTATGTAAAGAACTAGTAAAAAATGATAAATAATGTTCAATATGCTTGAATTAAATGACCTCAGAAAGGTGCCGTGATGGTTTTTTATGAGGCCTCTTTACTAGCCAGAGTAACCTTTGAAGTTTGAAGCCACCAAACTATTATAGGAATTAAGAAGTTACTACCGTATGTGGGCATTAATAATAGTACAGGGATAGAACAAGAGTGATAGTGAATTATCAACATTTAACCCACTCTCCCAACAATCTAATGTCTGTATTGATGGCTTCTAACATGCAGTAAAGGGTTGGGCTCAATAAGTTCAAGCTCAATTATAGACGTGATCATTCTCTCCTAACAAAAAATATATTTTCTGTAACGAAATTAGTTATAGGTCAACAGACTCAACACATAAGGCCTTTCCTAAGACACTTGTATGAACACCCAATTTTATTCAGGTTGTAAACTTTTCCCCCCAAAAAAATAAGATATTTTTTCTTCTAATTAAATCAAATTGGAGAAAAAGCACAAAAGAGAATTTAAAAAAAAAAATCCATATTGTCCATGCTCGTGGCCCAATTACATAATCATACTCTAACCCGGGTTTACCTTGCTTAGGCCATGTTATGGTTGGAAGACTTTTGAGCCCATGATTCGTTACCTCTTTCTTTTTTTTAAAAAATTAAAATAAACTGATCCAAGAAACTAACACAAAATAAAAAAGAGAGGCTGAGAATGAATGAAGAAGCATACTTATATTTTGTTTTGGCATTTGGGGTAGGATGGTAATTGACAACGTATATCTGCAAAATGATCAATGATGGGTGAGTAATTACATAGGTATGAGTATAGATAATTAGCGACAAAACTTATTGGGGATAAGTGCGAATACGGGTATTTTAGTACCCATCCCGCTCCATGTACCCACACGTGCACACATACATTATACATATATATAATTATAAAATAAACCGAGTTTATATTTGTCAGGCCAGAAATTGAATCAGAAGTAGGTTAAAATATTTCTGTTCGAACATATCATATGAACATCCTAGTGTCCTGGCTGTGTTAACCGTCTTTTAAACAAATTATGAGAAAATTAGAACATAAATCAGACTTCATGAATTTAAAAACAAAATTGTTCGAGCAAGCAAATTGGAAGTCAGTAACTTTTCTCACAAACAAATCAAACAAAAGTTATAGAATTAGTTAATGAAGCACCAACTGAAAATGGCTTTAAATTGTTTTTGCTCTATGTTTGTCCTGACCACTTTTTCCCTCTGTTTGTGTATTAGGTAGATGAAAGTAAATTATGGGTATACCTCCTTCCCTTCTTTTGATTCTCAATATACTGTTTTTTCTTTTTTTTTAAAATTGGTTCTCAGTATACTTAGGATCCGTTTGGTTTAGATTTTAATAGAATTGATTTCGAAGAATTGATTCTAAATGAATTGATTTTGATAGAATTGATTTTGAAAAAATTGATTTGTGTTTGGTAATAATGTTTCAAAAGTGAGTTTAAAAGAATAATTTGTGTTTGGATGATAAAAGTAAAATCACTTTTGATGTGTAAATATAAAAAAATTTGTGGGTCTCACACCCAAAATCAATTCTACTCAACGGAAAAGCTATAAATTCTTGCTTCCACCAGAATCAATTCTATCCACCCAGGAATCAATTATTTTCAACGGAATTTTATAACCAAATACATGAATAGTGTTCAAACTTGATTTTGAACACTACAAACGGAATTTGGATCCCAAACTACAGTTTGCAACCGCAAACCAAATGGGGACTTAGTCCTTAAGAAAGTTCGCTTATTGTTATATATATATATATAAAATAATGGTCATTCTTCATATGAGCTTAAAGCATCCAATATTAGGAAATCAAAATGGCCACCTATAATGGTTTGGATTCCATATGCATAGTCCAAAAGCCAAAGCGAAAAAGGACAGGCAATAAAAAACCGCGATAATTCTGTCATCTTTTCGAAAGTTAAAGGCCATGCTCTTATCGAGTTGCACTTTTGTTTAAAAAAAATTGTCAATGAAAGAAAAAAGGATTGATCATGCTTTTCAGCAAAGTCGTCTGAAAAACCAAACTAACCAAAGTGATTAAACATGATAGAAAGGCAAGTAGGGATCTGTAGACTGTAATGACCATTTCGTTTCATCCGGCTTCTTATTCAATATGGGTCCTGTTTAGGGATCTGAGTTACTTAACTGGATATATGGTTGGTCTTATTTTTTCTGGTTCAGTGTATCTCCACGCGCAACTGTGAAGATTAATCCAGTCGGGTAGGATCATAAGGACAGCAAAACTTTTGAGTTTTAACGTTGTTGCATTCCGAGATCAAGATTCGAACTCGAGACCTCTAATTAAACTGAAACAAATATGTGTCATCTCATCCAAACGATCTTGGATATGGTTGGCCTTATTTGTGACAGTATAGTGGCTGCTGGATTGTGGAATATTTGTGGGTTTCAATGGCAATGTAGGAATTTAATTAATTAAAAATAAAACTCATTTTGTAAGATGATTCTTTGAAAGCTACGCGTATTATTGTGTTGTTGGATACACATGCATATTGCGCTTTACTCTCAGATATATATGTGTCAGTTCCTGAATGGTGCAATGGTTGTTTAGATTCATCATCCTGTGTGTGTTGCGCGCAAAGGCAAATGCCTGCGCTTGCCAAGCTGGGAGCCTCTACTTCTGCTGCCTTTTTATCACGACGCCAATCTTTATAAACTAGGAACTTCAAAAACCACACAATACCAGAAAGCAAGTTATCAACTTTTATCAACCGATGTTCTTCAGTGATTGATATAGCACATCAATTTATTCCAAGTATTCAGGATTTTTTTTTTTATCAGCCAAAGGCTATGTGCTTGTTTGTTTAGCGTTTAAAAACCTACTTTCACACCCAAACAATAACTGTGGCATTTGGGTACAAAATTCAATTGTAAATAATTGATTTCTGGTGGGCAAAACTGAGTTTTGTAGAAATAAAATTTTTAGTTTTTTCGTTGAAAATAATTGATTCTAGATATAGGACCTACAAAATTCTACATATTTACACATCAAAAGTGATTTTACTTTATCGTCCAAACAAAATCAATTGTTCTAAACCTACTTTTAAAATATTGTTACCAAACACAAATCAATTTTTTTAACCTTGATTTTTTTTCAAAATCAATTATTCCAAAATCAATTCTATCAAAATCAATTCTATCAAAATCTGAAACAAATATACGTTTAGAATAGTGGTTTCTATATATTAATCATTGAAAATTTGACAGACCTTAGATGGTGGAAGGATCAAATTTACAATATTGAAAAAATAGGATCAAATGTGTACAAAAAACTTTAGGAACTAAAATCACACATGACCAGTAATGTGATGACTAAAAATGTAATTAAAGCTTAAAATTTTAAAACCTCTATTACACAAGACTAGATACCGGGTGACATAATGGTAACTGTGGGGAAAGAGTAGAGGTACTCGTAGATGGGTCGGGACGAGTATATCTTGGCCTAAACCTAATTCGATATCCTGATAAAGTCATTTGCTTGAACTTGAATCCGACCATGTCTCACTAATATTCATGATGGAATTAGGTCAAATATTCGATATGTTAACATAATGTATTATTTAAATCACAAAATTCCTTTTTTATCAACATGTAGTTAGTCCGAGTGGTAATGTGTTTGAGCCCCTAAGCAATTGATTAGGGGTTTGACCACTAGCTCTAGAGTCGAATGATGAAAACTTGGTTAAGAGATATCAATTATTCAATATCGTCTAGTACCTCTTGTGCGAGCCTGACACCTTAGGAAACAAAAAAATCATAATTTTTTTAAAATATGAAACTAAATTAAGGTATATATCTTTTTTAACAAATCATTTGACATGTGTGAAATACTTCTCTCTTTAAATTATTAGACAAATATATTATTATTTATATAAATGAATTTAATATTTAAATGACATTAAACTTACATTTAAATCTAAATATATTTATTTTAATTTTATATATAATATAATATCGTATCTAACTTTATTTATATAAAAAAATAAGTATTTCACGTAATATTATATTTCGTGATAAAAAATACTTTTTTTCAAAGCAATAAAACTCATAAAAGGCAACGCCATAATAATAAGAAAAAGAATTAATTAATACAGAAAAAATAGCATACTATGCGATTTGATGTGACACACATTATTGGGGGTACACCACTACCCACCAGCGTATAGATGAATCTTGGCAAAATTCTTTTTCTTTTTGAAGAAAAATCTTGGCAAAATTCTAGAATATTATATTCATTTAATTCAAAAGTAACACTAACATAGAGTTGAACGTATGAATTAATTACATTATATTATTTATCTTGTGTTTTTCATGCCACATTATATTATTGTTTGATGTTTTATATTATCACATTTTTTTGGATAAATTTATTAATTATTACATTATTATACATATATATATATATAATTCACTTTAATTTTGATATTTTATACTGAATCAATAACAAATCATCCTATTCAAATTTTTTTAAAATGATTATAATAAAAATTAAATATTAATAATAATATTTATATAATTAATTGATAATTTACATTTTTCTATACTAACAATACATGTCAATTATATCCTTTATAAGAAATTAAAATAAAACTTTAAAATTTACAAAAATTAAATTAGATGCTAATTTTAAGACACTTCTTCGTATTAAATTATATTATAGTATATATTCTCTTTTTTGTGATTATAAATTTGTAATCTCTTTTTTTATGGAAGAATATAATCTCTTTTATTTATTTATTTATTTATTTGATGAACATCTCTTTTATTTTCAAGACAAGAAAAATAATAGAATATATAACATATATCATAACATGAAAATTATTGTAACAAAAAAAAATGTATGTAACCAAAAAATAATATGAAAATTATGTATTAAAAAAAAAAAAAGGTTGTTAGAGCATAGTTCATCCTGTGGTTCCTCACTTCACCTTGTGTCGTCAAGCGACACAGGTCCCAGACTCTCAGTCCCACATACCAGTGACCAGTGTCACTCCCGCACATGCAGTATCTTACTATTCGGATTTATTTACCATTTTACACTAATCTTAATTAATTTTACATAAACATTTTTTATTTTTAAAAAAGTAACAGATTAGTGGCAGGTATATTGGTTTGTTTCAGTCTCATTCATACTTCCTTTTATTATAACAGTTTTGTGACACAAACTTCAATTTCGGTACGCTCTAGTCGCTTTCACTGTTTGAGTTCTGTTCTGAGCTACTTTCGCCCATTTTTATGGTTTGTTGTTCTCTGTAGAAAGCTTAACAGAGAAGAAATGGAGAGAATGTTACCTTTCTTCATCCTCCCACTCATTCTGCTACTCCTCCTCTTGCCTTTTTCCTCTGCTCAGATGCCAGGTACCCTATTCTTCTTCTTCTTCTTCTTCTTCTTCTTTGTTTTTTTCAACACCCTTTTCCTCTCTTAACTTGGTTTCTATAAAGATTGACTCTTTTTCTGCTCCTCAACCGTTTTGTGCATCCAAAATGATGTCTTTGTTTTTGGGTCTGCCAATGCTCTGTGACCTATGTTCTCTGGCATTGGTTTTCTCAGTTTGTTAATGTTGCTACTACTTCTTCTTCTTTTTTTGAGACCATGTTGTGCCCTAAAGGGGTTCTTTTCTTTATGTGCCAATCTGAATCTTGAAAACCATTTGGCAGTTCCTTTGTCTTTCAGTTCTAAAGATGAAGTCTTTTTGTGTTTCCTTCAAATGCTGTGGAGCTAAATGAATTAAGTCCTTTTGTGTTTCACTGAGATGAGCTGACTTTAATTTAGCATGGAAATCCTGTTGTTGATTCAAGTGTTTTTCAGTTTTACTTGGATGGGTCGTTTTTTTTTTTTAGGGTACAGGATGGCTACATAAATTAAGTGCCATACTAGGCTTGAAATTTCAATCCCACATCACATGTGTTTTCCTTTGTTTTGGTGCAAGAGTGCATGGTGGAACTTTATAAATCATGTTTGTAGAGGTATTAAATTGGTAGCTGGCAAGATATATATAACTTAATTAATAGTGATTAAAGACCAACTTTGATGTCAAATTAAAACAGTGATTAACCATCAGTTATGATAAGCATTCATTCTTGTATAAAGATTTATTTGGTTCTTGGAAACTTTAGTGGTCGCATAGATCATAAAATTAGTCACGATCAAGTTCTATGATGGTTCTTTCATTAATTTTAAGACTTCTTTTAAATTATCACTGTTTAATAAGCTTTTCCATTTGTCTCAATTCTCTACTTTTTCTTTTTCCTTTTCAAACAATTAATCTTCTGGATTATCTATAACTGTATATAAAATATGTACGTGATTTGACTTCCTTAGTTAAATTTGCTTATTAGAGTTTAGAATCGATTATGAAATTAATTCACTTCATCTATGCTGTTCTTTCACTTCTTTGGACAAAATATGTCATGTTAAGCAGGTTTTGTAAGTTTGGACTGCGGAGGTAATGAAACTTTCAATGATGAAATTGGTCTTAAATGGACTCCTGATGATAAAATTACTTATGGAGAAATAAGCACTATATCAGTTGCCAATGAGATGCGGATACAATACATGACACTACGACATTTTCCTGCGGATTCCAGGAAATACTGCTACACACTTGATGTTGTCAGTAGGACAAGGTACCTACTGAGGGCAACGTTCTTGTATGGGAACTTTGATAAAAACAATGTTTATCCTAAATTTGACATTTCTGTTGGGGCTACTCATTGGTCTACTATTGTTATATCTGATGCTAACACTATAGAAGTGAGAGAGCTTATATTTTTGGCTTCAAGTCCTACAGTTAGTGTGTGTTTATCAAATGCAACAACTGGGCAGCCATTCATATCCACCCTTGAACTCCGGCAATTCAATGGTTCAGTTTACTATACAGAATATGAGGAACAATTTTACCTCAGTGTCTCAGCAAGGATAAATTTTGGTGCAGACAGTGATGCCCCAATCAGGTACTAAGCCAATTTTGTTGGTTCCTTCATAATCTTCTCTTTCACAAATTAATCTTATATATAGCGGTGCGCGTTAGCCCTGCGTTTTGGAGGCTTTGGTGTAGCTCAATCCCTTACTTGTTCCCAAAATTCCCATGTCTTTCTTGATTGGTAAATCCAACCAGCAATTTACAACAAACAAGTCTTTCCTCTTTTTTGGGGGGGAGCAGAGCAGTTAAAAAATGAACCAAAGTAAATGAAATTATAAAGGCTATTCCTCAGCAATGTTCCTTATGATGCATCTTTTTTTAAGTATATCAGAATATATATGTAGTATTAGGCAGTTGCTGGATTGAAATCAGATAAATTTACCAAGTAGTCCTGAATCCTAATGCCAGGGATCCATTCCATTTGGCAAATTATGATAATCTTTGGGTGAATGTGCTAGCATACACAGGCAAACACATGCATATATACATCTTTGATGGATATTTTATTTTTGTGTTCCCTAAATAAATCACAAATATCAAATTATTTTAATTGTCCTCAATCCTCATAACAAAGAGCTACTTTACAGATTATATCTCTAAGGATGAATGTGTGTACTGTGTAGTATGTGTTAGCTCTTGTGGTTTGGAGCAGTTTCTTTTCACTTATGAAGTCTGTATTTCTACCATATCAGGTATCCCGATGACCCATTTGATAGAATTTGGGAGTCAGATTCTGTGAAGAAAGCAAACTATCTTGTTGATGTTGCTGCTGGAACTCAGAAAATTTCCACCAAAGTACCAATTGATGTTAACAGAGATGAAATACCACCGATGAAAGTAATGCAGACTGCTGTAGTGGGTACAAATGGATCTCTAACTTACCGGTTGAACTTAGATGGTTTTCCTGGTATTGCTTGGGCAGTCACCTATTTTGCTGAGATAGAAGATTTGGCTCAAAATGAATCCAGAAAATTCAGGCTAGTACTTCCAGGCCAGCCTGATATTAGCAAGGCTGTGGTAAATATTGAAGAAAATGCTCAAGGAAAATATCGCCTTTACGAACCAGGATTCATCAATTTAACCCTACCCTTTGTGCTGTCCTTTAGATTTGGCAAGACATCTGATTCATCCAGGGGCCCTCTTCTAAATGCCATGGAGATAAATAAGTATCTGGAGAAAAATGATGGCTCTCCTGATGGTAGGTCCTACCAAATGATATGTTGTTTGAATAACTTGCAACTGTATTGTAGAGTAACTAGTTGATAAGTTTGTCTATTGCAATAGAAAATGTTATCAGTTAATTCTTTCACGAAGCTTCATAATTTATTTAGTACTTGGATTGAATGGTTTGCAGGAGATGCTATATCTAGTGTACTTTCACACTACACTTCAGAAGACTGGGCACAAGAAGGGGGTGACCCTTGTCTACCTGTTCCATGGTCATGGGTCCGCTGTAGCTCAGATCCACAGCCAAGAATAGTTTCAATGTAAAGGTTTAACTTTATTGATGTTTTGATTTTGTCTATATGCGGATTCATTTTCCTCCCCGGACCCTAACTCAGTCCCCACCTCCACCTCCTGCAAAAAGAAAAAATAGGAAGAGAAGAAAAACCTGCTATGTTATCTTCTAGTAAAGAATAGTTTCAATGTAAAGGTTTAACTTTATTGATGTTTTGATTTTGTCTATATGCGGATTCATTTTCCTCCCCGGACCCTAACTCAGTCCCCACCTCCACCTCCTGCAAAAAGAAAAAATAGGAAGAGAAGAAAAACCTGCTATGTTATCTTCTAGTAAAGAATGTCCAATTACTGTATGAAAAGAAAAGTTCAAGTGATTTGATAACAGTTACTTTGTGTTCCTGGTGATGGCAGTTTGTTGTCCAGTAAAAACTTGACGGGCAATATTCCTTTGGACATTACCAAATTGACTGGTCTGGTTGAACTGTAAGTTTTATATTGCTTTCCAATCTTTCTGCAATGATGCTACTGATGTCTCATGTTTGGTCCATCAAACTCATATTGTGTTTGGTGACATGATTTAATTCATGGATGCAGATGGCTTGATGGAAATATGTTGACTGGCCCTATACCAGATTTTACTGGATGCATGGACTTAAAGATCATGTAATTGCTAATAAATTCTTCCTGTATTTGTGCTTTGTTAGTTTTCAGCTAACTGTAACCTTTTTGTCTTGCAGTCATCTTGAGAACAATCAGTTGACGGGTGCACTCCCAACCACTTTGGTGAACCTGCCTAATTTGAGGGAACTGTAAGCTATCTGGAACTTACAAATCAGTTGTTTGATCAAATTGGAGATTGGAATGATTTTGATAGTTGATACATCCAATTAAAAGCTTACCTATACTTTCATATATATCACTAAAAGGATTATCGTTCTGTTAATGAATCTTGAGTCATGTTGTTTAAATAATATTCAAGCTATTAAGCTTCATACTCATTTTATTTTGGTGCAATTTAGGTAATACTTGTGATGGTTGCAGGTATGCGCAAAATAATATGTTATCTGGAACAGTGCCATCTGATCTTCGGAACAAAGATTTGGTTTTGAAGTGAGTACTGTTTTTACTTGTTGAACTTAAACATAGTGCAGCATTACATATTGCTAAAGTGGAGGAAATTATTGGCTGTTGCATCTTAGAAGAATTGATAAATATGTACACAAGATATTGTGGATGCTCTTACAATGTTCTGTTCTATCCTGTTCAATTCAATCATTGTCTTCATGGAGATATAATCTTTGCATATGCTTAAACAATGATAGCCTTTTAACCAATTAGTGTTATCCCTTTCACCCAAATTTTCTGATTCTCTAATTGCCATATTTATATGATAGCCAATAACTTCTAGTTTGGACCTCAACAGCTACTCCGGAAACATTAATCTTCATAAAGGAAGCAGCAAAAAGAGCAACATGTATGCCATTATTATTGGTTCAGCAGTTGGGGCTGCCGTTCTACTTTTGGTCACTGTTATATCTTTCTTGGCTATGCGTAAAGGAAAGAGAAAATATTATGAGCAAGGTAGGAATCTAAATCAAAATATTGTATTATTTATTTCTTTCAGAGATTTGAGATGGTAAAACTATAGGAGAAACTATTAAGAAAGATTTGGAGGCCAATGATTTAACTATTAACATGATTCATGATAGAACATTATGGCGCCGTATGATCTATGTAGCCGACCCCACCTAGTGGGATAAGGCTTGGTTGTTGTTGTTGTATTTATTTCTTTCAGAGATTTGAGATGGTAAAACATGATTTATTTGCTTACACTCTTCGTAGACCACCCTTCTCAAAGTCTGGATTCAACTAAGAATGATGGTCCTGCAGAAGCTGCTCACTGCTTCAATTTTTCTGAAATTGAAAATGCTACAAATAATTTTGAGAAAAAGATTGGTTCTGGAGGCTTTGGAGTTGTTTACTATGGGAAACTGAATGATGGAAAAGAGATAGCAGTTAAAGTTCTAACTAGTAATTCCTATCAAGGCAAACGAGAGTTCTCCAATGAGGTAACCTACATTTCATAAACCTGTCTATGGTTTTTTATTCTTTGTTTCACCTTGTCCTCATTTTGTTTATAAATAAAGCATGAAAGAGGGAAAAGTAGTTTCAATCTCTAATAATAAGAATTTGTCTGTTTGAATCTGTCGTGTAGAAGTTAACTTTGTCATTTGAAATTATGTTTTGACATTTGTCTTTATTAAAATTTGCTACATCGAAAATTTAGTACATTAGATGGCTCTGATTTGGAATTTCTCAATTTTAATCATCTGACGTTTTTTTGTTTTGTTTTGAATACTTACTTTTTAAATTTTTCTGCACCCGATGACATTCTCTTCTAGTTTATTCTACTCTCAATACTTCAAAATTTTAATTTTTTGATTATGTAGTAAACAAGGTTATATTTTCTAAAAAGTAGTAGTATACCTTAAGATGATAGTAGTAGCATGTTTATTTAAAAATTACTTTTATTTACATATGCATACTATTATGTTATTATCTTTTTCCTAATATATCCCTTACATGGCTGTGCTAGTTTTTACTAAATTCTGTTGGCAAATAATAAATATTGATATTTTTGTTTGATTCAGGTAACTCTCCTTTCAAGAATACATCACAGAAATTTGGTACAGCTTCTTGGGTATTGCCGAGAAGAAGGGAATTGCATGCTTATTTATGAGTTCATGCATAATGGAACTCTCAAGGAACATCTTTACGGTAAGCCTACGTGATTTAAATCAAGGAGAAAAAGTCCATATCCTCAATTATGTTATGCCTAGCTTCTTGTAGGCCCATTAACGCGTGGACGGAGTATCAACTGGATTAAGCGCCTTGAGATTGCAGAAGATGCAGCCAAAGGTTAATAATAACTAACTCGGTACTTTTTCATTGTCAGTACTTAAAATATTTTACTCTCGTAATAATTAACTCAAAAGTTACACGTATTAATGTATGATGTAAAAAACTTACACTGCTAGTGCATCAAAATTAAACTTTTTTCCCATCTAATTTTCTTACTGAATGGCCCTTTCCCTTACGATATAGATGACATTGTATTAATTGTATTTTTTTCATGCTTGTTCAGGGATTGAATATCTTCACACAGGCTGTGTACCTGCAGTTATCCATAGAGACTTAAAAAGCAGCAACATTCTTCTTGACAAGCTCATGAGAGCCAAGGTTTCAGACTTTGGTCTTTCAAAACTTGCTGTTGATGGAGTGTCTCATGTTTCAAGCATAGTTCGGGGGACAGTAGGATATCTGGATCCTGAGTAAGGCCTTTATTTATTTGCTTGTTTGCAATTGCATGAGATAATGCAAATGTGGTCTTTACTTAAGTTGATTATCAAAGTTTACTATGTCTAGTTGGGTGATTTGGTCCAATTAACCTCAAAGCTTAACATTATAACTTCCTCCTACCAGGTACTATATTTCCCAACAGCTAACTGACAAGAGTGATGTTTATAGTTTCGGCGTAATTCTTCTTGAACTCATATCTGGTCAAGAAGCAATATCAAATGACAGCTTTGGTGCTAATTGCCGAAACATAGTCCAGTGGGTGAGTTTTGATTTCTCTGCAAACATAGCATTATTGTTAAATGATTCTATGCATTTATCAATTGTTTGACAGGCAAAACTACACATTGAGAGTGGAGATATACAAGGTATTATTGATCCGGCGCTACGAAACAACTATGACCTGCAGTCAATGTGGAAAATAGCAGAGAAAGCATTGATGTGTGTTCAACCACATGGACACATGAGGCCATCAATTTCAGAAGTTCTGAAGGAGATCCAAGATGCAATCAGTATTGAGAAGGAGGCTGGAAGAAATTCAGATGAGATGTCAAGAACTTCTATTCATTCTTCCATCAACATGGGTTCTATGGATCTTGGTGCAACTGAGAACTTCCTCTCAATAGATGAATCCATTGCACAGCCTACTGCACGATAGATAGATACATGTCTCTTGTAAACAAGCACAATTTCTTTCTCTCATTTTATTTTTTCTCTCTTTCATTTTATTATTACTTTTTTTTTAAAAATGTGTGTAGCTTCATGTTCATATGTGGTCTAAAGTTTAGTGCCCACAAAATGGATAAAATCGAAGTTATTGGATGGTACAATATGTAGGATTTGCTTTGCATATAACTTGTAGTTGCAGGCCTTTTGCTTCACACCCGTGTAATTTGTGCTACACGTCTGTGAATAATATAATATCTTAGTAAAATGGTGTTTAATTGGATATAAAGCCTTCTTCCACACTTTCATCCCTTCCCAAGTGTAGTGATCCTAAAAAAAGAACTTGTCTTTCCTTTTAGAGAGAAAACATGGAGTCGTCACCAACTTTATTTGATTTCAGAAAAGTTAGAAAACCCCTTTTTGAAAGAGCTTTGGATTCGGGAGTCGATTATGTCCAGGGAAGGCATGGAGAACTAACCCCACGACACCCTAGAACATCCATGAAAGGTTACCCGAAATTAGTTGTGTAAATTATTAATAACATTGAAAATATTTGTTTTACCCCACAAAAAAATGTCTTTTAAGAAGGAAACATCTTTAGTTGTGAAATTTTTGATTGAACCTATGTGAGGTTGAACATGACACGTAAGTCCACAGAGCAACCTCAAAAGCTGAAGGGTTGAACATGACACTTGTCATAGGGCAACCCAAGAAATAAGATTGTTTTAATCAAGTGATCATTCTCTATTTTTATGTAAAATAAATAATTTTGCCTCTTGAAAATGGGACAGAAATGGAACGTAGAAATGAAACTTTTTACTAACTTATTCAGTGAACAGGAGTACAAAAGAATAAGATTGTCAAGAGAAGCTTATGAATAATATCAATAAAGAGAACAATGATTACCAAATGAGAGCAGAATAACAATGACTTTATTTCCTCCCAGTGGTAAGATCTCAAGATCAAGACCTTTACATTAAATCAGTGACTCTTTTTAACTCTTCCTTCTTAGCCACTCTAATAATAGGGAAGAGAAAAGCTCATATTTCTAATCCCTTTTCTTCACCAAGAAAATGTTAGATCAAATCTCTCTCCTCTCCCTCTCCCTCTCCCTTTGTATCTTTCCTCTCTATCTCCTCTCTGATTTTTCGTTCTCCCCCTCTAAAGAAAATCTCCTCTCCAAAATCTGTCCTCCCGAAATCCAGAAAAAGCCTCCCTTTTTATAGATGGAGGAGAGGGCTTCATGCTTCTTCTTACCCCGTGGCTTCAAGGTTGGTCTTCACGTAATCCAAGGCTTGGGTGGTTCTGAGCAGCAATGGCATGTTTGATGGGGGCAGCGCGAGCAGCAGAAAGGAGGTGATTTGATGTGAGGGTTGCGTGTTTGAAGAGAGAAGGAGATGAGGAAGAAGAAGGACCAATGGGTAGAGGAGGAAAAGAGGTCTTGTCTGATGTGTAAAATAGTGTTTTTAGGGTTAAGAGTGGGGTTGCTAGGTCAAAACGAGAGGAGATGAGGAAGAAGAAGGACCAATGGATAGTGGAGGAAAATAGGTCTTGTCTGATGTGTAAAATAGGGTTTTTTAGGGTTAGGGGAAGCAACTCAATCTCCTTTCCTTTTTTGTTGACTGTCCTTTTCTTCTTCTTTTCTTCGTCCTTACTTCATTATCTTTTCCTTTTTCTTTCTTTATTCTTTAGCCTCCAGCCTGAAAATAAAATTGTAGTGGATGGAGTCTCTTTGTCCAACAGAAACTTAGATATGCAAAAGTAGATATACACGAGACGGACCTCCTCGTCCAGCAGAAATTTAAACATGCAATGGACGGAACCTCTTCGTCCAACAGAAAATTAAATGTAATGGACTGGATGCGTTCAACAGCAAATGCATCGTAAATGGACCAGACGCGTCCACATAAAATACAATGCAATGGGCTGGATGCGTTCAAAGGCAAATGCATTGGAATGGACGGGACCACCCCGTCCAGCAGTAAGTGTAATGGACTGGACTGGACCGCGTCCAACAACAAGTCCAAAGCAATGGATTGGACTGGACCGCGTCCAACAACAAGTCCTAGGTAATGGACGGGACCACCCCGTCTAACGGCAAGTGCAAAGCAATGGACGGGACCACCCCGTCCAACAACAAGTGCAATGGACTGGACTGAACTGTGTCCAACAGCAAGTGCAAAGCAATGGATGGGATCACCCCGTCCAGCAGCAATTACAAAACAATGGACGGGACCACCCCGGCCCAAAGAGCAGAAGTGTAATGGATCGGACCGACGCGCCCAACAACAAGTCCAAAGCAATGGATTGACTGGACCGCGTCCAACAACAAGTCCTATGCAATGGACGGGACCACCCCGCCCAACAAAGAAGTGCAAAGCAATGGACCACCACCCCGGCCCAGCAAGTGTAATGTAATGGACTGGATCGACCGCGGCCCAACAACAAGTCCAAAGCAATGGATTGGACTGGACCGCGTCCAACAACAAGTCCTATGCAATGGACGGAACCACCCCGTCCAACAGCAAGTGCAAAGCCATGGACGGGACCACCCCGTCCAACAGCAAGTGCAAAGCAATGGACGGGACCACCTCGTCCAACAGTAAGTGTAATGGACTGGACTGCATCCAACAACAAGTCCAAAGCAATGGATTGGACTGGACCGCGTCCAACAACAAGTCCAATGCCATGGACGGGACCAATCTGGCCCAACAAAGAAGTTAATTTTGAGCCCCGTCCTTTCTTTATTATTTTCTTTTTCTTCTTTCTCTCTTCACTATTATTATTAGTCTCCTTGAAGCACAAAATCATGAGAATTAGAATAAAATGTGGACAAAAATGGGTGTTCACAGTTGCCCCTCTTTACTTGTTGCATACTAGAAGACATGATTAGTTGTGACTTTTCATGTATTGTAGTAATGAACAAGTAAAGAAAAATGAACACATATTTTGTCCGAACACGAGGACCTTAGGAGAAAACATTACAGTTTGAAAATAAAATTGCAGTGGACGGAACTTCCTCGTCCAACAGAAAAGTAAACATGCAATGGACGGAACCTCTTCGTCCAACAGAAAATTAAATGCAACGGACGGAACCTCCTCGTCCAACAGAAAAGTAAACATGCAATGGACGGAACCTCCTCGTCCAACAGAAAAGTAAACATGCCATGGACAGACCCTCTTCGTCCAACAGAAAAGTAAATGCAATGGACGGAACCTCTTCGTCCAACAGAAAATTAAATGCAATGGACGGAACCTCCTCGTCCAACAGAAAAGTAAACATGCAATGGACGGAACCTCTTCGTCCAACAGAAAATTAAATGCAATGGACGGAACATCCTCATCCAATAGAAAAGTAAACATGCCATGGACGGAACCTCTTCGTCCAACAGAAAATTAAATGCAATGGACGGAACCTCCTCGTCCAACAGAAAAGTAAGCATGCAATGGACGGAACCTCCTTGTCCAACAAAAGAGTAAACATGCTATGGACGGAACCTCTTCGTCCAACAGACAATCAAATGCAATGGACGGAACCTCCTCGTCCAACAGAAAATTAAACGCAATGGACGAAACCCCCTCGTCCAATAGAAAAGTAAATATGCAATGAGCCTTAGAGCTCGAAAATAAACTTGTAATGAGCCTTAGAGCTTGAGAATAAAGATGCGGTGATCCTCAGAGTTCGAGAATAAAATTGCAGTGAGCCTTAGAGCTCAAAATCGATGTCTCAAAACAAAATGAGAATCCCTTCCTTTTGAGGACGACGAAACCAATTGCTCCATGGAAAAACTTCCACCAACCAAACCCTTGTTCACCGGCCACTCTGGGACGAGGCATCACTCATTCTTTTAACAACATTGGTCACCCAAGAACCTGATAAACTCTGGAAGTTATGTTTGTCCTCCCAAGCTTAATTGCATCATTCTTTTGTCGTCCAGTGCATGCTACCTCTTCCATTGAATTTGAAGTATTGAGTCCTTTTGGTTCAAACCATTCATTGGTGCTACCATTTAGAATTATCAAATCATACCATTAAACTTATATTTACTTTTATTGGGACATGACCAAAGTGATTGAACATGAGAGTGAGCACGACAGGGGAGTGTGGAAGAAAACCTCTTGCCTTAATACGAGAATTTAGTTTGTGAAGAGACAATAACAATGAGAACAAAATTATAAAAGGGATCATGAAGATTTAAAAACAAAGACAAGTAAATAAAATTACGAGAATCACATAAAATTTGCCCCAGTATCGGTCATTTGATTTTCATTTAATTGATTCCCCACAGCTTTTTGATGACACGGATCTTGGCTTTTGTTCACATCATCTTCAATCATTCCTTAACAATTTGGCCCCAGTACACTCAGTCTGATAAAATTGCCCCACTGTGGTGAGTGCTTGCAGAATTGTTGGACCATATCCTCCTCCTAGGCTGCCTTTGCAGGTTTTCAGCCTAAGGTTTCTTTGCCCTAACTTTTGCCTAGGTTGCCTTTTCGGGTTTTCAACCTAGCGGACCTTTGATTTTCTTTTGTTTTTATTGTGTTTCGCCCTAAATTTTGCCTAGGCTGCCCTTTCGGGTTTTCAACCTAGCGGGCCTTTTTTTTTCTTTTGTTTTCATTGTCTTTTGCCCTAACTTTTGCCTAAGTTTCCCTTTCGGGTTTTCAACCTAGCGGGCCTTCAAGCGTAGAACTTTTTCACAGCATCAGAGTTTATTGGCCTTGGTAACTCTTCCCTATCCATGTTTTGCAGAATCAGATCACCTCTTGAGAATGTTTGTTTGACAATATAAGGGCCTTCATAATTTGGTGCCCATTTTCCTCGGGCATCCTCCTGACTAGGGAGGATTTTCTTTAAAACCAGGTCTCCCACACAAAATTCTCTAGGACGAACCTTTTTATTTAAAGCTCTTGCCATTCTGCTTTGATACAATTGCCCGTGACAGATAGCTGCCAGTCTTTTCTCTTCTATCATGTTCAACTGCTCATACCGAGTTTTCACCCACTCAGATTCTTCTAAATCTGCTTCCATCAAGACTCTTAGCGAAGGGAGTTCTACTTCGATGGGTGAGACAACCTCGATACCGTACACCAGAGAGAAAGGGGTTGCCCCAGTGCTTGATCGTATATTAGTCTGATAAGCATGTAGATCATATGGCAGCATTTCGTGCCAGTCCTTATAGTTTACAACCATCTTGGCAACGATCTTCTTGACATTTTTGTTTGCTGCTTCAACTGCCCCATTCATTTGAGGCCTATAAGGAGCCGAATTGTGGTGTTTGATTTTGAAACCATCACAAAACTTTTGAATCTCGGTACCATTAAGATTAGCAGCATTATCTGTGATTATCCTCTCTGGGATCCCGTATCTACAGACGATGTCCTTCTTGAGGAATTTGAGAAACACCCTTTGAGTTATGCTGGCATATGAAGCAGCTTCTACCCATTTAGTGAAATAGTCTATCGCCACCAAAATGAAACGATGACCGTTGGAAGCCTTGGGATTAATGGGACCGATGACATCTATTCCCCACATCGAAAAAGGCCATGGGGATACTAAATTATGCAGTGGAAACGGAGGCGCATTAACCCGATCTGCATACATCTGACATTTTTGGCATTTACGAACATGCTCCATACAATCTGACTCCATAGTAGACCAATAATAACCACTTCTCAATATCTTCCTAGCCATCATGTGACCATTGACATGAGTCCCACAGATTCCTTCATGAACTTCGATCATGATCAATTTAGCTTCACGAGCATCCACACATCTGAGTAGGATACCATCATATCCTCTTTTATACAGGACTTCCTTGCTTAAGAAAAAGGCCATAGCCAATATTTAGATGGTCTTTTTATTTACTTCGCTCGCCTCTACCGGGTATTCCTTGTTCTGAATATATTGCTTGATATCATGATACCAAGGCTTACCATCAGGTTCTCCTTCCAAATGAGCACAAGATGCTTAGGTTCATCTTGCACTCTAACTTGGATGGGTTGGACATTGGTATGGATATCCAGCTTGGTCATGGCAGCTAGTGTGGCTAAAGCATCAGCAAACTGATTCTTGTCTCGACTTAAATGCGAGAAAGTAATTTCGTCGAACTTTGCAATCAACTGAGTCAAGTGTTTCTGATACGGAATCAACTTGGAGTATTTGGTTTGCCACTCACCATTGACTTGGTAAATGATTAAAGCTGAATCCCCGAAGACTTCCAACTGCTTTATACCAAGCTCAAGTGCCATTTGCAATCCACCAAAGACATGCCTCGTATTCTCGCAATATTATTTGTACATTCAAATTTCGCTTTTACGACACACGGCATCGCTTGCCATTTGGTGAGATCACTACTGCTCCTATACCACTGCCATGCATATTGACTGCTCCATCAAAATACATTTTCCACACATCTTCCTGTTCTTCATCTTCCTCGAGGGACATTATCTCTCCATCTGGGAACTCGGAATTGACGGGCCATCCATCCTCAAGAGGATTCTCTGCTAAATGGTCAGCAATCACACTTCCTTTGATGGACTTTTGAGTCACATATTTGATGTCCAATTCTGACAATATCACTTGCCACTTCGAAACTCTTAAGGAGATATGAGGACTTTCGAAGATATACTTCAAAGGATCCATTCGAGAAATTAGCCAAGTGGTGTGATATAACATGTACTGTCTGAGTCTTATGGAGGTCCATACTAGTGCACAACAAGTCTTCTCGATTGCCATATAACGAGCCTCATAGGCGTTAAACTTCTTACTCAGATAGTAAATTGCTTGCTCCTTCCTGCCAGATTCATCTTGTTGTCCCAGCATTGCCCCCATTGAGGTTGGCAGTATGGTGAGATAGAGTAACAATGGACGGCCTTGGGTAGGTGGTACCAACACTGGGGGATTCAGTAAATATGCCTTTATCTTATCAAAGGCTTCTTGACAGTTATCATCCCATCTTCCTGGATTATTCTTCCTGAGGAGTTTGAAGATTGGTTCGCATGTGCTAGTCAGATTTGCAATGAAGCGCGCAATGTAGTTCAATCTTCCAAAAAAAACCCTTACTTATCGGTCGTTCTTAAGTGCTGGCATATCACGTATTGCTTCCACCTTGTTAGGGTCCACCTTTATTCCTTCTCTACTGACAACAAAGCCATGTACGTTCCCTGCGGATGCACCGAAAGTACATTTTGCGGGGTTGAGGCGCAACTTGTACTTCCTCAGCCGCCCGAACAACTTTCTCAAATCTGCCACATGGCTTTCTCCTTCCTTGGACTTAGCCACTATATCATCAACGTATACCTCTACATCCTTATGCATCATATCATGGAACAATGCTACCATAGCACGTTGGTAAGTGGCCCCAACATTCTTTAATCCAAAAGGCATCACTTTGTAACAAAAAGTTCCCCAAGGAGTGATAAAAGTTGTCTTTTCTTTATCGTCGCTGTCCATGAGGATCTGATTGTACCCAGAATACCCGTCCATGAAAGAAAACCTGTGACTTCTGGCTGTACTGTCTACAAGGACATCAATATGAGATAGGGGGAAATCATCCTTTAGACTGGCTTTATTCAGGTCTCGGTAGTCCACGCACATTCTGACCCTTCCATCCTTCTTTGGTACCGGAACAATATTAGCTACCCATTCCGGGTGTCTAGCTACTTCCAGAAAGCCAGTCTCCAACTGCTTGGTCACTTCTTCCTTGATCTTCAGTGACATCTCAGGATGCATTCTCCTTAATTTTTGCTTCTTTGGAGCCACATCTGGGTATAATGGAATTTTATGCGATGCTATCTCAGGATCTAATCCTGGCATATCTCTGTAGGACCAAGCAAAAAATCCAGATATTCTTTGAATAGTGCAACCATTTCTTCTCGCTCTGGGTTATCCACTATTTTCAACTCCTTCTTGTCTTCCTCGGTTCCCATATTGATCACTTCTGCAACCTCATCATTCGAACTCATCCCTTCCTCTGACCGTTTCACCGCCTTTATGAATCCTTCAATGTCTCCTTCGTCCTCATCGGATTCAAGGTTGTATTCATCAGCGGCCACGTGGGAATCAATAAATGAGTTTTCAAAGTTCCTTTCCCGAGGTAAATCTTTAGTGGAAGAACTACTCCTGGAAGAAAAAGTCAGGAATAGGAGAAGTATAGGCAAGGGTCTTATTTATGACAGAAAAGCTTAAAAAAAATAAATAAATGAAAGAGAGAGAAAAGAAACGATGGAATCAAAACACCAGACAAAGTGTTACATTTTCATTCATGTCTCAAAGAAAGTAAACATCAGTTCATAATTAGTACAATAAGATAATTACTTCATGGAAATAACATCAACAAACGGTTCAGATTGCCAATTGTTGAGAACTTCATTGCTAGCAGGGAGATAGATGACATGATTCTTGTCCATCTCCTCTTCAAGTGTGCTGATAGTGAAGTGAGGGGAAAATGACTTTTCGAGACTGATAACTTCAGCAGCTACTGGGAAAGTCTCTGTCAGAAGGGGAAGATACTTTCTCTCGCCCTCTTCTCCTTCTTTGTTCTCAAGAGTCATGAATTTCATCTTTTCTATCAAGTAGGGTTGATACCTCAACCCGTGCCTTCCTTCTCTCATAGCAGCTTCAATTGGCTGAGAGATCCCTTGCAGCTGAGGCCCTAGGCCTTTTCCTCTTTGATACCCATTCTTTTCCATGATGTGGACTACTACTTCATTCACATTCTTCATTGGGGGCTCTCTTTTCCTGTTCTCTGACTTCAAGACCTCAAAACTACGCAGCGAGTTGTCTTCCATCTGCTCTGTACTTTCTACATAAGGTATTGTGGCAGGCTTTGTCAGCATGATTTCCTCTTCACCATGGACAGTAATAATGGATCCATCTTGGATATACTTCAAACACTGATGCAGAGTCGATGGGACCACTCCTGCTTCATGAATCCAAGGCCTTCCCAGAAGCATAGTGTAAGCTGGTTGGATTTCCATGACCTGAAAGAGGACAGGAAAACAAATAGGCCCTATTTCAAGGGACAGAGTTATCTCTCCTAAGATTCCTCTTGCTGTCCTATCAAAGGCTCGTACAATCATTTCTTGTGGTGTCAAATCCGCCACGCTTATATTTAACTGCTCGAGTGTGGACATTGGAACCACATTCAATGCTGAACCACCATCTACAAGCACCTTTGCAATCACAAACCCCTTACACTTTAGGGTGATGTGTAAGGCTTTGGTGCTACTGCAGGATTTCGAGGCCACTTCATCTTCTGAGAAAGTAATCATGTTGATATACCTGATTGGGTCCACCATATTTACCACATTTTTCGGAGTGACGTCAGGTTTGACATACGCTTCATTCAACACCTTCAATAATGCCTTGCGATGTAATTCTGATGTCAAGACAAGCGACAAAAGAGATATCCTTGCCGGAGTTTTCTTCAACTGTTCTACCACATCATATTTACTTTACTTCATGATCTTCAGAAACTCTTCTTCTTCTTTCCTTTTTCTTTCATCCATAGTTTCCTCTTCTTTGGATTCCTTCATCATTTTTTCTTCAGCAGGGGTGTAGCATCGCTCGCTCCTTGTAATGCCTCCAATTCTCACAATATTAGTAACTTGGGCCTTCGAGGTCTCCCCCGCAGCTCCAGTTAGTTCAACTTTCTGCTCATAATTCCATGGTACAGCATGTGTATCAGCATAAGCAAAAGGAGCTAGCTTGCTCACCCTTACGATGACTCTTCCTGGGTCTGAAGGTTTGCTCATGGGTGGTACTCGGAGTACAACTTTTTCAACTACATTGACTTCCTTGGCAGCACCTCGTCTGGCTTGAATCACCCCCAAGGTGAGTAACTTCTGAACCTGGACTTTGAAATCCCAACAAGTTTCGATGTCGTGCCCCATTTACCCACAATGATAGTCATACTTTAGATCCTTGGCGTACCCCCTTTATTCTCTTGGGATCCTCACTAGTGCAACAATGTTGTATCCCACCTTATTCAGTTCTTCGAAAATCTTCTTCATTGGCACTCGCAGTTCCAGCACCTTCCGGACTGGGGACCCAGTTACCTCCAAATTGTTTACTCGATTTCCATCATTATGATTCGGGATTGGATGCTTAACGATATTAGGCTCGACCTCTTCTTCGAATCCTAGCCTCCCACAAGCAATCAACTTTCTCACTGTCGTCTTAAAAGCTTCGCAATCCTCAATAGAATGTCCTGTGACATCCATGTGATACTTGTAAGTCTGATTTGGATTGTACCAAGCAGGAAATGGCGGTTCTAAGGGACGTACAGGGTTTCCCGCAATCAAGTGGCGGTCAAACAATTGTTGGAATAAATCCGCATTAGAGATGGACAATTTCGGGAAGGGTGGCAAATTTGGACTTTGGAAACGTCCTTGGATTGGGAAATTTGGGCGAGGCGGAGGATAGTTTGGGCGGTTTTGTGGGTGTGCAGACGGGTAACGGGTGTATGATGGGCGGGCAAGGTTATATGGTTGGGGGGTAGGAATATTGCTGATTTGGTTTTGCGGGTAAGTGTTGGTTTGTGGGGATGGGTAAAGCGGGGTTTGTGTCTGGTATGGGATATGTGGGTTAGGGTTATAGGGTGCTTGGTACTGGGGATTAAAGTTCCGTTGGTGTTGTACATAATTCGCCTCAACTTCCTTTTTCTTTGGTTGAAATCCCTTCCGGGATGCACTTCCTTCACCATCATTCATGGGGAGCTTTCCAGCTCTTGCCAAAAATTCAATCCTTTCACCAGCGGCGATCAAGTCGGAGAAATCTTTATAGGCTGCCCCAGCCATGGCCCCTATAAAAGGTGCTCCGAGGGTTCCTAGAAAGTATGAGCACATTTCAGATAAAGTCAACGGGGGTTGAACTTGTGCAGCCAAACTCCTCCACCTTTGGGCATATTGCTTGAAGGACTCTTCACTTATTTTCTGTAGTGTAGTCAATTGTTCATGACTCGAGGCTGCATCCAGGTTGAATTTATACTGGTGCGTGAATAAGTCAGTCAATTCCGTCCATCGCGAGATCTTGGAATGGTCCAATTGGAGGTACCATTCTAAGGCGAGGCCAGTCAAACTTTCGTGGAAAAAGCTGGTAAGGAATTTGTCATCCTTGGACCAGATTGCCATCTTGGTGGTGTAACTAATGAGGTGAAATCGCGGGTTCCCACTTCCATCATATTTGGAAAAATCAGGAATCTTGAAGTCCTTGGGGATCACGACATCCGTGGCGGGACAGAGTTCTTCTATCTGGAGAGGGCCGTAGGTACTTGGGCCTTTTATTGCTTTTATCCGTTCTTCCATTTTCTCCATCCATTCATCTCTCATCTTGTCCTTACCGGCCTGGACCACACCCGTACTAGCAACGCCCTCATTTTGACGCAGAAAACACGTCATTTTTAGGGTAGAAATACAGTTGATGACGTATCTAAGGGAGAATGCACTCCTCGATAGATATGGATGAAAACTTCCCTTTCATTATAAATATTCTGATACAAATCATGAGTCTTTGATCAAAATAAAAGAAGTACACTGATGGTTTCCATCCTTTTCCAAGGTCTACAAAGTTCTATGTTAAGAGCCTCATCTTCTTTTTCCTGAACCCTCTGGCAAGTTTCCCAAAATGATTGAAGAATTCGGTCACCTTCGGTGGTAGCTGAAGGAAATGGTTCATACGCATGTGGACGGATGCCTCTTCAAACCGCTCCACCAGCTGGGAAGTGTGATATTGGAGCTTATCCATCACGTCCTCGAATTTTCTCTTCCATGCTTCCTTTTCATTCATTACATCCTTCACCACTAATTTCCATCCCTTTACCCATTATGCGTGACGTTGAGCTTCAACCCTTTCAGAGTCTTTTATCTTGTTTCCAAGCCAACTTTCTCTCATGTTGGCTTCCGCTAGTAGCTCGCGATACTTGGCTGCCTCGTCCCATCCTCGATTAGAGTACACTTCTGTTTGAGCCAAGGATTCCTGCAGGGATTCAATCCTCTCTTCTAGTATATGTATTGTTTCAACGTGAACCCCTACATTTGTCTCGAGCTCTTTTTTCTTCTTTTGAAGTTTGACGAGCATCTTCTCTTGACATCCTATTTTTTCCAGCAGCTCCCGAATTTCTGCTTCTTTGTCTTTTCTTGCCCTTTTTGCGCGACTCGGGGCTTCGTGGGCATCGGCGCATTCGTCCTTCAAATGCTCGATCTGTAAACTTAGCTTCTGCACTTGTCTTCAGAGCGTGATAACAGCTTGGTCCTTCTCACCAAAAATCCTCATCTGAGCTTTTAAAACTTCGATTTCTTTCAACATTTGATCTTTGGTAAGAGGATTATTTTCCTTATGGAGAGGGGATGCAGGTCTTGGAGGGGAACCTCTTCTTACTTCTCTCCATGCTTCATATCTTTTTGTGTGAGCTATGATTCGCCTCCCTAATTCCTCCGATCCTTTTATATGAACATCATTCCATGCTGTCCTTACTACTATCGTTTGACTCTTGATGCTTTCACTTTCCTGGTATAGGAAGAATATCCCATCGAGCAGCCCTTCGGGGGCTTCATCCTGTGTCCACTTGAGTTGACGCATTACCAAAGCTGGTGAGTATGATACACAACCTCTGGGACCCATCAATGAAAAATTTGAAAAACTTCCACAGCTGAATACAACTGAATCTCCATTATACCATGGACGCATCCAACTAAATGACCGAGGGTCGATCTGATCAAACTCTTGTTTCCACTCATATAGCTTACGTGGCTTTAGTTGCATGCGAGTGAATCCTTTCAGCGGGTCATCTGTTCTATCAATTTTATCACGAGCGTACAAGTGAGTCATGATCCAAACATACAATATCGATGCACAACATCGCAGTTTCCCTTGTTGATTCTGATGACAGACCTGTAGGGAGAGGAAAGTTTCATCTAAGATCGCAGGGACCGGGTTTACACCATAGTCTTTGACCCTATAGAAAACATCCATGGCTGACTGATCAATCAAATCTGGTACAAAAGGAAAGAGCATCAACCCATATATCATGATGGCTAGTACTTTGTTGAAAGTAACCCATCGTTGTTGCTGGCCCAGCTTGTTGAGATACACTTCCAAAAATCGCCTCTTCAACCCTTTGGTGGTTCCCTTTTCTGTTTTCTCTATCTGTTCTGGTTGAAGCTCCAATAGACTGGCTATCTTCTGATCTGTTACATGTTGGCCATAATACATTTAGAAGCGATTCCCCTTTTGAATTGGCAGTCTTAGCATATAAGCATACTCTTCCATGGTTGGAGTGATGTCTAAGTTAGGCAATTCAAAATACCTCAAAGTTGAGTTCCAATATTGGGCCAATGCACTCAGAGTGGGAGCTTCCACTGGAACACGCAATAGGTCCAATATTCTACCATACTTGCTGACAAAGTCTGAGCATGCTTTTTCTGACATTTGCTGGCTGAGTTCACATAATCTCTTCACGTCATTGAGTGTCACATCGATCTTGACATTCTTCTTAGAACAGCTCGCGTTGCTAGTACTCTTCTCTGAACCAAACTTTTCCATTTTCTTGCTATAAGGTGAATACCAGAATCTTCCAATAAAGAGACACAACAAAAAATGAGTATAGTGAAGCAGATATATCTTGCATGATTCATGTTGTACAGGACCCAGTGGGGTTGAAAGCCCTGATGGGTATGCATCACCTTCATTATGACATAGTGCCTATTACACTACTAGAAAACTAGAATTTTCGGACGAAATTGTTTCTGTCTGAAATTTTCCGAAAATTTCGGACGGATTTCAGACGGATTGTGTTATTTTTTATATTTTCCTTGATCCGTCTGAAATCCTTCCGAAATTTCGGACGGATTTCAGACGGATTGTGTTATTTTTTATATTTTCCTTGATCCGTCTGAAATCCGTCCGAAATTTTTGGACGGATTTCAGACGGATTGTGGTATTTTTTTATATTTCTTACATCCGTCTGAAATCCGTCCAAAATTTTCGGACGGATTTCAGACGGATTGTGTTATTTTTTATATTTTCCTTGATCCGTCTGAAATCCGTCAGACGGATTGTGTTATTTTTTATATTTTCCTTGATCAGTCTGAAATCCGTCCGAAATTTTCGGACGGATTTTTGCATTTGGTGTTATTTTTTATATTTTCCTTGATCCGTTTCAAAATCCGTCCAAATTTTTGGACGGATTTGGACGATTGTGTTATTTTTTAATATTTTTACATCAGTCAAAATCCGTCCAAAAATTTGGACGGATTTGAATTTGATTATGTTATTTTTTATATTTTCCTTGATCCGTCTGAAATCCGTCCGAAAATTTCGGACGGATTTCAGATGGATTTTGTTATTTTTTATATTTTCCTTGATTTATCTTACGTCCGTCTGAAATCCGTCCGAAAATTTCGGACGGATTTCACACGGATTTGTTATTTTTTATATTTTCCTTGACGCGCTTTCAAATTTTTGTCTGTCACGGCCGTGACACTCATCACGGCTAGGCCGTGATCGGTTCTGTCTGGCATAAAGGAGCCCCAATGGACTTATTCGATCCTAATAGAGCCCAAATCGACTTGGTAGGACCTAATTGGGCCAATTGCCCCGTACGGCCCAATTGTACTTCTTTGGTCCTAATGGATCCCAAATGGACTTGTTTGATCCTAATATTGCCCAAATGGACTTTTTAGGTCATATACGACCTAACTGGGCCAATTTGTACTTCTTTCGTCCTAATGGAGCCTAAATGGACTTGTCTAATCCTAATAGAGCCCAAATGGACTTTTTAGATCATTTAGTACCTAACTAGGCCAATTTGTACTTCTTTGGTCCTAATGGAGCCCAAATGGACTGGTTTGATCCTAATAGAGCCCAAATTGACTTGTTAGGACCTAATTGGGCCAATTGCCCCGATCGGCCCAATTGAACTTCTATGGTCCTAATGAAGCCTAAATGGACTTGTCTGATCCTAATAGAGCCCAAATGGACTTTTTAGATCATTTAGTACCTAACTAGGCCAATTTGTACTTCTTTGGTCCTAATGGAGCCCAAATGGACTGGTGTGATCCTAATAGAGCCCAAATTGACTTGTTAGGACCTAATTGTGCCAATTGCCCCGATCGGCCCAATTGAACTTCTATGGTCCTAATGAAGCCTAAATGGACTTGTCTGATCCTAATAGAGCCCAAATGGACTTGTTAGGACCTAAGCGTAAGCTTCAAACATGATTTTCTTTGAAAATAACCTTGTTTGGTAATAAGATTAAGTGTTTAGATCAAATTAGAATGGATGTTTATGTTAATTTTGTTATGTGGTTTAGTTTGAGTAATTAAATTACTCTCTTCAAATTATTTTATTGGGTGCGTTAGCACTGACTTATTTTAGTGAACGCACGCTTACTAAACAATAATTTACGTTATTGTCACTATTATTACCAGTACAGAAAAATATTTTAAATAATATGTTTAAGAGAAAAACATTTTCATATTTTCATTCTATTTAATTTTAGAGTTGAAAATAAACTGGTTTGACATTTATTGGAGATTAAATTTTGGACTGAATATTTTCTTAGTTGATCAGTCCAACTATTAATCTTTACTCTAATTTGAATTTCGAAAACTTATAGTTATCAATCTTTATTTTTAGAGTCCAAAAAGTAAAAACATGTTTATTTTAGGCTTAATATTTTATCACTCATTTTGTACCTATTACTAAATAATTGACTTAAAAACCTAACTTCTCTCTTTTTTCCTCTCTCTCTCGACGCCTACCCCCCACTTTCTTTTCTTCTCTGCTCCTTTTCTTCATCTATTTCTCCCTTCTTTCTTTTTCTTCTCTATTCTTATCCCTTCTTCTTCTTCCTCCAACCAGCCACCGCCCCACACCCTCCACCCATCGAACCGCCGAAAGCTGCCAGGAGGAGACGCGTCCGACCACCTGCTCCGATCCGCGTCACAGCCGCGCGATCTGGCCGAGCTCCGCCGCGAAGCCGCGCCCTCCATCGTGGTAAACACTGATAAGCCTCTGGCTTATCTAGTTTTATGACTAGATGAACTAGGGTTTACGTGCCAATTTATTCGAGTTTACTCTCGTTTTCGCCCAAATTTGCCTTGTTTTGTTCCTAAGTTGGACTTTGACTCGTTTTGCGTCTTTTGTGTAGTTTTTAGGTTATTTTGGATAGAATTACGCTTGTGGTTGCTTGTGTTGTTTTCAGGTCCATAAGTGAGCTCTAAGAATTAAGGAAAGTCAAGAAATTGTGGAGATTTCCATTCTGAAGATTCTCGCTCCGCGAGAGGAAGCTCGCCCCGCGAGAGTTTGAAGACCCGGGAAGACAGAGGCCATCACGGCCTAGCCGTGATTGACATCACGGGCCGTGAAGGGAAGGTTCGCGTCGCGAGACGTCCTTCGCGTCGCGAGTGTGTGAACTCCAGAAAAGCACCAGAGTCAGAGACCATCACGGCCTAGCCGTGATGTATATCACGGCCGTGACCTAAATGCCACACAAGTCAGAGACCATCACGGCCTAGCCGTGATGTGTATCACGGCCGTGACCCAAAATCCACACAAGACAGAGAACATCACGGCTTTGCCGTGATTCATATCACGGGCCGTGACAAGAGGACTCACGTCGCGAGACATCCTTCGCGTCGTGAATGTTCAAATTCCAGAAGTGCGCCAGAAGCAGAAGCCGTCACGGCCTGGCCGTGATGGCCATCACGGCCGTGACGCGTGGCCTCCGTATAAATATAGCAGATCGTAATGACAAAAGAGAACTTTTTGGATCAGAATTTTCAGAGAACTTTTGTAATCCTTATTCTGGGGTTTCTTCTCCTTTTCTTTTCTCTTAATTCTTAGGCTTAGGATGAATTCCGATTGTACGTGCGTCGTTGTTACGGACATGAGGAACTAATCCTCCTGTCTAAGGGATAGATGAAGCCACCCATGGCGGCATAGTGTTCATGTAATGTAACTCTCTCTCCTTTAATTCAATTATGGTTTTCCAATTCTGTTTTCATTGTGTCGATTATATGCTAGCGTGATCGACTAGTTAAGCGTGTTGAGGCCTAGCGGCGATTCGCGTTTTAGAACTTGAATTGGGAACATCGGTCGAGTATTGCACGAGAGTGAGTAGGAGATCGATGCAACCTATAGGGAACAAGAATTAATAGAATTCGAGATTAGGGTTAAGAGACCTAGCAAGTAATTAACTCAAATCATCGAATACGTCCTAATGAGCACGGAAGTGGATTTAGGAAAATTTAGGGGTCCCGGTTGACATTAAAATTGAACTTAGGGAGGAGAATATCATCACTTGGGTACTTTGCATGATTGGGTAGGTGGATTCGAAACCTTAGATGCTTTTATTTCTGAATTTAATCACCGTAGCGTTATTTGATTTGATTCTTGAAATTGCGATCTCAATCTCTTTCTCTCAACCACCTTCTATTGCTTAACCAACGTATCGGATTTCTTGACAAATTAGTTGAATTGGTAACCCAATCCTTGTGTTTGACCTCGGTAATATCTTACCGTGTTTTTATTACTTGCGACGACCCGGTACACTTGCCGGAGTCACAACAAACACCGCGAGCCGCCGGTTTTTGTGGTGGTTTCCACCACGTGAGTTCCTTCCAACCCCCTTCTTCTTATTTCCTTTGGTCTTACTCTATCTCTCTCCCTTTTTGGTGTTCACAGAAAGCGAACCGCCGCCACGACCTCCGTCCTCCGCCGCGTCAACCACCGCAGCACCACCATAAGCTTGCCTTCTTCCTTGGGTAAGTGGTTTTCTCACTTCCTTTGTTCAGATTCAAGAGCCCCAATTTCTCCTCAAACCCTAACCCTAGGTTTTGATTTTTAGTTCTCAGTTTATGAAATTAATTGGTGTTTTCTGAAATTGGGAGCATGATTAAGTGTCTCCCTAAATCAATTTTTTCAATCTCTTGTTAAACTGTTTTTTTTTCTCAATTTTCATCTTGAGCGCAAAAACCTCAAATCTGCTTTAATTTTAAATGAATGAGGTTTTTGTGAAATTAAATATATTATTGAATTATATTTATATTGTGATTGTTGAGAAATTAATTCAGTGATTTGTCTGGCTGTTTTTATGCTTGGATCAACTCTCTGGGATGTTTTTCATGTGCGTGCTTGCTTGCAAGAAGAAGAAATTACTTTCTGGGAACTGTTTGGAGCTAACTGCATCGCTTCCAAGTGCTTTTAAAAACTCTGAGCATCTTTAAGGTAGGGGAAAGAATCAACCTTTATTGGATTGATTTTGTGCTATGTTGTTAATATGAGAATATTTTGATTGATATTGTGTTATGCATGATTTGCCTGGTTATTATTATTATGCTTAGTGGATCTTAAGTTAAGATATATATGTTGTCTAAGAGATGATTGTTTTGGGCGTGAGGATCATGATGATTTTTTAGAGGTACCTAACCTGCATGAAATATGTTAAAGAGGTGTTGTGACATATAGCATGTGTTGAGGTCTTGATGAGAGGTTAAGGCTTAAGGAACTAATTATTGAGGTTTTAAACTAAATGTCACAAAGGGGCACAGCGGGGTGTCTCGTTTTAAACGCACGCGATTTCTGCATGAGGGTTTTTCTTTCTGGAACTATTGATTTGCAGTATACAACTTTGTTCATTATGATTGTGCATTCTCATTGAATTGACCATGTTATCTTTTCTTTCTTGCCCCCCCTGTTTTAGAAACTGCCCCATCGATTTGAAGGAAGCAATTTCAAGTGTAGTATTTGCTTCTCCAAGATGTTCAAATGAGTAGAATGCAAGTGGTGCCTCTAGAAAGGCCGGTGGCAATCAGTCAATGGCATCAGGGGTGTCTAATCCAGAAACTAGACCTTCAGGTAAATTTTTGAAGATAGTAATTGCAAATGAATTTGGGGCTTTTGTTCTTTCTATTGCCTGAATATTTGGGATTCTTTCTTACAGGAACTGGAAGACAAGAAATGGATTTTAGAGATTCGAGTTCTGAAAATAGGAGTGCCTTTCCTATGGGTAAGCAGAATAGGAACATGGAATTCAAAGATGCTGCCTCTGCTGCAGAGGCTGCTGCAGAATCTGCAGAAGTTGCAAGCATGGCTGCAAGAGCAGCTGCTGAACTTTCAAACCGAGAGAACATGACAAGGCAGTACTCAAGTGGGTCACAACAACTTTATTTATTTTTTTTTGTTTGGTTCATTACATGACCTTCACAGTTCACAGTGGCTTGATCTTCTGATAGTTTTTAAGTCATGACTTTTGGATTGCATGCAGCAATTGGTATTTGATTTTTAGAAGTTGTATGGTACCAAGGCTGTATTTTGTAACAATAGTCAAATTCATGATTTTGTGATTGAATGTGAAACTGCAAATGTTAGTGATCGGTGTCATATAATTCGCATAGATAGTGAAACCGTAATGTAAGTGAAGTGATCTGTCACGACCGTGATGGGCATCACGGCCTGGCCATGACAGCTTCTGCCTTGAATGTTGCTTCACTAAATGGTCTGTCACGGCCATGATGGGTATCACGGCCTGGCCGTGATGGATTTTGCTCAGAAGGGGTTTGGCTCAGTTGACATGTCACGACCGTGATGGGCATCACGGCTTGGCCGTGACATATTCTGACTTTTCATTCTTCCGTGGGAAATCCGTTGGAAAACAAAAATAAATCCGTCCGAAATCCGTCTGAAAAATAACCAACAAAATCACAACATTCGTCCCAAATCCGTTGGAAAACAAAAATAAATCTGTCCGAAAAATAACCAAAATCCGGATTTCCACGTTGTCCATATTCCGTCCGAAATCCATCTGTAAATATTTTCGGACGGAATTTGGGATGGATTTTATAATTTCCCACGAGGCTTTTCCAGACGGGTGCCATTCCGTCCGAAATCCGTCCGAAATTTGTCCAATTTCCGTCAGAAATCCGCCCGAAAATCCGTCCGAAAAAGATGGATTTCTAGTAGTGTTAGATGTACAATAATATTCGAATATGTCATTCAGGTTTGAGGCAGCAATGTAGCACCCTTAGTTTTGTGAATATTCACAATGAACATGCATGACAATTTATGCTTATGATGATAGAGAGAGGAAAGAAAAGTACGCCCCCTTTTGTCCTAAGCCAGGTAAAACATAAGGATGGACACACCCTAAGGTTAGGACTCTAAACAGGTTGGCCACTAGGTCTGCTCTATTAGTGAAAAATTGGGACGGGTCTAGACCTCTAAAAGTCATGGTCCCCAGATTGCCCTCATAGGGATGTGATTCACGAATCTAGCCACAAGTAGGGATAAACCCTCTCAATATGACTATTTCGTGATCTCATGTACAATCCAAGTGGTGAACTGACAAGTATCAGGGAGGTACAAGACCTCTTCAATAACAATGTCAGAGCACCGCCTAATCCTTGGGTTTTTGAGCAAGCTCAGGTATAGAGCTAAGTGTGTGTGCAATATGTGATAGTGATGTGTGTGAAGGGGGGAATACAAACCTGTAACACTTAAAAATAAAAATAAAAATAAAAGCCAAGAAAAACCTGCAAAACAAAAACATAGGTATATAAAAATGGTTATAAGTCTTCTAACCTATTGTTAAGACATGGGAAAAAGAAACGAAAGGAGGAAGAAAACAAAAACATTGTTAGTGAAACATATATAACAATAACATGAGTTAAAATGTATGTACAACTAATTCTTCTCATTTAACTAAAAGGGAAAACCCAACCAAAAGGACAAACCAAACAAACATCACTAAAAATAAAAAACATTTTTAGTTTTGTCATTTAATTATTGTAAGTAAAAAACAGCAAGATATAGTCATAAAAGGTAAAACAAATAAGCTACAAGTTACTAAAGATTTGAAAACCAATTTTTATGGGTTGACTCTCTTAGAAAGTCCCCAGTAGAGTCGTCATCTGTAGCGATCCTAAAAAAAGAACTTGTCTTTCCTTTTAGAGAGAAAACATGGAGTCGCCACCAACTTTATTTGATTTCAGGGAAGTTGGAAAACCCCTTTTTGAAAGAGCTTTGGGTTCGGGAGCCGATTATGTCTAGGGAATACATGGAGAACTAACCCCACGGCACTCTAGAACATCTATGAAAGGTTACCCGAAATTAGTTGTGTAAATTATTAGTAACATTGAAAATATTTGTTTTACCCCACAAAAAACGTCTTTTAAGAAGGAAACATCTTTAGTTGTGAAATTTTTGATTGAACCTATGTGAGGTTGGACATGGCATGTAAGTCCACAGAGTAACCTCAAAAGCTGAAGGGTTGAACATGACACTTGTCATAGGGAAACCCAAGAAATAAGATTGTTTTAATCAAGTGATCATTCTCTATTTTTATGTAAAATAAATAATTTTGCCTCTTGAAAATGGGACATAAATGGAACGTAGAAATGAAACATTTTACTAACTGATTCAGTGAACAGGAGTACAAAAGAATAAGATTGTCAAGAGAAGCTTATGAATAATATCAACAAAGAGAACAAGGATTACGAAATGAGAGCAGAATAACAATGACTTTATTTCCTCCCAGTGGTAAGATCTCAAGATCAAGACCTTTACATTTTAATCTCATTGACTCTTTTTAACTCTCCCTTCTTAGCCACTCTAATAATAAGGATGAGAAAAGCTCAGATTTCTAATCCCTTTTCTTCACCAAGAAAATGTTAGATCAAATCTCTCTCCTCTCCCTCTCCCTCTCCCTCTCCCTCTCCCTTTGTATCTTTCCTTTCTATCTCCTCTCTGATTTTTCGTTCTCCCCCTCTAAAGAAAATCTCCTCTCCAAAATCCGTCCTCCCGAAATCCAGGAAAAGCCTCCCTTTTTATATATGGAGGAGAGGGCTTCATGCTTCTTGTTACCCCGTGGCTTCAAGGTCGGTCTTCACGTACGTAATCCAAGGCTTGGGTGGTTCTGAGCAGCAATGGCGTGTTTGATGGGGTCAGCGTGAGCAGCAGAAAGGAGGTGATTTGATGTGAGGATTGCGTGTTTGAAGAGAGAAGGAGATGAGGAAGAAGAAGGACCAATGGGTAGAGGAGAAAAAGAGGTCTTGTCTGATGTGTAAAATAGGGTTTTTAGGGTTAAGAGTGGGGTTGCTAGGTCAAAACGAGGGAGGAGATGAGGAAGAAGAAGGACCAATGGATAGTGGAGGAAAAAAGGTCTTGTCTGATGTGTAAAATATGGTTTTTTAGGGTTAGGAGAAGCAACTCAATCTCCTTTCCTTTTTTGTTGACTGTCCTTTTCTTCTTCTTTTCTTCGTCCTAACTTCATTATCTTTTCCTTTTTCTTTCTTTATTCTTTAGCCTCCAGCCTGAAAATAAAATTGTAGTGGACGGAGTCTCTTCGTCCAACAGAAACTTAGATATGCAAAAGTAGATATACACGAGACGGACCTCCTCGTCCAGCAGAAATTTAAACATGCAATGGACGGAACCTCTTCATCCAACAGAAAATTAAATGTAATGGACTGGACGCTTTCAACAGCAAATGCATCGTAAATGGACCAGACGCGTCCACATAAAATACAATGCAATGGGCTGGACGCATTCAAAGACAAATGCATTGGAATGGACGGGACCACCCCGTCCAACAGCAAGTGCAAAGCAATGGACGAGACCACCCCGTCCAGCAGTAAGTGTAATGGACTGGACTGGACCGCGTCCAACAACAAGTCCAAAGCAATGGATTGGACTGGACCGCGTCCAACAACAAGTCCTATGCAATGGACGGGACCACCCCGTCCAACAGCAAGTGCAATGGACTGGACTGGACCGCGTCCAACAGCAAGTGCAAAGCAATGGACGGGACCACCCCGTACAGCAGCAAGTGCAAAGCAATGGACGGGACCACCCCGTCCAATAGTAAGTGTAATGGACTGGGCTGGACCGCGTCCAACAACAAGTCCAAAGCAGTGGATTGGACTGGACCGCGTCCAACAACATGTCCTATGCAATGGACGGGACCACCCCGTCCAACAGCAAGTGCAAAGCAATGGACGGGACCACCCCGTCCAGCAGTAAGTGTAATGGACTGGACTGGACCGCGTCCAACAACAAGTCCAAAGCAATGGATTGGACCGGACCGCGTCCAACAACAAGTCCTATGCAATGGACGGGACCACCCCGTCCAACAGCAAGTGCAAAGCAATGGACGGGACCTCCCTGTCCAGCAATAAGTGTAATGGACTGGACTGCGTCCAACAACAAGTCCAAAGCAATGGATTGGACTAGAACGCGTCCAACAACAAGTCCAATGCCATGGACGGGACCAATCCGTCCAACAACAAGTTAATTATGATCCCCCTCCTTTCTTTATTATTTTCTTTTTCTTCTTTAATTTCTCTCTTCACTATTATTATTAGTCTCCTTGAAGCACAAAATCATGAGAATTAGAATAAAATGTGGACAAAAATGGGTGTTCACACCAAGAGTACCCAATTTGGAGCATGAGAATTGAAAGGTACTGATTAAGTAATTTTAAAAAAAGAGAGCATAAAAAAAATAAAAAATTGGATGGAAGAATTAAGTGTAACATTTTTTAACATATTAAATGCACCATTTTTCTATACAAATTTTCATGTTTTGATCTAGATAAAGTGCAATGCGTCGATGCGCACCAAATTGAACTTGAAGTGCATACCTTGAAACACCCTTTAATTTCATCAAAAAATTAAAGCAGTAATTACCATAGAAACTACCGATAAGCATGGTTCATGTGGCTAGTATCTTGGACCCTTTAATCATATGTTCAGGGTTCGAATCTTGGTGATAAGAATAGAGCTGCATCTGTGGGTAGATAAATTGTCCCTTAACTGACAATCTACATTCTCGAGCGATTAACCTGATGACGACCTACCGCTATGGGGATACTCTATATTCCATCCCGGACGTAAAAATGTTACCATCAAAACTATGTTAGCGAAAACATCTATTTATAAGCTACACAAGCCATATAAAGGACATGGTATGTATCAACTATTTTAGGCCCAAGCTTATGGGCGGAGCTTCTTGAGGAATGGTGGGAGCCATGACTCTCCCCTAGCACTTTTAATTATTTATTTACACTACTTGGTAATTAATTAAAATTTTATTTTATTTTCTTAAAAAAATGATCGATGAGAAATCTATCTATAATTTATAAACAATACAATTCTATCCCCTATGCAATGTAGTTTTGCCATGTGTCATCTTTCCTTTGCATGAAATGTTGTCATGTATCATGTGCCAAGTGTCAACACTACAATTTTCTGATTTATTATTGTATTTATAACTTTAACAAAAAATAACACACTAAAAATAAAAATTGAATGAAAATTACCTAAATTTAAATTTACAGTTTAAATGTAACTAATGCTACCTAATTATTTAATTTGTTTCAATTTTAATTTCAAATTTAAGGTCATACAATATGTATTTGCGTAAATCTTATCAAAGTTGAAATTTATTATCATAGAAAAAAGGAGAGTTCAGGGATGTACCAGAGAAAAAGGAGAAAAAATTGTCATGTGTTTGTTTCCACATGTCGTTATCATATCTTTTATATTTTCTACTGTTTTCATACAAATATAAAAAACAAAAGAAAACATTTATGATTTGCCCCGTGCGGGCACGGGATCAAAGTCTAGTATGAATAGACAAATGAAAGTATTAATATTGACTACATGTGTGTATGTACCATTGCAAAAATTCAAGGTACTCGATAGCATAAACATTTTTGTCCCCTATTTGATTTGAAAAGTGGTCAGGGGACAGGACCAAATAAGGGGTGAGGGATAGGACAAAAACCCAAAATTTTGTCCCCCACCAAACAATGGGACAACTTTTTGTCCTATGGATAGATTGCCAAAAAAGACAAAAATATCCCCTCCCTCTCTCCTCTCTCTCTCCCCCTCTCTCTCCTCTCCCTCTCTCTTATCCCCCTATCTCCTCCCTCTCTCCCCCCCCTCTCTCCCCCTCTCTCTCTCCACCCCACGTTATTTAATTTTTTTTTCAAACGTTAATGTTATATATAATACATATTAATAATATATTTAATATTATTATGATAGTAATAATTTATTATCATATATACTATATATTATAAAAATATATTATATACTAGTATATGTACCTGTGTCATGCACGGGGAATATAATAATTTTATAGTATTTTATAAAAAAAATGTAACTGTTAATTTCATGTTTTCATTTATTTTTTTTATGGAGAATTATTTTTTAAAAATTATTGATTTATGAGGTCAATTATGTAAAAATATTTGAAAATGTTGTTATGTAATATATAAAAGATAAGGCTTCATATAATTTAAATTATAAGGTTTTTTGTAATATATTTGATTTATAAGCCTTGTCTCTTAAAAAATTATTTGATTTTTTTTACTATTTCCCCCACAAGTTAACCATTTTTAGAAAATATATTTAACTATCATATTTTTTTATTCTCTCTTCAAAATCTATTTGATTTATTTAATCTCTATCCCCGTGCAAGTTAACAATTTTTAGAAAATATATTTATGTACAATATTATTTTTCTCCTTCTCTCTTGAAAATCCCTTTGATTTATTTGTTCTTTTTGCCCGCTGCATGTTATCTACCATGTTGTTCTTTTTATTTCCTATTTGAAAATCTATTTTATTTATTTCTTATATCAAATAAGGTCGTATTGATTATATGATTAATAATTTAATAATGAATGCCAAATTAACTTTTTTTTTAATTTGTATTGTGAAATAATAATAAATACCGATTGATGATTGATATAATAATTCAAAATCAACAAGTCATTTAAGGGAATATATTTATGATTTTGATAATGGTTATTAGCTATAGGATTATTATAATTATAGGAAGAGATATTTGAATGCAATATTCATTGAATGTAATTTTGGAATAATCATAACAATTGAGATTTTTGGACGTAATAGCAACAATCATAAGTTTTAGATTGCAATTCAAATTGAACGTTTTCTCTTTTGATAATAATGGTCAATTCAACGTTTGATTAAAGCACCATATGAATGTATTGAATTAATTACATATTGATAATTTCATCATTAGAAATAATAACAATAAATCTATGGTACCAATCATTAATTAATTAAATAAAATAAAAATCAATCAAAATTAATTGAATTTCTATTCATACATAAGTACAATAGAAAATTACAGGTAAATCAATTTACATTTTAATTTACCAATTCCAAAAAAATATTTTTATTGATTTGTATATAATTTGAATCAAAGGAACAAAGAGAATTAAAGGAAAATAATTTAAAATAATTTGAATACAATTTTGTATTAATAAAAGGTCCAAATCTGTGAGATTAACATATGATTAATATAGGATTTAACATCTTCATATATTGTGTCAAAAAAAAAAATTCATATATGATTCATATATCTTAATATATATAAAAGTAAGGTAGTGACTGAAATATTTTCCCTCCAAGAAAAAGGGTAGATAGGTAATTTCATAAAATTTTCTCTATCCTGAATAAATTGTTTCATTCAATATTTCTCCAAGGAAGGAAATTATTTCGAAAATTTGAATTGAGGCAATTAATTAAAATTGATTCAATTCAAATATTCTCCCTCCAAGAAAAATAATAGATATGTAATTTCATAAAATTTTATCTATCCTGAATAAATGGTGTCATTGAATATTACTCCAAAGAAAGAAATTATTTAAAAAATTTGAATTGAGGCAATTAATTAAAATTGATTCAATTAAAATAGTCTCCCTCCAAGAAAAATAATAGATATGTAATTTCATAAAATTTTATCTATCCTGAATAAATGGTGTCATTGAATATTACTCCAGAGAAGGAAATTATTTCGAAAATTTGAATTGACTCAATTAGTTAAAATTGATTCATATTTGAAATCGTTAATCAAATCTTCTATTATCTTTTGAAATCAGATTAATTTATTTATATGATATCCGAAAATCTGATTGGTATTAAAATAATGTTGCTCTTTTATATGAATAATAATTTTATTGCTTTGCATATTTCTCCACGGTTAAATTGATCTTAATTTCAAAAATATCCACAAAATCAAATCATGATTGATTTAAATTATTATAATTATTATTAGTATTATTCTTCTTCTGATTATGATGGTGATTATTATGATTGTGATTATAATATTATTTTTATTGCCATTTTTAATTCTCATTATTTAAGTGTTTTAGTCTCTTATGCACCGCACACAAATACCTTGCGTGAAGATTGTCCACCATTAGACCATTGGTGTTCTATACTATGAGTCGCCCCGACGTTATACTATGAGATGCCCCGACATCCCATTAAAGAAAACCAAAAAAAATATATTATTAAGGCCTAATTTCGTTGTTATCGTTAAACTGGTATATTAAAGCAGTAGAAAAAGTAAAAAAAAAAAACTTAAAACATACACAGCATATATACATACATACATAACATATATACCTCAAGACCCGATACAGTACAATAGAGGGAATCGCATCAGTCGGATCCCAAAATGTACAAACTGATAATCAAACAGAAAATAAAAACAACATCCTAAAGAGACAAGATGCACTGGCCATAGACTCTCTACTCAACTATGAGGATCCACTGCTCGTCCTCCAACATCTGGCTCATACGAGGTCCCATCAAGCTCCTCCATGGCTCCCCCTTAGGATCTTCTCATCACGATCACATAATATATATATATATATATATATATATATATATATATATATATGCAATATAGAGAAGACAGGGATAAGAAACCATATAACATCAAACGTGGAAATGGTTTAGCAACATTTAATTAAATAACGGCACACTAAACATCCGTCTCCCAAGTATAAATATATGTAACACAATCATCCTCAATCCACATCTAGGATCTTTCCTCTACCCTCCATCATGATGCAATGCAAATGTTGTATGAATAATCTCCTCAGGTATCGGCCATATCCGGATATCACAACAATATAATCGACACGTCCCAGAGTCTCTGGCGCACACCCTCGTCCGCGGATGGAGGGTGCCCACGCAAAGCAATGGCACTATAGCTATGTAACGCCCCCCCTTAGGCATTACTACGTAACATATGCGGAAGTAAATTAAAAGATAATTTGCTGGTTGCTTTCGGAAAATTGTTTTCTTTTAAGTCAGAAAACTGGGGTATAAAATTTTTTCTTTAAGGATAACTCTGAAATCCATCGTTCATACATTCAAAACATAAAGTCACATTCGTAACAAAGTTTCCATGACATACAAAATTTCTCTAGGTTTCCACTTTCGAAAGAAAAAGTTCAAACTACAGATGGATGTATATAACACTACATTTACCGACTTCTTTAGATATACAACCCCAACTCAGACTCCTAAACTGGTCATTCTATCAAATATTCATTGGAGAGGTCCCCCAATCAGAATACTTTCTCAACCTCTAACACTAGGTCTTCAAGTGACTTAGAAAGACTCCTTTGCAACATTGATACCAGAGTACCAAGGTACTACAGCAAAACCCGAAGAGACCTGATATAACTGTAAGAGTGAGACACCGACAAATGGATATATCATACAACAACCATACACATGATACATACAACACCTTGGCATATTAACATTTTAAACATTACTCATAGGTAAACAACAAGTATTATTTCAGTGGGTCTCATACCCTAATCAATCAATTTTATAAAGATAATGCATGACACTTCTATTATCAGGCTCTAATCTTAATCTCATGAGATGCCATCACCGTTTTATCATTAAGAAAGAAAGAGTTGATCAGGCTCATACGCCACGTTTGGCAAGTTGTCTCCATCACCTCATGTACCCGGATCAACACCATCACAAATCCCTTATAACGGTCATTCGGATGTATACATCATCAAATACCACATCTTAAGCGGGTATTCGGTAACTCAAGCACGTCTGCCAAGGGGAAATGCATATGAATAAAAGACTTTTCATTATCGATATTTTTATTTGTGTTCACTCTTTTCCGTTGTCGAAGCCCAAGGCTAACGACTATTCACAATTTTCATCACTTGAAAATCAATAACACGGGATGCACAGTCCGAGTGCTCAATCACAACACCTTAGACCGATGCACCAGTCAAGACTTGTGGTCATAGAAAACAACGTTCGCCTTTAATAACGTTTATCACAACATGATTAGGACACACAGTCCACAACAACGTGAATAGGACACATAGTCCACAACAACGTAATTAGGACACACAGTCCACAGCAACGTGACACGGATCAAAGATCTACGTGTAAATTACAGAACACTAGTATTCCGACATCTCGTATACTAGATTCGATTTCACCTGTTCTTACTTTTCGTTCAGTGAAAATCAAAAACCAAAACAAAGCCTCGGTCACTTATCCAAGTAACCGGAACGTTTCTAAATCATTTAGGAGAAAATCTTTTCCTTTACAAAGTCTTTTATAAAACATTTGGAAATTCGATTGCTTTGAAATCCTTAATGGAATAAGGTCAAATATTTTCAAAGGGGTTTTTCCTTCATGAAACACATAGTTCGAAAAAAGTTTTCTCTCGTACAAACTTTGGATCATAAAAAGGTAGTTTCTATTGACTTAAAAACACTTCAACGTTCCTTTTCAAAACTAGAATCTCATTCTCTTGAAGTAAGCGTTTTAAACAAGGAACTTTTATAAATGAAACCAATACTTTCAAAGTTCTATTCAAGGCTTATTAAGGCTTTTAATCCTTTATAATCATTGTGCTCAGACTCCATTCCGGCTTCTCAAACTTCAATCAACAGTAATATATTCTCAACAATAATATTATCACAGTTAACGACAGTTCATCACATATATATAATTCATAACACTTTAAAGCAAGTAACGTTTAACTTCAAGTAATAACCACAATAGTTCAAGTAAACAAGTTATTCAAGAATTGACTAAATATCACAATAATATTCAAATCACTCAAGTAAACACATACACACATGCATATAGTCATTGAATATCCCTAGGCAATCCCCTCCTACCTTCCGTGAAGGTAAGGAGATTAGATGCTCGAAGAGGTAAGTCATGAACGTCCTCGTTTCCTCCGCGATGGAAGTCTAAGGTTATGAACACAAAATCACAAGTTAAAATCAAACAAGAACACTAAACCACAAGGTATAGGTTCCGCCAAGACTAGTTCTTAGGGTTAGAGATTCCCGAAAATTATACAACTCATGGATTTATGATCCTTAAGTGTTAGGAGTTCATAAACAATGATCATTCAACAAAGTTGAATTAAAAATCCACTAAGTTAAAAACATAAGGCATTCGGCCAAGGCTAGTAAAATAGGCTACATTCACTAAACTTTCTAATCTCTTAGGTTTAGCATCCATATGTGTTAAGGAGCTCAAAACCATGATCATTTTGGAAAAATAAGAACAAGGTATCCTAAGTCCATAACCTTCTAGGTTCGACCTTCATAGGATTTATAGGCTAGAGATCTTTAAACTTTCCAATCTCTTAGACTTAGCATCCAAATATCTTATGGAGCTCAAGTCCATGATCATCTTGGAAAAATGAAAGTAACACATACTAGCTTTAATAACATAAAATAAACAAGTTATAAACCCTTAAACTTTCCAATCTCTTAGACTTAGCATCCAAATATCTTATGGAGCTCAAGTCTATGATCATCTTGGAAAAATGAAAATAACACATACTAGCTTTAATAACATAAAATAAACAAGTTATAAATCCTTAAACTTTCAAATACCTTATACTTAGCATCCAAATATCTTATGGAGCTCAAGTCCATGATCATCTTGGAAAAATGAAAATAACACATACTAGCTTTAATAACATAAAATAAAAAGTTATAAATCCTTAAACTTTCCAATCTCTTAGACTTAGCATCCAAATATCTTATGGAGCTCAAGTCCATGATCATCTTGGAAAAATGAAAGTAACACATACTAGCTTTAATAACATAAAATAAACAAGTTATTAAGAGTTCTAAATCCATGATCAATACTTGGAAAGTTGAAACATAGTATCCTAGGCTTACTTATTCATATTTTTCGGCCATCATAGGAACAAGCTATCAAAACTTCCAAGATTTATAGATTCAAGATCAAGGGATAGTTAGAAACTCAAACACATGATTATATTCCAAAAGTTGAAACAAAAACTTCCTAGGTCACAAATGCAAGCATTCGGCCTTCATTGGAAGAGATAGGTAGAGATTTTTGTTTTACACAACCTCTTAGTATGTGAAAATACAAGTTAATACAATACTATAGAAAGTGGTTTCAACTCAAAAGGAGTTTTCTACCATTTTGGAGAGATTTTAGAAGTTTAAAGCATATAAAGAACACATAAAGTAAACTAAGAAATAAAAGATGAAACTTCAAAAAAGATTTATTTGAGAGCATTACCCTTAGTATAGGAAAGAACTTTAATGAAGAACTTAAGTAGAAAAGATGAATAAAAGCTAAGCTTTAAGAGCTTGAACTTTTAGAAGAAAGAAGAAGAAGAACTTTAATGGAGTTTGAAGGAGGAAGATGATGAAGTGAAAATGAAAGGGGTATATATAGAGAGGGGAGAGAGTGGCACGAAATTGAGGAGAGAGGAATGAGCTTGGAGAGCAAGTTTTGACCTTGTGCCTTGTTTGGTTTGAGAAGAGAGAGAAAAATGGATTTTTAGAATATAATATGTTATATTTCAAAAAGTGTCATCATGACCACTTTTTAGGAGGTAGCTTAGGCCATACCTCTAGTGAGTCACCTCACTCCCTCATCTCACCTCAAGCCTTTTATGTCTCCTATTATGCTCCATTTCGTACCTGGTTGCATTTCCGATCGTAATTCTTCCGACGTTTTCACCTGAATAAAATATTATTTTATTTTTGAACGAAAATTTTCAAAATAACCAAAGTGGAAGGAAACATAATAAAAACACTAACTATCTTGTTCACAGGTCAAAATTAGGTTTTCTGCTCAGTAAACTTGTACCGGCAGTGAAAACGCAAACCGGCTTCCGTCAGAATTTTTAATCGAAATTTTTACCCTAACTTCATATGATATAACAACATAAGAAAATGATTTTAGTTTAATTAAAATCATTCTCTTAATTTAATCTAAAATAAACACATTTAAATATGTATTTACTCCTACAGAAAGCATAGGAAAAACAGGGTGTTACAAGCTACACAACCCGGTGCACACATCTGGACCACAATCCAGGAAGCTCAAGCAATGCATGAACTATAGCTGCGACTAAAATGAAATCATCTCTGGACGGTCTGCATGAACCATGTTTCAGGTCCACTCGACCATGTTTCAGGTCCCTCATATCACAGACCATGTTTCAGGTCACCCCCTAGTGCCCTAACCGCTCATCATAATCTCATAGATAACCTCAAAATAATCTCATCTCATCAATCTCAGCCTCATATCACGATAATCATCTCGGTTAGGCACTGCTATCACATATCGTATACAATCCCCAAATACATCCTCGTGTCTCAACATAACTTATGATTTACTCAATCCTCTAAGAACAATCATAACACTCATCATATCATCATAATCATCATCATGTTATCCAAAATCATCATCATATATCATCATGTCATAATATCATTCCCAAATAATAAATACCAAAATATAATAATAATAATAATAATAATAAGTATAAACACTTTCAAAAATAATTACAACACTCATGATATCATACATTAAGTACCAAGTTCAAATCAACCAATCAAACATGCAATCATCACGTAATAAAAATAATATATATATATATATATATATATATAGCGTAACGACGATAAATGCACAATTTCTATATCATCATCCGTAACACTGAGTAGTCCCCAATGTGGTATAAACATTGTCCGTTACTCGCTCTCCTGTAGGGTTTGGGTCGCCCTACGCCATTATCTAATTAAATGTAACTGTGTCGTTTCCGACGTTAAATAGTTTATTTCCCCCACCTGGAGAGTCACGCGCTACACGGAACGAGACGAAACGAACTAAAAAGAAGCGTCCTCGAAACTCCTCGATTCTACCTCACCTAGAAATAGGGTCTCCGATCCTCAAAATCCACCTACGACTCACATTGAAAAAGGCATATTGTAAGGAACTCAAAATTGGCAGCAAGTACCACCAAATACGCCACTGATTTGGCCTCATATATCACAATGCACACATTGTTTATAAAATTGAACGGTGAGATTAGAGAACTACTTTCCCTTTACCTTCTCCAAAAATTTCATCTCGATCCAACGGTGGATGAGTCGGGGATGAACCTCACAAGATGACTAGTCTGGAGCTACCCTAGTTGAACTTAACTCCAACTTCTAGGCTGAATAACTCACACTATGGGAAAGGTACAGAATTTTCAACCGTTAGATATGAAGAACTACTAGCTTAGAACCTCCATGTTAAATTTGGACACAATCCAACGGAAGATGAAGGCTTGGTGATGATTTCTCTGAAACCGTTCCAGCTCCTAAAGCTCTCAACAATGGTGTTTTTGGGGTTCTTTAGTGATCTCCCTCTCTCATTCTCTAATTCTCTCCCTCTCTCTCTCTAGAACTCTCTGGCTTTCTGTTCTTTCCAACTCTCAGGTCTCCTTCTTTGTTTTCGGTTTCAAAAGCCTCAAGTGAAATCACTTGAGCCCTTTTTATTTTTTTCAAATTCCTGGCGCTCACGCTCAGCGTGAGTTTTCCCACGCTCAGCGTGGGAGCGTCCACCAGCATGCTTGCATGCGTGCCATGTAACCCCCCATGTGTCCTCGTGCATGGCACCACTTTCCCATGCTCATCGTCAACTCCCCCACGCTCAGCATGGCCTCTGGTCAGCAACGTTGACTTCGCGTGTTTCTTCGTGATCCGAACTCGTTTGAAGTCCGATTAACCTCAAATTTGAGATACAGGCTCATCAAGACCCAATAAACAACCTCAAACCATCAAAATGCCTAATATCAACCCTAACTCCAAATTTCTTGTTTCACACTCATACGTCCTAAAGACGATAATCGGGGAAAACCATAAGTTGTTTTCACGTTCAAACTCTCTCGAGATGACTTCGTACTTTCCATGCAAAGGTTCCTAGACCTCAAACAACATCTTAAATATTTAATCCAAGCCTTAAACTTAATCATATTTGTAGCGACCTAAAGAAAGACTAGCTTTTCCTCTTAGAGGGAAAACATGGAGTCGCCACCAACTTTATTTTGTTTCAAGGAAGTTGGAAAACCTTTTAAGAAAAGCTTTGGGTTCGGGAGTCGATTATGTCTAGGGAAGGCATGGAGACTTAACCCAACGGCACCCTGAAACATCCATAAATGATTACCCAAAATTATTTGTGTAAATTATTAGTAACTTTGAAACATTTGTTTTACCCATTGTGGATCTCTTTGTTGTAACTAAAATGAGGTTGAACATGGAACGTAAGTCCATAGGGCAACCCCTAAATCTGAAGGGTTGAACATGACACTTGTCATAGGGCAACCCAAAAAGTTGTTTTAATCAAGTGATCATCCTTTTATTTTTTTTATGTAAAATAAGTAATTTTTATTTACTGAAAATGGGACAGAAACGTAGAGATGAGACCTTTTACCAACTTATTCATAGAACAAAAACACAAGGAAGTAAGAGTGTCAAGAGAAATTTATTAATGATGTCAACGAAAAGAACAAAGATTACCAAATGGGAGCAGAATAGGAATGATTTTTTTTACTCCCAGTGGTAAGATTTTAAGATCGAAGCCTTTACATTCAATCTCCCTGGCTCCTTCAGCTCTTCCTTCTTAGCCACTCTAGTAATAGGGAAGAGAAGTGGAAACTCAGATCTCTAATATCTCCTCCACACAACAAGAATCTCTCTTTCTTTTCTCCTTTCTTTGTGTCTTTCCTCTCTATCTCTTCTCTGATCTTTCGTTTTCTCTCAAGAGCAGTGTTCTCCCCTCCTTTCTCTTTTCTCCCTAAGAAAATCTCCCATCCCCCTTTTAAGAAATGTTCCTCTCCTTTTATAGACGGAGGAGAAGGCTTCTTGTCTCTTCTCGGTTGACTTCAAGGTTGTCTTGCACGAATACCCAAGGCTTGGGCCGTTCTGAACAGCGGAAAGGAGGGGATTTGATGTGAGGGTTGCACGCTTGAAAAGGGAAGGAGATGGGGGTTTTTGTCTGATGGGTAAGAAGGATTTTTAGGGTTAGGAGTGAGGCTGCTGGGTTAAGGCGAGAGAGGAGATGGAAGAAAAAAGAAAAGACCAATGGGTAGAGGAGGTGCAAAAAACAAGGGTTCTGAGCAGAGATAGCGTGTGTCTAGATGGGGTGGTATGAGTAGCAGAAAGGTGGTGATTTGATGTGAGGGTTTCACGCTTGAAAGGAGAAAGGAGATGGGGGGTTTTGAGCAGAAATAGCGTGTGCCCAGACGGGGTGGCATGAGTAGCAGAAAGGCGGTGATTTGATGTGGGGGTTGCACGCTTGAAAAGAGAAAGGAGATGGGGGGTTTTGAGCAGAAATAGCGTGTGCCTAGACGGGGTGGCATGAGTAGCAAAAAGGTGGTGATTTGATGCGAGGGTTGCATGCTTGAAAAGAGAAAGGAGATGGGGTTTTTGTCTGATGTGCATGATTCCTTTTTATGGTTAGGAGTAGGGTTACCGGGTTAAAACAAGGGAGGAGGTAAGGAAGAAGGAGGACCAATGGGTAGAGGAGGAAAAGAGGTCTTGCCTGGTATGTAAATTGGGTAGGAGGCGTAACTCAGCTTCCTTTCCTTTTCGTTGATTGTCTTTTTCTCCTTGTTTTCTTCGTCCTTTCTTCCTTATCTTCTCTTTCTTCTTTCCTTATTCTTTAGCCTTCAGCCTGAAAATAAAATTGCAGTGGACGGAATCTCTTCGTCCCAACAGAAACTTAGATATGCAAAAGTAGATAAACACTGGACGGACATCCTCGTCCAACAAGAAAAGATAATTGCAGTGGACGGAACCTCCTCGTCCAACAGAAATAACGTGTGTCCAGATGGGGTGGTATGAGTAGCAGAAAGGTGGTGATTTGATGTGAGGGTTGCATGCTTGAAAAGAGAAAGGAGATGGGGGGTTTTGAGCAGAAATAGCGTGTGCCCAGACGGGGTGGCATGAGTAGCAGAAAGGCGGTGATTTGATGTGGGGGTTGCACGCTTGAAAAGAGAAAGGAGATGGGGGGTTTTGAGCAGAAATAGCGTGTGCCCAGACGGGGTGGCATGAGTAGCAGAAAGGTGGTGATTTGATGCGAGGTTGCACGCTTCAAAAGAGAAAGGAGATGGGGGTTTTTGTATGATGTGCATGATGGCTTTTTAGGGTTAGGAGTAGGGTTACCAGGTTAAAACAAGGGAGGGGTAAGGAAGAAGGAGGACCAATGGGTAGAGGAGGAAAAGATGTCTTGCCTGGTATGTAAAGTGGGCAGGAGGCGTAACTCAGCTTCCTTTCCTTTTCGTTGATTGTCTTTTTCTCCTTGTTTTCTTCGTCCTTTCTTCCTTATCTTCTCTTTCTTCTTTCCTTATTCTTTAGCCTTCAGCCTGAAAATAAAATTGCAGTGGACGGAATCTCTTCGTCCCAACAGAAACTTAGATATGCAAAAGTAGATAAACACTGGACGGACGTCCTCGTCCAACAAGAAAAGATAATTGCAGTGGACGGAACCTCCTCGTCCAACAGAAATAAGAGGGACAGGACTGGACGGGACCACCCCGTCCTCCAGCATGTGTAATGACTGGACGGGACCACCCCGTCCATTGGCAGGTGCAGCGGACTGGTCTGGGCCAACAGCAAATGCAAAGTAATGGACTGGACGGGCCACCCAGCAAGTGCAAAGTAATGGACTGGGCTTCCCCGTCCACCAGCAAGTGTAATGACTGGACGGGACCACCCCGTCCATTGGCGAGTGCCGTGGACCGTACGGGGCCAACATCAACTGCAACGACTGGACGTGACCACCCCGTCCATTGGCGAGTGCATTGGACTGGACGGGGCCAGCAGCAAATGCAAAGCAATGGACTGGACGGGCCCAACAGTAAGTGCAAAACAATGGACGGGACCACCCCGTCCACCAGCAAGTGTAATGACTGGACGGGACCACCCCGTCCATTGGCAGGTGCAGTGGACTAGACGGGGCCAACAGCAAATGCAAAGCAATGGATTGGACGGGCCCAACATCAAGTGCAAAGCAATGGACGGGACCACCCCGTCCACCAGCAAGTGTAATGACTGGACGGGACTTCCCCGTCCACAGTAAGTGCAAATGTGATGGACGGGACTTCCCCGTCCAACAGCAAGTCCCATGTGATGGACGGGACTTCCCCGTCCACAGCAAGTGCAAATGTGATGGATGGGACTTCCCCGTCCAACAGCAAGTACAAATGTGATGGACGGGACTTCCCCGTCCAACAGCAAGCACCAATGTGATGGACGGGGCTTCCCCGTCCAACAACAAGTACAAATGTGATGGACGGGACTTCCCCGTCCAACAGCAAGCACCAATGTGATGGACGGGGCTTTCCCGTCCAACAGCAAGTACAAATGTGATGGACGGGACTTCCCCATCCAACAGCAAGCACAAATGTGATGGACGAGACTTCCCCGTCCAACAGCAAGTGCAAAATGTGATGGACGGGACTTCCCCGTCCAACAACAAGCACCAATGTGATGGACGGGACTTCCCCGTCCAACAGCAAGTGCAAAATGTGATGGATGGGACTGGACCACGTCCAACAACAAGTCCACAGCAAGGGACTGGCCTGGACCGCGTCCAACAACAAGTTAATAATGTGATGGACGGGACCTTCCCGTCCAATAGTAAATGTGATGGACTGGAAGGGATCACCCCGTCCAGCATCAAATCTAAGGTAATGGACTGGAATACCCCCTTCTTTCTTCATTTTTTCATTTTATTATTATTAGCCTTCTTGAAGCGTAATGTTATAATAAAAGACGGACAAGATGGGTGGTCACAATTGCCCCTCTTTACTTGTTACATACTAGAAGACATGATTAGCCGTGACTTCTCATGTATTGTAGTAATGAACAAGTAAAGAAAATGAACACATATTTTGTCCGAAAAACATGAGGAGCTCAAAAGAAAACCTTACAGTTTGGAAATGAAGTTGTAGTGAGTGTCAGAGCTCGAAAGTGAAGATGCAATGGATGGAACCTCCTCGTCCAACAGGAAAGTAAATATGCAGCGAGCCTCAGAGCTCGAAAATAAACTTGCAATGAGCCTCAGAGCTCGGGAATGAAAAGTACGGTGAGCCTCAGAGCTCGAAAATAACTTGCAATGAGCCTCAGAGTTCGAAAATAAAATTGCAATGAGTCCCAGAGCTCGATAATAAACTTGCAATGAGCCTCAGCTCGAAAATAAACTTGCAGTGAGCCTCAGAGCTCGAGAATAAAGAAATGCAGTAAGCCTCAGAGCTCGAAAATAAACTTGCAGTGAGCCTCAGAGCTCGAGAATAAAGAAATACAGCGAGCCTCAGAGCTCGAAAATAAACTTGCAGTGAGCCTCAGAGCTCAAAAAAATAAAAATGCAGTGAGCCTCAGAGCTCGAAAATAAACTTGAAGCGAGCCTCAGAGCTCGAGAATAAAGAAATGTAGCGAGCCTCAGAGCTCAAAAATAAACTTGCAGTGAGCCTCAGAGCTCGAAAAAATAAAAATGCAGTGAGCCTCAGAGCTCGAAAATAAACTTGCAGTGAGCCTCAGAGCTCGAGAATAAAGAAATGCAGCGAGCCTCAGAGCTCGAAAATAAACTTGCAGTGAGCCTCAGAGCTCGAAAAAATAAAAATGCAGTGAGCCTCAGAGCTCGAAAATGAGATTGCAGTGGACGGAACCTCTTCGTCCAGAAGAAAATTAACATGCAATGGACGGAACCTCCTCGTCCAACAGAAAGTAAATATGCAATGAGCCTTAGAGCTCAAAAATAAAGGTGTAGTGAGCCTCGGAGCTCGAAAATAAACTATTAGTGATCTGAAACAAATGAGAATCCCTTACTTTTGAGGACAACGAAATCAATTGCTCCCTGGAAAAGCTTCGGCCAACAAAACCCTTGTTCATCGGCCACTCTGGGATGAGGCATCACTCATTCTTTTAACAACATTGGTCACCCAAGAATCTGATAAACTCCGGATGTTATGTAAGCTTATTCGCATCATTCTTTTGTCGTCCAGTGCATGCTACCTCTTCCACTGAATCAGAAGTATTGAGCCCTCTTGGTTTAAACCATTCATTGGTGTTACCATTAGAGTTATCAAATCATACCATTAAACTTATATTTACTTTTATTGAGACACGAGAGTGAACACGACATGGGAGTGTTGGAAGAAAACCTCTTGCCTTAATATGAGAATTTAGGTTGTTAAAAGACAATAACAATGGGAACACAGTTACAAAAGGGATCATGAAAAAAAACAAAGATAAGCAAAAAAAATTACGAAAATCATATAAAATTTGCCCCAGTGTTGGTCCCTTGATTTTCATTTAATTGATTCCCCTCAGTCTTTTGATGATACAGATCTTGGCTCCTTTTTTTGATTCCTTAAACACACCTTCTTCGATCATTCCCTAATAAATTTTCCCCAGTGTACTCAGCCGGATAAAATTGCCCTGGTGGGGGCTTGCAGAAGTGTTGGACCGTATTCTCCTCCTAGGTTGCCCTTGCAGGTTTTCAGCCTAAGGTTTCTTTTCCCTAACTTTTGCCTAGGTTGCCATTTCGGGTTTTCAACCTAGCGAGCCTTTGCTTTTCTATTATTCTTTTGCCCTAACTTTTGCCTAGGTTGCCATTTCGGGTTTTCAACCTAGCGGGCCTTTGCTTTTCTATTATTCTTTTGCCCTAACTTTTGCCTAGGCTGCCCTTTCGGGTTTTCAACCTAGTGGGCCTTCAAGTGTAGAATTTTTTTCACAGCATCAGAGTTTACTGGCCTTGGTAGCTCTTCCCCATCCATGTTTTGCAGAATCAAAGCACCTCCCGAGAACGCTTGTTTGACAATGTAGGGGCCTTCATAATTTGGTGGCCATTTTCCTCGGGCATCCTCTTGGCTAGGGAGGATTTTCTTTAAGACCAGGTCTTCCGCACAAAACTCTCTAGGATGAACCTTTTTATTGAAAGCTCTTGCCATTCTGTTTTGATACAATTACCCGTGACAGATAGCTGCCAACCTTTTCTCTTCTATCATGTTCAACTGCTCATATCGAGTATTCACCCACTCAGACTCTTCTAAGTCTGCTTCCATCAAGACACTTAGCAAAGGGAGTTCCACTCCGATAGGTGAGACAGCCTCCATCCCGTACACCAGAGAGAAAGGAGTTGCCACAGTGCTTGATCGTATGTTAGTCCGGTAAGCATGTAGAGCATATGGCAACATTTAGTGCCAATTCTTATAGTTTACAACCATCTTGGCAATGATCTTCTTGACATTTTGGTTTGCTGCCTCGACTGCACCATTCATTTGAGGCCTACAAGGAGCCGAGTTGTGGTGTTTGATTTTGAGACCATCGTAAAACTTTTGAATCTCGGTACCGTTAAGATTAGCAGCATTATCTGTGATTATCCTCTCTGGGATCCCGTATCTACAGACAATGTCCTGTCTGAGAAATTTGAGGAACACCCTTTGAGTTATGCTGGCATATGAAGCAGCTACTACCCATTTAGTGAAATAGTCTATTGCCACCAAAATGAAATGATGACCATTGGAAGCCTTGGGATTAATGGGACCGATGACATCTATTCCCCACATCGAAAAAGGCCATGGGGATGCTAAACTGTGCAATGGAAACGCAGGTGCATTAACCCGGTCTGCATGTATCTGGCATTTTTGACATTTACGAACGTGCTCCATGCAATCTGACTCCATAGTAGACCAGTAATAGCCACTTCTCAAGATCTTCTTAGCCATCATGTGGCCATTGGCATGAGTCCCACATATTCCTTCATGAACTTCAATCATGATCCATTTAGCTTCACGAGCATCCACACATCTGAGTAGGGTACCATCATATCCTCTTTTGTACAAGACTTCCTTGTTCAAGAAAAAGACCATAGCCAGTCTTCGGATGATCTTTTTATTTACTTTGCTCGCCCCTACCGGGTATTCCTTGTTCTGAATATATTGCTTGATATCATGATACCAGGGCTTACCATCGGCTTCTCCTTCCACATGAGCACAGTACGCTGGTTCATCTTACACTCTAACTTGGATGGGTTGGACATCGATATGGATATCCAACTTGGTCATGGCAGCTAGTGTGGCCAATGCATCAGCAAATTGATTCTTGTCTCGACTTAAATGCGAGAAAGTAATCTCATCGAACTTTGCAATCAACTGAGTCAAGTATTTACGATCTGAGGATCAACTTGGAGTCCTTGGTCTGCCACTCACCATTGACTTGATAAATGATTAAAGCTGAATCCCCGAAGACTTTCAACTGCTTTATACCCAGTTCAAGTGCCATTTGCAATCCACCAGCACATGCTTCATATTCTGCAATATTATTTGTACTTTCGAATTTCAGTTTTACGGCCATCGGGTACTGCCTGCCACTTGGTGAGATAACCACTGCTCCTATACCACTTCCATGCATATTGACTGCTCCATCAAAATACATTTTCCACACATCTTCCTGTTCTTCGTCTTCCTCAAGGGACATTACCTCTCCATCCGGAAACTCAGAATTGACAGGCCATCCATCCTCAAGAGGATTCTCTGCTAAATGGTTAGCAATCACACTTCCTTTGATGGACTTCTGGGTCACATATTTGATGTCAAATTCTGGCAATATCACTTTCCACTTCGAAGCCCTTAAGGATATATAAGGACTTTCAAAGATATACTTCAAAGGATCCATTCGAGAAATTAGCCAAGTGGTGTGATATAACATGTACTAATTGAGTTTTCTGGAGGCCCATACTAGTGCACAACAAGTCTTCTCGATTGCCATATAACGAGCCTCACAGGCGTTAAACTTCTTGCTCAGATAATAAATTGCCTGCTCCTTCCTGCCAGATTCATCATGTTATCCTAGCATTGCCCCCATTGAGGTTGGCAATATGGTGAGGTAGAGCAATAATGGACGACCTTGGGTAGGTGGTACCAACACTAGGGGATTCAGTAGATATGCATTTATCTTATCAAAGGCTTCTTGACAGTCATCATCCCATTTTCCTGGATTATTCTTCCTGAGGAGTTTGAAGATTGGTTCACATGTGCTAGTCAGATTTGCAATGAAGCACGCAATGTAGTTCAATCTTCCAAGAAAACCCCTTCTCGCTCGTTCTTAGGTGCTGGCATATCGCGTATTGCTTCCACCTTGTTAGGGTCCACCTTTATTCCTTCTCTACTGACAACAAAGCCAAGTAAATTCCCCGCGGATGCACCGAAAGTACATTTTGCAGGGTTGAGGCGTAACTTGTACTTTCTTAGCCGCTCGAACAACTTTCTCAAAACTGCCACATGGCTTTCTCCTTCCTTGGACTTGGCCATTATATCATCAACGTATACCTCTACCTCCTTATGCATCATATCATGGAACAATGCCACCATATCACGTTGGTAAGTGGCCCCAGCGTTCTTTAATCCAAAAGGCATCACTTTGTAACAAAAAGTTCCCCAAGGAGTGATAAAAGTTGTCCTTTCTTTATCATCATTGTCCATGAGGATCTGATTATACCCAGAATACCCGTCCATGAAAGAAAACCTGTGACTTCTGGCTGCACTGTCTACAAGGACATCAATATGAGGTAAAGGGAAATCATCCTTTGGACTGGCTTTATTCAGGTCTCGGTAGTCCACGCACATTCTGACCCTCCCATCCTTCTTTTGTACCAGAACAATATTAGCTACCCATTCCGGGTGTCTAGCTACTTCCAGAAAGCCAGCCTCCAGCTGCCTGGTCGCTTCTTCCTTGATCTTCAACGACATCTCGGGGTGCATTCTCCTTAATTTTTGCTTCTTTGAAGCCACATCTGGGTATAAGGGAATTTTATGCGATGCTATCTCAGGATCTAAACCTGTCATATCTTTGTAGGACCATGCAAAAACATCCAGATATTCTTTTAATAGTGCAACCATTTCTTCTCGCTCTGGGTTATCCACTATTTTCAACTCCTTCTTATCTTCCTCGGTTCCCATATTGATCACTTCTGCAACCTCATCATTCAAGCTAATCCCTTCCTCTGACCGTTTCACCACTTTTATGAACTCTTCAATGTCTTATTCCTCCTCATCGGATTCAGGATTGTATTCATCAGCGGCCGCGAGGGAATCAATAAATGAGCTTTCAAAGTTCCTCTCCTGAGGTAAATCTTTAGTGGAAGAAGTATCACCGGAAGTAAAAGTCAGGAATAGGAGAAGTATAGGCAAGGGTATGATTTATGACAGAAAATCTTAAACAAAATAAATAAATGAAAGAGAGAGAAAAGAAACGATGGAATCAAAAGGAAAACACCAGACAAAGTGTTACACTCTCATTCATGTCTCAAAGAAAGTAAACATCAGTTCATAATTAGTACAATAAGATAATTACTTCATGGAAATAACATCAACAAACAGTTCCGATCGCCAATTGTTGAGAACTTCATCTACTTCAGAGTTTAAGTTTCTTCCTTCCTCAGGCATACGGGCAGCCATCCTGGTCTGATATCTGGTATCGTAAACTCGGGTTTGATTAGTGTCACCTTTCCTAGGTCGCGCAATAGTTCCCGAATCCTCAGAAGGATGTGAATCTGTAAAGCATCCTAGAATCTCATTAGTAAACCCAAATTTTTTGTGTATGTGTATGTATGCATGTGAAAGTTAACATTCTTTGTTCGATCGTGAGGGTATTCACTAATAGCAAGAAGACTCATCCTGCAATCAAATCTAGTGGTATGGTTCCCTCTAGCTTGAATGCAGTTGGTGTCAAGTCCAAGGGAGAATCTACTCCTCGATAGACCACACCCGTACTAGCAACGTCCTTACTTTTACACAGAAAACTCGTTGTTTTTAGGGTAAAAATACAGTTGATGACGTATCTAAGGGAGAATGCACTCCTCGATAGATATCATCTAAAAACGCTCGACAGACATGGATGAAAACTTCCATTTCATTATAAATATTTTGATACAAATAATGAGTCTTTGACCAAAATAAAAGAAACACATTGATGGTTTCCATCCTTCTCCAAGATCCACAAAGTTCTATGTTAAGAGCCTCATCTTCTTCTTTCTGAACCCTCTGGCAAGTCTCCCAAAATGATTGAAGAACTCGGTCACCTTTGGTGGTAGCTGAAAGAAATGGTTCATACGCACGTGGACGGATGCCTCTTCAAACCGCTCCACCAGCTGGGAAGTGTGATATTGGAGCTTATCCATCACGTCCTCATATTTTCTCTTCCATGCTTCCTTTTCATTCATTACATCCTCCACCACTAATTTCCATCCCTTTACCCATTCTGCGTGACGTTGAGCTTCAACCCTTTCAGAGTCTTTTACCTTATTTATGAGCCGATTTTCTCTCATGTTAGCTTCTGCCAGTAGCTCGCGATACTTGGTTGCTTCATTCCATCCTTGATCAGAGTACACTTCTGTTTGGGCTAAGGATTCCTGTAGGGATTCAACCCTTTCTTCTAGTATATGTATCGTTTCAACGTGATCCCCTACACTTGTCTCGAGCTCTTTTTTCTTCTCTTGAAGTTTGACAAGCATCTTCTCTTGACATCCTATTTTTGCCAGCAGCTCTTGAATTTTTGCTTCTTTGTCTTTTCTTGCCCTTTTTGCACGACTCGGGGCTTCGTGGGCATCGGCGCATTCATCCTTCAAATGCTCAATCTGTAAACTCAGCTTCTGCACTTGTCTTTGGAGTGTGATAATAGTTACTTCGGCAGCTTGGTCTTTCTTATCAAAAATCCTCATCTGAGCTTTTAAAACTTTGATTTCTTTCAACATTTGGTCTTTGGTCAGAGAATTATTTTCCTTATGGAGAGGAGCTGCAGGTCTTGAGGGGAAACCTCTTCTTGCTTCTCTCCATACCTCATATCTTTTCGTGTGAGCTATGACCCGCCTTCCCAATTCCTCCGGTCCTTTTATACGAATGTCATTCCATGCTGACCTTACTGCTATCGTTTGGCTCTTGATGCCTTCACCTTCTTGGTATAGGAAAAATATCCCCTCGAGCAGTTCTTTGGGGGGTTCATCCTGCGTCCACTTGAGTTGACGCATTACCAAAGCTGGTGAGTACGATACACAACCTTTGGGACCCATCAACGGCACGTTTGACAAACTTCCGCAGCTGAATACAATTGAATCTCCGTTATACCATGGGCACATCCAACTAAATGACCACGGGTCAATCTGATCAAACTCTTGCTTCCACTCATATAACTTACGTGACTTTAGTTGCATGCGAGTGAATCCTTTCAGCGGGTCATTGATGAGCCTCTGGTTGACTGGTTTTATAACTAGTAAAGACCTTGGCTTTGTGCTAATTTTATATCATTTTCACCCAAATTAGACTTGATTGTCTCTAAGCAGTATTTTGAGTACATAAAGTATTTTTAGGTTAATTTAGTTGATTTAGAGTTAAATAAAACACTTATTCTATTTTCTGTTTTCATGTTAATAAAAGGAAATAATTCTGGATCTTTCGCCCCGCGAGTAGGCATTCGCCCCGCGAACCAGAAGGTGACTGTTCCAGAAATTGCCATCCTTTCTGTCTCGCCCCGCGAAGACTTGACTCGCCTCGCGAGTAATCCAACCTTGGAAGTCAGAAAGCATCACGGTTTACCCGTGTGAAAAGTCACGGGTGTTACAGTTTGGAATTTGAAGAGTTCGCCTCGCGAGAATACCAAACGCTGCATTATTCGCCTCGCGAATTTGTGCTCGCCTCGCGAGTCTGCGTAGTCCAGAAACTTGTATATAAGTCAGTTTTAGGCAGAACTGAAGAGGGGGGGCTAGTCAGTTTTGGCTAGTTTTTGGCCAGTAGCTAGTTAGTCAGTAGTTGTAGCTCAGTAGTTTATTTCTTTTCTCTTGTGTTTATTTTTGTAATGGAGAACTAGTCTCCTTGGTTAATCTACTGGGATTGGTTTCCATTTACATTTGAGGTTCTGTAATTCCTGTTTTCACTTACTTTTCTCTTTTCAATATGATGTTATATGTTTCTGTTTGCTTAATTCCGGAATGTATAGTGTCGTGTTGTTTTGTTTCGGTGATATTATGTTCCTATATATAATCGCGTTTGCTTAATTCGCGTGTGTTCATTCATGTTCGTTTAGTTCATGAGGGCTTAACCCCGTTTGCTTAATTCGGGAATAGGAACATATATCTGTAGTAGTGGTTCCGCTTGTAAATTGTTGCTACAACCGGGAGGGGATTAGAATCTGCTTAGGGCTTGGATTTATATGAACCAATGATAGTGGGAAACCAAGAACAGTAGGTTGATCGTTTCTTAGCATATTTGTTAATCTTTTAACTGCTCTGTTTTTATTGTTTTGTTTTCTTTATTTTATTAGCATTCACTCCAAAACCCCCAGAACTAATTTTCTGTTAATAATAACAACGCCTAAGAGTCCTTGAGAGAAGTTTCTCGAGTTGTCGCTTCCCTATCTGCATTATTTTGTAAACGCTCGTTCTTTTTGGCGCGTGGCGACATCGCGACCAGTCATCTGTTCTATCAATTTTATCACAAGCATACAAGCGAGTCATGATCCAAACATACAATATTGATGCACAACATCGCAGCTTCCCTTGTTGATTCTGATGACAAACCTATAGGGACTGGAGCGTTTCAGCTAAGATAGCAGGGACCGGGTTTACACCATATTCTTCGACCCTATAGAAAACATCCATGGCTGATTGATCAATCAGATCTGGTACAAAAGGGAAGAGCACCAACCCATATACCATGAGGGCTAGTACTCTGTTGAAAGTAACCCATCGTTCTTGCTGGCCCAGCTTGTTGAGATACACTTCCAAAAATCGCTTCTTCAACCCTTTGGTGGTTCCCTTTTCTGTTTTCTCTATCTGTTCCGGTTGAAGCTCCAATAGGCTTGCTATCCTCCGATCTGTTACATGTTGGCCATAATACATGTAGATGCGAGTCTTCTTTTGAATGGGCGGTCTTAGCATATAAGCATACTCTTCCATGGTTGGAGTGATGTCCAAGTTAGGCAATTCAAAACACCTCAAAGTTGAGTTCCAATATTGGGCCAATGCACTTAGAGCGGGAGCTTCCACTGGAACACGCAACAGATCTAATATTCTACCATACTTGCTGGCATAGTCTGAGTGTGCTTTTTCTGGCATTTGCTGGCCGAGCTCACATAGTCTCTTCACATCATTAAGTGTCACATCAATCTTGATATTTTTCTTGGGACAACTCGCGTTGCTAGTACTCTTTTCTGAACCAAACTTTTCCATGGTTCTTGCTATAAGGTGAATACCAAAATCTTCCAACAAAGGGACACAACGAAAAAAATGAGTATAGTGAAATATATCTTGCATGATTCATGTTTCATGGACCCAATGGGGTTGAAAACCCTGATGGGTATGCATTACCTTCATTATGACATAACGCCTATTAGGTGTGCAATAATGTTCGAATATGTCATTCAGGTTTGGGGCAGCAATGTGGTGCCCCTAGTTTTGTGAATATTCACAATGAGCATGCATGACAATTTATGCTTATGACGATAGAGGAGGGAAAGAAAGTACGCCCCCTTTTTGCCCTAAGCCAGGTAAAACCTAAGGATGGACATGCCTTAAGGTTAGGACTCTAAATAGGTTGGCCACTAGGTCTGCTCTATTAGTGAGAGTTGGGACAGGTCTAGACCTCTAAAAGTCATGGTCCCAAGATTGCCCTCATAAGAGTATGGTTCATGAATCTAGCCACAAGTAGGGATAAACCCTCTCAATATGACTATTCCACGATCTCATGTACAATCTGAGTGGTGAACTGACCAGTATTAGGGAGGCACAAGACCTCTTCAATAATAACGTCAGAGCACCGCCTAATCCTTGGGTTTTTGAGCAAGTTCGGGTATAGAGCTAAGGGTGTGTGCAATATGTGATAGTGATGTGTGTGAAATGGGGCATATAAACCTGTAACACTTAAAAGTAAAAATAAAAAGAGAAGACAAGAAAAACCTGCAAGACACCAACATATATATATATATATATATATATATATATATATATATATAAATGGTTACAAGTCCTCTATCCTATTGTTAAAACATGGGAAAAGAAAAGAAAGGAGGGGGAAACAAAAACATTGTTAGTGAAATATATATAATAGTAACGTGAGTTAAAACGCCTGCGCCACTAACTCTTCTTATTTAAATAAGAGGAAAAACCCAACCAAAAGGACAATCCAAACAAACAGCACTGCAAGGAGAAAAAAACGGTAAGATACAGCCATAAAAGGTAAAATAATTAAGCTACAAGTTGCTAAAAATTTGCAAAACCAATTTTAATGGGCTTGACTCTCTTAAAAGAAGTCCCCAGTGGAGTCGCCATCTGTAGCGACCTAAAGAAAGACTAGCTTTTCCTCTTAGAGGGAAAACATGGAGTCGCCACCAACTTTATTTTGTTTCAAGGAAGTTGGAAAACCTTTTAAGAAAAGCTTTGGGTTCGGGAGTCGATTATGTCTGGGGAAGGCATGGAGACTTAACCCCACGGCACCCTGGAACATCCATAAATGGTTACCCAAAATTAGTTGTGTAAATTATTAGTAACTTTGAAACATTTATTTTACCCGTTGTGGATCTCTTTATTGTAGCTGAAATGAGGTTGAACATGGCACGTAAGAGAGTCAAGCCCTAAATCTGAAGGGTTGAACATGACACTTGTCATAGGGCAACCCAAAAAGTTGTTTTAATCAAGTGATCATCCTTTTATTTTTTTTATGTAAAATAAGTAATTTTTATTTCTTGAAAATGGGACAGAAACGTAGAGATGAGACCTTTTACCAACTTATTCAGAGAACAGAAACACAAGGAAGTAAGAGTGTCAAGAGAAATTTATTAATGATGTCAATGAAAAGAACAAAGATTACCAAATGGGAGCAGAATAAGAATGATTTTGTTTACTCCCAGTGATAAGATTTTAAGATCGAAGCCTTTACATTCAATCTCCCTGGCTCCTTCAGCTCTTCCTTCTTAGCCACTCTAGTAATAGGGAAGAGAAGTGGAAACTCAGATCTCTAATATCTCCTCCTCACAACAAGAATCTCTCTTTCTTTTCTCTTTTCTTTGTATCTTTCCTCTCCATCTCTTCTCTGATCTTTCGTTTTCTCTCAAGAACAGTGTTCTCCCCTCCTTTCTCTTTTCTCCCTAAGAAAATCTCCCATCCCCCTTTTAAGAAATGTTCCTCTCCTATTATAGACGGAGGAGAGGGCTTCTTGCTTCTTCTCCGTTGACTTCAAGGTCGTCTTGCACGAATACCCAAGGCTTGGGCCGTTCTGAACAGCGGAAAGGAGGGGATTTGATGTGAGGGTTGCACGCTTGAAAAGGGAAGGAGATGGGGGTTTTTGTCTGATGGGTATGAAGGATTTTTAGGGTTAGGAGTGAGGCTACTGGGTTAAGGCGAGAGAGGAGATGGAATAAAAGAGAAAAGACCAATGGGTAAAGGAGGTGCAAAAAACAAGGGTTCTGAGCAGAGATAACGTGTGTCCAGATGGGGTGGTATGAGTAGCAGAAAGGTGGTGATTTGATGTGAGGGTTGCATGCTTGAAAAGAGAAAGGAGATGGGGGGTTTTGAGCTGAAATAGCGTGTGCTCAGACGGGGTGGCATGAGTAGCAGAAAGGCGGTGATTTGATGTGGGGGTTGCACGCTTGAAAAGAGAAAGGAGATGGGGGGTTTTGAGCAGAAATAGCGTGTGCCCAGACGGGGTGGCATGAGTAGCAGAAAGGTGGTGATTTGATGCGAGGTTGCACGCTTCAAAAGAGAAAGGAGATGGGGGTTTTTGTATGATGTGCATGATGGCTTTTTAGGGTTAGGAGTAGGGTTACCAGGTTAAAACAAGGGAGGGGTAAGGAAGAAGGAGGACCAATGGGTAGAGGAGGAAAAGATGTCTTGCCTGGTATGTAAAGTGGGCAGGAGGCGTAACTCAGCTTCCTTTCCTTTTCGTTGATTGTCTTTTTCTCCTTGTTTTCTTCGTCCTTTCTTCCTTATCTTCTCTTTCTTCTTTCCTTATTCTTTAGCCTTCAGCCTGAAAATAAAATTGCAGTGGACAGAATCTGTTCGTCCCAACAGAAACTTAGATATGCAAAAGTAGATAAACACTGGACGAACGTCCTCGTCCAACAAGAAAAGATAATTGCAGTGGACAGAACCTCCTCGTCCAACAGAAATAAGAGGGACAGGACTGGACGGGACCACCCCGTCCTCCAGCAAGTGTAATGACTGGACGAGACCACCCCGTCCATTGGCAGGTGCAGCGGACTGGTCGGGGCTAACAGTAAATGCAAAGCAATGGACTGGGCTTCCCCGTCCACCAGCAAGTGTAATGACTGGACGGGACCACCCCGTCCATTGGCGAGTGCAGTGGACTGGACGGGGCCAACAGCAAATGCAATGACTGGACGGGACCACCCCGTCCATTGACTAGTGCAGTGGAATGGACGGGGCCAATAGCAAATGCAAAGCAATGGACTGGACGGGTCCAACAACAAGTGCAAAACAATGGATGGGACCACCCCGTCCACCAGCAAGTGTAATGACTGGACGGGACCACCCCGTCCATTGGCAGGTGCGGTGGACTGGACAGGGCCAACAGCAAATGCAAAGCAATGGACTGGACGAGCCCAACAGCAAGTGCAAAGCAATGGACGGGACCACCCCGTCCACTATCAAGTGTAATGACTGGACGAGACCACCCCGTCCATTGGGAAGTACAGTGGACTGGACGGGCCCAACAGCAAGTCCCACGTGATGGACGGGACTTACCCGTCCACAGTAAGTGCAAATATGATGGACGAGACTTCCCCGTCCAACAGCAAGTCCCATGTGATGGACGGGGCAGCAAGTGCAAATGTGATGGATGGGACTTCCCCATCCAACAGCAAGTACAAATGTGATGGACGGGACTTCCCCATCCAACAGCAAGCACCAATGTGATGGACGGAGCTTCCCCATCCAACAGCAAGTACAAATGTGATGGACGGGGCTTCCCCATCCAACAGCAAGTACAAATGTGATGAATGGGATGGACGGGACTTCCCCGTCCAACAGCAAGTGCAAAATGTGATGGACGGGACTTCCCCGTCCAACAGCAAGCACCAATGTGATGGACGGGGCTTCCCCATCCAACAGCAAGTACAAATGTGATGGACGGGACTTCCCCATCCAACAGCAAGCACAAATATGATGGACGAGACTTCCTCGTCCAACAGCAAGTGCAAAATGTGATGGACAGGACTGGACCGCGTCCAACAACAAGTCCACAGCAAGGGACTGGTCCGGACCGCGTCCAACAACAAGTTAATAATGTGATGGACGGGACCTTCCCGTCCAACGGCAATTGTGATGGACTGGAAGGGATCACCCCGTCCAGCATAAAATCCAAGGTAATGGACTGGAAGGTCCCCTTCTTTCTTCATTTTTTCTTTTTATTATTATTAGCCTCCTTGAAGCGTAATGTTACAATAAAAGACGGACAAGATGGGTGTTCACAATCTTACTTAAACAAAACATAAAATTACGGATGTTACATACTACAGCTGAATGTTTGTTTTCTTTTCTTTTTTTCCTTTATTATTTTGTCTCTTTTTTATTTTAAACTTTTGGTATTTTAGATGATTATTTGGTTTTGATGAGATAAAATATGAGGATTGATTTTGAATAATGATATTTTTGCTTCAGACTTTGTAGAATGGCATCAACAATTTCTTTAGTTAATGACATTGTTACTGGAAGGACCGAATGGAAGATCAAGGTCCGTGTGATTTGTATGTGGAAACTAGCCGATTTCAAGAATCCTTTGCAAACCGGTAGTATTGAGATGGTTTTCCTTGATGAAAAAGTAAGTATTCTTTTTTGAGTGCATTAATGTATAAATGTATTTGTTTCCTTTTGTCGATGAATGCCTCACTTACATGTTTTTTTCGTTTCTTTTTTAAAATGAAAGTCTAACAAGATACATGATACGGTCAAAGGTAGAATCATACCAAAGTTTGAGTGATATATGGAAGAAGGTGCTGTCTATTTTGTTGAAAATTTTATGGTCGCTCAAAATGATTTCAAGTTCAAGACGTAAAGCCATAAGTTTAAGCTGAATTTTATTCGTAGTACCGAGTGCAAAAAAATATTAGATGACACAATACCAACTCTTCATTTTGATTTTGTGTCCTTTCCTGAAATCCTTTCTGGTACCTGCCACGGATTTTCGTTTGGTTAGTATTTGTTTACTTAGAATTTTGATGTGATTGAATGTGTTTAAAAATATTTAAAATTGCTGATATATTGTCTTTGTTTGCCCTTAATTGTTAGATGTAATCAGACATGTTGTGGAGAAGGATGCCCTTAAGCAAATGGAGAAAAATGGAAAAAAGAATAAGCTAATAGAAATAGTACTTGAAGATTTGGAGTAAGTTATAGAATTTATAAAATGTGATACACTTATTATTTTCTATATTTTTCTGTTCTCATTATATTCTGATTTTTATAAAGGTCTAAGGTATGACTTATTATATTTTAAAAGAATCTTGGTTTTTTACGTATAAGTTTTTATATAGATCGATACTGAAGATTTTTATAAGCTTAAAAATTATATTCTTATCAATGAATATTTTTGTATATTGTCTTTTCTGAAATCATATAATATAAGATTTTAAAAACTATGGTGGTTGGTATGGTATTTGTTGCCGTTAAGTTAGGAAAATTTCATTTTTTATTATTTAATATATTAAAAAATAATACCTTTTCATTTTAGAATAAAAAATAAAATATGACATTGTACTTCTTTATTTTGACAAGTGTATTATGTTTAAATGTAATTATGTTAGAAACAATAAAGTTACATGTACTCTATGGGGAGAATATGTTGAGGAGATACACCTATTTCGATAAAGAAGAGGACATTCATCCTGTTATAGTGATTCTACAAATGTGTAGAGAAAATACTTTTAATGGTACATTAACTTTTATATTTTTAATGTCTGACTACATTTTGCCTGTTCTAGAACTATGATGAAGATGATGATGCTGGTACCAAGATTTCTCCCTCCCCACAAGTAGATGACAATTGCAAGGTCATATCTTATTATATAAATATAAATAAGATATATAATTGCATGTGGAAAGTATTTGATATACTGTCATATGAACTCAAAGGATATTTTAATTGACCACAGGTTATTGAAGATTTTGTCAATAATGTCGAAACAAATAGGTCGCAGCGGGGACAACATGATTCTGAGGTAAGTATCAAACACAATCCTATACCACATATAATGCATTGATCATATGGGTTATGTATTAATTTTTAACTATTTTATCTATTTCTATACTTTTTAGGAGTGTTATGAAGATGATCTGTCCCACACTCTTTCATTACAAGAAAGGTGAAAAAAGATCATGTGATGACAAGGATGTATCTTCCAATTTTGAAGATGGTGAAACACAAACATCTAGCACAAATATTTCAAGGATTGTTGTTGTCGAGAAGGAACCAAGTGAATGAGTATTGGAGTTTTATTTGAGAATTTGTGGCCTTTTTAATTTAATGTTTTATTAATTAATTACTTAATTAGATGGGATGGTCCTGGTGCTTTTCGCCATTAACTTTTAAGTTAACTTTCAGAATTTCAGAAGATATTTGTTTAATATATTTTGTATTATGGTTGGAGTTTGTTATTTTAACTTTCGAATTGGTCTCAATTGTTCAATGACATTGATAACCATATATTTGGTTGTGTTATTTTTTCTGCTTTTCCAAATTCCATACTTAAGTTTTTGTTTTACTGTAATAAATAAGCTTTACTAAGGATCGAAATCAACTACACTTGATGATACTTTGATAAACATGCATATAGTGCTTGCCTCCCTTTGCACTTTCCTATATATAATATGCGAGTGTAAGTAACGTGTGACCTTGAGACAAAAAAGAGAAAAAAAAACACTTGAAGGTAGGTTCTATAATAATTATTAATGAAATAGGTGTTAATTGAGTATTAATGAAATTTGTGTCAGATCCTTTCAAAAGTATCTTATGTGTTTATCTTATTTGTTTTTTCCAATTTGGAGAATTGATAAAATAAATGGAATTAACTTACTATTATCTATATCATTGGGTGTCACATCATAAAATATGTAAAACTAAAATAATTGATAAATTTATTAAATTCAATTTTATTCTGTTGTACGTGAATCTTCATGTTACGTTTATATATAAGATCTTATATTACTTTGTGCTAAAGATTTCTTTTGAAGTCAAAAAATTAAATTCTTATGAATGAAATTTATGTTTTGTATCTTTTTTGGAATCAAATTAGATAAGATTTCAAAAAATATAGTGTTTGGAATGATATCTGATGATTTTGTTAAAGGAAAATATTTAATTTTTATTTTGTATATTTTTATCACTAATTAGAATATTTTTCTTCAATGTATTAAATGAAAGATATAATTTTGATTCAGATTTCAAATTTCAAATAGAATAGAAAATATCAGATTTGAGAAATAGTAAACAGAATTGATTTAATTTCAAATGGTTTATAGATTCAAAATGTGATTAATTTACTTAGAATTGAATCAATTAAGAAAAGATTTCTATTAAAAGATTGATTTACTTTCAAATGTATATATATATATATATATATATATATATATATATATATATATATATATATATATATTGTGACAGATCCTTTCAAAAGCATAAAGATAGATTCTTTATTTTGCTATAATCTTTTCAATAATTATAAATTACTTGCATATCAAATTTTATGTCAGATTTGATTTTATCGGAGGAAGAGCTGAAGAATCTTACGCTCACAGAAATAGAGAAATTATTGCAGAGTAACAATAGAAGTTTGTTTGACTTTTCAACAATGCCTCGGCCTGACATGTCATTAATTTCATAATCACAAAATAGGCTTCTTTATCATGATCTTAACTATGACATGCATTCTTTGGCTTCAGAACATGGGCAACTATTGTCCACAATGATTGTTGAACAACGCCAAATATATGACACAATAATGCGAAGTGTGGATGAAAATCGTGTTGGGCTGTTTTTCTTTATGGATATGGTGGAACGAGAAAAACTTTTATATGGAGAGCCATTGCTGCAGCTATAAGATCTAAAGGAGAAATTGTTTTGATAGTTGCATCAAGTGGAATAGCAACCTTGCTTATTCCTGGCGGTAGGACGCCACATTCTAGATTTACCATTCCCATAAATGTCAATGAAGATTCCACCTGTAACATAAAACAAGGCAGTGCCCTGGCAGAGTTGATTATCAAGGCCAAGCCAATCATATGGGATGAAGCACCTATGACTCACAAGCATTGGTTTGAAGTCGTTGACAAAACATTTAGGGATATACTTCGATTTTATAATGCCGATAGTTTGAATCTTCCTTTTGGGGGAAAGGTTATGGTTTTGGATGGTGATTTTAGTTATAATGCTGCGAGTATTAATGCTTCATACCTCTAGAAATTTGTCGTGTCCTAACTTTAACTAAGAACATGAGACTTTAATGTGGTTCTTCAGGTATTAGTGTTGAAGACATGAAAAAATTCTCAGATTGAGTATTGAGAATCGGGGATGGCACCATTGGTCAAATCAATGATGGAGAGGTTGTCATTGATATACCAGATGACATGTTGATTACAAATTCGGGTGACCCCCTTGCCTCTATTGTGGATAGTACTTTTTCATCCCTTTTGGAGAACATGAATGATCCATCATTTTTTCAACATAGGGCTATTTTAGCACCAAAAAATGTTGTGGTTGATAAATTGAATGATTATATGATGTCATTGATCCCCGGGGAAATGAAAACTTATTTGGGTTTTGACAGCCCATGCTCCCTTAGTGGAAATGTTGATAGGCCAGGTGATGTTCATACTCCTGAATTTTTGAATACCATTACTTCATCAGGACTTCCTAATCATGAATTGAAGCTGAAAATTGGTGTTCCCATCATGTTGTTAAGAAACATAGATTAGTCTTCTAGATTATGCAATGGCACACGAATCATCATTACCCACATGGGCAACTATGTTTTGGAGGCAAAATTATTTCCGGAAGTAATATTGGACAAATGGTTCTTATTCCTCGATTGTCATTGATGTCATCTGACATCAGCATCCCTTTCAGATTCCAACGTAGACAATTTCCTGTGGTTGTTTCTTTTGCATGACAATAAATAAGAGTCAAGGACAATCCCTAAAACATGTGGGCATTTATCTCCCACAATTTGTTTTTTCACATGGGCAGTTGTATGTTGCAATATCAAGGGTTACATCACGTCAAGGTTTGAAGATACTGGTATGTGACAATGAAGGTCATATTTCAAATTCCACCTCCAATGTAGTATATAAAGAAGTATTTCAGAATTTAACATTGGCAGGTGACATATCATTTATTAAATTTATTTTGTACATTATAACATCTCTTACTCATTGTTTATTCAGTAATTTTTTTTCCGAAGATTGTGGCTTTTTTTCATTTAGATTTGTTGATGTTGAAAGCTAATTTTGAAAATCTTAATTATACCCTGAAACATTGATTTCCCGTGCATCACACGGGTACATGGTCTAGTGGTTATCATTATAAAATAAAGAATTTGAATCTCAAATAATAAAATCGCAAGATATAATAATTAGTAGACGCCATTATATTATTGGGGGCCTATTTTTTAAAGGATCTTTGTATCTATTCATAAAACCAACAAAAAATTGTAAAATTACAAATGTCAATAGAAATAGAAGTACAATAATTTAACTTAATTTATAACATAAAAATAGAAACAAAAGAAAATATAATAAAATGAAATGCTTGCGACATATATTTTCATAAAATAAGAAACCAAATCATCACCATAAAAAAAAAACTAAACCATTTGCCACATTATAATAGCTAGGGATTAAACTCAAAAATAATTCATGAAAGGCATTACCTTTCTAGCTAAAATCGAAAGAATAAAGGAACTGCAACAAAAGATTCAAAACAAAAATGTTTTTAAAAAATTGGTTAATAAATATTAAATTTCTCTCAATAGTCAGGGCAAGGACCAATTCGCAATTAAAAAAATCACAACCTAACTGTTAGACACATTCGTATAGTAATGAAAAACCAAAACATAGGAGGTTGAAAGATATTACCTCTCTAACTAAACTCAAGGAAACACAAGATTCAAATGAAGTGTTAGTACATGGACGAAAAACAAATAATAAAACTCATAATTAGTTTAAAAAAATATTACCTTTTCATCTGTAATAAAAAGAAAAAAATCTAAATGCAAAGATGAAAAATCTAAAAATTACTTCAAACATATTACCTTTCTATCGAATTCAAAGAGAAAATAAATCTGCAATAAAAGATTCAACATGAAGCATTAATTAGTATAGGAATAAAAACGCAATCACTCCATCTCACTGAAAATTAAACCAAAAATAATCATCAAAGTATTATGAACGAAGAAGTGTTGATCGAAGAATAAAAACACTACATGAGCAAATCACTATTGACATAATCAAGACATGCTCATTTGCCATCACATGTTGCTCCACAATTGCAATAGCCAAAAGTCGAGGGAGAAAGAATAGTGTGAAGAGGCAATTTGAATAGAGTATAAGAAAAAGAAGAGCAAAGATAAGAGCTAAAGAATCGTACTATTGAAGGGTGGAGAGTGCTGCAAGTTCATGAATATTCAGCAATTTGGTTTTTGGTTGGAGCTAAATTGTGAGTAAAAAAATTATGAATTGGAAAGTGATTGAGTAAACAAATGGCCATATGTTTTGTTTTACAATATGGTAGTGTACATATATATATGAATTGAATAGCTAATGATATGTTTTTGTCGTTACAAACAATTTGACAGTAAATTTGAAAATTAGAATGAGATGAAAATTGACAACAAATTTGATTGATTGTGGTTGGTTATAGCCCTTTTTCAAACAAAAAAATTGAAATTCAAATTTGGTATTGGTTAAATCCTAATATGTTCGAGTATCATATTTTAATTGGTTGAATATTGAAAATATAAATTTGAAAGATTAGAGATGGAAAGAAGACTTGAATATATAAAAAAAAATTAATTGATTTAAGGATTTAAAATAACTAATCAATATGTGAATCAATATCAATATATATATATATATATATATATATATATATATATATATATATATATATTGGTGTGTGTGTGTGTGTGTATACGTATGAATAACGATTATAAAAAAATGTATGATTAATGATTGTGAGAATTAATATATATTAATTGATTGAGAAATTATATTCTGCATGTGAATTAATCCATATTAATTGATTGGATCATGTATTTATTTGACATGTTATAATAATCATTATGAGATTAATTTGAAATTGTTTTTATTATTATTGTTTTCATTAATGATAATTACTATAATTAGTTTTCAAATCAACCACATCGCGACACATAAGCAAAAAATGGAGGGAAGGCTTCTGGTGTTGCCACATGTGATGAGTGAAAGCTCTAGAGATTGACACGTGAAGTTCCCATTTTGAGTTTGTTCGCAAATGTATTATATATAGATAGATATAGATATAGATGTATTATATATAGATAGATACATTATTTGGATTTGGATGATAAATTGATTTGACAGGTTTGATCATATTAGAGATTTTATGATTATGATATTATTTTAGAATTTAAATTGTTTGAAAAAATGTTTGAAATATATATCTATATCTATATCTATATCTATATCTATATCTAATACATTTACGAACAAACTCAAAGTTGAAACCTCCACATGTCAATCTCTAGAGCCTTCACTTATCACATGTGACAACACCAGAAGTCTTCCCTCCATTTTTTGCTTATGTGTCACGATGTGGTTGATTTGAAAACTAATTATAGTAATTATCATTAATGAAAACAATAATAATAAAAACAATTTCAAATTAATCTCATAATGATTATTATAACATGTCAAATAAATACATGATCCAATCAATTAATGTGGATTAATTCACATGCAGAATATCATTTCTCAATCAGTTAATATATATTAATTCTCACAATCTTTATTTCAAACAAAAAATTTGGTGCAATGATTATTTGAAATTTTTTTATGAAATGGTTATTTGAAATTTAAACAATTATTACTCATTCATATATAATTTGATAATCGTTATTCATATATATATATATATATATATATATATTATAGAATATATATATATATTTATATATATTTTTCGTTAATAATAAATAACTTTTAAATATATATGTATATATATATTGATATATATTTTGATATATTGATATTTATTCACATATTGATTAGTTATTTTCAATCATTAAATCAATTAATTTTTTTTATATATATTCAAGTCTTCTTTCCATCTCCAATCTTTCAAATTTATATTTTCCATGTTCAACCAATTAAAATATGATACTCAAACATATTAGGATTTAACCAATACCAAATTTGAATCTCGAATTTTTTGTTTGAAAAAGGGCACTAACCAACCACAATCAATCAAATTTATTGTCAATTTTCATCTCATTCTAATTTTCAAATTTACTGTCAAATTGTTTGTAACCACAGAAACATATCATTAGCTATTCAATTCCTATATATATGTACACTACCATATTGCAAAACAAAACATATGGCCATTTGTTTACTCAATTGCTCCCCAATTCATAATTTTTTTACTCACAATTTAGCTCCAACCAAATTAACCAAATTGCTCAAAATTCATGAACTTGCAGCACTCTCCACCCTTCAATAGTACGATTCTTTAGCTTTTATATTTGCTCTTCTTTTTCTTATACTCTATTCAAATTGATTCTTCACACTATTCTTTCTCCCTCGACTTTTGTCTATTGCAATTGTGGAGCAACATGTGATGGCAAATGAGCATTAAGATTATGTCAATAGTGATTTGCTCCTGTAGTGTTTTTATTCTTCGATCAACACTTCTTCGTTCATAATACTTTGATGATTATTTTTATTTTATTTTTGGTTTAATTTTCAGTGAGATGTGTTTTTATTCCTATACTAATTAATGCTTCATTTTGAATCTTTTATTGCAGATTCATTTTCTCTTTGAATTCGATAGAAAGGTAATATGTTTGAAGTAATTTTTAGATTTTTCATCTTTGCATTTAGATTTTTCATTTTTATTGTAGATGAAAAGATAATATTTTTTTAAACAAATTATGAGTTTTCTTATTTGTTTTTCGTCTATGTACTAACACTTGATTTGAATCTTGTGTTTCCTTGAGTTTAGTTAGAGAGGTAACATCTTTCAACCTCCTATGTTTTGGTTTTTCATCACCATACGAATGTGTCTAATGGTTAGGTTGTGATTTTTTCAAATTGCGAATTGGTCCTTGCCCTGACTATAGAGAGAAATTTAATATTTATTAACCAATTTTTTATTAACATTTTTGTTTTGAATCTTTTGTTGCAGTTCCTTTATTCTTTCGATTTTAATAGATATAAATCGACCGAGTCATCAAGGAGCAGCTAGCATTAGTCATCGTGATAAGATTCTGTTTGTTAGCTAAGATGTTAGGCATCAAGATATGATTCTGATATGTATCAGCTCCTAGTTTATAGGATGTAGTTATTATTTTCAAATTCATCATGTATCTATTTAATGACTGTTGTATCAGCTTTGTAATCAAGGAAAAATAGAAACCTTTTATGCTATTCAAAGCTATACAACTTAACTGCATTTTTTTTATGATCCTGCTCTTCATCATGAGCTCCTCAACCACAGAAACTGAAAATTCTCCAACCAACACTCCTTCTAGCCCCATTGATAAATTAGTTGCTCTCAATGTTGGTTCTCAATTGTACATCAAACTTGATGGTGACAATTACCCTGCCTGGCGCCTTCAGTTTCTTTCTCTTCTGACAAGTTATGACCTTAAGGGTTATATAGATGGTAGCACGCCCTGTCCCTCCAAACAGCTGGAGACCAATGCTACTGCCATCAATCCTGCATACACTCATTGGGTTTGTCAAGATCAGCTAATCTTGCACAGCATTGTCTCCTCTGTGACTGCAACAGTGGTCACTCATCTTGGCACTGTCAAAACTTCTCAACAGGCCTGGGATACTCTCAAAACCATGTATGCTGGTCGATCACATGTCCGCATCATGGCTCTAAAGCAGCGCATCTCTACTTTTACCAAAGGTACTCAATCTATGGCTACCTATCTTCAAGGTATTAAAGCTATCTCTGATGAACTCTATATCATTGATCATCCTCTTGATAGTACTGATCTGGTTATTCACACTTTGAATGGATTGAGTGTTGAATATAGAGAAATCTCAGCAGCTCTTTGCAGCAGAAAGACACCCATCACTTATGCTGAACTTCATGAGAAACTTATGGATTTTGAGACGATCCTATCTCGTGAAACATTCCTACTTCTGATTCATTCGTTGCTACAGTCAATGCAGTCACCCATAACAAAGGTCAGTCACGCTACAGATCTCAGTTTAATGGACATACCTCTTCACCTGCTTTCAATCCTGATAAATAGGTAGTTTGTCAATATTGTGAGAAACCTGGTCATGTTGCAAGGAAGTGCTATAAAATTAATGGCTACCCTAAGAGAAATGGAACCAGATATTCGGTCAATATTGCAAACCATCAGCCTGTTGTGCATAATTCTAGTTGGATTATGGATACTGGAGCATGTCATCATGTCACACAGGATCTTCAGCAGCTAACCTTTGCTAATTCTTATCCGGGGTCTGACCAGGTCATGGTTGGTGATGGCACGGGTTTGAATATTACACATATTGGTCACTCTTCTATTCACACAACCACTAAACCACTTTATCTCAATCAAGTCTTATGTGTTCCTAATATTCAATCCAATCTTTTGTCAGTTTCTAAATTGTGTCAAACTAACCATTGTTCTGTTGAATTCTTTCCTGATTGCTTTGTTGTGAAGGATTTGAAGTCGAGTTAGGCTCTGCTGCAAGGACCACTTAATCAAGACCTTTATCATCTACCATCTAACATCACCACCTCTGCTCCTCCTCAAGCTCTCACCACCAGTCTTCAGTCTGTTTCAACATGGCATCATAAACTTGGTCATCCATCATCCAAAATAATTAAACATCTGGCAGATAGTCACCATATCCCAATAAAGTCTCATTCATCATATGAATGTAGTTCCTATCACTGTGTCAAAAGTCACAAGCTACCTTTCTCGGATCATCATCTCACCAGTAGCAAACCTTTGGAGCTTATTTATTCTGACGTTTGGGGACCCTTTCCTGTTAGGTCTTTAGATGGTTACTTCTACTATTTGATTTTTGTTGATCATTTTTCAAAATATGTATGGATCTATCCAATGAAAAATAAGTCAGATGTATTCTCCATTTTCATTCAATTTAAGTCCATTGTTGAGAAATTTTTCAATTTGCCTATTGTTTTTCTTTTCTCTGATAATGGTGGTGAATTTGTAAAAATGAAATCATTCCTAGCTACACATGGTATCTCCCATCTAACCACTCCTCCTCACACTCCTGAAGTTAATGGTACTTCTGAGAGAAGGCATAGACATATTGTTGAAACAGGTCATGCACTGTTACATCATGCCAACTTACCAGATAAATTTTGGTCCTATGCTTTTCTCACAGCAACTTATCTAATTAACAGGATGCCTACTCCAACAATCCACATGAAATCCCCTTTTGAAATTATGTTTCACACTACCCTTGACTATAACAAACTTCATTCCTTTGGCTGCTTGTGATTTCCATGGCTGCGACCTTACACCAAAAATAAACTCCAATCTAGATCCTTGCATTTTTCTAGGATATTCTCAATCACAGCATGCATACCTTTGTCTTGAACCCTTATCCAGCCTCATCTATGTCTCTAGACATGTGAACTTTGTGGAAAATTCATTCCCATATCAGTCCCTCATTCAACCTTCTCCTACATCCATTCTCATTCCTTCCACCGAGTCCACCTTACCTGCTATTATACATTTCCATCCTGCACCATCCTCTACTGTCATTGCGCCTCATTCCTCTCCTCAGTAACCTTTAATTTCTCCAACACCCTAGCTGGATCTTGCAGTCGGGCCTGATCAGAACTCAGATTCTGCACCAGCAAATCATTCAGGTAATAATTCTTCCCTTCTTCCATTCCATACTTTCCCTTCCACTAATCTATCTCGCAGTCATACTATGATTACCAGGTCTCAAAATAACATATTCAAACCAAAGAAAATCCTGACAACCACCAAGCATGATTTACCAGAGAATCTTGAACCATCAACTGTGACTCAAGCACTTAAAATTCATCATTGGAGACAAGCATGCTCCGAAGAATTTGACGCGTTGCTGAAAAATGGTACCTGGTCTTTGGTTCCAAGAGAAGAGTCTAAAAATCTGGTTGGTTACAAGTGGTTGTTTAGGATCAAGAGAAATCCTGATGGCAGCAATGATAGATACAAAGCCAGGCTTGTTGCCAAAGGGTTTACTCAAACACCTGGACTTGATTTCAAGGAAACTTTCTCTCCGGTTGTCAAGCCTCAAACAATTAAAGCGGTTCTCACAGTTTCCCTCAGGCGTGGTTGGTCTAAGCACCAACTTGATGTTAATAATGCCTTTTTAAAAGGAACTTTAGCTGAAGATGTCTATATGCAGCTGTAACCAGGTTTTGTTCACAATGAGTTTCCTAATCATGTTTGCAAATTAAGAAAGGCTATTTATGGTTTGAGACAAGCACCTCGTGCTTATCATGATTCTCTCAAGGCATTTGTTATGGATTATGGTTTTTGAACTAGTCTCAGTGATACCTCTCTGTTTATTTATAATAAAAATGGTGTTCAGGCCTTTCTTCTGGTATATGTAGATGATCTTCTATTGACTAGTAGCCACTCACAGTTTCTGCAGGAGTTTATGACTGAATTATCTACAAGGTTCTCTCTCAAATACCTTGGTTTTCCTCATTACTTTCTTGGTATTGAACTGATCTGAGTGCCTGAAGGTCTTCTTCTATCTCAACATGGCTACATCCGTGATATTTTGGAAAAGTTTCACATGTCTGGAGCCAAGTCTACTAGTACACCACTATGCACATCTACTCCATTACGGTTGCATGATGGCTCTGTAGCTGCAGATGCAAAAACATTTCGTGGGATCATTGGAGCATTGCAATACTTGACTCTCACTCGCCCAGACTTGTCTTTTACCATAAATAAGTTGTCTCAATTCATGCATAAACCAACCCAAATTCACTTTCAACAACTTAAACGAGATTTGAGGTATCTTAAGCTCACTCTTAACTTTGGTTTGACACTTAAGAAACCTCCTCATCTTCATTTACATGCATTTAGTGATGCTGATTGGGGTGGTAATTTGGATGATAGAACATCTTCTTCTGCTTTTGTGATTTATTTTGGTGGAAATCCAGTATCAGGGTTATCAAAGAGGCAAAGGACAGTGGCTAGATCCTCAACCGAGGTTGAATACAGGTCAGTTGCCAATGAAGTTGACACATGCAAACACAACAAGGGGGGTTGAATTGTGTTTGTTAATAATTTTCGAAAACAACCTTTAAAACCATTTTTGCACACAAGAAGATTAAATCAGAAGTAAGCACAAAGAAATAGATCCCTTTTTAAAAAGCTTTAATAAAATCAATATCAAAACCCCCCAGTCTGTAAAAACAAATAAAGCCGTAAGAGTTTAGGGATAGAATATTCACACAAGATGTTTTATCCCGGTTCACTCTCTTACAACCAAGAGTTACGTCCAGTCCCTTCTACTTGAAGGTTTTTCTCCACTATTTTCCAAATAGATTACAACCAAGTATTTAACACCTCTCCAGGCTTATAAGTATTCCTTTCTTACCAAGCCTCTTCAGGCTCTAACTCTAACAAAGAGATTTAACTTATGATCTTCTTAACTCACTGTGTGTGAGGATATGAAAGTTTAAGATCAAATGAATATTTTCACAATATTCAAACTAAAGAATACATACTCTTGCTTTTAAAGAAATATGAGTATGAATGGTTGCTTATTGACAAAATTTGAGCTAGCAAAACTTGTGCAGGCAAAAGTTGTTCTTCAGTAACCGAGGTCCTCTATTTATAGTGACCTTCTTCTTCACTTGTATTTCTTCAACGATTATTTTGAATAGTCCCGTTTAGAGATAGCATTGAATGCATGATATCCGTTGTGACTGATAGCTTGATTTTGGCAATGTTGAATAGTACTATTGATTATCGAGATAGCATGAAATGGAGGCTCACTGCTCTGAGTAATGCAGCTTGAAAACTTGTTGTTCCTCCTTTGTGTACAATCCAGCTTTTTCCAGCCATAAAGTTGTCATCGTACAGATCGTTTTGCAGTTTCTCATTGTACGATTCTGCTTTTTGCATTTCTGTGATGGCACTATGTTTCTTTTACAACAAGGTAAAACATTAAAGCAGATAAAACAAATGTGAAGAACAAAAGTTCTATTGAAATAAATATCAATCATTTGAAATAAATTCAAGAGATTCGTATTGCATTTATTCATTCAAAGATGGAGCTCGTCTACTTAAAAACTATGTCTACTTAGTTATATGTGAGACTAAGTCTGTTCATTATTTTATTTTGCTCGTCTGCTGACGTGGCATATCCTATCGTCTATCAAGTCTTTGGACTTGCTATACCTTAGTGAGTTATCATAATCTTCATCTGGTGATGTGGCACTTAGAGCTCGTCTACCTGATTATTTTATTTTTCAGTTCATTCAATTTTATCAATTATTCCCGTTTGCTGACGTGGCAAGTTAGACACGTCTATTATCAAGTCTTTGGACTTGCTGTATCTAAGTAAGTTATCTTGATTTACGACTAGTAAACATTTAGTGCCTCGTCCACTTAAAGAAACCAGTCTACTCAATTAAATAAATAAATAAATAACTTTACCAATATTGGAGCAGCCGTCTACAAGGGTGGACGCGTATTTTTCTCAATGAGTCCAATGAAAACTTATCCCAAGTTTCCATAACTTATATTATAAATATTCTTGCATAACTGAAAGCACATGTTAGATCTCAACTAACACTTTGCCAAGTAAATTTAATCCTTTTGTTAACATCAAAACGTAGAGATTATTTAAATCAAAACCACTTTGGTTCCAACAATCTCCCCCTTTTTGATGATGACAAAAAATAATTAAATTTGAAAAGTAAAGTCTAAGAGAGCTTGCAAAGCTCCCCCTAAGACAAAGCATTCAGATAAGTAATCAGTAAAAGCATATGAGACAAACTGCATATAAGCTAATAGATCAATGCAACTGCATATCACACTTAGAGTATATATGAAGGAATAAATAAGCATCATAGCAAATAGGCCAACAGGAGTATCAGAGTAGTTGTAAACTAGAAAACAGAATATGCATATGTAGATGAATATGAGCTTTTCAAAACTGACTTTGTATTTATAAAAGAAATCTCTTTCCTTTCCTTTCTCCCCCTTTCTTGTCATCAGACAAAAAGGTGAAGGGAGTGGACCATCATTGTCAGTAAAAAAAAATTCAAAGATAGGCAGGAGGAGGTTGATTTCGAGTCTGGGTTTTCTTGAAATCAGTCAAAAATTCCAGCATTTTGTTCACAACCTCTAAGGTTGGAGCCATAGTGTTGGAATCCACCGTCCAAAGATAACCCACCGTCCAAAGATTATCCTCCGTCCAAAGGTTCATGGACTGTCATTAATGTTGGAATCCACCGTCCAAAGGTTCATGGACAGTCATTAATAGTTTAGGAAATATCCATTGTAAATTAATGAGGTTCATGTATTCTCTAGTCATAAAATTAGGAAATGTCTATAGGAAATAGGTGCCTCATTTATTTGTCTTGTAATTATCAGTTGCATTTAATTCTTCTAGTGTATAAATAGAATACCTCTATGCTGTGTGAATGCAACACAAGCAATTCAGAAAATATTTGTTTTGTTCCTCCTTTCAATTTGGTATCAGAGCTCCCGACCTTGGGAGTCTCTGCCTTCGCTTTTCCGCTGCCTCGGCCTTCATTGCTGAGTGACCTTAGGTGCCTTGCCTTCATTGCAGGACCTGTTTGTCTTGTGCCTTCATTACATGTTCAGCACCTTCATTGTGCTTTATCTTTCTTAGTTACAGTACCCAAAGTCATCTTCACCACAAACCCTCTTCCGTGCAGCTTGTGTTTTTTACACCTTCATCGCACTCTTGGTTGTTATCACGCCTAACCATCATGTCTAACACTGAGATTACCAACATCTCAGCTATCACCCATTACTCTAGTAAGCAGTCTTGCACTTCTTCAAATGGTGTAAATGGTAAGAATCTATGTTCTTTATTTTCTCATGCTTCTGGTACTGTCCCCGAGGATTTTTGGATTATTGATTCTGGTGCCACCGATCACATGACCTTTTGTTCTTCTCATTTTTCATCCTATCAAATCCCCATCGGTAGTCATCACATAACTCGTAGCCGATGGCTCTCATACATCGATTGTAGGATTTGGTAACATTAAAATTAGTCCTTTTCTAAATTTGCAAAATGTGCTTCATGTTCCTAAACTGTCATCTAACCTTCTTTCTATACTTAAACTTACCAAAGACCTTAATTGCGCTGTAACATTTTTCCCTTCTCATTGTGTATTCCAGGACAATACTACGGGGAAGACTATTGGAGTTGCCAAGGAACGGGGAGGGTTGTACTACCTTGAGATGGAAACTTCAGGTGAATCTGGTGTGAAGTTGCAACATTCCTGTCATCAATCCAAGTCTTGTTCCTCCCAAATTTGGCTCCAACATAATCGTCTCGGGCATCCCCCATTCACTCTACTTAAGTCCATGTTTCCTTCTTTGTTTTTGAATGAATCGGTTGAGTCCTTTCAATGTGATGTTTGTGAATTTTCCAAACATCATCGGGTAAGTTTTCCTTCAAATGCTAAGAAAAGTGATGAACCTTTTTCTCTTATTCATACTGATGTTTGGGGTCCAGCTTCTGTTCCTAATATTTATGGTGCAAAATGGTTTGTGTCATTTATTGATGATTGCACTCGTATTACTTGGATTTTTCTAATGAAAAATAAATCAGATGTGTACCATTTGTTTATCCAGTTTTATCATATGATTAAAACTCAATTTGATAAAACAATTAAACGTCTGAGGTCTGATAATGGTAGAGAGTATGTGAACCAAAATTTCTCCACCTTTCTTAAACAACAGGGCATTGTTCATGAACTTACATGTGTTGATACCCCCCAACAAAACGGGGTTGCTGAATGGAAAAATCGACACTTGCTTGAAATTACTAGAGGTTTATTGTTTCAGATGTCTGTTCCAAATTCATATTGGGGGGAAGCTGTTTTAACTGCTGCTTATCTAATAAATAGAATACCCTCTAGAATCCTTGGTGGTTTGAGTCTTGTTCATGTCATGAAAACATTTTTTCCATCTGTTCCTATTATGCAAAGTCTTGAATCTCGTGTTTTTGGTTGTGTTGATTTTGTTCATGTCCATCGTCAGCATCGGGGCAAACTTGACCCTCGTGCTATTAAATGTTTGTTCATTGGTTATGCCCCTGACAAGAAAGGATACAAATGTTATCACCCTTCCTCTCGTCGAGTGTATGTCTCCATGGATGTCACCTTCCAAGAAAATCAATCATTCTTCAGTTCCTCTCAGCTTCAGGGGGAGAATAATACTTCTGATTTGGAAGCTGAGATTTTTTCAGAAGGCAGCATTCCCTTGCTCCAATCTTCTGATATGCTCTCAGATACACAGGAATTAGCTCCTCAGACTAGAGCAAGCTCGCCAAAACTGGTCTATCAAAGGAAGAAACACCCCTCCCTGGTCCAGCCGCAACCCCAAATATCTGAACCCATGGTAAGTATTGAAAACACTAGTCCCATTCATGTTGAATCTATTCCTTTCATTCATTCTGAACCTATTCCTTTGGATAATTGTGATCCTAACATTGATGATGACTTACCTATTGCTTTAAGAAAAGGAAAAAGATCTTGTTCTAAGTATCCTATTTCCAAATTTGTTTCCACCACAAACCTTTCTTTGCAGCACCAAAGCTTTATTGCAGCCATTGACTCTATCAGAATCCCTAGAACAGTACAAGAAGCATTGAAGGACAAGAACTGGGTTCAAGCCATGAATGAGGAGATGCAAGCTCTGGAAAGAAATGGAACATGGGAAATTGTTGAGAAACCAAAGGAAAAGAAACTAGTGGGGAGTAGATGGATCTATACTGTAAAGTACCGGTCAGATGGTACCCTAAACAGGTATAAAGCAAGACTAGTGGCAAAGGGATACACTCAGACCTATGGCATTGATTATGAGGAGACATTTGCTCCAGTGGCAAAGATGAACACTGTTCGTATTTTACTCTCTCTTGCTGCCCACTCTGGATGGGAACTACACCAGTTTGATGTCAAAAATGCTTTCTTGCATGGAGACTTAGAGGAGGAGGTGTATATGGAGATTCCCCCAGGGTTTGGTCCCACAAGTGGAACAAACAAAGTTTGCAGATTGAGGAAGGCTTTATATGGGCTAAAACAGTCTCCCCGAGCATGGTTTGGAAGATTTACAAAAGCTATAGTGTTGCTGGGTTACAAACAAAGCCAAGGAGATCATACACTTTTCTTTAAACATTCACAAGGAGGAAAACTGACTGTACTTCTTGTTTATGTTGATGATATAATTATTACAGGAGATGACCTAGTTGAGAGACAACTGCTTAAGGAAAAATTATTTGCAGAATTTGAGATGAAGGACCTTGGGAAACTGAAGTATTTCTTGGGGATTGAAGTGGCCTACTCAAAACAAGGCATTTTCATCTCTCAAAGGAAGTATGTGCTTGATCTTTTGAAGGAAACAGGGAAACTTGGATGTAAACCTACAGGTGTTCCCATCGAGCAAAATCACAGGATGAGCACTGAAGAGGAGAGTGCCAAGGTTGACAAAATCCAATACCAGAGACTTGTGGGGAAGTTGATTTACTTGGCACACACTAGACCAGATCTAGCATATGCAGTCAGTGTTGTGAGTCGGTTCATGCATGATCCGAGGGAGAGACACTTACAGGCTGTAGAACGTATACTGCAGTATCTCAAAGCTACTCCAGGAAGAGGACTCTTGTTCAAAAAAGGTGGAAACTTGACTATGGAGGCTTATCCAGATGCCGACTATGCAGGTTCAGTAAGTGATAGAAGATCCACATCAGGCTATTGCATGTTCCTATGTGGGGACCTTGTTACTTGGAGAAGTAAGAAACAAAATGTAGTGGCTCGATCAAGCGCAGAGGCAGAATTTAGAGCTATGGCACAAGGAATCTGTGAACTGTTGTGGATGAAAATTGTGCTCGATGACTTGAAGATAAAGTGTGAAGGTCCTATGAAATTGTTTTGTGATAATAAATCGGCTATCAGTATTGCTCATAATCCTGTTCAGCATGATAAGACAAAACACATTGAGATAGATCGACACTTCATCAAGGAAAAATTGGATAGTGGATTGATAACAACAACCTACATTCCCTCTGGGCAGCAGCTAGCAGATGTGTTAACAAAGGGTTTGCCAATGTATCGATTCAACCAACTTACTTGCAAGCTGGGAATGATTGATATCCATTCCCCAGCTTGAGGGGGAGTGTTGGAATCCACCGTCCAAAGATTATCCACCATCCAAAGGTTCATGGACTGTCATTAATGTTGGAATTCACCGTCCAAAGGTTCATGGACTGTCATTAATAGTTTAGGAAATAGCCATTGTAAATTAATGAGGTTCATGTATTCTCTAGTCATAAAATTAGGAAATGTCTATAGGAAATAGGTGCCTCATTTATTTGTCTTGTAATTATCAGTTGTATTTAATTCTTCTAGTGTATAAATAGAATACCTCTATGCTGTGTGAATGCAACACAAGCAATTCAGAAAATATTTGTTTTGTTCCTCCTTTCAATTCATAGATACTTGAACTCTCTGAGAGACTTCCTCGGTGATCTTCTCAGTCGTCTTTTCAACCTTCTCTTCAACCAGCTTGCCAACTCTTTCATCAACTATCTTGCGAAGAACTTCTTCAAGATTTGGTGGCAGGGCATATGCTTGAAAGGTGCTTAATGCTCTAGAGTGTTCAGGATGATCTGAAGGGTGAACTACAGCTAGAGCTTATGGTTGAGAGGAATGCTTTCCAGATGAGCTTTCTTTGGAAATGGACTCAGCAGTTTCTTCTTCATGACCACCTGAGCCAAAAATAGTGGCATTCATGCCAGGTCCTTCAACGAAAATTTCATCTTCTAGGAGCTTAGAAGGAGGTGAAAACGGGGCAGGATTAATCACAAGAAGGGGTAAAGGGGTCACCGATACTTCCTTTGCCCATATGATGGGGTATGAGAATTCCACATTTCAACTTGTTATGGGAAGTCCGCAAAGAACTTTGTAGATCATGTATCTGAAGTTTGAAAGACCACACTTGCCTCTGACTTTAGGAATTTCCTTTTTCTCTTCTTGGGTCAATCCAGAGGAAGATGCTTCTCTTGTGCAGTGGATGATGTGGGATTTCCAGAAGTCTGCAGCACGTTGTTCATCGATCAACCCAATAGATTCAGAATGCTAATAGTAGTCTAGCATGGAGTAGTCAAAAGTTTCTTGATTCAGATCAAGAATGATTGATTCACCTTCTGGCATAACTCCTTTGAATCTTCTATTCTTCTTGTCCTTGTCCTTGTTCAGATCAACCATCTGCAGTCTTGGACAGATTCTGTAAGGCATGATTCCAATTCTTGTTGCTGTATTATGTCTCAGCCATGATGGAGGGACAAAATGTGCGGCTCTATCAACTCTAAAATGACTGAATTCCCACTTCAGCATTTCATAGATGAGCTGATCCACAAAGAAATTAGAGGCCCTCCCATAGACATTGGGATGCTCGAAGGATACCCATTTTGTGTCACAGTCCATGATCATAGGGACATGTTGAAAGGATCTTGCTCTTTTTTCAGGGAGGGTACGAAGATTCTTCCTTAGTGGGTCTGTCTCCCAGACACTTATCACATGTCTCTGAACTCCATCGATGAAAGGTATGAGAGGTGGAGTTTTGACAAGATTAGGATAGATTTTCCTGGAGGGGAATTTGTTTAGGGGCAGGTGAGTGATTAAAGGTCCTATGTTGTTGTGCATTTGTGAAGGCACTATTGTGATTGGTTTGCAGTCAGGATGGGGTAAATGGAAGGGTTCAACTGGTGGTTCTACTTCTTCCTCATACTCAGGTAGGGGGTACAACCTGTTAGGAATGTGTTCATGTTCAGGCGGGTGAGTGAGAAACAGAACTCTCCATTTTATTTTTACTTTGGCACAATCCTCAGATTTTCCATCATAAATAACAGAAATTGGGGTGAAGGGAAATAAGTTTCTTAAAGGTTTTGGGAAGGGAGCACCGGGGGAAATGCCATCATCTGGTTAATTGAACCAGGGATCATTGGCAGGGATAATTGGTTGAAATTGTGGTCTGGATGAGGAGGCTATTTGTCAGTGAGCGGGTGAAGGTGTAGGCAAGTTTGTGGTTTGGTCAGTTTGTGTTGGTTGGGGTGAAAGAGGTGTGTGAATGTATACATCATTAGTCATGTTTTGGTTGAACACTTCATTTGGAGCAGAGACAGTAATATTATCATCAGAACCAACAGTACCGGGGAGAGAATCACCTCTATTTTCTAAACTAGATACTAAGGCATCTACTGTTATTTTAACAGGATCACTAGCAGAGATGGTTACCTCAGAAGTCTTAGTTGTTCTGGCCTTTCTTGCAGGTTGCCTTCTGGTTTGTGTTGAGACAGGCACAAAGGCCTCAGCAGCAGTGACAACAGCAGTAACAACAGAAGTTTTCTGCTTCTTCAGGATGGTACTGATAGGAAATCTGTCCTCATCAGCTTCCTCATCCTCATTGTGTGAGAGGATGATTCTTCTTTGCCTCTTCACAGCAGGAGCACCAGTAGGTTCCCTAATTACAATGCCACCAGCTGGCCTCTTGGGGGCAGGTTTCCTTGCTGCAGTGATCTTTTGCCTAGTTACTCTTTTTATTCCTAGAACTTCAGCATTGTTTGCCTCAACTATTTCTTCCTTGATTTTCATAGCTTCTTTTGTTTTGGCCAGGGCAACTTGTTTGTAAGTGCTTAGTTGTATGCCTGAGAGATTGCTTCTCCCAAAATCAGCAGCTGACATTCCTTTCTCAGACATAATTTTATTCTGATCTTCTTCAGACATGGCAGTAAGGACTTCATAAACACCTTGATACCTGAAGATTTTTGACAGAAGATGAGTGTAGGGAATGGCAGGTAGATTCTCTCTACTTTGCATAACATGTTTGAATCTGTTAAACAAAATCCAGGAAAGGTTGATTTTGGTTTCCCAGAAGAGATTGCACAGGCAGAATTTGTGGAGAGCAGAGAGGTTGTCTTTGGAGCCAGTCTTGTGTAAGACAATCTTGTTCAGAATCTGATGGAGGATTTTGATTTCATCCTTCATTTCAACATACTCCTAGGAATGAGTTCTTACAGTGTCTTCTTTCATTAGGGTGCCAGAAATGGTCTCAGAACCACCCAAGTCTTCTTCCCAAGTATTAGTAATTACGAAACCCTCTTAGGCACAAGCGATAGCAACGGAAATGGTATTCTCAGAGACAATCACCTTTTTTCCCAGCACGAAGCTAATAATCTCAGTTTTAGTGATTATAGGTTTCCTCTAGAAGGTCCTAATGAGGTTGGGGTGGATTGATACTTTCTCTAAGAACAAACTGTCCCAACCAGCTGCATTTATATACTTGCTTACATTTAAGTTGTACTCCTCAAGAACTTTAAAATTAAAATGATGTTCAACCGCTAAGTTCAGAGAATCAGTGACGTAGGAATGAACAGGGAGTGAAGATGAAGCCATTTTTGAGGTTTGAAGGTTAGGGTTCAAAGAATCAAAGAAACAGAGGTTCGTAAAAAAACCCAGGCAATGAAAAGATTTTCCGAGGGAAGAAAGTTGCTTTAAAAGTTTCTGAATTTCAAAGGTTTTTCTTTGAAAATAATTCGAAAGAAAAATTAATGACAAGACATGTCATTAAGAGTAAAACGGCGTTGTTATTTTGAAACCATAAAAAGGTTATGATGAGATTGATGGAAATTACTGACTCAACAAAGATAATATACTAGATATATATGTCTAGTAAGACAAAATAAATGCATTTAATAAAAATATGCTTAGACGCAAGCAATTGTGGATGCGTATGAAATTATACAATGGACGCAGTAAACCACAGTAGTAGATGCAACATATAGTGGACGCGCTACACAACATGCAATAGACGCACAACTTTTAATAGGTATTAAACGTGCATAAGTAATAGACGCAATATTATCAAAACAAATTTTTCTCAAGGTTGGATGCCTAAATTAATCCTCACATATCATGTTAAGATGCTTCCTAATAAAGATAAATCTGTCCTCTGCAAGAGGTTTAGTAAAGATATCTGCCCATTGATGGTCAATATCTACAAATTGAAAATCAAATACATCTTTTTGCACATAATCCCTAATAAAATGATGTTTAATCTCTATGTGCTTAGCTCTAGAATGCAAAATTGGATTCTTAGATAGATTTATTGCAGCAGTATGTAAGTGGAATACTACTTACAAACACATTATAATCCTCCAATTGATGTTTGATCCAAAGAAGTTGTGAGTAACAACTTGCAGCTGATATATACTCAGCTTCAACAGTTGATAAGGCAATGATACTTTGTCTTTTGCTTGACCATGAGACAAGATTAGATCCAATGAAGTGACATCCTCCACTAGTGCTTTTTCTTTCAATTCTATCTCCAGCATAATCAGCATCACAGAAACCAACTAATTTGTAATCTTCATTTTTCTTAAAGAACAAACCAAGATTGGTAGTACCTTTTAAATATCTAAAGATTCTCTTAACTGCTGATAAGTGAGATTCTCTATGATCAGATTGAAATCGAGCACACAAACATACACTGAACATGATATTAGGCCTAGACGCAGTAAGATATAAGAGAGATCCTATCATACCTCTATATACCCTTTGGTCTACCTTTTTCTCTTTATCATCTTCGTTCAGTATGGACCGCATAGGAGTATTCATTGGCTTACAATCATCCATCTTAAACTTCTTCAAAAGCTCTTTTGTATACTTAGTTTGGTGGATGAGCACCTTGTCCAAGGTTTGTTTTACTTGAAGTCCAAGGAATAATTTGAGTTCTCCCATCATGCTCATTTCAAATTCTTTTTGCATTAACTTAGAGAATTCTTTGCATAGAGACTCATTAGTACCACCAAAAATAATATCATCAACATATATTTGTACAGCTATGAAATTAGACTTAATGGCCTTTCTAAATAAGGTTGTGTCAACCTTTCTTCTATTGAATCCATTTTCAATAAGAAAGGAACTTAGTCTATCATACCAAGCTCTAGGAGCTTGCTTAAATCCGTACAAAGCTTTCTTAAGCTTATATACATGTTCAGGATGGGTTTCACACTCAAAACCCGGAGGTTGCATAACATAAACTTCTTCATTAATAAAGTCATTTAGAAAAACACTTTTAACATCCATCTGAAAAAGCATAATACTATGATGTGCAGCAAACGAAAGTAGAATTCTAATAGCTTCTAATCTAGCAACAGGTGCAAACGTTTCAATATAATCTATACCTTCTTCTTGAGAGAAACCTTGAGCAACAAGTCTTGCTTTGTTTCTTATTACCTTACCATTTTCATCAAGTTTGTTTCTGTAAACCCAATTTGTTCCAATCACTGATTTGTCTTTGGGCAGGGGAACCAGAGTCCAAACTTCACTTCTTTCAAACTGATTGAGTTCTTCTTGCATAGCTAGAATCCAACCATCGTCCAGCAGACCCTCGTCTACTGTCTTTGGTTCCAACTCAGAGACTAGTGCAGAAATATCTTGTTCTCTGAAAGTTGATCTGGTTCTTAGCTTGTCATTGGGGTTTCCAATGATATGATCTTATGGATGATAATTCTTGAAGTACCAAGATTTTTGAACTGTATTATGTTGAGAAGTGGAAGTTTCTGGTTGTTGAGTGGGATCATCTGGTTGATAATCAACTTTTATCTCTGGTGAATCTCCTGGGATGTTTAGATCAAGATCTGCAAAAGCTTTATCTAGCTCTGATAATTTCTTATCAGGTTGTTTGTCATCAAACTTGACATGAATACTTTCCTCTACTATCAGAGTCCTAGAATTATAAACTCTAAAGCCTTTATATGTTTCAAAATATCCTAATAGTATTCCATTATCTGTTTTAGCATCAAACTTACCAAGTTGATATTTAGTATTCAGTATATAGCATTTACAACCAAAAGGGTGAAAATAAGATATGTTGGGTTTTCATCCTTTCCGCAGTTCATAAGGAGTCTTATTCAGGATAGGTCTAATGTATATTCTGTTCTGAATGTAGCAGGCAGTATTAACAGCTTCAGCCTAGAAGTGTCTAGGGACAGATTTGTCATTGAGCATAGTCCTAGCCATCTCTTGAAGAGATCTGTTCTTTTTCTCTACCACACCATTTTGCTGTGGTGTTCTGGGTATTGAGAAGTTGTGAAGGATACCACTTTCTTCACAGAACTTATGAAATAGCTCATTTTCAAACTCTCCCCCATGGTCACTTCTGATTGAAGTGAAACACATGCCTTTTTCATTTTGTACACATTTGTAGAATACATAAAAGACCTTAAAAGACTCATCCTTGTGATTTAGGAACATAACCCATGTCCATCTAGTGTAGTCGTCTACTATGACAAGACCATATTTCTTACCACTGACAGAGGCAGTCCTTGTTGGACCAAAAAGATTAAGGTGTAGCAACTCTAGTGGTCCATTGGTACTAACAACATTCTTAGATTCAAAAGAACCTTTGATTTGTTTTCCCTTTTGACATGCATCACAGAGAGCATCAGATTTGAACTTAAGGTTTGGTAGTCCTCTCACGAGGTTATGCTTGTTTAGTTTTGAAATTAATTTCAAGCTTGCATGACCTAGCCTTTTGTGCCAAATCCATCGCTCATCTTCAATGGACACTAGACATGAGACACGTTGATTTGAGAGGTCCTACAAGTTAATATTATAAAGATTGTATTGCCTCTTAGCAGTGAATAAAAGTGATCCGTCATCTTTCTTGATAGTACACATGTTCTTATCAAAAGAAACTGCATATCCACTATCACATAATTGACTTATGCTCAACAGATTGTGCTTCAAGCCATTTACTAAAAGAACATTATCAATGGAGGGAAAAGGATGTTTACCTATTTTACCTATACCAATGATCTTCCCTTTCCGATTTCCTCCAAAAGTGACCCAGCCACCATCTTTGGGCTTAAGACTTTGGAACATAGACCTTTATCCCATCATGTGACGTGAGCAGCCACTGTCCAAGTACCAAGACGTCTGTTTTCTTCCTGTTGTTAAGCAAATCCGCAACAGGTATTATCTTATCTTTAGGCCCCAAACTGACTTGGGTCCTTTCTTGTTAGTTGTCACTGGACGAGTATGCTTAGCATGTTTATTGTGTATGCATCTAGATGTAATATCTCCATTTTTTTCACACACTTTTCAAAAGGTGTTGGACGAGCTAGACTTAGCTTTAGCATATTTATTTGGAATTTTTGAAGCTCTATGTTGTGTATGTGGTTTTGGCTTTTTGTGAGATGCTTCTTGCTTCTCTTTGTTATAACCAAGGCCAGATTTATCATAAGGTGACCTAGAGTACCTTAAAATGAGACTAAGCTTATCTGAGACACCTACAAGTTTTGACAGAGAGTCTGTCAGATATGTTACATCTTGTTTCAGTTTTACAACTTCGCAAGAAACATCAGGCTCACACTCCATTTTGTTAGCTAGACTGATATTCACTGATTTTAGTATGTCATTTTCATCTTTAAGATTTTGTTTCTCAGTGTAGACCTTATCATATTCTCTAGACAGTTTAGAAAATTTCTTTTTGAGACTCTTATATTCTCATGATAATATAGACGACTCATGCAACAGTTCATCAAAAGCATTTTGAAGAGTGGACGGGTCAGAGTCCATTACCTCAGCATCAGTGTATTCACTTTCTGATGCAGTGTCTGCCATGAGATAGATATTTGCCTCTTCCTCAGCTTCATTTTCTTCATCTGATGAAGACAGATCAAGATCCTCCCATGTAGTCATTAAGCCTTTCTTCTTTTTGAATAATTTCTTTTTATCCTTTAGCTCAGACAGTCGGCTTTGAAATGACCAGGTTTCTTGCATTCAAAGCACAAGGGTGGACCTTTTTCCTTGAAGTCTGACTTCTCCTTGGAAAACTTTTTGTTGAATTGTTTCCTTCTGAAACCACCTTTCTTTCTCCACATATGTTGACTCTTCCTGGAGATGAAGGACAACTCATCCTCGTCTGATCCTTCATCGATGTCAGAAGATCCAGACTCATCTGATGGCTCAGCAGCTTTGAGAACCTTTGATGAGCTTGCTTTCTTTGCCTTTAGGGCAATAGATTTTCCTTTTCTATAATTTTCTTCTTCATTAAGTTCAAGTTCATGAACCTTGAGAGATCCAAGAAGCTCTTCCAGAGAGCGAGTATTCAGGTTTTTGGCTTCCTGAATAGTAGTAACTTTGGGTCTCCATTGCTTGGATAGACTTCTCAGGATTTTTCTCACATGATATCTATTTTCACAGACTTTTCCAAGAGATGTGAGATTGTTGGTGATGGTTTGGAATATTCCAGACATTTGGTCTATTGTTTCATGTTCACCCATCTTGAACAGCTCATACTGATGAACCAGCATGCTGATCTTTGATTCATTTACTTGTGAGGAACCCTCATGAGCTAGGGCAGGAGTATCCCAGATTTCTTTAGCAGTATTGCAGCTGTGAACTTTGTCATGTTCAGATCTGGTAATAGCACACATGAGATAGTGCTTAGCCTTCAGATTTAGCTGATGTTGATTTTTCTGCTCTTGAGTCCATTGGGCTATAGGAACAACAGCTCCAGCTTCATCTCTTGGCTCTGTGTAGCCGGTTTTAATCAGCTTCCAAATATCTACATTCTGTGCATCCAAGAAGGCCATCATTCTCTTCTTCCAGTAGTCATAATTTGTTCCATCAAAGAGAGGATGTTTGTTGATAGCTTGTCCTTCTGTATCCATGGTTGTTGGATCGTACTCCCTCAGCACTTGTTAGATGCTCAACCCATTCGAGTCTGAGCTCTGATACCAACTGAAGTTGACACAGACAAACACAAGAAAGGGGGTTGAATTGTGTTTGTTAATAATTTTCGAAAACAACCTTTAAAACTAATTTTGCACACAAGAAGATTAAATCAGAAGCAAGCACACAAATAGATCCCTTTTTAAAAAGCTTTAACAAAATCAATATCAAAACCCCTCAGTCTGTAAAAACAAATAAAGCCGTAAGAGTTTAGGGATAGAATATTCACACAAGATGTTTTATCTTGGTTTACTCTCTTCCAACCAAGAGTTACGTCCAGTCCCTTCTACTTGAAGGTTTTTCTCCACTATTTTCCAAATAGATTACAACCAAGTATTCAATACCTCTCCGGGCTTACAAGTATTCCTTTTTTACCAAGCCTCTTCAGGCTCTAACTCTAACAAAGAGATTTAACTTACGATCTTCTTAACTCACTGTGTGTGAGAATATGAAAGTTTAAGATCAAATGAATATTTTCACAATATTCAAACTAAAGAATACAGACTCTTGCTTTTAAAGAAATATGAGTATGAATGATTGTTTATTGACAAAAGTTGAGCTAGCAAAACTTATGTAGGCAAAAGTTGTTCTTCAGTAATCGAGGTCTTCTATTTATAGTGACCTTCTTCTTCACTTGTATTTTTTCAACGGTTATTTTGAATAGTCCCGTTTAGATATATCATTGAATGCACGATATCCGTTGTGACTGATAGCTTGATTGTAACAATGCTGAATAGTACTTTTGATTATCGAGATAGCATGAAATGGAGGCTCACTGCTCTGAGTATTGCAGCTTGAGAACTTGTTGTTCCTCCTTTGTGTACAATCCAGTTTTTTCTAGCCATAAAGTTGTCATCGTACAGATCGTTTTGCAGTTTCTCATTGTACGATTCTGCTTTTTGCATTTCTTTGATGTTACTATGTTTCTTTTACAACAAGGTAAAACATTAAAGCAGATAAAACAAATGTGAAGAACAAAAATTCTATTGAAATAAATATCAATCATTTGAAATAAATTCAAGAGATTCGGATTGCATTTATTCATTCAAAGATGGAGCTCCTCCTTTGTGTACAATCCAGTTTTTTCTAGCCATAAAGTTGTCATCGTACAGATCGTTTTGCAGTTTCTCATTGTACGATTCTGCTTTTTGCATTTCTTTGATGTTACTATGTTTCTTTTACAACAAGGTAAAACATTAAAGCAGATAAAACAAATGTGAAGAACAAAAATTCTATTGAAATAAATATCAATCATTTGAAATAAATTCAAGAGATTCGGATTGCATTTATTCATTCAAAGATGGAGCTCGTCTACTTAAAAAACTTCGTCTAATTAGTTATATGTGAGACTAAGGCCCCGTTTGTGAGAGCTTAAATAAGCTCCTTATGACTTATCTGATGCCATAAGTTCTTATGCCACGTGTTTGCCACAACTTATGAAAAGAACTTATGGCATTTCATAAGTTGTTTTTAACTTATTCTCATAAGTTAGGAAAACTAACTTATGCCATTTCATAAGCTCTTATGAGTACCAGCGCCCAGCATTCAGGCCCGGCGCGGCAGCTACAAGCTTGGAGAAGCGATCTGACGGCCAGCCCCTGGTCTTATGCGGGAAGTGATTTTGCACTCTCGCGACGCGAACCTTGGCTCGCATCGCGAGAGTGCAAACAAAGTCAGCGTCAGCTGGTGATGTAGCGCCCGGCGCAAAATTAAGCACTTGTAATGTATCCAAACGCCTTAATTTTGTATAAGTGCTTTTGGAAATATGCATCCAAACGCACATGACTTATTGAATTCAAGCTCTTATGGCATAAGCTCTTGTACAATAAGACCTTATGCTATAAGTGCTTAGTTAAGTTATTTACCCAAACGGGGCCTAAGTATGTTCATTATTGTATTGCTCGTCTGCCGACGTGGCATATCCTCTCATCTATCAAGTCTTTGGACTTGCTATACCTCATTGAGTTATCATAATCTCTGTCTGGTGACGTGGCACTTAGAGCTCGTCTACCTGATTATTTTATTTTTCAGTTCATTCAATTTTACCAATTATTCCCGTTTGCTGACGTGGCAAGTTAGACACGTCTATTATCAAGTCTTTGGACTTGCTGTATCTAAGTAAGTTATCTTGATTTCCGACTAGTAAACATTTAGTGCCCCGTCTACTTAAAGAAAACATTCTACTCAATTAAATAAATAAATAACTTTACCAATATTAGAGCAGCCGTCTACAAGGGTGGACGCGTATTTTTCTCAAGGAGTCCAACAAAAACTTATCCCAAGTTTCCATAACTTATATTATAAATATTCCTGCATAACTGAAAATACATGTTAGGTCTCAACTAACACTTTGCCAAGCAAATTCAATCCTTTTGTTAACATCAAAATGTAGATATTATTTAAATCAAAACCACTTTGGTTCCAACATCCAATACATCTGCAGAAGTCATGTGGTTAATGAATCTACTTGGTGAACTTGGTATTTCTACTCCTACACCTACCTTATTCCGTGACAATATTGGTGCTACATATTTATGCTCCAATCCGGTGTTTCACTCGAGAATGAAACATATTTCCCTTGATTATCATTTTGTTCGCCAACTTGTGCAAATGGGAAAACTTAAAGTTTTTCACATCTCCACCAAAGATCAGCTAGCTGATATTCTCACAAAGCCACTATCAAGAATTCGATTTCTTCCTCTTAGAGCCAAGCTTGCTGTCACTGATGGTGACCCAATCTTGAGGGGGTGTAATAGATATAAATCGACTAAGTTATCAAGGAGTAGCTAGCATTAGTCATCATGATAAGATTCTGTTTGTTAGCTAAGATGTTAGGCATCAAGATATGATTCTGTTGTTAGCCAAGTTATCAGTTTTGATTGAAATTATTTTGTTGTAACTGATATGTATCAGCTCCTAGTTTATAGGATGTACTTATTATTTTCAAATTCATCTTGTATCAATTTAATGGTTTTTGTATCAGCTTTGTATTCAAGGAAAAATATAAACCTTCTAGATTTTAGCTAGAGAGGTAATGCCTTTCATGAATTATTTTTGAGTTTAATCCCTAGCTATTATAATGTGACAAATGGTTTAGTTTTTTTTTTTTTTTGATGATTTGGTTTCTTATTTTATGAAACTATATGTCGCATGCATTTCATTTTATTATATTTTCTTTTATTTCTATTTTTATGTTATAAATTAAGTTAAATTATTGTACTTTTATTTTCTATTCATATTCGTAATTTTACAATTTTTTGTTGGTTTTATGATTTGATTCAAAGATCCTTTAAAAAAAAAAGGCCACCAATAATATAATGGCGTCTACTAAATAAAAAGTCGGATGACAGTCTTATTTTCAAAGATCCTGAAGGGATATTGAAGTTGCCTTGATAAAGGAAGTGGATTTGGGATCTTTACATGTGATTTTATTCTCCACAATTTATTTCTTGCGATTTTATTATTTGAGATTAAAATTCTTTATTTTAGAATGATAATCATATATGAATTTTTTTTTGACACAATATATGAAGATGTTAAATCCTATATTAATCATATGTTAATCTCATTGACAGATTTGGACCTCTTATTAATACAAAATGTAACACCCTTCTCGGGTGCTACGTTATCGGTGACATTTCTATTTTATAAGACCGAGTAAAGAAAAAATAATTATTTCTTAGCAAAAAATACGGGTATTATTTTTTTTTATTTTCGCAAATAGTTTGATAAATAATTGTCGTCCTACGTCATCAACTCATATATGTATATATATATTAAACCATACGCAAGTACTCAAAAATCATAGACATACATAGTCATAAGTATACATATCCAGATAATGGCGGAAATACCAACATCAGTAAAAATAACAACAAACTGGAAATATGTTTATAATAATAATAATGACATAGACACAAGACTTATCATGCTGGCCAAAAACAAAACAATGACGGAATGTCAATCCTAAAACTATAATAGCCTCGGATGATATATCATCACGTCGTGAGTATACTTCTCACGTCTAATACTCAAAACCCATTCTCCTTGTGTCCATGCATCCAAACCCAATCAAACTCCAGCTGAGTGTGATGGCGAAACGATGTTGTCGTCATCTTTGCCAATCATAAAGGAACACAAAACCAGAAAACACAGAAAATGAGGTGAGCTTCCCATTCATCTTACACATAAGGCGGATATCCAGTAGCACGACTTTCAAGTACACGCAAATATAAAAGATCAAATATATCATCACTCACCTCATAATAACATCATTCTTAAAATCTAATTAATGTTTCACAGAAACATGACCACAAGACCACACATTCCTAGATAGAAACATTTAAGACTCGAGGAAGGACCTCTGATCACTATACCATGGTTTTAACAACATTAGGAGAGAGTGGCTCGAAGGATTGTTCCGGACTACGCCAGCCTTGGGCAATAGAATGCGTCCATAGTCATCGTCGTGCACATTGACTTTTTTGGGAACATCCTACACTACCAAAAATGACGTAGCATCTAGTTGAGTATGTCGGCGCATTGCAATATCACCACGCCATAGAAGGAGGAGCTACCAACTGAGCCCTTGTGAGTATTTCATACCCCGACATCCCCTAGCATAAATAGATCGTCACTACGTAATTTGCACCCACATTAAAGTGTTAGCTTGATCTCCTAGGCACAACGGCCTTACAGAACATAGTTTCACTATGTGTTTAGTAGGAAAACTTTGCCGGAAAGATGTGTTCTTCTCGTCTATCCACCAGATGACCTCTTGATTCCAACAGAATTTATTCGACGTGCTTTATCAGATGCTAGCTATTCTTAAGTCCGAATCATCGGTACTTAACATCGAGCTAACGTTCTTAAGTAACCTTTCATCTTTGTGAAAAGGTATTTTAAAACAATGGATTAACAATCCTAGCACATTATGAGATTGGATCACAAATCCAATTATTTATTTCTTTGCACTTTTCTAATTGAGCCTTTCTCTTGGCTTTCAAGAAATCAAGTGCTTCTGAGTTCATTAAATCTTATGGATATATGGATAATAAATCATCCATACTTTATGACATAAAGTCTTGCTCCACGATACGACATAAGTTATTATGTTCGTATTTTCACTAAGTCTTTTATGACTTAGGTTTTGTGATTCATCGTAAATGTTCGTCCTCACGAACTAAAATTCTTTTTGGTCTTAAAACCAAAACCTTTGGTTAAAGCAAAACCATTTTGAAATCAAGTTCTATCAAAGTACTAAATCCCTCAAAGCATTTTTCTTTGAAAATCTTTAAAAACACTTAACGACGGTTTCATCGCTTTTTACTGAATTTAAGCCTAAAAGCCTTAATTTTGAAAATATGGTTCTTCAACTCAAATCTATTATTCTCATTGGTTAAAATCCTATTATGAACAAGTTGAAATACTGATTTTACAGTGACATTCTCATTTACACGAAATTTCTGAAAACTTGTCCAAACGTCGTTAAGTTAAAAATCACATAATTTCTTTTTCAACGATTTTAAATACTAATGGTCCAAAACTCATTTTGGAGACTTAGAACACTTAATTAAGCATGAAAAACAGTGTCTCTCTGTCCAGATATAAATATTTTCGAAAATTGCAATTTAGTCCTTAAACTTTCATTAATTGCAAAAAGGCCCTTATTCACTTAAAACCTTATAACTTTTTATATAAAACTTCAATTTACACCAAATCAACTTATTTAGAAATGACTTTCAGTTATCAACAATTTTCCAAAAAATTATATTTTTGGGTCTCATATTTTCCAATGTTTGCAAATAGGTCCTTGATTATTAAAAAGTCCATAACTTTTTATATATTAATCCAAATGACCTCAAACCAATTTCTATGGTTTCATCTCACTCAGGACTACAATCTTAACACAAAATAACATGAATTTCAGTGCAGACACTGAAATTCTCAGAAAAGTTGTGAATGTATTAGTCCCTAAGGACTCGTACATTCACAACTTTCAATATACACATCCAAATCAATCCAAACCAATTTCTATAGTCTTATATGATCATGCAATCCTCATTTAAATTGTTCAAACAGTTTATAACATCATGGAACCCATTAAATTTGACATGGCCGAATGGCCTTATTTTTGCATGTTAGGCATTTTTGTTTCACAAACAATCAACAATGAACAAGGTTCCACTTAAATATCAATCATACCAATATGAGCATATACCATAGTTAAACATGAACCAAATCCTCCAAGAGGATCACACACATACATAAATAAGTTACACCACTTCATATGCTTAAATACTTCATGACCATATATATACACTAAAAACTACCAACATATCTACCCTAAGGTAGGATGATGGCAAACTCCCCCATACCTTTGTTGATCCATTCAAATCAATTAGCAAGATTATGGTGTTCACCTAGAGCTTCAAGTTTTGTATCCACAAATCCTAGCCATGAACAACCAACCAAGAAAACAAGTTAAAGATTGAAGAAAAACACATAAACCCATATAGACATAGGTTCGGCCAAGCTAAGGAAAATTAGATAGAGATCTCCAAAATTTTCAAGCTCTTGGATCATGAGAATAGAAGTCATATGAAGATCATAGAAATTGATCTCACATTAAAATGATTTTCTATGCTTTTCTAGAAATATTTAAAGTTCTAGATCTAGAAATGGAGATTTGTGAAAAACTTGATGAACGTGAAGATTGATGGATTATTTATGAAGCTAAGATGATTAGAAATAGACTCCTCACCTTAGAATGAAGAAGTTTGATGAAGGAAATGAATGGACTTAATGAACTTCTCAAGAACACAAGTGATGTTCTTGGTGTTTTTGTGAGAGAAAGCGATGAAGCAAATGAAACGAAATATTTGCTAAGTGTGGGGAGGGAGCTGCGGTTTTGGCAAGGAATAAGTGAGGAAATGAGTTGTTTAATCTAAAAAAAATAGCCATGGTTGAGTTAAATTGACTAAGGTTAAGTTAGAAAATAATATAATAACTTAACTAGTTAATTATAACTTAACTAGGGTTAAAAGTAACTATCATTAACAAACATGTGACCAAGAATAAAGGAGAGGTGTGGCTGTCCTTGGACCACATGAATTAACCTTGGTTCCTTAACCATGGTTAAAATTTAACTCTACGTCGGTTAGGTTAAGCTTAGGGGTATTTTGGTCATTTCACTTGAAAATTCCCGATTTCTAAAATTTGAGGCCGATCTCCTTGTCCCTCTGCTACATCAAACTCCCCTAATACCTCAGCTCCATATTCGACTCCGTAGTTTACCCGTCTTGGGTTTTTACGTGTTTTTCTAAAAGATTACGCCCGAAAAAAGTAATATTATTTCAGTGCTAACGATTTTTTCTGAAATGTGGAAAATCGTTCGGGGTGAAATATAAAACCTAATGGTTTCATTCATGAGTTGAATTTAGGGTTTCTGCTCAGTAAAATCTTACTGTTGGTGAAAACGCAGAAAATGCAGATCGGGTTTCATCTGAATTTTCAACCCAAAACTTCCCCGTAACCTTATAAAAATAAGTATAATAGGGAAATGACCATAGTTTCTCCAAAGTCATTTTCTAAGTCTCGAATAAAATATAAAAAAATATATACATATATGAATATTTACCGATATTGAACAACAGTGAAAATCGGGGTGTTACACAAAATTGTATTCAAATTATTTTAAATTATTTTCCTTTAATTTTCTTTGATCCTTTGATTCAAATTATATACAAATCATTACAAATATTTTTTTTGGAATTGGTAAATTAAAATGTAAAATGATTTGCCAGTAATTTTCTATTATACTTATGTATGAATAGAAATTCAATTAATTTTGATTGATTTTTATTTAACTTAATTAATTAATTAATGATTGGTACTGATAGATTTATCGTTATTATTTCTAATGATGAAATTATCAATATGTAATTGATTCAATACATTCATATGGTGCTTTAATCAAACATTGAATTGACCATTATTATCAAAAGAGAAAACGTTCAATTTGAATTGAAATCTAAAACTTATGATTGTTGCTATTACGTTCAAAAATCTCAATTGTTATGATTGTTCCAAAATTACATTCAATGAATATTGCATTCGAATATCTCTTCCTATGATTATAATAATTCTATAGCTAATAACCATTATCAAAATCATAAATATATTCCCTTAAATGACTTGCTGATTTTGAATTCTTATATCACTCATCAATCGGTATTTATTATTATTTTACAATACAAATCAGAAAAAAAATTAATTTGGCATTCATTATTAAATTATCAATCATATAATCAATACGACCTTATTTGAAAATGAATATAGCCTTATTTATGTAAAATCAATCTAATGGGTTTGTTGAGATAAATTAAAGATTATATTTATTTGGAAGCAATTGATTTACTAGACTAAATTTAGAATATTCCACTACTCATTTAGTCATCCAATATAATATAATTTTGTATTAATAAAATTCAATATTTAGTTTGAAAAGAATGTTAGACCATTCAATTAATAATTTCAAATTTTAAATAAATATAATATATTTTAGAGCATATTCTCATGCATGTTTTTTTTTTCAAACAATTCTTATGAATTATATATATATATATATATATATATATATATATATATATATATATATATATCTTAATGTTTCATTTACGTTCTACATTCTCCATGATAGATAAATACATCTTTTAAATATAGTTAACATGCATGGGAAAATATAAGAAATAAATAAAATAGATTTTCAAATCGAAAATAAAAAGAACAACACGATAGATAAATATATTTTATAAAAATTGTTAAATTGCACGGAAAGTAGTAGAAAAAAATAAAATAAATTTTTCAGAGATAAGAAAAATATGATAGATAAGTATATTTTCTAAAAACGGTTAGCTTGCATAGGAAAACAGAATAAATAAATCAAATAGATTTTAAATAGAGAAGAAAAAATAATATATAGATAAATATATTTTTTTAAAATGGTTAACTTGCACCGAAAAAAACAGAAATAAATCAAATTGATTTTTAAGAGAAACAAAAAAATATGATAGATAAATAAATTTTATAAAAAATGATTAACATGCAGCGGGCAAAAGAATAAATAAATCAAATGAATTTTCGAGAGAGAAGGAGAAAAATAATATTGTACATAAATATATTTTCTAAAAATTGTTAACTTGTATGGGGATAGAGGATAAATAAATCAAATAGATTTTGAAGCGAGAATAAAAAAAAATTATGATAGTTAAATATATTTTCTAAAAATGGTTAACTTGTGGGGGGAAATAGTAAAAAAACAAAATAATTTTTTTAAGAGAGAAGGCTTATAAATCAAATGTATTACAAAAAACCTTATAATTTAAATTATATGAAGGCTTATCTTTTATATATTACATAACAACATTTTCAAATATTTTTACATAATTGACCTCATAAATCAATAATTTTTAAAATATAATTCTCCACAAAAAAACTAAATGATAATGTGAAATTAACAGTTACATTTTTTTTAATAAAATACTATAAAATTAGTATATTCCCCATGTATGGCACGGGTACATGTACTAGTATGATACATTTGCGAACAAACTCAATGTGGAAACCTCCGCATGTCAATCTCTAGAGCCTTCGCTCATCACATGTGGTAACACAAGAAGCCTTCCCTCCATTTTTTGCCTACGTGTCGCAATGTGGGTGATTTGAAAACTAATTATAGTAATTATTATAGTAATTATCATTAATGAAAACAATAATAATAAAAACAATTTCAAATTTCAAATTAATCTCATAATGATATTATAACATGTCAAATAAATACATGATCCAATCAATTAATGTAGATTAATTCACATGCAGAATATCCTTTCTCAATCAATTAATATATATTAAGTCTCACAATCATTATTTGAAAAAAAAAATTGGCAAAATGATTATTTGAAATTTTTTTATGCAATGGTTATTTGAAATTTAAATAATTATTACCCATTCATATATAATTTGATAATCACTACTCATTCATATATATATATATATATATATATATATATATATATATATATATATTGATATATTGATTCACATATTGATTAGTTATTTTCAATCATTAAATCATTTTTTTTATATTCAAGTCTTCTTTCCATCTCCAATCTTTCAAGTCTTCTTTCCATATTAGGATTTAACCAATACCAAATTTGAATTTCAAATTTTTTGTTTGAAAAAGGGCAATAACCGCCACAATCAATCAAATTTATTGTCAATTTTCATCTCATTCTAATTTTCAAATTTACTGTCTAATTGTTTGTAACCACAGAAACATATCATTAGCTATTCAATTCCTATATATATGTACACTACCATTGCAAAACAAAACATATGGCCAATTGTTTACTCAACCGCTTTCCAATTCATGATTTTTTTTTTTTTACTCACAATTTAGCTCCAACCAAATTAACCAATTAAATTGCTGAAAATTCATGAACTTGCAGCTCTCTCCACCCTGTAGTACGATTCGTGGTTTGCTCATGTAGTGTTTTTATTCTTCGATCAACATTTCTTCGTTCATAATACTGTGATGATTTTTTTCTTTTATTTTTGGTTTAATTTTCAGTGAGATTGAGTGATTGCGTTTTTATACCTATACTAATTAATGCTTCATGTTGAATCTTTTATTGCAGATTCATTTTCTCTTCGAATTTGATAGAAGGTAATATGTTTCAAGTAATTTTTAGCTTTTTCATCTTTGCATTTTGATTTTTTCTTTTTATTGCAGATGAAAAGGTAATATTTTTTTAAACTAATTATGAGTTTTATTATTTGTTTTTCGTCTATGTACTAACATTTGATTTGAATCTTGTGTTTCCTTGAGTTTAGTTAAAAAGGTAATATCTTTCAACCTCCTATATTTTGGTTTTTCATTACTATATGAATGCGTCTAATGGTTAGGTTGTGAATTTTTTTAATTGCGATTTGGTCCTTGCCCTGACTATATAGAGAGAAATTTAATATTTATTAACCAATTTGTTACTAACATTTTTTTTTGAATCTTTTGTTGAAGTTGCTGTATTCTTTCGATTTTAGCTAGAAAGGTAATGCCTTTCATGAAAATTATTTTTGAGTTTAATCCCTAGCTATTATAATGTGACAAATAGTTTAGTTTTTTTGGTGATGATTTGGTTTCTTATTTTATGAAAATATACGTCGTACGCACGCATTTCATTTTATTATATTTTCTTTTGTTTATATTTTTATGTTATAAATTAAGTTAAATTATTGTACTTCTATTTTCTATTGACATTCTTAATTTTACATTTTTTTGTTGGTTTTATGATTAGATTCAAAGATCCTTTAAAAATAGGTCCCCAATAATATAATGGTGTCTACTAGAGAAAATGTCGAATGACAATCTTATTTTCAAAGATCTTGAGGGATATTGAAGTTGCTTTGATAAATGAAGTGGATTTGGGATCTTTACATGTGATTTTATTCTCCACTATTTATTTCTTGATATTTTATTATTTGAGATTCAAATTCTTTATTTTATAATGATAATCATATATGAAGATGTTTTTTTTTTAACACAATATATGAAGATGTTAAATCCTAAATTAATCATATGTTAATCTCACTAATAGAACTGGATCTCTTATTAATACAAAATTGTATTCAAATTATTTTAAATTATTTTCTTTTAATTCTCTTTGATCCTCTGATTTAAATTATATACAAATCATTACAAATATTTTTTTGGAATTGGTAAATTAAAATGTAAATTGGTAAATTAAAATGTAAATTGATTTGATTGTAATTTTCTATTATACTTAGGTATGAATAGAAATTCAATTAATTTTGATTGATTTTTATTTAACTTAATTAATTAATTAATGATTGATGCTGATAGATTTATTGTTATTATTTCTAATGATGAAATTATCGATATGTAATTGATTCAATACATTCATATGGTGCTTTAATCAAACATTGGATGGACCATTATTATCAAAAGAGAAAACGTTCAATTTGAATTGAAATCTAAAACTTATGATTGTTGCTATTACGTCCAAAAATCTCAATTGTTATGATTGTTCCAAAATTACATTCAATGAATATTGCATTCGAATATCTCTTCCTATGATTATAATAATTCTATAGCTAATAACCATTATCAAAATCATAAATATATTCCCTTAAATGACTTGCTGATTTTGAATTCTTATATCACTCATCAATCGGTATTTATTATTATTTTACAATACAAATCAGAAAAAAAATTAATTTGGCATTCATTATTAAATTATCAATCATATAATCAATACGACCTTATTTGAAAATGAATATAGCCTTATTTATGTAAAATCAATCTAATGGGTTTGTTGAGATAAATTAAAGATTATATTTATTTGGAAGCAATTGATTTACTAGACTAAATTTAGAATATTCCACTACTCATTTAGTCATCCAATATAATATAATTTTGTATTAATAAAATTCAATATTTAGTTTGAAAAGAATGTTAGACCATTCAATTAATAATTTCAAATTTTAAATAAATATAATATATTTTAGAGCATATTCTCATGCATGTTTTTTTTTCAAACAATTATCATGCATGTTATATATATATATATATATATATATATATATATATATATATATATATATATATATATCTTAATGTTTCATTTTAGTTCTACATTCTCCATGATAAATAAAAATATTTTTTAAATTTTTTTTAATTGCATGGAAAAGATAGAAAAAATCAAATAGAACTTCAAGAGATAAGAAAAAATATGATAAATAAGTATATTTTCATAAAATGTTAACTAGCATGGGAAAAGAAGATAAACAGATCAAATAGATTTAAAATAAAGAATAAAAAATAATATGATAAATAAATACATCTTTTAAATATAGTTAACATGCATGGGAAAAATATAAGAAAAAAATAAAATAGATTTTCAAATCGAAAATAAAAAGAACAACATTATAGATAAATATATTTTCTAAAAATTGTTAACTTGCACCAAAAATAATAGAAATAAATAAAATAAAATTTCCAGAGATAATAAAAAATATGATAGATAAATATATTTTCTAAAAACGGTTAGCTTACATGGGAAAATATAATAAATAAATCAAATATATTTGGAATAGAGAAGAAAAAAAATAATATATTGATAAATATATTTTTAAAAAATTATTAACTTGCGCCGGAAAAAACAAAAATAAATCAAATTGATTTTTATGAGAAACAAAAAATTATATGATCGATAAATAAATTTTATAAAAAATGATTAATATGCAGCGGGCAAAAAGAACAAATAAATCAAAGGGATTTTCAAGAGAGAAGGAGAAAAATAATATTGTACATAAATATATTTTCTAAAAATTGTTAACTTGCAGGGGATAGAGGATAAATAAATCAAGTAGATTTTGAAGAGAGAATAAAAAAATATGATAGTTAAATATATTTTCTAAAAATGGTTAACTTGTGGGGGGAAAGAGTAAAAAAATCAAATAAATTTTTAAGAGAGAAGACTTATAAATCAAATATATTATAGAAAAACCTTATAATTTAAATTATATGAAGGCTTATCTTTTATATATTACATAATAACATTTTCAAATATTTTTACATAATTGACCATCATTAATCATTCATTTTTAAAATATAATTCTCCATAAAAAAAATTAAAATGAAAACGTGAAATCAACATTTACATATTTTTTCCCCATAAAATTCTATAAAATTAGCATATTCCTCGTGCATGGCACGGGTACACATACTAGTATATTATAAAGGGTATCATAGTAAAATTAATATTATTTTACTTGTGATGTCCATTATCTATCAAACGATGTACATGACAAAAAATTATCCTGTGACTCAAGGGGTTGTGTTGTGCTGTCCTACTTGTCCTGTACTGTCTCGTGCCTTAATGCGTATCGAATGCACCCATAGAAAATAAAGATAACTATAACATGGCAAATGTTGAATAGAGAAAGACAGGCCGGCATTCAATAAACGAGTTTTTTTTTATTTGACTTTATACTAAATGAGTGAATGAGTTGAAAAAGAAAATGTAAATAGCACATGGCTCCCTCAATATTTTTCTCCAAGCTCCGCCACCAAGCTTCTCCACCTCCTTCCTTTGTATACAATGCCAAAAATTGCAGATTTCTCAGTGGGCTGTGTCAATTGTAATAAAGGTGCCTGCATGGCTTATGAGTTCCTTTTCTCAGACTTAGCCAGCGTCTAGAGTGCCGTAAGTATAACTATTTTCTAAAAGGGCCTAGCTACTGGTTAAGAAATCCAAAAAAAAAAAAAAGTATGCTTTTATGAAAAACTAAATATAATACCGCTTAAGATTTTTTTTGGTTCCACAGGGTATCCTTCGCATGTAATTGTGAAGATTAATCCCTCGAGCCAAGTAGGACCACAAAGGCGGCAAAGCTCTCCCTCAAGAATTTTAACACCATTACATTCTCAGGACCTTGATTCGAACTCAAGACCTCTATTATGAATTTAACATTCTCCTTTTTAAAAACATATAGCAATGATTATAAAAGTAGTTATTATATATCTTATATGATATCTTTAAAGATATATAATAATGCTTATAAATGTATAGTTTATTTATGAGTAAATAGCCAAAATGGTCCCTGAAATTGTGAGATCGTGTCAAGTTGGTCCCTCAAATTAACGAAATTTCAAAAAGGTCCCTGAAACTGTCAAACGTTGATCAAGTCAGTCCCTCCGTTAGCCAGGGTTCGTTGACACCGTTAATGGCGCTTATGTGGAACGTTAAGTGCCGATTTGGCTGCCAACTCATCCTGCCACGTAAGATGGACACTATACACGCATATTTGAGGGACCAAATTGATACAGGGACCAAATTGACACTCAATTTTTTTTCAAAAACCCTAACGTTCATCTTCTTTTTCCCCAATGTCTCTGGTTCGTCTCTCTCACTCTCTTCCCACTCTCTGTGCTGCCTCCTTATCCGTTCTGTTGTCTCTACATCACTCTCCTTATTGCTTGCAAGCCTGAACCGAAGATGAAGGAGATGAGGAAAGGGGGTAATGGGTCTTCCCTGCGAAGTGGGTAGTAATCCTTAGGGATAATGGGTCTGAAACACATGTGTAAGCACATGGAGAAGGCTACACCAGTCAGGGCACCAACACCAACACTTTTCCACCAATGCCTGTACCTATGCCACCACACTATAGGTACTATTGCAGCCGAGCAAAAAAGGAAACGATCCAACCAAACAAACAAGCAGCACCAAGCCAAATAGATGAAATTGCACCGCCTAGAAGGAACACTAACAGCACCCACACAAAAGGACCAGAAACAACAGAAAATGAGGTAAAAACCTTCTACCACATCACATCAGATTCAATATCATGCCATAGCTATCTTGTCAATGCTGATTTGATGAAATGGATATGCTTTTGGAAACAAAATTCACTTTTTTTAAATAAATAAAAAATAACAGGATTCAGGATATAAGGCAGCAGGCAAATGAAACTGGAGAAGTTAGAACAATACCGATTACTGTAAGGCAATTGGAAGCTTTTATTAGGTAGAGTGAAGTACTTGCAAAGAAGTATTGCTATTGTTCTTGATCAGACTTCATACCTTTCGTTAAGAACTCTATCTAGTGAACTTAATATAAATATCAAAACATTTGGTGGTGCCTGTATAAGCACAGTGAGGTAGCAAGCAATTTCATATACCATGATAAGGCTCAGCATCGTGTCATCCAAATTTGATCGGTAGGTTATTGTGCACGACTAGCAACCAGAATGCTTATTTTCCATTTAAGAAAAAAAAATTAGATGTATTCTATGTTCACTGAACCACTCCCACAATATTTGTTTATATGCTTTTAATTAATATCACTAACTATTTAAATCTCTTCCATGACAGGACATGGTGTTTGAGACACCCCGTTGTGCCCCTTTGTGTCATTTAGTTTAAAACCTCATTATTTAATTACTTAATCGCACGCTTAACGTGAAAATTACGTAATCTTTTAAAACTTACTTTCTTAAGCAAATAGATTCATATAGAACAGAATATGAAAATCATAAATATATTAAACATGCTTAAAGCATCAGAGTTGTCAAAACACTGTCTCAGGGCATCCCACCAATGGGATCCCGAACTGGTGCATAGTTATACAAAACATAAGCGGAAAGATAAATCTTCACGACACAGACGCACTGGCCATAACTAACTAGACCCTAATCACCATGGGTCACAGCTCGTCCTCTGGCATCCGGTTCGTAGGGAGTTCCATCCAACTCCTCCTGGTTACGTTCATTCGTAGGGTCTTCTCGTACGGTTCCACAAGGAGACAAAATACAACATACAGAAATATACAGGGGATAAGAAACAGTTCTATCACCAAAAGCGGAAAAGAGTCATAGTAAACTATACAGTAATTATCACAGACACAACATCAGTCAAGTCATCCATCTTTCATAAAATTCTTATATCCATCCTACCTTCACTCCTACAACTAAAACATGATACTGAAAATGGCTATGGTTTCCCTATCATAGTTATGGTTATCGGTCAGTCGTCCAAGCGACACGTCCCATTCCCGGTGCACATCCTTAGTCACGGTGAGAATGCTCATGCAAAGCAATGACACTATAGCTGCACATTAAACCCGGTGCACACCTCGGACCGTGGGTGCTCATGCAAAGAAATGACACTATAGCTGCACGATTATCCCGGTGCACACCTTCACCATGGTAAGAACACTCACGCAAAGCGTGACACTACAGCTGCACGATGATCCCGGTGCACACCTCGTCCACTCCCACAGGTGCTCATGCAAAGCAATGACACTCGTAGCTGCACAAGTTAAGTTTACCCTTTGGACGGTCCCACAAGGACTTCGGGTCTTGTATGTGTCCCACATACGGTTATAGAAACAACACAACTTATGAACCTCGCAGACTCCTATGGTCATAACCTAGTGCCTTAACCTCTCACCAAGACCTCAACACATGCTCTATGTCACAACACCTCTTTAACATATTTCATGTAGGTTAGGCACCTCTAAAAATCATCATGATCCTCACGCCTAAAACAACTCATCTCTTAGACCACATATATATCTTCGCTTAATCCACTAAGCATAAAGTAAATACCACACAGATCATGCATAACATCAAGTCAATCAAAGATATTTCAAAACATCAACATAGCACTAAATCAGTTCAATAAAGGTAATAAAACTCAAATCAACCATCAACAGTTTAAACAACAACCTAATATCGATCAGCCTACAATCCCCGAATCACCATGGATGTTTTATAAAAGCAATTTAAAGCGATTCTGGTCTTGTCGATTATTCGACTTCTAGTAGGGTTTAGGTCGCCCTACATAATTACTACATAATTTACTACTTATCGATTCTGACGATATGTTGATTCTTTCCCCCACCTGGGTTATCGCCGAACTCCCGAACTCGAAGCTCCTCGTCGTCACACCACAAAGTATTAACTCCACCTTCTGTGAAGGTAAGGAGATTAGATACTCGAAGAGGTATACCACGAACGTCCTCGTTTCCTCCGAGATGGAAGTCTAAGGTTACAAAACATGAAATCATGAGTTAAAATTCAATCAAAGAACACTAACCACAAGGTACATGTTCGTTTCATACAATAAACTAGGATTAGGATTAGGGGTTTCCAAAATTTATGCGACTCTTGGATTTATGATCCTTAAGTTCTAGAAGTTTCCAAAACACATTCAACTTAGGGATTTATGATCCTTAAGTGCTAGGAGTTTAAAACAAGATTACTTTAAACAAAGTTGAACAAAAATCCCACCAAGTTACACTTGATGGAGATTCGGCCTTGACCAATAAGATAGGCTAGGAACATTTAAACTTTCCAATCTCTTTGGTTTAGCATCCATTAATAGTAAGGAGCTCAAAACCATGATCACTTTGGAAAATGAAAAACGAAACACCCTAGGTCCATAACCTTTGAGATTCGGCCATCCTTGGGTTTTCATGATAGAAATCTTTAAATTCTTCCAATCTCTTAGACCTTTTAGCATCCGATAACTTATGGAGCTCAAGTCTATGATCATCTTGAAAGCAACATAGGACTTTAAATAACAAAGCTCATAAGCACATAAAGTAAGAACAACATAGGCCTATAAGTAATTAGAGTATAATGACATAAGTAAATGAATCATAAATGACATAAACATAAATGACATAAAAGTAAATGACATAATGTAAATGACATAAAGTAAATGACATAAATATAAATGGCATAAAAGTAAATGACATAATGTAAATGACATAAAGTAAATGGCATCAATATAAATGACATAAAGGTAAATGACATAATGTAAATGACATAAAGTAAATGGCATTAATATAAATGACATAAAAGTAGAGTAAAAATCTTTAAACTTTCCAATCACTTAGACATAGCATCCTTTAACATAAAGGAGTCTTGGTCCATGATCATTTTGGGAAACAAATCTTTAAACTTTCCAATCACTTAGACATAGCATCCTTTAACATAAAGGAGCCTTGGTCCATGATCATTTTGGGAAACAAATCTTTAAATACAAACTCATACTTGTAAAAGTTGAAACAAGATCCATCTAAACCATATGCATGGTTTCGGCCTCATTAGAAAGTAGAGGTTAGGAAACTTTGTTTTATACAACCTTTTAGTATGTTAAACTACAAGTAAATACAAGACCATAGAAATTGGTTTCAACTCAAAAGGAGTTTTCTACCATTTTTTGAGAGATTTTTTAAGATAAAAGCTCATATATGACATAAAGAAGAAACTTTAGAAAAATATGAAGTTTTTTTAAAGAAAAGAATACATGAGAGTATTACCCTAAGCAAGAGTAACAACTTTTATGAAGAACACTTAGTGAAAAGAAGAAGAAAAACTAAAGCTTTGGAAGCTTGAAGTTAAGAAAAAGATGAAAGCTTAAGAGTTTTAATGGAGTAGAAGAAAGGAAAGTGATGAAGTGAAGATGAAGAGTGATATTTATAGAGGAAAGGGGGAGGGTGCACGGTTTAGAGGAGAGGAAGCAAGGCTTGGAGAGGAAGTTTTGGTTTAAGGCATTGTTTGGATTATTTAAGGAAGGTTTAATGGGTTTTTGGAATAAAATAGATTATAATTTGAAAAGGTAATCATGATTACTTTAAAGTGTGTCATAAGTATTTAAAGTATGTCATAAGCATTTAATTAGGCATCCCATCAAGCCTTCCCTCATCCTTTAGGGTTCTTTTAACTGCTTAAATACGTAACCGGTTGCACATCCGATCGTATTTTCTGAAGGTTTCGTCTGGATAAAATATTATATTTTACTCCCGGACCACAAAATTCGAAAATTTACCAAACCCACACAAAACATCGTAAAAACACTAACCGTCTCGTTCATGAATTAAAATTTTGTTTCTAGCTCAGTAAACTTGTACTGGCAGTGAGAACCCAGACCGGTTTTTGTCTGAATTTTCGATCGAAAATTTTACTGTGACTTCATATGATAAGGTGGATTTGGAATATGATTTTATTTTATTAAACAAAATATTTTCTACTTTCATATTAAAATATAATTACTTATATTTTAATTGATTAAACAGTATAATGAAAATCAGGCTGTTACAGTGTTTGATCAAGTTTTCCTGACTTGCGGCCATATATTCTGCTATATTTGTGCTTGCTCGACTGCAATAGTACCTATTGTTAATGGACTTAATGTAGCCTTGTATAGTGTTGCAATAGTACCTATTTGGTAATAGTACCTATTTGGCTTGGTGCTGCTTGTTTGTTTGGTTGGATCGTTTCCTTTTTTGCTCGGCTGCTATAGTACCTATTGTTAATGGACTTAATGTAGCCTTGTATAGTGTGGTGGCATAGGTAAGGCATTGGTGGAAAAGTGTTGGTGTTGGTGCTCTGATTGGTGTAGCCTTCTCCATGGGTGGTATAACTGGACCTCTCACACCATACCTTCTTGCCTGCACAGATGAACTCGAAAAATTAGTATCAAAATGGTCCTTGTAATGTTCTACTTAATATCATATTAGTCCTTGAAATTAATAACTTAGTATCAAATTAGTCCCTGCATACATACCCTCTGAGGTGCATTCACCTGCACTTCCTGTGTAGGCTGAGCTTGAACTGGTTGTTGAGCATTTCCTGGTTCCTAAATTTGATGTGGTTCCTCAGCAAACACATCATCAAATTAGCAATTTATTCAAATATCAAAGTGCAGCAGCAATGAAAACACATCAACATGTGCTTACACATGTGTTTCAGACCCATTAACCCTAAGGATTACTACCCACTTCGCAGGGAAGACCCATTACCCCCTTTCTTCATCTCCTTTGTCTTCGGTTCAGGCTTGCAAGCAATAAGGAGAGTGATGCAGAGACAACAGAACAGATAAGGAGGCAGCACGGAGAGTGGGAATAGAGTGAGAGAGACGAACCAGAGACATTGAGGAAGAAGAAGATGAACGTTAGGGTTTTTGAAAAAAAATTGAGTGTCAATTTGGTCCCTGTATCAATTTGGTCCCTCAAATATGCGTGTATAGTGCCCATCTTACGTGGCAGGATGAGTTGGCAGTCAAATCGGCACTTAACGTGCCACATAAACGCCGTTAACGGCGTCAACGAACCCTGACTAACGGAGGGACTTACTTGATCAACGTTTGACAGTTTCAGGGACCTTTTTGAAATTTCGTTAATTTGAGGGACCAACTTGACACGACCTCACAGTTTAAGGGACCATTTTTGCTATTTACTCGTTTATTTATTCCAATCACTGTACTAACTTCAATTTTTGAATGCTCAATACATTGGATAGGTACAAAACTCCAGGGGTGGATTTTTTTGTTGTTAGAATCCACAATAATTAGGATTTTTGGCTCCCCAATAGGTTCACAGAATATCCCCACTAGCTAAATCATTTGGACCCGTTATGAGACTAATATCTGCTTGAGTGCTTAGTCACAGTTAAGGTTCTTTGTCCCTCCCCAATGATGTGTTCTACGAGATTCGAACTCAGGTCCTTCCCTACAAGCTCAGCCTACGCAAACAAACTGAGCCACGTCCATTGGGTTCCATGAGTTGATTGGAAACCGAAAAGTACAAAATTATGAATGCCAATTTTTTTTTTTTAAATTCCCTTACAAATTGACTAGGGAAGATATGGTCTTGTTCAATAAATGTTATTGACGAATCTTTTATGATCTTTTGAAGGTATAAAAGAAGAAAAAATTGCTATTCCACTTTATGCAACTATCAAAACAATTTCTCCTTTAGATTTTATAGCTGCAGTAATGGCCCTCCATATAAAAGTTTTTCCTGTTCCACCATGGAGAAATATGCAAAGCAATGAAATTATTATTATTATTATTATTATTATTATTATTATTATTATTATTATTATTATTATTATTCATATAAAAGAGCAACATTATCTGAATACCAATCAGATCTTCGGGTATCATATAAATAAATTAATCTGATGTCAAAAGATAATAGAAGATTTGATTAATGATTTAAGTATGAATCAATTTTAATTAATTGTCTCAATTCAATTTTTCGAAATAATTTCCTTCCTTGGAGAATATGAATCAATTTTAATTAATTGCCTCAATTCAAATTTTTGAAATAATGAAATTTTTTATGAAATTACCTATTTACCCTTTTTTTTAGAGGGAAAACATTTCAGTCACTGCCTTATTTTTATATATATTAAGATAAGATCCGGTCAATATAGATAATTTATTTATATAAGTTTTTTGAATGATAAATTATTAAAACTCAAACTATATTATCAAATTTCAATTGAATATTATTAACTGTATCTTTTAGATGTAAAATAAAAAACTTTAATTTTAGGAGAATGCTAACGAGTGTCCTTAGGACATTTTTTAAGAAACCAAGAAAATAAATAATTTATGAGAAATTGATGTATTTAATATTTGAAAAGGTGAAATACTTAATTTTTTCATAAAAACTTACTTTTCTTGCTTTTCTTAATTTTAATTCTTTAACATAGCTTATTTGGTTAACTCTATGCATTTCATAGTGGATCATACTCCACATCCACATGCTATCTATTTATCATTAAGGTTAGGAGTTCGACTTTTGTAAACCTACCCGGTCCAAAGACAAAAAATTTAAAAATAAATTATTGCATTCCATTAAAATATCTTTTTAATAAATATCCCGGTCAAAAGCACTGATGTAGTTGGTCAAAATTCTGATAATCATGTTACAAAATGCAATTGCCATTGGCCAATAGTGAAGGAGAAAACTAGGGCAGGAGCGAATAGTGAAGGAAAATCGAAAGCAGAGGCGAGTGCGAGTGTGGTGTTAGTATATATAAATCAAACAAAACGAACGGTGGTGATACAACTCGCACTCTCACCTCCACCTCTCTTCTCCAGCGTCCGATCCTCATTACATCATATCCATCACATCACACTGTGAGGTAATAACAACAACAACAACTTCCATTTCATTTCATTTTTGTTTTCGCTATTTCCCGAAATAACCTCTCTCTCTCTCTCTCTATCTAGGGTTTCTTCTCTTTCCCCAATTTCACCATGTTTTTCCATTCCCTTTTCCGATTAGGGTTCCGGCGACCATGTCCGATGATCCGGCGAGTCCATGCGGCGGCGGCGGCGGCCACGAGAGTGGCGAGCACAGCCCCCGCTCTAATTTCCGAGAGCAGGACAGGTTCCTACCAATCGCTAACATCAGTCGAATCATGAAGAAGGTGATTCCCGCTAACGGAAAAATCGCCAAGGATGCGAAGGAAACCGTTCAGGAATGCGTATCTGAGTTCATCAGCTTCGTTACCAGCGAGTACATCTTCTTTTTCCTTTTTGATTACCCTGAATTTGTTAGCTCGGTGATGCTTTGATTTTGATTTTCTGTGGAATGAATCAATTCGTGTGATGTGAATGTTTCGTAGGGCGAGCGATAAGTGCCAGAGAGAGAAGAGGAAGACGATTAACGGCGATGATTTGCTTTGGGCAATGGCCACTCTTGGTTTCGAGGAGTATATTGATTTGCTCAAAATTTACCTCGCCAGATACAGAGAGGTAGTTTAAATTCACAGTTTTTGTTTAACTTTTTTACCCCTCAAAATTAAATTAATTAAGGTCATTATTTCATTGCCTAGTGTTCTATATGCCGAGAAAGTGATAATTTTTATTTATTTATTTAAAAATAGTAAAGTTTATATATTCGTGGTGAACCCTATACGTGACAGCAGACACATATTCTAAACCTAATTTAAAATTCTCAATACGAGTGTGAATATGTTGTAATGTTGTTATGTATATGATTCACTGTGAATCGAGTTTATAGTAACATAAAAATCTTAAGGATAAAAATATAAAAATTTGGGTCTTTTTTGGTCTCCAGCAACAACCAACAAGCCTGTAATCTGAACTGTTCATACATAAGTATCTGGTAGGGGCCTATGATGTAGAGCGTGCCATTTTGGTTTTGTGCAGTTAAACTCTGATTTGCACTGACGGTAACTTTTTTTGTTCTTTTTTTTCTTATGGGTTTCTCGTTGACTCATCGGCAATGTTGCAGATTGAGGTAATTTTGAATAAATAGCTATTCTTCTCTGTGATTGCTTGGGTTTGACTACATTCTTCTAGTACGTTTGCATACGTTTATGTTATGGCTTGTCAAATTGTGCTATGCCAGGGTGATACCAAGGGTTCTTTGGCCAAGGGTGGAGATGCATCTGCCAAGAAAGATGTTCATCCGAGCCCTGATGCTCAGGTGGAGAATATATATATATATATATATGCGCGCGCGCGCATTGTACCTGGTTGCATTGCTGGAAATATATTTATAATACAATGGCATTTGATGTTGGCTATTTTGTGAAATTGACAGCTTGCTCATCAAGGTTCTTTCTCACATGGTGTTAATTATGGAAATGCTCAGGTTATTACTCCCTAATGCTGTATATCTCTTTCATGTGCTTCTGTGGCGTTGTTTTGATAAACTAGGAAGCACGAATATTACATTGGACACAGATATGATACGACATTGACATGGGTATACAACAAATTTTCAAAATTATAGGACCCAAGACTATATGATACATGATATAAAATTAGTATAAGGTTATCTTAAATTAAAAAGAGAGAAATATTTTTTTAAGGGTTAGCCCGAGTCATCATAAACATAATAAAATGATGATGTCAATCTAATTATTGTGGCACTTCTTCTATAACGGTATAAAAATTCAAAAAAGTAAAAGTTAAAAACTATAAAATACAATTAGGAGTATCTTAGTGTCCAATCTGGATACGTGTCAATGACACGACGACTATTTTGAACTCTTTGTGCTTGATAGTTGATAAATGAAGATACTGAGGTTGCTGTTTAAACTCTTACTTGACTGCAATGTAGTATGAGGTAATGATGCTTCATTATCTGGAATTTCCAGTTTTAATTAACCCCTTCTCTATGTAAGAACTTTTATTTGAAACTTACTTTAGTCACAATGTTCCTCATCATGTCGGCTCTAATACCATTTTGATTTGTTATGCGAAGAAGACATACTGCTTAAAAGGCCCCCTTTCTCACACTGGAGTTAGATACATTTGGTTGCTATGTAGTTGGGCACAAAAAAATAAGGGCATTGGGAACTAGTGTGTTGTTAAAGATTTTCACTCCATAATGAATTGTACAACTACAAACAACCTTAAAGCTGCTATTGCCCATGCACTCTTTGAATTTTATTTTGCAAAATGCATTAAGATTGAATTAGGTTTTGTGGATCCTATAGTGGTGGGTTTCTTTCTTTGTGATTTCAGACCCCAACAATGATAAATTTTTTGGGGCCAAAGCAGGGTTATCAATCTCGGATAGCGGCGCAGAGCGGCTGACCCCGAAAACACTATTGCGGGATAGCGTGTAGCGGGACGGCCGCTATTTTAGGCTAGTGGTGAGACTTGAGAAGGAAAGAGGGAGGAGAGACAGAGGGGAAAGAGGAATGAATGTGGGAGGGAGAAGAGAAGTGGGGAGGAATGGCTCTTGTAACAGAAGAAGAAGAAGAATTCACGTAAGGGAGAAGAGAGTGGGAGGAAGGGTGAGTAAAAGAAACATTTTAGTGGGTGTAAGTGAGGGTAAACAAGTCATTTTAATAAATAAAGAGGGCAAAACAGAGAATTTGTGAGTTAAAGGAGGGTAAAATAGAGAATTTGTGAGTTAAAGAGGGGTAGAATAGTCATATCAAACTATAATGACCAAAACTTAAACCAAACCCTAAATCTGAAATTCAGATTCTAGCCATGAAGAGGAACCAGCAGCTTCCCCCTTAAACCAAACCCTAGTTCTCAAATTCTAGCCGAGAAGAGGAACCAGCAGCTGCAGGAGAAGATCTGTCGTGGGAGAGGAAGACCCGGCTGTGTAACAGGGCGCCAACGGTGGGGTCTGGCCGGAATAGGCTTGTCGGAGGGTGCTGTCGGTCCATGAAGCAAAAGCGGCTCTGGAGCAATGCTATTCCCCGCATTCTCGTGATTTTCCGCCGCTTTAGTGACCGCTACAGAAAAACAATCCGCTGCCTGTGTAGCGGCCACCGGTCGCTCCGCCCCGCACCACCGCGAACGCGCATTGACCACCCTGGGCCAAAGCAGCCTTATGGTATTTGAATGATTCTATTGACATCAACACGTAACTCATGGTTGTGAATTACCATTTTGATAAATGTTACTCCATATCTTTAATCTTATGCTTGACTATTGAAACCAGTAATTTGGATGATTGGAGCTTTTTCCCACGTGGTCTAGACCTGGGGTCTATCAGAGTATTGGGATATGGATGGTGGATTTTTTTTGGGGGGAGGGGGGGATTAATCAGAGGTGGATTTAGGGCCATTTGGCTAGGGATGGGCAGGCAGACCCTCTAAGGGTGCGTTTGGGTAAACAACTTAATTAAGAGATTATCACATAAGACCTTATCGTATGAGAGCTTATGCCATAAGTGCTTAAAGAAAGAAAAAGAAAGAAAGAGGCATGAGAGGATTCGAATAGTGAAAAACACAGAGAGGGTGTTTAGTGCGTAAGCTCTTATGATAATTCCATAAGCTTCTCCCAGTGACTTATGAAAATAAGTCAAAAACTCCTCATGGGATGACATAAGTTAATTTTATAAGCTCTGCCAAACACACTGCATAAGAGCTTATGTCATCAGATAAGTCAAAAGGAGCTTAAATAAGCTCTTCCAAACGCACCCTAAGTCTGCAGGTGTTTTCTATAGTTTTTCAACTTAATCAAGAGGGAATACCCCTATTTTAAAGAGCTATATTCCATTTTTCACTTTACTAATTAGGGTACCTATCAGTTATCTATTCCTCAATAAGGCAGAAATGCCTGACCGGCTACTTTGTAGTAGTGACTGAAATTGAAAATATTTCTGAATTGGTAAATGAAATAATCCTGGGTCTTCAGAGAATCAGAGGGAAATACATTGCATTTTTTCTCAATTGCAAATGCTACTGCCTTTTTTATTTTTCATCCCTATGTTTACACCATTCTTTCCTGAAGAACACTCTCTAGGACCATTTTTCAATATCCTTTTGTAGGTCTGATAATTATTCATTAATATCAAAGCTGGATTTGTCATTTCTTAAAACAGAAAAATGTGAAAGCAAGTTTTACTCAATTAACAAAGGGTTAGTGGTGATATTTCAAAAGAAACTTCTATTTGGAATTGATTTTCCTAGTGTTTGACATATTAGCTAGGTTATTACTTTCTATCTTGATGATGCTACTTTTATTTATAATGTGGATTATTTTTCTCTCTGGTTTGTGAGTTATATCTTAATTTAAGGAATATTTGTTGGGTCAAGCTACAAAACTTGTATATATTTTAAATTTATGATCATGATATTGATTCTCACTTTCTTTGAATTTTCTGCCTCAGGCTCAACATATGATGGTTCCTTTCCAAGGCCCCGAATAGATATCGACCCACCTATTTCATGTGTGATTTCAATGCCCGTGGAGCTTTAGCATGTGCCCTTGGCATCTCGAAAGCATTTTATGTTATGTGAATACATTAGGAGATGTTGGTTCTTGAGTTGCGACAGATATTATTTATTATTTATTAAGGTTTGCAAATTATCTTTGGAGAATTATTATTATTTATAAGTTATACTGTTAATCCTGGAACCATGCTTGCCTGGTTCCATCCGGCGTCTTGTCAAAGAATGATGATTTTATGTTACTGGTTGGAAACATAAATTGGTATATTCTTTTCCTTCTTATTCTTACTGGTTGGATTGTGCTTTTTTGTTGAGCAGCAGGCTCTTCAGTTTATATGTACGATACATTTATTTATATGCATATATCCAACAACAAAACTCCCTGCCCACTTGTACCAAAATAAAAAACTCCTTTCACACTAGGTAGGATTAGTTACATAGATTGAATGATGCGGTTGCAATATGTCGAAAGCCAAGTTTTTCATAAGGCCACTTAGATGTCGTTTATATAGTTTCTTTTAGAGTTTCCCTGTTCTCCAATCAGACTATCCTCCATATGATTAATTTTTTATGATGGCTGTTTTACATGGTCAACCCAAACTCTTTTGAGATTAGGTTTTGTGGTATTTTTCTCAGTACGTGCTATTCTAATTATCTAATAATATGTTCATTGATGATCTTACAAGTTTCTTCTATGTCCATTCACCCATCACAACATTTGTAAACTTATATCCAATGCGAGGGGTGGTGGTTTTTGGGAAGCGTCAGTTTTCAGTCATGCTATTTGGCTATATAAAGTCTCTTAGCGTGCCATGAACAAAGCTACATATTGGCATTGTCTAGAATGATCTTTAGTGGGAGTTGAGTTTTCATGCTCCAGGGTCATTTTAGGTATTTTCAACAAATAAAAATAAAGATAAAAAAACAGATAAAAAACAAATATCAGACCCCATTGTTCGTCTCTCTTCTGCCACCACCACCCACCTTTCCCGGAGAACAACATCTCGGATCCCTCGTCCTCGGCCGCCGCCATTCCAATTCTACCACCATCCTCTTCCACCTATGGAACTCTTCTGCCGCATAGAAGTTTCAATATTAATGACCAACCACAGTTTGACCTTCAATGGCAGGAGAACATTGGGTAAACACAGTTCATTCCTCATCGTTAGTAAGAAATAAACAAAATTAAAAAAAATGATGGGTTGTTCTTAGAATTTCCATAAACTACCTTATCACCTTTCCTTCGTTTGAGAAAGCTGGTGGTTGGGTTTTGCAGCTTTCTTTGCTATTCCAGTGAATGCATTTCCAGAACATGATGTTCCTGTGTTGGAATGTATAGTCTCATAGAATCTCCACTGCCACATACTGACACAGCACCTTGCCTAGACCATACCACACGACGATATTTGCTTCCCCCCATTTCACTGTAGCTTTGTTCGAGCCTCTCCGTCGCAAATTTGTTCTCCGCCGCCAACTCTGCTCGACCACAACGAAGAGTGAGAAACTGATGCTGAGAGGAAGAAGAAGGAGAGAGAAGAGGAAGAGAGGGAGAGGGAGGGAGGCGACAACTGGTGGAGACGGCGGAGGAGGTGACCACTGGCGGCAGCGGCGTAATGAACGCGGCGGTAGGGTTTCCATGGCAGCTCTTCTGGGTTTTTATAAATTAAATATAAAAATTAATTTAAATTAAATAAATTATTATTTTTATAATACCCATTTTATCCTTTTCAATCTTGACTGTTGAAATATTATAATTAGGGTTGGAAGTAGGCTAGGCTGCCCGACAGGGGCCTATGACCTCGCCTGTTTATAGCCTGGCCTATTTAATAAAAAGGTCGGGTAAAGGCTTTTTCAAAAACCTTTTTAGATAAATAAGTGAGCTGAAACTTCAAAAAAGCCTGATGCGCGATAGTGCGCTACGATTAATATTACTTTTAAATAAATATTAAATATATATATAATATAATATATAATAGATAATAATAATCAAATTAGACAAAACATAAAGTAGAAAGTCTATATTAAGGCTTGTGGCCTTATTAAGGCCTTCACAAGAAATAGGCCTATTTAACATCAGACTTGTGGCCTTATTAAGGCCTTCACAAGAAATAGGCCTTTAAAAAGGCTTTCAGGCCAGGTCAGGCTTTTAAAAAGGTCAGGCCAGATCTTAAAAAAAGCCTATATCAGGTAATAGGCTGAGCTAGACTGATATTTTGAAGCAGTGAGAGGCCTATTTAGCTAAAGCCTGGCCTGGCCTACTTCCACCCCTAATTATAATATTAAATTAGTGGTGGAAACTTAGAGAGGATCAATCCTCCAACTCCACAAAGGAGTATTCTAGACAACCCCATTTCATTTGAGTGCATGTTTGGTGGAGCTTATGTTTTGACGTGGAAGTGGTTTTCCTGAAATAGGGTAATTGTAGCTTCTACGGTGGACGTAAATATTTTTTACCAAAGTACCGTCACGGAATTGCTTTTAGAAACTGTTTGGATGGAGCACTTTTAGGGGGTAATGTATTTTTTCCGGGAATTTAAAATTCTTTTCATGAAATATCTTGTTTGGATACTTAACTGAAGGAATTTGAAAAATCACGGGAATTTTGATCGGGTAATTTTTTCCCCAAAAGTAGGGAGTTTCAAATTCCACCTGCTTAGCAGGAATTTCTAAAATCCATACATTTCTCAACACCTCGTTCCTCTCTTCTCCGTGACGCGGTAATCTTTGGGGTCATCTGTCTTCTTTGCATTCCATTACATCGATAAGTATTTGCGCAATGGATCTCTCGATTATTGAGGTAGATTCAATTCTCCTTCTCTGTGGTTCTCGATTATTCATCTTCATAGCTCTATCATGATGATATCGTGGTTGCTCTTGGTACTACCTAGATCTACTACAGCTCTATTTTCTTCCATGTTCTGTGTTCTCTGTAGCTACTATAATTATGGTTTATGTTTGATTTACATCATCTGCTTGATTTTGAAAATGGAGGTTTGATTCTGAGTTGCTTCTGTGAAATGGGTTGATGATTTCTATGCTCATAGTGGCTGATTGAAAAATGCACATGATGTGTTTGATGAAAGTTCTTATAAGGATACTGTTAATTGAAATGCTATATTCAGAGGTGGCTATCAAGCTATTTCATTTGATATTGTTAATTAATTGATATCCTAATAGCTATAGATGTTTCCAAGTAAAGACTTTGAATGGTTGGTGCATTCTTTAGGCATTTATGGATTACATTAGTAATTTAGTATTTAGTGTTTGTGTGTGCCCGTGAAAGAGTTTGAAGTTTGAAGATTAAGCTACAAAGAAAGTGATCTGCTTGTTATTTAGTTTCTGGATCACTCTTTGTTTGTTGGATGCTTGAATGCTTAGAATGTAATGTTTTAAGCATTAGAGATTATTTTTCCCATGTCGTCACTTCTCATTGGCATAATTTATCATTTGCATAATTGTGTTATGTGTTGCAGCTTGCAACTGTGTGTCTGAACACTTGTGCTCAATAATAATGGATGGTGATACAATTAGAAGATAGCTTGTGGGGAATACACTTGTTTAAATGGGTTGAGTAAAAGTAGGGAACTTGAATATTTTTTTAAAAATAATTGATTATTTGGTTATCTCAATATGCCTAAAATTACAACTTCTTGTCATTCCTTCTACCCCTGCCATGTATAAGTTGATGCACTAATAGACCATTTATAATTATAAGCAAGTCATGACCTAAAACTCCCTATTTAGTTTCTCGATCACCTTTAAACCATAATTTTCCAGCTATGGAATTGATTTGAAACACAATCCAAAAGTTTCTTGCCTAAAACCTTCCATGCACATGGATAGCTAGCTTTTTATTTGTGTCTAAAGTTTAGGGAGTTGCATCAGCTTATGTTGATTATAGTAGTCTCCTGTTGTAATAAAACAACCAAAAGACAAAGGTGTAAGACATGTAACAATTAATTTAAGTCCCATTTGAAGTCTTAGCACTGTGTATCCACAACAGTAGCAAATTAAATGATTTTCTAAAGAATATGATAAACTACACTGCTCTTGATTAGCTGGAAGGTTGTCAACAACTCAAAACAGAAATTGTAAGTTATATCAAAGTTAATAGCTCTACCAGATTGGCTCATTAAGCATCAATGGTATTATCAGTTAATACTTAATAGCTCTGCTAGAATGGTTGGAATTCTATGAAATTCTATGCAGAGAGCTCTGCAATATCTGTTCATGTGCCTCAGGATCGTGACATTGCCTGAAGGCCTATTGGACTTAGTTATGTTGCAGGTTTACAAGTAGTGAAAATTGTCCAATGCCCCTTTAAAGTACAACATACCAAAGGAATGTTGGTGAGGATCTGCCTAAGATAGTTCATGTACTAGAGATTTATATTCATGCACCAGATTTATTATACTGAAAATCATAGAAGCATTGAAACACTTCACTAGTGATATAGAAATTTTGCATCAACCTTCCTTCATGTGCATTACATCAGAGTTATTTTTGTTGAATATAGAGAAATGGAGTCATACAAATTCTTCCTGCATTAATTTTGCAATTATATTGCATTTGATGCATATGAAATACATAAAAATGGTTTTGTGACCTTTGAGTTGTACATTAGGGAAGTGTTTTTGGCACCAGTGTCTTTGTTTTGGTATATCTAGTTTGGGTTTGGCCATGACTGTCTATTAGCCTATGAACTCCATTTTCTGGGATAAAATTACTCTGATAGCATTCTTAGTAGTGTAGTCTCTAGTCTCCACTAGGCTGAACATTTTCCAGACAATAAGCTTCATTTGGAGTAAGAGTATGATTGCCTTTGACATAGGTTTAATTCATTTGGAAATTTAGGTGCATCACTAAGCTTTTATAAGTATTACCTACTACAAAAATTTTAAGTACTCAAGTTGTAATTAAAACTTAGAATCATAATACATTCATTAAAATAAGGAAATGGATAAGTGTATAATCTTGATTGGTTCACTAGTGCTTCCAAGAATGAGTGCTTACAGCTGTTGACTTCAAGTGGATGTGTAATCAAGTAAGTTAAGCTACATGAAAGTGTTGTTCTGGAATTCCACCATATGAATATGGATGAGCATTTTTAATGGATTTTTTATATTTATTCTTGTTGTTATGGTGTTTTTGGTGAATGGACTTTCATATTATGTTTGCTTTTGTCTTCAGGGCTAGCTTTACTTGGAGATTTAAGGGGAAGAGAGTTTTTTTTCTTGAAGCAGCTTCCATCTGGGTTGCTTCTTGTCACGGGTATGTGATGTTAATTTTGTGTTTTGCTTAATTTCTGGGAGATTGATGACCATTTTGATGTTTTGTAAGCTGTGATAATGCTATCTTTATGTATGTTTGGTGTTGTTGTACTACTAGTAACACATACTTATGTTAATGCTTGTTCTTCCTCAGTCTTTGTCTACTGCAATTAACTTGGTTTCTTCTATTTCGGTGTTGCTGCTTCAATTGATGCCTTGCATCTTGCATTTTCTAATTCAATCTCTTTCATTCTCTGTTCTTGTTTCTTGGTCAAATCTTGTAGTTCAGCCAACTGGACCAAACAAAAGAGTTAGCAGTTAGCCTACTTGTGATCTATTGCATGCTTAAACTTTAATGCCATTTATGACTTTAACAAAATAAAAAGTCCATGCCCCTTTTTTTTTTTTGGATATTTTTTAAATTTCAACTGAAAACATTGATGGGGCAAAAAATTGAAAGATTGAGATGTCTCACTGACCCTCTGATTTGAGACTTTTGCCACTTTGCAGGCTTCATGGTACAAGTCCATTGCTTTCTTAATATCTAACTTATGTCTTATGATTTCATCTTCTCTATGGTCCTGCAATATTGGAGATGAAGCATTAACATACCATAACAACATTCACTTGCAATTCAAAATTTTGTAGCACTGTTTTTGCACATATAAGATGCATGGTCATTTACAACAATAGGACTCACTCCTTTTTATCAACAAACTTCTATCCAAAGAAAATCATAAATTTTTGTACGACAATACTTTTTATTAACAAGTTAACTTACCTGAGTATGTAAGGGCAACGAAGGTCCTTCAATGCTTGACAAATCCTTCATAGTATCAGGATTCACAGGTTTGGAAGTTGAGAATAAGGGCTCAAAGTTTTCATCATCCAAGTTTAAATTGTCTGATGAGGGTCCAATTGTCAGTCTAGACCCCAAATTTTCATAAAATGAGATACCAATGCTGCTTGTGCTCTGCCTTTCAGTGCTTACAAGTAAGCTGTCATTCTCCCATGCTGAGAGCTCATCATATAACCTGTTATAAGATAAAATGCATTCTTGTTAAAGTTCATTTATCCGTAGGCCTCTTGAACCTTGTATTAGGGGGCCCAAAAAAAAAACAAGATAAAGAAAGTTCACCTCTGCTACTTCATTGAATGAAAGTACTAGCTTTCACATTTTGTGTTGACTGCTACCTGTTTGATGGTCTAATTACTTTATTTTTCTTAATTAAAGTTTCATCGTTGGATGTGTTATCTGATGATTTTTACTCTTCATTATTGAAATTTTGTTCATAATTTGATGTTATGTTATATGTTGTGTATAGTGAAGAAATGGACACTAGTGTAGTTGATACTTCAAGAAAACGTAAAAGAAATGAAGAGGAGGTAGAATTTGAGGAGAAAATAAAATTCAATGTTGTTAGTGCCGCTGCAATGCTTATGGGTGCAGTGGCTTGGTATTATGACAAATATTTTGTTAAGGAACCATACCATAATTGGGAATTGGAAAGGTGCAGCTTCCTTAATCGTCTATATAACGAAGGAGAAAAGGATTGCATTGAACAACTAAGGGTCAGTAAACGAGCATTTTTTAAGCTGTGTAGAATTTTACAAGAGAAAGGGGGATTAGTAAGAACGAGAAATGTCCCTATAACCGAAGCTGTGGCAATGTTTTTACATATCCTTGCTCATAATCTAAAATATAGAGTAATGCACTTTAGTTACTGCAGATCCAAAGAAACAATAAGTAGGCAATTCAATAATGTCCTACGAGCTATAATGAAAGTGAGCGAGGATTTTTTTAAGTTTCATGACTATAATCTAGAAGGCTCTGAGGCAAACAGATGGAGATGGTTTGAGGTAAGTTTGTTTGTTAGGCTAAATTTTCTAATTATGGCATCTTTAGTTATTATAACTTATTTATGATTTTAAAATGTTTTTAGAATTCTGTTGGAGCACTTGATGGGACACATATTCCGGTCCTTTGTTGGTGCGAAGATAGGCCTAGATATCGTAATGAGAAGGAGATATATCCACAAATGTGTTAGGAGCTTGTAGTCCAGATTTAAAATTTATTTATGTATTACCCGGGTGGGAAGGGTCGGCTGGAGATTCTCGAATATTACGAGATGCTTTACGTCGTCAAGACCATCTCCAAGTTCCAAATGGTAATATCATGAAAAGAATGAAACTTTATTTAATTTATTATATATAACTATATAATTTTTTTAAAAACTATTGTAGGTAAATACTTTCTTGTGGATGCGGGATATACTAATGGTCCGGGATTTTTAACACCTTATCGAGGGACTAGATATCATCTCAATGAATAGAGGGAAATGCCCCTCAAAATTACAAGGAGTTATTTAATCGTCGCCATGCAAGTGCAAGGAATGCCATTGAAAGATCATTCGGGATATTGAAAAAAAGATGGAGTATATTAAGAACTCCATCATTTTTTGATATAAAAACACAAATAAGAATTATTAATGCTTGTTTCATACTACATAATTTTATAAGAGACGAGCAACAAAGTGATCCAATTTTAGAGGTCCAAGACTTGGAGCTTTTATCTGCGGTTGATGAAGAGTTAACCAATCAACATAGGGAAAGAGTTGCAAATAATATCCCGGACGAGGTTGCAACTATTCAAGTCACTGAGGAATGGACAATATTTCGTGACACTCTAGCAAAAGATATGTTTGCTGATTATCAAGTTAGAAGAAACTTTGCTTAGGGAGAGTATTTTGTAGTAGACTTTGGATTTTCGTTCTTATTTATATGTAATAGACTTTATATCCATGTTTTATGGGGACATTGCTTGTAATTGATATTTCAAAATGTTTGAATCCCTGCTTGTAATTGATATTTCAAAATGTTCTAGTTATCTCATTTCCTTTACTCTTTTGGATTCATTATGTTTGAAGAAACTGCTGATTGTCAAAACCGAATCTGTTTTAATTCATATACTAAGCTTGCAGGTTTAGTGTCATGGAGTCATCTCAAGGAAGGAGCAAGGCACAAGGAAAAAGAAAGATGCCATAAAGTAACATTGAGGAGAAGAAAGATGATACAAGAAGCTATATCTCATGGAATTTGGAGATGGAACGTGTACTAGCTGATGTACTCTGAGATCAGAGGAATTTGGGGAACAAAGGCGATGGAGCTTGGAAAGTTGTGGCATACAACACTGCAACTCAAGTGTTATCTACATGTTTCAAAGTCCCGCAGCTCCTTGGAGAGAATGTGAAGAACCGAATTAAACTATGGAGAACATGGTATGGAATTGTCTCTGGTATACTTAGTCAAAGAGGGTTTGATTGGGATGGTTCGAAATATATGATCGCGGTTGAAAATGAAGATGTTTGGAACGAGTATGTAAAGGTAAGCATAGTTTTTAGTTTCCAGCCATATAATTTTTTAGTTTTGAATTATTAACATGTTTTGTTATTATTAACATTTTTTTGGCTCTCAAGTCACATGCAGAGGCTAAAAAATTTCGGTTCAAGGTCATTCCAAATTGGGATGACATAGTAGACTTGTGTGCCAAAGATAAAGCTACCGGAGTTGGAGCGGAGACTGCACTCGATGCCGATGGTGCCATGAACATTGAAGAGGATGAGGCTAATAGTATCAACATTGGTTTAGAGGAGTCAAGCGTTGCAACAAAGAAACGGGGTCAGTTTTCGACTTCTACTGGAACGCAATCCCAAAAGAGAAGAAGTGGAGAAAAAGATGGGATAGTTGCTGCAATGAGAGAATTTGCCGAGTCAATGAAAGAATTCATGCAAGCAAATACAAAGAAGACTTATGAAAAAGACGTTCAAGAAGTGCTAGAGGAGTTGGAGAAAATACCGGGTCTTGACAATGAGCAATGGCTCAAGGCTATCAATTGGTTGACTGAAAATCCTAGTAAATTTGTAGTTATAAGATCTCTTCCTCTGGACAAGAAAAAGGATTACTTGTTGGCTTTCATGTCCTGCCAGGTAAAATTAATTGTTGGATTTTTACTAGCTGAGGTATGGATTAAGTACAATATAAGATTTTATTTTATCTTTTTCCTCAAGTTAATGACTATTACTATTATTGATGGAACTTTTTTTTTTTATATAGGAAATATATTGAACCTAATCCACTGCAACAAGCCATCAACATCGGATTGTGATCTTGTTTCTAGTTGGTATTTACATGAGCTTGCAGGCATCTTAGTCCATTTTCTATTGTCCAGAAACTGAGATTCTAAACTCATTTTGCTAATCAAGCTATTTTTTTTCTTGGTATGTCATTGGTTCTATTTAAAGGGGTTGACCTAATTTTGTTATGAATATTGACCGATTTCTTAATTAGTGGATAGTGACTTTGGTTTCAATTGTTATGAATGTATTGATCCATATGCTTAGCAATTTAGCATTTCATTCTATGACATGTTGGTCCTTGAACATGATTATGAATTAAATAGATATGGAGTTTATGTTGATTTGAAAGTGGCCGTGCTTGAGAATATGAGATATCGTCTTCAACTATTGAACCAGAAAAAATATCCATAACAGTTATGTGAAATTAGAGGCAACTATGTTTCACAACCAAGTAAATTGTCTAATTTTATTATTTTTCAAAGACTATTTTAAATTTTTATTATTTCAAAAATTGCTATTGTTTATTTATTTGTCACATTTTATATTGAAATCCCATTTTTTAAAAAAAGAATATTCAAAAAAAAAAAATGTAATTGAAGGTAATTGAAATACTTTATCCAAACAAATAATTTAAAATACAAGATATTTGAATTACCCCATGCAAACAAAGTATTCCCAAAATGAAGGTAATTTAAATGAAGCAATTGAATTATCTTGGATTTCAAATTCCTTAAAATTTGAAATACCCCGTCCAAAACACACACTTACGATTCAACGTTAAAACAAACATGCTATGAGTCAAAGTTATGCTCGAGTTTTGTCAAATTCAAGCTTAACATATCTCAGAGAGATTGTACAAGTGGCATTTTTTGTTGGTCTGCAGATAGTAGCGGAACGATTTAGAAGTGTGAAAATATTTGGAAATTGTGGCTCGGAATTTGGGTTTGCTTTGGTGTAACATGCGGGTAACTAGACTAGATTAATCAGAGAATGTGGGGTGACGTCAATGGTATCCACGTCAAGTTTGTTTTACGTGCGAGGATGCTTCCAAATGGCCTTACTTTTTCTTCTCCTAGACGCTGGTGGGGATGATTAGGCAACTGCCAATGCACCTTTCCTATCTTCTTTACATGACCAGGCCAAAATCTTTACCTCTAATGCCTTTTTATGTATCATTTTCACGTTCATATTCATATTGGTGTTGGAATCATCATCATCATCATTTTAGTGAATTTTCTGAATAAAAGGTTCACAGTATTGACCACTTATTCTTTTGCAGTGGGAAGTGGCTGACTGAGCCATTTATCTCATATTGCCCCTAGTCCTAAATACTCTAATAGCTATGTTTTTCCTTTTCCTTTTTCTGTTTCAGAAGAATCAAAAAAAAATTATGAAAGGTGTGCAATTATGTTTTGATGGATTTATTAATTGCTTATAAACAATGCAAGATGTGAAAGAGGCTAGTTATTTTCTTCTCTTTCTCTGATAATGACTAAAGCCTATGAATAAAGGCCTCTTCATATTTAAAATTTTCTCTGATGGAAAGAAGCTGAGATAGAAGCACTAATCTAGTTATCAAGAAAAGTATTGTATTCATTGACTGCATTACGCTAGAATATATTTTCATCCAGTATTGGCTTGTAACTTATAACATATATCAATTTTTGAATTTACATTCTTAGATTTCTACCAATGAAAAAAAAAAATAGAACTCCTGAATACACACTCACATACCAAAAACAAAAGAAAACTCTTGAATATTATTGAAAAAATAATACCACTACAACTTGAGTCAAGCTAATTGTAATTTTTCCATATATAATATGAAGTTTTTCATGAAAAGCATAACTTTTTTAATTCTAAATGTACTAAATAATTTACTTTTAATAGAAGAATTCTTATTTTGTATTCTTATCTGGTATCATTGAAACACTTATTAACAAAATTCTTATATTTTAATAATAAGTTACCGTGGTGAGAGAGAGCACCGATACTTGTGATATCAAGATGGTTTACCTTACAAGTTGATCTCTTTCTAATATTTCACAAGACAAAAGAAAAGAAAGAAATTCTGTCAAAATTTCCAATGATCGTTGGTCCAAGGCCAAGCATATAGTTGCTTGTGGATAATTCAATTATAGATTTCCTATTTTCAAATTTTTTTCGCAAAAGCATTATCGTTAGTTTGAGTATGACTCTCCGTTTAGGTTTTCTTCATTTACTTTCCATTTAAAAGAGAGATAGACATAAGGTAGAGATTTGTGTTTCAAATTTTTTTTATCACTTAAGAAAAATCAATTAATTAAAAACCCTTTGTGTCTATCTCTCTCCTAAATGGAGAGAACTAAATGAAGAGGATCTTTACTCTATGCTCTTAAATTGCCATTATTATTATGGTTGTAATAATCAATAAGTTGTTTACATGCACACTAATAAATTAAGCGAGCTTTCCTTTATCTAAAGAAAACTAAGAGAATGGCTAAATGATGTTGTATATTTAATGATATTTCAAAAAATTTATTTGAAAATATGATTTTAATAATATCTTAAATAGTTAATTTTTGAAATTATATCATTAATATTTTTTAATTTCATTTGATTGTTTTCATCTTGTTTTAATTGTTATCAAATTGCCTTTCATCTTCCCCCATGTGCAAAATATATTAAACTGATTCATTCTCATTAATTTACTATCATCAATTTGATTTTGGAAGCAAATATTTAATATGATTGATGAAACCATTTGGGAATTGGCAAGCATTTTTTCTCCAAGAAGGCAAATGAAGTTTTTCCGTTGGAGCACTATTTGAAGTTGTATTTCTAATGGGCGTTTATTGGCTATTATTTGTTGCCGTTAGAATTGCAAGGTGCATTATTTGCTTTGAATGGGAAATGAATTGCCATTACTCCTATTTTATTTTTGAACATTTTCGAGACAGGTTTTTCAAGAAGAAAAGGAACGAGTAGTTCAACTTCAATATATACATATAAGAAAAGTTCATTTGGACGGGTTAAAAATTTTGAGCGAAAATAATAGCATTTTGATCTTGTTGTTCTGGTCCTGACCTTTGTGCCAGAAGAGCCTGTTATATCCTGGGAGGAGTTTCGTATATTGAGATTATTATTTGTGGTCGAAATAATCCTTAAGGACCGTGTCTCTTGACACGTCTCAGGCTTTCTATTGTAATCAACATTGTTATTTTATCTAATATTATTCAACAATCTTAAGGATTACTATGGAGAACAACTCTGACGCCGCAAACAATGTTGTGAATGACGTCCCTCAATCGATTGCTACTGATGTCACCTACACCAAACCGTTTCCAGGTATCTCGAAAATTGAGATGTTTGGAGGCCAAAACTATAGAAGATGGCAAGAGCGCATTTTCTCTATCCTGGATATGCATGGTGTTGCTGCTGCATTGACGGATCCTAAACCTCCACCAGCCGTTGACCCCAAACAAATTGAAACTTGGACATATGCTAATAAGGTATGTAGGCATACAATTATTAGTACATTAACTAATGATTTGTTCGATGTCTATTGTTCTTACAAGGAAGTCAAGGAGATTTGGGACTCCATGAATTTAAAGTATACTGCTGAAGACGTCGGGAAACATAAGTTTGTCATTGGAAACTATTACTGTTGGAACCACTACAAAAAAAACAATTGTTTAGCGACCGTAAATTTCGGTCGCTAAACCATGTAAATCGGTCGCTATTTGTTTTAGCGACCGAATCAGAGACCGATTTATGATGGTAGCTGAATACCTGGTTGCTAAGGTTTTAGCTACCGAATTATTATTTCGGTCGCTAATTAGCGACCGTAAATTCGGTCGCTACATAATAATAATCGGTCGCTATTAGGTTGGTCGCATTTTTGGGGTAACCATTTCTAGCGACCGATAATCGGTTGCTAGTTCGGTCGCTAATTTTGGTTACTGTTAACCTATATTAGCGACGGATTTTCGGTCGCTATACCTCATCTGTAAATGTTAAATAAAGTTTAGCGACCGAATTATTGGTTTCTAATTCGGTCGCTAAACTGGTTATTATTAATTTTTTTTTAATTTTAATTTTTATAATAATTTTTTTCTGATTTTCTTTAAACGTTAGAAAAATTATTAATAAAACACACCAAATAACTTATGAAATATACAATCATAAAAAATAATAAATATATATAGAAAGAATAATCCAAAATGTCGTACAAGAATCATTTAAAGTGAAAAATATGGAGAGAAAAAATCAGTCATGATGAGGGGGAGATGGAGGAATCCAATCATCCTCAGCGTCCGTACCACCGAGCGTCGCTTAGCCGATTGTCCTCTGCGATGCAGACATCGATGTAGTTGGCGGCGGAACTGGAGGAGCGGCAGCAGGCGGCACAACCGTCAGAGCATCATCCTGAGCAACTGGAGTCTGGATCCTCATCTGCTCCAACGACCTCCAAATAAATGGCATTATCGTCGACGGAGACAGGACAGCAGCCATCACCAGTCAAAGCCTCATCTTGTGACTGTGAGGCACGTGATATGGCATCGTCCTTCTTCTCGTTGAAGCCCGCCTACAAAGTATAGTTGAAGAGATTTAGTTAAAATAATTATATCCAATATTAACAAATCATTTATAATAAATTACAAGTAAACACTAAATTGTTTTTTTGCTTACAGCATAGTTACGGGCCTTGTCGTTGACCCATGTCCCCGACTTCAACTTCTTCGTCCTCTCCACCAACTCCATAGCAGTCGGGGCCCACTATTTCTGTGCTTTCTGCACAGAATAATATAATATTAAATTCATAAGAATAATTAAAAATGAAAACTAATTAATTAAATAGTATATTAAGTCAAAAGTTTAATGTATTACCAGCTCGTCGTAGTGGGCGGCGGCTGATTTAGACCCACCGGTCCAAGCACATGCGCCACCATCAGAAGTTCGATTACACGCCGAGCCGTGGCTCGGATCTCCTGGAACTTCTCGGTAGCCCAGATCTGATCCAGCTGCCTCTTGATCTCGTGGATCCACCCACCTCCCCTTATTCTGCCCCTTCCTCCGCCTTGTTCATCGATTCTTCATGACCAGTGAGCCTTTATGCTCAAATATGTCCCCGACGAGAGCCTCTAAAGCTAAGTCCCACCTATACTCTTTTCGCAACTTACAGGTTGTTAGGAAATTCGTGTGTACATATATATAATGTAAATTTAATTTAAAAAACTTAATAAATTGTTACCTTAAACTCTAGAAACAATCGATCCCTATGGCCCGAAGGGATGGCCTTCCATGTAGGCCATGGACCATCAAACTTGCGTCACGGGATCTTCGATATCGAATCGAGAAGGGTCCTTCGCGCGGCGAAAGTCAGCAAAAAATTAGAGCATTAATAAATGTTATAATTAAATTTTAAAAGCAAGTAAATAGAAATTAACGATACTTTATATATATTAAAAAATTAAATTAGCATACTCGTTATCCCCTCTGGGGATAAGAAGAATCCTCCTATCGGATGGACCACGACTCTCCTGTCCCGATGATGATGATGGTCCTATCGTCGTAGGTGTGGATGATGAGGGTGCAGCCTGTGTCCCGACCACATGAGGATGGGTGGGGGGTGCAACTCCATCACCCCGAGGTGTCCTCAATCAGGGTGCTTTGGTAGGATGGTCTCGATCCGAAGGGTCGTGGGTCGGCCGGAAGGGACTCTCGCAGCACGACCTCCACGACGACCCCTACCTCTGGAGGAATCTGCCATCTGTGAAAAAAATGAAAATATGCTTATACAACAGTGTAAATAATACAAAAATAAATTACCTAATAAGTAGAATGACATTCACACAATGAATTATGACATAAATAAATTACCTAAGTAGAATCTCCGTCACTAAATTCACCCTCACTCTCATCAGTATCACTTGATCGGAATGTGTCTTCGCTAGATGCGTCCAACTCAGATTGATCCAATAACTCTCTTTCAACTTCTTCCCCATTTCCGGAAATGTCCGCCAGAGAATTAACAATAATGTCTGGCGTAATTTGCAACGGTACGTGGGGTCTTGACAACTCATCATCTTGGTACGGAGCATCTTTTTCAGGCTGGTTGATTACATTATCAGTAATTATACTGCGAGCCTTTATCTTAATAACACCCAACCAGCCATGATGTCCTTCGGGATATGGCGAGTAATAAACCTGCTCTGCCTGTTGTGAAAAAATGAATGGGTCGTACGCCTTATTATACCTTCGAGACAGCCTAACTTGAACAATACCATAATTTTTATCTATTTTTGTCCCTACGTCAAGAGTAGGATCAAACCAATCACACTTGAAGATAACTAATTTCATCACGGGGAAACCTAGGATGATCGAGTTCAAGGATGTCGGTTAGAACCCCATAGAAATCATCCTCTACATTGCCATCGGTGGCTCGCACACAAACACCATAGTTACACGTCTGCATTCCTTCATTCCATGTTTTTGTGTTAAATTTATATCCATTTACAATATAAGTATTCCATGATGTAACCCATCATTAGGCCCCCATGCCAAATTTGTCAACAATGGATTTTGAACATTGTTTTCTCGGATCTAGTACCTAAACAATCAAATATTATATTATTCTTATACATGCTATATATTTAAGGAGATAAAATGTATGCTTCAAAAAATGAAGATGCTTAACCTACATATTTACTTGAACCACGCAGACAAAGTGAGAAGTAATTTATCGATCAACTCGATCGTTTGAAATGTCAGGTTGGAGATCCCTTAGAAAATTGTCGTACATCCTACATATGGGAGATTAACAGCAGGACGATTAATAATAATAAATGTCAATTGAACTTATTAAAGACGTTGTAGAAACTTACTCTAAATATGGCGCCACCTCTTCACAATTTTGAAGGATATACAGATGAGCAGCATTAATGTCACGCTGCTCCAAGAAATATCCTTTTGATTTGCCACTAAATCTGCCCGGATAGTTGAATATTGATATAGGAGGACTAGTTGAACATCCTTCGCCCGAATCAACGTTTCTAGGCATCCTTGTCCTTCTCGTGTTAACTTCGTCCGGATAGTAATAAGAGGCAAAAGTGGAAGTCTCCTCTACTAAGTATGTTTCACAAATGGAACCCTCCACTCATGCCTTGTTCTTGACTTTGTGTTTAAGGGAGTGCAGGAACCTATTAAAGAGGGATACATACAAATAATTACTAGTTTTAGGGAAAGCTAAACTACGCTCTCGTGTTCGTGAATTTCATATGTATTAAGTAAAATAGTTGATGTTGTTTACCTCTCAAATGGATACATCCAGCGGTATTGGATTGGGCCACCAACTCTTGCTTCGTAAGGTAGATGAACTGGCAGGTGTTCCATGGAATCAAAGAAACTCGGCGGGAAGATTTGCTCCAGCTTACATAACAAAACGGGTATCTTGACTTCCATATCCTTTAATTGATTCACATTTAGTGTTGTCGATGTAAGCTCCCTGAAAAAGTGGCTAAGCTCAACAAGTGGGTTCCAAATTTGCTTCGGTAATGCGTCGAACGCAATTGGAAGCAACCGTTGCATGAACACGTGGCAATCATGACTCTTCATTCCATGTAACTTTGCTTCCTTAATGTCAACACATCTACCCAGTTGGAAGCATACCCATCTGGTAACTTTAGTTCTTTAACCCACTTACTGCATGTACCAATTTACGTGCTTTGCTTAGTGTATAACTTGCCTTCGGTTTGATAAGTCTGCCACGACCACCGCCTTGCAACTCAAGCTCCTTCCGATTACAAATGTCGGCCAGGTCCAATCGGGCTTTATTTGTATCCTTTGTCCTCCCCTTGATGTCCATCACGATGTCAAACACATTCAAAAACACATTCCTCTCGGTATGCATGACATCAATGTTGTGACGGAGTAGCTGCGTCCTCCAATACGGCAACCTCCAAAATATACTTTGTTTTGTCCAATTATGGTTGACGCCATAATCGGGAATATGTTCTCCTTGGGTTTCATGGACGAGCGGTAAATCTTGTACTCTGCGCCATACATTAGGACCAGTCAAACGTGGTGGAGGCGGTGTTCTCTCCGCACAACGCTTCTTGAATGCATTCTTGTTCCGCCTATAAGGATGATCTTCTGGAAGGAATTGATGATGACAATCAAAATATGAGATCTTTCGATTGTTTTTAAGCGTGAATGCCTTCGATCGCTCCATACATATTGGGCATCCAAGCTTCCCCATGGTCATCCAACCCGACATCATCCCATAAACAGGAAAGTCGTTGATCGTCCACATTAAAGCTGCTTTCATGATGAAATTCCGCCTCAAAGATACGTCATATGTCAACACACCATCATTCCACAAAGATGTCAACTCATCTATCGGTGGCTGCAAGTACACATCAATCTTACCTTTTGGATTAGACGGACCTGAATTATGATCATTAGGAACATAAACTCCCGCTTCATGCACATCCCCGGGAAGATTGTACGAGTCGGGATAACCTAGGCCAACAAGAGTATGCTTTTCCAGATGCCCAAAAGGATTAAATCCATCGCGAGATAACCCCAATCGGACATTGCGAGGGTCCTGCGAAAATGCCATATGAACCCTATCAAAATGCTTCTAAGCTTCTCCATCAGATGGATGACACAAGATATCTTGCTCCCTCTCATGCTCACTATGCCACCTCATGTGAGCTGCAGTGACCATCGAAGAGTACAATCTTGTAAGTCTTGGCACGAGCGGAAAGTACCACATCTTTTTTAGCGACCTCTTCTTTTCAATGCCCATCCTAGTGGTTGTCTTATACCGATCCGCACCACAAAATCGACAACACGTTATGCTTTCCGCTGAATCATCCTTATAGTACAACATACATCCATTCGGGCAACAATCAATTTTCAAACACCCCAGACCCAAATTTTCCACGGACTTCTTAGCATGATAAAAACTTGTAGGCATCCGATTGCCTTCTGGCAACGCCTTGGACACTGACCTGATGAGGCGATTAAAACAGCCTTCTTGCATATTGTAGTCAGATTTGATACTCAACCATTCCATGCACATCGACAACTCCGTGTACTCCTGAAATCCTTCCCACAATGAAGATCGTGCAGCACTCAGCATATCATAGAATCTTTGAGCTTCGGGATTCGGATTCTCCTCTATGTATTGGGAACCCATTCCACCATCTTCTACCCCATCTTCTTCTAGTACAACACCAACCGATGGTCCAGCATGATCCATTATCATCTGCTCGTATGGATTCAATTCTTCCCTCCCGTCACCACTTCCATAGTACGAACCTTCAGCCACAATCGGGTTTAAGTCAGGCAACGTCTCACCATGGTTACTCCACCAATAGTAATCAGGCATGAAGCCCTTCTCATAAAGATCGGCTACAACTCCATCCATGAGACACCCCGCTGTGCCTCGGTGTTTTTTTTTGGAAATAAACTTGATTATTATGTTCTTATTCTTAAACTTAACATGAAAATACGGCGAAATTAAAACTTAAATTATTAAGTAAACATATTCATGTAGAACAGGAATAAGAAAACATGACCATATTAAGCATATGTAAGTGAAATCAGAGTTAAACAAAACACTGTTTTAGAGCATCCCGACAATAGGAGCCCTAACAGGTGTACAAGTTATACAAACGTAGAGGCGGAAAAGATAAAGCGTCGTGACACAGACGCACTGGCCATAACTAGGACTAGACCCTACTCATCATGGGTCACAGCTCGTCCTCCGGCATCCGGCTCGTAAGGAGTTCCGTCCAGCTCCTCCTCGTTCGGCTCATCAACAGGATCTTCGAACACGAGCCATAAAAGATAGAACAAAGCAGATAAAAGTACAGGGGATAAGAAACATGCTATCATCAAAAGCGGAAAAAGATTCATAGTAAATGATACACTAATTGCCATAGACAATCAACACACATTTCTAACAAGTCATCCTCAAATTAATATATATCCTCCTCTACCCTTTGTCATGATGCAATGCAATGCAGTATGAATGTTTTGCCACAGCCACGTATCCAAATTTCCATCTCAAGTAAATCATACTATATTTCAAGTCAACCAGACTATGTTTCAAGCCAACCAGACTATGTTTCAAGTCAAACAGACTATGTTTCAAGCCAACCAGACTATGTTTCAAGTCAACCAGACTATGTTTTCAAGTCGATCATATGAAAATATCACAGACCATGTTTCAGGTCACCCCCTAGTGCCGTAACCTCTCATCACTATTTCATGAATATACCCAACAATAATCACATCTCGGTTAGGCACTTCTAAACTCAGATCTCATGAACCCCCACACACATTACTCTAATTGTCATGTAATAATACACATCAAAATCTCTAACCATATATCAAAACATTGTGGAACAAAGCAGTTCAATTATCATCAAGCTATAATACATTCTCACATAAACATATCAATCATCATAAAATATCACAGTAATATCAGCATCAATAAATTCATACATCCCCAATATCATATAAGCAATCCAACACCGATAAACCTACAATCCCCGAATCAACATTGGTTTTACAGAAAAACAACTCCAACGTGATTTTGGTCTTGTCGATTATTCGATTTTCTAGTAGGGTTTGGGTCGCCCTACACAATTAATATATAATCTACTACTTATCGTTCCCGACGGTAGATTAATTCTTTCCCCCACCTGAGTTCTCACCGAACTTCCAAACTCGAAGCTCCTCATTGCCACACCACAAGTTACCAACACCACCTTCAACCAAGCAACATAATTAAAAATAAATCAAACAAATTCATCTATGCCCTCATTATGCTAGGTTCTGCCATTTAATTCAAATGAGAGCTAGGATTGTTTTCTCAACCTAAGCTTTTGGATACTTATCACTTAGACTCTAGGTAACTTAAATAAATTGGCATAAGTTGAAAATATGGAATAAAAATCATCCAACCACTTAGGGTAGGTTTCGGCCTTGTATAACAAAATAGGCTAGGATTTTCAAATCGACACAACCTCTTAGATCAATGATCTTAGAGTATTAAGGAGTATGAATCAAGTACTAGTTTTCACAAAGCAAATCAAAAACATTTTATTTCCTTTAATATAAGTTTCGGCCAACATAATTGAATTGGCTAGAAATTTCTAAACTTTCCAATCTCTTTAGCTTAGCATCCATACATAGTAAGGAGCTTAAAACCATGATCATTTTGGAAAATGAAAAACAAGGCATCCTAGGTCCATAAACCTTAGGTTTCGGCCATCATAGGATTTTTAAGCTAGAAATCTTTAAATCATCCAATCTTTTAGACATAGCATCCTTTGATATTAAGGAGCTCAATCTATAATCATTTTGGAAGAGAAACAACCTAAAACGTTCCAATCTTTTTAGATATAGCATCCTTTCACATAAGGAGCTTTAATCCATAATCATCTTGGAAAATAAAAACAACACATCCTAGGTCCAAAACAAATGAGTTTCGGCCATCATAGGAAACTCAATGAAAAAGATTTAAACTTTTCCAATCACTTAAACCTAGCATCCTTTAGTATAAAGGAGCCCTTGGTCATGATCATCTTGGAATAGAACTCAAATATAAGTTCATAAAAGCAAAAGTTGAAACAAAATCCAACCTAAACCATAGGCATGGTTTCGGCCTTGCATGGATAAAGGGGTTAGAAATTTTTGTTTTACACAGTCTTTTAGTATGTTGTAATAGGAGTAAAAACAAGAACATAGGAAGTGGTTTCAACTCAAACGGAGTTTTCTACCATTTTTAAGAGTTTTTAGAAGTTTGAGAGCTTAAAGAAAACATAAAGCATAAACTATGAAATGAATGCAAGAACTTGAAAAGAAAACTAAATAGGATCATTACCCTCAAGAAGATGAACAACTTTGATGAAGGAATCAAGTTGAAAAGAGAAGTAAAAACCAAAGCTTTAAAGGTTTGAACTTTTTTTTAAAAGAAAGGAAGAAGATGAAGAAGAAGAAAAGTGTGAGTGAAGTGATGAAATGGGTATATATAGATGGAGGGAAAGGGGGCACGGTTTTGAAGAGAAAAGGAGAGGAAAATGAGAGAAAATTGAAGTGGATTGTTGAGGAAGATTGGAGGTATGGGAGGTATGGTGGTAAGGTATGGTGTTGTAAGGTGGAGGTAAGGTAGGAGAGAGAAAAGAGTTGAAAAAGTAAAATTTTGAAAAGGTGAGTGATGGTGGTTACTATTTGCCATCACATCATGTCTCTTCTAGTCCTTTCGTTTCCTTTGTGCTCTGCTCCATTGCGTATCAGATGACTTCCCCGATCGTATTTCTCGACGATTTCGCTCGGGTAATACTTAGAATTTGGCCCCGGACGAGATTTTGTGAAAATATCCATACCCACACAAAACATCCTAAAAACACTAACCGTCTTGTTTACGGGTCAAAATTATGTTTCCGGCTCAGTAAAATTATACTGGTAGAGAAAACGCAGAATCGACTTCCGTCTCAATTTTCACCAAAATTTTACTTGTGAGTTATTATCGTAAGGTAGATCAAGAATATGATTTTTATTTTATTACAAACATTTCCTAAACTTCATATTAAAATATAATTACTTATATTTTAATTTATTAACCGCATACCGAAAATCAGGCTGTTACATTACTTCCCCTCTTAAAAGAAAATTCCGTCATCAGAATTTACGTACCCCAGAAAAGATGTGGATATTGTTGTTGCATATCCGCCTCGCGTTCCCAAGTTGCATCTCCAGTAGCTTCATCCCATAAGATTTTAACCAAAGAAATCTGCCTACCGCGAAGTTCCTTGATCCGTCTATCTGTGATCCTTACAGGTAATACCTCATGCTCCAGGTTCTCTCGCAATTGTATAGACTCAGACTCAATCACATGAGATGGATTAGGGTGGTACTTTCTCAATTGAGAAACATGAAAGACGTCATGAACGTTGGAAAGATTAGGTGGCAAGGCAATTTGGTAAGCTACTGGCCCAATTCGTCGAAGAATCTGAAAAGGTCCAATGAAACGAGGAGTAAGTTTTCGGGATTTCATAGCTCTGCCAATTCCAGTTTTTCGAGTAACTCTCAAGAATATGTGATCACCTTCCTGGAATTCTAATGGTCTCCTCCTATTGTCACTGTAGCTCCTCTGCCTATCTTGTGCTTCCTTCATCTTTTCCCTTATCTTCCTGACTTGTTCCGTAGTCTGTTGTACCACATCTGGACCCAAAACTTGGTTTTCACCAGTCTCATACCAACATAACGGGGTCCTACACTTTCTGCCATACAACGCCTCATATGGTGCCATTCCAATACTCTTTGTGGAAACTGTTGTTATAAGTAAATTCAATCAATGGCAAAAACGTATCCCAACTGCCAGTGTGTTCCAACACACAAGCTCTCAATAGGTCCTCCAATGATTGAATTGTCCTCTCTGATTGCCCATCGGTTTGGGGATGATAAGCAGAACTCATTCTCAACTTCGATCCGAAAGCATTTTGCAATTGTCTCCAGAAATTAGAGGTGAATCTAGGATCTCGATCTGAGACAATACTTGATGGCACACCATGCAACCTAACCACTTCATCAATGTAAATCAGGGTTAACTTCTCTAATTTATCACCTTCTCTAATAGGCAAGAAGTGAGCCCACTTCGTCAATCTATCAATGACAACCCAAATTGTATCATGCTTCTTCGGAGTCCGTGGTAATCCGACCACAAAATCCATAGCTATACTATCCCATTTCCATTCTGGGATATCTAGAGATTGCAATAATCCTGCTGGTTTTTGATGTTCGATCTTCGCCTTCTGACACACCAGGCAAGATAAGACATACTCCGCTACTTCTTTCTTCATCCTCTTCCACCAGAACATTTTCTTCAAATCCTGATACATCTTTGTGGATCCAGGATGGAAACTCAACTTACTTTTATGTGCCTCCTCTAAAATCATCTTCCTAAGCTCTGCATCCTCTGGCACACATATTTTATCTCTAAACCTTAATGCACCATCCGTTCCTCTAGTGAACTCAAACTTTTCCCTCGTCTATTCCTTTACTTATCTCCTGAAGGTATAAATCCTGAATCTGCTTATCCTTGAGATCCTGCATGAAATCACTACTAATAGTGATCCTACCCAAACAAACTTTATTTTCTCTTAACTCCATTCCTATGTTCAGGTCTCGGAATTGTTCTAACAACTCCAACTCCTTAACCATCATTGTGGATACATGCAAGGACTTCCTACTTAAAGCATCTGCTACCACATTGGCCTTCCCAGGATGGTACAAAGAACTCAAAATCATAATCTTTGATGAACTCCATCCACCTCCGCTGTCTCATGTTCAATTCCTTCTGATCAAAAAGATACTTTAGGCTCTTGTGGTCACTGAAAACATTAAACCTTGCTCCATACAAAAAGTGTCGCCAAATCTTCAATGCGAACACTATTGCTGCTAACTCCAAGTCATGAGTCGGATAGTTCCTCTCATGAATTCGCAACTGTCGGGAAGCATAAGCCACTGCTCTTCCCTCTTGCATCAGAACACAACCTAAACCTTGGTATGACGCATCACAGTATACGTCAAACTGTCCTAGAGGGTCAGGTAAGATCAACACAGGTGATGTAGTCAATCTTTCCTTCAGCTTTTGGAAACTCTGCTCACACTTGTCCGTCCACACAAAAGCTGTATCCTTTCTCATTAACTGCGTCATAGACAGCGCAATCTTAGAGAATCCCTCTATGAACCTTCGATAATATCCAGCAAGTCCTAAGAAACTCCGTATTTCACTCACTGACTTGGGTCGTTCCCATTTAAGAACTGCTTCAACCTTAGCTGGATCTACGGCTATTCCTTCTTTGTTAATGACATGCCCTAGAAATTGTACTTCTTCTAGCCAAAACTCACACTTGGAAAGTTTGGCATAAAGCTGCCTATCTTTCAAGACTCACAGTACCAATCTCAAATGCTCCTCATGCTCTTCCCGCGTACGAGAGTAGATAAGAATATCGTCGATGAACACAACGACAAACTTATCGAGGAACGGTCTGAAAATTCGGTTCATATAATCCATGAACACGGCTGGCGCATTAGTTACACCGAAAGGCATAACTAAATACTCATAGTGCCCGTACCTCGTCCTAAAAGCCGTCTTGGGTATATCTTCCTTCTTTACTCTAATCTGGTGATACCCGGACCTCAAATCGATCTTAGAGAATATTGACGCTCCCTTCAACTGATCCATTAGGTCATCGATTCTAGGCAACGGATACTTGTTTTTAATCGTCACCTTATTCAATCGCTCGTAATCCGTGCACAACCTCGCACTTCCATCCTTCTTCTTAACGAACAACACCGGTGCACCCCAAGGTGAAACGCTCGGTCTCGATGAACTCTTTCCCCATCATATCGCTCCAATTGTTCCTTCAACTCAGCTAGTTCCACTGGTGACATCCGATACGGTGCTATAGATATAGGCCCCCCCCCCTGGTACGAGATCTATAGTGAATTCCACTTCTCTTTCTGGTGGCAAACCTGGAACGTCTGGGGGGAAAACTTCAGGAAACTCCCTCACGATAGGCATAGAATCTATGCTGGGGATCTTATTAGCCTCCATTGAAAAAGCATCACAAACTCATGAGAGTTGTTACTCCTCAAAGGTACTCCTTCATTGGCAGATACTATACTAGAAGGCTCAAGAAATGATAGGGTCTTACTAGAACAATCTAGCATTACATGGTTAGCCGAAAGCCAATCCATGCCAAGGATAACATCTATCTGTTGCATAGGCAAACAGATAAGGTCTATAACAAAAGCTCGGTTTTCAAGCACTATAGGACATTTTAAGCAAACAGATATGGTAATCAAAGGTTTACTAGTTGGAGTAGATACCGTAAGGGTATAAGGCAATTTAGACACAATCAATTTCAAATGATCCACACACTCATGCGATATAAAAGAATGAGTAGCGCTGAGTCAAACAACACATTAGAGAGTTTACCAAATATCGTGCACAAACCTTGTATAAGATCAGCAGATTGAGTGGATTCATCTCCCTCACGGTAAACACCCTTCCAAAGGGCTTGTGGTCCGGTTGTTGGGTCACCTCTATGATCTCCAACACTTTTTCCAAGAGTTGTTGACTATTGTTTAACCTAGCGTATCTGCGGTCTCGTGCTATGTGGCCTTGTTTCCCACCGCTGAAACAGTTGGGCCTACTTGGACAGTTGTTGGCATAATGTGGCCCTCCACATCTGAAGCAAACTACATTATGCGATCGCTGACCCGTTCCCGCCGCTAGTCCTCGGTCCTTGCTTCGCCTGTGCTTAGCATATGGTTTCTGTCTCCACCGAGAATTACTTCCTCCACGCCTGGGAAATTTGACCGATTAGGACCCCTGGTCCTCGCTTGTTTTTGTTCATTAGCCATCCTCAAGTCTATGCTTTCGATGGCACCGCATCTCTTACTAGCTCGAAGCATCAGTATGTCCAGAGACACTACAGCCCACCGCAGCTCATCCCCGAGTCCCTCTTCAAACCTTCGCATTGCCGGTCCTCATTAGGGAACCTCTGATAGTATTCTCAAAACTTGATCAGCGCCAAACCTCGAGGCATACTCGCCGATAGACATGTTGCCCTCGCTTGAGATTCGTGAATTCCTTCTCCTTCTCGCGTCTAATCGTACGCGGAAAATACTTCTCAAAGAAGCAATCGCTGAATAGCTTCCATTGATCACACTACCCTCGACTTCCAATAACTTTCTCTTGCCCTTCCACCGAATTCTGCCCCTCGGTCAAAGATAAAGGCAACGTAAGTCACCTTCTTATCCTCTCGGCAGCGCATAGTGTCGAATATCTTTTCAATCTCTTGTATCCACCATTCAGCCCTTTCAGGATCATACTCTCCGTGGAACCGAGGTGGCTTTCCATTCATAAAAGTTGTCAATCCAGGCATCCTCACTGCCGCCGCCTCCTCCGATTCTTTATCTCGAGCCGCTCCTTGTTCATTTGCAAGATCTCAAGATTCTGTTGGGTTTGCAATAGCAAAGCAGCCGCTATTGTCTCCATTGTGTTTGGAGTCGAAGATGATCCTCCTCCATTGACAACTCCGATTACTCTTTCTCGAGTCCTTCCTCCACCGCTTGATGGACGCCCTCTTCCACGTGCCATGATTCCGAGTGAAAGAAACCATTCACTCTAATTAGTATGACATATAATACTACATAAGCAAGTATATAAATACCATATGCCATACTAATATTAATTGTTTCGCATTAGGTTCGGACACTCTACCCCACTTCTAAACATAGTCTAAATCGATGTGGATTCAACTAGACACGGCCAAGAATAACACCAAACTTAGCAGTCCTTGATTCTGACGGACATAACCCACAATCCGTTTTTAGAACCAAACTGCTCTGATACCATAATGAGACACCCTTGCCTCGTGTTTTTTTTTTGGAAATAAACTTGATTATTATGTTCTTATTCTTAAACTTAACATGAAAATACGATGAATTAAAACTTAAATTATTAAGTAAACATATTCATGTAGAACAGAATAAGAAAACATGACCATATTAAGCATATGTAAGTGAAATCGAGTTAAACAAAACACTTGTTTTAGAGCATCCCGACAATAGGAGCCCTAACAGTGTACAAGTTATACAAACGTAAAGGCGGAAAAGATAAAGCGTCGTGACACGAGACGCACTGCGCCATAACTAGGACTAGACCCTACTCATCATGGGTCACAGCTCGTCCTCCGGCATCCGGCTCGTAAGGAGTTCCGTCCAGCTCCTCCTCGTTCGGCTCATCAACAGGATCTTCGAACACGAGCCATAAAAGATAGAACAAAGCAGAGAAAAGTACAGGGGATAAGAAACATGCTATCATCAAAAGCGGAAAAAGATTCATAGTAAATGATACACTAATTGCCATAGACAATCAACACACATTTCTAACAAGTCATCCTCAAATTAATATATATCCTCCTCTACCCTTTGTCATGATGCAATGCAATGCAGTATGAATGTTTTGCCACAGCCACGTATCCAAATTTCCATCTCAAGTAAATCATACTATATTTCAAGTCAACCAGACTATGTTTCAAGCCAACCAGACTATGTTTCAAGTCAAACAGACTATGTTTCAAGCCAACCAGACTATGTTTCAAGTCAACCAGACTATGTTTTCAAGTCGATCATATGAAAATATCACAGACCATGTTTCAGGTCACCCCCTAGTGCCGTAACCTCTCATCACTATTTCATGAATAAACCCAACAATAATCACATCTCGGTTAGGCACTTCTAAACTCAGATCTCATGAACCCCCACACACATTACTCTAATTGTCATGTAATAATACACATCAAAATCTCTAACCATATATCAAAACATTGTGGAACAAAGCAGTTCAATTATCATCAAGCTATAATACATTCTCACATAAACATATCAATCATCATAAAATATCACAGTAATATCAGCATCAATAAATTCATACATCCCCAATATCATATAAGCAATCCAACACTGATAAACCTACAATCCCCGAATCAACATTGGTTTTACAGAAGAACAACTCCAACGTGATTTTGGTCTTGTCGATTATTCGATTTTCTAGTAGGGTTTGGGTCGCCCTACACAATTAATATATAATCTACTACTTATCGTTCCCGACGGTAGATTGATTCTTTCCCCCACCTGAGTTCTCACCGAACTTCCGAACTCGAAGCTCCTCGTTGCCACACCACAAGTTACCAACACCACCTTCAACCAAGCAACATAATTAAAAATAAATCAAACAAATTCATCTATGCCCTCATTATGCTAGGTTCGGCCATTTAATTCAAATGAGAGCTAGGATTGTTTTCTCAACCTAAGCTTTTGGATACTTATCACTTAGACTCTAGGTAACTTAAATAAATTGGCATAAGTTGAAAATATGGAATAAAAATCATCCAACCACTTAGGGTAGGTTTCGGCCTTGTATAACAAAATAGGCTAGGATTTTCAAATCGACACAACCTCTTAGATCAATGATCTTAGAGTATTAAGGAGTATGAATCAAGTACTAGTTTTCACAAAGCAAATCAAAAACATTTTATTTCCTTTAATATAAGTTTCGGCCAACATAATTGAATTGGCTAGAAATTTCTAAACTTTCCAATCTCTTTAGCTTGGCATCCATACATAGTAAGGAGCTTAAAACCATGATCATTTTAGAAAATGAAAAACAAGGCATCCTAGGTCCATAAACCTTAGGTTTCGGCCATCATAGGATTTTTAAGCTAGAAATCTTTAAATCATCCAATCTTTTAGACATAGCATCCTTTGATATTAAGGAGCTCAATCTATAATCATTTTGGAAGAGAAACAACCTAAAACGTTCCAATCTTTTTAGATATAGCATCCTTTCACATAAGGAGCTTTAATCCATAATCATCTTGGAAAATAAAAACAACACATCCTAGGTCCAAAACAAATGAGTTTCGGCCATCATAGGAAACTCAATGAAAAAGATTTAAACTTTTCCAATCACTTAAACCTAGCATCCTTTAGTATAAAGGAGCCCTTGGTCATGATCATCTTGGAATAGAACTCAAATATAAGTTCATAAAAGCAAAAGTTGAAACAAAATCCAACCTAAACCATAGGCATGGTTTCGGCCTTGCATGGATAAAGGGGTTCGAAATTTTTGTTTTACACAGTCTTTTAGTATGTTGTAATAGGAGTAAAAACAAGAACATAGGAAGTGGTTTCAACTCAAACGGAGTTTTCTACCATTTTTAAGAGTTTTTAGAAGTTTGAGAGCTTAAAGAAAACATAAAGCATAAACTATGAAATGAATGCAAGAACTTGAAAAGAAAACTAAATAGGATCATTACCCTCAAGAAGATGAACAACTTTGATGAAGGAATCAATTTGAAAAGAGAAGTAAAAACCAAAGCTTTAAAGGTTTGAACTTTTTTTTTAAAAGAAAGGAAGAAGATGAAGAAGAAGAAAAGTGTGAGTGAAGTGATGAAATGGGTATATATAGATGGAGGGAAAGGGGGCACGGTTTTGGAGAGAAAAGGAGAGGAAAATGAGAGAAAATTGAAGTGGATTGTTGAGGAAGATTGGAGGTATGGGAGGTATGGTGGTAAGGTATGGTGTTGTAAGGTGGAGGTAAGGTAGGAGAGAGAAAAGAGTTGAAAAAGTAAAATTTTGAAAAGGTGAGTGATGGTGGTTACTATTTGCCATAACATCATGTCTCTTCTAGTCCTTTCGTTTCCTTTGTGCTCTGCTCCATTGCGTATCAGATGACTTCCCCGATCTTATTTCTCGACGATTTCGCTCGGGTAATACTTAGAATTTGGCCCCGGACGAGATTTTGTGAAAATCTCCATACCCACACAAAACATCCTAAAAACACTAACCGTCTTGTTTACGGGTCAAAATTATGTTTCCGGCTCAGTAAAATTATACTGGTAGAGAAAACGAAGACCGACTTCCGTCTGAATTTTCAGCCGAAAATTTTACTGTGAGTTATTATCGTAAGGTAGATCAAGAATATGATTTTTATTTTATTACAAACATTTCCTAAACTTCATATTAAAATATAATTACTTATATTTTAATTTATTAACCGCATACCGAAAATCAGGCTGTTACAATCCACACTTTTGAAAGATTGACACTTGCATCTTTTGCAAGGACACCTCAATTGATCACCGCCCAGCCGTATAAATCTCTCCTGGCTAACAACAAACTCTATAAACTCACCCACTCCAACTCTATACTCTTCCCTAAGACGTTTATTCCGATCCAACCTACGATACATCCATTTCCGATTCTCCGGAATATCCATTGCTGGCAATTAAATAGCCTGACCAATCCTACAATAACACTTATATATTACGGTGCATTCCAATAACTCCATCAATCTCGTTCTTATGACAACGTATGAACCTATCCCATTCGAGAAGAAACCTTTGTCACACTCGGCTACTAATAGTTATTCCCATATTCAAATACCTTATACTTGACAAAATTTCGGCAGCATTTTCCATCGGTCTCCAAGTTACACGACTCGAGCACGGTCAGAATCACCACAATCAAGTATGCACCAGGAGAACAAATGGAAATGCATCAGACCGAGATTTCAACAAGTATATAAGGCATTTGAACATTGAAATGACTATTGTACGAGTGTGAAAAAGGTTTTTTCCCAAACTGTCCCACTTTGACAATTCAAGATTCAATACAATGAGCATGCATACCTTGATAAGTTACGCATGCTCATTAATATTGAATCTCAAATAGGAAACTAAGGCTTTCGTAAATTAATTATTAACTCTAACAGAAAATAAAACCATTAACCTATAAATATTGCAACATTGTTGAGTTTATATAAATTGCAGCGTAAATCAATACAAACTTAGATTAAATATTGTAGCAAACATCCTATTGAGCTCCGCTCTCCACCAACAAGTAGCAGTTAATTGTCAAACACATGCATAATTTCTAAATTATCAGCACACAACCAGCATCCCGCCTTTCGGACAGGATCACATCCTATTGAGCTCCTCTCTCCACTAACAAACAACACATATTGACAAACACATGCATAAACATTAAATTATCAGCATACAATCAGACAAGATCATATCCTATTGAGCTCCGCTCTCCACTAACAAACAACACATATTGACAAACACATGCATAAACATTAAATTAATTATCAGCATACAATCAGACAAGATCACATCCTATTGAGCTCAGCTCTCCACTACCAAACAAGACGATAATTCACATAATACATTACACTGAGTGTTCAGAGAACTGACCTGAGAGAGAAAACACAACTGAGCAAGGATAAGTGGAGGAGCCGGTAGAAGAATATGACAACAAGGACCTATCGTGCATAAATGTTCATGTTAGGCATAGGAACATGTTAGGCTCCGCTCTCAAATAATATTCGATAGTGCCTGATGACTTCTTGCGTTTTACTGACATATATAAACCTTACAACGAAATCCTACTTCCAATGTGGGATTCAAGTCACCTTGCAATTGATACCTACCCCTATTTGTGAAAAGGAAGAATGTAAATTAACGTTGGGCATAGGAACATGTGTATCCTTGCTTAAATCTTTGTCATTAACATGACATGTTTACAGGGGAAATAAACGTGAATTTCTTGTCAAATTCAAAAGACAATCGAGCACTGGTTCAAGCAAACAATCTTTCAATCTACATTCATGTTGTTGCTGAGATAACCAACATTGTTTTATTATTCTAATCTAGTTGAATTTAGTTCTCCAGTCAATAAATTATACTATCGAATAGCATGTCTACACAAAGCAGTAGCTTCATTGCCTTGTATCATGTAGCAAAATAATTTGTCATGTAGTAAGAGACCTATAGTCATAGACAACTCTAATTCAATAACAAGTTTATGACTTCGTGTATCATAGTTTCTTCATACGGGTTATTTTGAAATCAATTCAACCATAAAACAGAATTAAAGAGGGAAATTGATGGACTGAAGAGAGACAAATGAATTGTAACATTGAGATTATAATCTAAATTTCAATACATTGAAATATCCATTACCAACCAAAAATAAACCATATCAGCCACCACCTGAACCAGCAGAGCTAAAAAGACCTAGAAAAAACCTCTCCAAACTACCTACCAGTCCAAACAAGAAGTGAAAAAAAAAAACAGAATGAAAAATCATCTAGTCACCACCTCACCTAACACCTAAACTACAAAATGATCCTTGCAAATGAGTTTGACCACACCACATAAACAAACCAAAATATACAAGACAATGCCAAGATAGCACCTCCAAATTAATGCACCAACCAGAGAACAGGGAACATATAAATTCCAAAGAAATCAATGGAAATTGAATAGAAAAACCAGCAGCAAAAACATGCACTTCATAATAGTGAGACAGTGAGACAGAGATAGATATATGCGAGAGAAACAGAGACAGAGAGATGGAGTAGAGGAGAGCTTACCTGAGTAGAGGAAAGCTTACCTGAGCAGAGGGGAGATGACGGTGGTGACCGAAGGTGTCTTGGGGTGTTGAGGTGACCGGAGCGAGCGCCATAGAAGAGAGAAACAGTGGGTGGAGAGAGAAACCCGACGGAAAAAATGAGGAAGAAGGAGGTTCTGTCGAATTTAGGGATTTCAGTTTTAGCGACCGAATTAATTCGGTCGCTAATATGGTTAGTTTTAATTTGAATTTGTAATTTTAGCGACCGATTTAAATTTCGGTCGCTAACACGCGCAATTTTATTTTTTTAACGCGCAATTTAGCGACCGAATTAATATCGGTCGCAAATATAATAAATTTTAAAGTGTTAATTCATAGACTTAGTGACGGATTTCTAAATCGGTCGCTAATCTAAATACAGTTTGACCGTTGCATTTAATTCGGTCGCCATTTCGGTCGCTAACAATTCATACATTTCTGACTTTTACTTTCCTTTGTTTAGCGACCGAAGTAGCGACCGATGTATCTGCTACGCTCTATTTCGGTCGCTATTTCGGTCGCAGAATCAACTCTAACCAGTGTTTCATGTAGATCCTGCAATCGGTGGCTATTTCGGTCGCAAAAAGCAACCGAAAAATTCGGTCACTATTTTCGGTCGCTAAATGGGCTTTTTTTTGTAGTGAACCAAAGTGGTTTTGGATTTAATAATCTCTAAGTTTTGATGCTAATAAAAGGATTAAATTTACTTGGCAAAGTGTTAGTTGAGATCTAACATGTGTTTTCGGTTATGCAGGAATACTTTAATATAAGTAAAATAAACTTGGGATAAGTTTTTCATTGAAAAATACGTATCCATCCTTGTAGACGGGCTGCTTACCTTGGTAAAGTTACTTCTTTATTTAATTTAGTAGACTGATTTTCTTAAGTGAACGAGGCTCTAAATGTTTGCTAGACGAATGCCAAAACAACTTGTTTAGATACAGTAAGTCCAAAGACTTGATAATAAGCGCGTCCATCTTGCCACGTAAGCAGACGGGGGTAATTAGTACACGTAAATGAACTGAAACATAAAGTAATCTAGTAGACGAGCTCGAACCGCCATGTCACCAGACGGAGATCTTTATAACTCATTGAGGAATAACAAGTTTGAAGACTTGATAGACAAAAGGATATGCCACGTCATCAGACGAGCAAAATAAAATATTGAACAGACTTAGTCTCTCATATAACTAAGTAGATGAAGTTCTTTTTAGACGAGCTCCATCTATGAAATGAATTAAATGCAATCCGAATCTCGTGAATTTATTTCAAAATGATTGATATTTATTTCAATAGAATATTTGTTCTTCACATTTGTTTTATCTGCTTAATGTTTCACCTTGTTATAAAAGAAACATAGTACCATCAAGAAATGCAAAAAACAAAATCGTACAATAAGATACTGCAAAACGACCTGTACGATGACAAATTTATGGCTGAAAAAGCTGAATTATACACAAAGGAGGAACAACAAGCTATCAAGCTACAATACTCAGATTAGTAAGCCTCCAATTTCATGCTACCTCGATAGCCAAGAGTACTATTCAGCATTGCCACAATCAAGCTCTCAGTCACAACGGATATCATGCATTAAATGCTATCTCTAAATGGGATTATTCAAAGTAACCGTTGAAGAAATACAAGTGAAGAAGAAGCTCACTATAAGTAGGAGACCCGAGATACTGAAAGAAGAACTCTTGACTACACAACTTTACGAGCTCAACTTTTACTCATACTCATATTTCTTTAGAAAACAAGAGTTAGTATTTCTTAGTTTGAATATTGTGAAAATATTCATCTGATCTTAAATTGTCATATTCTCACATATAGTGAGTTAAGAAGATCGAACATTATATCTCTTTGTTAGAGTTAGAGCTTGAAGAGGCTTAGTAAGAAAGAAATACTTGTAGCCTGGAGAGGTGTTGAATACTTGGCTGTAATCTATTTTGATAATAGTGGAGAAAATCGTTCAAGTAGAAGGGACTGGACGTAGCTATTGGTTGGAAGAGAGTGAACCATGATAAAACATCTTGCGTGATTCTTCTACCCCTTATCTCTTAAAGCTTTATCTGTTTCTTACTAACCGATGGGTTTTGATATTTCTTTTGTTAAAGTCTTTTTAAAAGGATCCTTTTCTTTGTGCTTGCTTCTGTTTCTAATCTCCTTGAGTGCAAAAATTGTTTTAATGGTTGTTTTCGAAAATTATTAACAAACACAATTCAACCCCCCTTTTTGTGTTTGCCTGTGTCAACTTCAGTTTGTATCAGAGCTCAGCCTCGAAAGGGTTGAGCATCTAATAAGTGCTGAGGGGGTACGATCCAACAGTCATGCATGCAGAAGGACAAGCTATCAACAGGCCTCCTCTCTTTGATAGAGCAGATTATGACTACTGGAAGAAGAGAATGATGGCCTTCTAGATGCACAGAATGTAGATATTTGGGAGCTGATTGAAACCGGCTACACTGAACCAAGAGATGAAGCTGAAGTCGCTGTTCCTAGAGCCTAATGGACTCAAGAGCAGAAAAACCAACATCAGCTGAATTTGAAGGCTAAGCACTATCTCATGTGTGCTATAACCAGATCTGAGCATGACAAAGTTCACAGATGCAATACTGTTAAAGAAATCTGGGATCTCTTGCCCTAGCTCATGAGGGTTTCTCACAAGTTAAGGAATCCAAGATCAGCATACTGGTTCATCAGTATGAGATGTTCAGGATGGGTGAACATGAAACAATAGACCAAATGTTTGGAAGATTCCAAACCATCACCAACAGTCTCAGATTTCTTGGAAAAGTTTATGAAAATAGAGATCATGTCAGAAAAATTCTGAGAAGTCTATTCAAGCAAAGGAGACCCAAAGTTACTGCCATTCAGGAAGCCAAAAACCTGAATACACTCTCTTTGGAAGAACTTCTTGGATCTCTCAAGGTTCATGAACTTGAACTTAATGAAGAAGAAAATTCCATAAAAAGGAAAATCTATTGCCCTAAAGGCAAAGAAAGCAAGTTCATCAAAAGTTCTCAAAGCTGCTGAGTCATCTGATGAGTCTGAATCTTCTGATATTGATGAGGGATCAGATGAGGATGAATTATCCTTTATCTCCAAGAAGATTCAACATATGTGGAGACAGAAATGTGGTTTCAGAAGGAAGCAACTCCACAAAAAGTTTTCCAAGGAGAAGTCAGACTTCAAGGAAAAAGGTCCATCCTTGTGCTTTGAATGTAAGAAACCTGGTCATTTCAAAGCTGACTACCCTGAGCTAAAGGATAAAAAGAAATTCTTCAAAAAGAAGAAAGTCTTAATGGCTACATGGGAGGATCTTGATCTGTCTTCATCAGATGAAGAAAATGAAGCTGAGGAAGAGGCAAATATTTGTCTCATGGCAGACATTGCATCAGAAAGCGAATATACTGATGCTGAGGTAATGGACTCTGATCTGTCCACTCTTCAAAATGCTTTTGATGAACTGTTGTATGAGTCGTCTATACTATCAGGAGAATATAAGAGTCTCAAAAAGAAGTTTTCTAAACTGTTTAAAGAATATGATAGGGTCTGCACTGAGAAACAAAACCTCAAAAATGAAAATGACATACTAAAATCAGTAAATGTCAGTCTAGCTGACAAAATGATGCGTGAACCTGATGTCCCATGTGAAGTTGCAAAATCGACACAAGATGTAACATATCTAACTGATTCTCTGTCAAAGCTTGTAGGTGGCTCAGATAAGCTTAGTCTCACTTTAAGGTATTCTAGGTCACCTTATGATAAATCTGGTCTTGGTTATGACAAGGAGAAGCAAGACACATCTCACAAAACGTCAAAACCACTAAAACAGCATAGAGCTTCAAAAGTTCCAAATAAATATACCAAAGCCAAGTCTAGCTCGTTGATGTGCGTGGATTCCGGCAAGTGTACCGGATTCGTTGCCAAGTAATAAAAAGATCGATCCCACAGAGACCGTGATCTCAAATCGCAACTAATTATCAAGTCAATTAAACTGGACTATATAAAAAAGGATTTTGAAAAGGTTTTGATTTTTGAAATAAGAATTAAGTAACAATCAAATTCAAAATTGCAATTAAGCAAAATAGGAAAGTAAATCAGTTTAGGGGTTTTCCAAATCTAAAGAGATTCCTAGGAATTGGGTTACCAACAAGATTGATTATGTTAAAATTGACTACCCCCTTGTTAATTATCAAAATTGCTTTGAAGGCGAATTTATCCTAAATAAGTTAATGCTCCCTCTCAGGTTACAAAAACCGTGCCCAATTAAACCAACCCCTACTCTCGTGGTAGTTGAATTTAGATTGAACCATTTACGCTTTGTGACAATTCGTTAACCCTCGAAGGACCGCTTCTAATCTCGTGATTTAAGAAGTCCTAAGTCTGGTTTCTATAGATCCAATACCTAAGTTCACCGCTAGGTTCCACCTTAGAGTACTTACGACATGCAAATAAGTGCGCACCAGATTCGCAAGTAATTAAAGCAATAGAAATCAGATCTGAAGCAAAATTGAAATTAATAAAGTGGAAACATCAATTCATAACATAAATTAGATCTTGGGCATAGCCCCAATCCCTAGAAATAAAGCTACTACTCAAGCATTATGACAAGCTTGATTAACATAAACATAAATGAAAACCTAAGAGAGGAGGAGAAGAAGGAGAAGAGAGATCCTAAAAATTTGCCTAAGAGTAGCAGCCCAAAAGTCTCTCTAGAGTCTCTGCCTAATTACCCTATTTATAGATTAGGGTAATTTGAATCCCAATCAAACACAAATTCAGATCAAATCAGTTTCTACAGATCAAAATATTACGCGTCACGGCCGTGATGGCCATCACGGCTAGGTCGTGACGGATTCTGCCTTGGAGTTTGCTTTGTTGGTTGGTCTATCACGGCCGTGACCAGTTCTGCCTGTGAGGGTCCGGTTCAGCTGACATGTCATGGCCGTGATGGGCTCTGACTTTTCCATTCTTTCTTTTCATCTCCACTCAATCATGGCCGTGATGGCCATCACGACTAGGCCGTGATGGGCTCTGTTTGGCTCATTTTCTTCACTTTTCAAGCCCCATCTTCATGAAAGCTCCATCATGGTTAATCTTGAGCATTTTAATCCTTAATTCCTGCACAACAACACCACAAAACTGTCTTACCCGTTTCAAGGTAAAAATTAACCAAAATCAAATTAAAAATGCCTAAACTATATGAAAATGCATGCAATATGATAAACAAATATGAGGTGAAATCACACTCATCAAACCACCCCAAGCTTAAGATTTTGCTTGTCCTCAAGCAATCACTAAGTCCAGACAAGATAAACAATCAGAGCATAGATAGTGAACCAAGAACCCGAGTAACTAATTCAAGTGACAGGCATATTCAAATAAGTACCCAAGAGACAACCAATTTGAAGTCCAATTAGAAGCTTAGGTTTCCTAAATTCCTATTATCAGTTATTCGGGCACTCTTCTCACCTCACTCAAGTGTTTAAGGATATGTGACAATTCGCTCAATTTCCTCAAGGAAGGTATTCTACCATAAGCTTGACTATTAACTAAATCTCTACTTTATTAATGAAAACACATAAGAATCAAGAGGTCTTTTATTTTGGTTGTAATGGGGCCATGGGATTAATTGTTAGGTGGGGAAATCAAGAAAAGGAAAATTCAAGAAGGCTAAACAAAATATCAAACATTGCATAGCATGACAACCTTCTAAAAGACCTTTTTGGGCTTTAAATCACTTTTCCACCTTTCTTTCTTTTTATTTCTCACTTTCTTTTTCTCATCCCCTTATCCATTTTTTTTTTGTTTATTTTATTTTTATTTTATTTGGAGAAGGGGAGATTTTCAACTTAAGAGAAATATTTTTTTCTAACTTTTTCATCCCACAATTTATTTTTCAAACTACCTTTTTACCCTTTTTGCAATACTTTAAAAGGTTCCATACCAAGCATCATTCATCAAAATAATTCAAGGTACCAAGAAAAGTATTTTATTCTTTTAGGCTCAAAATTGGGCAACTAAGGGGTAGCATTTAATCAATCAAAGCTCAGAAGGGCAGAAGAATACCTAGTGTCTCAGTCATTTTCAAATATGTTTTCAAAATTTTTTTAAGTTTCAAAACGGTTTCAAGTCAAGTTCTAGAGAATACAATCCAAGAGGAATAAAACACTCAATCACAAAGAATGGGGTAGATTTAGTGAGTACCCCTTTTAGGCTCAAAAATCTCACATTTAGTAGTTTAAAATCAGTGAGAAACATAAATCTAAGGAACCACATGCTAATTATCAACTATCAAAAGATCATCTCAAGCATTTTTATTTTTAGCCTTTCACAAGAATAAAAAATTGGGTTAAAAAATTCACTATATCAATTTATTTGGCACCAAGTTCTCACAATTGGATGCATACTTTAAGCAAAGGGGCAATCTAATCATGTGATCATGCAAAACTATGGCTATATGAATGCAACATGAAAAATGCAAAAATGTAAAAAAATTGCAAAAAAAAACCCTACCCCGAGCTTAAAAACTTACATTGTCCCCAATGTAAATAACCAAGTCGGAGAGAAGAGAAAAATGGAACAACTCACCGAGGTGGTAGCGGGTGCCGGCTCACATGCCAGTCAAAGAAATGCTGGAGAATGTGTCACGGCCGTGATGACTTCTGACTTTATTTTTCTTTGCCTTCTTGTCTTACTGCTTTCATAACCTGAAAATACTTGGAAAAACATTCATTTAGTGATCTTCCTTCTCTAATCTTCTCAAATTATTCAAAAACAAAATTCAGAAACAAATGAAAAAGGGAAAGAAAACTTGGGTTGCCTCCCAAGAAGCGCTTATTTACGGTCTTAAGCTTGACCATACTCCCTTCAATCAACCGGGGTCAGCTGGCCTTGGATGTGCAAGAACACCTTTATTCCATGGAAGTCTTTCAAAGAGCCTATTTTGTTCGTATGGCCAATTGCGCTTTCGCTTTGCTCTTTTCATTCTGAGTTTCATGGCCTTACTTCCTCCCGGCGGAAGTTTTGTTTCCACATGATGAGCAACTCCAACTTCATCACCATTTGGTGCATCATTTGTCTTGCAAAGCTTCGGAGTCGCTTCCATGTTGAGCTCTTCCTTCACCTCTGGAGACATTATATCGATCCTGCACACATGACTCTCAAAAGGAGGGTTGTTATATGAGTTAGTCAAATCAAAATCTACCCTACCTTCCTCTACATTCAGAGAGAGCTTGTCATTCTTTACGTCTATTATCGCTCCAGCTGTGGCCAAGAACGACCTTTCTAGAATGATAGGGAATTTAGAATTCCCGTTCATATCCAACAACATGAAATCGGTAGGGATGAAAAATTTTCCTACCTTTACGGGGACATTCTCTAGTATGCCTAGAGGAGTTTTAGTTGAGCCATCCGCAAATTGTAAAGAGAATTGGGATGGACTCAATTCCTTGGTTCCTAACCTCTCAAAGATAGTAAGCGGCATCAAGCTCGCACTAGACCCTAAGTCACATAAGGCTTGGTCTATTTTCACTTCTCCAATTAAGCAAGCAATAGAGAAACTACCTGGATCTTTTAGTTTAGGAGGCATATTAGTTTTTATCATGACATTGTGCTCCTCAATTAAGCTCTTAGTTTCTATTTCTACTTGCTTTCTCTTGACCAACCTTTGTGGGAAAGGTATTGGGGGTTGGTAAGGTGGTGGGGGGACATACTTTGCCTCTATCTCTTCATCTTCGCTCATGTCCTCCTCACATTTCACATCCTTTTCAACTACCCCAAGCTTATCATCCCTCAAGTATATGGCATTACAATGTTCATTGGGATTAACTTCGGGTTGTCCCGAAAACATACCCTTAGGTCTAGAATATGTACTAGCTTGTTGGGCAATCTGAGTTTCTAACATCTTATTATGGATGGCTAAGTTATTTACCTTAGATGCTAACTCTTTTATTGCCTCATTGACTGCCCTACCTTGTTGCCTAAACTCTTCATTTTGTTTTGTTTGAGTTTCAACAAAATTTTCTAAGAGAGACTCAAGTTTAGACTTTTGCCAAGTAATAAAAAGAACGATCCCACAGAGACCGTGATCTCAAATCGCAACTAATTATCAAGTCAATTAAACTGGACTATATAAAAAAAGGATTTTGAAAAGGTTTTGATTTTTGAAATAAGAATTAAGTAACAATAAAATTCAAAATTGAAATTAAGCAAAATAGGAAAGTAAATCAGTTTAGGGGTTTTTCAAATCTAAAGAGATTCCTAGGAATTGGGTTACCGACAAGATTGATTATGTTACTAAATTGACTACCCCTTTTTAATTATCAAAATTGCTTTTAAGGCGAATTTATCCTAAATAAGTTAATTCTCCCTCTCGAGTTACAAAAACCGTGCCCAATTAAACCAACCCCTACTCTCGTGGTGGTCGAATTTAGATTGAACCCTTTATGCTTTGTGACAATTCGTTAACCCTCGAAGGACCGCTTCTAACTCTCGTGATTTAAGTCCTAAGTCTGGTTTCTATATATCCAATACCTAAGTTCACCGCTAGGTTCCTCCTTAGAGTATCTACGACATGCAAATAAGTGCGCACCAGATTCGCAAGTAATTAAAGCAATAGAAATCAGATTTGAAGCAAAATTGAAATTAACAAAGTGGAAACATCAATTCATAACATAAATCAAATCTTGGGCATAGCCCCAATCCCTAGAAATAAAGCTACTACTCAAGCATTGTCATGGTGATGACAAGTTTGATTAACATAAACATAAATGAAAACCTAAGAGAGGAGGAGAAGAAGGAGAAGAGAGATCCTAAAAATTTGCCTAAGAGTAGCAGCCCAAAAGTCTCTCTAGAGTCTCTGCCTAATTGCCCTATTTATAGATTAGAGTAATTTGAATCCCAATCAAACACAAATTCAGATCAAATCAGTTTCTACAGATCAAAATATTACGCGTCACGGCCGTGATGGCCATCACGGCTAGGCCGTGACGGATTCTGCCTTGGAGTTTGCTTTGATGGTTGGTCTATCACGGCCGTGACCACCATCACGGCTAGGCCGTGACCAGTTCTGCCTGTGAGGGTCCGGTTCAGCTGACATGTCACGACCGTGATGGGCATCACGGCCTGGCCGTGATGGGCTCTGACTTTTCCATTCTTTCTTTTCAGCTCCACTCGATCATGGCCGTGATGGCCATCACGGCTAGGCCGTGATGGACTCTGTTTGGCTCATTTTCTTCACTTTTCAAGCCCCATCTTCATGCAAGCTCCATCATGGTTAATCTTGAGCATTTTAATCCTTAATTCCTGCACAACAACACCACAAAACCGCCTTACCCGTTCCAAGGTAAAAATTAACCAAAATAAAATTAAAAATGCCTAAACTATTTGAAAATGCATGCAATATGATAAACAAATATGAGGCGAAATCACACTCATCACTCGTCCAACACCTTTTGTAAAGTGTGTGGAAAAAGTGGGCATATTACATCTAGATGCCTACACAATAAATATGTTAAGCATACTCGTCCAGTAACAACTAACAAGAAAGGATCCAAGTCAGTTTGGGTACCTAAAGATAAGTTAATACCTGTTGCAGATTTGCTTAACAACAGGAAGAAAACAGATGTCTTGGTACTTGGACAGTGGATGCTGGGTCACATTTGGAGGAAAGCAGAAACGGAAAATCATTGGTATAGGTAAAATTGGTAAACACCATTTTTCCTCCATTGATAATGTTCTTTTAGTAAATGGCTTGAAGCACAATCTACTGAGCATAAGTCAATTATGTGATAGTGGATATGCAGTGTCTTTTGATAAGAACATGTGTACTGTCAAGAAAGATGGTGGATCACTTTTATTCACTGCAAAAAGGCAAAACAATCTCTATAAGATTTAATTGGAGGACCTCTCAAATCAAAGTGTCTCATGTCTAGTGTCCATTGAAGATGCGCGATGGATTTGGCACAAAAGGCTAGGTCATGCAAGCTTAAAATTAATTTCAAATCTAAACAAGCATAACCTCGTGAGAGGACTACCAAACCTTAAGTTCAAATCTGATGCTCTCTGTGATGCATGTCAAAACAGGAACAAGTCAAAGGTTCTTTTGAATCTAAGAATGTTGTTAGTGCCAATAGACCACTAGAGTTGCTACATCTTGATCTTTTTGGTCCTACAAGGACTGCCTCTGTCAGTGGTAAGAAATATGGTCTTGTCATAGTAGACTATTACACTAGATGGACATGGGTTATGTTCCTAACTCACAAGGATGAGTCTTTTAAGGTCTTTTCTGTATTCTGCAAATGTGTACAGAATGAAAAAGGCATGTGTATCACTTCAATTAGAAGTGACTATGGGGGAGAGTTTGAAAATGAGCTATTTCATAAGTTCTGTGAAGAAAGTGGTATCATTCACAACTTCTCAATACCTAGAACACCACAGCAAAATGGTGTGGTAGAGAGAAAAAACAGATCTCTTCAAGAGATGGCTAGGACTATGCTCAATGACAACTCTGTCCCTAGACACTTATGGGCTGAAGCTGTTAATACTGTCTGCTACATTCAGAACAGAATATACATTAGACCTATCCTGAATAAGACTCCTTATGAACTGTGGAAATGACGAAAACCGAACATATCTTATTTTCACCCTTTTGGTTGTAAATGCTTTATACTGAATACTAAAGATCAACTTGGTAAGTTTGATGCTAAAACAGATAGTGGAATACTATTAGGATATTCTGAAACATCTAAAGGCTTTAGATTTTATAATTCTAGGACTCTGACAGTAGAGGAAAGTATTCATGTCAAGTTTGATGACAAACGGCCTGATAAGAAATTATCAGAGCTAGATGAAGCTTTTGAAGATCTTGATCTAAGCATACCAGGAGACTCAGCTGAGATAAAAGTTGATGATCAAGAAGATGACCCCACTCAACAACCAGAAACTTCCACTTCTCAACATGGTACAGTTCAAAAATCTTGGTACTTCAAGAATTACCATCCACAAGATCATATCATTGGAAATCCCAATGACAAGCTAAGAACCAGATCAACCTTCAGAGAACAAGACAATTCTGCACTAGTCTCTGAGTTGGAACCAAAGACAGTAGACAAGGCTCTGCTAGACGATGGTTGGATTCTAGCTATGCAAGAAGAACTCAATCAGTTTGAAAGAAGTGATGTTTGGACTCTGGTTCCACAGCCCAAAGACAAATCAGTGATTGGAACAAAGTGGGTTTATTAATGAAGAATTCTATGTTATGCAACCTCTGGGTTTTGAGTGTGAAACTCATCCTGAACATGTATATAAGCTTAAGAAAGCTTTGTACGGTCTTAAGCAAGCTCCTAGAGCTTGGTATGACAGACTAAGTTCCTTTCTTATGGAAAACGGATTCAATAGAGGAAAGGTTGACACAACCTTATTTAGAAAATCCATTAAGTCTAATTTCATAGTTGTACAGATATATGTTGATGATATTATTTTTGGTGGTACAAATGAGTCTCTATGCAAAGAATTCTCTAATTTAATGCAGAAAGAGTTTGAAATGAGCATGATGGGAGAACTCAAATTCTTCCTTGGACTTCAAGTAAAACAAACCATGGATGAGGTGCTCATCCACCAAACCAAGTATACAAAAGAGCTTCTGAAGAAGTTTAAGATGGATGATTGTAAATCAATGAATACTCCCATGCACCCCACTTCCATACTGAACAAAGATGACAAAGAGAAAAAGGTAGCCCAAAAGGTATACAGAGGTATGATAGGATCTCTCTTATATCTTACTGCGTCTAGGCCTGATATTATGTTCAGTGTATGTTTATGTGCTCGATTTCAATATGATCCTAGAGAAACTCACTTATCAGCGGTTAAGCGAATTTTTAGATATTTAAAAGGTACTACTAATCTTGGTTTGTGCTTTAAGAAAAATGAAGATTACAAATTAGTTGGTTTCTATGATGCTGACTATGCTGGAGATAGAATTGAAAGAAAAAGCACTAGTGGAGGATGTCACTTCATTGGAGCTAATCTTGTCTCATGGTCAAGTAAAAGACAAAGTACCATTGCTTTATCAACTGCCGAAGCTGAGTATATATCAACTGCAAATTGATGCTCACAACTTCTCTGGATCATACATCAATTGGAGGACTACAATGTATTTGTAAGTAGTATTCCGCTTATGTGTGATAATACTGCTACAATAAATCTATCTAAGAATCCAATTTTGCATTCTAGAGCTAAGCACATAGAGATTAAACATCATTTTATTAGGGATTATGTGCAAAAAGGTGTGATTGATATTCCATTTGTAGATACTGACCATCAATGGGCAGATATCTTTACTAAACCTCTTGCAGAGGACATATTTATCTTTATTAGGAAGCATCTTAATATGATATGTGTGGATTAATTTAGGCGTCTAGCATCGAGAAAAATTTGTTTAGTTAATCTTGCATCTATTACCTATGCTCGTCTAATACCTATTAAAAGTTGTGCGACTATTGCATACTGTATTGCACGTTCATATGATGCGCCCACTGAAACTCGTTACCGCGTCCATTGTATAGTTTCAGACGAGCTCACATCTGCATGCATTTAAGCATACTTTTTGTGTGTTAATAAATGGATTTATTTTGTCTCAGGACAAATTTATCCTTTATTCTCTTTGCCGAGTCAGTACTTCCATCAATCCCATCAAGACCTTTTTATAGTTCCAAGTTACCAACGCGGTTTTATCATAATGACATGTCATGTCAAAAGTTTTTTTTTAACCTTTGAGATTCAAAATTCCTTTAAAAGTAATCTTTTCTCTCTGAGAAAAACTTTACACTTCCATAACCTCTCGAGCTATCTCTCTCTCTACCTCTCTCTGCTTTCAAACCCTGAGCTCTCTGATCACCTAAAATGGCTTCTTCTTCAACCTTTAACGTGGACAAGCTCAACTTGGCAATAGAGCATCATTTCAACCTTGAAGTGCTGCAAGACTACAATCTAGACATAAGAAAATATGTTAATGCAGCCGGGTGGGGAGGACTCTTCACAGAGAAGGTCTCTGTCTTTCCCAACCTGATCAGGGATTTCTGGAGAAACGTCCAAGTGTCTGATACTGACTTTTTCTCAACGGTGCTAAGAAAGAAAATTGTAGTCTCAGAGAAGACTATTGCTGATGCAATTTCCTGTGCTCATGAGGGTTTAGTTTTTACTGAGTCATGGGAAGAGGATCTGGGTGGCTCCGAGACTATTGAAGTCTGTCTCATGAAAGAAGACACAGTCAGAACTCACACTTGGAAGGTTGTTGAAATGAAGGACATTGTTCGCATCCTTCATCAGCTTCTCAACAAGGTGGTTCTTCACAAGGTTGGATCCAAAGACAACCTCTCCTCTCTGCACAAATTCTGCCTCTGCCTTCTTCTCACTGAATCAAAGATCAATCTTCCAAGAATTCTGTACGGAAGATTCAGAGACGCTGTGATGAATAAGAAAAGACTCTCTGCACTTCCTTTTTGCCATCTTCTTTCCAAGATTTTCAAGGCTCAAGGAATTCATGAGATTCTTGCTGCAAAGACTCCTGAGGAGCAAGCTAGGATATTAACTGAAAAACCAATGTCAGCTGCAGACTTTGGTAAAATGAATATAGCCAACATGAACCTCAGTACCTATGTTGCTGCTGCAATGGCCAAGACTGAGGAGTTAATGAAAGCTAAAGAAGAGATGGTGGAACAAAACAATGTTGAAGTCCTAGGAGTAAAAAGAATAACTAGGCAAAAGACCACTGCAACAAGGAAGCCTGCCCCCAAGAGACCAGCTAGTGGCATTGTTATCAGGGAACCTTCTGATGCCCCTGCTGCAAAGAAGCAAAGAAGAGTTATCTTCTCTCACAATGAAGATTAGGAAGCTGATGAGGACAACATTCCTATCAGTTCAATTCTAAAGAAGCAGAAGACTCTGTTGCTGCTGCTGAGGAGACTTCTAAGGTAACCATCTTTGCTAATGATCCTGTTCAAATAGCAGTAGATGCCCTAGTGTCTAGTTTAGAAACTAGGATTGATGATGTGCATGTCTCCACTCCAAATGATGTGTACATTCCCACACCCCTTTCACCCCAACCAACACAAACAGCTACTCCACAATTTCAACCTATTATCCCTGCCGATGATCCCTAGTTCAATCAACCAGATGATAGCATTTCCCCTAGTGCTCCTTTCCCCAAACCCTTGAGAACCTTATTTCCCTTCACCCCAACTTCTTTTATTTTTAATAGCAAATCGGAGGATTGGGCCAAGGTAAAAAGGGAATGGAAAGTTCTGTTTCATTCTCACCAACCTGAACCCGAACACATTCCAAACAGATGGTATCCTCTACCTGAGTATGTGCCTTCTCGAATGCACAACAACTTAGGGCCATTAGTCACTCACCTACCCCTAAACAACTTCCCCCCTAGAAAAATTTACCTTAACCTTGTCAAAACTCCTCCTTTCATACCCCTCGCTGATGGAGTTGAGAGACATATCATACCTGTCTGGGAGACTGACCCCAAAAGGAAAAATCTTCCTACCATTCCTGAGCGTAGAGCAAGATCTTCAAAGCATGTTCCCATGATAATGCCAAGAGATACAAAATGAGTGTCTTTTGAGAATCCCGGAGTCTATGAGAGGGCCTCTGACTTCTTTCTGGATCAGCTCTACTATGAAATGCTGAAGTGGGAATTCAGTCAAATCAGAGTTGATAAAGCCACACATTTTGTCCCTCCATTCTGGCCGAGACATAATGAAGCAACCAAAATTGGAATCAAGCCCTATAGGATCTGTCCAAGACTGCCAATGTTAGATCTAAATAAGGCAAGGACATGAAAAACAGAAGATTCAAGGGAGTGATGCCTGAAGCCGAGTCAGCAATGCTTGATCTGGACCAAGAAACCTTTGACTACTCAATACTGGATTTCCTTTTTCATATTGAATCCATTGAGTTGATCAATAAACATAGAGCTGCTGATTTCTGGAAATCTCATATCATCCACTGCACCAGAGAGGCATCTTCCTCTGGTCTGTCATAAGAAGAGAATAAGGATATTCCCAAGGTCAGAGGGAAGTGTGGTCTTTCAAACTTTATATATATGATCTATAAAGACCTCTGGAGACTTCCTATAAACAGTAAGAATGTGGAATTTATCTACCCCATTAGATGGGCAAAGGAAGTCTCAGTAATCCCTCCACCTACTCCAGAGCCTATCACAGATGAACCTGTTGTTGAAGAACCTGTTCAAATTGCCACTGTTGTTGGTTTAGAGGAAACAACTGAATCCATTCACCAACAGAGCTCATCAGAAAGACAATCTTCTCAACCATTAGCTCTAGTAGTGATGCACCCTTTAAATCATTCAAGAACACTAAGTACATTTCTAGAGTCTGCTGAAAGCTCAAGGCAACAGGCTCTGCCATCTAATCTTGAAGAGGTTCTTGGAAAAATAGTTGATGAAAGGGTTGGCAAAATAGTTGATGATAAGGTTGAGAAGATGACTGAGAAGATAAAGGAGGATGTTCAACAGCAAGTTTAAACTTCAATGGCTCCAACCTTAGAGGTTGTAAATAAAATGCTAGAATTCCGCATGGACTTCAAGAAAAGTCAGGCTCAGAACCCTCCTCCTCCACCACCTCCTCCTGCTTAACCTTTACTTTATTTTTTTCCTCTTATACTGACAATGATGGTCCTCTCCTTTTACCTTTTTGGCTGATGACAAAAGGGGGAGAAAGGAAAGAAAAGAGATTTGTTTATTTTCATATATAAAAAGTCAGTTTTGAAAAGCTCATATTAGTCTGCATTTGCATACTCTCTTCTACTTGCTAACTATACTGATACTTACGTTTGCTTATTTGCTTTGATATCTGCAGCTCTGATACTTATGTTTATTTATTCCCTTATATATACTCTAAGTATGATAAGCTGTTGCACCTATCTGTTAGCTTATATGCAGTTGTTTATCATATGCTTATTCTGCTTAATTATTTGAATGCTTTGTCTTAGGGGGAGCCCTGCAAGCTCTCTGAGACTTTGCTTTTCAAATTTAATTAGTTTTGTCATCATCAAAAAGGGGGAGATTGTTGGAACCAAAGTGGTTTTGGATTTAATAATCTTTAAGTTTTGATGCTAACAAAATGATTAAATTTGCTTGGCAAAGTGTTAGTTGAGATCTAACATGTGATTTCGGTTATGTAGGAATACTTTAATATAAGTATAATAAACTTGGGATAAGTTTTCATTGAAAAATACGCATCCATCCTTGTAGACGGGCTGCTTACCCTGGTAAAGTTACTTCTTTATTTAATTTAGTAGGCTGGTTTTCTTAAGTGAACGAGGCTCTAAATGTTTGCTAGACGAATGCCAAAACAACTTGTTTAGATATAGCAAGTCCAAAGACTTGATAATAAGCGCGTCCATCTTGCCACGTAAGCAGGCGGAAGTAATTAGTACACGTAAATGAACTGACACATAAAGTAATCTAGTAGACGAGCTCTAACCGCCACGTCACCAGACGAAAATCTTTATAACTCATTGAGGAATAGCAAGTCCGAAGACTTGATAGACAAGAGGATACACCACGTCATCAGACGAGCAAAATAAAATATTGAACAGACTTAGTCTCTCATATAACTAAGTAGACGGAGTTCTTTTTAGACGAGCTCCATCTTTGAAATGAATTAAATGCAATCCGAATCTCGTGAATTTATTTCAAAATGATTGATATTTATTTCAATAGAATATTTGTTCTTCACCTTTGTTTTATCTTCTTTAATGTTTCACCTTGTTGTAAAAGAAACACAGTACCATCAAGAAATGCAAAAACAGAATCGTACAATAAGATACTGCAAAACGATCTGTACGATGACAACTTTATGGCTTAAAAAGCTGAATTATACACAAATGAGGAAAAACAAGTTCTCAAGCTACAATACTCAGATCAGTAAGCCTCCAATTTCATGCTACCTCGATAACCGAGAGTACTATTAAGCATTGCCACAATCAAGCTCTCAGTCACAACGGATATCATGCATTAAAGGCTATCTCTAAACGGGATTATTTAAAGTAACTGTTGAAGAAATACAAGTGAAGAAGAATGTCACTATAAATAGGAGACCTGAGATGCTGAAAGAAGAACTCTTGTCTACATAACTTTACGAGCTCAACTTTTACTCATACTCATATTTCTTTAGAAAACAAGAGTTAGTATTTCTTAGTTTGAATATTGTGAAAATATTCATCTGATCTTAAACTGTCACATTCTCACACATAGTGAGTTAAGAAGATCGAACATTATATCTCTTTGTTAGAGTTAGAGCCTGAAGAGACTTGGTAAGAAAGAAATACTTGTAGCCTGGAGAGGTGTTGAATACTTGGCTGTAATCTATTTTGATAATAGTGGAGAAAATCCTTCAAGTAGAAAGGACTGGACGTAGCTGTTGGTTGGAAGAGAGTGAAACAGGATAAAACATCTTGCGTGATTCTTCTATCCCTTATCTCTTACAGCTTTATCTGTTTCTTACTAACCAAGGGGTTTTGATATTGCTTTTGTTAAAGTCTTTTTAAAAGGATCATTTTCTTTGTACTTGCTTCTGTTTCTAATCTCCTTGAGTGCAAAAATTGTTTTAAAGGTTGTTTTCGAAAATTATTAACAAACACAATTCAACCCCCCTTCTTGTGTTTGCCTGTGTCAACTTCAATTACAAATGGGAGATGATTGATGAGAAGGATATCAAATCGCAGATCAACGAGTACCACGAGCTACTTGAAGACCTTAAAGCTAAAAACATCACTTTTCAGGATGAGTTCATTGCAGGTTTGTTGATTGAGAAGCTGCCATAATCGTGGAAGGATTACAAACAACAATTAAAGCACAAGCATAAGCAGTTGTCACTTACAAAATTGATCACACATATAATTATTGAAGATACCAACAGAAATGAACTCAAGGAAGCAAGCGCAAAAGCACTAGCCTCTAGGGCAAATCTTATACAAAACAAAAAGAGGTATGAAAATAAAAAATCTGATCATGTTTCCTATGCATCTAAAGTTTCTTTTAACCCCACTTTCAAGAAAAGGGAAGTTGTTTTATTTTTGGAAAGCCAGGTCATTTTGCTAATCAATTCAGATTTAGGAAGAGAAATGACAATCCTCCTAAGCCAAAAGCAAATTTGGTTGAAGGAGATGATATAATTGCTACAGTCATTTCTCAAGCCCATCTAGTGGCCAATGTGAAGCAATGGGTGGTAGACTCTGGGGCTACCAGGCACATTTGTGCTAATAAAAATGTGTTTACCTCCTACACTTCTGTAGGGGATGGAGAAGAACTTGTTTATCTTGGAGATTCCCGAACTGCTGCAGTTCTTGGGAAGGGGAAAGTTCTTCTAAAGCTCACATCTGGCAAGACCTTGACCTTGAATGAAGTGCTTCATGTGCCTAGTATAGGGGCAAATTTGATTTATGTAGCACTTTTGAGTAAAGTTGGGGTTAAAGTGTCATTTGAATCTGATAAGATTGTAATGACAAAAAATATGTTTGTGGGCAAAGGATACCGTGATCAGGGACTCTTTGTACTCAATGTTGAGGAAATTATCAATGAAAATGCATCTTCTTCTGCTTACTTGATTGATTCAGTTGATATGTGGCATGCTAGATTAGGACATGTTAGTATTTCTTATATTAAAAATATGCATGACCTTGATTTGATTTCTGGTTTTAGTAATACATGTATGAATAAATGTGAGATTTGTATGGAATCTAAATTAACTAAAAAATCTTGTCATTCTATTCAAATAGAAACTGAATTACTTAATTTAATTCATACTGATCTTGGTGATTTAAAGAAAACCATGACTAGAGGTGGTAAAAAATATTATGTTACTTTTATAGATGAGTTTTCCCTATTCACCAAGGTATATTTACTTAAAACTAAGGATGAGGCTTTTGATATGTTTCTTATTTATAAAGCAGAAGTAGAAAATCAATTAAATAAACGGATTAAAAGAGTTAGATCAGATAGGGGTGGAGAATATATTTTGTTTAATGATTTTTGTGAAAAGGAAGGTATAATTCATGAAACTACTCCCCCTTATTCACCTGAATCTAATGGAGTTGCGGAAAGAAAAAATAGGACTTTAAAAGAAATGATGAATGCTTTACTTGTTAGTTCTTCTGCACCTGATAATCTTTGGGGTGAAGCATTATTATCTGCATGTCATTTACAAAATAGAATTCCTTACAAGAAAACTGGTAGGACACCGTATGAGTTATGGAAAGGCTATAAGCCTAACCTTAAATATTTAAAAGTGTGGGGGTGTCTTGCTAAGGTTATGCTACCTGATCCTAATAAAAGGAAAATTGGTTCTAAAACTTCTGATTGTATGTTTATTGGATATGCAGAACATAGTGCTGCTTATAGATTTTTTGTTTTGAAAAGTGATGTGCTTGATTGCAATACTGTTTTAGAAACTAAAAATGCTGAATTTTTAGAACATGTTTTTCCTTTAAAATTTGAAAAGTTACCTCCTTCATCTTCTCAAAAAATTTAGTGTTTCAAATGAATCTTTACAAAATAATTTTGAAAACACACGTGAGGATTTGAGAAGAAGTAAAAGGGAAATAAAAGAGACTTCTTTTGGAAAGGATTTTTATACATATCTTGTGGAAAATGACCCTTTGAGTTTTTATGATGCAATTAATTTTTCCGATGCACATCTCTGGAAAAAAGCTATTAAATCTGAAATTGATTCTATTAAAATTGTAATACGTGGATTTTAATAGATTTACCACGAAGAGCTAAACCTATTGGGTGCAAATGGATTTTTAAAAGGAAATATAATCCTGATGGTTCTATTGATAAATATAAAGCTAGATTGGTTGCAAAAGGTTTTACCCAAAAAGAAAATGTTGATTATTTTGATACTTTTGCTCCTGTGACTAGAATTTCATCCATTCAAGTTTTAATTGCTTTAGCATCAATTTATAAATTTGTTATTCATCAAATGGATGTTAAAATAGCTTTTCTAAATGAAGATTTGGAAGAAGAAATTTAAATGACACAACCTGAGGGTTGTGTTGTTTCTGGACAAGAAAATAATGTTTGCAAACTTCTTAAATCTTTGTACGGTTTGAAACGAGCACTAAAAACATGGCATGAGAAATTTGATCAAGTTTTGATTGGTGATGGATTTTTATCTCTTGAATTAGATAAATGTGTGTATGCAAAAACATTAAATGGTGAATGTGTAATTATTTGCTTATATGTGAATGACATGCTTATTTTTGGTACTTGTCATGATATAGTAAATAAAACTAAAGAGTTTCTTGCTTCAAAGTTTGACATGAAAGACATGGGTGAAGAAAATGTAATATTGGGTGTTAAAATTATAAGGAAGGGTGATAGTATAATGCTATCCTAAGAACATTATGTTGAGAAACTTCTAAAGAAGTCCGGGTACTTTGAAGTTAAACCAATGAGCACCCCTTATGATGCTAACACTCAATTGAAGAAAAATAGAGGAAACTCTGTTGCTCAATCTGAGTATGCACGGATTATTGGGAGTCTGTTGCATTTAATGAATTTTTCTAGACCTGACATAGCATATGTTGTGGCCAAATTGAGCAGATACACACATAATCCCAATAATGAACATTGGGATGCATTAGTCAGACTAATGAAATATTTGAGAGGTACCTTGAGTTATGATATTCTATATAGTGGATTTCCCGCTGTATTGGAAGGATACAGTGATGCTAATTGGATCTCAGATTCGGATGAGACAAAATCCACTGGTGGTTATATGTTCACCCTTGGTGGTGGTGCAATTACTTGGAAATCAGTCAAACAAACTATTATTGCTAAATCTACCATGGAATTAGAGTTTATTGCTCTAGAGTTGACTGGTAATGAGGCTGAGTGGTTGAGAAACCTCTTAGCAAATATTCCATTAGGAGTTAAACCAACTCCTCCCGTGTCTATGCATTGTGATAACCAAGCGGCAATAGTAATTGCAAAGAATAAGTTTTACAATGGCAAGAATAGACATATTCGATTGAGACATGATGTTGTTAAGCAGCTGCTGAAAGATGGAATTATGTCCATTAATTATGTGAAGTCAGAAGTGAATTTGGTCGATCCTCTGATAAAGTCTTTGGCAAAGAAATTAATAAATGAAACATCGAGGGGAATGAGACTTAAGCCAATGTTAAATTAACAGTGATGGTAACCCAACCTTTGTGATTGGAGATCCCATTGAAGAAAGTTGATATGGGTAATAACAAGTCAGTTGTTAGTTCTGGTAGCACTCTTAATTTTGTCTCTTCCTATGGTGTAAAAGTGCTAGACTGCATTTTTGGAGGTTAAGCTGAAAGCTTTTAATGAATTTCATAACCCTTATGGGTGGTGTATAAACTGCAGTATATACTTGATGAAATCACCTATATGAGTGTGGAGTGGGGCCGCTCCTATGAAATTGTGGCATAATTTCTAGAGTACTCATGAATAAACCAGGCATACGCATGGTCGAAAGGCGCCAAACAACGTAACAACAAGATCCGTGGCGGTGTAAAGTGATTGGTAGGATTCCTACTTACATAAAGTATATTGGTTCATAGAAGTTTAAAACTTCACCAATACACTGTAGGTAATCGGCTTATCAGTCTAGGTCTGGTTCATAGTCTAAGAGACACCAGGTCCGAAGCATTTACACCTGATGTTTCCTAGCTCAGAATTTTATCTTCAAATTTTGAAATATGTGGGGGATTTTTGTGTATTTAATGATATTTCAAAAAAATTATTTGAAAATATGCTTTTAATAATATCTTAAATAGTTAATTTTCGAAATTATATCATTGATATTTTTTAATTTCATTTGATTATTTTCATCTTGGTTTAATTGTTATCAGATTGCCTTTCATTTTTCCCCATGTACAAAATATATAAAACTGATTCATTCTCGTTAATTTACTATCATCAATTTGATTTTGAAAGCAAATATTTAATATGATTGATGAAACCATTTGGGAATTGGCAAGCATTTTTTCTCTAAGGGCTCGTTTGGTGGTCAGGATAGGATAGGGACGTATAGGATAAGAAAGCGGGATAGGAGTAAGATAGGATATGAGCATGATAAGCTGTTATCCTATCCGACTTTTAGTGTCCATCAGATAACCAACTGGATAGCATTGTAATTTTATCATGAATTTTAGAATTTTCGTTCTTGTTCTAAATGTTTTCATATTTTATTAGATTTTAGTTTTTTTATATAATTTTTTTAATATTATATAAAAAGACAAAACAATCCTTATGATAAAATTACAAATAATATTTAAATTTTTGTTTAATTTAAATTAATTTTTTTATAATTTTAAATATTCATTTTTAGTTTTTACTTTACATATAGTTAAATTATTAAAAAATTTATTTATTTTTCAGTTTTTAAAAATAATATAAAGTAACAAAATTAGCCTTGTGAGAAGAAATAATAAATTTTAAAATTAATTATTAATATTTTTATTATTTTATGTTTTATTATATCTTTTTCGGTAACCATATTATAATATATTATACTTTAATTATTTTATGTATACATTTTTTTTATACTTTATTATACTTTAAATCACCTTATCTTATCCTGTTGAGTTCTAACCTAGCTCCCCCGTCAGGATAGAATTTTAACTAGATGGACAGGATATGATAGGAGACAAGATTGGTTTATCATATCCTGCTGGCTCATCAAACAATAGTTTCAGACAGGATATGATAGCTTATCCTATCATGTAACACCCCGATTTTCGCTGCTTCCTAATATCGGTAATAAATATAAAAATATATATTTTTATCCGAGACTCAGAAAATGATTTTGGGTAAACCACTATCATTTCTATATCATGTTTTATATTATAAGGTTACGATGAAATCTTGGGTTGAAAATTCAGACGGAACCCGGTCTGCGTTTTCACTGACAGTAAAAGTTTACTGCTCAGAAAACCTAATTTTAATTCGTGAACGAGATGAAAAATATTTTTATCGTATTTACTACGATATTGGAAGTTTTGAAAAATTTAGCGTAAAAATTAAAATATTATATTTGCTGCAGGTGAATCCCGGCCTGCGAATTTCATTGACAGTATAATTATACTGCTCAAAAGACCTAATTTTTACTCGTGAACGAAAAACTTACTGTTTTTATTTAATTTCCTACGATTTTGGTTATTTTGAAATATTTCACTAAAAAGTGAAATATTATATTTTATCCGGGCGTCATATTGAATCGGGGAAGCAACGGGGTAGATTACGGGATTTCCGAGAGCCGCTAACGGATGATACCAATGAGTCAAATATTGTGAGTCACCCATGTGAACACATTAATGGTGCACATGGCCTCATGATGACAATTTCTATGGAAATTGCATTTTGGTCCTTAAACTTATTGTTAATTGCACTTTGGGCCCTAAGTTAGTTTCTCTGCTTTTCCAAGTGAAGTGGGACAGAATCTTTGCTCTAAACCCATTAGTGGACCGTGGCCTTGAGTCCCAAATTCCTTGTCCATGGATTAAATTTCATGAAGCCCATTTGAAATCATATAAGTTTCCTAGCTGATGATTATGCCTTAAGCATTTTGGTGGGCCAAAACAATTAAATCCAAGGCCAAAACCCCATGACCCATGCGCAAGCCCAAGGAAGAATGGTGGTTGCCCTTAACTTGGATGAGCCAAGTTCATTCTTGAACATTCCACAATGTTCTCCATTATTCTCCAAAGTTCTACACAAATCTAACAAGCTCCAAAGCATTCTAGATTCTTCCCAAAAAGCCTCAAGAAAATTCAAAAAGATGAGTCACAATGTGAACACAATAAGTGTTGCACATGGTCATCATTTGAAACTATTGGAAATTTGCAAAATAGTCCTTATACTTTTGGAATCTTTGCAAAATGGTCCCTAGGAATTAATTGCACTTAAATCCTTTGAGAAGCCACCTCCTTTCCACTTAATCCCTCAAAAGTGGCGCAGCCCGCATCCTTATAAATATGCCTTCACTTCATTATTTGACAGTTTGCACTTTACACAAAAAAACTACTCAAAAGTTCTAAGTTCATACCATCACTTTGTGAAGCAAGTTCTTGGATTTCACTTGTCTTTGATCTTCAAGAGGTGAATCCTATTCTCCTTCCCTAATCATGTCTATGTTCTTCAATAAGTTTCATGATTCAAAGTCTATTTCATTTATGTTCATCACTTTTAAGTTTCTAGATCTAGAACTTTGAAAAATCACCAAAAATCATAGAAAAATCCTAAAAATGTAAAACCACTTTCTATGTTCTTATAATTATCCCTACTATCATAATCCAAGAGATTGTTGCAAACAAAATATTCCTCCTCATTTTGTTGAGCATGGCCGAAACCTATAGTGAGAGGTGGAGGAACTTTGTTGTTTTCTACTTGAATATGATCATAGATCTCATGCTTCTAGGGTATGTACTTGCTAAATCCAAGTTCTTGTATCAAGTTGAAATTTCTAACCATGTCTTTCATGTCTTGGCCGAAATTCATTAGTGGGGAATTTGAATGGTTTTGTTAAGTTTTATCAAAGTGATCATGTAATCATCTAGTTAATAAATGATTATGTTAAATCTAAGTTGGTTTTTCAAAAATGGAAACCCTAACCCTATGTCCTTGTGTTGGCCGAATCTACCATTTAGAGGATTAGGATGGTTTTGATTCTTAACTTTGTTGTTTAGCCTTAATCCATTTCCTTAAGTATATTAGGATCATTAATCCATGACTTAAGCAAATTTGGAGATTTTGAGCCACAAAAACCCTAAGAGGCCATGACCTATTGGAGAGGATTAGGTGTTTGTTTAGCTTGTTTTGATTGGTTGTTTGGATGTGTTGTTGAAGGTTAATTGTTTTACGGCGTACGAGGGTTTCCGACAATCGACATAGTTCTTTTAATTTCACTGAGGAGCTTCAAGAGGTAAGGGGAGCTTACCTTAGGGATTTTCTCAATAACTATTTGATTTTAGTGTGGTTTATATGATTTATATGTGGTTGTGGTTATTTGTTTATGTTGTTTACGTTGTGTTGTCTATCTGTGTATCGGTGATTTATCTGTTTTTAATTTATTTAATTATCTGCAGTAGTATATTATATTGCTATGATGCATGATCTTCTTGGTGATATAATTCTGATGATGTTGTTGAATGTTGAATGTTGAATGTTGAATGTTGTTTGAGAGGCCTGACAGTGGTCAGTGCACAACCGATTAATCAGATAAAAGCTTTAATAAGCTGTGCAAATTATATTCAATGTTTTATGGGAAATGTTGGAATATAATAGCGGTGGAAAATATTATTTTGGAAAAATAATGAGTTTTGAGAAATGTTATTATTTTAATGATTTATTAGTGTAAAAGTAATTTATGAGTCACGGTGAGGGCGTAACCGTGAAAATATTTTACTACTGCTAATTTTTGCGTAAGAAATTCAGTAATATTGTAAAAAGTTATTTTTTGAAATTAATTTTCGAAAATAACTTATTTATTATATAAGAAAATTATTTTTAGAAGAAGGGCCAAAGTTTGACTTAAAAACGTTTTCTTTGGAAATGCTAAACGACGGCAAGTTTTGAAATTATTTACGGTGGGAGTTTAAAAACAGCGGTACTTATTTTGAAAAGAGATTTAATATCAATTGATTTATTTTTATTTTTTTAATCGAAGTTTCAGTAAAAGAGTTCTTGATGATTTGACGTTCTTTCGGGAAAAAAAAATGAGTTTACTCAATGACGTATTTCCGGTAACTTGGATAAGTTGCGGAGATCTTATTTTGGATTTGTTTTCATAGACGAAAAACGATGTAAAGGACGATATAGAACTTAGTAACCGAGATGTCGGGGTACTAGTGTTCTTATGATGTTATCCTATTTTGGATTTGTTTTTCACAGACAAAAACGATGTAAAACGACGATATGGAACTTAGTAACCAAGACGTCGGGGTACTAGTGTTCTTTTGACGTTATAGACTTGGTGTCTAGTAGGTAGACGGTGTGTCTACTTCACGACGTAATAAACGACGGTAAAAGATTTATGATGTTTTCTATTACCACGAACCTAAGACTGGTGCATCGGTCGAGAGGTGTCGTGATTGAGCACTCGGACTGTGATGTCCTGTGTTATTAACGAAAGTTTTAAAATGTTAAAACTCTGTTGGTCGCAAGCTTTGAGCTTCGGCAAAGGAAAGATTGAACACAAAGAAAAATGACGAGAATAAAATGTTTTGCATGCATATTCGGCAGACGTGCCTACGAGGTTAATCATGATATCTTGGTGATATTCATGTCTCGACGTATTTGTTAATCATGGTATCTTTATGATATTCATGTAATCGACGTATTCATTATGCCTTTGGGCAATCGACGTATAACGAAATCATGATATCTTTATGATATTCATGTAATCGACGTATTCATTGTGCCCTTGGGCAATCGACGTACAATGAAAAAAATCCATAAATCGACGTTCTCACTGTTTCGGACAGTGGGCTATGGTAAAATCGACGTGCCTCTTTGGCAAAATCGACGTGCCTCTTTTGGCAATCGAGCTTGATCAACTCATTTTAAATGACGTTGGGGGTCTCCGGAGATTAGGTGTGAATGTTTAGATGATGTATTGAAGTGGTCGTGCATAGTTTTGACGTTTGGGGTGTGAAACCCATTGATAAACGAGATGCTATAATATGAATGAGTATGTTGTTATAAACATGTATATGTGTATGTGCCTTTTTTTGTGTTGCGCATTTAGTTATGTTGATAAATCCATATATTGGCGTCTCACCCTTACAAACATATCAGAGTCGCACAAGGAGTATGATCTCTACAAGAAGAAGAGGGTTGTTTAGTTCGGGGCATGCTGTTGCTGCTTCTATCGGTTGTGGTGTCAGTTAGTTACGACCAGCTTAGGTCCTATTGTGTTATATTATGTTTTGGGAATAAACTAAACTGATAATGATCTAGGTGTGAAAACATATGAGGCAGTATAGTTGTATGACTTTTATACCTTTTGTATTTAAGTGTGATTTGATTATGTTGTTGATGTTATGTGGTTAAAAAGAAAAAAAAATTATCACCATATTTTGAAAAGATGAACGTTGAGAAAACATTATTTTCCGAAAGCAACCAGCAAATTAAATTTTATTTCTGCAAACGGGTAACCATGTGATGACCCGAGTTAGGGTGTCACATATCCTGTCTCTCTTATCCTGACCACTAAACGAGCCATAAGAAGGCAAGTGAAGTTTTTCCGTTGGAGCACTATTTGAAGTTGTATTTGTAATGGGCACTTATTGGCTATTATTTGTTGCCTTTAGAATTGCAAGGTGCATTATTTGCTTTGAATGGGAAATGAATTGTCATTACTCCTATTTTATTTTTGTACAGTTTCGAGACAGGTTTTTCAAGAAGAAAAGGAACGAGCAGTTCAATTTCAATATATACGTACAAGAAAAGTTTATTTAGGTGGGTTAAAAATTCTGATTGTAAATAATAATATTTTGATCTTGTTGTTCTGGTTATGGTCTTTATGCCAGAAGAGCCTGTTATATCCTGGGAGGAGTTTCGCATATTGAGATTATTATTTATGGACGAAATAATCCTTAAGGACAATGTCTCTTAGCACATCTCAGACTTTCTACTATAATCAACATTGTTATTTTATCAAAAAATTATTCAACAAATGCTTCCTCTTGTAGTTGCTTCTCTCTTTTTTGGCTCCTAATTGAAAGATGAAAACTGCGCCGGTCTCAAGTCTTCGGTATATCGGTATATTATTATATTAGAATTTAATTTGTATGCATGATGAGCGTAAAGATTTTTACACTGACAACTAATCAGAAATCATGAGAATAATGACTTTTAAGGTAGTTAGATATGAGTCATACATAAATATTTTCAATGATGTGCCAATTTCTAGTTGATTGATAATGTATACTTATTAAATCCATTATATTATTGGTGACCAGTTGAGAAGGAAATAATGAATATAAGTAATAATAAAAAAAAAAAAGCGTAAAATGGTAGAACCAGGATCTTAGAAGGAGGAGGAGGAGGTGCCGTACTCCAGGGCTCTCAAAGCATTGGCCCACGGCCTAGATTCCAGGCCCAAAACCACCTCACAAGCTGATCATCAAGTCTCCGAAATCAACGGCCTAAACTGCATCATCATGGAATAAGATGCTTATCCTTGGGGAAGGAAATACTACTGTGATGTGAGTTCGTTTTAACCTTTCAAGTTTAGAATCAAGTTAGGTCACATTTATCATATTTTTTGAAATATATGTCATCGTGTTTAGTTAGAAAAGAGCAAAGTCAATGGAGAATTTATTTTGATGGAGGTTAGTAATTCTTTATAACAAAGTATCTATTGTGGGTAAATATAGGTTCTAATGTCCTATATAACTTAACATAAGTAGCTTAACGCTTGATGGGCAGCCCAATTTAAGCTACAAACAATGTAGTTCCCGTAAATGCTTTTCTCAGTTACAGGCAACAGATATGTAAACAGTTTCCTCTTCTCATCAACCATGCTGATGATCATTCTTAACAAATCATTATCTCAATTATAACTATATATATTTCTTTGTATACCGGTCATATAACTCCATTTAAATACAATGCTAAACCCTCCTGTACATAGGTGGGTATTAAATTGAATTATTAGAATGATTATATTTCAAGTTAAGAAGTGGTTAAAATCTCATAAGTTATTTAAAAGAAGTTAAATAAATAGTTTTGAGTGTTTTAGGCCCAATTTCGAACAAGAGACCTTTTATAATCCGATACCAAACTTCAGATGGATATTTTATAGCTAAAACGAACTTGTTTAGACTAGATGTATTCATAAGAAATGTATATATGTCTCTTAGCTTTCCATAGACACCCAATTCGTCCAAATTAGATTCTTGTAGCTCAAGTTATGACCAAATTTGTACACACTGTTCAGGTTCCAGCACCAGAACCATTTTCCTAACTTATATCCCCATTTTGACCATCTAAACGTCAGTTTCAGATTTAGTGGTCTTCATGAAAGATGTAGATATTTATTTTATCCTTCCAACAATATAAAGTTCATAATTTTTAGATGTCTATAACTCAAGATATGTGCGAAATACAGAGTTGTATGATAGATAAGTGGGCATGACGCGTTTTTACACGTTTTGGACTATTGGGGGCTCTATACGTTAACACTCTTAGGGTAAATTTTTGAATCCTAATTACACCTATAAACTCATAAACGACTAAGAAGAGAAAAAATTTAAGGATTGGGAAGAAAGAATTGTGGAAGAGGGAGTCTAGGAAAAGGAAGATGAGGAGAACTCTTGGCAAACGCTAAGATTCACCGTAGGAGGAGTTACTTGGAGATCTTCAAGAGGTGAGCAACAATACGATTTCAAACCCTTTCCATGGTATAATTGTTTGTATATGTACGAGGGGTTTACCTTTTGAGTTTTCGGGAATTTGAATTGAATATACGAATGTTGTCACCAACCTAATTTCTAAAATTGAGGGTTTTGTTAAAAAGGGAATAAATTGATTAATTGATGTTGTAATTTACTTATTCATGTATGATATGTTGTAATATTCATGAGTGCTTGTTGTTAGTGGAAATTTATATGTTTAATTTGTGGGAAATATTTTGTTACATGCATGAGACATGATATATATGAGTTATAATATGTTGTATGATGTTTGCCACAATACCACATATGATAGGGGTATCGAAGAGTAATACCGCCGTAATGGGGTATCGAAATTAACATCGCCAAGTATTTGAGGTATCGAAAAAGAGCTATACCGCCTATAAAGGGGTATTGAAAGTAACACCGCCACACGTTGGGCTGTCGAAAAGAGAGAAATACCGTCATGTGCATATGGGAGGTATCGAAATAGAAATGCCATCGACAGGAGGGTGACATCGAAACACTCCTCATGAGTAGGGGTGGGCAATGGGAAGCCATTGTCATGTGATGTATGAGATTTATGACATGCCGGCAAGAGACCAATTTAAGATTGAGGTCTCCGAGCCACTTGGATTATTTTCAAGATTATTTGGTATGTGGAATGTGATGCATTGAAGTGATTTGTACTTATGTTATATGTTTTTGAGTTGTTGATATTACTGTTGTTATTAAGTGTACTTTAATATATATTATTTTTCAAAATTAGCGGATACCATGGACAGTTTTTTCGGTTATCACGCTGATTGAGAACAACATTATTTTCGAAACATTTTATAACTGTATTGTTGTTCACTGGGATTTTATATCTCATTAAAAAGTGTTGTTTTCAGAACCCGATGACATCGTCGTTGAGGACGCAAAGACTTGAGGAATATATCTTTTAACTTTTAGTTTGGTTTGTTGGAACCAAAGTGATTTGGATTAATAATCTTTGAGTTTTGATGGTAATAAAAAGGATTAAATTTGCATGGCAAAGTTTAGTTGAGATCTAACATGCTTTATCTAATCTTGTAGGAATGATAAAATTATATAAGTTATGGAAACCTTGAATAAGGTTCCTTATATCTGCTTGGACTGAGAAAGTGAATCCGCGTCCAATCATGTAGACGAGCTGCTCAAAACCTTGGTAATTTTATTTATTTAATATACTTGAGTAGATTCTCAATAGACGTGAACGTTAGTTTCAATGAGTAGACGAACGAATTTGGCACGTCGGCAGACGAGATTAAAAATAACTCACTGAAATATAGCAAGTCCAAAGACTTGACGATAGACGAGAGGATATGTCACGTCAGCAGACGAGCGAAAATAAAAATGCTAGTCCATAGACTTGATTTTACCCTGAGTGTGTAGGCGCAGATCTTAAGTAGACCAGCTCCTTTTTTATATAAGTATTCATGTGCTTCATCTAGCTTAGTAAATGCTACCCCGACCACATAGAAATAATTATTTCAAATGAATATTGGTTCTTTCTATTTGTTTTATCTGTTTTAATGCTTTGTTTCTTTGTGAGAGAAACATAGTACCATCAAGGAAATGCAGAAAGTAACATAGTACAATGGGAAATGCAAAACGCTATGTACCCTGTCACCTTAATCACTAGAATAGCTGGAATTTCCACAAAGGAGGAAAGACAGTTTTTAGTTGCAATTACTCAGAGCTGTGTCACTCCATTTCGTGCAAAAGTGATAACCAAGAGTACATTTCACAATGGTCACGATCAAGTTATCAGTCACAACGGATATTATGCATTTAATGCTATCTCTAAACGGGTATATTCAAAACAACCGTTGAGGCTTTTCAAATGAAGAATAAGGTCACTATAAATAGAAGACCTCAATCACTAAAGAAGAACTTTTGCAAGACAGAACTTTTGCAAGCTGTGTTTTTGCAATCCACAAGCTCTCATTCCAAGAAGCAAAAGTCTGTATTCTTTAGTTTGAATATTGTTGCAATGTTCAACCGATCTTAAATTTTCATATCCTCACACATAGTGAGTTAGAATATCAAAAGCAAACAATATCTTTATTAGAGTTAAAGCCTAAAGAGGCTTGGTAGGAAAGGAATACTTGTAGCCTCAAGAGGTGTTGAATACTTGTTGTATTCTATTTGTAGAAATAGTGGAGTAAAACCTTCAAGTCGAAGGGACTGGACATAGCTCTTGGTTGGAAGAGAGTGAACCAGGATAAAACACTTGCGTCCCTAAACTCTTCAGTTTTATTTGTTTATACTAATTGTGGGGATTTGAACTTGTTTTTTTATTAAGCCTTTAAAAGATCCTTTTCAATGTGTGCTTCTGCCTTTTATCCTTTGCGTGAGAAAATAAGTTTTTGAAAAAGGTTGCTTTCGAAAATTATTAACAAACATAATTCAACCCCCCTTCTTGTGTTTGCCTGTGTCAATTTCAGTTGGTATCAAAGCTCAACCTCGAAAAGGTTTAGCGTCTAACAAGTGCTGAGGGAGTACGATCTAACAACCATGGATGCAGAAGGACAAGCTATCAACAGACCTCCTCTTTTTGATGGAAATGATTATGACTACTGGAAGAAGAGGATGATGGCCTTCTTGGATGCATATATCGTAGATATTTGGGAGCTTATTGAAACCGGATACATAGAGCCAAGAGGTGAAACTGGAGCTGCTGTCCCTAGAGCTCAATGGACTTAAGAACAGAAAAATCAACATCAGCTGAATCTAAAAGCTAAGCACTATCTCATGTGTGCCATCACCAGATATGAACATGACAAAGTTCATAGCTACAACACTGCTAAAGAAATCTGGGATACTCTTGCCCCAGCTCATGAGGGTTCATCTCAAGTAAAGGAATAAAAAGTAAGCATGTTGGTTCACCAGTATGAACTATTTAAAATGGCTGATCATGAAACAATAGATCAGATGTTTGGAAGATTTCAAACTATCACCAATAGTCTCAGATCTCTTGGAAAAACTTAAGAAAATAGAGACCATGTTAGAAAGATTCTGAGAAGTTTATCCAAGCAATGGAGACCCAAGGTTACTGCTATTCAGGAAACCAAAAACCTGAATACTCTTTATCTAGAAGAGCTTCTTGGACCTCTCAAGGTTCATGAACTAGAACTGAATGAAGAAAACAACTCCAAAAAAGGAAAGTCTATTTCCCTAAAGGCAAAGAAAGCAAGTTCATCAAAAGTTCTAAAAGTTGTTGAATCTTCAGATGATGTTGGAACTTCAGATAGTGATGAAGGATCAGATGAAGATGAACTATCTTTCATCTCCAGAAAGATTCAACGCATATGGAGAAAGAAAGGTGGCTTCAGGAAGAAGCAGTTCAATAAGAAGTTTTCCAAGGAGAAATCAGATTCCAAGGAAAAAGGTCCACCCATGTGCTTAGAATGCAAGAAACCTGGACATTTCAAAGCTGATTGCCCTGATCTGAAGGACAAAAAGAAGTTCTTCAAAAAGAAGAAGGGTTTAATGGCTACTTGAGAGGATCTGGACTTATCCTCATCTGATGAAGAAGATGAAGCAGAGGAAGAGGCAAATATATGTCTCATGGCTGACACGGCATCCGAAAATGAATACACTGATGTTGAGGTAATGGACTATAACCCGTCCACTCTTCAAAATGCTTTTGATGGATTGTTGGATGAGTCGTCCATACTGTCTCATGAGTATAAATGTCTCAAAAATAAGTTTACAAGATTATCAAAAGAATATGATAAGGTTTGCATGGAAAAACAAAACCTTAGAGATGAAAATGACAAACTAAAATCAGAAAATGTCAGTCTAACTGACAAACTGGAGTGTGAGCCTGATGTTTCTTGTGAAGTTGCAAAACTGAAACAAGATGTGACATATTTGACAGACAGCCTGTCAAAGTTTGTAGGTGGCTCATATAAGCTCAGCCTCATTCTAAGGTACTCTAGGTCACCTTATGATAAATCTGGCTGTGGTTATGATAAGGAGAAGCATGAAGCATCTCACAAAAAGTCAAAACCACATGCACAGCATAGAGCTTCAAAAGCTCTAGATAAGCATGCTAAAATTAATTCAGGTCCGTCCAACACCTTTTACAAAGTGTGTGGAAAAAGTGGGCATGTTACATCTAGATGCATAAATAACAAACATGCTAAACATTCTCGTCCAGTGACCACTAACAAGAAAGGACCCAAGTCTATTAGGGTACCTAAAGATAAGATAATACATGTTGCAGTTTTGCTTAACAACAGGAAAGAAACAAACATCTTGGTACTTGGACAGTGGGTGCTCACGTCACATGACGGGAGAAAAGTGTATGTTCCAAGACCTTAGACACAAAGATGGTGGCTGGGTTACTTTTGGAGGAAGCCAGAAAGGAAAGATCATTGGTATAGGTAAAATTGACAAACATCCTTTTCCCTCCATTGATAATGTTCTTTTGGTAAATGGTTTAAAACATAATTTACTGAGCATATGTCAGTTATGTGACAGTGGATATGCTGCTTTTTTTTTTATAAGAACATGTGTAATGTCAAAAAGAATGATAGATCACTTTTATTCACTGCTAAGAGGCAAAACAATATGTATAAGATTGACTTGGAGGATCTCTCAAACCAAAGTGTCTCATGTCTAGTGTCCATTGAAGATGAGCGATGGATTTGGAATAAAAATCTAGGCCATGCAAGCTTGAAGTTAATTTCAAAGCTAAATAAGCATAACCTCGTGAGAGGGCTACCAAACCTTAAGTACAAATCTGATGCCCTCTGATGCATGTCAAAAGAGAAAACAAGTCAAGGGTTCTTTTGAATCTAAGAATGTTGTTAGTACCAATAGACCACTAAAGTTGCTACACCTTGATCTCTTTGGTCCAACAAGGACTGCTCTTGTCAGTGGTAAGAAATATGGTCTAGTCATTGTAGACGACTACACTAGATGGACATGGGTTATGTTCCTAGCTCACAAGGTGTAGCAAGGTCTTTTCTATATTCTGCAAACACATACATAATGAAAAAGGCATGTGTATCACTTCAATTAGAAGTGGCCATGGGGAAGAGTTTGAAAATGAGCTATTTCATAAGTTCTGTGAAGAAAGTGGTATACTTCGCAACTTCTCAATACCTAGAACACCACGGCAAAATGGTGTGGTAGAGAGAAAGAACAGATTTCTTCAAGAGATGGCTAGAACAATGCTCAATGATAACTCTGTCCCTAGACACTTCTGGGTTGAAGCTGTTAATACTGCCTGCTACATTCATAACAGAATATACATTAGACCAATCTTGAATAAGACTCCTTATGAATTGTGGAAAGGACGAAAACCCAACATATCTTAATTTCATCCTTTTGGTTGTAAATGCTATTGAATACTAAAGATCAACTTGGTAAGTTTGATGCTAAAGTAGATAATCGAATTCTGTTAGGATATTATGAATCATCTAAAGGGTTTAGAGTTTATAATTCTAGAACTTTAGTAGTAGAAGAATGTATACATGTCAAATTTGATGACAAGCATCCTGATAAGAAATTATCAAAGCTTGATGAAGCTATTGCAGATTTGAATCTCAGATTCTGAAATTCAAGCAATTGTCAAACCTGATGATCAAATGGACGACCTTCAACAACATGAGTTAGAAGCTTCAACCTCTCTACAAGAAATTGTTCAGAGATCTTGGTACTTCAGGAATTATCATCCACAAGATCAAATCATTGGGAATCCTAATGATAACCTAAGAACCGGATCTACTTTCAAAGAAAAATATGATTCTGCCTTAGTCTATGAGTCAACCAAAGATGAGACACCCCGTTGTGCCCCGGTGTTTTATTAGATTAATTACCTTCTTAAATCAATTCTTAATCGCGTGCTTATTGTGAAAATACGTAAAAATTAAAAACTTATTTAATTATCATATAACTTCTACAAATTTAAAACACAATAACTTTAACATATGTAAATACACACTTAGTTGTTCATTACAATACCAAAACACTGTTGAAGGTATTCTCTCAGTAGGATCCCTCACAGGCATAAACTTAATAACAGACATACTTAGCGGAAATATAAAAATGCTCCTTAGACACACTGGCCATAATGTCTATACTATAATCGCCATGGATCACAGCTCGACCCCCAGTGTCGGGTTCGTAAGGAGTTCCATCCAACTCTTCAGCAATCTTCGTTTCATACAGAGTTCCGTCCAGCTCCTCAGCAACATAACCCTCCATCGGGTCTTATAACGTAAACCAAAGTAACCCACAAAAATACAGAAACATAGGGAATAAGAAACAGTCCTATCATCAAAAAGCGGAAAAGAGTCATAGTAAATCATACAGTAATTGTCACGGACAAACAACGTACATAACTAACATATCACCCTCAAGTTAATATATCATCCTCTACCCCCAATCTCATGCTACTCAAAGACACCATAGTTGCACATCTATTTCCTAAGGTGGAAGTGGTCTCGCTAGAACTCTTGATTTTATGTGTATTATATTACAAATACACGATGTATTATATTACCAATACACAGAAGTGTTTTACGTGTATTATATTACCAATACACGGTGTATTATATTACCAATACACAGATGTCCTTACGTATTATATTACCAATACACTTTTGTCTTTGTGTATTATATTACCAATACACTTTTGTCCTTGTGCATTATATTACCAATACACGGTTGTGGACAACAACACCTATACTTGAATCTCACCAACCCGTTTTAACAACATCCTAGTGCCTTAACCATCCATTAGAACTTGACACATATTCTATGCCATAACACCTCTTTAACATACATCATCTAGGTTAGGCAATTCTAAATAATCATTATCCTCACATCCAAAACAATCATCTCTTAGACAACATATATATATTTGCTTCAAAACCACCAAGCATAATAATACAAACCAGGCAGATCATGCATAACACAATATCAATCAAAATATTCCCATATCACAAACATAGCACAAAATCAATTCAATAAAGGTAATAAAATCAAATCAACCATCAACAATAATATAAAATCAACCTAATATCGATAAACCTACAATCCCTGAATCGCCATTGGTTTTTCAGAAAAGGTTTCCAATGTGATTTTGGTCTTGTCGATTACTCGACTACTAGTAGGGTTTAGGTCGCCCTACACAATTATTATATAATCTACTACTTATCCATTCCGACGATAGGCTGGTTCTTTCCCCCACCTGGGTTATCACTGGACTCCTGAACTCGAAGCTCCTCGTTGTCACACCACTAAGTACTAACTCCACCTTCTATGAAGGTAAGGAGATTAGATGCTCGAAGAGGTATACCAAGAACGTCCTCGTTTCCTCCGCGATGGAAGTCTAAGGTTATAAACACAAAATTACAAATTAAAATCAAACAAGAACACTAAACCACAAGGTATAGGTTCGGCCAAGACTAGTTCTTAGGGTTAGAGATTCCCAAAAATTATACAACTCATGGATTTATGATCCTTAAGTGTTAGGAGTTCATAAACAATGATCACTTAACAAAGTTGAATTAAAATTCCATTAAGTTATAAACTTAGGGTATTCGGCCAAGGCTGGTAAAATAGGCTAGCATTCACTAAAATTTTCAATCTCTTAGGTTTAGGATCAATATGTATTAAGGAGCTCAAAACCATGATCATTTTGGAAAAATAAGAACAAAGTATCCTAGGTCCATAACCTTCTAGGTTCGGCCTTCATAGGATTTATAGGTTAGAAATCTTTAAACTTTCCAATCTCTTAGACTTAGCATCCAAATATCTTATGGAGCTCAAGTCCATGATCATTTTGGAAAACAATGGAAACTTAAACATTCCAATCTCTTAGACTTAGCATCCAAATATCTTATGGAGCTCAAGTCCGTGATCATCTTGGAAAAATGAAAGTAATACATCCTAGCTTTAATAACATAGAATAAACAAGTTTGAAATCCTTAAACTTTCCAATCTCTTAGACTTAGCATCCAAATATCTTATGGAGCTCAAGTCCATGATCATTTTGGAAAACAATGGAAACTTAAACATTCCAATCTCTTAGACTTTGCATCCAAATATCTTATGGAGCTCAAATCCATGATCATCTTGGAAAACAATGGAAACTTAAACATTCCAATCTCTTAGACTTAGAATCCAAATATCTTATGGAGCTCAAGTCCACGATCATCTTGGAAAAAATGAAAGTAATACATCCTAGCTTTAATAACATAGAATAAACAAGTTAGAAATCCTTAAACTTTCCAATCTCTTAGACTTAGCATCCAAATATCTTATGGAGCTTAAGTCCATGGTCATTTTGGAAAAATAAAAACTCACACATCCTAGCACCTAAACACTAAGTTTCGGCCATCATAGGATGATGAGGAAAATATTCTTTGTTTAACAATAACTCTTAGGTTTAGAATCACAAGGTATTAAGAGTTCTAAATCCATGATCATACTTGGAAAGTTGAAACATAGTATCCTAGGCTTACTTATTCATATTTTCAGCCATCATAGGAACAAGCTATCAAAACTTCCAAGATTTATAGATTTAAGATCAATGGATAGTTAGAAACTCAAATACATGATCATATTCCAAAAGTTGAAACAAAAACTTCCTAGGTCACAAATGCAAGCATTCAGCCTTCATTGGAAGAGGTAGGTAGATATTTTTGTTTAAAACAATCTCTTAGTATGTGAAAATATAAGTTAATACAAGACTATAGAAAGTGGTTTCAACCCAAAAGGAGTTTTCTACCATTTTAGAGAGATTTTAGAAGTTTAAAGCATACAAAGAACACATAAAGCAAACTAAGAAATAAAAGGTGAAACTTGCAAAAAGATTCATATGAGAGCATTACTCTTGGTATAAGGAAGAACTTTAATGAACAACTCAAGGGGAAAAGACTAATAAAAATAGAAGCTTTAAGTGTTTGAAAAAATAAAAAATGGAAGAAGTTGAAGAAGTATGAAGATGGAGGAAGAAAATGAGAGAATGAAGATGAGTGATGATTATATAGAGGAGGAAGAGGGGAGCGCAAAATTTTGGAGAGAGGATGAGCTTGGAGAGCAAGTTTTGTCTTTAAGACTTGTTTGGTTGAAGAGGAAAGAGAAAAATAGGTTTTTATAATATAATATGATATATTTCAAAAAGTCCATCATGACCACTTTTTAGGAGGTAGCTTAGGCCATACCTCTAGTGAGTCACCTCACTCCCTCATCTCACCTCATGCCTTTTATGTCTCCTATTCTGCTCCATTTCGTACCCGGTTGCATTTTCGATCATAATTCTTCCGACGTTTTCGTCCGAATAAAATATTATATTTTATTTTTGAACGAAAATTTTCAAAATAAACAAAGTTGAAGGAAACATAATAAAAACACTAACTATCTCGTTCACGGGTCAAAATTAGGTTTTCTGCACAGTAAACTTGTACCGACAGTGAAAATGCAGATCGGCTTTCGTCTGAATTTTCAACCGAAAATTTTACCGTAACCCTCTACCATATAGTAGACTATGAATATGATTTTGTTTTATTCAAAAACACTTTTTAACTCTCAGATTAAAATATAATTAATTATATTTTAATAGGTTGAACAACATAATTAAAATCAGGTTGTTACAAAAGACAGTAGACGAGGCTCTACTGGACGAGGGCTGGATTCTTGCAATGCAGGAAGAACTGAACCAATTTGAGAGAAGTGAAGTATGGACACTTGTGCCTTTACCAAAAGATAAATCAGTTATTGGAACCAAATGGGTTTACAAAAACAAGCTTGATGAAAATGGTAAGGTGGTAAGAAACAAAGCTAGACTTGTAGCACAAGGTTATTCTCAAGAAGAAGGTATAGACTATTCTGAAACTTTTGCACCAGTTGCTAGATTAGAGGCTATTCACATCTTATTATCATTTGCTGCACATCATAATATTATGCTATATCAAATGGATGTAAAAAGTGTCTTTCTAAACGGTGTTATTAGCGAGGAAGTATATGTTATGCAACCTCCGGGTTTTGAAAGTGAAACCCAACCTGAACATGTATATAAGCTAAAGAAAGCTTTATATGGTCTTAAATAAGCTCCTAGAGCTTGGTATGAAAGGTTAAGTTCATTCTTAATGGACAATGGATTTAGTAGAGGAAAGGTTGATACAACCTTATTTAGAAAATCCAGTAAATCCAGTTTTATTGTTGTTCAAATATATGTTGATGACATAAGTTTTGGTTCTACTGATGAATCTCTCTGTAAAGAATTCTCTAAGCTCATGCAGAAAGAGTTTGAAATGAGAATGATGGGAGAACTCAAGTTCTTTCTTGGACTTCAAGTGAAGCAAACAGTTGACGAAGTGTACATCCATCAAACTAAGTATACAAAGGAATTATTAAAGAAATTCAAGATGGATGATTGCAAACCAATGAATACCCCTATGCACCCCACGTCCATACTGAACAAAGGTGATAAAGATAAAAAGGTAGACCAAAAGGTATATACAGGTATGATAGGATCTCTTCTATATCTTACTGTGTCTAGACCTGATATTATGTTCAGTGTATGTTTGTGTGCGCGATTTCAATCTGATCCTAAAGAATCTCACTTATCAGCAGTTAAGAGAATTTTTAGATATCTGAAAGGTACTACTAATCCAGGTTTGTGTTTTAAGAAAAATGAAGATTACAGATTAGTTGGTTTCTGTGATGCTGACTATGCTGGAGATAGAATTGAATGAAAGAGTACCGGTGGAGGATGTCACTTCATTGGAGCTAACCTTGTCTCACGGTCAAGTAAAAGACAAAGTACCATAGATTTATCAACTGCTGAAGCTGAGTATATTTCAGCTGCAAGTTGCTGTTCACAACTTCTATGGATCAAACATCAATTGGAGGACTACAATGTGTTTGTACGTAGTATTCCACTTATGTGTGATAATACTGTTGCAATTAATTTATCTAAGAATCCAATATTGCATTCTAGATCTAAGCACATAGAGATTAAACATCATTTTATAAGGGATTATGTGCAAAAAGGTGTTTTTGATATACAATTTGTAGATACTGACCATCAATGGGCATATATCTTTACTAAACCTCTTACCGAGGACAGATTTATTTTTATCAGAAAGCATCTTAATATGCTATGTGTGGATTGATTAAGGCGTCCAACCTAGAGAATTTTGTTAATTGATGTATGTGTGTCTAAAGCATTTCATGTTCATTGCATGATTAAAGTGCGCGTCCACAGCATACCGCGTCCATCCTATTTGTGTGCCGCGTCGACTGCATGTCATGTCTATGTTTGTTTGCATTTTGCTTGGACCCGTCTATACACTTGTTTATTTATTGCATTTATTTTGTCTTAAAAATAAATTTATCTGGTATATTCTCTAATGTCGAGTCAGTATTTCCATCAATCCCATCATAACCTTTTTATAGTTTCAAAATACCAACGTCGTTTTATTCTTTATGACATGTCTTGCAAAAATATTTTCTTTTTGATTTATTTCCAAAAGAAAAACATTTGAAATTCAAAACCTTTTTAAAGCAATTTTCTTCCTTCTGAGAAACCTTTCGCTACCCTGTCATCTCTGAGAATACTCGAGCTCTCTGTTTTTTGCTTCCAAAACCCTAACTCTCAAATCTTCCACAATGGCTTCTTCTTCAACTTTCAATGTGGACAAGCTGAATGTGGTTATTTAGCACCACTTCAACTTTAGAATCTTAGAGGAATACAACTTGGATATTAGCAAGAATATCAACGTTGCAGGGTAGGGAGGACTCTTCACGGACCCTAATCTGATCAGGGATTTCTAGAGAAGGCTTCAAGTTACTGATAAAGAAATCTTCTCCACTGTTTTGGGGAAAAGAATAGTGGTTTATGAGAAAACCATTTCTGACGCCATCATTTGCATTCAAGAATGAGTGGTCTTTACTGAGTCATGGGAAACATACCTTAGTGGTTCAGAAGTTATCGCTGCCTTTCTAATGAGAGAAGACACATTAAGAACTCACTCTTGGAAGTCTGTAGAAATGAAGGATCAGGTTCGCATCCTTCATCAGATTCTGAACAAGGTGGTTCTGCATAGAGCTGGGTCTAAGGATAAATTGTCTGCTTTGCACAAGTTGTCTCTGCCATCTCTTCACTGAAACAAAAATCAACTTACCCAGAATTTTGTATGGAAGATTCAGGGATGGTGTTGTTAACAGGAAGAAGCTCTCTGTGTAATAGCCCGATTTTCGGATACACTGTATTAACGGTAAAGACATATTTATTTATATTTTTATCTGAGACTTAGGAAATGATTTTGTAGAAAACAAAATCATATCTAGAACCTACTCTATGGTAGGAAGCTCTGGTTAAAATTTGGGTTTAAAACTCAGACGGAAATCGATCTGCGTTTTTTTACCGACAGTATAATTTTATATCGGCAGAAAACCCTAATTTGACCCGAAACTGAAATTTGTAGATTTTTTATATTTTACCCGTGAGGAATTCTATTTTCCAAATTTCTGATCAGAAATAAAATATTATGTTTATTCGGACGAATTTTGGTGAAAGTTCGAACAGAAAACAGTCGGTGTTTTCACTGGTAGTAAGATTTTAATGATCATAAAACCTAATTTTGGCTCATGAACAAAATGGTTTATATTTAAATCATATTTATAACTAGTTTGGTCGTTTTGAAAATTTTCAACCGAAAACGAAATATTGTGCTTTTACGCGGGCATAAAACCCTAATCGAGAAACCGACGGAGTCGAAAACTGAACTGTAGAGACCCATCAAGAGATCAGGACAATGAGTCATACATGATGACTCATGAAGGATGAGTCACCAAGCATTTATGAGCATTAAATGCTAGTAAATAGTAATAATGACTTTTGGGTAAAATGACCAAAGTACCCACAAGCTTTACGGTTATTAACAAGACACTTCTATGCACTCTTAACCACTCATTTTACATGGCTGTAAACCTCCCACCTCTCCTCAATTTCGTGTAGCCATATATACTAAATCATACCTATTTCATTTTGCTTTCATTTCATCATTTTCTCTCAAAAACCGAAATCGGGTAACTGACGGAGCTGCGTACGGGATTTTCGGGAACCGCTACTGGATGGGATCAATGATTCATGGACGACTCATTAGATGTGGCCCAGAATCAGCCACACCTACATTAATTATGAGCCACATGAATTTAACCCTAGTTAGTAACATAACCCTAGTTAAGTTAACTATTAACTATGGTTAGGCTTATATTAATTAAATATTCACAAAACCCATTAAACCAATTCCTTATAACCAAACAAAGCCTAAATCTAGCCTATAAATACTCCTCAAAACCGTGGCCTCTCTCCCCTTTCACTCATCTTCTTCGTTTTCTTCATTTCTTCACATTTAACACATAAACTCCATTGTTGATCTTCAAAAGCTCCAAGTGATTTTTCATTAACAAGCTTGCCAAGATCATCACCAATTCTTCTTTTACTCTCTTGACTTAGGTAACATGATCATATCCTCTCTTTTGAAACTCTTGTTCTTCATATTTCATGGTTTTCATTTTCTTAGATTTAGAACTTTAAAGAATTCTAGAAAATTGTAGAAAAATCCTAAAAATGTGAAACCAATTTCTATGATCTAGTTATGATACCTACTTTCATTATCCAAGATAATGTAATCAAAAACATTTTCCTTCCCTAAAAACCATTGTGGGCCGAACCTAGGAGAGAAAATGAGTTTGATGTTTCTAAATGCTAACACTTGTTTCATACTCTTTAATATCTATATGATCTTAATATAAAATCTTAACTTTGACAAGATTTTCTATCCTAATTTTCTTATGTTTGCCGAAACTTATATAAAAAGTGAGTTTGATGTTTTGTCCCTTTTGTTGAAAATTAATACTTGATTCAAACTCTATATACTTGATTCAAACTCTATAATACTTGTAGGACTTAAACCCAAGAATTAGAATCAATAAGTACTTCCTAACCAATATTTTTGTTGAGGCCGAAACCCTAGAGCAAAGAGGTTAAAATATTTTTTGTTCATATTTTCAAGTTATGACAATTTATCTAAGCTACCTAGGATCTAAGTAATTAGTATCCAAAAGCTTGAAATGAGAAAATGATCCTAGCCCTAATTTGAATTGATGGTCGAAGCTAACCTAGGGTTACCATGGTTGGATTTTGTTCGATTAACTAGTGGTTATGATGTTTTGGTTGAAGGTTAAACTATTAACTGTGGTGTAGTCACGAGGATCGGGAAGTTCGTGTTTACGGTGCTAACTCAGGTGGGGGAAAGAATTAATCTACTGTCGGAATCGATAAGTAGTATATTATATGATAATTGTGTAGGGCGACCTAAACCCTACTAGTAGTCGAGTAATCGACAAGACCAAAATCACATTGGAAACCTTTTCTGTAAAACCAATGGTGATTTGGGGATTGTAGGTTTATCGACATTAGGTTGATTATATGATATTGGGTATGTCTGACTTTATGTTGTTGAATTTACTGTGATACACTGGTTGAGGTATTTCACTTGCATGTGACGTATTATTTTGGTGTTTGGATATTTATGACATTGAGGATGTTTGTTGTTTGTCACTGCCGTGATAGTTGTCATGGCCAGGCCGTGACAAGTTTTGTTTGTAGAATATCTTGCTTTTGGATGTCTGTCACGACCGTGATGGCTATCACAGCCAGGCCGTGACAAATTCTGACTTGTTGATTTGATTTTTGTGATAAATTACTTTATGTGATAATGTGATACTTGAATATTTCTTGGTATTGTGTTATGCATGATCTGCCTGGTTTTTAATACTATGCTTAGTTGATTTTAAGCAAGGATATATGTTGTCTAAGAGATGATTGTTTTGGGTGTGAGGATAATGATTTAGAAGTGCCTAACCTAGATGATATATGTTAAAGAGGTGTTAAGGCACATAATATGTGTCAAGTTCTAATGGAACGTTAAGGCACTAGGATGTTGTTAAAACGGGTTGGTGAGATTCAAGTATAGGTGTTGTTGTCCACAACCGTGTATTGGTAATATAATACACAAGGACAGAAGTGTATTGGTAATATAATACACAAAGACAAAAGTGTATTGGTAATATAATACACGTAAAAATCAAGAGTTCTCGTGAGACCACTTCCACCTTAGAAATAGGTGTGCAACTATGGTGTCTTTGAGTAGCATGAGATTGAGTGTATTGGATGATATATTAACTTGAGGATGATTTTTTAGTTATGTGTATTGATTGTCTGTGACAATTACTATATAATTTACTATTACTCTTTACCACTTTTTGATGATAGAACTGCTTCTTATCCCCTATATTTCGATATTTTTGTAGGTTACTTTACATACATTAGAAGACCCGATGGAGGATTATGTTGCTGAGGAGCTGGACGGAACTATGTATGAAACGGAGGTTGCTGAGGAGTTGGATGGAACTCGTTACGAACCAGACACTGGAGGTCGAGCGGTGATCCATGGTGATTAGAGTATAGATAGTATGTCCAGTGTGTCTAAGAAGTAATTTTAACATGTTTCCACTAGTATAATTTTTGTTTATGTAAATGTCTGTGAGGGATCCTACTGAGAGAATTACCCTCAATAGTTTTTTGGTACTGTAATAAATAAACAGGTGTGTATTTATATATTACAATGTTGGTATGTTTAATTTACAGAAGTTATATGATTACTAAATAAGTTTTCATTTTTACGTATTCTCACGCTACGTACGCGGTTAAGAATTTAATTAATAAGGATTTAATCTAATAAAACACCGGGGCATGACGGGGTGTCTCACTCTGCACTTCCCTACTGTCATCTTCTGTTAAAAATCTTCCAAGTCACAAGGGATTTATGAATTCATTGCTGCTAGGTCTCACAAGCAAAAATCATGACCGAGAAGCCAATGTCTGCTGCTGATTTTGGTAAAATGAATATTGCCAACATAAATCTAAGCACTTACACTGCTGCTACCCTAACCAGGACTGAAGAATTGATGAAGGTCAAAGGGGAAATGGTTGAGCAGAACAATGTTGAAGTTCTGCGGCTCAAAAGGGTAGTTAAAAAGAAAATCACTGTAGCAAGGAAGCCTATGCCTAAGAGGCCTACTGGTGGGATTGAAATCAGAGAACCATCGGCTGTTGCTCCTAAAGCTGCACCCTCACAGAAAAGGACAAGGAATTTGATCCTGTCTCATAATGAGGATGATGAGAACAGGGTCCCCATCAGTTCTGTTTTGAAGAAACAGAGGACTGCTGGTATTGCTAGTGTCCAAATTCCTACACAACCCAAGAGGCAACCTCCTAGGAAAGCTAAGTCTGTTATGACTTCTGAGGTAATTCTTCCTGCTAATGACCCTGTAAAATCAGTAATAGATGCCTTAGTATCTAGCTTTGAGGATAGGATGGATGTTTATGTTCCTGCTTCTGTGAATGAAACCCTAGATGATGTGTACATTCCTACATTGCCATCACCACAAACAAATTCTCTTGACCAACCATAAATAGCCTCACCAGAAAGACCTTACTTCCCACCTATCATACCCTCGGATGATCCCTGGTTTAACCAACCATATAATGGAATTGTCCTTGGGGCACCCTTTCCCAAAAACCAAAAGACAAAATTTCCATACACAGACCCCTATATACTTTATGATGGAAAAACAGAAAATTGGGCCAAAGTTAAGAGGAACTGGAAAATCCTTTACCACAAACATGAACCATAACCTGTCTCAACTGGACCTTTCTATCCCCTACCTGAGTATGAATATGAACTTGAAACCATACCTCAACCTGATTATGTACCCATACCATATGTACCAAGCATCACCAAACCCCTTCCATCCACTCTGCACAACCATATTGGCTCTGCCCTAACTCACCTTCCACTGAAGAAATTTCCTCCAAGAAAAATCTATCCCAACCTAGTTAGATACCCTTCATTCAAACCTTTCACAGAAGGTGTGGAGAGACACATCATCACTGATTGGTCTAAGGATCCCGCAAAGAAAAACCTGGATAATGTCATCTACAAGAGGTCAAGATCCTTCAGACACATTCCCATTATCATGGACAAAAAGACCAAATGGAAGACCTTCAGACATCCTAGAGAGTATGGAAAAGTTGCTGATATAATTGGTCATATCTTGTATGCTATGCTGAAGTCTGAGTTTGAGCTGTTCATGGTGGTTAGAGCTATAAATTTTGTACCTCCTACTTGGCTGATCCACACCCTTAAGGATACAAAAATTGGGATCAAGCCCTACATGTTATGTCCAAGACTTCCAATGATTTACTTAAACAAGGACAAGGACAAGAAGTTTCAGAGACATACTGGAAAGACGACATTCCCAGAGTAATGCATGGTCAATCCTGAAGCTGTCAACCTCGCTTATCAGAATGTCATATATTATTGGTTGGCAGAACCAGTTGAAGATATTCGTGAAGATGTGGCTGTTGACATATGGAGGACTCACATGGTGGAATGTGAACAAGAAGCCTCCTCTTCTGGTTTGAGCATTGAAGAGAAAAGGCTCATTCCAAAAGTCAGACGCAAATGTGGACTCTCATTCTGCAGATTCTTCATCTACAAGGATATCTTGGGACTCCCTGTCACCAGTCCTGTTTGTGAAGAAGATTCAGTTCACTGGGCCAGAGAGCCGCCTCCACCTGTTCTCACACTTGCTGACTCACCTCCATCATCAACACCTTCAGAGCATACTGATGAGGAAATTATAGTTGAAGACCCTACCATGGAGATGGAATCTGTTCAACCAGATCCGAGAATGAGGATGTTGCTGAGTCCGTTCCAAGACCAAGCACTTATGAAAAGCAATCATCTCAGCCAATGGCTCTGATTGTCATTCATCCATCAGAGCAACCTCAAACTTCTAGAGCTTTAGACACTCTTCCGAGTCAAGCACATGCTCAAGATAGTGCTGAAAGTTCAAGACCCTCACTCTCATTGCCTCCAAAACTTGAAGAGATTATTGGAAGAATTGTAGAGGAAAAAGTAAAGGTTGAGGTTAAGGAGCAAGTTGCAGAAGTCATGGCTCCAACAAATGTCATGATCAACCAGATGATGAACATTGTGCTAAGTTTTCAACAGAGTCACAACCTACCAACTCAACTTCCTGCTCCTCCACCAAATCCAAATCCAAACCCTCCTCCTCCACCTCCACCATATTCTTAGTCTTTTGTTTTTTTCCTTCTTCTTTCTCACTGACAATGATGGTCCACTCCTATTACCTTTTTGTCTGATGACAAAAAAGGGGGAGAAAGGATAGAGAATTTAATTTAATAAAAGTTAGTTCTTGAAAGGATATGTTTGTCTGCATATGCATGCTCTTATTTGTTTATACATGCTTTGACATAATTGATTATATGCTTTGATACTATCTTTTGACTGATAAGTAGCTGAACTGATCTGATAAGTTATATTTGATATGTGCTGCTAAGTTTATGTCTAATTTATTCTATTCCTATTAAGTTTGAATGCTTAGTCTTAGGGGGAGCTTTGTAAGCTCTCTTAGACTTTGCTAACCCAAATTTAATTAGTTTTTGTCATCATCAAAAAGGGGGAGATTATTGGAACCAAAGTGATTTGGATTAATAATCTGAGTTTTGATGTTAACAAAAAGGATTAAATTTGCATCGCAAAGTTTAGTTGAGATCTAACATGCTTTATCTAGTCTTGCAGGAATGATAAAATTATATAAGTTACATAAACCTTGAATAAGGTTCCTTATATCTGCTTGGACTAAGAAAGTGAATCCACGTCCATTCATGTAGACGAGCTGCTCAAAACCTTGGTAATTTTATTTATTTATTATACTTGAGTAGACAGGAAAATAAAATGTTCTCAATAGACGGGGACGTTAGTTTCAATGAGTAGACGAGCTAATTTGCCACGTCAGCAGACGAGATTAAAAATAACTCACTGAAATATAGCAAGTCCAAAGACTTGATGATAGACGATAGGATATGCCACGTCAGCAGACGAGGGAAAAGAAAAATGCTAGTCCATAGACTTGATTTTACCCTGAGCGTGTAGAAGCGGATCTTAAGTAGACGAGCTCCTTTTTTTATATAAGTATTAATGTGCTTCGTCTAGCTTAGTAAATGCTACCCTGACCACATAGAAATATTTATTTCAAATGATTGATATTTATTTCAAATGAATGTTGGTTCTTTCTATTTGTTTTATCTCTTTTAATGCTTTGTTTCTTTGTGAGAGAAACATAGTACCATCAAGGAAATGTAAAAAGCACATAGTACAATGGGAAATGCAAAACGCTCCGTACCCTGTCACCTTTATCACTGGAATAGCTGGAATTTTCACAAAGGATGAAAGACAGTTTTTAGTTGCAATTGCTCAGAGCCGTGTCACTCCATTTCGTGCAAAAGTGATAACCAAGAGTACATTTCACAATAGCCACAATCAAGCTATCAGTCACAACGGATATTATGCATTTAATGCTATCTCTAAACGGGTATATTCAAAACAACCGTTGAGGATTTTCAAATGAAGAATAAGGTCACTATAAATAGAAGACCTCAATCACTGAAGAATAACTTTTGCAAGCTGTGTTTTTGCCAATCCACGAGCTCTCATTCTTTTATTCTTTCAAGAAGCAAAAGTCTGTATTATTTAGTTTGGATATTGTTGTAATATTCAACCGATCTTAAGTTTTCATATCCTCACACATAGTGTGTTAGAAGATCAAAAGCAAACTATCTCTTTGTTAGAGTTAGAGTTAGAGCCTGAAGAGGCTTGGTAAGAAAGGAATACTTGTAGCCTGAAGAGGTGTTGAATACTTGTTGTAATCTATTTGGAGAAATAGTGGAGTAAAACCTTCAAGTCGAAGGGACTGGATGTAGCTCTTGGTTGGAAGAGAGTGAATCAGGATAAAACACTTGCGTGAATCTTCTTATCCCTAAACTCTTCAGTTTTATTTGTTTATACGAACTGTGGGGATTTGAACTTGTTTTTTTGTTAAGCCTTTAAAAGATCCTTTTCAATGTGTGCTTCTGCCTTTTATCCTTTGTGTGAGATAATAAGTTTTTGAAAAAGGTTGTTTTCAAAAATTATTAACAAACACAATTCAACCCCCACTTCTTGTGTTTGCCTGTGTCAACTTCATGGTTAGTATTGTGGCATAATTTATGGGGACCATGTAGACGTCGTTATTATTATTATCATTCTTTTTTATCGGATTGTAGTAGATGCCCGGTTTTGAGGCTTTTAATTTGTTTTCGTTGTATTAGATTTTTATCTCTATTTTGATAATTATTTTATTATTATGAAATTATTTTCAAACTCAAATAAATTTGTGCAATTTGTATGTTATGAATTTTACCTTTATCAAACAATTTTAAAGGATTTTACTATTTTATGTTTGGGTTAATGATATAACGAAGGGCGTTACAATCAACCTATATAGGTCCGCTTTTAAACAAATTCATGTTTAATAAGCCCACGTGTCAGATCGAAATTGGGGGAAAACTTGGATTCAAACCAATCAAAGTTGATGGGGTCGGTTTTAGAAAAAATTAACCCAAACCGAACTAGCCCCGCGACACTCGGGTTGGGTTTGTTGAGTCATCGAGTCCACTAATTAAAATTAAAAATTATTTTTTTTTCAAAAAATGTAAAAAAGTAACCCTACTTCATTTTAACTCATACCTATTCTCGGTCTCTCCATCGCTAACACACCCACACAAGTTGCTGGCTGGTTGCAATCTTTCAAATTTCAATCTTCTTCTTCATCCACTTGATTTTTGCTTCATAAACATGCACCCTCATGCTTCTTACTAGTCACAAAACAAACACACACCCGCACATTGACTGTTCCTGCTTTCTGCTTCTTATCAATATTCTTTCTTCTTCTTCTTCCTCCTCGTGTGGCACAGAAGCTGGGTCTGCGGTGCACGACAGTCCATCACTGGTTAGAGACAAGCGTCGTCGTCGACTGTGAGAGATCGAGTGAGAAGTGAGGGACTAATATTGGTCTGATCTGGTAGAGTGGTGGTTGGGTCTATCTGCAAGCGACAATCAAATTTTGGCCATAGTCGAAAGTCGGAACGGTGCTTCACCCAGTAGGACAAATTCTCTTTCTTCTTCTTCGGGTTGGTTCAGGTTACTCGAGTTGCATTTTTTCTAAGGGTATGTTTGGGAGTTTTGAAGGAGATGGAGTGAAATGGTTAGTAATAGAGTGGTTTAGAATGGAGTGGAGGGATAAGAGTAGACCACTCCATTGTTTGGAAGTTTGGAGGGAGATCCCAAACCCCCAATTTGGAGGGTATGAAAATGAGGGGTTTTGGATGGAGTGGAGTGTTTGGTTACCATCCTTAACCATCACACTCCATTAATGAAGGAACTCCCAAACAATGAGTTAATGGATTTTCCCCACTCCACTCCATTACTAACCACCCCACTCCATCCTCCCAAACATAGTGTAACCCGACACCTAAGCCGAATTCCTCGGGTTTTTCCTCCTACAAACCGAACAGGCTCGACCGCTTGAAACAACCTGGATATTCCAACTTGATTTGATTCGAGTTGGTCGGATTTGTGGGTCTCCCCGAACACGTGGCCATCCCAACCCACGAGTTAAACGGATTGGCTCAAGGGTCAATGACAGAAGGACTAATATATCTCACATTTATAAATTTCAGAGACTAATAAATAGTTTATTGTTTTTTCTATGGACTAAAAATGTCCTAATGTTCCTTTCAAGAAAAAAATGTCCTTATGTTTTTTCCCCCAAAGACCTATTTGAGCCTTAGCTTCACAACTTCAAAAGTGACTTTTAATAGGGTTTTTCAACATTTAATAGCACTTTTGAGTGCTATCTATCTTGGCTATATTAAAAAGGATAACCAAATAATATCCTCTTTAATAATATTTTTTTAGGAAACATTATCTTTTCCCTATTTAAAAATTTCATATATTCAATACTCAAATTTGCAGATTCAAAATGAATTCAAAGCAAGAAAATGTTATTCAATAAAGAGCATAATCAAATCTTCCTGCAAGATTGCATTTGAAAACTAAAAAGTAAAATATTCATACTTACCTTATTCAAAAGGAGGCATAAGAATGGACAAAATTTACGATATTCCCTTTTAGAAATCCCAGATTTTGTGTGTCATTACTCATTTGGATTTGCATATTAAAAAGAAAATTTGATCGACATCATGATTTGGAGACTAAAACGAAAAGAATTCATACTTATATTCTTTTAACGAACCCAAGGGATGTAAATGAAAACCCTAGCAGAAAATGCAGTGGTAGGCTTCAAACATACAAATGGATATAATTATAAATAGATATCAGTTAGCTTATTAGTTTTTTCCAAAAAGATCCTTTATCACTTGGACTAATCAATGTTGGTACGTGATACTTGAATAAAAATCCGATTTTTATTATATTATTCAAAATTTCAAATAACAATATAACATGATAAATTACTTCACTGTTAAGTTCAGTTTAATCTAATCCAAAGTCCGGAACAATCTCTCCAAATATACATGTTAGGTACCTACGTTGGCCACGATCAGGTTTCAGAACACCAATGATATCTAGTTGATCGAATACATCAAGGTTGATGCACCTCACAAGCAGCATATCAATTTGCAAGTAATAGGAAATTAACAAGGAGACTAATCGGTGATTAACAACAAAATCACCCATATAAATATATTTACACCTATCACCCCAATGCATTCCAAGTTGCAAGCTTTCGCGTGAAAATAATCACCCCTTCCCCTGGTTTTCCTCTTTTCTATTTTCTTTCTCTTTTTTAATTTAATTTTCTTATTTTCGTCATCGTTGTTAATACCCTCAATTCTATCTCTTTTGTTTTCTCTCAGAAAACACAATTCGAAGAAGAAGAAGAAGAAAAGGAGGACGAAGAAGAAAAAGCGTTGCGTTTAAAATCATCATAAAAATTGTGTTTTTCGTTCATTCAGAAACTGGGTCTTCGACTTTCTCGAAGACTGATTAAGAACTACAACTAGGTACTACGCCAAAAAAAAAAAACCATTGAAACTGTTGCCGTTTTGAGTCTTCAACTTCCATTGATCGTGTTTCTATACTGATCGTGTTCTTTTTGCTGTCATTGTGTGTGTGTGTGTCTGTTTTTGTTTTTGTTTATTGATTGCTTTGTTTTTTTTTCTTCTTTTCTATGAATGTTTTTTCGTGCATTTAAGATGCACTAAGGACGTGTATGAATATGTTATTTATTGTACTTGTCAATTTGCTGTGTTTGATTTGTTTGGTCTGAGGTTTTTGGTTGTTCACTTTTAAATCGATTCAGTCCTTTTGTTCTTAATGCGATTTCCACAGGGTGGTTTGTAATGTTACAATGTTATGAGAATAAGAATGCATCATCAAAACCCAAAAAGCATATCAATTTTAATTTGGGGGAGGGGGTTTAAGGTTTCTGATGATTGATTAACTGGGGTGATGTTGAAAATTAAGAAAAATGGCTACTTGTGCTGTTTTATATTTGAGGAAAGCTTTGAATAAGGTAAGTGTTTGGTTGTTTTGGATTGAGGTTATGAATTTTCCTTTATCCTTCCAAAATAATGGGAACAACAAAATACTATCTTTGGTTGGGAATTCAGACTTACTTAGCATATATGTGATTAATATTTTATGATGATGAATGAAAGCTAATAAGATTTTGGAACTGAACAGGGGTACATTTTCATTGGGGAGTAGAAGCAATTCATGGGAAGTCGAGGCCAAAAGCGTCCAGATATGGTAGATGAACTGCCTGCTGATAAGAGGGCGTGCAGTTCATTGGATTTTAGACCAAGTTCTTCAAACTCATCAGTTCAAACTCAAATGAATTCAACACTGGAGGCCCATGATCATGATATGGATACCTCCTTGTCTGCATCAGCTTCAAGCCGATCAGAGGGAGATCCGGAGAAGGATTCAGCTTATGGATCATGTGATTCAGATGACATGGAGCAGTATCATAGCAGTCTCCATGACTATCATAGAAGCAGACTGTCCAGTGATCATGGGAAATTTAAAAATATTATATCAAGCCTGAGTGGACAAACCGAACCTTCTGGTCAATTAGCTGTGCTTACTGAACTTTGTGAAGTTTTGTCATTTTGTACTGAGGGTTCAATCTCCAGCATGACTTCGGACTTGTTATCACCGCTACTTGTAAAGCTGGCGAAGCATGAGAGTAACCCGGATATAATGCTGTTTTCTATAAGGGCTATCACCTATATATGTGATTTGTATCCTCGTTCAGCTGGTTTTCTTGTTCGCCATGATGCTGTTCCTACTTTATGTCAAAGATTATTGGCTATTGAGTATCTAGATGTAGCTGAACAGGTAACTAATGGTTGTTTGTTTGTATGTATGCATGTATGTAATATATGCATCTGCTTTTTTTTATTTCTTGATAGAAAGAAAGAAATATAAGGTTGATGTTGTATTTATGTAGTGTCTCCAAGCATTGGAGAAAATATCACGAGAGCAACCACTTGCTTGCTTACAGGCCGGGGCAATTATGGCTGTCCTAAATTATATTGACTTCTTCTCAACAAGCATACAGGTAAACCTCTAACACAATAAGGCATTCTCTTAATGAGTTATGACCATTTTTTTGGCCATCCTTAAAAGCCTATAAGTTTTTAAAGGAGGGAAGATTATTTTTCATGCTTTACATCTCCGCGTTTTCCCTTTTCACCAGCGAGTGGCTCTTTCTACTGTGGTAAACATATGCAAGAAGCTTCCTTCGGAAAGCCCTTCACCTTTTATGGAGGCTGTTCCCATATTATGCAATCTTCTTCAGTATGAGGATCGGCAGGTACCAATGAATGGACTTCAGATGATTCTCATGTAAATTTGCTTCTGCTGCGTGTTAATCTTCCTTTTATAATTTTTACTGACCTGCAATTGTACTTTCTCAGCTTGTAGAAAATGTTGCTACCTGCTTGATTAAAATTGTAGAGCGAGTTGCTCAATCCTCTGAAATGTTGGATGAACTTTGTAAGCATGGATTGATCCAGCAGGTCACACATCTTTTAAGTTCAAATGGTCGGACAACTCTATCTCGAATAATTTATAATGTAAGCAAATATTTTATCTGCCATTTTTTATATCCTAGATTTCTCTATTTTTTCTTTTGAACTTAGATGATGATTTGAATAAATTATTTTGCTTGGCAGGGATTGATAGGATTACTTGTCAAACTTTCTTCTGGTTCAGTTGTAGCTTTCAGGACTTTACTTGAGCTTAATATAAGCAGCATATTGAAAGATATATTATCTACATCTGATCTCTCACATGGAGTGCCAACATCACAACTTGTTGGTGGACATTGTAATCAGGTATGCGGCTTCAATTTGACTCTGTTTTGTCTTTTACTGGCGTGTGGCAACACATTTGATTAATTTCCTGTTTTCAAAGTGGAACATATAGGTGAAGCAATTTAGTTGTGATGAATTTGGTATTTGGTAACGTTTTCGTATTAATAATATGTTATATGTGGCCAGTTAAATGTTCATATTTCATAATCTAAACCAATATTGTTATTTAGCTCCTAAAAGAGCCCTTCCCATACACAGAAATGAATATTTTTGTGAGAAAAAAAACCCATAAACCAATGAGCTTGTAGCTCAGTTGGCACTGCATATTCGAAAGTTCAATTCTATACTGGTCCACCTATCCTCCCTCACCCAAGTGCTTGCACCTCCACTCCAATGTATCAAACAATAAAATACCTAGATAAATGTCCTTTAGAGAGTCATCTGGCAGCCTATTAAGTTGGGGAATATTAATGATCCAACATCACTTGAGTTTCTCCAGGGAACTTAGTGAAAAGATGCATCTCGAAGGCTGCAATTAGACACATTGAAATTAATGCTGTTTCAAAATTATATAATTCAAACTCATTTTGAACATCTTGAACTCATGAACTACCAGCTTATGGAATATGCTGTTGAATATCATCATTCCATGTGTCCATGATAAATAGAGAAATTTCTAATAATTTTGGTGGGTGAAATGATTTATTTTGTAGCATTGGTCAGTTTCAACTGTGAAGTTTTGGTGCATGAATTTCTGATATTTCTGATGTAATCTGGCAGAATGATATAAATATTATGTTTGTTTGCTGTAGAAAATGTTTCTGGTTGAGCTGTATTTTACCAATGAAATAAAAGTACCGAGTTAAATTTTCTGCTAATTGTTACATTTGTTGAAATTTGTTCTTAGTGTTTCTTTAGTAGTGTCATTTAGAAATAGAATGAAAGGTTTCTCTACTAATGGATTCGTGTTTGTGTGATATCTGAGCTTTCTTATAAATGAGCTGTGTGATAGGTTCCTGTTATAATTTGCTGACTTGCTAGGTATATGAAGTACTGAAATTGCTAAATGTGCTTCTCCCTGGCCTCACTAAAGATCAGAATGATCAGCTGGTGCTAGACAAAGAATCCTTTCTAGTTAATCACCCAGAACTCCTGCAAAAGCTTGGGATGGATGTGTTTCCCTTGTTAATCCAGGTTGGTTAATTTTCTCATAATTAGCTAAATACTCTTCCTTTATTTATTCCATTCCAATACCCACTCCATCCTTGCACAGGTGTTTAATTCTGGTGCGAGTTTATATGTTTGCCACGGATGTCTATCTGTTATGTACAAGTTGGTTTGTTTGAGCAAATCTGACATGCTTGTTGAATTGCTTAAGAACTCCGGCATTTCGAGGTGAAGCAGCCCTTCTTATCCGTAGTGTTGCAATATTAAATATATTGTTGTTAAAGAAATTGATTTTATCTGGTTAATGTGGCAGTTTTTTAGCTGGAGTATTCACTCGAAAGGATCACCATATGCTAATGTTAGCCTTACAGATTGCTGAGATAATCCTTCAAAACTTCTCAGATAATTTCTTGAAGTTGTTTATAAAGGAAGGTGTCTTTTTTGCCATTGATGCACTCTTAACACCAGAAAGATCTTCACAGTTGATGTACCCAGTATTTAGCGGCATTCAGTTGTCACTGGACTGTAGTCAAAGATCTGCTTCAAGAGAGGCCCTCAAGTGCCTATGTTGTGCATTTTCGACTGGCCAATCTTTCACATCATCAGAAGCCGGAAATTGCAAACTTGACAAAGACTCTGTTTATAATCTTGCAGAGCATATAAAAACAAAATACCTGGCACCGGAATTATATGATTCCGAGAAGGGATTGACTGATATTCTGCAGAATCTCAGAGCACTTTCTAATGATTTGTTGAGCACTTCTACTGACAATGGTGCTCTTGCTCTCCATGAAGAAAAGGTCAACAGTATATTGTATCAAATTATGGACAAGCTTACTGGCAAGGAACAAGTTTCCACTTTTGAATTTATTGAGAGTGGAATTGTGAAATCACTTCTTAATTATTTATCTTATGGTCAGTATATGAGGGAAAATAGAGGAGTACAGGGTGTTTGTGGTTATAATGCTGTCATAGAAAAACGATTTGAGGCTTTGGCAAGGGTATGCTTATATGCTTCTCAGCATCTCTCTGGTGACACACCCCTTTCTATATTAATCAGGAACCTGCAGAGTGCACTGACTTCTTTGGAAGCTTTCCCTATTATTTTATGCAATGGACCAAAGCTGAGAAATTCATTTGCTACTGTTCCTAATGGACGTTCCATTCCTTATCCTTGCTTGAAAGTCCGTTTTGTCAGGGGAGAGAGTGAGACTTGCCTGAATGATTACACTGAGGATGTTCTTTCTGTTGACCCTTTTTCTTCTTTGCATGCCATTGAAGGATATCTATGGCCAAAGGTCAGTGCGAAAAGCACAAAGCTAGTAAGATCTTCATCCAGCCAAGTAGAATTGCAACCAGAAAGTCCAATCCTTCATTCACCATCAAATGCAAGTTCCTGCCCTGTTGAAATTCCAGTAATTTTGGGGCCTGGTGACATGTCGGCAGATCTCCCTGAAACACAGGTATAATCGTAAGTCGTAACCACGGTTATTGATGTAGTGGCAGCCTATTTCTCTGTGTTTATTCCTTGTTTATTTATCTTACTTTCGAGGAATGAGAAGTTGTTTTTTAATTTAGCTCTTTTATTTTTGTTTTTGTTTTCAAATATGCTTATTTTGTAGGGAGAAGAGCCAAAGTTGTCACAGGCTAGACCTGATCATGCAGTCATTGTGAATGCTGGGGAATCATCGTCCTCCGGGACTCAGGTTGTAATCATATTATTAGTTAGTTAATAAAGCAGAATATTCTTGTTTGTTATTTGTGTTAAACTAGGTTTGTGATTTTGCTATATAATTGTTCTTGGCATGTAAGCTTGACGAGTTTTCTAAAATGTGTCATTTTACAGTTTTGTTGCCTAACACTATATTTTTCGATCACTTGGGGACAATTCTCCATTAGTTTACTGAGATGGGTTATTGTTGTTGTAGTTGTTAGTACCTATTCTGTGGTATTCTTAAATAAACATTTGCTAGTTGTGCTGTTTCTTTTATCTCTGTCTCTTTCTTATAAGATCTTTTATTGATTTCACTGATTTCTACTTTCTTCGTCATAATAATGAGAACTTCTGCTTATATTTAACTTTTTATGGCCATATTTAACAGGGGTATGCAGAGCAAGAACTGCAAGTCAATGCAGAAACAGACTCAAAGCTGCAAAGACAGCATCCTGCTTCTTGTAGCAATGAAGCTGCTCAAAAACTTATTTTTTACCTTGAAGGACAACAGCTGGATCATAAATTGACTCTTTATCAGGCAATTTTTCGCCAAATAGTAAAACAAAATGATAATTTTTCTGGTGCAAAATTGTGGAGTCAAGTGCATATGTTAACCTATAGAAGGGCTGTGAAATCTGAGGACATAATGCCTCCAGCATGTCATTCTTCACCTCAAGATTTCTCTAATGAAAAAGTTTTAGCTTATTATCATCATACTCCTTTTTTCTCAGACATGTTCTCTGGTGAACTTGTTTCTGATTTGGAGAAGTCAAGTCCCACTTATGGTATATTGTTTCTTCTTAAAAGCTTAGAAGGCATGAACAGATTTATGTTTCACCTTCTGTCTCGAGAAAGAATTTGTGCTTTTACTGAAGGGAAAGTTGATAACCTGGATAGTCTAAAAATTACTGTTCCTTCTGTCCCACAAAATGAGTTTGTGAGCACCAAGTTGACTGAGAAGCTGGAACAACAGATGAGAGATTCTTTGGCAGTCTCCATTGGTGGTATACCTTTGTGGTGCAGTCAGTTAATGGCTTCATGCCCTTTCCTATTTAGTTTTGAGTCAAGATGCAAGTACTTCAAATTGGCAGCATTTGGTCAGTCACAAGTCCAACCTCATATGTCTCACAACTCAGGAACAGTAAGTGACAGGCGACCAAGCCTCAGTGGATTGCCTCGAAAGAAGATTTTAGTTTATCGTAACCAGATTCTGGAGTCTGCTGCACAAATGATGGACCAACATGCCCGTAATAAAGTGGTTCTTGAAGTGGAATATGATGAAGAAGTAGGCACTGGTCTTGGACCAACTTTGGAATTTTATACCTTGGTGTGCCAGGAGTTCCAGAAATCTGGCTTGGGCATGTGGAGAGAGGATGCTTGTTCCTTTACCCTCAAGACAAACTTGCAGGCTGAGGAAATGGGAATCCGTTCTATTTATGGACTCTTTCCTCGTCCATGGTCATCAATGCAAGATACGTCTTGCGACATACAGTTCTCTGAAGTAACAAAGAAATTTTTCCTTTTGGGCCAAGTTGTTGCTAAAGCACTTCAAGATGGAAGGGTCTTAGATCTCCATTTCTCTAAGGCCTTCTACAAACTTATTCTTGGAAAGGTAACCAATTCTGGATGCAATTAAAGAACTTCAAATGAGCTTGCCACCCAACAACAAATAGAAGATGTATAACAATGGTTATTATAACTGACTTAGTTTCACTATTCACTTATTGCCATTTCTTTTTAGGAACTTTCTCTCTATGACATCCCATCACTTGATCCTGGGCTTGGTAGGGTGCTGCAAGAGTTTCAAGCGCTAGTTAACCGGAAAAAGTTTCTGGAATCTGTCTGTGGAGGGAATTCTGATTTCGAATGTGGATTGAGCTTTCGAGATACCAGAATTGAGGATCTTTGTCTTGATTTTACTCTTCCTGGGTATCCTGACATTATTCTTGCTTCAGGGCCTGATCACACAATGGTAAGGCATAACTTGATGTTTTCTGCAATTCAATTTCATCTTGATCCTTCCAATGGCAGACAAACTTTATATGTTTATCCTTTTTGGTAGGTAAGTATGAGAAACCTGGAGGATTATGTTCCACTTATTGTTGATGCAACTGTGAGATCAGGAATTTCAAGACAAGTGGAAGCTTTTAAATCTGGCGTTAACCAGGTCTGTATCATTGCTCAATTGGTCTCGATAATACTTGAAATACTTCCTAGCTGCTTGTCTTTTTCAAATGATCCACTGTTTAATACAATAACCTTTTTGGTTATGTTATAGACTTATAGTCACTGTCACTTTACTATTTGGAGAATGGAGAGAAATGCATCTCAAGAGGGGGAAAATAAGAGGCAGAGTAAATTGGGGCTTACACAATGCATTATTAACAAAATGCATATGGGCTTGAAGCTAACTTCAGTAAAAATGAGTATGAGGTTGTTTGATGGGTTACATGGTGAGATATGGGTCCAATTTGATAGCTAGATGAGTTTACAACAACAACCAAGCCTTATCCCACTAGGTGGGGTCGGCTACATGGATCATACGGTGTCATAATGTTCTATCATGAATCATGTTAATAGTTAAATCATTGGCCTCCAAATCTTTTTTAATAGTTTCTCCTATAGTTTTTCTTGGCCTACCTCTGCCTCTAGCTATTGGATTGCCCTCCACCTGGTCCACTCTCCTTACTACAGAATCTAAAGGTCTCCTCCATACATGCACAAACCACCGAAGTCGAGATTCAACCATCTTTTCTACAATAGGTGCTACCCCAACTCTCTCTCTAATGCTATCATTCCTAATCCTATCATGTCTAGTTTTTCCGCTCATCCAGTGCAACATTCTCATCTCTGCTACATTGATTTTACTCGTGTTGATTTTTTACTGCCCAACACTCCGTCCCATACAACATCGTCGGTCTAATAGCTGTACGGTAAAATTTTTCCTTCAGCTTAAGAGGTACCTTTTTATCACACAAAAAATCCGAAGCCTTCCTCCATGTCGACCACCCTGATTGAATCCGATGGTTTACATCTCCCTCAATTTCTTCGTCATTTTGTATAATAGACCCAAGATATTTAAACCGTGTGACTTGTGGTATGTTGTGGTCTCCAACTTTCACCTCTAAGCTAGAGGTGTTTCGCCTTTTGCTAAACTTACATTCCATATACTCCGTCTTGCTTCTGCTCAAATGGAAGCCATGTGCTTCTAAAGCTTGTCTGCAAGTCTCCAACCTTCCATTTATATCATCTCTCGACTCTCCAACTAGAACTATATCATCTGCAAAAATCATGCATCGCGGTGCTGGCTCTTGAATGTGCTCCGTAAGTACATCCAAGACCAAGGTAAAAAGATAGGGGCTTAAAGCTGACCCTTGGTGCAGACCTATGGTTATTGGGAAATCTTCTGTGGCTCCACCCTGCGTTCTCACACTAGTCGTGGCCCCCTCATACATATCCTTGATAGCTCGAATATAGGCAATCCGAACACCTTTCTTTTCTAGGGCTTTCCACAACCTCTTTTGGCACCCTATCATACGCTTCCTCCAAATCAATGAAGGCCATGTGTAAATCTTTTTGATCCCTTCGATATTGTTCCATCACTCGTCGTAGCAAGTAAATTGCTTCCATGATCGACCTCCCGGGCATAAAACCAAATTGGTTGTCGATGATTTTGGTTTCTTTTCTTAGTCTCCGTTCAAGCACCATTTCCCATAGCTTAATAGTATGACTCATAAGCTTAATTCCCCTATAATTTGCGGAATTTTTTATATCTCCCTTATTCTTGTAAATCAGAACTAAAGTGCTTTTCCTCTATTCGTCTGGCATTTTCTTTGACCTCATAATCTCGTTAAAAAACTTTGTGAGCCAACTAAGGCCTCTATTTCCTAGACTCTTCCATACCTCCACAGGTATATTGTCCGGTCCAACTGCCTTGTCATTATCCATCATTCTCAAAGCTTCTTTTACCTTATGTTCTTGGATTCTACGATAAAAAGTGTAATTTTGGTCCTCCTCTCTGATGTCAAGCACTCGTGAGCATGATAAAACTTCAAATCCTTCATTAAATAACTTGTGGAAATAATGCTTCCATCTATCTTTAATATCTTATTCCTTAACCGAAACTCTACCTTCTTCATCCTTAATACACTTCACTTGGTCCAAGTCTCTTGTCTTTCTTTCCCTATTTTTAGCAAGAAATAGATTTCTTACCATCTCTGGTGCCTAAGGATTGGTACAACCCGTCAAAAGCTTTAGTTCTAGCTTCACTCACTGCCTTCTTGGTCTCTTTTTTGGCCACCTTATAATTTTCCCAATTTTCAGCATTTTTACATAATGACCAAGTTTTAAAACATTCCCTTTTAACTCGAACCTTAGCTTGCACGCTTTCATCCCACTACCAGGATTCTTTACCCCTAGGTCCGAATCCTCTTGATTCACCAAGCGTCTCTATAGCTACCTTCCTAATCCCATTGGCCATCTTGTCCCACATATCATTTGCACTTCTGTTTGCCTCCCAAAACCCTCACTCCAAAACCTTGTGTTGGAAGATCCTTTGTTTTTCTCCCTTCAGTTGCCACCACTTGATCCTTGAAACCTTTTCGTGGCCTCTTCTCTTCACACTCTTCTTAACTCTTACATCCATAACCAAGACTCTATGTTGGGTAGTCAAGCTCTCTCCAGGTATGACTTTACAGTCTAAGCAAATCTTTCTATCCGATCTCCTAATAAGAAAGAAATCTATTTGAGAGATTGTCACCCCACTTTTGTACGTGATAAGATGCTCCTCATGTTTTCTAAAACACGTATTGGCTATAGTAAGATCGAAAGCAGATGAAAAGTCCAGAATAGACTTACCCTCACCATTTACCTCCCCTAGGCCATATCCCCCATGCAAACCGTCGTAACCTCTAGGTGCCCTCCCTACATGCCCATTTAGATCCCCTCCTAAGAAAATCTTTTCACCTAGCGGTATTTCCTGAATTAGGCCTTCTAAATCCTCCCAAAATTTTAGCTTGAAGTGTTCTTCTAACCCTACCTGAGGTGCGTAAGCACTAATCACATTAAAGGTGTCTTGTTCCACTACAAATTTTAGGACAATGATCCTATCTCCAACCATTTTTACATCCACAATATCATTCTTCCAATATTTATCCACAATTATGCCCACCCCATTTCTCGATTTTACTTTGCCAGTGTACCAAAGCTTAAAACCCGAAGAGTCTAATTCCTTTGCCTTTTCTCCCATCCACTTAGTTTCTTGTAGGCACATGAAATTGATTCTCCTCCTAATCATAGTGTCAACTATTTCCATTGAGTCTCAATGCCTTTCAGATCCAAAGGGATGGGAAGATAGAATATGGATGCTTCATTGGAAGAAGTATTTTTTTTTTTTTAATAAGAAGTTATTTTGATCTTCTCTTGTTCAACTTAAAATGGGGATGCAGTAGAATAGTTAAGCCTGCAAATGCACGAGCTTTTCATTTTCTTTGTTTGGTCCTCATGCTCATCTCTTGTGTACAGTCTCTTCCTTATAGTCTTTAGCATTGAGGTCTCTGATAAATTGTTCAGGTGTTAAAGCTTTTGTATATTCTTATCTAAATTAGACCCCGAGAGACAGCATACAAGTTTTACAATAGTTGCCAATTTTCTTAGGGTCGTTGTACATAGTTGTAGAACTTGGTTGCATTACTTTGTGTTTGCTTCTGGCGTTGACATTTTGTTGTTCTTCATTTAGTGCCCTCATTTTCATTATGGTTTGAAATGCTAAAAATGCATGGCAAATTAGAACTGAGATATACCGAGATGCAGTCGTGATCTCATTTTTGTTCTGTCCTTGATCGTTTTTTTATCGTGTTGCTTGTTTTCAACTATCAGGTTTTCCCCGTCGAACATCTTCAGATTTTTAATGAGGAAGAACTTGAGCATATACTTTGTGGAGAGCATGATCCTTGGGTTGTAAGCACACTTGTATCCCTTTCCTTGTAGAGAGGAAAAACAATTTGAAAAAAATAAAGAAAACTAAATGGGAATAATGCCTTGTTAGCAGATCAATGAGCTTGCAGATCACATTAAGTTCGATCATGGGTACACTGCTAGCAGTCCTCCCATTGTTAATGTAAGCATTGCTGTAATTTTAGATACTTCTTGATATTATGTTGAGTCATTTTCTTTTAACCTGATTCTCATCATTCATGAACTAACTACTGCATGGATTCAGTTGCTGGAAATTATCCAAGAGTTTGACTATGAAAAGCGGCGAGCATTTCTGCAGTTTGTGACTGGCGCACCTCGGCTTCCTCCAGGAGGATTGGCATCTCTCAATCCAAAGTTGACTATTGTCCGAAAGGTTTGTACAGCTTATGCCTTATATTTTTCAGTCTGGCTTTTATATACTTCACAATTATTTTTTCCTTGTATCATCTCATTATACTCACCCTTGTGTGCTTTTTACAGCACTGTAACAACCCGGCAGACACGGACCTACCTAGCGTGATGACTTGTGCAAATTATCTTAAGCTACCTCCTTACTCATCAAAGGTACCTTCTCATCTTCACTATTTCAAAATTATTTTAGTAGAAACACAAAACAAATTTTTGAAAATAATTTTCTTATTGTTAGAAGACTAGTGGAAGCTTCAATTAGAAGAGTTGATCATCAAAGGATAGCTAATAATTGTATGGAGGAGACTAAGAAAAGCTCCAGATGAAATCATTAGAAAATATTTAAACCTAAATGGCCTATTGAAATATTAAGTTTTTCGGAGAACACAATGACATCATTTGATCAATTTAGTTGACTTCACTTAGTGTGTTTTTGGATTAGCTTTGATAAACTGATCATTCAATAGTCGATTATAATAGAATCAATTTTATGTTTAGATGTGTTTGTTGAAAAGTAATTTTAAGAAAATTTATTTTGTTTGAGTTGTATAAGAAAATCACTTTATATAATAAATTATAAAAATGTGTATGAAGTTATCTGTACAATTTAATGATAACAGTAACACTAACATTTGTCTATAAAATAAAACGGTTTCTTATAAAAATAGTTATTTTGCAATTTAATTAGTTTACCGAAACATACCAGCTTCTACTGAAAAACAGTTGTTTGGGTTATTGTTGTTGATTGTTGATTTTCTTCCTCACCTAATAATTCTTTGGCACTATATTAAATTTCAGGAAAGGATGAAAGAGAAGCTCTTGTATGCCATAACAGAGGGTCAAGGATCTTTCCACCTTTCATAACTTAGTTATTCTCTTGACTGGATCCGTATTTGGATTCTGAAGCTGTAATTATTAGGGTAACTGGTAGTAATATAGATAAGGGTCTCAATGAGTTGCTGCTGGCAGTGGTGGTGGCCTCAATGAGTTACTTGGAGATGAACATTCACTGACTACAAATTGTTGGGGGTGTACATAGCCTGCTGATAGTTGTTAGTTCATTGACTTGTGTTGTTGCCTGTACAGAAAGGGAGGGCACTTTCATGGGTTACATTACGTTTTATTTAATGTATAGTAAGTATTTGTGTACAGGAAGGAACCTTTATGATGAGTAGTCTTTTAACATGCAATGATAATAACCTCTACTACCTTTGCTTTTGCTACATCAGCCGTTGTATTTGATTTTCAGTAACACGAAGATCAAGTTTCTTGTCATTAAATTTCATGCTTTGTTTTTTTACTTTCATTTACAATTGGGACAGGAAAAAAACAGAGACGATGTCACCTGTCTAACATGAGAGAGAGAAGAAAAGGAGAGGATCCTAATCCAACAAGATAAGTCCTGGGTGAATGATTTTACTGGCTAATTTGGCACTTTTGACATTCTTCATTCTGGGTTACTGATGATCTTATATGGACTCAAACTTGCTTGAGATATTGAAGATTGCAAGGTGGTTGTACATCTAACTTCAATTTTTCAAACAATTAAGTAATTTATCTCTAAGGACTAAACAATCACCTTCACCCACACCTTAAGTAAAAGGAATCAATGGGTAGATAACTAATTTTACTTGATTCAAAAAATGTGAGGACAAAATTGAAGTAAAATAAATAAAATTAAAGAATGATAATCATACAACTAAATAAGATGAGAGGAAAAGTGCAATGAAGCTTGCCTCATCGACATGTCATTTGCAATTTGGGTGGCATCAGGGATGTCAATTTTTACTTGTATATGGGGATCCTCACGGGGACTGCCCCGTTGGGGCCCTGTGGGCGTGAGTTTTTCCCCACGGGATGGGGATGAGAGAGAAAATTCCCCCGAAGGTAATATGGGGATGGGGACGAGGATCATACCCCCCACCCCATGGGGTGCCCGCCCTCGAGAATCATACAAAAGTACCATATTATATTATATTATATTATATATATATATATATTTCATTTAGAAACCTATTTTTGTAATTTTATATATAGATATATATTATTTTATTAAATTAATAAAAGAAACTTAAAGTATATCTCATTTACAGATCAAAAGTTGTAGCCTTAAACACAATGATCAAACTATCATTCTATTAAATTAAATCCCTTAAAAGATTTTTATGTAACTTCTTGAAAACAAAAGTGGGCTGAGGGTTTTGGAATCCAAAAGCAAGTGTTGGAAGAGGAATCAAATGTCTTTCACGACGGTGGCAACAATAAGGTATGGTTGAGTAGATTTAATCCAATATAAAAGGAGATTGCAATGAAGGAAAGATAAATGTTGAGAATGAGGAACTTAGTTTGGAGTTGGACCGGTTACACTTTGGATAGCCCCGTGCGGATCTGGGGGGTGGCGGGGACGGGGGCGGGGGGGAGTAATACTCCCCGTGTCTCGGGAGGAAATTAGGGGATGGGGACGGGAAGGTACGCCCGCCCCATTGACATCCCCAGGTGGCATGTGGCATGACGTATGTACCTTGTCAACTTTGGTTAATTTTGGACGACAACTTAAGGAAAGAATTGTTTTTGCAATGATTGAAAAAATGTGAAAATAACATCACATGAAAAAAGGTGGCTTCTACCATAAGAGAGCAAGCAAGTCCCTCCTGTTGAGGGAACAAAAATGACTTGTTGTAGTAAGTTATTTTGGGGTATATTTATAAATTTAAATTTTATAAAGGTTGACCTTTTAAATATCTTTTAAATTTGTCATTTATAGCAAAGTTCCTATTCTTTTTCCTCCGTACCCATTCTCCTTAAGCTCAGATTTGCTTCCATTTTCCTTCTTGCTACCGCCATCCTAAAGGAAACGAAGTGGGCACCCAAAAAATATTGACCAAAAAGATCAAAGATTTACCGTTTACCCAAAAACGATGTGGCACCCAAAAAATCATCTGCGATGAGGCGGTGTTACTTATTCCTTTGGTCATTTCCATCTTGACGAGGGCCTCATTTTATGGCCTGTTTGTACAATCATTTCGTTTGAGAGTTTGGACAATTATAATAATGTGTGTGTGTTACTTTGTAGATAAGAGGCCAGGTGCTTATCTCGGTCAAATGAGCACCTCTCTAATGGTATGTTTGGCTGAGAGAAGTAGGAAGGAAAGAAGTAGGAGAAAGGAGAACATGAGCAGGGAATGAATAGATCTTTTTTATTGTTTGGATTAAGAGAAAAATGAAAGAGGTATAAGAGAAAAAATAAATAAATTTTGATATAAAGACATTTTTATCCTTATATATAATAATTATAGTATTGTCTTCTTCTAAAAAGGTGAGGGTAAATTTGATAGTTTAATATGTAACCAACCTTCTATACAATCTCTTCTCATATGTGGGAAGAGTTTTTTAATTTTTTTATTTTTCTCTATGGGTCTCACTCATTAGTTTTCCTTCTCTTCTTTTTCTATTGTTCCAAACAAGCTAAATTGGATTTCTCTCTTATACTTCCACTGTCTCTACTTCTCTCTTCACAAGTTCACCCCTTCCAAACGAAGCATAAGTGAAAGGTGTCTCAGTTAGTTTTCCCTCTTCGAATTTTGTTGTCCTTAAGTGTTATAAGGCAACAAGATAAGTCTTGGGTGAATGATTTTACCGGCTATTTTGGTACTTTTGACAATAATCTTCATGTTGAGTTATTGACGATCTTATGTGAACTCAAACTTGCTTGGGATATTGAAGCATGCAAGTTGGATCGTACATCTAACTTCAATTTTTCAAAAAATAAAAGAATTTATCTCTAAGACTCAAATTGGATTCTCTCATTCTATCTCGCCTCTCCAGCCAAAAATATAAGGGTGGGAGGAGAGAGAAAAAAAGGAAAATGGAGAGAAAAAAAGAGAGAGAGAGGATGGAGACGAGATGAAGAGAACCTTGATGTAGAGAATCCAAATCCCTAAGGACTAAATAATTACCTTCACCCACACTTTTAGGAAAAGGAATCAATACGTGTACTTTTTACAAAGATGGGGTTTGAAGTATTTTTATTAGATTTAAAAAAAATGTGAGGACCAGACTGAAAAAAAAAATTGAAGAATGACAATCACACAAATGAAAAAGATATGAGAGGAAAAGTGCAATGAAACTTGCCTCAACAACATGCCATTTGAGTGTCATGTGGCAAGACATGTGTACCTTGTTAATTTTCTTTAATTTTTGGATGATAATTTAACAAAAGAATTGATTTTGTACTATTGAAAAAGTACGAAAATGAAATCAAATAAAAAATGGAGGAATGAAATTCACACATGTGAAAAAGACGAAGGACTTTAATCAAATTTTTTTTTTATGGTAACAGAATGTTTTTAGAACATTGTTTAACAAACTAATAACTTTGAAAAAAGGTTACACTCGTTAACAAGAACATCTTTTTTAATTATAAAAAAATTGTGAAGAATTGGAATTCAAATGAAATATCATGAGAAACATGAGGAGGAACATGAAAAACGTAGGTAGTTAGGATGCCATTACAGCATCCCACAAATATCTACTTTCCTTATCCACACCACACGCCCCTTTCTCTGCGATACATATACACACCATTACCACAATCCCCTCTCTCTCTCTCTCTCTCTCTCTCGCTCTCTGTTTTCCCAAATGGAGGAGCAGCCATGAACATAATCACACAACAACAACCATTACTACTGCAACTACAACCTCCATCTTCATCATACCCTTTTCCTTTCAAACCCACGCGCTCCATTTTCGTTGCCGCCACCGCCAACTACACCAACCCTTCTGGCTCTGACCTCTCCCTCGCCACCACCGCCACCACCGCCACCACCACCGACCAGAATCTTCTAACACTCTTACGTCAGAGGAAAACAGAAGAAGCTTGGGTTCTCTACACCCACTGCACCCACCTCCCCAACCCCACTTGTCTCAGTCGCTTAGTCTCCCAACTCTCCTTCCAAAACACACTCTCCGCGCTCACGCGCGCCCAGTCCATTCTCACGCGCCTCCGTCACGAGCACCAGCTCCACCGCCTCGATGCCAACTCCCTCGGCCTCCTCGCCGTATCCGCCGTCAAGTCCGGCCACACCCTCTACGCCGCCTCGGTCGTCAAGTCAATGCTCCGCTCCGGCTACCTCCCCCACGTCAAGGCCTGGAGCGCCGTCGTCAGCGGCCTCGGTTCCTCCGATGACGACGGCAACGGCCCTGCCGAGGCCGCGAAGCTGTTCGTGTCCGTCACCCGCCGTCTCCGCAAGCTGCCTGACCTCGACATGGCGGCGGAGTCACGGCCCGACACGGCGGCCTTCAACGCCGCACTCAATGCTTGCGCCAATTTGGGTGACAGTAAGATGTTCTTGAAAGTGTTTGATGAAATGCCCCAATGGGGTGTTGTGCCTGATTCCTTGAGTTACAACATTTTGATGAAGCTGTGTTGTAGAATTGATAGAAAAGACTTACTTTTTTATGTGTTAGAGAGGATTCTTCAATTGGGTATTCCTTTGTGTATGACAACTTTGCATTCTTTGGTTGCTGCTTATGTTGATTTTCGTGATTTGGGGACAGCTGAAAAAATGGTTCAATCAATGAGGGAAGGGAGGAGGGACCTTTGTAGGATACTAAGGGAAAGGGAGTCCAATTTATTAAAAGATTTGGGTACTACAAGTAATGATGATGAGTGTGTTTTTCAAAAATTGCTTCCCAATTTGATGGATCCCAGTGGCAATGACCCACCATTGTTGCCGAAAGTATATGCTCCTAACACTAGGATTTACACCACTCTAATGAAGGGTTATATGAAGGCAGGGCGTGTCGCTGATACGGTGAGGATGCTCGAGGCAATGCGGCGACAGGATGATAGTGCCAGTCACCCTGACCATGTTTCTTATACCACTGTGGTTTCAGCACTTGTGAAGGCAGGTTCCATGGACCGGGCTCGTCAGGTTCTTGCTGAGATGTCAAGGATTGGTGTCACCGCGAATCGGATAACCTACAACATTCTCCTTAAGGGTTACTGCAAACAGTTGCAGATAGACAAGGCAAGAGAGTTGCTTAAGGAGATGGTTGATGATGCAGGGATTCAGCCTGATGTGGTGTCCTATAATATACTCATTGATGGGTGCATATTGGTTGATGACAGTGCTGGGGCTCTTGCCTTCTTTAATGAGATGAGAGCAAGAGGCATAGCTCCCACCAAGATTAGTTACACAACTTTGATGAAAGCTTTTGCATTATCCGGTCAACCAAGCTGGCTCACAAGGTATTCGATGAGATGGTTAAGGATCCTCGAGTGAAGGTGGATTTAATCGCCTGGAATATGTTGGTTGAAGGATACTGTAGGTTGGGGTTGGTTGAAGAAGCAAAGAAGGTGATTCAAAAGATGAAGGAGAATGGATTTTACCCTGATGTGAGCACCTATGGCAGTTTTGCCAATGGAATTGCATTAGCAAGAAAACCAGGAGAGGCACTTATACTTTGGAATGAAGTGAAGGAGAGGTGTGAGGTGGGGAAGGATGGAGACAAATCTGATTCTTCTTGTGTTCCCCCATTGAAACCTGATGAAGGGCTTTTGGATACTTTAGCTGATATCTGTGTGAGGGCTGCTTTCTTTAGAAAGGCCTTGGAAATTGTTGCTTGCATGGAAGAGAATGGGATATCTCCAAACAAGACCAAGTTTACTAGAATCTATGTGGAAATGCATTCAAGAATGTTTACTAGTAAGCATGCTTCAATGGCAAGGCAACAAAGGAGAGTGGAGAGGAAAAGGGCAGCTGAGGCTTTTAAGTTTTGGTTGGGTTTGCCTAATTCTTATTATGGAAGTGAGTGGCGGTTAGAACCTATGGATGGATATGACTCTACTTCTAATTCGGTTTAATTGCTTGCTCCTACTACATCATGGCTTGCCAAGGGAGAGAACACATACGCTAGAAAATAGAAACCAATGTAATTAAACAAAAAGTGTTTATTTTGCTTTAAAAGTGTCTTTTTGTCATTTAAAGCATAGTTATTTAAAATGAAGCAATGACTATCTTTTGTAATTTTTTTTTAACACGTCAAAGACTCAAGCTTGAATGATGAAATGATTTATATTCAAGTTCTTACTTCTTGTAATAATATGAATTCAATTTTAATGTATTATTAGGCTATGTTTGGTTTGCCAAATCCGTTAGCTTATAACAGATAGTTTATAGCAGATAACAAAATAGTTCTGTTTGATAATCATTCTAAAAACTAAATTATACCATTTTTTCAATAGTTTATAGCGTTTTTCCCATATGCTACTTGAAGTAGCTTTTGAGTAGCTTATAGCTTATTATTTTTTCTTCCATTTTTATCCTTGTTATTTTAATTAAATTCATCATTTATCCTCAATTAAATAAAATATAGAATACTAATCATACCATTTTTTAATCCCTAATCCAAGTATTCATTCCGGTAGTAGTCGTATACATCCCTTCCTTCAATATATAATTTTATTTTTATTACCTCATTTTATTTATTAAAAATAATTAAATTTAACATTAATATCTTAATTTTAACAATAATAAATAATATAAAATAAATAAAAGTATTAAATGTGATAATTATTTTTAAATAAATAATATAAATAGTATATATATATATATATATATATATATATATATATATATATATATATATATATTCTTGGGATATTTTATATAAAAGAAATGGGGAAATTGAAAATGCTTGAAGTTGGAAATGAGGAAATGTCTACAGTACCCAGGTTGAATCAGGAAAATTTGAAGGATTTTGTAGGTTCATTGATCAGGGTTTAACAAACGAACTTTATAAGTTTCCAAAAATTACGGGATTAATTTGGAAAAGCGGTAGAGATATCCAAGAACAAACTATTTTTATTGGAAACATTCCTCTAATGAAATCCCTGGAAACTTCTATAGTAAATGGAATATACAGAATTGTAATCAATCAAATATTGCAAAGCCCTGATATCTATTACCGGTCAAAATTGGAATTATATATATATATATATAAAATAATGTGGTTGATCCAAGTGAAAATGGATTTTGACACCGTAAGCAAGTGGTAATAGGGGTGTAAGACCCGAACCAATGACCCGATGAACCCGAAAATCCAAACAAAACCAATTAAATTGGTTAGGATTTTCGGTGTTCGGGTCGGAACCGAACCAAAGCCGATGGTGATTGGTTCGATTCTCGGGTTCAAGGATTCTGAAATCGAACCAAACCGGACCTAACCAATTGCTATATTTTAATATTTACATATATATTATATAATATTTATATGTTTTAATAGTTTAATATTTATTATATATATATTTTTTAATTTTTATATTTATTATTTATTATTTTAAAATTTAGTACTTTTTGGGTCCGAACTGAGCCAAACCGAAACAACTCGTTCTTGAATGGTTTGGTTTGGTTCGGGTTTCGTAGGAAAAATTCTTGAAACCAAATCGATCTGAACCAAACCATTATTTATTAGTTCGGTTTTTCCCCCACCAAAAACCGAACCAAACTGACCCGTTACAACCTACCATTTAACTAGTCCATTTAAAATGAAAGTTAACTCAATCTGGTCCATTTAAAGTACATCCATTGTGGATCACTCCAATAGTCCAATATATGACCTACTCAATTTTTTTTTTTTTGAGTAAATAGTCAATTTGGTCCCTGAAACTGTGAGGTTGTGTCAAGTTGGTCCCTTAAATTAACGAAATTCCAAAAAGGTCCCCGAAACTGTCAAACGTTAATCAAGTTAGTCCCTCCATTAGTCAGGGTTGACTGATGCCGTTAACGGTGCTGAGTCGACACATTAAGTGCCAATGTGGCCTCCATGTCATCCTGCCACGTCAGATGGTCACATACCCACTAATTTCCGGGACCAAATTGATACTAATGTTATTTTGAAATACCAACGTCTCCTCTTCTTCTTCCCCAACCCCTCTGCTTCAAGGTCACCACTACCGATGACCCTATTATTTATAGGCTCGCCAACGAGGATAAAGCCACCATTTTCGCCACCGACACAATCCTCTCCACCCTCATGTGCGCACCCATGTCCGTTTACTCTTAGGATATTGTTGTTCAGCATGTTGGGAACAAGTTGTTCTTTGATAAGGATGATGGGTCGCAGCTAGATTTGCTTTCTGTTCATGAGACCTCGCCGTAACCCTTGCCTGAGGCTAAAGATGATATAAACTCTGCACATTCGCTTAGAATTGAGGCTGCTTATATTAACCATAATTTTTCGCAGAGGGTTTTGATTAGGGATGGGAATACGGTTTACTTTTGTTAAGTCTCTAAAATGTCTGATGTGCATTTCCCTAAGTTTTGATGAGAACTAAACATTGGTTAATGATTTAATTAACCTTCATATTGGTTGCTAACATGTCTATCGAGTGTGCAGATTAAATAAGACAAACAGACGTCCAACAAAGTGAAACAAACAGACGTCCAACAAAGTGTAACAAGAAGACGTCCAACACTGTAGTGATTGAAGCGCACGTCCAGATCACAAGAGATAGAAACTTGCGTCCACCAAAGTGATGAAAGCCAGCGTCTACTAACGTGGCATTTGGAGTGCGTCCATTAAAGTATCAGAATAGCGCGTCCATTAAGGTATCAGAATAGCTCGTCCATTAAGGTATCAAAATGGCTCGTCCAATGACGTGGCATATGGAGCTCGTCTACTAGGTTACATTCAACCAGTTAAAGGAGTATCCGTCCAATGACGTGGCAAATGGAGCTCGGTCCACTAAAGTAACAGAGGCTCGTCCACTAGAGTAACAGAGGCTCTCGTTCACTAGAGTAACAGAAGTGCTCGTCCACTAAAGGTGACAGAAGCGCTCGTCCACACCAGTCTTTGGACTTGCTAAGTCCTTAATATGGAGCTCGTCTACTATCCCGAATGAAAAATCTTAAATGCCTAGATAGACGCGATTATTTTCAAGATGGAAGCACTTATCTTATGAACGCGAATTCTATAAGGATTATCAAAATCGTATTTCAAGAACTGAGAAAGAGACTTGAAGCCTTCTCTCCTACTCGGTTTCACGATTATCAAGAAAAGTCGAAGTTACTCTCTCAAGCAACCTTGGACAATCGGAACCAAAGACCGGTTAAAGAATGCTTCTAACGTGCTTTATTCCCTAGTACCTCTGTAATTACACGAAAAGGGAAGTGTACTCAAAAAAGTACAAAAAGCTCTTCTGCACAACTCGATATGGCTGTATCACGATGCATAAAGCCATGATCCTTCATGTTAGAGTACAACCAACATTCCTATTGCATTAATGGCTGCCCGGAACGACTCTATTGCATTAATGACTGCGCCGGAAGCGACTCTATTGCAATTAATGAAGTTACGCTTGAAGCCAACATCTGAGGGAATGTCTCTAATGGATCCTAAATGCTTGAAGACCATAAATACAGAAGTCATTGAAGATGAATAAGAAGAGAATACACATTGCATTAAAACGCCATTACTCTGCGCATTAATTTCTTCATTCTTTTATTCTGTATTCTTCAATCATTTGAAATTATTACGCAGACTTTCCTAAGCCTTACATTTAAACCACTCTCTAAGTGTTAGTGAAAGATCTACCCGTGAGAAGTTGTACTTATTGCAAACCAAATCTCTCAAACAAACCAGAGTGAGCCTGAAGAGGCTAGGTGTGAAAATAATACTTGTCTTGAGCCTGAAGAGGCTAGGTGTGAAAACAATACTTGTCTTGAGCCTGAAGAGGCTAGGTGTGCAAATAATACTTGAGTCTGTAACCTTATCAGTTATAGTGGATAAATCTTTGTGCTGCCAAGGACTGGACGTAGCTCTTTGCTTTGAAGAGTGAACCAGGATAAATAACTGTGTCAATCTCTCTTCCCTTAAACTCTTTAATTGCCTTAGTTTTCTTACGTCTATCAAGTGGTGTGCTTACAAAAGTCACCCGTCCATCCTGTATTCTTTCACTCATCCAAATCTAGCCTTTTTGTTTGCGAAAAGATTTCAACTCTGCTTAAATTCTGATAAACACAATTCAACCCCCCTTCTCGTGTTTATATATGTCTATTTCAACTTTTGATGAGCCCAACCCTCTTGCCAATGAGGGTGAAGAGGTTGCTTCTGTGGCTTATAGGTATAGGAGGTGGAAGCTAGATTATGAGATGTATCTTGTTGCAAGGTGTGAAGTGCAGAGTGTTCTTGATGTGAACAAGCAGAGGTCGTATCTTACCTTGAATGCTTTGAATGAATTTGATCCTAAGTATTCGGGTGTGGATTGGAGGCAGAAGTTGGAGACTCAAAGGGGTGCTGTGTTGGCCACTGAATTGAAGAACAATGCAAACAAGTTGGCTAAATGGACTGCTCAGGCTCTGTTGGTGAGTTGAATATGATGAAGTTGGGATATGTGTCAAGGATTCATCCCTGTAACCATTTTAATCATGTGATTTTGTCTGTGGTTGGATATAAACCCAAGGACTTTGCGGCACAAATCAATTTGAACACATCTAATATGTGGGCAATTGTGAAGTCGATTGTGGACTTGTGCATGAAACTGGAAGAGGGGAAATATGTTTTTGTGAAGGATCCATCCAAGCGACAAGTTAGGATTTATCGTGTTCCACCCGATGCATTTGAAAACGACTATGTCGAGGAGCCACTTCGAGAAGAGGAACAAGCTCAACCTCCGGCGGGTCTGATGGTGGTGAGGCAAATCAGTAACTACCAATGATGTGGACGATACCTGCATTGATAATCAAGCTTAAAAGGTAATTGTGACAACTCAAGTTTATGCTCTACTTGGTTTATGCTCCGTGCTCAACTTTTCGGGAGTTGCGAATGGCGAGAGAGAGAGAGAGAGAGTACGAGAGGAAGAGCAAAGAAAGAGAGAGAGATGAAGGAAGAGAGGTTGGGGAAGAAGAAGAGGAGGTGTTGGTATTCCAAAATAACATTAGTGTCAATTTAGTCCCTGAAATTAGTGGGTATGTGACCATTTGACGTGACAAGATGACATGGAGGCCACATGGGCACTTAACGTGCCCCGCAAGACCGTTAACGCGTCGATCAACCCCGACTAACTGCGGACTAACTTGATTAACGTTTGTGATTTCGAGAACCTTTTTGGAATTTTGTTAATTTGAGGACCAACTTGACACGGCCTCCTCATGATTCGAGGACCAAATTGATCGTTCTCTCTCTTTTTGTTGAATAAACAAGGCCCGAGCTCAATTAAAAAACAAAACAAAACTAGATCGCTCTATTAAAGAGAAACCAAAAGCAATATAAAGATAAGAGGGCACCTGAGAACAAGTGTGCACACCCCACTGCAGAGAATGCTCATGGCTAGCTAAATGATCTTCACGAGAATTCGCTTCCTTATAAGTGTGGTTCCATACGACCCTGGTGAAATATCTTACCATATTCAAATTTAATTATAATGCATTTGAAAATGCAACATGTTGACCAAAGGCATCTTCCCATATTTTTGCAAAGGTAAATCATACCAAAATGCACCATATGGATTCTTGGTAATACTTCATATACAGTCCAAAAAGAGTTTATGATTTTCAGCTTATGTGAATATATGTGAATATATGTGATACCATGCTTCGTCTAAAAGGTCCATGTGACCTTGTGTACGTGGCAACACATACCAAACCGTGGGGAAACAACTTACAAAGAACTCCAAAATGATACTGTGGACTGTGGGTGTGGACTAGGAGCAGATCTTCTCAATGACAGGGAGGAGTCCTCGCTCCTTCAAGATTTTTCGTTTGTTGATATACATATTGTAGCAACAATTTTAGATTATATATATTTTGCTTGCAACATACATTTCAAATGCTTATAATAACGCATTGGCCGAATTACTTCTCGCAACTCTTAGGACCTTTGTTCAAATTTTATGCTAGAATTTCCCCTTTTTTTTTTTTCATTTTACGCAAAAATAATGCAAAAAAATACCCAAGCAAGATTTGAACCCTGATCACATGCGTAGAACTAGTGAAATAAACCACCACCTCGATCCAAATTATTTATACAACATATGTGAAATATATGCATTTGTGTATATATCTGTTAATTAGCTATTTGGTCCCTCAAAAGATATATAAGCCCTTGACTGGTGTAGACGGTGACAGTAAAATGTGGGGGACAACAACATCCAGAAAGTATAAAATGATCTTGTGTACCGCGCGTCAAAACAAACTATGTAAAATGTGAAAATGACATGTTTTAAAATTGGTGGTCCGCCCATGATCCACTAATTACTTATCCATCCTAAAAGCCATCCATGATATATAGCATAAGTTTAAACGAAAAATACATTTAATTTTTATTATGTAAAATAAATGCGATTTTTTTTATATATGGATTTTTTAGTTTTAAATTTGAGGGGATTACCAACCTTTTCCCTTTCAGTTAAGTGCACTTGCCAACAAGAAGACAAAACAACCCAAGCAGCCAGGAAAACATGCAAACCATGTTGACACATGCTGCTGTTCATTGCATGAAGTTACACCCCCCACCCCAACCTTGATGGGAGAATCTTCATTCCAGCGTGTTTGGGAAACTAGCCAGAGACTATCAAACGCATGTTATTATATCTTAATTCCATCACTCGTCCAAAAATCCCAAATAGAATAATGGCATATCCTTCTAATAAATTTCTTATATTCTCTTAATTATTAAGATTTTTTAAGAACATCGTGGAGAATATTATTAAGAAGACTTTAAAATAAGATATAACATTATCCTTAATGTCCCTCTAATCCTCTTTTCCTTCTTTTCCTTCCTTATCCTTATATTCTCTTCATGTAGCGCTCAACTGGGTACATCCATCTTAGAAAAACCGGCCCACATAATCTAATCTCCCTCACCAAATGAACAATTAAGTGAACCATTATGTCGAAAAAGGAAGGAGGAAAATACATCTCCAATTGGCACAAGATTGTAGCAGCCTCAACTTCCAAGTCATCCAACATACGGGGGTCAACGACTTTGCTACATATAGAATTGAAGAATGAGCACAACCGAGTAATGGCATGTCTCACATTTTTTGTTGCAATACCACGAATAGAATCAAGCGAGAAGTTGTTGCATCAAAATGTGACAATCATGAGACTTCAATCCAACCAATTTAAGATCACTAGAGACAAGCCTCTTCATATTTGAAGAGTAACCATGTGGAACTTTGATGCCACAAGACACCCATGAAACTTTGTCTCTCTTTTTTTGACAAAGTATGACATCTTTGGCGGCAAATAAGTCCTCTTACCATCCTCAACAACCGGAGCTAATCGCTCTCTCGTATACCCATAGCAACGAGGTTCGGGACGAGCATTCACACCATCCTTTGTCTTGCCCCGAATGTTGAGAAGCGTCCCGATCACACTATCACACACATTTTTCTCCACATGCATCACATCAATGCGATGTCGACATCAAGCTTGCGCCAAGATGGAAGATCAAAGAATATCGACCTCTTCTTCCATATGTTTTTCTCGATAGACTTTACCTTTCTTTTTGGACTTGCCGAATATAACATCGATGTCCTTTACCCTCCGATAAACCTGCTCTCCAATTAAGGCCGGTCGCTTTTCCGTCTCTTGGCATCCATTAAAAGCTTTTTTCATCTTACGATATGGGTGATCACGTCTAAGAAATCACCGATGCCCAAGGTAAACCGTCTTTCTTTCCATGATGCAACTGGGTGTAGCATGTGCCTTCTTCACATATAGGGCATGCTTTATGCCCCTTGACACTTGTCATCCTGACAAGTTCACTGGTATCTTTGGAAAGTCGTTGATGGTGCAAAATAACATGGCACGAAGCTTGAAAGTCTCATGAGAATACCCATCAACTACATCAACACCTTCCACCCACAGGGTTTTCAAGTCTTCAATCAAGGGACCTAGATAAACATCTAAGTCATTTCCGGTTGCTTTGGGTCCGAAATCATCATAGACAACATCATGTATTTGCGCTTCATGCACAACCAAGGGGGCATGTTGTAAATTACCAACAGAACAGGTCATGAACTATGAATACTACTCATGTTTCCATAAGGATTCATTCTATCCGTAGCAAGTCCAAGCCTTAGGTTTCTTGGCTCATCGGCGAAATCCGGAAACATAGTATCGATATTCTTCCATTGAATAGAATCAGCAGGATGACGAACCTTTCCATCACGTTTCCTCTCATCATTATGCCATCTAAGATTCTTCGCATCTTTCGCATTGGAAAACAATCGCTTGAACCTTGGAATTATTGGAAGATACCACAACACCTTCGCAGGAGGACCCTTTTTTCTCACATCATCAAGATCATCATCAACATCACCACCCTTCACTTTGTATCGTGATAACCCATATTTGGGGCAATCGTGATTGTCTTCATGAACACCGGTGTACAATATGCAATCATTGGGGCATGCGTGTATCTTCTTATACTCCATACCCATAGTACACAATACCTTCTTGGCCTCATAGTTACGGTCAGGCAATGTGTTGTCCTCCGGAAGCAAGTCTTTCAACACTTCAAGCAATTCCGTGAAGCTTTTATCGGTCCAACCATTTCTCGCCTTCACACAAACCAATTTTAGCACCGCCGACAACCGTGTATGAGTAGTACACCCTGGATATAAAGGCTTATCCGCATCACCGCACAACCTATCATACACATGAGCTCGATGAAAAGATTCTTGTCCAATATCACGGATCATGTCCTCTACTCGATCATCCTCCATATCTACGTCAACGTCCTCACTTTGGGAGACACTCGCCGTACTACTCAACAACACATCGCCATGCCATATCCATCTTGTATAACTCAATCAAATCCCTTCACAAATCAAATGAGTACGTATATCCTTCACCGTACATTTCCTCGTATTCAAACACTTGACACAAGGACAACAGAACATTCCATTACTATTAGGAACATTCCTTTGAGCAAATTCTATAAATTCTCCCACCCCCTTCAAATACTCAAAGCACTAGTACGCTTACAAACCATCCAACTACGATCCATAACTAGATAGGTCCCTGTAGATATACAAAACATATATCCAATATAAGGACAATACGGAGATTGAAAACTATAGTTTTTGAAGATTGCCAAGCACTGTCACGCACCTGGCAGTGATGTCCATCACGACCGTAACGTGCCAACCGAACCGCACCATGCCATCACAGTAACTGATCACGGCCTAGCCACGATGAGCATCACTACCGTGACAGATCAACCAGCAGAGCAACATGCACTCAAAACCAAAAATAGAGACGTACATTCCAAACAACTCAAACTCACAGTTTCAAGTTTCAACTCATCGAGACTACAGTTTCAACATACACTCAAAACCAAAAATACAAAAATGTGCCCTAAATACTCACCAGAAATAGGTGCTCGCGTGGTGGTTGGTAGGAATCGCTCGAGTGGTGGCCAACGTTCGATGTGGTTACTGAGAGCAGAGGGACAAGAAGAGTTAGTGCGCGGGAAGGGGAAAGAGAGATGTCAAGTTATTGCAAAGAATGAATGGAAAGACAGAGTTAGAGTTAATAGTGTACCTCACGGTGGTGGCGAAGAAGCCCTCGCGGTGGTTGCGGTGGAGATGAGCTCGTGATTAGGGTTGTCTTTGGGGTGAGTGCGAGAGTGAGGGTTGAGAGTTATCTTGGGTTGTGCGTGATAAAAATATAAAAGAGACGTACGCTGCAAAGCGAAGTTCGGAAGCGCGCGGGTGTAAACGTTATAATCAAAAAGCAAAAAATAAAACAACATTTAACGTCAGTTTTATTAAACAACTGACGTTAAAAGTAATTGTTTAACGTCAGTTGTATTAAACAACTGACGTTAAATATTAATATTTTTTTTTAAAATACTTTTAACCTCAGTTGTTGAATTCAACTGACGTTAAAAGTGTTGTGTAAAAATCATTCTCTATATAAAGTACCATTATTCTGTATCAGTCTGTAATATTGCCTCTTCTTTTCCCCTATATTTCTATTCCTTCACAAAATGGCTCTGAGACCTGTGTTAAGAGTGACAACAAGGCATATAGGGACATAGGATTATTTACGTCAGTTATTTATTTAACTGAAGTAAAAATCACACTTCTAACGTCAGTTTTATAAACAACTGACATTAAAAGTGTTAATAATTCTTGCAAAACACTTTTAACGTCAGTTCATTAAACAACTGACGCAAATAGTGATTTAATATTTACAAAACTGTCACCGCCTCACTTTTAACGTCAGTCCTTAAAACAACTAACGTTAACAGTGAATTAATGAAGTCTGATATTTACAAAACCGCCACCGCCCCCTTTTTAACGTCTAGTTTTTGGTTAACTGACGTAAACCTTTACCGCCTCAATGTATATTTTCCACTAGTGAGATACCGGATGGATTGGTCGCCGATAGCGTTAAGCACTTAAAAACCCATCGATAACGGAGGCGGGAATGGGAGAAATATTGGCACGAGAAGTACCGAAGATGTTTCCGTTGTGAATTGTGAAGAAGTTACCGATGGATATGCCATCGGAAATTTTAGGTTACGTTATCATGGAACAGGCCGTCGAAAATCCAAAAATGGACATTCCGATTTAAAAGCTGTCGGAAAACTATAGTGTCCGTCGGCAATTTCCAAATAACCCAGCGTCTAAAACCCTTCCCCCCATTTCATTTTCTCTCTTCCTTCTCACTCTCAGAGCTCACCGCACCCCACCACACCACCTCCGGCCTCACCGAGCCTCACGCGCCCCACCACACCACCTTTGGCCTCACCGAGTCTCACCACGCCCCCCCGGACCACCTCCGGCCTCACCTCCCTTTCTCCTTTCTCCGTCCAAAACCCTTCCCCCATTTCGTCTGTCCTCTCTGCCACCGCGCCCATCGCGCCCTCCACCGTGATCTCCACCACGCCACCACCACCACGCCTCTGTCACCATCCAGGCGAAGTCTTCTCCTTCCTTTTTCTCCTTCTCTCTTCTCATCCCCTCTCTACCACCGTGCCGCCACCACCAGCGCCACCACCACCTCTCTGTGGTATGGATTCCCTTTTTGATAATTTTTTTATTTTTTAATTTTAATTAGCCACCACTGTGCACCACCACATTTGCACACAACAACCACTGTGCACCACCACCACTCTGCACACAACCACCACCATCCCTTTTTTTTTTATTTTTTTTATTAGATTTTCCCCTTTTTCTGATTATTGGTTTGGATTGTAAAAGGGTATTTTTTTGCATTGTTGCAGTATCACCAGCTTCATCCGGCAGCAACAGTCGGCATCCAGTGCGGTACATTGAATCTTTTATTCTTGTTTGTGGGCTTATAAATTCTTTTTTGAACAACATGTGCTATATGTGTCTTTGTTGGTATATTTTATTTCAGTGAATGATATTGCTTTTAATTAGTTGTATTATGTGCATGTATTTAATTTATTTATCATAAAAATATATGTCTAGTGTGTGTGAAGTTAGTTTGTGTATTTTTTTGTTATTTAATTAGTTGTATTACGTGCATGTAAAGTTATTAAACGTGTTATGTTTGTTTCTGCCAAATGCATAATTTTTTTTTTGACAAAACCAAATGCGTAATAAACTTAATGAATTTCCTTAATATAATAAAAACATAACGATGAAATTTAGTGTTGATAAGATTTAGCGTAGATAACATTAGAGAATTTGTAAAATCGCTTTCTTCCATACCTGAAGCTGTGATGGAGCATATTCGGCATGTTCACTGATTAATTAAGCGCGATTTGGAATAATGAATTAAGTATTTAACGGATAAGAAAATGTATTAATTATTTAAATAAAAAAAAATGTGTAATTAATTAAGAAGTTAATTAAAACATTCATCTCATAAATAAGTTAATATTGGCACATGGCGTATCCGGAATATTTGTTGATGACGCGTCGGGAATATCTGTTCATGTAATTTTCCCTTAATTTTATATATTTTTTTGTATAATGTTATTAATATTTTTTTTTCTTTGTTAACAGGAGCTTGTGCACTGGTTACCGGAGCATACCTCAAAGATACGTGCTATCTTTAACGACCGAGCAGCTGCTCGACTGAGGGACATGCTTCGGGAGCGTAGGGAGAGCCAGATACGTCCGGATTACATCGGGCCCAACATCTAGACCCAACTGTGTGCGTACTGGGACACTCCAGCTTACAAGCTGAAGTGTGAACAGGTGAAGAGAAATCGGGCTTCCAAGAAGGGTGGGAGCATGCACACTGGTGGTTTTATTAGCCACATGTAGCATGTCATTTACATGGTATGCATATATAAATAAAATTATTTATAAACTGTATAATTTTATTAAAAATTTGTTTTATAACTAATTGATTTTATTGGTGTGTCGGTTGCAGGCAGGAGAGCTAACTCGGTTCGTCGATGTCCCTATGGTCTTTGAGCAAACACATATTCGCTCGGACACCGGCAAGTTTGTTGATGAGAGGTCGAGACAGACAGTGGTGAGCTAAAGTGTTTTTTATATTTAAACTATTGGTAATTATTATTATATATATATATTAATAAATATTGATTGTAATGTATTGATCGCAGGCGGAGTACAACGCCAGGTTTAGTTAGGTAGCATCTAAGCCTGCCTCCTGCTCTGGTGCCTCAGATCCTTCTCAGCTGGACCCCGCCTGTAACATCCTAAAATTCTTATATAATTAATTTGAAAAAAAAAAGGATTAAGTTATGTAAAAAAATAATAATAATAATGATATAATAAAAATAAAATATGATTAAGAGGTTTAGTGGTGAGAATTTATTAGTATAAAATTTTTTAGAATTGGTTGGTGAATACAAAGAAATATTAAATTAAAATAAATATATAAAAAAAGATAATTAATATATATATATATATATATATATATATATATATATATATATATATATATAATGCTACATGCGCCTGATTACTCTAAGTTCCTTTTTAAAAAAAAGAAAAAAAGGGGACAAACCTACTACTATGCACTATATACATACATACATACATACATACATACATACATACATACATACATACATACATATATATATATATATATATATATATATATATATATATATATATATATATAAATAAGTAAAGGGTTAGAAACAAAAAGAAGAGGAACGTAACAATACAGATCCGGTTCATCTTGCCAGTGCAACCATAACAATACAGATCCAAGAACGCCACCAAACGGTATAAGAATTTTTAGGGAAGCACAAATCCTTATCATACATAATTTTTAGAGTACATTGGAGGTCTGCAAAAGGTGAGTAAAAATACTTTTTCTCACACATTCATGGTACAATTAATTTGAGGTTTCTACATGTAACTTTGTCTTTTCCGAAATAGTAAAATATGTTAGGGTTCTTGATTTTGAGATTCTTAAAACATCTCACCTTTTGATAATTGATAATTGATTTTTTATCAAAGAATATATTTTTGTGTGGCAATGTTGTACGTGCTTCTGTTTAAGCTATTATGTACTAAATTAGTCCTTTTGACTTATCTAATCTACTTTTTTTTATAAAATTGTAAATGCCATTTGAATGCAAATTATTTTGAATTTCACGCTAGACTTTTGTACCTTATGTTAATAATGTTGTAGTGGTGAACAGGTGAAACACCTGTTACATGCTTGGATTCTTGTGTTTAAAAGCCGATTACATTAGAATATTGGTATTATAATAAACATATTAAATTCAATATTAATTTATCATGATAGTTGTGTTATAAATTCGTTACAGTGTTTATGAAAATGATGCCATGGAGTTTGATAAAATTTTGGTAGTCATCTGGGATGACATATTGCATAGTGTATATAAGTTGGTTATCACCTTTTGGGAAGGGATGACGGTTCTACATTCTATTCCGGGAATAGGATGGAGATATCACCATCTGGGATGGGATATCAGATGATTAAAATATTCACATATGGGATGGAATATTATTAGATACCTCCATCTGGGATGGGGAAGGCAATGGGACGCCATTGCATGGATATGAGCTCATAGACCTTAGTGAATCTGGGATTCATACCGGTTCTGGGAACCAAAGAGTCAAGTCAAGTGATTCTGGGAATCATCGAGTCATGTTCATGGAGTTGTATTGCATTGTGTAGAGTTTGCATGGTGAATGTGATTAAATGCAATGAGATGTGACCGTTGCTGAGCTTATGGGTTTGTACTTTAAATGCTTGACATTAATTTTATTTATATATATTTATTATCTTGGAGGTTTACTATATCTATTATTTTAAAAATTAGCGGGTACCATGAATGTTTTTTCGGTTACCGCGCCGGCTGAAAACAACACCATTTGCGAACCTTTTTATCAAACGATTCTTTTTATTCACTGGGATTATATCTCATTAAAAGTGTTGTTTTCAGAGCACGAGGACGACATCACTGGGACTGGAGGGGATTGAAGACCTAACGAATTTTCTTAGTTATTATTCCTAGCTTGGTTAGTGTTTTCTTAAATAAGGAGCCGTATGTGGCTAGACGTTTTTATTTATTTATCGTTGGGTTTATTAGTAGACGCCCGATTTTGAGGCTTGGGGTTTTTATTTGGACGTATGGATTTATTATTTATTACTTTGATACATTATTACTATTTTATTTAATATGAGACATTTTCCAGACTTATATAATTGATAAAAATTTTATGATTAACATATTTTAATTAAATGTATTAAAGGATTTTTATACAATTTGTTTTGGGTTACTAATGTAACGAAGGGTGTTACATTTATGGTATTAGAGCAGTTCGATTCTAAATCGGACTGTGGTAGTGGGGCTTTTTCAAAAAAAACAAAACTTGGGCGCATAGGACGCTTGTTAGAGTTATAAATGCTGCATGTTATTCTTTGGGATATTGGACCTGATCAACCCAGTATTTCATTGGTAGTAAGCAGATTTATGGCGACTAATAGGCGAGGGACGAATGTTGCACTTGCAGCAGCTTTGGATTGTATGGCCAAAGCTATGCAACTGCAGACGGAGACTCGCCGTCAACTGAAGGGGAATGGAGGCCAGTCACTAATGAAATGGTGGCAACCTAGGACCCTTAACACGTGGGGCTTTTCGAATTCAAGAAGGACAATCCGCCATCATTCTGAGGCAGTTTAGATCCGAAGGAGACTGAATTTATTCTACTCGTTAAAAATAAAAATAAATTATTATATTGTCTGATTCAGGAGCAACGTATTCCTTGGTACATCCTTTATGTGTGAGAATTTGGAGATACCAATCTTTCATTTGTCCTTTGATTCATATGTTTCTACTCCTATAGGGATATTCTTGTTCTTCCATTGGTTGTTTAAATTGTTTCCTTGTGCATCAAGACACTCCTTATGACATCAAACTTATTGTTATCTATGTATTATATGTTATTCTTGGTATTGACTTATTGGCATCTAGACTCATTGCCATAAGTATTCTGACAAAAATATCCTTATCTCTTCACATCCAATGTCTTTTGATTTTCGGTGTCGACCCGTATTTTATTCGTCATTTCTTGTGATAAGGGTTTGGTTTAGAGAGCTCAAGGATACATACTCTCATTCACTGCTACTATAGAGGCAGACAATGATGTAGCGACTATCTCTATGATGCGCAAGTTTCAATAGGGGGTTGAGTTTAGCATAGATCTAGTGTCAAAGAGTAGACTAATATCTGTAGCGCCTTACAAGATAACACCTCTAGAGTTGAGCAAGCTCAAGAAACAGATAGAGGATATGTTACAAAAGGGGTTCATTAGGCCTAGTGTGTCACCTTGGGGAGCACCAGTGCTTTTAGTGGAGAAAAAAAGATGGGAGTATGAGGTTGTGTGTTGATTATAGGCAACTGAATAACGTAACCATCAAGAACAAATATCCCTTGCCTATGATAGATGATCTCTTAGATCAGTTAAGGGGAGCATCAGTTTTTTCCAAAATAGGTCTAAGGTCGGGATACCATCAAATTAGAGATAGAAGCGAGGACATCCCTAAGACAGCCTTCAGGACAAGGTATGTGCACTATGAGTATATAGTGATGCCCTTTGGCGTGACCAACGCCCCAGCCGTTTTCATGGACTACATGAATCGGATCTTTAGGACCTTTTGGAAAGGTTGTGGTGATGTTCATCAATGATATTCTAATATACCCTAGGACACCAGAAGAACATGGAGAACACTTAAGGTTGGTGTTCCGGATCTTGAGGGACGAGCGTCTTTATGCCAAATCGGAGAAGTGTGAGTTTTGGATAGACGAGGTAAAGTTTTTAGGACACACCATCTCAAAGGATGGCGTGGCGGTTGATTCCTCTAAAGTTGATGCGGTGTTGGGATGGGAACAGCCTAAGACAGTAACCGAAGTAAGAAGTTTCTTAGGCTTAGCTGGTTACTATAGGAAGTTCATAGAGGGGTTCTCTAGATTAGCCCTACCTTTGATCCAGTTGACTAGGAAAGGGAATCCTTTTGTGTGGGACCAGGAGTGTGAGGACGGGTTCCAAGAGCTTAAGAGGATATTGGTGTCATCGCCAGTCTTAACTATACCGGATCCCTTAGTGAGTTTTGTGGTATACTGCGACGCATCTAAGAATGGCTTGGGATATGTCTTAATGCGGGAGGGCAAGGTGGTAGCATATACCTCTAGGCAGCTTAGGCCACATGAGGGGAATTACCCTACCCATGACCTAGGGCTAGTAGCTGTGGTTTTTGCCCTTAAGATTTGGAGGCATTACCTTTATGGGGCAAGGTTTGAAGTCTTTAGTGACCATAAAAGCCTTAAATATCTGTTCGACCAGAGGGGGTTGAACATGAGACAACGAAGGTGGATGGAGTTTCTTAAGGACTATGACTTCGAGTTGAAGTACCATCCGGGAAAGGCCAATGTGGTGGCAGATGCTCTGAGTAGGAAGTCCCTACACGTGTCGAGCTTGATGGTGCAAGAGCTGAACCTCATGGAGGAGTTTAGGGACATGAATCTGGAAGTGTTGGATGTGTCCTTAAATGTCTTAAGTTTGAAGTTGAATAGGTTGGAAATTAACAGTGACCTTAGAGATGAGGTTAGGCGGGAACAACTTTTAGACCAGGAGTTGCAGTCTCGGTTGGGACAAGAGGGTTATGAGTTGTCTGTTGATGGGCTAGTGAAGTTTAAGAATAGGACCGTTGTTCCTAAGGAGGGGAGCCTTAGAGAGAAGATATTAGAGGAATCTCATAAGGGAAAGTTTACCATACATCCCGGGATAACTAAGATGTACCAAGACCTTGAGAGGATGTATTGGTGGCCAGGAATGAAAAAGGATGTGGCTAGCTTCGTAGCTAGGTGTTTAGTGTGCCAAAAGGTTGAGATAGAACATCAGAAGCCTTCGGGGTTGTTGCAGTCCTTGGAGATTCCAGAATGGAAGTGGGAGAGAATTTCTATGGACTTTGTGATGGGGTTACCTAAGACGCGTTTGGGCTTAGACGCCATTTGGGTGATAGTGGATAGGTTGACCAAGTTTGCCCACTTCTTGCCAATTAAGGCAACCTATAGCTTAGACAAGTTGGCATACCTCTATATCAAGGAAATAGTCAAGCTCCATGGGATACCCACATCTATAGTGCCGGATAGAGACCCGAGGTTTACCTCTAGATTTCGGAGAGCTTTTCAGCAAGCCTTTGGGACTAAGCTGAACCTTAGCACGGCCTATCATCCCCAAACGGATGGTCAGTCAGAGCGGACCATTCAGACCCTTGAGGACATGCTTAGGGCGTGTGTCCTGGATGAAGGAGGGAGTTGGGATAGACTCCTACCTCTCATTGAGTTTGTGTATAACAATAGTTATCACGCTAAGTATAGGCATGGCACCCTATGAGGCCCTATATGGGAGAAAGTGTAGGTCCCCTTTATGTTGGTTTGAGGTAGGTGAGAAAACCTTGATAGGACCTGAATTGGTCCAGGAAACCTCTGAGAGAATCAAAATGATTAGGGAGAGGATGCGCACGGCGCAAAGTAGACAAAAGAGCTACGCCGACAAAAGGAGAAAGCCTCTAGAATTCTAGGAAAGTGAGCATGTATTTTTTAGAGTCACTCCTAAGACGGGGGTTGGGAGGTCGACGGAAGTCCACAAGCTAAATCCTCGTTTCATGGGACCTTTCCAAATCCTCAAAAGAGTCGGGCATGTTGCTTATCAATTGGCTCTTCCGCCACAGTTGGCAAACCTTCATGATGTTTTCCATGTGTCGCAACTCATAAAATATGTGCCTGATGAATCTCATGTGATAGCTCCTGAGTCTGTACAATTGAAGGATAATTTGATCTATAAGCCAAAGCCTAGTCAAATCATGGACAAGAGTACTATAAGACTCTGAGGAACAAGACAATTCCATTGGTGAAAGTGTTATGAGAAGGATTGACTCCTGAGGAAGCCACTTGGGAGATGGAGGAGGACATCGTCCGTCAGTACCCAGATTTTATTATCTAAGGTATGGCGACCTTTAAGTTTGAATATACCTTATGTTAAAATAAGTGCGTGAGTATGAAGCGAATTTCGGGGACGAAATTCTCTAAGGAGAGGAGAAAATGTAACATCCTAAAATTCTAATATAATTAATTTGAAAAAAAAAGGATTAAGTTATGTAAAAAATAATAATAATGATGATATAATAAAAATAAAATATGATTAAGAGGTTTAGTGGTGAGAATTTATTAGTATAAAATTTATTAGAATTGGTTGGTGAATACAAAGAAATATTAAATTAAAATAAATATATAAAAAAAAGAGAATTAATATATATATATATATACATATATATATATATATAAATGCTACATGCGTCTAAAAAAAGGAAAAAGGGGACAAACCTACTACTATGCACCATATATATATATATATAGGTTTGTCCCCTTTTTCCTTTTTTAGACGCATGTAGCATTTATATATATATATATATATATATATATATATATATATATATATATATATATATATATATATATATATATATAAGTAAAGGGTTAGAAACAAAAAGAAGAGGAACGTAGATAGGAGCGTCGCGGGGGGGGGTGGGTTTAGCGTAACAATACAGATCCAAGAATGCCACCAAACAGGAGAGAATAATTTTTAGGGAAGCGCAAATCCTTATCATACATAATTTTTAGAGTACATTGGAGGTCTGCAAAAGGTGAGTAAAAATACATTTTCTCACACTTTCATGGTACAATTAATTTGAGACTTCTACATGTAACTTTGTCTTTTCTGAAATAGTAAAATGTGTTAGGGTTCTTCATTTTAACATTCTTAAAACATCTCACCTTTTGATAATTGATTTTTTATCAAAGAATATATTTTTGTGTGGCAATGTTGTACGTGCTTCTGTTTAAGCTATTATGGGTGTGTTTGGGTAAACAACTTAATTAAGAGCTTATCACATAAGACCTTATCGCATGAGAGCTTATGTCATAAGTGCTTAAAGAAAGAAAAAGAAAGGAAGGGGCATGAGAGGATTCGAGTAGTGAAAAACCCGGAGAGGGTGTTTAGTGCATAAGCGCTTATGATAATTCCATAAGCTTCTCCCAGTGACTTATAAAAATAAGTCAAAAACTCCTTATAGAATGACATAACTTATTTTTATAAGCTCTGCCAAACACACTGCATAAGAGCTTATGTCATCAGATTTGTCAAAAGGAGCTTAAATAAGCTCTTCCAAACGCCACCATATATACTAAATTAGTCCTTTTGGCTTATCTAATCTACTTTTTTTTATAAAATTGTAAATGCCATTTGAATGCAAATTATTTTGAATTTCACGCTAGACTTTTGTACCTTATGTTAATAATGTTGTTGTAGTGGTGAACAGGTGAAACACCTGTTGCATGCTTGGATTCTTGTGTTTAAAAGTCGGTTACATTAGAATATTGGTATTATAATAAACATATTAAATTCAATATTAATTTATCATGATAGTTGTGTTATAAATCCGTTACAGTGTTCATGAAAATGATGCCATGGAGTTTGATAAAATTTTGGTAGTCATCTGGGATGACATATTGCATAGTGTATATGAGTTGTTTATCACCTTCTGGGAAGGGATGACGGTTCTACATTCTATTCCGGGAATAGGATGGAGATATCACCATCTGGGATGGGATATCAGATGATTAAAATATTCACATCTGGGATGGAATATTATTAGATACCTCCATCTGGGATGGGGAAGGCAGTGGGACGTCATTGCATGGATATGAGCTCATAGACCTTAGTGAATCTGGGATTCACACCGGTTCTGGGAACCAAAGAGTCAAGTCAAGTGATTCTGGGAATCATCGAGTCATGTTCATGGAGTTGTATTGCATTGTGTAGAGTTTGCATGATGAATGTGATTAAATGCAATAATATGTGACCGTTGCTGAGCTTATGGGTTTGTACTTTAAATGCTTGACATTAATTTTATTTATATATATTTATTATCTTGGAGGTTTACTATATCTATTATTTTAAAAATTAGCGGGTACCATGAATGCTTTTCCGGTTATCGCGCCGGCTGAAAACAACACCATTTGCGAACCATTTTATCAAACGATTATTTTTATTCACTGGGATTATATCTCATTAAAAGTGTTGTTTTCAGAGCACGAGGACGACATCACTGGGACTGGAGGGGATTGAAGACCTAGCAAATTTTCTTAGTTATTATTCCTAGCTTGGTTAGTGTTTTCTTAAATAAGGAGCCGTATGTGGCTAGACGTTTTTATTTATTTATCGTTGGATTTATTAGTAGACGCCCGGTTTTGAGGCTTGGGGTTTTTATTTGGACGTATCGAATTATTATTTATTACTTTGATACATTATTACTATTTTATTTAATATGAGACATTTTCCAGACTTATATAATTGATAAATTTTTTATGATTAACATATTTTAATTAAATGTATTAAAGGATTTTTATACAATTTGTTTTGGGTTACTAATGTAACGATCGGCGTTACACCACCAAGGTTGAGCGACTACAGACTCAGGCCTGGATGGATGTGGCGGGCGGGAAGAACAAAGGACGGATTTACGGTACTGCAACCCTATCCAGGTCGATCCGTCAGGGGTTGACGCCGAGCTTGACCATTAGGGAGCCTACATCCTCCGGCTCACAGGACACGGAGGAGGTGCAGCGGATGAAGCAAGAGGTGCAGCAGCAGAGGGAGACGAACGAGTGCATCATGCAGCAGAGGGAGACGAACGAGTGCATCATGCAGCAGATGGAGACATTCTCTACGGCCATGATCGCTGTGCTCGATTTCCTCCCACTAGACAGGTGCAGTGCTCTGCAGGGGTCCTCCATGCCACCCAGCCCCAGCCCTCCACTACTACTACTGATCCACCACCGCAGCCGCATGATGACGGTCTGTCTACTGAGTCGCAGCTTAATGGTCATGTGACGCCGGCAGACTCCCCCCGACAGGACGATGATGACGGATATTATGGTGATGGGTATTAGGATAGTTATAGGTGTAGTATGTAATGCCCTTCGTTACATTAGTAACCCAAAACAAATTGTATAAAAATCCTCTAATACATTTAATTAAATTATGTTATTCATAAAAGTTTTATCAATTATATAAGTCTGAAAAATGTCTCATATTAAATAAAATAGTAATAATGTATCAAAGTAATAAATAATAAAAATCAAAAGCCTCAAAACCGGGGGTCTAATTACCATCCCAACGATAAATAATTGCGTCTAGCCACATACGGCTCCTTATTTGATAACAGACTAACCAAACTAGAAAGATTATCTAATGGAGTCCACTAAGTCTTCACGCCTCTTCAGCCTCAATGACGTCCTCATTGTGCTCTGAAAACAATGCTTAATAATGAGATATAAAATCCCAGTGATCAACAATACAGTTTTATAAAAACATTTTCGAAAATAGCATTGTTCTCACCGGTCAGAATCGGAAAAAATCTGTCCATGGCACCCGCTAATTTTCAAAATAATATATATAAAGAAAATATTTTTAACATTAATAATAATCTCATCTCAATACACCACATTCCATATACCAGATAAATTCAAGTTTAATCCAAGCGGTCCGAAGACCTCCTAATTAAATTGGCCTCTTCTTAGGCATGCCATAATTTCACACATCACACGACAATGGCGTCTCATTGCCCACCCCTTTACTCACGAGGAGTGTTTCGATGTCACCCTCCTGTCGGGGACATTTCCATTTCGATACCTCCCATGTGCACATGGTGGTATTTCTCCTTTTTCGACACCCCAACCTGTGGCGGTGTTACTTTCGATACTCCTTTTTAGGCAGTATTACTTATTTTCGACATCCTAATTATATGGGATGTTACTTTCGATACCCCATTACGGTGGTATTACTTTTCGATACCCCTATCATAGGTGGTATTGCGGCAAACATCATACAATTCATCATAGGGCACAATTTCATGTATCATATGTGTAACAAATCATTTACCAAAAATTAAATATATGATTTTATCATGCATGTCAAATAAACTCACATGACATAGCACACACCAATAAGCACGTCATTCAACTAATAAAAATATCAATCATGTATTTCATCCCATCAGTAATAGGAATAAATACCCAATTTAATAATCCTTTTTATTTTAATTCAAAACCCCAAAAAAATTAGTTTATTAACAACATGTATCACCCAATTAAAAATTCTCAGAATCATAGGTAATTCGCTCGGCACAACAAAACACATGTACCATGGAAAGGGTTATTAAAAGGTACTGTTACTCATCTCTCGAAGACCTCCAATGTGCTCTAAAAATTACGTATGATGAGGATTTGTGCTTCCCTAAAAATTCTTCTCCCTTTTGGTGACATCCTTGGATCTGTGTTGTTACCGTTATACTAACAAGAAGGAAGGAAACAGACGAAAATACAAAACCTCATACGGCGCACCTTCTTTCTCTCGCTTACTGACCTTTTACGTTAATATATATATATATATATATACAAGTAAGTAGGGCGCATCTCAGGTTTTACGTTTTCTTTTTTTTTTTGCCAACTGCTTGGCTTATAACGCCCAAGTATATATATATATATTTTCATATATTCATATATATATTTATGTATATATATATATATATATATATAATTTTGTATTATTTATAATAGTTAATAAACTTTAGTAACCCTTATACCATCACTTCTTTATACTAAATCTCCCATTTATATTTTATTTGCACTATACTTTTTAATAACTTAATATTATTATTATTATTTTTCGAATTAGTTATGTTAGAATTTTAGGATGTTACATTTTCTCCCCTGCTTAAAGAATTTCGTCCCCGAAATTCTCACGTCTCACCCAAACTACACAACATTAAAGGTAATGCAATACTAAGTTATGCACCTGTGCCGAAAAGATCTGGATGATGTTGTCTAACATCTTCCTCAAGTTCCCAGGTAGCTTCCTCCAGAGTCAACCCTTCCCAAATCACTTTCACCAATGGGATCATCTTGTTCCTCGGAGTTTTTGTGATCTTGTCAATGATTTGAATAGGTCTGGGCTTAAAGATTAAATTATCCTTCAATTGTATAGGCTCAGGAGCTATCACACGAGATTTATCAGACACATATTTTCTGAGTTGCGACACATGGAAAACATCATGAAGGTTTGCCAACTGTGGCGGAAGGGCCAATTGATAAGCAACAGGCCCGACTCTTTTAAGGATTTGGAAAGGTCCCATGAAACGAGGATTTAGCTTGCGGACTTTCATCGACCTCCCTACCCCCGTCTTAGGAGTGACTCTCAAAAATACATGCTCACTTTCCTAGAATTCTAGAGGCTTTCTCCTTTTGTCGGTGTAGCTCTTTTGTCTACTTTGCGCCCTGCGCATCCTCTCCCTAATCATTTTTTATTCTCTCAGAGGTTTCCTAGACCAATTCAGGTCCTATCAAGGTCTTCTCACCTACCTCACACCAACATAAAGGGGACCTACACCTTCTCCCATATATGGCCTCTTAGGGTGTCATGCCTATACTAGCGTGATAACTATTGTTATACGTAAACTCAATGAGAGGTAGGAATCTATCCCAACTCCCTCCTTCATCCAAGACACACGCCCTATGCATGTCCTCAAGGGTTTGAATGGTCCGCTCTGACTGACCATCCGTTTTGGGGATGATAGGCTGTGCTAAGGTTCAACTTAGTCCCAAAGGCCTGCTGAAAAGCTCCCCAAAATCTAGAGGTAAACTTCGGGTCTCTATCCGACACTATAGATGTGGGTATCCCATGAAGCTTGACTATTTCCTTGATATAGAGGTATGCCAACTTGTCTAAGCTATAGGTTGCCTTAATTGGCAAGAAGTGGGCAGACTTGGTCAACCTATCCACTATCACCCAAATGGCGTCTAAGCCCAAACGTGTCTTAGGTAACCCCATCACAAAGTCCATAGAAATTCTCTCCCACTTCCATTCTAGAATCTGCAAGGACTGCAACAACCCCGAAGGCTTCTGATGTTATATCTTAACCGTTCGGCACACTAAACACCTAGCTACGAAGCTAGCCACATCCTTCTTCATTCCTGGCCACCAATACATCCTCTTAAGGTCTTGGTACATCTTAGTTATTCCAGGACGTATGGTAAACTTTCCCTTATGAGCTTCCTCTAATATCTTCTCTCTAAGGCTCCCCTCCTTAGGAACAACGGTCTTATTCTTAAACTTCACTAGCCCATCAACAGACAACTCATAACCCTCTTGTCCCAACCGAGACTGCAACTCCTGGTCTAAAAGTTGTTCCCGCCTAACCTCATCTCTAAGGTCACTATTAATTTCCAACCTATTCAACTTCAAGCTTAAGACATTTAAGGACACATCCAACACCTCCAGATTCATGTCCCTAAACTCTTCCGTGAGGTTCAGCTCTTGCACCATAAAGCTTGACACGTGTAGGGACTTCCTACTCAAAGCATCCGCCACCACATTGGCTTTTCCCGGATGGTACTTCAACTCGAAGTCATAGTCCTTAAGGAACTCCATCCACCTTCGTTGTCTCATGTTCAACTCCTTCTGGTCGAACATATATTTTAGGGTTTTATGGTCACTAAAAACTTCAAACGTTGCCCCATAAAGATAATGCCTCCAAATCTTAAGGGCAAAAACCACAGCTGCTAGCTCTAGGTCATGGGTAGGGTAATTCCCTTCATGCGGCCTAAGCTGCCTAGAGGCATATGCTACCACCTTGCCCTCCTACATCAAGACACATCCCAAGCCATTCTTAGATGCGTCGCAGTATACCACAAAACTCACTAAGGGATCCAGTATAGTTAAGACTGGTGATGACACTAATCTCCTCTTAAGCTCTTGGAACCCGTCGTCACACTCCTGGTCCCACATAAAAGGTTTCCCCTTCCTAGTCAACTGGGTCAAAGGTAAGGCTAATCTAGAGAGCCCCTCTATGAACTTCCTATAGTAACCAGCTAAGCCTAAGAAACTTCTCACTTCGGTTACTGTCTTAGGTTGTTCCCATCCCAACACCGCATCAACTCTAGAGGAATCAACCGCTACACCATCCTTTGAGATTGTGTGTCCTAAAAACTTTACCTCGTCTAGCCAAAACTCACACTTCTCTGGTTTGGCATAAAGGCGCTCGTCCCTCAAGATCTGCAACACCAACCTTAAGTGTTCTCCATGTTCTTCTGGCGTCCTAGAGTATATCAAAATATCATCTATGAACACCACCACAAAGCTATCCAAGAACGGCCTAAAGATCTGATTCATGTAGTCCATGAAAAAGGATGGAGCATTGGTCACACCAAAGGGCATCACTACATACTCGTAGTGCCCATACCTTGTCCTAAAGGCTGTCTTAGGAATGTCTTCATTCTTGACTCTAATTTGATGGTATCCCGATTTTAGATCTATTTTGGATAACACTGACGCACCCCTCAACTGGTCTAAGAGGTCATCTATCCTAGGCAAGGGTATTTATTCTTGATGGTCACTTTGTTCAACTGCCTATAGTCAACACATAGCCTCATGCTCCCATCCTTATTTTTCACCATTAGGACATGTGCTCCCCAAAGTGACACACTAGGCCTAATAAACCCCTTCCCTAGCATCTCCTCTAACTGTTTCTTAAGCTCGCTCAACTCTAAAGGTGCCATTCTATAAGGCGCTACCGATACTGGTCCACTCCCTAGCACTAGATCTATGTTAAACTCAACTTCTCTATTCGGAGACAAACTAGTGACATCCTTAGGGAAAACATCCTGGAACTCACACACAACAGGTATAGCCATCACATCACTGTTAGCCTCTATCTTAGCAGAAAATAAGAATACATATCCTTGAGCTCCCTCAACAAAGCACTTATGACAAGCGACAGCAGAGACAATAGAACTGGGTACGGGGAAAATCATTAGACATTGGATGTGAAGAGATAAGGATATTTTTGTCAGAATGCTTATGGAAATGAGTCTAGATGCCAATAAGTCAATACCAAGAATAACATACAATACATAGATAACAATAAGATTGATGTCATAAGGAGTGTCTTGACGCACTAGGAAACAATTTAAACAACCAATGGAAGAACAAGAACATCCCTATAGGAGTAGAAATGTATGAATCAAAGGACAATTGAAAGATTGGTATCTCCAAATTTTCACACATAAAGGATGCATCAAGGAATGCGTTGCTCCTGAATCAAACAATATAATTTTTTTTTAACGAGTGGGAGAAATTCAGCCTCCTTCGGATCTAAGCTGCCTCGGAATGATGGCGAATTGTTCTTCTTGAATTCGAAAAGCCCCACGTGTTAAGGGTCCTAGGTTGCCACCACTTCATTAGTGACTGGCCTCCATTCCCTTTCAGTTGACGGCGAGTCTCCGTCTGCCCTTGCATAACCTTGGCCATACAATCCAAAGCTGCTGCAAGTGCAACATTCGTCCCTCGCCTATTAGTCGCCATAAATTTGCTCACTACCAATGAAATACTGGGTTGATCAGGTCCAATATCCCAAAGAATAGCATGCAGCATCTATAACTCTAACAAGCATCCTATGCGCCCAAGTTTTATTTTAGAAAAAGCCCCATTACCACAGTCCGATTTAGAATCGAACTGCTCTGATACCATAAATGTAACGCCCTTCGTTACATTAGTAACCCAAAACAAATTGTATAAAAATCCTCTAATACATTTAATTAAATTATATTCATAAAATTTTTATCAATTATATAAGTCTGGAAAATGTCTCATATTAAATAAAATAGTAATAATGTATCAAAGTAATAAATAATAAAAATCAAAAGCCTCAAAACCGGGGGTCTAATTACCATCCCAACGATAAATAATTGCGTCTAGCCACATACGGCTCCTTATTTGAGAACAGACTAACCAAACTAGAAAGATTATCTAATGGAGTCCACTAAGTCTTCACGCCTCTTCAGCCTCAATGACGTCCTCATTGTGCTCTGAAAACAATGCTTAATAATGAGATATAAAATCCCAGTGATCAACAATACAGTTTTATAAAAACATTTTCGAAAATAGCATTGTTCTCAGCCGGTGCGGTAACCGGAAAAAAACTGTCCATGGCACCCGCTAATTTTCAAAATAATATATATAAAGAAAATACTTTTAACATTAATAATAATCTCATCTCAATACACCACATTCCATATACCAGATAAATTCAAGTTTAATCCAAGCGGTCCGAAGACCTCCTAATTAAATTGGCCTCTTGCCGGCATGCCATAATTTCACACATCACACGACAATGGCGTCTCATTGCCCACCCCTACTCACGAGGAGTGTTTCGATGTCACCCTCCTGTCGGGGACATTTCCATTTCGATACCTCCCATGTGCACATGGTGGTATTTCTCCTTTTTCGACACCCCAACCTGTGGCGATGTTACTTTCGATACTCCTTTTTAGGCAGTATTACTTATTTTCGACATCCTAATTATATGGGATGTTACTTTCGATACCCCATTACGGTGGTATTACTTTTCGATACCCCTATCATAGGTGGTATTGCGGCAAACATCATACAATTCATCATAGGGCACAATTTCATGTATCATATGTGTAACAAATCATTTACCAAAAATTAAATATATGATTTTATCATGCATGTCAAATAAACTCACATGGCATAGCACACACCAATAAGCACGTCATTCAACTAATAAAAATATCAATCATGTATTTCATCCCATCAGTAATAGGAATAAATACCCAATTTAATAATCCTTTTTATTTTAATTCAAAACCCCAAAAAAATTAGTTTATTAACAACATGTATCACTCAATTAAAAATTCTCAGAATCATAGGTAATTCGCTCAACACAACAAAACACATGTACCATGGAAAGGGTTATTAAAAGGTACTGTTACTCACCTCTCGAAGACCTCCAATGTGCTCTAAAAATTACGTATGATAAGGATTTGTACTTCCCTAAAAATTCTTCTCTCTTTTGATGACATCCTTGGATCTGTGTTGTTACCGTTATACTAACAAGAAGGAAGGAAACAGACGAAAATACAAAACCTCATGCGGCGCACCTTCTTTCTCTCGCTTATTGACCTTTTACGTTAATATATATATATATATATATATATATATATATATATATATATATATATATATATCTATACATTAAATAAGCCTGGTTCCATTTTTACTATTCATAGACACATGTCAGTTCCTTATTTTTTTCAACCATTTCCGTTTTTTCTGTTGTCACAAATATGTTTACTGGCTTTTGTCTTTAATTGTTATGAATGGCCAACTCATTTGTATCGGGAATGGACATCATTTATTATGATTAGTAGTTAGTGTGACACGTTTCCAACCTTCAGTTCACAAGGCCATGCGTATCAATTGTTTATTAGGGAAAAAAGTACAATCTTTAAAGCTTGGAGGAGTGTCATCTGCCAGAACCAGACGAGGTTGCGTGACCATTTCTTCCTTCACCCGTGTCTGTCCTTTCTTTGATTTTACATAGATGATAATTTGCCTGCCTTTATCATCTCGTGTCTGTCATCTGCAGAAAAGGAGCGCCATCTCCATTTTACAATCTATTTTCCACCGATTTAGGGATGGCTTCAAATCTCAAATACGGCAACATTTGTCCTTTCTTCCATTTTCCCTAAACCCATGTTGTCCATCGATTCAGTGATACATGCAAAGTAGCGACTATTTGAATGGATGGGGTGTCTGGGGGTTTCCTTCAGATCTTCGATCGTTACCGCATGCTTGGTGGCTCACATCCGCCATTCCGCTGGTTCCTATTCGTCGCCGGTAGTAGTTGGGTAAAGTTGGTAAGGTTGCATTTTAAGGGTAGGTTTAGTTCTAGGGTAATGCTTTTGAATAGCTCTGGGTCTGTGCTTGCTCTGCCGTGGACATGGAGTCTTGGGGAAGAGGGACAGTGAGTGGTTTTACTCTGTAACTCTCAACTTTCGGAGGGGTTGGTGTGGTATGTCCCATCGTGACTGAGGTAGACGGCTGAGAGGATTTCTTATGTGTTGAACAATACCTATTTTTTTTTATTTCATCATACTAATAGGTTATGATTGTTTTGTTAGCATGCATGCTTTGTTCAGTTTGTTGGTTGCATGCGGCATTAGATTTTATAATTTAGTCTTAGGTCTAATTATTTACTCTCATGCTTATTAACACATATATTAGTTGTGTATGATTACTTTTTATTATTGATTTGATTGATCAGCTGCTACCCTGATGTCTGTTTTGGGATTAGTATGTATGCTTCTGATACTACTTATTTTGAGGGATGATCGAACTTTAGTTCATTTTTAAACCTAGAACTTCCCTCTCTTTTTCCCATGGTTTTGAAATTCGAATTTTACATCTTTTCCTTGTCCTGTGGTCTATATAAAGTGGAATGCATTGGTTATGTTTCATCACTTGGCTATAACTTCTCTTGGTTAGTCTGAAACTGAAAATTGACTTGGTTACTATGGCCGTAAACTTTGATCAACTTAGTAAGATTCGCTTCAACAGGGGAGTGTGTGAGGTTGAAGGTGCGTGTGGCTAGGATGTGGACAGTCCCGATGTTCAATAATCCTACCCAGGCCAGCTCTCTCGAGTTGCTACTTCTTGATCAATATGTAAGCTATTTTGTCATGTTGATTTGTTGTCTTACATTGATCATTATATGGTCATTTAAACAATTGTCCTTTCCTTCCAGGGAGGGAAGATCCAGGCAAGTGTTAGGAAGCCTCTTCTCTACAAATTCAGCCCTGTCTTGGAGGAGGGTGCTGTCTACAAAATGGTCTACTTTAGTGTTGTCCCTAATAATGGAAATTATAGGGGGACTCAGCATGAATTCAGGTTGGTCTTCCTTTTAAGACTACCGTTGTGTAGATGGAGGATAGCTCAATACCTGAATTTGGATTCTCCTTCATTCCTTTTAATGAGGTTGTGACTTTGGGTGAAAATCATGAATTTCTGATTGGTGAGTGTGCTTCATTTGTGTTTATATTTTTCAGTTGGGTGCACTTTTAATACCATCGAACATTCTTTATACACTACTCACTCTTTTTTATTGATGTTTGTTGTTGTTATTTGCAGATGTGATTGGTGTGTTGATCGAGGTATTCCCGAAAAAAAAGACGAGAAAGATGGGAGGTTAACTAATATGGTGGTCATGGAACTCACGGACTCAACGTTAATATATAACTCTAACCCTTTCTTTTTCTTCATTATTTTCCAGTTGAAAACATTTGTTGTTACTAACTTTGGTTTTGTGATTATAGTGGAAAATTAGAGTGTGCTCTGTTTGGGGATTATGTTGACCGGGTTGAGGAGTTTCCTTAACCAAAGAGCCAATGTGCGAGTTATAGTTATACTTCACTTGCAAGAGTTAAGAGCTTTAGGGGTGGGTGTTTGCTCCACAATTATGAATTCCTTCCTACTTTTTGCCTTTTCAATTTCTCATTTTGATTCCATTTTTTGCACTTCTAACTGCTGCTTTCTTTCTTTTTTTCCATTATCAGGACACATTGTTATACAAAACAAAGATCAATGCTACCAAACTCATGTTTAACCCGACATTCCAGCTGCTCTTTCTTTTTTAGAAACACGTACGATACAGATCCTTATATGCTTCCCTGTTATTGTTGCTTTTGCATTTATCTATTTTTCCAATGTCCCCGTTTTAAAGTAAAGTTCTCATTGTCTGTAATTACTTATTCAAGGATCGCTGAACATGGTGTCATTGATGTTGAACCGCTTTGTATTATACTTGACAACTCAAGGGAGGGTCTTGAGTCTGATTTTATGAAGCTTCACCCCAAAAAAACTGTTGCTCAGCTTAAAGATATACAGGAGGTTGTCATGCTTATCTTTCATCTGTCTTAACCTTCTACTTGCTTAAATTACAGTTTCTATGTATATGGTGGGCACTTTTAACATAATTTCTGATTCCCAAACGTTGCTGCCTCCTATTATTAGGATGGCCTATTCATTGTCTTAGGCACTATTGTTGACATCGTTGGTGACGGGGACTGGTTTTACCTAGCATGTAAATGCAACAAATCTGTATCCATGCGCTCTATTGTTTATTTCTGTGACAACTGTGATGCGCCCGTACTTCAAGTCTCTCCAAGGTTTTTAATTTGCTTAAAAAGCCTGTATTTTTTCCTACCTTTAATACCCTATTACTTTTTGAGATTGAAAACATGACCTTCATTATTCCTCAGGTTCAAAGTGATTGTAGAGGTTGTTGATGACTCAGGAACAGCTGTTTTGTCCTCTTCGATCGTGATGTTAACTTGCTACTGAAAAAATCTTGTGAAGAGCTTCTTATGCAGTCTTTTGAAGTATATATCCTCCACTTTTTTCCCCTCATTAGTTTACCACATTCGATGACTCATATAGTCTTATTTGGTGTTTTATTTGGTCTACTTTTTTGCCTCTGACTCTGTTTTTCCTCTGTAGGTTCCTCTCTGAACTGGATTCCCTCATTTAATTGCAAATCTGCTTGGTAGGCGTCTGTTGTTTAAGGTTGAGACAAAGACTCATCAAACTGTCCACTGTGAGACAACTTACGCTGTGAGGAGGATATGTGATGATGAACACATTCTTGCTATGTTTGAGATGTCTGGTGGAGACAACACTCCCATGAAGGCAACTTTTGCTCCTCCATTCTCAAAGGTGGACAGCACATTTGTAGATCTTGAAGGGTCAGCCTCTGTAAGTAGTTTTGTTATTTTCATTTATATTCTTACTTAATTTTCTTCCATTTCACTTGTCTTAGTTAAACACAAATATTTTTTTCATCTTTAATTGTTAAAATGATCAGGCTATACCATGCATTAGTCAATATACTCCTACCTCCCTTGGAGCGGATTCCCCTCCCTCTGCTTGGACATTTGCCCCAGCAAAGAGGTGTCTTGAACCTGAATTTCTGTCTTCTCAACTTGAACACCCAAGCAAAGAAGATGAAGAGTCTTTGTTGTCATTGAAGATGTTAACCAAGCTGAACATTCAAGTGCCAAGTTGAAGACTGTTGTCACTATTGAAGAAGAGGACCAACCAAATTGTCAGCTGGTTGCAGTGAAGCTTGAAAAGGATTGAGGGCTCTCACACTTGGAGGGTGTGCTTTTTTTGAGTGGGTCTAGGGGATTTGTGGTTTCCTCTATAGTAATTGCATTAGGCTCCGTTAGACCGTTGTCTGTTTATTTTGGGATAAGTTGTTCCTTATGGTTTTGGGAGGTGCAATTTGTTTGTTCTTGGATGTCCCTCTGTTTTGGCTTCCAAATACAAACACATTTGTCCTCATCTTATGCTTTCATTTATAAGTTTGTCTAAGTTAGGGGTGTCTGCAGTATTTAGTACTAATGTTATCCCTCCTTCCTATACATATGAATGTTAGTGGAATGGAGTATGGTGTTAGGTTTTGTAAATCTATGCATGTACTAAGCTGACTTCTAATCAGCTGTTTGTATTTATGAAAGCTGCTTTTATCTTTCCGTGTTGGTGGTCCCACCATTCTGATTATCATGTATGTATGTTTACCCTTTCATGGTTTACCCTTTTTGACTTTACATAAGCCTAACAAAGCCTTTTATTGCTTTTCCAGACGCCCACCAAGTTTGTGAGTGCTGCAGCATTCTCTCATCACATTCTCTCATCACGGGTGAAGCTTTTTTCAGCAATAGCTGGTGGCAGAAATTTGGACAAGGCAGATCATATGCATTGGAATCCAAATGAAGACAAGGCATATCAATCTGTAATAGGCTAGGTAACTTATTCTCTTTACTTGAAAGGTAAAAAAGTACACTTATGAGGATCACAGGCTGTCATAGCTTAGTTTATAAATTGCATTGCATTATTTATATATCAGGGGAGACTCCTATATAGGCCTTAGGCATATGATGCAAGTATATTGGGTTTACCTATTCCTAGCAGGTAAACTGCTATCATTGCTTGCTTTGTAATTAGCTTTTTTCCTTATAACTAGCTCATGGGTGAGGTTCAGTTTTCACTGTTCACTCTTTCTCAAAATCATGTAATTATGTTAGTGTTTTGACCTTTACTTTTCCTTGATGTCATTATGCTATAGCTTTGTTTAAAAGTACACTAAAACTGTATGCTTTTTCATAGGCTACCTTGATCTACACATGTTGCTGCCATCTCTTTATAAATAGAGTAACTTAGTGTGCTTTTTTTATCAACTGCTGTTTGTAAAAATGGGTGTTCCATGCTAGAGGTTCAAAAGCATGTATGTTTTCCTTTTCATGGTTTACCCCTTTTGACTTTACATAAGCCTAACCAAGCCTTTTGTTGCTTTTCCAGGGAACCAACAAGTTTGTGTGTGCTACAACATTCTCTCATCAAATTCTCTCATCACGGGTGAAGCTTTTGATAGCAATAGCTGGTGGCAGAAATTTGGACAAGGCAAATCATATGCATTGGAATTCAAATGAAGACAAGACATATCAATCTGTAATAGGGTAGGTAGCTTATTCTCTTTACTTGAAAGTTTAACAAGTACACTTACGAGGATCATAGGCTGTCATGGATTAGTTTATAAATTGCATTGCATTATTTATATATTAGGGGAGACTGCTCTATAGGCCTTAGGCATATGATGCAAGTATATTGGATGTATCAATTCGTAGCAGGTAAACTGCTATCATTGCTTGCTTTGTAATTAGTTTTGTGTCTTATAACTAGCTCATGGGTGAAGTTCAGTTCTAACTGTTCATTATTTCTCAAGATGATGTGATTATGTTAATGTTTTGACCTTTACTTTTCCTTTATGCCATTATACTATAGCTTTGTCTAAAAGTACAGTGAAAATGTATGATATTTTATAGGCTACCTTGATCTACACATGTAGCTGCCATCTCTTTATAAATAGAGTAACTTAGTTTGCTTTTTTTATCAACTGCTGTTTGTATAGATGGGTGTTCCATGCTAAAGGTTCAAAAGCATGTATGTTTACCTTATAATGGTTTACCCTTTTTGACTTTACATAAGCCTAACCAAGCATTTTATTGCTATTATATCACAAGAGCCTAAGCATTTATTCTCAATTTTGCAATCAAATTATTGGTTTAAATCCTCATACCTTAGTATGATAAAAAGTTACATTGGCTTATACATAGGATCAATAAATGGGGCATAAGATGTCATTTATTTTTGCTGTGAACTTGCATTGCTAACAAAATGTAATTTTCATATATATATTAAAGATATTGCAAGCTATTGTTGGATTATGAAACCATTATCACACCCTCCATTCTCCTTATTATGAGATTACATGCTATTAGAAGTTTAGAGCCAAGGACATTGGTTGCTTAGAACAATGTTCCTGGTTTTATTTCCTTTTTTAACCTTGGTTTTTAAGGTTCATATTTTTCCAGCTATTGAAGTGAGAATTACTGATTCTTTTTATTAAGCAAATACTGCCTTCTTGTCTGTGTGATAATTGCTTTATATGAGGAAATTCCTCTACGCATGCAAATATTTGCTTATAGATTTTATTGGTTTATGGTTGTAATTCCCATAATCAATTATAGACATAGAGATTCTTCTTGTGATGATACTTTTTTGCCTGTTGATTGATTTCTTATTCCACTACAAACGCCTATACTTCAGTTTTGTATTGTCAGTGAATGTCTGTTTACTTTTTTAATGAATAACATGATGATATATTATTCAGTTTGCCTTTAGATATGGATATAAGGTTGGAAAAATGCTTACAAGTGCTTCATGTGGTAATTGTTATTTGCTTCCTTATTTTTTATTCTCTATCATTCTTATTAAACTTTCTCAATTTGTTGTCACCACCTTTATCTGAAGAGTTCAGTTCATGTATATATGGGTATGAGAACTCTGCATCTTGAAAACCACTTAGATGTTCCTATCTTCAGTTCTAAAAATTAAACCTTTTTTGTGTTTCCTTCAAAGGATGTGAAGCTTAATGAATCCACTCACCATCCTTTTTTAAACATTATTATGTAAGTGTTCTGTTTGGTGAGTATGTGTATCTGCTAAATGCCTTGATTGGTGGTGGTGATTTTGAACTTTCGTTGTCTTATAATCTGCCTTGATTAAGTTATTTAGAAGTGTGGTCGTAATGGTTCATGGACCATCTGCTATCAACAATTTGGCATTCTTTGGTGGTGATCTGATTATACTTCATTATATGTTACAGGAAAGCATTTTGATTTTTTTTACAACTTGAGCATATATTCATTTTTAATTTTGTTGCATGAGGACATCATAATTGTACTCAACAATGACATTTGAATAAAACATGATCCTATATTCTGTGGCGGATATTACAAAAGAATGGTGGCAAAATAAATAGTTAGCACCATTATTTACCGAACTTTCTATACTCGTGATTAGTACATGATACTCACTTTTGCAAGTATTACTTCAGAAATTTGGACAAGGCAGATCATATGCATTGGAATCCAAATGAAGACAAGGCATATCAATCTGTAATAGGCTAGGTAACTTATTCTCTTTACTTGAAAGGTAAAAAAGTACACTTATGAGGATCACAGTGTCATAGCTTAGTTTATAAATTGCATTGCATTATTTATATATCGGGAGACTCCTATATAGGCCTTAGGCATATGATGCAAGTATATTGGGTTTACCTATTCCTAGCAGGTAAACTCGCTATCATTGCTTGCTTTGTAATTAGCTTTTTTCCTTATAACTAGCTCATGGGTGAGGTTCGGTTTTCACTTTGTTCACTCTTTCTCAAAATCATGTCATTATGTTAGTGTTTTGACCTTTACTTTTCCTTGATGTCATTATGCTATAGCTTTGTTTAAAAGTACACTAAAACTGTATGCTTTTTTCATAGGCTACCTTGATCTACACATGTTGCTGCCATCTCTTTATAAATAGAGTAACTTAGTGTGCTTTTTTATCAACTCGCTTTTTGTAAAAATGGGTGTTTTTTATCTACACATGTGGGCTGAGTATCATTGATAGGATCATCATCACATTTATACAATCTTTTGTCGGTATGTCTTCATATTTTTACATACTCTTATTTGCACATGTTTATTTGAAGTTGATGCTCATTGTAGCACTACTTATTATGTCTTTTCTCGGTTTAGTATGGATTTCACTCAGTACCATCTTAGTTGTGGTTAACTTTTTCCCTTATTTCTATTTGGTATTTGTCAATATTCTCATGCCTTTTATTTCTCTCATTTATTGCTATCCTCTTATTAGTGAAGAATGTTATTGCAAACCCTGACATACGCAATGCAAATGTGATTAGGCAAGTAGCTACCAAATACAGGATTCTATGTTTATTCCATGTATGGGACTATATTTCACTCTACTTCCTCAATGTATATTTGTCAATAACAGTGTTAATCAAAACATGGAATATAATATTACCATGGTTGGAGTCTATTTATACTATCTGCATTTCAATGAACAAGAATGTATGTTAGATTTTTCTTCTATTTTAACACTGTCACCATTCTCTTTAATGTCACCAACTACATGTACTCTCTTTTTTTCTCAACTATCAAGTGACTCATGTACGCTATTACAACATCTTCTTGTGCTGTCAAAAGCCTGTGTATTTTCATTTATTAGTATTGTCATTGTCCTGTTAATGCCAAACTTGCTCTTTACTTTTAAAGTTCATGTGGTTTATCATTGTATGATATTGTTGCTGGTGAACTGTCCAAATCCTTTTCCAACTTATTTTCTTTATATTTGATGCTTGACAAGCACTTTCTTAATTCAACATGAGAAGAATAATTCAATTACATATGTTTTATTCCAAGTTTTGATAAACTTTGCGTGTCTAAAATTTATACATATTGTCCATGTGCATCAAACGATCGTTTTCAAACAGACTTAAACATCCACATAAAAATAATTCTGTGATTCAGCATGACCATCCGTTGAAATTTTTAAACTCCTACTATTAAAACTATTCCTTCCTAAAACATTGGATAAACTACTTTGTACATAGATGAAATTACATTTTTGGTTTAACTTCTTCCTTACTATTTAATTCCCATAATCTTTTTCATCATATATCCTCAAACATATTAGGAGTAGTGCTTTATATTTTGTTTTGGCAATTTTTTACCATTTGTAAGTGTGTGCTAAATCATAATTTTTTTTTACTTTAAGTACCACAAATATAATAACCGATGCTGCTGTTAGATTCCCATTATGCGTAATCCTCAAACACACGACGTGAAGGCTGGTGGCAATCCTCCTGGGAAAAATGCTAGACAACGGAGAATGGCAGTGATTAGAGATAAGGAGTCAAAGCGTTTAAAGGAAAACTCTGGTTTATATATTTTAATTTTATTTGGTTGTATTATATTTTATAGAAAATCTACTACGCCACATGCAACTCTTTTTGGCTGCTAATGAAAGGGGATTTAAATAGGTGGGTGCAATTCGAGTGTGACATTGTCATCATTGCAATCCATAAGGGGTGTTTCGTCAAGTAGTTCGATGACCCCTCTATGTTCTATCGAAAATGGTATGTGTTATCTTAGTTATATTTCTTTGTATCATTCGGTGGTGGATTCTTTTATTCCAATTGCACCAATGTTTGGTCAATCGATATTTCATTGGATAATATTTTTTTTGTAAATTATATTACTATATTATTTTCCTTATTGTTTGCTCTTTGTTTTTTGACTTTTGTTTAAACTTTTGAGAATTCACTCATGTTGCTAAGTATATTACTTACGCTACAATTGTCATGGTCTACAAATCCTATGAAATTGGCATTTTTCCTCCATAAAAGTGGTTATCAGCGTTTCTTTGTTTATGGTGTTAAACAAAATCATTTGATCTCAAACTAACTTATGTTGTTCATATTATTATTTTGACATGAATTTGGTTTCTACAGTTCAAACCTTATTTCCTAATACTAATGGTATTTAGCATCCAAAGAAGTGATGTTTCGCTTTCGCTTTCCCTGTGGTTGACGATGTATATGCCCATTTCCTTTTTTGTGAATATTATTGTACAAGCAACAACAAATTTTTTTACCATTTTATATTTGGTAAATAAGTGTGGCATTTTTATGAACCACATTTCTTGCATGTTAAATTTACGATATATATTTCTTTGCTAACTAATTTATGTATGTGTTTGAAAATTTCTTTTGCATATTATTCAAAAAAACCTCGAAGCAATACTGATATTGTTTATTATTACTTTGATTTATATGCTACGATATTGATTTTATTATTAAAAATATAGATTTGATCTATATCAATGGTCTTCAACCATGTCGAAATCGTGCATGCCAACATCGCATTGATGGTGACAAATTTCACAACATACGAGTTGTGGGTCTTTAGATCTACAAGGTATTCCATCTTTTAATTATGTTGCGCTTTTTAGCATTTCAGTATTTTATGTAGTTAAGGTTAATGAAATTTCACCATATAAAGTTTATTTTAAAAATTTCCTTTATTAGGTGTCCAATCTCAAATAGTGGATTCAGTGGTTGGGGTTGAGGAGAGTATTTTGTTTGTCCAAGGAGAAAATGAAGGTATTTGTCTTTTACTTCGAACAATTATTTATAAATGTCTAATTTTTTTAGATTGAGATTAATGTTTTTTTTAAATTCACAACCCTGTTCCTTTTCCGATTTACGTTGACTTTGGAGGTATGGATTATTGTTGCCCAAACTGTGGAGCTATGATGTGGTTTGAGGAGCGTTCTGACAAGCACTCTTCTTCGAGTGTACAATTCTCAATTTGTTGTATGAAGGGAAAAATTAAATTGCCATATTTGGATAGGCCACCTACCTTGCTTTGGAATTTGATCCATGGAATAGACCCTAGAAGTGGGCATTTTCTAGAAAATATTCGCTCTTATAATAGTATGTTTGCATTCACTTCGTTGGGTGGTAAAGTTCAATCTGGTGTAAATTCTGGTCGTGGACCTCCGCAGTTTATTCTTGGAGGTCAAAACTATCACCGAATAGGAAGTTTATTGCCACGAAGGACAACCACCAAAATTTGCACAATTATATATATATGACACACGTAATGAGGTTGCAAATCGAATGTGTCATTTCGGTATCGATTATCGTAACATTTTTATATATGACATTTTTCATACCTGTTGTTAGGATTGACAAAATTATCCATTAATCCAACATCCAATCCATCCATGAGAAAACCCATCTAATTCATCCATTGATAAGAAAAAAAATTGAAAATGAATCGGATTGGATTGGATTGATTTTTTAATGGATGGTTAATGATCTATGCAATGTTGTTTGAAATCCATTTGATCAACATAAAAGAAAGTAATCGATTATTTTTTATACATTTTAAAACCATTTTTTAAAAATGGTTTCAGAATCATGTGACAAAAAAGTGACGAGGTAGAGCCTAGACAGAGCTAGAGAAAGAGAGGGTAGAGAGAGGAGAGAGAGGAGGGAAAATATTTGTAATTCTAAAACTTATTTAATTAAAAAAATATTTTATGGCTTGAATGAAAGAGAATATATTTTGAAATATTCATAAAAATTATCAGCTTTTTTAAAATAATTTAAATGGATGTATTGGATATCCATCCGCAAAAAGGTTGTTAATGGATGGATTGGATGGTTTTTATGAGATTGATCATGGATAGATTGGATTTTTTTAATAAATTTCTAATGAATCATAATGGATTGATGGTTTTTTTAATTCATCCATTATAATCCGAAAAAAAAATTATCTGATTCATCCATTTACCAGCCCTACCTATTGTTTTGTTAGGATTTCAATTCTATTTTCAGATGGAATTATTTTAAAAATATTTCTTTCCATGTTTGAACATGCTGGGGTTACATTTAAAAGTGGGCTATGTTTACATCTCATGATTTTCAATTTGTTTTATATGATTAATACAATTGTCTTTTGTCATTGACATATTTATGTTTCAATTGAATGTGCATTATTGATGTATGGCTACAGAGGTGATTCTAAGTAGATAAATTTGATCAAACCTTGGTGAAAGATTTATTGGGGATGGTTGATGAGTTTAATTCTCTTACAAAGTTGTTTAGACGAGTTAGGGATTTAATTGAAGAACACCCCGATGTTAATGTGTCCATGAGGTCTGTTCCAAGTCGTCCTATTGATGGACGAATGTATAACTTGCCATCCGTGGATGAGGTTGCTGCTTTGATTGTTGGTGATTTCGATAGCGCTGATTGTGGCAGGGATATTATTGTACGTAGTCGTGATGGTGATCTACAAAGGATTCAAGAGACTCATATACGATTTATTCCACTTCAATATCCATTGTTATTCCCATTTGGGGAAGATGGTTACCAGGAACATATTCCATTGATGAAGACTAATCCTCTGCTCTGAGAAAGACCAAGAGTTAGAGTAGCTATCAGAGAATGGATTGCATTTAGGTTATTTGATCGACTGTTTGAGGAAACTATTTTGTTACGAAGTAAGAGGCTGTTCCAACAATTTATTGTTGATTGTTATTCAATGGTTGAAGCACAACGGTTGTTGTGGGTTAAACTTAATCAGAGCACTATTAGGGGTGATTATTTGAAAGGTATCGAAGAAGCAGTTGACAAAGGTGATGTTGAAGCTATGTCCATTGGGAAACGTGTAATCCTACCCTCTTCATTTACAGGTGGTCGTCGATACATGTTTAACAATTGTCGAGATGCAATGGCAATTTGTAAAAAGTATGGGTATCCTGATCTTTTTTTGACTTTCACGTGTAATCCAAAGTGGGATGAGATTCACCACTTTCTTCATGAAAAAGGACTTAATGCATCTGATCGTCCAGATATTTCATGCAGGGTCTTTCACATGAAATTGGATCAACTAATGATCGACTTTAAGAAAGGCCGATTTTTTGGAAAAGTCATTGCAGGTATTCGTGTTCTTTGACTCTAAATATTGATTTTTGTTTTTTAAACCAAATGATTAGGGTCTTGAAAGCTTAAAAAATATTGTTTGTCTTATATGATTAGGTATGTATACAATTGAATTCCAGAAGAGAGGCTTGCCACATGCCCATATACTACTTTGGTTGGAGGAAAAGGACAACTTACAATCTGTTGATTTTATTGACTCAATTATATCTGCTGAATTACCAGACAAGGAAAGGTTTCCAAATTTATTTCATGTTGTTACCAACTTTATGCTTCATGGACCTTGTGGTAATGCACATCGTAGTGCTCCTTGCATGAAGGATGGGAAATGCTCAAAGTTTTTCCCAAAAAAATTTGTTAATCTTACAACATTTGATGATGATGGGTACCCGATCTATAGGAGAAGGGATGCTGGTGTTACTATTATAAAGGGTGGTGTTGAATTGGATAACCGGTTTGTCGTGCCGTATAATCCGAAGTTATTGATGAGGTATCGGGCCCATATTAATATTGAATATTGTAATAAGTCTGACTGTATTAAATATTTATTCAAATATGTTAACAAGGGACCAGATCGTGTTACAGTTGTGGTTAGTTCTGATGGACATCATTCTGATCAGTCACAAATGGTAGATGAGATTAAGCATTATTATGATTGTCGATATTTGTCTCCGTGTGGAGTCTGCCTGGAGACTTTTTGCTTTTGACATTCATCAAAGATGGCCTCCTGTACAACGGTTGACCTTTCACCTTTATAAGGAACAATTTGTTTTATATAATGACAACGACGTCATCAACAATGTGTTTGAAAGGAACAAAGATAGAAGAACTATGTTTCAAGCGTGGATGGAAGCTAATTGCAAGTATGCTGCTGGTAGGAACTTAACCTATGTTGAGTTTCCATCCAAATTTGTTTACTTTGATCAAGAAAGGCAGTGGCGCCCTAGGAAGAAAGGACAAATGATCGGTCGGTTGAACTTTGTCCCCCCAGGCACTGGAGAATTGTATTACATGAGGTTGCTTCTTAATATACAAAAAGGATGCACGAGTTATGAAAGCTTAAAAACAGTGAATAATCATACATTTGAAACTTTTCAAGGTGCATGCTCTTCCTTGGGTTTATTGTCTGATGATAAGGAATTTGTTGATGGGATTCGTGAGGTTGCAATTTTGGCTTCAGGAGTATACTTGAGGAGGCTTTTTGTTACGTTATTGTTGTCCAATACCATCGATAACCCATCTTATGTATGGGAAGAAACATGGGAGTTATTAGCAGATGGGATTTTGTATGATAGACGAAAGAGATTACAATATCCAGGTAAAACTTCCTGTTATTAATTGTACTGCATGTTTCCGTTTTCCACTTTTCTCTTTTTATTGTATTTTATTTTGGTGTACTATTGTTGTAATAAGTTTATCTAACTGTTTAACAATTTCATATATATGTTTTCCTAGGATTGTCTTTGACTGAAGATGAACTAAAGTTAATGTGTTTAGTGGAAGTTGAGAAATTGTTGCGCATAAACGGCAAATCTTTAAAGGATTTTCACAAAATGCCTTATCCCAATTGTGATGACCTGGATGTTTTTAATAATATTTATATTGTTAGAGAACTTGACTACGACATAGATGAGATGGTTGACAAACATCTCCAATGCTTGCAACAACTGAATGTGGGTCAAAGGTTAATATATGATGAAATAGTTGATGCAGTGGTGAATGAGGCTGGTGGTTTCTTCTTCGTTGATGGTTATTGTGGTACTGGTAAAACCTACCTTTGGAAGACTTTGTCTTATAGATTTTGTTCTCAATCTAGGATTGTTCTTAATGTAGCTTCTAGCGGTATTGCCTCGCTTCTATTACCAGGGGGAAGAACTGCTCATTCACAATTTGCCATTCCGTTGGCATTGAATGAAGACTCATGTTGTAATATTAAAAAAACAGTTTTAAAGCTGACTTGCTTCGTGAGGCAACCTTAATTATTTGGGATGAGGCTCCGATGGTTAATAGGTGGGCCTTTGAAGCTTTTGACAGGACTTTGAAAGACTTGATGGGGTCTTTGAGGTTTGATTGTTTAACAAAACCGTTTGGTGGTAAGGTTGTTGTTCTTGGCGGTGATTTTAGACAGATATTACCAGTGATACCCAAGGCAAGTAGAGTAGACATTGTTATGGCTACTATTAATTCATCTACCTTGTGGAAACATTGTAGGGTACTTAAGTTGACAGAAAATATGCGTCTCCGGGGAAGTGCTGATGTTTTGGAACAAAAACAAATTGCCGAATTTGGAAGGTGGGTCCTTGATATTGGTGATGGTAAATTAGGGGTTAGCCATGATGGTGATGGTGATGCTGAAATTGACATCCCCGAGGAACTTTTGCTTCCGAGTTGTTCAAATCATATTGCAACCATTGTTCGCTCTACTTATCCTGATTTGGTTGACAATATTAATGATTATCGATTCTTTCAAGATAGGGCAATATTGGTTCCAACTTTGGAGATTGTAGAAAAAGTCAATAACTATGTGCTAGGGTTGTTGCCTGGCGAAGAACAAGTATATCTTAGCTCAGATTCTATTTCTAAAATGGAAGAAGTTTCTGGGGTTAATTCTGAATGGTTAACTACTGAGTTTCTTAATCAAATTAAGTGTTCGGGTTTGCCTAACCATAAGATGATATTGAAAGTTGGAGTTCCTGTTATGTTGATGAGAAATATAGACCAATCTTCGGGATTGTGTAATGGGACAAGATTGATTGTTAGTGAGCTAGGGACAAATGTCATCGGTGCTAAAGTTGTTTCTGGAAATCATATTGGAGAGAAAGTTTTCATTCCTAGGATGAATTTAATCCCTTCTGATCCTGGAATTCCGTTTCAATTCCAAAGGCGCCAGTTTCCATTAATCTTAAGTTTTGCGATGACCATAAATAAGAGTCAAGGCCAAACGTTATCTCATGTTGGTTTATATTTGCCACGTCCAGTCTTCTCACATGGCCAACTATATGTTGCTATCTCTAGGGTAAAATCTAGGGGTGGTTTGAAAATTTTATGCTGTGATGATGCTGGTGATGCATGCTCTGTTGTTAAAAATGTAGTTTATAACGAAGTCTTCCAAAAAATATGATCCAACCCATACAGTTTGTAATTATTTTATGATCATGTACTAATATATTTTACTTACCTTGTGTGAACCATTACAATCTTCAAACATGGATTTGTTGCCTTCAATATTTTGGTGGCAAGTAACTGCATATATGTCCTCTGTTTATGATACATGTAAACCACAACTCATTTATTTTTAAATTTCATTTATTCCACGATTCGTCAATTATGGGCTTAAGATAGGCCCATTTGTTAGCTCCTATTTAGTTTGTGCCAATTAATGAGGGAATTATCCCCTTAAAACCAATTACTCATCGACAAATCTTTCATTGAATTTATTTAGATGGATAATTGACCCGTGCGTAACGCACGGGTATACAACCTAGTATATATATATACACACAAGTAAGTAGGGCGCATCTCAGGTTTTACGTTTTCTATTTATTTACTGCTTGGCTTATAACGCCCAAGTATATATATATATATATATTTTCATATATTCATATATTTATATTTATATATATATATATAATTTTGTATTATTTATAATAGTTAATAAACTTTAGTAACCCTTATACCATCACTTCTTTATACTAAATCTCCTATTTATATTTTATTTGCACTATACTTTTTAATAACTTAATATTATTATTATTTTTTTTTTTTCGAATTAGTTATGTTAGAATTTTAGGATGTTACATAGTAAGGTTTTGTAGATAGACGGATACTTTATTTATGGATGATATGTTGAGTTTGTTTTTATTTTAAATTAATTTTAATTTAATTGCTTTTTAAAGTTGATTTTTAATTCCAATTTTGTTTTGTAATTGATAATGTAATAATATTTAATTAAAATAAAATATAATAATTAAATTATAATTAATTATAATAAAATATAAATTAATAAATAAATTATAATAATAACTAATAAATAAAATATAATTAATTAAATAAGATATAATAATCATTAATAAATAAAATAAAATATTTAATATTGAATATATAAATTTTAATAAAAGTAATTAATTATTAATTATTAATATAAAATAAAATAAAATAAATAAAAAATAATTTAAAAATTAGAAAAAACCTTGTTTCCGACAGATATTTCCGTCGGTAACTGTTGGTTACATTTTTCGACTCCATCGGTAACTTCCACATAGAGATACCGCGGAATTTCCGTCGGTAACTAGGGGTTATATGTGGCAAGTTTTCCCACGATTAATACCGTCGGAAAGTCCGTCGGTAATGTAGTTTTCCGACTGAATTTCTTCATTTCTGACGGATTTTTTCGTCGGTAAGTCGTATATTTTTTGTAGTGTAAACTGAAAAAGTAAGGATATATCAATGATTAGTTGAAGTGCTCTCTACTCACTTTAACTAAATACACATTTAAGGGAGTTATAAGGTGGATGAGTTAGTTTGAGGGACACAGGATTTGGAGTGATAAGAAGATCACGGGCTTAACTCCTGATACTAACATAACACACTAATTACTAACATTTTTCTACAAGGGAAAAACTAAATACACCTTTACTTTTTGAAAAATGCTAACGAGTGTCTAAGGGTACTCATTAAGATACTAAAAAAAGAAAGTTTACATAGAGAATTTGTGTATTAAATATTTGAATTAGTGAAATGCTTGATTTTCTAATGAAAACTTGATTATCTTGGTTCCTTAAAAAGTGTCCTAAGAGCACTCATTGAGACGGTCAATTTTTTTTTACTTTACATTTTTGTTAACTTTTTTTTGGTGAGGAAAATAAAAATAAAAATAAAGTCTTGACATGAAATTATATCATTTTTGTTAACTTTTACATTAACTTGAATAAAACATAAAGCAAAATTACCAAAAAAATATTCACCACGTGTCATATCAGGATCCTCCTCTGGTCGGTTGTTAATTTCGGAACAACAAGTATGTTTATGGTACGAACAACAGCTCTCTCTCTCTCTCCACAAAATCCCTGAAAATTTTGTAAGACCGTTCTTAGTTTCATCTCTGAATTGAAACCACTCTTCAGCTACTACACTCTCTCTGTGCTCTCTACCCTAACAACAATCAACGAGTTTGTAGAAAAAATTAAACACAAAAACAGGTTTGAACTTTTTTTTTTTTCCATCGTACATGCTGATGTTGTTCTATTATCAATGTTTTACATGGCAATGTGAATGAAAGTATCTGTCTTTGTTTTATGTTTTAGGTGTTTTTTCCCCGTAATAATGGCTATAAATTCAGGGCAATTTGATTTAAATGCTGATGCCGTTTTGTTTGATCGAGAAAATGAGGTTCTGGGGTTTAACCCATCAGAGTCCAATGTTAATGTTAGTGTCTCTTTTGATGAAACCCTAACTGGTGAACCTGTTAGTGGTGAGGTTCTCATCCATGATCAGAATCTTATCCATGTTGGGAATGATGGAGGAGACAATGGTCCGGTGGAAATGCTTTCTGGGCAGGTTATGGATGGGTTTCACATGAATCAAGGGTTTGGTGTGATGATTAATGGCAGTGGAAAAGACGGTTTTGGTGAAGGAGCTAAAATTGTGGATAGTGGGAATGATTTGGAGGCAGGAGTGGAAGTTGTTGATGATGGAGGGTGTGATGGGAAATCAGGCAATTTTTCATGTAGGTTGGTGAAGAATGAAGATAATGAGAGTGCAATAGAAGGTTCGGATGGAGCCCTGTTTGTGTATGGAGGTGCGGAAAATGGGAAAGGTTTGGTTTTCGAAGTGAATGATGGTGTTCGGAATGAAGTGGAGTGTGAGGATGCTAGAAATGTTACTGGAAATGGTTCGCCGGCCATTAAGGTTGCATCAAATAATGAGGCTCATGGAGTTGATAATAATCTGACTGAATGCGAGAAGGAGATAAGCAATGCTACTTTGGTGAATTTAAGCACCGTTGTGGAGGATGGCAGCAAGATGAAAGCTGCTGATAGTTTGGTTACTAAGGATGGCCTCGAAGATTCTGCTGCCTCAGAAATCGCAACCTACCAATTACAGGAAGGACTTCCATATATGGAAGTCAATGCCAAGACGGAATCTTTGCATCCGAAAGACTCGTTTTCAAGAAATCACCTTGGGCTAGAAACTTCATATGAGTTGAAACAGACAGCCTTTCAGAAAGATGCACCAGTAGCGTTGATGCAGAATCAAACTGTAGGCATCACTATTCCTGGAGGAGGGGTTTTCCAGAATATTCAAAAGGAGTGTCGTGGTTTGAATCTTGTTGTAGATTTTAATTCTTACAGAAACATGCTGGAGGTTGACATGTGCAGGCAATCAGTGTCTTCAGAACTGAATTTCTGCGTATCCGATCTAGTATGGGGTAAGGTGACGGGCCATCCTTGGTGGCCTGGTCAGATCTTTGATCCGTCAGAAGCATCGGAGAAAGCGAAGAGGCACCTTAAGAAAGACTGTTACACGATAGCATATTTTGGGGATCAAACATTCGCCTGGAATGATGTGTCAATGATAAAGCCATTTCAGATGCATTTCTCACAAATGGTGAAGCAGAGCAATTTGGAAAATTTCCATCATGCTGTTGACTGTGCTTTAGAGGAGATCGCAAGACGGGTTGAGTTTGGCCTATCCTGTCCCTGCATGCCTGAAGAAGTGTTTTCTAAGCTGAAGACTCAAGTAACTTATAATGCTGGAATCCAGAAACAATCAAGCAGAAGAAATGGAGGGGACAGGTTTATAAATGCAATGTCTTTTGAACCCGTGAAACTTGTAAATTTTGTGAAATCGCTAGCCCAGTCGCCACTCTTTGAATCTGATAGACTGAATTTTGTAACAGCACGAGCCCAATTGTTGGCCTTCTATCGCTCTAAGGGTTATTCTCAACTGCCCGAGTTTCCGGTGCTTGGTGGGTTGTTGGAGAATGATATGGAAATTCTACTCATGAGGGAGAAAGAGCAATGCGGTGATCAAATTGATGTGCAAGGATTGAAAACACATCTTGGCTTTTCACAGAAACGTAAGTACAGCTCTAGGGGGCGACCCAGCAAAAAGCTTAAACTTTTGTCAGATTTGATGACTGAGAAGAGCTTGTGGATTCTAAATGGTGAACATGCATTAGCAAAGAAAGCTGGCAATAAGTTAATTACACGGTCTTCTGGCAGGAAGGGGAAAGCAGTTTGCAATACTTCTGAGGATTATTTCCATAATCCCCCAAATAGAAAACTCACCCAATTACAGTATGTTTCTGTACATGATATGTGGTCACAACTTTGCTTGGCTGCCAAGGATCCTACCAGAGAAAGCTGCACAAGTGACATGGTACATTTCTTTGCAGAATTTAGAAATTCCATTAGCCTTGATGATTCTGCTTCCCTGGGGAAGGAAATGTCTGTGGAACAAATGCATGTTGGTGAGACTGGAGTAATGCCATTAGAAGCGGTGGCTCCTATGACATCTGTAATGGAGCCTTGCAATGATTCTTATTGGACTGACCGAATAATTCAAACCATTTCTGAAGAGCAGTCATTATCAAAAAACCAGAATCAAAGAGAGGAACTTTTGACTGAGACTTCAACTAGAAGTTGTTCTCTCTCTTTTAAATCACTATCAGCTGCTGAAAGTTGTTCTCTCTCTTTTAAATCACTGCCAGCTGCTGAAAGTAGCACAAGTTGGGGTTTTACACAGCAAGACACTGATAGAAGTCTTGGATCAGAACCTTCAAAGCTAGTGGAAGATTTGGATGAGAGTTCTGCTGAGGCCTCCAGCCCCACTGCTCTTACTCTGAAATTTACAGACTTGGATTCTGTTCCTTCAACAACGGATCTCAATAAGATTTTTGGCCACTTTGGGCCACTGATCGAATCGAAGACCGAGCTGCTAACGAAGACTAACCGTGCCAAAGTGGTTTTCAAAAGACGTTCTGATGCTGAAACTGCTTTTAGTAGTGCTGGAAAATATAGCATATTTGGACCTGCACTTGTTAGTTACCGCCTCAAGATTTTACCTCGTACATCAACAAAAGGCACAGGAAAGCGAGGCAGAAAAAGCAAAAAAGAAACAAGTTCTGTTGATGGTGCTGCTCGTTGATGGATGCTTTGGCATTGAATATTGATCCTGCAACATCTACTAGGACCTTAAGAATTGGTGTTTTTCCTATGTGAATATCAATATTCCTAGTATTTCGTTTTAGACTATAGTATTTTGATGAGCTAATGCGGTATCATGCAAATACATAGAATTGAGTAGCTGACTAATTGATATTTAGAAATCTTTGGTGATAGCATAATGTCCATTTAATATGAATGGTGCTTATATTTTGGGACTAACGAGGAAAGTTCCAAGTTTCAGCTTATATGACTTTCTTTTGTGCAAAGCTTCTATGATTGTCTAACAATACATATCCGTTATTATTCTGAAAGAAGGTTGTCATTGCTGCATCTCATGAATTCCTTGGTTCTCTCTGTGCACGAGGCTACATTCTTAAGCTGAAATAGTTGGTTATTTTATCCAAACTTTGGTAATTAATTAAGAACAATTAGAATGTGGATACTGAGATTTAATAAAAAATTAAATTTGATGTCACGTGTTTTGAAAGGGATAATTTGGTCATAAAAATCCAATCCTTTGGTGAGATTGAGTGCATTTATTTATGGAATTTTTTGGGTTTTGAAAGTATGTGAATGGTACCTTTTTTTTCTTAAAAAAAAAAAAATCAACTTGGATACTATTAGAATTGACAGAGTATCAACACCGAGATTCTCTTCCATGGGTTGTGGTGGTATTTTTCATGGGGTAAGTGAAGAATTATATAAGTAGGATTATCAGACTAGTAGGAAATGGAACGTCCCGAATGGATATTATGGAACCTTATGTAGATTATTGCAAAATATACAGATGACCTCTTTGGTTGCTAATACTTAAGGTCTAGTTCAGATAGTAGCTCTAGCAGAAAGCGATTATCAGACCCTGATGCTCAACGAGGTTCAAATTCTCAGAATCTTCAAAGTGATTCAAGGTTATCGACTACCTGCTGCAACATCTATCATGTTAATCAGCAAACGTTGCATCTAATTCCTCTTCATGATGCAATTATGACACTACTGCTTTGCAGAGTGTCAAAAGCTCTTCTGAGGTGCCCATTGCAATCACAAACAAATAGCCACATAGGGTCACCTTGCCTAATCCCTTTTCCTCAAAAAAAAAAAAAAAAAAAAAACTTCAAAAAGGAACCTATTAAGGTGGCATTTGGAAGAGCTTATTTAAGCTTCTTTTGACTTGTCTGATGACATAAGCTCTTATGCAGTGTGTTTGACAGAGCTTATAAAAATAACTTATGCAATCCCATAAAGAGTTTTTGACTTATTTTCATAAGTCACTGGGAGAAGCTTATGAAATTATCATAAGAGCTTATGCACTAAACACCCTCTCCATGTTTTTTCACTACTTGACTCCTCTCATGCCCTTTTCTTTCTTTTTCCTTCTTTAAGCACTTATGGCATAAGCTCTCATGCGATAAGGTCTTATGTGATAAGCTCTTAATGAAGTTGTTTACTCAAACGCACCCTAATATTAATAGAATATATCTAACACTCAAAACAAAAGTCATCACCAACAGCATTAGCGAATCCTTATACTTTCAAATCATTAGGAAATCGGTCCCTATTATCAAACTCTGTTATAACATCATTATAAACATTGCTGAGTTGTTGACTAACAGAAACTGACTTGACTCCTAACAGAAGCTAACTGAAACATATACTTTGATTGACTAATGGCTAGTTTCCTTTCCACCCAGCTTTGCAATTGATGAGGCATGCCTCTTGTCCATGCCAACTTTCCTTCATCTTTATCCCTCCTAACTGTTATAGCCTCCACCTATGCAATCACCATACATTATGCAACCCCTCCTCGAATAGACCTCATCTCTCACTAGAACGAGCCCATGAACGAGCGATTCACTTAATGCATGTTTGTTTAGAGTTTAGGGTTTAGAGATATTTCCAAAAATAGCTTTTAAGTTTTCGCTAAAAAAAAAAATCTGGTGGTTTTCTCCCTCGGACACATTCACTGCAGCTCGCGTCTTCCCCTTCTGGTTATTGACTGGCGACCTGTTCCAATTGAAGGGTTGAAGAAAGGTTTTAAGATACTCGAAGATCACATGGACAAGAACCCCAAGTTATGTATCTTGCTTTTATCCAATAACCCTACAAAACTTTGCCATGCTAAGTATGGAACTGCTATCTACACCCATTTATAGATTTGATGTGATTGGATTTGCCATACAAGAGTCTTAGCCAAGAGGCCGAAGGCATTGTTAGAGAAATCCAACTAAGGATAGGAAGGAAGGGATGAAGAGGTTGGCACTTGTAGTGGCAGTGCCAGCCATTAAAATAATAAAAGGCCAGTTAAACACCATGTCAGCTTCTATTAGTCAACATGATAATGGGACTGATTTGGAAACATTTCTAATAGTGATTAAATTAAAAGTAAGTGTAAGCTGTAGAAACTACATTATATTTTAACCGCCACATTGTCACAAAACTAGATCTCGACCAAGTAAACCTAATGTCACATTGTACTCAATTAGGATTATAATATCTACCAGGTAGACAATATATGGGGAAGCTGACTGCACTTCATGCAAAATAGCAAAACACAAGCAAGATAGGAAGAGAATGGGATGAAGCGTAACGAAGGTAAACTAGAATGTTACTGAAAATGTAAAATGATCAGGTTCATTAAAAGACTAGGAAAGATACAAAACAGTCCACAAAACCCATTCACCTCAAAACAAAATTCATAATTTTTCAGAGAGACTAATGAAAGCAAATAAAGGAAGCATTCCACAAAAACAAATTTAAGATCTTGGCTTCTCCTTCTTCTCCTTGAAAAGGGCCAGGAGAGAGACACCAGAAACCTTCACAACCTTGAATCTGACACCAGGAATATCACCCACTGCATGACCTTTCCGTCCAAATCCAGCTATCAATACTTCATCCTACAGCCACAGGCCACACCCCGTGTTAAATAGTGGATATAAAATTATAAATAATAGAATTTAAGAACAAGACGTGAAAAAGAATTCAAAATACTTCCAGATGTTAGAGGATAAAAGAATAGACAAACTTGTTGAGTATATGGATAAGAGTACTTACATTCTCTTCAATGTAGTTTAAGCAACCATCATTGGGAACAAATGCAGCAATCTTCTTCCCATTTTTGATGAGTTGAACCCTGGCACACTTACGAATGGCAGAGTTGGGCTGCTTAGCCTCAATACCGCTGCACATAAGAACACCATAAATTTCTCAGTATCATATGCTCTATTTGTGGAAATATTCTAGTAAAAGATATAAAAATAAGGAGAAATTAGATTGACCTCCCTTAAGATTTGACTTAATTACACCCAACACCCCTCTTGTTTTAAAAACTACACTTACCTCCCCTAAGGGCAGGTCAGTGTAATTTCAAATCACCATCCTGTGACTTTCAGGGAGGTAAATGTAATGGTAACATAATGTTCAAGGGAGGTTGGTATAATTTTCTAAAACCATAAGGGCGCCAAGTATAATTAACTAAAACTCAAAGGAAATCAGTGTAATTTTCCCTAAAGATAAAGATCAAGTTAAATAAAACTTACATCTTTTCAAGGACAATACCCTTTGCATGGGATGAGCCAGCAAAAGGCTTCTTCCATTCATTGCCAAGATGGGATTTTTTGTATGACTTATCTGCCCACCTTTGCCTCCTGCGGTGAGACTTCAGCTTGCGTGCAGCTCCCATTCCACGTGTCTTCCTGCAGACAAGCGAGAAAAATTAATCTTATACAACTAATGTTCTTATGTAGATCAAACAATCCCTAATTCCCCTAATGGCAAATCATATCATGTCTAAAAGGAAAGTTAATTAAAAAAACACCATGCTTACTCTTGGCTTTCTTTCACATGCTGACAAACAAATTTAAAAAACAAGCTCAGAAAAGAGAAAAAAAAAAAGTAACTCAGTCCCATTAATCTTACAACAAATAACAGATAAAAATTTTACAGGCACCTCATGTTCTTGTGTAGATCAAACAATTCCTAATTCCCCGAATGGCAAACAATATCATATCTAAAAGGACAGTTGATCCCTAAAAGAATATGCTTGTTCATGGCTTTTATTTTACATACTGACAAACAAATTTAACAAACAAGCTAATAAAAACAGCAATTCAGTTCCATTACGCATAAAACTAACAACAAATAAAATTTACAGGCACCTAACACCTTGAATGTGGCATTTTAGTGAATGCATTACTACAACTCAAAAATAAATCAAACCACTACAGAAAATAAAGGGAAAGAAGAAAACCCGCAATTTAAATCCTATACCGGCAAACATAAAAGTCTCATGCTAGAAAAATACAATCTTTTCATATGGGATTAACTAAGAAGCAATGAGAAGGCTTGATTTGATACGGATCCACCCAAAGTACACAAATCTACGAACTAATGTTTAGATTTCAGAGAATAGGGGCAGAAAAAGGGCGAAAACATGAAATGAAGTTTGTAGATAGTGTATTGCAATGCTTCGTTACCCCATGGCGACGGCTTCTTCGTTCTTCTGCTAAGAGCTTTGGAGGCTATGGAAGATGCGCACAGAACAAAACCCTAATCCTAAATGAAAGCTGCGTTGCCCTTTTATACCATGAGATCACAATGAGTGGTAAAAAAACAGCGTTGGGTCAGTATTTTATTATTGGGAAATTACATTAACCTCCTTGTTCTAATTATATTGTGTATATTGCTTCCAAAAAAAAATTTTATTGTGTATATTTTTTATTCATACATTATATTAACCTTGCAAGATTAATGTCATCGTTTTTTTTATTTATTTATGGGAAAGGCTGAAATTGATATTATATATATTGATTAGCCCTATAAAAAAAGGTTATTGAAAGTTGAAACAAAAGGGGTATCAAATATTATCAAGTCAAATTTTAATGAGTTTAACCTAATTTCCCTTTTTTTAAAATAACATTTAACCTGCCTCACAAACCAATTGGGCCTACACGTCACTGGGAATTTTTTCTGGGCTTTATTAGGTTTAAGATATAATAATGGTAATATAGATAGATTGGTTTTGTGTATATATTATTATTATTATTTTCACTTTGATCATATATGCTATACTTTTTCATTTTGGTCTTGTATGATACTTTATGTTTGGATTGAAAGAAGTAAAGTGGATATAAATATAATAGAAGAGAAACTTGATAGATTTTTAAATTGTTTAAATTGAGAGAAGTAAGAAGAAAAAAAAGAGAAAAATTAGTTTTCTCTTCAATCGTTTAGTTGAATAAAAAAACAGAAAGAAAGAAAATGATTTTGTAATAATGACATACTTGCACCTATTTATTAACTCTCTTGCAAAAGGCAAAATTTCATGGACAAATCTTGAACAATGCAAAAGACTAACTTTTTCTCTCCCAAAAGCTTGGCTTCGATGAAAAAGAAGGCATACGATTTCTCGTCTCTTATCTACTTCTCCTCTCTTCCAAACATTGGAATTTAGAAGTGCTAATTTTCTCCACTAGTTCTATCTTTCCTACTTTCATTTTTCCAAGAACCACTCAACCAAACACACTATAAGAGCACCTCTAACGCATGGTGCTTGAAGTGTCTTTTCTTATTAGTATTGGTGCTTAATAGTAAGTTGTCGTTGGAGTAGGGTGTTTATGAAGCACCAGCTCTTAAATATAGATGTGGGCTAGATTTTTACTATATAAACTAAAAACTAAAAGTATCTCTTGTTGAACGAGTAAAAAAGTAGTCATTGCTTTTTCTTAACATATAAATGTGTCTAACATCAAAAAAAATTTACACAACCAAACCTCTCAAATTTCTCACGCTTTTACTCACATAGTCTCTCAAATTTCCCTCATCTTTTTTTTATCCATATAGTCTTTCAAAGTTATCTTTCATCCAATTTTTTTTACTCACATACTCTCAAGTCCTCAAATTTAAAAAGATTCATTTTGGTCCTCTAACTATGAAACATTAGCCAAAGTTACCATTTTTGTCATCTTTGTTAGTATCATCGTTAATTATTGTGTATTTGGTAGTTAAGTGGTGATATGACCGACTGAGTTGGCGTGTCCTCCACGTGGTAATATGTGCTGGAGCCACCAAGAACGCAGACAGTCATGGATTAAATGTAACAGAGAGGTTAGAGAAGCTTACAGTCATAAGAGATTGCAAGTCAGACACAAAAAGACTTCAGGATATGCCAGCTTGTTCTTTGGGAGTTTAGTCCCTATTACTGTGTACTGACATATATTAGGCACAACATTATAAGATGATGTTTGGCTTTGGTGAGAAGAGACGGGTGAAGAGAAGGGAGACACTATAGATTGGGGTTGGACATATAGAGTAGGTGGAGAAGAAACAGAAGGGTTTTGGATACCTTGATGAGAGGGAGAATATGGTGCAGAAGGGATGAATGACAGAATCGCTTGATCTTCGGACAAATTTTAACTTCTTCCTTGACAGAGAAGGGGACATAGTGTCAACCTCAAGGTGGGAATGTGTCCCAACAGACAGGTTTGCGGCAGTTGCAGCAACAACTTCAACCTCTGCAGCTTGATCTTCTGCAGGAATTTCTACCCTTTCATCAAATGCCACAGAAGGCACCGGGTAGCCAAATCTTATCTTTCTGGGAATGAGTCCCAAATCGAGAGGCTTCTTCTCCTCGGGCTTCTCCAAAGGTCTTGATGTCTACTCCCCCTGAGCAGATACTTCCTCTTTGCTAGGTGCAGACTCCCCTTGTCTGACCTTGGCAAAGGTCTTCACCAGCCTTCTTCTTTTGTTGAGCTAAGCAAACTCAGCTTCTGATGCCACGGCATCTCTTGTCTTCCTCTTGGGAGAGGCTTCTTCAATTTGAACCTCAAAGGCTCAATTGTCTCAGCAGTCTCAGCAAAGACTGACGATTTCTCCAAAGCAGGCCTCTGGTCCTATCTGGCCACCTTTCCAGTAGGCTTCCAGATTCTTTCAGAGATGGACACCTCTAACTCATCAGTGGAGACCACTGGTTCCTCCTTCAGCTTCTGCCCAGTAGCAGTCTTCTTCTTCTTTTCCTTCTTGTCCTCCTCCTCATCTTCTAGAGGGATACCCTTTATGTTCATCATAGACAAATTCTTCCTGTCAATAGGAAAGGACATGTCTATGAAGTGAGCATCACTGGGAACAAACAGTTTGTTCCTGAATTGTCAACAGCATTCCATAGGGATAGGTCTGCATGTTTGTCGCGACCGTCCCGTCCGGGAGCCGCTAAAAGAATGTAAAAACAGAGGAGTCGCCACCAATATTTTATTTGGGAAAAACATTGGAAAAACCATTTATTTTAAGGAAAAATGGTCTAAAAAAAGATATAAATTTGAGTCCGAGAGTTGGTTACAAGTATGGAAGGTGTTAGCACCCTACATCGTCCGTTTAAAAACGGTACCTCAAGTTAATTGTGCAAAATAATTTTAATAGCCTTTGAAAATATTTATTTTACCCCATTTTGAAATTAAAAAAGAAATAAACACAACAAAAGAGAAAATTAAATTTTGGCTTGACAGAATAATTGATTATGCTCCTACGTATTCCCGGATGTGATGGGAAACTCAAAGCCACGTAGTTCTTATAGAAAATATTTGTTTGGTTGGTTGATTTTACTTTTTGATAAAGATTTGATTTTTTTTTAATAACTTTGAAAAAGGATTTCATTTTAAAATTAATCCACTTATGCACAGGGTTCAAGATAGCGAGGCTATACGATAAACCCTTACAATTCATATGCCACTTGATGATGAAAAATTCATACATCAACGTCGTAGATTGTTGCGTGAATTCAAAAATTGTATTAAAAGGGTAAATTTAAAAAAATTTAAAGGTGTTTATTATTTTATTTTTAAAAAAAATGGGAATTCACTCTTGCACAAGGTTAAAGATAGCAAGGCTATATGATAAACCCTTACAATTCACACGACACCTGAGGATGAAAAAATTCTTACATCAACACCGTAGATTGTTGCGTTAATTAAAAATGATTTTTTATTTTAATTTTTATAAAACTTGTTAAAAGAGTAAATTGAAAACCTTTTAATATTTTTTATAAAAGATAATTCACTCTCGCACAGGGTTAAAGATAGTTAAGCTATACGATGAACCCTTACAATTCATATGAAACTTGAGGATGAAAACTCACACATCAATGCCATAGATTGTTGCGTGAATTAAAAAGATTTTTATTTTTATTTTTATAAAATTTGTTAAAAGAGTAAATTGAAAACCTTTTAATATTTTTTATAAAAGATAATTCACTCTCGCACATGGTTAAAGATAGTCAAGCTATACGATGAACCCTTACAATTCATATGACACTTGATGATGAAAACTCATACATCAATGTCATAGATTGTTGCATGAATTAAAAAGATTTTTATCTATTTAAAAAAAAAAGATCTTTTTTACTTTAACAAGAAATTATATTCTAAAAAAATGCATTTTAAAGGCAACAAAAATTTAGACCCAAATCTGGATGGCCCAAGATCAGAAAATATTATTGTTCCTTTTTTATTCATTTCATTAAACCTTAGAGTTGGGCCAAATGGCAAGCCCACTTGCTTCACTCTAAGCCCAGGCAGAAAAGAAAAAGAAACAATCAGCCTAAGGGAAGGATTGAAATAAATATATTACTAAACCTATAAAGACTAAAACAAAATCAGAAGTGAAGGAGATGGAGAGAACGAGACCAACAACAGAACAGAGGGATGGCTGAACGAAGGGGCGGGTACGGTGGCAGGCAACTCGAACGGCAGCGCGGACGGCGAGCTGGGCAGAGCGAGGATCTTGTTCTGCTGGCTCGAGATCGGCGGCGACAAGCGTAGGTCGCGGATGCGCGGATCTGACTACGCGGGCCTGGCTGAGACGCTGCAGAGCAATGACTGAAGAGCTCCGCGGCGGCGGCGAGGCCAAGTGGTGCGCGGCGGTCTGATGCTACGGCAGTGGCTTGTGTGCGTCACGGTCAAGGAGTTATATAGCGGAGACGGTGCATGACTCGCGGCGGAGGATGCGGCTTGGGCGAATCCGTGGCGGAGGTGGTGAGATGGTGCTGAGCAGTGGCTATGGAGGAAATCATACCTGGGCTGTTCTTCTACCTCATAAACATATTGTCTTCTCTTGTTGCTTTTTGTTGTTTGTTTTTTTGTTTCTTTTGTGTTTTTTTTTTTTTTTTTAAAAAGAAAAAAAAAGGAAGAAGAGGAAACAGAATAAGGAAAAGAAGGAGTTTGATGAAGATGAAGTGAAACCAGGGAAGGAGAAGAATAGAGGAAAGAGCTCTAAGAATATTTCCCTGTTTTTTGTTTCTGTCGATCCGAATCCCCCATTTTCCACTGTTGAATGCCTAATTTATAGCAAAAAAAAAACATTTGAAGAAGATGACAAATCTTCTTGTTAGGCCAGCTGGTATAGATACAAGTAGTGGGGAGCAAATCAGCCTTTACTCCCACCACTCTGTATGGCTGGTGCAAGGGCAGGGATGGTGCCTCCCTTTTTTAGTAAAAAAGTAAAAGAAAACAAGAAAGGGGAAATAAAACAAAGTTGATCCATACTTGAAGGAGCAAAGTGAAAGCTGACTCTTTTTTCAAATTGTTTACTTTTTATTATTTTTTAATTTATTCTAATGACAAATCAGATTAATAAAAAAACAAAATGTTTTATTTGGGCTTGGATAATGGGCCAACAAGCCATTTGTAACAATAAAATGAAAATGATCTACACTAATTCTATAATTGGCCAAGAATAAAAACACTTTTTTTTTCCAGGTTTTTAATTTTATCAATTTTTTTTTTTTTTTCCAAAAAATTAATAAAAAACAAACTGACAAAATTAGGTGTTCACATCTGCCCCTCTTTACTTGTTTCTTATTAGATAGTAGGTGTAAGCGTAGTTAACTTATTATCGTTATAAGAAACGAGTAAAGACATGAACTCCAATTTTGGCCAGGGTTCATTGACAAGTAAAAGGATACATAATTAAAAGAGCTTACGGGATGGATTGCCCATAGAAGTTCGAACAGAAAGATAAAAAGCTTGCGGAGTCGTCTGTCTGTTGAAGCTTGAAAACAAAAGGATTAAGAGCTTGCGGAGTCGATTATCCGCTGAAGCTTGAAAAGAAAGGTAGGAAGCTTGCGGAGTTGGGTGTCCGCCGAAGCTTGAAGTCAAAAGATCTTATGGGGTATGGTACCTGCCAAATATAGAAAGCTTGCAGAGTCGGTTATCCGCTGAAGCCGTAAAAGAAAGCTTGAAAGCTTACGGAGTCAGTTGTCCGCTGAAGCAAAAGGATTAAAAGCTTACGGAGTCGGTTATCCGCTGAACAAAAGGTTAAAAGCTTGCGGAGTCGGTTATCCGCTAAAGTTTGAAAGGAAAGGTAAAAAAGCTTGTGGAGTCGGCTATCCACTGAAGCTTGACAAAAAGGTAAAAAGCTTGTGGAGTCGGTTATCCACTGAAGCTTAACAGAAAAGGTAAAAAGCATACGGAGTCAGGTATCCGCTGAAGCATGACAAAATAAAAAGCATGCGGAGTTGGGTACCCGCTGAATCTTGACAGAAAATAAAAAACATGCGAAGTCGGGTATCCGCTGAAGCTTAACAGACAATATAAAAACCTATGATGTCTGTGCAATTTAAGGGGTTTTGTGCTCACAAAAGATAAACAATTGCAATGCATGATGCCAGAAATGTCCTATATGCTTGATGAAAACCTCAAATGATTTCAATGCAACACAAGGAAAGCTCATAACACATTACAATTTTTATTTTTTCATCATTTAGGTGGTTTTTACTATCACCCTCGACACCTTAAAGTGTTGATCACAAACAAGCTCTGAGATGAACTAAAACAAGTCCTGTCTTCGTGGAGAAAAAGGGTCGAGCACTTTTGCAAGGGTATGCTTCCTTTGCGACGATTGTCCCAATGCCTCCTGTCAGTAGACCACGGTGCCCTTTGTTGGGAGACCATCCTGTTCTATACACCCTTTTGAGACTTTCAATGAAATTCTAAATGCTTTTGAAGACATCAATACATGTTTCACATTTTAGTATATACTTATCAAGATGAATGCACAAGCAATTGACAAAAAATAAAAGGAAGTCAATATCATTATATTTGGACTGGAAAGGTGTACAAAGTAGATATTACAATGGAGTATGAGATTGTAAAAGATTATGGAGTGGAATCATATCTCCTTAAGTGACATCTCTTCCCATGACTAATGTTAGTATCCCTCATACCATCTCGACTACTCATTAATCATCATCTGAGCGTGCTATCTGCCCCAGTCTTCATCATCTAGCCCACTGATTGCCCCAGTTCATCGGCTTGACAACACTTCCACTGTTATGTTTTTATTTTATTTTTTGAACCCTAACTTTTGCCTAGACCGCCTTTTCAGGTTTTCAGCCTAGCGGGTTGCTCTAACTTTTGACTAGGCTATCTTTTTGGATTTTCAGCCTAGCGAGCTTTTCTTTTTTCATTTTTCACTTTTTCTTTTCTTTTCTTCTTCTTCTTGGGAAATGATTTCAAGCATAATACATTTTGGGAGATGAACCTGGCAGTGTATTTCAATCTTCCTAAAAACCCACGAACTTCTTTCTCCGTTTGAGGTGCTGGCATATCGATGATTGCTCGAACTTTTTCAGGATCAACCTCTATTCCTCTTTGACTAACAATGAACCCCAGAAGCTTGCCTGATTTCACTCCAAAAGTGCATTTGGCTGGATTCAGTCGAAGCTTAAACTTCCTTAGTCGCTCAAAAAGCTTCTGCAGATTATCTACATGGTCATCTTCAGATCTGGACTTGGCGATCATATCATCTACATAAACTTCTATCTCTTTATGCATCATGTCATGGAACAAAGCCACCGTAGCCCGCTGATATGTTGCCCCAGCATTGTTCAAGCCAAATGGTATAACCTTGTAGCAAAAGGTTCCCCATAAAGTGACAAATGTAGTTTTCTCCATATCTTCTGGTGCCATCTTGATCTGATTATATCTCGAGAATCCATCCATGAAAGAAAATAATGCATGTTCGGCAGTATTATCTACAAGAACATCAATATGAGGCAGAGGAAAGTCATCTTTTGGGCTAGCTCTGTTCAGATCTCGATAGTCGACACACATTCGAACCTTTCCATCTTTCTTAGGAACATGCACGATGTTAGCAACCCATTGAGGATACTTTACCACTACCAGGAAACCCGCATCCAGTTGCTTCTTGACCTCCTCCTTGATCTTTAAAGACATTTTCGCTTTCATCCTTCGTAGCTTCTGCTTTACTAGAGGACACTCCGACTTTAATGGCAGTTTGTGTTCTACTACAGTAGGGTCTAACCCTGGCATGTCTTGGTACGACCATGCAAAAATATCTTTATAATCCATCAACAACTTGATCAACCTACTTCGCTCCTTTTCTTTAAGGGAAAGGCCGATCTTGACCTCTTTTTTATCATCTTCGGTTCCCAAATTGATCAGTTCACTCGGCTCTTCATAGGGCCGAATTTCCCTGGCTTCTTGCTCTACCAACCTCAATAGTTCAGGAGGGACTTCCCCGTCATCATCAACAACCTCATTAACACTGTCATTTTCAAGTGAGTCACTTTTAGATATGCATTTTGGTAGTTATCAGGGAAAGATGAATGAATAAAGGTTAAAGACGGGAAACTGCATTTATTGGTGAGGAACGATGAATAAAAGAGAAAGTAAAAATAAGAGAGATAAGAACATAAAGATATTGAATGCATGCATTTATTGATAAGTCATACTGAAACGGAAACAAGTAAGCACATTACAACAAAATTCCTAAAGCCTTGGGCAGAGCTAAAGGATAAGCATTATAGAATTATTTTGAAAAAAACTCTATGGTCCTGGGAAACTCAATGACCTCCCAATTGTTGAGCTCTGTATCCGGAGGGCATGGATACACCAGATTGACACCATGATCGGCGAGATAATCATCTTCAACAGCTGCTGCTTGGTCCAGGAATGCAAACCCCACACTTCGGAAGCTTTGTCGAATGTCACAGATGGGAACCCTTTCAGCCTCGTATTCACGATTTTCCAGCCGAGCCAACCTCTTTCTTTTCTTCTCTTCTATAACCCTCATCCTGTCGGCCTTGGTGGGTTTATATCCCAACCCAAACTTGTCCTTGTTCTCGGTGAGCATGAGAATGCCAGTGACACCTTGGCTATTCTTCCCCAAACTGCTTCCAGGTCAGCATTCTCCTTCGAGCATAACCTTAGCCATCATAATGGACTCTTTAGATGACTGAGGTTTCAAGAGTGGAGCACCATCCCCAACATAAGTGGCATTGGCAATTTCAAGCGATTGGAAAGCGGTCTCGAGAGCTTCTTCGGCAGCTTCAATGTAAGGGGTTGTTGATAGCTTACTCACTAACATATCCTCCTCTCCAGAAACAATTATCAACTTACTATCAACAATGAACTTCACTTTCTGGTGCAATGTGGAAGGTACAGCTCCAGATGAATGGATCCATGGTCATCCTATGAGACAACTGTAAGTTGGTGTGATGTCCATTACTTGGAAGAGTATTTCAAAGGTGCAAGGGCCAATCTGAATGGGTAATTCAATTTCTCCCATGACTTCCCTTCGGGTGCCATCGAAAGCTCTTACAAGCATTGTGCTTGGCTTCATATGAGTTCCATCGAAAGACAACTTTGCTAGTGTTGACTTTGGAATTACATTCAGATAAGAACCATTATCAATGAGAACCCTAGCCATGACATGATCTCGACACTTCACAGAGATGTGTAACGCCTTGTTGTGCCCTATTCCTTCAGCTGGAATTTCATCATCAGTGAAAGTGATATAATTATCAGCAACGATGTTACCCACGATGTTATCAAGCTTGTCAATTGTGATGTCATGAGAGACATGAGCTTGATTCAACACCTTCATCAGTACTCTCCTATGTGGCTCAGAATTCATCAACAAAGACAAAAGAGATATTCGAGCCAGAGTTCGATTCAATTGATCCACAACCCTGTATTCGCTTTGCTTGATGAACTTCAGGAATTCGCCGACTTCTTCATCAGATACCTCCTTTTTATTATCACCCCCGATTGTATCCTTTTCATCCGGAGTTCCTTCCACCTTCTCTTTTCCTTTGCGATCTTTTTCTTCCTTTTCTTCTCCCTCCATTCGCAATACCTCTGGAGTATAAATGCGACCACTCCTAGTCATTCCACCAATTCCCGAAATGTTGGTAACCACAGTGGTCCCGTTGGAAGGACTTTGTTGAACCTGCATATCATATTTCCATGGTACCGCTTTGGTGTCCTTGTAAAGGAAAGGACCTGGGACTCGGATGACAATTGGTATTGGCCCACACGAAACCGGCATAGGTTCCTTCTCAGTATAGTGTATCACCAATGACTTCGAAGCGACTTGCTCAGGAACCGGTTGAGAATTAATCACAACAGTAAAAAAGAGTCATCTTAACCGGAGTTGGGGAAATTGTAGATTCAGTAACCATGTTAATGCCACACTCATTTGATTCACAACCAATTAGGATAATCTTTATATCTATTAACTGCTGCACAACCTGTCGAAATTCTGTACATTCTTCAATTGAATGCCCTATATTCCCGTCGAAGTCACACCTAATCTCTTCATCGAGGGTCTTCTCTTCAGCAATTGAGGTTTGCACCAATCCATGTTTTTGCATCTCTTTAAAAATAACTCTCGTGGGAGTTCTGACATCAGTCACTTGGCTCTTAAGAGTAGGTTCCATGAAGCTATCTATGGCATTGATTCCCAAACCCCCATGATTTGGCATAGGACCTTGTGCCCCCCTCGGAGCATCTTTCTGAAAGCTCAACTATTTAGCATTAATAAGATCTTGTACCTTAAATTTGAAAGCCCTACAGTTCTCAGTGGAATGACCTATTTCCCTCGCATGATACTTTCATTTAGCATTTGGGTCAAACCACTTCGGATAAGGAGGGTCCAATGGTTTCATTGGGATAGGAGTCAACACAGATTTGCTTATAAGCTGATGCAGTAGCTCAGTGTAGGTCATGGGTATCGGGTCGAAATGTACTGGCTTCTTTTCTGAGTTATGAGGCGGTCTAGTTTGGCTGGTGTTTGGGTTTGGGTTTAGGGGTTGAACAACTTGAGGTGTCATAGCAGGATGTGTTTGAGGCTGAGAGGGGTATGATGGTCAGTAGGGCATCATCGGCTGGTGATTTGGAAATTGTGAGGTGGCGACGATGGTTGGTAATACGGGGTGTACTGGATTTGGAAGGCGGGTGTTTGGTTCGGTCTCCATTGGTTCGGTTTCTTTTGTTCAAAGGTTACTGCATGTGCTTCTCCCTCCTTCCTTTCCACATACGGGGCTTTCTTTGGGCCGTTCTCTATTGAAGACTCGGTGCTCTTGCCATTCCTCAGTCCACTTTCAATTCTCTCGCCGATGATGACCATATCAGAAAAGTTTGATGATACACTCCCAATAATTCTATTATAGAAGGGCGACTAGAGCGTATCAATGAACATTACCACAATTTCTTTCTCAGCTAATGGAGGCTCTACTTGAGCAGCCAATTCCCTCCATCGTTGTGCATACTCTTTGAAAGTCTCGGTGTCCCTTTTTGACATATTTTGGAGTTGCATCCTATCGGGAGCCATGTCAATATTGTACTTGTATTGCTTCAGGAATGCATCTGCTAGATCTTTGAAGGATCGGATGTGGGCCCGTTCGAGACGCGTGTACCAATTTGAAGCTGCCCTGGTTAAATTGTCTTGGAAGAAGTGAATCAAGAGCTTATCATCTTGAGCATATGATGCCATCTTCCTTAAATACATGGTTAAATGGTTTTTGGGACAAGTGGTTCCCTAATATTTGTCGAAATCGGGAACCTTAAATTTTGGCGGAATTACAACATTTGGCACTGACACGAACTCGGCAAGTGTACCGAGTCGTTGCAAGTAATAATTCGGTAAGAACCGGTTATCGTCCTCAGGGATCGTGGACAAGTACCACTTCGCAAATTGAACTACTATCTAGGCGATCATGTTTGGATGGAAGGTAGCTCTAACATGTAACAAAACAAACAAGAATAAAATGTTTTTGTTCTTTTAGGTATTTTATCAAACACTTAATACGCAAACAGAAATGTGATCAACAAATGGATAGAATTGTTAGGGTTAGACTAGGCTAATCCTCCCTTGGTTGCTATGAAATGGTAAATAACACAATTCATAATTCAATTACGACAATCAAATCTTCTCAAATACTCAAACCCTAATGTCTTAGGTGGAATGAGCCTAAAATCCCAAATTAAACCCTAATGTCTTAGGTGGATTAACATGAGAAATTGCATTAAGAGTCAAGATTCATAAGATTACAAGCACCCCAAGACCTATGTCTAAGTTCATGAACTACTTGGCATTTGATTCATGAGCATGCCTTAACATCAACCTTTCAATTGTCTATTAAAGCAACATATCATTCCTAGGATGATCAAACCAAGGAAAGCATTAAGCATGGAATCAAACACTCATAAAGAAATAGGAAATTGTATTACAACCACATCATGCTATAACCAAGTTCAGAAAAACCATCATCTAACCCCAACAAAGGGGGGTTTAGCTACACATAATCAAAGAGAAAAGCAAAGGAAAAGATACAGAGATGAATGAATTAAGGAACTCCATGGAATGTTGCACAGCAGCCACAGCGGCAGAAATTGCGTTTTTAGGTTTTCTGGCCTCCTTTCTCTGCTACTCACAAATCTGCCCTAAAACAGCTTATAAACAGAGGTTCTGGGTTACGCGCGCTCGCGAGGCGAGACCAGATTCGCGAGGCGAATCTTAAAGAGTCAGATCTTCAGAGATTAGTTTTCTCGCGAGGCGAGGTGGTAATTCGCGAGGCCAAACAGAAAGAATGACATTTCTGGCACAGTCAGGCCTTTAGGCTCGCGAGGCGAAATGGTGATTCACGGGGCGAGACAGAAAGGGTGACTGTTGCTGTTCAAGCTGGTCTTCGGGATCGCGAGGCAAAATCCAGTCTCGCGAGGCGAAGCTTCCAGAATTCTGCTTGGCTCAATTTCTTCTCTTTTCAGGCTCTATCTTCATCCAAGCTTCATCATGGCCAAATCTTGGGCAATTAATCATAAATTCCTGGAAAACAACACACAAAACCACCTTATCCGCTCCAAAGGAAAAACTAACCAAAATCAAACTAAAATGGCCTAACTATATGCAAATGCATGCAGAAATGTACATGGAAAATGAGGTGAAATCACACTCATCAGGCACCAGACAAAGTTCTGAGGCATCCCGCAGACCATAACTATTTACCCCTTCAATGGCCAGCAGTCTTTCCTCTAGCACTTCCAACTTTTCTTTAGATTGGGAATTCCCTCACGATTGATTCACTGGAGTTTCACCGTACATATTCTGAGGGAAGGAGTATGGCATGTAGGAGGATCCAAAGTTTGGCATCATTTTAGTCCCCTGGGGCCCATAATGTAGGATGTATTGTGGGGTTTTTGGATTGGTAGAAAGTGTCACCGTTGGGGTGTTACCATATGTAGGGTTGAGAGTTTGTGCTTGTGGCATTTCGACAGCAATGGTGGGGGTTTGTGTCTGAGTGGTATGTTCGGAGTTTTGAATGCCATCTTGTGGGCTGGGGGCCGTTGGTGGTACAAATCCACGAGGTAAACCATATAGGGGATTGTTCGGGTCAAATGAAAGATGAGTTTGGTTGCTTGGATAAATAGTGAGAGGCGTCATGTCCCCTGGTTGGTTGAATCCTTGAATAGGAATCTGAGTAAAATCGAGTAGGATGAGAGGTGTGGCTGGATGTCCTTCATTCGAGGCTGGAGGGTTCTCCTCTGTGTTCTTTTCTTTCTGCATTGCTTGTAGGATCTCCATCATCTTAGTCATCTGATCCTTGATTTGACTGACTTCATCCCTGATCTCTTGGACTTCTTCTAGTTCATCCGCCATGGCTCTTGTCTGTGACCGAGTGCGATAAGGGTGTCTTGGAGCAATTGTTCAGAAAAGCCACACTGTTTTAATCAAAACAAAAGTGAGAACAAAAATGTTGGAAAATGCAAAAAGCTTTTATGAAAATCACCTTTGGAGTTTATTGTTATTATTATTATTTTGAGTTAACACCTTATAACAGACAAGCGATGGTCCCTCCATTCCATACAGAGAGCATCATGCTCATAAGATGAAATGGATTTGACAACAAATCTAGGGGAGAAACAACTCTGCACCATAGATGTTGTCTCAAACACACTAACAATTCTGAATTGAGACGTCACGTCCTACCCTTTGCACAGAAGGAAGAATCATATAAGGCAAAGATGTAGTTGACAACATACTAAAGGAAGACCATGCTCCACGATAGGTGTCGTCGCAAGTCAAGTGCAAGAGTTGGAGTGCGAAGGAATCATAGAGGCAAGAACAGATTTCATTAAAAACTCCTCAAAGCAATACATAGAATCATGGAGGCAATGACAGATTTCATTAAAAACTCCTCAAAGCAATACATAAATTGGGATTACATCATAATTCTCGACATTGTTACAACATTTCATCCTAAAGTCAACAGCTTAGGTCTCTTTCTTTTTAGCCCTCGAGCAAACCCTCCACACATTTGCATAAAATCATCCAACTCAGCCGGGAGACGAAGCATAGGGTCCGCACGAATTTGTTTTTCTGCCTTTTCAAAGCGTTGGACAAAATTCGGAATACAATGGCTTAGCTCCAAATTCATGCTCATATATCTTTTTTTCCATATGTCAATATCTATCCCTAGCTCTTGCGCCTCTTCACTCCACCACTTCACGGCATTCATTGCTCTTAGCTCCACCCTAAATCGTACTGCTTCTTGATTTCGACTAGTAAGATATTCAGCTCTTGGACCTTTTGTACCAATTCATCAGTCATCCTATCTTGTGCACGAATTTGCTTTTGTAAGTTGCCATTGACTCCCCTTTGTCGATTAATTTCCACTTCCAGTGACTTTCTCACACCTCCTTGCTGAATGACTTCTTCTTCTAACTGACGCTTTTATTTCCTTAGTTGATGCCTCTCTGCTGTGAAGGACAATACTTTACTTTCAAGATTCTGGATCCTAGTCATGACGCTCGGCGGGACCTTGTCTATATTCTTCTGGACTCTTGAGGTTGCGGAGATATCTGCACACAAATATTTTAAGTGTTCATTTTCCTTTGTTAACTTCTCACAACGCTTTTGACCAATGACTATTTTCAACTCGGCATCTTGCTTTTGTTGTTCCATTTCCTTCATTTGTGCTTCCAGGACTTTCAGTTGTTCTGCCATTTGAGTTACCGAAGTGGAGTAATCTTCAGCTTTCATTCATTCTACAGGAATGTTGACGGGACCTTTCCTTGATTTTCTCCATGCTTCATATTCTAAGACAATGATTAGGATTGGTCGGCCCAATTGTGATCTCCCTGCCATCCACACATTTTTCCATGCATTTCTAACTTATTTTGCCAACAACTTGGTATTCTCCTCATCCTCGTATTGGAAACAGCATCCGCCAAGTTGTTCTTCTCATGGCACGGTTTGCGGCCAACAAAGTTGTCGTAGGGCTATGGCGGGTGTGTAGGATATGCACCCTCTTGGGCCCATCAACGGAACATTAAGATAGTCACCACAACTATAAATGATATCTCGCCCCTACTGACTTTCGTACCAGGGGCATACCCACTTAAAAGACTCTATTTCCACTTTGTCAAACTCGCTCTTCCATTCCTCTTCTTTAAGCTGTTTTATAGAGATGTTATGGAAGCCTCTTAGTGGATCTGAATGGTAGTTGATATAGCCTTTTGCGTACATGTGAGTCACGACCCATACATAGAGCAACTGTGCACAACATCTGAGCTTCCCCTTTGGATGCCGTTGGCAAAATTCTAGAGTCAAAAGTGTTTCAGCCAATACTGCCGGCACGGGGTTTTTCTTTCTTTCAACTGTGAAAAACACGTCCATTGCTGCTTGATCTATCATGTCTAGAGCTGATGGAAATAGAACCAACCCATATATTGCTAGTGCCAATACCCTCTCAAAGGTTTCCCAGTCTTGTCGATCCATTAGTTTCCTCAAATGAATTTCAAGAAAATTTCGGGTCAACCCTCGCGATTTTAAGTGCCCGGTCAAGTTCACTTCAATTTCAGGGAGCCTTAGTAACCCTGCTATGCTTGCAGTGGTCAAGTATTTCCCCAAGTGAAAGTACACGACGGGATTTTTCTGCATCGGCAACCTTAACAGGCAAGCATATTCTTCAATGGTGGGTGTGGTGTCCATGTTTGGCAACTCGAAACATCCGAGATGTGGGTTCCAATACTGACTTAGCACTCAAAGCAGTAGCTTCAATCGGTATGAAAATTAGGTCCAAGGTCCCTCCATACTTCTTGACGAAGCTTCTTCGATGTTCTTGAGGGAAAGATTGGCTCAACTCTTTTAGATTCTCTAATGAGTTCAATATCACCCTGGAGCTCTTGGTGGTGGGAGCACTGCTAGTGTGTCTGACTTTTTCCATCTCTTGTTATCAAAGGTTTTATCTCTCACCAAATTATTTGCGCAAGGGAAATTTTATTTTATTAATAACATTTGGAAAACAAATTTACTTATGCATGAGAGTGTACTAAGATGCATGAATGAATGACATATTGACGATGCATGACCTAAAATACTTCATGCACGAGCATACAATGAATAAGAATGAGTGTAGCAGGATGCATGAATGAATGGCATGTTAAGGTGCATGCAGAAAATCTTATGATGCATGAGATATAACTGTGATTATTCATGCTGCAGAAAAGATGGAATGCGCTCCCTTTTATCCTACATGGGTCATATCCTAAAATTTGAACTTGAGGTCAAGATCCTAGTTTGGTAGGCTGCTAATGACATTTTATGTGCATGACTTTCGGGACAGATCTAGACCCCTAAACATATGGTCCCCGGATTACCCTCATCTGAAAGATAAGGATCCGAATCCACGAACCTCACCACAGGAACAAATAAGTCATGATATGGCAGTCTATGTACCGGTAGCAATCCGAGCGGGAGAATTAGTGACTGTCAAGGATGCAAAAACATCACAATAACATCACTGAAGCCCATTCTAATCCTATGGCATTCCAAGACTCGGGTATAGAGCCCAAAAGTGTGTGAATGTGGGATGGTGATGTGTGTGCTGGGAGCAAACACACAAAACCTAAAAAAAGAGAAAAAGAAAAAAAACCATTATCCCCAAACTTGCAAAAAGAACAGCCAACAACAAAGTTCTTGCTCTTCTTTGTAGCAATTTCATCTCCAAGTTCTTGCTCATGAACAGTGAGTGTACCAAGAAGTTCATCCCTAGTCAAGGTAGTAAGATCCTTGGTTTGGGAAATAGCAGTGACCAAAGGTCTCCACTGCTTAGGTAGACTCCTTAGTATCTTTCTAACCTTCTCAGCATCAGTATAAATTTTGCCAAGAGATTTTAGGCCATTGATGAAATTTTGGAATCTTCCTATCATCTGTGCAACAGATTCTCCTTCTTCCATGAGAAACAGTTCATACTTTCTGATAAGTATGACAATTTTTGATTATTTGACTTTGGTTGTTCCTTCACGTGTGACAACTAAAGTATCCCATATTTCTTTGGAAGAATCACATGCACAAACCTTTTCAAATTCTTCAGGACTGAGAGCACAAATGATATTGTATCTGACTTTGTGGTTCAGCTCCCATTTTGTCTTTTCTGCAAGGGTCCATTGAGCTTTTGGCTTGTCAGTGTTGTCATCATTTTTAGGAATGAATGGACCATCAGTGATGACATCCCAGAGATCAGAGTTTATGGATATAATGAACCATTGAAATATATATTTCCAATAGTTATAGTTTTCTCCATTGAAGAATGGAGGTCTGGTTAGGGAAGCTCCTTCAATCTGGTGACTTTCACTTGAACTAGTTCTAGTTGTCATGTCTATTATTCAGGACCTTTACCTCTACACTGTTAGATGCTCAACCCAGAGGCTGAGCTTTGATACCAACTGAAATAGACAACTATAAACACGAGAAGGGTGGTTGGATTGTGTTTATCAGAATTTAAAATAAAGTTGAAAACTTTTTGCACACAGAAGCTCGGTTCAGACAAGTGAGAGAACACTGCACAGACAGGTGACCTGTCTGATGAAACTTTAACAGAAAAACATACACACAGACACTTTGAAAACAAGTTCAATGTTCACACTTTAACCCCTTTAGTTATAAAGTAAATAATATAATCAAAGTAACTAAAGAGTTTGAGGGAAGAGAGATTAACACAACTATTTATCCTGATTCACTCTTCAACACAAAGAGCTAAGTCCAGTCCTTGACAGTACCAAGTTTTATCCACTATAACTGATCAGGTTACAGACTCCAAGTATTGTTTGCACACCTAACATCTTCAGGCTCCAAGACAAGTATTCTTTGTACACCTAGCCTCTTCAGGCTCACTTAGGTTTGCACACCTAGCCTTTTTGCATAACTATCGGCTTCAACTTTGTACTAGGTTGGAGAAGGGTTATCCACGATTGTTGCAGCCCTTGGGTAAGAAGACCTACTCGAAAAGAAGGGTTAAAAGTTTGATTTGATCCTTTATCTTTTTATTTAGATTCGATTTGGTCTTCATCGTAACTCCAGCACCTACTGTCACGTGGAGGGCATGCCAACTCAGCTGCTCAAAGCACCACTTAATTGCCACATACGGTAAAATTAATGGCATTACTTACAAAGGTGATGAAAAGGATAAGTTTGACTAAATTTTAAATTTAAGGGACTAAAACAGATCTTTTAAAAGATAGAAGATCAAAACGAATATAAAAATAAGATAAAGGACCAAAATCTAATTTGGCCTTTTTCTCAACTCCCTTTTTTAACACACAACAAAGAACATTGCATAACTTTATGTTGTGTTTGGTTGAGAAAAGAAAATGAGAGGATAGAATGGGGAATGAAAGAAAAAGAGTGAAAAAATGAGATGATTATTTAGTTGTTTGGTATGAGAGAAAATAAAAGGAAAGAAAACTAAAAATTTCTTTCCTTTTATTTGATTGTGTAGAAAGTAGAAAGTGAGAGGTTAGAATTTTTTTTGTGAAATAACATAAATACCCTCGTATAATAATTTTAAAAAAAATAAAAAAAAAATGTTTTTTTGTCTTTTTATGCTTTGTCCCACCATCTCTTTCATGTTTTATCTTTTTATGCCTCGATTTTCATGATGTGTCAGTTTTTCGCCCAAGTTGAGATGAAAAGAAGCAAGTGGGCCCCACAATATTTTTTTCCTTCCTTCCACTTTCCTTCCAATTCAATAAGGAAAAAATTGAAATCCCCCCTTCTTTCCCTCCTCGTTCCAAACGAAGGGTTGAAGTACGTTGCTATTCTTAGGTGACAATTCACAAAGCATACTTACAGTTATTATTATTTTTTGGATTAAGATACTCTCATTTTATCCTCTCGTTCCTCTCATGTTATGAGAGAGAAATATACAAAAACAAGTTTTTATGGACCCTACACATATAAGTAAACTTTATTTTATATCTTTCTTTCTTTAACATGAGAGAAAAAAGAAAAAGGAGAAAATAAAAGGAGAGGATCCAAATCCTATTTTTTTTTAACCTTATCAAACATAACATAGATAAAATTATTTTTTTTTTATAAAGATGACATGCAAAAGCATCACTGTAGGAAAAGGAATCCCAACTAGGTTGCCACCCCAGAACCTACCAATCATTTGCAGCATGCCAAGAAATATATTAAAAATAAGAAGTAAAAGGTTACAAAATCATGGGGGGACTATACCAATACCCATGAGGAAGATAAAAACAAGTCAACTAAATCTGAAATTAGGGAGGCCGAACCTATTGCGGAAAAAGTCCTCCCTAATAAAATTGGGAATTAAATCCCACCAACCATAGCCATAATTATTGGCACCAAAACAAGTTAGCTTATCTACACATTTATTCCCCACCCTATAAATATGTGAAAAAATAAAATGCATTTCCTTACAAAGAGAACGACACTTTTTCAGGCAACTACGAATGGACCAATGGGCAATATTCACATTTTTGAAACCATCAATCACCAATTTCGAATCACATTCCAACCAACATTTCTCATGCAAGATCTATAGCAATGATAGCTGCTGAAATTTCTGCAAAGAGGGCAGTTTTAATACCAACATAAGAAACAAAACAACCTAAAATAGCTCGACTTCTATCTCGAAAAATGCCCCCCCAACCTGCATGACCCGAGGCTCCCTTAGTCAGTGGCGGACCTTAGTATAACTTGAGGGGAGCAGGGGCTCCCCCCGATAAAAAAAATTAACATTTTTTTAAGAAAAAAATTAATGCCTAGCTTGCTCCCTCATTTTAAAGAAAAAATTAATTGCATCCTCGTCCTATGAGCAAAGGCAAATATTGTTATGATTTCATGGATGCAATCTAAGATATCCTCCAACTAGAACTCTCTGTGGGCTTTCGTAGGTTTTTTTGTAATCAATCTAAGATGTAATCTCTATTTTTCTTTTGCAATCTTACTCACTTTCTCTATTTCAAATGTTTCCTCTTTTTAGGTTTGATTATTTTACTTATGCATTTTTTATTAGAGTTGATTTATGTATTTTTAATAAATTTTTATATAATTAATTTCAGATGTTATAAGAGTGGTATAATTTTTTAGAAGAAAAAATGGCTAAATATAAGAAAATTGATATATTTTTCAAATAGTTCAATTGCTATGCATTGGTAGTGTAAATTTTTTTATACTATCAACCAATTAGAAATCATGACATGAGTGACTTTTAAGGTAACTAAGATAAGAGTCAAACATTTTTTTTTATGATGTGTTAATTTCTGATTGATCGAAAGCGTAATAATATTTACACTAAAAGTGCATACCAATTAAATCCTTTTTCAACATGGAAAGTACGAAACAAGATGAAAATTGCATAGTTTTAACATCTTTATTTTAAAAACATATTTCTAATGATCAAATATAGTTCAAAAGGATGAACAACCTTTAATAAAATTTTATATGATTCATATAAATTTTATTTATACTATCTGAGAATTTTGGTCAACATCCGCTACCCTCAGTGGATCCATCAGCGTTGCATTTAATCATGGCACAAATGGGAGCATGCCAGTCTACTTGTTTTATAACAGGGGCTCTAACAGATAAAAATTACAAATATATCTTACTTTCGAGTTTCGAATTACAATTGTCTTCAAACACCCCTTTGACCCTCAGTGTACACTTTTAATTCACTTCAAACGCTTTTTAAATTATTTATTTTTTTATCTTAATCTTGAAAAACTCACACACACATAAAAACTGACAATAGTCATTGATATGGAACAGTTACCAGCATGGATGGTCGCACAATTAGTGCAAGCTATGCATTATGGAGTTGAGTATATCACTAACAATATATTATGATGATTTATTTCTAATATAAACAAAATATAGTGTTTTTTTTTCCGGGATATCCTCCACATATAATTACGAAGACTAATCCCTCAAACTGAGTAAGACCACAAGGATGACATAATTCTCCCACAAAATATTACTATTTACTACGAACGACTTAACACCAAATGGTTATGAGGTGCACAATAGGCTAACAAGGTATAATGCATAAACAATATTTGGAAAACACAGTTTTGGAGTCAAATATACTGTGCCTCGTTTGATTCTTATAGCATTTCATGATATATATTTTTTTTTTAACATTTAGCATTCTTATGGCCAAGTTTACAATTTGATGTCATTTTGACGAATCTCAAAATAGTAGTGTAGTTTAATCTATTATGTAACAAGTAATCAATTTAAGCGATTAACATGGGAAAAAAGCCTTTAGGAACAACATATTAGGGAAGGACTTGCGTGATTACCAATTATGCACTTTTTACCGAGGGTGTTCACGGATTGGATTGGATCAATTTTGAGCAAAAAAATCATCCGATCCAATGACGAAAACATGTGGTTTGGATTGGATCGATTTGCTTCCTTAAAAAAATCCGATCCGATTCAATCCAAACAAATGCGGTTTGGATTGGATTTGATAATTTGGTTTTTGTCATACTTTATTTTTTTTTATGTCAAGTGTCCTTTCTAGTTTGAGAAAATATAATTATTGATATTTTTAACATGTTCTTTTATGTTAAATATTATTTTATGTTAATTCTCTATATCTACTATCACTTGTCCTATTTTTCCTTGCTAATTATTATTCAAATTATTTAATTGAATTACTATTTTTCATGTTTACTCAATTAATTATATATATATATGTCATGCATCAAAACTTTCAGTAAAATATAACTTCCAAGACATTAACATTTATTCTAAATAATCTCATATATGTCATTCCGACAAAAATAGAAAAGAGAATGAGTATCATAAAAATATGAAAAACAATGTTTAAATATGAGTAATACTATAATTTCAAAAATAATAGTATATGTCTACATTAGATCGGTTTGGATTTCACTAAGGGAATTTAGGGGTGTTCATCAACCGATCCAAACCGATTCAAACCGCAAAAACCGAACCAAAAAACCGAAAACCGAACAAACTGAAAATTGAAAAAACCGCAATTTTTTATTGGATTGGATCGGATTTTGGATCCTATAGTGAAATCCAATCCAATCCAAACCGATCTATTATATACATATACTATCATTTTTGAAATTATAGTATTACTCATACTAATTAAACATTATTCTTCATACTTTTATGTCCCTCATTCTCTTTAATATTTTTATTGGAATAACATATATAAGACTATTTAGAATAAATATTAATGTCTTGAAGTTATATTTTACTAAAAGTTTTGATGCATAGCACATATATATATTTGATTGAGTAATCATGAAAAATAGGAAAACAATTAAGTAAATTTGAAAAATAATTAGCTACAATTTATTTGTAGCCGATTCAAGGAAAAAATTAGGATAAATGGGAGTAGATATGGATAATTAATATAAAAGAACGTGTTAAAAAATATCAATTATTTTTTTCTTCTCAAACTCCCAAATTAAAACGAAGATTATCTTTTATCCACTATTATAAAAGTAGAAATGATACTTGACATTAGAAAAAAAATAAAGTATAACAAAAACCGAATTATCCAATCCAATCCAAACCGCATTTGATTGGATTGGATCGGATTTTTTAAGGAAGCAAACCGGTCCAATCCAAACCGCACGATGTTTTCATCATTGGATCGGATGACTTTTTAGCTCAAAACCGATCCAATCCAATCCGCGAACACCCCTATAAGGGATCCAAAATCCGATCTAATCCAATTAAAAAAATGGTTTTTCGGTTTTTTTTTTTTCACTTTTTGATTTGTTCGGTTTTTCGGCTTGGTTTTTGTGATTGGGATCGGTTGATGAACACCCCTACTTTTTACCCTTCATTTAACAGAAAAAACAACAAAAAGAAATCAATAACACCATAGGATAAAGGAAGGCATGGAACATTAATACATGAAAAATTATGGATAAAAACATCATTGCAAGTTGCCAAAGGGAAACAATACTGCATCAGTCTCAAATAACATGATAGAAACAAATTTTCCCCTAACATTGCCCTCTTACTACTTACTAGGGATATGATGACATGAAAACTTGTAAAAATAACAAATACATGTAGGGTCTATAAACACTCACTGCACCATTACACAGACGAAGCAAGCAGCAAGTTAGGGAACTGGAACCACTGAATCTCAGCAGTTTCAATCTCACAAACATTTGTGACATGACCTTCTTAAGATAAATGTCTCCCAAGGATTCCTTGAATTGTGATCAAACCACAAGATACCTGTGACAAATGTAAAAAAACTAAACAAGTACAATGAAAAATCATATAAGCTAAACCATATTGTCAACAGACACATTGATACACTACCTGACATATGTCCATCTATTAATGATTCTTCTTCCATAACACTCCAATCTTCTTCAGCATGTTTGTATTTTTCTTCTTGGGTGAGTCATCATCTGTGTCTTCTGAATACGGTGAACTCATCTTGCCATTAATAGAATTGTAGCTACTGTCAAGTGAACCTGTTCTCTCCACAAACTTCCCATTGTTTCCAGCTGAAAGCATAGCAGCAGCTGCTTCAGCTGCTTTTCTCCATTGGTCTGACTGCACTTTCAATCTCCTTAATTCAGCCTCTAACTCAGAATTCACAACCTGAGTAGCATCTAACTGCTCAGTTACCCGTGCTACTTTTCTGTTACTTTTATCAGCTTCTTCGGTTGCATATCCAAGTTTCATCAATGCCTCTTGCTCTGCAGCCCTTGCTGCTTCAGCTGAAGCAACAGCCTCATCAGTAATTTTATTCTTTTCCAACTCCCCCTTCTTTATTTCCGTCTTGAGTGCATTGTTTTCCTCGGTTATATTTTGCAGCTCAGTCTCTCTGTCCAATAATCTTGACTTCAACTCAGCTATATCAGCATCCAATTCTTTTAGCTCCATTACAAGTTCAGATTCTCTTTCTGTAGGATGGTTTTGCTTGATCTTAAACTTGAGTCCCTCGTTCTCCTCTGATATACCCTGAAGCTGAGATTCCTTGTCCATCAGGCTCTCCTTTAGCTCTTCAATATTAGCTCCAGCTCTCTTCAATTCCTCATGTAATTCAGCCTGTCTATGACCGGATTCTGATTTTGTACGCTCTGCTTGTTCATAAGCACTTCTAATCTGCAATGTGCTTTGGATATACTCTTCTTGGTATCTTACCTCAGCAACATCTAATGCAGATTTTAACTGCCCTACTTCACATTTTGCAGAGAAAAGCTCAGCTTTGAGCTGGTTTATCTCCTCATTTTCTACATTTTCCTGTGGAAGTCCTGTTTCATTGATTGGATCTAATGCATCTTTGTTAGCACCACTAACCAAATCAGTCTGCAATTTGCACACAAGTTCCTCCAATGATTTTACTTGAGCTCTTGATTGCTCCAACTCTAAAGCTAAGGATTTGTAAGCTTCTGACGCTTTCATACCTTCTAACAGGAGTGTTTCCACAGTCTTATTTGCTGCTTCCAATTGCATTTGAGTTTTGCCAACCAATTCCAAAGCTTGGGATTCAGATTCTTTGCAATCTCTTAACTCATTTCTCAGCTTTTCCACTAAAGAGAGAGTTTCTTCAAGTTCCATCCTCAAGTCCTGGATCTCAGCATCAGCTGACTCTGCATTGTTAATCTGATTAGCTTCATACTCACGTGCCCTTTCAAGTTGAATTTTCAGTTTCTGGATTTCGTTCATGGCAGATACCAAAGCAGATGAATCCATTGAGTGCTGCTTCTGGACAGCCTCTAGTTCAGATTGCCATTCGCGATCTCGATCCTGAGAAATTTTACGGAGCTCCTGAAGTCGTTCTTCTTCAGAAGCAGATAGTTCCAAAAGCTGTTGCTGGGATTCCTCCAGATCTTTTGACATTGCTAAAAGCTGCTTCTTTGCCTCTTCAGCCTCCTGCTGGGATTTTCTCTTCCATGACTCAGATGAATTAAGTTGGTCCTTAGCTCTCTTTAGATCATCCTGAAGTTGAGCAAGCTGCGACTCCAATTCCTGGACCCTACCCGGTGGCTTCCTCTAGAGCCAGATGTTAAAAATTTAAATGTTAGCAATGATCTAAATACTTTGGATTTTATACATACATATATAGGTAACAGATTAATGAAAGACTATTATAATTTTATTATCTAACATCCATGAGATTACCAATAGCCACAATGGTTCCTACTTCCTAGTTCCAACAGGGGGAGGGGGAGGGTTATTCAGATATTGGACTTAAAAATTACCTCAGATATTGGACTTCGTGGTGACTTGCGTTCAATGACCTTCGGACTCCTATCTTTTGGAGTCTTACTTGCTGGGTTTGGAGATGAGGATACCGAGTTAGAATCAGAGCCGGGTGTTTTCAAATGGCGAGCAGCCCGAGTTGTAGATGATTTCCTCTGGGGGACTTCTGAAGTACTGCTTCTGCTCATAGCCAACCATATGCCAATGAGCATGCATGAACAAATGTAGAATTCAATCAAAAAGCATATTCAGATAGCAAAGCAAGGTGGTCAAGTGAGGTTTAGTTCATTTTAAAGGACCCCTTTTCAAATTTTCAGAATAATATGGTATCTACAGAAGAAAAGTTGTTATGTTCTGTCAAAACTCAAAAGAACAGGCAATTTTTCTAAAATGTGTTTTCTACATAGAGGGGAAAATAAAACGAAAAACTATGGATATAAATCCATTCACTAGTTATCCTGTTAGAACTAGTCAGAACAGACTTATGCAATATGATTCATAAGGAGTTCACCAAACGGCTCAAATGAAACAAATATGCTCCTAATTAGTTTTTCAGATTTCTTTGGAAGGAACAAGCTTCAAATTATAAATGTAAAGCTAATAGATAAAAGGCAACCATTCAACCCTAATTTAGATCCCAGAAATAATTACATTTAATTTGTTTGCATAGACTTACTGTAATTAGGAGTTCACGAATCAACTCCAATTAAACAAATTTTCAGTTTTTTTTTTTTTTTTTGCAAAGGAACAAGCCCAAAATTATACAACTAAATAGATAAAATAAAAGCCATTAATGCCTCATTCATAATCTAGAATTCTTCTTAATACAGCATAAAAAAAAAATTTGAATGCTGCAATTGTTAAATAACGACAATCTTACCTTGCTTTTGGTGTCTGCATATTTTAATATCTGAGGAGATAGAGAGGCAAACTAAAGGACCTCTCTTTGAAAGCCCCTGACCCACAACACTTCCTGCAATAATAATATGACAAAGAAATAAAGACAATAAGCAATTTGATTTATAAGAGGTAACTAGTTTGTACTTTGCAGCAGCCAGCAGATGACAACCCCAAATCAGCATTCAACAAAAAAACTTAACAAACAAATCGCATATAATCCCTTCAAAGAAACTCCAAGTAAACTAACTCCACTACCACCTACCAAATCCAAAAGACAAACAAATAAAAAAAACTATAAAAAAATAAATTAAAGAACCTTGCACCAAAATAATTACTAAATTATCATTAATAGAAAACCATTTTCCAACTTTTCGAAATATCTTTTAGACCTTTCCTCTCTTTTACTCCAGCACCATGGTACACTTAACCTCCTTGGACCAACAACAAAATACAATGACAGCCCCATGGGACTAACATGTAATTTTCTAAGTACATCATGTGGTATAGCAAAAGATGAATTTCACAGCTCTTTAGACAAAAGAATCTCAAGTTTCTTTCCTGCAACAAAAACCCAGAAACTATTTCTGCTAATAGGAAAGTTCCACATTCCATGCCAAGCTTTTAAAATAGGAAAAATATAGGTGGAGCTCATAAATGGAGGAAAGTTACAAACTTGAAGAGCCCCATGAGAGGGAAAAACCCAGATCTACATGCAGTCTGAGACCAAATCACTGATCCAAAAGATGAGTAAATTATAGCCAACAAAAACGGGGAAAGCAGGAGCAGAAATCCTACTTCAATCATAAATAAAAAAATAAATAAATAAATAAATAAGCTCCTTTAAATCAAAATGCTGTGTTGCAAAGAGAAAACCAAACCAAGTCACAAAGTGTTGTTAAACAGAAAGCAGCCAAAAAATTAAGACATATAAAAATAAAAAATAAAAAACACAAAATTTGTGTCTAAAACATATACCAAAAATACATCTAAAGCATGCACGAGTACTAGGCATAAAATGAGCAACACAGTAACTTGAGTCAGAACTGTATTATAAACAATACCCAGAAGAAAAGTCTCCAATTTGTGAGTAAATATCAGTGTATTGTTGAGGATGGAACAATGAAAAAGAGGAACCAATGGGAAATGGCGACAATGGAAGAAGAAGAACACAACAGAGTTAATGGAGTAGTGATCTTGTGGTGTGAGGTGCAGTGTTTGAGACGGTGAAGCCTAGGACAAGGGTGAAGGGTGGATTGTTCATTTGTTTGTTGGGAGAAGGTGGCTGAGCTCTCTCACTTGTTCTTCTGTGTCTGTCTGTCGTTGTTTTTATTTTTGTGTGTCAGTGAGTGTCCAATGAAGAAGGGAAGACAGGAGAAGAGCAGGGAATAGCAAAATGCCTTTCAAACCGAGGCGCCATTAATGTTACGCTACGCTCCTTTCACTCCACGCGCCTATGTCCCTGGGACCTACTTGTACCTTACCCGGATTAGGGATTAGGGATGAGAATATGTACCCTATCCATTAAGTATCGTTGCATGTATGTATATGTATATATAATATATAATTAGTTATTTATTTATATTACTAATATATATAATTTAACTATAATACAAGTTTTAAAATCAAAATTAATCTAAAGATTGCTAATTTTCTAAACCTAGTTGTATATATGATTTCTTTTTAGATGTTTTAATTCATTTAAATATTTTGATTTGTAATGTTTTATAAGTATATTTAAAAGACCTTTAAATTATTTTTTAATTGTTATAACATTTCTTTTGTTATTAATTGGTTTTCATAGTTAAAATGCAGGTAACGGGTGCAGGTACGGGTACTTAAGAACCCAGAGGGTACGGGTAATGGTGCTAAAGTTGCTACCCACGCGGGTATCGGTACGGATAATTTTTTCAAACGCGGGTAGGGGGACGGATACTATAGTACCCTACCCAAGTCCTCCATACCCCGAATGTGTTGTTTTTTTTAGGGGGACTCAAAGATGGTAGCGTCTACGATGAAGCACTTGACAAAATGTCACGTCGATGTTTCATTTATTGTGACCATTAGATTTAATGGTAAAATATTCAAAGGTCCAGATTTGGTATTCCAAAAAAAAAAAAAGGTTACCTTCAACTAGTAATACAAGTAACAAAAAAAAAAAAAGAGAATTGACAACTTCATCCCTACCGCCCAAACCCTCCTCATCCATCGTCCGTCCCATCATCCATTGGCATTCACCGACGGTGAGACTCCGCCCTCTCTCTCCTCCGCCATCCCCACCCCTTCTCTCATCTGCCATCCAGATCCCATTCCCCTTCCCCTCCTCTGCCATCCCCACCCTCTTCCCCTCCTCCACCACCCTATTATCCGGCAACCCACAAGTTCAGTGATATGATCCTAAAAAGGAGCATGTAAAATTTTGGATCTATCCTTGAGTGACAAAGCAAAATTCAAGAAGAAGAAGAAAATAAGCAAATGGATGAAGGTAAGAGATGAGTATGGCGCCACAATTCCAAGGAGAATTGATAAGCCAAGGTGAGGTTCGTCACAAGAATTTTGGATTTTTGATAAGAACAAGGGTGGTTCAACCAAGAACCTAAGAGAGGCTAAACACTCTCACAATAGGAATCAAATCCAAATTTAACTCAAAGTCCTATTTCATCATGTAATAGGTATGTACATATAGCTTAGGGAAAGAAAACAAAGGGTCATCATAAGATGACATAAACTCCTAATAACTAGACATTACTCTTCACTAAGTGGCTATTAAAATAACATAACTATCCTACTTAAGAAAATAATAAAAATGATGCATAACTTCTAAAAAGGAGTTACTTAGGCATGCAAGCCAAAAGTCATCCTCCTTTGAAGCTCAAACTCGCATAAAAATTCGTATTAAACTTCTAATCGATTTTTCACCATGATAGAAGCTGAATAAGGTCAAAAGGCTTGAGATATGATGTGCAGATAATTTCTTAAGCTTTCCAACGAGCTAAAGAATGTATCGATCAGAGATCTGTAGCTCAAGATATAGCCAAAACAAGTATACGGGTTCACCACAATGAAAATAAAATTTTCATCAAAAATATTAATTTGACCTCATCTTTTTGAATTTTGCTTTGTCACTCAAGGATAGATCCTAAATTTTACATGCTCCTTTTTAGGATCATATCACTGAACTTGTGGGTTGCCGGAAAATTGGACATCATTCTTGGTTTGCATCATTCAGTCACCACCACTTTGGTTGCAGGTTCAAGATTTTAGACAAGATAAAAACTCGAAACATGATAAATTGTTTATGGCAATAAGTGTAACAGCCTGATTTTAATTATGTTGTTCAACCGGTTAAAATATAACTAATTATATTTTAATCTGAGAGTTAGAAAGTTTTTTGAATAAAATAAAATCTTATTCATAGTCTACTTTATGGTAGAAGGTTATGGTAAACTTTGGATTGAAAATTCAGACGAAACCCGGTCTGTGTTTTTACTAACAGTAAAAGTTTACTGAGCAGAAAACCTAATTTTGAACCGTGAATGAAACGGTTAGTGTTTTTGTGATGTTTTGTATGATATTGGAAATTTTCGAAAGTTTGAGTTCGAAAATAAAATATAATATTTATTCCGGGTGAAATACGATCGGAAAACTTGAACCGGATACGCAATGGAGCAGAGTAAGGAGCACAAAAGTGATGAGGTAACATGTGAGAGTGAGGTGACTTACTAGGGGATGACCTAAGTCATATCCTAAAAAGTGGTCATGATGACACTTTTTGAATTATAGCATATTATATGCTAAAAACTCATTTTTCTCTCTCTTCTTCAACCAAATAAGGCATAAGCCAAAACTTGGCCATCAAGACTTGCTTCTCCCTCTCTTTCACGCCACTCTCACCCCTCCCTCTATAAATACCCATTTTATTTTCTCTTCATCACTTTCCTACTTCTTCACTTTCTCATTTTTAAGTTTCTAGCACTTAAAGTTTCCATTTTTACTTAGTTTCAACCTTCAAGTTCTTCATACTTTTTCTTTCTAGTTTCAAGGGTAACCCTCTCATACTCTTCTATTTCAAGTTTTACACTTATTTCATGAGTTTACTTTATGTCTTATTAAAATGTTCTTAAAGCTCTTTTAACTTCTAAAATCTCTAGAAAAGGGTAGAAAACTCCGTTTGAGTTGAAACCAATTTCTATGGACTTCTATTAATCTCTACTTTCATATTCTAAGAGCTTGTATCAAACAAATATCTCTAACCTATTTTTACAAGGATGGCCGAAACTATGTATTAGTGGCCTAGGAAGTTTTGTTTCAACTTTTTGAAAGATGATCATATATTTGAGCTTTTAGATGCCTATTGATCTTAAATATAAAGTATTGGAAAGTTTAAAGATTTCTAACCTATTTATCCTATGATGGTTGTGAACCTATGATGTTTTGTTTTCATTTTCCAATATGATCATGGACTTGAGCTCCTTAATACATTTGGATGCTAAGTCTAAGAGATTGAAAAGATTAAAGATTTCTAGCCTATTTATCCTATGATGGTCGGACCTATGATGGTTGTGGACCTAGGATGTTTTGTTTTCATTTTCCAATATGATCATGGACTTAAGCTCCTTAATACATTTGGATGCTAAGTCTAAGAGATTGGAAAGTTTAAAGATTTCTAGCCTATTTCTCCTATGATGGCCGAACCTATGATGGTTGTGAACCTAGGATGTGTTCTTTTCATTTTCCAATATGATCATGGACTTGAGCTCCTTAATACATTTGGATGATAAGTCTAAGAGATTGGAAAGTTGGAAATTTCTAGCCTACTTATACTAAAGAGGTCGAAACCCTAACATAAAAGGGGTGAAAGGTTTTTGATTGATTTGTGAAATCTAATGATTGATTCATACTCTTTAATACTCTAAGATCATTGATCTAAGAAATTGTGTTGTTTTGAAAACCCTAGCCTATTTTGTAATACAAGACCGAAACCTACCCTAAGTGGTTGGATGATTTTTATTCCATATTTTCAAGTTATAGCAATTTATCTAAGTTACCTAGAACCTAAGTGATAAGTATCTAAAGGCTTATGTTGAGAAAAGAATCATAACTCTAATATGAATTAAATGGCCAAACCTAGCCTAAAGTGAACATAGATGAGTTTGTCTGATTTATTGATTATTATGTTGATTGGTTGAAGGTAGAGTTAGTACTTTGTGGTGTGACAACGAGGAACTTCGAGTTCGGGAGTTCGGTGATAACCCAGGTGGGGGGAAGAACTAACCTATCATCGGAATGGATAAGTAGTAGATTATATAATAATTGTGTAGGGCGATCTAAACCCTACTAATAGTCGAATAATCGATAAGACCAAAATCACATTGGAAACCTTTTCTGAAAAACCAACGGCGATTCGGGGATTGTAGGTTTATCGATATTAGGTTGATTTTATATTGTTGATGGTTGATTTGATTTTATTACATTTATTGAATTGATTTTGTGCTATGTTGGTGATATGGGAATATTTTGATTGATATTGTGTTATGCATGATCTGCCTAGTTTTTATTATTATGCTTAGTGAATTTTAAGCAAAGATATATATGTTGTCTAAGAGATGATTGTTTTGGGTGTGAGGATAGTGATGATTTAGAAGTGCGTAACCTAGATGATGTATGTTAAAAAGGTGTTATGGCATAGAATATGTGTCAAGTTCTAATGGAAGGTTAAGGCACTAGGATGTTGTTAAAACTGGTTGGTGAGATTCAAGTATAGGAGTGGTTGTCCACAACCTTGTATTAGTAATATAATACACAAGGACAAAAGTGTATTGGTAATATAATACACAAAGACAAAAGTGTATTGGTAATATAATACACAAGGACATCTGTGTATTGGTAATATAATACACGTAAAACACTTGTATATTGGTAATATAATACACCGTGTATTGGTAACATAATACACGTAAAACACTTCTGTGTATTGGTAATATCATACACGTAAAATCAAGAGTTATCGCGAGACCACTTCCACCTTAGGGAATGAGGGTGGAACACCTTAACGGGAATGGGGCTGGAATACCTTAACGGGAATGGAGGTGTGCACTAGGTGGAACATCCTAATGGGAATGAGGGTGTGCCCCGATACAAATGAGGGATGGTGACAGGATTGGTAGTGGCCATGATAACGTAAAGACATGGTGACAATATTAGAGAGGTTGCGTTAAAATAAAGTGTTAGATTGCCTGAGGGTAAGGGTAAAGGATGATATATATTAACTTGAGGATGATTCGTTAGTTATGTGTGTTGATTGTCTGTGACAATTACTGTATAATTTACTATGACTCTTTTCCGCCTTTTGATGATAGAACTGTTTCTTATCCCCTGTATATTTCTGTATGTTGTATTTTATCTCCTTGTGGAATCGTACGAGAAGACCCTGTGGATGAGCGTAACCTGGAGGAGTTGGATGGAACTCCCTACGAATCGGAGGCTGGAGGACGAGCTGTGACCCATGGTGATTAGGGTCTAGTTAGTTATGGCCAGTGCGTCTCGTGAGGCGTATTTTTATTATGTTTTCCGTTGTTTAACTTGTTGTCTAGGTATATGCCTGTGAGTGATCCTACTGCTACGATATCCTCAATAGTGTTTTGTAATATGCATAATATACTTATATTGTGATATGTCATTCTATATGAAGTTGTATACTTTATAAGTTAAGTTTTAATTTTTACGTATTTTCACGTTAAGCGTGCGATTAAGTAATTAAATAATGAGGTTTTAATATAATGACACAAAGGGGCACAACGGGGTGTCTCAATAAGGAATAAGGATTTGAAACATGCACAGTGGTTCATCTTTGACGTACTACCTTGCTTCACGAGCCGGATCTCCTCCCCTTCTTCGCACGATGCCATCTTCTCTGGTCATCTTCTTTCTGTGCACGCTCTGTACGGCATCGTGATATGGACTTGTAGTGGTGGAGGAGTGCAGAGCTTTCCGTGGTGCGTCACTGTCACCTCCATCAGCTAGCGGCAACACTCCACCGAGTTCCACCGTCTCCGAGCTCGCCGCCTCCTTTGCCCACTGAGCAGTTGTAACGCCCTTCGTTACATTAGTGATCCCAAGATAAAATCAATAAAATATCCTTTAAAACATTTAATTAAAACATATATCTCATAAAGAAAAATTAGAAAAAAACATTAAAGTATGAAAATGCCTCATATTAAATAATATAGTATTAAATTATCCATGTAATGAATATAGATATAAATAAATAAATAAAAATCAAAAGCCTCAAAACCGGGCGTCTAACTACAATCCCAACGATAAATAATTGCGTCTAGCCACATATGGCTCCTTATTTAAGAACAGACTAACCAAACTAGAAAGATTGTCTAATGGTGTCCACTAAGTCTTCACGCCTCTTCACCCCAATGACGTCCTCCTCGTGCTCGAAAACAATGCTTAATAATGAGATATAAAATCCCGGTGATCAAAAATACAGTTTTATAAAAACATATTCGAAAAATAGCATTGTTATCAGCCGGTGTTGTAAACTGAAAAAATGTACATGGAACCCGCTAATTTTTCAAAATAATATAAATAAATAAAATACTTATAAAATTAATTAAGATATCATCTCAATACATCACGTTCCATATACCAGATATATTCAAGTTTTCTCCAAGCGGTCCGAATACCTCCTAATTAAATTGGCCTCTTGCCGTCATGCAAAATATTCACACATCCCACGACAATGGCGTACCATTGCCCACCCCTACTCACGAGGAGTGTTTCGATGTCAACCTCTGCCTGGGGACATTTCCATTTCGATACCTCCCATGTGCACATGGTGGTATTTCTCCTTTTTCGACACCCCAACTTGTGGTGGTGTTATTTTCGATACTCCTTTTTAGGTAGTATTACTTATTTTCGACATCCCAATTATATGGGGATGTTACTTTCGATACCCCATTACGGTGGTATTACTTTTCGATACCCCTATCATAGGTGGTATTGCGGCAAATATCATACAATTCATCATAAGGCACAATTTCATGTCTCATGTGTGTAAGAATTCATTTACCAAAAATTAAATATTTGATCTTATCATGCATGTCAAATAAACTCACACAACTAGCATACACCAATAAGCACGTCATTCAACTAATTCAAATACCAATCATGTATTTCATGCCATCAGTAACAAGAACAAATACCCAATCTAATAATCTTTTTTTTTTTTTTGTTTTAATTCAAAACCCCTAAAAAATTCAGTTTATTAATAACATGCATCATTCAATTAAAATCTCTCAAAATCCTGGGTAAATCGCTCAACGCAACAAACACATGTACCATGGAAAGGGTTATTAAAGGTATTGTTACTCACCTCTCGAAGACCTCCAAAGTGCTCTAAAAATTATTTATGATAAGAATTAATGCTTCCCTAAAAATCCTTTTTTCGTTTGATGGTGTTCTTGGATCTGTGTACTGCTATGACTGTACTACAAAACAAGAACGTCCTCTCCCTCACTCACTGTGCGGCGCGCTGCTGTGAATATCTCCCTTGCTTCCCACGATGTTCCACGTACATTAGATTCTAACCATAAGCAAGTATCATTTCTTTATTTGAATTCTACTCATCCCACAGGCCCTATTTTTTTATTTGCTAATTAAAGCCCAATCCTAACTTCAGGGGAACTTCTCATTCTCCAAGTAATATAACCTATTCAATTAAATTTGATTCCCTGTACGTTTTTTGTTATCTGACTTCTATCCTCTTCTTTATATATATATATATATATATATATATATATATATATATATATATATAATTTTGTATTCTTTATAATAGTTAATAAATTTCAATAAATTCTTATACTATCATTTCTTTACACTAAATCTCTTATTTATATTTTATTTGCACTATACTTTTTAATAACTTAATATATTTTATTTATATATTTTTTTTCAAACTAATTATGTTAGAATTTTAGGATGTTACATTTTCTCCCCTCCTTAATGAATTTCGTCCCCGAAATTCCCACGTCTCACCCAAACTACACAACATTAAAGGTAATGCAATACTAAGTTATGTACCTGTGCCGAAAAGATCTGGATGATGTTGTCTAACATCTTCCTCAAGTTCCCAGGTAGCTTCCTCTGGAGTCAACCCTTCCCAAATCACCTTCACCAATGGGATCATCTTGTTCCTTAGAGTTTTTGTGCTCTTGTCAATGATCTGAATAGGCCTGGGCTTAAAGATTAAATTATCCTTCAATTGTATTGACTCAGGAGCTATCATGTGTGAAATATCTGGTACGTACTTCCGGAGTTGAGACACATGGAAGACTTCATGGAGATTCGACAACTGTGGTGGAAGAGCCAATCGGTAAGCAACAGGCCCGACTCTTTTTAGGATTTGAAACGGACCCATGAAACGAGGGTTGAGCTTTTTGACTTTCACTGACCTCCCAACCCCAATCTTAGGAGTGACTCTCAAGAATACATGTTCCTCTTCCTAAAATTCTAAAGGCTTCCTTCTCTTGTCGGCATAACTCTTTTGCCTACTCTGTGAAGTGCGCATCCTTTCGCTAATGACTTTAATCCTCTCGGTGGTCTCCTGGACTAACTCTGGTCCTAGCAGGGTCTTCTCACCCACCTCACACCAACATAAAGGGGACCTACACTTCCTCCCATAAAGAGCTTCATAGGGTGCCATGCCGATGCTAGCGTGATAACTGTTGTTATAAGCAAACTCTATAAGAGGTAAAAATTTATCCCGACCCCCACCTTCATCTAAAACGCACGCTCTAAGCATGTCCTCAAGGGTCTGAATGGTCCTCTCCGACTGACCGTCCGTTTGGGGATGATAGGCTGTGCTAAAACTCAACTTAGAACCAAAAGCCTGTTGGAAAGCTCTCCAGAATCTAGAGGTAAATCGCGGGTCTCTATCCGACACTATAGATGTGGGTATCCCATGAAGCTTGACTATTTCCTTGATATAGAGGTATGTCAACTTGTCTAAGCTATAGGTTGCCTTAATTGGCAAGAAGTGGGCAGACTTGGTCAACCTATCCACTATCACCCAAATGGCGTCTAAGCCCAAACGTGTCTTAGGTAACCCCATTACAAAGTCCATAGAAATTCTCTCCCACTTCCATTCTGGAATCTCCAAGGACTGCAACAACCCCGAAGGCTTCTGATGTTCTATCTTAACCTTTTGGCACACTAAACACCTAGTTACGAAGCTAGTCACATCCTTTTTCATTCCTGGCCACCAATACATCCTCTTAAGGTCTTGGTACATCTTAGTTATTCCAGGATGTATGGTAAACTTCCCCTTATGAGCTTCCTCTAATATCTTCTCTCTAAGGTTCCCCTCCTTAGGAACAACGGTCCTATTCTTAAACTTCACTATCCCATCAAGTAACAACTCATAACCCTCATGTCCTAATCGAGACTGCAACTCCTGGTCTAAAAGTTGTTCCCGCCTAACCTCATCTCTAAGGTCACTCTTAATTTCCAACCTATTCAACTTCAAACTTAAGACATTTATGGACACATCCAACACTTCCAGATTCATGTCCCTAAACTCTTCCATGAGGTTCAGCTCTTGCACCATCAAGCTTGACACGTGTAGGGACTTCCTACGCAAAGCATCCGCCACCACATTGGCTTTTCCCGGATGGTACTTCAACTCGAAGTTATAGTCCTTAAGGAACTCCATCCACCTTCGTTGTCTCATGTTCAACTCCTTCTGGTCGAATAGATATTTTATGCTTTTATGGTCACTAAAAACTTCAAACTTTGCCCCGTAAAGGTAATGCCTCCAGATCCTAAGGGCAAAAGCTACGGCTGCTAGCTCTAAGTCATGGGTAGGGCAATTCCCTTCATGTGGCCTAAGCTGCCTAGAGGCATATGCTACCACATTGCCATCTTGCATTAAGACACATCCCAAGCCATCCTTAGATACGTCGCAGTATACCACAAAACTCACTAAGGGACCCGGTATAGTTAAGACTGGTGATGACACCAATCTCCTCTTAAGCTCTCGGAACCCGTCCTCACACCCCTGGTCCCACACAAAAGGTTTCCCTTTCCTAGTCAACTGGGTCAAAGGTAAGGCTAATCTAGAGAACCCCTCTATGAACCTCCCATAGTAACCAGCTAAGCCTAAGAAACTTCTCACTTCGGTTACTATCTTAGGTTGTTCCCATCCCAACACCGCATCAACTTTAGAGGAATCAACCACTACACCATCCTTTGAGGTGGTGTGTCCTAAAAACTTTACCTCGTCTAGCCAAAACTCACACTTCTCCGGTTTGGCATAAAGGCGCTCGTCCCTCAAGATCCGCGACACCAACCTTAAGTGTTCTCCATGTTCTTATAGTGTCCTAGAGTACATTAGAATATCATCTATGAACATCACCACAAACCTGTCCAAAAAGGTCCTAAAGATCCGATTCATGTAGTCCATGAAAACGGCTGGGGCGTTGGTCACGCCAAAGGGCATCACTACATACTCATAGTGCCCATACCTTGTCCTGAAGGCTGTCTTAGGGATGTCCTCGCTTCTAACTCTAATTTGATGGTATCCCGATCTTAGACCTATTTTGGAAAACACTGACACTCCCCTTAACTGATCTAAGAGATCATCTATCCTAGGCAAGGGATATTTGTTCTTGATGGTTACCTTATTCAGTTGCCTATAATCAACACACAACCTCATATTCCCATCCTTTTTTTCTTCACTAAAAGCACTGGTGCTCCCCAAGGTGACACACTAGGCCCAATGAACCCCTTTTGTAACATACCTCTATCTGTTTCTTGAGCTCGCTCAACTCTAGAGGTGTTATCTTGTAAGGCGCTACAAATATTAGTCTACTTTTTGACACTAGATCTATGCTAAACTCAACCCCCTATTGAAACTTGCGCATCATAGAGATAGTCGCTACATCATTGTCTGCCCCTATAGTAGCAGTGAATGAGAGTATGTATCCTTGGGCTCTCTAAACCAAACACTTATCACAAGAAACGACGAATAAAATACGAGTCGACACCGGAAATCAAAAGACATTGGGTGTGAAGAGATAAAGATATTTTTGTCAGAATACTTATGGCAATGAGTCTAGATGCCAATAAGTCAATACCAAGATTAACATACAATACATAGATAACAATAAGTTTGATGTCATAAGGAGTGTCTTGATGCACAAGGAAACAATTTAAACAACCAATGGAAGAACAAGAATATCCCTATAGGAGTAGAAACCTATGAACCAAAGGACAAATGAAATATTGGCATCTCCAAATTTTCACACATAAAGGATGTATCAAGGGATGCGTTGCTCTTGAATCAGACAATATAATAATTTTTTGTTAACGAGTAGAAGAAATTCAGCCTCCTTCGGATATAAGCTGCCTCAGGATGATGACAGATTGTTCTTCTTGGATTCGAAAAGCCCCACGTGTTAAGGGTCCTAGGTTGCCACTACTTCATTAGTGACTGGCCTCCATTCCCTTCGCTTGATCAGCGTGACTCAATGCCCTAGCATAGCTTTGGCCATACAATCCAAAGCTGCTGCAAGTGCAACATTCGTCCCTCGCCTATTAGTCGCCATAAATCTGCTCACTACCAATGAAATACTGGGTTGATCAGGTCCAATATCCCAAAGAATAGCATGCAGCATCTATAACTCTAACAAGCATCCTATGCGCCCAAGTGTTATTTTAGAAAAAGCCCCATTACCATAGTCCGATTTAGAATCGAACTGCTCTGATACCATAAATGTAACGCCCTTCGTTACATTAGTGATCCCAAGATAAAATCAATAAAATATCCTTTAAAACATTTAATTAAAACATATATCTCATAAAGAAAAATTAGAAAAAAACATTAAAGTATGAAAATGCCTCATATTAAATAATATAGTATTAAATTATCCATGTAATGAATATAGATATAAATAAATAAATAAAAATCAAAAGCCTCAAAACCGGGCGTCTAACTACAATCCCAACGATAAATAATTGCGTCTAGCCACATATGGCTCCTTATTTAAGAACAGACTAACCAAACTAGAAAGATTGTCTAATGGTGTCCACTAAGTCTTCACGCCTCTTCAGCCCCAATGACGTCCTCCTCGTGCTCTGAAAACAATGCTTAATAATGAGATATAAAATCCCAGTGATCAACAATACAGTTTTATAAAAACATTTTCGAAAAATAGCATTGTTCTCAGCCGGTGTGGTAACCGGAAAAACTGTCCATGGTACCCGCTAATTTTTCAAAATAATATATATAAAGAAAATACTTTTAACATTAATTATGATATCATCTCAATACATCACGTTCCATATACCAGATAAATTCAAGTTTAATCCAAGCGGTCCGAAGACCTCCTAATTAAATTGGCCTCTTGCCGGCATGCCATATATTCACACATCACACGACAATGGCGTCCCATTGCCCACCCCTACTCACGAGGAGTGTTTCGATGTCACCTCCTGTCGGGGACATTTCCATTTCGATACCTCCCATGTGCACATGGTGGTATTTCTCCTTTTTCGACACCCCAACTTGTGGTGGTGTTATTTTCGATACTCCTTTTTAGGTAGTATTACTTATTTTCGACATCCCAATTATATGGGGATGTTACTTTCGATACCCCATTACGGTGGTATTACTTTTCGATACCCCTATCATAGGTGGTATTGCGGCAAATATCATACAATTCATCATAAGGCACAATTTCATGTCTCATGTGTGTAAGAATTCATTTACCAAAAATTAAATATTTGATCTTATCATGCATGTCAAATAAACTCACACAACTAGCATACACCAATAAGCACGTCATTCAACTAATTCAAATACCAATCATGTATTTCATGCCATCAGTAACAAGAACAAATACCCAATCTAATAATCTTTTTTTTTTTTTTGTTTTAATTCAAAACCCCTAAAAAATTCAGTTTATTAATAACATGCATCATTCAATTAAAATCTCTCAAAATCCTGGGTAAATCGCTCAACGCAACAAACACATGTACCATGGAAAGGGTTATTAAAGGTATTGTTACTCACCTCTCGAAGACCTCCAAAGTGCTCTAAAAATTATTTATGATAAGAATTAATGCTTCCCTAAAAATCCTTTTTTCGTTTGATGGTGTTCTTGGATCTGTGTACTGCTATGACTGTACTACAAAACAAGAACGTCCTCTCCCTCACTCACTGTGCGGCGCGCTGCTGTGAATATCTCCCTTGCTGCCCACGATGTTCCCCGTACAATAGAGTCTAACCCTCAGCCAGTATCCTTTCTTTATTTGAATTCTACTCTTCCCACAGGCCCTATTTTTTTTATTTGCTAATTAAAGCCCAATCCTAACTTCAGGGGAACTTCTCATTCTCCAAGTAATATAACCTATTCAATTAAATTTGATTCCCTGTATGTTTTTTGTTATCTGACTTCTATCCTCTTCTTTATATATATATATATATATATATATATATATTTATATATATATATATATATATATATATATATATATATAATTTTGTATTCTTTATAATAGTTAATAAATTTCAATAAATTCTTATACTATCATTTCTTTACACTAAATCTCTTATTTATATTTTATTTGCACTATACTTTTTAATAACTTAATAGTACTATTATTATTTTATTTATATATTTTTTTTCAAACTAATTATGTTAGAATTTTAGGATGTTACAGCAGTCCCCTTTGACCTCGAGAACTACGTCGAACAAGCAAATAGTTCATTTGTTTCTCAGATCTACAACGAAAATAGTGATTGGTGGGGTTGGATGGAAATTGGTCAGATCTGGGTTGGAGATTTGAGGTGGTGGGGGTGGTGGTTCAACTTTCAAATATGAGTTGAGGGGAAGAGGTATGACGACAGCGACACGATGGTGGTGAGGTTGAGGAGCAGCGACGTGGTCTTCCGGCCAGTGGTGGTTGTGGGTGGGTGACTAACGGTGGTGACAGAGGGATGGGGTAGGGGTGGGGGTGGAGGTGGAGGAGGGGAAGGGGACAAGGGTAAAACTGAACTTTCAAAAATAAAAGAATTTAAAAATAAAAAACATAGAAACTTATTATTATAGGTTAAGAAATTGCTACACCAGTGTAGCACTTGTGTTAAGGCTACATGCTAGACATCTTGCATAGGTACGAGAATAGATCATGTCCAAGGTGGTCAAAATTGAGATCTTACTAAGATAAGAAGCCGGGGGAAATACGTAAAATACAAGATCGTAAGATTCTATCATAAGTTAACTTTATATGTAAACATATACATATATACATTTATATACATATATATAGAAGGCATTTAACACCTCTGCTTAAATACAATTAGCCTACATTTGAAATCTATATATTTATGTTGATTCGAAAATAGGTAATAGGTACAGTAGTACTGTGATATCTAAAAGACGATAATTCTTTAACTAAAAGAAATAAGTCTTTAGCATACCCTTCATTTTTTGTGTGTATCTATATATATATATATGTTCATTTCCGTTTGATCAATATATATATATATATGTATGTATGTATGTATGTATAAACCATTAAAGCAGCAGTACAAAATTATTTTTTTCCAATTCAACGGCCCACCTATCTTTTGCATAATGAGAACGTGACGTTCCCATAGGAGAAACTTGCATTCATTCATGGCCTATTTGAAATCATGTGGCATTGAAAATTTCCTTTTTAAAAATCTAAATGAATCACAATTTAGATTATTCTAATGATAAGATAAGGCTTGACTTAAGAAGCTACTGTAGTCATCCTCTCAGTCAAGTAGTGACAGACTGACAATATTATGTGGTATTGCCTCAACCTCACACGGTTACACGATCACAGTAACAGCAACCCAGAGCATTGTATTAGACTATTAGTATTTTAGTGGTTTAGTACACCACCTATAACGTTACATTATTGTTCTTCACTTCTTCTCTACCAACTACCACTCCAATCCACAGTCTACCTTCAACAAAAGATTCAAACTTGTAGCAAAGTGTAGAGTCTTCTACAGGCGCACATACACAGTTTAAACTATGTTGCATCAAGCATGCACACTTCAGCAAAGGCACAAAAACAACACGAGGTTTTGGTTTTTAGGAGAATATGAATTGTGAGCAAGCAATTTGAAACATCTGAGTGAAGTCTCTTGGACTTTTGGTCTCTCCGAAATTAGAAAGTCAAAAAATCAAATAAAGGGGGAAAATAGATAATTTTAGTGACTGAAAACAATTTGTGTAATTAAAGGAAAATCTTGTACGATTATACGTTTTTATGTTCCTTCCCAAAAATCCCACTCTGAGCTGACATTTATTAGTTCTATCTAGGTTCTTGTTCATTCGAGCACTCTAAACTCATAAGATCTTACCTTTTTCTTTTTGATAAGCCACTATTTGACTAAACCCCCAATTTGGTCCCTGAGAAAAACACTCGGGTCTGAAATAGTCCCTATCCAAAATAAATTATCCATTTCATCCTTAAGAATGTAATTACCGAGACACTTTAGTCCTTCCTATGGTTGACGACCTTTGACCACCGGTTTCCAGCTTACGTGTCCCAGGTTTTTGCTGAGTTGTCAGGTAGCACCTCTTACTTGTATTCCAGGATGAAAATTAACAGGGGAAAAAATAAAAATAAAAGCCAAAATTCATCAGGTCCAAAACGCACGCGTTTGAGGATAGGGGTCTGCAACAAAATGACGCTGTTTTTATTGGGGGATTGAATGTGTAGGTTCGTCTCTACTAAACCCTTAAGCTCCCTCTCACGATTTCGTTCAGTCACCAAACCTCTGCAAAGAAAGAAGAAGTTCGAGACGAAGGAGAATAAATGAAAGGGTTCGCGTGAATCAACTAGCTAAAGGGAGAAGAATCGCGTGAATCAAAGCAGCTCAATCCGATTTCTGAAGGGGTACCATTGACACAATCACAACCTCAAGAAGAAAATGCAACATTGGTAATTTACATGTACTGACTCAAGGAGACAATAATACCGACTCTTCAATGCTACAGGAGTCTAATCTGACATCTTTGAATTTTGTAAGGCACTAATTTAGGTTCCTAAACAATTAGATAGGGACTAATTTGGCCCACAATATTAATTGTTTGGTCCTTTTGCTCACTAGGTTGATCTGTCTGATTTGCAGGAAATGGGTGATCAGAGTACACCACTGCCATCAGCTGTAAGGCCACCACCTATCAGGCCTTGTGCTCAAGTTAGACCTCCTTTCACTCCACCTCTTTTCACTATGGTCATGGCTAGACACGTCCTTAGAAGCCTAGCTCATTTCGATGCAACTCCAAAAAATAGAAAGGGGGCGAAATACAGATTAGGGTTTCTGTTTGAATTGATAATGGAAAGTGGGTGAAATACATATTAGGGAAAAGAGAAAGATGGGAAGAGGGTAGCAACCAGAGGAAGGGAGAAGAAGATGGTTGATAATGGAGTGGGAGAAGAGATTCTAGGGTTTCTATCAATGAATCATCGAAGGTGGGGGGGGGGGGGGGGGGGGGAGGAGCAAGGTTAATAGGGGAAGTGGGAGGACAAACTGCGTCGTTTTGGTAGGGAATAGGGGTAAAAAAATTCCAAGCTGGCTATCCTGTTAGACATGCTGACTGACAACTCAGCAAAGATGGTGAACACGTCAGCTGAAAACCGGTGGTCAACTGACAGATGGACTAAAGTGTCCCGGTAATTACATTCTTAAGGATGAAATGGATAATTTATTTTGGATAGGGACTATTTCAGACCCGAGTGTTTTTCTTAGGGACTAAATTGGGGGTTTAGCCAACTGTTTTTCTATATTTACCGGATACAAATTAAGGGTACCCAAACCTGTATACAAAAGGAATCCAATACTAAAAGGGACATAAGATACATGATCAAGCAAGGTCAAAAGAGTATTACTAGGTTGAGTACATAGGTAAGACCCCAAAGCAACCCCAAAGGAGAACAATTTCAAAGATACCAGAACATTGAAACCAATTTAAAAGCAGAACATATTTCACCCAAATACTAATAGCCAAATTCCTAAAAGAAGCAATAAAAGGAACCTCCACTGACATTGAACCACCCCATCGAAAATGCATACCACCAACCTACCTAAGCCTTCTAAACAAAATAAAGCAATCTTCTTCAAACCTTTGAAAAGTTAAAAGTTCACCCACAAATGTATATAGCAGCATCACCCAAAGAATTGTTCGAAAAAAAGCAAGGAGAGCAAAGTTGCAGGTGAAATAGACAACTATAAACACGAGAAGGGGGGGTTGAATTGTGTTTATCAGAATTTAAGCAAAGCTGAAATCTTTTCGCAAACAGAAAGCAAGCTTTGGACGAGTGGAAGAATACAGGATGGACGGGTGACTATTGCACACACACCACTTGACAGATACAAGAAAAACTAAAGCAATTAAAGAGTTTAAGGGAAGAGAGATTGACACGGTGATTTATCCTGGTTCACTCTTCAAATCAAAGAGCTACGTCCAGTCCTTGGCAGCACCAAGATTTATCCACTATAACTGATAAGGTTACAAACTCAAGTATTATTTGCACACCTAGCCTCTTCAGGCTCAAGACAAGTATTGTTTTCACACCTAGCCTCTTCAGGCTCAAGACAAGTATTGTTTTCACACCTAGCCTCTTCAGGCTCACTTAGGTTTGTTTGAGAGATTTGGTTTGTAATAAATACAATTTCTCACAGGCATATCTTTCACTAACACTCAGAGAGTGGTTTAAATGTAAGGCTCAGAAAAGTCTGCGTAATAACTTCAAAAATGATTGAAGAATAAAGAATAAAAGAATGAAGAAATAAATTCTCAGAGTAATGGCGTTTTTAATGCAAATGTGTATTCTCTTTCTTCATCTTCAATGGCTTCTGTATTTATGGTCTTCAAGCATTTAGGATCCGTTAGAGACATCCTCTCAGATGTTGGCTTCAAGCAGAACTTCATTAATTGCAATAGAGTCGTTCTGAGTAGTCATTAATGCAAGAGTCGTTCTGGGCAGCCATTAATGCAATAGAGTCGTTGGTTGTATTCTAACATGAAGGATCATGACTTTATTCATCGTGCTACAGCCATATCAAAGTTGAGCAGAGAGCTTTTTGTACTTTGCTGAGTACACTTCCCTTTTTGTGTAAGGACCAGAGGTACTAGGGAATAAAGCACGTTGGAAGCATTCTTTAACTGGTCTTTGGTTCTGATTATCCAAGGTTGCTTGAGAGAGTAGCTTCTGACTTTTCTTGATAATCGTGAAACTGAGTAGGAGAGAAGGCTTCAAGTCTCTTTCTGGTTCTTGAACCAAGATTCTGATAATCCTTAAAGAATTCGCGATCATAAGATAAGTGCTTCCATCTTGAAAATAATCACGTCTATCTAGTCATTTGAGTTTTCATTCGGGCTAGTAGACGAGCTCCATATTAAGGACTCGGCAAGTCCAAAGACTAGTGGACGAGCGCTTCTGTCACCTTTAGTGGACGAGCACTTCTGTTACCTTTAGTGGACGAGAGCTTCTGTCACCTTTAGTGGACGAGAGCCTCTGTTAGTCTGGTGGACGAGAGTCTCAGTTACTCTGGTGGATGGAAACATTCTGACCTTAATGGACGAGCACCATTTTCCACATCATTGGACGCGCATTGCTGATACTTTATTGGACGAGCTCAAAGTGATTCCTTAATGGACGAGCTCCATCTGATTCCTTAATGGAAGAGCTCCATCTGCCACGTCATTGGACGGACCATTCTGATACTTCACTGGACGGTCTTTTCTGATATTTTGATGGACGCGCTATTCTGATACTTTGATGGACGCGCTCCAAGTGCCACGTCATTGGACGGATAATTTTGATACCTCACTGGACGGGTTTTTCTGATACTTTGAGTAGACGCTGCCTTCTGATACTTTTAGTGGACGCGACCTTCTGATATTTTTATTGGACGCTGGTTTCTTTCTCTTGTGTTTTGGACGTGCGCTTCAAACACTACAGTGTTGGGCGCCTCGCTTGTTACACTTTGTTGGACGTCTGCTTGTTTCACTTTGTTGGACGTCTGATTCTATTTTTTTTAATCTGCACACTCAATAGATAGGTTAGCAACCAATATGAAGGTTAATTAAATCATTAACCAATGTTTATTTTTCATCAAAACTTAGGGAAATGCATATCAAACATTTTAGAGACTTAACAATCTCCCCCTTTTTGATGATGACAAACATTGAGATGATTTAATGAACCTCAGAAAATATCAACAAAGAAAATAGCATATATAGACAGGTTGAAATTTTCTTAAGTGAACAGGTCATATCATATTCATTCTCCCATTCTATTTCTCCCACCATTCTCCCTATTCATTTCTCCCTTTCTCCCCCTTTTGTCAACATCAAAAAGGGTTATCAAGTTTTATTTATGTGTTTCATCAAAAAGGGTTAGACATACTCCACTTAAACTATTGTATCATTACTCCCCCTGAACTAATGCTTAGTTGAAAGAACATGTATATAGGAGTAATGACAGATTTATCACGCATGACTTAACATTCAGACATGTCATTCAACAATGCAATGCATGTTTAGATTATCTCTAATAAATAAAACCTTTCTTCTGCGAGGGGTTTAGTGAAAATATCAGCCCATTGATTTTCAGTTTTAACAAACTTAATATCAATGATACCTTTTTGAACATAATCCCTAATGAAATGATGTTTGATTTCAATATGCTTAGCCTTAGAATGCTGAATTGGATTTTTAGTTAAGCATATAGCATTGGAATTATCACACCATACAGATATGTTATGTTCATAAGTAGAGTAATTCTCAAGTTGATGTTTTACCCATAAGAGTTGAGAGCAGCAACTAGCAACAGAGATGTATTCTGCTTCAGCAGTAGACAAGGCAATGGTTGTCTGCCTCTTGCTTGACCATGAGACTAAACTTGCTCCAATGAAGTGACAACCTCCACTGGTGCTTTTTATTTCTATTCTGTCTCCAGCAAAATCAGCATCACAATATCCCATTAATCTGTATTCTTTTGATCTTAAATACAGCAAACCAAGATTAGTAGTTCCAAGCAAATATCTAAATATTCTTTTTACAGCCTTAAGATGAGATTCTCTAGGATCAGATTGGAATCTAGCACATATACAGACACTAAATTGAATGTCAGGTCTGCTTGAAGTTAAGTACAGTAGAGAGCCAATCATACCTCTGTAGACAGTTTGATCTACCTTTTTACCTTCATCATCTTTGCTTAGTTTTGCATTGGGTTGCATAGGGGTTTTCATGAGCTTTGCATTTTCCATTTTGTATTTCTTGAGTATCTCCTTGGTATATTTTTGTTGATGAATGTAAATTCCATCACTTTTCTGCTTGATTTGTAATCCAAGGAAGAACTTCAATTCTCCCATCATGCTCATCTCAAATTCAGCTTGCATTAGATTTGAAAATTCCTTGCATAGCTTTTCATTAGTTGCTCCAAAAATAATATCATCAACATATATTTGAACTATAATAAAGTTCTCTTTAGAGTATTTTTTGAACAGAGTAGTGTCTACTTGTCCTCTAGTAAAACTATTATGCATGAGAAAAGAACTGAGTCTATCATACCATGCTCTAGGTGCTTGTTTCAAACCATATAATGCCTTTTTAAGTTTGAAAACGTGATCTGGTTTATCAGTATCCTCAAAACCAGAGGGATGTTTAACATACACTTCTTCTTCAATTATACCATTTAGAAAAGCACTTTTTACATCCATTTGAAATAGGGTAATTTGGTGTTGTGCAACATATGACATTAAAATGCGTATGGCTTCTATTCTAGCTACAGGTGCAAAGGTTTCAGTATAATTAATACCTTCTTATTGGTTATAGCCTTGAGCTACTAACCTTGCTTTATTTCTGACAACTTTACCATCTTCATCTAATTTGTTTCTGAAGACCCATCTTGTTCCAATAACTGACTTGTTTTTAGGCTTAGAGACAAGAGTCCAGACATCATTTCTGGTGAACTGGTTAAGTTCTTCTTGCATAGCAAGAATCCAGCTTTCATCCTCAAGAGCTTCTTTAATGCGTTTAGGCTCCAAATCTGAAATAAAGGCCACATTGCTTGATTCTCTTAATGTGGATCTGGTTCTTACTCCTTCAGAAGGATTTCCAATAATAAGATCCTTAGGATGATGAGTGTTGAACTTCCAATCCCTTTTGAGATCATCGTGAAGATCTTGACTTGTCTGCTGACTGGTCTGTTCCACTTGTCTTTCAGCCTCAGGCACAGGTTCTGTTTTGGTTAGATCTGGTTGTTGACTTTCTGGCTTGTTTATATCAAGACCTGCAAGATCATCTTCTAGATCTGATAGTTCTTTATCAGTCTTTAAACCATCATTGAATTTAACATGAACAGATTCTTCAATAATACAAGTTCTTGAATTGTAAACTCTAAAAGCCTTGGACTTTTCAGAATAACCTACGAAAATACCTTTATCTACCTTAGAATCAAAATTTCCAAGATTATCTTTGGTATTCAGAATAAAACATTCACATCCAAAAGCATGAAAATAAGATATGTTGGGCCTTTTTCCTTTCCACAATTCATAAGGAGTCCTTTTTAGAAAAGGCTTAATAAGTATTCTGTTTTGTACATAGCAAGCAGTGTTTACAGCTTCTGCCCAGAAGTACTTAGGGAGATTATTTTCATTGAGCATAGATCTAGCCATCTCTTGCAGAGATCTATTCTTTCTCTCAACCACTCCATTTTGCTGTGGAGTTCTAGGTGCAGAGAAATTGTGAGAGATTCCATTCTCCTCACAGAAGTCGTTTAAACTCGCTCATTTTCAAATTCTCCCCCATGATCACTTCTAAGGGTAGAAATACAGAAACCCTGCTCATTTTGTACTCTTTTGAAGAATACTGAGAAAACCTTAAAAGACTCATCCTTGTGTGTTAGGAAGAGTACCCATGTGTATCTAGAATAGTCATCAACTATGACAAATCCATATTTTCTTCCAGCCAGGCTGGCAACACTAACTGGTCCAAACAGATCCATGTGTAACAACTGAAGAGGTTTAGAGGTTGATACTTGGTTTTTAGATTTGAAACTTGATTTTATCTGTTTACCTCTTTGACATGCATCACACAAGACATCTTTCTTAAAGCTAATATCAGGCAATCCTCTCACGAGATTATTCCTTTTTAATTCAGAAATTAGTTTCATACTAGCATGTCCTAGTTTCTTATGCCATAACCATCTTTCATCCTCTTTAGACATCAGACAGGTTACACTTTGATCTGAGAGATCAGACAGTTCAATCTTATAAAGATTTTGTTGCCTTTTAGCTTAAAAGAAGGTTTTGCCACTACAGTCTTTAACTATGCATACATCCTTGGTAAAGGAAACATCAAAACCACTATCACATAATTGACTTATGCTAAGCAAATCGTGTCTTAATCCTTTAACCACAAGAACATTAGATATAGAGGGAAGAGGGGGTTTACCACCAATAGTACCAATACCTATAACTTTCCCTTTCTGATTTCCTCCGAAGGCAACGTGTCCTCCTTTCTTAAGTTGGAGGTCTATGAACATAGACCTTTCTCCTGTCATATGTCGCGAGCAGCCACTGTCCAGGTACCAGCAGTGGTGTTTTCTTTGTCGTGTTGAGGACATCTGCAACAAAAATTATTTGATCTTTAGGTACCCATATTTTTCTGGGTCATTTTCTGTTAGTTCTAGGAGTCTGTAAAGACTTCCTTCTCTTCTTATGGATACACTTAGACATAACATGCCCAGTTTTTCCACAGAAGTTGCAAATAGGTGTTGATTTGGTTACAATTGACTTAACAGATACTTTAGAAGCTTTAGTTGATACTTTATGATGTGTCTGATGGACATATCCAATACCTTCTTTGTTAAGAGAGTGCTTCTGAATGCCAAGTAGCTTAGTCAGATTGTCTCTACCATTAACAAATTTGGCAAGATCAGAAGTGAGCTCTTCCACTTTCTGTTGAAGTTTTTCAACTTCTTCAGATGGTGATGTTTCACTTGAGATCTTAGCTTCATTAGACTTTTCAGTCTTCAGCTTCTCGCACTCTTGAGATTTCTGTTTATGTTCCCTGGTGAGCTTTACATACTTTCTCTTGAGGGATTTGAAGGCTTTAGATAAGCCGTTGGATTCCTCCAACAACTCCTCATAAGCATCAAGTAATTCCTCATAGTCAGGATGTACCTCATCATCAGAGTCTGATTCAGTGTTGGCCATCAAACAGAGATTGGCTTCTTCCTCAGTTTCTTCATCGGAAGATGTTGACTCCAGATCCTCCCAAGTAGCCATCATTCCTTTCTTCTTCTTCTTGAAGAATTTCTTAAAAGGGGCCTTCTTGAGTTGAGGACATTCAGCCTTGAAGTGACCGGGCTTTTTGCACTCATAGCAAACAATTGGACTTTTGTCTGTTGAGGTGGATTCTTTGAAGTTCTTGTTCTTGTTGGACCTTCTGAATGGCCTATCCCTCCTGAACTTCTTTTTCTGTAGGAGAAGCTTTATCTTCCTGGTCAGGAGAGACAACTCTTCATCACTCTCAGAATCCTCGAGTTCTGATAGGTCAGCATCACTGGATGACTCATCTGCCTTCAGAGCCTTGGAACCTTTTGCTGACTTTTGATCAGCTTTCAGAGCAATTGACTTGCCCTTCTTTGGTGCAGCTTCATCTCCAAGTTCTTGCTCATGCACACTGAGTGTTCCAAGAAGTTTATCCATAGTCAGAGTAGTGAAATCCTTGGCTTGGGAGATAGCAGTGACCAAAGGTCTCCACTGTTTAGGTAGACTTCTCAGAATCTTACCAACCTTCTCAGCATTGGTATAGACTTTGCCAAGAGATTTTAAACTGTTGATGATAGTTTGAAATCTTCCTATCATCTGAGCAACAGATTCTCCTTCCTCCATGATGAATAGTTCATACTTTCTAACAAGTATGGAAATCTTTGACTCTTTGACCTTTGTTGTTCCTTCATGTGTGACAGATAAGGTGTCCCATATTTCTTTTGCAGAGTCACAGGCACATACCTTCTCAAACTCCTCCGGACTGAGAGCACAAATGATGTTGTATCTGGCTTTGTGGTTCAGCTCCCATTTTGATTTTTATGCAGCAGTCCACTGAGCTTTTGATTTGTCAGTGTTATCATCATTCTTGGGAATGAATGGACCATCTGTGATGACATCCCAAATATCAGAGTTTGTGGATAGAATAAACCACTGAAATCTATCTTTCCAGTAGTTGTAGTTTTCTCCATTGAAGTAAGGAGGTATGGTTAGGGAGGCTCCTTCAGTCTGATGACTTCCACTTGTACTAGCTCCAGCCGTCATGTCTATTCTTCAGGACCTTTTACCTCTACACTGTTAGATGCTCATCCCAGAGGCTGAGCTCTGATACCAACTGAAATAGACAACTATAAACACGAGAAAGGGGGGGGGGGGGGTTGAATTGTGTTTATCAGAATTTAAGCAAAGCTGAAATCTTTTCGCAAACAGAAAGCTAGATTTGGACGAGTGGAAGAATACAGGATTGACGGGTGACTATTGCACACACACCACTTGACAGATGCAAGAAAAACTAAAGCAATTAAAGAGTTTAAGGGAAGAGAGATTGACACAGTGATTTATCCTGGTTCACTCTTCAAATCAAAGAGCTACGTCCAGTCCTTGGCAGCACCAAGATTTATCCACTATAACTGATAAGGTTACAGACTCAAGTATTATTTGCACACCTAGCCTCTTCAGGCTCAAGACAAGTATTATTTGCACACCTAGCCTCTTCAGGCTCAAGACAAGTATTGTTTTCACACCTAGCCTCTTCAGGCTCACTTAGGTTTTTTTGAGAGATTTGGTTTGTAATAAATATAATTTCTCACAGGCAGATCTTTCACTAACACTCAGAGAGTGGTTTAAATGTAAGGCTCAGGAAAGTCTGCATAATAACTTCAAAAATGATTGAAGAATAAAGAATAAAAGAATGAAGAAATAAATGCTCAGAGTAATGGCGTTTTTAATGCAAATGTGTATTCTATTTCTTCATCTTCAATGGCTTCTGTATTTATGATCTTCAAGCATTTAGGATCCGTTAGAGACATCCTCTCAGATGTTGGCTTCAAGCAGAACTTCATTAATTGCAATAGAGTCGTTCTGAGTAGTCATTAATGCAATAGAGTTGTTCTGGGCAGCCATTAATGCAATAGAGTCGTTGGTTGTATTCTAACATGAAGGATTATGGCTTTATTCATCGTGCTACAGCCATATCAAAGTTGAGCAGAGAGCTTTTTGTACTTTGCTGAGTACACTTCCCTTTTTGTGTAAGGACCAGAGGTACTAGGGAATAAAGCACGTTGGAAGCATTCTTTAACTGGTCTTTGGTTCTGATTATCCAAGGTTGCTTGAGAGAGTAGCTTCTGACTTTTCTTGATAATCGTGAAACTGAGTAGGAGAGAAGGCTTCAAGTCTCTTTCTGGTTCTTGAACCAAGATTCTGATAATCCTTAAAGAATTCGCGATCATAAGATAAGTGCTTCCATCTTGAAAATAATCACGTCTATCTAGTCATTTGAGTTTTCATTCGGTCTAGTAGACGAGCTCCATATTAAGGACTCAGCAAGTCCAAAGACTAGTGGACGAACGCTTCTGTCACCTTTAGTGGACGAGCACTTCTGTCACCTTTAGTGGACGAGAGCTTCTGTCACCTTTAGTGGACGAGAGCCTCTGTTAGTCTGGTGGACGAGAGTCTCAGTTACTCTGGTGGATGGAAACATTCTGACCTTAATGGACGAGCACCATTTTCCACGTCATTGGACGCGCATTGCTGATACTTTATTGGACGAGCTCAAAGTGATTCCTTAATGGACGAGCTCCATCCGATTCCTTAATGGAAGAGCTCCATCTGCCACGTCATTGGACGGACCTTTCTGATACCTCACTGGACGGTCTTTTCTGATATTTTGATGGACGCGCTATTCTGATACTTTGATGGACGCGCTCCAAGTGCCACGTCATTGGACGGATAATTTTGATACCTCACTGGACGGGTTTTTCTGATACTTTGAGTAGACGCTGCCTTCTGATACTTTTATTGGACGCGGCCTTCTGATATTTTTATTGGACGCGGGTTTCTTTCTCTTGTGTTTTGGACGTGCATTTCAAACACTACAGTGTTGGACATCTGCTTGTTACACTTTGTTGGACGTCTGCTTGTTTCACTTTGTTGGACGTCTGATTCTATTTTTTTTAATCTGCACACTCAATAGATAGGTTAGCAACCAATATGAAGGTTAATTAAATCATTAACCAATGTTTATTTTTCATCAAAACTTAGGGAAATGCATATCAAACATTTTAGAGACTTAACAGCAGGCACCTCATATTTATACTTCCAAGGGAGACCCCTGTGCCCTTTAATCAACTACCACACATAGAAAGCTTCCTGACAAGTATTTCCATTTAAAGCCACCGAAACCAAAAGAACCATCTGAGCACCATCACCAAAACCACATTAGACTAAGCCCACAACTAGAAGACAGAGAACCCAAATGTAGATAAGGTCCCCGGCAGCACTGCTCGCATCGTCACCTCTCTCTCTCCATCACCGAAAATCTCTCCCCCAAGCCATGGCAGCCACCTTCCTCTCCTCGTCACACTCTCCTTTTCTTTTACGTCGGTCGGGTTCAGCCACCGACGATTTGAAATTTTCGGAACCGAGCCTAACCGTCGCCAATCGCTGTTGGCTCTGTTTTTCGAACAGATGACCCAACGACCCGTCATGACCCGTCCACGTTCTTGTTTTCATATTCGGGTAAATCGGGTTCAGTTTGGGCTCGGTTATTTGTTCAGCCCTAATGTTAGTTGTTATATTAGTTTTTTCCCTCCTTTGTCAGGTTTGAACTCTAGACCTCCAACTCTTTCAACATCTTATACCCCTAGCTCAAACCAATTGAGCTACGGAAACAACTTATTTCATTTGAATAAAAAATTGATGCAACAATATAAGTTGGAATAAAGTCAAAGACGTGAGGACTAGGATAAGAAGTAGTCATCCTAGCTAGCTTATGAGCAACTACATTTCCTTACCTCATAACAAACTCAACTAGGAATTTTGTTTAAAATTTAAGAGCTCCCTATAATGTGCAATGATGGCACCAAACTCAAACATATCATGCTTAGGGGAACGAATGCTGTCAGCAACCTGCTTGCAATCCACTTCAATAATAACTAGCTTCAAATTCAAGTCCAAAGTCCATCGAATGGCTAAGACAAAGAACCTGACATCATTCCTAAAGCACAAACTATAAGTTGTTAAGCCTTGCTCCTTGAAAAATGAGGCATCAACGTTGCATTTCATCTAGGTCGTGGGAGGCTTTTTCCTGGTAGTACACGAGGATGATGGGAGCTGCTGAACATCAGAGTTCTTCCACGCAAATGTCCATTCTTCAAGGACACGAGATGCTTTGGCTAAGACTTGGTGTCCACTTGCACAAAAAGTGGTTCCATGGACTCCCAAAGTTTCACTTGTTTCCAGCATTCTTGACTAAGAGGACCCGTTAAAAAGCAATGCCAACAATTTTTCAAGCAATTGGAGCAAGAAACTCACTTAGCAGGGCAGCTAATGCCTTTGCTTTGAAACCTTGTACACGTTGGTAAACAGACCATGCATGCTTGCCAAAGAAAGATTCACCTTGTGGGGAATATTCATATTCCAAATCATGTTTTGGTTACCCTCATTATGCAAGTGAGAGGAGTCAATTATTTTGTTTAAGAAAAGATAGTAAGCCAATTTGACATTGTAAATGTTGGGTTTTCATGAGATAATCTTTTTTTAAAATCATATCTCAAGGCAGAAGAAAACCATCCCCATGGATCGCGTATTACAAAACATAAATCACATAAGGGCTATTTGTGTTTACCTCTTGAAGCATGTTTTCACTATGATCACAAATGCCACGAAGGAGCAGCACCTCTACCCAGTCCACCCGAGCAAACGAGCGTCGGAGCTTTGCGTCATGTGCTAGCTTATGGCTATGGGAGGCAAGGATAGCAAGACTAGGTTAGAGGGGAGAGCACTAGCCTATTTATAAGCTGACGGCTCCCTTTGACCTAACTGCTTACCTTATTGGGCTTTGTACACTACAAGTCCAATTGTCCTTTATATTAATTAAATCACGTTTAATTAATTTCACTGCTCCGCATTTGCTCTGTGCGTGTCACCCTATAGGCTCCCACTATGTCGGTAATAATATTAAATATTATAAATAATGAGCGGCATCTAGCAATGCATCATTATTACCCAATCAGCGAGAGTATCGGTGATCCGATTTTAGCCTTACCGCGATCAAAATTTACCGTGCAGTAAATGTCCCTTCGTCCATATGTCTTAATTGAACACAAGACATAAGAGTGTCGTCCTTGTTATGTTCAATTATTTATTCCTCGATCCCCGAGTAGAAGTATAATCACAAACAGACCCAATATCACATATTTACCCATTTCCGCGTGGCCACGTATATCTCACGTCTCACTCTATCAAGGGGCCCAAGACATTACCCCTGTTATGTAGGAGGGACGAATCCTGTCTACATCACTCACACCACTCAACATGATTTATTGTAGACCCAATAACTACCTTTGTGATCACCCTGTTACGCGTGACATTTGATAGCATTAAAGCCAACAACTCCTCATGCAGGAATCATAGTGACTTCAAGTCGAAGGACTACTTCACTATGATCGCCATGAGAATATTTATGACACTTACATAACTATTATGAAGTATTCTCATAGTGGGTCATCCGTTATAAATATTACTTCCTAATATATATTTATACATGTGTGCTAACTCGATATCACATATCCATGACCCGTGAGATGTGGCCATCAGTCTACTCACACAATAGTCTTTAATCTCTATATATTATTGTTGTCCTAATTAACAATAATATTCTACTACGAATATTGTAAGAGTAGTGTTCTATTGTTCAATGAGGTCTCAATATTAAGTCACGTACTTAATATCCTATTGAATGAACGGTCTATTCTAAGGACTTTATTATGCTATAAACAAATAACATAATAAATGAATGCCTTATTCATTTAACAAATATATGATCAAATTCATTATACAAATGATTATCTATTCAAAATATATTGGTCGCTAGGGCTTACACCAACCGTAAATACCATCTTTGCTTGGCCACCAAACCAGAGTATCAACCGTAATAGATGCAAGCAATGACACAAAGTTAATAGCTCACAATCATAAGGATGCAACATCTCATTCAAGACTTGTTGGTTTCATCTTTTCTGACTAGGAAGAAAATCACCCTTCACTATCATATCTAGCATGTGGAGTTGAATAGGACCATAAAAATTCAAATAATTTTCATCACACAACCAAGGGTTCGTCCAAACACAGATACTCAAGCCACCACCTATGCTCCATCTAATGCCTTCTTTAATCAGAACCCAGGAACTCCAACTGCTAGGTCGTAAATAACTTGGATTATGACCAAGTTGAGAATCCAAAAAATCCCCTTTCGGATAGTATTTACCTTTGAAAATGTGAGAAATCATAGCATCGGGGTTAATGAAAAATTTTCAACCTTATTTTCCTAGCATGACTAAATTAAAGTCTTGGAGACCACGAAAGCCCATGCTTCCGTGATCTTTCCTAACTATAAGTTTGTCCCGAGACAGCCAAATAATTCCTCGTGAACCTCTGTTACCTTTCCCCCATCAAAAGGAATTCATGATCTTCTGAAATTCTTCACATATGGAAGGAGGAATTAAACAAGTACTCATACAATAAGTTGGTTGGACTAGCTTGCAGTACTAGCTTGATGAGAACCTCACGCACACCTTTGGATAAGGATTTACCATACAAAGAATAAATTCTTTGTCAAACACGCTCCTTCAAGTAATTAAAAGTAGATTTCCTGTTACGACCAAACAAGGAAGGCATGCCCAAGTATTTGCTCGTCCCCAAACTGACGCGAACACCCAGAAGTGAGATCAAATGATTGCGCTGATCACTACCCACATTACTGCTAAAGGAAACCTTAGATTTCTGCAAGTTAACATCTTGGCTAGATGCTTGCTCATAATCATGAAGAATATGTTTTATAAATGTTACCTCTTTCTCAGTTATCCGGAAGAAAAGAAAGCTATCATCCCAAATAAAAGATGAGAAATAATTGTGGTGCCCTACAAATCTTGATACCATGCAAATCACCCTTGCTCTCTTCCCTTTTAATAAGGACCGAGAGCCTTTCAGCGCAATTGATAAATAATGGAGAATGATTAACAAAAATATGTTAGAGATAAGAATGATAACCAATGTATAGAGACTGATTAAGTAAACAAAAAAGGAAAAAAAATTCATTGAAAATTGTTGCATTTTATTTTTTGTAGTGAGATAAACTTAGTTTTTCAATGATAACTTGCTTCTTTTAAATTCCTTAATCAGTACCCTTAAGGTACTTATTAACATGACCCATACATAATTAGAGTTTAATGCACTATTAGTATAAATTTTTTTACACTGACAAATAATCACAAATCATCACATGAGTGACCTTATGATGAGAGTCAAATATTTTAAATGTTTTGACAATTTATAATTGATTGATAGTGTGAAAAGCATTTATACTAACACTGACAATGCATAACAGTTAAATACGGATAATTATATACTATGTAAAATATCATATTTAAAACTTGATATTCAAATAGGGATGTTAACTAATAATAAATTACTACATCATTAAAAATATTCAAATCTTATCATAATTATCTTAAAAATCACATTGAGAATGAATTGTGATTGGTGGATAACATAAAAAAACTTTACGCTAACTGTGTATCAAAATTCAATTCTTCAAATAATTTAACTTTTCATAAAATTCGAGCATATACTGTTGTTTATATTTTTTTAAATATTTAGTGGTTCATATAATTTTAAACTGAAAAATGGTGGTTAAAAATTATTTTTAGAGTTGAATTAAATAAATAATTTAAGATAAAGCTATTTATATTTAAAGAAGTTATTTTTCTTAACTGAGTAATAATATTTTCTTGATTAAGTAATTTTCAGGATTTGTGTTTTCTCTCCTAAGTTCTCTATTTTTTTTTTTTGTAAATAAATACGTAGCTTCTTATACGTGATCGTTAACCTTTTTAAATTGTTTTATAAAAAAAAATTACTTAAAATTTGAAATTATTAATTATTTTATCATTTACCAATTTCACATGCAATTTTGAGTGGGAATTAGTAGTCATCCCTGATGTTTTTTTTTGTGCACATTTGATCTCCTTCTTTTTTCAATGTTACAAACTCGGTCCTTTCATTCAAGATCCATCAATTTTTCAATGGTTAACAGAGATGAACCACTGCTCTAAATGCATAGAACCTCTTGTTGAGCTTTTGTAGTAAAGGATCCTATGGTGGAACTAAATTTAAAAAGGTCCCGGAAAGAAGAGACAGCCAATAAATAGCAGAAAGGAACCATTGAATCAAATTGAATCGGAGAGGCAGAGGAGGGAAAAGCTAAACCACAAAGTTCTGTGTGCTTAGAGGAGTGACTCCTTTATATTGATCATTGAAAAAATTGATAAACAATGGACAGAACGACCGAATTTATAACATTGAAAAAATAAGGGGACCAAATATGGAAAAAAAATCTTTATGGTCCAAAATTACACATAACCAATAATAAGGGACCAAAAATAAAATTAAGTCAATTAAATATAAAAGATAATTAATCATGAAGACCAACGTCAATTAATCCAAGTGTTAATGAGTTTTGTTCCCCTTATGTAAAGTTTCAGGTTGGAGTCCTGTGTATGAAAAAATAGATGTGGAGAGAGATTTACCTTTTTAAATGGGTTTTCTCAACTCTACTCATATTTGTCGAAGTCCAATATTTCCAGACATTGACCTTGATATTGTTTCTATTTTGTAACACAATTTTTTCTATTATGACGCCCAACTTTTATAAGACTCCGGTCCACGGTTGGTAAATTCTACATATTGAGTTTGATATTATTTCTAGGATTGGGTTAAGATGTACCATTCATATTTTGTACCACCCATTATATCATCCATATGTAACAAATTTTGGACCAATCAAATTGCCACATGGGTTTGGTCAAAATTTCAAACTTTCTAGTTGTATTTCTACTGTAGTCAAATATATGAATACAATATATTATAGTATAGTATATGTACTCTTTGTATTCGTAAATTTAACCCATATTAAAATAATGTTTTTTGATTAAAAAAACTGATTATATTAAAAAATAATATTTTAATATGAATTAAAATAATATTCGTTGTCAATAATATTTTGTAATATAATTAGTTTTTTTAATAAAAAACATTATTTTAATATGGGTTAAATTTGCGAATACAAAAAGTACATATACTATACTACAATATACTGTATTCATATAGTTTGACTACAGTATAATACAACTAAAAAGTTTGAAATTTTGACCAACCTATGTGGCAATTTGATTGGCCCAAAATTTGCCACATGGATGGTGTAGTGGATGGTGTAAAATGTGGGTGGTGCACCATAGCCACATATACTACAATATACTGTATTCATATAGTTTGACTACAGTATAATACAACTAGAAAGTTTGAAATTTTGATCAATCTATGTGACAATTTGATTGGCCCAAAATTTACCACATGGGTGGTGTAGTGGGTGGTGTAAAATGTGGATGGTGCACCATAGCCACACCCATTGTTTCTATTATGTAACACAATTTTTTTATAACTTTTCACTAGTGTATTTATCTTTATTTTGTTCTTGAGTTGCTGAAGAGGGAAGTTATCAGTTATAATTTTACATTTACTATTTTATCATAGACTACGATCCCATTAGTAAATATTAATTAAACTATTAGGGTATTTTGAAAATTATGAATCTGGGATTGTTGATTTTTTTTTTTTACCGGAGAATTGTTGATATTGTTAGATTAATGGTAGAGTGTACACTATAGTCATCATATTGTCTCTATATTGGTTTAAATTGTTGTTGTCATATATTATTTTCATGCACACTTTTTGTGATATATGGCATATCATGGAAATATTTTTAACCTAATCTATCTCATTTGGTTTTATATTGAGATTTGTTGTTGGATCTCAAAAAGCAACTTGGGCGATTGCTTGGACCATTTAGTTGGAAATTACAATTGTTCTCAAATTGCATGCAATTTTGTGGTGGTTTTCCTATTTACCCATATACCACATTTTGTTGGGTCATTAAGTATTAACATCTTCCATATAAGACATTAGTGTTCCTTCGAACATGATTTTCTACATTGTTGAGATGCTTGTAGTTCCATCTACATATTGAGCTTGATATTGTTTCTATTTTGTAACACAATTTTTATAACTCTGCACTAGTGTATTTATCTTTATTTTGTTCTTGAGTTGCTGAAGAGAGAAGCTATGAGTTTTAATTTTACATTTACTATTTATCTTAGGCTACGATCCCATCAATAAATATTAATTATACTATTAGGGTATTTTGAAAATTATTAAATGGGATTGTTGGTATATTTTTTTGACTGGAGAGTTGTTGATATTGTTGACTTAATGGTAGAGTACACTATAGTCATCATATTGTCTCTAGATTGGTTGAAATTGTTGTTGTCATGTATTGTTTTCATGCACACTTTTTGTGATAATATGGCATATCATGGAGATATTTTGGACCTAATCTATCTCATTTGGTTTTATATTGAGATTTGTTGTTGGATCTCAAAAAACAACTTGGGCGATTGCTTGGACCATTTAGTTGGGAATTACACTTGTTCGCATGTTGCATGCAATTTTGTTGTGTTTTCCTATTTACCCATATACCACATTTCGTTGGGTCATCAAGTGTTAGCATTTTCCATGTATGACATTAGTGTTCCTTCGAACATGATTTTCTATATTGTTGAGATGCTTGTAGTTCCATCTTGAACCATTGGTTGAGAGTGCTAGCTCGATTTTGACATCATATTATGGCCACAATTGTTTGATTATTCTTCAAAATTATTTTCGGATTGAAATACAAAGATTTGTCATTTTTTTATTAGTTTTACTAGAAGACAATGGAGTGTGGACACTATTAGGTAACAATACCATTGAGTTGCATCATTGAAGATGTTCTTAGGACGCTTTTCAAGGCATAAAAAATGACAAGGTTTTATTTTATAAAAACTATAAATTTCACTTTTCAACACATTAAGTACGTCACTTTCTATAAATCTTGTCTTTTTAATTCCTTAACTAGTGTCACGTTTCCCAAAAATAATGATCCTTGTAATGAAAGCCATGAATCACGATCTACTACAAATTAAGTTCCTACAAAGAGAGTGTTTGAGAAAGATTATTTCCTCTTTTCAATTGTTTTTAGATCATTCAACTGTTTTATGAAATAATCATTGTGTTTGGGTAAATAAATTAAATCTTATAAAAGCTGTTTTACCTCTATTTCAGCTGTTTTGAGATAAGCTACTTATCCCAGCTATTTGATTAAATTATTTAGACATTATTCGCTGATTTCCCCTGATAACCTCCTCCTCCCCCAAAGGTCTTTCCTCACCAAAATCATTATTGTCTCTTTCTACCATTGTAACCTGATTAAAGTGTCTGAGGCGGAAGTGGAAGAAAAAGGGAGGCAAAATAGCTAACAAGACGAGACAGAGAATGATGGTTCGAAGAAACTTCCGCGAAGAAAATCTGAATTGGGTCCTTCCCATTCTCAATCTTGATCAACTCGTAGACACTGCCTGCTCCCAATTCTATACTTGTATGTGTTTTCACTTTTGATTAATCATGGAAAAAAAAAGTTAGAATTTTTATTTTGTTTTTTATAAATAGATAAAATTTTAAAGACAAGATATAAAAAAATTTAATGTTAAAAGAAAAACAAATATTATAAACAAATACCTTCATACCATTTTTTATAATTAACTATGTACAAGTGATTATTTTTGCATCACCCAAATGAAATAGATTATCTTAAAATAGCTTTTCAGCAAACATACCCAAACAAAAACTGATTCTGATTATAACCGATTATCATAATAATCGATTATTTGAAAACAGATTATCGGCATGATCTTTTTTTTCCAGCTTTCTCAAAGTGACTAAAGTGTAAAACGAGAAAGTTAGGGTATATCTCTTGATTAGCTAAATAAGTTGAGATCTCAATGCACTTTAGCTAATCAATAATGGATACACTCTTACTTTTCATTTTCCATTCAAGATTATTTTAGAGGAGATTTATCCATCTACTACATACATACGAGAAATTATCCTTTCCATTTCTCATGAGAAATGGAAATGTCTATTAATATGGGTCTATTTGCTTTGTTTCAGGTTTTCTATTTTCAGAAATAATCATGAAACTGTCATTTTGTTTTCATTTTATTTACTATTTCCAAAATTTTGTACAGAAAACACTGAAAACAATTTTTTTTCTTCTGTTTTCACTGTTTTCTGTATAAATCTTTGAAAACATAAAATAGAATAACAACAATGTAACAATTTTGTAATTACTTTTGAAAACAATAAATGACAACAATAAATTGAAAAATAAAGCAAAGAGGCCCTATGTCTTTGGGAAAATAAATGAAATGAAAGTGATACATGCATAGTAGAGAGTATAATTTATTTCTCTAAAAACATAATAATGAAAATCTGTATTTCTCATGAAAAATGGAGAGAAAAATATTATGGAAAATTCTAACTAGTGTCCTTAGGCCATATTTATCAGTTGGGAATGTGGGGTTCTTATATTTTAAGCAACGGTGCTTACAAAATTGGTCTCGATGGGGGTGGTGCTTATATTGGTGCTTAATGGCAAGAGATCTTGCACAAGAACTTGGTGCTTGTGCTTGATCTTTGACATTTATTTTTTAAAAAATTAAAATTGATTTAAAAGTTGGCTGAGTTACCATTTTGTAGCCGCTGGACCAACAGTTAAAAATAAGATCGTTTGGTCTTCTTTTTTTAATTTTTTAATACCAATTCCTATATATAAATATGTGATCAACTTCCAATTTTTTTACACAATCAAACCCATATAAATTTTCTTATTCATATTCTCATAATTTCTCAAAATTTATCCCTCTTTATTTTAACTCAAACTTTCATCTCACACAATGGATCATGACCAAGCCAATATCAATTCCTTCTTAAATTTCATGTAAAACTATCAACAGCTCAGTAGTCCAAATTTTCAAAATCATCCACCTATACCAAACCCACAATAAAATCCAAATATGGGTAATTTTCAATATCCTACACTCTCATTTCCATTTCAATTTCCCACAATGGATCATGGGACTTCAATGGGGACCACTGGTAGGCAATCTTGTGTAAAATACCAAGAAAAACATCCGAGTTCGCAATAGAATCTCAATCTCCAGCATTTTCCACACAAGTCGGGTTGTATAATATTACTCTCGATGAAGAAGAAGATCAGCCAACTCAAAAAAAACAAAGAGCAAGTATCAACACAGAGGAAGATAAAGATCCCATCCAATCATGGCTAAATGTTTCCAAGGATGCAGTTGTGGGGCTAAACCAAAAAAGCAGATTCCTTCTGGTTAAGAATTAGAGATGGCTACAATGAGAATCGCGACCATTTGAAAGCAAGGGAATTGACACAATTAAAATGTCGATGGCAGAAGTTGAATAGCATAGTTCAAAAATTTGCAGGATGGTACAAACAAGCCTATCATAGAAAGAAAAACGGTAGCTCCGAGACTGACATCATGGGAGATGCATATCTGATTTATGCTCAAGATGTACGTGAACAGTTCAAATTAGAGCATGCATGACAGTTGTTGAAAGATGAACCTAAATGGTCAAACATATTATTTGAAGGAGCTAGTAAGAGAACAAAGATTTCTGCTTCTGGAGCATACTCGTCATCTTCTAATCCAGAGACGCCATCAAATGATGAATACAACCTAACTTCACCTAATATGGCTCGTCCAATGGGGACAAAAGTAGCAAAAGCAGCAAAAAAAGGGGGGAAATCAAAAGCAAATGAAACATCTTTTGCTTATGTTGATCTAACTACAATGGATGATAGAAAAAAGTCAAAAATTGTAGTTGTAGAAGAATGGACATGTGCCAAGGTAGAACACAACAAATTGAAGGAGAAAGAGAGTTGCAGATGAAGATGAAGGAGAAAGAGTTCAACTATCAAATCCTCTTCAGTGATACATCTGGGATGACAGAGATACAACTACAAGGTCATGTGAGGTTGTGTCACATAATTAGACGAAAATATATGTAGTGTAATGATGTTGGTTTAGTTTTTATGTAGTGTAATGATGTTAGTTTAGTTTTTAATTAGTGTAATGATGTTGGTTTAGTTTTTAATTAATGTAACAATGTTTTTAGTTTTTAATCAATGTAATGATGTTGGTTTAGTTTTTAGTTAGTGTAATGATGTTGGTTTAGTCGTTAATAGTCAAACTAGCCGTTACTGTCAAACTAGAAGTTAGTAGTCAAACTAGCCGTTAGTAGTCTCTCTCTATATATTCTTAAGATGTAAGAGGATTTGCACACCTCTAAATTGTGCAATTCAATCACATCTTCTTATTCAATTCTTTCAAAACGTTTACTCTCATGGATCCCAACGATTCAGACCATGAAGAAATGCTTGAGTGGGATCTCATGGATGATTTCATAAATGATGACTACGAAGAACAACGCATGAGGTATGTAATGCAACAAGAAGCTGCAATACATAGACGTAGAAGAACAAATATAGAACGCCTACTGCAAATAGGGGAGGCACGTGGTTTTCCAGGTATGTTAGGTAGTGATGAGTGTGATTTCACCTCATTCTCCATGTACATTTCTGCATGCATTTGCATATAGTTAGGCCATTTTAGTGTTTATTTTGTTTAGTTTTTCCTTTGGAACGGATAAGGTGGTATTGTGTGTTGTTTTGCAGATATTCATGATTAAATGCCCAAGAATTAGCAAGTATGAAGCTTGGATGACTTAGAGCTTTGAAAGATAAGAAATTGAGCCAAGCAGAGAGTATCACGGCCTAGCCGTGATGGCCCTCACGGCCGTGAGGAGGAGCAAAAGAGGCTGAAGAAAGAATTGAGCCAAAAGTCGAAACGATCACGGCCTAGCCGTGATGGCTATCACGGCCGTGACGTGTCACCGTGCCGAGATCTCCAAAAGTCGAGACGATCACGGCCTAGCCGTGATGACTATTACTGGCCGTGATGAATCGGTTGGAAAAGTCGAGACGATCACGGCCTAGCCGTGATTACTATTACGGCCGTGATGAATCAGTTGGAAAAGTCAGAAACGATCACGGCCTAGCCGTGATGACTATCACGGCCGTGATGAATCAGTAAATGAAGCGGTGCCAAGTCAGAAACCATCACGGCCTGGCCGTGATGGCTGTCACGGCCGTGACCGGCCACGAGTAATAAAAGAACTGAGCATAACAGAAGAAGATTCATTCAGAAAACCCTAAAGAAAAATCCTCTACTGCTGTGGCTGTGTGCATCATTCCATGGAGCTCTCCCCTTTGTTCATCTCTGTAATTATTCCTTTTGTTTTACTTTCAATTATGTGTAGCTAAACTCCCCTTTTGTTGGGGTTAGATTATTGCTATCTGAACTTGGTTGTAAAATGACTTGATTATAATGCAGTTTCTTTGTTCTTTATGAGTGTTTGATTCCATGCTTAATGCTTTCTTAGGCTTGATCACCCTATGAATGATTAGTTGCTTTAATAGATAACTGGAAGGTTGGTGTTAGAGCTTGCTCATGAATCAAATGCCGGGTAGTTCATGAGCCTAGGAATAGGTCTTGAGGTGCTTGCAATCTTATAAGTCTTTACTTAATGCAAAATCTCAGGTTAATCCACCTAAGGAATTAGGGTTTAACTTGGGATTTTAGGCTCAATGCACCTAAGGAATTAGGCTTGAGTATCTCTGAAAAGACTTGATTGTCATATTAGAACTAGGAACTGTGTTAGTTATCATTTCATAACAACCAAGGGAGGATTAGCTTAGTTTAACCCCAGCAATTCTATCTCATTGTTATTCATCTTTCTGTTTTCACATCAACTGTTTGAGAAAAAAAATCCAAAAAGAACAAAAATATTTTCTACTTGTTTGTCTGCTAGATGTTAGAACAACCTTCAATCCAAAATTCGATCGCCTAGATAGTAGTCAAATTTGCGAAGTGGTAATTGTCCACGATCCCTGAGAACGATATCCGGTCTTACCGTTTTTATTACTTGCAACGAACCGGTACACTTGCCGAGTCCGTGTCAAGTTTTTGGCGCCGTTGCCGGGGATCGGTGTGCCAATATCACGAGTACCAAAGGGGACTCCTAATTTAGGCATTTTTTTTTTATTTTTACTGTTTTCCTACCGTGTTTTTCGTTCTTAATTTCTGTATCTCTGCTGTGAATTTCTGCAAGTGCTGTTTTTCTGTTTGTTCTGTGCTACTCCGTTTGTTCAGTGTATGCGAGGTACAATCGGCCCGGGTGAACTCCAATTCGAACCTGAGATCGAGAGACTCTGCAGAAGGAATAGAAAGAAAACCAAGGCAAGACAGAACAGAGAAAGAGCATCTTCTAGTAGACAAGAGCAGCGAAAGTTGAGTTACTCGGTGTGTGCAAGAACCACAAACTGAAATAGCATTAGTCACCATGGCGAAGAGAATGCACCAAGGAGAACAATGGGGACTACACTTCCCCTAGAGTTGATAGATGTGGGACTCCGATTGTGATACCTGCAGTGGCCTGCAATAATTTCAAATCAAAGCCTCACTCCTCCACCTTGTGCAACAAAACGAATTTGGAGGGTTGGAGAGTGAAGATCCTCATGCTCACATTGGTACCTTCATTGAGATGTGTGACACCATCAAGTTAAATGGAGCTTCCGATGAGGCCATTCGGTTAAGGCTTTTCCCTTTCTCTTTGAGGGATAGAGCCAAGGCATGGCTTCAATCTCATCCTCATGGAAGCATCATCACCTGGAACGACTTAGTCAGCAAGTTTTTATCTCGATTCTTCCCTCCGTCAAGAATGATTAAGCTGAGGTCAGAGATCAATGCCTTTGCACAGAGGGATGGTGAGTCACTATATGAAGCCTGGGAGAGGTTCAAGTCTTTACTCACAGCTTGTCCAAATCATGAACTAGAGACATGGCAGCAGGTCGCAACTTTTGTTAATGGGCTCAACAGGAATTCAAGAAGTATGATTGAAGCGGCTGCAGGAGGTACATTGAGTCAAAAGACACCGGAAGAAGCAAAGGACTTGATTGAGAACATGGCTAACAATGACTATCAAATGCCTAGTTCTCGGTCAATGGTCAATAGAGGTGTTCTAGAGCTGGATGAAATTGGTGCCCTCAAGGCACAAATGGCTATTCTTACCAAACAACTGGGGTCGGTTCAACTGCAGAACTCTCAAGTACAAGCTGTCCAAGTTCAAGGTGCCTCAGTGTGTGATTTCTGTGGAGGCAACCATGCAAATGGAAACTGTGAGATCAATGTGGTTGGAAGCTCGGGACAAGAAGAGGTAAACTATATGGGCAACCAAGGGCCTAGAAATGATCCCTACTCCAACACCTACAATCCGGGGTGGCGCAATCATCCCAACTTTAGTTGGAGACAAGGACAAAGTTCAAATACTCAAGCAAAGCCTCCTCAAGAGAGTTCAAGCAAATTGGAGAACCTTCTAGGCCAGTTCATGCAAGTTACTCCAGAGACTATAAAGAATCAGAATGCTTCAATCAAGAACTTGGAGCATCAAATGGGCCAACTAGCAAGGCAGATGGCAGAGAGACCTCCAGGACAATTGCCTGGGGATACTGAGAAGAACCCAAGGGAAGATTGTAAGGCCATTGTTACAAGAAGTGGGAGAATGTTGAGTCCACAAGAAAAAGAGAAGGAAGAGAAGACAAGTGATGCTGGAATTGATAAGGGACAATTTGAAGAGGTAAACAATGAAGAACCCGGAACTTCCCAAGGTACTACCTCTAATCCTATTGATGTAGAAGCTGAAGAACCACAGAGGGAGAAATTGGTTGATGAAGAATTTGCGAAGAAGAAGACCAGAAGACAGATTCTGGAAGAGGTTGATAATCCCAAGGAGCTGCCCCCATATTTCAGAATCCCGTACCCCCAACGGTTGAAGAAAGAGACAAAAGATCAGCAGTTTTCTAAGTTCCTGGATGTATTCAAAAAGCTACAAATAAACATCTCGTTTGCTGAAGCTCTACAGTAGATGCCTTCCTACGCAAAATTCATGAAGGAGATCCTTACCAACAAAAGAAGGTGGAAGGAGGAGACAGTGATGCTTACTGAAGAGTGTAGTGCTATACTTCAAAGGAAGCTGCCAGTAAAAATGAAGGACCCGGGCAGTTTCACTATCCCATGCACGATTGGTCATCTGAACATAGGGAGAGCATTGTGCGATTTAGGGGCAAGTATTAATCTAATGCCGCTATCCATTTTCAAGAAGCTGGGGATTGGTGAGGTAAAACCAACAGGAATTTCTCTTCAATCGCGACAGCTTCAATTACATATCCCTATGGTGTTGTGGAGGATTTGTTGGTGAAGGTAGATAAGTTCATTTTTCCAGCAGATTTTGTGGTGTTAGATATGGTGAAGATGGTGATACTCCTCTCGATTCTTGGGAGACCATTCCTAGCAACAGTGTAGGCCTTGATCGATGTCAATCAAGGGGAATTGGTGCTTCGGGTACAAGACGAAAAGGTCACTTTTAATGTGTTTGAAGCGATGAAACACCCAAGCGACAAGGACACATGCATGATAGTGGACCTCATTGATTCATTAGTCGACAAGAGTTTGCACCGGAAGTTTGAAGATTCGTTAGAAGCCGCTCTAATGGTAGAGGATGTAGAAGAAGAAGTAGGTGCGAGAAGAAGTTGATCTCATGATTAAATCTCCGGAGGCTTGTCAGTTGTGAATACGATGACGACAAAGTGGTGGAAGATGTGAGAATTGAAGATAAGGGTGACCCACCTGCTAGAGTTGAAGGAATTGCCATCCCATCTCCGTTATGCCTTCCCTGGGGATGAACTCTTCATTCCCGTTATCATCGATAGTGGGTTGAATTCCTTGGAAGAAGAGAAGCTGTTGAGGGTGCTTAGGGAGCACAAATCTGCAATTGGATGGTCTATGTCCGATTTGAAAGGGATAAGCCCCTCCTTCGCATGCACAAAAATCCGTGTGGAGGAAAAATTCAAGCCGGTTAGGCAACCGCAAAGAAGACTCAACCCGAATATGAAGGAAGTTGTGAGGAAGGAGATTGTGAAGTTGTTGGATGCGGGCATTATCTATCCCATCTCCGATAGTCCATGGGTAAGTCCAGTCCAAGTTGTGCCGAAGAAAGGGGGGATGACAGTGGTGGCGAATGAAAAGAATGAACTTATTCCCTCCAGGACCGTATCTGGATGGAGGGTATGCATTGACTACAGAAGACTGAATGAGGCCACTAGAAAAGACCACTTTCCATTACCCTTCATTGATCAGATGCTAGAGAGGTTGGCGGGCCATGCTTTCTATTGTTTCCTTGATGGATACTCCGGGTATAACCAGATTGTGGTTGACCCGGAGGACCAAGAGAAGACCGCTTTCACCTGCCCTTATGGAGTCTATGCATACAGGAGAATGCCTTTCGGGTTGTGCAATGCACCCGCCACTTTTCAAAGGTGCATGCTCTCCATATTTTCTGATATGAATGAGAAGTTTATTGAGGTATTTATGGACGATTTTTCTGTATTTGGTGATTCATTTGATAACTGTTTGAATAATCTTGCCTGTGTCCTAAAAAGGTGCCAAGAAACTAACCTCGTTTTAAATTGGGAAAAATGCCATTTCATGGTTAGGGAGGGTATAGTTCTTGGGCACAAAATTTCATCAAGGGGGATGGAGGTTGATAGAGCCAAAATTGAAGTGATTGAAAAACTTCCTCCTCCCTTAAATGTGAAAGGTGTTAGAAGCTTCCTAGGGCATGCAGGTTTTTATAGAAGGTTCATAAAAGATTTTTCAAAAATTGTGAAACCCTTATGCAAGCTTTTGGTAGCTGATACTCCTTTTATATTTGATGATGATTGCATGCATGCCTTCAAAATTTTGAAAGAAAAACTCACCACCGCACCGATCATTGCTCCTCCAGATTGGAGTTTACCTTTTGAGCTAATGTGTGATGCAAGTGACTATGCAGTGGGAGCCATTTTGGGCCAAAGAAAAAAACAAAGTGTTGCATGTCATTTACTATGTCAGTCGTGTGCTTAATGATGCCCAATTGAATTACACTACGACTGAAAATGAATTGCTTGCTTTGTGGTATTTGCTTTTGATAAATTTAGATCCTACTTGATTGGTTGTAAAACTACAGTCTACACTGATCATTCTGCTTTGAGATATCTTATGACTAAACAGGATGCTAAGCCAAGGCTTATTAGGTGGATACTGCTACTCCAAGAGTTTGATTTGGAAATAAAGGACAAGAAAGGAGTGGAGAATGTGGTAGCCGACCATTTGTCCAGGCTTCCACAAGCAGATGTCCAAGCAGAAGCAAAGTTGCCAATTCAAGAGGAATTTCCAGATGAACAGTTGTTGGTGGTGCAAGTGGCACCTTGGTTCGCGGATATTGCAAATTACAAGGCGGCCAATAAGATTCCTAAGGACTTCAATGCGCAGCAGAAGAAGAAGCTCATTCATGATGCCAAGTTCTATGTTTGGGATGAGCCGTATCTTTTCAAAAAAGAGGTTCAGATGGAATTCCGAGGAGGTGCATACCGGAAGAAGAAATTAATGGGGTGTTGACCCACTTGCCACAACTCACCCTATGGAGGACACTTTGGTGGTGAGAGGACCGCCATGAAGATTTTGCAAAGCGGGTTGTTTTGGCCCACTATTTTCAAGGACTCCCGAGCTTGGGTGATGAATTGTGATAAATGCCGAGAGGACCTGCAGTATTTCCAAGAGAAATGAGATGCCCTTAAAGGGTATATTGGAGGTAGAGCTCTTTGACGTATGGGGGATTGACTTCATGGGTCCTTTCCGTCGTCTTACAACAACAAGTACATCCTGGTGGCGATTGATTATGTGAGCAAGTGGGTGGAAGCCGTGCCAACTTTGAAGGATGATGCAAGAAGCTGTGATCGGTTTTGTGAGGAAGAATATTTTTACCCGGTTTGGGACCCCTAGGGCTATCATTAGTGATGGGGGTACCCACTTTTGCAATAAGGAGTTCAATGCAGTGCTTGCCAAGTTTGGGGTGAACCACAAAGTTACCACACCATACCATCCCCAAACCAATGGGCAAGTAGAATTGTCCAACCGGGAGTTGAAGAGGATTTTAGAAAAAACGTGAACAATGCAAGGAAGGATTGGGCGAAGAAAGTGGATGATGCACTTTGGGCTTATCGGACTGCTTATAAGACGCCTATTGGTATGTCACCTTACCAATTGGTGTTCGGAAATCATGTCATCTTCCCGTAGAGCTACAACACCGTGCTTTTTGGGCGTGAAGGCCCTAAACTTTGATACAAGGCTGGCCATGGACAAGAGGATGCTTCAATTGAATGAGTTAGATGAGTTCCGACTCTTGGCTTATGAGAGTGCCAGGGATATACAAGGAAAGAACCAAGTTACGGCATGATAAGTACATTCTTCCCAAGCAATTTGAAGAAGGCCGATCGGTTTTGCTGTTCAACTCAAGACTCAAGTTTTTCCCGGGCAAATTGAGATCAAGATGGTCAGGCCCATTCTATGTCAAGTCAGTTTCTCCGTTTGGTTCAGTTGAATTGGAAAATCCATCATCAGGAAATACTTTCACTGTAAATGGGCACAGGCTCAAGCACTACCTTGGAGGAGATTTTAATCGTCAGGCAGTCTCCATCCCTCTTGAGGCACCATCTTAGAAATCATCCGTCAAGCTAGCACTAGTGCACAAAGGGGATTCCACATCGGTTATTTTTGGCTTTCCACATCGGTTTTGAAACTGATGTGGAAACGACCGATGTGGTTTATTGCCACTTTACACATCGGTTTTAAAACCGATGTGTAAAGTATATTTTAAACATCGGTTTAAAACTAACCGATGTGTAAAATTAATTTAGCAATTGATAAGCAGTTGTAAATTTAACTTTCTACATCAGTTTTTCCTAAAACCGATGTGTAAAATTGACCTTCTACATCGGTTTTCTATAGAACCGATGTGTAAAGTTAAATTTACACATCGGTTTTATGTAAAACCGATGTAGAAAGTTAAATATACACATCGGTTACTTAGAACCGATGTGTAAAATCTCTTTTTTTTTTAATCTGTTATTTACATTTCAATCATTCCTGTTTCACTAATGCAGATCAATAAACAAACCAGCAGTACCCTGATCAAACAAGAAACAACAACAGAACACCAAACCAGTTTTGACACAATCATTCAAAAGCAAAACATACTTCATTCAATTTTCTTATGAATGAAAACAACACTTTATCAAAGCTACATCAAAACACGAGAGAAGAAAAATTGAACCAGACATTAGCACTAATACATATCATCAGTCAAAGGTACGTACACTATAGCTAGTATATGATAAGTTTTTAAACTAACTACATATATACAAACTATGGGTGGTACACTTCAAGAAAGAAAGTTGCCCAACGCCTCTTTATGATGTTGATGTCGAACCAGACAATGGAGATGGATTGTTGAATATCTGCAAGTTTAATTGGACAAAAGATTATTACTTTTAAGTAATAAACTAACATAAAACATATAACGAATCTATACTATTACTTCTAATTGTGTCAATTAACATTTACCTAACTCCATCTTTCAGTGATCCCTGAGGATATAATTTACAACATCCACTGCATCACATAGTAGCCACATTCCCATGACCCACGTTGTATACGTGACTACGTACAAATGAAACCCAATTAGAATATGAGGAATTAAATAAAATAGAAATCAATTATTGTACCCACTGCATTTGATGCATTTGAACTAATAAATATCTTACGCTGGGAATAATCCATCTGATAGCCCGAGTACGCCTTTCACCACGCTGCATGTGGGATGCATTAATAGACCTATCATGACAAAAACATTAATTAAAGTATATATAATAGATTTCAGATAATTAAAACAACTGCATTACTGATTATAAAGTATTTTAACGCTTACGTTTCGATGATCGTCTTCGATTCATTCGCCGCTTATGTCCCAATGAGCGTAAGAAGACCATGACGTTCATTCTTGGGTACAAGAGCAACAGATTGCCAATGCTTGCTGTATTTGCGGAACAATTAGTGACTTGTAAGTCATATATAGTTATACTTAAATTAATAACCGGTACTTACTTATTGAGATAAGGCGCAAGATAGAATTGATGATCGTCTCGGGCAAGTATATCACGTATGGTAGTGACCGGGTCTTCCGATGCTACGAGAACATCACCCTGAATGAACATGGGGTCAATGAACCCATAAAGGGCGAGGTTACCCCGATCGACTAACATACGATGCAGATACCTAATATATTGGAAAAACATGTTAATTATCATTGTATTTAAAAATTAATTACGTACTTAACTTATAAATAAAATGTACTTACGTGCACCAAAACGATATGTGTGCAGAACTGGCCATTTCTTTATTGAGTGCCATCTCCATAAGTTCTTTCTTTGGTATATACAGTTCACTGGTGGCATCATGTTCCAACGTTACCAATGCTGCATCATCCTCCATGGTGACAACCTTGTATAGCAAGATCTTTGAAAACATCACCATGGCCAGGTGCCCCTTTGTCGATCCCCTAAACAACATAGATATATATTAGTAATCACGGATAATTAAGTTATTTAATTCGTTATGAACTAAATGGTCAAATGAATACCTTGACGGAGAGCGGGACATCTCTCGGTCTTCCTAGATCCGACCTTTTAGGCACAATATCATTTCCAACATCCTATAACAAATACAAATAAAGCATTATCTTTAAACAATAATAAATATATTTCAACTATGAATATAGAAAAACACAACTAACCGAATACCTCGGATGCAACAAGAAAGCTGACTACGTCTTCTTGGCCGGAGGATGAAGTTAATCCGGGGCCTCGACCCTACTGTTTGAACCTCCTCGGTGGGCACGGGGACTCGAGCATCGACATCTCGAATAATCTCAACAGACACCCTCAGATGATCGTCCGGTAATAACCGATGGTGTATGGTATTACCTAACTTATTATATGCCCTAACCAATGCCACTAAGCGGTGATGATGATGATGATCATCAACATACAGCTCACACCTATCAGGGTCGTCATCATCATCATCATCATCATCATCATCATCATCATCATCGTGACAAGATCATCATCATTTTCGGGATGATGAGGAGGATCACATGAGCCCTTAGTGCTCACATGGACGAGGGTTGGACGAGAGGGTTGGACACCTACCGTCATCTCTCCGGGACAAAGAAGTAAATATTGCCATCTGCTGGGCAAACCGCTTGTTCATCTCCTGTCGAAGCTCACCTGCAATCTCCTGTTTTAGTTGTGCTCTATCTCGCAATCGAATCCCTGTGGCATTGGTGTGAAGATGAACCATGGTATTGGCGAATGCCGACTCCCCATCCAACACCAATGACACGGCCGGGTGGTCTCGGTTTCTCGATGGCAAGAGATAAGATATCATTGCGTCCTCTAGGAACAAAGGTTCCTTGGGTTAGCTGATCATCCAAGGCATCCTATCACATAAAAATATCAGGTCACATTACAATTCGGTAACAATCTTAAAATGACAATTACAACAAACTATACTTACAATCCTCTCAGGCTACTTGGCGGGCCTCCTCGGATGTATATTGTCCCGTTTTTCTTTGTCGGCCCCTCTTCCATGAACGATGGCGTGGGGGTGGAGGTGGATCAACAACCTCCTGGAAGATTTTCAGCATTAGGATCCGCTTGAGATGCTTTGCCTGCCGACGTGCTTTCTTTTCCTCTTCAACCATTTTCTTAACAAGCTTTTTATATCCCCCACGAGACATGACATGGGGTAGACATTCTTGCTTTGGTTTTCCTGCCCCTTTTTCCTCTTCTCCTGTTATAAATAAAAGACAATTAAATTACATAAGTAAATGAAATTAATGCAATTACATAAATTTAGAGACAAATCAAATAAGTTAACCTGAAAGTCGGGATCACGTCGGCTCTGAAACAAAGCGATCCCACGTCGCCTTGTCAAGAAACGGATACACCTCAAGTGGGTTCTTTTTACTTTTTGGACCGAATATATAGTATCCGCCTGTGTCGGCCTTAAAACCCCTCCAACGCTCTCCAAAGATACTTCAAAGAAACGCTTCTTCATAGCGTATGTATCCTGTATGTCAAATGTCAACTACATTAAGACCAAAAGAATCAACGAATTCTTGTATGATATTATTAAGATAAAAATAAAGTAGATACAGACAAACACAGGACGTAGAAGTATAGATACCGGAATACTCTCCCATATCTGCTCCTTCACGTCCGCGCGACATCTTTCCACCTATCAATGAGTATACTAGGCCTGTTCCTAGCAAGGGTCGCCACAAAACTGGTAAACTGATCTTCCATTGGCCCAATAGGTTTGAGGTTATCATCAAAATCTACTCTTATCCTCTGATTTGACCCACGGTTGGCAGTCAAATGCCTCATCCGTGTGGCACGTCTACCCTTTCTACCGGTGAGACGGGGTCTCACCACCCGCTGCATGAAGGAGGTGTATCCTCATGATCAGCCATGTATACCTGTTTAAACACAAAACAAAAAAAAACTTGTTAGTATGTCAGGATAAATATCAAACATAACTTATAAATATCGATCAACGTACATAAACATAACTTATAAATATCAACGTAAACACATAATATGCCAAACTTGAAAGCCATCACGGCCGTGATCGAGTATAGCTTAAAAGAAAGAATGGAAAAGTCAGAACTGGTCACGGCCATCCCGTGATGCCCATCACGGCCGTGACATGTCAGCTGTACCAGACCCTCACAGGCAGAACTGATCACGGCCTAGCCGTGATGGTGGTCACGGCCGTGACAGACCAACCAGTGAAGCAACCTCCAAAGCAGAACCTATCACGGCCTGGCCGTGATGGCCATCACGGCCGTGACATGCCAACTGAACCAGACCCTCACATCAGAACTGATCACGGCCTAGCCGTGATGGTGGTCACGGCCGTGACAGACAACCAGTAATGTAACCTCCAAGGCAGAACCTGTCACGGCCTGGCCGTGATGGCCATCACGGCCGTGACATGCCAACTGAACTAGACCCTCACAGGCAGAACTGATCACGGCCTAGCCGTGATGGTGGTCACGGCCATGACAGAACAACCAGTAAAGGGAAAAAGGGAAAAAGGACCTGGGAACTCCAAATGGTGTCTTTCTAAGACCTTCCCTATCTATATCTTCCCCAAGACCCAAAGAAGAAAACCTTCACAAAGATCTTCAAAAGAAGATCTATCCCTTTCTTCCAGAAACCCCACATCACCACAACCATATCATACATTAGGAGGCAGAGATAGAACTATAAACAAAAAAGTAAAAGAAAAATACCTTTCACGCCTTGAGAGACAGAGATGGGAGGGAGAAGCAGAAGCAGAAGCGGAGGCAGAAGCGGAGGCCGCGCGTTAGCAGAGGAGATGAGTACCGTGCAATGCTGGTAGAAAAAAAAACGAAACAACATAACAGTGAATGAACAACAACAACAAACTGAACAAAGTGAATCCATTACCCATACACATCAGTGAATGAACCACAACAACAAACTGAACAAAGTGAATACTGGAGAATGAAGCAAGGTGAAGGGAAAGTGAAGCAAAGTAAAATGGAGGAAGCACTCACCAGAGAATGAAGCAATGGCGGCAAGCGGACAGAGCGAGGTGAGGGCGAGCATCCAAACGCAAAGGTAAAGCACAAGGTGAGGAATGAACTGAGCAAAGGGTGTTTTCTGTTTTAGGGTTCAGCAAAACTCGAAACTGAAGAATGGAGGGATAGCGCGCGGAACAGAATAAAAATTGGCAGTATTACACATCGGTTATGCCATAAACCGATGTGGTTAACCATATTATACACATCGGTTATCCTGAAACCGATGTGTAAACCTTAAACTTTTAATTCCCAATTTTTTTTTTAAAATTTTATACATCGGTTATTTAAAACCGATGTGTAAAAGTAAAATTTTAATTTCTATTTTTTTTATTTATAATTTTATACATCGGTTAAATAAAAACCGATGTGGTTACTCACCATTTTACACATCGGTTCAAAAAGAACCGATGTTGAATGTTAAAAATTCCGAGTTTTATTTTTTTTTATTTTAATTTTACACATCGGTTATAAATAACCGATGTGGAAAAGTTTTACACATCGGTTATTCTCTAAACCGATGTGTAATACTTTCGTTTTAATTTCAAAAATGCCACCGCCTCGTTTTACACATCGGTTTCTACTAAACCGATGTGCAAACTCCGATGTAGAATCCCTTTTCTGCACTAGTGTAGTGACGTTAAAGAAGCGCTTATTGGGAGGCAACCCAATTTTTATTTTTATTTTTTTATTTTATTTTATTTTCATCTTCTCTTTTGTTTTGATTTCCCCTCTTGAATAATTTGAGAAGCTCAAGAGGTTTGTTAATAGTTTGTTGAGTGATTCCAGATTTTGAAGGAAGGAGGAGAAGAAGGGCAGAAGGAAACGAAACCAGAAGGCATGTGATTCAGCACCACTACCACTTTGGTGAGTTATTCCAATTTTCTCCCCTCTCTAAACTTAATTATTTACATTGAGGACAATGTAAGTCTTTAAGCTTGGGGTAGGGGTAATCTTTTAGCTTGCATTGTAAATATTGCATTCATATAGGCTTTAGTCTTGCATGATCACATGAATTAATTGCCCCCTGCTTAGATTGAGCATCTGATTGTGAGAGCTAAGTGCCAATTTGTCTGTGATAGTGAATTTTTGGACCCTGATTTTATATTCTTGTGATATGGCTTCATTAAATATGCTTGAGATGCTTTTGGATAGTTGATGATTAGCATGTGTTTCTATGGATTTGTGTTCTCACTGGTTCTTGAACTGATGAATGTGAGCTTTTGAGCCATTAGGGGGTACTCACTAAATCTGCCCCCGTTCTTTGTGTAGAGTGTTTTCCTCTTGGATTGTTTTTCTCTAGAACTTGACTTGAAACCATTTCGAAACTAGAAAATTTTTGGAAACATTTTTGAAAATGATTGAGGCAATAGGTATTTTTTTTTCCGGCCTTCTGAGCTTTGAATGTGTAAATGCTACCCTTAGTTGCCCAATTTTGAGCCTGAATGAATAACATGCTTTTCTTGGTTCCCTGAAATGTTGTGTTAAATATACTTATGAGGGACCTTCTAAAGTACTGTGCAAAAATGGGTTGGAAAATGTAGTTGAAAGTTTGGGATGATGAAAAGAAAAAAGGAATCTAAAAATTGTACTTCTCTTGAATTGCAAAATCTCCCCTTCTTCAAAAAAAAAAAAATAAAATAAAAAAATGAAAGAATGGTGGAAGAGCAAACTGAAACCCAAAGAAAGGTATTTTAGAAGGTCGTGCTTTGCAATGCTTGGTTGTTTGTATTGCCTTTTGAAATTTCCTGTTCTTGAAATCCCCACCTGAAAATTGATCCCATGGCCCCATTACACCAAAGATTAAGACCTCTTGATTCTTAGATGTTTTTCATTAATAAAGTGAAGATGTGGTTGATAGTCAAGCTTATGGTAGGAATCATTCTTTGAGGAAAATGGAGTGAAATGTCATATTCCCTAACACTTGAGTGAGTGAGGCAAGAAAGAGAGCCAAGCAAATGAACAAGCTTGGGGTGAGCTTCAAGTGAGATAGAGTGCCCGAATCAGTGAGATTGTGAGTCTAGGAAACTAAGCCCCTAATTGGACTTGAATTGATTGTCTCTTGCTGAAATAATTGAATGCCTGTTGCTTGGATCATTTTACTTGGGTTCTTAGTTCACTATCCATGCTTTGTTTATTTTGATCTTATGGCCTTGGTTTTTGCTTGAGGACAAGCAAAGTCTTAAGCTTGGGGTAATTTGATGAGTGTGATTTCACCTCATTCTCCATGTACATTTCTGCATGCATTTGCATATAGTTAGGCCATTTTAGTGTTTATTTTGTTTAGTTTTTCCTTTGGAACGGATAAGGTGGTATTGTGTGTTGTTTTGCAGATATTCATGATTAAATGCCCAAGAATTAGCAAGTATGAAGCTTGGATGACTTAGAGCTTTGAAAGATAAGAAATTGAGCCAAGCAGAGAGTATCACGGCCTAGTTGGTGATGGCCTCACTACCGTGAGGAGCAGCGATAGCTGAAGAAAGAATTGAGCCAAAAGTCAGAAACGATCACGGCCTAGCCGTGATGGCTATCACGGCCGTGACGTGTCAGCTGTGCCAGATCTCCAAAAGTCAGAGACGATCACGGCCTAGCCGTGATGACTATTACGGCCGTGATGAATCAGTTGGAAAAGTCAGAGACGATCACGGCCTAGCCGTGATTACTATTACGGCCGTGATGAATCAGTTGGAAAAGTCAGAAACGATCACGGCCTAGCCGTGATGACTATCACGGCCGTGATGAATCAGTAAATGAAGCGGTGCCAAGTCAGAAACCATCACGGCCTGGCCGTGATGGCTGTCACGGCCGTGACCGGCCACGAGTAATAAAAGAACTGAGCAGAACAGAAGAAGATTCATTCAGAAAACCCTAAAGAAAAATCCTCTGCTGCTGTGGCTGTGTGCATCATTCCATGGAGCTCTCCCCTTTGTTCATCTCTGTAATTATTCCTTTTGTTTTACTTTCAATTATGTGTAGCTAAACTCCCCTTTTGTTGGGGTTAGATTATTGCTATCTGAACTTGGTTGTAAAATGACTTGATTATAATGCAGTTTCTTTGTTCTTTATGAGTGTTTGATTCCATGCTTAATGCTTTCTTAGGCTTGATCACCCTATGAATGATTAGTTGCTTTAATAGATAACTGGAAGGTTGGTGTTAGAGCTTGCTCATGAATCAAATGCCGGGTAGTTCATGAGCCTAGGAATAGGTCTTGAGGTGCTTGCAATCTTATAAGTCTTTACTTAATGCAAAATCTCAGGTTAATCCACCTAAGGAATTAGGGTTTAACTTGGGATTTTAGGCTCAATGCACCTAAGGAATTAGGCTTGAGTATCTCTGAAAAGACTTGATTGTCATATTAGAACTAGGAACTGTGTTAGTTATCATTTCATAACAACCAAGGGAGGATTAGCTTAGTTTAACCCCAGCAATTCTATCTCATTGTTATTCATCTTTCTGTTTTCACATCAACTGTTTGAGAAAAAAAATCCAAAAAGAACAAAAATATTTTCTACTTGTTTGTCTGCTAGATGTTAGAACAACCTTCAATCCAAAATTCGATCGCCTAGATAGTAGTCAAATTTGCGAAGTGGTAATTGTCCACGATCCCTGAGAACGATATCCGGTCTTACCGTTTTTATTACTTGTAACGAACCGGTACACTTGCCGAGTCCGTGTCAGGTAGCATTGATTGTATGCATTGAGAATGGAAAAATTGTTCGGTAGCATGGAAAGGTCAATTTACTCATGGTGATCATGGGAAACCAACAATCATACTCAAAGAAGTTGCATCACAACATCAAGGTTTGTGATTATACGTGGCCCCGCGCGTGCTTGGCACGTGGACACAATCAAGCATATATTACATGCATGCATCATTTTGCATAACATGATTGTGGAAGACGAACGACACACATATGATGGTCATTTTGATTATTCTTATGATCATCCCAACAATGATATCTCAACAAATGACGTACGTAATGGTCCTCATCCACATCTTGTATCATACTTACAAAGGCGAACACCTGTGCAAGATAGGCAAAATCATCACCAACTTCAAGCGGACCTTGTGGAATATATATGGGAACGTTTTGAGCGCGATAATCAGAAAAATTGATTTTTCAGTTAATTATGTAATTTCATCATTTTAAATTTCATCATATATTTTAATTTTTATTACAAATTTTGTATTTTAAATTTTTATTTAATAAAAAATATAGTTTTTATATTAGGAGTTGCTGGTGGGGTCCATTTAAAAAATAATATAATTTTTGTAATTGTGAGGATGTAAGGTTACTGGTGGGGACCATTTAAGAACTTTTAGGAGTTGCTGGATTGGAGAGATGATGTGCTTAAGTTATTAAAAGTAAAAATGAGTGATATATAATGGTGGGACCCATTTAAGAACTCCAAAGTGAGGTGTGGATGCTCTTACGGCATTGGTTAAAGAATCAAACATAGAAATATTACATAGGAAAACAATGTATTCAAATCATCGATCTCTTAAAAGTTGTAATTTTCAATAAAAAAATTATATCTTTGAATTCCTTAATCAATATCCTTAAGATATTGATTAGCATGATCCAAATATTATTAGTTGTTAGATGCCAACATAGAGGAATCCTAAATGCCCTTCGAAATTTGCATTTGACTGCACGCAGCGAGGGGGGTCAATGCCAACTTGTCTTCAATAGGCTACAAGAGTCAAGAGCGATAACAATTGAATACGGATCATGTTTATCTATTTTAAAGGGGTTGGGCTAAGATGTACCATTCATATTTTGTACTACTCATTACATCATATATATATATGGTAAATTTTGGACCAATCAAATTGCCACATGGATTTGGTCAAAATTTCAAACTTTCTAGTTGTATTTCTAATGTAGTCAAATATATGAATACAATATATCGTTTGTATTCGCAAATTTAACCCATATTAAAATAATATTTTTTGATTAAAAAACTGATTATATTACAAAATAGTATTTTAATATAAATTAAAATAATATTCATTGTCAATAATATTTTACAATATAATCAATTTTTTTTAATCAAAAAACATTATTTTAATATGAGTTAAATTTGTAAATACAAAAAACACATATATTATACTAAAATATATTGTATTCATATAGTTTGACTACAGTATAATACAATTAGAAAGTTTGAAATTTTGACCAATCTATGTGGCAATTTGATTGTCCCAAAATTTACCATATGGGTGATGTAGTGGGTGGTGTAAAATGTGAATGGTGCACCATAGAGATGTTGGGAAATGTCTGCATAATTTCCCTCCTCTGTGAACTCAAAATAGGCACTAAGCGGAAGCGTAAAAATAAGTGTAACAACACCAGACAATTTTAGCGTGGAAAAACCTCCTCAATGTGAGCAAGGAAAAAAACCACGGGACCCGTAGGCCGCTTAAACCTCCACTATAACAATAATGGGAATACAAAAAAAAATACAAGAATATTGTATCCTCAATTTGTGGATAACACTCTCACAAATTGGCTCACTATTTTTCTCTCTTAGAAAACTCTCTCTAAGGATCTCTCTATTTTTCTCTCACTCTCTTGTGAGGCTCTCTCTCTATTATCTCTCACACTATTGGTGAGGATTGGTGTCATTTGGTTAACACCCCTTAAGCTTCCTTATATAGGCTCAAGGGGGCTCTCCAAGTTGAGCTCCACACAATGTGGGACTTCCTTTGGATGAAAATTCCAACAAATCTCCCCCTTCAGCCAAAGGGAAAATATCCTTGAATCAGTTTGGGGTTGATGCTAAGCCTGCAACTTCTTTACAGACTTCTATCTTCTCTTTCGGTAGAGCTTTTGTCATCATATCCGCCCCGTTATCTTTTGTGTGTATTTTCTCAATCTGCAGCAGTTTACTTTCCAACACATCACGGATCCAGTGATACCTTACGTCGATGTGTTTCGACCTTGAATGAAATGTCGAGTTCTTGCTGAGATGGATTGCGCTCTGACTGTCGCAATAAAGAATATAACTTTCCTGATCCAGGCCTAACTCTTGTAGGAACTTCTTCATCCACAAGATCTCCTTGCAACCTTCAGTGATTGCGATGAATTCTGCTTCTGTAGTGCTTAAAGCAATGCACTTTTGTAATCTTGACTGCCAAGAGATAGCTCCCCCTGCAAAAGTAATCAGGTATCCTGATGTAGACTTTCTGGAATCCACATCTCCTGCCATATCTGCATCTGAGTATCCAAGAAGCTTTAAATTTCCATTGCCAAAACACAAACAGCTTTTGGCAGTTCCCTTCAGATACCGTAGTATCCATTTCACTGCATTCCAGTGCTCCTTTCCTGGATTTGAGAGGAATCTACTCACAACTCCGACAGCATAAGCAATGTCTGGTCTTGTACAGACCATTGCATACATAAGACTACCCACTGCTGAAGAATAGGGCACCTTGCTCATTTCTTCTTTTTCTTCTTCATTCCCGGGACATTGAGTCCTACTCAGTTTGAGATGACCAGGTAATGGAACATGCATAGGTTTGGCATTATGCATGTTGAACCTTTCAAGAACTTTCTTGATATAGTCTTCTTGTGACATCCACAGCATTCTTCTAGAACGATCTCTAGTGATTTTCATCCCAAGAATCTTCTTCACTGCACCCAGATCCTTCATGGCAAAGGACTTGCTCAATGCCTTCTTGAGAGCAGCTATTTTCGCCTTGTCTTTCCCAACAATGAGCATATCATCAACATACAACAGAAGTATGATGGATTCACCATTCTCATAGTTCTTCACAAACACACAATGGTCTGCGGAGGTTTTCTTGAAATTGTGTTGGGTTATGAAGAGATCAAACTTCTTGTACCATTGTCTTGGAGCTTGCTTCAGACCGTAGAGACTTTTCTTTAGACGACACACTAGGTGTTCCTTGCCTGGTTCTGCAAAACCTTCTGGTTGCTCCATATAAATTTCTTCCTCTAGGTCTCCATGTAAGAATGTTGTTTTTACATCGAGCTGTTCAATCTTCAAGTCTAGTTTTGCAGCTAGACCGAGAATTGCTCTAATAGATGTCATCTTCACCACTGGTGAGAAGATTTCCTTGAAATCTATGCCTTTCTTCTGGTTGCACCCCTTTACAACAATCCTTGCTTTGTATCTGGGGTTTGGGTTGTTCTCTTCAGTCTTGAGCTTGAACACCCATTTATTTTTTAATGCCTTTCGCCTGTCTGGTAATCTCACCAGGTCATACGTCTGATTCTCCTTCAGGGACTGCATCTCTTCTTCCATAGCTTGCAACCATTTATCATTATCATTCATCTCAATGGCTTCCACAAAGCTTTGAGGTTCCCCTTCATCAGTGAGAGTGACATATTCATCTGAATAGTATCTTCTCGATGGTTGTCTGGCTCTCGTTGATCTTCTGATTTGAGGTTCTTGCTCTACCTCATCAGTCTCCATCTGTTCTTCTTGCACTGTCTGTTCTGCATTGTCAGATTGCTCAGTCTGATCAGGTTCATCATTTCTTTGAGGAATCTCTCCCCCTGAATTGGGTATCACAATGGGACTTGAATCAGGAATCACTCTGTGCTTTGACTTCTCAGATTGCTTGATGTCTTGGATTGTCTGATCTTCAAAGAACACCACATCTCTGCTTCGAACAATCTTCTTGTTTGCAGGATCCCATAATCTGAAGCCAAGTTCATCTCTTGGTGTACCAAGGTATATACACTCTTTCGTCTTAGCATCAAGCTTTGCTCTTTCATCTTTCGGAATGTGAACAAATGCCCTACATCCGAAGACTCTCAGTTGACCATAGGAAGCTTTCTTTCTAGACCATAACTCATCGGGTATCTTTCCATCTAACGCTCTTGAAGGAGTTAGATTGATCAAATCAACAAGCAGCATTTCATCGCTTCGCCTGAAATGACTTTGGGAGTTTTGCGTGAGACAAAGATGCTCCCGACTTTCTCTGCAATCGTTCGGTTCATCCTCTCCGCTACACCATTCATCCGAGGTGTTTTGGGAGGTACTTTCTCATGTCTTATCCCATGAGTTTTGCAAGTATGCTTCAAATGGGCCAAGATACTCTCCGCCATTATCTCGTTCTCAAGCATTTCAGCTTTCTTCCGGATGCTCGTTCTCTTCAAGCATGAAACTCCTTGAAAGCTTGAAGAACTTGATCTTTCGTCTTCAATGGATACACCCACAACTTCCCGGAGTGATCATCAATGAAGGTAACGAAGTATTGAGCACCACCAAGGGATTTTTCAGATGTTGAGCAAACATCTGAATGGACAAGATCCAGAATCTGCTTTCTTCTTCTTGCATTATCTGATCTTTTGAAAGATACTGTGTTGCTTGCCTGCTAAGCAGTTTTCACAGGATTCAAGTGGTTGCCCTTTTATTTTTGGAAGGTGATCTTTTGCGAGGATCTCCAAATTTTTCTCGCTCATGTGACCCAAGCGTTTGTGCCACAATTCTTTGCTTGCGTCTTGCGCAACATTTGTCTCCCCCATGCATATCTTTCCCTGCATGATATACAAGGAGCCTTCCTTCCTGCCGCGAGCAACAGTCATGCTTCCTTGGCTGAGTTTCCATCTGCCGGCACCAAATTGGTTTATCATCCCGGCTTCATCTAGCTTTCCAACTGAGATAAGGTTCAGACGCATCTCAGGTACATGTCTGACCTCCTTCAGCACAAGCTTGTTTCCATTCTCTGTCAACAAAGTTACTTCGCCAGTACCGACGATTTTACTTTTGACATGGTTTCCCATCTTCACCGTACCAAAATCTCCTCTTTGGTATGATGAGAAAAATTCTTCATGAGGTGTGACGTGGAAAGATGCTCCTGAGTCAATTATCCATATGCAATCATCGGATGCAATATTTAGATAATTTTCTTCTCCGACAAGAAATATATTCTCATCATTCGAGGCCACCTGCAGTAGTTGATCCATCTTCTTTCTTCTTCTTTGGATTAATCTGTCGGGGTGGACTGCTCCACCCGGCCGATCCTCTTTCAAGAATCTACACTCAGGCTTTATGTGGCCTGGTTTGCCACAGTAATAACAACCTAGCCTGGTTCGAGATTTGGATCTACCTTGTGATTTTCCACGGCTTCCTTTTCCACGATTATTACTCCTTCCTCTATTTTCAACAACATTGGCTTCGAACTGACTGTTCAAGCCTCTTTCTCTCCGTCTTGACTCTTCATTTAGCAAGCAGTCTGTAACAGAATCCATGCTAAGTTTTCCGTCTGGAGCAGAATTGCTGAGAGTGACAACTAGCGTGTCCCAACTCTTAGGTAGAGAACTGAGGAGTAGAAGAGTTTGCAACTCATCATCAACACTCATGCCTGCCTTTGTTAATTGATTAACAATGCCTTTGAATGTGTTCAGATGCTCGATCATATTTTGATCGTTCATGTACTCCAGCTTTACCAATCTTCTGACAAGGTGGGCTTTGTTCCTAGGCGTTTTCTTTTGAATCAAGGATTCAAGCTTTGTCCACAACTCATACGCATTGGTATAAGTTGATACATGCTCGAACAAGCTTCGATCAATATATTTTCGGATCATAGCCACCGCTTTCCGATTCTGAAGCACCCAATCTTTATCGCCTTCACTTCACGCATATCCTTCGGCATCTCCTTCTGGGTGATTGGCAAATACAGATCTTTGCAGTATAGATGATCTTCCATCATCGGCTTCCAATAGGAATAGTTATCTGCAGTTAGCTTGAACATATCTCCATCATGAGTGACAGCTCCCTCCATCTTGAGTTACACGGACCTTGTGGAATATATATGGGAACGTTTTGAGCGCGATAATCAGAAAAATTGATTTTTCAGTTAATTATGTAATTTCATCATTTTAAATTTCATCATATATTTTAATTTTTATTACAAATTTTGTATTTTAAATTTTTATTTAATAAAAAATATAGTTTTTATATTAGGAGTTGCTGGTGGGGTCCATTTAAAAAATAATATAATTTTTGTAATTGTGAGGATGTAAGGTTACTGGTGGGGACCATTTAAGAACTTTTAGGAGTTGCTGGATTGGAGAGATGATGTGCTTAAGTTATTAAAAGTAAAAATGAGTGATATATAATGGTGGGACCCATTTAAGAACTCCAAAGTGAGGTGTGGATGCTCTTACGGCATTGGTTAAAGAATCAAACATAGAAATATTACATAGGAAAACAATGTATTCAAATCATCGATCTCTTAAAAGTTGTAATTTTCAATAAAAAAATTATATCTTTGAATTCCTTAATCAATATCCTTAATATATTGATTAGCATGATCCAAATATTATCAGTTGTTAGATGCCAACATAGAGGAATCCTAAATGCCCTTCGAAATTTGCATTTGACTGCACGCAGCGAGGGGGGTCAATGCCAACTTGTCTTCAATAGGCTACAAGAGTCAAGAGTGATAACAATTGAATAGGGATCATGTTTATCTATTTTAAAGGGGTTGGGTTAAGATGTACCATTCATATTTTGTACCACTCATTACATCATATATATATGGTAAATTTTGGACCAATCAAATTGCCACATGGATTTGGTCAAAATTTCAAACTTTCTAGTTGTATTTCTAATGTAGTCAAATATATGAATACAATATATCGTTTGTATTCGCAAATTTAACCCATATTAAAATAATATTTTTTGATTAAAAAACTGATTATATTACAAAATAGTATTTTAATATAAATTAAAATAATATTCATTGTCAATAATATTTTACAATATAATCAATTTTTTTTAATCAAAAAACATTATTTTAATATGAGTTAAATTTGTAAATACAAAAAACACATATATTATACTAAAATATATTGTATTCATATAGTTTGACTACAGTATAATACAATTAGAAAGTTTGAAATTTTGACCAATCTATGTGGCAATTTGATTGTCCCAAAATTTACCATATGGGTGATGTAGTGGGTGGTGTAAAATGTGAATGGTGCACCATAGAGATGTTGGGAAATGTCTGCATAATTTCCCTCCTCTGTGAACTCAAAATAGGCACTAAGCGGAAGCGTAAAAATAAGTGTAACAACACCAGACAATTTTAGCGTGGAAAAACCTCCTCAATGTGAGCAAGGAAAAAAACCACGGGACCCGTAGGCCGCTTAAACCTCCACTATAACAATAATGGGAATACAAAAAAAAATACAAGAATATTGTATCCTCAATTTGTGGATAACACTCTCACAAATTGGCTCACTATTTTTCTCTCTTAGAAAACTCTCTCTAAGGATCTCTCTATTTTTCTCTCACTCTCTTGTGAGGCTCTCTCTCTATTATCTCTCACACTATTGGTGAGGATTGGTGTCATTTGGTTAACACCCCTTAAGCTTCCTTATATAGGCTCAAGGGGGCTCTCCAAGTTGAGCTCCACACAATGTGGGACTTCCTTTGGATGAAAATTCCAACAAGAGACACCCATTTTAAAGTATGACTATCAAATTTCAAGCATGTGCCACACCTAACGCAGGTGGGACACAGATAACTGAAATAGCTAAACATAGCAGGTTCCTCATTTGATTTGAACTCAACCCTATTACTCAAATTGTGCTTTCTAAGCCTAAAACAAAACATGGCTTTGTGGGTTAACCATCTAATCAATTATGACCTTATAATAAAAAGGAGAGATTTAATACAGAGATTTCTACAACGATCTTTTGATAAGCCTCCCAACCTATATATAGTACTTGCCAACGGAAAGGTTTCATGTTTCCATTCCCAGCTGCTAAAAGGTACCCCAAGAGTTAGATATTTATCAGGGTAACCACTGAAGAGTGTAATAAAACTTTAAAACAAATTTATTTAGAGGAGTTTATTAAGTAATAATAATATAGAGTCATGATATTTGGACACAAAAATAATGTCCAACACCGTATAAAAATACTCTTTACCATTTATTTATTGTTTTCTTCTATCTCATTATGTATTTCATCAATCCAAAGACACCCTATCAACTATATGATATCCATAAATGATATCAAAATTTGTGTCCTAATATCATTATTGTTAATATAACCTGTATCTTGCTTTCGGGGGTATAGAAATGATGATACATTCAGGTGTTTTAAGCATAAAGCCTTTTGCTTTGTTTATGATGGAAGCAACAACAAAATATTCGGGGTGGCTTGTGATCTTTTTATGATTTGTATTGAGGTGTAAAGCAACTAACGCAAACAATGGACAACCTATTCTAAAGTCCACTAGTACCAACAAAAAATAATACAAGTCTTCAAGACTATGTTTGAGAGTTTTTGAAGGAAATGAAGCGAAATGATTAATAATGAAGTGATGTGGAAAGATAAAAACATATCACTCCATGGTTTGAAAGTTAACTAGGGATTAAAGAGAAATCCCAAACCCCTCAACTCAGAAGGGATGAAAATTAGAGAGTTTGGATAAGATGAAGTGGTTTAGGTTACCATCTTTAATCATTTCACTCCGATACTAAAGGAACTCCCAAACAAGAGTTAATACCTCTTTAGGATCTCACTCCATTACTAATCACCTCATTCTATTCATTCAAGCATAACATAAGAAAGAATCACAAAAAAGAAGAAGTGAAATTAAAGCAATTATCTACAGCGTAGGGGTTTCCCAGGCCCAACAACACCTATTAATTCAGGCCAATTAATCATGAAATCTCAGGCCCAACTTTCCTATCCCATCTAATTCCCATACCATCTACCTGGACTCTTCACTCATGGCATGCAGTCAAAGAGTGTGGCCCATCCACATCCACATCACACATCAATTCATCACGTGCCTCATGCACCGACCATGGAATTATAGCAAACCAATTCGTAATCACTAAAATGTTGATAGATTTAGATTAAATTTAGGGTTATGTCCAAGTGTGGACCTAAAAATTTGATAAGAATGAAGCCAATATATAAAATGGAATAAACTGATATGATGTACTCTAACTAATAAATTTGATACGAGGAAAGTCATAAGTGAATGAACTTAATCGTTAAATTTATCTTATTTTGCTTGAATGATCAAGAGTAAAAGATTAATGCTTAGGTGTCAATTGAATTTTTGTGGCTCATAGAACTTGTATGTTTTTTTGTTATTTTTTTTATACACAAATTGTTGGTGGTTAATATATTAGAGAGAGGGATTTGTTAGTGATAGGGATTCAACAGTGTCCTGCTTAAAATTTAAAACTCCTTCATATTCCCATACCAATTAGACTATTATTCAGGGACATCTTTCTTTTGTTATTGATTCTCTATCACCATATCAATCAATTCTCACCCATATTATATTAGATTCTGGGTGCACACGATTTGAAAAGATTTCAAAATCAAATTAATTCATGTTTCAAAACTATTCAAAGAATTTCATATACATAACATCAAATCAATTATAAAAACTTGTGATTCTAAACATACTATCAAGTCCGAATTTTTCCCTCTGAAAAAAGAAATCTATTTTTCCACCCACCTTTTATCCGTTGATATAGAATCTATTACATTTAAAGTGAACTATACCTCAAACACATTAAGTAGGCTCAAACTTTAACCAAATAAGATAGAGGAGAATAACCTGCATAAGTAAGAATATGGTGATTTTTAAACTCACTTTCATTAATATCCTTCTCAACTCTCCAGATAAGATAGAGGAGAATAACATGCATGAGCAAGAATATAATAATTGATTTCTAAACTCACTTTCATTGATATCCTTCTCAACTTTCAATCTTCAATAACAAAAGTTACAAGGATAGATAAGCAAGTCTAATTTTATCACCATATAATTGGGTCTACAATAAAAAATCGGTCGAAGACCAAAAAATTGATAGACTTGAGTAAGGAGCACTGTCAAAACTGTCTAGACAATGAGCATCAAAAAGCTTATATAAGCTTCAAAATGCTAAATCACCACCCTTGGTCTTCCCAAGTAATAAATCTTTTGCTTCATTGATTTTGGATGCTAGGTAATGGCTGCCACCTGCATCTGGATGGTTTGCAACCATCACCCTCCTGTGTGCTTCTCTAATCTTATCTGTTGGTGTGCGCTCTCTGCCATAGTCACAATTGAAAAACAAACACAGAACAAAAATAAAATAAGAAAAAGTTAAACACAATAAATACCCAATTAAAAAAGTGTCACGTGACTAAGAACAAAATTCAATATTAACCAACGATATTTCATTAGACACAACAGGGAGGGAAAAACATAATCAAAGCAACACACAATGCAGCTAATAAGTCAAAACCCACCATGTATGTACGAATGCTATTACCAATCCAGAAGAAAATAAGGCTAAATCTTATCAGTAAGAAAATAATTTCCCAAATCATGATTCATAATTTTCTAAAAAGCTAGAGATGGGATAGGATATCATTACAATATGACGGATATGATAGGCGTGGCAACCTATGGCAATTGGCACAGAATACACCATGCCATAACGCCTGGTGCCGCCATGGCAGCTAATTGACAACACTGTTCGAAGGTTTGAGCAGTTGGGCAGCTAAAATAGTAAGTGCCTAGGGTTCGAATTGGACTAGGGACTGGCAGTTCTGGAAGGGTTCTTTTACCCAAAATGCTGCATTTACAGAGCAGTCGTATCTCCACCATCTCGCATAGTATCTCTCAACCACCACCATACCCAAGCTGTCTGAAACAGGCATCGAAGATGAAACAAATAGAAAAGGCAGAAACAGGAGAAGGACATATCCTACTATATTATGTCTGTAATGGACGCGGACCCAGCCTGGAAGTTAGATTGGCAAAGAAGCTACCACTTAATGATTCCTAGATAATTTCTAATATTCTAACTAGATCATAAGTTATATTTATATGCCCTAGAGTCCTTAACTAATCAATGAAATACACTTAATGCACACACTCAAGGTTTTCAAGATCGAGATCCTACATAGTATCTAAAGAGAGAGATAGGATCATTCAGCCACTGGAAAATTGTAGAATCATGATATTTTGCGATCTAGATCGCGATCTTGAAAACCTTGCACACACACTTGCAAGGGAGCAGTGCAGCCATTGGAAGCATGGACACTATCTGACATTTTAGGATTGTTGTGACAGATTGTAGATCTCTTATTAATTTATATTGCAAACTTTGTAACTTAGCCTAAACTTAAAAACTGATCAGGATGACAAGTTAGTTGTTTGATTTTAAAATTAAGAGACTTTACTTCTATTATGTATTGGGCATAAATACCTGCAGGATTATAAAGATATCACAAGAAAGAACAATATTGCAAATTAAGAAATACAATAAATCAATTTAATTGAAAGGAAAAGTTTACAAACATCACTTCAGACCACTGTAGCTAGTATCGTAAGAATCATACAAGTCAAATCCCGAAACATCACGACTCTGGAGGCCACCGATGCAGACTTAGCTAGAATCAAAATAGGGCTTGAATCGTGTTATTAATTTTGGTATCACAGACTCTTAATTCAGATTTGCGATTTAGTTCGCTTAGGAAAATACACAGAAGCTCAGTTTCATTACCGGGTCACACACAAGGTTCCTGGTTTTCTTTGTTTTTGCATTTTCTTCTGGGTTTTTTTGGTGGCAGCCGGGTTACACATAATGGTTTTGAAATTTAGGGTTTTTTCATGCGAATTTTTTATTGGGAGATGGGGTTGTGACGAAACCACCCATCCCTACTGATTCTAGGTGTTTAAATCAGTTTAAAATGTTGAAAGTCCCCACAGCCTCTTCACGTTTTTATAGCCGTATTCCTCATACCACAATGCTGCTGTTTTGTGCTTTGTTCCGCCTAAGGCTAATTTTAATTTTATTAGCCGCCCCTTTGTCTCTTTCTACTCATTTTTTAATAAGTTTCTGCCATATTTATCTTTAATTTTAGTTAACCCGTTATCTAATGAGTTATTTGACTTTAAAATACTTATATATGTTGCTGAAAATATAATTTTTATATTTTTTTAGTTATCAGCAATGTATTTTACAATTCATGATTCGGTTCGATTCACAATTCATAAAATAAGTCTTCTGATTCACAATACAAATCTCGATATGATAACCATGCTTAAGACTATAAAAAAGGGCGGCATAGTGCACGAGGCTCCCATCTGGTGCAGCCTGCCGATCTGGGAAGGTTAGATACTTAGATGTATGCAACCTTACCCTGCAAGCGGAGACACTATTTCCAAGATTTGAGCCCGTGACCTCTAGGCCACAAAGCAGCACATTAATCAAAATTTAATGTTTGGGTTATTTCTCTGTCCTTTTTTTAGGTTATCATTGAGATGGGGTGACACAAACAAACATAATAGAATGTTTAAACGAAAAAGGCAGTACCTAACATCGAGTATGAGTGCAGCTTCCCTCCTAGTCATGGTTGGCTGGAAACCACCTTCGTAAAATTTACGCAATGCAGGTGGTCTTGCCTTGAATGCTTGCCAAGCCTGAATACCATATCTACCGGCATAAGCAGCAGCAGCTACAGCAACTCCTGCGATCAACAGTGTAGCCTGTTCCAAATTTAAATTTCAGCTTCATAAATAAAAGACAATTTCAAAGAAAAGAACACACAAATTGGAAAATAAAAAAATAAAATAAAGTAACTATGGCTAGGAAATCTAAACCCCAAAATATACTTATCAACAACAACGAGGAAACAAATCCAGCTTCTACTGTACACCAGGATTTCAAAATCCTCTCCAATCCCAGAGATGAAAAAAAACTATTTGAATAAACAACTTATCTAAATTGCACCAATTAATTATGGGTAAAACGTTACTAAAAATTAAAGGTGAATATAGAGAGAAAGGGGAAAGAGGAGCTTCGTTTCAAAGCAAGTTGTGCCTAATAAGAAAAAGCAAGATCCCTATCATAATTTAAAGTTATTGGCCAATGCTTTTTCATCAAAATTTAAGATTTAAAGAAAAACCCTAATCTTAGAAATAGACTATGACCAAAATTGTTGTCAGGCTATGGAACATACATACCCAGAGAAAGAAAGGTACTAACTAGGTTAAAGGTGATTGATTTCGTAGCTCAAAATCGAAGTAAAAATAAGTAATTGGATGAATAATGAAGAAGGGTTTACCATAATGTTGAAACCTTCGGGCGCTCCAATAAGGTTATGGTTTTGGTTTTGCGTTTTCTTGCAAAGGGGGTTGTGTTGTGCATTTTTACTCCCTCAGGTTGTAATTGCACAAATTGGGTCTCTCGGGTATTTCGATTGTGCAATTTTGGTCCCCGGATATCACAATTATGTAATTTTAAATGTCAATAGCCTACGTGGCACACGTGGGACTACTTTGGTACTTAGTGAGGTCGGCTTGACAACTTACATGACATTCCTATATAGCATTATTAACACCTCACATACTTTAATTGGCACATAGGAATGTCATGTAAGCTATCAAGCTAGTCTCACTAAGTGCCAAATTAGTCATACGTGTGTCACGCAGACAACTGACATTTAAAATTGCATAATTACGATATCCGAGGGAGCAAAATTGTACAATCGTAATATCCGAGGGACCCAATTATCGCAATTGGAACCTGTAGGGCTAAAATTGCACAATCGCGATACCCGAGGGACCTAATTGTCGCAATTGAAACCATAGGGACCAAAATCACACAATCGTAATACTTGAGGGACCAAAAATACAATTAAGCCAAAAATAAATAAAAACTTGGGTTTTTACTTTGTTTAATCTTTTTTTAAATTACCTTGCGCTGCACATATGATTTCTCTCGAAATTCCTATTCTAGAATTCCTTTGTTTTTTTTTTATAGGCAAATATTAGTATGTTAGTTTGTTATGTCAGTTTTTTTCATTTGTCAAAGTTTGAACCCTGAACCTCTAACTCATTCACCTCCTTATATCCTTAACTCAAACAAGTTGAACTATCCCTTTTTGGAATTCCTATTTATATTATTTATATTTGCTTCCATCAAGCAATACATCCTTTCATTGAAAAGACTCCTTCTCAAGAATCACTACCGTTCATTCAAATATTAAACAATATGTCACTCATTTCATTCAAATATCAAACTACCACTAATATTTATCACACACATAAGACATTAATTCTTACCGGAATAGAATCTGCTCAAAAGCTGGAAGAACAAGAGGACCCATGGTGGTGATGTTAGACTTGGGAGCTTCTCCTGCAATGGCCATGAGGTCCTTCGAAAGTGTGATCCCTACCTTCCCTTCTTTGTCGTCTTCTTCAAGCACACAATGGTATGCTTTATCATCAGCTCCTTTGTGGGTTCTAACCACATGGACCAACTTGTACATGGCTCTTCTAGTTTATCAAATTACTCATATTTTTAAATCCAAAATAAAATATAAAGATTAGCTGATATGAGATATCTTGTTAATCCTTATTTTTTATGACACCTGAGTTGTGACAATTTGGTTATCTCAAGTCTTTAAAATAAAAGTAAAATTATTTTTTAAAAATAAAATGATTAGCTGAGATGCGACATATTGTTAATTATTATTCCTTATTAGGACACCTGAGTTGTGACAATTTGGTGATCCCAAGTCTTTAAAATTAAAAATTAAACTAAATCAATTTAATTTAAAATAAAAAGTGTTAAAAGGGTTAGCTGAGATGCGACATATTGTTAACACTCATTCTTTTTTAGGATACTTGAGTTGTGACAACTTGATGATCCTAAAAATAAAATAAAATAACATTCAATATCTTTTAAAATAAAAGGATTAGCTGATATACGACATCTCGTTAATCCTCGATTTTAGGACATCTGAGTTGTGACAACATGATCCTTAAATTCGTCAATCAAAATCGTTGTAAAAAGAATAACAAAACTAAAATCAACCAAACCCAACAAATATATTTTGAAAGAATTACGTAGTTTTTCCCTATTGCACCCGGAGATACGTAGGTACAGACATTATTCCTGTCAAGCCCAAAAATAAATTTTCATAAAATCCCTTTCAATTTCTCGTAAATACTTTCCTTTTTCTTAAAACATAATAAAAATATTTTACCATTTCTTTTAATAAAAGGGTGAAATAAATATTGTTGAAGTTAATAGAAAATTTTGCTAGAGATAACCATTTTTTTTAATAAATATCGCAGGATGTTAATACATTCGTTATACATAATCGACTTCGAATCCTAAATCTGATTTGAAGACTATTCAATAAAAAGATTTTTCAATATTTTCCTGAATAAAATAAATTATAAACTTTCATGACTGCTCAATTTTTACCATAATAATTAATTTTTGTTAGTCTCTCTCATCACCATGTGATTGCGATACTCACGATAAGACAATTTAACTGGGATATTTCAGATATCTTGTCAGTTGCACCATCTTTATGTACTTTTTTTTTAACCATTTCTACAAACTCTTCACGAGAAAGTATATATTAGGATATTAATTATGATGACTTCCACCGTGAGAGAGTAATTAAATTCCTCGTCATGGGTGAAGGAGCCACGCTTACCGACAATGACCAGTAATTACCCGAAAATAAAAAATTTCTCTCTTTCTCTTGCAACACCAATAAAAGACGCTGCAGCAACAACAAAGTCTGGATTGAACCACATCCACCTCCATCTCCTTCGTTTTCGCTGTTCTGGCACCGTCTCAACGGCGTCATTTTGCGCCTCCATATCTTGCGGCTCGGCGATCGGTTGGTTAACGGGGTTAGAGCGATAAACGGGGCATGTGGTGAGAGGCGAGAGCCACTCGTCGATGCACTCATGGGGGAACACGTGGTCACACTTTGGTATCAAACGCAGCGTTTCGGTTTCGTCGTACTCGTCGAGGCAAACGGCGCATTCGAGCGCGTCTTTCCCAATCTTGTGGATCTTCACCACCGAAGTTTCTGGGTTTTGCATTTTTCTCTGACATTTTTGTTGAATTTCAGAGTGGGAAATTCTAGACTGCAATAGCACCAGGAATATATCCCCAATTCCCCATTACATAATGCATCATAATTGTCCTACAACCTCTATCGAGGTCAACAAAGATGTGTATTCCTAACTCAAGGGAATTAACAAAGTTTGCAACTACAAACTGAAGAACCGGAGGTAAACAAGTAAGTTGAGAAATGACACATGATAGATGGCAATTGAAGGGTGGATTCTAGGATGAGGTTAGTTAGGTGCCTCACCCATGAAGTATATTTTTTCATCATTAGATATAATAATAGAATATTCAATGGTCCAGATTTGTTGGTAAAAAAGAAAATTTAAAATGACCCTTTTACCCTTTATCCTTCCTATCCCACCCCTTCCTCCTCTCAGCCCAAATTTGTTGGTCTGAACCCAGAAACCAATGTTCCGTTTTGATCTTCGATCTCACACATGTATTGACCATTCTCTTTGTCTCCGTGTTGCGATCAGAACGCCCCCAAAAATGTAAGTTTTCGACACCTGTATCGCGAGATCCAACCGAATCTCTTTCGCGGGTCGTGGCAATTGGGTTTCGGGATCTGGTGAGGAAGACAACTGTTCCATTCCACCAACGCCACTCGCAGACAGATACACACTTATATAAATATTCTCATTTGTATTATAACATAAGCATGTCTAACTAGCGATGATAATTTGGAGGGTATTCGTAAAAAATACACATAATAGGTGGGGTAAATATCTGCTTAATGGATATGAGTCACACCCGCATCAGCATATATATACATATTTATTTCTTTACATTAGTATATATAATTATAATTATATATAAACTTTAAAGAATAAAATTAATGTAGCAGTTGTAAACTTACACTCATTAATGTTTTTCCCTTTCCAAACTTATAAGTTCATTCATGAATTTATTGTTTTTTATCTTTATTGTGATATTTACTTGTTTTGAATGTTATAGATGTTTTTATTTTGTTTAATATTTTGGTTTGTAATGTTTCATGAGTAGATTAAAATAATGTTTAGATGGTTTTTAAATTGAGTTATAATGTTCTTTATGTTATTTATTCATTTTTCTCGGACGTACGGATATTTGGGATACCCATGGGATATGGGTAAGGATAATAAAGTTGTTACTCATGTGAATATGGGTCTAGGTACGGTTAATTTTTCCACCCACGCGAGTATGGGTCCAAGTACGATTAATTTTTCCTTTATGACAGGTACTCAAACCCTACCCATTACCATATCTATGTCCAACGTTGCAAGGTCGCTGAGATTCTCTTATCTAATTGACACTCACAAAGTCATTTTAGTCTCTTGTTTTCCTTTATGGTTTTGCAAAGATGGGTAGTGGAGAGGAGTCCGAGGACAGTTGCAGACAAACGGGAATGGTGGGGAGGTGGTGATCGGTGGGATGGGATGAGGAAGATGACATGTTGTATGGCGGTGGGATGGGCTGAGAGAGATGATAGGTGGAATGGGAAAAGGGCAAAAATGGGTTTTTACATGTAAAATTGGTCCTTCATGGTTGAGGCACCTAGTTAGGTACCTCACCTTAGAATCCACCCAATCGAAGCACTGCAGATTAATGAAACTTCAAATGCTTGTTTCTGTTACTTTCCACCACAACTGCAACAGTTACAATCTCAAATGACACACATCTCATTTGAATAAAGAATTATATTTGAAGCCACAACACAATAACAAGCCAAAGATAGGTTATATAGCTTTAAAAAAAAAAAAAATACACACCTAAAGAAATACATGTCAACATTATTCTTACAACTTAAAAACTATAGAACCAAGAACGACGACACACGCATTCGAGGAAATACAAGTTGATTGATGAAGCACTCTTTTTGTAGTTTAAAAACCACACATATCTTATAGACTAAACCCCCAATTTGGTTCCTGAGAAAAACACTCGGGTCTGAAATAGTCCCTATCCAAAAAAAACTATCCATTTAGTCCTTAAGAATGTGTTTACCGGGACAGATTAGTCCTTCTGTCAGTTGACCAACTTTGACCGCAGGTTAATTGATGACGTGTCAGTATCCATTCCAAAACGGTTGGTCGTTTCTTTCCTTCTTCTTCCTCCAGCTTATTCTTCTTCTTCTTTCCTGACAGGAAGAGATACTTAAAGCTTTGCTAAACTCTGATATCATTGGATTCCATACCTTTGACTATGCTCGTCGTTTCCTTTCCTGTTGCAGCCGTATGTTGGGTTCGGAGCTCAAGCAGCAATTCGAAGGAAAAACCATCTTGCTTGGTTTTGATGATATGGACATTTTAAAGGCATAAATTTAAAGATTTTGGCTATGGAGCAGTTGCTCAGACAACACCCGAAATGGCAAGGAAGAGTTGTGCTTGCACAGACCTTCTAAGGAAAAGATGTTAGGGAATTGGTCTTAGCTTTGGATTTAGGGTTGTGGCACTTGACCCTAATTTTAAAAAGCTCTCAATTGATTCTATGGTTTCGGCTTACAGCAGGGCAAGTAGTAGAGCCATTTTGTTGGATTATGATGGTATCGTGATGCCACAGAACTCCATTAATAAAAGTCCTAGCAAGGAGGTCATCTCTCTTTTGGAAAAACTCTGTGCAGACTCCAAAAATGTAGTTTTCATTGTTAGTGGAAGGGGGAGGGTTAGCTTAAATCAGTGGTTTACACCCTGCAAAAAACTTGAAGATTAGTAAGGTGGGCATCTTGTCATTTTCTTATGCACTTTGCTAATATATAATTTCTCATGTTACCTCTATTGATCTTCATTCCTTAATTTTTGTCTTGTGTTCTTTGCTCTGGTAATGTGGCAATTGTTTAAGTTTTGGGCATTTTTCAGATGGTCCCAGAGTGGAGATTGGGAAATTTGTGGGAAGAGCACCGAATTTGGATGGATGCGGATTGCTGAACCTGTTATGAAACTATATACAGAGGCAACTGATGGTTCCGGCATTGAGAGAAAGGAAAGTGCTTTGGTCTGGCAATACCGGGATGCAGACCTTGGTTTCGGATCTGCTCTGGCTAAGGAAATGTTAGATCATCTAGAAAGTGTTTTGGCTAATGAGCCTGTTGCTGTGAAGAGTGGCCAATTCATTGTTGAAGAAGAAGAAGAAGCTGGAGGAAGAAGAAGGAAAGAAACGACAAACCGTTTTGGAATGGATACTGACACGTCATCAATTAACCTGCGGTCAAAGGTGGTCAACTGACAGAATGACTAATCTGTCCCGGTAAACACATTCTTAAGGACTAAATGGATAAATTTTTTTGGATAGGGACTATTTCAGACCTGAGTGTTTTTCTCAGGGACCAAATTGGGGGTTTAGTCTATCTTATATAATACATGTCAACTTTATTCATAAAACACCGGAGAATTTTAAAACCGTACTAACATTCTATATAAATACAATTCAACTTTATTCATGAAAAACTATCCTCTAGATATATATCCAGGGTTCAATTTTATTCATAAAACACATTTTCGTAACATGAAGAACACATCTCGCGTAGATATGCAGGTCTAACCTTATTCATGAAACACACTTCCGGTATCTTAAAATTCATACATACCTCACTTCCTACATAAATATTAAAACTAACACCCTTATCTTTATGGATCTTGAAAACCATACATAATTTCCTGTAGAAATATGGATAGCCTTTATTGATGAACACCACACCCAAATAGAAAAGACAAATCCTGTGTCAAATTACTTGTTACCATGACGTTATCCACTTATCCTCTTTGCATTATTCGAGTCCCATTGAACCTAGAAAAAAAAAACAATTATATTAGATCACTTATGTTTTTTTGTATATCTGGATTCGAACACCCATATAGACACCGTAGATTGATGTGAGTGTGGGTGGGATGGAGATGTATTATATTTTGAGATAGAATAGATGTATAGTATGCAATTGTGAGTGTAAGTGTCACTTAGGTGTCTACAAAAGTTGTATAAATAACATAACTTATATTAGATAGTTGCTGAAAGTTAAAACAGTTTAACTTCAAAAAGAGAAATATATATTCATGATCATGAGTAGGAGCGACTGCAACCAAAACTTTCATGAGTTAAAACTCACAACTTCACATATTTTATCACGTAAGAGAAAATGTGATAATCAAACTTTGGTGTCTTTATAATTTCTTAGCTGGCCTAATTTTATGATTTCTAGTTCCTACAATTATCATGAGTTTCTATAAACGATGACAAATAAATGTAGGAAAAATAACAAACTCACTAAAGTCTTCTGCTCCGTTGCTGCCTGAATAAAGATGATTACTTTTCAAGAACTAGCATGATTGAACGCATTGATAATAAGCTTTTAACCGGACAACAATTTCCTGAAACAAATTATTAACATTAGTGATCGAGTTGATAAGAGAAGATCAAAATAATTCAGGTAGAACATACACATGTTTAACATTCCCATTTTTTCAAAAAGGATATGGATAAAGATCCACGTTTAGATCATGAAATTAATGAGCCTTCTTAATCAATATAATAACCAGTTGAAGGAAACTACAAACTAGCAAACGTTATGTTCCAAAATAGAGCCAATATAATTTTTCTGGTCTCTTTAGCTTCCAATCAGTGCACTGCACAACTTGAAAATAAAGCTAATTGAGCAAATAGAGATAATGAAGTTAGTTAATCAGCATATATTGCATGTCCATGAGAATAACTGTATAAGCACATCATATCTATAAACTTACACATGTTATTGGGAATCTGTCATAATACTAACTTAGGCTGCTTCCTTCCCCGAACTGTCGCTTGATTGCACTATTAATATCACCATACCAACGGACACCATCTATTTTCCCAACCAAATACTTGGGTACAACATCACCATGACAGAACATTTTCATGTTGTGGCATTGAGTAAACAATACTTGTTCCAAAGACGGGAAATTCAAAGTGGAACGTCCCATGTAGAAGCTTCCAAGTAATGGTAAGGAACTAAGAGACAAAATCTTGAGCTTCCCAAATATCATCTCATCTTCCTCTAATTCATCTTCCACTATTGTCCTTAATGATTCACAGTTGGTAATATCCATCTTTTCCAGCACACCCAAACTTTTGGCGGTTGATGATGTGAACAGATATTCCAATCCATGACAATCCTCTACTGTCAGCTCTGTCAGATGGGAGAAGGACACAGTGGACGGTACCAAGTTTGTCAAACAATTGCATTTGAAAACGAACAAGGTTTCCAGAGTTTGAGGGAAGGGGGCCATCCAGGAGTGCTCTAACCCAATAGAATTCAGCATGGGTAGATCCTTCAGTGACAATCTTTTAAGCTGTGAAAGGATTTTAGTATAATCTATCTCAGGCGTTTCAGAGGGGAATATTCTTTCGAAGTTACTACCACTGACCTCAAGCTCTTCAATACTGGGTAGTGGCACCTTTGAAAAGAAAACATATGGAAATACATCTGACTTATCATAAAAGGACGCCAAATTGAGATATTCCAATTTTTGAAGGTCCACATGAAGTTGTCCTTGCTCAATCAGCATCGCATCTTCCTTATTGAGTGTCAGTCCCTCCAACTGGGGAGTAACCTAGGATTCAAAATCAATGACAAAGATGAGAAGGCCAATGCGCGATTTTATAACTTTTCCTTAGATTTGAATTTTATACATTAAAACCCTTATCAGTTTCATTTCGAATGGAAGTGTATGCACGATAACCGATGATATTTTTTTTTTTGGTAATAATTAATTAATAAAAAAGGTTGGAAGTCTATGTTTCTCAGGAACAGTTTACTTTTTAGAGATTTAAATTGTTGAAAGACATGCTTTTCTAATGACTCTGTATGGAATAAGAAGTCATGAAGAAGGCATTTGGTGTGTGCTAAATCAGACAACGTCGTGTTTAGTCCAACTCCTGCTTAGTTATCATACAAAAACAACTTTTCAATAAAAAATTCTCGATAATAACATGTTGACTATGACTATATATGCTTTCATATAATAATGGTTTGTAAAAAGCAAGAAGAGTCATACCTTGTCAGCTGCGACCAAGGCTTGCTGGTCTGTTGGTAAGCAATCTTGACCCTCTGGATGTGAATCAGGGCAATTTTGAATGTCTGTTGCAAATATCTTCAGATTTTTGCATTCATAAACATGCAGTTCTGTTAACATTGGCCATTCTTGATTGTGCGTTCCAGGATAAAAACACTTGAGATTTGGCAAACTCCATAGTGTCAACGTGGTTAACATGGGGAATATAATATGCTTTTCAATTGCTCCTTCCGTGGCACTTTCATTCTTTGCAACAATTTCCACTAACCCCTCACAGTTTTTCACAATAAGTGATTGTGTTTTTAGTATACCTTTGGCCACTGATGCTGGAAACAGACTTTTTATGCTTTTACATTCATCAACCAAAACTTCTTCCAAAAATGGTAGGCTGATACTTCCTTGAGGATCTTCATTCCAAACATGCTTCAGATTTGGCAGATTTTCCAAAATCAATTTCTTCAAGCGAAGGTGGAGGTGAGAGGCAAGACCCATTTTTGTATGATGTGTTGCTGTATCTTTTACATCAAATACTGCCTCAACAGAATTACATTTCTGCACCTTTAACTCTTCCAATTTTCTTAGGAAAGGAAGTAAATAAGATGGTATTGCTACACCCACCTTTGATAAAAATTCACACCCTTCCACTACCAAAGATTTCAAATTGCTAAAAGACCCATCTTGGACTGGCACTGCACGAAGCCATATCTCTTCTAGTTCATCATAATCACCAAGAACTAAATGATTCTGCGCATGCCAAAAAAAGTAAAAATCATGCAACCACCTATTATGGAATGTAGCTACTATGGAACATAGTCGGTACTCAATGGTTAATACTCAATAAACATTATTATTCCGATAAATGGGACCATAGGTGTCTCAAAAAAAAGCAAAAGTATACTTGTATATTCCTAGTTAAAATCAAACTTTAGGATAAAATAATTAGAAAATCTATGTGTCTGTTTAGCATGGAATAGAGCATGAAATTGGGGCTTAGAATCGGAATTTAGCCTTGAAATTATAATTACATGTTTGGGAGCCTTTATAGAATTGGAATCATAATTCCAAGGACCAATTCCATGGAATTAAAATATAATTAACTTAGAGCCTTCTCAATTCTTAACCTCCACCTTAACAATTATAATTTCACAACATTGAAGGACAACACAGGCAGAACAACATAGCACAGCCGCCAGTGCCACCACCCTCACCACCACCACCACCCTTATTGTTGCCGCCACCACCACCATTGAAGCTGGAGCTGCCTCCTCCAACACCACCACCACTATCAATTCTAGGGAATTAAATTGAAAATTATAATTCTATGCTCTAATTTTTTGAAACACCCAAACAGAATTTATGATTCTAAATCGATTCCAATTCTAGGAATTAAAATTAAAATTCTAAACTACAATTCCAATTTCATCATCAAATAGACCCTCAATCAAATCCCATCGTCCACACATTTCTTATTTTTTTGGTTTCCCGAAGTATCACCCAACCCGATAGGTGATAATAGACTAATCTCTCGGGTACTATTAGACACTAAAGCAGAGACCCCTCCCACACAGGAATTTGGGGATCGAACCCTGGACCATATGTTTAAGGGACTCAAGCCCCTTCCACTTAAACCAACACATATTAGTAAACACTAAACAGTTTATAAGAGGATTAGGATCTCTCTCTTTTTTTTCTCCTTTTTTTGTCACATGATAAAGAGAAAGACACAAACAAAGTTCATTTTGTATGTAGAGACCATTAAAACTTGCTTTTGTGTCTTTCTCTCTCTCAACATGAAAGAAAAAAGGAGAAGATTCAAATCCTTATAAAAGATGCTTAGACAAGTCTCGATTGAGATATTAAATTCAATCCAAAAAAATGAAGTCAAATCCATTGATGCAGATAGAAGTCCTTACCAGATGTAGGAACAGCGTTTTTACAGCTGCATTAAGATCACCATAGAAGAACAGTTCTTTATTCGAGTTTGATGAAGCTATAATTCCTCTAAAAGATGATTTCACATTTATTGATCCTTGAGAGAATTTTTTCATCTTGGGGCATTCCTGTATGACCACTTCTATTAGAGATGGTAACTTCAAAGTGGCATTGCCTGAATAAAAATATTCCAGCTTTGACAAAGATTCTAGAGCTATCTTGTCTAGGCGCTCAAATTTGATCCCTTCTGCAGTTGTTTCATCTTGCCCTTTAACTATTTCTGTCATTGATTCACAACCCTTAACGTACATCTCCTCAAGGTGTCTAAACTTTTCTACTGTTGAGGATGTGAACAAATACTTCAATCCATCACAATTTTCTATTTCCAATTTTTTCAGATGGGAGAAAGATACTGCAGAAGATACTGCAGAATCTACTAATGTTGTCAAACAATGACAAGAATCAACATTCAATTCGTGAAGCTGATTACAGATTGTGTTTAGCCATGATGAGTCCTCTGACCCAATGGGCTGGAGCTCAACTGCATCTCTCAGGATCAATGCTTTCAACTGTCCAATCTTCCTGTCTTTACCTAACCCGATGCCACGGCAATAATTTATAACCATTGTTTCTAAATTGGGTGCCTTCTCCAGGATTTTTAGTGGCAAATTAGACTTGTCATTCACATCGTTATCAAAGTACAGGTTAAGGCAATTTAAATCTTTGAGGTCTTCTGTAAATTGTTCAGACCTAAACATTGAAAATTGTTTCCAATCAAGCATCCATCCCTCCAGTTTGGAAATGTCCTAGCAAAGGCAAACAAATAAGAAAGGAGTGGAAATCATAAGATGAAAAGAAAAGCAGGAGAAAGCGGCAAAAAGACAAGAAAAAGTTGAGCGTTAAGACTTAAGTGTAGAGATACTTTTTTAATTACCTTTAGATCCGAGAAAATTGAATTTGAAGCACTACCTTCTTGCTGACTTTGAAATACATCCAACCGGTTACAACCCCTCACATTTAAAATTTTTAACTCAGGGCATTTCAGAGTGAATCTTTCAGGGTAAAAGTAAGTGAGCTGCGGTAACCAATATATTTCCAGCGAGATTAATCGAGGGAACTCAAACACTTCTGTGGCTTCTACTTCTGCTGCTTCTTCTGCTTCTGCTGCTTCCTTTCCAACAATTCCTTGCAACTTATTGCACCTTGTAATTTCTAGTCTCTCGAGTTTCTTAAGATTTTTGGCTATGGCTGGAGGAAACAGCGCTTCCAGATTATGACAACCAAAAACGAGGACTTGCTGCAGATTTTGAAAGTTGAGAATTCCTTGACATTTCTTTTTCCACACATTCGTCAGATCCCCTAGCCTTTCTAAAGTCAACTTCTTCAATTGGAGTGTTATTTGCTTGTCCTCATTCATATCAAAAATTCCCTCTACCTTGAGGCAATCCCGTACTTCCAATTCTTTTAAGCTCTTTAAATAAGGAAGAACATAAGATGGAATTGCAAATGGTTGAATTTCACAGTTCTCCAGCTTCAGAGTTTCCAAACTGTAAAACCAATTGTTCTTCAAACCAACTTTACCATCCCATGCTTGTTGTAGCTCAAGATAATCGGAAACACTCAACTCATCCATGCCTTCGAAAAAATTCTGTAAATATTGTAAAAGAAGTTTATCATCAGATATATCATATTTCATCGATGCCAAACACAATTAAAATGCTTTTCCTATTAGCATATTTAAATTGAAAAGAAAAACAATAGAGATGGGTGCAGCTCAGCCCTACAACTAGAGAAACTAATAAAATGGATTAAAATTGAATTTCAGTTGCAAGTCAGAATTGTCATTTATTTTTCTTGTTTCATGTAAACAGGGCTCTACTACCCCTTATTTGAGAAAACTATCTTCATATTATGTAAAAATAAAGTGGAGGTTAACTTCTGAATATGTACAAGGGCACAACTAATTTTTGGATTGTCTCTCTAACTCACATACCTATTAAAGACCCGTTTGTTTAGCTTAAAAAATGTGATTCTCCAAAAACATTTGTGGCAGAAAAGTTTATCTTAGAAGTTGAAAAGGCTGACTTTTAGTTTTCCCCCCTCATATAAATGGTTTTAACAAAAGCTCAACCAAACAAGACGGGTAGCTTATAGCAGATGAGTTTATAGCTCGTTTTCAACCAATAAGTTCTTAAGTACATACCTTTTCCTCGAACATTCTTTGTATCTTAGCTTCTAAACCTTCCCAGTGCTGTTTCTTCTTCATCTCTTTTGCATGAACGGCATATATATTTCGTAAAATTGGTGTGCTATTGATTTGAGATATTTTTTTCATTTTGGGACCTTCACTTACTACTAATTTCTCCAAGCTAGGCAAAAAGAAAAAACAACTTTAAGAGCTGCACTAACTTTAGAGAATCTTCAGAGACACAAGTTCTAGATTTTCCAATTGTTTGAAAACAATGTTAATTTTGTCTCGCATTTTCTTCTTCATTTTCTAGCTCGATACAATTTCTTCCAGGAGATTCACATCTCGATTACCTTCATGGTACTTGAGTTGACCCAGGCTTTTCACAATTGATGGTGCCATTAAAGTTGTTAATTCGTTACAATCAACCACTTCTAGATTTGTCAAGTGAGAGAAAGATACCGAGGAAGGCGCTATAGTGACCAGACAAGGACAATAGTTTAAACTGAAGGACTCTATCCTTTGAAGAACTGGGTCTCGTTCAAAGCCTATCTTCTCAAGATCAGGTAAGTTGAATAATGTCAAACTTTTCAGCTTTGGAACAACCCCCAATTTTTTAATTTTACGAGGCCTTCCAAGAGGCACTAACTCTTCAAAGAAACAATCTTCCAACCATAGGCTTTCCAAATTAGGATTGTTATGAAGGAAAGAATATAGAATCTTAGTATTCGTTAATCTTGCTAACCTGATCTCTTCTAAGTTGTCCCTTCGATACTTCCTCATGTAGCTTTTCGACGACTTTGCATGAATGGAGTCCATATGCATGGACTTCAAATTGTTGATAACCTGTAAGAAACGAAGGATATATGAAAATGCATCTTCCATGTCATTGAGAAATTTGTTTTTGTTTTTCTTCCCTTGTCATTTTTATTCTATTGTTATATGTGAATTAAAAAGAATTGTTAAGAGTTGAAAGGCTTACTATTACCTTTTCAGGAAAGAGAGACCACTTTTCTTTGTTTGAAGGTGCATTTTTGGCTTCTCCTTCTCTGAAGAGTTCCAACTTGTCACAAAATAAAATAGACAAGTCGTTCAATACTGGACAATCTAATCCAAGTTCTCCATAGAAACTCTTAAGTTTTGGTAGTTCTACAAATGCGATGGTCGTTAGTTTAGGAAAAACAAGTCGATCACTTGTACCTTCTCCGTTGGCAACAACTTCCCGCAATTCAAAGCAATCATATACCACAAGGCATTCAAGATTTTCAAGAAACTTGGCTACAGAAACTGGAAATATATTTTCTAAGCTGTCACATTCTTGAACCCATATCTTTTGCAGATTTTTAAGAATCCTTTGCTTGTCTTTGTTCCATTTCCACACATGCTTCAATTTGGGGAGTGCTTCTAAATGAACATCTTGCAAGTTGATTACATCCCCAGAATCTCGTTTTTGATCATTTAGGACAAATATCACTTTCATTGACTTACAATTAGTAACCCTCAAAGTGCATAGACTTTGAAATATTCCCACCATGTAATGAGGAAAAACATTTACTAATTTATCACACTCCTCAATGGTCAAAGTATCCAGTTTGCCAAAGGAATCTAAAGGAAATTCAGAACTCCAAATCTCTCTCAAACTCTCCATGCTACTCAGTTTGATATTCTTCAAATTTGGAAAGCTACCCTGCTTAATTTGGTTCACAATAGTCATAAGTTAATCGTGTTAACAAAGTCAAAGGTAATCCAAGTCAAATCAATGAAGAGAGAACAAAAAGTAACTTGTTTTGGTGGATGTACTGCTACTACAGAAATATGAAAAAAATGTGGCCCAAACAACAACCTTTACTAATTACAACTCAAAACTAAATCGGTTCTAGTAATTCTCAAAATCACAAAAATTGCAGCTGCAGACTGCAATTTGAAATCTCGATGATACGAGAGATTGTCAAAATGTTATGTTAGGGATAACATATGTTGTCCCACTTCCTGTGCCCTTCACTGTGTCACTCCCTCTAATTGGTCAAGAAATTATTAAGTTATTGAATATTTAAATTAAAATTTATTTTTTTACCAATCATAGGAAGTGACACATGGAGTGGGTTTCGTATCCTGTTATGCTAAGGGGTTTTCAATATAGTATAGGGAAAGTTAATGTCACACTATTAAGAAGGAGAATTTAATCTTAAGGGACATAAAATGTTTAAATTATTAAAAAAATATCATGCAAAATTTATTTAGAAAGAAGGACCATTAGATTTTACCTACTAGACAAAAATACTTACTGAAAAATTTGTAAATGGCTACTGTTTGTTAATGAGTGGTCATTTGTTCTCACTAAGTGATAAACAGATATAAAATGAAATTATATATTAGATACAGGAAGTTAGGAATAAATTTGTTAATGCTATTGCTTTTTGTTCAGTGGTTAAAAGTTATAAATGATTTTTTTAAATTTTTTTTTTATAAATTCATATGAGAAAAAAATTGTGAATGACTACGGCTTATTGTCGAGTTGTCATTTGTTCCCACTAAGTGGCAGATGACAATAAATAATGTTCTTTTTATAAAGATTCGTCGGGTTATACAAAAAAATTTGTGAACGACTATTACTTTGCAAATGAATTTATGTATTAGATCCATGATTTAGATGAATTTTGTGAATTGCTAAAGCGCTATTACTAGTTTTTAAGTGGTTGTTTGTTCTCATTAAGTGGCTAGTAAAAATAGTATTTTTTTTGTAAAATACATGAAATTATGAAGAAATTTGCAAATAACTATTTTTTTTTTGAGAAGAACTATTACTTGTTAATGAGTAGTTATTTATCTGTACTGTGTTATTATAACTTCCATCAATGGTATTTTTGTCCTAGTGAAATATAATAGGCCATCTCTCTAAATAAAATTTACAGCAAAGTATACTCTGCCACTTTTAAGTTCATTAAAATAGCAACATACTCCAAACTTGACCATACATTACACTTCACCCCATCTTTTTAGTATTGAGTATTGACTAACTATTGACTTAACATCGTTAAGTTACTTAATAAAAATCATTTATAACAAGTTATTTGATATTTATACACTAAAAAAAATTTAAAGATTAATCTTATGCTTATTTTATACAAAATAAAGTCGACTTTTTAATTTGAAAAATGAAATATATAATTTGAAAATTTTATAAAAATAAATATAATTTTTAAATATTTATTAGTGATATTGCATAAAGTTTAGCTTATTAATGTACGTGATCAAACAATGAAATCACTCCGCATTCAATTTTCTCTCTCAGTTCTAATAGTATTTAATTTTTCATTTCATTATATATTTATTATAAAAACAAATATTATTTAGTATACATTCTAATAAATAGTAGATATAAAACGTGTATCAATCATGTGAAAAACGATTTTTTCAATATGATAATAAATCATATCTTCTATAGATAAAATAATTGAAAACATAATATTTGTTTCAAAATTATTGACCTAAACGATTAAAAAACAAAAATATAATGAAAAAACCATTCTCACATAAATGATAAACATTTTATATCCATTATTTCTTAGAGTGTATATTAAAGAATATTTTTGAGTGACATAAATATATAATGGACTGAAAAAGTAAATACTTAAATGTATTATTTTTTTTTATAAGATTTTCAAATTATATACTTTTATTTTCAAATTAAAAAATCAACTGTATTTTATAAACAAGAAAACATAAGATAAGATTAATATTAAAAACTGATATAAATATCAAATAACTTATCATAAATAATTTTTGTACTTTTAATTAACTTAACGATTTTAAGTCAATAGTTAGTCGATACTTAAAAATGAAGTATAATTTATGGTTAAATTTAGGATTTGTAGTTATTTTACTAATCTTAAAGGTGGTGGATTATAATTTACTCTATATTAAATATTCCTTCTTAGTTGTCTTTGAGATTATTTTTTCCTATAGTGTATGACCTGGGTATCTAGATGTCCACATTTAGTATGCTGATGTAGTATTAAAACGTAGGGTGCTTCATATTTTTGCTTATCATATATATGTTTCTCATTAAGTTTTCAATATCCTAGGATTCATAACAAACATAGAGATTTCGAATTCTCGAATACTTACCTTCATTTTAGCATCCTTATCTTGCCTCTGGAGAAAGATACGTTCCATCTTCTCACATTCAGTTACGAAAAGGCTTTCAAGTTTCACCAGACATTTGGCCATAGAAAATGAAAATAAATATTTTAAATTCCCACAGCCATTCACGTCTATGTGTATCAAATTTTGAAAATAGAGACTTTGGGAAGGTTGGTCACTCCATATTCTGTCGATTTGGATTGATGACAACTCCAGTCTCTCTAATTTGGAAACTTCAACCTGGTAAATGGAAACACAAAATTAGTGTCTCTAGAAATTAAAGAGCTTAATTTGATTTTCTAATGTAAATTATGCTAGTGAAAAGAAATATTTTTTATTACCAACTTACAACCTCCTTTCTTTGTAGTTTCTACTTTAGCACATAAAATATGAAACAGAGTTTAAAAATGTAAAAGAAAAATAAATCTACACAGTTCTAAACATACCTCTTCATGGAATAGTTCTCTGGTGTCTCCTTTTGACGAAATGCAGAAACCAGTAAATTCAGATAAATACTGTAGCCTCAAAGAGCGTAATTGAGGAAGCTTAAGAACTTCATTAGTATTGCTTTGCACAATCTCTTTCAAAGAGTAACATTCAGAAACTTCAATCGTTTCGAGAACAGTTAGAAGTCTAGCCACAGAAATTAAGAAGAGATTCTTCAACTGACCACAGAGCTTGATCTTGATGACTTTCAATTTGCCAAAGGAGCTGGGTCCTGAAAGTGAACAAGAGCATATTTGTTTCATGTTCTCGAGATCATAGAGATATAACGACTCCAGTTTAGGAAAAGCCTTCTCCGGATGATCGTTGTCCTTATCCTCTGGCTTTGTGAGAGATTGAATGTCAGAATTACTTACAATAGACAGTTTTTTTAGATACGAAAATCCTTTCAAATTTAATTCGTAGAAAATATGTTCAACACCGCTGAGACCTTCCAACAACAAATTTTCAACTCTTTCGAACAACATTTTGATCCCCGATTGAGAATGAATGTCAAAGCCTTCCTTCAAGTGTAATGCTAAAAACCTCGATGCTTCATACTTCTCTGGCATCATAAATTCCGTCTCCAAATATGCATTCAAATCTCCAACGACAATCTTGTAACTATATAACTTGTCAAAGAACAAGTTCTCCGGTAAATGGGAAACATTTGGGATTTGTATGTCTATAGTTGTTAACTGATCTAGATGCCTCAGCTCGGAAAGACTAGCAATGTCACTTTGATTTGTCTGTCCTTCACCCTTCCATTGAATCGAGGTGTTTCTCATATACAACTCTTCCAAACTAATCAAACTTGATATTACACCGGATGGAATTTTTTTAAGTTTGGAGCAATTACTTATGTCAAAAATTTGTAGCTTCGTTAACTGCTTCAAATCATCAGGCAATTGTTGAATGTCAGATCCCGATAAACTAAGAACTCTTAATTTGTCGATCTCTCCTATGATGCATAATTCACCTAGTGTGCACCGCTCCAAACAAAGCATTCTGAGCTTTGTTAGAAATCTAATTGACGATGGTAAGATTGAAAGATCAATGCCAGCCAATATCAACACTTTGAGTTCATTCATTTCCTTAAAAAATTGGTCTGGTATTTTTAAATGTGGATTATTACTGTCGAGGTGGAAGACTCTAAGTCTTGGACAATTTATACTTTCAGGGAATTTCTCAATGATATCACAATGCTGTAAAGAAAAAAATAGCGCACCTTTCTAGTTTTTCCACATCTGGCCATTCATCTAATTTTCCCTTTGTCATTCTAAATGCATGAATCTCCTTGGATGCTATTGACAACGCAGCACGGTGAACAATATCTGGCATAGTGAAACGATCACTTGAATGACTGTCAGACAACAATCCTGACTCTTTGAGCTTCTCAACCAACACATGTACTCTATCTCTTGCTTCCCATACTGTGCACGTTCCTTCAAGAAAACCCAAACCAATGCAGTACCTCACCAAGTCCATAATTGATGCATCCCGACCCATGTGAGCACAAAGTAAGAAAGTATACTTGAGCTCCTCATTTTCTAAAAGATCATAACTCAACATTGTAGAAAATTCAGGCGCTCCTGTTGACTTTTGCCTTTCAAGCTTCCGATGAACATCCTCCCAAACCAAGGGTCTTTGATTTTTTAATGCTCTTGCAGTTGTAACTATTGACATGGGCAACCCTTCACACTTGTTGGCAATTTGAGCTGCTAATTTTTTAAATTCAGAATTGTCATCTATTCCAGCCATTTTTTTGAACAGCGTCTCAGCTTCCTTTTCCTTTAAGACTTCCACAGAGAAAATCGATTCTTCCTTTCCATCCATTTGACTCATTAATACTTGTTTGGTCTCAGAAATCAGCAAGACTTTGCACCCTTTGTGACGACTACGAGTTTCTTTTGTTTTTGCCTCATTGTAAGCACCACCAGGGGTTTTGGACTCATTGTAAGCGCTGGGGGGCTTTTGTGCTTTCATCTTACGGGAAGCACCTTTTTCTGCTTTCGTTGTACTGAAAGCCTCAAGGGATTTTCCATCATTGTCATCATTTGCAAATGGAATCCCCAACATATTGAAGTCCAATTTCGCCAAAACATCGTCTAGGATTATAAGAGTGTTCTGTTTTCCATTCTTCAATCTCTCTCGTATGCGAGCAGCTCTTACAATGTCACTTTTCTCTTCCAATTCCATCCCTAAAGTTTCAGCAATGTATCCTTGAATTTTTACTATGTCAGGATTTCTTGTCACATTTACCATAATCACCATGTTGAATAACTTGTCTTCCCGAGCATTCCTAGCAACTTCTTTGACTAAAGTGGTTTTGCCCACACCACTCCACCCATGAACTCCAATCATTCTAACACTGGAATCTTCCAGCGCTTTCATAATATCATTCATAGTTTTTCCTCTCGAATCAAAGCTTACATAATTAATGTTTAAAAGCACAGCATCAATGGAAGGTGGGCCACGCCAATGAGAAAATTTATCATGCCTTGGCACATTTTGCAGTAGCTCAGTAACCTTCTTCGCAATGCCTTCTACATTTATGCTTAGACGACGCCTTATCCCCCATCTAGGAAGAAAACAACTGGAAAACGTGGCATATTCAAAATCTTCATCTGTATTGAATTTCTCATACTCAAGAAGGATATTATTTACATTTTCCAACCAATATCGGACAGAAACATCAATTTCTTTCCCATAACGGGTTTCTTCCTCGTCAACCTTACATTGGACCCTGTCTCTCGCTTCTTGCAGACTCTTGACATCTTTGTCTACTTTCTGAACTCTGCTCTCGTAATGCACATAAAAGTCCAGTCGTTGCTTTAGCCACTCCTTCACCAAATTTATCAAAATTTCTTGCAAACGAGGAGGAGCCATGCTTCATATTCTTGAGCATATGTACACCTAAAGAAAAACAATATATAAAAGGTGATTAACAGATATATTACTATGTTTAACAGATTTCAATCAAGTTCAAGAAATTAGATCAGCTATCAAGTTAGCACAGTAAATTGATTTATTCAACAATTGAATCCAAGTGTGTTTGTGTATAAAATTCCTATATTATAGTTTTATATCAGTTTCAATAGTCATCACTGATATTAAATTAGTATTTCTTATGTACTTTTTATTTTTCCGAAATGAAATATTATTCTGTTGACCTTATAAAAACATTAGGTAATAATTAGAGCAACAATAAAATTAATTGGTAGAAGCAAAATTCTTAATAATATTATTATTAAACTTTTCTAGTAATAAAACATTTTTTAAACTATATATAAAATACAAATATTTTTAAACGACATACATCATATTATATCTGCATAAATAAAAGTGTATTTCTTAAAATTAAAGGTCCATTTTAATGTTTTTTCTTGAAAAAAATATTTTTTTTGCTAAAAAATCACTTTTAAATATTTAAACTATTGGGATAAAATTTGGGGGAAAAAATCAAAAATCAGAAGAGAAAAAGAAAACAGATTTTAGATTACTCTAAGAAGCTTCAATGAGTAGCTTCAGGAAAAAAAAATTGCAGGTGTGGCAGATGAGAGTGTGGAAATCAAAATACTGAGAAAGTATTATAATGTTTTATGATAAAAACATCACTACAAAATTTAAAAATGACAAGTGTTTCACTTGAAGAACTTGTATCAATTTTTTGGGTTAAATATATTTTTGATCTCTATGAATATATGATCTTTTGTTCTGTTATGTTTTTGATCCATGCGGTTGACTTTCTGTTAAGTGATGATATGTGTGTGAAATTACCTTTAAGCCCTTGACACGTATACAAATTTTAATGACATGGCAGCTGAGTGAATATCTTTTTGTTAAATTATTATTATTATTATTATTTTAAATTAATTATATGAAATCCCTGACCCCACAAATTCCCAAATCCCTATTCTCGTGTCCTGACTTCGTTCCCCCTCTCCCAAAATCATATTCTAGTGTATCGCCATAGATATAGGTATGCACCATATGCCCCCTATTCATCGGCAGGTTCCCCGGTTCCAACCATGAGAAATGATGGCCAGTTGTATGGGCCTCAACACTATCAGTATCCTCCATATGAAAGGGATGCTATGTCAGGTCGTGGTCCTAGTTCTGGTTATCAGGATCCAAGATTTGTTTTTGATGGAGTTACAGTTCGAAGTTGTCTTCTCCGTTGCAGAAGCTCTTCGCATGGCTACCTCTTCGATGCAGGAAGCTTTCGCATGGTGAACAGGAATGAGGAAGGAATGCGATGGTCGACGGGAATGGGGCGAAAGTGGACGAAGGACGCGCCATGATGAAAGAGGAATAGAGAATCTGATTTGGGGGAGGTACCAAGTCATGAACGGAGAGGTTACAGAATGGGGTATTGAGAATTTGGTGGTTAGGGATTTTATAGAATTATTGTTTTTTTTTTAAATAATTTAATAATAATAATAATTATTATTAAAAAATTGACTCAGCTACCATGTCATATCATTAAAAATTGTACATGTGGCAGGGCTTAAAGGCAATTTTACACGATCGTGTTATCACTTAACAGGTTAGTTCTAGTCAACAGCAGGGATCAAAAACATAACAAAACATTTTGCAGGGACTAAAAATGCATAAAATTTTAATGGGACTAAAAACAAAAGATCATATATTTATAGGGACCAAAAAATATACTTAACCCCAATTTTTTTAAAGTAAAAAGTACATTTTATAATTATAACTAATAACCAACAACAACAATCAATCATTTTTCTATTAGGTGGGGCCGACTACATAAATTAAACGTCACAATGTTCTATCGTAATATCTATATACAAACCATAATAGTTTTGCCTATAGTTTTGCCTCCCTCGACCTCTAGCAATTGGGCTACACCATTGACATCTAAATTCTTTTTAATGGTTTCGCCTATAGTTTTTTTTCCTCCTCTCGCCCCTTTGACGAATGCGCTACCCTTCATCTAATCTACTCTCCTTATCGGGGCTTCTACAGGTCTTTCTTCACACTTGTCCAAATCACATAATGTGATATTCTACCATCTTTTTCACAACAAGTGTTACTCCGACTTTCTCTCTAATGCATTATTTCATCTGGTCTCGTGTGTCCACTCATCGAATGCAACATTTTCAGATATGCTACATTGAGTTTATACTCTTGTTGGCTTTTTATCAACCAACACTTAGTCTCATACAACATCACAGGTTATAATTGTATCGTAAAATTTTTCATTAACCTTGGGATAACACTTAAAATACTCCATTCCACCCCACTAGTGTTTAACCTATAAGAATGCAATTAAATCTGTGTCCTTCATTAAATAGCTTGTGTAAGTAATTCTTCTATCTTTCCTTGATATCTTGCTACCTTCTTCATTATTAGTAAATTTCATTTGGTCAAAAGTCTTTTCTCTTTCTTTCCCTACCTTTAGTAAGCCTATAAATACTTCTTTCCCCATCTTTGGTGTCTAAGAATTGGTATAACCCGACAAATGCTCTAGCTTTCACTTTGCTCATCGTCTTCTTAGTATCTTTCCTATTTACCTTATGCTTTTTCCTCAATTTTCAGCATTTTTATACAAGGACCACACTTTAAAACATTCACTTTAACCTTAACTTTATCCTACACACTTGCTTCCCACTACCAAGATTCTTAACCCTTAGATCCAAAACCTCTTGATTTACCGAGTGTCTCTTTCGCTACCTTCCTAATCCCTATGGCCATCTTGTTGTCTATCGTTAGCATGTCCTTGTGCCTCCCAAAACCCTTCCTCCAAAATCCTTATCCAAAAAATCATTACCCTTCAATTGCCATCACCTGATCCTTTAAACCCTATATTGGCCTATTTTAACTCTCCTCTTAACTCTGACATCCATAACCAAGACTGTGTTGGGTAGTCATGTAACACCCCGATTTTCACTGTTTCAAAATAATCGAAATGCGGATGATTATTTGTATATATTTATATGAGTATTAGAAAATTATTTTAAATAAACGGAGTTCATCACTCAATCCTACTTGAATGTAGGAAGCTGCGATTAAAATTTAGGTTTGAAAGTCAGGTGAATTCCGGCCCGCGAATTTCATTGATCGTATAATTATACTGCTCAAAAGACCTAATTTTAATTCGTGAACGAAAGACTTAAGATTTTTATTTTATTTCCTACAAGTGTGTATTTTTAGAATTATTTCAGAAAAAAAATAATATACGTTTTATGGGCGAAATACGTAATCGGGTGAATGACAGAGTGGATTTCGGAGTTTCCAAGAGCAGATAAAGAGGTTATCTTAGAATTTTGAGATGATTCATGGGGATGAGTCACACTTTTGAGTCTAGAAGATTCTACAAGGTTAAGGTGGCAATTTATGGATTTTGCGCTTAAGTCCTTGAACTTCCTCTTAATTGCATTTTGGTCCCTAAGTTAGTTTCTATGTTTTTCCAAGTGAATTGGACCATAATCTTTGTTCCAAATCCATTAGTGGACCGTGGCCTTGAGGCCCAAATTCCTTGTCCGTGAATTAAATTTCATGAAGCCCATTAGAAATCATGTAAGTTTCCTAGCTTATGATTATGCCTTAAGCATTTTGGTGGGCCCAAAATAATTAAATCCAAGCCCAAATTTTCAAGGTCCATGCGCAAGCCCAAGGAGGAGTGGGGGCTGCCCTTAACTTGGATGAGCCAAGTTTATTCTTGAATCTTCTACAATGTTCTCCAATATTCTCCAATGTTCCAAACTATTCTCCAAAGTTCTCAAGTGTTCTCAATTATTCCAAAGCATTCTAGATCCTTCCCAAAAAGCTTCAAGATAATTCAAAAAGATGAGTCACAACGTGAACACATTAAGTGTTGCACATGGTCATCATTTCAAACTATTGGCAATTTGCAAAATAGTCCTTATACTTTTGGAATCTTTGCAAAATGGTCCCTAGGAATTAATTGCACTTAAATCCTTTGAGAAGCCACCTCCTTTCTACTAAATCCCTCCAAAGTGGCGCAGCCACATCCCTATAAATACCCTCCCTCACATTTCATTTTCTTCCTATTGCCTTTTTGTTTCAAAAACTCATAAGTTCATAAGCTTTTCTAGCATCATTTTGTCATTTTGTGAAGCAAGTCCTTGGATCTTCACTTGTTTTTTATCTTCAAGAGGTGAATCCTATTCTCCTTCCCTAATCAAGTCTATGTTCTTTAATAAGTTTCATGATTCAAAGTCTATTTCATCTATGTTCATCACTTTTAAGTTTCTAGATCTAGAACTTTGAAAATTCATAACAAATTCTAGAAAAATCTCATGATGTTGAAACTACTTCCTATGTTCTTATAATCATGTATATTGTCTGTATCTAAGAGTATGTGATGATCAAAAATTTTCTTCCCTTGAAACCCATCTTGGCCGAATCCTAGAGGAAAGGATGGATGGAGTTTTTGTTCTTGCTTTTGACGTATGATCATGTCTTTCATCATACATACTTGTATACTTGTTGAGTCCTAGTTGGTTCATATATTAAACAAAAAACCCTAGCCCCATGGACATGTCTTGGACGAATCTATCATTTAGAGGGTTAGGATGGTTTTGATTCTTAACCTTGTTGTTTAGCCTTAATCCATTTCCTTAAGTATATTAGGATCATTAATCCTTGACTTAAGCAAGTTTGGAGATTTTGAGCCACAAAACCCTAAGGAGACCGTGACCTATTAGAGAGGATTAGGTGTTTGTTTTGCTTGTTTTGATTGGTTGTTTGGATGTGTTGTTGAAGGTTAATTTTTCTATGGTGTACGAGGGTTTCCGACAACCAACAGAGTTTTTTAATTTCACCGAGGAGCTTCAAGAGGTAAGGGGAGATTACCTGAGGGATTTTCTCAATAACTATTTGCTTTTAGTGTGGTTTATATGATTTATCTGTGGTTGTGGTTATTTGTTTATGTTGTTTACGTTGTGTTGTTTATCTGTGTATCGGTGATTGATCTGCTTTTAATTTATTTAATTATCTGCAGTAGTATATTATATTGCTATGATGCATGATCTGCCTGGTGATATAATTCTGATGATGTTGTTGAATGTTGTTTGAGAGGCCTGACAGTGGTCAGTGCACAACCGATTAATCAGATAAAAGATTTAATAAGCTGTGAAAATTATATTCAATGTTTTTTGGGAAATGTTGGAATATAATAGTGGTGGAAAATATTATTTTGGAAAAATAATGAGTTTTTGAGAAATATTATTATTTTAATGATTTATTAGTGTAAAAGTAATTTATGAGTCACGGTGAGACCGTAACTGTGAAATTATTTTTGTACTGCTAATTTTTATATAAGAAATTCCGAAATATTATAAAAAGTGATTTTGTGAAATTAATATTCGAAAATACCTTATTTATTATATAAGAAAATTATTTATAAGAAATGTCACAGTTTGACTTAAAAACGTTTTCTTTGAAAATGCTAAACGACGGCAAGTTTCAAAATTATTTACAGTGAGAGTTTAAAAACAACAGTACTTATTTTGAGAAGAGATTTAATCTGAATTGATTTATTTTTTTTAGAGTTGAAGTTTCAGTAAAAGAGTTCTTGATGATTTGACGTTATTTCGGAAGAAATGAGTTTCCAAAGGAAAATGGTTTTTTATTTTATGATTTGACGTTTTACAAACGAATTTCAAGTAGAAAGGATTTTATGTAAATGAGTTTACTCAACGACGTATTTCCGGTAACTTGGATAAATTGCGGAGATCTTATTTCGAATTTGTTTTTACAAACGAAAAACGATGTGAATGACGATACAGAACTTAGTAACCGAGATGTCGGGATACTAGTGTTCTTAAGACGTTGTCTTATTGTGGATTTGTTTTTCACAGACAAAAACATTGTAAAACGATGATATGGAACTTAATAACCGAGACGTCGGGGTATTAAGGTTCGTTGTGTTGTAGACTGGGTATCTACTTAAAGAAGTTAAAACGTTTTAAGATGTTTTCTATTACTACGAACCTAAGACTGATTGCAAGGTCTAGGGGCTTCGTGATTGAGCACTTGGACTTTGAGGTCCTGTGTTGTTAATAAAAGTTGTAAAGATGTTTAAAATGATGTTGAGACGAAAGCTTTTGAGAGCTTTGATGTTCAAAATGATGATAAGTTGAAAGCTTTTGAGAGCTTTGATGTTTAAAACGATGATAAGTTGAAAGCTTTTGAGAGCTTTGACAAATAAAGATATAACACAAAGAAAAGTGTTGAGAATAAAATGTTTTTCTTGCATGCATTTGGCAGACGTGCCATGATCAAACAAGTGATTACCTTGCGGCGTCAGGGTAGATCATACCAACGATGTTCTTATTGTGCTGAGTGGACAATGAGGCCCCATCTACGTTGTGACACTTGTGCCACGATGTTGGACAGTGTGTGATGGGTTTTATACGAGTGATTACCTTGCGGCGTCATGGTAGATCATAACGATGTTCTTATTGTGCCTGGTGGACAATGAGGCCCCATCTACGTTGTGACACTTGTGCCACGATGTTGGACAGTGTGTGATGGGTTTTGGCTGTGTGCCTGTGGCTGTGTGCCGGTAACTATCGAGTCTGATCAACTCATCACGAGGTTGGAGATATCTTATAAGATTAAGTGTGAATGTTTAGATGATGTATTGAAGTGTTCATGCATAGTTTTCCAACGTTGATGTTTGGGGTGTGAAACCCATTGAAAAACGACGTGATATAATATGAATGAGTACGTTGTTATGAACATGTATATGTGTATGTGCCTTCTTTTGTATTGCGCATTTAGTTATGGTGATAAATCCATATATTGGCGTCTCACCCTTACAAACATATCAGAGTCGTACAAGGGGTATGATCTCTACAAGAAGACGAAGGCTGTCTAGTTCGAGGCATGCTGTTGCTGCTTCTATCGGTTGTAGTGTCCGTTAGTTACGACCAGCTTAGGTCCTATTATGATATATTGTGTTTTGAGGATAAAACTGATTATGATTTAGGTGTGAAAACATATGAGGCAGTATAGTTGTATGACTTATATACATTGTGTATTTAAGTGTGATTTGATTACGTTGTTGTTGTTATAAGGTTAAAAGAAAAAAAAAATTATCACCATATTTTGAAAAGATGAACGTTGAGAAAACATTATTTTTCGAAAGCAACCAGCAAATTAAGATTTATTTTCGCAAACGGGTAACCATGTGATGACCCGAGTTTAGGGTGTCACAAGTCAAGCTCTCAAGGTATCACTTTCCAATCCATGCAAAGCTTTCTATTCAATTTCCTTATAGAAAAGAAATCAATTTGAGAGTATGCCACCGCACTTTTGTATGTGATAAAATGGCCATCTTGCTTCCTAAAAAGAGAATTGGCTTGTGTAAAATCAAAAGCTAATGAGAAATCTAGCATAGTTTTACCGTTCGCATTTGCTTCCCTTATGCCACGTCCCTATGCAAACCCTCGTATCGTATAGATGCTCTCCTCACATGACTATTTAGATCCCCTCCTAGGAAAATATTTTCTCTTCATGGTATTCCCTAAACTAAACCTTATAAATCCTCCCCGAATTTTACCTTATGCTTTTCTAACATTAAAAGTGTCTCATACCACTTGAACTTTAGAGCTATGATCCTACTTCCTAACCTTTTACATCCACAACACCATTTTTCCAATACGTATTATAATTTTGTGCAACCCATTTCTCAAGTTTACCTTGTTGGCGTAACAAAGCTTAAAACCCCCAAGTGTCTAATTCCTTTGCCTTTTTCCTACCCAATTAAATTCTTATAGGCACATAAAATTGATTCTCCTCCTAATCATGGTGTCTACTATTTCTATTGATTTACCCATATGTGTGCCTACCTTTTCGAAGTAAATCCTACTATAATGAACTACCCCATCACTTCACAAAATAGCTTTGCTTTTGATTGTAATTATAACCAAACATAAAATAACTTTTGCAATAAATAAATGCGCTAAATATTTCTCAAACTTAAAATTATTTTTTTAAAAACTTAAACATACAAGCTTAGTGTTGTTCTTGTTGTACATCTCTAAACTTGCAAAAAGTTAAAAAACAGATATAGTCAACATAATGAATAAACAAACTAATTGTTTAGTGGTTAGTAGAGTTTATGAAATTGTTTTCATCTTTCAAGTGACCTGACAAAGTAATATAAACATATTTAGCAAAATACAATTAAGTATTACTATATTGTATAGACTCCAATAAAGTTTAAAACTTGCGTTAGCAATTGAATAGTTGAAACAATCAATTACCGATTTAATGGTTAGAGTGTGACCGAGCAACTGAGCTGAAGTGTGTGTGCACACATATGTCTGGAATTTCACCAACAAACAACAGCAACTTCTGGAATTTCATCTCGAGGAGGAGGACAAGGTGTCTTTCATTAAGGGGTATTGACACGCCCTTAGGGCCCCCCTCTAAGATACATATACAGGATAAGGAGGTTTGAGATGGGAAAGGATGGTGCTAACACTAATTTTGAGCCAGTAGTGTATGGATGGTTGAGGAAAGACAAATAAGGAGTTAGTTATGCAGAAGGACAACTGGCAATAAACAGAGTGGAGAAGGAATGCTTGAGGAAAATTCACAAGAGAGAGAGGGAGACAGAGATGTAGGATATGAGGAGGACGTGGGGGACCAAGGAAGGAAGGCAATCGTTATGTAAAATTTGGAAGATAGGGTCTGGGTGGGTGGTGGTATTCCTTAGTAGATGGGGAAACCATTGTGTCTTTCTATTTTTCAGTTATCTCTTATACTGATTTCAGCCCTTGAATTCCTATTAATCAAAGGACTCCCTCTGCATTTCAAGGACCTAGTCTCCTGATATTATTCGTTGATCTTCAGTCCGTAAAAGCTAACTTCTTTATTTAATATTCAATCATATAAACCAAAAATTTTATTCAAAATAAATAAAAAGATATATAGCGACACTTTACTACACCAGCCTATAAATAACAATACAAATAAGGAAATGGTAGATATAGAATGAAAAAAAAAGTACTTACCATTTAGATTGGAGCAGGTCCACAAACCGCAGCGTGCCCAAAAACAACTAGAATTAACATGATTCACTTTGACCTCATGTGAGAGAACTGTCACATAGAATAAGAGTTAATAAAGATCATTTCATATTCATGGTCATATGATTTCTAACATTATAATATTTGATGTTTCTTTTACCCAATAAGTTGCAAATTGTAGACATTATCTATGTTTTTAATATTCAATCGTATAAATCCTAAACTTTATTCAAAATAAAAAGAATGATTAGCAACACTTTACTACTCCATTCTACAAACAACAACAGAAATAAGGAAATGGTAACAAAAATACATTACCATTTAGATTAGAGCAAATTCATGAATCACAACATGCCTAAAAATAACTAGACTTAATGTGACTCACTTTGACCTCATGTCACATAATTTTCATGTAGAATATGAGTCAATAAAGATCACGTGATTATCATATTTTTAATATCATAGTTTTAGATGTTTCACCCAATAAGTTGCAAGATTATAAAAATTAACTACCTTATTCTTTGATTAATTAATATTCAATTGTATAAATCCTAAAATTTATTCAAAATATATAAAAGAATATATCGCAGCACTTTACTACATCGGCCACAAAAAACAACACAAATAAAGAAATGATGAATATAGAATGGAAAAAAAAAAATGCTTTACCATTTAGATTAGAGCAGGTCTATATAAACCACAACATATCCAAAAATAACTCGAATTAACACAGTAGCTCACTTCGATCTCTTGGAACAGAACTGTTACATAGAATACGAGTCATCAAAAACCATGTGATCATCATATACGTTTTCACATTATCATATTTGATGTTTCACTCCATAAGTTTCAGATTTGTAAACATTATTTACCTTATTCCTTGTTTAATATTCAATCATAGAAGATTGCTTGATTAAAAAAAAAGTGATTACTTAAAAAAATGTAAGGTTTAAAAGAAAATTTAACACAATCAATTTTTTTTAAAACTCTCTCTTAGGAGTGCCCTTCTAAGCATAACAAAAATGCCAGCTTCAACAAAAATAATTTTACTCACTTACCATTCAATTCCCTTCCACTAAAAAAAATAATCAAATGAAAACTTTCCTTCATTCTCTAACTAGATATCCAAAGAATATTACCATGAAATCTTTATTTCATTGTATCTAATTCCATTCTATTTTACTCAATATAAATTATCCAAAAATAACTGTGACACCCAGGGTCGACGAGGGCAGGGAGTGGTCGCCAGTGCAAGAAGGCAGGGACAAGGAGTAGCTCCTGGCAGGCTTCTAGGCGGGGAGACACATGAATGAACCAATTACACACCCAAATGAGAAGGGATCCTGAGACTGTGTAGGTATGAGACTATACAGTTGATGATGACTTATATGAATTGATTGGTACTACCTATACCAAGAAGATGCATCTTCTTTCCGGGAGCCCATCATGGCAGGCTTCTAAGCGGAGGGACACATGAATGAACCAATTACACACCCGAATGAGAAGGGATCCTGAGACTGTGTAGGTATGAGACTATACAGTTGATGATGATTTATATGAATTGATTGGTACTACCTATACCAACAAGATGCATCTTCTTTTCGGGAGCCCATCACTTAAGAACCCCACAGTTAAGCGTGCTTGAATTGGAGCAATTCTGGGATGGGTGACATCCTGGGAAGTTTTCACAGGAAGCATGTGAATGATGACAAAGCACGCTGAAAAGACTTGTGTTGGTCTGTGGGGTCGGTCGACAATCCATAGAGCAGCTAGGGAAGTTACAAATGGTATCAGAGCGACGCCTCTCCCAGTACGATGTGGTTCAAGGACGAACCAAGCGGAAGCTGTTGGGCATATGACACCCGGGGCCGACGAGGACAGGAAGTGATCGCTGGAAAAAGAAGGCACGAACAAGGAGTGTCTCTTGGCAGACTTCTAGGCGGAGGGACACATGAATGAACCAATTACACACCCGAATAAGAAGGGATCCTGAGACTGTATAGGTATGAGATTATACAGTTGAGGATGGCTTATATGAATTGATTGATACTACCTATACCAAAAAGATGCATCTTCTCTTCGGAAGCCCGTGAAGAACTCCACAGTTAAGCGTGCTTGACTTGGAGCAATTTTAGGATGGGTGACCTTCTAGGAAGTTTTCCCAAGGTGTGAGTGAGGACAAAGCATGCTGAAAAGACCCGTGTTGGTCTGTGGAGTCAGTCGTCAATCCATAGAACAGCCAGGGATGTTACAATAACATTTGACAATATATCAGTATAAATTTAAATGTTTGTAGTAAATGACTAATAAGATTTAGAGATCAATGATTTAGTTATAAATTTAAGGCAAATTAGGTAAATTGGTCCAATACGTTTATTTTAATTTTCAAATCGATTCTATATGTTATTTTTCCTTCAAATTGATCCCATGCGTTTTGAAACGTTTTCACGTAAGTCCTATACGTTTTGAAGTTTTTCAAATAAGTCCTATACGTTTTGAAAAAATTCAAATGTGGTCCTGTATGTTTTGATAATATTAAACACATGGTTGAGAAACGGGAATGACTAACGTGAAAATGTTTCAAAACGTATGGTACCAATTTGAAGAAAAAAAAACATATAGGACCGATTTGAAAATTAAAATAAACGTATGAGACCAATTTACCTATTTTGCCTAAATTTAAATATTTGTAGTAAATGACTATCTTAAAGTATGCATATAATGATTTGTGATAGGTGAAAAACTTTACACCGAGCATATATCAAAATTAAACTCTTTTAATATTTAATTTTAAATTTTATGGAATACGTGACTAATACGTGTTAGTATAGCTTCAGATATTCTTGTTAGAGATAGAATTGCAGTGTAGACTAAAAACTAACAGAGAGTTGACATATAATCATTTTAAATATAAAATATTTGCGTAACACATACTTATGCAACTAAGTAATATAAAATTATGTCGTGTCAGATTATTAGTGACTCAATTTACACAGATTGCGGTATGAATATTTACTGTGCACAATGTGTCCTTAAGATCACTTATCTCCGATAAAGTGAAGTTGGTAGCTAGTAAAACCATTACCACAAGAGTTTACTTGAACAAGGATCTATATCAATAATCTCTGAATGGATACTCCACATCTCACTAATATTTAGTCACATATTCACTAAAATTAAAATATAAATATTAAAATAACTTGATATTTTTAATTTAAATAAACAGGACACGTGACTAAATATTGCCTCTAATTGCTAAATGTCACCAGTGGGTACTAGGTACCCTTACAAAAAGCAAAACCTTCACAAATAATAATTGTTCCCATGACAATTGTACGTATTCGTAATATATATACTTAGGCAGTACATTTGGTGTATAAAATTACATCGGTAAAAACCATAAGCCATGTTCGCTAGTTAGAACCTTAAACTACATTCCTTTACTAGTATATAAAATTTGGGATTAATGTATAAAACTTCTCTAAAATGAGTTTGAGTATAAAGTTAAAAAGTAAGGATGGAATTCATCCTTGATTAGCTAAAAAGTGAGTTAATATCTACGTTGCAAAACGAGCGATCACGGAGTTGTGGAGCGGATTGGACCTCTGCCACCATGCAATCTTCTGGTGCATTGCCTTTTTTAGGGGCAGCTATCGCGGTCGCAAATCGCACCGTTTGCGACCTGTAGCGGCCACTACAGGGGACTCGACATGAAAGTCCCACTTTAACCCTTATATTTGCTTCCCTCTATTTTTATTTTTGGTTTTTTGGTCATTTCCCCTATCCCTTAGGGTCCATTTGGTGGTCAGAATAAGAGAGACATGATAAGATAAACTATCATATCCTGTCTGAAACTGTTGTTTGATGAGCCAGGAGGATAGGATAAGTCAATCCTGTCACTTATCTCATCCTGTCAATCTAGTTAAAATTTTATCATGAGGGGAGGGCTGGGTTAGAAGTTAGAACTCAACAGGATAAGATAAGGTGGTTTTTTTTGTGGTAACAAGTAGGATAGGGTGATTTAAAGTATAATAAAATATAAAAATATATAATATATAAAATAATTAAAGTATAATAAAATAATAATTTAAAGTATAATAAAATTTAACATGATTACCAAAAAAATGTATAATAAAATATAAAATATTTAAAATAATAAAAATATTAATAATCAATTTTAAAATTTATTTTTATTTTATCACAATGCTAAGTTTATTATTTTATATTATTTTTAAAAACTGTAAAATATAAAAAATTATTCTAATAATTTAACTATATGTAAAGTAAAAACAAAAAATGAATATTTAAAAATATAAAAATTAATTTTAGTTAGACAATATTTAAAAAATTTAAAACATTATATGTAATTTTATCATAAGGATAATTTTGTTTTTTATTATAAATTTAAATAATAAAAATTATAAAAAAAAAGTAAATCTAATAAAAGATGAAAACATTTAGAATAAAACAGAAAATTTTTAAAATTCATACTTAAATTATAATGTTGTCCAGTTGGTTATCTGGTAGACACCAAACGTCGGATAGAATAACAGCTTATCTTGCTCATATCCTATCCTACTCCTATCTTGTTCTCTTATCCTATCCGTCCTTATCCTATCCCTAAGGGCCCGTTTGATGGTCAGGATAAGAGAGACAAGATAGGATAAGCTATCATATCCTGTCTGAAACTGTTGTTTGGTGAGCCAGCAGGATAGGATAAGGCAATCCTATCACTTATCCTATCATGTCCATCTAGTTAAAATTCTATCATGAGGAAAGGGCTGTGTTAGCACTCAACAGGATAGGATAAGGTATTTTTTTTTTCTGGTAACAAATAAGATAGGGTGATTTAAAGTATAATAAAATATAAAAATATATAATTCATATAATAATTAAAGTACAATAAAATAATAATTTAAAGTATAATAAAATTTAACATGGTTACCAAAAAAAGGTATAATAAAATATAAATTATTTAAAATAATAAAAATATTAATAATTCATTTTAAAATTTATTTTTATTTTATAACAATGCTAATTTTGTTATTTTATATTATTTTAAAAAACTGTAAAATATAAAAAAGTATTCTAATAATTTAGCTATATGTAAAGTAAAAACAAAAAATGAATATTTAAAAGTATAAAAAATTTATTTTAGTTAGACAATATTTAAAAAAATTTAAAAATTATATATAATTTTATCACAAGGATAATTTTGTCTTTTTGTATAATTTTAAATAATGAAAATTATAAAAAAAACTAAAATCTAATAAAATATGAAATCATTTAGAATAAAAACGAAAAAATTTAAAATTCATACTTAAATTATAATCTTTGTCCTTTTGGTTATCCTCATGACACTAAATGCTTGGATATGATAACAGTTTATCTTGCTCATATCCTATCGTACTCCTATCCTGTTCTCTTATCATATCCACACATATCCTATCCTGACCACCAAACGAACCCTTAGTGTTTTAGGTCAAAGGCTTCCCTATTCGAACTCACTTTCGTTTTCGAAGCCCAGCAAACCTTTTGAGAAGAACCACCCCTTGCTCCCCTACTGCCTTCCTTTTCCGGTGATGATGACTAGGTTTTCTGGCAACTAAGACGGCGACCCATACTCTAGTCACCTTTTGCCAAGACGTGCTCACCTCTGCAAGCTTTCTTGCCTCTGCTCTCTGCTCATCTCATCTGTCCTCGCCTCCTCTACATATGTTCTCGCCTTTGTTCTCATCACTGCAGGATGTAATATTGATTTATTTTTAAGTTTCTATTTTAGTTTAATGATTATTTAATGAGTTAAGTGACTTGTTTGTATACTGTTTGAGTATACTCTGAGTTAATTTGAGTTATTGAAGTTAATTTGAATATGCAGTTTTTTTATTCTTTTATGTAATATGTATACTATTTTATTATATATTATTTTCTATTCTTCGCAATAGCGGCCATCCTGCTTTCCGCTATCCCGTTTATAGCATTTTTGGGATCATCTGTTCCGCACCGCTATCCGAAATTGATAATATAGGTTGAGATCTCAATGCATTTTAACTAATTAAGAATGGATACACCCTTAATTACTCACTTTACAGTCACGCTTAATTTAGAAGAACCTAATCTGAGTTGATAGTCTCCACAACAATGATCATAAAAAAAGTCAAATTTTGTTGAGCAAATTGCCTTTGCTGATTGTTTTGCATGTTTAGGAGATGATATACTGATTATTTAAGTCAAACAAACAAAATAACTACAGTGAAAAATAATTTTAAGGAATCATTTTTTCCAACAAGAGGAAGTAATTTGGAAATGCTAAAACTAAAAGTATGAGAGAATTACACTTAGAAATAATGTATTCTGTTAATAATTATCTTTCTTCTTGAGAGCAAAATTTCATATGTGATACCATAATGGAACAAAAGGGAAGTATAAAATTGAATATTCATTAATTTTTGTATATCTGAATGGAGGAAATTATATAGGATTATATAGGCAAAGTTTTACCCAAGAAAGGAAAAGAAAGGCCTAAAGAAAAAGAAACTAATAACTGATCTTAAAGCCCAACCGCCTAATAACAAAGCAAATCAGTTTTAACAATAATCCACTAAAAGAGGAGGATTAAGTTTAACAGAAAAACAGCTATTAAGTTCAGAAAATCAGCTAATACATCTAATATTACTAAACAAAACAAGAGTAATGAACAAATAGACTAAGAGAGAGAAACAAACCTCCACTTCAAATTAATAAGATGGATGAAGCTGTGATTAGTCCATACTTGACCATTACGAAGGCAGCAAACAACCAGAATCTCTAATGAATGCAAAGGAAGAAAAGTTTTAAGAGATCCAACGACCTCTGTCTTATTTTTTATTTAAAAAATATTGGTATTTTTTGTGTTTAATTTTGCGTTTGAGGGTTTGTAAGGAGAAATGTTTTTTTGACTATCCATTTGGGACACCTCCAGCGATACCTTGGTTAATGATATATAAATATTTGGTTCAGTGCAAATATTTGATTAATTCATAATGATCCATTAATGAAATGAATTAACCAGATATTTACATGTGATTAACCAAATATTTATATGGTTAGGAAAAATAAGTTTTAGATGACCCATTAATTGAATGGAATTAACCAAATATTTCCAGGTGATTAAGCAATGTGTCGTTGGAGGTGTCTCAAATGAGGTGTTCAATTAACACTACTGATTTCTAAGTTATCCAATTGAGACAGATGGTATTGACACGGTACCTGTAATTGTGCTTGGCATCACACTGAGCATACAACTGCTGCTTCCTAAGCTTCTCTGGCGTTCGGAATTGACCAAATCGAAACCCAAATTCATCAACGCAATCGAAGTTTTCCGCCATCGACGAACATGAACGGAACGGATTCGAAAATTGGAGCCTCCAAATGGAAGCAATCGGAGAAGATTTGACATGCAGGATCGTTGTGTGAAGAGGGAGAGAGAAATTTCCAATGTTATCGTGGGTGTCTCTCTAAAGAGTCGAGAATGAAAACTCCTGTTTTTTCTCCTTTTTAATTCACATTTATTAGTTATTACAGTTCTCATATTATTATTTTTTATCAGTCCGAAAGAAATTACAGTTCTCATATAATTATAAAGATTTGGATAAATACAAAAATCTCTTCAGATATCATATTTTCTTTTTATGAATAATGCTGGATATATCAGTAAAAAAAACAATGATTTTGCTAATATGTGTAACTGCAATTTTGTACATGTTTTTTTTTAACCAAAATTTTGTATATGTTAAAAAATCAAAAATAGAAATGTTGTATTGAAAATTATATATTCGATTGCTTGAAAATTAAAAAGTCATTCTTTCCAATAAAATATTTCTATAAACAAATAATGCTGGATATAAGGTAATCCAACGAAGCCCATTTTGAACTACACGCCAAGTTCATTTATTTACTATGAACTGATTTGAAATAAGCAGCTTTTTTTGGGTTGTCAATGAAAATAATTTATTCAACAATAAAAACTGATTGGCAAAATTGTGTTTTTGGTCCCTTAAGTTATTTGTTTTGTTCAAATTGATCCCTTAAGTTTATTTTGTGATAAATAGGTCTCACAAGTTAGGTTCGGATAACAACACCGTCCTTTTCACTCCATTCCTTGAATTCTTCATCTACATGGCAATTCCGAACCTAGTTGGTTGCTGATGTGTCACTTAAAATAATAAATTGTTTTTAAAATTTAGAAATTTAATAAATAAATAAATAAAATTTATTTACTTTTTCATTATTCTCTCCAATAATATATCTTCAAGAACCCCCCACATGTCCTCTGGCGGCGACGCAACAACTGGGCAACGACTGGACGGCGACGGCGACTCCCTCACCTCCTCCACACCCGCTCGTCCTCCCCCATCTCCCACTACCTCACCCCCACTGGCCACGCCAACTCCCTTACTCTGGCACACCAACTTCCTCCTCTGACCCCCTTTGCTTCGCCTCTGCCCACATGCAACACGAGCCATTCCCTGAAGCTCTCCGCCTCATCATCTCTTCTTCCTCTTCATCTTCGGAGAATCCCAAACGGAGATTCAAGCTTATCAGAGATACCCCTTTTGGATTTCGAAACCCTATAATTCCTACTAGGTTTCTATGGCTTCGGGGCTATATTCTCGTCGTTGTGGCGGAGATGGTCGTGCGGCACTGCTCCTAGCCACCGCCTCGGATCTTCCTCTGGCACCACCGTGGAACCAGCATCTGGCCAATGTCAATCCGTTTGTCGTCTTCCGTGCCTCCCCTATCACAGTCTGTCGCATCTCCGCCCCGGGTCCGCCCTTTCGCCGTCAAGATTGATGAGTGTGATTACACCTCATATTTCTTTATCATATTGCATGCATTTTCATGTAGTTTAGGCATTTTTAATTTGATTTTTGTTAGTTTTTACCTTTGAACGAGTAAGGTGGTTTTGTGGTGTTTGTGTGCAGGAATTGAAGATTAAAATGCTCAGGATCAGTTATGTTGGAGCTTGCATGAAGACGGAGCTTGAAAAGCAAGAAAAATGAGCCAAACAGAGTCCATCACGGCCTAGCCGTGACAACCATCACGATCATGATCGAGCAAGGCTAAAAAGAAAAGAACGCAAAAGTCAGAACCTGTCACAGCCAGGCCGTGATGGCCATCACGGCCGTTACAGGCCAACCAATGCCAAGATTTCCAAGACAGAATTTGTCACGGCTTGGCCGTGACGTGCAATATCTGAAAATTTAATTGCTGATTTGATCTGATTTTGTAACAGCTTTAATCCCAAGTTACCCTACATTATAAATAGGACTCTAAGGCTTGAAATTAGGGATCTCCCGGGGGCTGCTACCTTAGGCAAAAATTAGGATTTCTCTTCTTCTCAATTTCTTCTTTTCTCTTAGGTTTTTTTTTATGCTTTTGTTAATCAAGCTTGCTATGAACATAGCAATGCTTGAGTAGTCTTTTTATTTCTAGGAATTGGGGCTATGCCCAAGACTTGTTTTATGTTATGAATTGATGTTTTCCCTTTGTTAATTCCAATTTGCTTTCGATTTGATTCCTATTGCATGAATTACTTGTGAATTTGGTGCGCACTTATTTGCATGTCATATATACTCTAAGGATGAACCTAGCGTTGAACTTAGGTATTGGATCTATAGGAATCAAACTTAGGACTTAAATCACGAGAGTTAAAAGCGGTCCTTCAAGGGTTCACTGAATTGTCACAAAGCTTCAAGGGTTCGATTTAAATTCAATTACCACGAGAGTAGGGGTTGGTTTAATTGGGCACGGTTCTTGTATCCTAAGAGGGAATATTAACTTATTTAGGATAAATTCACCTTCAAAGCAATTTTGATTATTAACAAGAGGGGTAGTCAATTTAGTAGCATGAGAAGTCTTGTTGGTAACCCAATTCCTGGAAATCTCTTTTAATTTGAAAATCTCCAGATTTGATTTGATTGCAATTTTATTTGATTGCGTTTTAAATACTTGATTTGTTAGTTAATCAGAAGCCCAATTTGAGGAAAATCTGGTTTGGGGGATGGTTCAAGATGAAGACGAAGTGGTAGTGGATTCCACCATGCTTGCCAAGGAATCTGAAATTTCTGCATTGGACAAATATGTCGGCTTGCATGCATGTGTGAACATTGGTAAGTTAGTCCCTTCCACTAGTCTGGCAAACTTCCTGGTGAAAATGCCATTTGACCCGCTAGGAAGTAAGTGCAGTATTATAGTTGAAGAGGTCAATGGTGCTTTTACACACTGACTGGGTGGAGTTGAGGATAAAGTCATACTACTGCTACAATCTCCACTCCAAGTTCCATTTGATCCGGGAGGAGGATCCAGGTGGATGCTTTTTAATAAGTCAAGCTAGTGACATTAAAGAAGCGCTTATTGGGAGGCAACCCAATTTTTCTTTTCCTTTTTCCATTTGCTTTTGACTTTTAAACTCTTGAATAATTTGAGAAGATCAAGAGTTTTCTTTTGCTAATAAAATTGCCAAGTGATTTCAGGGAAAAGAAGGAAGGGAGAGCAAGAAGAAAAGTCAGCACCCCTCACAGCCGTGATGCATTTCCCAACAAGTTTCTGACTGGAATGAAAGTCAGCACCCGCTACCGCCTCGGTAAGCCGTTCCATTTTTTATTTTATTTTATTTTTTTCTCCTCTCTCTATCTTGATTGTTTACATTGGGGACAATGTAAATTCTTAAGCTTGGGGTAGGGGTATTTTGCATTTGCATTTTGCATGTTGCATTCATATAGTCTTGCATGATAGCTTTGCATGTTCACATGATTAGATTGCCCTTGCCTGAATTTTGCATCCAATTGTGAGAACTAAGTGCCCCATAATTTGAGATAGTGAATTGTTGAACCCAATTTGTTATTCTTGTGATATGGTTGCAAATGAAAATGTTTGAGATAATCTTGGATAGTTAATAATTAGCATATGGTTCTGAGGATTTGTGTTTTTCATCGATTTTTGAACTATAAAATGTGAGATTTTGAGCCAAAGGGGTACTCACTAAAAATTACCCCATTCTTTGTGTTAGAGTGTTATTCCTCTTGGATTGTTTTCTCTAGAACTTGACTTGAAACCATTTTGAAGCTTAAAAAATTTTTGAAAACATTTTTGAAAATGATTGAGGCAATAGGTATTTTTCTGGCCTTCTGAGCTTGGAATGATGAAATGCTACCCCTTAGTTGCCCAATTTTGAGCCTACATGAAAAAAAATGCTTTTCTTGGTACCCTGGAATATGTTGATGAATGATGTTTGATAAGGGACCTTCTAAAGTATTACAAAAGGGTAAAAAGGTAGTCGAAAAAGTTTGGGAAAAGAATCAGAAAAAAATAATTCTCTTGAGTTGAAAAAAAAAAATATTCCCTTCTTCAAATAAAAGAAAAAAAAGAAAAATAAAGTAGAGAAGGGGATGACAAAAAGAAAGGAAAAATGAAAAGAAAAAGAAAGAAAAGAAAGGTGGAAAAATAAATTGAAAACCCAAGAAGATATTTTAGAAGGTCATGTTTGCAATGCTTGATGTTTATGTAGCCTTTTGAAATTTCCTTTTCTTGATTGCCCCACCTAACGATTAATCTCATGGCCACGTTACAACCAAAGAAAAGACCTCTTGATTCTAAATTGTTTTCATTAATAAAGTAGAGATTTGGCTGATAGTCAAGCCTATGGTAGGATTCATCCCTTGAGGAAAATTGAGTGAAACGTCTTATTCCCCTAAACACTTGAGTGAGGTTAGAAAGAGAGCCAAGCAAATGAACAAGCTTGGGGTGAGCTTCATGTGAGAAAGAGTGCCCAAATCAGTGAGAACATGGGTCTAAGGAACCTAAGCCTCTAATTGGACTTGAATTGATTGTCTCTTGCTGAATTGTTTGAATTGCCTATTGCTTGGATCATTTACTCGGGTTCTTAGTTCACTATCCATGTTCTGTCTATATTCTATCGGCCTTAGTGATTGCTTGAGGACAAGCAATTGAATAAGCTTGGGGTGATTTGATAGTGTGATTTTACATGATATTTTCTGTACACTTTTGCATGCATATTTCATAGAGATTAGGCATTATTTAGTTGATTTTAGTTAGATTTTCCCTTGGAACGGGTGAAGCGGTTTCTTGGTGTTGTTTTGCAGGAATTCAATGTAAAAATGATCAAAATCAATCATGGTGGAGCCTGGAGGAAATAGAGCTTGAAAAGTGAAAAATATGAGCCAAACAGAGCCCATCACGGCCTGGCCGTGATTACCATCACGGCCATGATCAAGCAGAGCAGAAGGCAAAAGTCAGAAGCTGTCACGGCCTGCCCATGATATGCATCACGGCCGTGATAGGCTAAAAATCAAGGTTTCGCGTCGCGAAATTTAGCTCGCCTCATGAGAATCTATTTTGTGCAACCAGCGCCCAGCGCCAGAAACCAGTGCCCAGCGCCAGGAGTGGGGCGCCCAGCACCAGAAGCCAGCGGCCAGCGCCAAGGAGGCGGAGCATCAGACAGAAGCCAGCGCCCAGCGCTGGCAGACGAGCAGCAGTATAAATTCACGTTTCTGCGGTGGAATCGAAGGAGTCTTTTTTTTTGGAGAGTTAGAGAGTTTTTAGGTTTTGTCCAGAGGGAGGCATTTGGAGGAGCCTCTTCTCTCCTCTTCCCCAATTTCTCTAGTTTGGTTTTCTCTGTTTATGAGTATTTAAATCCCTGTGTGTTGGGATTAGATGTAATCAAACTTATTATTATGTATTTATCTTGACTGATTATTCTGTGTTCATGTCTTCATATTAGTGATTAATTTTCTGTGCTCAATGCTTGTTGTGGCTAGCACCCCCATGACTCGATTTGTGTTTTGGTATGCAATGGGGACGTTCGTATCATAACCGGAACTGAATTTAATCACCTAGTAAGCCTTGTATCTAGGAATGGAACCAGGTTTATTAGTAATCACATGATCCCTAATCTTAATGCAAATTCATTAATCTAGGCCACCTAAGGAATTAGGGTCTATTAGTGGATTTAGGCTCTTGCCATCCGAGGAATCGGGGTTTGAGTAATTTAGTGGATTGATTTTAATATCTGAAGCATGAATGGGAGGTATCTAGTCCTGATAGTGCATGAGTTAGAGGTTTGGTGAAGTCTAGTCCCAACATATCCTTTCTGCACTCCAAGTGTTTGTTAAAAGTCCCCAAAAAGACAAAAAGATTTTATTTCTTTTCTTTTGCTTGTTTTACTTTCTCTTGATTAATAGTTTAGTCTAGATAGTTGCTGAGTTTGTGAATTGGTAGTTGACATCCAATCCCCGTGGATACGATAACCGGTCTTACCACCGTATTACTTGCACGACTGGGTATACTTGCCCAGATTTGTCAACAAGTTTTTGGTGCCGTTGCCGGGGATTGGTTTTGCCAATATCATTAGTAACAGAGGAGGCAACTAATTTAGACATTTTTATTCTTTTTTATTTTTCTGTATATATTTGATCTTTTTGTTTTAAGTTCTGTTTTTGCAAGGTGGACGAAAGTCATGGAAAATTTTTATTATCCACCTGAAGAGGAAGCCTCAAGTCACGCTTTGAAGGACAATTGGTGTTTGGGAGATTGCATGGATTTGATGGGTTATGTTACTCCCGCACAAGTTGATGATATGACGGGAAGGCTAATATATAACTTCTCCGAGGAGGATTGGGAAACCTTTTGTTCATATTTGCCACCTCCACCACCGTGTATTGTGATACCTATAGAGCTACATGAAGCAAAAGTTGAGAAAAATCTGGTTATGGGAATGGATCAAATTGAAGATGAAGTGGTGATGGTGGAAAAGTCACAAGAAGAGGGAGTACTTTTCACAAGTCCTTGGGAAGTTGAAGAATGGGAAGGGAAGGAGCAAACACCGTTGAAAGCTGCTCTAGAACAATATTCCCAAGAGCTATCCGTCTCTGAGGCCAAGGCAAGAGCCAATTGTGAAAGTATCGAAGCTGTGATGCAGAACTTCAAAACGAAAGTTGAGGAGATTTGCAAACAGTTAGTACAAGAGTCACCGGAAGCCCAATTTGAGGAAAATCTGGTTTGGGGGATGGTTCAAGATGAAGACGAAGTGGTAGTGGATTCCACCATGCTTGCTAAGGAATCTGAAATTTCTGCATTGGACAAATATGTCAGCTTGCATGCATGTGTGGACATTGGTAAGTTAGTCCCTTCCACTAGTCTGGCAAACTTCCTGGTGAAAATGCCATTTGACCCGCTAGGAAGTAAGTGCAGTATTATAGTTGAAGAGGTCAATGGTGCTTTTACACACTGGCTGGGTGGAGTTGAGGATAAAGTCATACTACTGCTACAATCTCCACTCCAAGTTCCATTTGATCCGGGAGGAGGATCCAGGTGGATGCTTTTTAATAAGTCAAGCTAGTGACATTAAAGAAGCGCTTATTGGGAGGCAACCCAATTTTTCTTTTCCTTTTTCCATTTGCTTTTGACTTTTAAACTCTTGAATAATTTGAGAAGATCAAGAGTTTTCTTTTGCTAATAAAATTGCCAAGTGATTTCAGGGAAAAGAAGGAAGGGAGAGCAAGAAGAAAAGTCAGCACCCCTCACAGCCGTGATGCATTTCCCAACAAGTTTCTGACTGGAATGAAAGTCAACACCCGCTACCGCCTCGGTAAGCCGTTCCATTTTTTATTTTATTTTATTTTTTTCTCCTCTCTCTATCTTGATTGTTTACATTGGGAACAATGTAAATTCTTAAGCTTGGGGTAGGGGTATTTTGCATTTGCATTTTGCATTTTGCATTCATATAGTCTTGCATGATAGCTTTGCATGTTCACATGATTAGATTGCCCTTGCCTGAATTTTGCATCCAATTGTGAGAACTAAGTGCCCCATAATTTGAGATAGTGAATTGTTGAACCCAATTTGTTATTCTTGTGATATGGCTGCAAATGAAAATGTTTGAGATAATCTTGGATAGTTAATAATTAGCATATGGTTCTGAGGATTTGTGTTTTTCATCGATTTTTGAACTATAAAATGTGAGATTTTGAGCCAAAGGGGTACTCACTAAAAATTACCCCATTCTTTGTGTTAGAGTGTTATTCCTCTTGGATTGTTTTCTCTAGAACTTGACTTGAAACCATTTTGAAGCTTAAAAATTTTTTGAAAACATTTTTGAAAATGATTGAGGCAATAGGTATTTTTCTGGCCTTCTGAGCTTGGAATAATGAAATGCTACCCCTTAGTTGCCCAATTTTGAGCCTACATGAAAAAAATGCTTTTCTTGGTACCCTGGAATATGTTGATGAATGATGTTTAATAAGGGACCTTCTAAAGTATTACAAAAGGGTAAAAAGGTAGTCGAAAAAGTTTGGGAAAAGAATCAGAAAAAAATAATTCTCTTGAGTTGAAAAAAAAATAAAAAATCTTCCCTTCTCCAAATAAAAGAAAAAAAAGAAAAAAAAAGTAGAAAAGGGGATGACAAAAAGAAAAGAGAAATGAAAAGAAAAAGAAAGAAAAGAAAGGTGGAAAAATAAATTGAAAACCCAAGAAGGTATTTTAGAAGGTCATGTTTGCAATGCTTAATGCTTATGTAGCCTTTTGAAATTTCCTTTTCTTGATTGCCCCACCTAACGATTAATCCCATGGCCACGTTACAACCAAAGAAAAGACCTATTGATTCTAAATTGTTTTCATTAATAAAGTAGAGATTTGGTTGATAGTCAAGCCTATGGTAGGATTCATCCCTTGAGGAAAATTGAGTGAAACGTCTTATTCCCCTAAACACTTAAGTGAGGTTAGAAAGAGAGCCAAGCAAATGAACAAGCTTGGGGTGAGCTTCATGTGAGAAAGAGTGCCCAAATCAGTGAGAACATGAGTCTAAGGAACCTAAGCCTCTAATTGGACTTGAATTGATTGTCTCTTGCTGAATTGTTTGAATTGCCTATTGCTTGGATCATTTACTCGGGTTCTTAGTTCACTATCCATGTTCTGTCTATTCTACTGGCCTTAGTGATTGCTTGAGGACAAGCAATTGAATAAGCTTGGGGTGATTTGATAGTGTGATTTTACATGATATTTTCTGTACACTTTTGCATGCATATTTCATAGAGATTAGGCATTATTTAGTTGATTTTAGTTAGATTTTCCCTTGGAACGGGTGAAGCGGTTTCTTGGTGTTGTTTTGCAGGAATTCAATGTAAAAATGATCAAAATCAGCCATGGTGGAGCCTGGAGGAAATAGAGCTTGAAAAGTGAAAAATATGAGCCAAACAGAGCCCATCACGGCCTGGCCGTGATTACCATCACGACCATGATCAAGCAGAGCAGAAGGCAAAAGTCAGAAGCTGTCACGGCCTGCCCATGATATGCATCACGGCCGTGATAGGCTAAAAATCAAGGTTTCGCGTCACAAAATTTAGCTCGCCTCGCGAGAATCTATTTTGTGCAACCAGCGCCCAGCGCCAGAAACCAGCGCCTAGCGCCAGGAGTGGGGCGCCCAGCGCCAGACGCCAGCGCCCAGCGCCAAGGAGGCGAGCATCGAGCGAAGAAGTCCGTGTCGGCGCGACGAAAGCAAAGATATAAATTCTCGTTTCTGCGGTGGAATCGAAGAAGTCTTTTTTTTTTGGAGAGTTAGAGAGTTTTTAGGTTTTGTCCAGAGGGAGGCATTTGGAGGCACTTGGAGGCTGTGGCTGGGCTAGGGTTTCAACCCTAGAAGGGAGCCAAGAGGGGTTGCTTTGAAGAAGAAGGAAAGCTCACATGGAGCCTCTTCTCTCCTCTTCTCCAATTTCTCTGGTTTGGTTTTCTCTGTTTATGAGTAGTTAAATCCCTGTGTGTTGGGATTAAATGTAATCAAACTTATTATTATGTATTTATCTTGACTGATTATTCTGTGTTCATGTCTTCATATTAGTGATTAATTTTCTGTGCTCAATGCTTGTTGTGGCTAGCACCCCCATGACTCGATTTGTGTTTTGGTATGCAATGGGGACGTTCGTATCATAACCGGAACTGAATTTAATCACCTAGTAAGCCTTGTATCTAGGAATGGAACCAGGTTTATTAGTAATCACATGATCCCTAATCTTAATGCAAATTCATTAATCTAGGCCACCTAAGGAATTAAGGTCTATTAGTGGATTTAGGCTCTTGCCATCCGAGGAATCGGGGTTTGAGTAATTTAGTGGATTGATTTTAATATCTGAAGCATGAATGGGAGGTATCTAGTCCTGATAGTGCATGAGTTAGAGGTTTGGTGAAGTCTAGTCCCAACATATCCTTTCTGCACTCCAAGTGTTTGTTAAAAGTCCCCAAAAAGACAAAAAGATTTTATTTCTTTTCTTTTGCTTGTTTTACTTTATCTTGATTAATAGTTTAGTCTAGATAGTTGCTGAGTTTGTGAATTGGTAGTTGACATCCAATCCCCGTGGATACGATAACCGGTCTTACCACCGTATTACTTGCACGACTGGGTATACTTGCCCAGATTCGTCAACACGCCCAATCCGTGCCGTCGTAGAATGTCCAGAGGGGATTGTCTTCTTGTTGCCATATTATTGTGCCACCTAGGTTTGGGTGCGGCACATAGGTTTTAATTGCCATATCATTGTGCCACCTAGGTTTGGGTGCGCCACGTAGGTCAGGATGCTGCAGGAATGGTATAAAAGTCACATTTTGTCACTCGAACCTAACTTAAGGGTCTAGTTTGTCACCCTAAAAAAAACTTAAAGGACCAATTTAAACAAAACAATTAACTTAAGGGACCAAAAGTGTAATTTTGCCAAACTAATTTCAACTCGGCTTAGCATAGTGATAGAGAGAGAGAGTGCTCCTGTCAAAATTCATGTTGTCAGAATCTAGCTGGAACGGGATATAACCAAATTAAGCAAGAATGAATACTAAGATTATTTTTTAATATAGTTTGATAGAATAGTGTATCATGCTCCTAAGTATCCCAGAGGAATCAAAACTAACGTAGTTCTCCATTCAATATTAGGTATCGTCCCTCTTTGGGGAGGCCTTGTATGTATATTGTTATTTGTAACTGAATAATCATATAAATAAGTGCTCTATATTTTATAATAGATAAGCATTGTTATCTGATAAAGTTGTTATGCGAGTATCTCAGATTATGATATATATTGAACTTTGATCGTATCTTATCTTTAATTTGTTAGAGGGATAAGTTAAGCTCGGTTACTTCCCTCATTCTCAGGTATATAGATACGGTATGTGAAGCTCGGATTATCACCTTCCTCATCTATTAATGAGAAAGTGAAGCTCGGTCGAACCTCGTCCCTTATCTCTGGGTAGTACATAAGTTCCCTAAGCTCAAAATCTCAATAAGGCGAAAAAGCTTTTATTAAGTTGTTGATCGGGCTTCACATGACTTGATAAATTATGCCTTACTAGTACGTAATCGTACCATTTTTGTCTTTAGACATTAATTTTGAGTTGGTTTTGTTCGTGCAAACCTTAGTTATGTTGGTTCCTGAAGACATAATCTTTTGATGCTCATCCAAAGCTCTTTGGAGACTTAGCTAATTTCCTTATGCCAATGCTTTCGATAAGCTTGACATTCTCATACTTGTCGTAGATTCTAAGTAGACTTAACTTATTTCCTTATGCCAACGCTTTGGATAAGCTCGACGTTCCCATGCCCATCTAATGCTCGTCCAGATATGAACTTGTTTACTTTTATCTTAGACGTGTATTTTCGTGCTTGTTTAATATCCGTCCAGATTTATTTGTGGTTTATTACTTAAAACTTTTCGTGCCTATCTGGAGCTAATGCAAGTTTCCCTTTTTTGGTTCAAGGTATATCCTTCTAATGCTTGGTTTCATAAGACATAGTCTCCCCATCGGTCCAAGCTCATGATAATTTCAACACTTGCTGCTCGATGAAGAGCTCGTTATTAGTACTTTCAAATGAATGGAATATGACCACGAGGGGTATCTAAGCTTGGGCCGAACTTATTAGTTTAATTTCTATCAGTAATAAATCTTTTCGTGTAGAGTTTAAATTCCAGACAATGCTCAAGCAACCGAGCTTAAGCTAGGTTTCTTTAAACCGAGCTCGGACCTAGCTTAACATTTGATCCCCATTATATTCCCGATAAGCTTCAACCAGCTAAGCTTGAACCGAGTTCCTGGAAAACAGGCCTGAGCCAAGCTCATCATTTGGGATGAACAAAGTTACAAAATCATTCAAGATGAGCTCAGGCAAACAAGTTTGAGCTGAGTGCCTAACTAGCGAGTTTGAGTCGAGCTCAGTATTCAATCACCACTATATTCTTTAAATTTTATTTCACCAAACACTTACATTTAAAATCATTCCTAGGAACCGAGTTTTGGCCGGGATGAAACCAAGCTCTTCTACATTGAGTTTGTTCTGAGTTCATCAAATATATTATGCTATTGGGAACACCTTTGATGATTTTGTGTCAAGCTCATCAATCATATTTGTTTATCCTATCATTACTCGTGTTTCAATAATGCTTTTTTGATCAACTTCGATTACTCTTGGTGAGTTTGTTAGCTTGTTTCAAGCTCTTGAAAAGTTTGTCTACCTAATGACCATCATTCTGGACTCTTTGTAGTAATTTATCACCAATAACCTTCATTTTGGACTCTAGGTGGCATTGATGTAACACCCCTCGTTACATTAGTAACCGAACAAAAAAATGTAATAAAATTCTTTAAAACATTTAATAAGGCATAAAACTCCAATAAAATTTTCACAAATTATATATATCTGAAAATAACTCAATAATTTTAAAATAAACATTGACAAGATAATCCTAATATAAACAAAATTAATTACCTCAAAACTCGGGTGTCTTCTAAAAATAACCCAACGATAAAATAATATGGTTCTAGCCACAATGGCTCCTTATTGAACACAATACTAGTCAAATATAATAAATATATAAAATAAAGTACTAAGTCTTCAAGTCTTCTCAGTCTCAAAAGTGACGTATTTTTACTCTAAAAACAATACTTTTAATGATATTTATAATCCCAGTGAATAAAAACAATTTAATAAAAAAGTTCGAAAAATAGTGTTGTTCTCAACTGACGCAGTAACCAGAAAATCAACAATGGTACACGCAAAAATTATATACATAATTCCCTTTAAAATAAGCAAAAGTTATTCCGAAGCACATATAATTAAAAGAATAACTCAGCAGTCAAAACATTCACATCTCAAGCTTTTAATCATGTCAATCATGCATACTCTATGCAATACAACTCCATGAGCACGACTCGGTGATTCCCAGAATCACTTAACTTGACTCTTTGGTTCCCAGAATCGGTGTGAATCTCGGATCCACTAAGGTCTATGAGCTCATATCCATGCAATGACGTCCCACTGCCTTCCCCATATGTAACACCCGGGGCCGATGAGGGCAGGGAGTGGTCTCCGGTGCAAGAAGGAACGATCAAGGAGCGGCTCCTGGCAGGCTTCTAGGTGGAGGGACACATGAATGAACCGATTACACATCGGAGTGAGAGGGATCCTGAGGCTGTGTAGGTATGGGACTATACAGTTGAGGATGGCTTATATGAATTGATTGGTGCTACCTATACTAACAAGATGCATCTTCTTTTCGGGAGCCCATCACTTAAGAACTTTACAGTTAAGCGTGCTTGACTTGGAGCAATTTTGAGATGGGTGACCTCCTGGTAAGATTTCCAGGAAGCATTTAAGTGAGGACTATCAGAGCGACACCTCTCCCAGTACGGTGTGGTTCGGGGACGAACTAAGTGGAAGCTGGTGGGCATATAACACCCGGGGCCGACGAGGGTGGGGAGTGGTCGCATGTACAAGAAGGCACGATCAAGGAGCGGCTCCTGGCAGACTTCTAGGTGGAGGGACACATGAATGAACCGATTACACACCAGAGTGAGAGGGATCCTGAGACTGTGTAGCTATGGGACTATACAGTTGAGGATGGCTTATATGAATTGGTTGGTGCTACCTATACCAACAAGATGCATCTTCTTTTCGGGAGCCCATCACTTAAGAACTGCACAGTTAACCGTGCTTGACATGGAGCAATTTTGGGATGGGTGACCTCTTGGGAAGTTTTCCAGGAAGCGTGTGAGTGAGGACAAAGCGTCGCAGGTGCAAGAAGGCACGATCAAGGAGCGGCTCCTGGCATGGCAGGCTTCTAGGTGGACGGACACATGAATGAACCGATTACACACCGGAGTGAGAGGGATCCTAAGGGTGTGTAGGTATGGGACTATACAGTTGAGGATGGCTTATATGAATTGATTGGTGCTACCTATACCTACCAGATGCGTCTTCTTTTCGGGAGCCCATCACTTAAGAACTCCACAGTTAAGTGTGCTTCACTTGTATCAATTCTGGGATGGGTGACCTCCTGGGAAGTTTTCCTAGGAAGCGTGTGAGTGAGGACAAAGCATGCTGAAAAGACCCGTGTTGGTCTGTGGGGACAATCATCAATCCATAGAGCAGTCAGGGATGTTACAAATGGTATTAGAGCGGCACCTCTCCCAGTACGGTGTGGTTCGGGGACGAACCAAGCGAAAACTGGTGGGCATGTAACACCCGGGGCCGACGAGGGCGAGGAGTGGTCACCGGTGCAACAAGGCACGATCAAGGAGTGGCTCCTGGCAGGCTTCTAGGTGGAGGGACACATGAATGAACTGATTACACACCGGAGTGAGAGGGATCTTGAGGGTGTGTAGGTATGGGACTATACAGTTGAGGATGGCTTATATGAATTGATTGGTGCTACCTATACCAACAAAATGCATCTTCTTTTCGGGAGCCCACCACTTAAGAACTTCACAGTTAAACGTGCTTAACTTGGTGCAATTTTGGGGGTGGTGACCTCCTGGTAAGTTTTCTAGGAAGCGTGTGAGTAAGGACAAAGCATGCTGAAAAGACCCGTGTTGGTTTGTGGGGACAGTCGTCAATCTACAAAGCAGTCAAGGATGTTACAAATGGTATCAGAGCGGCACCTCTCCCAGTACGGTGTGGTTCGGGGACGAACCAAGCGGAAGCTGGTGGGCATGTAACACCCAGGGCCGACGAGGGCGGGGAGTGGTCGCCGGTGCAAGAAGACACGATCAAGGAGCGGCTCCTGGCAGGCTTCTAGGTGGAGGGACACATGAATGAACCGATTACACACCGGAGTGAGAGGGATCCTGAGGCTGTGTAGGTATGCGACTATACAGTTGAGGATGGTTTATATGAATTGATTGGTGCTACCTATACCAACCAGATGCATCTTCTTTTCGGGAGCCCATCACTTAAGAACTCCACAGTTAAGCGTGCTTCACTTGTAGCAATTCTGGGATGGGTGACCTCCTGGGAAGTTTTCCTAGGAAGCGTGTGAGTGAGGACAAAGCACGCTGAAAAGACCCGTGTTGGTTTGTGGGGACAGTCGTCAATCCATAGAGCAGTCAGGGATGTTACAAATTGTATTAGAGCGCCACCTCTCCCAGTATGGTGTGGTTTGGGGATGAACCAAGCGGAATCTGGTGGGCATGTAACACCCAAGGTCGACGAGGGCGGGGAGTGGTCTCTGGTGCAAGAAGGAGCGACTCCTGGCAGGCTTCTAGGTGGAGGGACACATGAATGAACCGATTACACACCGGAGTGAGAGGGATCCCGAGGCTGTGTAGGTATGTGACTATACAGTTGAGGATGAATTATATGAATTGATTGGTGCTACCTAGACCAACAAGATGCATCTTCTTTTCGGAGCCCATCACTTAAAAACTTCATAGTTAATCGTGCTTGACTTGGAGCAATTTTGGGATGGGTGACCTCCTGAGAAGTTTTCCAGGAAGCGTGTGAGTGGGGACAAAGCACGCTGAAAAGATCCGTGTTGGTTTGTGGGGATAATCGTCAATCCATAAAGCAGTCAGGGATGTTATACCATCCCAGATGGAGGTATCTCACATCCCATCACATATGTGGATATTTTCAATAATTTTATATCCTATCCCAGATGGTGATATCTCTTATCCTATTCCCGGAATAGAATGTATACCGTCATCCCTTCCCAGAAGGTGATGACCAACTCATGTATAATACAATATGTCATCCCAGATGACCGCTAAATGGATTCTTAGACTCCATGTATCACTAACAATGATATAATGTCATGCCGATGCAACACTGTAACTTCATATAACATAATAGAGCATGTCACAGCAACACTATAATATCATGTAACGTAACAGAGCATGTCACAACAACACGATAGCATCATATAACATAACAGAGCATTTTACGGCAATACTATCACATCATATAACATAACAAAGCATGTCACGACAATACTATAACATCATATAAAATATAAAGACATATCAATCAACCATAAACTCGTACCAATTTCATATACAATCACATAATTCATAGTAATAATCACTTAATTTAATATTAATTTCGTTTTTATACAAAGCCCCCAATTTAGAAAATAGGATTTGATCAACTATTGGTTCTTGCATTCAAAACTCTCCAAAAATCATAATTGAAATTAAAAACTCAGTTTCCCCATCGTTTGCACCATGGAAAGTTGAGAAAATGTTGTTTTTACTCACCTCTTGAAGACCTCCAAATAGCTCTAAGCATTTTCTACGGCTAATCTTAACGTTTTCCAAGAGTTATCCTCATCTTCCTCTTCCTAGACTCCCTCTTCCACAACTCTTTCTTCTTAATCCTTGAATTTCTTCTCTTCTTATCCGTTTCTGAGTTTCTAGGTGTAATTAGGGTTCAAAAACGCACCCTAAGAGTATTAAGATTCTATTTATAGAGCCCCTAATAGCCCAAAACGTGTGAAAACGCGTCAAGCCCGCTTACTCAGAACATATTGTTGTATTTTACACATATCTTGAGTTATAGATATCCAAAAATTATGAAATTTATATCGTTGGAAAGCTAAAACAAATATCTATAACTTTGATAAAGACCATAAAATCTTAAACGGACGGTTAAATAGTCAAAACTGGGATGGAAGTTAAAAAAATGGTTCTGGCACTGGAACCTGAACAACATGTACGAATTTGGTCATAACTTGAGTTACAAGAATCCAATTTGGTCATAAAAAGTGTATTATACGAAATTCGGCCTAAAACATTCAAAATTATCTATTTAATTTCTCTAGAGTCATGTATGAGATTTTAACCACTTCTAACTTTAAATATAATAATTCTAATAATCAATTTCCTATAAAATTAACTGGTAGCCAATTTTTGGGATGTTACAATTGACCTCCCAATGCTCGCCATTTTGAGGTCTTGGAGAGTTTCTGTTTACTAATGACCATCATTTCAGACTCTTAGTAATCATTTTCTCACTAATGACCATCATTCTGGACTCTTAGCGGTTTTGACCTTTCAATGCTCGTCATTCCGATCTCTTAGAGAGTTTCTCTTTACTAATGACCGTCATTCTCTCTTAGTAATTATTTTTTCACTAATTAACATCATTCTAGACTCTTAGTGGTTTTGACCTCCCAATGATTGTCATTCCAAGCTCTTGGAGAGTTTCTCTTTACTAATGATCGTCATTCCGGACTCTTACTAATTATTTTCTCACCAATGACAATCATCCTGGACTCTTAGTTCTCACCAAAGACCATCATTCTGGACTCTTGATGACATTGACCTCCAATGTGATGTAATCATGTATATTTAGTTTGTCATGGATTCCCAAATTGTTGAGATGAGGTCAATTGAGTTGAGTAGCTCATGAGCATGTCTAACATATCTTGATTTCCTTCAAAAAGTAGTAGTAAATAATTAAATTTAAATATCAAAATAACTTATATGACTTACATGAATCATATGATAAGGTACCAAAGACAAGATGAATAGATTTAAATTCAATTTTGAATTTAAATTCTAATGAGAGATTATCATATTAAATACGATAAGATACAATGATCTCATAAGAGATTATCAGATTCGAAAAGATAAGATACAATGATTTCCTAAAAGATTATTAGATTAGATATGATTAGAGATTATCATATTAAATTATATGATGAGATAAGTTAATGAGACATTGACAAAAAAGATATATATGGAGATAATATCATCTATAATCTATAATATATACATAAAAAAATGTTAGATGATTCTACATAGAGAATTTTTTACACACCGCTCCTGAGAGCTTCTCACAACTCCAAAGACACATGTCCTTCTCTCCATTTTTTTTTCTATTTAATTACTGAATTAAATACTTGCAACATATAAAGGGAAATGTTATTATAATTAAAACATTAATTTATTCAAATTTAAATTTGATTTGAAACTATTTACCTCTATAAACGTCTTATAAAAAAACCTCTAAACAATAATTTGCTCATTTAATCAGTTTTAGTTATAACTAGTATTTTGACCCGATGCACGTTATCTATCTATAATCTATATAAGAAAATGTTAGATGATTCTACATAGAGAAATTTTTACACGGGTCAGCTCCTGAGAGTTTCTCACAACTCCAAAGACACATGTCCTTCTCTCCATATTTTTATTTTCTATTTAATTACTGAATTAAATGCATGCAACATGGAAATGTTATTATATATAATTAAAACATTAATTTATTCAAATTTAAATTTGATTTGGTACCGTCAAAAAAAAATGATTTGAAACTATTTACCTCTATAAACGTCTTATAAAAAAAACTCTATCAACATTGATTTGCTCATTCAATCAGTTTTAATTATAACTAGTATTTTGATCCGTGCGATGCACAGATTATAAAGAAGAATTGTATTAGTTGAAATTTTTATTTTAAATTATGGTTTAAAAAAACATATTATTATTTTTAAATTTGTTTAATGAAATAATTTTTTTATTAAAAAAAATCAAATTTCATTCAAAATATAAGTATTAAATGAAATAGTTATTGGAATACATATCAAATAATCAGAAAGGATGGAAAATATTTGATTACACAAAACACTTAAATTGGTCATATAATAAAATGATGTTCATTGATGTATAGTTTATTGAGCAATGGAAGTAAGTAGTACATTTAATTGGCCAAGTAATCAGATTTCTTTGTAGTAACGAATAACTGATTAATTATGCACAATTAATTTTAATTGGAATTGTGATTTGGAAATCACAATTGTGAAATCGAAATAATTATTTTCATTTATACTCAAATTGTGATTAATTTATAATTTGACAAATCATTTGGCTGATATGTTACATTTGGAAATATTATAGTGTTTAAAAATATAAATTTAATTAAAATAATTTGTGAATTGGAAATAATTATTTTCATCAATACTCCAAGAGTATAAGACTTTCGAGATCTGGACACAAAATAGCAACATTACAACCCCAAGGGCTAAGAGTATACGACATATACAACCTTGCTTCCAAAACATGGTGCATAATACGATAGTCAGAAGAGTAACAGTTGAAAGCATATAGCAAAGCCTTCTAATTTAATACTGACTTAAAGCCTTCAAATTCCAAAGTATACCTTTTTTAATTTAAAGATTTTTTTAATATATTAACTTTTGCACTAAACTTTTAAACAAATAAGAAAAAGAAATAGGAAAAACAAACAAACAACAAAGCATCCAAAACATAGATAGATAGATTTGAATTTTGAATTTTGAAAATCATTGCAAAGTAGAAATGTGCTATTTATGATGAGTAGATGACCCAGGAATCCATATAGATAATAGTTTGAAATTATTATAACAAATAATGATATATTAAATTAGTTAGTAAAATTACAAAGTTAACCCTAATTTCCGAGGGAGGGGGTGCTCAGTGAATACTCATTCATATATAAAGACTAATTTTAATTGGAATTGTGAGTTGGCAATCACAACCGTGAAATCTAAATAATTATTTTCATTTATACTTAAATTGTGATTAGTTTATAATTTGACAATATAATTTTACTAATATGTTACATTTCGAAATACCATAGTGTTTAATAATATAAATTTAATTAAAATAATTTGTGAGTTGGAAATAATTATTTTCCATAATACTCCAAGAGTATACGACTTTCGAGATCCGGACACAAAATAGCAACATTAAAACCCCAAGGGATAAGAATAATACGATTGTTAGAAGAGTAACAATTGAAAACACATAACAAAGCCTTCTAATCTAATAATGACTTAAAGCCTTCAAATTCAAAAGTATATTTTTTTGAATTTAAAGATTTTTTTTAATATATTAACTTTTGCACTAAACATTTAATCAAAGAAGAAAAAAGAAATAGGAAAAAACAAACAAACAACAAAGCATCCAAAAAAAAGACAGATAGATTTGAATTTTGAATTTTGAAAATCATTGCAAAGTGGAAATATGCCATTTATGATGAGTAGATGAACATGGAATCCATGTAGATAATAGCTTGAAATTATTATAACATTAATGATATATTAAATTAGTTAGTAAAATTACAAAGTTAACCCTAGTTTCGGAGGAAAAAAAAGCCCAACGAATACTCTTTTATATATAAAGATTCTAATCTAATACTGACTTAAAGCATTCAAATTCCAAAGTATACTGTTTCGAATTTAAAGATTTTTTAATATATTAAATTTTGAACTAAACTTTTAAATAAATAAGAAAAAAGAAATAGGAAAAGAACAACAACAAAGCATAAAAAAATAGATAGATAGATTTGAATTTTGAAAATCATTGCAAAGTGGAGATGTGTTATTTATGATGAGTAGATGATCCTGGAATCCATGTAGATAATAGCTTGAAATTATTATAATAAATAATGATATATTAAATTAGTTACTAAAATTACAAAGTTTACCCTAGTTTCGGAGGGCAAAAATGCCCAACTAATACTCCTTTATATATAAAGATTAATTTTAAGTGGAATTGTGATTTTTAAATCACAACCGTGAAATCGAAATAATTATTTTCATTTATACTCAAATTGTGATTAATTTATAATTTGACAAATCATTTGGCTGATATATTACATTTGGAAATATCATAGTGTTTAAAAATATAAATTTAATTAAAATAATTTGTGTGTTGGAAATAATTATTTTCATCAATACTCCAAGAGTATACGACTTTCGAGATCCGGACACAAAATAGCAATATTTGTAACTTTTAAACCCCAAGTGCTATAAGAGTATATGACATATACAACATAGCTTCCAAAATAAGGTGCACAATGCGATAGTTAGAAGAGTAACAATTGAAAGTATATAGTAAAAGCCTTTTAATCTAATACTGACTTAAAGCCTTCAAATTCTAAAGTATACTTTTTCGAATTGAAAGATTTTTTTAATACATTAATTTTATACTAAACTTTTAAACAAATAAGAAAAAAGAAATAATTCATAAAAAAAATAGAAATAGGAAAAAAAAAACAAAGCATCCAAAAAATAGATAGATAGATTTGAATTTTGAATTTTGAAAATCATTGCAAAAGTGAAAATGTGCTATTTATGATGAGTAGATGATCTGGGAATCCATGTAGATAATAGCTTGAAATTATTATAATAAATAATGATATATTAAATTATTCAGTAAAGTTACAAAGTTAACCTTAGTTTCGGAGGGAAAAAATGCCCAGCGAATACTGAAGTTGACACAGGGAAACACAAGAAGGGGGGTTGAATTGTGTTTCTTAACCGATTTTAGAAAAAGTCTTTTCTGAAAACCTTTTACAAGCAAAACAATAAAAACAACACACAAATTCAGAACCCCACAGTTAGTATAAACAAAAATTGTAAAATATAGGAGTTTAGAAGATTCACGCAAATGTTTTATCCTGGTTCACTCTCTTTCAACTAAGAGTTATGTCAAGTCCCTTCTACGTGAAGGATTTTCTCCACTATAATCCAATAGCTTTACAAGTATTCAAAACATCTTCAAGCTACAAGTATTCTTTCTCTACCAAGCCTCTTCAGGCTCTAACTCTAACAAAGAGATTTAAAGATTTGATCTAAGAACTCACTATGTGTGAGGATTTGAAAGTTTAAGATCAACAAGATTTACACGTAAACTTGTGTTACAATTTCAACAGAGTTTTTGCACTATGTTATAAGAGCTTGTGTTACTTCGTATATCTATATATTGAATCTATCTATCTATTCTCCTTGAAGTTCTTCAAGTATATATATAGCTGAAGTGCTTCTCTGTCTCAATCTTCTTCAACGGTCTTCAATTTGTATCTGTTTAGACTTAGCATTAAATGCTTGGATCCGTTGAGACTGATAACTTGATATGCTTCACTGAGTAGTGTTTTTGTTTAACAGAGGAATGCTCAAAGTAGAACTATCACTTCTTTATTGTACCAAAAGTTGCTTTATGACTTACCATCTTTGTACTTGACTTGGTCTTTACAACAATGTATTTTGACAAAGTACAAAGGTTTATGGTTTCGATGGTACAAAGTTCTTTTATCCAAGAGATAAAGATATTAAACAATAGAAGCATCAAGGTAAAAGACATATATTCTTTGAATTAAATAAGCAATAATTTGAAATAAATAGATTTAAGCTTAGACGGGTTTATGCTTTAAAGCTAGTGCACGCGCAGGTCTTTGGACGTGCAAGATTTACTTATCAGTGAGATGGGCTTGTCTACTGATAATGCGTCTATAGACTTTCCCCCTAGTCCAGAGAGATGGACGTGCTATACTTAATAGCTCGTCTGCTGACGTGGCGTATCGTGAAGTAACTCCGTCTATCAAGTCTGTGGACTTGTTATATTTCAATGTCTCGCCTACTTAAATTTTTCTTTAGACTTAGTAATGCTTCTACCTTAGTTAATTCTAAGGCCTAGTCTATTATGATTTTAACGATCTCGTCTACCATAAAGCTAAAAACTCGGAATTTTTACCAAGAATTGTAGACTGGTCTAGAGGTTTGAACTAGAATATGTAGATTCCATACTTTAAATTTTAGTTCCTCTAACTAGCATAAAATAAAGTAATCCCTACATACTCATAACAAACAAGTTAGATCTTTGACAAATACTTTGCCATACAAATTTAACCTTTTTGTTAACATCAAAACTTATGATATTATTTTAATACAAAACCACTTTGGTTCTAACAATTTCCCCTTTTTTGATGATGACAAAAACCAATTAAATTCGAGTGAGCAAAGTCTAAGAGAGCTATAACGCTCCCCCTAAGACAAAGCATTCAAACTTTAAAGAGTAAAACAGATAAGTAGCAGCATATAACAATTTTAACATATCAGATCAGTTATGTTGAAAACATAGTTTCAGAGTTAACTATTTTATATAAGTCAAAACAAAGATAGCAGTATCAGATCATATCAAGTATGCATCAAAATAGTATGCATGTGAAAACATATATGTATGTCCAAAAACTGATTTTATATAAAATTTAATTCTATATCCTTTCTCCCCCGTTTTTGTCATCAGACAAAAAGGAAACAAGAGTGGACCATCATTGTCAGTTTAAGGAAACAAAAGGAGGGTAAGAAGAGGGTGGAGGTGGTGGAGGAGGGTTCTGGTTTGGTGGAGGTGGAGAGGGTTGAACTTGTAGATTTTGACTCTATTGAAAGCTTTGTAAGATGCCCATCAATTGGCTGATCATTGTATTTGTTGGGACCAGGGCTTCTGTAACTTGCTCTCTGACTTGTTCCTTAACCTCAACCTTTACTCTCTCCTCTATAATTTTTCCAATTGTCTCTTCAAGGCTTGGAGGCAGTGAGGGCCTTGAACTTTCAGCACTGTCTTGAGCATGTGCTTGACTTAGAACAGTGTCTAGTGCTCTGGAAGTTTGTGGTTGATCATTAGGATGAATGACTGTCAGAGCCATTGGCTAAGATTAGCCTTTCTCAGAAGTGCTTGGTCTAGGAGTAGACTCAGCAACTTCCTCATTTCCAACTATTGGTTGACCAGCATCAGCTTTCAAATCAGGTTCTTCAATGATGATTTCTTCCTCAGTGTGCTCAAAAGGAGGAGATGGAGGTGGTGAAGTAGCAAGAGTAAGTACTGGAGGAGGCAGCTCTTTGGCCCAGTGGATAGGGTCTTCTTCATATACAGGATTGATGACAGGAATGCCAATAGTATTCTTGTAAATGTAGAATCTGGCATTTGACAGTCCACATTTTCCTCTAACTTTAGGAATTCTTCTCTTCTCTTCTCTTCTCTTCTCTTCATCACCCAGACCAGAAGAAGAAGCTTCCTTAGCACAGTCCAGCATGTGATTTGCCCAAATAGTAAATACAGAGTCTTGATCAATGTCTTCAACTGGTCGAGACAACGAGAAATCAATCATGTTATGATCATAAGGTTCAACGGTAACAGGATTGATAAAGCAGGAAGTGTCTTCTGGTTTCTTTGCAGTGCTCCTCCGCTTCTTTAAATCCTTATCTTTATTCAGATCAATCATTGGTAATCTTGGAGCAATCATATAGGGTCTGACACCAATCCTTGTCTTCTTCTTGGTGTGAAACAACCAAGTTGGAGGGACAAAGTTTGCAGCCCTGGCATACCTTGGCAATTCAAACTCATTATGCAGGAAGGCATACATGAGGTAGTCCACAAGACTCACAGCTCTGCCATAAATACTTGGATGTTTGAAAGTCTCCAAGAGATTTCCCTGTCCAGAATGAATTTAGGTCTTCCTTCTGTTCTTGACCTTTTATGGATGATTGATGGAGCATCCGCTTTGAAAGGGTCAGTTTCCCACACAGGTATGATATGCATGTTGACACTATCAGTGAAAGGTTTGAAAGGAGGGGATTTGATGAGGTTTGGGTAGATTTTTCTGGGTGGAAATTTTTGTAGTGGAGGGTGAGTAAGGGCAAGTCCAATGTGGTTGTGCAAAGTGGATGGGAGAGGATTGTTGTGGTTTGGCACATATGGAATGGGTATGTATTCTGGGTATTGTATGGACTCGGGTTCATACTCATATTCTGGTAAAGGATAGAAAGGTTTGGTTGAAACAGGTTTGGGTTCATGTTGATGGTAGAGGATTTTCCAGTCTCTTTTTACTTTGGCCCAGCTTTCAGCTTTGCCATCATAGAGAACTGAAGGGTGAGTGTAGGGAAATTTGGTTCTAGGTATTTTGGGAAGGGGGCTCCAGGGTTAATCCCTACATCATCTGGTTGATTGAACCAGGGATCATCTGCAGGTATTTTGGGTTGAAAGTGTGCTCTATTTGGTGGGGTTTGTACAGGTGAGTTTGCAGGTGAGGCTGTTTGTGGTGAAGCTAGTGTGGGTATGTACACATCAGTGTCAACATCCATAGCAGCAGTAGCAGTATCATCCCTACTTTCTAAACTCTCTACCAAGGCATCTACTGCTAATTGAACATCATCACTAGCAGAGACATTTACCTCAGAAGTCACAAAGGACTTAGCTTTTCTTAAGGGTTGCCTTCTCTTGGTAGGAATAGAAACATCAGCAGCAGCAGCAACAATTTTCTGCTTCTTCAATACAGCACTGATGGAGATATTGTCCTCATCATCCTCATCTTCATTATGAGAAAAGATCACATTCCTTGTTCTCTTCTGAGTTGGAGCAGGTTGAGGGGAAACAGCTTCAGGTTCCCTTATCACAATTCTAGTTGCAGACTTTCTTGCATTAGGTTTCCTAACAGCAATAGTCTTCTCTCTCACTGTTCTTTTCAGCCCTAGAACTTCAGCATTGTTTTGCTCAACTTGTTCCTCTTTGATTTTCATCAATTCTTCTGTTTTGACCAAGGTAGCAGCAGCATAAGTACTGAGATTTATATTGGCTATGTTCATCTTGCCAAAATCAGCAGCAGACATTCCCTTCTCGGGTAGAATCCTTGCTTATTCTTCAAGGGACTTAGCTGCAAGAAAGTCATAGATTCCCTGAGACTTGAAAATCTTAGACAGAAGATGATAGTAAGCGATTGAAGAGTGCTTCTTCTTGTGAACAACAGCATCCCCGAATCTTCAATACAAAATTTTGGGCAGGTTGATTTTAGTCTCTGTGATTAGATGGCAGAGACAAAACTTGTGCAGAGCTGACAAGTTGTCCTTCGACCCAGTCTTGTGCAACACCACCTTGTTCAGTAATTGATGAAGAATGCGAACATGATCCTTCATCTCCACCGACTTCCATGAATGATTTCTTACTATGTCTTCTCTCATTAGGAAGGCAGCTATTACTTCAGAACCACCAAGGTCCGACTCCCATGAATCAGTGAAAATCACGCCTTCTTGAGGGCACTTGATAGCATCAGAGATTGTCTTTTTAGAGACCACCATCCTTTTTCCGAGTACTTCATCAGAAATCTCAGACATTGAAACTTAAAGGTTTCTCCAGAACTCCCTGATTAGGTTAGGGTAGATAGAGACTTTCTCCACGAAAAGTCCTCCCCAGCCAGCAGCATTAACATTCTTGCTTACATCCAAGTTGTATTCTTGCAGAATCCCAAAGTTGAAATGATGTTCAGAAGCAAGGTTCAACTTGTCCACATTGAAACCAACGGAAGATGAAGCCATTGTTGAAGGTTTGAGAGCTAGGGTTTGGAAGCAAGAAAACAGAGTACACTCGAGGGTTCAAAAGAGAAGATTGTGAAAGGTTTTTCGGAGGGAAAGAGTATTACTTAAAAAGGTTTCGAATTTGAAGAGTTTTCGCAAAGAAAAAAAATGAAAACGTGTGAGAAAAAGAATAATGAGTACTGATGCGGCGCAGGTTTTTGAAACCATAAAAAGCTATTAATGGGATTGATGGAAGTAACTGACTCAGCATAAGGATATTATTAAATATGTCTTGGCCATAAATCAATGCAAATATAACAACAGATAATCTAGCATAGAAGAGTCTGATAAAACCATGCAAACAATCAATGGACGCAATGTTCACTGGACGCACATGCAACATGTATTGGACGCACTTATGCAATAGACGCGCATGCAATATGCATTGGACACACAATCAAACCACACAAATCATATTAAGATGTTTTCTAATAAATATGCATCTGTCCTCTGCAAGAGGTTTAGTAAAGATATCTGCCCATTGATGGTCAGTATCTACAAATTGTATATCAAAAACACCTTTTTTCACATAATCCCTTATAAAATGATGTTTAATTTCTATATGTTTATCTCTAGAATGCAATATTGGATTCTTAGATTTATTGCCTCAGTATTATCACACATAAATGGAATACTACTTACAAACACATTGTAGCCCTCCAATTGATGTTTGATCCATAGAAGTTGTGACCAGCAACTAGCAGCCAAAATATATTCAGCTTCAGCAGTTGATAAGGCAATAATGCTTTGTCTTTTGCTTGACCATGAGACTAGATTAGCTCCAATGAAGTGACATCCTCCACTGATACTTTTTCTTTCTATTCTATCTCCAGCATAGTCAGCATCACAAAAACTAACTAATCTGTAATCATCACTTTTCTTAAAGCACAAACCAAGATTAGTATTACCTTTCTCTTGGATCTGATTGAAATCGAGCACATAAGCATACACTAAACATAATATCAGGTCTAGACGCAGTAAGATATAGCAGAGATCCTATCATACCTCTATATACCTTTTGGTCTACCTTTTTATCTTTATCATCTTTGTTTAGTATGGACGTGGGGTGCATAGGGGTATTCACTGGTTTGCAATCATCCATCTTGAATTTCTTTAATAATTCCTCTGTATACTTAGTTTGATGGATGTACACCTCGTCCACTGTTTGCTTAACTTGAAGTCCAAGAAAGAACTTGAGTTCTCCCATCATGCTCATTCCAAACTCTTTCTGCATAAGCTTAGAGAATTCTTTACAGAGAGATTCATTAGTAGCACCAAAAATCATGTCATCAACATATATTTGAACAACAATAAAACTGGATTTACTGGATTTTCTAAATAAGGTTGTATCAACCTTTCCTCTACTAAATCCATTGTCCATTAATAACGAACTCGACCTTTCATACCAAGCACTAGGAGCTTGTTTAAGACCATATAAATCTTTCTTTAGCTTATATGCATGTTCAGGTTGGGTTTCACTTTCAAAAGTCGGAGGTTGCATAACATATGCTTCCTCACTAATAACACCATTTAGAAAGGCACTTTTTACATCCATTTGATATAGCATAATATTATGATGTGCAACAAATGATAATAAGATGTGAATAGCCTCTGATCTAGCAACTAGTGCAAAAGTTTCAGTATAGTCTATACCTTCTTGAGAATAACCTTGTGCTACAAGTCTAGCTTTATTTCTTACTACCTTACCATTTTCATCAAGTTTGTTTCTGTACACCCATTTGGTTCCAATAACTGATTTTTCTTATGGTAAAGGCACAAGAGTCCACACTTCACTTCTTTCAAATTGGTTCAGTTCTTCCTGTACTGCAAGAATCCAGTCCTAGTCCAGTAGAGCCTCGTCTACTGTCTTTGGTTCTAACTCAGACTAATGCAGAATCATCTTGCTCTCTGAATGTAGATCTGGTTTTTAGCTTATCATTAGGTTTCCCAATGATTTGATCTTGTGGATGATAATTCCTGAAGTACCAAGATCTCTGAACATTTTCCTGTTGAGAAGTTGAAGATTCAGACTAACGTTGTTGAGGGTCGTCCACTTGATCACCAGGTTTGACAATTGCTTGAATTTCAGAATCCTTGAGATTCAAATCTGTAATAACTTCATCAAGCTCTGATAATTTCTTATCAGACTTCTTGTCATCAAATTTGACATGTATACATTCTTATACTACTAAAGTTCTAGAATTATAAACTCTAAACCCTTTAGATGTTTCAGAATATCCTAACTGAATTCCATTATCTACTTTAACATCAAACTTACCAAGTTGATCTTTAGTATTCAATATATAGCATTTACAATCAAAATGATGAAAGTAAGATATGTCGGGTTTTGGTCTTTTCCACAATTCATAAGGAGTCTTATTCAAAATTGGTCTAATGTATATTTTGTTCTGAATGTATCAGGCAGTATTAACAGCTTTAGCCCAGAAGTGTCTAGGGACAGAGATATCATTGATCATTGTTCTAGCCATCTCTTGAAGAGATCTGTTCTTTCTCTCTACCACACCATTTTGCTGTGGTGTTCTAGGTATCGAGAAGTTGTGAAGTATACCACTTTCTTCACAAAACTTATGAAATAACTCATTTTCAAACTCTCCCATATGGTCACTTTCGATTGAAGTATACACATGTCTTTTTCATTCTATACATGTTTGCAGAATACGGAGAAGACCTTGAAATACTCATCCTTGTGAGCTAGGAACATAACCCATGTCCATTTAGTGTAGTCGTCTACAATGACTAGACCATATTTATTTCCACTAATAGAGGCAGTCCTAGTTGGTCCAAACAGATCAAGGTGTAGCAACTCTAGTGGTCTATTGGTACTTACAACATTCTTAGATTCAAAGGAACCTTTGACTTGTTTTCCCTTTTGATATGCATCACAGAGAGCATCAGATTTGTACTTAAGGTTTGGTAATCCTCTCACGAGGTTATGCTTATTTAGCTTTGAAATTAACTTCAAGCTTGCATGACCTAGCCTTTTGTGCCAAATCCATCGCTCATCTTTCTAGAGATGAAAGACAGTTCATCCTCATCAGATCCTTCATCACTGTCAGAAGGGTCTGCTTCATCAGAGGATTCCTCAGCTTTAAGAACTTTGGAAGAGATAGTCTTCTTTGCCTTTAAGGCAATAGATTTTCCTTTTCTGGAACTTTCTTCTTCATTGAGCTCAAGATCATGAACTTTTAAAGATCCAAGAAGTTCCTCCAAAGTGAGAGTATTGAGGTTCTTTGCTTCCTAAATAGCAGTTACCTTAGGTCTCCACTGTTCATGTAAGCTCCTCAAAATTTTTCTGACATGATCTTTATTTTCATAGGTTTTTCCAAGAGATCTAAGATTGTTGATGATAGTTTGGAATCTTCAAAACATTTGATCTATAGTTTCATGCTCAGCCATTTTAAATAACTCATACTGATGAACCATCATGCTTATTTTTGACTCCTTAACTTGGGATGACCCTTCTTGACCTAGGGCAAGAGTATTATATATTTCCTTAGCAGTGTTACAGCTGTGGACTTTACCATACTCAGATCTGGTGATAGCACACATCAAATAGTGCTTAGCTTTTTTGATTGAGTTGATGTTGATTTTTCTACTCTTGAGTCCATTGAGCTCTAGAAATAACAGCTCCAACATTACCTCTTGGCTCCATTGATTGCTTGTCTTTCTGTATCCATGCTTATTGGATCGTACTCCCTCAGCACTTGTTAGATGCCCTTTCGAGGCTGAGCTCCGATACCAACTGAAGTTGACACAGGGAAACACAAGAAAGGGGGTTGAATTGTGTTTCTTAACCGATTTTCGAAAAAGTCTTTTCTCAAACCTTTTACAAGCAAAATAATAAAAACAACATACAAACAGGAAAACGTTTTTGAAGAGTTAATAAACTCAGATTCAGAACCCCACAGTTAGTATAAACAAAAACTGTAAAAGACAAGGGTTTAGAAGATTCACGCAAATGTTTTATCCTGGTTCACTCTCTTCCAACCAAGAGTTACGTCCAGTCCCTTCTATGTGAAGGATTTTCTCCACTATAATCCAATAGCTTTACAAGTATTCAATACCTCTTCAAGCTACAAGTATTCTTTCTCTACCAAGCCTCTTCAGGCTTTAACTCTAACAAAGAGATTTAAAGATTTGATCTAAGAACTCACTATGTGTGAAGATTTGAAAGTTTAAGATCAACAAGATTTACACCTAAACTTGTGTTACAATTTCAACAGAGTTTTTTCACTATGTTATAAGAGCTTGTGTTACTTTGTATATCTATATATTGAATCTATCTATCTATTCTCCTTGAAGTTCTTCAAGTATATATATAGCCGAATTGCTTCTCTGTCTTGATCTTCTTCAACGGTCTTCAATTTGTATCTGTTTAGACTTAGCATTAAATGCTTGGATCCGTTGAGACTGATAACTTGATATGCTTCACTGAGTAGTGTTTTTGTTTAACAGAGGAATGCTCAAAGTAGAACTGTCACTTCTCTATTGTACCAAAGGTTGCTTTATGACTTACCATCTTTGTACTTGACTTGGTCTTTACAACAATGTATTTTGACAGAGTACAAAGGTTTATGGTTTCGATGGTACGGAGTTCTTTTATCCAAGTGATAAATATATTAAACAATAGAAGCATCAAGGTAAAACACATATATTCTTTGAATTAAATAAGCAATCATTTGAAATAGATACATTTAAGCTTAGACGGGTTTATGATTTAAAGCTAGTGCATGCACAGGTCTTTGGACATGCAAGATTTACTTATCAGTGAGATGGGCTCGTATACTGATAATGCGTCTATAGACTTTCCCCCTAGTCCAGAGAGATGGACGTGCTATACTTAAGAGTTCGTCTACTGACGTGGCGTATAGTGAAGCAACTCCGTCTATCAAGTCTTTGGACTTGTTATATTTCAATGTCTCGTTTACTTAAATTTTTCTTTAGACTTAGTAATGCTTCTACCTTAGTTAATTCTAAGGCCTCGTCTATTCTTATTTTAAGGATCCCGTCTACCATAAAGCTAAAGACTCGAAATTTTACCAAGAATTGTAGACTGGTCTAGAAGTTTGAACTAGAATCTGTAGATTCCATACTTTAAATTTTAGTTCCTCTGACTCGCATAAAATCAACTAATCCCTGCATACTCATAACAAACAAGTTAGATCTTTGACAAATACTTTGCCTTACAAATTTAACCTTTTTGTTAACATCAAAACTTACGAGATTATTTTAATTCAAAACCATTTTGGTTCTAACAAATACTCCTTTATATATAAAGATTAATTTTAATTGGAATTGTGATTTGGAAATCACAACCGTGAAATCGAAATAATTATTTTCATTTATACATAAATTGTGATTATTTTATAATTTGACAATACCATTTGACCGATATGTTACATTTGGAAATATCATAGTGTTTAAAAATATAAATTTAATTAAAATAATTTGTGAGTTGGAAGTAATTATTTTTCATCAATATTCCAAGAGTATACGACTTTCGAGATCCAGACACAAAATAGCAACATTAGTAACATTAAAACCCCAAGGGCTAAGAGTATACGACATATACAACCTAGCTTCCAAAATAGGGTGCATAATACGATAGTTAGAAAAGTAACAATTGAAAGCACATAGCAAAGCCTTCTTATCTAATACTGACTTGAAGCCTTCAAATTCTAAAGTATACATTTTGGAATATAAAGATTTTTTTAATATATTAAATTTTTCACTAAACTTTTAAACAAATAAGAAAAAAGAAATAGGAAAAAAAAACAACAAAGCATCCAAAAAATAGATAGATAGATTTGAATTTTGAATTTTGAAAATCATTGCAAAGTTAAAATGTGCTATTTATAATGAGTAGATGACGCTAAAATCCATGTAGATAATAGCTTGAAATTATTATAACAAATAATGATATATTAAATTAGTTAGTAAAATTATAAAGTTAACCCTAGTTTCGGAGGGGAAAAATGCCCACCGAATACTCCTTTATGTATAAAGATATTAAATTTTGCACTAAACTTTTAAACAAATAAGAAAAAAGAAATAGGGGGAAAAAAACAAGCAACAAAGCATCCAAAAAATAGATAGATAGATTTGAGTTTTGAATTTTGAAAATCATTGCAAAGTTGAAATGTGCTATTTTTGATGAGTAGATGATCCTGGAATCCATGTAGATAATAGCTTGAAATTATTTTAACAAATAATGATATATTAAATTAGTTAGTAAAATTAGAAAGTTAACCCTAGTTTCGGAGGGGGAAAATGTCCAGTGAATACTCCTTTATATATAAAGATATTAAATTTTGCACTAAACTTTTAAACAAATAAGAAAAAAGAAATAGGAAAAAAAAAACAAAGCATCCAAAAAATAGATGGATAGATTTGAATTTTGAAAATCATTGCAAAGTGGAAATGTGTTATTTATGATGAGTAGATGACCCTGGAATCCATGTAGTTATAATAGATTGAAATTATTATAACAAATAATGATATATTAAATTAGTTAGTAAAATTACAAAGTTAACCCGAGTTTCGGAGGGAAAAAAATGCCCAGCGAATACTCCTTTATATATAAAGATAACTAGTACAGTTCGGATTTTAAATGGTCATAATTTGATTAATTAAAAAATATAAAATTTTGAAATTTAATCAATTAATAAAACTATAAGCTGCCAATAAATGAATAGATTTGTAACCTTCCATTAAACATTGATCAAATTGTAGTATGATCAAATTATTGCTAATTGATATAATTTGCAATTAAATTATTGATCAATCAACATAATTTTCAACCTAATGAAACCTTGCAAATCAATACGTGATTTAAACATGCTAAATCAATAGCAATTAGTAGTATATTACTTTATTGTACTATAAATAAATACAAATTTTTGTGAGTGGACCTAACATTTAGAGTGATACTGAGTATGATTTTTCTATTGGCCAGTCCATGTTACTTTTGAATATCATTATTTATATGTTATCTACTCATATTTACTCATGATTCAGCTTTAAGGAACACTACCATGATTTAATTTTGGAGGTTAAGAGAGGCTAAATAATTTTAAGAAGAAAATTATGGATATTTTGTTTATCAATTTTTAAAACTAACCACAAAATATTTGGGTCATACCACTATAAACTGTATACAAGTCACTATGTCTTAACTGCATGTATCTATTACATTTTTTTTCCAAAAATTAAACTTTATTATATTATTAAATCATAGTTCCACTGGAATTTATGTGCCTTAGTTTGAGAATTGAAAATAAATCATCACTCATTCTTGCAATTTTGTCATTAACTGTGTAGATGGAATGCATCGTTAACTATGTAAATGGAATGTATCAGGAAGTGGTGCTCAACCTAACCCATAAGGAAGTTGACATTTTGTGAGGGAAAAAGTTGTCCAATTGCTGCAGAGAAAAAAATTAAAGGGAATCAAAATGAAACAAGACAGAAGGGGCTCTTAATAGAGAAACCAAGACTCGACTGCTTTGCTTCTTCTCAGTTAATATAAGATGTAACTAGGCTCTATATCTATTACCTATATAATAACAGAAGATGTTGTGCTAATTACTAATACACCCTTCATGGAGCTTTTCATAAGATAAAGTAACTCTAATAATGTTCATGGAGCTTTTGTCATTCCATTTTTAGAGTTCTCGCTCTGCCATTGTTGCCACACTTCATTACCAACAAGTGCATAGCAAATTGTATTTGCAATATAATACCAATGGATGTCAGCATAGTTCCATTGAAAGATGAATACCAACATAATTCCAACATATTTACCATGGGGCACCACAAATATAAGAACTGAATTAAGCATTAATATTAGCACTAGATGCACCACAGTTTTTTGCATCTATTATAAGTCTTTGTATGCAGCATCATCCAAAAGATTATATATGCAGCATCGTCAAAAAGAGCACTAATGTTTTTTATTTTTTTATTCCTCCCCTATCATCGCCACATTCTTTGTTAGGGATTTCAAAAAGAGAGTTAGGGATTTCGAAGAGCACGACGTCTGACCATGCCACGCTGCCGTCGAAGCACGCCATGCTGTCGCCGGAGCACGCTACACCGTTGTCGACATGACTTCTTTCTATTAAACAGTGTCGCCTCGTGATGTCTCCTCCGCCGCCCAGTCTCGATCACTTGGGTTTCTTTCGGTTCAATAGCGCCATGATTTATAACAAGAGCCTAGCCTTTAACTTCTTGTTTCAGTGAAGGCATCCTCATATCATAACTCAGTAAAGAATTCATCTGATTAATTAACTTTTCGGAGGTGGTTTCATTTGAACTCAAACCCCACGTGCCTGCTCCAGTTTTGTTAGAAATCCCCGTGGATGAAACCATCATGGCTACAACACCAAGTGCAGTAGTGCACCATTATCATCATTAGCAAGAGGACCTTAATGCTTCTTAGGTGAAGGCAAAGCAAAATTTTAATACCACACCTGCTAGAATTTACCACTTGATGATTGATACTCAGTTGTCTCGGAACGCAACATTACATGGGGCTGGTGAGAGCAAGAAAAGAGACGAAAAAGATACACGTGACATTTTTAAAAAAAAATTAAAAAATATTATTGGGATATTTTGAACCATTGAATCATTTTATTTGAATGGTCCAGATTTGGTGTAAGTGTTATGACTTACACCCGGTGTCAATGGATCCTAACTCTCATATATATATATATATATATATATATATATATATATATATATATATATATATATATATATATATAATGGTTTTATTTAATGAGTTTGAGAGTTTATTGTCTCTCCATGTTGGAAATGGAAACCTGACGGGATTTGTTTACCATTTATGCAGATTTTGGTCTGTTGCTTGATGCAATAGCTTGTGTTGATAAAACTCGATAGGTAGAATTTTTATCTCCTACAAGTTGGCATTATCAAATAAGGAACCTATCTGATCATGTTTTTATTGTTCAACTACCCTATGTTTTTTGGATTGAGTGTCTTTATGCACATGGTAACATAATAATAAATCTTTAATATGCAATTCCATGCTTTACGTGTTTTTGTGATTTTATATTTTTAAATGACTTTTGAAGTTGTCCAAAAACTTTTACTTTCACTAAATATGCTTTATTACATTGGTCTTTGATTATAAATATACGGTATTGACAATCATTGTTTTACTCTTCTCCTTCATTTTACAGTACTTCTCTAAAAACTACTTTGACGCTTTATTTTGGACAGAATTATAATTATTTGTTTGTAGAGTTCTGACTAATGATAATCACTTGCTCTAACTTGCCATCTTTATCTGTTATGTTGTCCTTAGAGTGCTGATTATTTTTCCTAAGATTCTTCTGTTTATCTTGCTGATAAATCGTTTGATTATGGATAAGATTACTTACGTGAAGCTATTGAATTAGGAATCACAGAAGAATGGGGAATATGCTACTGAAATACGATTGTTCTCAATTGGGTCCAATAGGCTACTATTGTGCTTTATTGATATTTTATAATTTTGGTTGGGTACATTTAAATTATTTTGCTTTATTTTCTTCCGTGCAATTTATTTTCTTGAATATTTAATTTATTATGTGTCAAATATAAGTAGTTTAATTGAAAGGATGTTAGACTATTAGATGAGAAAGTAATAAATTATGTTTTTTCCTATGTTCTTACTCAACTTTTTAGTCTAGGAATGTTCCCTTGAGATTGTGGTTCTGTCACAGCAGTAGTTGCTACCTATTATATTGATGATAAACAGATACCAAATATAAAGATTAGTTCATATCAAAATAATGGCAAAATGCGATATAATGACAATAATGTGCAGCTAAAACCATAATGTTACTGTATAGTGGAGAAATATATGGTTGATAAGCATTCACGTGGGATAATTCTTTTAAGGGGATGGAGACGGTTGAATTTACTCTAAATTTCTTAAGTTAAGGGTAGATCTTGATGTTTTCAAATATTTGGTAGCAACCTTTTTTGTCTTACCCAATATTTTATAGATAACTAGAACAATTAAAAATTCCTATATTTGTGAAGTAATCTAATTTCTTAGTTAAAGCGATGAAATATTTGGCATGCAGCTAACTAGCATATTTTTCCCAACTTCTTCAAAAGATGGTAAAGAGACATCTAAGAGTGATGCTACTGAGAACCATCATCACTATACTATTGTTTACGTGGGTAACCTTGCTTCAGAGAGGTAAGAAATATTGTTTTGTATTTTTCATTTTTGGGTTAAGAACAAAAGTAGTTCATCAAAAAAAAAATTGTTGACAAGTTTTCAAACTTATTAATGCAATGCATCTAATATTTTAAGTTCACAACTAATTGTTGGATTACTAAAATTGGAAGTTCTTCTCTTTCACCTAGAATGCATCTAATGGGGTGTGTTGTTTCTTTCTTCACCTTAATAGTTTTCTTATTAAGTTTTGATTTATTTGTTTTTTAATTGAAGTTACATCGATAATAGAGCATGTGTGCTTATGTGAAAGAAGGATAATTTATTTATTTTTTAATTGAAGTACATAGATAAGAACATGTGTGCTTCTGCGAAGGAAGGCTAATCACTTGCATTATTTTTCAATTGTCATTTATCAATATTTTTGTCATTTTTTATACTACATTGTTTGTGTATATAAATATTGAAATCACAATATTTTGATTTGAGCTCTATTAGTAAATGGGCTATCATTAGAACTTTGAATGCTACATACTTGAATGCTCCATATATTTTGTCATTTTGTCTTTATATTGGGTTCCCTCATTTGCTATTTCCATGATAATCATGCCGCTTAACAATAAAATTGAAGAAGAAGAATACAATTGTGTTGTGTGGTTCTACTAAAATTTTGACTGTCATTGTTATTGATTTTCTTATACTTTTTGGGTTAAATATTTTTCTTTCTTTTCCTATTGTTCAGTAACCATTGAAGAAGTAGGAAATTAGGAGGCTGCACACATGTGATAATCTCAACATTAACATTTGTCTATGATGTTCTTCTTTAAGTCATTGTGAATTAGGATGATAGTAAAAAAATTCAAATATTCAAATTCTTGAAGTCATTGTTGCTTTGTCTGTTGTAGCCTTAGGTTTGGTTGGGTTGAGGAGAAATTGATAAATCAGTTTAGCTATAAAAATCTTTATCTGAAATAACATTTAACCCGTGAATGGAAGATTCTAGTATATATAATTTTATTATGTAGTTAATCTTTATTGTAGCTAAATAATTGAAGGATGTGTGTTTGGTATTGCTTGCTCGGAGTTGATTTATGAACCTTGAAGCACTATCTTATATACATTTTGTTATATACAGGCTGTTTACGAACATGTGTAAAAACTAAAGTGACTTGTGCAAATGCACGAGTATTGTTGTCTATGGCTCATATTTGTTATAAGTCGGGCTGTCGCTGGAGCGGAAAGAGGGGGGCGGAACAGAACGAGCGGAGCGGTATCTCTAATAATACACAGCCACTCATACGGTGGAAGTAGGCACAATTTGCGGAACCTCGTTTAACAAATTCTCTTGTGCTTGTGTTTGTTTACTGTTCTCGTTTTCTATATTCCATTGCTTGTTACCAACAGGAACCATACTAGTTAATTCTTACAGGAATAGAATCTGCTCTAAAGCTGGAAGAACAAGAGGACCCATGGTGGTGATGTTAGACTTGAGAGCTTCTCCTGCAATGGCCATGAGGTCCTTCGAAAGTGTGATCCCTACCTTCCCTTCTTTGTCTTCTTCTTCAAACATCCAATGGTATGCTTTATCATCAGCTCCTTTGTGGGTTCTAACCACATGGACCAACTTGTACTTGGCTCTTCTATGTTCTTTCTTGCGGTTTGATAACAAGATGACAACACCACCCATTCTGAACAAACAGTTTGGAAGAAGTTGCTCTCTCATTCCCTTGGTAATAATAGTTTGGGGTGATAATCTCTGTGCTCACAACGACAGCATTTGAATTTGGATGAACTTGAAGCCCACATGTACGACGAGAGGGCATCCAACAGAGCACTTAACGTGTCCTGGGCCAAATTCACAGCGTTGAGAAACCGTGGTTAACAGAGGGATTGATTTGAATAAGTTTTGCAATTTCTGGGACTATTTTGCTTAGATCATATTGACGATTTACTTGATTTGCATTTGGATACGTGAAGAAAATGAAGCATGCCCATAGATAGGCCGGTGAATGAGTGCCAACATTTTGCAGTGTTTTCACACTTATGAAGCCTCTATAAATAGAGGCACTTTCACTCATTCAGGAGCAAAGATAGAGAGTGAGTAAATCATAAAGAGTGTAGTGTGTGCGAAAAATACACTGAAAATACTACGTCAAAGTGGAAATGATATTGTAAGTAGTCTGTAACTATCCTTAAATATAGTGGAAATTTTTTTTGGAGTTTGTCTCATGATTTTTCCCTTTATATAGGAGGGTTTTTCTCGTTAGAATTTGATGTTTTTTTTCCTCCGTTTTGCACATATTCAGTAAAGGGAGTGTTATGGAATGATAAGAAATGGCTCGCGATCTTACCGTGAACAAGTACAAGTTATGCTTATATACAAGAGTAGCTGGAGAGTGTATATTGAGTACTTCCAGCTTGAAGAGGAATCTTGAAAATGGTTGAGGATCCAAAGGTTTGATGGATAAATCTGCTAGTTGGTCTGCACTATCAATGGGAATTAAGTGAAACAACTTTTCCTGAAGTGATCTTGAACTTGTATCAATATATTAGCTTAAGCTACCTTTAATTTCACTTTATAAGAGTGTGACACTCAGTCAATCACCCCTGATCAAAAGGCAACAGAACTCATTGAAAAAACATCATTTGATTGTCTAAACCAATGATTCTTCATATTTATAATATGGTTTTGTTAAGGGTAAAACCGTTTATGATAAATGGCAATAGGTTTAAATGTAGAAATGTCATCTTCTCATGCAACCTTGGGTGATGGTAGGATCCACGGGAGAAGTATGAGTTTAGTTCTGTATCTGAAAATGAGGTGTTGATTGAATGTTTTTGCATACTTATGGATAAGATATGCCTGATATCCTCATATCTTCTATATAACATTTTTTTCTTGGGTTGTTCACCACTTCTTGCATCAGATTCTACAGCATACAAGCCATAGACAACATAAATATTGTAACTTACCAAAACATAGTAACATCTAAGAAATGAGACAATGAAATTAAATATACATTTTATATCACAAATAAGAATCAAGAAGTTTAACAGAATGATATTCGTCCCTAATCAAGACCTGACTTGTTCTTTTTCTCATGATACTATCATGAACCACCAAATTGTGAGGAAATACATAAAAGCACAAATAGATAAATTTAGTAAAACAATTTTCACCCCCAAATCAATAGCCTCAAATAAATGATAACATACAAACAATAATTAGGATAAATAAATAAATAGACACTTCAAGAGAACTTGTCTTATTTCTTCCATGATATTTCCAATCTTACTTCAGTGGTTTCCATCCTTTTCCTCTGGTTATATAATCAACCAGCCACGCCATTGCCGACAGTGACTTCTGCAGTTAAGCTGCTCTCAACCTTTGGTGGACCTGAATGCCGCCTTGGTCTGGCAGGCGATGCTGGGAAAGCGAGCTTTTTCTTCGCAGTCCCAAAGGACCCCTTCTCCATGGTCCCATTCTCTGTGGCTAATGGACTTTGCATCCTGGACTTAGCTTTTGCAGATTTAGTTGGTACCATGTAACTTGGAACTGATGGAGAGCTTGCAAGGCTTTCATCATCTCTCACTATCGACCCAGCAATGGAGTGCCTCCGGAACCGTTCTGACTGCACACTGACCATGCTTTTGGTGTCATCATCCATGACCCAGCTGTCCTTTGGGCTCACCTTCTTCAGTTTCTTAGCAACTGCTGCAGAAGCTGGCTTGAGAGGATTTGATTGGGACTGAGAGCTAGGTGAGCCTGGATTTTGGCTGGCTGTTGGAGAAAGCTTTTCAGAATTGAGCTGGAAACGAGCAAATGATTTACTGATTTCTGCACTGGTAATGCTGCGGCTCGAACTTTTCACAGATGAATGGTCATTTTTTTCTTTCTCCATCAGACTATGGCTCTCCCAGGGCCGGGCTGCCATCCATCGTTCCAACCAGCTCCAACCCCATGAAGGATTGGTTGGATCCATGAACATTGGGTTTATAGATCTAGATGAACTCTTCCCATTTTGCTGTCAAATAAATTTTTTTTAAGATCAAACTCTGAACTTACTTTGTTCATAGTATCAAACTCAAACTAGTTGCTGTAAACTTATTTCATAGGAAGAGACTGCTATTCATTTAAAATAAGATAGGCACATAATATAATGTGAATATCTCTTCATTTCAGGTAACCAAATACTACCCATCAACAAGTAAGAAGTTATGCAGAAACTTCATCAGGCATTGCATAGGATTATTCAAATAGACTAAGTGGCCTTTTTCCGTGGATAACATGAAATTTAGTTCCCTATACATGCACCTATACATGTCTTATTTAAACTCAAAATCGTGTTACAGAAATGGCAACACGGCACAAGATATATTGGCATCTTTGCAGATGACAACCCAGTTTGCTAAACTTATATTAGTAGTAGCCTTAAAAAAATAATCCAAGAGGGAAATTCACAAACAGCATAACAGTCTGAGATCTTACTCATTATGCATCTTTGCTGTCAGAATTCTTATAATATTATTATTTTCTGTCCACAAACTAAAGTATACTTGAGCATTCACATCCCATTGAAATAAAAGTTCTGTTGTAGCATTCACTAGGAAAAAAATTATTTGAGCTTCCACTTTCTTTAAGTCTCAAAAGCAGTATTTTACTCCCTTTAAACAAAAAGAATAATGTCTAACCAGAATTCCAGAAAAGACTTGACCCACTGTAACTTCAGTACAATATAATGACTTGAGAGGTTTAAGTAGAGCATATGGCTCTGAACACAGTGACAAGACAGAAGAGGATATATAAATTTATCAAGTCTAAATTTTTTATATGAAATGAGGAACAACTTCAAGAGACGAGGAAACCAAAGAATAAACTTGTTAACAATATAACATTAATGCTTGGGGTTCTTATTTTACTTCTTTATACTGTGATATTTTTATGTAATCTAACAGAGGTTAAGCTAATCTTCCTCTGACCTTCCGGATCTTCTAAATTTTCATCCATTTCCTTTTCTCATTTTCTCATTTATTTCTCTCATTTTCCTCATACACGTATATTCATAAGAAAAATAGAAAACCTGATGAGAGAATGAATAAGCCAGTGCCCTTTCTCTTCTCATTGCAGCCTCATACTTGCTTAGTAATTTGGCTTCAATTTGTTCTTTGGATTGTAGGCTGTCATCCCATTCCTCCCCAATCTGTTATATGACAATTTGAAACAAGTTAAAAGCATTCCAAAATCAATATGTTAAAACTTAATAAATATTAGCTCCACGTCAAAAGATAAGCATTTTAAAATAAATCAGGAAAATGAAATCTAGAGACCCGCATGCTCTCTAGCTCTTTTGCATGCTTCTGTAAGAGCTGTTTCTGCAGGGCTTGATTCTCCTCTAACATCCTGAGCCTCCTAGAACGAATCTGAGATTGCACATGAGCTAAAGTCTGCATAGAGCGAAGGGTACTGATGGATTGACGTTTTACAACTGGCCCTTCCATCAGTGACTTCAACCTGACCAGCCCTCTTAAAGCCCGCAATGCTCTTCTTGCCTAAATAATTTCAAAAGAAAATTCAGCTTTGAAGTAGTTTGCTATTCAATTAAGAAGTTATCTTTTGCAAGCAATTATTGATCATCATTGATGACCTCATAACTTAGTATAATTAAAGAGGACATCCAATTATATCCTTTTGTATGGATTGAAATTTAAAGAGTACAAATTTGACCCACTGTTGGTGTACAGGAAGCAAGAAAGTGCCATATCATTGATGTAACTAAGGTTTTTCTCTTGTAGTAAAAACTTTCATCAGTTTTCTGAACACTGTGGCACTGCTTGATTCACTAATAGTGGAAAACTCTCTACACTGCCAATGGATCAAAATTAAATCCGTTTGAAAATGGTTCTCATTGAATGTTGAGTTAAATAGGTTGTGAAAAAAGAGGGAGACTGGAAAATATATAAAAATAGATGAATTGAATGATACATATGGTTTTAAATAAAAATTGCATCACATACCATGTATCCCCGAAAAGCTGTTTGAATCTTTGTTGCTGCCACTTCATCCTTCGGTTTACTGGCAAACTGAACAATTGTAGCAACTTGAACCTCAGCAGCAGCTTCTGTCTGAACAGCAGGAACAGGTTCTTCAGCATCCAAGGAAGTTGCAACTTCAACAACCTGATCATGACTGTTTTCATTCTCAACATGAGTTATAATGATCTCCTCAGGTGGAGGAAGAGGAGGTGCTTTATCAGTTTCTGAGGATGCCTCTGAAGTTTGCAATTTTTGCTTCCCAAACCATTTCTTCTTTGATCTACTTAATTTCTGCAAAGGGAGTTGCTAACACTATAAGAAACATCCCATATGGCCGAGACAGGTCAAATATAAATTTTATCCAAACCTGGTCTTTCCTCTCCTTTGACTCAGGGCTGAGAGCTTTCTTCACACTGGAAAACCAATTTCCCTTCCTCCCCATTTTCTTGGCATTCCTCAACTTGACCCTTCATGCAGAAAATTTGTATATTTTAATACCTCAAACCTCACAACCTAAAACAATTTAGCTTTGAATTGGAAATCCAATGGCATCTGCTTATATATTAAATTCCATTAGGACTGTGAAATTTGATACTGAAAGGAAAGAATCTCATTCATTATGTAAGCACTTTTTTCCTTAGAAAAAGAAAAGAGTATCAACCTTCTGCTACATAAATTCATGTCAGTTATGTATATTTGGAAAAGCTTATTTTGTATTAAAAAATACTCTCAGCTCTTTTGAAAAAAAGAAGCAATTTTATCTAAAAATTAATCAAAACCAAACTAAATAGAGAGAAAAGTTAATCAAATTTCTGAGCTATTGAAATTCATAACCCCTAACTACATATCAATCACATAATAATAAAGGAATCTAAAAAACATCTAAAGAAACCAAACAATTTTCTGTTCCTCAATGTCCAAACTCAAATAGTACTAAATCCAACCATATGAACAACTAAATTATCTTCCTTTTCGCATTTTCACTGCAAAGTAACACACAGAATGTAGATTTATCTAGCTAAACCATGATGATGCTGAAATTGTGAGAATTTTCACCAAATAAAAAAAAGGAAAGAACTATCCAGTTAACAGAGAATTACATAAACAAAAAAGGAAATGGGTAAGTGCAGAATAGCAAAAAACCAAAAAAAAAGGAAGTTAAATTTGAGGGTCCAGTGAAGATGGAAAAAGAGTGTACCTCCTGAAGTGAAACCAAAGTGAGATGAGAGATCTAAAGTATGTTGTGAGTTTCTTGTTCTGGGCCAATGTCTCTCACTCTCTCTCAACAAAAAGGAACAAAAAGATGAGAAGTTGAAGATTGCAACAATAGCAGTATCTCACTATCTCTTCCCTGTAAAGAAGGAAGAAAATGCAACCAGATCTTGACAAAGGGACAAGGCCCTTCAACTTCTTCAATGATAAGAAGAGAATATGAGAGAGAGAGAGAGAGAGAGGAACCAGCTGGTTCTGCTAATACTGTGACCCCACTACTTGGGTCAGTTAGAAAAGTGGGACCAACCCAATTATCATAAAAACTCTCCAATCCAATCCAAGGTGGTGGTAGTTGTCAATGTTTACTTACTTACCTTGTTGACAACAGAAAAAAATCAAATTAACAGTCTAATGAATGATGTCTGTCCTTTCCTTTCCATGGATGGATGTTTAGTTCCCTTTGTCTCTGTGTGGTCTCCATTCACCATTTGGCATTCATATCTTCCCTCTCTGTTTGGTGCATAGTAAATTAGTAAATTATAAGTGTCATATCCTCTTCTCTTATTTTTTATTTTTCTAATATTTCTTCAATGTTAATAGGTGAGAAAATCTGATTTGGAGATGTCAATCTTTCAATATCGTCCAATTCCTTAAGGATTAGTCTTTAGAGATATACGTGAAAGATACCCTAAAAAACAAAATAAAACAAATTTAAATAAACTTCATTGATAAAAATAATTTTGCTTTTATAGCTTTCTATGATAAAATATAGAAAACAAAATTAAAGTAGAGAATTCAAATCCATTATTGTGGTAGAATTCAAATCCATTATTGATAAAAAAAAAAAACTGCATTACAAATTACTTTTGCATACGTGTAATAATGTGGTAGAATTATAGTGTGATTATATGCAAAATGAGATCGAATTATGGTATGATAAAAATTATATAAATGTATAATTTATTTTATACATATTATCAAAAAAAAATTATATAAATGTGATGTACCAAAAATAAAATTATATAAATATGAGAGGGTAGCTATATAAGTTTGTATAATTAGAATAATTCAATCATATTATATTCGGATGGATGGATGAGATAAATCGATATTATTATTATTTCTCTCTCATAGTTATTAAATAGATATTAGTGCATACTTTTTTTTTTTACAGGATATTAGTACATACTACTTTAAGTCTTTTAATTAAGCCAATTACATTATTGTCTTTACTTATCCATGCATCAATTGATTATAATTAGTATTAAATAGGAATGTAGTTTAATGATGTGATGCATGGAAAGGCGCCAGCTAGTTTTTATTTTTTATCAAAATCCATGTAAGGACTTATGATTAAACTTCATTTTTACTCTTTTTCACGTCATTTAGTAGTTAAAAAATATGTAAGATTTCTCTTAATAACTATTTATGATAAAGCTTCTAAAAAAATTATTTTTGATAAAGAAAAAATTGATTATAATTAGCATTGAAAATTAAATATAAAGATCAAATTAAGGAAAATAACAAGTTAACCACTCCCATGACGCAGTACTGTGTTGTAAAAACGTTGTCTTATAAAAATCTCTCGAGATACAGCTAGACTGAAGCTATTCACTGCAAGATAAAAAGCAGATTCCTTTCTTTCTTTCGTTGTTTCTCTTTTTTTATGCTTGATGATTATTTCATAAAAAGAATGGTAGTACTCTTGCATTTTCACGCTTTTCTCTCGCTGAAATAACAAAAGAATTTCTAGTAACTTTGCTCTTGCTTTTCCCTTGCCTTTCTCGTTGTGGTCTTGTGGAACACACTCTTCTAAATACCTGTAATTCATAAACTTTTATTTAAGCTTATACCAATAACATTATATGAACCACATCCTTTTCATACTTTTTGAATTGCAAGAAGTTTTTTTTTTTTCATATTAGCCTCCCACTCGATAGGTGGGATACTAATTTCTTGAAATACTGTTAAATGTATAAGCGATAATCCTTTTTAATAGTGATTTTTTCATATACATGAATCCAAGAATCGAACTCACCGTCCTATATTTAAGGGATCTAAATCCTTTTTACTTGGACCAATACAAAACAATAATTACATCAAATATTTAATGTCATACAGAGAACAAGCTTCATTTGGTTGAAGTGTAGCTATTTATTATTTTATAGATTGGTGTTATTGTTATTATCCTGTACAATATATTAGATTAGCTTGTAACAAAACTTTGTACGATGGTTGAAGTATCCCTAATACTTCATATAATACATTTTCTTCTATTAAAAAAAAACTTAAATCCAAAATATATCTGCCATTAATTGAAAGTTTCTAACAAGTGCACATCATCGTCAACAAAAAAAAAAGTTACACCATCAATATATCAATATATTATAATAGAACCGGGATAGGGTCCATGACCATTTTAACTCGTTTTTCTGTTCTTAGAAAAGGGTTGAATTTTTGGCATGCCACTAGGCACAACGTGGTTAGTCACTATAATCAATACAGCACACAATGTAGCAATGGTTTCGCATGAAATACTTATATTTTATTAGAGATATAATGTTTTATTTGATAGTTAATAGTTCAATAGATATTGTAGTATACAAATCTTGTTCGTTAATTTATTGGAGTTCTATTTTATTTATATAGTCATATATCTATTTGAATTGCCACATTTGTTTGAATAGATATCTACTAAAAATATATTAAGTCATGACTATTTCTAATAGATATGTGTAAATGTCTATGATTGAAACACTATCATATTCTATATATCTATAATGTAATTTTCACTCTAGCCATATATAAAAAATATATTACTTCCATAATTATTATATTATAAAAAGGAGAGTCAAACGGAAAAATCAACATTTTACACTATTACATTTTCATGAGATTGAAACATTTTAATTTCTATGTACTATCGATATAAAAGATCTTTACATCAACATTCAATAATATATTAACAAAATAAATTATCTTTCTCTCTCTTAATTATTAAAATAAAAATACATATGTCAAAATATTAGTGAATATTAGTGTAAAACTTTTTATACTGACAATGTATACCACTTTAGTCCTTAAAAATATACTTTCTTTCACATGTATATTATTTGAAAAAACCTAATATTCTAGATCTTAATGCTTTTCTTTTGCAAGTTTTCTAGATCTTAATGTTAATTAGTTCTACATACTATACCACAACAGAAACTTATATCCCTCCATTTATTTTATAGGTGAAAGGTATAACGAAGCCAAATTACCAAATGATTGATTGCAATGGTAGGGTAGCAACATCAATCTGACGAAATATCCAGCCCAAAATTGTTGTTTACGTCTAACATTTGTTTTAAATTGGGCCTAACGGCTAAGACTTGTAACAAATCTATTATTTAACAAGTTCACTTATTTTTTAAGACCTAACGTCTAACACTGGCAATAAAACTAATTGATACAACCAGTTCACTTCGACAGTTCTACTGTATATAATAATATTCAAACCAATTCCTCCATTTAAAGTAAGTGAAGGTGTTAACATTATAAAGTAAAATCACCAAATTAATTAGTGATGATTAATCACAGTTTGGGGCAGCTGCATCAATTATTTGACCCTTCGCGTCTAACACTCTTTTTTTAGGCCCTTGCATCCAGAGGCGGTGGTAGGGGTGGCATGTTTATGGGGTAGCCACCCCCAACTTGTTTATACTATTTTAATATAATTATATACAATTATAATTTATTATCCTTTATATTTTTATTTTTTATATTTATCAATAGTTTATTCATTGAAAAGCAGAAGATTTTTTTTTATCCACTTCTTTAATGTAATGTTTATTATATCTATAATTTCATTATAAAAAAAAAATCAAAATATATATATATATATATCTTGTTCACTTTTTTTTATTTAAAACTTTATTGGAACAGTCCTTTATTTTATCAAAATATATAAATTTTTCTTTATTTCTCAGATGTAGGCTCTTTGATCTTGGTCATTTCATTATAGATATGGAGACTAGGTAATAAGATAGTCGTCTTAACAAGAATATAAACAACTATGTTTCCTTGTCTCCTAACAAAAATAACATTAAAAGTTGGATTTATAAACTAAAATATCCTTAAAATGAGAGATAGTAGCACCAAATTCACAAACATCTTCCTTGTATGGATGTTGTCTACCACCAATTTGCTCACCCCTACTTGGGTCTATCATGTAGAATGAATGAAATACATGATTTTATCTCTAAAAATATAATCTATTATTGGAGTAGGTTAGAAATAGGTTCATCTTTTATTTGTGCATCTAGTTTGACTTAGAACAAGCTTGGTTGCTTGACTACCCAACATGACTATTGTATACTTTATAGAAAAGTGTAAGAGAGATAAATTAAATTCTATAACATTTTATTACATTTTTTAGAGTTTTTTTTTATATGGAAATCCATAAAAAGGACATCTACTTTCCTTTGCATATCATGTGAAAAACATAAAACTCTATATCATAATATTAATTATATATATATATATATATATATAAATTATTGCTTGGTACAAAAAACTGATTTCAACTATAGATTCTATTCCTCCATTCATTTTATAGGTAAAATGTATAATAAAGTTGCGGGACACGAATCGAGAGTATGTGGGTTTTGTATGAGCCGAGATACAGAGTCCGGCGTCCAGAAAGCACCATACTCGGTCACCCAGCATCAAGCTCGGTTACCCGAGCTTCTCACCGAGTTGGAGTGTATGTATATGCAGAGTATGAAGCTCGGTCAACTACCTCGGCTGGCCTAAAGACAGAAAAATGAAACCGAGTACCTGAGCTCGGCTGACATCATGAAAGCTTTTATACCCAATCAGCTCAAAGCTTGGGGGGCTTGTGTACTGGCCGAAGACTAGACCCGGCCACCGAGCTCGGATACCCGGCCCAGTCCGAAAGTTAAGGGATAAGATATTAAATATTAAATTATGATATTATCTGATTTAACCTTATCCGGTTAAAAGAGATAATATCCCTTAAATTAAGGAATCATATCTCAAAAGATATTTAAGAGATAAACCAGATCTCTAAAAGATATTTAAGAGATAAACCAGATCTCTAAAAGATAAGGGAATCATATTATAAAAGGAGGAGTATCCATGATAGAAACTCACTTTTCACTGAACACCGGTGACTCTCTCTTAAGCGTATTAGAGAAATTAGCGTCGACCAAGAGACTATCAGAGAGTCTTTGCTCCCTAGTATTCATCCGATACAAAATTAAGAGATCGAGATCACCACGGCCAAGGGTTGAATCAAGAACTACGTCTGGCTTTGATTCCCTTCAGGATACGTAGGACCAGAATTATTGAATTCTGTCAAGCCAAAGCCTAAAACAACCCCAATTATTCATACCTGGTTTGACGTTCACGGCGAGGCTCCGGTAAACCGGATCTCGGCAGGAACATTTGGCGCCCACCGTGGGACCGAGGCGAAACTTTCCCCGGTTCCACAAGAAAAGCTCGATGGTGACCACACGGAATGGACTGCGAGGAGGGGGTGCAGCATGAATCATGAGGACCATGAGGCTTCGGACGCCCAGAACCACGGCAATCATCTTTTCTCCCCCCTCAGTGAAGATAACCCTCGGTTGGAAGAAATTATGGAGCAACTCAAGCAGCTTCGGAAGGAGAACAAGGAGATACGGGCGCAAAATCAGAAGCTTTTAAAAGCCCGGAAAAGGGAAAGGTCCCTGGCACCTTCAGACGGAGAGCAATCCTCACCCGAGGCCGGCCAGAAGGATCCTCCGGCGCACTCTCCTCGGGGCACTAACCGAGCATCCAAGACCAAACCCCCTCCTGGGGCATCGGAAGTCAAGTCCCACGCAGAGAGGACTAGCCAGAAAGGAAAGAATATCAGACCGAGCGTCCGAGGCTCCCCTTCACCGAGGACATTATTGAGGTAAACGTGCCAACCCATTTTAAGCCCCTTAACATGGACAAATTCAATGGCATCACCGATCCAACCGAGCATGTAGAGTCCTTTATATCCTCAATTTACTTGGTGACCGATTCGAGGCCGTCATGTGCAAGGTTTTTCCGACTACCCTGCAAGGTCCAGCCCTGACCTGGTTAACGAATCTGCCGCCTCAGTCAATTGACTCTTTTGACGCCCTCATAACCAAGTTCACTGCACAATTTGCGGCAAGCCGAAGGCACAGAAGGCACTCAGTCTCACTGGTAAATTTCAAGCAGGAAAGGAATGAATCACTCAGAGATTACATGGCCCGCTTCAATGCAAAGTATATCCTGATTCCCAATATGAGCTCAGAACTCTGCCTCCACACCGTCATGGCCGGTCTTAAGCCAGGACCATTCTTCGAGTACCTATCTTGGAAGCCACCGAGAGATTTTGAGGAGCTACAGGAAAAGGCTACAGGTTTCATGAACTCGGAAGAGATGCTGGAGTTTAAAAGGAGAGAAAGAGGTTTCGAGGACAAGAGCTCAGCCTCGAATAAAGACAGAAACAGGGGGTCTGACTCACAAAGGACCCAAAAAACCAATGAAAGAGAGTTCCCGCAGAGGCATCCCAGGTATCCATCTTACACTCCGCTGAACCGATCTCGGGCAGCCATCCTTCAGGAGGTGTGCAGTGCCGAGTTGCTTACCTTACCTGAACCATCCAAAACACCGGACAATGCTGACAGAAGCAAAGAATGCATGTGGCATCAGAACTCTGGACACTCTACTGAAGAGTGCAGAACACTCCAGAAAAAGATTGAGGAGTTGGTGCAAGCAGGCCGTCTTGATCATTTCATCCGCCGAGATGACAACGGAGGCAGACGACCCGGTCGAAGACAACGAAGACACGGTCATGATAACCAAGATCGAGATGCAAACTATCGAAGAAATCATCAGGGCGGAGATCGCCTGAACAACCAAAGCCCCCTATCGAAGAATCAGAGGGAGGAATCAGGGGGGTCATCAATACAATCTCGGGGGGATTTGCAGGAGGAGGAACAAAAAGCTCAGCTCGGAGGCGTCATGTCAAAGCCCTCCGATCTGTTAACACGGTGTCTGGAAGGCCTCCAAGAGCAAGGCCCCCCATAACATTCACAGATGATGATTTCCAAGGGGTAGATCCAAACCAAGATGACCCAATGGTGATAACGGTCGAGCTGGCCAACTTCTCAGTCAGACTAACACTTATTGACCAGGGGAGCTCGGTCGATATTCTCTACCTGGCAACCTTCAAGAAGCTCGGAATCCCTGAAAAGCTGATAAAAGAGCAGGAGGACAAGCTGGTAGGGTTTGCCGGGGAACAAGTCAAGACCCGAGGATATATAGATATCTTAACAACGTTCGGAGAAGGCAGACTCTCCAAGTCCGTATCAGTCAGGTATGTTATTGTAGATGCCACCACGTCGTACAATATCCTTATCGGAAGACCGACGTTGAATGATCTCGGGGCAATTGTCTCTACCCCACACCTGACAATGAAATTCCCAGTCGACTCCGGGGAGATAGTTGCAGTCCGAGCTGACCAAAATCTAGCAAGGCAGTGCTATGTGGACAGCCTGAAGGTTACCCGTCACCAGGACGGCCCAAAGAAAACCGAGGATGGTAAAGCAGAGGTGGTAAGCTCGGTCAGCTCAGTAACTTCAGCAAGTTCGGTCAGCATGTTTGAGCTGGATCCAAAGGCGGAGATGTACGAGTCCAGAGCCGAACCAACAGAGTCTTTAGAAAGGTTCCAGTTAGGAGCCCATCCTGAACAGTGCACCCACGTCGGTAGTCAGCTAGACCCCTCACTCATAGAGAGGCTTCACACGGTCCTAAGAAAGAATGCTAACCTGTTCGCCTGGAAGACATCGGATATGCCGGGCATAGACCCCAACTTTATGTGCCAAAAGCTGTCTATATGTCCCGAAGCTAAACCTGTAACTCAGAGAAAAAGGAAACTGGGTGAAGAAAGGCACCGAGCAATGGCCGAGGAGACTTCTAAACTACTCAAAGCAAATTTCATCCGAGAGGTGAAATACACCACTTGGCTAGTCAACGTGGTATTAGTCAAAATGGCCAATGGTAAATGGCGGATGTGCACCGACTATACCGACCTCAACAAGGCATGCCCAAAGGATTCCTATCCCTTGCCCAACATCGACAGACTGGTGGATGGGGCCTCAGGTTACAAGGTTTTGTCCTTCTTGGACGCATATTCCGGTTACAACCAGATCAGGATGTACCCCCCGACGAGGAAAAAACAGCGTTTATGACTGATGGGGCTAATTACTGTTACCGAGTAATGCCCTTCGGCCTAAAAAATGCCGGGGTGACATATCAGAGGCTTATGGACAAGGTTTTCGCCGGTCAAATCGGAAAAAACTTAGAAGTATATGTTGATGACATGGTAGTAAAATCCGATGATCCGAGAAGACACCTGCTGCCGACCTCGAGGAAATCTTCGGCCAACTCAGAAAGTACAACATGAGGCTGAATCCAGAGAAGTGCTCTTTTGGTGTACAGGGAGGAAAATTCTTGGGGTATATGCTAACACACCGAGGAATCGAAGCCAATCCAGATAAATGCAAAGCCGTCATGGAAATGCGGAGTCCTCGGAATGTGAAGGAAATTCAGAGGCTAGTCGGCCGATTAGCCTCCCTATCCTGCTTTCTCCCGAAGTCTGCAGAGAAGGCAAGACCTTTTTTCCAGCTCCTGAAAAAGCCAAAGGATTTCATTTGGACTGAAGAATGTGAGAAGGCCTTCGAAGATCTGAAACTCTTCTTAGCATCTCCCCCAATCCTCACTCGGCCTCAGCTCGACAAAGATCTGTACCTATACCTCTCCGTCAATGATTATACAATCAGTGCAGTAATTATCCAGGAAGAGGAGGAGCAACAGATGCCGGTATACTATGTCAGTAGGATCCTGAAAGACGTGGAAACGCGATACCAAGTAATTGAAAAACTGGCTCTCGCCTTAGTTATGGCAGCTCAGAGGTTACGACCCTATTTCCAATCTCACCAGGTCATCGTCAAGACGGATCATCCGATAAAGCAGGTACTCAGGAAACCTGATCTAGCCGGACGAATGATAACTTGGTCAGTGGAGTTGTCAGAGTTCGGTCTACGGTATGAACCGAGGGGCCCCATGAAAGCCCAATGCCTCTCTGATTTTATGCCGAGCTTTCTTCCAAACCGAGGTCAGAATCATTCATTTGGCTCCTATATGTTGATGGATCATCTAACTTGAAAGGAAGCGGGGCTGGAATAATTCTTGAGGGACCTGATGACCTAATCCTCGAGCAATCTTTGAAGTTTGGGTTCACTGCTTCAAACAACCAAGCAGAGTATGAAGCCCTTATTGCCGGTCTATTATTAGCCAAAGAAATCGGGGTCCGGGAGCTAAAATGCAAAAGTGACTTACAACTTGTAACGGGGCAAGTCTTGGGCAGTTATCAGACAAAAGACCCCCAACTGACCAGATATCTCTGCAAAGTTCATAGCCTCATTTCTGAATTTGAGCATTTCTCCATTGAGCATATACCTCGAGAAGAAAATTCCAGAGCAGACCTGTTGTCCAAATTGGCAAGCACCAAGAGGGTTGGCCAACTAAGAACTTTCATTCAAGAAAACCTCCTTGAGCCGAGCATAAAGAATGCCGAGGTGACAGTAACCGAGCACTATGACAGGGGCTGGATAACTCCAATCTGGGAGTATCTAGCCTCGGACAAACTACCTAATGACCAAAAGGAGGCAAGGCGAGTCCGCCTAAAATCTTGTCACTACACCATCCTAGACGGTGAGCTGTACAGAAGGGGATTCTCCAGGCCGTTACTGAAGTGCCTCACAAAGGAGCAGTCCGAGTATGTAATGGATGAGATGCACCGAGGAATCTGCAGAATGCATTCAGGTGGCCGATCTCAGGCAGCTCGGATCCTACGAGCAGAGTTTTACTGGCCAACAATGAGGCTCAATTGCTCTACTTGGACCAATAGGTGTGACCCTTGTCAGAAGTTCGCCAACATAGCTCGTGCCCCAGGAGAAGAGCTCCACTCCATGTTCTCACCCTGGCCCTTTACCATGTGGGGGATGGACATAGTCGGTCCTTTCCCAGTGGCCAAGGGTCAAGTCAAGTTCCTCCTGGTAGGGGCAGACTACTTCACCAAATGGATTGAAGCAGAGCCATTGGCTACAATAACTGCGAAAAAGGTCCAGAATTTTGTGTGGAAGAATATTATATGCAGGCATGGCCTCCCTTATGCAGTTGTGACAGACAACGGAAAGCAACTCACCGATAAGGAGCTCGGAGAGTTTTACTCCAACCTCGGAATTAAACACAAAGTGACCTCGGTTGAGCATCCGCAAACAAATGGCCAAGCAGAGTCAGCTAATAAAGTTATTCTAAACGAGCTCAAAAGAAGGTTGGGACAATCAAAAGGGGCTTGGGTTGAGCAGTTACCAAGCATTCTGTGGGCTTACCATTGCTCACCACAATCCTCAACGGGAGAAACACCGTTCAAACTAACCTCTGGAACCGATGTAATGATTCCAGTTGAACTCGGTGAGCTCTCCTTTCGAAGGCAGCATCACAATGAAAGTCAAAATGAAGAAGAACTCCGAGTTGAGCTTGACATGGTCGAGGAAGTCCGAGATACCATAAGAATCAGGGACGAGCTGTGCAAGCAAAAAGCAACTCGAAAGTACAACTCAAGGCTGCGCCCAAGGGAATTTGTGCAGGGCGACTTAGTACTGAGACTGTAAAACGACGCGAGAAAAGACTCCAGGGAGGGTAAGCTTGCGGCAAACTGGTCAGGCCCATTCAGGATAGCGGAAAATCTAGGAAATGGTGCCTACAGGCTGGAGGAATTGTCAGGAAAGTCGGTTCCCAGAACATGGAACACTTCCCACCTCAAATTTTATTTTAGCTAAAGTTAGAAGTGATGCACTCTTTTTCCTATCTCGGTCTTTTTCCCATGAGGTTTTGGCCGAGAAGGTTTTAACGAGGCACACTAGGAAAAATAAATAAATAATTTGTTTTTCTTCAGTTGAGCTATTATATTAAAACTGTTAAATCCTAAAGAGGCCGTCCGAGCCTATAAAGGTGCTTAAATCCTAAAGAGGCCGTCCGAGCCTATAAAGGTGCTTAAATCCTAAAGAGGCCACCCGAGCCTATAAAGGTGCTTAAATCCTAAAGAGGTCGTCCGAGCCTATAAAGGTGCTTAAATCCTAAAGAGGCTGACTGAGCTACAATCGACCGATCAAGGTCGAAGTGCCGAGCCTATAAAGGTGCTTAGATCCTAAAGAGGCTGACCGAGCAAAAATTGATCGATCAGGGTCGAAGTGCCGAGCCTATAAAGGTGTATAAAACATAAAAAGGCTGACCAAATTGATCGATCAGAGTCATCGTACCGAGCCTATACAACATAAAAGAAATTTTTTCCAAGTACAAAAGGATTCATACGTAAAAAAGGAATTCCATTAAAATAAAGGGGCAGGGCCCCGAATACATGACAATGCAAAAAGAAAACTACACAAAACAATATGTTTCCTAAACTACTTATACAGTTTCAGGGTCAACGTCCTCCTCGGCATGGGGAGAGATGATAGCAGATTGAACAGGTTGGCCCACTAAACCATTGAGAAACTCCTCGGTCCCTTGACACTTGCCTTCCTCCCCGTGAGTCACGACATCGTCGTCCTCATCCTCCATCTCGGCCAATGGAACAAGGATCCCAGCTCGGTTGAAATCCTTATCCACATCGGCACTGGAGAAATCGGCAGTTGGGTTGAAGTGCTGAAGTTGTTTCACGGCTCGGGAGAAACCGTTAACATGCTCCCTCATGATTGAAGCCTCAGCTTCAGCCATATCAACACGGAGCCTCAGGTTCTCCTCCTTCTGGGTCTCCAGCAACTTCTTCAACTCCAGACCGGCCTCCTTCTCGGCCTGCAGCCCTTTCACAACGTTCTGCAGGTTGTGTCGGTCGGCCCTTTCCGTCGCAAGCTCGGCTGTTAGGGTGGCATGACCTTCTTCCAGCTGTGCCTTTTGAGCCTTCAACTGACCGATAACCCGGCCCTGCTCCTCACATTTACCCAAGGCTAGAGAAAGCTCATCCTTCACCCTTGAGGCTCGAGCTACATCGGCCCTCATTACCTCCATCTTCTTAATGTTATCGATAACCTGTTGGCTCCAAAAGCGAGTAATAGAGGCAATCCGGAGGGCATAAGCAGCAACGGCCTCCATACTCTCCCCTGGCCCTTGCTCCAGCAAAAGCCGAGCGTCAGAAGGCTTCAGCACCTGGCTATCAATCAGCCCGGTAGGATCGAACTCATTCCCCCAGAGCGAGCTAATCCTGGGATTGCAGTTCCCATTGTACCATTTAGTACCCGACGCAAGGTCGATCACCCGGGGAACATCGCCCGACCTCATAGCAGCAACAGGAGCTTCTTCAATCATCAGAGGAAAAGGTCTTCCAGTCGGGGCTTCTGACGTCATGTCTTCCCGGATCCTCTTCGGAGGCCGGATACTCGGTGTGGAAGTTTCAGTCGCCTTCTGTTTCTTTCCTTTGACGTTCAAGGCTGATCTGCCCGCTCCTTGGTGGGCTGATTTCTTCATCAAAGTCTTGTAATTGAATTTCCCCATTATCACTGCAAAAAGGAAATCGGTTAAGAAAGATAAACACGCTACAGGGTAAATTAGCACGTATCAACAAAAAGTTACTTACGGTCAAAATCAGCTTGCCAAGTAGAGGAAGCCCTAACCTTTAAGAGCCTACCACAAGGTAATGGCCGAGGACACAGTTTCAGGACCTCGACGTCAGCTCGCTCCTGAGAGGTCATGCAATCGAGGTCGTATCCGGAAAATTTGGTGGGGTGTGGTTGCCAATAGAAAGGAAACTTAGGGCTTCCGGACGAATCAAAGAAGACAGACTCGTTACCGACTGCAGGTCAAATTTTAAAGAAATCTGATTTGAAGAATTTGTACGAGCTCTTATAGAGCCCAATGACCCCCCTCTCAATTCCACTCAGTGAGATCCAACCGACTCGGTCCCCGAAACGAACTCGGTAAAAGTATAAGAACTTAGGGGCGGTGGCCTCTATTCCAAGCTGGCCGCACAGAATTTGAAAGGCTTTCAGAAATGCCCAGCTATTCGGATGAAGCTGGGTAGGGACGACATTCATAGTTCGCAAAATTTCGCACTCAAACAGACTAAAAGGAATAGAAAGCCCGATGTGTTCAAAGAAGGTCCTATATACATAAGTAAAAGGTGGCTCGGATTTTGGGGGGGAGGAAAACATGCTCATCCTCGCCACAGGGAAGGCATTCTACGATGCCTCGTTTAATCGTGACCTTGGGTTTTATAGCCTCAAGTGAAGTAAAATCCCTAAAATTAGAGTGGAATCCAGCAACATCGGGTTTTACCCAGAAATACCCAGGAATGGTAATTTCTGGGTAGGGAACCCTGGGCAACCTAGACACACGCCGGTGACGCTTGGGAACAACAACAACGTCTGGAGTAGCAGAGCTCCTCCCAGAAGAAGAAGAAGAAGAAGAAGAGCCCCTGTCACCCCCGCCGCCGCGAGAGGAAGATGGAGAAGAATGAGAGCATCCAATCAGATGGAGCTCAGGCTCCACAACCTGAACCCCAGAGGAGGCATTCTGGGATACCTCAAATGAACTCTCCATGAATGAACAAACAGAAATCAAACCTAAGAGAATTCGAAAGAGCAGGCACGTACCTTGAAGAAAGTATGGTTGCTTGGGCCAGAGAGAGCTCGAGAGTAAGAAAAGTTTAGGGCTTAGAGAAAGGTGAAATCCCGCGCTAGAGGCTCTCCCAAATTTATAGGGAAAGCGCAAACGTCCTCTCGGCGAATTAATGAGGATTGTTGGCTGACGAGAGCAGGGAAGCGTCCCTTCAAGTCTGACCACATTCGCCAACTAATGGAAAGGTCACACGTGGCAGAAATGTCAGAGCGTAAACCACCATCACGGGAAACCAGGAGCACGCCACAATCCAAAAATCTCGGGAACGATGCCACGAAGGCCACGCGACACACAGCGTGACGTTTCTTTTCCATCTCAAGGCCCAAGAAAGTATGGCGTCAGCACAGAATAAGTAACTACCTCCACCTCGGTTAGCCTCGGCTCCCACGAAAAAGCTTCCACGCCGTTGGTTCAAAGCTTGGGGGGCTTGTGTATGAGCCGAGATACAGAGTCCGACGTCCAGAAAGCACCATACTCGGTCACCCAGCATCAAGCTCGGTCACCCGAGCTTCTCACCGAGTTGGAGTGTATGTATATGCAGAGTATGAAGCTCGGTCAACTACCTCGGTTGGCCTAAAGACAGAAAAATGAAACCAAGTACTTGAGCTCGGCTGACATCATGAAAGCTTTTACGCCCAATCAGCTCAAAGCTTGGGGGGCTTGTGTACTGGCCGAAGACTAGACCCGGCCACCGAGCTCGGATACCCGGCCCAGTCCGGAAGTTAAGGGATAAGATATTAAATATTAAATCATGATATTATCTGATTTAACCTTATCCGGTTAAAAGAGACAATATCCCTTAAATTAAGAAATCATATCTCAAAAGATATTTAAGAGATAAACTAGATCTCTAAAAGATATTTAAGAGATAAACCAGATCTCTAAAAGATAGGGGAATCCTATTATAAAAGGAGGAGTACCCATGATAGAAACTCACTTTTCACTGAACACCGGTGACTCTCTCTTAAGCGTATTAGAGAAACTAGCGTCGACCAAGAGACTATCAGAGAGTCCTTGCTCCCTAGTATTCATCCGATACAAAATTAAGAGATCGAGATCACCACGGCCAAGGGTTGAATCAAGAACTACGTCTGGCTTTGATTCCCTTCGGGATACGTAGGATCGGAATTATTGAATTTTGTCAAGCCAAAGCCTAAAACAATCACAATTATTCATCCCTGGTTTGACGTTCATGACGAGGCTCCGGTAAACCGGATCTCGGCAGTAGCAGGTTTAAATTTTTGCAAGATGCTTCGTCCCTTTCCCTTTTTTACTCTCCCTCTCCTATGAGAGACCTCATATAAGTCTTCCCTTAAAAAATGTATAACATAACAAAATCACCAAATGATTGATTGCAGTGGTAGTGTATGTACGTGGCAACACCAAGCTGACGAAATTTCTAAGGCAACATCCAACCGAAAATTAGTGACTTCGTGTCTAACCCTTGTTTTTAAGGCTCTCATATTCTCGTAGCAATGTATTATTTAACTAATTCACTTATTTTTTAGGACCTTATGTATAACACTCTGGGCCAGAGTCTCTGGCAATAAAACTAATTGATACGACAACGGGATAATATTCATCAATTCCTGCATTTATTTGTAAGGGAAGGTGTTAGCATAATAAAGCCAAATTACCAAATTAATGAAGATTAATCAGAGTGATGGGGTAGCGGCATCAATTATTTGACCAAATGTTTAAGGCGTAATCCAACCCGAAATTAATCCCATCTAACACTTGTTTTCTAGTCCCCAACGTCTATCACTCTTGCAACAGATCCATCACACAATAAATGGAATACATGACTTTCTCTTTAAAAAAAAGAACATAATTATTATTGGAGTAGGTCAGAAATAGGGTCATCACTTTATTTGTGTATTTGCTTTAGTTTGACTTATAATGCAACCCAACAGTAAATTGCATGTAATCGTTACAAGTGTATATATACATTATCAAAGGAAAACGAGATTAAAAACTGATGTTTGCTGCATATTCATTGGGAATCAGCCTGATTTTATTTTTTTATTTTAAATATAATTATAATAAAAATAATTATAAAATCGTTACATTGTTTTTATTTTGTTTTCTACTTTTAAATATTTGTACAGGAAATAGTGAAAACAAATAAAAATTGTTTTCAGTGTTTTATGTACAAAACCTTAAAAACATAAAACACAATAAAAACAATATGATAGTTTATAAAAAAATTTGTTATAATTACCTTTAAAAATATGAAATGTAAACACGAATAAAAAAAAAATACTAAATATGCCCTAAATTTTGACATTTGGAATTTTAGAAACAACGTCATCAAACAACAAACACACAAATGTAGTAGCAAGAGAATATATGAAGGGGAAAGCTAGAGTTTCTTTAGGCCTGACAAAAGAATCCACGGACCATTTGTCCATCCAGCCTGTTGAATTTCATGGTTTCAAAGTAAAGGGAGAAGAGAAAGTTGAGAGAGAATGAAAAATTGTATATTGATCAAGTGGTAAAAGTAAAAATTATAAAGCAAACTAGGCTTATATAGCCAAGTAATCAACTAACAACTATAACTAATTCTAACTAACTCTAACAAATCTAACTAACTTAACAGCCCCCCCTCCCTCGCAAGCCGGAAGGTGTACATAACACCTCCAGCTTGGGATGATCAATACAAATGCATATCCAGAAAAACAAAATACAATCATAATGCCAAGAACACATTGGCAAGGCACACAGGCCAATAAATGCTTAATCACCATGAAAGGCAGAAGCTCCAAGTGCTTAACCACCATACAAGACAGAAGCTAAAATCATCAAAGCCAATAAATGCACAAAAGCTTAACCATTAAGAAGAAGCCACAACTCAAGGCTTAACCACCTAACAGAAGTATATATGCTTAACCATCAATGAAAGGCAGAAGCTAACAACAAAACTACCAATGCTTAACCATCCATGGCAGAAGCTCACATCAATGCTTAACCACCATGAACAGAAGCTTAGAACAATAAAGCCCGTAGGCTAATCAAAAATCAGAACTAGAACACTGAACAATCATCTTCAACAATCTTGAACCGAAAATCAGTGAAGCAAGAATTGGAATGTGTCTTAAAAGAGGACATAACACAAACATCTTTTGAGCATCCAAATTGAGCTCAACCAGAAACAACAGAACCTTCAAAACAACTCCATTAAGATCAAACTCAGAAGCATCTCATAGAAAGCATAATCGATGTATCAAACCAATTGATGGCTTTCGTCCATTTGTTGCCTTTCGGCACTACAGCAGGGGAGAAAACAAAGCCAAAGGAAAACGCAGAGCCAAAAATCAGCCAAGAAAGCGGACACGACAATTTCTGAAATCGAGCAGAGATTTGGAGAATTCCATCAGTAAGATGCAATCATCAATTGCATCTTGCTGATCATATATCTAAGAGCATCAAATTGCCGATTCTCTGGCATTGAGGACAAGGTCGGAGCTCAAAGACGGCGGTGACACCACAATGATCAAGAAAAATTGATAACCACAAAGAGTTCAAGAACAGTGGACCAACTGCACAAAATTGCAACAAATCACCATATACCAGCAGCAAAAACGTAGATCTGAGATTCGATGATGCGGAAAACGACAACCTGTTGGGGGCACCTTCGACGGAGATGAGACCACCAACCAGACTGGGAAGAAACTACCACAATGGTAGAGGAAAAAGCTTTTCTGTATCGATCTTCAACTTAAGAGAAAGATGAAACGATAGAGATTGTGCAACGAATTTTCTAGGGTTTGGATATGGATGATGAAAAACGCAAAAGGAAATCAAGAAAAAACGCATATGAATAGAAGAAAAATGGAAATTTGATGTGGCGGAGAAGGAGGCCAGATCTTCAACCATACAGAAAAAAGAAGAAAACAAAGTGCAGAGGAGAAGAAATGAGGATGCAGAAAGGTAACAAAAAATCGAATCTTGAATTTTCTGAGGAGAAGGAAATAAATTTGTGGATTTTCTCGGGAAAGTGTAAAAAGAAAAGAAAATAAACTAAGAAAGAGAAAAAGAAAAGAAAATGCAGTAGGAGAGTGTTCAAGGTGGATGGTATGGCTCTGTTTTCTCCCCTGCTTTAGTGCTGGATGGTATAACTAATTCTAACTAACTCTAGCAAATCTAACTATCTTAACACAGCCCATTCATAATAAAATCCATCAAACCCATCCAAAAATAATAATAAAACTAGATGGATTGGATTGGATCCATTTTATTAGTGGATGGATAATGATCCATCCCATTTTTTTCTAAATCCATTCGACCAAAAATAAAAACAAAGAGCTGGATATTTTTTATCCAGTAAAAAAACCAGTAAACAATTTTTTAAATCAGTTACAAAGGAAACATACCGATTACATAGAGCGAAGAAAACGAGAGTAACACGACTTGGTAAATGTACTAGTCCACCACATTCTGAGTATGGACTTGTGGACTTGTTGCTTCCATGGTCATGGACTTATGCCTTTTTTTCTTCTATTTCAAATCGAATATGCGTAGATGTCACACGATCTCTCGTGTTTCATGAATGAATATATGCATGAATTATTGATTTGTTGGTACATCACTATATCATACATCTATACAAATGCTCAGCCGTTTCAAAATACCATTAATGGTTGTGATAGGGTAGTTTGTGAGTTACCAAAAAACAAGGAGCCCGCCCATGGTGATTGGTTGGTTGTTAAAAATAAAAGAAAGCCGTTAAATATTGGTGGAGATTCTAAGGAGAAAATTCAGAGTGGAAATAATAAGGGGTCCGAAAATTGTTACAATGCCTCGGATCTGATGCAATTGGTCTACGTAATTATGGCAAACATCATGTGAGTTATAATGCTGCACAGGGACAGGCTAGTCAATCAGATGTGTGCCAAAATAGTAACATGTCCAACCAAAGGCCATGGATAAAGAAACGTAGGAGAAGAGAATATCAGGGCCCAAAGAATAATGTGACCCAAAGCTCTCAAATTCACGTGGGCTTTAAGGGGCAGACTTCAAAAGTTACACCCACCAAAAAGATGGACCCTCCAAATGTGCATACATTAGCGAATGGGGTCAAAACCGCAATGGACATTCAGTGGGTGTCAGGGAATGATGATGATCCGCAAAAACAAAACACTCTGGAGCCAGTACAAGTTGTTTTACAAGACAAAGGAAAGGGCGCCATGCAGCCCATGCAGGGTGTTCGTGAGCATGGCAGTGGTTTTATTGTGTCAGCTACAGATATGTTTCATCAGGTTGTGACTATTTCAGTGTGCAAGGGCAACAACTTGTGCTACTGCTCGGCCATTTATATGCTAGTCCTATTCCGGTGATCAGGGATCTTTTGTGGGAGCACCTTGAGAATCTTCGAGCTTCCATTCTTGGACCATGGTTACTGATGGGTGATTTTAATAAGATACTGGTGCCTTCCGAGGTTAGAGGTGGTAACTTCTCCCTTGCCCGAGTAACAAAATTCTCCAACTCCTTGGATGTTTGTAATCTTTTGGATCTTGGGGCAGTTGGTAATGCTTAAATACTTGGTTTAGAAGAGCTACGGGTTCACGACCTATTTTCAAAAGGCTAGATAGGGCATTGGCAGATGTGGATTAACGTAGGTGCTTCCCCAAAGTGTATGTTGAAAACCTTTGCCGTAGATACTCAGATCATTGCCCCTTACTTCTTTGTTGTAGCACTGTTGTCCCTGACAGGAAGTCTAGGCCTTTTCGTTTTCAAGCAACTTGGCTAACGCACAAAGACTTTCCTAATGTAGTGAGGGAAGCTTGGAATGAGCAGCTTCGAGAGGTACCTGACAGACTAGAGAAGGTTCGTGATGAGGCCACTGATTTCAACAAAAAAATATTTGGCAATATCTTGATCAGAAAAAGATCTCTCGAAGCGAGAATTAAAGGCATTCATAGAGTACATGAGACTACTGACTCGCTTGGTTTAATTGTGCTGGAGACTAATCTTCAAAAGGAGCTTAATGATGTGTTGAAACACGAAGAAATCCTTTGGTTCCAGAAGTCCAGAGAAAAATGGGTTAAATTAGGTGACCGTAATACAAAGTTTTTCCACACTCAAGCCATTGTTAGAAGAAAGAGAAACAAGATACATGGCCTCTATGTTGGAAATAATGAATGGTGCACATATGACAAAATTATTCAGGTTGAAACACGACATTTCTTCCAGGCTCTTTTCTCAGCCGAGCCGAACACTTCCCCTTCAAGTATGGTTATTACTTATTTGCCTCATCTGAGTGACCTGGGCACCTCAACTTTAACTGCCCCAGTTTGCAAGAATGAGGTTAGAACTGCTGCTTTTAGCATGAAGTCATATAAGGCCCCGGGACCATACGGATTTCAACAAGTGTTCTTCAAACATTTTTGGGATTTGGTTGGTGATGATTCGTGGCATTTGGTTAATCATGCCTTCTCCATGGGCTATTCTGAAGAGCGATTAGTTGAAACTCTTATTGTTCTAATCCCAAAGATTGATCAACCAAGTCCGTTTGCAAGATTTTAGTTCGATAAGTCTTTATAATGTGGCTTATAAAATTATTATTAAGATGTTGGTTCAGCGACTTCGGCCTTTTATATATATATATATATATATATATGTATATGTATATGGGAACTTTTGATAATGCCATTATAGTCCAAGAGGTGGTTTACTACATGCATCATAGTAAGTCAAACCAAGGTAGCATTGCTTTTAAAATTGATCTCGAAAAGGCCTATGACAGAATTTGTTGGGACTTTCTTGAATTGACTTTGACTTTCCTGAAAGGGTGGTTAATCTTGTAATGTGGTGCGAAAGATCTTCTAATCTCTCAATCCTATGGAATAGGGCTAGATTGGAAGGTTTTAGGCCATCCCGAGGCTTTCGCCAAGGTGATCCGCTCTCTCATTATTTATTTGTGATTTGTATGGAAAAACTAGCTCTTAGCATACAAAACAAGGTAGATTCAGGTTGCTGGCAGCCGATGAGGATATCTAGGGGTGGACCATGTTTCTCTCACCTATTTTTCGTAAATGATATACTCCTATTTTGTAAAGCTACGGATGCTCAAGTTAGGCTTGTTATTGAGACCCTCCAGGATTTTTGCAAAGCTTATGGGCTCAAAGTTAATTTCTCAAAGTCTTGAGCCATGTGTTCTAGACATATTCCTATAAGCCGAAAGGAAGAATTGGTGAGAATTTCCTCTATTAACATTGTGAATGACCTAGGAACTTACCTAGGGTTTCCACTTTTAAATGGGAGGGTGACAAAGAATACTTATGATGCTGTTGTTGAGAAAATTCGGAGAAGGCTAGCATCCTGGAAAGGGAAGCTTTTAAATAAAGCTGGTAAGCTTTGCCTTGCTCATTCAGTTACCACTGCTATACCAGTGTATTCCATGCATACACATTAACTTCCCTCTACTGTTTTCAACAAAATTGACTCCCTCACTAGAAACTTTATTTGGTCCAAAAATAGTGATACAAGGGGCTTCAACTTAGTTAACTGGAATACTGTTACTACTCCCAAGATATATGGGGGCTTAGGACTAAGGACAACTAGATTGAATAACGTGGCTCTTTTGGGTAAGTTACTTTAGAATCTCATGCATAATAGAGAGAAAGTGTGGGTTCAATTTCTCAGCCATAAATTCATGAATAATGGCTCGGTTTGGTCATGTTCTTATGACTCGTGTGCCTCTGTGACATGGAGAGGAATAATGAAAGCTAGCAATCATCTTCGTGAGGGATTCCTTATGAAGCTTGGTGCAGGTACCTCCTCGGTATGGTATAACGATTGGCTAGGGAGTTGTAGACTTTGTGATAGACTTCCTTTTGTCCATATTTCTGATACACATCTCATGCTGTGTGATATCTGGGAGGGTGGTACTTGGTGTTTTGATAAACTTATGACATTTATCACCCCTAAGATTAAGGATGAAATCCACAGGGTTTCAGTGCCCATGCACATGACCAGTGATGTCTTAGACAACTGGATTTGGAAAGATAATAAAGAGGGTTGTTACTCAGTGGCATCTGGATACAAGTGGCTGCTACTCTGCTAGCTTCAACCTATAATTGGGATCCTTCACAGGATTGGAGGTGGCTTTGGAAGCTTGGCATTCCAGCCAAACTCCACTTCTTGTTTTGGCTTTGTCTTCATCAAGCTATTCCTACAAATGAGCTTAGGCACCAACATGGGTTGTCCTCCACTCCAAACTGCCAATGTTGCTCTAGAACGAGGGAAGATATTTTTCATTGTCTTAGAGATTGCCCACACTAAAAGGAAGTTTGGTTGAGAGTGGGTCTCTATCATCACAGACTATTCTTTGCTACCAACAGTGCTTCGGAGTGGATAGTTAGCATCCTCAAGAGTGATGTATCTACCCTCTTTGCCGCTGGTGTATGGTGGATTTGGAGGTGGCGCAACAACATACATTTTGGAGATGAGATTTGGAACGTCAACATGGTGATGCGCATGATTCATAACACCCATGATGAGTTCCTCATTTTCTTGTCTTCGAAGCTCCACCCTGACCCAGGAAATAGGTTGGGGGTTTGGTGGTCTCCTCCTCCAAATGGGTGACTGAAGTTTAATGTGGATGGTAGCCATCAACCTTCACTGAATAGAATGGGCACTGGTGGACTCATTAGAGCTGATAATGGAAGTTGGGTAGTTGGTTTTTCTTCTTTTGATGGCCCTGGCGAGCCTCTCTTGGCTGAGCTTCTGGCTATCAAACATGGTTTGAACCTTGCTTGGAGTTTGGGGATCACTAACCTTATTTGTGAGAGTGATTCCATGGATATTATGAACACCTTGAGGTCTCCTAACCACCCAGACTGCCACCTTTATGCGGATGTGATTAAGCAAGTTTCGGAGTTGTTGAGGCAGGATTGGAATGTCAATATACATCATGTTTTTCGAGAAGTAAATGATTGTGCTGACCACCTTGCAAAGATGGCAGCCCACTCCAATGAAGCTCTCGAGATCTGGAAGGTCCCCCCCAGGGGATATGGGTTCTTTACTTCTTAAGGATGCTCCTCATGTGACATCCTCTTTGTAGTTTTTGATTGTTTTGTTACTTTCATCTCTTCACCCAAAAAAAAAAAATTTCAAATGCTCCCAATACATTTTTGGTTAATCAAAATTATTTTGCATTTCTAATTATTATTATAAGTGTGTCAAAAAAATTATTATAAGTAAAAAGTTCATGTAATTAAGGTCCTTAAGATTTTATAAAGAGAAAATATTTAATATGTAAAAAATTTTAAAATAAAATTTTAGTGTAAAACATTTTTTAAATGGATGGGTCGGATATTCATCCATATAAAATTACTAATGGAAAGATTGGATAGTTTTTTATTAAATGGGTCATGGATGGATTTGAATTTTTTAATATATTTTTAATGGATTGATGGATTATTTTGATCCGATCTATTATAATCCGAATCAAAATTCATCTGATCTATCTGATTCCCACCCATAAGTTTCTTAGATTGTACTCCATACGTTGTGATGACATGACAGTCACTTTGTCTTAAGGGCGAATTCTACGGTGAGCGACGTTATCATGTCGCTCACGGTGAGCAACCAATTTTCACCGTTAGATGAAGATATTCCACAGACTTATCATGGACCGTGCACACTATATTATTCTTTTTCATTCTATATGCTCTCTGCAAATGATCTCCGTCTTCTTCACCGACCTTCCTCCAACAAATAACCTTTTTTTTTTTTTTGTGAAATCAAAGAAGAACCCAGAAATGCAAAAATGAATCCAGAAGCTTCAAACCTACCCAGAAAATGCAAACAAAAAAATGAAACTTCAACACACACAAAAATTAAAATAAAGATGCAAAACCATATCCCCTGGCCGCAAGTGAGAACCATAATGAAACTTCTTCCGATTCCTTTCCAATACACAGATCATAGAAGACATAGAAAATTCTTAACATATATCATACACTGAAATTGAAGTCTAATATGTTCAAATCTATTTGACATCCCAAATTGAAACAACATGTAGAAAAGAAGACAAATTGCGAGAACATAAAATCTGGAATCTTAATCTTAAACAATCCCTTACAATGAAAAACAAAAAGTAAATTACAGGAAAAAACAAAAAGCTGAAAACTTTAGCATAAAAGATGGAAGATACAATAACTAAGATGAAGAATACGAAGAAAGAAATGGTCGTTGTGAAGTTGACACGGGGAAACACAAGAAGGGGGTTGAATTGTGTTTCTTAACAGATTTTCAAAAAAGTATTTTCTCAAACCTTTTACAAGCAAAACAATAAAAACAACACACAAACAGGAAAATGTTTTTGAAGAGTTAATAAACTCAGATTCAGAACCCCACAGTTAGTATAAACAAAAACTATAAAAGATAAGGGTTTAGAAGATTCACGCAAGTGTTTTATCCCGGTTCACTCTCTTCCAACCAAGAGTTACGTCCAGTCCCTTCTACCTGAAGGTTTTTCTCCACTATAATCCAATAGCTTTACAAGTATTCAACACCTCTTCAGGCTACAAGTATTCTTTCTCTATCAAGCCTCTTCTGACTCTAACTCTAACAAAGAGATTTAAAGCTTTGATCTAAGAACTCACTATGTGCGAGGATTTGAAAGTTTAAGATCAACAAGATTTACACGTAAACTTGTGTTACAATTTCAACAGAGTTTTCGTACTATGATATCAGAGCTTGTATTACTGCGTATATCTATATATTGAATCTCTGTCGCCCTTCTCCTTGAAGTTCTTCAAGTATATATATAGCTGAAGTGCTTCTCTGTCTTGATCTTCTTCAATGGTCTTCAAATTGTATCCGTTTAGACTTAGCATTAAATGCTTGGATCCGTTGAGACTGATAACTTGATATGCTTCACTGAGAAGTGCTTTTGTTTAACAGAGGAATGCTCAACGTAGAACTGTCACTTCTCTATTGCACCAAAGGTTGCTTTTCTGACTTACCACTTTGTACTTGACTTGATCTTTACAACAATGTATTTTGACAGAGTACAAAGGTTTATGGTTTTGATGGTACGAAGTTCTTTTATCCAAGAGATAAAGATTTTATACAAAAGAAGCATCAAGGTAAAAGACATATATTCTTTGAATTAAATAAGCAATCATTTGAAATAAATACATTTAAGATTAGACTGGTTCACGTCTTAAAACTAGTGGACGCGCAGGTCTTTGGACGAGCAAGATTTACTTATCAGTGAGACGGGCATGTCTACTGATAATACGTCTACATACTTTCCGCCTAGTCCAGAGAGATGGACGTGCTATACTTAAGAGCTCGTCTGTTGATGTCGCAGAAGCGCTCGCCCACTGAATTGACAGAAGCGCTCGTCTACTAATATGATTGAAGCGTTCATCTACTAATGAGATAGAAGCGCTCGTCCACTAAAGTCTTTGGACTTGCTAAGTCCTTAATGAGAAGCTCAGTCCAATGACATGACATATGGAGCTCGTCTACTTGATTACTTAGTGTATTAGTTCTTTTTCTTAGCTAATTGCTTCCGTCTGCTGATATGGCATATAGTGAAGCAACTTGTTATATTTCAATGTCTCGTCTACTTAATTTTTCTTTAGACTTTGTAACGCTTCTCCCTTAGTTAACTCTAAGACCTCATCTATTCTTATTTTAACGATCTCGTCTACCATAAAGCTAAAGACTCGAAATTTTACCAAGAGTTGTAGACTGATCTAGAGGTTTGAACTAGAATCTGTAGATTCCATACTTTAAATTTTAGTTCCTATGACTCGCATAAAATCAAGTAATCCCTGCATACTTATAACAAACAAGTTAGATCTTTGACAAAAACTTTGCCAAACAAATTTAACCTTTTTGTTAACATCAAAACTTAAGAGATTATTTTAATCCAAAACCACTTTGGTTCTAACAATCTCCCCCTTTTTGAAGATGACAAAAACCAATTAAATTTGAGTGAGCAAAGTCTAAGAGAGCTACAAAGCTCCCCCTAAGACAAAAGCATTCAAACTTAAAGAGTAAAACAGATAAGCAGTAGCATATAACAACTTTAACATATCAGATCAGTCATGTTGAAAACATAGTATCAGAGTTAACTATTTTAACAGAGCTTATAAGTCCAAACACAGATAGCAAAATCAGTTCATATGAAGCACAAGTATGCAGCAAAATAGTATGCATGTGAAAACAGATATGTATAACCAAACTGACTTAATATATAAAATTTAATTTCTATATCCTTTCTCCCCCTTTTTTGTCATCAGACAAAAAGGAAACATGAGTGGACCATCATTGTCAATATAAAGGAATAAAAGAAGGCTAAGAAGAGGGTGGAGGTGGTGAAGGAGGGTTCTGGTTTGGTGGAGGTGGATGAGGTTGAGTTGGCAGATTGTGACTCTGTTGAAAACTTTGAACAATGCTCATCACTGGTTGATCATTACATTCGTTGGAGCCAGGGATTCTGCAACTTGCTCTCTCACTTGTTCCTTGACCTCAACCTTTACTCTCTTTTCTATAATGTTTCCAATTGTCTCTTCAAAGTTTGGAGGCAGTGAGGGCCTTGAACTTTCATCACTGTCTTGAGCATGTGCTTGGCTTAGAATAGTGTCTAGAGCTCCGGAAGTTTGAGGGTGTTGTTAACGTTGGTTTTTTGGTTTCTGACCAAAATTCCTTTGTTACAAATAATTAAAGATCAAACGAGTGTGGGACCTACGAGTTATGCGGTAATCTCGTCAAAATATGTGTATGAATTGTCTACCAAATACAAATTTGGCAATTTAAAGCCAAATTAGGAAATACTGGCAAAGACTTGGTGTGAACACCTAATTTTGTCCGGGTATTTTCCTTTTTAATTAATATTTTGAAAAAAAAAGAAAAGAAAAGCATAAAAATTCTCTAAAAAATTGGTTATATTATTGGCCCAATTTGTTTTTGTTACAAGTTGTTTTGAGTCCAAGCCCAAGTGAAGAGATATTTAAATGAATAAAAAAAAAAACAAAAAAAAACAAAAAGAAATGTTTTTCTATAAGATAAATGTTTTGTCCACTGTGTTTTGTCCATCCCCACCGTAGCTCTTCTCAGTGCACAAGACTCAAGAACATAGACTCCCATTTTGGGGTAGTTTTCAGAACTTGAAGAAGAGTATTTTGCTTATCAGAGGAAGGAAATACCAAAAATGGAGGTTGACAAGGGATAAACATACTTTAACATCTGCCACACTGCACAATACCCCATCAATAGTCCCTTTCCTACACAGCTGGTGTGGGACGTTTTGTCATTTTTCTTCACTGGTTTTTGTTTAAGTTGGATACAACATGTGAATAAAAGGGGGGGCATAAAAGAGGAAGGGGTTCTCTCCCATTTTTATTTTTTTCATTATCATCACTTGCTCCTTCACCATTTTTCTTCATGACCTCCCTCCCACTTAAGCCACCATAACAACCATTATCCTTTCATCTCAGACCAGAAACACCATAGCCTCCATCATGAACCACATCCTATCTTCAACTATAAACCCATTTTAACCATCATCTTCATCCATTTTTTTAAAACACTCCTCATCATCTTCAACCCCTCAGACACAGCCATCTTCCATACCCAAACAATATTCATCACCAACAAAACAAAAACCCATCTACCACAACCCTTCATTACCATTTTAAATAAAAAAACACAGCAAGCAAATACTAAAGGAAGAAGAAGAAAGTCCCCATTCGGTCCTCTCGCCATATCCCCCTGGATCCATGCTTCGCTCCACCGTTGGGCAAGACCAGATCCACAGAGCTGCCACGCTGCCCGCCAAAGACTCTCTCCGCTGTCGTAACCCCTCCGGATCTGAGTTCCCCTTGCTGCCGCCGCGCAGCACCAGACGCACCACCACCGCGAACCACCGCACACTGCTGCACACCACAGGCCGATCGCGGCGGCGGCCGCCGCGTGAACCACCGCAAGGGCCTCCTTTCCTTCACGCTGTGGTCTGCAGGGGTCTCCTCTCCTTCACACTTTGGTCTGCTCTTTCTCTTCTGCCATTTGAGGAAGTAGTCTTAGGTTTTGCTTTAAATGATAATTTTTTTTTTTTATTTCATCTCAGACTTTAATTTTTGTTTTTTTTTGGTGTTGGTTTTTAGTATTAGGAAAAGGCACGTGGGCTTGGCTGCTGGCCCAACTGCAAATTTTAATAATAAGGAAAAAACAAGGAAATTTTTTTTTCTGATTATGGGCCTTTCAGAATTGGATCCAAGTTTTCTTGTTGCTGTCCCATAAAAATATCCCCTTTCGGAGAGTAGATTTTTTTGGGGATTACGCAACAATTTACAACATTGATGTATGATTTTTTTCATCCTCAAGTGTTGTATGAATTGTAAGGGTCCATCGTATAGCTTTGCTATCTTTAACCCTGTGCAAGAGTGAATCCCCGTTAAAAAATATTAAATGTTTTTTTAATTTATACTTTAAATCAATTTTACCCAATTTCATTTTTTATAAAAAATATCTTTTTGAATTCGCGCAACAATCTACAATGTTGATGTATGATTTTTTCATCCTCAAGTGTTGTATGAATTGTAAGGGTTCATAGTATAGCTTTGCTATCTTTAATCCGGTGCAAGAGTGAATCCCATTTTAAAAAATATTAAGTGTTTTTTTTATTTATCCTTTAATCAATTTCACCCAATTTCATTTTTATAAAAATCTTTTTAATTCACGCAACAATCTACGATGTTGATGTATGATTTTTCATCCTCAAGTGTCGCATGAATTGTAAGGGTTTATCGTGTAGCACTGCTATCTTGGACTCCATGCAAAAGTGAATTCATTCTGAAATAAAATCTCTTTTTAAACCAAAAAATAAAATAAAAAAAACAAAATCTTTATCAAAAATTAAAATCAACCAACCAATCAAGCTTTTTTTCAAAAGAACTACGTGGCTTTGAGTTTCCCATCGCACCCGGGAATACGTAGGAGCAAGATAAATCATCTTGTCAGGCCAAAACTAATTTTTCTTTTTTCTGTGTCTCTTTTTATGTTAAAATAATTAATCAAAATAATTAAACTTTTCTCTTTCCAGGGATGCTCTATGGACACGGTGCCATGTTTAATCCCTTAGATTTGAGGTTGCTCTGTGGACTCATGTGCCATGTTTAACCTCATTTAGTTTTTATAAACCATAAAGTTTAAAAAATAAATAAATAAAAATTAATAAAAAATTAAAATATTAAAAGTTAAAAATAATTCTTTCTTGTAAATAATTTTTGGTGTAAAATAAATATTTAAAAGGCTGTTAAAATGTTTTTTGCACAATTAACTTGAGGTACCGTTTTTAAACGGGCGATGTGGGGTGCTAACACCTTCCCTACTCGTAACCGACTCCCGGACTCATCTCTCTACCTTTCTTTTTGACCAGTGTACCTTTAAATAATTGGGTTTTCTAAGATTTTCCCAATAAAAATTTTAGTGGCGACTCCTCTGTTTTTTTTATTTCTTTTTCGTGGCTCCCGGACGGGACGGTCGCGACACTTGATATCAAACAAATATGTAAATTTGTCAAAGAGGTACAAAGCATTGTCAATCATGAGTTTTGAAAGAGAAGTTAAAAAAAAATTTAAAGTAACACTATTTATGGGAAGTAAATGAACTTGAATAAAGAACATAAACGAAATGCTGGGAATAATGAAGAATAAGTAAGGAAACTTGAAAGGCATAACCAGTATTGTACTGGGTTTTTTATTATTGAATTGAAATGAGAAGGGTGGAAAGAATACTTGAGAATTATCCGTCAATCCGCTGTGTGATCGAGATGTGTAGGATATGTATCAAGTAACCTCCTCTATTACATTGTGATAACTAATATTTATAGGCAAATAAAATAACTACCTAGTAGTAACTTCCTATCTTAATGATTGCCACGTATCTTGGCAGTTTATCTAAATTTCAAATTTAAACCGCTTGTCAAACAACTCGATAATCTGCTCAATTTCTTGAACGCTCCGCGTCAACTTGATTTGTCTTCGACACCTCGGGCCGCTGATGCTTATCTTTTCAATGCCTTGTCAGTCTTGAGGACTTAGCCATTCTCACACTTCTCTGTACGTTCGACAACTCTTCTTAATACTTTGTCGAAATTTTGGTTGTTAATTTATCTTTTCTGTCGACCGGTATTTTCTTGTCAACAAAATATTTTCAATGGCCTTGTTTGTCTAACATGTCAACCGAAGAACTTTTCTTGTCAACTCCACACCTCTTGTCAACTAAATACCTTCAACACTTAGAGAAACAATAGTTTTTTACTTCAGTCCCTTTGTTAACCTGTCAGAATTATTTCTGTCAATAATTTGAAATTCTTCTATTAACAGATGCCCCCTAAATTTTGCTTTTCGACGGTTTTGTCCGAAAGAATAGTAAAATTTTGAGTTTCCAACTCTTTAACAGATTTTTGATTCTGGGTTTAACCTCAGGAATTAAATCTTATCAACCTAATCATATCCCTACTTAATAGGAATAATCATAACGTTGCAGCTGTCTTGGAATTCGAACCAACAACTCCTACTTTCTTTAAATGCTCATCACATGATTATTTAACTCCTTCTGACTTAAAAGGATCTTGCTTTCTCTCTCTGCAAAATATCTTCTTTAAAGGAAAATTTTTTTCCTCTTCATCACTTCGCTTAATCTCCATGGCGACATCTTCAAAGATGTCAACTTTAGTACCTCGGGCCACGGTTGCTCCTCTTAGGGCAGTAGTTCAAGACACAATTTTGGAAGAATCAGAATTATGGCAGGAATCTAAGGTAATTTACCCTGTTCATGATTCTTCCGTTGCTTTGAGTCCACTTGCTGCATTCTTAGGTCCTCTTATAACCCAGAATGAAATTTTTTAGGATTTACGTGGTTCTTTTCCTTCTGCTAACTCAAATGAGGTTATCTTAGCTTCATTAACCCAATCCCTATTCACGTCATTAAAAAGAGCAATAGAATTTTTAGAATGTCCCCTACTACTCGGTTTGATGCTTACATTAGTTGGCTTGACCGAGTTCAGGCTGAAAAACGCAACGTGTGGGAAGAAGCTGGAATTTTTGAGTTTATTCAGCTTTCTCACCATGTCAAATTAGTAGATTTTTCTTTAATAGGGGCGCCAGTCTTTTTCTGGAACAGAACTACAAATAATTTCCACTTCCCTTATGGAATGATGGGTCCGACTTTATTCGGCATGTCAGCTATTACGGGCCTTCGTCCAGATGGCCCTACTATGCATTCCAATGTTGAAGTTGAATATCAAATTGATGTCTATGTTCCAAAATGCTCTTTATCTAAATATATAATAGATTTTAGAGGTGGAGACCAAGAACCCATGGCAGATACTGAACACATAGCCTTTCTATTTCTTTGGCTATGTGCTTATGTCTTCTGTAGCAAGTCCGCTACTCTGATTGCTTCATATGTCCCTCTTGCTAATCTTTTGTCAACTGGCAAGAGATTAGCATTGGGCCAATGCGTTTTGGCTAATCTTTATGACAATATGAGTATGTTAGTTGATACTGTCAGATCTAGACAAAAGAAAACCAACATAGGAGGGCCTCTTTGACTTCTCCATTTGTGGTTGAATGCTGTCTTAGAGCGTCGACTTTCATACAAAGCTCCTTCGGACTTGTCAATCGACACTTATGGCTCTTATCTCCGCTATGTTTCTGCTGAATCTTTGTCAAGAGATGAAACTGCCAACTTTAAGTTCTACTTCAAAATCTTTCATTCTCTTTCGTCCACCTCTTCAAAGATCAATTTTACTCCTTTTGTTGACCGGAAGTACGGTCCGGAGTGGTTTATTAAACTAAGTACCACTATATCCAAATCCAACAAGTCAATTTGGACCAAATTTCTTTTCCAAAAGGTCATTTTTGTTGATGGTCCTGGTTTCAAAACCCATAGAATTTATCTTCACTTGCCCAACACCACTGCTTGTCAGCTTGGTTTTTGTCAATCTATTCCTGCTCCTTACTCGTCAAATCCTGATGAGAACTTCATTGATGCCAAAGCTCCAACATATGAAAATATTGTGGCCATCAGTGACGAAGATAAAGCTCGTAGTGCTTTTTTATAGCATGCTCCATTCTCTGCCTTCCATGGAGTAACTCAAAGCTTTCTTAACTGGTGGAATGAGTACTATTCCAATCACCACCCAAGTCTAAAGACCTGCTTGAGTTATATTGAAGACACTGGGTAACGGTGATGATTCTTCTATGCAGGAACATGATCCATCATCAAAAACTCAAGGTGAACTTCAAAAAGAAATTCAAGCCTTTGAAAAATTTTACAAAATCAAGTGGAATCCCTCAAGACCATTTGATATGGTTCGTTATGTTAATAGTGTTTTAGCTGAAGCCAAAAGGAAGCATGACAATAAGGAATATGAAAGGCTTGCCAAGTATTGGGGCATTCCAAATATGACCAGGGAATATTTTGATAGTTTAAAGGCTCATTTTCCTAAACCTCTGCGTATTCCTTGTGCCCCTTTTGGTTTAGCTTATTCACACCCAGGAAAGCCGACGAAAGGAGGTAATTTTTTCTTTTTAGAAAGCGTGAGTGCTTACGTTGACCCTTTTGAAAAACCAAATCCGGTTACCTTCGCTTGTCGGTTTCTCCAACCAGACGACGACTTTGGATTCCATTCGCAAATTCTAACTTGTAATTCAGGTATTTAGTCGTCAAACAATTTTTTATTTCTTTCACTTTTGTTGACAATCAACTTATTTATGTTGTTATTGTCAGCTATTCTTCTTGACAAACCTCTTCCTGGTAAGTCTAAATCCGATGTACTGACTGAAGAAGCATTTGAAGATGATGATGAAGATGAAGACGTAATTCCTGTGGCGGCCAAAACTGTCAAGAAAAGCTCACGGCCGACCAGAGCTTCTGTCCCTAATCCTCAAACAATAAAAGGGGCTAAGAAAAGAAAAGAGAAAGCTGCTGCTTCTGACTTCCCTTTCAAAAAATCAAAATCTACCAAAAGCTCTTCAATCTCGGCAGACGCTGATGCTGCCAAAGCCTCGACTGCATCTAAGGCCCAAGACATCGTTGTTAGTTCCTCCAACACTTCTCCCTCCAACCAATCCAAGGTACAAATTAAAGTTGGTCTATCAAGTTATACCCATTTGTTCACATCCTCTCATTCTCATTTTGACAGAAAAAGAAAGTTGTCGAAACTGTTCAGGCAACTGAAAAGGCAAGTGCGGATGTCGACTCAATATCTTCAGACTCGAACATGGTATTTCTACTGATCTTATCATCTTCCTTTATATTATTTGCATAATCATATATATCTCATTTTCCTTTTGAATCGGAGAAATCTCTTCAGATTGAAGACTCAATGACTATTCAAGAAATTGTCAACAAGACTGTCGAACCAGCGAATCAACCTGATCCAGAGGTATAAGTCATTTATTGACTCTTTTTTTTTTTTAGTATTTTGTTTCTTACTTCCTTTCCTTTTTTAGGTTGATAGAAACTTAGAAAGCACTTTTATCGACACTAGAGGTCTGACAAATGATCCTCAACATCTTGAATCCAATTCAGAAATGCCCCCCAGCCCTCATCATCACATTTCAATCACTCCAATTTCCATTGCCGACACACCAGTTGAGACTGCCGTTATGATTGAAATTCCAGATGAGGATATTGACATAGAAGCCCTGCTGGCTGAAACAATTCCTATTGTTCCTTCTCCACTTGCCATCAGACCTCCAACCATGAAGTCTCCTGACCCTAAATCGGTCCTTCACTTCAACACTTGGATTAATATGCTGTCGGAAGTAAGCTGAAAAGAATCAACACTTTCTGTCAACTCTTCATCAACCCAACATGACTCCAGTGATTCTCAAGTCGTCAATCTTATACATGATCTCCAGGCTCTTCTTGACAATTCTTTTAATGCACTTTTATCTGACGCTTGCATTCAACAAGAATTGTCGCGACTCATCAAAGAGATCACTCCTCTCCATTCTAATCTCCCCATGTCGAGCCGTACACACTTTCTCTCCATCTATAAATTATGGGAGCGGCTCTCTAGAAAGTTAGAAAGGATGACTTCTGTCATTCCTTCTTATGAGGAGGAAGAAAAGATTAAAGATGATCTCTTAGCTCGGTTCCGAGATCTGGAAACTTCTAAACAAAAGGAACTTGATCTTATTTCCACCAGAATTCATACCAAAGAGAGTCTCCCGGAGTATCGAAAGAAACTGTTGGCAGAGATTGAATTGACAGATTTGAAATGCGCCAAGTTTGACAAAGCTCTAGAAAAGAGTAGAGACAAAGTCAAAGCTATTGACGACGAATCTATTCAACTTGGACAGAAAGCTGAAAGTGTAGTTGGCAAACTCCGTGCATTACAGCCCGAATATGAAGCCGCTGCTGCTGACAAGACCGATCTTTCCTTTGCATGGGATCAGTTGTCCCTCGATTTCAACGTAGGCCAAAATTGATAGTTGTAGTTCTTTTTTTCTTTGTCAAACTCTAATCCTGTAATTTCCGACAATCGTTGATTAACAAAAAGTGTCTTTTTTCTTTTCTGCACGTTTATTTACTGTTTGATTTGACTGCATGTTTCCAACCAACTTCGTAACTCATGCTTATCAAATCGTCATAAATGCCATAATAAGTTTTGAAACTTTGGTAAACCAACTTGTATTAAATTCGTTGTCTCTCTGGACCAACTATAAATAATGAGGTTTGCAAATCAAACGATTTCATAGTTGAGTATTTCACATAATATGCTTCCATCTAAAAAGGTTATCATTCATTCTTCTTTCTTCCCACATGGGAGTCTAACCTTACCACCTTAAGACCCCAGACCAAAGTTTTTGTTTTAATGGTCATATTCTTAGTGAAGGTCAGTAACCAACGTAAAAAATGCAGTGGAGGTCAGTAACCAATGTAACATCTAGAGCTGACCTCGCTGCACATCCGGGGAAAAGCCCAATCTTGTAACGGAACGAGTGCATCTTGCTCTAGTTCCATCATCTTCATCCTGGAAGGTAGTGGTTCTCTCTTGGTGTCATCTTTATTGTACCATAGCAACTACAACCTTCTGGGTTAAATGATGGTGAGATCTGCTTTTGCCCGTCTCCTTCTCCGCGTCTCTGTGCATTCTCGACATATGGAGCAGCTGAAACCTCACCAAATGGGAAATGAAGCCTCAACAAATTAGGTTATACTGCTGCATTGTCGAAGGGAGGAAGACAAAATTCTGCCGAACTTAGCATAGTCTTAGACTTTAGGATTAGATTAACCTTGATTGACAATTTGTATTTTTGATAACATATTGTCATATTGCCAATATCTATATGACTTAGATTGACAATCTGTGCTTTTGACAATATTTCACTGTATTGCCAATTTAGTGAATATTCTCATTTCTTTTCACTTGTTGTCAATTTTTACTTCCAACATTGTCGGTTTATATTCCTTCATATACTTGCCATTAATTGACTTAATTTTCAAGCCAGTATCAACATTAACAAGTGCATAAGCATTTCCAGGAAACGCTTTATCAACTCTAAATGGTCCTTCCCATTTTGGTGACCATTTGCCATATTCTCGACAACTTTTATCCATGGGCAATATGACTTTCTACACTAGATCATCTACCTTAAATGATTTGAACTTAACTCGACTATCATAGAACTTTGCAATTCTTTCCTTCTGTCGAATCAAATTTTCTAATGCAATCAATCTTTCATCACTTAACTCATCCAATTCGTCTTTATTGCATTCCAATATTGGTTGGTAGGCAAGTCAATTTGCCTTTGAATGCGAGTAGACTGAAGATTGATTTCGACAGGCAACACAGGATCGTGTCCATAAGTTAGCCGATATGGTGAAGTTCCTGTCGCACACGGGTCAAAAAGCGAGTGGTTCACACAAACTGTAGTTAGGGCGTGACAACTCGAGTATCGTCTCTCAATCTCTCAAGGACTCTTGGATTGTTATTATCAGAAAAATCAGTTTTGGGGGGGTTAAAGAATTGAAATTCAATTTAGAAAACAGTTAATAAAAACAGTGCAAACTAAGTGATTATCAATAAATTGAAACGATTAACCTGCTGTTTCGGTTTCCCACTATCATCGATTCATATAAATTACATGCCCTAAGCGGATTCTAATCTCTTTTCGATTGTAGCAGCAATTAACAAGTGAAATTGACACTACGAGATATATGTTCCTAATTCCCGAATTAAACAAACGGGTTGAAGCTCTCGTGAATTAAGTAAACACGATTGAACACACGCGAATTAAGCAAACACGATTAAGTATAGGAATATAGAATCATCGAAATAAATCAATACTTATTCTATACAATCCTGAATTAAGAAAACAGAACATATAGCATAGTATTGAAAGAGAATAGCAATAAGATTGGGAATTACAGAACCTCAAGTGCGACGGAAACCGATTACAGCAAACTAATCTCAGGGAATTAGTTCTCCATTACAAAGGACACATGAAACCTAGAAAATATTCGTATACAGTGGATATCAAAAGTTCTTTTCAATCTGCCCTAAAACAACAATTTATAACCTTCAGGATCTGCGCCCGCTCGCGAGGCCAATAGACTCTCGCGAGGCGAATATTAAAAGTGGAGCGCGTTCAAAATTGGATTCTCGCTAGGCGAGATGGTGATTTGCGGGGCGAGACCGAAAGGGTGACATTCTTTGGCACAGTCAGGCCTTCAGGCTCGCGTGGCGAGTAGCTTCTCGCGAGGCGAGACATAAAGGGTGACTGTTGTTGCTCAGGTTGGTCTTCAGGCTCGCGAGGCGAGTAGCTCCTCGCGAGGCGAAACTTCTAGACTTGTAATTTCCATTGTTTTCTTCATTCCCTTGACTCTAAGTGCTTCCCTTTTAACCTGAAAATATGAAATAGCGGTGAATGCTTTATTTGACTCAAAAATTAACTAAAATGCCCTAAACTACTTAAGAAACTCAAAATGTTGCTTGAGGACAATTAAATCCAAATTCGGGCTAAAACGAGATTAAACTCGAATAATTGGTGCAAAAAGCCGTGGTCTTACTAGTTATAAAACTAGATAACCAGAGGCTGATCAAAATACCCCAAACTTAAACTTTGCTTGTCCCCAAGCAAACTAAAACTCAAAAAGACTCAAACTTGGCAAGCTTAAAGGATTCAATCAATTTCGCACAAATTCCATGCAATCTTAACAAAATAATTTTTCTTCAATGCTTTCCCCCTTGCAACAATGTAATCCCCATATTCATTTACTTTAAACAATTGAGAATTCCATCATTCATGCAATCATTAATCTAAGTCGAGCATCCAAGCTACACACAAAAAGGAGATCACCAATTTCAAACAATTGCCTTCCTCACAAGGGCATGTACTATTTCACTCATTCGCTCAAATTGTCTAGGCTATCAACTTTTCACTCAAGTTCACATTTCAAGAGCACTTCCCATGAATTTGATTTTTATCTCAAAAAAAGTTCCCACAAAAACTTGCATGCAACATCAGAAGGTCTTTTAAAGGTTGTAATGGGGCCTGGCTAAAGGTAGGGTATTCAAAGGTACTAGGCTTAAGTCCCTAGGAACTAAGAGAGCGTGAGCATTTTGATACATTGAACTTCCACTCAAATTCCTTTTTCCATTTTTCTTTTTGCCTTGGGTGACTACAGCCTTTTTCCTTTGACACCATCTTTTTTTGTTTTTGCCCCTTTTCTTTTGGCAATTCCTTTTTTCTTTTTCTCTTTTTTTTTATTTTTCTTTTTGCCCTTGGCTTCAACCTTTATTTTTCTTTTTCTCAACCCAGAATGACATATCAAACCTTGTAGCCACCCCAAACTTAGTTTCTTGCAACCCTTCTCTTGCTAAGCTTCCATTCTCTCCTAATCCTAAGATTGAGTTAACATGGTTTTTCCAGATTTTTGGCTTGTAACATAGGGTCATCACGAAACAATAGGCTAATTAGGCTCAATGGGGCTAACTAGGGAACATGCATTAGGGATGGTTCTTTTAGGCCAAGTAGTTACTTCAAAGAAAATTGCCTAAATCATTGGATGCAAACACATAAACATGCAAACCATGAAGAGAATCAAGCAAATTCGGGAAAGTGCAACTCAAAAGTGATTCACACAATTAAAAACATGTTGGAGGCTCAAATCCTCACCTGGACATTTTTGCAAATTGTTTGACCGAGATTCAATCCCTAGTGTGTGCATCCCTTCACCCCAAACTTATCATAAATCATGCAATCACAATAGACTATCTCAAAGTTTAATTTTCAATTTTTCACTTGGGGATCAATTTTCAATTTTCAAACCTAGGGGGAAATCATCAACAGTCAACACATGTCATGCAATCCATCTATGCAAAATTTGATTAAAATCCAACAAGCTCACCGACACAAGACTCAACACACATACGACATAGATAAGAGAAGCAAAATAATTAAAAAAGATAAAGGGTTAGAAAAACTCATGAAGGCGGTTCCACCGGGATCCCACTGCCTGTGATACAGCGGCCAAGGAATGCTCAGAGTGCAATATGATCCTCCCGGATCCCATGGCATGCAGCATAAGTATGAAAGTGAGCGCTTGACAATCATGGTGACCTCGCCAAGTGCGGCGGACTTCTCACTCCCTCTTGGGTCAAAGATGACCTCCTTGTCAACAAAGCCTTCCCAATAAAAATGGGGTTCAACCTCTTGGACTGGCCATAGTGCCTTCATATTCAAGGATGCAAAATCCAGTCTCTCAGGCAGAGGCTTGAGCTCCATCGCTGGTTGTTCCACAGTGGGTGGTGGCAAACAAGTGGAGAGGATCACTGGTGCTGCTTTGTCTTCTGTGCAATTTGCACTCACTGCATTACCAAATCCTTCACCTTCTATACATGCAGTAATCTCAGCACACACAACACAAAAGTCAGTGTTAGTACAATCAGCACATGAGTAAGCATCATCAAAACCAGAAAGGGATGGAAAATCAGTAGCTGCAATCAAATCACAATAAGTGTCATCAATAGTGTCAGGAGGCAACTCTAATTGAGAAATAGAATGCTCAGAAAAATTATTGCCAGGAATATCTATTTGCGAATCTGACTGCTCTTCAAGGAGGCGTTGTGATTGAAGTGCAGTCAAGGCGGAGGCAATGTGACCAATTTGAGTGGCCAAATCCTGAAGACTTGCTTCTATCCTCTGTTGGAATTCAAGAGTGTCTTCTGCCATTTGTTGCACCAATTCCTCCAGACTGGGCTGGACTGGTGTGGGGTCCGGCTGATATTGCTGCTAGCTTATTGTCATTTGATGCACCAAAGAAGCCAACTCATCTAAGCTGCCATGATTTCCACCATGTTGGCCAGAGTAGCAAAGTTGTACCTCATTCACTCCATTCATGCCAAAATCACTGCTAAACTCATAACCACCAGTAAAACCAGGATAATATATGCATGATGGCTCATAATCAACATAAGGCATATAATTTTGCATATAATTATCCATACTAAGGTTCACAACCAGACCTAGTAGCCATAACTAATTCAGCAATGCATCTTTTTTTTTTTAATTTTATTTTCTGTTAATAACAACAAGAGTCCCCGGCAACGACGCCAATTTTGACACGCTGTCGCACACGGGTCAAAAAGCGAGTGGTTCACAAAAACTGTAGTTAGGGCGCGACAACTCGAGTATCGTCTTTCAAGGACTCTTGGATTGTTATTATCAGAAAAATCAGTTTTTTTTTTTTTTTGGGGGGTTAAGATTTGAAATTCAATTTAGAAAACAGTTAAGAAGAACAGTGCAAACTAAGTGATTATCAATAAATTGAAACGATTAACCTGCTGTTTCGGTTTCCCACTATCATCGATTCATATAAATTCCATGCCCTAAGCGGATTTTAATCTCTTTTCGATTGTAGCAGAAATTAACAAGCGAAATTGACACTACGAGATATATGTTCCTAATTCCTGAATTAAGCAAACGGGTTGAAGCTCTCGTGAATTAAGCAAACACGATTGAACACATGCGAATTAAGCAAACGTGATTAAGTATAGGAACATAGAATCATCGAAATAAATCAATACTTATTCTATACAATCCTGAATTAAGCAAACCGAACATATAACATAGTATTGAAAGAGAATAGCAATAAGATTGGGAATTACAGAACCTCAAGTGCGACGGAAATCGATTACAGCAGACTAATCTCAGGGAATTAGTTCTCCATTACAAAGGACACACGAAACCTAGAAAATATTCGTATACAGTGGATATCAAAAGTTCTTTTCAATCTGCCCTAAAACAGCAATTTATAACCTTCAGGATCTGCGCCTGCTCGCGAAGCCAGTAGACTCTCGCGAGGCGAATATTAAAAGTGGCTCGCATTCAAAATTGGATTCTCGCGAGGCGAGATGGTGATTCGCGGGGCGAGACCGAAAGGGTGACATTCTCTGGCACAGTCAGGCCTTCAGGATCGCGTGGCGAGTAGCTTCTCGCGAGGCGAGACAGAAAGGGTGACTGTTGTTGCTCAGGTTGGTCTTCAGGCTCGCGAGGCGAGTAGCTCCTCGCGAGGTGAAACTTCTAGACTTGAAATTTCCATTGTTTTCTTCATTCCCTTGACTCTAAGTGCTTCCCTTTTAACCTGAAAATATGAAATAACAGTGAATGCTTTATTTGACTCAAAAATTAACTAAAATGCCCTAAACTACTTAAGAAACTCAAAATGTTGCTTGACGACAATTAAATCCAAATTCGGGCTAAAACGAGATTAAACTCAAATAATTGGTGCAAAAAGTCGTGTTCTTACTAGTTATAAAACTAGATAACTAGAGGCTGATCATCGCCTGCCTGGGTGATTTTCTATATGACCATAGTATTTGATCAAGAGTATTATGCCAATTCTTAGGTTGTCGAACCACATGTTTTTTAATAAGACTTATAATGATCTTATTCATGGCCTCAACTTGGCAATTAGCTTGCGCATAGTATGGTGTAGATGTGAGCATTTTTATATGCCTAGAACCAGCGTATTCCACAACTCTCTTGCCTACGAATACTGACCCTTGATCTGTTGTCAAAGTTTGGGGTATGCCAAATCGGCAAATAATGTGATTTTCAATAAAATCAATTACGTCTTGTTGGGTGACTACTTTAAGGCAAACTGCTTCTACCCATTGGGTAAAATGATCAACTCCAACTAAAATGAATTGATGTCCTTTCGATGAAGAAGGATGTATTTGGCCAATTAAATCCAAAGCCCATCCTCGGAATGGCCAAGGCTTGACAATAGAATGTAATTCGCTGGCCGGTACATTTTGTATATGGCCATGTTTCTGACATTGTTCACAAGACTTGGCAAACAAAATACAATCTTTAATCATAGTTGGCCAATAATACAAACTTCGTCGAAGAATCCATTTCATTTTATCTCCCGCCTGATGGGCTCCACATATGCCCTCATGGACTTCTGGCAGAGCCAAATAAGCATCTTGCTCACTCAGGCACTTGTGTAGAGTCCCGTCAACATGCCTTCTATATAACAGTACTCCTTGCATTGTGTAATTCAATGCTTTGTATTTCATTTTCCTATCTACATTCTGTCTTGGATTTTCCAAATATGCAATTATTGGCCACCTCCAGTCATTAGTAAAATTACATCATTAACCAAAATATCTCTTTCTTCTAATGGATATAATAATTCTCCGATTTCCATCAGTCATGACAAAGTCTTTTGAGATATCTTATATCCTGAGGCTATTTGAGCCAACTCATTAGCCTCTTGATTTAAATTTCTGGGAATTTATTTGACAATTACGTCATCGAATTTATTCATTAACTTACTAGCTATGATGCAATATTTTGTCGAGTTGTAGTTGACACACTTATATTCTTGAGTAAGCTGTTTGATAACCAATTGAGAATCCCCAAAGATATGCACATTTTGTGCTTTCATTTCTATTAGTATCTCTAATCCGACAATCAAAGCTTCATATTCAGATTCATTGTTGGAACATGGATACTTAAGTTCAAACATGAACTTAGTAGGAGTTCCTTGTGGATTCACGATTAAGATTCCTACTCCACTACCTCCTTGATGCCTTGATCCGTCAAAGTAAAGTTTCCAGGGTTGTAAACTGACAACATGTATTTCCGGCACGTCCAATCCTGGATGTTCTACCAAGAAGTCAGCTACTGCTTGTCCTTTAACAGCTTTAGATGGTACGTATTGTAAAGAATATTCTGACAAAGCAATGGTCCATTTACCAATACGTCCATTAAGGACTGGTTTTGACAACATATACTTTATAACATCCGTTTTGGAAATAACGAATACATTACATGGCATCATATAATATTTAAGTTTTGTACAAGAAAAATACAATGCTAGACATAACTTCTCTATTGCACTATATCTTCTTTCAGCATCATTGAAGACTATGCTTAGATAATATACGACCCTTTCAACATTGTCATCATCGTCCTGGGCCAATAGACATCCTATAGTGTCTTCAGATGCTGATATGTACAACTTCAACGGTCGACGAGGCACTGCCGGCATCATGATCGGTGGATTAACTAGGTATTGCTTGATCTGGTCAAAAGCCTCTTGGTGACAAGGCTCCCATATGAAGCTTTGCTCTGCTTTCAACTTGACCAACGGTGCAAATACTCTTGTTCTTCCCGACAGATTTGATATAAACCTTCTTAAAAAGTTAACCTTTCCTAGGAAGGATAGTAGTTCCTTTTTATCTGTCTATGCTGAGGCTTCCATGACTGCTTTGGCTTTATTTTTGTCCACCTCAATTCCTTTTTTGTGAACTAGAAAGCCTAAGAATTTGGCAGCTGACACTCCGAAGCTACACTTCTCTGGGTTCATTTCGAGGTTGTGTCTTCTCATCCTTTCAAACCCTTGCTTCAAGTGGGCCAAGTGGTCATCTTTGGTTTTGGATTTGACAACCACGTCATCAATATATACTTCTATGAATTTTCCAATCACATCATGGAAAATAGTATTCATTGCTCGTTGATAGGTGGCTCCTGCATTCTTTAAACCGAAAGGCATGACAATCCATTCATATGTCCCAATTGCTCCTGAACACTTGAAGGCAGTCTTTGACACATCTTCTTCGGCTATAAAGATTTGATTATAACCTGCATGGCCATCCATACAACTTAAAATTTCATTTCCTGATGCTGAGTGGACAAGCATGTCGGCTATTGACATCGGATACTCATCTTTGGGGGTAGCCATATTTAAATTCCTAAAGTCTATGCATACCCTTATTTTACCATTCTTTTTAATGATATGAACTACATTAGAAAGCCAATCGACATACCTGGTTGTTCGAATGAACTTTGCTTTAAGCAGTCTTTGGACTTCCTCTTTGATTTTATGCACTACCTCTGGAACAAATATTCTACTTGCCTGTTTGACAGGCTTGCAATCCTCCCTAAGTGGCAACCAGTGTTCAACAAGATCTCTGCTTAAACCAGGCATTTCATCATAGTCCCATGCAAAGCAATCTTTATACTCTGCAATTAATCTGACAAGTTTTTGTTTGTAATCTTCTGGCAGCAAAGCACTGACAAAAATGGGCCTTTTCTTTTCTTCCGTCCCTAAATTTATTTCTTCCAGAGGATCTTCTACTTCAACGTTTTGCTTAACTTAGGTTCATTTCTCAAAACCCAAAGGGCCATCGTCAATGATACAATCTGGCAACACACTCTCTGAAGTGTGTACTTCTCTGTCTGCCATATAGGCTGACAATCTTCTCAGGTGTGTTTCAAGGCTCATTGTCGGAACTGGGCCACGACTTGTCGGCCTCTTCCTTTATCTTTACGCCAAACTGATTGAGAAGGCTTGCTTCTAACGTATCTTTGTCAATGACCCCTTCGTTGGCAGTCACGGGTCTGACATTTGGCGAATATACTTTGAAATCCACATGTGACTGCTGGGCGTAACACACGCTATCGTCTTCTTAGACGATCTCCACTTGATCTTGTTCATTCCACAAGATTATTTTCTGATACACTGTCAAAGGAATTGCTCCCACGTCATGAATCCAATCCCTGCCAAGTAATAAGTTGTAGCTTGATTTGGCTGGAATTATCACGAACAATATCATTCTCTCGACAGTGCCAACCTGGATATTGAGAAGTACAACACCATCTGATGGAGATGTTTTGTCTCTGAAATCAGTGGCGACCATGTCTGTCGGAATTAAGTCCGACTGATCTTTTCCTAGCTTCTTAAACATTGCCCTAGGCATCAAATTGACAATAGCTCTTCCATCAATCATAACTCTATTAGTGGGTCTCCCATAAATTATGGCATTTACATGTAATGGCCTTAAATGATTTCTTTGTTCGTCAGTGGGCTTCTCTAACTGGTCTATATTGTCGAACACGATGACCAAATTCTCTTGGACATATATCCAAAAATCATCTGGATTTTTGTCCTTGTCGACCATATCCTCATCGTCGGAAAAATCCACTTCAAGATATCCTTCATACTCCACTAGGATGACAGAAATCAATCCTATATTCATTCTCATGCCTGGTTCCAGGATGATTTCATTCTCTGGATCCTCGTCTAAAAATGCACCTCCTACAATTCTTCCATGATTTCTCTTCAAATCATTGTCATCGTCTGATCCTGACCTTTCTGACAAAGGCCGGGCTATCCCTGCACCACAGTTAGCCAGTGCCTCGATGATGTCAGCTAGATCTTCATTTTGGCTATACATGTCCGTGTCTCTGCTGATGTTAATATCATCATTTGGATCGTTTAATGCCTCAATGATAGCATCAAAAGACAATTCCTCCTTGGTCAAATCACATTCAGGTTTGAATGTTGCCAATTGATGATCTTGCATCCTCGCCTCGAACTTCTTCTCAAGCCCTGCTACCTTTTCCATGGCTACCAATCCAACTGGCCATTTACTTATGGATTTTATTGGCGGTGACGACATTTCTAAGGCCTTCTTTTTCTCTGCTACACAGACCTGGGGTATGGACTTATTTGACCTATTTTGAGTAACAGGCACCCTCATGTCAATCTCCATTGGGTGAGCCTCTATCATGCTCTTCATTTTGACATCTCCACTCTTGTTAGCTATGTCGTCAGCCATTGCAACCAAACAACCAGTATTCTGCGAAGGCATCTCTTTTATGGTGACACCTCCTTGCCTGGCAACCTTCTTCTTTTGAGCATGTTGGAGCCTTTGCAACCTCCTCTTTTGGCTCTTAGAGATGGCCGGCTGAGTTGATGGTCCTGACAAGCCAGGTCCTGTCATCTGAGCATTCTGAGCTAGCTGGCCCTTTCGGTAATCCTCATTCCAAAAGGGTTGATTGTGGTCATCGAACTTGTTTTTTCTGACCCATTTATGCTTTCATAACTCTGGATAACGAGCCGTGGCAGAATTCTTTGCCCATTGATCTACCATTACATTGGACGGGGGTTTCCTAGTCTTGACGGAATTGAATCTACCACCGATAAAGTTGTTACTTCCCACTGATCCTCTGACCGACTCTTCAAACCAACCTCCAGTGTGGTGCTGTCTAGGTCTTGTCTGATGCATGTGTTGTTGACGGCTATTTACCTGCCAGTTAACAACAGGTGCAGCACTTTTGTGTACACTGCTAGACCCACCATGGTTGCCCGAGTGTGAAAATCTGCCTTGGCTACTACAATTGCAGGACTCAGTTATGTCTTGTGGGCGATAAGATGGCGTTTTCTTCCCCGTGGCCTTCTCGGCAGCCACTTCATCATAAAATGCTTCACATCTTGGGCAAACTTTAAGTATGCCACCAGATATCTTGCGTGTCATGAAATCGACAAGAGGTTCTCCTGGCTTTGGATAAATATCAAATGAATTCGTCAGATCCATCTGGATATTTTACCTAGCCCTGATATTGACCATGCCTATAGGGACTCGGCAGTATGTCTTGTTAACTTCAGGACCAAACGGTTCCGTATCAACCTCCATGTCTGGTTTCTTGTCTGAAAATTTTAGTCTTCCTTCTGCCAAACCTTTCTGAATAATGTTCATGAAATGCATACAATCATTAGTTACATGACCAAAAGTTTTATGATACTTACAGTACTTCCAATCCTTAATCTCATGGGCTTTCAAAAGCCTATGGTCATCTGACAATTTTAACTGCTTATCTTTGAGTAATATGTCAAATATTTGATTGGCCTTGGTCACATCAAACGTATACACTTTCTTATTGATGAAAGGAATCCTTTCTTTGGCCCTCGCAGGCTTCAAAGCATGGCATATGTAAGGTGGACCATTTTTTAATTCAACGTAATCTACCTCATATTCCTCAGAATCGTTGCCCTCCTCGTCGGATTCACTACATCCGACAAAGTTAATCTTTTCTCTTTTGAGGAATTTCATCTGCTTGAAAACCTTTTCGCCTTTCAATTATTCAATTTGTCGGACTTTATCTCCTAACTGGGTAAGATCAATTAGATGTTGGTTGACCAACTTCTTCCTAATATGATAATCTAGACCCCCAACAGCAATCTTCACTATTTCCGCCTCAGGGATAAGGGTGAAGCAACGACTCCTCATTTAATGGAATCGGGTAAGGTAGTCATCGACAGACTCGTTATTCACCCTCTTAATGCCAAATAAGTCTGTCAATCCTATATTTAGGTCACCCCTAAAGAATTGATCTTGAAAACTCCTCTCTAATTGATTCCAGGAATGTATGGAATTAGGCCTTAGAGTTGAAAAATAAGAAAAAGCATTCTTAGTCAATGAACTCGGAAAGAACTTCATCTTTAATCCCTCCTCTAAAGCCAAATCTCCCAACTCGATTGTATATCGGGCAATGTGCTCGAATGTCGACTCTCCACTTTCTCCTGAGAATTTTGACAACTTGGGTATTCTGTATTCTCGAGGCATTTCCGCCTGTTGGACCCAATCAGGAAATGCCGACGCAAAAAATGGTTGATTGGAATAACCTATGTTAAAACCAAACCTATTCATGCTTGCTCGACGACTTGATTGACGTTTTGATTTAGAACGTTTTGACGAAACGCTCTAAAAGCACCCTGGTTTATGATAAAATCTTCATCTTCCTCTGGTTGTAGAATATGTACATTTCTGCGTCTCAAAGGAATTCGACGATGGGGCTGCGGCCGTTCGTCATCTTGTTCAGATCCGTCAAGTTGTATAACTTGTGGTTGTTCAACTTGGGATATTTGGATTGACAGCAGTCGAACCATAAGGCATCCCATACAAAGGTTGTGACAGGTTGTGTATTTCCTCTTGAGTTTGAATTCACAACGCTTCGTGGAGACAATCCGGTAGTTGGTGTATTTATTTGTTGTAAAATCGGGGAAGTTGGTGACATGAGTGTTCCTTGGCCAACTTTGTCAAATCTATTGACAACTTGAGCGTAAGAAACACCTCTTCTCGCACCTAAACTATTAGCGCTATTATTCCCTGCATTAGTAGCGTTAGCCCTGGTTGCAGGAATATTGTCAACTGGTGCAATAGCATCCACCGTTGACGCAGCGGCGTTAGTGCCTACTACGCCTGCATCACTTGCACTACTCATATTCACAGAGTTTTGAGAAATAGATGATGTTTGAACCACCTTTCCACTCCGTAGACACATGCAAATAAAATTGTATGTCAAATTCGTGACACTGTACGAGTTACTCTAAACTCGTCCCACTGGGCGTGCCAATTTGTTAACGTTGGCTTTTTGGTTTCTGACCAAAATTCCTTTGTTACAAATAATTAAAGATCAAACGAGTGTGGGACCTACGAGTTATGCGGTAATCTCGTCAAAATGTGTGTATGAATTGTCTGCCAAATACAAATTTGGCAATTTAAAGCCAAATTAGGAAATACTGGCAAAGACTTGGTATAAAACGAATATGTAAATTTGTCAAAGAGGTACAAAGCATTGTCAATCATGAGTTTTGAAAGAGAAGTTAAAAAAAAATTTAAAGTAACACTATTTATGGGAAGTAAATGAACTTGAATAAAGAACATAAACGAAATGCTGGGAATAATGAAGAATAAGTAAGGAAACTTGAAAGGCATAACCAGTATTGCACTGGGTCTTTTATTATTGAATTGAAATGAGAAGGGTGGAAAGAATACTTGAGAATTATCCGTCAATCTGCTGTGTGATCGAGATGTGTAGGATATGTATCAAGTAGCCTCCTCTGTTACATTGTGATAACTAATATTTATAGGCAAATAAAATAACTACCTAGTAGTAACTTCCTATCTTAATGATTGCCACGTATCTTGGCAGTTCTCTAAATTTCAAATTTAAACTGCTTGTCAAACAACTCTGATAACTGCTCAATTTCTTGAACCGCTCCGTGTCAACTTGATTTGTCTTCGACGGTCTGGCTGCTTGACAGCTTATCTTGCCAATGCCTTGTCAGTCTTGAGGACTTAGCCATTCTCATACTTCTCTGTACGTTCAACAACTCTTCTTAATACTTTGTCGAAATTTTAGTTGTCAATTTATCTTTTCTGTCGACCAATATTTTCTTGTCAACTAAATATTTTCAATGGCCCTGTTTGTCTAACATGTCAAATGAAGAAGTTTTCTTGTCAACTCCACACCTCTTGTCAACTAAATACCTTCAACACTTAGAAAAACAATAGTTTTTTACTTCAGTCACTTTGTTAACCTGTCAGAATTATTTCTGTGAAGAATTTGAAATTCTTCTATTAACAGGTGCTCATTAGGATGAATGACAGTCAGAGCCATTGGCTGAGATGAGTGTTTCTCAGAAATGCTTGGTCTAGGAACAGACACAGTAACTTCCTCAACCTCATTAACTGGTTGAACAGAGTCAACATCCATAGCAGGTCTTCGATTATTATTTCCTCATCAGTGTGCTCTGAAGGTGGAGATGGTGGTGGTGATGAAGCAAAGGTGAGTACAAGTGGAGGCATCTCTTTAGCCCAGTGGACATGGTCTTCTTCATAGACAAGACTGATGACAGGAATCCAAAGAGTGTCCTTGTAAATGAAGAATATGGCATTTGAGAGTCCACATTTGCCTTTAAATTTAGGAATTGTTCTCTTCTCTTCATCACTTAGACCAGAAGAATAAGCTTCCTTAGCACAGTCCAGCATGTTATTTGCCCAAATGGCAAAAGAGGAATCTTGATCAATGTCTTCAACTGGCAGTGACAACCAGAAATTAATCATATTTTGATCATAAGGTTCAACAGTATCAGGATTAATAAAGCAGGAACTGTCTTCTAGTTTCTTTACAGTGCTCTTTTACTTCTTCCGATCCTTGTCTTTGTTCAGATCTATCATTGGTAATCTTGGAGCAATTATATAGGGTATGACACCAATCTTTGTCTTCTTCTTGGTGTGAAACAGCCAAGTTGGAGGGACAAAGTTTGCAGCCCTGACATATCTTGGTAATTCAAACTCATTTTGTAGGAAGGCATACATGAGGTGGTCCACAAGACTCACAGCTATGTCATAAATACTTGGATGTCTGAAAATCTCCCAAGAAGTTTCTCTGTCCATAATGAATTTAGGTCTTCCTTCTGTTCTTAACCTTTTATGGAAGATTGATGGAGCATTTGCTTTGCAATGGTCAGTTTCCCACACAGGTATGATGTGCCTGTTGACACCATCTGTGAAAGGTTTGAAAGGAGGGGATTTGATGAGGTTTGGGTAGATTTTTCTAGGTGGGAATTTTGTAGTGGAAGGTGAGTAAGGGCAGGTCCAATGTGGTTGTGTAGAGTGGATGGAAGAGGAATGTTATGGTTTGGCACATATGGAATTGTTATGTATTCTGGGCATTGTATGGACTCGGGTTCATACTCATATTCTGGTAAAGGATAGAAAGGTCTGGTTGAAACAGGTTCAGGTTCATGTTGATGGTAGAGGATTTTCCAGTCTCTTTTTACTTTGGCCCAGCTTTCAGCTTTGCCATCATAGAGAACTAAAGGGTGAGTGTAAGGAAATTTGGTTCTAGGTATTTTGGGAAAGGGGGCTCCAGGGTTAATCCCTACATCATCTGGTTGATTGAACCAGGGATCATCTGCAGGTATTATGGGTTGAAATTGTGGTCTATTTGGTGAGGTTTTTATAGGTGAGTTTGCAGGTGAGGTCAGAGTGTGGGTATGTACACATCGGTGTCAACAACCATAGCAAGGCCGATGCAGATCATCCCTACTTTCTAAACTCTCTACTAAGGCATCTACTGCTAATTGAACATGACCACTAGTTGAGACATTTACCACAGAAGTCACAAAAAACTAAGCTTTTCTTGAGGGCTGCCTTCTCTTGGTAGGAACAGAAACATCAGTAGAAATAGCAACAATTTTCTGCTTCTTCAAAATAGCACTGATGAGGATACTGTCCTCATCATCCTCATCTTCATTATGAGAAAATATCACATTCCTTGTTCTCTTATGAGTTGGAGCAGGTTGAGGGGCAACAGCTTCAGGTTCCCATATCACAATTCCAACTGCAAGCTTTCTTGCATAAGGTTTCCTAATAGCAGTAGTCTTCTTTCTCACTGTTCTTTTCAGCCCTAGAACACCAGCAGCAGCATAAGTACTGAGATTCATATTGACTATGTTCATCTTGCCAAAATCAGTAGTAGACATTCCTTTCTCAGGTAGAATCCTTGCTTGTTCTTCAAGGGACTTAGCAGCAAGAAAGTCATAGATTCCCGTGAGACTTGAAAATCTTAGATAGAAGATGTCGTTAAGGGATTGTAGAGAGCTTCTTCTTGTGAACAGCAACATCCCTGAATCTTCCATACAGAGTGCAGGTAGGTTGATTTCGATCTGTGATTAGATGGCGAGACAAAACTTGTGCGGAGTCGATGAGTTGTCCTTCGACCCAATCTTGTGCAAACCACCTTGTTCAGTAATTGATGAAGAATGCGAACATGATCCTTCATTTCCAATGAATTCCAGGAATGATTTCTTCTTCGTGTCTTCTCTCATTAGGAAGGCAGCTATTACTTCAGAACCACCATGGTCTGTCTCCCATGAATCAGTGAAAACCACTCCTTCTTGAGGGCAGTTGATAGCATCAGGGATGGTCTTTTCAGAGACCACTATCCTTTTTCCGAGAACTTCAGCAGAAATCTCAGACATTGAAATTTGAAGGTTTCCCCAGAACCCCCTAATCAGGTTAGGGTAGATAGAAACTTTCTCCACGAAAAGTCCTCCCCAGCCAGCAGCATTAACATTCTTGCTTACATCCAAGTTGTATTCTTGCATAATCCCAAATTTGAAATGATGTTCAGAAGCAAGGTTCAACTTGTCCACATTGAAACCACCAGAAGAAGAAGGCATTGTTGAAGGTTTGAGAGCTAGGATTTGGAAGCAAGAAAACAGAGTACACTCGAGCGTTCAAAAGAGAAGATTGTGAAAGGTTTTTCAGAGGGAAAGAGTATTACTTAAAAAGGTTTCGAATTTGAAGAGATTTCCCAAAGAAATTAAATGAAAACGTGTGAGAAAAGGAATAATGAGTACTGATGCGGCGCAAGTTTTTGAAACCATAAAAAAAACTATTGATGAGATTGATGGAAATAACTGACTCAAAGATAAGGATATTATTAAATATGTCTTGGACATAAATTAATGCAAATATAACAATAGATAGCATAGACGAGTCTGATGAAACCACGCAAACAATCATTATACGCAATACTCACTGGGCACGCATGAAACATGTATTGGACGCACTCATGCAATAGACGTGCATGCAACATGCATTGGACGCACTTATGCAATAGACGCAAGCATTGGACGCATAGTTAATCCACACAAATCATATTATGATATTTTCTAATAAATATGAATCTGTCCTCTGCAAGAGTTTTAGTAAAGATATCTGCCCATTGATGGTCAATATCTACAAATTGTATATCAAAAACACCTTTTTCTACATAATCCCTTATAAAATGATGCTTAATTTCTATATGTTTAGCTCTAAAATGCAAGATTGGATTCTTAGATTGATTTATTGCAGCAGTATTATCACACATAAGTGGAATACTACTTACAAACACATTGCAGTCCTCCAATTGAAGTTTGATCCACATAAGTTGTGAGCAGCAATTAGCAGCCGAAATATACTCAATTTCAGCAGTTGATAGGGCCATGGTGCGTTGTCTTTTGCTTGACCATGAGACTAGATTAGCTCCAATGAAGTGGCATCCTCCACTGGTACATTTTCTTTCTAATCTATCTCCAGCATAGTCAGCATCACAAAAACCAACTAATCTGCAATCATCACTTTTCTTAAAGCACAACCCCAGATTAGGATTACCTTTTAAATATCTAAATATTCTCTTAAATGTTGATAAATGAGATTCTCTTGGATTAGATTGAAATTGAGCACATAAGCATACACTGAACATAATATCAGGTCTAGACGCAGTAAGATATAGCAAAGATCCTATCATACCTCTATATACCTTTTGGTCTACCTTCTTATCTTTGTCATCTTTGTTCAGTATGGACATTGGATGCATAGGGGTATTCATTTGTTTTGCAATCACTAGTGCAATAAGTGCTTTTTACGTCAGTTAAAATTTATTTTTTACGTCAGAATACTGACTGACGTAAATACAGCTGACGTTAAAAGTTAAAATTTTAACGTCAGTTGAGAACTGACGTTAAATATAAAACTATTAACGTCGGTTCTTTAACACAACTGACGTTAAACATAAAACTATTAACGTCAGTTCTTTAAGACAACGGACGTTAATTTTGTTAAAACTAACGTCAGTTCTGTTAAAGAACTGACGTTACAGGTTTCATTTTTAACGCCAGTTTCCTAATACAACTGACGTTAATAGTGCACTGTATATTTTATAAAATACTATTAACGTCAGTTGTTTGATACAACTGACGTTAATATATATATATTTTAAATTCAGTTTTAAAATATCACTCCCCTCAGCTATCCCTGCATTCAGTAAATATCCCAGTAACACAGAATATCACACACATTACAAAATTGCAAAGGAAAAATGGAACAATGGGGGGACTTAAAACCAAAACCCATGTATATATATAAATAAATTTTAGTTCCAATGTCTAAAAAACAAAACTACCAATCTAAGGATATATATATACATGTTATTAATTAGTTTCTAAAGTCTAACAAAAAAACTATTCATCTAAGTAGTGCGGAGGTATCTTGTCAATTCCTTTTTCAGCCGCATACTTGAAGAAGAATTCAGCGAAGCGCATCCTCAAGTCTCTTAACTCATCTTCTTGAATAGGCGATTGGTCGATAAATGCCTACACACGTTCAAATAATAACAATAACATCAATGCAAGTCATCTTCAAAACTATAATATATAATTTAACAAGTTGTTTAAATATTACCTTATTCCATCCATCCGTAATAGATGCGGAGACTATGTTCAGCATATGAAGCATCACATAATAGCCGCACGACCACCCGTCAATTTGAAATCGAGACTACCAACAAAATTAATTTCAACGTCAGTTGAATATACATATAAATTAGTAATTATAATATTAATTATTTGATAAATAAACTACCAAACCTTGAGGATGTTCCATACAGGATTTGCTTTAGCCTTAGAAGTCCTACTTCTCCCGTTGGCGCAACTTATGCTACTCGCCTTCAGCGCGCTATCATAAACAAATAATCATGTCGATCAATTAACAAATTCATATATCATGTGTGTAATAAACTAAAAACAACTGATATTAAAACTTAAATTAAATTTAATATTAGTTACTTACTTATTTACAGCTTCCACCACCTTCGGTGGCGGATCTTGGTGGAGAGAGCAGAAGAATATGACAGTATGCCTAGACGGGTGAAGTACGAACAACTGCCAATGGTTTTTCATACAGTAGGGAGACATATATAATTCTTTCCGATTGTCTCCCAACAAGTTCCCTATGTATTTACTTAATCCTTCGCCATCAAAGAATTGGGGCAGAAGGACTGACGGATCTAAGAAGCCGTAAACTGATGCAACGCCCTTATCAAGCTGAAGACGATGGAGATACCTAAGATATGAAAATGTGTGGATGTTAATTACATAATATATATATATATATATATTGAAATTAAAATAAATTATTAAATGGAAAAATACCAAAAATAAATAAGTTATAAAATTAAAATTAACTTACGTGCACTAGAGACTGAAAACATTGCTGTTCATCCAGACGTTATTTCTGCAGGCGTTCCCGAGATCGTCACCACATAAGGTAAATATCCTCTGTTGATCTGGGCGTGCCACCCATCCATCGTGCTCCAATGGACATTCAAAAATCTCAAACGCATAATCCTCACCAAGTGAGAACAAACGAGTGATAGATGACAGCGACACCGACGTCGACTTGGCCTTCTGTTTAGGAAAAATAAAATAGATAAGTTGTTGATAATTAAAAAAAAAGTAATTATTTGACTAATTTGGACATTAATAATGAATACATACCTTTGTTAACATTTCGAGCTCACGTCGTTTGGAGTCCAACTCAAGATCACGCCTTTTCATTTCCAACTCATGCTCATGGCGTTGGACTTCGAACTCCCGCTCCCTAGATGCCAACTCATCGTCCTCAACATGTGCCCTACTAAAACTCTCTTTTGTGCTCACATGTGAAGGGTTGGCATGCCCTGCGGTGTCTTGGGATGTACCGACGGAGGAAAGCTCTCTGGCAAGCGCCTGCTTGAATTCTGGGTTGGATATTAAGCCTTGCATCAGATGTGTTGTAATAGCTGGGTTGGACATGAGGTGTCGAGTAATGTCAGCCAAAATTGATGCTTCATTGACCACCCGCTTTCGTGAAGCAGACTTGCCATAATATTCTTTGATGGTCACATTCCCAGGAACACCGAGAACCCGACCAGGATGGTCTTTCTTGCCTAGAGCAGTCATCAAGACGTCCCGCCGTCCAGAAGGGACGAATGCGCCCTGGGAGGATTGTGCTTTAAGATCCATCTACAATGAAAAAAAAATGAAAAAACGTGCAAGTGAAAAGTTTTGCAAATATCTATACAAATATCAATTGAAATCAAGTTAATTATTTACTTACAATCTTATCTGCCACTTCGAAAGTGGCATCAACTTTAAAAGATCCCGTCTTTGTCATGCGGCCGGCTAACCAGACATCCTCGCGGTCGATGTCCGACGGAGGACTTAATGGTGTGACCTCAGGCACCTCTCCTCTTTCAATCCTAGCAGAGTGCTCTTCCTGCTTCGCCCTCAGCCTATCCGCCATAATCTGCTCGATCCGAGTCTGGTACCCACCCTGAGACATTGTGTGGCGGTGGACATTCTTCGCCTGATTCTGCCGACCCTTATTTGCCTTAGCCTATTCAAACAAAAACACATAATTAAATATAGTTAAATGATCTATAATAAGCATACAAAATTAACTTAATCAACCAACCTGAAATTCTCCATCCTGTCGACTCCTGGCAAACATATCCCAAGTATCCTGATCAATCCAGGGATAATCCGAGAACATTTTATCAAGCCGCTTCTTCCCAGATACATAGTACCTGGTAAGATCATGCTTGAACCCATTCCAACGCTTTGATGCCATTTTCATACATTTATGACGATGATCCTCGTCATTTGGCACAGTCCAAGCTACCTACACATTAAATACATAACAACTGGATGGATTATAACTGGGATAATTATCTAATAATGTAAATCAAACAAATGTAAAGGTAAAATACCGTGATAGCCTCCCAAATCTGATCCTTAACGTTCTGTGGAACGTCATTCCAGTGGTTGAAGTTGATGCTTACGTGCTGCTTCGCTTGTAGAAACACCCACTTATTAAATTCTTTAGCACGGGGTCCCTGGGCATTTAGATTAGCATCGAAGGACACCTCAAGCTTCTGTCTGCTTTGCCTGTCCTTATTTAGTTTCTTCAACGAGGTGGCTCCTCTACCCCGTTTCCTATCAGCCCGTGATGTCTGTATGGACAAAAAAAATGATAAAATAGAGGGTTGTAACATTATAAACTTACATTAAACAGAAGGACTAAAGATAGTATATAACATGTAAACTTACACTAGAATCAGGCGTAGGCGTGATCGGGTCCTGCGAAGCCCCCACAGTGTCCTCCCGTGCATGTGGGCTATCCGACTGATCCATATGCATGCCTGTTCAGAAACAATATATATGTATTAACATAGGTTATAAATCAAAATAAATACAGAAGTATAAATAAAAATAACTAGATAGGTCCTGTAGATATACAAAACATCTATCCAATATAAGGACAATACGAGAGATTGAAAACTATAGTTTTTGAAGATTGCCAAGCACTGGTCACGGCCTGGCCGTGATGTCCATCACGGCTGTAATGTGCCAAATGAACCAGACCCTCATAGGCAGAACTGATCACGGCCTAGCCGTGATGAGCATCACGGCCGTGACAGATCAACCAGCAGAGCAACATGCACTCAAAACCAAAAAAAGAGACATTCCAAATAACTCAAACTCACGGTTTCAAGTTTCAACTACTGAGACTACAGTTTCAACATACACTCAAAACCAAAAATAGAGACATTCCAAACAACTCAAACTCACAGTTTCAAGTTTCAACTACTGAGACTACAGTTTCAACATACACTCAAAACCAAAAATAAAAAAAATGTGCCCTAAAGACTCACCAGAAATAGGCGCTCGCGTGGTGGTGGGGGGGAAGCTCGAGTGGTGGCCAACGTTCGATGTGGTTACTGAGAGCAGAGGGACAAGGAGAGTTAGTGCGCGAGAAGGGGAAAGAGAGATGTCAAGTTATTGCAAAGAATGAGCGGGAAAGACAGAGTTAGGGGTTAAGAGTGTACCTCACGGTGGTGGCGAAGAAGCCCTCGCGGTGGTTGCGGTGGAGATGAGCTCGCGATTAGGGCAGAGTGAGAGTGGGGGTTGAGAGTGAGGGTTGAGAGTGAGGGTTGAGCGTGATGAAAAGAGAAAAGAGACGTACAGAGAAGTACAGAAGGCGCGCGGGTGTAAACGTTATAATCAAAATAAAACAACATTTTACATCATTTGTTAGTAAAAACTGATGTTAAAGGTCATATATTTAACGTCAGTTGTCTTAAGAAACTGACGTTAAAAACACTCACACTTCTTACGTCAGTTGTTAGTAAAAACTGACGTTAAAGGTCATATATTTAATGTCAGTTGTCTTAAGAAACTGACGTTAAAAACACTCACACTTCTTACGTCAGCTGTATTACACAACAGACGTTAAAAGTTTATTAGTTTCTGCAAAAAATTCATTCCTTTGACTACTGTGCTACTTACCCATTCACCTTGTAACCTAATCCTCTTAATGAGCATTAAGTTTTTAGATAAGTTTTCAAGAAAATCAGAATAGCTTAGTAACTTCATCCCCTGCTCCTATAAATAGCTTCCTTCCATCCTTTTAATTTTTTCTGCTTCATAATATATGGCCCTGCCATGGAGATTAACTTTATCACTCTTTCTTCCTATGCCTAGACTCAAAGATCTTTGTCTTAATGGTCAAACAACTTCTGAGGTTGTGTAAATCACATAACATGGATGGTAAGGTTGGGTGAATCACGTAATGTGATTCTCTCACTTTATTTCATTCCCGTCATCCCTTTCACTTTGCTTTGGAAGCAAGTGACTGTGGATTCAAGACGATGCATCAAGGAATTCCAGTGAAGAAGAAAGATGCAAAGATCGATTTCACTTTGCTTTCGCTGCTAGTGACTGAGGATTTACTTTGCATCATGGAATTCAAGTGAGGGAGGTGATGCATCCATTGGAGTTTCTAATGACAGGATTGAGAAGAAAATGATGTTGAAGCAGAAACTTTTTTATATTTTAGGGCTATGTTGCAGAAATTTTTTATCTTTTAATCATGTAATTTTAACTTATGAATCGCTTCAATGAGATACGATTTGATTATACATATAACTTGTTTTATGTTAAGTGTTTATTTATTTTAATTTGCACAAGAATTTGTTTACTAATTCAAGCTAATTGATAAAAATTAAAAATAAACTTGTTTAAAAAAAAAGTTTAGAAATAAACTGCACTATATGGAGTGGTCTGCGTTAAGAGGGACAACAGGGACATGACAACCAATGAAATGAGTTTCATAATTATTTACGTCAGTTATTTATAGAACTGACGCAAATAGTGATTTAATATTTACAAACTGTCACCACCTCATTTTTAACGTCAACTTAATTTATGACTGCCAAGTTCCCGTATATTAATTACATTATTTCCAATATTCATTCTGCACGTTTATAATATATAGGATTATTTACGTCAGCTATTTATTTAACTGAAATAAAAATCACACTTTTAACGTCAGTTGTATAAAAAACTGACGTTAACAATTAACATTTTTTATTTTAAAAACACTTTTAACGTCAGTTTTTTAAACAACTGACGTTAAAAGTGTATAGATATCTGCAAAAACATTCATTCTTTTGACTACTGTGCTACTTACCTGTAACATCTTATTTTTCGGGAAATTAGATATTTTAATTAGATAGGAGTGAGGGTTAGATAAATCAAAAATTTATTTAAGAATCCAAACACATGCAAATCCAAAATAAAATTTAAGCAACCCAAAATTTTCAATAGGCAAGCACCTAAATTTAAATCCTTAATTAATATGGTTTATCATTAACAAAATTAAAAGATAATTAGACATAGATATAAATCTTAACCATAGCTAGATGATTATAATTAATTTACTCAAGTTTTACTCATTATGATTAATTAGCACTAGTCTTAATTAACCTAATTAAATTAACTAAATTAATTTTAGGTTTTATTTTTTTTACATGAGCAAGTAGCTCACGGTTTTGATGTATAAAGGACACCTTCATCTCTTAAAATTTTGGACGCATGATATGGAAGTGCCATCTCCTCCTTATTATTTCTTTCGTCAGGCAAGTAGTAATGTCTTCCATTTTGTCCTTTGATTCACGCCACCTTTAAAGCCTAAGGACTAGCTTAAGTGAGTCATCTCCTGTGTACCATTTTTCTTCATGCCATTTGCTTTGACCATGTGAGTAAGGACACGACAGTTTTCACATTAATGACACATCAATCCTTAAAATAATTTTTTGGCTGCATGATGTTATAGTGATGCCACCTCCTGCTTGTACCATTCTACATGCAATAGCAATTTCATTTCAAGATGCTCCAAAGGCCACGCCAGCTGCTTGAGGCCATTACTTTGTTTCATTCCTTTCTCAAAAAGTCAGTGCAACCTTAGAAGAGGAGCAAGAAATAGCTCAGAAGAAAAATAGAAAAAAAAGGAGAGAGAAGGCCGTGAGAGTGAGAGGAAATTCCGAAGTCGATACCGATCCATCCGTTCGTCCCAGCGAGAAACCGACTATACCGTTGTGATCCTCGCAACGTTTACTTCATTATCCTAACTTTCTTTTCTTGATTAGACTAAGGTAAGCCTATGTCCTTTTTATGCCTAAATGCCGCCGGCGACGGTATTGAGGTTATCTTTCAATTCATTTATCGGTTTCCAATTCCGTCTTCAGATTTGGATTATAAGTAACGTGTGCTTCACAATGATGTGTTTAGGTGAATTTTTGGAGCCCCTGAGGGTGTAGAACTGTGCGTGGCAAATTTGAGGGAGTATAGGGAGTGTCCATTTTGTTGATCCAGAGCTAGCCTAAGACATTCCAGGTGGGGGAAAGAAACTATTTAACGTCGGAAACGGTACGGTTACATTTAATTAGATAATGGTGTAGGGCGACCCAAACCCTACATGAGAGCGAGTAACGGACAATGTCTATACCACATTGGGAACTACTCAATGGTACCGGTGATGATATAGAAATTGTGTGTTTATCGTCGTTACGCTACATAGATTATTTTATTGCGTGATGATTGTCTGTTTGACTAGTTGATGTGAATTTGATACTTGATAGATAATAGCATGAGTGTGGTAATTATTTTAGAAGTGTTTATACTTATTATTATTATTATTATTATTATTATTATTATTATTATTACTACGATGATTACTATTATTATTATTAATATTATTGTTACTACTACTACTGTGATGATGATGATGATTATTATTATTATTATTATTATTATTATTATTATTATTATTATGATGATGATGATTCTATTTATTATGAGTATTGTTATTATTGTCATTATTATTATTATCATTATTATTGTTATTATTATTGTGATTATTATTATTATCATTATATTTCGGTATTTATCATTTGGAAATGATATTATAATATGAGGATATATGATGATGATTATGATGATAGAATGAGTGTAATGATTGTGCTTAGAGGATTGAGTAAATCATAAATTATGTTGAGATACGAGGATGTATTTGGGGATTGCATACAATATGTGATAACAGTGCCCAACCGAGATAATTATCGTGAGATGAGATTGAGAATAATGAGATGAGATTAGTTTGAGGTTATCTATGAGATTAGGATGAACGGTTAAGGCACTAGGGGGTGACCTGAAACATGGTCTGTGATATGAGGGACCTGAAACATGGTCAAGTGGACCTGAAACATGGTCGATTGGGGTCTATGCCTCGGAGGGAAAATTCTCGGGGATAGGCTAACGGCAGACCGTCCAGAGATGATTTCATTTTAGTCGCAGCTATAGTTCATGCATTGCATGAGCATCCTGGATTGTGGTCCAGAGGTGTTGTTGAAAGATTTGGCAAGTGTACCAAATCGTACAAGTAATAAAGTGAGAGTAGAGTATCGTTCCCAACGAGGATTGTGTTTCAAGTATCAACTTAGCCTAGGCAATAGTTATTTGAACCTATGAATGTCATGTTTGTAGAAGAGTTTTTTTATGGATTTTTGATTACAAGTTGTCACAAGAATGAATGCAATGCAATTAAAGAATGTATTCAATATAGGTAAAAGCGGTTAGGCATCGGAATCCTCTAATTCTTCACTTAATGTAAATTCATTCAGTCCTAATTCCAATTCATTCCACTCAATTGTCATTCAAATCATTAACCTAGATTTATCCCTAATTCCTTAGGTGATAATCCTTTTGTACAAATCAAGAAGCCTAATTCCTTAGGTCACTCAAGCATTTGCACAAACATTAAGCATGTGATTCATAAGAATGCATTGAAACATAGTTCTATTCCTAGAATCAACATTCCAATGGTAATCTACTTCATTTCCAATCCAATAACCAATTTTCCAATTGTGAGATTGAATCTAACATCAATCTAGAGTTGATCAATCAATAGAAGCATTAAGCATAGAAGCAAATCACTCTAATTGAATGAAACAGAATTGACTTCAGAATCAAAATCAATTACATCAAGAATCAAATCAGAATCATCCTAACCTAACCTAAAATATCTAAGAGCTCATAGTAAAAAGGGAAAAACGAGAAGAGAAGAAGAAACTTGAGTGGATGTGAGTGGAGGAAGCCATGGAAGCTCCAAATCTTGTTCCCAAGCTTGGATCTTCAAGGAAGCAGAGAGAAGATGATGAACCTCGAGTGTGAGAAGTGAAAAATGAGCCGAGAGATCCCTTTCAAATCTGTTCAAAACGAATTTATACTGGGTCGGCTCGTCTGCCAGCGCTGGGCGCCCAAACGTCTTCTACTGAAGCACCAGCGCTGGGCGCCCCATTCCCTTCAACATTCCAGCGCTGGGCTCTAGTGGCTAGAGCTGGGCGCTAGCTTCCTAGAGCTGGGCGTTGGCTCCTTCCAATTATGCCGAGTCTTGGCGCTGGCCTATGCACTGCAGAGATGCGGTTTTCTTCCTGGCTGCTTCGTGCTGAGCGTCCAATTCGAGGGCTGAGCGCTGGGCTACTATTCCTGCACATTTTCAACCTCTTTTAAGTATATTTTCAATATAAATTGAAATCTAACTATCAAAACTCTATTCAAATGAATGTGTATATTTTCTTATCACTTTTCCTATAATTTCTAGGATTATTTACAAACTCTTTCCTAATTACACTTCCAAACTAACATATTTTACACATTCATCACAACCCCAAACTTAGAAATTTTGCTTGTCCTCAAGCAAACAATTAAATTCAAAACAGGGGTGAATGAGATAGATTTTCATGGTCAATTCTCTTGTGAAGCAAATTACTCATGCAAGACTTCAATTCCTTGACACTTTTGCAAAATGGACAAGCATCACACAATCATTCATAAATTCCAATTGATCACAAGTTTCATGCTTTAGAACAATCAAACATAGTACAAAATTAGCTCCATTGAATGCACAAAATTATCCCTTGCAACCTCTCTGTTTAAGTGTTTCACACATCCTCACTTGGTCATGTTTGCTCTCAATTCCAATCATCATGCATTCCCCAATCCTAATCTTGATAAGATGCTAGGAACACACATCACAAATGCCAATGCAACACATATCATGAGGTCTTTTATTTGGATGTAATGGGGCTTAGGTACGGGTGGATGAGAATAAGGATATATATGCTATGCTACTTTTGCTTCAAGGACTATTTGGACTCTTTTGGAATTTTCACTTGCCTAGTCTAGCTACAAGCACATAAGCACACAATTTGTGCTATTTCCTTTTTATTCATTTCCAACTATTTCTTTTTCTCTTTTTCTCTTGTTGCTTCTTGTTTTAATTTTCTTTTCTTTCTATTTTACCTTTTTCTTTCTTTGTATACTTTCTCTTTCCTTTTCCTCTTTTTGGCTTTTTCTATTTTTCTTTTTTTCTTTTTCAGTTTTTATTTTTCATTTTTTTTTTCTAGTAGGCATCTTTAGTGGCCTACTTACCACCCCAAACTTTATTTGCTTGCTTGTCCCTAAGCAAGAGAACAACCCCAAACTTAAGTCCAAACATTCCTCTAAGCTTAAGTAGTGGGACAAAATGGTTTTTTCGCTTTTTGGCTTGTAATGTGCGATCATACCAAGAAAAATAGGCCAAGGCTCAACTGGGCTTAACAATGGAAAATGATAGGTTGGCAATTATGGCACCAAGCTTAAACAAAGAATTATTGCCTCAATCATTCATGCATATGCAAGAACATTGCAACAATGACAAGCATTCAAGGCAAGAAAAGGTGAGAACATGCAAGTGATGGACAATCACACATGAAAGAAATCAAGTCATCTGGATAATGTGCCAGAGCATTTGGGCTCAAAAGCTCACAGTTTATGGTGATGTGCAAGAGAAAATCCATGCATTCAACATTGCATCAATTATAGCATGAAAAATTGTCACAAACAATTCACAAGGATCAATGGTTTCAATGAAATCATATACTTAGCCAGTATAAAATGCATCATGTTAGAAATTTCAGTCAACCAAAAGTTCTATGCTCACTAGAGAATCTACACAAAAATCCATTCAACACAAGTTGTGCAATATATACAAGTTTGGGCAATTTATTCCTACAACTAACTAACAAATGAAAGAGTGCAAAGAAAATTAATAGAGTTCAGAACACCCCCTTTCTTCTGCACACTGGATGAGTATGTGAAATTTATTTATTTTTTTTAATTAATTTTTTTTTTGATTTTTCATTAATTCCAGCGCTCAGCCTCCACTTGGGCGCCCAGCTCTGGCTGCCTAGCGCCCAGCTCTAGCTGTCTAGCGCCCAGCACTAGCTGTCCAGGAGCTACAGAAATTTGCAGCGCTCGTCCTTCCTGTGGAACGCCCAGCGCCACTCATCCTGGTAGTCTCTGACTTTTCCTACGCTGGGCGTCAAGCCGAGCGCCCAGCGCCTGTGCAGGGCCATTTTCACCATTCTAGTGTGTCATTTCTCCCCTTCCTTTGCTCCACTTTCCTTAGATGTGCCTGTACAAAAATTTAAACCAATTCCACCACATTAAATGGTTTACACATCAAGGAACCACTCAACAACTCAATGAACTACTTATTTTTCATGCTAAGGAAAAAAAAATTGAAAGAAATGGAAGAAGAAAATGCTTGGGTTGCCTCCCAAGTAGCGCTTCTTTAACGTCACTAGCTTGACGTATTGTCACCCCATTAGGGTGGATGATATGATAAAAAGAAAATTTCATCCTTCCGCTTCCTTCTTTTAGGTAACAATCCCATATATTTGGCATAGGGACAAGAATGTTCCCATACTCCAACAAGTAAGCATTTGGGATATGTGTTCCCCCATTTTTGAAGCATGTACAACTCATCATGTGGAGGACTCTTCTCTTCGATCACCAAGGGTTGAGTCTTAGTCATATGAATCTCTTCTTGTATCACCCTTGGTTTCTCTTCAATGTCACTGTTTTTGTTTTTCTGTTTTTCATCTACTCCTAAATCTACACTTTCTTTTTGTTTTTCATCCACCACCTCTCTTAAGTCATGTTCACTATTCATTTCTACAAGCACATCTTCTTCTTGCTCAACCATTTCCCAAACATGTGACTCTTGCTCTGCTACCAACTCTTTATTTTTCTGCACAAAACAACCCAATTGCTTAGATAGTGTCTCAACTTGAATCTCAAGATTCTTGATTGAAGCTTGTGTGTTCTTAAAATTCGCATGAGTAGCTTCAATGAATTGAATTAAAACATTTTCAAGGTTGGACATTCTATCTAGTGACTCATTGGATTGATGGTGATGTGGTGCATCTTGCTCCCACATGAGGTCCTTCATGTAATAAACCCCCTCATTTGCATTGAGTTTCACCTCACACTCTTCAAATTTATGGTATGCACCACAAAAATCACATGTAGGTCGTAGTGGTTTCATTGCCTTCACTTGCATGAACTATAATAATGAAGGATAGTGGATACTTTCCTCACAAAACAGAAATCCAAAGCAAGGAAAAGATGAGAATATCCAATATATCAAGTATTCAAACAAAAACAGAAAATAAACACTAAAAAAAAATGTTCAAATTAACAATGCCTTTGCTTCGTTGATATTGAAATCAACAATCCCGAAAACGGCGCCAAAAACTTGTTGAAAGATTTGGCAAGTGTACCAAATCGTACAAGTAATAAAGTGAGAGTAGAGTATCGTTCCCAACGAGGATTGTGTTTCAAGTATCAACTTAGCCTAGGCAATAGCTATTTGAACCTATGAATGTCATGTTTGTAGAAGAGTTTTTTTATGGATTTTTGATTACAAGTTGTCACAAGAATGAATGCAATGCAATTAAAGAATGTATTCAATATAGGTAAAAGCGGTTAGGCATCGGAATCCTCTAATTCTTCACTTAATGTAAATTCATTCAGTCCTAATTCCAATTCATTCCACTCAATTGTCATTCAAATCATTAACCTAGATTTATCCCTAATTCCTTAGGTGATAATCCTTTTGTACAAATCAAGAAGCCTAATTCCTTAGGTCACTCAAGCATTTGCACAAACATTAAGCATGTGATTCATAAGAATGCATTGAAACATAGTTCTATTCCTAGAATCAACATTCCAATGGTAATCTACTTCATTTCCAATCCAATAACCAATTTTCCAATTGTGAGATTGAATCTAACATCAATCTAGAGTTGATCAATCAATAGAAGCATTAAGCATAGAAGCAAATCACTCTAATTGAATGAAACAGAATTGACTTCAGAATCAAAATCAATTACATCAAGAATCAAATCAGAATCATCCTAACCTAACCTAAAATATCTAACAGCTCATAGTAAAAAGGGAAAAATGAGAAGAGAAGAAGAAACTTGAGTGGATGTGAGTGGAGGAAGCCATGGAAGCTCCAAATCTTGTTCCCAAGCTTGGATCTTCAAGGAAGCAGAGAGAAGATGATGGACCTCGAGTGTGAGAAGTGAAAAATGAGCCGAGAGATCCCTTTCAAATCTGTTCAAAACGAATTTATACTGGGTCGGCTCGTCTGCCAGCGCTGGGCGCCCAAACGTCTTCTACTGAAGCACCAGCGCTGGGCGCCCCATTCCCTTCAACATTCCAGCGCTGGGGTTTGGTGGCTAGAGCTGGGCGCTAGCTTCCTAGAGCTGGGCGCTGGCTCCTTCCAATTATGCCGTCTTTGGTGCTGGCCTATGCTACCGGAGATGCGTTTTCTTCCGATTCTGTTCGTGCTGAGCGTCCAATTCGAGGGCTGAGCGCTGGGCTACTATTCCTGCACATTTTCAACCTCTTTTAAGTATATTTTCAATATAAATTGAAATCTAACTATCAAAACTCTATTCAAATGAATGTGTATATTTTCTTATCACTTTTCCTATAATTTCTAGGATTATTTACAAACTCTTTCTTAATTACACTTCCAAACTAACATATTTTACACATTCATCAGGTGTGCACCGGGTTGTGCGTCTATAGTGCCATTGCTTTGCGTGGGCACCCTCCATCCGCGGACGAGGGTGTGCGCCGGGGACTCTGGGACGTGTCAATTATATTATTGTGATATCCGGATATGGCCGATACCTGAGGAGACTATTCATACAGCATTTGCATTGCATCATGATGGAGGGTAGAGGAAAGATCCTAGATGTGGATTGAGGATGATTGTGTTATATATATATATACACCCAGACTTTGGAGACGTATGTTTAGTGTGCCGTTATTTAATTAAATGTGGCTAAACCCTTTCCACGTTTGATGTTATATGGCTTATTATCCCCTTTTCTTTTGCTGTGTGTTGTGTACCTATACATTTTGTACTTCAGACTCTAATAGAGCAGATGGCGCACTGGGACCTCCCATGGATGACCCAGGATCCAGGGTTTCCCCTCTCGGGGACCGGTGAGGTGGAGTGCTTAGACCCGCACGAGTGGCTTGTGGACATGGTCGCTCGTTTCGCGGTATATACGGGTCCTGCGTCTATCACTATGGGGCTTGGGCAGGGAGCGCCCATCGGATTTGTTGGCAAGTTTCGTTTCCGCACGACCTTCCCATTTCCAATAGGACAGCCTGATGGACACGTACCACCGATGCCGCCTATGTTCGGGATGGCCCCTGTACCCTTCATGGTACCTCCTAATGCCTTGGAACCCGGATTTGCACCCGCACCTGCACTAGCACCGGAGCCCGAGTTAGCACCTATTCCGGAGGAAGACCCAGTTGCCCCCGCTCCGGGCCTGGCACCCCTTCCTGAGGTACCTGCACCCCCAGAGATTCGTGCTACGGTTTCCGAGTCTTCACGGGTATCTTCTAGACGACTACATCCTCGGGATAGCAGACTCTACAGGCAGAGGTTTCAAGGGCAACCGGCCAGGAGTTCTTCCAGTGATAGCGGAGGAGTGTCCGGACCTGTCGGACCTCAGGATGCAGACAAGGGTGGTAGTGTATGATGGTTAGGGCCAGTGCCATCAGTATAGGTGTGGGGTGAGGTTTTACTGTATTTTTGGAGAGGGGATGGGGTGTGGAGTGCATCAGTGAGACTTTTATTTTTGGCTTTTGATGTATTTTGTTGATGTCACTAGTTTGAGCATATATCGGGATCCTACAGAGGGGAATCCCTTGACAGCAGTACTAGCATGTATGTACATAATTATAGTTATATGCTATATGTATGTTTACATATGTGTTTATAATTTTAAGGTGTAATTTTTCCGCTGTTTTAATATATTCGCTTAACGATAATAAAAGAAATCAGGTCTTAATATTTTGGGTTTTCTTTAATGGGATGTCGGGGCATCTCATTTAGTGGTATCAGAGTAGTTCGATTCTGAAACGGACTGTGATCAGTGTGATTAGGGTGAACTGGCCATTTAGTCGAATCCACATCGGATAACAACTATGTTTAGAAGTTGGGTAGTGAGTCCGACGCGACATCTTTATGGCATGTAGTATTTATATTCCACTTTTATGTAGCATTATATGTCATTTCGATGTGGGCTAATGCTGTGGCGAATGCACTAAGTCGGAAATCCTTGCACGTATTCGTAATGATGGTGAAAAAGATGGAATTGCTTGAAAAGTTTAGAGATTGGAACCTATGTATGGATTTGATTGAGGATAGAATATGCTTAGGTATGATCACCATCAATAGTTAGTTTTTGAGAGACCTTAAGATTAAGCAGGGGCAGGATGAATATTTGGTGGATGTGAACCGAGGTATAGATGAGAGTAAAGTTTCAGAGTTTAGGAGAGGATCAGATGGAGTGTTAAGGTTTAAGGATCGGATTTGTGTGCCAAAGAACTTAGAGATTAGGAAGATGATCTTAGAGGAGGCACATAAAAGTAAGCTGAGTTTCCACCCAGAAGCCACCAAGATGTACCAAGATTTGAAGAAGACGTTTTGGTGGCCAAGGATGAAGAAAGAAGTGGCGGAATATGTTCTGTCATATTTGGTATGTCAGAAAGCTAAGATAGAGCATCAAAAGCCCGCTGGGTTGTTGCAGTCCTTGGATATCCCAGAGTGGAAATGGGATAGGATAGCGATGGACTTTACGGTTGGATTACCATGAACTCCAAAGAGGTATGATGCGATTTGGGTTATCATTGATAGGTTGACGAAGTGTGCTCACTTCTTACCTATTAGTGAAAGTCATAGTCTTGAAAGGTTGACCCAGATCTATATCAAGGAAGTAGTGAGGTTGCACGGTGTGCCATCGAGTATTGTCTCCGACCGAGATCCTAGATTTACATCTAGATTTTGGAGACAGTTACACGATGCTTTGGGAACAAAGTTAAGGATGAGTTCTGCTTATCATCCTCAGACGGATGGACAGTCTGAGAGGACAATTCAATCATTGGAGGATCTTTTAAGAGCTTGTGTGTTAGAACATGTTGGCAGTTGGGATGAATTCCTACCATTGATTGAGTTCACATACAATAACAGTTTCCACAGTAGCGTCGGAATGGCACCGTATGAGGCTCTGTATGGGAGAAAGTGTAGGACTCCATTATGTTGGTACGAGACTGGCGAAAGCAAAGTTTTGGATCCTGATGTGGTACAACAAACAACAGAACAAGTTAGAAAAATAAGAGAAAAAAATGAAGGAAGCCCAAGATCGGCAGAAAAGCTACAGTAACAAGAGGAGGAGACCCTTAGAGTTCCAAGAAGGTGATAACGTATTTTTGAGAGTCACTCCGAAGACCGGGATTGACAGAGCTATAAAGTCTAGAAAACTCACTCCCCGATTCATTGGACTGTTTCAGATTCTTCGACGAATTGGTCCAGTAGCTTACTAGATAGCCTTACCGCCTTACCTTTCCAACCTTCATGATGTCTTCCATGTTTCCCAGTTGAGAAAATATTACCCTAATCCTTCTCATGTACTTGAGCCTGAGTCTATACAACTCCGAGAGAATCTAGAATATAAGGCTTTACCGGTTAAGATCGCAGATAGAAGGATTAAAGAACTCCGCGGTAGACAGATTCCTTTGGTTAAGGTCATTTGGGATGAGATTACTGGAGATGCTACATGGGAGCGTGAGGCAGATATACAGCAGTAGTATCCACATCTTTTCTGAGATACGTAAATTCCGAGGACGAAATTTCTTTTAAGGGGGGTAGTAATGTAACATCCTATTTTTCGGGAAATTAGATATTTTAATTAGATAGGAGTGAGGGTTAGATAAATCAAAAAATTATTTAAGAATCCAAACACATGCAAATTCAAAATAAAATTTAAGCAACCCAAAATTTTCAATAGGCAAGCACCTAAATTTAAATCCTTAATTAAGATGGTTTATCATTAACAAAATTAAAAGATAATTAGACATAGATATAAATCTTAACCATAGCTAGATGATTATAATTAATTTACTCAAGTTTTACTCATTATGATTAATTAGCACTAGTCTTAATTAACCTAATTAAATTAACTAAATTAATTTTAGGTTTTATTTTTTTTACATGAGCAAGTAGCTCACGGTTTTGATGTATAAAGGACACCTTCATCTCTTCAAATTTTGGACGCATGATATGGAAGTGTCATCTCCTCCTTATTATTTCTTTCATCAGGCAAGTAGTAATGTCTTCCATTTTGTCCTTTGATTCACGCCACCTTTAAAGCCTAAGGACTAGCTTAAGTGAGTCATCTCCTGTGTACCATTTTTCTTCGTACCATTTGCTTTGACCATGTGAGTAAGGACACAGCAGTTTTCACATTAATGACACATCAATCCTTAAAATATTTTTTTGGCTGCATGATGTTATAGTGATGCCACCTCCTGCTTGTACCATTCTACATGCAATAGCAATTTCATTTCAAGATGCTCCAAAGGCCACGCCAGCTGCTTGAGGCCATTACTTTGTTTCATTCCTTTCTCAATAAGTCAGTGCAACTTTAGAAGAGGAGCAAGAAATAGCGCAGAAGAAAAATAGAAAAAAAAGGAGAGAAGGCCGTGAGAGTGAGAGGAAATTCCGGAGCCGATACCAATCCATCCGTTCGTCCTAGCGAGAAACCGACTATACCGTTGTGATCCTCGCAACGTTTACTTCATTATCCCAACTTTCTTTTATTGATTAGTCTAAGGTAAGCCTACGTCCTTTTTACGCCTAAATGCCGCCGGCGACGGTATTGTGGTTATCTTTCAATTCATTTATCGGTTTCTAATTCCGTCTTCAGATTTGGATTATAAGTAACGTGTGCTTCACAATGATGTGTTTAGGTGAATTTTTGGAGCCCCTGAGGGTGTAGAACTGTGCGTGGTAAATTTGAGGGAGTATAGGGAGTGTCCATTTTGTTGCTCCAGAGCTAGCCTAAGACATTCCAGGTGGGGGAAAGAAACTATTTAACGTCGGAAATGGTACGGTTACATTTAATTAGATAATGGTGTAGGGCGACCCAAACCCTACATGAGAGCGAGTAACGGACAATGTCTATACCACATTGGGAACTACTCAATGGTACCGGTGATGATATAGAAATTGTGTGTTTATCGTCGTTACGCTACATAGATTATTTTATTGCGTGATGATTGTCTATTTGACTAGTTGATGTGAATTTGATACTTGATAGATAATAGCATGAGTGTGGTAATTATTTTAGAAGTGTTTATACTTATTATTATTATTATTGCTATTATTATTGTGATTATTATTATTATCATTATATTTCGGTATTTATCATTTGGAAATGATATTATAATATGAGGATATATGATGATGATTATGATGATAGAATGAGTGTAATGATTGTGCTTAGAGGATTGAGTAAATCATAAATTATGTTGTGATACGAGGATGTATTTGGGGATTGCATACAATATGTGATAGCAGTGTCCAACCGAGATAATTATCGTGAGATGAGATTGAGATTAATGAGACGAGATTAGTTTGAGGTTATCTATGAGATTAGGATGAACGGTTAAGGCACTAGGGGGTGACCTGAAACATGGTCTGTGATATGAGGGACCTGAAACATGGTCGAGTGGACCTGAAACATGGTCGATTGGGGTCTATGCCTCTTAGGGAAAATTCCCGGGGATAGGCTAATGACAGACCGTCCAGAGATGATTTCATTTTAGTCGCAGCTATAGTTCATGCATTGCATGAGCATCCTGGATTGTGGTCCAGAGGTGTGCACCGGGTTGTGCGTCTATAGTGCCATTGCTTTGCGTGGGCACCCTCCATCCGCGGACGAGGGTGTGCGCCTGGTACTCTGGGACGTGTCAATTATATTATTGTGATATCCGGATATGGCTGATACCTGAGGAGACTATTCATACAGCATTTGCATTGCATCATGATGGAGGGTAGAGGAAAGATCCTAGATGTGGATTGAGGATGATTGTGTTATATATATATATATATATACACCCAGACTTTGGAGACGTATGTTTAGTGTGCCGTTATTTAATTAAATGTGGCTAAACCCTTTCCACGTTTGATGTTATATGGCTTCTTATCCCCTTTTCTTTTGCTGTGTGTTGTGTACCTATACATTTTGTACTTCAGACTCTGATAGAGCAGATGGCGCACTGGGACCACCCATGGATGACCCAGGATCCAGGGTTTCCCCTCTCGGGGACCAGTGAGGTGGAGTGCTTAGACCCGCACGGGTGGCTTGTGGACCCGGTCGCTCGTTTCGTGGTATATACGGGTCCTGCGTCTATCACTACGGGGCTTGGGCAGGGAGCGCCCATCGGATTTGTTGGCAAGTTTCGTTTCCGCACGACCTTCCCATTTCCAATAGGACAGCCTGATGGACACGTACCACCGATGCCGCCTATGTTCGGGATGGCCCCTGTACCCTTCATGGTACCTCCTAATGCCTTGGTACCCGGATTTGCACCCGCACCTGCACCCGCACTAGCACCGAAGCCCGAGTTGGCACCTATTCCGGAGTAAGACCCAGTTGCCCCCGCTCCGGGCCTGGCACCCCTTCCTGAGGTACCTGCACCCCCAGAGATTCGTGCTACGGTTTCCGAGTCTTCACCGGTATCTTCTAGACTACTACATCCTCGGGATAGCAGACTCTACAGGCAGAGGTTTCAAGGGCAACCGGCCAGGAGTTCTTCCAGTGATAGCGGAGGAGTGCCCGGACCTGTCGGACCTCAGGATGCAGATGAGGGTGGTAGTGTATGATGGTTAGGGCCAGTGCCATCAGTATAGGTGTGGGGTGAGGTTTTACTGTATTTTTGGAGAGGGGATGGGGTGTGGAGTGCATCAGTGAGACTTTTCTTTTTGGCTTTTGATGTATTTTGTTGATGTCACTAGTTTGAGCATATATCGGGATCCTACAGAGGGGAATCCCTTGACAGCAGTACTAGCATGTATGTACATAATTATAGTTATATGCTATATGTATGTTTACATATGTGTTTATAATTTTAAGGTGTAAATTTTCCGCTGTTTTAATATATTCGCTTAACGATAATAAACGAAATCAGGTCTTAATATTTTGGATTTTCTTTAATGGGATGTCGGGGCGTCTCATTCCATGCACCTTGTAACTTAATCCTCTTAATGAGCATTAAGTTTATAGATAAGTTTTCAAGAAAATCAGAATAGCTTAGTAACTTCATCCCCTGCTCCTATAAATAGCTTCCTTCCATCCTTTTAATTTTCGGCTTCACAATATGGCTCTGCCATGGAGATTAACTTCATCACTCTTTCTTCCTATTCCTAGACTCAAAGATCTTTGTCTTAATGGTCAAACAACTTCTGAGGTTGTGTAAATCACGTAACATGGGTGATAAGCTTGTGTAAATCACGTAATGTGAGTTGCTCACCTTATCATCCTTCTGGAGAATCAGCTGCTGGAGGGCAAATCAGGTGCTCGGGCGTCACAGTTCCAAAACCTCAGCTTTGGCAGCAAGTGACCGTCATAGAAGTGTCTAGAACCACTGCCTTTGCTTGAAATAGATCTAGTGCACCTGTTTTTGCCTCTCTTGAGCTCTCTTATGCCCCCCAGTTTTCTGAGGTCTTAAAGGATGCAAGTGACTGTTCCAAGGCCATTGCTAAAACAGATCGAGTGCACCCTTCGGAGTATAGTTTTCCCTTTGGCATATTTCATAAAACTCTCTAATGGGATGTAGCTTTAATGTTTCGGGTGTGATAAGGGAACGAAGCCTCAACAAATGTTTAGGATTTTAAACCCTTTCAATGTAACTTTTTATAGGATTTGAAACCCTTTCAATCTTCTGTATCAGTCTGTATTACACTTCATGAATGAGATCCGGTTCAGGTTATTGATTCAACTTATACTTCGCACATATATTTTAGTTTTCAAAACAGAAACACAAAACATCAAAGCAATTGTGAAACTGAAACTTTGAGGAAGGCAATGCGGAAGGGTACGTATACTAGATAAAAAAATTATTAAAATAACCTTTAACGTCTGTTGATTTAAGGACTGACGTTAAAAGTGAAGTGACTCACTTTTAACGTCAGTTCGATAAAGAACTGACGTTAAAATGTTCACTGTTAACGTCAGTTGTTTATTGAACTGACGTTAAAAGTCAGTCACTTCACTTTTAACGTCAGTCCTTAAAACAACTGACGTTAAAATTGAATTAATGAAGTCTGATATTTACAAAACTGCCACCGCCCCCCTTTTTAACGTCTAGCTTTTGGTTAACTGACGTAAACCTTTACCGTCTAATGTATATTTTCCACTAGTGAATCATCCATCTTAAACTTCTTTAGAAGTTCCTTTGTATATTTAGTTTGATGGATGTACACCTCATACACTGTTTGCTTCACTTGAAGTCCAAGAAAGAACTTGAGTTCTCCAATCACACTCATTTCAAACTCTTTCTGCATAAGCTTAGAGAATTCTTTACATAGAGATTCATTAGTAGCACCAAAGATTATGTCATCAACATATATTTGAACAACAATAAAACTTGATTTATTGGATTTTCTAAATAAGGATGTATCAACCTTTCCTCTACTAAACCCATTGTTCATTAAGAATGAACTTAACATTTCATACCAAGCTCTAGGAGCTTGTTTAAGACCATATAAAGCTTTCTTTAGCTTATATACATGTTCAGGTTGGGTTTCACTTTCAAAACCCGGAGGTTGCATAACATATACTTCCTCACTAATAACACTATTTAGAAAGACACTTTTTACATACATTTGATATAACATTATATTAGGATGTGCAAGCAAAGGATAATAAGATGCGAATAGCGTTTAATCTAGCAACTGGTGCAAAAGTTTCAGTATAGTCTATACCTTCTTCTTGAGAATAACCTTGTGCTACTAGTCTCGCTTTATTTCTTACTACCTTACCATTTTCATCAAGTTTGTTTCTGTACACCCATTTGGTTCCAATAACTGATTTATCTTTTGGTAAAGGCACAAGAGTACACACTTCACTTCTCTCAAATTGGTTCAGTTCTTCCTACATTGCAAGAATCCATCCCTCGTCCAATAGAGCCTCGTCTACTGCCTTTGGTTCTAACTCAGAGACTAAGGCAGAATCATCTTGTTCTTCGAATGTAGATCTGGTTCTTAGCTTATCATTAGGATTCCTAATGATTTGATCTTGTGGATGATAATTCCTAAAGTACCAAGATCTCTGAACAATTTCTTGTTGAGAGGTTGAAGCTTCTGACTCATATTGTTGAAGGTCGTCCACTTGAACATCAGGTTTGACATTTGCTTGAATTTCAGAGCCCTTGAGATTCAAATCTGCAATAGCTTCATCAAGCTCTACTCCAGTGATCTTCCCTTTCTGATTACATCCAAAGGTAACCCAGTCACCATCCCTATGTTTAAGGTCTTGGAACATACACCCTTCTCCCGTCATGTGACGTGAGCAATCACTGTCCAAGTACCAGGATGTGTGTTTCTTTCCTGTTGTTAAGCAAGTCTGCAACAGGTACAATCTTATCTCTAGGTACCCAAATTGACTTGGGTCCTATCTTGTTAGTAGTCACTGAACTAGCATGTTTAGTATGCTTATAATGTATGCATCTAGATGTTATGTGACCACTTTTTCCACACACTTTACAGTAAGTGTTGGACGAGCATAGTTTAGTTTTGACATGTTGTGTTTGAGCTTTTGAGGTTCTATTATGCACATGTGGTTTTGACTTTTTATAATATGCTTCATGCTTTTCTTTGTCATAACAAAGGCCAGACTTATCATGTGGTGACCTAGAGTAACTTAAAATTAAACTAAGCTTATCTGAGCCACCTACAAATTTAGACAGTGTCTGTCAGATATGTTACATCTTGTTTCAGTTTTGCAACTTCACAGGAGACAGTTGGCTCACACTTGAGTTTGTCAGTTAGACTGACATTCTCTGATTTCAGTTTGTTATTTTCATTTACAAGACTTATTTTCTCCATGCAAACCCTATCAAATTCTTTAGATAGTTTTGAAAATTTCTTTTTAAGACTTCTATATTCATGAGACAAAATTGATGAATTATGCAATAATTCATCAAAAGCATAGTCAAGAATGGAGGGGTTAGAATCCATTACCTCAGCCATGAGACAGATATATGCCTCTTCCTCTGCTTCATCCTCTTCATCAGATGAAGACAGATCCAGATCCTTAGAGTCTGATTTTTCTTTGATGAAATTTTTGTTGAACTTCTTCCTTCTGAAACCACCTTTCTTTCTCCACATATGTTGAATATTTCTGGAGATGAAAGACAGTTCGTCCTCATCAGATCCTTCATCACTGTCAGAGGGGTCTGCTTCATCAGATGATTCCTCAGCTTTAAGAACTTCGGAAGAGCTAGCCTTCTTTGCCTTTAAGGCGATAGATTTTCCTTTTCTGGAACTTTCTTCTTCATTGATCTCAAGCTCATGAACTTTTAAAGATCCATGAAGTTCCTCCAAAGTGAGAGTATTGAGGTTCTTTGCTTCCTAAATAGCAGTGACCTTAGGTGTCCACTGTTTATGTAAGCTCCTCAAAATTTTTCTGACATGATCTCTATTTTCATTGGTTTTTCCAAGAGATCTAAGATTTTTGGTGATAGTTTGGAATCTTCCAAACATTTAATCTATAGTTTCTTTCTCAACCATTTTAAATAACTCATATTGATGAACCAGCATGGTTATTTTTGACTCCTTAACTTGGGATGACCCTTCATGAGCTAGGGCAAGAGTATCCCATATTTCCTTAGCAGTGTTACAGTCGTGGACTTTATCATGCTCAGATCTGGTGATAGCACACATCAAATAGTGCTTAGCTTTCAGATTGAGTTGATGTTGATTTTTCTGCTCTCGAGTCCATTAAGCTCTAGGAATAACAGCTCCAGCATCACCTCTTGCCTCAATGTAGCCAGTTTCAATCAGCTCCCAGATGTCCACGTTTTGTGCATCAAGAAAATCCATCATTCTCTTTTTCCAGTAGTCATAATCACTACCATCCAATAGAGGAGGTCTGTTGATTGCATGTCCTTCTGTATCCATGCTTGTTGGATCGTACTCCCTCAGCATTTGCTAGATGCTCAGCCCTTTCGAGGCTGAGCTCTGATACCAACTGAAGCTGACACAGGGAAACACAAGAAAGGGGGGGTTGAATTGTGTTTCTTAACAGATTTTCGAAAAAGTCATTTCTCAAACCTTTTACAAGCAAAACAATAAAAACAACACACAAACAACAAAACGTTTTTGAAGAGTTTATAAACTCAGATTCAGAACCCCACAGTTAGTATAAACAAAAACTGTAAAAGATAAGGGTTTAGAAGATTCACGCAAGTGTTTTATCCTGGTTCACTCTCTTCCAACCAAGAGTTACGTCCAGTCCCTTCTACCTGAAGGTTTTTCTCCACTATTTATAAACTCAGATTCAGAACCCCATGGTTAGTATAAACAAAAACTGTAAAAGATAAGGGTTTAGAAGATTCACGCAAGTGTTTTATCCCGGTTCACTCTCTTCCAACCAAGAGTTACCTCCAGTCCCTTCTACCTGAAGGTTTTTCTCCACTATAATCCAATAGCTTTACAAGTATTCAACACCTCTTCAGGCTACAAGTATTCTTTCTCCACCAAGCCTCTTCAGGCTCTAACTCTAACAAAGATATTTAAAGCTTTGATCTAAGAACTCACTATGTGTGAGGATTTGAAAGTTTAAGATCAACAAGATTTACACGTAAACTTGTGTTACAATTTCAACAGAGTTTTTGCACTATGATATCAGAGCTTGTGTTACTGCATATATCTATATATTGAATCTCTGTCACCCTTCTCCGGGAAGTTCTTCAAGTATATATATAGCTGATGTGCTTCTCTATCTTGATCTTCTTCAACGGTCTTCAAATTGTATCCGTTTAAATTTAGCATTAAATGCTTGGATCCGTTGAGACTGATAACTTGATATGCTTCACTAAGAAGTGCTCTTGTTTAATAGAGGAATGCTCAAAGTAGAACTGTCACTTCTCTATTGTACCAAAGGTTGCTTTCTAACTTACCATCTTTGTACTTGACTTGATCTTTACAACAATGTATTTTTACAGAGTACACAGGTTTATGGTTTCGATGGTACGAAGTTCTTTTATCCAAGAGATAAAGATTTTATACAAAAGAAGCATCAAGGTAAAAGACATATATTCTTTGAATTAAATAAGCAATCATTTGAAATAAATAAGTTTAAGCTTAGACTGGTTCACGTCTTAAAACTAGTGGACGCGCAGGTCTTTGGACGAGGAAGATTTACTTATCAGTGAGACTGATGAGTGTGATTTCATCGTATATTTCATGTACATTTTTGCATGCATTTTCATATAGTTTAGGCATATTTAGTTTGATTTTGTTAGTTTTTACCTTGGAACGGGTAAGGCGGTTTCGTGGTGTTGTTTTGCAGGAGTTAAGGGTAAAATGCTCAAGATTGTCCATGATGGAGCTTGGATGACGATAGAGCTTGAAAAGTGAAGAAAATGAGCCAAACAGAGCCCATCACGGCCATGATCAAGCAGAGCTGAAGGCAAAAGTCAGAAGCCATCACGGCCGTGATAGATAAGATGAACCAGAACCTCAACAGGGAGAACTGATCACGGCCTAGCCGTGATGAGTGTCACGACCGTGATAGACCAAAATTTGAAAGCGCGCCCAAGGCAGAACACGTCACGGCCTGGCCGTGACGTGCACTATTCCTAATCTATAAATACGAATCTGGGCAGAACAAAAGGAGATCTCTGGGGACTTTTAACCTAGGAGCACTTTTACCCTAGGGAGACTCTTGGGATACAAAAAGGGGCGTGTTCTCTCTGCTCTTGGACTGGAAGAAGATTGGATTGGAAGAAGATTGGAGGATTCTTCATGGAGTTTTCTTCATCTCTTCTCTCTTTCTCTTTTGTATTTTCCTTTATCATGAGTAGCTAAACTTCCCTGTTTGTTGGGATTAGATGTAGCTAATCTGAACCTCATGTATTTGCTTTGATTGATTAATCTATGTTTATGCCTTCGTATTAGTGTTTAATTCCTATGCTTAATGCTTTTTGTGGTTTGGCCATCCATGAATTGATTCTGAGAATTCATTTGCAATGGGGACGTTCTTATCAATTCTTGATCTGGAAATAATCACCTAGTAAACCTTGCATCTAGGAATGGATTTTGGTTTATTAGTAATCGTGTAATCCTTACTCTTAATGCAAATTCCTAATTAGGCCACCTAAGGAATTAGGGTTTAATTAGTGGATTTAGGCTCTTGTCATCTAAGGAATTAGGGCTTGAGTAATCTTGTGGGTTGATTTTAATATTTGAAGCATGAACTGGATTGGTAATCTTGGTATTGCATGAGGCTAAGGTTTAGTGAAGTTTAATCCCAACATCTTTCATCATATTTAAAGCACCCGTGTTTGCATTCCAAGTGTTCGATAAAATTCCCAAAAGAACTTTTTCTTTTTATTTTGTTTATCTTAATTGTTAAATATCCGCTTAGATAGTAGTCGATATGTTACGTGCTAGTAATTGTCTCAATCCTCATGGGAACGATATCGGTCTCACCACCGTATTACTTGTACGACTAGGTATACTTGCCTAGATTTCGTAACCAACAGAGATGGGCTCGTCTACTGATAATGCGTCTACATACTTTTCGCCTAGTCCAGAGAGATGGACGTGCTATACTTAAGAGCTCGTCTGCTGATGTCACAGAAGCGTTCGTCTACTAATGTGGTAGAAGCGCTCGTCCACTGAATTGACAGAAGCGCTCGTCTACTAATATGATAGAAGCGCTCATCCACTAATGAGATAGAAGCGCTCATCCACTAAAGTCTTTGGACTTTCTAAGTCCTTAATGAGAAGCTTCGTCCAATGACATGGCATATGGAGCTCGTCTACTTGATTACTTAGTGTTTTAGTTCTTTTTCTTAGCTAATTGCTTCCGTCTGCTGACGTGGTGTATAGTGAAGCAACTTGTTATATTTCAATGTCTCGTCTGCTTAATTTTTCTTTATACTTAGTAATGCTTCTCCCTTAGTTAACTCTAAGACCTCGTCTATTCTTATTTTAACGATCTCGTCTACCATAAAGCTAAAGACTCAGAATTTTACCAAGAGTTGTAGACTGATCTAGAGGTTTGAACTAGAATCTGTAGATTCCATACTTTAAATTTTAGTTCCTCTGATTCGCATAAAATCAAGTAATCCCTGCATACTTATAACAAACAAGTTAGATCTTTGACAAAAACTTTGCCATACAAATTTAACCATTTTGTTAACATCAAAACTTAAGATATTATTTTAATCCAAAACCACTTTGGTTCTAACACGTTGGAGGATGAGCTCTTCCTTCAACGCTAGGCAAATAGATCTGAAACAAGTGAAGAGAGACGCTCCTTGTCGTGCTTCTCCTGCTAGACCCAGCTCGGGACGATGAATCGACGTGGGAGAAGGAGAGTTCATTGTCGAAGAGGGATTTTTTGATTGGGTTGGAGGGTACGACCCACGCGTCGGCGACGAGTTGAACGCGTTGTCGGAGAAAGGTCCGGGTGGAGGAGGGCGAGGCGGCGGTACTGGCGTTTGATGGCTTCGATGTCGTCGGAGCGGAGATCGACCTGGAGGAAGGCGTACCAGTCGGGGTTGTTGTTCTCGCGTTGCTTTTCGGCAGCAAGTAGGACGTCGACGATGGTGATCGACCTGGAGGAGGGCGTAGCAGTCGGGGTCTGCAAGAGCTTCTCTGAGATTCCTAACAATCGGAGACCTTGTTTTTTCTTTTGCTCGCGCTGGAAGGGCCGAAGGGGGTGTGGTGATGGGGTGACGGTGGGGTAGGTGCAGGAGCGGGTGGGAGACAGAAGTGAGAGGAAAGAGTAATCTGATGTAGGTAGGCCATGATAGTATCTTGTGGGATATTTTGATCCAACGGCAAAAAGACGTCTCTCACGATACGCGATATGCTAGGGTCACGCACCCTAGCCAGCACCTGTGTTAAGAATTTGATTTGAATTGGAGTTTGAAACTTGGGATTGATTATGTTCATATTTAATTTATAGCTGAGAAGTTGTAAAAATATGTTTAGGACAAGATATTTATAAAATTAATTTAAAACAAACATACTTTTAGATTTAAAAATATGTTTATAATGGCCTTCAAAAAAAAAAGGGTTTATAATGATAAATCAAACATAATCTATATCATACGAGCAAATCAGCGTATTTGCATTGCTATTAGCGGCACAATCAATTTTATGGTCCATGGTAATCATTTCATCACGTGGATGGCATTACAAGTTGACATGTAGTCACATGACATCCCAAAAATAGATAGCGCATGCTATATTTATATTTTAATTTTAATATTATTTTATTAAGTTAAATTAAATCATTAAATTAAAATAAAAATATTTAAAAAATTTGGTTACAAGACAAGACTAAGGTGATAAGTTCGAATCTCACTGTCGATGTGATAATCTCGTTGATGGGTAATCTGTAAGTATCTTTATAAGCGCTCCTTTTTAAGCCACCTAAATTTTTTGTAAACAAAAAAAGAAAAAAAACATAAAGATTAACTAAACCGGGTAACGAGCCCCCGGAAACATCAACTAAGAGAAGCAAGACAAGATTAGGAGGAGGTGAAGACACTTCCTTATAACCATAAGGTTCTTAATAAAAATTATTTAATAAAAAGTTAATAAAATAGAAGTGATAATTAATAGACACAAAGATAATATTGCACTCTAGTTATAAAGTATGATATACCCAACAATGTTTGATCACAATGAAAGTGGACTGTGTCATCAATCGAACTTTACCTACAAAGGTCAGATGTTCAACATGGAGTCACCGTTATGGACAGAGCTTTATCTAACCACCCTTTGTCCTAATTAGGGTTAGTCTTACATCTATGTCCGTGAGGGGATTTTTATTTTTTAAATTCTAAAATTATAAGGGTATCTAAGTTAGTTTTAAAACTTCCCCTCTCCTCTTCTGAATCAAAGATGAAAAATGTTATTTTCTCTCTTCTATTAAAATCGCTTCCCTCCCATCCTCACAATCATCCACAATGTCAAATTATAATTTCTTCCCCCTCCATTAAAATCCTTTCCATTCCCTCCCTTCCTTTGAACCAAACATAACCTTATATAAGCTAGCAAAACTTGTGAAAATAGCAAAGATTCTATAATGCTATAAAGAAACAGAAGAAATTTGTAAAAGTAGATTTTAAAAAATGAATAAATTCGTTATAGTAGGAAAATAAGAGAAATGATAGATGAACACCCCGGACACCTACGTACGTACACCCTGTGGGGGGGTGTTTGGGTGTTGAGTGTTGATTTTTGGAAGAATAAAATAATATATAAGTACAGAAATGTATAAATATAGGAAAATAATCATCTCTTGTAACATGATGGTCATGTTAGTGAGAGATAGACACAAATTTTATCACAATAGCCCCACCATGATTGGTTATAAGGACCCATTACTCACATTTTAATTTTTTTGTTTATTTCTCTCTCTACACATTTTAAAGAATTGGAGAGGATCTAAATCCATAAATATATGGTATAGTGTAGATGTTGAAAATAGGTGTGCAAATAACACACCTCCAAACTAACTCCTGCACTAGCCCATTTTGTATTTGCCATTCGTTATTTTCTGTCTTTCCTGTTTATCTTTGGGTACTGATAAGAAATTTATGATTTGAAATGGTAGTGGCATGAAAATTGAGACGCCAAACCATGATTCTGGAGCAGTCCTCTGGTGGAACTCCTTTCAACTTTGCTTCATCCTCTAGAACTACTTGCTCCACGAATTTGATTGAATTCTACGAAAACCAAAATAGTAGCCCAATAAGAAAGACAAGAAAAAGGCAAAAGAGACCAATACCATTCATATATAAAGAATAATTCTAAATGATAAAATGCATATATCTTGTCATTTGCATTTCAAACAGACTCCAATTTATAAAAAAGAAACTGAGTTCAAAATTTAGAGTCTAGGATGGATGGCTTCTCCGTCCCAGATCATGAGTATACATATATACTTCCAAACTCGACAGTATTTATAGATGTATATAAATACACATGAAAAGAATAAACTATTCTCTCTCCTGAATGTGTTTTCATTATGAGACAAAGTTCTCTCTCCACTCATATGACTTGATTGGTTAAAATTTGATTTACAACACTTGTTCAAAACTTATTTGTAATAAATATGACCATATAAATAACTCGCTAACAATTATTCTTTTTTTTTTTTTATCAAACAAAAGTATATTGAATACAGGGACAGGGGATACCTCAACCCAAATACAAACCCAAATATAAAGAGAGAACAAATGAGGATAGGAAAAGATAATTGGTCAACCTAAAGTATTAGGGATACTCGACCCGAATACAATGATGAAACCGAAATAGGAAAAAAAAATAGAGGAATGATAATTGTTCGCACTTTTAGGACATCATGTATAGACATCATATGGTGGTGGGTTGTTTTGAAGTGTTAAATACATGTGCTTAGAAAGAAAAAATAATAAACAAGTGTAAATACATATATATATATATATATATATATACACACACACACACGATGTTGGACACCAAAAATGTGTATAACTATCATTACTCAAAAAATAAGGGGAAAACAAAATAAAAATTCAACCAAGAGTAAAAAAATAATACATGGTTCAACATCTAACTTGTCTCCAAACATATCATAACCCCAACAGAAAGTACTCCGTACAGCATTAATCCCCCATTTTCACGAATAAATAAAAACTAAGGCATCCACTATTACCATCATCACTTGGCCACACGCCTCAAACCCAAGAGCCTTTTATCAATCCGCTAAAATCAAATCGAGAAATAAAAATACTCATCTGATAATTGTTCATCCTTCAAACGTAAGAATTTCCCAAAGAATTTGTTTATGAGCATCAAACCTGGCACTATCCTCGCAACCGCAATCACCACCCAAAAAACTTCTAAAAAACAACGGTATACCGAAACTATACTGAACTCACCCCACGCCATATCATGTCAAGTTGTCTGTAGCATCTAATATTGTTTCTTTTTATAGGCAAATTTTAGATTGTTAGTATTTGTTATGTTAGTATTTATTAATATTGTACTTGCCACTTTATTCCAATTTCTCCAAAAATAAAAAAAACCTATTTCTTCTCCATATCCCAAAAGTCAAAAGCTTTGTTGTAAGCAATAAATTTAAGGATAACTCTATTTCGGATCTTCCTAACTTAATGTATATGTTAACCACTAATGATTCCAATTTATAGTTAATATATGATACAGAAAGTGGGTTCTATATAGTATATATCACGGGGTAAATGGAAGCAGTATGCAACATGATTATCATTGACATTGTGCTAGGGTTGAAAAACACTATAATTAGTATTCTGATTAGTTGAACAGTCCAATCTGGGTTTCATTATTTTACCTAATAATATGTTACTATTTGTTCACTTTTGATTTTTCCTTTTTAAAGTAGATGGAACTCATGGAAGTTAGACAGATGTTAAGTAAACCTAAGCAATGACTCAAAGTCCAATCAGTGAAGGTATGATCATGTTTTTGGAACATATAAAATTGGCTTAATTGCATTTTCGGTCTCCAAGTATTATGATTGTACGATTTTGGTTCATTGGGTTTCAATTACTACAAATGGGTCTTCCAGTTATCGCTATTGTGCAATTTTAGTCCTACGGGTTCCAATTGTGCCAATTTGGTCACTCAGGTATTACGATTGTGTAATTTTGGTCCCTCGAATATCACAGTTATGCAATTTTAAATATTAGTAGCCTACGTGACACACGTGAGACTGATTTGACACTTAGTGAGAACAACTTGATAGCTTACATGCATTCCTATGTATCAATTAAAGTATGTGAGGTATCAATAATGTTATATAGGAATGTCATGTAAGTTGTCAAGCCGACCTCACTAAATGTCAAATCAGTCTCATGTGTGTCACGTAGGCTACTGACATTTTAAATTGGATAACTGTGATATCTGGAGGATCAAAATTGTACAATCGTAATACATGAGGGACTCAATTGACGCAATTGGAACCCGATGGACTAAAATTCCACAATCGCGATACCCTAGGGACCCATTTTTCGCAATTGAAACCCGATGGATAAAAATCGCATAATTATAATATTTGGGGCACCAAAAGTACAATTAAGCCTATAAAATTAAGTTTTGACATGTAGGTCAGTGTTTTACCAATTTCTTATTATAAACAGAGTTTTAAAAATTATGTATTAACTAAAAGATTTTAATTTTCAAGATGTATATTTTGATGACTGGGAGACGTCAAAAGTCAAATTTGCTTGCTTTTATATAGGTGGAGGAGAATGTAAATAACAAAAATCCCAAATTATTAAAAGGTTAAAGTAATGTTTTGGTCCCTATACGTGACATCGATTTTCAATTTGGTCCTTATACGTAAAAAGTTATCAATTTGGTCCCTATACGTGACACTGATTTTCAATTTGGTCCTCACCGCTAATTGGTCCCTATATAAGAGGACCAAATTGCAAATTATTGTCACATGTAGGGACCAAATTGAAAATAATTATCACATGTAGGGACCGATTTCAAATTTTTTTTGTTGAATTGGTCCCTACATGTGACAATAATTTGCAATTTGGTCCTCTTATATAGGGACCGATTAGTGGTGAGGACCAAATTGAAAATTAGTGTCACGTATAGGGACCAAATTGATAACTCTTTACGTATATGGACCAAATTGAAAATCGATGTCACGTATAGGAACCAAAACATTACTTTAACCTTATTAAAATATAATCTGTACCTGAGAGGTGTCTTGACCCGAGGAAGTGGTACCCCATCTCTCAGGGTCCCAGAGGATGGAGCTATTGAATGCAAAACTCGAAATATGAATTGGAGGAATGATTGTATCAGCTTCATTGTTCTTATTCCTTAGATGCCAGCCTATGATTTGTGAAGAATCACATACAGGTCCTTCGATGATCAATTTCTTCCTGTTTGCTGTCAACAATGCCACTGGCCATGTTCCAAATACCCTGCTCAGTTGCCAAATCAACACATAATTAAGGGGCATTTTTCCCATGTTAGTTTTTTTATCTCCTTAGAAGTGTCTAATATATTGCATGGTTGTTATAGTTGTTATTATCATTCATGTTTGGTATGCCTCAAGATTCTGAAATTTTGTTTAATTTTTAAAATTACACATTTCAACCACTTCAAGTATAAGTGGAATATAATAAGCACTAGCTTTTTAAGTTCAAGAGCTACTCAAACACATTCCCCTCCCTCCTCCCTTTCTTTTCTGCCTTTTTCCCCCAAAGGTAACTTTAAATGAAAAATCCTTGCATAAACTTAATGCATCCACTTGGATACATTAGGCCAATCATATGTCTCAGTTAATCATTAATAAACTACCATTATTAATGACAATTAACATTTAACAATGTGATTAGCCTAATGCACTCAAATATTTCTCTTCCTAGGGATATATCAATGTTTATTATAGAAAAAAGAGAAATAGACCTAGTGTATGATAAAATAGAAGGGGAAAAGTCATACTCAACATCTCTAAGTTGTTGGAAGAATTGGAGATCATAAACATTGGAAAGCTCAGCAAAGTGTACAATCCCACTCAGCCTGTGATGCTCAATATGCTTGAGTGCAACATTTCTCTGGTGATTCAGTTCAGCTTCCAAGTTTGTGAAATTTTCCTTGGAAACCAAATGCCTATACATGATGCCACTCTTCCTAAGTATCTTTGACAGTTCTGTGGAATCTTTTTGCCCTTCCACAACAATCCACAGCAATGGTTGTGGAACCAGCTTTATAGTATTTGCCAACCTTGTCAAAAACACTGCTTGGAAGGGAAGTTTTGTGCTGGTTGGAGTTACAATGATTACAAGTCTTCTTGGTTTCAATTGGGGTCCTGTTTTTACATGCAATTTTGGTGTTTGTTTGGAGACTAGAGACCTTGTGGGCATGGTCACAGGGGTTGGACCTATCCAACTTCTATTGAGATTTGTTGTCCTATGTGACACTTCTACAGGTTGTGGTGCAAACTGTGATCTATTTGAGGTAGTAACTTGGCTGAAAAATATTGAAGATTTACCTGTTGGAGCAAAGCCTGTAAAGAACCCCATCACAAAACATAGAGAAAAATGGGATATGGCTTTCTTCCATAGCAGAACTTTCTTCTTTGATCTTTCTAGTGAGCTCATATTCTACAAACCCTCTTAAAGTAACCAGTGACCACCTGAAGCACAATCTTCAGGGGTGGAATGAAACACTAGTTGTTGCCCCAGAATTCAAGTATTTGATATATTGATGAGGAAATGAAAAGGATGGATGTGTAATATAAACTCAGGCATCACACATTTTTCTTCAGGAAAACGTTGGAGCTATTACAAGGTTCTTGATGATTGGTACTACCAAACTGAATGATTACAATTTTTTGCAGGTATTTCATTGGAAAGTTATTGCTTCATTTGGATGTCACTTGAAGTAAAAGAAAATACAAGAAAAATAAGAATAGCTTGTGTGAGAGCATGAGTTGCTATCTACACCAAATAGTAGTTGGGGTGGCACCCATCTATCTATCAAAGAATATGTTCTCTGCCATTTAACTAGTACCAGTGATTATGATATGGTTAGAGGTCTAATTATTAATTTTGGGTTGACCAGTAGTCCAACAAGAGTACTTTAAAATTTTATAAAAGATTAATAATGAACTTTGGGATCTCGTATCAAATGATTATTATGCTGGAAAAGTATCAGATTGTGAAGGTAACTAGAAGCATGATGAATTTTTTGGCAGTTAGTTATGGTAAGGGTGGGTCAGATATAACCTTTATTGTGGTTTTGGATAGTTTAATTTGTAGGCTTTTCTGACTATTTTGGTCTTAAATACAACCAATAGTATTCTCCAACAGTTTAATCAGCTTGATGTGCAAGTAACACCATTACAAAGAAGCACTTGAAACATTCATTTCCTGCCTAGCGAGTTATATCCAGCATTCAGCTAGAACAAAGACGAGCAAATTTAATGTGGGCCTTTGTTCCTACTTAATGACTCTCGCCTCTCAATTACAGCAGGAAAATTCATCCACACAAATTTTAAGGATTAAATTTATATCCGCTTAGTATATAATAATGTAAACAGGATAAGGCTCCTAAACTTTTTTTTGCCACAAAAGTGTGTAAGAGTTTATCTATCATTGATTTGATGAAGCACATTGTTGACGAATCTAGGCAATTATACCTAGTCGTATAAGTAATACGGTAGTGAGACTGGATATCGTTCTCAGGGATCGCGAACAAGTACCACTTCGCAAATTGGACTACTATCTAGACAATCGTTTGGATGGAAGGGAGCTCAATACTAACTACCAAGCCCAACAAGAGTTAAAAAACTAAAATAAATAGAATAAAAAGGAACAAGTTCTTTTTGTATTTTTATCCAACACTTGAAATGCAGAAAAAGAAATTCTTCAAATATGATAAAAGATGTTGAGATTAAACTTCACTAAACCTTTGCCTCATGCAATACTAAGCCCACCAATCCAATTTATGCTTCAAATATTAAAATCAATCCACAAGATTACTCAAGTCCTAATTTCTTAGATAACAAGAGCCTAAATCCTCTAATTAAACCCTAATTCCTTAGGTGGCTTAACTAATGAATTTGCATTAAGAGTAGGGATTACACGATTACTAATAAACCAAAATCCATTCCTAGATGCAAGGTTTACTAGGTGATTGATTTCAGATCAAGAACTAATAAGAACTTCCCCATTGTAAATCAATTCTCAGAACAATTCATGGGTGATCAAACCACAAAAAGCATTAAGTAAAGAAATCAAACACTAATAACGAAGCATAAACATAGATTAATAGATCAAAGCAAATACATGAGATTCGGTTTAGCTACATCTAATCCCAACACAAAGGGAATTTAGCTACTCATGATAATAGAGAAAGCCAAAACCAGAGAAATAGAAGCAAAGGAGAGGAGAAACTCCATGGAAGCTTTCCACAGCAATCACAGCAGCCCCTTGGCTCAGAGAAGATGTCTTTTTAGGGTTCCAAGTCTCTCTAGGGTAAACAGTCCGCTTTCTATTCTGCCCAGATGCCTATTTATAGATTAGGCGCGCGTCACGGCCGTGATGGTCATCACGGTCAGGCCGTGACAGCTTCTGCCTCGAGCGTTGCTTCACCAAATGGTCTTTCACGGCCGTTATGGGCATCACGGCCTGGCCGTGACAGATTCTGCCTAGGAGGGGTCTGGCTCAGTTAACATGTCACGGCCGTGATGGGCATCACGGCTAGGCCGTGACAGCTTCTGACTTTTGCCTTCTTTTCTTTCCAGTTTTGCTTGATCATGGCCGTGATGGTCATTATGGCTAGGCCGTGATGGGCTCTGTTTGGCTCATTTTCTTCACTTTTCAAGCTCTATCTTCATCCAAGCTCCATCATGGTCAATCTTGAGCATTTTACCCTTAATTCCTGCAAAACAACACCACGAAACCGCCTTACCTGTTCCAAGGTAAAAACTAACAAAAAATCAAATTAAATATGCCTAAACTATATGAAAATGCATGCAAAATGATAAACAAATATGAGGTGAAATCATACTCATCAAATCACCCGAAGCTTAAGACTTTGCTTGTCCTCAAGCAATCACCAAGGCCAGAAGATATAAATAATCAGGGCATGGATAGTGAACCAAGAACCCGAGTAACTAATCCAAGTAACAGGCATTTTCAAATAATTCACCAAAAGACAATCAACTTCAAGTCCAATTAGAAGCCAGGGTTTCCTAGACTCATATTCTCACTGATTAGGGCACTCTTTCTCACCTCACTCAAGTGTTTAGGGATATATGACAATTCACTCAATTTCCTCAAGGAATGAATTCTACCATATGCTTGACTGTTAACCAGATCTCTACTTTATTAATGAAAACACATAAGAATCAAGAGGTCTTTTACTTTGGTTGTAACGGGGTCATGGGATTAATCGTTAGGTGGGGAAATCAAGAAAAGGAAATTTCAAGAAGGCTAAACAAAATATCGAGCATTGCAAAGCATGACACCTTCTAAAATACCTTTTTGGGTTTCGATTCACTTTTCCACCTTTCTTTCTTCTTTTTATTTTATTTTATTTGATTTCTCACTTCCTTTTGTCATCCCCTTCTCCATTTTTTATTTTTTATATTTTTTTTATTTGGAGAAGAGGAGATTTTCAGCTCAAGAGAAATATTTTCTAAGTTTCTCATCCCATACTTTTTCAACTACCTTTTTACCCTTTTTGTAATACTTTAAAAGGTGTCATACCAAGCATATATTCATCAAAGTAATTCAAGGTACCAAGAAAAATATTTTATTCTTTCAGGCTCAAAATTGGGCAACTAAGGGGTAGCATTTAGTCAATCAAAGCTCAGAAGGCCGGAAAAATACCTAGTGCCTCAATCATTTTCAAAAATGTTTTCAAAAATTTTTAAGCTTCAAAACGGTTTCAAGTCAAGTTCTAGAGAATACAATCCAAGAGGAATAAAACACTCTATCACAAATAATGGGGTAGATTTAGTGAGTACCCCTTTTTGGCTCAAAATCTCACATTTTAGTAGTTCAAAAATTAGTGAGAAACAGAAATCTAAGGAACCACATGCTAATTATCAACTCTCAAAGATCATCTCAAGCATTTTTATTTGTAGCCTTATCACAAGAATAAAAAAATTGGGTTCAAAAATTCACTATCTCAATTTATTTGGCACTAAGTTCTCACAATTGGATGCATAATCTAAGCAAGGGGCAATCTAATCATGTGATCATGCAAAACTATGCCTATATGAATGCAACATGAAAAATGCAAAATAAAAAAATTCAAAAATTCAAAACAGAAATCTAAGGAACCACATGCTAATTCTCAACTCTCAAAGATCAACTCAAGCATTTTTATTTGTAGCCTTATCACAAGAATAAAAAAATTGGGTTCAAAAATTCACTATCTCAATTTATTTGGCACTAAGTTCTCACAATTGGATGCATAATCTAAGCAAGGGGCAATTTAATCATGTGATCATGCAAAACTATGCCTATATGAATGCAACATGAAAAATGCAAAAATTCAAAAATACCCCTACCCCAAGCTTAAGAACTTACATTGTCCCCAATGTAAATAATCAAGTCGGAGAGAGGAGAAAAATTGGAATAACTCACCGAGGTGGTAGCGGGTGTTGGCTCACATGCCTAGTCAAAGGGAGGCTGGAAATTGTGTCACGACCGTGATGCTCATCACGGCTAGGCCGTGATCAATTCTGGTCCATAGGCTGGCCTGTCACGACCGTGACCTCCATCACGGCTAGGCCGTGATGCTCTCCGATCTTCAGGGTCCTTCTCATCACGCCCGTGATGGATATCACGGCTGGGCCGTGATCCTTTCTGACTTCTCTGGTTAGCTCATCACGGCCGTGACCACTGTCACGGCCTGGGCGTGATGATTTCTGATTGTGTTTGGCCTTGCCTTTTTGCTCTTCCTTCCTTCATAACCTGGAAACACTTACAAATCTATTAGTTTATAATCTTTTTCCTCTTGATCTTCTCAAATTATTCAAGAGTTAAATTCAAAAACAAATGGAAAAGGGAAAGAAAATTTGGGTTGCCTCCCAAGAAGCGCTTCTTTAACGTCACTAGCTTGACGGGCCGATGATCTCTAAGAGGGTGTTTTAAGAGGGGTGGAGACTGTTTGACGATCAAGATCTCCTCCAAGATAGTGCTTGAGCCTTTTCCCATTAACAGTGAAAGTTCTTCCGGACGATGGATCTTCCAATTCAACCGCACCAAATGGGGAAACTGACTTGACATGGAATGGACCCGACCACCTTGATCTCAACTTGCCCGGAAACAGCTTGAGACGTGAGTTAAAGAGAAAAACTGATTGGCCTTCTTCAAAATGCTTTGGAAGAATGTACTTATCATGCCAAAACTTTGTTCTTTCCTTATAGATTCTTGCACTCTCATATGCCAAGAGTCGGAATTCATCCAACTCATTCAATTGCAAAAGTCTCTTGTCCATAGCCAGCTTCATATCAAAGTTCAAGGCTTTCACTGCCCAAAAAGCACGATGTTGGAGCTCTACCGGAAGGTGACATGATTTTCCAAATATTAATTGGTAGGGTGACATACCAGTAGGTGTTTTATATGCAGTCCGATAGGCCCAAAGTGCATCATCCAGCTTCTTTGCCCAATCTTTTCTCGCATTATTCACTGTTTTCTCCAAGATCCTCTTTAATTCCCGATTAGACAACTCCACTTGCCCACTAGTTTGTGGGTGGTATGGTGTGGCAACTTTATGATTGACTCCAAACTTGGCAAGCACCGCATTGAACTCTTTGTTGCAAAAATGAGTACCCCCATCACTAATAATGGCTATAAGGGTTCCAAATCGGGTAAAAATGTTCTTCCTCACAAAACTAACCACCGCTTTTGCATCATCTTTCATAGTTGGGACAGCTTCTACCCATTTACTCACATAGTCAACTGCAACCAAAATATACTTGTTGTTGTAGGATGATGGGAAAGGACCCATGAAGTCGATCCCCCACACATCAAAGAGCTCCACCTCTAAAATACCCTTCAAAGGCATCTCATTTCTCTTGGATATACTTCCGGTTCTTTGACACTCGTCACACTTCATTACCCAAGCTCTAGAGTTTTTAAAAATGGTAGGCCAAAATAAACCACTTTGCAAGACTTTCATGGCGGTTCTCTCACCACCAAAATGTCCTCCATAAGGTGAGTTGTGGCAATGAGTCAAAACCCCATTGATCTCTTCTTCTGGAATACATCTTCTAAGAATTCCATCCGAACTTCTTTTGAAAAGGTAAGGTTCATTCCATACATAGTATTTAGCATCATGGATGAGCATCTTCCTTTGTTGTGCATTGAAGTCCTTCGAATCTTGTTGGCGGCCTTGTAATTTGCAATATCCGCAAACCAAGGTGCCACTTGCACCCTAAACAACCTCTCATCCGGGAATTTTTCTTGAATTGCCAACTCATCTTTTGCTTGAATATCTGCTTGTGGAAGCCTAGACAAATGGTTGGCTACCACATTCTCCACTCCTTTCTTGTCCTTTATATCTAAATCGAATTCTTGGAGCAATAGTACCCACCTAATGAGCCTTGGCTTGGCATCCTGTTTAGTCATGAGATACTTCAAAGCGGAATGGTCAGTGTACACAATAGTTTTAGAGCCAATCAAGTAAGATCTAAACTTATCAAATGCAAAAACTACAGCAAGCAATTCTTTTTCAGTCGTGGTATAGTTCAATTGAGCATCATTCAGCACACGACTAGCATAGTAAATAACATGCAACATTTTATTTTTCCGTTGACCCAAAATGGCTCCCACCGCATAGTCACTTGCATCACCCATTAACTCAAATGGCAAACTCCAATCTGGAGGTGCAATGACCGGTGCGGTGGTGAGTTTTTCCTTTAAAAGTTGGAAAGCATGCATACAATCATCATCAAACACAAAAGGAGTATCAACTACCAATAGTTTGCACAAGGGTTTTACAATCTTTGAAAAGTCTTTTATAAATCTCCTATAGAAACCCGCATGCCCTAAGAATCTTCTAACACTTTTCACATTCATGGGAGGGGGAAGTTTTTCGATTACTTCAATTTTTGCCTTATCAACTTCTATCCCCCATGATGAAATCTTATGACCAAGAACTATACCTTCCCTAACCATGAAATGACATTTTTCCCAATTTAGAACAAGGTTAGTTTCTTGGCATCTTTTCAAAACACATTGAAGATTTTTCAGACAATCATCAAAAGAATCACCAAATACGGAAAAATATCCATAAATACCTCAATAAATTTTTCAGTCATATCAAAGAATATGGAAAGCATGCACCTTTGAAAAGTGGCGGGTGCATTACACAACCCGAATGGCATCCTCTGATATGCATAGACGCCATAGGGACAAGTAAAAGTGGTCTTCTCTTGGTCCTTTGGGTCAACCACAATTTGGTTATACCCTGAGTATCCATCAAGGAAGCAATAAAAGGCATGGTCCGCCAATATCTCTAACATTTGATCGATGAAAGGCAAGGGAAATTGATCTTTTCTTGTAGCCTCATTCAATCTTCTATAATCAATACACACCCTCCATCCAGAAATGGTCCTTGAGGGAATGAGTTCATTTTTATCATTTGCAACAACCGTCATCCCCCCTTTCTTAGGAACAACTTGGACCGGACTCACCCATGGACTATCGAAGATTGGATAAATTATACCCGCATCCAAAAGCTTCACAACCTCCTTCCTTACAACTTATTTCATGTTTAGGTTTAGTCTTCTTTGGGGTTGTCTGACCGGCTTGAAGTTTTCCTCCAAAAGGATTTTGTGCATACAAAATGAGGGACTTATTCCTTTCAAGTCAGACATAGACCACCCAATTGCGGATTTGTGCTCTCTAAGCACTCTCAACAACTTCTCTTCCTCTAAGGAGTTCAATTCGCTACTAATGATCACCGGGAATGAAGAATTTACTCCAAGGAAAGCATAACGGAGATGGGATGTTCCTTCAACTCTAGCATAGGTGTTTCACCCTTGTCTTCAATCCGCACATCCTCCACAACTTTGTCTTCATCATTATTCAAAACTGGACAAGCCTCAAAGGATTTAACCATGACCTCAACTTCTTCATCACATATCTCTTCTTCTATATTCTCAACCATAAGAGTCGCTTCCAATGAATCTTCAAAAGTTTGTTGAACATTCTTGTCAGTCAATGATTCAACAAGGTCCACACTCATACATGTATCTTTGTCACTTGGATGTCCCATTGCTTCAAAAACGTTGAAGGTGACCTTTTCATCTTGGACTCTAAGCACCAACTCCCCTTGATTTATGATCAGCCTCTGGTTGACTAGTTTTATAACTAGTAAGACCATGGTTTTCGCACCAATTACTCGAGTTTCAATCTCGTTTTAACCCAAATTTGGATTTAACTGTCCTCAAGCAACATTTTCAGTTTCTTAAGTAGTTTAGGACATTTTAGTTAATTTTTGAGTCAAATAAAGCATTCACTGTTATTTCGTATTTTCAGGTTAAAAAGGGGAGCACTTAGAGTCAAGGGAATGAAGAAATCAGTGGAAAATACAATTCTGGAAGTATTCGCCCCGCGAGAGGTTACTCGCCTCGTGAGCTTGAAGACCAGCCAGAGCAGCAACAGTCACCCCTTCTGTCTCGCCTCGCGAATCTCCAAGTCGTCACGCGAGCCTGAAGGCCTGACTGTACCAAAGAATGTCACCATTTCGGTCTCGCCCTGCGAATCACCATCTCGCCTCGTGAGAACCCAAATTTGAACGCGCGCCACTTTTAATATTCGCCTCGCAAGAGGCTACTCGCCTCGCGAGCGGGCGCAGATCCTGAAGGTTATAAAATGTTGCTTCAGGGCAAATCAGAGGGAACTTTTCATTATCCACTGTTTACGAATTTTCTAGGTTGTATTACGTTTTTGATGGAGAACTAATTCCCTTGGAGTAGTCTACTGTAATCGGTTTCCGCCGTACTTGAGGTTCTATAATTCCCAATTGATTTGCTTCTCCCTTTTCAATACTATGCTATATGTTCTGTTTGCTTAATTCAGGATTGTATAGGATATGTGTTGATTTATTTCGGTGATGTTATGTTCCTATACCTAATCACGTTTGCTTAATTCACGTGTGTTAAATCGTGTTTACTTAATTCACGAGAGCTTCACCCCGTTTGCTTAATTGGGAATTAGGAACATATATCTCGTAGTGTCAATTTCGCTTGTTAATTGTTGCTACAATCGAAAGGGGATTAGAATCCGCTTAGGGCTTGGAATTTATATGAACCAATGATAGTTGAGAAACCGAGAATAGTAGATTAATCATTTTTAGCTTATTTGATAATCACTTATTTCTTAACTGTTTTCTTAATTGAATCTTTAATCCTAACACCCCCCCCAAAAAAAATGATTTTGAAGTTAATAACAATACAAGAGTCCTTGAGAGACGATACTCGAGTTGTCGTACCCTGACTACACTTTTTCAAACCACTCGCTTTTTGACTCGTGCACGACAGCGTGTCAAAATTAGCGTCGTTGCCGGGGACTCTTTTTGTTATTAACGGATTTGATGATTAATTTCTGAATTAGTTCTGGCTACTAGGTCTAATTGCTCTGACTTGTTTGAATTTGATCCTGAAATTGAGAGGACACTGCACACACGCCGTAGAGCAATTCGGGCTAGCACTAGTTCATCAACCAGTAGTGATTCTGATTCTGTACTTGCTTTTGATAACATGGCTGATCAAAGAACATTAAGACAGCTTGCTGCTCCTGATGTTAATTATAATGGTTTGTGTATTGAATATGCTGATGTGGTTGCTCCTTTTGAACTAAAATCTGGTTTAATACACTTGTTGCCAAGGTTTAGTGGTCTTGCAGGTGAGGATCCACACAAGCATCTGAAGGAATTCCAGGTGTATGCGCTCTACACCATTGAGACCGGAAGGAATAACTGAAGACCACATCAAGCTGAGAGCCTTCCCATTCTCACTTCAAGGTGCTGCGAAGGATTGGTTATACTACCTTGAGCCAAATTCTGTTACAACCTGGAATGATTTGAAGAAGGTCTACCTAGAGAGATACTTCCCTGCCTCCAGAGCCGCATCAATCAGGAAGGAGATATGTGGTATTAGACAGGGCAATGAGTCATTGGCTGAATACTAGGGGAGATTCAAGAAGTTGGTATCCAGTTGCCCTCAACACCAGATTTCCGAGCAGCTCCTTATTCAGTACTTTTATGAGGGGTTGCTACCGATGGATAGAAACATTTTGGATGCTGCTAGTGGGGGAGCACTTGTTGATAAGACTCCAGCTGCCGCCAAGCAATTGATTGAAAACATGTCACTCAACTCCCATCGGTTCACAACTAGAGGCAACTCTGTCGAGACAAGGGGTGTGAATGAGATCCATGGCTCTTCTTCCAACAAGGCCCTTGAAACCAGAATTGATGAGCTTACTTCTTTAGTGAAACAGCTGGCAGTGGATAAAGTTTAAACAACAAGGTTGTGTGGCATTTGTACTTCTCCTGAGCACATGTCTGATGCATGTCCCATTCTGAAAGATGAGTCGGTCACTGATTTGCCTCAAGCATATTCAGCCAATCTTTACAGTCAAGGCAACAATCAGAACCGGTACAACATTCCTGATATTTCCACTAATAGGTACCACCCCAACTGGAGGAACCATCCGAACCTTCGGTACGGAAACTCGTCCGCACAACAACAACAGCTGATGTTACCACCACAGAATCCACCCCAGGTGACTACCTCTGCACCTTCTGGACCTTCACTAGAGCACCTTGTCAAACAAATGGCTGCACAAAATCTCCAGTTTCAGCAGCGAATGGATTCTAGTATTCATACTTTGCAAACACAGATTGGACAGCTTGCCACTTCGATGAATGCCATGCAGCAAGCTCAAGGATCGAACCAACTACCTGCACAAACAGTGGTGAATCCTAATGCTCCAAATCCTAATGTGAGTGCAATTTCTTTGAGATCTGGGAAAGTTGTAGAGGCAGCCCCTGAAAAAGATAAAGAAACTGTTGAGGTAACACCTGAACCTTCTGCTGTTGTTTAGACTGAAAAAGAGTATGTGCCACCAATTCCCTTACCACAAAGAGTGCAGAAAAATAAAAAGATTGATGGGGAAGACAAAGAGAGAGAGATCCTGGATGTGTTTAGAAAAGTGGCGGTAAACATTCTGCTTCTTGATGTGATAAAGCAGGTTCCAAGATATGAGAAGTTTCTGAAGGATTTGTGCACACACAAGAGGAGATTGAAGGGTAATGAGAGAGTCAATTTGGGGTAGAATGTTTCAGCCCTCATTCAACCTAAGCCTGCACCTGAGAAGGTTACTGTTTCGGCCCTCACTCAGGCGATGTCACAGAAATGCAAGGACCCGAGGACTTTTGCTATTCCATGCACCATTGGGGACAGTAAATTCGACAATTGCATGTTGGATTTAGGAGCTTCTATTAATGTCATGCCCACTTCTGTTTTCAACAATCTTGATATTGGTCCTTTGCAACATACAGGTCTTACTATTCAGTTGGCAAACAGGACCAATGCTCGCCCCATTGGAGTGGTAGAAGATGTACTGGTACAAGTTAATGACTTGATTTTCCCTACTGACTTTTACATCCTGGACATGGCAGGGGAAACAAATTCAAGCAGATCACCAATCATTTTGGGCAGACCGTTCATGAAGACGGCGAAGACAGAGATTGATGTGGATGATGGAACCATGTCCATGGAGTTTGGTGACATTGTTGCAAAATTCAACATTTTCGATGCTATGAAGCATCCCTTGGAAGAGCACTCTGTTTTTCAAATAGAGTTGCTCTCTGAAATTGTTGATGACACTTATGATGACTTGGTTGCTGATTTTCCATCTATTTCTGGCTTTGATGATGTTTATTCATGTGCTGATTGTACTAACACTAACCCTTGTGCTGTTTGTGCTGAGATTGATGCTACCTTGCAGGGTGGCGGTGTAAGTGAAGCTGTTTGTTCAGCTGAAGTTCTTGACAGCACGACTCCCCCAAATGTACCATCCATTGAGCAGCCACCCTCCTTGGAGCTTAAACCACTTCCTGGAAATCTGAAATATGCTTATCTAGAGAGGAATGAAAAACTTCCGGTGATAATTTCCTCTAGCCTTGATGCTGACCAGGAAACTAAGCTCTTGGAGGTTCTGAAGAAGCATAAGAAGGCAATTGGGTGGACCTTAGCTGACATACCAGGAATTAGCCCCTCCAGGTGTATGCATATGATTTTGTTGGAGGATGGGGCTAAAACAGTTAGGCAGCCTCAAAGGCGGCTTAACCCGTTGATTCTTGATGTTGTGAAGAAGGAGGTGACAAAACTCTTGCATGCGGGCATCATATACCCTATCTCTGACAGTAATTGGGTGAGCCCAGTGCAAGTTGTACCTAAGAAATCTGGACTCACAGTGGTGAAAAATGAAAATGATGAACTTGTTCCCACTAGAGTCCAGAACAGCTGGAGAGTTTGCATTGATTACAGGAGATTGAACCAGACTACTAGAAAGGATCACTTTCCTTTGCCGTTCATTGATCAGATGCTTGAACGGCTAGCCGGTAAATCACACTATTTCTTTCTTGATGGTTTTTCAGGTTACTTCCAGATCCACATTGCACCAGAGGATCAAGAGAAGACAACTTTCACGTGCCCCTTCGGCACTTTTGCTTACAGGAGGATGCCATTTGGTCTTTGCAATGCTCCTGGCACATTCCAGAGATGCATGATTATTATTTTTACTGAATATATTGAGAATTGCATGGAAGTGTTCATGGATGATTTCACTGTTTATGGTTCCTCATTTGATGCTTGCTTTTATAGTTTGAATCTGGTTTTGGAAAGATACATTGAAACTGACCTTGTTTTGAATTATGAAAAATGCCATTTTATGGTTGAGCAGGGAATTGTTTTGGGGCATATTATTTCTGAAAAGGGTATTTCAGTAGATCCTGCTAAGATTGATGTGATTTCTACACTGCCTTACCCATCTTGCGTTCTTGAGATTCGTTCTTTTCTTGGTCATGCAGGTTTCTACAAGCGCTTCATAAAGGATTTCAGTAAGATAGCTCTCCCTCTGTCAAACTTGTTGAACAATGACGCCATTTTCAACTTTGATGACAACTGCAAGAAGGCGTTTGATTTCTTGAAGAAGGCATTGACCTCCACTCCCATCATCCAGCCTCCTGACTGGACCCTCCCTTTTGAGATCATGTGTGATGCCTCTAACTATGCTGTGGGGGCGGTCCTTGCACAAAGGGTGGGTAAGGCTACCCATGTGATTTACTATGCTTCTAGGACTTTAGATGCTGCGCAGGCTAATTACACCACCATTGAAAAGGAACTTCTAGCTATTGTTTTTGCTCTTGATAAATTCAGATCATATTTGCTAGGTTCCAAGGTTGTTGTTTTTACTGACCATGCAGCTTTGAAGTACTTGTTGAAGAAACCAGAAGTAAAACCGAGATTGATTCGGTGGATGTTGTTGCTCAAAGAGTTTAATGTGGAGATTAAGACAAGAGTGGAGCTGATAATTTGGTGGCTGATCACTTGAGCAGAATAGAGAGGGATGAGGATCCTTCCCCCATTCAGGATGACTTTCCTGATGAGCAGCTATTACAGTTACATGGGGTCACTCCTTGGTTTGCTGATATTGTTAACTATCTTGTTGCTGGTGTTTTTCCAACAGGTGCAACTAGGGCGCAAATTCACAAACTCAGGAGTGATGCCAAATACTATGTTTGGGATGATCCATATCTTTGGAAATTTGGCAGTGATCAGGTAATTAGGAGATGTGTCCCCGGCTATGAGATTGAGTCTATTTTGCATTTTTCTCATGCTTCTCAAGTAGGGGGACACTTTGGGCCACAGAGGACTGCAAGAAAAGTCCTAGATTCAGGTTTTTACTGGCCCACCATTTTTAGGGATGCTTATGAGGTTTACCGCACTTGTAGAGAGTGTCAGACAACAGGTACAGCCATCACTCGTAAGAGTGAAATGCCTCAGCAACCTATGCTTTTCTGTGAGGTGTTTGATGTGTGGGGAATTGACTTTATGGGTCCTTTCCCTGCATCTTTTGGTTTTCTCTATATTTTGCTTGCTGTTGATTATGTTTCAAAGTGGGTGGAAGCTGTCCCCACTAGGACTAATGATTCTAGAGTTGTTGCATATTTTTTCAGGTCCAATATTTTCTGCAGGTTCGGAATACCTCGGGCTATCATAAGTGACCAAGGCACTCATTTCTGCAACCGAACCATGGAAGCTTTACTCCGGAAGTATGGAGTTGTGCATAGGGTCTCTACTGCATATCATCCCCAGACTAATGGGCAGGCTGAGATCTCAAACAGGGAGATCAAACAGATCTTAGAGAAAGTAGTGCAGCCAAATAGGAAGGACTGGAGCCGCCGTCTAGAAGACGCACTTTGGGCTCAAAGAACAGCTTTCAAGACACCAATAGGGATGTCTCCCTATAGACTTGTGTTCGGTAAGGCATGTCACCTTCCTGTAGAGATTGAGTACCGGGATTATTGGGCAGTCAGAAGCTGTAATTTGGAAATGCAAAAGGCAGGCATTGAAAGGAAACTCCAATTACAGCAGCTTGAAGAGCTTAGGCTAGAAGCTTATGAAAGCTCTCGAATCTACAAAGAGAAAACTAAGCACTTCCATGATCAGATGATTTCTAGGAAGGAATTCTCTGTGGGCCAACAGGTTTTATTGTTTAACTCCCGCCTGATGGTGATGGCTGGGAAACTTCAATCCAAGTGGATTGGCCCATTTGTTGTCACTAATGTTTTCTCTCATGGTGCAGTAGAAATAAAAAGTGCAGGTAGCAACAAGGTCTTTAAGGTTAATGGGGAGCGCTTGAAGTTATTCCATGAGAGCTCAGTGCCTGAAGATGCAACTGTTGAGGAGCTCTCCTTGGGAGAGCCCACCTACACTACAACTTGACCAGGGAGCACCTCCTCCTTTCCCTCACTCTTGTTTTATATGTGTGTTCTTTCATTGAGGACAATGTATGTCTTAAGTGTGGGGGAGGGAACCAGTTGTTTGTTTTTGTTTTGTTTTCCTTGTTTGTGTTGTTTTGAGTCGTATGTGTGTCGAGTCTTGTGTCGGTGAGCTTGTTGGATCTTAATCAAATTTTGCATAGATGGATTGCATGATATGTGTTGACTGTTTCCCCCTAGGATTTGAAAATTGAAAATTGATCCCCATGTGAAAAATTGAAAATTAAACCTTGAGATATTCTATTGTGATTGCATGATCTATGATAAGTTGGGGTGAAGGGATGCACACAGTAGGGATTGAATCTCGGTCAAACAATTTGCGAAAAATGTCCAGGTGAGGATTTGAGCCTCCAACATGTTTTTAATTGTGTGAATCACTTTCAAGTTGCACTTTCCCGAATTTGCTTGAGTCTCTTCATGGTTTGCATGTTTATGTGCTTGCATCAAATTATTTAGGCAATTTTCTTTGAATTAACTACTTGGCCTAAAAGAACCATCCCTGATGCATGTTCCCTAGTTAGCCACATTGAGCCTATTAAGCCTATTGTTTCTTTATGACCTTATTCTATAAGCCAAAAATCTGGAAAAACCATGTCAACCCAATCTTAGGATTAGGAGAGCATGGAAGCTTAGCAAGGCAAGGGTTGCAAGAAACTAAGTTTGGGGTGGCTACAAGGTTTGATATGTCATTCTGGGTTGAGAAAAAGAAAAATAAAGGTTGGAGCCAAAGGCAAAAAGAAAAAAAAAAGAAAGAAAAAAAAGAAACAAAAAGAAGGAAAAGCACAAAATGTCAAAAAATGGTATTTGAAGAAAAGGTTGTAGTCACCCGAAGCAAAAAGAAAAATGGAAAAAGGAATTTGAGTGGAAGTTCGATGTGTCAAAATGATCATGCTCTCTTATTTCCTAGGGACTTAATCCTAGTATCTTTGAATATCCTACCTTTAGCCAGGGCCCATTACAACCTTCAAAAGACCTTTTGATGTTGCATGCATGTTTTCGTGGGAACTTTGTTTGAGACGAAAATCAAATTATTGGGAAGTGCTCTTGAAATGTGAAACTGGGTGAAAAGTTAATTGCCTAGACAAATTGAGTGAAATTGAGTGAAATATTAAATGCCCTTGTGAGGAAGGCAATTGTTTGAAATTGGTGATCTCCCTTTTGTGTGTAACTTGGATCCTCAACTTAGATCAATGATTGCATGAATGATGGAATTCTCAATTGTTTAAAGTAAATAAATGTGGGGATTGCATTGTTGAAAAGGGGGGGAAACATTGAAGGAAAATTGTCTTGTCAAATTGCATGAAATTTGTGTGAAATTGATTGAATCCTTTAACCTTGCCAAGTTTGAGTCTTTTTGAGTTTTAGTTTGCTTGGGGACAAGCAAAGTTTAAGTTTGGGGTATTTTGATCAGCCTCTGGTTGACTAGTTTTATAGCTAGTAAGACCATGGTTTTTGCACCAATTACTCGAGTTTCAATCTCGTTTTAACCCAAATTTGGATTTAACTATCCTCAAGCAACATTTTCAGTTTCTTAAGTAATTTAGGACATTTTAGTTAATTTTTGAGTCAAATAAAGCATTCACTGCTATTTCATATTTTCAGGTTAAAAAGGGGAGCACTTAGAGTCAAGGGAATGAAGAAATCAGTGGAAAATGCAATTCTGGAAGTATTCACCCCGCAAGAGATTACTCGCCTCGCGAGCCTGAAGACTAGCCAGAGCAGCAACAGTCACCCTTTCTGTCTCGCCTCGCGAATCTCCAACTCGCCACGCGAGCCTGAAGGCCTGACTGTACCAGAGAATGTCACCCTTTCGGTCTCGCCCCGCGAATCACCATCTCGCCTCGCGAGAACCCAATTTTGAACGTGCGCCACTGATAAGCCTCTGGCTCATCTAGTTTTATGGCTAGTATGACCAGGGTTTTGTGCAAATTATATCCTATTTTCACCCAAATTAGATTAGATTGTCCTCAAGCAGGGTTTTGAGTCTCTAGAGTAGTTTTAGGTTAATTTAGCTAGTTTGAGTCAAATAATACACTTATAGTTGTGTCTTTGTTTTCAGGTTAAGTTGGAAGTCAAGAAAATAAAGAAACAGGGGATTCGCCTCGCGAACATCTCTTCGCCTCGCGACCCGAGCCGACTGTTCCAAGAAAATGCAAGGACTCGGTTCGCCCACGAAGAAGATCTCGCCCGCGAGTCACCCAAGCCTGAAAAGTCGAGACGATCACGGCTTGCCCGTGTTGAAGGTCACGGGCTGTGGCGTTTTGAAGTTGAAGAGTCTCGCCTCGCGAGCATCCATTCGCCTCGCGAGCCTCGGGAAGTCGAAAAGCATCACGGTTGGCCCTTGATATTCATAACGGGCGTAATAAGAAGACTCTTGATGCCTCGCCTCGCGAAGGTGTGTTCGCCTAGCGAGAATACCAAAGGTTGCAGATCTTCACAAGATTCGCGTCGCGAGAGAGGCTTCACCTCGCGAGTAGACTTAATTTCGATTAGTATAAATAGCTCAATTACGAGCAGTTTGGAAGAACTTTTGCTTCTCCATAGTTTTACATTTTTTTTGTGTATTTCGTTATTATTATGGAGAACTAAATTCTTAGATTAGTCTACTGTATGAGAATTCCATATACTTGAGATTTTGTAATCCCTATTTTACTTGCTTTTCCCTTTTCAATACCAAATTATACATTTCTGTTTGTTATTTCAGGAGTGTGTAGTGTTGTATTGATTCGTTTCAGTGATGTTATGTTTCTATACTAAATCGCGTTTGTTATTTCGCGTGTGTTCATTCATGTTCGTTTGTTCATGAGGGCTTAACCCCGTTTGTTATTTCGGGAATAGGAATATATATCCGTAGTAGCGATTGCGTTGTTAATTGTTGGTACAGCTGAAAGGGGATTAGAATCTGCTTAGGGCTTGGGATTACATGAACCAAGGATAGTTGGGAATTCGAGAACAGTAGATTAATCGTTGTTTGCTATTTGATTATCTCTTTAAACTGCCCTGTTTTTAATTGCTCTGTTTTGCTTGTTACTTATTTGCATCCAAACCAAACCCCCCCCCCAAAACTAATTTTTGTGAAAAATAACACTTTAAGAGTCCTTGAGAGACGACATCCTAGTTGTCGCCCTAAACTACATTTTTAAAACCCGCTCGTCCTTTTTGGCGCGTGCGCGACAGCGCGACCAAAAATTGGCACCGTTGCCGGGGACTCTTGTTTTGTTATTTTCGCATTTTTATTTGTTTTTCTCTTTTATTTTTGTTTTTGTTTTGAATTGGTCTGGCTACTAGGTCTAATTGCCCTGAACTGTGTGATTTTGACCCGGAAATTGAAAGAACACTGCACACACTCCGTAGAGAATTTCGGGCCAGCACTAGTAGTGATACTAATTCCAAAACTGTTTTTGAAAACATGGGAGACCAGAGGACATTAAGACAGCTTGCTGCCCCTGATGTCAACTATAATGGATTGTGTATTTCATATCCTGGTGCTGACACTCCTTTTGAACTAAAATCTGGTTTTATTCACTTGTTGCCCAAGTTTAATGGTCTTGCAGGTGAGGATCCACACAAGCACTTGAAGGAATTCCAAGTTGTATGCTCCACAACCTCGAGATCAGAGGGAGTCACTGAGGATAGTATCAAGCTGAAGGATTTTCCGTTTTCACTCCAGGGAGCTGCAAAAGATTGGCCGCTGTATCTTGAGCCCAACTCCATCACCACTTGGAATGATTTGAAGAGGGTGTTCCTAGAAAGATATTTTCCTGCTTCAAGAGCTGCTTCAATAAGAAAAGAAATATGTGGAATCAGGCAAGGGAATGAATCGCTAGCTGAATATTGGGAAAGGTTCAAGCGTTTGGTATCCGATTGCCCCAAAGATCAAATTTCCGAACAGCTCCGATCCAAGATTTTTATGAAGGATTGCTGCTAGATGGATAGGAATCTTTTGGATCTTTGCTAGTGGGGAGCATTAGTTGATAAGACCCAGCTGCTGCCAAGCAACTAATTGAGAATATGTCATTGAATTCCCAGCTTTTACTACGTAAGAAATTCAGTTGAGACAAGAGGTGTGCATGAGATCCATAGTTCATCTTCCAACCAGGCCGCCCTTGAGAATAGATTGGATGAGCTGACTTCTTTTGTAAGGCAATTGGCAATAGACAGAGTTCAGCCTGCAAAGTTATGTAGCATCTGCAATTCACCTGAGCACCCACATGATCCATGCCCCATCCAGAGGGAAGAGTTTGTTAGTGAAGTATCTCAAGCTTATGCAGTTAATCCATATAATCAAGGAAACAGTCAGAATCGGTACAGAACTCCAGACCTTTCTACCAATAGGTACCATCCCAACTGGAGGAATCATCCTAATCTGCGGTATGGGAACTCATCCCAACAACAACCGATGGCACCTCAGAATCCGCCAGTGACCACTTCTGCACCTTCTGGACCTTCATTAGAAGATATGATCAAGCAAATGGCTGCAAAAACCTCCAGTTTTAGCAGCAGGTTGCAGCTTCACAGGCACAGTTTCAGCAGTAAACAAGTGCTAGCATTCAAGATTTGAGGACACAGATTGGACAGCTGGCCACAAACATAAATAATATACAGCAAGGTCAAGGGACAACCCAGCTGCCAGCACAACCAGTGATAAATCCTAATGCCTCCAATCCTAATGTGAGTGCCATATCTCTGAGATCTGGAAAAGTTGTTGAGTCCACTTCTGAAAAAGATGAAGCAACTGTTGAGGTAACTCCTGAGCCTATGGTTGAAGTTGAAGCTGAGAAAGTGTATAGACCACCCATCCCATTCCCACACAGATTACAGAAAAATAAGAAGGTTGGTGGTGAAGACAAGGAAAAGGAGATTCTTGATGTTTTCAGAAAAGTAGCTGTAAATATTCCTCTCCTAGATGTGATCAAGCAAGTGCCCAAGTATGCCAAATATTTGAAGGATCTATGCACCAACAAGAGGAAGATGAAGAATAATGAGAGGGTTGACTTGGGGAGAAATGTCTCAGCTCTTATCCAGTCTAGGCCTGCACCAGAGAGAGTTGCTGTTTTAGCCCCTACTCAGGCACTACCACAGAAGTGCAAGGACCCAGGCACATTTACTATTCCATGCACTATTGGGGACAAGAAGTTTGAAAACTGCATGTTGGACTTGGGAGCATCCATAAATGTCATGCCTACCTCCATCTTTAACAACCTTGATCTTGGGCCATTGCAGTACACAGGTCTTACCATCCAGTTGGCTAACAGGACCAGTGCCCGACCCATGGGAATGGTAGAGGATGTGCTAGTGCAAGTTGATGATTTGATCTTCCCTGCGGACTTCTACATCCTAGACATGGCAGGAGAGACTCATTCCAGTAGATCACCAATAATCTCGGGCAGACCATTCATGATGACATCCAAGACTAAGATTGATGTGTATGATGGAACTATGTCTATGGAGTTTGGTGGTATTGTGGCCAGGTTCAAGATCTTTGATGCTATGAAACACCCAGTGGAGGAGCACTCTGTTTTCCACTTAGAGTTGCTTTCTGAGCTTATTGAGGATACCCATGAGGACTTTATTCCTGATTTTCCTTTTATTTCTGGTTTTGATGATGTATATACTTGTACTAACTGTACTAACACTAACCCATGTTCTGTTTGTGCTGAGTTTCTGGATTCAACCTTGCAGGGTGATAGTGATAGTGATAGTGAGAGTGAAGCTGTCTGTTCTGCAGAAGTCCGTGGCATCATGGCTACTCCCAATGTACCATCCATTGAGCAGCCGCCCTCCTTAGAGCTCAAGCCACTTCCAGAGAACCTGAAGTATGCTTACCTGGAGACAAATGAAAGACTTCCAGTCATAATCTTTTCCAGCCTTGACTCTGACCAGGAAGCCAAACTATTGGAGGTTCTGAAAAAGCACAAGAAGGCTATTGGGTGGACATTGGCTGATATTCCAGGAATTAGCCCCTCCAGATGCATGCACAGAATTTTATTGGAGGATGGGGCTAAGCCAGTTAGACAGGCCCAAAGGCGACTAAACCCATTGATTTTGGATGTGGTGAAGAAAGAGGTGACTAAGCTTCTACAGGCAGGTATTATATACCCCATCTCTAATAGTACTTGGGTAAGTCCGGTGCAAGTTGTACCAAAGAAGTCTGGTCTAACAGTAGTTAGGAATGAAAATAATGAGCTTGTGCCTACTAGAGTCCAGAATAGCTGGCGAGTTTGTATAGACTATAGGAAGTTGAACCAGGCCACCAGAAAGGATCATTTTCCTTTGCCGCTTCATAGATCGGGATCTTTGGATCGGTGGCTGGTCAATCTCATTATTGCTTTCTTGATGGCTTTTCCGGTATTTCTGATTCATATTGCCCCGAGGATCGGGAAAAGACCACCTTCACGTGCCCCTTCTGACGCGTTTGCTTATAGGAGGATGCCATTTGGCCTTTGTAATGCTCCTGGCACCTTTCAAAGATGCATGCTTAGCATTTTCTCTGAATTTATTGAAAATTTCATAGAGGTGTTCATGGATGATTTTACTGTATATGGCTCCTCATTTGATGCATGTCTGCATAGTCTGAGTCTAGTTCTACAAAGATGTATTGAGACTGATTTGATTTTAAACTATGAGAAATGCCACTTTATGGTAGAACAGGGGATAGTTTTGGGTCATGTAATTTCTAAAGAGGGTATTTCAGTAGATCCTGCAAAAATTGATGTAATTTCTTCATTGCCTTACCCATCTTGCGTACGCGAGATCCGTTCTTTTCTTGGACATGCAGGTTTCTACAGGCGCTTTATTAAGGATTTCAGCAAGATAGCACTGCCCTTGTCAAACCTGCTGAAGAATGATGCCCTGTTCCAGTTTGATGAAAAGTGCAAGAAAGCATTTGACTATCTGAAAAAAGCATTGACTTCTACCCCTGTCATCCAGCCCCCAGACTGGACACTCCCTTTTGAACTAATGTGTGATGCTTCCAATTTTGTTGTGGGAGCAGTTCTGGCACAAAGGGTGGGCAAGATTGCCCATGTAATTCATTATGCTTCTAGGACATTAGATGTTGCACAGTCAAATTACACCACCACTGAGAAAGAACTGCTAGCTGTTGTATTTGCACTTGACAAATTTAGGTCATATTTGCTAAGTTCTAGGGTCATTGTTTTTACTGACCATGCAGCTCTGAAATATCTGTTAAAGAAACCGTGCTAAGCCAAGACTCGATCCAGGTGGATGCTTTTGCTCCAAGAATTCAATGTGGAGATAAAGGATAAAAGTGGAGCTGAAAATTTGGTAGCAGATCACTTGAGCCGGATAGCAAGGGATGAGGATCCTTCTCCCATCCAAGATGATTTCCCTGATGAGAGACTTTTACATCTGTATGGGGTAACCCCCTGGTTTGCTGACATAGTTAACTTTCTGGTTGCTGGTGTTGTTCCTGCAGGTACAAGTAGACATAAGTTCCACAAGCTCAAAAGCGATGCAAAATACTATGTGTGGGATGATCCCTACCTGTGGAAGTTTTGCAGTGATCAGGTTATTCGGAGGTGTATCCCCGATCATAAGACAGAGTCCATCCTGCATTTCTCTCATGCCTCTCCAGTTGGAGGACATTTTGGACCACAGAGGACGGCAAGAAAAGTCCTGGATTCTGGGTTTTACTGGCCCACAATTTTTAGAGATTCCTATGAGGTATACAAGAATTGTAAAGAATGTCAAATAACAGGCCCTGCCATCACTCGTAGGAGTGAGATGCCTCAGCAGCCCATGCTCTTTTGTGAGATCTTTGATGTGTGGGGGATGGATTTTATGGGTCCTTTCCCTCCTTCTTTTGGTTTTGTATATATTCTTTTGGCTATAGATTATGTTTCAAAGTGGGTGGAAGCAATCCCCACTAGGACTAACGATGCTAAAATTGTTTCCAAATTTGTTAGGTCCAACATTTTTTGCAGGTTTGGCATACCTAAGGCCATCATCAGTGACCAGGGCACTCACTTCTGCAACAGAACCATGGAAGCCTTACTCAGAAAATATGGGGTTGTACATAGAGTGTCCACTGCTTACCATCCCCAGACCAATGGCCAGGCTGAAATATCAAACAGGGAGATCAAGCAGATTCTAGAGAAGATGGTGCAGCCTAACAGAAAGGAATGGAGCCACCGTCTGGAAGACGCACTGTGGGCCCAGAGGACTGCTTTCAAGACACCTATAGGAATGTCCCCCTTCCGGCTTGTATTTGGCAAGGCATGTCACCTCCCGGTGGAAGTTGAGCACCGTGCATATTGGGCAGTCAAGAGCTGTAACTTGGACATGAAGGAAGTTGGTGTTGAAAGAAAACTGCAGTTGCAGCAACTTGAGGAGCTTAGGGTGGAAGCCTATGAAAGCTCCAGGATGTATAAAGAGAAAACAAAACTTTTTCATGATAGGATGATTGTTAGGAAAGAATTTTTTGTGGGCTAGCTAGTCTTATTGTTTAACTCCCGCCTGAAATTGATGACTGGGAAACTTAGGTCCAAATGGGATGGCCCCTTTGTTGTGACTAATGTGTTTCCTTATGGTGCAGTAGAGATTACACGTGCAGGTACCCACAAGCCATTCAAGGTTAACGGGCAGCGGCTGAAGCCATTCCATGGTGTGGATACTGGTGTTCCTGTGGATGCAATTGTTGAGGAGCTCTCCTTGGATGCTCCCACCTACACTGATACTTGATCAGGGAGTTTCCATTCCTTTCCCTCACTCTGATTGTATAGTTCTGTTGTTCATTGGGGACAATGCTTGTTTTAAGTGTGGGGGAGGGAACTAGTTGTAGTTTTTCCTTTTCTTTGAATAAAGCTCCTGAATAATTTGAGAAGCTCATGAGTATTTGTGTGTTGAGTCTTTTGTTGGCAAGTTTGATGGATTTTGATTGATGTTGCATAGATTGCTTGCATGATTGATATGTGATGATTCCCCCTAGGCTGAAAAATTTTTGTTTTTGAAAAGTGATTCCCATGTGAAATTGAAAACTGAACTTTGAGATTTTGTTATGATGGCATGATTTATGATAAGTTTGGGGTGATAGGAAGCACACGCTAGGGATAGAATCTCTTTCAAACAATTTGCATGAATGTCCAGGTGAGGTTTGAGCCTCCAACATGTTTTTGACTGTGTGAAAATCACTTTCAAGTTGCACTTTCCTGAATTTGCTTGAATCTCTTTTTGGTTTGCATGATTATGTGTTTGCTTCAGATGATTTAAGCATTTTCTTTGTAAATAGCTACTTGGCCTAAAAATAACCATTCCCAATGCATGTTCCCTAGTTAGACCAATTGAGCCTATTAGCCTGTTAATTCTTGATAACCTAATGTTAGAAGCCCAAAAAAATCTGGAAAACCATGTTAACCCGATCTTAGGATTAGGAGAGCATGTAATCTTAGAATGGGTGCAAGAAACTAAGTTTGGGGTGGCTGCAAGGTGTAATATGCTGTTGGGATTGAGAAAAAAATACAATAAAAAGGTTGGAGCCAAAGGCTTGTAGAAAAAAAATGATGAATGTAAAAAAAAAAAAGAAAAAAAAAGAAAAGTGTAAAAATGATAAAAATAAAAGAGGCTGTAGTCACCCAAGGCATAAAGAAAAAATGAGAAAAGGAACTTGAGTGGAATTTCAAAGTGTAAATAATGTTCATGCTCTCTTAGTTCCTAGGGTCTTCAGCCTAGTACCTTTGTATATCCTACCCTTAGCCAGGCCCCATTACAACCCATAAAAGACCTTTTGATGTTGCATACATATTTTCTGTGGGAACCATTTTGAGATGAAAATCAATTTTATGGGAAGTGTTCTTGAAAAGTGAAACTGAGTGCAATGTTGATAGCCTGACACAAATTGAGTGATTGAGTGAACACTAAATGCCCTTGTGAGGAAGGCAGTTGTTTGAAGTTGGTGATCTCCTCTTGTGTGTAACTTAGATCCCCGCTTAGATTTCTGATTGTTTGAATGATGAAATTCTCAAATGTTTAGAATAAATGAATGTGGGGATTGCTTTGTTTGGAAGGGGGGACATTGAAGAAAACTGTTTTGATGTGTTGCTTGAATTTGTGCAAGGTTGATTGAATCTTTTAAGCTTGCCAGGTCTTGAGTCTTTTTGATTTTTGAGTCTTAGTTTGCTTGGGGACAAGCAAAGTTTAAGTTTGGGGTATTTTGATAAGCCTCTGGCTCATCTAGTTTTATGGCTAGTATGACCAGGGTTTTGTGCAAATTATATCCTATTTTCACCCAAATTAGATTAGATTGTCCTCAAGCAGGGTTTTGAGTCTCTAGAGTAGTTTTAGGTTAATTTAGCTAGTTTGAGTCAAATAATAAACTTATAGTTGTGTCTTTGTTTTCAGGTTAAGTTGGAAGTCAAGAAAATAAAGAAACAGGGGATTCGCCTCGCGAACATCTCTTCGCCTCGCGACCCCGAAGCTGACTGTTCCAAGAAAATGCAAGCACTCTGGTTCGCCCCGCGAAGAAGATCTCGCTCCGCGAGTCACCCAAGCCTGAAAAGTCAGAGACGATCACGGCTTGCCCGTGTTGAAGGTCACGGCTGTGGCAGTTTTGAAGTTGAAGAGTCTCGCCTCGCGAGCCTGGAAGTCAGAAAGCATCACGGTTGGCCCTTGATATTCATAACGGGCGTAATAAGAAGACTCTTCAGTGCCTCGCCTCACGAAGGTGTGTTCGCCTCGCGAGAATACCAAAGGTTGCAGACTGTTCACAAGATTCGCGTCGCGAGAGAGGCTTCGCCTCGCGAGTAGACTTAATTTCTGATTAGTATAAATAGCTGTTCTGAACAGTTTGGAAGAACTTTTGCTTCTCCATAGTTTTACATTTTTTTTTCTGTGTATTTCGTTATTGTTATGGAGAACTAAATTCTTAGATTAGTCTACTGTATGAGAATTCCATATACTTAAGGTTTTGTAATCCCTATTTTACTTGCTTTTCCCTTTTCAATACCACATTATACATTTCTGTTTGTTATTTCAGGAGTGTGTAGTGTTGTATAGATTCGTTTCAGTGATGTTATGTTTCTATACTAAATCGCGTTTGTTATTTCGCGTGTGTTCATTCATGTTCGTTTGTTCATGAGGGCTTAACCCCGTTTGTTATTTCGGGAATAGGAATATATATCCGTAGTAGCGATTGCGTTGTTAATTGTTGGTACAGCTGAAAGGGGATTAGAATCTGCTTAGGGCTTGGGATTACATGAACCAAGGATAGTTGGGAATTCGAGAACAGTAGATTAATCGTTGTTTGCTATTTGAATATCTCTTTAAACTGCCCTGTTTTTAATTGCTCTGTTTTGCTTGTTACTTATTTGCATCCAAACCAAACCCCCCCCAAAAAAAAAAACTGATTTTTGTGAAAAATAACACTTTAAGAGTCCTTGAGAGACGACATCCGAGTTGTCGCCCTAAACTACACTTTTAAAACCCGCTCGTCCTTTTTGGCGCGTGCGCGACAGCGCGACCAGCCACTTTTAATATTCGCCTCGCGAGCGGGTGCAGATCCTGAAGGTTATAAAATGCTGTTTCGGGGCAGATTAGAGGGAACTTTTCATTATCCACTGTTTACGAATTTTCTAGGTTGTATTACGTTTTTTATGGAGAACTAATTCCCTTGGATTAGTCTGCTGTAATCGGTTTCCGCCGTACTTGAGGTTCTATAATTCCCAATTGATTTGCTTCTCCCTTTTCAATACTATGCTGTATGTTCTGTTTGCTTAATTCAGGATTGTATAGGATATGTGTTGATTTATTTCGGTGATGTTATGTTCCTATACCTAATCGCGTTTGCTTAATTCGCGTGTGTTCAATCATGTTTGCTTAATTCACGAGAGCTTCACCCCGTTTGCTTAATTCGAGAATTAGGAACATATATCTCGTAGTGTCAATTTCGCTTGTTAATTGTTGCTACAATCGAAAGGGGATTAGAATCCGCTTAGAGCTTGGAATTTATATGAACCAATGATAGTTGGGAAACCGAGAACAGTAGATTAATCGTTTTTAGCATATTTGATAATCACTTATTTCTTAATCGTTTTCTTAATTGAATCTTTAATCCTAAAACCCCCCCAAAACTGATTTTGAGGTTAATAACAATACAATAGTCCTTGAGAGACGATACTCGAGTTGTCGTATCATGACAACACTTTTTCAAACCACTTGCTTTTTGACCCGTGCGCGACAGCGTGTCAATTTACATCGATCAAAGCCCTACCCGTGGCTAGGAATGACCTTCCAAGAATCAATGGAGTCTCACTATATTCCGCAATATCTAACACCACAAAGTCTACCGGAAAGATGAACTTGTCTACTTTTACCAATAAATCCTCCACTACACCATAAGGATACGTAATGGAACGATCCGCCAATTGGAGAGAAATCCCGGTTGGCTTGACTTCACCAATTCCCAACTTCTTGAAGATGGAGAGAGGCATAAGATTGTACCAAGATCACACAAGAAGCTCCATTTCCGACTCGTAGATCGACTTCGCCCTTTGTCAATGGTCTACTCCTGTTTAGATCCTGCACATTTGTACAAATGTAAGAACCACATCCAGTATCTAATACCCATGATGCAGAAGTAGATAAATTGACTTCTATAACAAACATACCTGAAGCGGAAGTCTCACTTCCCTTCTTCTTCTTGATTTCTTCCAGGTATTTTGGGCAGTTCCTCTTCCAATGTCCGGTCCGACCACAGTGGAAGCAATTGCCTTCCTTAGCCACACCACCCACAGGCTTCAAGCCAGAAGTACTGGGCTTGGTCTTGTTGATGGCCTTGCCCTTGCCCTTGCCCTTTTGTTTGTTCTTGGGCTTCTTGGGCTCCTTCTTGCTATTTCTAGCCTGGACCATCAAAATGGCCTTCCCCTTTCCTTTGTTAATATTTTGTTCAGCAGTTCTCAACATGCTCAACAATTCTGGCAAAGGTTTGTCGAGATCATTCATATTAAAGTTCATGACAAACTGACTATAGCTCTCAGGCAACAATTGCAGAACTAAGTCGGTGGCCAACTCTTGGCCTAAAGGAAATCCCAGTCTCTCAAGATTCTCAATGTACCCGATCATCTGGAGTACATGAGGACTCACAGGGCTTCCTTCTGCCAATTTACACTGGAAAAGGGCTCTGGAAATTTCGAACCGCTCATGCCTTGCTTGCTCTTGGTAGAGCAGCTTGAGGTGCACGATCATATCGTACGCCTCCATGGTCTCATGTTGCTTTTGCAGCTCAGAGGTCATGGTAGCAAGCATAAGACAGTCGACGTCTAAGGCGTCATCCTGATGCTTCATATAAGCATCCCCGTCACTCTAGAAGCACTTGAAGCCGGTGGCTCCTCGGGAATAGGCTCCTCAAGAACATACAGCTTTTTCTCATGTTTGAGGACAATCCTCAAGTTTCGTACCAGTCCAGAAAATTTTGTTCGGATAATTTATCCTTCTCAAGGACGGATCGCAATGACAGGTTACTTGATGTGTTTGATGCCATGGTAATCTACAGAGATAAATATGCAAAATATAAGTATCATGCCATGAAGTTATTTAATAAGGTCTTTAATTAAATACGCCTCCCACTATTTTACTCAAAACAATGACCCTCATCATTGATTCGGAAAATCCCATTGGAAGATTTTCTAGTGGGCCAAGATCCATATTTCACCTAGCTTTAAGTCAGCTTTGGCTGATCACTTAAAATTCGGTTATTTAGGTAGGAAACACTTTCCGATTGCATCTCATGCAACTCTTGGACAGTTGGGTGAATAACTCTTATTCAAATCCATCACATGGACTAAAGCCCAACTTATAAGCCTCTAAGCCTTTCAATCCTATTGAAGTTGGCTTAGTTAAGTCGACTCCAATGGATAGCAGTTGAACATTACATTTGTCCCATCGCGTCTTACTAGTATAGATAAAGGTACCCCGCTTTGGCGGACCCACACTTAATCGATCCTAGTCTTGACGAGTGCCATGCATTGGAATGCCTTTAAATGCGACTTAATATTTCCTTTTGAGGGATTTGATTAAAGTTTGATCTCATCATTTGTTAAACTCTTTAACTTATTATTTACATACATGCATCTCATACATATATTAGTTAAACTCTTTTAACATACTATATACATACATGCATCTCATACATATATAAGGCAAATAAATGTGATATGGTTATGGCCCCTAACGCATTGATTCTCCCAAGACAATGAGAGAATCTAAACTGAAACCTAGGAGCGTCCAAGCTTCTCCAAGCATGATCTCCCACAGGATAACGTTTTCTTGTCTCCATCATTACATTACATAAACAGAAACCTCATTTTACATATGAGGGGAGTGAGATGAGAAAAGAATATACATATGGAATATAAGAGAAAGTCACGGCACGCAGGCCGTATTTCAAAATATAAACCAAAAGATTAAAGGACTAAGGCCATAACCATTCACTATACATCACCAAATAAATAGTAACAACCAATAATAATACACAATTATTATTATTATTAAGTTTATTAATTAGAGATTTCAAAATCTGAATTTTGAAAACGTAACATATATATAACAAATCACATTTATTATAATTGATGTTACTATGAATCACATTTATTGTAATTGATGTTACTATAAATCACATTTATTGTAATTGATGTTACTATTAGTCAAGTATTTCAAAATCTGAATTTTGAAACCATATCATATATAACAAATCTCATTTATTATAATTGATATCGTTATTAAATGGTGACATAAAAAATTTCAAAATTGAATTTCGAAATAACACGCTACACAGAGGTAGCACGGAACAAGTTCTTTTTGTATTTTTATCGAACACTTGGAATGCAGAAAAAGAGATTCTTCAAATATGATAAAAGATGTTGGGATTAAACATCACTAAACCTTTGCCTCATGCAATACTAAGCCCGCCAATCCAATTTATGCTTCAAATATTAAAATCAATCCACAATATTACTCAAGTCCTAATTCCTTAGATAACAAGAGCCTAAATCCTCTAATTAAACCCTAATTCCTTAGGTGGCTTAACTAATGAATTTGCATTAAGAGTAGGGATTACACGATTACTAATAAACCAAAATCCATTCTTAGATGTAAGGTTTACTAGGTGATTGATTTCAGATCAAGAACTGATAAGAACTTCCCAATTGCAAATCAACTCTCAGAACAATTCATGGGTGATCAAACCACAAAAAGCATTAAGTAAAGAAATCAAACACTAATAACGAATCATAAACATAGATTAATAGATCAAAGCAAATACATGAGATTCGGTTTAGCTACATCTAATCCCAACACAAAGGGAATTTAGCTACTCATGATAATAGAGAAAGCCAAAACCAGAGAAATAGAAACAAAGGAGAGGAGAAACCGTTGGGAATTTACGTATAAAACAAAAGAAACACAGCGGAAAAATTCCCATCGAAGGATCCTTGCGAATGGTCATGATTCATGATTAGAAGGTTTACCTCTTGAAACGATGGCTGTTGATCAGAATTCGTCTATCACGAACACCGCACGAACGATGTCTCTAAGGTATCCACACGAGCAGATTCTGTGAACGTCCAACGTCACGAACCCGAAGCGTCTATGTCTCACAGTTCTAGCTTCAAAACCGAGACTTGTTGTTCACACTTACTCTCTATGTGCGGCTAGGTTGGAAACCGTGAGTGCACAAAAGCTTAAGTGGTCTACTTATAGTAGCACCCCCTTAAGTGAGTTAGTGAGCAACGTTTGACCTAAGCCCCATGCACTATGTGCTAGGCCCAATAGAAAAGTCCAACTCTCCTTTTAATGCTTCTTTTAATCCGCTCTTATGTGTGTGACCCTATAGGTTCCCAAAACGTTAGTAGTAATATTAAATCCCATTTAATATTACAAACAGTGAGCGGTATCTAGCAATACATCACTGCTACCTAAGTAGTGAGAAAGTCAGTGATTTGACGAAACCTTTCTGTGACAAATATTCATGTGCATTATTATCCCTTTGTCCATATATCTATATTGAACACAAGACATAGAATGTGTCACCCTTGTATGGTTCAATATCATGTTCCCTGATACCCGAGTAGACTTAACAACAAATGAGGTCAATATCTCATATTGACTCATTTCAGCACGGCCATGCATTTTACAGCCTCACTCTATTAGGGGGCCCACAGATATTACTCCTGTTATGTAGGAGGGACAAATTCCATCTAGGTCACTCACATCCCTCTGCATGGCTCGTGGTATGCCCAATGACCGTCTTTATAATCATCCTATTACAGATGACGTTTGACGATATTAAAGCACACGACTCCTCATGTAGGGATCGTAGTGATTTCAGGTCGAAGGATTGCATACACCATTGTCACTATGAGAACTACTTATGACACTCACATAACGCTCCATGTAGTGTTCTCATGGTGGGTCAATCCAGTACATCATTACTCTAATGTGTACCTATGTGGCGACTCGATATCTCATATCCATGACCCGTGAGATATGGCCATCAGTCTGCACACATAATAGTCTCAATGCATTATTATTGTCCTTATTAATAAAATACTTGACTACGGATATTTGAGAATAGGATTTCATTGTTCAATAGTGTCTCACGATCAAGTCATATACTTGATATTCTATTAAACTGAAATTTCTATTCTAAGGACTTTATTATGTTTAAACAAGTAACACAATAAACTGGAATGCCTCATATCATATATATATAATAGCAAGATACAAATGTAAGTCTAAAGAAATACACTGGCCTCTAGGGCTTACACCAACATAAACTCCATGGAAGCTTTCCACAGCAATCACAGCAGCCCCTTGGCTCAAAGAAGATGTCTTTTTAGGGTTCCAAGTCTCTCTAGGGTAAACAATCCCCTTTCGATTCTGCCCAGATGTCTATTTATAGATTAGGTACGCGTCCCGGCCGTGATGGTCATCACGGTTAGGCCATGACAGCTTCTGCCTCGAGCGTTGCTTCACCAAATGGTCTGTCACGGTCGTGATGGGCATCACGGCCTGGCCGTGACAGATTCTGCCTAGGAGGGGTCTAGCTCAGTTAACATGTCACGGTCGTGATGGGCATCACGGCTAGGCCGTGACAGCTTCTGACTTTTGCCTTCTTTTCTTTCCAGTTTTGCTTGATCATGGCCGTGATGGTCATCACGGCTAGGCCATGATGGGCTCTGTTTGGCTCATTTTCTTCACTTTTCAAGCTCTATCTTCATCCAAGCTCCATCATGGTCAATCTTGAGCATTTTACCCTTAATTCCTGCAAAACAACACCACGAAACCGCCTTACCCGTTCCAAGGTAAAAACTAACAAAAAAATCAAATTAAATATGCCTAAACTATATGAAAATGCATTCAAAAAGATAAACAAATATGAGGTGAAATCACACTCATCACACATAAAAATATCAATCCACTAAACGATCTAAGTAGACTATTTTCCATAGTTCTTAGATCTTCATTGTCATGAAACTGAAATCTTTCCATGGCTTCAATACCATCTTCTTGTTCTACAAGCTTTGGGCCCTCACCATTTGGCATCCCCCTCAAGACCTACAGGCACAAGAAATCATAAACAAGCAGGGGTTTAGATCACAAAGAACTTGGTACTCTCACTACTGGAAATAATGTAATATACGGGAACGTTTTACGTCAGTTAACCAAAAGCTAGACGTTAAAAAGGAGGCGGTGGCAGTTTTGTAAATATCAGACTTCATTAATTCAATTTTAACGCCAATTGTTGTAAGGTTTGACGTTAAAAGTTAAGTGACTCACTTTTAACGTCGGTTCAATAAACAACCGACGTTAAAAGTGAACCTTTTAACGTCAGTTTTTATTTGAATTGACGTTAAAAGTGAGTCACTTAACTTTTAACGTCTGTTCTTTCAACAACAGACGTTAAAGGTTATTTTAATAATTTTTTTTAGCTAGTATACGTACCCTTCCGCATTGCCTTCCTCAAAGTTTCAGTTTCACTTGCTTTTATGCTTTGTGTTTCTGTTTTGAAAACTAAAATATATGTGCGAAGTAAAAATGCTATAAGTTGAATCAATAACCCAAACTGGATCTCATTCATGAAGTGTATCAATAATACAATTACAAGATACATTCAAAATTTTAAAATCCTATAAAAAGTTACATTGAAAGGGTTTAAAATCCTAAACATTTGTTGAGGCTTCGTTCCCTTCACGGGTGAGCAAGAGAGGCGAGTCGAGCGACTGAGTTTTCCAGAGCGGCTGAGTAAGGGTGCACTCGATCTGTTTCAGCAATGGTCTTGGAACAGTCACTTGCTTCCAAAGTTGAGGTTTTGGAACTGTAGCTGCCGATTCTCCTGAAGGATGATAAGGTGAGCAACTCACATATGTGATTTACACAACCTTATCACCCATGTTATGTGATTTACACAACCTCAGAAGTTGTTTGACCATTAAGACAAAGATCTTTGAGTCTAGGAATAGGAAGAAAGAGTGATGAAGTTAATCTCCATGGCAGAGCCATATTGTGAAGCAGAAAAATAAAAGGAAGGAAGGAAGCTATTTATAGGAGCAGGGGATGAAGTTACTAGGCATCGTAAGTTGCTAAAAAATTAAGTTGATCATTAAGAGCATTAGGTTCCAAGGCGCATTGGGAGTTGGCAGTCATATATTATAAACGTGCAGAATGAATATTGATTTTAACACTTTTAACGTCAGTTTTCTTCATCAACTGACGTTAAAAGTGTTTTTAAATAAAAAATATTTATTTTTAACGTCAGTTGTTTAATATAACTGACGTAAAATGTTGTTTTATTTTGGGTTTTTGATTATAACGTTTACACCCACGCGCCTTCTGCACTTCACTCTGTACGTCTATGTTCTTCTCTTTCACGCTCACTCTCACTCTCAACTCTCACTCTAACTCTTAACTCTCACTCTCACTCTCACTCTGCCCTAATCGCGAGCTCATCTCCACCGCAACCACCGTGAGGGCTTCTTCCCCACCACCGTGAGGTACACTCTTAACCCTAACTCTGTCTTTCCCGCTCATTCTTTGCAATAACTTGACATCTCTCTTTCCCCTTCCCGCACACAAACTCTCCTTGTCCCTCTGCTCTCAGTAACCCCATCGAGCGTTGGCCACCACGCGAGAACCTATTTCTGGTGAGTCTTTAGGGCACATTTTTTTATGTTTGGTTTTGAGTGTATGTTGAAACTGTAGTCTATGTAGTTGAAACTTGAAACCGCGAGTTTGAATTGTTTGGAATGTCTCTATTTCTAGTCATGGGTTTTGTGTTTTCTCTTATTTTTCTTCTTCTATCATGACCTATTTCAAAATGGGAAGAAATTTAGAGTTGCTTGTAGCATGTGACATCAACAATATATTGCTCATTGGAATTCTGTTTTGTTAATTTATCTTCATCTGCTTATTTCTTTTGTCTTAAGAAACCTGAAAATGGTGTAAATTTGAAATAATTTTTAAACGCCTTGGATATATGTTTTGTATATCTACAGAACCTATCTAGTTATGGATCGTAGTTGGATGGTTTGTAAGCGCACTAGTGCTGAGTATTTGAAGGGGGTGGAAGAATTTATAGAATTTGCTCAAAGGAATGTTCCTAATAGTAATGGAATGTTCTGTTGTCCTTGTGTCAAGTGTTTGAATACGAGGAAATGTACGGTGAAGGATATACGTACTCATTTGATTTGTGAAGGGATTTGCTTGAGCTATACAAGATGGATTTGGCATGGTGATGTGTTGTTGAGTAGTACGACAAATGTCTCCCAAAGTGAGGACGTTGGCGTAGATATGGAGGATGATCGAGTAGAGGACATGATCCGTGATATTGGACAAGAATCTTTTCATCGAGCTCATGTGTATGATAGGTTGTGCAGTGATGCGGATAAGCCTTTATATCCAGGGTGTACTACTCATACACGGTTGTCGGCAGTGCTAAAATTGGTTTGTGTGAAGGCGAGAAATGGTTGGACCGATAAAAGCTTCACGGAATTGCTTGAAGTGTTGAAAGACTTGCTTCCGGAGGACAACACATTGCCTGACCGTAACTATGAGGTCAAGAAGGTATTGTGTCCGATGGGTATGGAATATAAGAAGATACACGCATGCCCCAATGATTGCATATTGTACACCGGTGTTCATGAAGACAATCACGATTGCCCCAAATGTGGGTTATCACTATATAAAGTGAAGGGTGGTGATGATGATGATGATCTTGAAGATGTGAGAAAAAAAGGGTCCTCCTGCGAAGGTGTTGTGGTATCTTCCAATAATTCCAAGGTTCAAGCGATTGGTTGCTAATGCGAAAGATGCGAAGAATCTTAGATGGCATAATGATGAGAGGAAACGTGATGGAAAGGTTCGTCATCCTACTGATTCTATGCAATGGAAGAATATTGATATATACTATGTTTCTGGATTTCGTCGATGAGCCAAGAAACCTAAGGCTTGGACTTGCTACGGATGGAATGAATCCTTATGGTAACATGAGTAGTATTCATAGTTCATGGCCTGTTCTGTTGATAATTTACAACCTGCCCCCTTGGTTGTGCATTAAGCGCAAATACATGATGTTGTCTATGATGATTTAGGGCCCAAAGCAACCGGGAAATGACTTAGATGTTTATCTAAGTCCCTTGATTGAAGACTTGAAAACGCTGTGGGTGGAAGGTGTTGATGTAGTTGACGGGTATTCTCATGAGACTTTCAAGCTTCGTGCCATGTTATTTTGCACCATCAACGACTTTCCATAACTTGTCCGGGTACGGTGTCAAGGGGCATAAAGCATGCCCTATATGTGAAGAAGGCACATGCTACACTCAGTAGCATCATGGAAAGAAGACTGTTTACCTTGGGCATCGGAGATTTCTTAGACGTGATCACCCATATCGTAAGATGAAAAAAGCTTTTAATGGATGCCAAGAGACAGAAGAAGCTCCGGCGGCCTTAATTGGAGAGCAGGTTTATCAGAGGGTAAAGGGCATCAATGTTATATTCGGCAAGTCCAAAAAGAAAGGTAAAGCTGCTGAGAAAAACATATGGAAGAAGAGGTGAATATTCTTTGATCTTCCATACTGGCGCAAGCTTGATGTCAGACACTGCATTGATGTGATGCATGTGGAGAAAAATGTGTGTGATAGTGTAATCAGGACGCTTCTCAACATTCAGGGCAAGACAAAGGATGGTGTCAATGCTCGTCTCGAACTCGTTGCTATGGGTATACGAGAGCAGTTAGCTCCAGTTGTTGAGGATGGTAAGCGGACTTATTTGCTGCCAGCATGTCATACTTTGTCAAAAAAAGAGAGACAAAGTTTCTGCGGGTGTCTTTAGGGCATCAAAGTTCCACATGGTTACTCTTCAAATATGAAGAGGCTTGTCTCTAGTGATCTTAAATTGGTTGGATTAAAGTCTCATGATTGTCACATCTTGATGCAACAACTTCTGCCCGTTGCTATTCGTGGTATTGCTCCAAAAAATGTGAGACATGCCATTACTCGGTTGTGCTCATTCTTCAATTCTATATGTAGCAAAGTCGTTGACCCCCGTATGTTGGATGACTTGGAAGTTGAGGCTGCTACAATCTTGTGCCAATTGGAGATGTATTTTCCTCCTTCCTTTTTCGACATAATGGTTCACTTAATTGTTCATTTGGTGAGGGAGATTAGATTATGTGGGCCCGTTTTTCTGAGATGGATGTACCCAGTTGAGCGCTACATGAAGATCTTGAAAGGGTACGTGAAGAATCCACATCGTCCGGAAGCATCTATTGTTCAAAGGTATGTTGCAGAAGAAGCTATTGAGTTTTGTTCGGACTACCTTCATAACACGGATCCTATAGGGGTTCCTAAGCCTCGGCATGATGAGATCAGATGTCAAGGTAAGGGTACACATGTCTTAAGAATTAATAGCAAGGGTCGGGAGGAAGTGCTTCAAGCACATTTGTATGTATTGAACAACATCGATTGTGTTCAGCCTTTCTTATTTGAACATAAAAGAAAAGTCAATCAAGAAAACCCTTGAATGAGCGAAAGGTGGTTGTTGAACAAACATAACAAGACTTTCTTACCATGGTTCAAGGAAGAAATGCTGAAGGATGGTAGTACTGCTTCTGATGACATAAGATGGCTAGCACGTGGGCCTAGCTTCAATGTCATATGTTGGAGCGGATACGACATAAATAACTTTTCTTTTTATACAAAGGAACAAGATAACAAGAGTACCATGCAAAATAGTGGGGTTATGATCATGGCCGAAGCAATTCACTTCTCTAGTGCAAAGGACACAAAACCCCTTAAAGCACTGAGACCTTACTTTGGATATATTGAAGATATTTGGATGCTCGATTACACTAAGCTTACGGTGCCGATTTTTAAATGTAAGTGGGTTGATAGTAACGGTGGTGTACAAACCGACGAATTGGGGTTCACATTGGTAGACCTCAACAAGTTAGGTCATATAAATGAGCCTTTCATAATGGCTTCCCAAGCAAAACAAGTGTTCGACATCACTGATCCTTCTAACAAAAGGTTGTCCGTGGTTCTCCAAGGAAAAAACATGTATAATGGTAGTGATGAAAATCAAGATTCAAATCTTGATATTCCTGAGACTCCTTCTTTTTCAACAAACATGCCTACTATAATCGAGGAGACACAGGTGGACAATGTACATGCCACTCGTGATGATCATCACGAAGGGATATTGATATAGGTTGTTTAAACTTAGTATACATTTATTTTTATTTATACTTCTGTATTTATTTTGAGTTATAACCTATGTTAATAAATATATATTGTTTTTGAACAGGCATACATATGGATCGGTATGATAGCCCACATGCACGGGAGGACACTGTGGGCCTACGCAGGACCCGATCGCGCCTACGCCTGATTCTAGTGTAAGTTTACATGTTATATACTATCTTTAGTCCTTCTTTTTAATGTAAGTTTATAATGTTACAACCCTCTATTTTGTTGGTAAGGCGGTAGTTTTTTTTTTAGACATATATACTTGTAGATATATAGTTATGTTTTTCCTATACATGGGTTTTGATTTCAAGTCCCCCCATTGTTCCTTTGTATATTTCTTTTCTTATTGTTAATATTTAAATTTAAGGGTAGTGTTTGCAATTCTGTAATGTGTGTGATATTCTGTGTTACTGTGATATTTACTGAATGCAGGGATAGCTTAGGGGAGTGATATTTTAAAACTGAATTTAAAAAAAAAAATCTATTAACGTCAGTTGTATCAAAAAACTGACGTTAATAGTATTTTATAAAATATACAGTACATTATTAACGTCAGTTGTATTAGGAAACTAACGTTAAAAATAAAACATTTAACGTCAGTTCTTTAACACAACTGATGTTAGTTTGAACAATATTAACGTCAGTTGTGTTAAAGAACTGACGTTAATAGTTTTATATTTAACGTCAGTTGTTTAAACAACTGACGTTAAAATATTAACTATTAACGTCAGCTGTATTTACGTCAGACAATATTTTGACGTATAAAATCAATTTTAACTGACGTAAAAAGCACTTATTACACTAGTGTCTCTCCACCATGGGGTGGATTTTTATCATTGATTATGCAAACTAATAGGGCTGACTCTGGTGAAACCATGTAAATAGATTTGATCTAGCCAAAATCTATCAAGTGATTATTTATACAACCATCAAAGTTCCTTTCCAGCTCTATGAATTGAAGTCCCAGCCTAGCAGTGATAGGGACCTAGAGCCCAAAGGCCCAATGGGGCCAGAATTACTAAGTTTGACACAAGACACACTCGAATTTGTCCAGATTATCATTTTCTCTTTGCTTTGTAATCTTTTCTTCCATTCCCCATATCCAAGCACTATTATCATCTTGATACAGTCTTGAGAATAGCAATAATACAGTATTTTCTTCTATATTTCTGCTCTAAATTGCTGGGTTCCTAACAAGCAGCCTCAATATCAACAGATCTAACCAAATCAATAAAACCTGGCAAGCATCCTTTTTCAACAAGTGAAATAAGGTGTTCCAGGATCAAACTTGGCTTCTCATCACCTTTAGTTGGGGCAACACAAAGGTTGCCCAATACATAAGCCACTTCCTTTCCTATATCAAAGGAATATATCAACTGCTTGTGCTCAACAGAACCAGCAGCCATATTAGACAGAACCCAGGCTGCTTCCTGCAAAAATAACAAAGCTCATATCAAGATCAATCCAAAGTTAGACCAAAGAATCGAAGATTACAATTTGATACCTTCTTTAAGACCATGTGCTCGCTATTCAGACATTTTACCAGGACTTGTATGACATTATCAGCAAATATCATTATGTAATCAGACGTCAGAAATTAACCATATCAAAATGCATGAATTTAGCTTAGCAAGTAAAAGAAAATTTACTAGCCTGTAATTTCACGTCCAGGTATGAGGACAATATAAATTGTATGGGAATCACCAGCAATGAGATTACCTAAACTTCGCAAAACCTAGACAGATTTCCCTTTGTTATTAGAAGCAACAGATCAATGTGAATAACAAAAACATTGCAATGTGCGTGTATTAGTAAGTGCTAATCAGAAGAAAATGGAGAGGTAGATTTTTACAACAATTCAACTGACAGTTATGGAGATAAGTACCGGAATCAGTAATTGTAAACTGTTCGATGTTGCTAATCTATTTACAAGCAATTGAAGTATATCAGTCTTCACCAGCATGCTAGTGGCAACATTTGAAAGAGCCGATAGATAAACTACCCATGCTACTTCAGTAGCTAATTCATCATCCCTGAGGTCCAAAAATTGGAATATATTTATCACATATACTTTACAATTAACATGTTTGTAAATTTAACTCATCTTTCTGACGAAGTAAATTGTGTTTTTCTACAGCGTATAGAACAAAACAGCATAAATACATATTGTAGTTGGCTAGTTGCGCTTTAAACAATAAAAGCCAAGAAAAGAGGGTATGAGTTGTCCATGTACTGTATAAAACCATCATATAGATATTAAGCATGCATATTAGAAAGCATTTGAGTTTGAAGCAGCAATAAAGCCTTTAGGCCATAATATACTGTTGACTATAATAAATGTCATTGGACGGTGGACGTATGTGGACGGTGAAGTCCTGGACGGTGGAAGTATGTGGACGGTGTGTTGACTATAATAAATGTATGTGGATGGTGAAGTCCTATTCATTGTATTCTCAATTTCATTATATCTTCTCTCCTAGGACTTAGCATAAGCTTTTAATGTTCTAGGAATCAAGGACATACTCAAGTGTATATATATTGTAGTCATGTTCATTGAAAAAGACATGTGAAATATACATCATATTTTCGCGTGGTATCAGAGCATGATCTAAACCATCCCTAACCTAGCGCCGCCAACCATGGGAGATAACAAGCAAGAAGGTTCGGCCACCAGTTTGGTCAAAGGGCCTGCTCTTCTTATCACTGGTCACAAATTGAATGGCCAAAATTACACTCAATGGGTGCAGTCAGTCAAGATCTTCCTTCAAGAAAAAGAGAAGGAAGGTTACATCATAGGGGACTCCAAGAGCCCAGACAATGGGGACCCCAACCTCAACAAATGACAACTGGAAAATAGTTTAGTCATGTCATGACTGCTCAACACCATGACCAATGAAATTGGGGGAAATTTCATGTACTATGACACGCCAAGGAGATGTGGGATGCGGTGAAGCAAACCAACTCAAATGTGGACAATACGTCTGTGGCACAAAAAGGTACAACTGCAGTGGCACAAAAAGGTAATTTCTTGCATGCTCTATATACTAGCAAAGGAAAACCAAAATCATGGATCATTGACTCAGGAGCCTCAGATCAAATGACTGGAGACTTAGCTGTATTTAACAGCTATTCTCCATGCCCAAATAATTACACTGTTCGGATAGTTGATGGTACTCTTTCTAAGGTCATGGGTAAAGGTTCAGTTCTTATCTCAAAATATTACCCTGAATTCAGTCCTTTATGTGCATAAACTTGACTGTAATTTGCTGTCCATTAGAAAACCGACAAGAGATTTTAAGTGTGTCACTAAATTCTTCCCTAACCTATGTGAATTTCAGATTTTGGAGTCGGGGAAGACAATTGGCAATGCTAAAGAGTGTGCTGGACTCTACCTTACCTCCTCCAAAGAGAAGAGTTAGAAACGGAACCCAGGGCCAACTCTTGTGTAGCAGTTCCTCCAAATAGTGAAAAGTCTGTAAAGTTGTGGCACTATCGGCTAGGCCACCCAAAATTTTATGTACCTGAAAAAATGTTTCCCCCATTATTCAAAAATCAGAATTTGTTTCAATGTGAAATTTGCCAATTGTCCAAACATACCGCGGTTCCTACCCGCCTCAACCCTATAAACACTCTCAACCTTTCTCCCTCATTCATAGCGATGTATGGGGACCATCAAGGGTCAGCAATGTCACTGGGTCAAGATGGTTTGTCACCTTCATTGATGATCACACACGGGTCACCTGGGTTTTCCTAATGAAGGAAAAATCAGAAGTTGGAAGAATATTTGAGTTGTTTCATACTATGGTACAAACACAATTTCAAAGCAGAATTAAGGTGCTTAGGAGTGACAATGGCCGAGAGTACTATCACTCTGTAGTAAATTCCTACCTTCAGAAACATGGAATCATACACCAGAGCTCATGTGTAGATACCCCTCAGCAAAACGGGGTCGCTGAGAAAAAGAATAGACATCTCTTAGAAGTGACCAGATCTTTGATGTTAGCTACAAACGTACCCAACCAATTTTGGGGAGAAGCTGTCCTCTCTAGATGCAACCTACCTTATAAACAGAATGCCATCCCGAATCGTCAACTTTAACACCCTTCACTTTATTCTCCAAACCTCTTATCTAACCAGCCGCATCCTTACATCCATTCCTTTGAAAGTATTCGGATGTTCAACTTTTGTCCACAACCTAAACCCTCATCGCAGCAAACTTGACCCGAAATCCATCAAATGTATTTTCCTTGGCTACTCTCCCAACCAAAGGGGGTACAAATGCTATTCACCCCAAACCAGAAAGTTTTACCACACCATGGATGTCACCTTTTTTGAAAATCAGCCTTATTACCCCCAAAGTTGGAATTCAGGGGGAGCGGACTTATCCAACTTAAGTGGTAGAATCCTAACTTTTGAGATTTAAGCTAATCGAATCTGCCCCAAATGCAGAACCAGCCGAGACCGCACCTGAACCAGAGGAAACTGTAATAGAAAATGCAACAAAAACTGAACGGGAAAATGCCGTAGAAACTGCACCGAAAATTAATGAAACCGCATCAGTTGACGCAAGAGAGAATACTTTATCTCAACAGAATCAAGGCCCTGCTGCACAAGGAGATAACCGGACGACGTACTTCAGAAAGAGAAGGAAGGCAGTAGAGTCAAGCACAGCTCCAAGGCAAAGCCATGAACCCAACCAGGCTCCAGAAAATAAGGTTTCCCCAGGTAATATTGTTCTTAACCCTGAACTTGGTGATGACATTGACATTCCTATTGCCTTAAGTAAATGGGTGAGATATTGCACTCAACACCCCATTGAGAAGTATGTGTCCTATGGAAAATTGTCACGGGGGTACAGGACTTTTGTAGCAGCTCTTGACAGCATACATATCCCAAGGAATGTTCAAGAGGCACTCCAACAACCTGAATGGGCAGCAGTTGTAACAAAAGAAGTTCAGGTCTTGGTTAAAAATGGCAAGTGGGAGATCACCACTCTATCGGAAGGGAATAAACCGGTTGGATGCAAGTGGATATTCTCCATCAAATACAATGCCGATGGTAGTATAAACCGGTACAAAGCCAGGCTGGTGGCAAAGGGGTTTACCCAATCATATGAAGTGGGCTACGAAGAGACTTTTGCACCGCTGGCCAAACTCAATTTAGTCCAGTCAAACTCTCTTTAGCTACAAATTTAGAATTGCCACTCCATCAACTAGTCATTAAGAATGCCTTCCTAAACGGTGAGCTAGAAGAGGAAGTCTATATGCAAATTCCCCCAGGACTTGAATCATCCACTACCTCAAACATGGTGTGCATGCTCCGGAAATCTCTATATGGCCTCAAGCAATCTCCGAGAACGTGGTTTCATAGATTGACTCGAGTTGCAAGGAAGACAGGTTTAACCAATGCCAATCAGATCATACTATGTTTGTCAAACACTCCGTGGAAGGGAAGGTAGTCTTGTTCATCGCTTATGTTGATGATATCTTTATCACAGGAAACGATTATGATCAAATCAAGCATCTGAAGAGACTCTTGGCCAAAGAATTTGAAGTCAAGGACTTGGGTCAACTCAAATATTTTCTAGGGATGGAAGTTGCTCGGACAAAGAATGGTATTTATGTGTCACAAAGGAAATACACACTGGACTTACTTCAAGAATCTGGCATGCTTGGATGCAAGGCAGCCAATACTCCCATAGAATCGGTGAAAAGAAGTGAAGAGGAAAGTCCACCAGCTGATAAAGATAGATATCAAAGCCTAGTTGGGAAGTTAATCTACCTAACTCACACTAGGCTCGACATTGGGTTTACTGTGAGCTTGGCTAGTCCCTATATGTCTAATCCGACCGAGGCCCAGTTGAAAACTATGAACAGAATCCTCCAATACCTTAAAGGTACACCCTCTGTAGTCAATAGCGGTCGTAGCAACCGCTATCGCGATGGAGCGTGGTGTAGCGGCCCCTAGGCGCTACGCGAAACACGGTAGCCTTGCGCTTATGACGAGCGGTTGTAGCGCCGCAAATAGCGGCCAAAAAGCGGTCGTAGCGGCCGCTACTGATTTTTCAAGAAGCCCACCATTTTTCTGGCCAACCCATCCCTTTTTAGGCAAACCCACCCTATTTCCGGTAAACCCACCTCATTTTCAGTCCTTTTCCGGCAGCCCCACCTTATTTCAGGTCGTTTTCCGACAGCCCTAGCCTCCTTGTACCTCACCTTCCTCTCTTTGGTTCATGCCTTTTCCTTTTCTTTTCCATTTTGTGCTTTTTTTTTGTCTTTCCATCTCCCATCTCCCATTATTTACGGTTCAGATTAATGTTCCACTTTGTACATTAATGTTCCACTTTCCAAGCAGTCCACATTCTTTGTACACCGAGTAAAAGGTTCAATGCATCTTAGGAAATAGTGATAACTTAATTACTCTCTTGTAAATTGCACTTCACATTTATTATCTTTGTAATCTTCATCTTCATCTTCATGTATATAAATTAAAATATTTTGTTAGCCATTCACTCACTCAAGATATTAGGAAATAGTGATAGCTTAATTACTCTCTTGTAAATTGTATTTCACATTTATTATCTTTGTAATCTTCATGTATATAAGTTAAAATATTATGCTACCAATTTACTCATTCAAGATATTAATGTAATTCTATTTCCAACATACATATATACTATATATTTATAATTTCAAAATATTTTTTTATTGTATTCATTGTTTGTGGTTGGTGACAATGAATATGTCTTTAATTTTGTGTATTCTTCTATTTTTTTAGCTTTCAAATGTGTATGGTATAAATTTCTTGTTTTGTTTCCCTATACTTCGACGTAGCGGCCACACTATAACGCCCCGATTTTATGTTTCTTGTTAATCTGTGCTTAAGTGTGTGCTTGCCAGTAATTGATTTTAAAGTTTTAGAGATTATTTTGATAAACTAAAATCATTCTCATAACTTAGTCGTTCTTAGGAAGCTCTAGTAAAAATTTCAGCTGAAAATTCAGACGAATCCCGGTCTGCTTTTTCTCTATCGATACAAGTTTACTGATCAGAAAATGAAATTTTTACTCGTGAACCAAATGATTGGGCTTCTAATTACGATTGTTAATGTTTCCACTATTTTAAAATTTGTCGTTAATTTTTTTTATTTTATTATTTTTCGGGTACGATTTTCATTAGAAATACGATTGATTCGGTACAGATATTTAACCGGAACGAAACAAAAGTCAAGGGAAATAACTTGTATCATATTTTGGAGTGTTGGGTGAGTAAAATCTGATTTTTTTTGTAAGATGAGTAGTAATTTCATGACACAAAATCATAATTATAATAATAAATTATTATATTTCAAAATTTATATTAAAAATACTTAAAAAAAAATATTTTTCCTCTCCTTTTTCTGCTGCACCAGCTCCCCCTCCCCTCTCTTTTCTATAAATACAACCCTCACTCTCCTCATTTCATTTTACTTCTTCTTACTCACTTAAAAACTCAAGTATTTGCTTTCAATCTTTCATTTTCTGCAGCTGCTAGATATAATCTCCAACCAATATTCTGCACTTTTTCTCATGTGTTCATCTTTTTCATGCATGTTGAGTTTGAATCTTGCAAAGTTCATTCCTTTTTGTTTTAGAATCATTTTCTTTCAACTTCTACTACTTCTTTCTACCTTCATCAACCTTTGCATGTTGGAATGAACCCTCCTATGACCATTTTAATGAGGTTGGCTGAAACCCTAAGGAGGAGAGGTTGTGATTTTGGAACATATTTTTCACATGCATGTTAGTTTTACTATGATTTATGCTTATAGTTTTAACTTGTAATCAATAAGAAATCATCTTCCTTTACATACAAAAGATTTTACCACTTCTTGCTCATCTTTATTCTCATTTTAATGGCTTGAATGTGAAGAGAAAATCATCATCCCTATGATCATGGTGTGTCCGAAACACCAAGAGGGAGAAAGGATGAGTTTTTGCTAAAATCTCACATGCATGGCTTTAGATCTTTTTGGTTCTTGAATTTTTTTAACTAAAGCATTTTTTTGAGACTATGTATACCTTCTTGTGATGGTTCTATGGCCAAAAATCTAAAATTTTTAAGTTAGTGAGGCCTAATTTTTAATCATTTGGAAGGTTGCATGGTTAATACACTAAGTTCTTTGCATTAGTAGCTTAACAATGGTGCTTGAAAAATTTTAGTGTTCCTAGCCTTGTTGGCTTGTGATAGCCGAAACTCACTTGATGAGTTGATGAGGCTTGTTCAAATTTTTTTAAGCTAAATGATGCTTAGAACACTATAAAGTTTACATGCATGAAATTAGATTGATGAAAAAAATAATATTTCCACCATTTCTTGAGAAGGCTGAAACCTATGGTTCATGAGGCCAAGATTATAAAATTTTATTTTCAATTTTTAAACTTTTATCTTACCTCCTTGATGCTTGAGGATCATAGATCCAAAAGTTTGTGAAAATTTAAAATTTCTAGCATGATTTTCTAAGCATGGCCGAATGCATGTATCAAATTAGGGTGGATTTTTTTTTAAAAAAATTTACTTATGTTAAACACTTGTTTATGTATAGATTTGCAATCCTAAAGCAAACCGAGTCGTTCCTCTTTAAAAACCACAACCGAGTTTCATTACCATTTTACTCTGAGGTAAGGGAATAAAGCATGAGGGATATTAAAAAATTATGATGACCATGTGTTACCTATATTTGCTTGATGTGTTGGTTGAATGCTTGTTATAATGCTTGGTTTGATGAGTGATTTGATTTAGTTGATATGCTTATTTTTATTTGATTTACATGATTTAAGTGTTTATGTTGATTATAAGATGTTTATTATGATATGGATATGTCGATTTATTGATGTAATTGTTTGGTTGATGCATATAAAGCCTAACCTTGAGTTAGAGCTCAAAATAATAAGTTAAGATAAAAATCTTAACAAGATCATGAAAGAAGCTTACAAATAAATAATGTTTTTTTAAAAGAAGAAGTTTTGTTTGAAAAAGAGAAGAAAGTTAAAGTTATATTTCTACATTTTGTAACATTAGAAATTTTATGAAAAAACATATTTTGATTTATTGAATTAAAAGAAATTTTTTAAAAGAAGATTAATTTGATCTTATTGAAAAAGAGTGAATTTTTTTAAAATCAAGGTGATTTTTGAAAAATGAATTTCAAATAAAAAATTTTACTAAAAACTTTGGTCAAAACAATATTCCAATAACTTGGTTAAGTTATGGAGATTTGATTTTGTTTTGTTTTTCACTGAACAAAAAAAAAGTTGAAAAGTGGACCTAGTAATCGAGACGTCGAGCTACTAGTGTAATTAAACACGTTGATCGATGATCCGTGTCACGTTGTTGCGGACAGTGTCCTTATACGTTGTTGTGGACTGCGTGTCCTACATACGTTATACAAACGTGATAAAACGCAGTAAAGGTGTAAAGTTGTTTTCTACTACCACAAAGTCTTATACTGGTGCATCGGTTTAAGACTCCCGTGATTGGACACTCGGACTCAAATGTCCTGTGTGTACAAATTTTAATACATTGAAAAGTTATGGAGGTTGTGAGTCTTTGAGCTTCGATAAGGAAAGAATTATACACAAAGAAAAGCCTCGATAATAAAATGTTTTTCATGCATTTGGCATACGTGCCCAAAATTGTTTTGTGTGAGTACGTTGAAGGGCAGGGTATATTATGCTACGTTGTACCATTGTGCCTTGACGGACAATGAAATCCATATGTCTTGATTACTATGCCTTGAGTTGGATAATATGCTATGGATATCCACATACGTTGCACACTGTGCCAGGAGTTTTGGGCAGTGTAGTGGACTAACACGTTGTGCCTTTTATGGCAAAAAAATTTCGGGCCTGATCAGCTCATTTTAAACAAAGTGAAGTTGGGGTCTTCGGAGATTAGGATAGAAGTTGAATTATAGAAGTGTCATTGTTTTCAAAAAGCGATGATTATCTCTTGCTACATACTGCTTAAAATGATATCTTGTTACTTGTATATGTTTCTCTGTGTGTTTTGGGTGCATATAGTTGTCATAATTATCCATATATTGGTATCTTACCATTAAATTTTCCTTCATGTATATATGTATGTATCCTGTTATGTTAAGACTAGATGGACCCAGCTCTGCCTCTCGTACACTCCCGGGTGCGGACGATCATGTTTGAGGATGCCGACAACCTTGGGTCTTGGGTGATTCATCCGGGGAATCACATGGCTGAGTACACTGGCCCGATTTGCACTATAGAAGGAACACGGGAGGGAGGTCCAGATAGGAGGATTCATACTATGGAGACCATCCAGATATCACTTTCGTCAGCTTGGTTATATGTACAGCACCTAGCAGACCTAGGACAGCTAGTGTTGAATCCACCACCTCTGAATGTGGCGCCAGCTTCACCCATAGAGGAGGATCCGGAGGAATTCATGAATGAGGAACTTCAATATCATCCTATGAGCAGTGATGATGATGATGATGATGATGCACCTGGCGAGGGAGCCGGGGTGGAAGTATCCTCTTTTGATACTTCTTCTGGAAATGAGGGAGACTTTCGTGGTCTCCCGAATAGGTATCACTAGTTTGTCTTGACCAGCTTAGGAAGTCTAGTTTTATTTTGGAGTAGTGATGTTGGATGGATCTTGTCAGTCGCATGCTTTAATTTTGTCTCTTTAAACTCTAATGCACTGTAGTGTTTTCTTTAAGAAACTTGGATGTACACTCAAGGAAACTTCTATCGATGCACCTGTCACTAAGAAGGTGTTTGCTATCAATGTGAATATTATGTATGTTTTCTATGAATGTAAGTTGATCTTTAATTCCATGTCCTAAGTTGAGTTTCATTTAATAATGAATTTACTAATTAAATATTGACATTCTAAAAGAAATCGACATGTCTTCTAATAATGTTAATATTAGTAAAAAGGATTAATTAATGTAATGCCCGGGTGAGGGTGTTACACATACCGCTACCCGCTATCCCGCTATTGCCTTTTAGAGGTCGGCCGTTATCCGCCATTGACTACATAGGGTACACCAAGCCGAGGGTTCTACTTCGAGAATAATTCAAATAGAGGCATTGAAGTTTATACAGACTCGGATTGGGCAGGATGCTCCTCTGACATAAAATCAACTACCGGCTACTGCTCCTTTGTGTGGGGAAACATGGTGACTTGGAGAAGCAAGAAGCAGTCTGTGGTGGCAAGGAGTAGTGCCGAAGCTGAATTCGGAGCCATGGCTCAAGGTATATGTGAAGGAATATGGCTTAAGAGGATGCTGGATGAAATCAAAATTCCAATCAATTACACTATGGAGATATTATGTGACAACAAGGCTGCTATAAGCATTGCAAAGAATCCAGTCCATCATGATAGGACAAAGCATGTGGAGATTGACCGACACTTCATTAAAGAGAAAATTGACCATGATATTATAAGTGTTGACCATGTTCCATCATGTAGGCAAACAACGGATATCCTAACAAAGGCTCTTCCAAGGAACACGTATGAAAACATCAGATCCAATCTGGGTATGATAGACATCTACCACCCAGATTGAGGGGGAGTGTTGACTATAATAAATGTCATTGGACAGTGGAAGTACGTGGACGATGTGTTGACTATAATAAATGTATGTGGACGGTGAAGTCTTATTCATTGTATTCTTAGTTTCGTTGTATCTTCTTTCCTAGGACTTAACATAGACTTTTAATGTTTTAGGAATCAAGTACATACTAAAGTGTATATATATTGTAGTCCTGTTAATTGAAAAAGACAAGCGAAATATACATCATATTTCCACATATACTACAAGTAATTCCAGAGTAATACTCACGCTTTCTTCAAGTGTCGAACTATTGCATCCAATACTCCATCAACACGAATGAGTTGAGTAGCAGCTTTAGGATATGGACCCTACATGCAAACATACTGAAGTCATGTTATATTTTTCCAGAAAGGAATTCATATCAATGCAACCACATGTGCACAAACTAAACAAATGCAAACAGAATATTCAATCTTCCACAATAAGCATAATGCACTTGCGATCACAAAAGCTGATGACTAGTATGGGCACTGCTCCAGCTTTAAGAGCAGACTCAACGGGAGGAAATTCAGATCCTGACAGCAAACGCCTTAATTCTTGCAGCTTTTCTTAGTCGGTATAGAAAAATATGGCCAAGACAAGACAAGACTAAACATTTATAGAAACGCAACGCCAATTTAAGATGATCAAAGGAAAAGGGATATAAAAAAATACAACACCAACTTAGTGTGTACAAGCCTGCCTCGAAGATCCTACATCTGAAAAAAAATATAAACATCTCACAAACTTCTCCCTTTCTTGATAAGCTTCCTGCCGTAATCAGAAGGTTCAAAACACTCAGTGGATTTAGTCCCATGTTTTTTTTCCACTCGATTTTAGTGCATACATTTTAAAAATATGTAATTTTGATTCATCTGTGTTAACATCCAATAATTAACATTCCAAATCATTCACTTATGACATCACTTGTTAGAAAGTGTAAGTAAGGTTAGAATATCATAAGTCACGTTAGATATACCATTAATTTTTAGATGTTAACATACATATGGATCAAAATTACACATTTTTAAAATATGGGGACTAAAATCGAGTGGAAAAAAAAACTGGGGGACCAAAATCGCCAAACCAGTAAAATAGAGGGACCAAAAGTGCAATTATGCCTAAAAAAATTAACTAAGTTTTTAAATTAGAAAATTTTTATGAGTCCCTCAACTTATATAATATTTTTGATGGGGTTTCTAAAATATAAAATCCGTTAAAGAACTGTTAAATTGAATGAAATATTATTAATTTTTTCTTAGCTGGATACTCATATTAATGGATCAGGACCCTCTTCTGTAATTAGACAGTTCATGGGATTTGGTCCTTACAAAAATAAAGGGGGAGGGATTTTGAAATGTGAAAAAAGGGAGATGTTATTTAAGGGTGGGGATGTTTCAAAGCAAGAAAAATTGAAAGAAAAAACGAGAGCAGTCAACTCTCATTCACCCAATGTCATTGTCTAGGAAGCACTCAAGTCTCATTCACCCAATTTTTCCATATCTCCTTAATATTGAGCTACATAAATATGTAATATACACTTATCTGAACTAATCTGCATTGACTTGCACATTTTTCACATGTACATACTGCACTGATATGTAATTTAATTTGCTGTTGCACATTAATTATAATTCACAATGCACATATTGCACTAATATGTTATATACTGCACTATGCACACGCCACACTGATAACTTATTCACTAATGATAGAGAAAATGGGAGAATAGAGAGAGAATCATACGCACAAAAAAAAGGAGAGGATCCTAATCCAAGATGTGATTAATAATCAGGTTAAACTCTATTTTTGATCCCCATTTTCTTTACTTTAGTTTTTGTTTTGATTATTCTTTTATTTTTTTGTTCCGATTAATTTGATCTCTTATCTCGAAAAAGTTAGCACGTTTTGGTCCTTTTTGTTAGTGTAAGCCGAACGCCACCATCCTAGTCGCCAAAAACCACATCTTCTTGCCGGAAACTGGGTTATCTTGCCGGAATCTAAGTTTGGAGAGCCTTTTCTCTTTATCTCTCCTCTTCCTCCTTCCTTCCTCCCTCCACCCATTTCTCTTCATCTCTCCCTTTTCTCCTTCCTCCTTGATTTCTTTTTCGGATTTCTTCTCTATCTCTTCCATTTCACACTCTCTTGCTTCTTTCCTTCCTATGAGACTTTCCATTTACCCACCCCACCCTATCATCCTTTTCACTCCCTCATCTCCCTCCACCAGTACCAGGCTCCGCTGACCATGCATGGATGCCATTGGGGATTTATAAAAAAAAAAAAAAAAAGGCTTTCAGTGCTATCAATGATTTTGGGGATTAAGGTTTTGTTTGGGGATTTGCAGGAAGTTGGGGATTAGGGTTTTGTCTAGGGATTTTCAGGAATAAGGATTAAGGAAGGAGGAAGAGAAGGAAGAAGAGAGAGAAAGAGAGTGATTTCTCTCTATAAAACTCAGATTCTAGTGATGGTTTCCGACAATTGAGGTGATGATTTCCGACACTATTAGTATAAAATTAATAGAAAGGATCAAAATGTGCTGACTTGTGCAAAATAAAGGAACAAACTAAAATAAAGGTAAAGTTTCCAGTAAAAAATAAATAAAAAATAAAGGTAGACTTTAGCCTATATAGTCTATATAAAACTCAAGAAACCTCTCCACTGTTACACCTGCACATGTCATTGCATAAGTTTTACCTCTAAGAGTGTGTTTGGGTAAACAACTTAATTAAGAGCTTATCACATAAGACCTTATCGCATGAGAGCTTATGCCATAAGCGCTTAAAGAAAGAAATGGGCATGAGAGGATTCGAATAGTGAAAAACACGGAGAGGGTGTTTAGTGCATAAGCTCTTATGATAATTCCATAAGCTTCTCCCAGTGACTTATGAAAATAAGTCAAAAACTCCTTATGGGATGACATAAGTTATTTTTATAAGCTCTGCCAAACACACTGCATAAGAGCTTATGTCACCAGATAAGTCAAAAGGAGCTTAAATAAGCTCTTCCAAACGCCACCTAAATACTATTTTCCCTCCCACTGACTTATAAGAAGGTTCTGGTTCCTATAATAATAATAAAAAAAAACAGAAGGTTCTGGTTCCACAATGCACAAGAAGCATCGTTATTTGAAGAGTGAGCAATCAATGGAATATTAAGTTACTAACATAGTTTTTTTCTTCAAAAAGATTAACATTCTGTGTGGTGTACCTAAAATGCATAATTTCTAGAGTTAAATAATTTTTTGGTCACTATAAAATGAGCGAATTTTGATTTTGGTCCCTGTAAAAGTTTTCTTTTGACTTTTATCCCTTCAAAATCTGAAATCATTATTTTTTGTCGTTATTATCATATGACATCCATTAACTGCTTATGTGTCTAACAGAAGATCACACGATCATCCTCATTGACAACCAATAACATCTATAGTGTCATGTTGGCATGTGGCTCCCCTAAAATCTTCGTTGAACCCTAAAATGAATTTTATTAATCTGCCCTAAATTGAATGGTAGGAAGTAACAACAGTGATATCAAATTTTAGAGGGATAAAATGAAGTTGACACAGTGAAACACAAGAAAGGGGGTTGAATTGTGTTTCTTAACAAATTTTCGAAGAAACCTTTTCTCAAACCTTTTACAAGCAAAACAATAAAAACAACACACAAACAGAAAAACGTTTTTGAAGAGTTAATAAACTCAGATTCATAACCCCTCAGTTAGTATAAACAAAAACTATAAAAGATAAGGGTTTAGAATATTCACGCAAGAGTTTTATTCTGGTTCACTCTCTCCCAACCAAGAGCTATGTCCAAACCCTTGTACCTGAAGGATTTATCCATTATTCTCCAAATCGATTACAAGTATTCAACACCTCTTCAGGCTACAAGTATTATTTCTCTACCAAGCCTCTTCAGGCTCTAACTCTAACAAAGAGGTATATAACTTTTGATCTAAGAACTCACTATGTGTGAGGATTTGAAGGTTTAAGATTAACAAGATTTACACTTAAACTTGTTTTACAATTTCAACGGAGTTTTTGCACTATGATATCAGAGCTTGTGTTACTTCTATAACTATTCTTGTATATCTAGATATCTTCCTGAAGTTCTTCGAGTATATATAGCTGAAGTGCTTCTCTGTCTTGATCTTCTTCAACGGTCTTCAAATTGTATCCGTTTAGACTTGGCATTAAATGGTTGGATCCGTTGAGACTGATAACTTGATATGCTTCACTGAGAAGTGCTTTTGATTATCAAAGGAGTGCTCAAAGTAGAACTGTCACTTCTCTGTTGTACCAAAGGTTGCTTTCTGGCTTACCATCTTTGTACTTGACTTGATCTTTACAACAATATAGTTTGACAGAGTACAAAGGTTTATGGTTTCGATGGTACGAAGTTCTTTTATCCAAGAGATAAACATTTTATACAATAGAAGCAGCAAGGGTAAAGGACATATATTCTTTGAATTAAATAGGAAATCATTTGAAATAAATATATTTAAGATTAGATGGGTTCACATTTTAAAACTAGTGGACACGCAGGTCTTTGGACGTGCAAGATTTACTTATCAGTGAGACGGGCTCGTCTACTGATAGTGCGTCTACAGACTTTTCGCCTAGGTCCAAGAGATGGACGTGCTATACTTAAGAGCTCGTCTATTGACGTGATGTATAGTGAAACTACTCCGTTTATCAAGTCTTTATACTTGTTATATTTCAATGTCTCGTCTGAAATAACCAAAGTTAACACAAGAAGGGGGTTGAATTGTGTTTACCAACTTTTTGGGTTATTTAAAAAGATTTTCGCAGGCACAACAAGCAAAACTTAGATTAGAGAAAATCAGACGAGTGATACGTCTAATATTCAGGCAGAACAAGCAAGCAAATAGAGAAGAGTAAAAAAGAGTTTGATATTCACAATATTAACTCCCCAAGTTAAAAGCTTAAACAGAATAATACTTAAGCAAAATAAAGAGATAAGGGAAGAGGAATATCACTCAAGAGTTTTATACTGGTTCACCCTAGAATCCATAGGGCTACGTGCAGTTTCTTGCTAGCACCAAGTTTCCACTATAACTGAGTAGATTACAGTACAAGTACTCTTTGCACACCTAGCCTCTTCAGGCTCAACATTCAAACAAGTATTCTTTGCTCACCTAGCCTCTTCAGGCTCAACACTCAAACAACTATTATTTGCTCACCTAGCCTCTTTAGGCTCAACACAGTAAGGAATGAAAAGGTTTTTTTATAATTAATACAACTTGCAAGTCTTTCAGATCACACTCAAATAGTGAAATAAATATGAAGTATGAAAGGCTGCGAATTAATATCAAATGATTGAAAGTGTATTCAATAAAAGAATGAAGAAGTTAATGATGAGAGTAAATGCTTCTGCGCAGTGTTCTTAATGATATTCAACTTCTGGTCTTTGTCTTCATTGTTTGGTCTATTTAAAGACTTCAATCAAGGTATCCGTTTAGACACAGCTTGAAAAAGTGTGTTCTTCTGAGTAAATATCCGTTTAGACATTGCCAAAGAGTCGTTCTGTATAAATATTAAATGCTTGGGAATATTGAGCTTTGATAAGGTTGTCCAAGAGTAAACTTTATTCTGAGTAGCTGTTGTTTCAGAGTATGCAGCAGTAGGCTTTTTGTACTTGTAGCAGAGAGCTTTCCTCTTTCAGTGCAATAGTTAGTTCACTTTCCAGAAAGCACTTTTACTTTGTACTAAAACATCTAAAAAGTCACTGTTGTAGTACAGAGATTGCGTGTTTATTCCTTAAAACATTGAAACAACCGTTCTTTATTTTTTGTCCTTTGAGCTATTGTCCAGAGGTCTTCGAGATCCTTAAGGAAGACATCTAATTTGAATAAGGTGACTTGGACTTCATTTCTGACAAACTGATATCATAGCAGTGTTGGAAATTTAGATGGGTGAAAGACAATCCAAAAAGTAGACGGGTGATTATGCAGTCCAAAAAAACTAGACGGGTGATCCACTGAGTCTGTTTCAGACAGATGCTTTTTGCCACGTCATCAAGTAAACTCAGATCTTGACTGAGCGTTGACTTGGTCTTTGACTGAGTTTCAAACGGGTAATTTTCAGACAAGTCTAAAAACTGAGCTCTACTAAAAAGTAGACGAGTCAAAATAGACGAGTGACCTTAAGTCTGTTTTCCTACACACTTATCAGACATGTCAGTAATTTCACATGGTTCAATATTACCATACTTAATCTATTTGAAATCATCAAAACTTAGAATCTACACAAGAATGTGTCTCAGACTTGTGAGGTCTCAACATTCTCCCCCCTTTTTGATGATGACAAATAACTTTTCTGATTTTATTGAACATCAAAAAAGATAAGAGAAATATTTTCAAACAGATATAATTGTTCACAATATGTTATTCTCCCCCTTAGTTTATGCACCAGATAAAGGAATATTTAGAGCAAAAGCAGGGTATCATAGCAGATAAATATATTTAATCAAATTATATCAGAGCAACCATAACTTTTAGAATAGAAAGGCACAAAGTCAGAAATAATTTTCTTATTTTTATATTATATTTCCTCCCCCTTTTGGCATCAATCAAAAAGTAAGTAAAACAGATATATTAAGACAGATAGCCAAAAGATATACCAAAATAACAATTCATTTCATATAACCAGAGTCAGAAGTGTTACAAGTGATAGACATCACTGATTAGTACATTGCATGACTCAAGAAGGAAATGAAAAAGACTAAGTCCTAAGATCTAAGACCTAGGGCCTCCTTGGCTTTTGAAGAAAGCTTCCATCATCTTCTGTATTGCTTGCTGATGAGCTAACATCTGAGCTTGAAATGCAGGATCATAAGCAACTACTGGAGTGGTAGAATCTGTTGTGGCCATTGCAGTTGCAGATGTGGAAGGAGGAGGTGGACTAGGAGGAGGAGTAAGAGGTAACTCTTCAACAATAATGTGGTCCTCAGGTTGAGGGTCTAGAAAAACATTGGTTGAGAGAGTTGTGACAAAATCATTATTTGGATAGAATTCCTCTAGAAAAGTATGAATTTGTTCATGATGAAGAGGAGAATCTACTACAGAAAGAAGGAATTCATAAGATCTCTTAATGAGATTTATGTGAGTAAGAGTAGTAGATTCAGGGAAGTTTAACAAAAAGAAAGGGAAAACCATGAAGAAGGGAGGGATTGTGTAAATGGAAGGTGAAAAAGGGTAACGAGCATAGGCTTGGCCACCTCTGGTTGGAATGGAGACTTTTTCTTCTTCCTTCAATCCTGAGCTTGAACCACATCTCTAGTAAATGTCTCTGACTTTCAGAATCCGATGATGAGGCTCAGTGGTCAGAAGCTTCTTCCTGAACTTGCATTTGTTGTCATTGATCTTGATGAGACAAAATTGTTGATCTCCAGGCAAGTCAATGGTCTTCTGCTTTCCTTTCAAAGTCATGGAGTCAGGCATCACTTTGATGTCAGTTGAAGGCTTCATGAAGATATGTGGATTGAAAAGCCATTTTCCTACAGGCTTATGTTTTCTGGCAAGCTTTACAAGCTGCCTTTGAGCTTCAAGTGAGGCAATGACATCTAAGTCCTTGCTATTGAGGAAGTTGGAGCATGATTCATCTGTGACAGAATGGAGTGGTTCTGGAAGATAGGTTATAAGGAGGTATAGAGGCTAAAGGCAGAGGGTTGTGTCTGGTTTCAGAGAATAAATCTGGAATGACTATTCTCATAGGGACTTGGCATTGGTTTCTGATGTAATCAGGGGTTAGTATTTTGGGTGAAGGTGGAGGAGGAGTGGGATTGTCAAAATATGCGAAGTCATTTACATCCTCAGTGAGAAGAGTGTCAGTATGGTGAGATGTTTGTGGTGTGGAAGGTTTTGATGAGTGAGTTTCAGACATGTGAGTTTCTGAGATGGTAGGGTTGGGTTCAGAAGTATGATGGATAAGGTCAGAAACAGAAGTTTGATGGATAAGTGTTGTGTGTAATGGAGTTGGAATTTTTGGTGAGGTAGGTGGAGTGGGGATTTTTTGTTGTGGTTAAGATGATGATGTTCTTTGGAGTGGTGGTGTTGGTGCTTTTTGTGGTGATATAGCAGGAAATGGTGATGAAGGTTGTGGAAAGTTGTGGCTATTTGTTGAGGTTGAGAAGATGATTCTCTTTGAGGTGAGGGTGATGGTGAGTGTAACGTCCCGATTTCTGTGTCTTTCTGTAGCAGTAAATACATGTGTTTATATATTTATTTTTGGTAAAATCCAGAGAGTGATTTTAAATAAACTAAAATCATTTTCTTGTGTTCTATTACCGTAAGAAGTCATGGTTAAATTTTCGGTTGAAAATTCAGACGAAAGCCGGTCTGCATTTTCACTACCGATACAGGTTTACTGAGTAGAAAACCTAATTCTGACCGGTGAATGAAACGATTGGTGGTTTTGTAGTGTTTTGTATAATATTGGAAATTTTCAAAAATCCTTGTTCTGGGTCAAAATATAATATTTATTCCGGGTGAAATACGATCAGGAACTTGAACCGGATATAAAATGGAGCAAAATAGGAGACATGAAAGGATTGAAGTGACTTGTTGGAAAAGTAGGCATGGTGGTAGAATTCTTTTATCACATACATAAAAAGGTGTCATCATTACACTTTTTCAAATTTTACTATTTTATAATCAAATAAGCCATTTTTCTCCTTTTTGCCAACCAAACATGGCATAACCCAAAACTTGGTCATCAAGTTCTCTCTCTCTCACTCTCTCTTTCACGTCTACTCCCTCTCTCCCTCTATATATTCACACTCCATTTCACCTCACTCATTTTCTTCTTCTTCTTCATCCTACTATTTCAAGTTTCTGTGACTTAAAGTTTTCATTTTTACTCATTGTCAAGCTTCAAGTTCTTCATACTTTTACATCCTAGCTTCAAGGGTAACACTCTCATACTCTTCTCTTTCAAGTTCTACGATTATTTCATGAGTTTACTCTATGTTTTCCATTGATGTTCTTAAAGCTCTTTTTAACTTCTAAAATCTCTAGAAAATTGTAGAAAAATCCGTTTGAGTTGAAACCAATTTCTGTGAACTCATAACCATCTCTATATTCACTATCTATGATCTTTCATCAAACAAAAATTTCTAACCTATTTATCCAAGGATGGCCGAACCTATGTGGTTTTGGACCTGGGGAGTTTTGTTTCAACTTTTGTAATATGATCATAAATTTAAACCTCTTAGTACCTTTTGACGCCAAATCTAAGAGCTTTCATCAAACAAAAATTTCTCTCCCCATTTTCCTAGCAAGACCGAAACTCTAAGCTAGTGGCTTAGTTGGATTTTTGTTCAATCTTTGTAAAGTGATCATTGTTTATGAACTCCTAACACTTAAGAATCATTAATCCATGAGTTGTATAAATTTTGAAAATCTCTAACCTCGATCTCAGGTAAGAGGGGAAAGCCCGAGGGATATTTCCAATAACTGTATGCATGATTGTTGTGATGAACTGAGTTGTCTTATATGATTGGTGATGTACTGAGTTGTCTAATATGATTGAACTGCTTGCTTTGAATGTCTAAGCTTGATGATTTACTTGATTATGATTTATGATTTGGATATATGGCATGAACTGTTTTATTTTTTATGATGTTGATGAGAATATTATTCTGCTGTTGATTGATGTCTGAGAAGCCTGACCTCTGTCAGTGGACAATTAATTATTGAGATAAAAGTTTCAAAAGACTCATGAGGAAACCTTGAATATAACTGTGTTCATCAAAGCGCTTCTTTGTTAAAAGAAATCAAGTTTAGATTTGAAATAGAAAAGAAAATATATTTTAGTATATTACCAATTTCGGAAAAAAATGAAATAGAAAGTATTCTGGGAACTAAGTGGAAAATATTTTAAAGCTTGAGAACAACCTTTCTTCCATTCAAATAATTTTAGTATAAGTCAAAATAATTTTAAGAAGTATGTTTTATGAAGGAAAACCTTTGAAAATGATTGGTACTATTTTAGAAAAGAATTTGAAAGGATTTGACAATGTTCTAAAGTTAGTTTGGAAGAGAAGAGGAATTTTAAAGGGGAAAATGGATTTCTTTATGACTTAACGTTTTACAAATGCATTTCCAATGAAAAGATATTGGTAAAATACTTTTGAATATATTCTGACAAGCTTGGACAAGTCACCGAGGTTTCATTTTGTATTTGTATTTCACTGAACGAAAAGGAATAAATATGTTGAAAGATGAATCTGGTATGCGAGACGTCGAATACTAGAGTTCTATAACTTACACGTAGATCTTGAATCCGTGTCACATTGTCGTGGACTGTGCGTACTATTCACATTGTGATAAAACGTGGAAAAGTTGAAAGTTGTTTTCTATGACCCCAAGTCTTGACTGGTGCATCGGTCTAAGGTGTTGTGATTGAGCACTCGGACTGCCTGTCCCATGTTGATGTTGATAATTTCAAAACGTTAAAATTTATGAAAAGTCATTAGCTTTTGAGCTTCGACAATGAAAGAGAATGAACACAAAGAAAACGTTGAGAACAATTGTTTTACATGCATTTTAGGCAGACGTTCCTCACATTGATAGGAGTGATGCCTTGATGATCAGGTATTCACAAGACGATATATCGCTGCATCCTGGGATGGGACAGTGTGTTATTAAATCAATGAGCATGGAATACTGCTTCCTGGGATGGGACAATATGCTATGGATGTTTAGTCACTTAATGTAATGCCAAAGTGGTGGCAATTTGAGTTTGATCAACTCTTAGAATGACGAAGGGATCTCATGAGATTAAGTTTAGAGCCTGAATATTGAAGTGTCATGCATATTTTCATCGAAACTGACTGTGCGGGCATGAGACCCTTTGACATTATACATGTTTAATTCTGATAAATTATTTGAAATATCTGATATATGCTTTTGTGACGTATGCATGATGAATATGGTTATTATGTCCAATCCATATATTGATATCTCACTCTTGCATGTTTTCTTGTTGTTCCTTCTCCCTATGGAATTATTGTGTGCGTATGTATGTATGTATGTATGTATGTATGTATATATGTATGTATGTATGTATCTATATATATATATATATATATATATATATATATATATATATATATATATATATATATATATATTTTGTGTTTAAATGGATCCCGACGTGCCTCTGGCACCGACGGGAATGAGGACAGTATCTTTTGATAATGCGGGAGATCCGGGGGCGTGGAACATACTCTCAGGATCCCATGCGGTCATCTATCTCGGGCCGGTTAGTGAACTGAAAGGAAACGAGGAGGAGGGACCACAGCAGCGAGTGCAGACAGTAGGAATGGTCCAAGTGTCACTACCACTCCCTTGGTACTATCTACAAGTGTTGGCACAGAGGGGACAGCTTCACGATCACCCATCCTTAGGAGTGCCACTTCCGGGAGTTGAGCCAGCTTCACTTATTGAAGAGGTTCCGGAGGAAGATCCTGAGGAGTACCCTGAAGGCGAGCCGGAAGATCACGTCCTTTATGGCGACGACATTGACGATGTGCCGGAGTATGTGCCTGACGACGATCCTGATTTTGATGATTCAAACTCCCCCGATGAAGGCGGAGAAGTGGTGGATGGGTCACCGGGGAACTCCTTAGGGAGCGAGAGTGTTCAGATTGACCCTTTTTACGGCTATTAGTTGTAGACCATCTTAGGGGTGTCCATTTTGGGAATAGTGCAACCTGGTCCGACTGTATTTGGCTTTATAGAGCCATGATATTTTGAAATGTGGTTCCGAACCTTCCCCCGTTTTTCTTTATCTTGCTTACAGCTTTTCCCTTTTATGTTTAGTGTTATCAATGGTCGTTACTTTAAGGCCCTGACCTTTTGTAATATATATATATATATATATATATATATATATATATATATATATATATATATATATATATATATATATATCAAGTTGTAATCTGCATTTGCTTAGATATTTACGTTGTTCATTTATCATGTTATGAGTGTTCATCTACTCTTTTAAAATATATATATATATATATATATATATATATATATATATATATATATATACACACACACACACACACATATAATCACCATTTTGAGAATATTTAATTATTAAGAGAATGTTATTTTCCGAAAGTAACTAGCATTTTAATCAGTTTTATTTTTCCGCTATGGGTAACCACTAACCATGTGACACCCAAGTTGGGGTGTTACAGTGAGGGAGTAGGAAGCAAGACAATCTTCCTCTTTGCCACAGTAGTTCTCTTTCTCTTAGGGATCACAGTCTCTTCTGGTTGAGACTCCCCCTCAGCTTGCACATCTCTCTTCCTCTTGAAGATTTTTGTTATACTAGGTGCAATAGGAGCAGAAGCAGCAGCTGTAATAGCCTGATTTTAATTATGATGTTCAACCGGTTAAAATACAGTTAAATTATATTTTAATTTGAGAGTTAGAAAGTGTTTTTGATGAAAATAAAATCATATTCATAGTCTACTTTATGGTAGAGGGTTACGGTGAAATTTTCGGTTGAAAATTCAGACGAAAGCCGGTCTGCGTTTCAACTTTCCAAGTATGATCATGGATTTAGAACTCTTAATACCTTGTGATTCTAAACCTAAGAGTTATTATTAAACAAATAATATTTTCCTCATCATCCTATGATGACCAAAACTTAGTATTTAGGTGCTAGGATGTTTGAGTTTTTATTTTTCCAAAATGATCATGGACTTAAGTTCCATAAGATATTTGGATGCTAAGTCTAAGATATTGGAAAGTTTAAGGATTTCTAACTTGTTTATTCTATGTTATTAAAGCTAGGATGTATTACTTTCATTTTTCCAAGATGATCATGGACTTGAGCTCCATAAGATATTTGGATGCTAAGTCTAAGAGATTGGAATGTTTAAGTTTCCATTGTTTTCCGAGATAATCATGGACTTGAGCTCCATAAGATATTTGGATGCTAAGTCTAAGAGATTGGAAAGTTTAAGGATTTCTAACTTGTTTATTCTATGTTATTAAAGATAGGATGTATTACTTTCATTTTTCCAAGATGATCATGGACTTGAGCTCCATAAGATATTTGGATGCTAAGTCTAAGAGATTGGAATGTTTAAGTTTCCATTGTTTTTCGAGATGATCATGGACTTGAGCTCCATAAGATATTTGGATGCTAAGTCTAAGAGATTGGAATGTCTAAGTTTCCATTGTTTTCCAAAATGATCATGGACTTGAGCTCCATAAGATATTTGGATGCTAAGTCGAAGAGATTGGAAAGTTTAAGGATTTCTAACTTGTTTATTCTATGTTATTAAAGATAGGATGTATTACTTTCATTTTTCCAAGATGATCATGGACTTGAGCTCCATAAGATATTTGGATGCTAAGTCTAAGAGATTGGAATGTTTAAGTTTCCATTGTTTTCCAAGATGATCATGGACTTGAGCTCCATAAGATATTTGGATGCTAAGTCTAAGAGATTGGAATGTTTAAGTTTCCATTGTTTTCCAAAATGATCATGGACTTCAGCTCCATAAGATATTTGGATGCTAAGTCTAAGAGATTGGAAAGTTTAAGGATTTCTAACTTGTTTATTCTATGTTATTAAAGCTAGGATGTATTACTTTCATTTTTCCAAGATGATCATGGACTTGAGCTCCATAAGATATTTGGATGCTAAGTCTAAGAGATTGGAATGTTTAAGTTTCCATGGTTTTCCAAGATGATCATGGACTTGAGCTCCATAAGATATTTGGATGCTAAGTCTAAGAGATTGGAAAGTTTAAAGATTTCTAACCTATAAATCCTATGAAGGCCGAACCTAGAAGGTTATGGACCTAGGATACTTTGTTCTTATTTTTCCAAAATGATCATGGTTTTGAGCTCCTTAATGCATATGGATGCTAAACCTAAGAGATTGGAAAGTTCCATAAGATATTTGGATGCTAAGTCTAAGAGATTGGAAAGTTTAAAGATTTCTAACCAATAAATTCTATGAAGGCCGAACCTAGAAGGTTATGGACCTAGGATACTTTGTTCTTAGTTTTCCAAAATGATCATGGTTTTGAGCTCCTTAATGCATATGGATGTTAAACCTAAGAGATTGGAAAGTTTAGTGAATGCGAGCCTATTTTACTAGCCTTGGCCGAATACCCTAAGTTTATAGCTTAATGGAATTTTAATTCAACTTTGTTAAGTGATCATTGTTTATGAACTCCTAACACTTAAGGATCATAAATCCATGAGTTGTATAATTTTCGGGAATCTCTAACCCTAAGAACTAGTTTTGGCCGAACCTATACCTTGTGGTTTAGTGTTCTTGTTTGATTTTAACTTGTGATTTTGTGTTCATAACCTTAGACTTCCATCGCGGAGGAAACGAGGACGTTCGTGGTATACCTCTTCGAGCATCTAATCTCCTTACCTTCATAGAAGGTGGAGTTAGTACTTTGTGGTGTGACAACGAGGAGCTTCGAGTTCGGGAGTTCGGTGATAACCTAGGTGGGGGAAAGAATCAACCTATCGTCGGAATCGATAAGTGGTATATTATATAATAATTGTGTAGGGCGACCTAAACCCTACTAGTAGTTTAGTAATCGACAAGATCAAAATCACATTGGAAACTTTTTCTGAAAAACCAATGGCGATTCGGGGATTGTAGGTTTATCGATATTAGGTTGATTTGATTTTATTACCTTTATTGAATTGATTTTGTGCTATTGGTGATATGGGAATATTTTGATTGATATTGTGTTATGCATGATCTGCCTGGTTTGTATTATTATGCTTAGTGGTTTTTAAGCAACATATATATATATATATATATATATATATATATATAAAATCTTGGAGATGATTATTTTTGGTGTGAGGATAATAATGATCTAGAAGTGCCTAACCTAGATGATGTATGTTAAAGCGGTGTTACGGCATAGAATATGTGTCAAGTTCTAATGGAAGGTTAAGGCACTAGGATGTTGTTAAAACGGGTTGGTGAGATTCAAGTATAGGTGTTGTTGTCCACAACCGTGTATTGGTAATATAATACACAAGGACAAAGGTGCATTGGTAATATAATACGCAAGCACAAAAGTGTATTGGTAATATAATACACAAGGACAAAAGTGTATTGGTAATATAATACGCAAGGACATCTGTGTATTGGTAATATAATACACGTAAAAAACTTCTGTATATTGGTAATATAATACATGTAAAACACTTATGTGTATTGGTAATATAATACATCGTGTATTGGTAATATAATACACATAAAATCAAGAGTTCTCGCGAGACCACTTCCACCTTAGGAAATAGGTGTGCAGCTATGGTGTCTTTGAGTAGCATGAGATTGGGGGTAGAGGATGATATATATTAACTTGAGGATGATCCGTTAGTTATGTGTGTTGTTTATCTGTGACAATTATTGTATAATGTACTATGACTCTTTTCCTCTTTTTGATGATAGAACTGCTTCTTATCCCCTATGTTTCTGTATTTTTGTGGGTTACTTTGGTTTACGTTAGAAGACCCGATGGAGGGTTATGTTGCGGAGCAACTGGACGGAACTCTATATGAAACGGAGATTGCTGAGGAGTTGGATGGAACTCCTAACAAACCAGACGCTGGGGGTCGAGCTATGATCCATGGCGATTAGAGTATAGACATTATGGCCAGTGTGTCTAAGGAGCATTTTTATATATCCGCTAAGTATGTCTGTTATTAAGTTTATGCCTGTGAGGGATCCTACTGAGAGGATACCCTCAACAGTGTTTTGGTATTGTAATGAACAACTAAGTGTGTATTTACATATGTTAAAGTCATTGTGTTTTAAATTTGCATAAGTTATATGATAATTAAATAAGTTTTTAATTTTTACGTATTTTCACGATAAGCGCGCGATTAAGAATTGATTTAAGAAGGTAATTAATCTAATAAAACCTGAGAAGCCTCAGCAGCATCTTGAAACACAAGCTTCAGCAGTTGACTGAGTGACTTTCCTCTTCTTCCTCTGAAGCTGAGACCTTTCTTCTTCAACTGGTTCCTCAAAAGGTTCAGCCTTAACAACTGGAACACTGAGCCTTTCACTAGCAGGTGCAGCAGATGATGATGCTTCTGTAGTAGAAGGCTCAACTATAGGTTGAAATTGTACCTTCATCAAAGAGAGTGTCTTTGAAGTTATCTCTGTGCAGAGATCAGCATGGAAGGCTTTTGACATGTTTTTCCAAGAATTAGACCTAAAGACTCTTGTCATAAGCATACCATAGGGATATCCACCTTTGCATTTTCCTTTCACAACCTTCTCCATGTGTCTAAAAATTAAATCTATGATATCTATTTTGATTCTTTGGACTAAGTGATAGATAGAAAATTTTTCTATCTTACTCACATGATCCCTAGAGCCAATTTTAGGTATCACACAGTTAAATAAAAGTACATGAAGAAATCTTGCCTTAGGTGTTAGGTACTTTGAATCAAAGTCCTTTGGCTTGGGAACTCCATACAGTATGAGTTTTACAGCCATCTCGCCACCTTGATTTTTCATCCAGCTCTTGTCATACCCAGCTCCTTCTCTAGGGCACTTAATCACTTCAGCGAGTGACTCGTGAGTATTGAAGACGTGGTCCTCATCCATATCTCCATCAATCATGAAGGTTGTGCTGTCCTTGGTGACTATAGAGTTTTTCCAAAAATCCCTAACCAAGGATGGAAAGACATCTTCCATAATATGGAAGAATGGTAGCCACCCAGCATAAGTAATTTCAGGCTTAACATCCAGTCCTTTGTTCTTCAGCTCAGTGAAGTTAGGGACCCTTCCAGAGTGTACTTTCTTCAGTTCTGTTAGAGAAAGTCCGGATTTTTCAGCAACATCTTCAAGAAAGCTTTTGGGTGCCATCGTTTCAGAAGAGAAGATTTTTAGGGTTTGGAAAGGAACGGTTTCAAGAGAATGAAGATGAATAGAATTCGGAGAGAGATTGTGAGTGAGAAATTGTGAGTGGATAGTTTTGAAATGACACTGGTTACTTTTGTTAAAACGCTTGAGTGCCTTTTGTGACACCCGGGGCTGACGAGGGCGAGGAGTGGTCGTCGGTAGGGGTATTCGCGGATTGGATTGGATCGGTTTTGAGCTAAAAAGTCATCCGATCCAATGATGAAAACATCGTGCGGTTTGGATTAGATCGGTTTGCTTCCTTAAAAAAATCCGATCCGATCCAATCCAATCAAATGCTGTTTGGATTGGATTTGGTAATTCGGTTTTTGTGATACTTTATTTTTTTCTTAATGTCAAGTGTCCTTTCTACTTATTTAATAGTGGATAAAAGATAATCTTTGTTTTAATTTGGGAGATTGAGAAGAAAAAAATTATTGATATTTTTTAACACATTCTTTTATATTAATTCTCTATATCTACTCCCACTTATCATATTAATTCTCTATATTAATTCTCATGATTACTCAATCAAATATATATATGTTGTGCATAAAAACTTTTAATAAAATATAACTTCAGGACATTAATATTTATTCTAAATAGTCTTATATATGTCATTCCAACAAAAATATTAAAGAGAATGAGGGACATAAAAGTATGAAGAATAATATTTAAGTATGAGTAATATTATAATTTCAAAAATAATAGTATATGTATATAATAGATCGGTTTGGATTGGATTGGATTGTATTTCACTATAGGATCCAAAATCCGATCCAATCCAATAAAAAATTGTGATTTTTTCGGTTTTCGGTTTTTTCGGTTTTAGATTTGTTCGGTTTTTGGTTTTTCAGTTCGGTTTTTGCGGTTTGAATCGGTTTGGATCGGTTGATGAACACCCCTAGTCGCCGGTGCAAGAGGCAAGATCATGGAGCGACTCCTGGTAGGCTTTTAGGCGGAGGGACACGTGAATGAACTGATAACACACCAGAATGAGAGGGATCCTGAGACTGTGTAGGTATGGGACTATACAGTTGAGGAAGGCTTATATGAATTGATTGGTACTACCTATACCAACAAGATGCATCTTCTTTTTGGTAGCCCATCACTTAAGAGCTCCACAGTTAAGCGTGCTTGACTTCGAGCAATTATGGGATGGGTGACATCTTGGGAAGTTTTCTCAGGAAGCGTGTGAGTGAGGACAAAGCACGCTGAAAAAACCCATGTTGGTTTGTGGGGACAGTCGTCAATCCATAAAGCAGCCAGGAATGTTACAAATGGTATCAGAGCGACACCTTTCCCAGTACGGTGTGGTTCGAGGACGAACCAAGCTTATCCTGAGACTGTGTAGGTATAGGACTATACAGTTGAGGAAGGCTTATATGAATTGATTGGTACTACCTACACCAACAAGATGCATCTTCTTTTCAGTAGCCCATCACTTAAAAACTCCACAGTTAAGCGTGCTTGACTTGGAGCAATTATGGGATGGGTGACCTCCTGGGAAGTTTTCTCAGGAAGTGTGTGAGTAAGGACAAAACACGCTGAAAAGACCCATGTTGGTTTATGGGGACAGTCGTCAATCCATAAAGTAGTCAGGAATGTTACACCTTTTGCGTTGGGAACAAGGAGAGAGAGAGAGAGTAGCAATAAATCAATTTGAAAAGATAGTTGTTAATATAATGAAAAGTTTTTCAGAAATGGAGGGAAAATGCAATGTACACGTGTCTCAGTCAGGGTTTAGCATTAAGTGCTTTTAGCCATGTCATCAGACGCTTGGCTAAAGTAGACGAGTGAAGCATAGAGAAAATAGACGAGTCAAGTAGATATAAAATTTAGACAAGTAAATTTTCAGACATATCAGCAAACACTCATTCAGACACATTATGCATATTAATATTCCTTCTAATAAAAACAAATCGATCTTCACTTAGAGGTTTAGTAAAGATGTCTACCCACTGATAATCAGTGTTTACAAACTTAATTTCAAAAACACCTTTTTGAACATAATCTCTAATAAAATGAAGCTTTATTTCTATATGCTTTGCTCTAGAATGCTGTATGAGATTCTTAGACAGATTAATAGCACTAGTTTTATCACATCAAACATGTATATTATGCTCAAACACTGAATAATCTTCATGTTGATATTTTACCCAAAGCAGTTGTGAACAGCAACTAGCTGCAGATATATATTCAACTTCAGCAGTTGATAGAGCAATGGTACTTTGCCTTTTGCTTGACTAGGAGATCATATTTGCTCCAATGAAGTGACATCCCCCACTGGTGCTTTTTCTATCAATTTTATCTCTAGGAAAATCAGCATCATAAAATCCAGCTAACCTGAAATCTTCACTTTTCTTATATAATAAACCAAGGTTAGTAGTTCCAAACAAATATCTGAAAATTCTTTTAACAGCCTTATGATGAGATTCTTTAGGATCTGATTGAAATCGAGCACAAAGACAAACACTGAACTGAATATCAGGTCTGCTAGCAGTTAAGTATAGAAGAGATCCAATCATACCTCGGTAGATAGTTTGATCTACCTTTTTACCTTCCTCATCCTTGTTTAGATTAACTGTTGGATGCATAGGAGTACTCATAGGCTTTGAATTTTCCATTTTATACTTTTTCAGAAGCTCCTTGGTGTACTTCTGTTGATGGATATAGATTCCATCACTAGACTATTTTATTTGAAGACCAAGGAAGAACTTCAATTCTCCCATCATGCTCATCTCAAATTCATTCTGCATCAACTTCCTGTTGATTATACCCTTGAGCAACTACTCTTGCTTTGTTTCTTACAACTTTTCCATCTTCATCTAGTTTGTTTCTAAACACCCATCTGGTTCCAATAACAGTTTTCTCTTTGGGTTTAGAAACTAGAGTCCAAACATCATTTCTCTTGAATTGATTTAGTTCCTCTTGCATGACTAGAATCCAGCTTTCATCTTGCAAGGCTTATTCAATCTTTTTGGGTTCCAAATCTGATATGAAGGTCATGGTGTTGTTTTCATTGAGAGCAGATCTAGTTCTAACTCCTTGAGATGGACTTCCAATGATAAGATCTTCTCGACGATCGGTCTTGAATTTCCAATCTTTCTTCAAATTCTGAGTTTCAGACGCACCAACACTTATCTGAATTTCAGACATGTCTACTTTTGACTTGTCTGAAGATTCTTCCACTACAGGATTCAGTTCAATACCTGCAACATCATCCTCTAGATCTGATAGTTCCCTATCAGTCTTCAAACCATCATTAAACTTTACATGAATTGATTCTTCTACAACAGAAGTTCTAGAATTAAAAATTCTAAAAGCTTTAGACATTTCAGAATATCCAATAAATATGTCTTTATATACTTTAGAGTCAAATTTACCAAGATGATCTTTTGTATTAAGAATACAACATTCACATCCAAATGCATGAAAATATGATATGTTGAGTTTTCTACATTTCCACAATTCATAAGGAGTCTTATTTAGGATAGGTCTAATCAGTATTCTGTTTGCACATAACAAGCGGTGTTAATGGCTTCTGCCCAGAAGTACTTCGGAAGATTATTTTCATTAAGCATTGTTCTTCCCATCTCTTGAAGAGATTTGTTCTTTCTCTCAACCACTCCATTTTGTTGTGGAGTTCTAGGTGCAGAGAAATTGTGAGAAATACCATTTTCCTCACAACAGTTTGAACTGCTTGTTTTCAAATTCTCCTCCATGATCACTTCTAATAGCAGAAATGTAAAAACCTTGCTCATTATATACTCTTTTACTGAATACTGTAAAGACCTTATAAGACTCATCCTTGTGGGTTAAGAAGAGTACCCATGTAAATCTAGAATAGTCATCAACTATGACAAAACCATATTTATTTCCACCTAGGCTAGCTACACTGACTGGTCCAAACAGATCCATGTGTAACAATTGCAAAGATCTAGAGGAGGTGACTTCTTTCTTGGATTTGTTTTACTTGTTTACCTCTTTGACATGCATCACACAAAATATCTTTCTTAAAAGAAATATCAGGCAATCCTCTCACAAGGTTATGCTTTTTCAATTTAGAAATTTTTTTCATACTAACATGTCCTAGTTTCTTATGCCATAGCCACTTTTCATCCTCTTTAGACATAAAGCATTTTACACTTTGATCTGAAAGTTCAGACAGGTCAATCTTATACAGATTGTTTTACCTTTTGGCAGAAAAGAGGGTCTTTCCACTACTGTCATTAACTATGCATGCATCTTGAGAAAAGGATACATAAAATCCACTATCACATAATTGACTTATGCTAAGCAGATTATGTTTTAACCCTTTCACATATAACACATCACATATAATAGGCAAGGGAGGTTTACCGCCAATTTTACCTACACCAACAACTTTTCCTTTCTGATTGCCATCCAAAGTTACTTGTCCACCTTTCTTAGGTTGGAGGTCTAGGAACATAGACCTTTCTCCTGTCATATCGCGAGCATCCACTTTCTAGGTGCCATGACAGGTGTTTCTTTTGTCCTGTTAAATAAGTCTGCAACAGGAATGATCATGGACTTAGGTAACCATATTTTCTTGGGTCCTTTTCTATTAGTATAAGGAGTCTGTGAAGACTTCTTTCTCTTTTTGTGGATACACTTAGACATGATATGTCCAGCTTTTCCAAAGTATGTGCATATAGGTTTATTTGAACTAACTGATACATATTTGACACTTATTTTTGAGAACTTTGTTGATCCTTTATGATGTTCTTGACTGGAATATCCTATACCTTCTTTGTTAAGGGAGTGCCGCTAACTTCCCAAAAGTTTGGTCAGATTATCTCTACCATTAACAAACTTGGCAAGATCTAAGGTGAGCTCTTCAACTTTCTGTTGAAGTTTACTAACTTCTTCATAAGATAGAGTTTCAACTGAGATCTCAGCTTTAGACTTTTCAGTCTTAAGCATACTATTTTCTTCAGCTAACTTTTCACACTCTTGAGATTTCTGTGTATACTCATTTGAGAGTTTAACATACTGTCTCTTGAGGGATTTGAAAGCTTTAGACATATAGTTGGATTCCTCCAATAGTTCATCATAGGCATCATTCAATTTCTCAAGTTCAGAATGTACCTCAGTGTCTGATTCAGGATCAGTATCTGCCATAAGACAGATTTGCTTCAAGCTCCTCTCCTTCACTTTCAGTGGAGCTTTCATCAAGATCTTCCCACGTGGCCATCATTCCTTTCTTCTTTTTGTTGAAGAACTTCTTAGGAGATTGCTTCTTGAGTTGAGGCCATTCTGCCTTGATATGACCAGGCTTCTTACATTCATAGCACACAATGGCATTCCTGTCATTAGATCCACCATCTTTGTTGTATTTTTCTTTGTTGAAATGCTTGAAAGGTTTGTCCTTTATGAAGTTTCTTTTCTTCCAAAGCTTTTTCATCTTTCTGGTGAAAAGAGAAAGCTTATCATATTCATCATCAGAATCATCTTCATTTGATTCCTCAGATTCCTCTGAAGATTCATCAACTTTTAGAGCTTTTGAAGTGGTTCCTCAGGATGATTTCTTGTCAGCTTTAAGAGCAATGGAATTGTTTTTCTTTCCATTGTTTTCTTCAATCAGCTCTTGTTCATGGATTTGAAGAGTGCCAAGAAGCTCATCTAGCTTCATTGTTGTTAAGTCTTTGGCCTGAGATACAGTAGTTACAAGTGGTCTCCATTGTTTTGGAAGACTTCTGAGAATCTTTTGAATATGTTCCTCAGTAAGGTAAACTTTTCTCAGAGATTTCAATCCATTGGTTATAGTTTGAAATCTTCCATACATTTGACTAATAGTCTCTCCTTCTTCCAATTTGAACAACTCTTATTTTCTGACTAACATGCTAACTTTGGTCTTTGACCTTGCTGGTTCCTTCATGAGCAATAGCTAGTGAATCCCACATTTCTTTTGCAGATTCACAAGTACATACTTTTTCAAATTCTTCTCTACTCAAAGCACACATGATTGCATATCTTGCTTTGGCATTAAACTGACATTTTGTTTTTTGATCAGTGGTCATGTTTGCTTTTGGAACAACAGTTCCTGCTTCATCTTTAGGAACAAACGGGCCTACTTCAATGACATCCCAAAGTTCAGAGTTAGTGAATTTTAAAAACCACTTCATCTTTTATTTCTAGTAGATGTAGTCCTCTCCATTGAAGTAATGAGGTCTCGACATTGAGGATCCTTATCCAGCATGGTTCTTGCTTGTGCTAGCTTCTCCTGCCATCTCCAAGATCTTTTCCTCTACACTGTTAAGTGCTCAACCTAGAGGCTGAGCTCTATTACCAACTAAAAAAACCAAAGTTAACACAAGAATGAGGTTGAATTGTGTTTACCAACTTTTTAGGTTACTTAAAAAGATTTTCGCAGGCACAACAAGCAGAACTTAGGATAGAGAAAATCAGACGAGTGATACGTCTAATATTCAGACAGAACACCCAAGCAAACAGAGAAGAGTAAAACAAAGTTTGAAATTCACAATATTAACTCCCCAAGATAAAAGTTTAAACAGAATAATACTTAAGCAAAATAAAGAGATAAGGGAAGAGGAACATCACTCAAGAGTTTTATACTGGTTCACCCGAAAATCCACAAGGCTATGTCCAGTTTCTTGGCAGTACCAAGTTTCCACTATAACTCAGAAATTATAGTACAAGTATTTTTTGCACACATAACCTCTTCAGGCTCAACACTCAAACAAGTATTATTTGCTCACCTAGCCTCTTCAAGCTCAACATAGTAAGGAATGAAAAGGTTTTGTGTAATTAATACAACTTGCAAGTCTTTCAGATCACACTCAAAGAGTGGAATAAATATGAAGTGTGAAAGACTGTGAATTAATATCAAATGATTGAAAGTGTATTCAATGAAAGAATGAAGAAGTTAATGAAAAGAGTAAATGTTCTTAATGAGATTCAACTTCTTGTCTTCATCTTCATTGTTTGGTCTATTTAAAGACTTCAATCAAGAGATCCGTTTAGACACAGCTTCAAAAGGTGTGTTCTTATGATTTGAGCTTCTGAGACACCATTAATGCCAAAGAGTTGTTCTGTATAAAAATTAAATGCTTGGGAACATTGAGCTTTGACAATGTTGTCCAGGAGTACACTTTATTCTGAGTAGCTGTTGTTTCAGAGTATGCAGCAGTAGACTTCTTGTACCTGTAGCAGAGAGCTTTCCTCTTTCAAAGGCAATGATCACTCACTTTCCAGAAAGCACTTTTACTTTGTACTAAAACAGCTAAAAAGTCACTGCTGTGGTACAGAGATTGCGTGTTTATTCCTTAAAACCTTGAAACAACCGTTCTTTATTTTTTGTCCTTTGAACTATTGTCCAGAGGTCTTTGAGATCCTTAAGGAAGACATCTAATTTGAATAAGGTGACTTGGACTTCATTTATGACAAACTAACATCATAGCAGTGTTGGAAATTTAGACGGGTGAAAGGCAATCCAAAAAGTAGACGGGTGATTATGCAGTCCAAAACTAGACGGGTGCTAGCGTATTCCAAAATCTAGACGGGTGATCCACTGAGTCTGTTTCAGACAGATGCTTCTTGCCACGTCATTAAGTAAACTTAGATCTTGACTGAGCGTTGACTTGGTCTTTGACTGAATTTCAGACGGGTGGTTTTCAGACAAGTCTAAAAATCGAGCTCTACTAAAAAGTAGACGGGTCAGAAAATAGACGAGTGACCTTAAGTCTGCTTTCTTGCACACTTATTAGACATGTCAGTAATTTCACATGGTTCAATATTACTATACTTAATCTATTTGGAATCATCAAAACTTAGAGAATCTACACATGGAATGTGTCTCGGACTTATGAGGTCTCAACATCATCTACTTAGTAACGCGTCTACCTTAGATAATTCTAAGACATTGTCTATTCTTATTTTAACGATCTCGTCTACCATAAAGCTAAAGACTCGGAATTTTACCAAGAGCTGTAGAGTGGTCTAGAGGTTTGAAATAGAATCTGATAGGTTCCATACTTTAAATTTAAGTTCCTCTGACTTGTATAAATCAAGTAATCCCTGCATACTTATAACAAGTTAGATTTTGACAATACTTTTCCATACAAATTTAACCTTTTTGTTAACATCAAAACTTAAGAAATTATTTTAATCCAAAATCACTTTGGTTCTAACAATCTCCCCCTTTTTGATGATGACAAAAACTAATTAAATTTGAGTGAGCAAGGTCTAAGAGAGCTACAGAGCTCCCCCTAAGACAAAGCATTCAAACTTTAAAGAGAAAAACACATAAGCAGCAGCACATATCAGTTTTAACTTGGTCAAAATCAAAACCATATTATCAGAGATAAACACATTATCAGAGCTTATAAGTCCAAAGATAGTTATAACTTTCTTTTATTATTTATTACTTTTTCCATGTTAAAGTGCTGGTAACGGGTGTGGGTACGAGTACTTAGGTACCCAGAGGGTACGGATAAGAATACTAAAGTTGCTACCCACAAGGGTATGGGTCCGAGTACGAGTAATTTTTTCAAACGCGGGTATAGGGACGGGTACTATAGTACCCTACCCAGACCCTAACCAGTGCCATTCCCAGCTATAACACGGGTGAGTAATGCTATTCTAACCACCCCAAATGGATAACTATATGGTGACAGCCGTATATATGAGGGCCTTAAAAGACCAAAACTCATCAATTAATTGTACACAGGCTTTAAAAGACTAAAGAGTATAATTGTCACGTATAGTTGTCCATTTGGGTTATAATATCATTACTCAGCACGGGTACAGTTCCGGTAATTAAGTAAAAAAAAAAAGTGCACACACGGGAGGCTGTTGTGTTTAGGGATGGCAACGGGGCCGGGCGGGTGCCGGTAGTGCTTCCTCCGCATCCATCCCCGTCAATATCCATGGATATTTATGCAGATAGCGGATATCCATGGATATCCGTGGGTATTTAAGAATCTAAAATAAAATGAAATAAAATAATACAATATAATATAACAATATACTATATTAACATTATATAATATACTATATGTATTTTAAAAGATTTATTATTAAGGATTTAACTACTAAAAAGTATCAAATTATTTCATCTCAAAATAATAGAAATTGTTATAATATATATTAAGTATTTAATAAAAAGTATTTATTATAAATATGCGGATTTCCATCTAGCAGATAGCCGTGTGTGGGGGCGGAGTTGTGTTTATGGCTGAAATAACGTATAAACAATAAAAATCTCAGCTCAGGACTCTTCAGTGGCTGTCACCAAAGGTTGCTCCTCCAGATTCCAGAAAATCCCCATCTTCTCCATTCCGCAAAATCTGGAAACGATCCAATCTAACAATCTCATTCCCACTCACTCCAAAACTCTGTTCACAATTCAGATCTAGCCATGACAACCCTGAAGGCCGTGACCCTGACCCACGTGCGTTACCAAAGAGGCGACAAGCTAGGCCACTTCCTCGCCTGGATCTCCCTCGTCCCCGTCTTCATCAGCCTCGGCGGCTTCCTCTCCCACTTCATCTTCCGCCGCGAGATCCAAGGCATCTTCTTCGCCCTCGGCCTCATCCTCTCCCAATTCATCAACGACTTCGTCAAGACCTTCGTTCAACAAGCCCGTCCCACAACCTGCGACCTCCTCGAAATCTGCGACTCTCACGGCTGGCCTTCCAGCCACTGCCAGTACATGTTCTTCTTCGCCACTTACCTCACCTTCCTCTTCGGTCTCAGGCGTCACGTGATCTTCAACTCCCTCACGTGGTCTCTCGCCTTTTTGACCATGTATTCGAGGGTTTATTTGGGTTATCACACTGTGGCGCAGGTTTTTGCGGGAACCGGGTTGGGGGTTTTTCTTGGGGCGGTTTGGTTTTGGGTTGTGAATCGGGTTTTGTATCGGTATTTTCCGATTATTGAAGAGAGCGCTTTTGGGAGGTGGTTCTATGTGAAGGATACTTCGCATATTGATAATGTGTTCAAGTTTGAGTATGATAAGGCTAGGGCTGAAAGACTAAAGATGGCTTCCAATTCCAAGTCTGAATGAGTAGATTCATGGAGAAGGGAAATTGATGCATAGAGGTAGGTATGTTGCCAGCCAAGCAACCTTTTTTCAGTTTGGAAATTTAGATTGATTGATGGATATTGAGGTATGTCACTATGTCGTATTTGAAGTGGAGTAGACATATATGCAAATGTTGTGTCTTGTAAACAACTTAATTAAACACTTATTTGATAAGTTTTTTTCCTTTCTTTAAATAAGCCAAAAACAACTTATTTTTATTAGCTTCTATTGAGTAATAAGCTAGAATGAGCTTATATGAAGATTATAAATTGCTTTCAGAAACTATTTTCATATTTATTTTCATAAATTATTCTCACAAGCTCAAATATGCTCTTTATAAGCTTTTCTAAATGCACCCTAATATGAGTGTGAGTGTCTCCGGATTTGGATCCGAACATGATATGGTAGAGAGAGAAATGCACGATTTACTTGAAATGTACCTTGTGGATCCTAAAACCATAGATGATGGGTCCTTGTATGAAAATATTGTGTCTTTCTCTCTCCAAGTGAGAGGATCATCATATCCTGATCCATTTCCGTGTGTCTCCTGGGTGTTGATTTTAATTGTGCTAAAAATTATGGAGTTAGTTTCACTTTTCACTATTCGTTATTTCAGCTAAACAAAAAAAAAATCGTAAATTGGACTTTGGATTGTCTGCATTGGTTTGATTTCAACATTATTGTGACAGGTGCTGCATGTTTATTATGTTTTTTTAGAAGAATAATTCTGAACACACACACACACACCCCACCATACATATGGTAATAGCTTGTTTTTTTGCACACCTACATTCTCGTTTTACCACCTCACTGATGGAGATGTGTACCTGGCATCGTTGTTACTTGTTAATCAGGAAGACCCTTAGTCTGCTGTTCTGTTTATGTCCTGACTCGTGATTAGGGCAGTTTTTTACTCCCTGGTGTAGAGATTTGGTATATCTTTAGCTTGTAGATACTGCGAGATATGAAGTTTAGGGTCATCATGTATGCTTGCATTACTTAATTGCCTTGCGTCTTGTGTGTTGTTCTGTGGAGTCGTTGGTGTTAATATAATGCAAGTTCTTAGGATGGTAGACTAGGTTTGGTTTGAAGATGTAGAGTGAAAATTATCATGGTCTTACACTCTTACTCTGTAAATTTGTAAGTGGGGACAAAGAAATTTGCTTACAATATTGTTTTTGATTAAATAATTTCACTCAGCAAACTCTTGAGGTTTACAACTGGAGTGCATGATGCTATCAAGTAGTGTATATTTCATGTTCATAGTGTTCGATGCATTCATTCACAAGTAGGTATCAGAGGTCTATTTATAGAGTGCTATTAATTTGAATTTTTCAAAAAAAAATCTTCTCATTTTGCTTTGTTTGTGTTACACGGGATTCATTGATCTTGTGAATGCCATTGCTGTACATTTTAACTAGAGTTACTTTTTATTGTCTGACATGGTAGAGGCAACTTCCATTTTTCTTGCTTTATCTTGTCTTAGTGCTCATTTAAGGTATGTTCTGATTAAAATTTAATATGATATGTAAACTGAGTAAATCATAGATTAACATGTCTAAGCTGTCAAAATAAAGCTTGGAGATCTTGTGAAGTGAAGTTCAAGGTCATTTGATTGCAATTCAATATTGTGAAACCTTCTTGATCTTGAGTTCATGTTGTGCTCTTTTGTCAAAACTCACTCCACTGATGGATTTTTCCAAGCATGCTTCTAATTTTTTTTGTGCTATAAATTTCATGGCATAAAATAGTTAACTCTCAGTTTAGGTTCTCAATAATCGATTTCGATTCTATGATAGGTTGCTGATCAGATTTAAATGCTGAATAGAGAGTAGGCATACATCTTTCAGGGTTTGGAGTTCTGCTGGTAGCATCTAATTGTTTCTTAGCTTGGGTTGGTGTTACAGTGGACTATATTTAGGTTAATGATAGCAGTTGTCCTTAGTTAATTGTCATGTGAAAACATGGTTTAAGTTATCACCCAGGCTGAACTTAATATTCATTTCTTACACAGGGACATATAGGGAGAGTAGTGGATTTCAATCCCCCAAAATGCTCTCCATTCCAATTTTCCTTCCCATATCCGCCATCCCCTTCCTCAGACCCCATTAGGGGCCCTTTGCTAGGCCCACTGGTTAGGACCTAGGCCTCAATAAAAAATAACCTGATGTGCTGTATGCTTACTCTTGTGCTAATGAATAAGGGGTGGGTAATTGCTTTTCAATTGTAACATTTTGGGCTGAAGTCTACTTTTTTCCCATTCTATTGTTACTTCGCTGGGGCAATTTAAGGCTTTTTTTTTTTTAATTTATATAAAACAAGTGCGATGGTTAATTCACGGGTAGTGTTTAGCAGTATTTTAGTCCTCTTCCTGCTACTAGGGATAAAGGAAATGTTAATCTACTCGCAAAAGTAGATTTATATTTCTTGATTTTTCTACTTTATCAAGTTTTGTGCTGATTGAATAGCCACAGAAGTCTGAAATATTTATGAAATATCCCTTGTTTATATGACCATGTTTCTTGTGAAATTTCTAGAGAAGCATATAAATTTTGTTTTAAATGCCTCTTGATATTTTTTGATTCAAGCATGTTATAGACACTTAAGTGGCCCATAAATCCATATTTCTTTTTTGTTCTAGAAAAAGTGGAAGTGTTAAGTGTATCTGTTGAATTGTGCTGTCTGCAATGACCATGTTATTTCTGAACTTGAAAGTTAAATTACTCGTATGCAATCGAGAGATCCTGTTAGTCCATGTAAGGTTGCTGAGTGGGGAAAAGGGACTCCAGAGATGTATAGAATCAGGATCTGGTGAAGTGTTTTTGTTGTGTTCCTTGACTGTTTGGTATTTGTAATGCAATACCTATTCAATCACAGGCACAGGAGGATCAATTAGGATGGCCATGAATGATGGCGTGTGGTTGGCTTCTGCTATTTGTATAGGGAATTATTGCTTTCGTATTGAACCTGGGAGAAATTAAGTTTAAAAGGTGGCATGAAATAGGTGGTGAACTGTAAGTGGAATTTTCTAAATTTTAATTAAATATATGGGAAGTAAATTTCGGAAAGAAACTACATAGGAAACTGTGTTACAGATTGCTTGGAACAACATAAGAATTCCACTAATAAAGACAGTGGTTGCTGTTTGCTTGTTGCACCTCGGTTACGAATTCCCCTTGTAACCCTCCAACTTAGGAGCAAGACAGCATATATCATACATCAATTTTGTGAATGCTAGTGCTAGCCTCACTAAGCCTCAGCCATATGTAGCAGTAATAATCCATCCTGACAGCAGCAATAGTTGTAAGAGACAATTATATCTGCCTTTTGGTGCTAACTGTCAAGGACAGTGTTCTGGGGTTTATTGTTTCCTCAACTATAATCAATCATGTATGCATTTGAAGACATTATCGTGAGTCTTGTATATTATATCTCTCCTTTTTTTTTTTTTTTTTATATATATAGGCAAATGTTAGTATGTTAGTTGTTAGTTTTTTTCCTCATTTGTCAATGTTTGAACCCTAGACCTCCAACTTCTTCAACACCTTAAACCCTTAGCGTTTGGTATAAGTTTTACAAAAATATTCTCAGGAATGTAGGCATGGGAATAAAAGTTTCTCATGTTTGGTACAAGTTTTAAAAAGTTATTCCCAGGCATAAAAGATTCTCGGGAATAAAATTAATGACTGATAGTTATAAACTTGGGAAAACTCTATATGTAGTTTGTCTGGGAATAAAACAATCCAGATACCAAACGCCATCTTAGCTTAAACCAGTTGAGCTAACCCACTCCCCTATATATTATATCTCTCTAATTTAATCTTCTTCATAATTAAGTTTCTGTTTTGTGCATAAGGCAGAAATATTCAAACTTATCTCTATTGTAACCATAATCTATAATGTTTACATTTGCTTCGGTGTTTTAGTTTTAACTACTGACCTTGCACTTCTTCATTTTGCCATGCAGACTACTCCCAATTTGTCCTCCAGGATTTGTTTTCACAATTATTTATGGCACTATTGTTTAATAATTTTCTTATCTGGAGCATTTTCACTATAGAAGCCTGCGAGCTCAGGTACAAATGGCATCTGTGAAGAGGGAAATATAGCATACTGTGGTATTTTAGGTCTAAAATGCCTATAGAAATAGAACTGATGTAACAATAGACGGTTGCCTAATGCTATAGATAGACACTTGAATATTTTATCGTGTTTTCTGGTACTTAGGGTCCACACAAAGATATATTGATAGAAACCCTGCTGAAGCACAACTAAGGTAATATTTGGTTGGAGGGGAGGGATTTTTTTAAATTTTGCATGTTTGGTTCAACTCATTTTGGGGAGGGGAGTAGAGCTGTCAAACGGGCCGGCCCTAGCCCATTAACCCTAGCCCCGCATGGGTTAGGGCCAAAAGGCCCATAGGCCCACAGGGCCCAAAATACATAAAGCCCATAGGGCCAAAAAGCCCTAAGGGCCAAGTGGGGCTAGGGTCAGCCCTTGGGCCAAATTTTTTATACAGTAAAAAAAGGATTTCAAACTCAAACTCAATAAAAAGCACATATTTATACAAAGAACGTATTGCATTACACTGGCGTACTATAAATGAACACCCAATACAACGATGAGTTCTAACAATTAACAAAAACACCCAATACAACGATAGGTTACTAATGTAATGAGTTTTACGAATTTTGTTGAACACATAAGTCTTCAACTTCATCTTGAATTTCATCTTCTTGATGCACATTCAACTCCGCTCCTATAATCTCTTGACAAATAGGTTGACCATCATCTTCATCTAAAACTCACAACCAATTAAGAAACAATTAGATATTTGATCCCAACATAATTAATTAATAGTAAATATGACTATAAAGAGATAATACAAATTATTACCATTAGGATTCAAAGCAAAACCATGCAACCAATTTCTAGTGCAAATAAGCATCTGAACCTTTTCAGGAAGGGTGGAACTTCTATATTTGGTAAGAACACGTCCACCGATACTAAAAGCGGATTCCGATGCTACTGTAGTAATTGGAATACTTAACACATCTCGTGCCATGGAAGCAAGTGTGAGAAATCTTTTTTCATTAGTCTTCCAATAATTAAGCACATCCAAATCCTCATTGTCATCATAATCAAGAGCTTTCTCTTCCATATAAAGTTCTAATTCACTCTTTCCAGTCTTAGGCTTAATTTCACTCTGATACACTTTAAAATCCTGCAATGTATAATATATTAAGTATCTAAAACAACAAGAATGGAAGTAAGAAATAAATAATGACCAAGTTAGCATTGAAAATCATACCATGAATACTTTTGCTCTCTTGGACCTACTTCCTTCTCCACTTGGCTTATTTAACATGCAAGATTCACCAGCAGGTTGAGATTGAGAAGCATTTGGTGTGTTGAAATTACTTACATATTCTCCATAAAGCTTCTCAAACTTTTGCCTCACTTTTTTACCATTCTCTTAAGAGGTTGACCTATCAAGAAGCTTGTAACAATAGATTAAGAAATGAAGTTTCATCCTCGGGTCAAGAATAGCTACAAAAGCATGGACCACACTATACTCCTTCCAATATTTATCAAATTTCTTTTTCATCCTTGCAGACATTTCCTTTCTTACCTTGTCATCATTTAGCAAGTTTTCATTTAACATGCATTCAATCTTCCAAACTTGAAAAAAGTATAAGTTAGAGGTCGGGTAAGATGAACCAGATATAATGTTTGTAGTCTCATAAAATGGTTCTAAAAATTCACATATTTTCTCCCCCCTTCTCCATTCTTCATCCGATGGACAATCAAGAAAATTTGTATCTGTCACCTTCAAAATGTCAAATGCTTTTTCATATTTGATTGCACTTTCAAGCATCAAATATGTTGAATTCCACCTGGTTGACACATCCAATCTTAAACCAACACTTGTGTCAATGTTTGCTTGTTGCACACAACCCTTGAATTTAATCATCCTCCCATCCGACCCTTTCACATACTTAACACTCTCTCTTATTTTATTAAGTGCTTCACTAGCCACTTTCAAACCCTCTTGAACAATCAAATTAAGTATGTGAGCGGCACAACGCACATGAAAGAATTCACCATCACACAACAAAGTACTTCGCAAACGAAGATGAGTTTTTAGAATGTCTTGCATACTTTTGTTAGCGGAAGCATTATCCAAAGTAATGGAAAACAATTTGTTATCAATTCCCCAATGTTCCAAGCAATCAAATACAACAGTTTCTAATTCAGATCCTAAGTGGGAGGCTTCATCAGAAATAAATTAAGAATTTTACTAACTAATTTCCAATTTTCATCAACAAAGTGTGCAGTTAAACAAATATACCCCTCCGTAGTAGAGGCCGTCCACACATCAGAAGTTAAACACACTCTATTAGGGATTTTAGACATAACTTCCTTAAGTTTGTCCTTCTCCCTAATATAAATTTTTTTAATATCGGATACAATAGTGTTCCTAGAGTTCATCACAACTTCTGGATTCAAATAACTTGCCCATTTTCTAATCTTCTCATATTCAACGAAATTAAAAGGAAGATCGTGTTGAATAATGGCTTCTGCAAGTAAGTCACGATGGATCTTTTGGTTAATCTTTCTAGCACTAGATTTCTGGTTGGACAACAACACACCATCCACATTCAGATTTGAGTTCAAAATCTCTTTACAAGCCAAAATATGGCGACTTAAATGTGAAGTCCCATAACTTGTTTTGGTCTTAGGATTTTTGCCTATTGAATAGGTACGTCCACAATAATTGCAACAAGCCTTTTCAAGGCCATCGTTGTTTTTACCAGTTTTGGTAAAAAACTTCCAAACAGTTGAAATTTCTTTTCTTGTTGATGCAGTATTTTCAGAAAAACCTTCATCTTCTACATTCATAGTTTGATTTGCAGACTCCATAATATAATATTTTATGTTCCTATATAGTTCAGTACAATAACACATAAGGAACTATATAACAGTCCTCTATCAACATATCCTCACAAGAATCTGCTCATATCATAGAAATTGGGGATTGTTAAAATTTCACATACAAAGAAACTATATTCAAGAAAAAGGTAACCAAACAAATTATCCCTCGGATTGTATGTAGAGGGCATTTCGGATAACACTTGTCTAAATTTCGAAGTTAAACCATTCACAGACATCAAGACACATTTCTAAACATATGACACATCACCATTACTAAACCTATTCCCGCATTATTAATAATTCTCCCACCTTGAAACCTCTATTGAACTTAAAAATTCTTCAAGAGAGGGTATTTCTAGCTATTCATCCTTCCTCACTAGTGCTTCATTTTACCATCTCCGAGTTATGAACTTGAGCCTCCCTCCCCGCAAACAAGCAACGTCCTTTCCCCCTCCAATCCCTTCCAAAGAAATCGGCAAGGAGAATGGTAAAAAGAAAAGTTTTGTGCATTACAAATGGCTGGTGGGGCTTTCAAAACAGTCTTGTTGCCAAGGAGAGGCAGAGCAATATAAGGGAAGAGTCACTTCTTATGTCATCATAGCTTGCATTGTTGCTGCCACTGAGGCTCTCTCTTTGGCTATGGATATTGGAATTTCAGGTTCTTCTATACTCCGAATCAGAATTTTCATGGTTTTCTGTTTTTCATGTTCGTGCTCTTTCATAATCCATACTCGGAATGGAAAACTTATTTTGATTGAGACCTCAAAAGAAGGAAGAGGGTGAACAAGGAAATGCTTGTGTATCATCCAACTATCATGAGTTGCATATCGGACAAAAGATTATGATTTAGAAATTCATGATGTAAAATTGCTAATGATTCATAGCATTCAAAACTTTCTTCATCTGCTTTGTATGAATTCTTGATTAATTTCTAAACTCAAGTGTTGAAAGCCTCCTTTCCTAATTCTATAAGATGTGATTCCCAATTATCATCTCAAGTAGTATAATTGATTGTCTTCCTAAAATCTCCAATGCCTAGCTACAATGGTTAAGTTGTATGTGCTATTAACAAAAGCAAATGGTTCAACATTAGCTCCTCCCCGTAATAAAGTGCAGGCTTCAATCATGTCGGGCTTTGGGGGCCTCTTGCCCCGAGAGATTGAAACAGTTTAGCTCAAACAAGTAGCACACTCTTCTCGCAAAAAATCTTGGTCTTAACAACTCGCTTTTTGGCAAAGTCAAAAGAAATCAGGTTATCTTCTGTTTTAAATAAGACGCTACATGCTACCTCACCTTCTCCTTCCCCTGCTCCATCCCCACGCTTAACTCGATCACTCGAACCATTGATTTCACCACATCACGCTCCTCCTTACTCTCCAATATCCCCAAAGAATCGCCGAGCAACCTCCTTGTTTTGACCGTGAAGTATCCTCACCGCACCTTCTATTGTGATCGAGCACCCTCCGGATCCCCTGTCCATACAAAGTGGCTTCATATATCACTCAAGCCCTTCACCAAAACCATCATTTCCTCCAGGTTATTCACCTCCCGCTGCTGCTCCCACCTCACATTCTTCCAGCCACACAACAGAGGAAGCCCCAAACCCGATGGCGATTTGTCCCATGGCTCCAAGCTTCTCCCGGGGTGAAGGAGGATCTAAGAAATTGGCATCTCGGTTACTTGCCCTCTATGTTAGAATTATAGATTTATAGTGGTTTCAACTGGAATTCTCGGTTCTTCTTATACTTTGTACTATCTTGCATGACACCGATAAAACCAAGTGGCAAGGGCTGCAACATTGGTTCAAGGATTTCCAAAATTGAAACTAAATCCTAGGGTCAAGTCTTGTGCGGTAGGACTCTAGGCACTAATTCAAATAAGCTATAGGCATTCTGTGCCCCTTGATCATGCTACTCTGTCTCAAGGTCAGATTTTGCCATCTATCTCTTATGGTCATTAATTCACCACAAGACAATCCTCATCTCTCACTCTCTCTTTATCTTTCTACAAACTCATATTTATCTCTCAAGTATATTCACCATCAATACTCATATCCCCTTCAAAGTTGTTACAACACAGAAGGGGAGAATGAGCAACACTAAACTATCCAGAGTACTCGTGCTACTATTAAATCTTTTCTTCATGTAGCCTACTCCCAGGTTTCTTAACACAACACAACCACTCCAAAAGGGTACTCAAAAAACAGATAAATGGTTCAAATATCACCCAGAAGGCATACACTTACTCACACACATAGAAAACAACAGTTTCTCAGCTAAAAACCAAAAGGGTATCCACAAAACTGAATCATGTTTCAAATGGGTCACTCTATACACAAGAACAATGAAACAAAGTCGAGGAATGAACCTGCAAGGACGAAATCAGTGCAGTGTGCAGAATTTGTTCACATTCTTCTCAAACCAGAGGTGAAATCAGAGTAACTTCTCCAAAACTGCGTAAGAAAACAAGGTGAAGAAGAGCATGAAATCGTAATGAAGAAATAAAAGAAGAAATAAGCATTGAATAATCACAAGAACAATGAAACAAGTTCAATAATCACAGAATGAACCTGGACGGAATCAACAATCACGGAATTAGTGTTGGAGACACTAGGGTTCATCATTTCAAAAATTGGGGGCTAGGGTTCATCATTTCAGCAGAGACGGAGAATGAAGACGAAGGAATCGAGCATGAAACGTGAGCACTGAGCAATCGAGCATGAAACGTGAGCACTGAGCATCGAGCAGTGCAAGGAAGAGAAAGTCGAATGTCGATAGCTGAAAAGAGTGAAAGTCGATGTTTTTACTCCTTGCAGTGCATCCGAGCTGAAAATCGAGCAGTGCAATCTGGTTACGTTTGGACGAGAGGGTTGGCTGATAGATAGCCCAGCCCTAACCCTTAAAATTTTGGGAGATTTTGGGTTAGGGACACTCAAAGCCCTTCTCTTGTTGGGCTCCTAAAAATTGCAGCCCACAGGAAGGGCTGAAGGGTCAGTCCCTTGGGCCATAGCCCTGTTTGACAGTACTAGAGGGGAGCAAAATCCCTCCTCACTTGATTTTGGCTCCCCTCCAATATTGGGGGATTTGGAGGGGAGGGGAGAGATTTTAAAACATTTTGCATATATTGACCAAAACATCCTCACTTATTTATTTTGAAATAAATAATTATAAAGGTGTAAAAGTAAATTTGTTTTAAAATTCCTTTATTCCCCTCCCCTTCCCTTGTGAACAAAACATGAATAGTATTATTTTCCCTCCTCTACCCTCCTCTCAATCAAACACGATGGCTAGTAAAATCCATCCTCTCCCCTCCCTTCCCCTCCACCCCCCATTAAAATCCCTCCCAACCCCTTCTTTGAACCAAAGTAAGGGAATAATTTTTTCTCAAAATTGATCAGTGAGTTGTCAAGCATGTTTCATATAATATTATCTATAACAATGTTACTTGTACAACAGGTTTTGAAAATACGAGATATTGCATAAATATATGGTTTGTTTCGTATATTTATAAGGTAATTTTGTGTTTTAATTTTTTCATTTTCTCCACAAACTGTCGGTAATTATAGATGCCGGCTGCGACTTTTTCCACCAACATCAACAACTGTCCATCCATCACCAGCCACTTCTTGGCAACTTTTCCGACCACATCAAGTGGTTGTCGACTTAAGCACGTTGACATTTGCCACCTCACCTCGGTTGTTGACACGGGCTGACCACCACCTTGGTCGTCGGTGTCAGCCAACCACCACCAAATTATTACAAATTAAAAAACAATTTAAACAACATTTGGAAGTACAAAAAACAGGCATCAAGCCTCTTATCTGTTCAAAAGGTTTTGATGATATGAGACACCCTATAAATCTACGGATGTTTTGTGAATTTATACGTTAATTCTATATCGTATTTATTTCCACCCGTCGTTAGTAATTATCACCATCGCAGCCGGTTGATTGTCATCATTGTCGATGACTTTTTCGGTCACTACCAACAAGTTTCTGGCAACTTTTTTTTGGCAGACTTTAGTGGCCAATGGCCTTTTGCACACCAACATTTGCCATCCCACCTCCGTTGGTAGCATTGGACAACGACAACCTCAACTGTTAGCGACCTCCACCTCCGTCATTGGCAACCTTCGCCTTTCACCAAATTATTACATTTTTAAAAAGCAAATTTAAAGGATATTTTGTTTAGAAAAAAACCTAGTTGTCGACAAAGTTATTTGACATTGGGGTGTAGGGGTGGGCAACAGTCGGTTACGGTCGGATTCAAGTGAAAAAATCACAATCCGAACGAAACCAACCAGCTAAATACATCACCCATTTCTATCCGTTGGAGGCATCAGATTAGTCGGGTGGCGGTTGTGCGGGTCGACGGTCGGTTTGAAGCGGTTGCCAACCAAATACAAAAAAAAAATCCAGATCCAGAAACATTAAGAGGAGCAGAAACGAGAAAGTAAAACCAGAAGTCCAGAACTCAAACATTAAACTTTAACGACTCCAACAACATAAACCTAGAAAGTTGCAACAATAACATCAATTATTCAATCAAAAAGGATAAATTTGTTAACAAAAAACATCTAGGGATACGTCTGGCTTAGGGGATAGTGTTGGGCATTCACAGATCCACATGATTTCATTTGCAGATCCGAATCTTAACATGCAACAACAAGATCTAGGTGGGTGGATGGTGTCGAGCAATCTCTTGGACCGAGCGAGGCAAAGGAGGATGGCTCGATGCATCATAGAGGCGGTGGCAGAGCAGAATGAGGCGGTGCTGGAGGCATGTGTGGCAAAGCAGCTCAGAGGCGTTGGTCGGAGCAAAACGAGACGATGCTAGAGGCGGTGGTGACCCAGTACTAGTGAATGAGAGAGGGATTGAGGGAAAGCGGAATGTGAACATTGTTGAGCTTGTTGTCCACTGGAAACAAAGGGAAGCTATGGCGTCGAAGTTTGCATGTGGAGGAGGAGAGGAGGCTGCGGAGGGGCGACGACTTGGGGTGGAGAGAATGTGAGAGGGGGCTGCTAGGGTTCTTTGAAGCAGAATATGAGAGGGGGCGGTTAGGCAAGTTTTCATTACTTTAGGGTTTTCAACTAGGACCATAACTTATAGGCCATGAAAACTTATTGGACCGCAAGCCCTTAAACTACAAGGTTTAAAATATTGGACCGCAAGCTTATACAAAAATTAAAATAAAACGATAATAAAGCCTCTCTCTTGTTTATCTTCTTCGGTTATCTCATTCGCGACTTCGCCAACGAACATAAAAAGTTCACAACCTCCATTGTGTCAACCCTCTACCCCGCATGTATTTATAAAGCAATAACATAGGATAAAATATTTAAAAAGAATAAACACATGTATATCATTTATTAAAATGAAAACAACGGGCAGAAGATACCACATTGTAACCAATGTCATAACGCGGAAATAAAACATAACCGAAAATAAAACCCAACCCCGATATCATATTACAAAGCTGGTAACCAACAATCCAAAAACATTATGGATAAACAACTAAAACTGGAAATAAAACCTAACTACGAGTAAGCGATTCCTCAGAGTCACTCCTCAACTGGCTGCTCACCATCCTCTACATAAAGATAGGGTACATGCAACAACAAGAAACATGTATATAAACATAACGGCATGAAAGCAGTTAGTAACACGAGCATGCATCATAAAACATATAGCATATCAGGCATCATAACATTTTAACATGTCAACATCATTCATATCATTTCAAATAATTATGATAGGAGTAAGAAACATGTATACAAACATAACGGCATGAAAGCAGTTAGTAACACGAGCATGCATCATAAAACATATAGCATATCAGGCATCATAACATTTTAACATGTCAACATCATTCATATCATTTCAAATAATTATGATATGCGATTCAGCGCTACTCCACTACTCCTTTATGCACTTGGATCCAATCTACCTCATGAAGTAAACTTCGGAGTTACATATCCACATTGGCCATTAAGCACCAACGCCGACAGTTCACCAAACCATGGGTGAACCACTTAGATAGCTGACACGCCTTACTCTCGGATGTGCCACCACGGGTGTACATGATTCACTTGAATCGTCGCAGACGGCCAGATCGTCTTACTCTCGGATGACCTCCCATGTGTTGAACACCCCCCACTAACATCTCCGATGCATGAATGCATGAGAAATAACAACACACAATCAACAAACACCACCTCCGCTTGGGCCACTAGGCTACCCAAGTTTTAACACCATCAACACCTCGACCACTTGGCATCGAGGCCCCCTTGACCACTTGGCTACCAAGGTTCAACATTAACAACACCTTGACCATTAAGCATCAAGGTCCCCTTGGCCACTTGACTACCAAGGTGCAACAACGTGCGGTAAACATCGTTCTGACTTAACTGTCTGTACGTTTGTATTTAATTATACTTGTTAATTCTTCATTAAATTATCTAACTTTCCTTTAATGCGTCTGGTGTCTTATTATCATCGTTGTGAACGTTCGGGGTGAAGCACTCCTGTTTTGTATCCGCGTTTACTTCGGACAAGGTAGCACGGTCATGCTGACCGTTGAGTACGACCGTGCTCTCTGGAGCATGGCAGTGTTGTTTCTGGGCATAAGGGTTTAGGGACCCTTGCCAAGCTTCCTAGGGCATTCTAAGATCAAACCTATTGGTTTAAGCTATCCATTGGTCCTCAGTTTCATTATTTTTATTTAATTCCATGTCTTACACTTATTGAGAATTAATCCTTTAATTCCAGCTTCGTTATTAATGTTCCTAAAACGCTCAAGAATCAATCTTAGGGCCTCAACTAAGCCTTTGGTCATAACCTTACCTCTTGTACTATATTCATGTCTTATGTACAACTGTGAAACATTCCTTAATCATTATCAACGTTTTCAATGTCTTATTAACATCTTCGTTATTCGTTTCACAACATCAACCAACAGTCTAGTCATGCATTTATGACAACATCAAATTCACTCGAGGTATAATCATCCAAAAAATAGTTTACAACTCAATTAACAATTAATCATGGAATAAGCAACATCATTAACAGTTATGATATAATAAGCATGTCAATTACCAACATCATAAACAAGCATATAGTAAATAGCAGTTCAACATATAGCAAGCAACAGGGTCATGGGTTAATCCTTCATCTTACGCTACCCCCCACACCTACATGTTTATACTATCCCTTCTCCCCATACCTGGTATGAAGATCAAACCCCTTGACTAGCGTAAGCAAACTATCCTCGTTCCATCGAGCGGCTTGATGAGTTTCCCAAGCCTTGGCCAACACAAAAGGGTAACAAATTAATTCCAAATCACAAAAGGAAGAGGAATTAAAGAGAGGAGTAAACTGTTACCTTTCTAATGGCACTAGCGCGTGACTTTCTCTCCCAAACTAGAGCAAGAATACCAAGAACTAGGTTGGGTTCAAAGGAAGGGAAATGGGAGAGGTTTTTGTCACACTAGGATTGCTTAAAGTGCCATTATAGGGTTCACACATGAAACCCTAGCACACTAACTTGTTTATATAGACTCAGACTTGAGCACGACCGTGCTCCTCATTAAGCACGGTCGTGCTTAACCTTAGCACGGAGTAGTGCCGAAGCCAGCACGATCAGACAGAAAGAGCATCACGAACGCTTATTTTTTACACGACCGTGCTCCCCTTGAGCACGACCGTGGTCGTGGCTCATTTAGCCATTGAGCATGCCTATGAGCCCGGGTGTGCTGGTACATAAGCACGGTCGTGCTCATGCACTGGAAAGGTGATTTTCACCTTGAAAGCCCCACTTAGTCCTCTTACACATTTCTAAGGTAACTTAACAAACATAAAACATGCATACAAACACTTAGAGACTTTATATGAAAAACAGGGTGTTACAACTCCACCCCCCTTATAAAAAATTTCGTCCTCGAAATTTCTACTCACCTCTAACGAAGAGGTGCGGGTACACTTTCATCATCTTGCTCTCAAGCTCCCACGTAGCACTTTCCTCGGTAGCCCTACACCAAACTACTTTAACCAAAGGAATCTCCTTACCTCTTAGTTGCTTCACCCTTCGGTCTTCAACTTGAAGCGGTAGCACCTCAAAAGTCATGTTCTCTTTTAATTGAATTGTGTCGGGTACTATCACATGACTCAGATCATGAATATATTTTCTAAGTTGTGACACATGAAAGACATTGTGAAGTTTGTATAGGAAAGGTGGTAATGCGATTTGGTAAGCAACTTCACTGACTTTTTTTAGAATTTGGTAAGGGCCAATGAATTTGGGAGTAATTTTCTTTGCTTTCATCACTCTACCGACCCCAATTGTTGGAGTAACTCTCAAGAATACATGATCGCCCTCCTAGAATTCGAGAGCCTTCCTCATTTTATCGTGATAGCTCTTTTGCATACTTTTTGCCACTTTCATCCTTTCCTGGATCATACTCACTTTCTCTGTTGTTTCTTGCACTATAGCAGGTCCTAGCACAATACTATCATTGGGTTCACTCCAACACAAGGGTATTCTACATCTCCTCCTATACAACACTTCATAGGGTGTCATCCCAATACTGGAATGGAAGCTGTTGTTGTAGGTGAACTCTATTAGGGGCAAAAACTTGTCCCAACTACCTGACTGCTCTAGCACACAAGTCCTCAACAAGTCCTCTAAGGACTGGATGATTCTATCAAACTGACCATCAGTCTGTGGGTGGTAAGCTGAACTTAGCCTAAGCTTTGTTCCTAAAGCCTCATGTAAGCTATTCTAATACCTATAGGTAAATCTAGGATCTCTATCGAACACTATACTAGAGGGTACACCATGTAGCCTAACTATCTCTTTGATGTATTGCCTAGTCAACTTCTCTAAAGGATATTCCATGTTCATAGTGATGAAATGGGCAGACTTAGTCAACTTGTCCACAATAACCCAGATAATTCCAATTTTAAGAATCTTTTAGTATGCGAATGAGTAATTACCTACAAAATTTAATAAGGATAGGTGCAAGTATCAATATTCTAGTGTCCACCTTGTCCCGTACCCAAGCGCACACTCCCCCCACCCCACATATGTAATTATAATATTAAAATAATAAAAAGTAACCTAATATGATACATTGTATTTAATAACCACATTATATTGTATTTTAATTTATTTAAATAGTTATATTTTGACAAAATTTATTTAAGTAGTTGTCTTATAACTTTTATTATTAGGTTTGGATGATCTTTGAATACCTTTCGAATTGTGTTATAATTATATTTTTAATCCATTTTATTTTTTTATTTATTGATTTTTAATATTTAATTAAAATGCGAATAATGTATATGAGTATTAAAATTGCTATCTACTTACGTATGAGAGTCTGAGCGCACATATATTATTAAAATGTGGGTATGAATATGAGTACTATAATACCTTACCCATTGTCATCCTTATGCCTAGCATTTTGAGAAAGTTATACAATTTATAAGAATTTAAGTGTTTCTTTTTTATTTCTAAAAATTTATAGTATTTCTAAATATTCAATTTATATAAATGTATACTTACCTACAGGATGGGTGCTGTGCTACGGCAACCAGCCACAACTGACAAACAAGGAAATTAAAAAAAGAAACAGAAGGTATCTATTTAAGCATGTAATTAATTATAATTAAAGAAAGATTTGTATTTTGAAAAGTTCTTAATTAGTTTCAAAGTTGATACTGTGGGTGAACTAGTGTTCCTGGAACTGGAATGTACAGTTGGAGTAGGGGAAGCCGGTGTGGGATACATGTAAATGATCCAAAAAGGGAAAGAAGCTGGAAGCACATGACGCCAAAGTTCTAACATCACCAGAAGCATAAGCATAACACAAAGGTGGCTTCTACGGTGGAATAGTGTCTCAAGTGGTCTACGAGTAAAGCATTATTTTGACCCTCTATTGTAGGTAAATGCAGTAGTGGCCGGTTTTTCCATTTTGCAAATAAACCATTTTTTTAACTTCTCTTATTTGCTGCTCGGTCCTCTCCCCCACCCCCTCTTTTCTTACCTTTGTCACCTCTGCTCACACCTGCTAACGACCATATTCTACTGCCAAAGTGCGAGCAAGAAGACAAGCTCAAATCCGACGGGCGTTGTGGCACCATAAACCGCGGTTCCAACGAGCTAGCTCCAGGTAAATCATCTGCAACCCATGTTTCCTTCCTCTGGGTTTTGATTTCCTTTGATCTGTGATTATTTCGAGTTAGGGATTTGGGTATAAACATTCAGGGTTCCTTCAATACTATTGAAAACCCGAGATTTAGAGTTCTCCATCCCCATCATTGTTTTGATTTATCACCTCTATTTAGATTTGTCACTTTGATTTTTCTTTGTTACTCAATTTTAAATATTGTTCTTGTGTTCTTGATAATTGCAAGAAAATTTAGGAGATGGTTGGTGTTAAATATTGGGAATATTCTTTGCCCTGTTTATTTTTTTTGTTCTGTGACATTTGAGTAACTTTCATCATTAGTTATGCTAAAAATGGGTTTGGTCTTATTAGTGTATACCATACGTATAGCACATGTATAGGTTATGTATAGATTAGCTGGACTTTGCTTAGTCAGAAATGTATTTCATAAGAAGTTAGTTATACTACAACCAACTTCACCTCTTGTAATTACCCTATATATATGGGTCTCATGCAATGAGAATATCAGAAATGGAATTTCCAATTCATTCTTTCTTTTCTGTTTAATCTTCATTTCCATCAGGTTTTGTATGGATTTGGTGAAAATGGGTTTCCTTGTTAATGATTTGATTCATATGGACGTAATAATCGAATCAGGAAATCACTAAATATTCGATATTCATTTTAACATACTAATCGATTCAGGAAAGCATGAACCAATCGTGTTTGGGCTATAAAATACCAGTGCGCGTTGTCACAATTTATATTCACCGTTGTCACATTTTTACTTAAGGTCAAATATAATTTACCATAATAATTTATTATTTGTAACTTATTGATTAACCTGGTTCACCAAGGTAGGTTAACCAATTCACTGAATCCATTCCATTGACTACTCGATTCATGTAACCATAATAATCAATTCGGGAACCCATTTACCCTAATCGCATTCTGGACACAACATTCAACTGCACGACGTCACACTTTATTCTCACCATTGTCACATTCATATTTAAGGTCAAATAGCTACACGGATTGCTGACATGTAAATGCCTCTCACTGTTCGATTGTTGAAGGACAATTGGCATCAACGATTGTTATGTGCTTTTCACAATATTTTTTTTTAGGATCAAGTCTTGTTTTTATTCTTATTTTTGCTTCTTATTTTTACTCCAAGCCTAGCATCGAAGGTGATTTGGAGTATTTAGAAGTATAATATATTTAACCCATAAAATGTAAACAGATGATTTATTATCTATAAAGTGCATTATAATTATAATTATACTTTTTATTTAGTCAAATTACATTTTTCCAATATAGTATTTATAAATAAATAAAAAAGGGTTAAGGTAATGTTTTGGGCAAATCTCCATTTGTTCCATATCCATAAAAAAAAATATTAAACCCGTCATATGTAAAAAAAAGTACGCATTTGGTCTCACACTACTCACTTTTTATTTTTTATTTTCATACAAACAACAAAGGGCAATCAATATAACTTATCCGGTTCAAAATGCATTTCATGGCCAATATTGCTCTCTTGGTAAAATTAATTTTCCACCATTTAATCGATTAGTGGGCCAATATTGCATTTCATGTTCTAAACCCTAACCCTAACGAATCCATTAAATAGCATTATAATCGATACTTTAAACGTCACAAAATCTGAACCAAATTATTTGGTTTGATCTGTATTTTTATGTTCATCATGTCATTGGTCGGGTCTTACACCCATAGCCGACTTTGTTCAATATGACTAAACTAGCCTAATGTGACTTAGCTAGCCCAACCCTACTAAATTGTTCATATAGACAATTGCCACCTAACTTGGGTTAATATGACCTAACTAGGCCCTAACATGACTATATTGTCCTGATTCGACTTCTTTGGTCCAATATCACTTAACCGGCTCAATATGCATTTCATAGGCCAATATTGCTTTCTTGGCCCAATTAATTTTCTACCATTTAATCGATTCCTGACCAATATTGCATTCCATGTTCTAAACCCTAACCCTAACCCTAACGAATCCATTAAATAACATTATAATCAATACTTTAAACGCCACAAAATCTGAACCAAATTATTTGGTTTGATATGTATTTTCAGGTTCATCATGTCATTGGTCGGATCTTACATCCATAGCCGACTTTGTCCAATATGACTAAACTAGCCCGATGTGACTTAGCTAGCCCAACCCTACTAAATTGTACCTAACTTGGGTCAATATGACCTAACTAAGCCCTAACATGATTATATTGGCCTGATTCGACTTAGTTGGTCCAATATCACTTATCCGGCTCAATGTGCATTTCATGGGCCAATATTGCTTTCTTGGCCCAATTAATTTTCTACCATTTAATCGATTCCTGGCCAATATTGCATTTCATGTTCTAAACCTTAACCCTATCGAATCTATTAAATAGCATTATAATCGATACTGTAAACGCCACAAAATCTGAACCAAATTATTTGGTTTGATCTGTACTTTCATGTTCATCGTCTCATTGGTCGGGTCTTACACCCCTAGCCAACTTTGTCCAATATGACTAAACTAGCTCATTGTGACTTAGTTAGCCCAACATTACTAAATTGTTCGTTTAGACAATTGTCACCCTAAGTTGGGCCAATGTGACATAACTAGACCCTATCAAGCCTATTTATTATATTCTAATATTTTTTAGATTAATATTAACTATTTTTTAATATTTACAATTCATTATATTTATTTAAATTTTTTAAATATTTACCATTCATTAAATTATAATATTCTTTAGATTTAATATTTAATAGTTTTCGCGACTGAACCAAACCGTTGTTCAATCAAACCAACTTATTTGGTTCAGATTTGTTGCCAATTGGTTTCAACCCAACCAAACCTAACAAAACTCGATTACGATTGGTTTAGTTCTAGGGTTTAAGGACAATCAAACCGAACATAACATTATATCTTAATATTTAAAATTATTTTTAATATTTACTACTATTTTTTTAATACATACTATTGATTATATTTTAATATCTATTATAATTTCATCTTGTATAAATTTAAAATTTATTTATTTTGATTGTTAAAATTGGGCTTTGTTGGAAAATTGCTTACAACCGAAGTAAAATATTTTTATTGATTCTCATACTTCGCCACAACCAAGCTAATATGTGGACTCCTCTAAAAAAAAACTGATATGTGGACTGACTTAGCCGTATATTTTACAAATAATTTTTACCGTGAAATGAAACTATAAAATTGAGTAAAGTCCCAAACTAGTCATTGACAAAAAAACAATGTGACATTTTAGTCACTGAAAAATGGAAAGTATCAATTTGATCCTCGATAATGTAAAATACGTGTTAAAATAGTTCTTGATTGGGACCACCATGCCCCTAAATATTGTCCTAAAAATGACTATTTTGACATACATTTTACATTCTTGAGGACAAATTTGGCATTTTGGACCAAAATGTCACCTAGTTTTTTTGTCAAGCACCAGTTTTGGCCTTTATCCTATAAAATTTTAATCTATACGGTAACCATTTTTGTAACCTATTCTCGCTTTTAAGTAATTGATTCCGATTCAATATAACCGGAACATTTTATAAGTTAACATGCTTGTGTGTTTGTATGTGACTATGCGCGTGACCAAATTCACTACTTATCGTTGTCACATTTATACATGAGGTCAAATAACCGATTCACTAAGGACATAGGTAACCGGTTCATTTTTAAGTAACGTTTTAATGATAACCGAGTTACACGGCACAAAATAACCGATTCACTTAAGGGTGTCATGACGCTCTATTTTACCGTGTACACACGGGAAATTACCAGACTGCAAATTTGAATAATTTGTCATGACGGACAACCTGTTTCATCTCGTCCGTCGAATAAAAAAAAACCTATATCTAACGGTGCAAATAGGTGGTTCTGTCGTAAACCACCTATTTACTCATCCACGCTAGACGCCACCTAACATAAATATATTTGTAATAACGGTTCAAGATACTATCTTTTTCCTTTATTAAGGAGAATGACGGATAAAGAATTAAAAAGAAAAAAAGATTCATCGGCAATTATTGCATTAGATAAATTTTTTTTTTGAGAAATGATAAATTTAGTTTTTTCATTTTATTTTTTTAATATTTTTTAATCAATATTCTAAAAAAAAGTTTAGCATCATTCTTTTGTAAAAAAAAAATTTGTTTTATTGATGAATTAATCCATATATTTTTTTCTTATTGAAAATAACACAAGTATTAAAAAATTATACCTAATAACCTAAATTTAAGTTGTGTTATACAACAAAAACAAACATCCACACCGTGCTTTCATATTTGACTTATATGTTTATGAGTTGTGTTATTGTGACACACGATATAGACAACATACGTGACAACATATGCATGTTTGCAATTATGTTGCTACTGTAGCGCTACTGTAGCACAGTTTTTAAAAAAAAAACAAAAAATTAGCTTTTTTTAACCAGGAAAAGTCATTAACCAGATAATGAACATCATTAACCAGATATGTGAACTTGCTTAACCAGATAATTGATGGGTTGTGGAATACTTGTTAGTTGTCTCAGGAAAAGTCATTAACTAGATATGTGAACTTGATTAACCAGATAATTAATGGGTTGTGAAATACTTGTTAGTTGTCTCAGCATAAGCCTCAGGAATTACTATTAACCATATAATGAATAGCATTAACCAGATAATTAAACTTGATTAATCAAATAACTCTGGTATGTCCCAAACTTGAGTTAAGTGTCAGGAATTGCCATTAACCAGATAATAAATAGTATTAACCGATAATTGAACTTGATTAACCAAATAGTTCAATTGTTATCATTGCTATAGTACCATATGTTATCACCGTATGTTGTCACCAAAATATGTTAGAATAACATTTCTGAATGTTTATTCATGGTTTCTCTCCCATCTATCCTCGTTATATTATGTAAAACTTACCATCAAATTCCGTCTTGGATATAGGTGTCATATTTTGTTGTTTAAAAAGCATTTCCGTTTTTAAAATAATTCCTCTTTATTTTATTTTTTTGGTGCTTAAAATAATTCCTCTTTTTTTTTTTTGGAAGAAAAAATAATTCCTCTTTAAAACAACGAAAACGCTCATTAAAAAAATACAACGAAAAAGTAACATAAATTATATAATAACCCACCAATAAAAAAAAGTAATATGTACAATGTCAAATCTTAATTAAAAAAAATAAAAACGCGATCAGTAGTAGGGATGTTCATATCCAAAACGATCCAAAATAAAACCGAAAACTGATAAAAAAAATCGAAAGCCGAACAAAACCGATATCTATTGGATTTTTATAGATCTTGTTTTGTGAAAATCGATCGGATCGGATTTTGGATTCTTTTTCTTAAACCGAACCAATCCAAACCAAACTGCATATATAAGATTTAATATATATTTATTATATTTTTTGTATTATTGATTTTTTATTTGTTGTTTTTTCCTAGTAATACTTTCTAGTTTGATTTGACATTTTTTTTACTATTTCTTAGTTCTAGACATAAAAAAAGATGTTTTGAAACTAGTTGATAATGATATTTATTTATTTTGTACATATTTTATGAAATGTTATTACTTGAATATATAAACAAGTATATACATGTTTAAGATTTTGTTCAATTTAGCTTGTAATCTCAATACTTCGATGTCATATAAATATGTAATGATGTGTCGGTAAAAACCGAATCAACCGAACTGATCCAAACTGCATTTAATCGGATCGGATTGGATCGGATTTTTTTAGGGAAGCCATCCAAACCGTACCGAACAGCATGTTCTTTTTATCTTTGGATCAGATTACTTTTTGCCTCAAAATCGATCCAAACCGAACCGTGAACACCCCTAATCAGTAGGTAATAAATTTTACGGTAAACCCTGTTTTTCTCCAAACCGGATTCGCTCCAACGACAGGAGCATCCTGCCGCTGCGCTGGGCCGTTGGATTGTCTCTCTGGAAGCAGGAGCAGCTGGTCCCACCCTCCACTTCACGGCTGGACCGTGGGATCTCGTAGGAGCGGCGCTGGACGGGAGCAGTAGCAGAAGCCAATCCGTTTTGGTTTCTCTCTCTCCATGGATCTTCCCTCCCTACTGTCTGAGTTCCACAACACCAACCCCTCTACTCTCTACTTCCAATTCCATTTGCAAGCAACACTCTCCTCAGTGATCTATCTATCTGAATGTGGCAACTTGTTCTATTAGCTGTTACTGTGGCGGGATCCACTGGTTTCGCCACAACCTACTTCCTCACCCATCATAACAACATTCATCCTCCTCCTGATGATGATGAAAATGCCAACAATATTGAGGATGGCCCAAATGCAAATGCTTCTTATGAATCCGATTTTGGAAGCGATTCTGACACACGTGACGACGGGAACCGGGTCTTCACTTTTTCCAGTTTCGATTCTCTCAGATAAGGTGGGTCCCACTCTAACGGAGTTAGGGTTCCCAAAGTTGAGCAGAGGTAGAAGGGTGGGAAGAGGAGATTATTACCCTTTTGCTTGAAAAAGAGAAAAATTGCAAACAAGGCTTTAGCTACAAAGGGTCAATGTTCTTCTTCCAAAGGTTCTCTTTTTCGCTCTATATTATGTTAAAAATGTTATTTATTTTTTGATTGTGTATGTATATTGTATAATGAAGGCATTTGAAATTTTGAACCTTTCCCCATGTAAATGACGGTTGCTAATGTAGGGGTAGTACTGTTACTGAGGAACCAGAACCACAGGTTCTTGAAATGGATCAACTGGAAGCAGAACTTGAGTTTGAACTCCAAAAGCTTTCTGGGTGTTCTTCTGACAGTCCTTGCCATGAATAAATAAGGCCAAAATTGTATGAGGTGAACTTCTTTGGTATTCTTTCTTATGTCTGTCTCATGTTCGTAATATTAAATATGTCCTGTATGTAATCTTCATTTGCCCGTGCTTTAAATGAGATAGATGAGTTTGTTGTCAATTCTACAGTACAAGAAATTTTTTCTCCTTTCCTCTTTCTTCTGAATACACCAGCATAATTGGCCTTTTATAACTACTTTGGCCTTTTCTTCTCAGAAATGATAAACTGACACAGTTTTTCGGAGAACATACGGTACACTGTATGTACAGTGCGGCACTGTTCATAGTTTTTTTTTAATTTAAATTTTTTTTGTAAATAAATTTTTTGATTAAGTATATGTCAATATCTGGTGAACCGGGTACAAATATCTGGGGAATTCAGTTTATTATCTGCTTAATGGGTTTTTTTGAGAAATATTTTTTTTGATTAAGTATGTGCAAATATCTGGTGAATCCGGTATAAATATCTGGTGAATTCAGTTCATTATCTGGTGAATATGTTTTTTGATAAATAAATTTTTTGGTTAAGTATGTCCAAATATATGGTGAATCGGGTATAAATATCTGGTGAATTCAGTTCATTATTTGGTGAATGTGTTTTTTTTTTATAAATAAATTTTTTGATTAAGTATGTGTAAATATCTGGTGAATCGGGTACAAATATCTGGTGAATTCGGTTCATTATCTGGTGAATGGGTTTTTTTGAGAAATAATTTTTTTGGTTAATTATGTGCAAATATATGGTGAATTCGGTAGAAATATATGGTGAATTCAGTTCATTATCTGGTGAATAGGTTTTTTTGAGAAATAAATTTTTTGGTTAAGTATGTGTAAATATCTGGTGAATCATGTACAAATATCTGGTGAATTCAGTTCATTATCTGGTGAATGGGTTTTTTTGAGAAATAAATTTTTTGGTTAAGTATGTGCAAATATCTGGCGAATCATGTAAAAATATCTGGTGAATTCAGTTCATTATCTGGTGAATGGGTTTTTTTGAGAAATAAATTTTGGTTAAGTATGTGCAAATATATGGTGAATCAGGTACAAATATCTGGTGAATTCAGTTCATTATTTGGTGAATGTGTTTTTTTAGAAATATTTTTTTTTTAAAAAGTCAAAATTAAAAAAAAAAAAAAATTCTTTGCTGATGGCGCTACGATTCGCTCATCAGAAGCGATTGTCGCGTATCTTTGTCATTTTTCCGTGTCTGTTTAGCACGGCTGTTTCTTTTTGAGCAATCTGTTTAACTAACCATTTTGTATAATTGCTCTCTGAAATAACCAAAGTTAACACAAGAAGGGAGGGTTGAATTATGTTTACCAACTTTTTTGGGTTACTTAAAAAGATTTTCGCAAGCACAACAAGCAGAACTTAGATTAGAGAAAATCAGACGAGTGATACATCTAATATTCAGACAGAACACACAAGCAAACATAATAAGAGTAAAACAGAGTTTGATATTCACAATATTAACTCCCCAAGTTAAAAGTTTAAACAGAATAATACTTAAGCAAAATAAAGAGATAAGGAAGAGGAATATCACTCAAGAGTTTTATACTGGTTCACCCCAAAATCCACAAGGCTACGTCCAATTTCTTGGCAGCACCAAGTTTCCACTATAACTGAGTAAATTACAGTACAAGTATTTGCACACCTAGCCTCTTCAGGCTCAACACTCAAACAAGTATTCTTTGCTCACTTAGCCTCTTCAGGCTCAACATTCAAACAAGTATTCTTTGCTCACCTAGCCTCTTCAGGCTCAACACAGTAAGGAATGAAAAGGTTTTGTGTAATTAATACAGCTTGCAAATCTTTCAGATCACACTCAAATAGTGGAATAAATATAAAGTATGAAAGACTGCGAATTAATATCAAAAGATTGAAAGTATATTCAATGAAAGAATGATGAAGTTAATGAAGAGAGTAAATGCTTTTGCACAATGTTCTTAATGATATTCAACTTCTTATCTTCATGTTCATTGTTTGGTCTATTTAAAGACTTCAATCAAGAGATCCGTTTAGACCCAGCTCCAGAAAATGTGTTCTTCTGATTTGAGCGTCTGAGACACCATTAATGTCAAAGAGTCGTTCTGTATAAACATTAAATGCTTGGGAACGATGAGCTTTGACAAGGTTGTCCAAGAGTACACTTTATTCTGAGTAGCTGTTGTTTCAGAGTATGCAAAGCGTGAGCTTCTTGTACTTGTAGCAGAGAGCTGTCCTCTTTCAGTGCAACAGTCAGTTCACTTTCCAGAAAGCACTTTTACTTTGTACTAAAACAACTAAAACGTCATTGTTGTGGTACAGAGATTGCGTGTTTATTCCTTAAAACCTTGAAACAACCGTTCTTTATTTTTTGTCCTTTGAGCTATTGTACAGAGGTCTTCGAGATCCTTAAAGAAGAAATCTAATTTGAATAAGGTGAATTGGACTTCATTTCTGACAAACTGACATCATAGCAATGTTGGAAATTTAGACGGGTGAAAGCAGTCCAAAAAGTAGATTCTGATGATGCGGTCCAAAACTAGACGGGTGATCATGCAGTCCAAAACTAGACGGGTGATCATGCAGTCCAAAACTAGACGGGTGATCACGCAGTCCAAAACTAGACGGGTGCTATCATATTCCAAAAACTAGATGGGTGATCCACTGAGTCTGTTTCAGACAGATGCTTCTTGCCACGTCATCAAGTAAACTCAGTTCTTGACTGAGCGTTGACTTGGTCTCTGACTGAATTTCAGACGAGTGGTTTTCAGACAAGTCTAAAAATTGAGCTCTACTAAAAAGTAGACGAGTCAGAAAATAGACGAGTGACCTTAAGTCTGTTTTCCTACACACTTATCAGGTATGTCAGTAATTTCACATGGTTCAATATTACCATACTTAATCTATTTGGAATCATCAAAACTTAGAGAATCTACACATGGAATGTGTCTCAGACTTATGAGGTCTCAACATTCTCCCCTTTTTTGATGATGACAAATAACTTTTCTGAATTTATTGAACATAAAAAAAAGTAAGAGAAATATTTCCAAACAGATATAATTGTTCACGGTATGTTATGCTCCCCCTTAGTTTATGCGTCAGATAAAAGAATATTTAGAACAAAAATAGGGTATCATAGCAGATAAATATATTTAATCAAATTATATTAGAGCAACCATAACTTTTGGAATAGAAAGGCACAAAGTCAGAAATAATTTTCTTATTTTTCTATTATATTTCCTCCCCCTTTTGGCATCAATTAGAAAGTAAGAGCTTGTTTGGGAATGATGATTTTTTAGAGTTTCAGCTGTTTTGTTGGCAAAAAGCTTTTTTACAAGAAAATTGTTATGTTTGGTTGACTAGCTTAAAGTTAGAAAAAGCTTTTATCTTGTAAAACCAGCTGTTTTGAACAATCAAAAAAAGAGGACTGTTTTGATTATATGTGATTATGCTTTTCTCGTTAAAAGAATTTTCCGATATAACCCTTGTGATGTGCGTCCGTCTGTACTTTCTTTTGACTTTGGGCGTGTCTTTTTGTCTGTACTACTTGTGCTTCATTTCTTTCTTTTAATATATTTATTCTATCTTTGCCTTTCAAAAAAACACGTGTGTCTGTACTGTGTGATAGTAGGCATATTACAATTTTTTACACTACTACTTCCTGCAAATAAAATTGTTAGAAATTATATTCAATTTTTTGTAAATAAAAAAAATGATTTCAAGATATCAAAAGAAATGAGTTATTTATTATTTATTTTTAAACATTCTAAAAATAATAATTTTATATGTTTTCATAAGTATGAGAAAATATTACAATTTTTATTCAGTTTTTTTATAATAGAAAAAATTGATGACAAAAAATGTAAACATTTCAACAACTTTTAATATCAAAAAAATCAAATATTATTAATATAAACAAATAATTCCATACCCTTTTCCGTAATTTACTATAGAAAAGTGATTATTTTTGCATCACCCAAACGAAATAGATTATCTTAAAATCGCCAAAGAAACATACCCAAACAAAAACTGATTCTGATTATAATCGATTATCACAATAATCGATTATTTGAAAACAAATTATCAGCATAATCTTTTTTTTCCAGCTTTCCCAAACACACTCTAAGTAAAACAGATATATTATGACTGATAGCCAAAAGAAATACCAAAATAACAATTCATTTCATATAACCAGAGTCAGAAGTGTTCCAAGTGATAGACATCACTGACTAGTACATTGCATGACTCAAGAAGGAAATGAAAAAGACTCGGTCCTAAGATCTAAGAACTAGGGCCTCCTTATCTTTTGAAGAAAGCTTCCATCATCTTTTGCATTGCTTGCTGCTGAGCTAACATCTGAGCTTGAAATGCAGCTTGCTTAGCAATTGCTTCATCCTGTCTTTGGATGACGGTCTGCAAACTCGAAGACATTTCATCTAGCCTCTGATGGGCAGTAGGATCATAAGCAACTACTGGAGCAGTAGAATATGTTATGGTCATTGCAGTTGCAGATGCGGATGGAGGAGGTGGACTAGGAGGAGGAGTAGGAGGTAACTCTTCAACAATAATGTGGTCCTCAAGTTGAGGGTCTAGAAAAACATTGGTTGAGAGAGTTGTGACAAAATCATTATTTGGATATAATTCCTCTAGAAAAGTATGAATTTGTTCCTGATGAAGAGGAGAATCTACTACAGAAACAAGGAATTCATAAGATCTCCTATTGAGATTTATGTGAGTAAGAGTAGTAGATTCAGGGAAGTTTAACAAAAAGAAAGGGAAAACCATGAAGAAAGGAGGGATTGCGTAAATGGAAGGTGAAAAAGGGTAACGAGCATAGGGCCACCTCTGGTTGGAATGGAGACTTTTTCTTCTTTCTTCAATCCTGAGCTTGAACCACATCTCCAGTAAATGTCTCTGACTTTCAGAAACTGATGATGAGTCTCAGTGGTCAGAAGCTTCTTCCTGAACTTGCATTTGTTGTCATTGATCTTGATGAGGAAAATTGTTGATCTCCAGGCAAGTCAATGATCTTCTGCTTTCATTTCAAAGTCATGGAGCCAGGCATTACTTTGATGTCAGTTGAAGGCTTCATGTAGATATGTGGTTTGAAAAGCCATTTTCCTAGAAGCTTATGTTTTCTGGCAAGCTTTACAAGCTGCCTTTCAGCTTCAAGTGAGGCAATGACATCTAAGTCCTTGCTATTGAGGAACCTGGAGCATGATTCATCTGTGACAGAGAATGGAGTGGGTCTGGAAGATATGTTATAGGGAGGTATAGAGGCTAAAGGCAGAGGGTTGTGTCTGGTTTCAAAGAATAAATCTGGAAAGACTATTCTTATAGGGACTTGGTACTGGTTTCTGATGTAATCAGGGGTTAGTATTTTGGGTGAAGGTGGAGGAGGAGTGAGATTGTCAAAATATACGAAGTCATTGACATCCTCGGTGAGAAGAGTGTCAGTATGGTGAGATGTTTGTGGTGTAGAAGGTTTTGATGAGTGAGTTTCAGACATGTGAGTTTCTGAGATAGTAGAGTTGGGTTCAGAAGTGTGCTGGATAGGGTCAGAAGCAAAAGTTTGATGGATAGGTGATGTGTAATGGAGTTGGAATTTTTGGTGAGGTAGGTGGAGTGGGGATTTTGTTGTTGTGGTTGAGGTGATGGTGTTCTTTGTAGTGGTGGTGTTGATGCTTTTTGTGGTGACATAGCAGGTAGTGATGATGAAGGTTGTGGAATGGAAGTTGTTGTGGCTGTTTGTTGAGGTTGAGAAGATGATTCTCTTTGAGGTGAGGGTGATGGTGAGGGAGTAGGAAGCAAGACAATCTTCCTCTTTGCCACAATAGTTCTCTTTCTCTTAGGGATCACAATCTCTTCTGATTGAGACTCCCCCTCAGCTTTCACAACTCTCTTCCTCTTTAAAACTTTTGTTATACTAGGTGCAATAGGAGCAGAAGCAGCAGCTTGCTCAAAAGATTCAGCAACAGGTTCAACAACCTGAGAGGCATCAGCAGCATCTTGAAACACAAAAGCTTCAGCAGTTGACTGAGTAACTTTCCTCTTCTTCCTCTGAAGTTGAGACCTTTATTCTTCAACTGGTTCCTCAAAAAGGTTCAGCCTTGACAACTAGAACACTGAGCCTTTCACTAGCAGGTGCAGCAGAAGATGATGCTTCAGCAGTAGAAGGTTCAACTATAGGTTGAAGTTGTACCTTCATCAATGACAGTGTCTTTGAAGTTATCTCTGTGCAGAGATTAGCATGGAAGGCTTTTGACATGTTTTTCAAAGAATTAGCCCTGAAGACTCTTGTCATAAGCATGCCATAGGGATATCCACCCTTGTATTTTCATTTCACAGTCTTCTCCATGTGTCTAAAAATTAAATCTATGATATCTATTTTGATTATTTGGACTAAGTGATAGATAGCAAATTTTTCTATCTTACTCACATGATCCCTAGAGCCAATTTTAGGTATCACACAGTTAATTAAAAGTACATGAAGAAATCTTGCCTTAGGTGTTAGGTACTTTGAATCAAAGTCATTTGGCTTAGGAACTCCATACAGTATGAGGTTTACAGCCATCTCCCACCTTGATTTTTCACCCAGCTCTTGTCGTACCCAACTCCTTCTCTAGGGTATTTAATCACTTCAGCGAGTGACTCATGAGTAATGAAGACGTGGTCCTCATCTACGTCTCCAGAAATCATGAAGGTTGTGTTGTCCTTGGTGACTATAGAGTTTTTCCGGAAATCCCTAACCATCCATAATTTGGAAGAATGGTAGCCACCCAGCATAAGTAATTTTAGGCTTAACATCCAATCCTTTGTTCTTCAGCTCAGTGAAGTTAGGGACCCTTCCAGGGTGTACTTTCTTCAGTTATGTTAGAGAAAGTCCGGATTTTTCAGCAACATCTTCAAGAAAGCTTTTGGGTGCCATTGTTTTAGAAGAGAATATTTTTAGGGTTTGGAAAGGAACGGTTTCGAGAGAATGAAGACGAAGAGAATTCGGAGAGAGATTGTGAGCGATAAATTGTGAGTGGATAGTTTTGAAATGACACTGGTTGCTTTTGTTTAAATGCTTGAGTGCCTTTTGCATTGGGAAAGAGGAGAAAGAGAGGTGCCATAAATAGCAATCAATCAATTTGAAAACACAGTTGTTAATATAATGAAAAGTTTTTCAGAAAAGGAGGGAAAATGCAATGTACACGTGTCTCCGTCAGGGTTTAGCACTAAGTGCTTTTAGCCACGTCATCAGACGCATGGCTAAAGTAGACGAGTGAAGCATAGAGAAAATAGACGAGTCAAATAGATATAAAATTTAAACAAGTAAATTTTCAGACATATCAGCAAACACTCATTGAGACAAAAATTTTTGTCCCCTGTTTGATCTGAAAAGTGGTCAGGGGACAGGACAAAAAAGGGGGTGAGGGACGGGACAAAAACCCAAAATTTTGTCCCCCACTAAACCATGGGACAAAAAGTTGTCCCATGAACAGACTAACAAAAGACAAAATTATCCTTACATCTCTCTCCTCTCTCTTCTATCTCTCTCCTCTCTCCCTCCCTCCTCTCTCTCTCCTGTGATGTACTGTCCTGTTCTGTACTGTCTGTCCTGTGCTGTGCTGATACTTTTTACAAATCAAACGCACCCTTAGTAAAGATGTCTGCCCACTGATAATCAGTGTTTACAAACTTAATTTCAAAAACGCCTTTTTGAACATAATCTCTAATAAAATACTGCTTTATTTCTATATGATTTGCTCTAGAATGCTGTATGGGATTCTTAGACAGATTAATAGCAGTAGTATTATCACACCAAACATATATTATGTTCAAACATTGAATAATCTTCAAGTTGATATTTTACCCAGAGCAGTTATGAATGGCAACTCGCTACAGATATATATTCAGTTTCAACAGTTGATAGAGCAATGGTACTTTGCCTTTTGCATGACCAGGAGATCATATTTGCTCCAATGAAGTGACATCCCCCACTGGTGCTTTTTCTATCAATTTTATCTCCAGTAAAATCAGCATCACAAAATCCAGCTAACCTGAAATCTTCACTTTTGTTATATAATAAACCAAGGTTAGTGGTTCCAATCAAATATCTGAAAATTCTTTAAACAGACTTATGATGAGATTCCTTAGGATCTGATTGAAATCTACCACAAAGACAAACACTGAATTGAATATCAGGTCTGCTAGTATTTAAGTATAGAAGAGATTCAATCATACCTCGGTAGACAGTTTGATCTACCATTTTACCTTCCTCATCCTTGTTTAGATTAACTGTTGGATGCATAGGAGTACTCATAGGCTTTGAATTTTCCATTTTATACTTTTTCAGAAGCTCCTTGGTGTACTTCTGTTGATGGATATAGATTCCATTACTAGACTGTTTTAATTCAAGACCAAGGAAGAACTTCAATTCTCCCATCATGCTCATCTCAAATTCATTCTGCATCAACTCAGAGAACTCTTTGCAGAGCTTTTCATTAGTAGCACCAAATATTATATCATCAACATAAATTTGTACAATTATGAAATCTTTCTTTGAGCATTTCTTGAAAAGTGTATTGTCTACTTTTCCTCAAATGAAATTATTTTTCATTAGATATGTGCTTAGCCTATCATACCAAGCTCTAGGAGCTTGTTTGAGTCCATATAAAGCTTTCTTAAGCTTATAGACATGGTGAGGATTTTCAGAATCCTCAAACCCAGGAGTTTACTTGACATAAACTTCCTCCTCAATTATTCCATTTAGAAATGCATTTTTAACATCCATTTGATAAAGAATTATATCATGTTGTGCAGCATATGACATGAGAATTCTAATTGCTTCTAATCTAGCTACAGGTGCAAATGTTTCAGTGAAATCAATACCTTCCTATTGATTATACCCTTGAGCAGCTAGTCTTGCTTTGTTTCTTACCACTTTTCCATCTTCATCCAGTTTGTTTCTAAACAGCCATCTGGTTCCAATAATAGTTTTCTCTTTGGGTTTATAAACTAGAGTCCAAACATCATTTCTCTTGAACTGATTTAGTTCCTCTTGCGTGGCTAGAATCAAGCTTTCATCTTGCAAGGCTTCTTCAATCTTTTTGGGTTCCAAATCTGATATGAAGGTCATGTTGTAGTTTTCATTGAGAGCAGATGACACGGACTCGGCAAGTGTACCGGTTCGTTGCAAGTAATAAAAACGGTGAGACCGGATATCGTTCTCAGGGATCGTGGACAATTACCACTTCGCAAATTTGACTACTATCTAGGCGATCGAATTTTGGATTGAAGGTTGTTTTAACATCTAGCAAACAAACAAGAAGAAAATATTTTTGTTCTTTTTGGATTTTTCTCAAACAGTTAATGTAAAAACAAAGAGATGAATAACAATGAGATGGAATTGCTGGGGTTAAACTAAGCTAATCCTCCCTTGGTTGTTATGAAATGATAACTAACACAGTTCCTACTCTCCTTATGACAATCGAATCTTTTCTAATATACTCAAGCCTAATGTCTTAGGTGCATTGAGCCTAAAATCCCAAATTAAACCCTAATGTCTTAGGTGGATTAATAAGAGAAATTGCATTAAGACAAGATTCATAAGATTGCAAGTAGCCAACACCTATGTCTAGATTCTTGGACTACTTGGCATATAATTCATGAGCATACTTTAACATCAACCTTTCAATTGTCTATTAAAGCAACTAATCATTCCTAAGATGATCAAACCTAGGAAAGCATTAAGCATAGAATTATATACTCATAAAGAAGAAGGAAACTGTATTAATCTCAAGTCATATTACAACCAAGTTCAGATAACAATAGTCTAACCCCAACAAAAGGGGAGTTTAGCTACGCATAATTGAAAGTAAAACAAAAGAAATAATTACAGAGATGAAGAAAGGGGAGAGCTCCATGGAATGATGCACACAGCCACAGCAGCAGAGAATTTCTCCTTAGAGTTTTCTTAATTCTTTTTCTTCTGTTCTGCTCAGTTTTTCTAGTACTCGTGGCCGGTCACGGCCGTGACAGCCATCACGGCCAGGCCGTGATGGTTTCTGACTTGGCACCGCTTCACTTTCTGATTCATCACGGCCGTGATGATCATCACGGCTAGGCCGTGATCCTTTCTGACTTTTCCAACAAACAAGTCACGGCCGTGATAGACATCACGGCTAGGCCGTGATAGTCTCTGACTTTTCCAACTGATTCATCACGGCCGTAATACTCATCACGGCTAGGCCGTGATCGTCTCTGACTTTTGGGGATCTGGCACAGCTGACACGTCACGGCCGTGATAGCCATCACGGCTAGGCCGTGATCGTCTCTGACTTTTGGCTCAATTCTTTCTTCACTCTTTGCTCCCTCACGGTAGTGAGGGCCATCACGCCAGGCCGTGATGCTCTCTCGCTTGGCTCAATTTCTTATCTTTCAAAGCTCTAAGTCATCCAAGCTTCATACTTGCTAATTCTTGGGCATTTAATCATGAATATCTGCAAAACAACACACAATACCACCTTATCCGTTCCAAAGGAAAAACTAAACAAAATAAACACTAAAATGGCCTAACTATATGCAAATGCATGCAGAAATGTACATGGAAAATGAGGTGAAATCACACTCATCAAATCACCCCAAGCTTAAGACTTTGCTTGTCCTCAAGCAAAAACGAAGGCCATAAGATGAAAACAACCAGGACAATGATAGTGAACTAAGAACCCGAATAAAATGATCCAAGCAACAGGCATTCACTTATTTCAGCAAGAGACAATCAATTCAAGTCCAATTAGGGGCTTAGTTTCCTAGACTCACAATCTCACTGATTCGGGCACTCTATCTCACTTGAAGCTCACCCCAAGCTTGTTCATTTGCTTGGCTCTCTTTCTTGCCTCACTCACTCAAGTGTTAAGGGAATATGACATTTCACTCCATTTTCCTCAAAGAATGATTCCTACCATAAGCTTGACTATCAACCACATCTTCACTTTATTAATGAAAAACATCTAAGAATCAAGAGGACTTATTCTTTGGTGTAATGGGGCCATGGGATCAATTTTCAGGTGGGAATTTCAAAAACAGGAAATTTCAAAAGGCTATACAAACAATCAAGCATTGCAAGGCACGACCTTCTAAAATACCTTTCTTGGGTTTCAGTTTACTCTTCCACCATTCTTTCATTTTTTTTTTTTCCTACTTCTCATTCCTTTTTTGTCATCCCCTTCCCCATTTTTATTTCTTTTTCTCTTCTTCTTTTTTTTTTTTTTTTTTTGTTTGGAGAAGGGGAGATTTTTCAATCCAAGAGAAGTAAAAAAAATTTTTTTTTTTTTTTTTTTTCAGATTCATCTTTTTCTTTTCATCATCCCAACTTTCAACTACATTTTCTAACCCATTTACACAGTACTTTAGAAGGTCCCTCACAAGCATATTTAACAAAACAATTCAGGGCACCAAGAAAAGCATGCTATTCATTCCGGCTCAAAATGGGCAACTAAGGGTAGCATTTACACATTCAAAGTTCAGAAGGCCGGAAAAAATACCTATTGCCTCAATCATTTTCAAAAATGTTTCCAAAAATTTTCTAGTTTCGAAATGGTTTCAAGTCAAGTTCTAGAGAAAAACAGTCCAAGAGGAAAACACTCTACACAAAGAACGGGGGCAGATTTAGTGAGTGCCCCCTAATGGCTCAAAAGCTCACATTTATCAGTTCAAGAACCAGTGAGAACATAAATCCAAAGAAACACATGCTAATCATCAACTATCCAAGAACATCTCAAGCATAATTAATGAAGCCAAATTACAAGAATAGAAAATCAGGGTCCAAAATTCACTATCACAGAAAAATTGGCACTTAGCTCTCACTATCATATGCTCAATCTAAGCAGGGGTAACCGAATCATGCGATCATGCAACTTAAGCCTATATGGATGCAATATTCACAATGCATATATGGATGCAATATTTACAATGCAAGAAAAGAAGAGTACCCCTACCCCAAGCTTAAAGACTTACATTGTCCTCAATGTAAATAATTAAACTTAGAGAGGGGAGAAAACTGGAACAACTCACAAGGTGGTAGCGGTGCTGAGTCACATGCTTTTTGGTCTTGTTTCCTCCTGCCCTTCTTCTCCTCCTTCCTTCAAAATCTGGAATCACTCAACAAACTATTAACAAACCTCTTGAGCTTCTCAAATTATTCAAGAGGGGGAAATCAAAAACAAAAGAGAAGATGAAAAATAAAAAATAAAAATTGGGTTGCCTCCCAATAAGCGCTTCTTTCACGTCACTAGCTTGACGGATGATTTTTTTTTTTTTTTTTTTCTAAGAAGATGGTGCCTGAAGAGTGACGGAAATCGCCTGACGATCAAAGTTGCCCCCAAGGTAGTGCTTTAGTCTTTGTCCATTTACCGTGAAGGTATCACCGGATGATGGATCTTCCAATTTAACAGAACCAAATGGAGAGACAGACTTGACATAGAATGGGCCTGACCATCTTGATCTCAATTTGCCTGGAAAGAGCTTGAGTCTTGAGTTAAACAGCAGAACTGACTGGCCTTCTTCAAATTTCTTGGGAAGAATGTACTTGTCATGCCAGAACTTTGTCCTTTCCTTGTATATCCTAGCACTCTCATAAGCCAAGAGTCGGAACTCATCCAACTCATTCAATTGAAGCATCCTCTTGTCCATGGCTAGCCTTGCATCAAAGTTCAGGGCCTTCACTGCCCAAAAAGCACGGTGTTGTAGCTCTACCGGAAGATGACATGATTTCCCGAACACCAATTGGTAAGGTGACATACCAATAGGCGTCTTATAAGCAATCCGATAAGCCCAAAGTGCATCATCAACTTTCTTCGCCTGATCCTTCCTTGCATTGTTCACGGTTTTTCCAAAATCCTCTTCAACTCCCGGTTGGACAATTCCACTTGCCCACTGGTTTGGGGATGGTATGGGGTGGTAACTTTGTGGTTCACCCCAAACTTGGCAAGCACTGCATCAAACTCCTTATTGCAGAAGTGGGTACCCCCATCACTTATGATAGCCCTAGGGGTCCCAAACCGGGTAAAAATATTCTTCCTCACAAAACTGATCACAGTTCTTGCATCATCCTTCAAAGTTGGCACGGCTTCCACCCACTTGCTCACATAATCAACCGCCACCAGGATGTACTTGTTGTTGTAAGACGACGGGAAAGGACCCATGAAGTCAATCCCCCATACGTCAAAGAGCTCTACCTCCAATATACCCTTTAAGGGCATCTCATTTCTCTTGGAAATACTGCCGGTCCTCTGGCATTTATCACAATTCATCACCCAAGCTCGAGAGTCCTTGAAAATGGTGGGCCAAAACAACCCGCTTTGCAGAATCTTCATGGCGGTCCTCTCACCACCAAAGTGTCCTCCATAGGGTGAGTTGTGGCAGTGGGTCAACACCCCATTAATTTCTCCTTCAGGTATGCACCTCCTCAGAATTCCATCTGAACCCCTTTTGAAAAGATACGGCTCATCCCAAATGTAGAACCTGGCATCATGAATGAGCTTCTTCCTCTGTTGCGCATTGAAGTCCTTAGGAATTTTATTGGCCGCCTTGTAATTTGCAATATCCGCGAACCAAGGTGCCACTTGCACCACGAACAACTGTTCATCTGGGAACTCCTCTTGAATTGGCAACTTTGCTTCTGCTTGGACCTCTGCTTGTGGAAGCCTGGACAAATGGTCGGCTACCACATTCTCCACTCCTTTCTTGTCCTTTATTTCCAAATCAAACTCTTGGAGTAGCAGTATCCACCTAATAAGCCTTGGCTTAGCATCCTGTTTAGTCATCAAATATCTCAAAGCAGAATGATCGATGTGTAGACTGTAGTTTTACAACCAATCAAGTAGGATCTAAATTTGTCAAAAGCAAATACCACAAAGAAGCAACTCTTTTTCAGTCGTAGTGTAATTCAATTGGGCATCATTAAGCACACGACTGGCATAGTAAATGACATGCAGCACTTTGTTTTTCTTTGGCCCAAAATGGCTCCCACCGCATAGTCACTTGCATCACACATTAGCTCAAAAGGTAAACTCCAACTGGAGGAGCAATGAGTGCGGTGGTGAGTTTTTCTTTCAAGATTGTGAAGGCATGCATGCAATCATCATCAAATATGAAAGGAGTATCAGCTACCAAAAGCTTGCACAAGGGTTTCACTATTTTTGAAAAATCTTTTATGAACCTTCTATAAAAACCCGCATGCCCTAGGAAGCTTCTAACACCTTTCACATTTAAGGGAGGAGGAAGTTTTTCAATCACTTCAATTTTGGCTCTATCAACTTCCATCCCCCTCGATGAAATTTTGTGCCCAAGAACTATACCCTCCCTAACCATGAAATGGCATTTTTCCCAATTTAAAACGAGGTTAGTTTCTTGGCACCTTTTTAGGACACAGGCAAGATTATTCAAACAGTTATCAAATGAATCACCAAATACAGAAAAATCGTCCATAAATACCTCAATAAACTTCTCATTCATATCAGAAAATATGGAGAGCATGCACCTTTGAAAAGTGGCGGGTGCATTGCACAACCCGAAAGGCATTCTCCTGTATGCATAGACTCCATAAGGGCAGGTGAAAGCTGTCTTCTCTTGGTCCTCCGGGTCAACCACAATCTGGTTATACCCGGAGTATCCATCAAGGAAACAGTAGAAAGCATGACCCGCCAACCTCTCTAGCATCTGATCAATGAAGGGTAATGGAAAGTGGTCTTTTCTAGTGGCCTCATTCAGTCTTCTGTAGTCAATGCATACCCTCCATCCAGACACGGTCCTGGAGGGAATAAGTTCATTCTTTTCATTCGCCACCACTGTCATCCCCCCTTTCTTCGGCACAACTTGGACCGGACTCACCCATGGACTATCGGAGATGGGATAGATAATACCCGCATCCAACAACTTCACAATCTCCTTCCTCACAACTTCCTTCATAATCGGGTTGAGTCTTCTTTGCGGTTGCCTAACCGGCTTGAATTTTTCCTCCACACGGATTTTGTGCATGCAGAAGGAGGGGCTTATCCCTTTCAAATCGGACATAGACCATCCAATTGCAGATTTGTGCTCCCTAAGCACCCTCAACAGCTTCTCTTCTTCCAAGGAATTCAACCCACTACTGATGATGACTGGGAATGAAGAGTTCATCCCTAGGAAGGCATAACGGAGATGGGATGGCAATTCCTTCAACTCTAGCACCGGTGGGTCACCTTTATCTTCAATTCTCACATCTTCCACCACTTTGTCTTCATCAGTACTCACAACCAGACAAGCTTCCAGAGATTTAATCATTAGATCAACTTCTTCTGCACACACCTCTTCCTCTACATCCTCTACCATCAGAGCGGCTTCTAACGAATCTTCAAACTTCTGGTGCAAACTCTTGTCAGATAATGACTCAATGAGGTCCACTATCATGCATGTGTCCTTGTCACTTGGGTGTTTCATCGCTTCATACACATTAAAAGTGACCTTTTACGTCTTGTACCCGAAGCACCAATTCCCCTTGATTGACTTAGATCTAGGCTCTACATGTTGATAGGTATGGTCTCCCAAGAATCGGGAGGAGTATCACCATCTTCACCATATCTAACACCACGAAATCTGCTGGAAAAAATAAATTTATCTACCTTCACCAACAAATCCTCCACAACACCATAGGGGTATGTAATTGAACTGGTCCGCCAGTTGAAGAGAAATTCTGTTGGTTTTACTTCACCAATCCCCACTTCTTGAAAATGGAGAGCGGCATCGATTAATACTTGCCCCTAAATCGCACAATGCTCTCCCTATGTTCAGGATGACCAATCGTGCATGGAATAGTGAAACTGCCCGGGTCCTTCATTTTTACTTGGCAGCTTCCTTTGAAGTATTATGGCTGCACTCTTGATAAGCATAACTCGTCTCCTCCTTCCACCTTCTTTTGTTTGTAAGGATCTCCTTCATGAATTTTGCGTAGGAAGGCATTTGCTTGTAGAGCTTCAAAAACGGGATGTTTATTTGTAGCTTTTTAAATACATCCAGGAACTTAGAAAACTGCTGATCTTTTGCTTCTTTCTTCAACCGTTGGGGGTATGGAATTCTGAAATATGGGGGCAGCTCCTTGGGATTATCAACCTCTTCCAGGATCTGTCTTCTGGTCTTTTTCCTTGCAAATTCCTCATCAACCAGTTTCTCCTTCTGTGGTTCTTCAGCTTCTACATCAATAGGATTAGAGGTAGTATCTTGGGAAGTTCCGGGTTCTTCATTGTTTACCTCTTCAGATTGCCCCTTGTCAATTCCAGCATCACTTGTCTTCTCTTCCTTCTCTTTTTCTTGTGGACTTAACATTCTCCCACTTCTTGTAACAATGGCCTTACAATCTTCCCTTGGGTTCTTCTCAGTATCCCCAGGCAATTGTCCTGGAGGTCTCTCTGCCATCTGCCTTGCTAGTTGGCCCATTTGATGCTCCAAGTTCTTGATTGAAGCATTCTGATTCTTTATAGTCTCTTGAGTAACTTGCATGAACTGGCCTAGAAGGTTCTCCAATTTGCTTGAACTCTCTTGAGGAGGCTTTGCTTGAGTATTTGAACTTTGTCCTTGTCTCCAACTAAAGTTGGGATGATTGCGCCACCCCGGATTGTAGGTGTTGGAGTAGGGATCATTTCTAGGCCCTTGGTTGCCCATATAGTTTACCTCTTCTTGTCCCGAGCTTCCAACCACATTGATCTCACAGTTCCCATTTGCATGGTTGCCTCCACAGAAATCACACACTGAGGCACCTTGAGCTTGAATAGCTTGTACTTGAGAATTCTGCAGTTGAACCGACCCCAGTTGTTTGGTAAGAATAGCCATTTGTGCCTTGAGGGCACCAATTTCATCCAGCTCAAGAACACCTCTACTGACCATTGACCGAGAACTAGGCATTTGATAGTCATTGTTAGCCATGTTCTCAATCAAGTCCTTTGCTTCTTCCGGTGTCTTTTGACTCAATGTACCTCCTGCAGCCGCTTCAATCATACTTCTTGAGTTCCTGTTGAGCCCATTAACAAAAGTTGCGACCTGCTGCCATGTCTCCAGTTCATGATTGGGACAAGCTGTGAGTAAAGACTTGAATCTCTCCCAGGCTTCATATAGTGACTCACCATCCCTCTGTGCAAAGGCATTGATCTCTGACCTCAGCTTAATCATTCTTGACGGCGGGAAGAAGCGAGACAAAAATTTGCTGACCAAGTCGTTCCAGGTGATGATGCTTCCATGAGGATGAGATTGAAGCCATGCCTTGGCTCTATCCCTCAAGGAGAAAGGGAAAAGCCTTAACCGAATGGCCTCATCGGACGCTCCATTTAATTTGATGGTGTCACACAGCTCAATGAAGGTACCAATATGAGCATGAGGATCTTCACTCTCCAATCCTCCAAATTGATTCTGCTGCACAAGGTGGAGAAGTGAGGCCTTGATTTCGAAATTATTGCAGGCCACTGCAGGTCTCACAATCGGAGTTCCACATCTATCAACTCTAGGGGAAGTGTAGTCCCCCATTGTTCTCCTTGGTGCATTCTCTTCTGCCATGGTGACAGCTGCTATTTCAATTTGTGGTTCTTGCACACTGGGTAACTCAACTTGCTGCTCTTGTCTACTAGAAGATGCTCTTTCTCTGTTCTGTCTTGCCTTGGTTCTCTTTCTATTCCTTCTGCAGAGTCTCTCGATCTCAGGTTCGAATTGGAGTTCACCTGGGTCGATTGTACCTCGCATACACTGAACAAACGGAGTAGCACAGAACAAACAGAAAAACAGCACTTGCAGAAATTCACAGCAGAGATATAGACACTAAGAACGAAAACAACACAGTAGGAAAAATAGTAAAAAAATAAAATGCCTAAATTAGGAGTCCCCTTTGGTACTCGTGATATTGGCACACCGATCCCCGGCAACGGCGCCAAAAACTTGACACGGACTCGGCAAGTGTACCGGTTCGTTGCAAGTAATAAAAACGGTGAGACCGGATATCGTTCTCAGGGATCGTGGACAATTACCACTTCGCAAATTTGACTACTATCTAGGCGATCGAATTTTGGATTGAAGGTTGTTTTAACATCTAGCAAACAAACAAGAAGAAAATATTTTTGTTCTTTTTGGATTTTTCTCAAACAGTTAATGTAAAAACAAAGAGATGAATAACAATGAGATGGAATTGCTGGGGTTAAACTAAGCTAATCCTCCCTTGGTTGTTATGAAATGATAACTAACACAGTTCCTACTCTCCTTATGACAATCGAATCTTTTCTAATATACTCAAGCCTAATGTCTTAGGTGCATTGAGCCTAAAATCCCAAATTAAACCCTAATGTCTTAGGTGGATTAATAAGAGAAATTGCATTAAGACAAGATTCATAAGATTGCAAGTAGCCAACACCTATGTCTAGATTCTTGGACTACTTGGCATATAATTCATGAGCATACTTTAACATCAACCTTTCAATTGTCTATTAAAGCAACTAATCATTCCTAAGATGATCAAACCTAGGAAAGCATTAAGCATAGAATTATATACTCATAAAGAAGAAGGAAACTGTATTAATCTCAAGTCATATTACAACCAAGTTCAGATAACAATAGTCTAACCCCAACAAAAGGGGAGTTTAGCTACGCATAATTGAAAGTAAAACAAAAGAAATAATTACAGAGATGAAGAAAGGGGAGAGCTCCATGGAATGATGCACACAGCCACAGCAGCAGAGAATTTCTCCTTAGAGTTTTCTTAATTCTTTTTCTTCTGTTCTGCTCAGTTTTTCTAGTACTCGTGGCCGGTCACGGCCGTGACAGCCATCACGGCCAGGCCGTGATGGTTTCTGACTTGGCACCGCTTCACTTTCTGATTCATCACGGCCGTGATGATCATCACGGCTAGGCCGTGATCCTTTCTGACTTTTCCAACAAACAAGTCACGGCCGTGATAGACATCACGGCTAGGCCGTGATAGTCTCTGACTTTTCCAACTGATTCATCACGGCCGTAATACTCATCACGGCTAGGCCGTGATCGTCTCTGACTTTTGGGGATCTGGCACAGCTGACACGTCACGGCCGTGATAGCCATCACGGCTAGGCCGTGATCGTCTCTGACTTTTGGCTCAATTCTTTCTTCAGCTACTGCTCCCTCACGGCCGTGAGGGCCATCACGGCCAGGCCGTGATGCTCTCTGCTTGGCTCAATTTCTTATCTTTCAAAGCTCTAAGTCATCCAAGCTTCATACTTGCTAATTCTTGGGCATTTAATCATGAATATCTGCAAAACAACACACAATACCACCTTATCCGTTCCAAAGGAAAAACTAAACAAAATAAACACTAAAATGGCCTAACTATATGCAAATGCATGCAGAAATGTACATGGAAAATGAGGTGAAATCACACTCATCAGCAGATCTAGTTCTAACTCCTTGAGATGGACTTCCAATGATAAGATCTTCTAGATGATAGTTTAGAATTTCCAATCTTTCTTCAAATTCTGAGTTTCAGACGCATCAGCACTTGTCTGAATTTCAGACACGTCTACTTTTGACATGTCTGAAGATTCTTCCACTACAGGATTAAGTTCAATACCTGCAACATCATCCTCTAGATCTGATAGTTCCCTATCAGTCTTCAAACCATCATTTAACTTTACATGAATTGATTCTTCTACAACAGACGTTCTAGAATTAAAAATTCTAAAAGCTTTAGACATTTCAGAATATCCAATAAATATGCCTTTATCTACTTTAGAGTCAAATTTACAAAGATGATCTTTTGTATTAAGAATATAACATTCACATCCAAATGCATGAAAATATCATATGTTGGGTTTTCTACCTTTCCACAATTCATAAGGAGTCTTATTTAGGATAGGTATAATCAGTATTATGTTTTGCACATAACAAGCAGTGTTAATGGCTTCTGCCCAGAAGTACTTCGGAAGATTATTTTTATTAAGCATTGTTCTCCCCATCTCTTGAAGAGATATATTCTTTCTCACAACCACTCCATTTTGTTATGGAGTTCTAGGTGCAGAGAAATTGTGAGAAATACCATTTTCCTCACAACAGTTTGAACTGCTCATTTTCAAATTCTCCTCCATGATCATTTCTAATAGCAAAAATGCAAAAACCTTGCTCATTCTGTACTCTTTATTGAATACTGTAAAGACCTTATAAGACTCATCCTTGTGGGTTAAGAAGAGTACCCATGTAAATCTAGAATAGTCATCAACTATGACAAAACCATATTTCTTTCCACCTAGGCTAGCTACACTGACTGGTCCAAACAGATCCATGTGTAACAATTACAAAAGTCTAGAGGAGGTGACTTCTTTCTTGGATTTGAAACTTGATTTTACTTGTTTACCTCTTTGACATGCATCACACAAAATATCTTTCTTAAAAGAAATATTAGGCAATCCTCTCACAAGGTTATGCTTTTTTAATTTATAAATTTGTTTCATACTAACATGTCCTAGCTTCTTATGCCATAGCCATTTTTCATCCTCTTTAGACATAAAGCATATTACACTTTGATCTGAAAGTTTAGACAGGTCAATCTTATATAGATTGTTTTGCCTTTTGGCAAAAAAGAGGGTTTTTGCACTATTGCCATTGACTATGCATGCATCCTTAGAAAAGGATACAGAAAATCCACTATCACATAAATAACTTATGCTAAGCAGATTATGTTTTAACCCTTTCACATATAAAATATCACAGATAATAGGCAAGGGAGGTTAACTACCAATTTTACCTACACCAACAACTTTTCCTTTCTGGTTTCCACCAAAAGTTACATGTCCACCTTTCTTAGGTTGGAGGTCTAGGAACATAGACCTTTCTCCTATCATATGTCGCGAGCATCCACTGTCCTGGTACCATGAAAGGTGTTTCTTTTGTCCTGTTAAGTAAGTCTGCAACAAGAATGATCATGGACTTAGGTACGCATATTTTCTTGGGTCCTTTTCTGTTAGTATAAGGAGTCTGTGAAGACTTCTTTCTCTTTTTGTGGATACACTTAAACATGATATGTCCAGCTTTTCCACAGTATATGCATATAGGTTTATTTGAACTAACTAACACAGATTTGACAGTTATTTTTGAGAACTTTGTTGATCCTTTATGATGTTCTTGACTGGAATATCCTATACCTTCTTTGTTAAAGGAGTGCCTCTGACTTCCCAAAAGTTTAGTCAGATTATCTCTACCATTAACAAACTTAGCAAGATTTAAGGTGAGCTCTTCAACTTTCTGTTGAAGTTTACTAACTTCTTCAGAAGATAGAGTTTCAACTGAGATCTCAGCTTTAGACTTTTCAGTCTTAAGCATACTATTTTCTTCAGCTAACTTTTCACACTCTTGAGATTTCTGTGTATACTCATTTGAGAGTTTAACATACTGTCTCTTGAGGAATTTGAAAGCTTTAGACATATAGTTGGATTCCTCCAATAGTTCATCATAGGCATCATTCAATTTCTCATGTTCAGAATGTACCTCAGTGTCTGATTCAGGATAAGTATCTGCCATAAGGCAGATTTGCTTCAAGTTCCTCTCCTTCACTTTCAGTGGAGCTTTCATCAAGATCTTCCCACGTGGCCATCATTCCTTTCTTCTTTTTGTTGAAGAACTTCTTGGGAGATTGCTTCTTAAGTTGAGGGCATTCTGCCTTGATATGATCAGGCTTTTTACATTCATAGCACACAATGGCATTCCTGTCATTAGATCCACCATCTTTGTTGTATTTTTCTTTGTTGAAACGCTTGAAAGGTTTGTCTTTTCTGAAGTTTCTTTTCTTCCAAAGCTTTTTTATCTTTATGGTGAAAAGAGAAAGTTCATCATCTTCATCATCAGAATCATCTTCATTTGATTCCTCAGATTCCTCTGAAGATTCATCAACTTTAAGAGCTTTTGAAGTGATTCCTTTAGATGATTTCTTGTCGCCTTTAAGGGTAATGGATTTGTTTTTCTTTCCATTGTTTTCTTCAATCAGCTCTTGATCATGGATTTGAAGAGTGCCAAGAAGCTCATCTAGCTTCATTTTTGTTAAGTCTTTGGCCTGAGATACAGCAGTTGCAAGTGGTCTCCATTGTTTTGGAAGACTTCTGAGAATCTTTTGAATGTGCTTCTCAGTCTGGTAAACTTTTCCCAGAGATTTCAATCCATTGGTTATAGTTTGAAATCTTCCATACATTTGACCAATAGTCTCTTCTTCTTCCATTTTGAACAGCTCATATTTTCTGACTAACATACTAACTTTGGTCTCTTTGACCTTGCTGATTCCTTCATGAGCAATAGCTAGTTAATCCCACATTTCTTTTGCAGATTCACAAGCACATACTTTTTCAATTTATTCTCTGCTCAAAGAACATATGATTGTATATCTTGCTTTGGCATTAAGCTGACATTTTGTTTTTTAATCAGCGATCATGTTTGCTTTTGGAACAACAGTTCCTGCTTCATCTTTAGGAACAAACGGTCTACTTCAATGACATCCCAAAGTTCAGAGTTAGTGGATTGTAAAAACCACTTCATCTTTTCTTTCCAGTAGATGTTGTCCTCTCCATTGAAGTAAGGAGGTCTCGACATTGAGGATCCTTCTCCAGCATGGTTCTTGCTTGTTGTAGCTTCTCCTGCCATCTCCAAGATCTTTTCCTCTACACTGTTAAGTGCTCAACCCAGAGGCTGAGCTCGGATACTAACTGAAATAACCAAAGTTAACACAAGAAGGGGGGTTGAATTGTGTTTACCAACTTTTTTGGGTTACTTAAAAAGATTTTCGCAGTATCAACAAGCAGAACTTAGATTAGAGAAAATCAGACGAGTGATACGTCTAATATTCAAACAGAACACGAAAGCAAACAGAATAAGAGTAAAACAGAGTTTGATATTCACAATATTAACTCCCCAAGTTAAAAGCTTAAACAGAATAATACTTAAGCAAAATAAAGAGATAAGGGAAGAGGAATATCATTCAAGAGTTTTATACTGGTTCACTCCAAAATCCACAGGGTTACGTCCAGTTCCTTGGCAGCACCAAGTTTCCACTATAACTGAGTAAATTACAGTATAAGTATTCTTTGCACACCTAGCCTCTTCAGTCTCAACACTCAAACAATTATTCTTTGCTCACATAACCTCTTCAGGCTCAACACTCAAACAAGTATTCTTTGCACATGTAGCCTCTTCAGGCTCAACACTCAAACAAGTATTATTTGCTCACCTAGCCTCTTCAGGCTCAACACAGTAAGGAATGAAAAGGTTTTGTGTAATTAATACAACTTGCAAGTCTTTCAGATCACACTCAAAGAGTGGAATAAATATGAAGTATGAAAGACTACGAATTAATATCAAATGATTGAAAGTGTATTCATTGAAAGAATGAAGAAGTTAATGAAGAAAGTAAATGCTTCTGCGCGGTGTTCTTAATGATATTCAACTTTTTATCTTCATCTTTATTGTTTGGTCTATTTAAAGACTTCAATCAAGAGATCCGTTTAGACACAGCTTCAGAAAGTGTGTTCTTCTGATTTGAGCTTCTGAGACATCATTAATACCAAAGAGTCGTTCTGTATAAACATGAAATGCTTGGAAACGTTGAGCTTTGAGAAGGTTGTCCAAGAGTACACTTTATTCTGAGTAGCTGTTGTTTTAGAGTATGCAGCAGCAAGCTTCTTGTACTTGTAGCAGAGGGCTTTCCTCTTTCAGTACAACAGTCAGTTCACTTTCCAGAAAGCACTTTTACTTTGTACTAAAACAGCTAAAAAGTCACTGCTGTGGTACAGAGATTGTGTGTTTATTCCTTAAACCTTAAAACAACCGTTCTTTATTTTTTGTCCTTTGAGCTATTGTCCAGAGGTCTCCGAGATCCTTAAGGAAGGCATCTAATTTGAATAAGGTGACTTGGACTTCATTTCTGACAAACTGACATCATAGCAGTTTTGGAAATTTAGACGGGTGAAAGGTAATCCAAAAATTATATGGGTGATTATGCGGTCCAAAACTAGACGGGTGATCATGCAGTCCAAAACTAGATGGGTGCTAGCGTATTCCAAAAACTAGATGGGTGATCCACTGAGTCTGTTTCAGACAGATGCTTCTTGCCACGTCATCAAGTAAACTCAGTTCTTGACTGAGCGTTGACTTGGTCTCTGACTGAATTTCAGACGAGTGGTTTTCAGACAAATCTAAAAACTGAGCTCTACTAAAAAGTAGACGAGTCAGAAAATAGACGTGTGACCTTAAGTTTGTTTTCCTACACACTTATCAGATATGTTAGTAATTTCACATGGTTCAATATTACCATACTTAATCTATTTGGAATCATTAAAACTTAGAGAATCTACACATGGAATGTGTCTGAGACTTATGAGGTCTCAACACTCTCATATCTCATTTCCAGCGTGGGCATTCAACTTGTTTGTACCTTGATTTACTATAGGAAACATTCTAAACTCAAACTGCATGCAAAATGTTTTTTTTTATTACAAGAATCAATTTATGTTTTGCCATTCTATATATCTACTTTTTGATTGCCAAAATCTTGTTCACGTTTCTGCCACTTCCCGCCTTCCCCCGCCAGCAGGGAGAGGGAACCAGTGGCGTTTGTAATCCACTTTTTGCCATATATATGAGTTTGGGTTTGATCAAGAAACTGCTGTGCAGCTTGGCATCTGAACTTAATCAGAAACTAAGCCACTTGCTGATAAAACAGCAGGAAAACCAGATCGCGGAGCTAGAATCTGAACTGCACCTGGCTCAATCCAATCTCCATCAGAAGGAAGCTGAACTCCAGGCACTAAAGGACTGTGTCAAATGCCTTACTAAACTCTCGATATCCACAGTTTCAGGCATGATTTTCTCTAGAGTAACGTGCTTGGCACACACTTCATCCTTTCAAACTCCTCACAGACTCCCATATATGCAAGTAATTGGTTAACAATTTGGTGCCACCATAACTTTTTTTGAATGGTCTAAATGACTTCATCTTGGAGTGTGTAACGGGTTTTGTGACGATAAGTGTCTCTGCATGTACCATTTTCCTTATTCTTGGTCACTTTTGTAACATCATGATTTTTTAATTACGCTATTTAACTGGTTAAAATATAATTAATCTGAGAGTTAGAAAGTGATTTTAAATAAAATAAAATCATATTCATAGTCTCTCTTATGGTAGAAGGCTACGGTGAAATTTTGGGTTGAGAATTCAGACGGTGCCCGGTCTGTATTTTTTAACTGATAGTATAATTTTATATTGACATAAAACCCTAATTTGACCCGAAAACTGAAATTTGCAGATTTTTTTATATTATGTCCGTGAGGAATCTTACTTTCCATGTTTCTGATCAGAAATAAAATATTATGTTTATTTGGACAAATTTTGGTAAAAGTTCGGATGGAAAACAGTCGGTGTTTTCACTGACAGTAAGATTTTAATTATCAGAAAACCTAATTTTGACTCGTGAATGAAATGGTTTATATTTAAATTATATTTCCTACGAGTTTGGTCAGTTTAAAAATTTTCAGTCGAAAACGAAATATTACGTTTTTATACGGGCCTAAAACCCTAATCGGGGAACCGACGGAGTCGAGAAGGGAGGTGCAGAGACAAAACCGGACACCGGAGGAGCTGAGTCATGGGGTGAGTCACCACCATGACTCACCAAGCATTTATGAAGCATAAAATGCAAATTTAGGTGAAATGACCAAAATGCCCTTTTAGCTTAACCTGACCAAAGTTAAATTAGATTTTAACCATGGTTAAGGAACCATGGTTAGTTTGTGTGATCTAAAATCTGACACACCCTCCACTAAATGTGAGCCACAGATTTATTAACCATAGTTAGCAAAGTAACCCTAGTTAAGTTAATTATTAACTATGGTTAAGCTTATATTAATTAAATAATCACAAAAGCTATTAATCCAACATATAATAAACCAAACAAGGCCTAATATATAGCCTATATATACCACAAAACCACAGCCCCTTCACTCACACCTTCATTCTCTTCATCTTCTTCATTTTCTCTCACTTTTCTCAAGAACACTTCAAGCAATTTTGTGAAGGACTTGATCCATTCCTTTCAATTTTCCAACATCTAAGAGGTATACCTTACTCTTCTTGATAAATAAACATCATGTTTTTCATTGATTTTCTTGTTTCCAAGTCATGATCATCAAGTTTTCATGAGTTTTTCATTCTTAGATCTAGAATTTCAAATATTTCTAGAAAATTGTAGAAATATCATTTTAATGTGAAACCAATTTCTATGATCTTAATATGTCCTCTACTATCATCATCTAGGAGTATGTAATCAAAATCATTTTCCTTCCTATTTATCTATTGAAGGCCGAATCTATATATTTTTAGGCAAAGGAAGTTTTGTTCAATTTTTACAATATGACACTTGTTCTTTACTCTTTAATACCTATAGTTGTTATAACTAGAAACTTGAAATCAAAATAAATTCATAGCCCTATTTTCTCGCCTTGGCCGAATTTGTGTTCATGTGAGCAAAATAAGTTTTCTTCAATCTTTAACTAGATCATGATTTGTATGAACTTACTATGATGTGTAGGTTATAGATCCAAGAGTTTGTGAGAAAAAGGAATTTCTAACCTATTTTGCTTATTGAGGCCGAAACCCTAACCTAGTTGGTTAAAGGATTATGTTTTACAATCTTAACTATTAACACTTAATCTATGCTAGTTAATACTTTGGGAATTAGTATCTAAAAGATTGGATTAAGAAAATAACCCTAGTCTTATTTTTTACGACTTGTCCGAACCTAGCACCATATGGTCATATTTAGATTTGTTTGATTAATTTGTTAATTTGTTGATTTGGTTGAAGGTGGTTTTGGTAACTCGTGACGGGATATCGAGGATCGTCGATTTCGTGTTTCCGGTGGTAACTTGGGTGGGGAAAGAATCATTCTACCTTCGGAGTCGATAAGTATCATATTATATAATAATTGTGTAGGGCGACCTAAACCCTACTAGTAGTTGAGTAATCGACAATACCAAAATCACATTGGAAATCTTTTCTGTAAAACCAATGGTGATTCGGGGATTGTAGGTTTATCGACGTTAGGATGATTTTATCTCATCTGAGGTTGATTGAATTTATTATTATTATTGCATTGCTTATGTGATATTTTGAGGTATTTGAATATTTTATGATATTGTGTTATGCATGATTTGCCTGGTTTTTAATATTGGGTTTAGTGGATTTTAAGCAAATATATATATATATATATATATATATATATATATATATATATATTTATTGTTCGAGAGATAATTGTTGGTTTGGGTGTGAGGATAATGGTGACTTAGAGGTGCCTAGCCTAAACCAATTATTTTAAAGAGGAAGTGTGACATAGAATATGTGTTAAGGCTTTGATGGAAGATTAAGGCACTAGGATGTTATTAATATGGGTTGGTGAGATTCATGTGTTTGTGTTATTATTCACAGCCGTGTGAGTGGAACACACGAGGTCAGGATATCCTATTTTGGGATATCGGATATTGCGGGTGAGTGCCCTACGGATGTGGATGTCGAGGTAGACTACCGTAATATTCTTTTTTAGTTCTTGACACGTTCGCATATTCTTGGCGCTGGACCGTTCTGGATTGATACTCCTTGACGCGTTCGCGTATTCTTTGCACTGGACCGTTTTGGACTAATACTCGCTTAGTCGTTGACGCGTTCGAAAGTTATTTGCACTGGACTATTTCGGACTACTGACTAATGTGACAGGAGTAAAGATGGCCACATCAGTATAAAGTCTTAGTTGCAGGAGTTGAGGGTAGAGGATGATATAGTGAATTGAGGATGATTGTTGATTTTGAGTGATGCGTGTCTGTGCCTATTATTATATTATGTGCTATGTATTCTGTTCCGCTTTTGTTGATATAATTGTTTCTTATCCCCTATGTTCTATATTGTGTATTTATTTTGTCATGTGATCGTATGAGAAGATCCGATGGAGGAATCGGTTGCTGAGGAGCTGGATGAGATTCCTTATGAACCGGATGCGGGAGGACGAGTTGTGACCCATGGTGATAGAGTCTAGATAGTTATGACCGATGCGTCTTGTGAGACGTTTTATATTTTCTGCTAAGTACAACTTTTGTTTAAGTACATGCCTATGAGGGATCCTACTGAGAGGATACCCTCAACAATGTTTTGGTAATGTAATAAATAAACTGGTGTGTATTTATATATTACAACCTCGATGTGTTTAATTTGCAGAAGTTATATGATTGTTTAAATAAAGTTTTAATTTTTACATACTTCTCACGCTAAGTGCGTGATTAAGGAATTAATTAATAAGATTTTAAGCTAATAAAACATCGGGGCACAACGCGGTGTCTCAACTTTTCTTTAAAGACAAATCCATGTGGCATTATCAAGTGAAAGGGTGTTTTAATTTTTGGGTGAGATGAGCAAATGTGGGACTTTGGATCACATATAGATGGTCCAGATTATAACATAAAGTCATATAACTTTTTTAAGTGAACACATGATCACCAACTAACTTCTAATCCTGATCATTTATATATGGTTTAATGATTCATATTTACTTTTCTCATTGCTCTCACTAGTAACTATGCGGTACTAGCTGAAGCTGTCTATCTGACTACTAAATTGTTTCTCAGATGATGAAACTCAGGCACTCACTGATCCAAAGAAAACCAGTGCTTTGGACAACAATAATATAGAGTCTGAGTCAAAGCAATCAGTTGTTGGGGCAAAGAGACCGTTTGATTCTGAATCTTGTTCATATTGCATGTGAAACGACTCTGGCCTATATGAACAAATTCTAATGCAGACAGATTAAACGGTAATGTAGTAGGCAATCATCTAGATCCTTCAGTTGTAACCTAATTATTGGGCCCTATGTGGTATATGTAAATATTATTTAATTAGATATAATTACATTTTTTAGCTCCTAGTACTCGGATATTCATATTGATACAGTTCATATTTTTATATGTACCATGTATCAAGTTGTCCCATATTAATATTAATAATTTTAATAAATGTTAAGTTGCAATGCAGACCATGTTAGTTAGTGCTACATGAAAATGTGATGATGTGAATTTTATTACTCTTTCCGGTCCACGATATAAAAAACAAAATCTTAAATCATACAGATCAAGAAAATGTATTTGAATAAATTAATTATAATTAATACTCATATAAATTAATGACAATAATTAATAAGAATAATATTAGAAATTAGAATTTAATATATATAAAAATTAATACATGTATATTTTTTATATTTTGAATCCAAAAAAAATTCATTTATTTTTAATATTATGAATCGGAGAGAATATACACCAACAGATCTATCTGATTGATATTTTAACGTCTACTTTTTGGAGCTGAACTGAATTCAGAATGATTCTCAATTGACTTCGGGGGCCATTCATGTCAAGTTCAAGCTATTTTATGAGTGCGAGGAGGAAAAAAAGGTGCTTTCATTCAGCTTTTTGTTGACTTTTGGTTATCTTGTTGGGAGATTACGGGTCAGCCCAGTGCCCACATAGGGTCATGTCACTCTAAAGTCTAAACTAGGATATACCCTGAGTGAGATCACTAAATTGCACTGAGATTTTTATTGGGATGCGCAATTAGCGGAATCTAGAGTATAGCTGTGGTGGGGTTTTACTTTTTCGATGATTGTTTTTTCCTCATCACAATATAAAAATCTTAATAATCCCATAATAATCCATTATCATTTAGCACTGCTCAAATTTCCGAAACCAATACGCTTCCCTTGTGCCCCCAGTCCCTCTTTTTATCCTTTCTTTCGTTCTTTTGCTAAATAATAATATTTGTGGGATTGGATGAGGAAACATGCAAAAAAGCGGCCAAATACTGAAAATATGACTTTGCAGTAAGTTACTTTTATATTGTAATTTGTAAAAGCCTTTTTTTTTGTCACGAGATTATATATTTTATAAAAGTTTGTAATATTTTTTATAAAAAAATGTATATACTATTTACTTCTGATACGATCAACCAGCGTAAGATACTTTGCATGAATGTTTATTGGAATGGAAACGCTTTAGACCCAAAAATAAGAAATTAATTGCATTTTAGGTGGCAGAAACTAATTCCAATTTCTAACTTCTAATTAAGCAGACTATTTTTGGGAACCATTACATGTAAGGGTGGCAAATGGATGGATCGAATAATTTTTTATTCGGATCTTAATGGATGGATTAAAAACAATCCATTAATCCATTATAATCTATTAAAAATTCATTAAAAAAATTCAATTCATCCATGATCCACTAAATAAAATCCATCCGATCAATCCATTAACAACTTTTCATGGATGGATATCCAATTCATCCACTAAAATTTATTTTAAGAAATTAAATAATTTTATATCTCTTTTATCCGTCCATAAAATATTTTTAAAAATAAAATAACTTGTAAAACAAAATTAAAATATTATCTCTAGCTCATCCTCGCTCTCCTCTTTCTTCCTCTCTCTACCCTTTCTCTCTCTCTCTTTTTCTTACTCTCTCTCTATCTTTACCCTTTCTCCACTCTATCTCACGACCATTTTGTATCACGGTCATTTTTCTATTATAAATGGAGGTTTTTTTTATTTGGTGAAAAATAATATGAAAAAAATATATTGGTTTTGAAATGGATAAAAGTTGATCCATTACATTTTTTTATTATTGATCCAATGGATTTTAAAAAATATTGGATGAATCATAAACCATCCATTAAAAAAATAATCCAATCCATCCAATCCATTTATATTATTTTTTTATAAATAGATGGATTGGATGGATTTTCTCATGGATGGACTGTTAAATTTTTAATTTAACATGTGTATAATATGTGGATTAGCATTAATTGGTGATTAAATTATAATTAAATTATTAATATATCAGTTATAAAATTAATTCTTAATTACGTAACCAATTGGTGAAATTGTTGTTGGGTATTTACTAAGAGTGACCCTATGATGGGCTGGGTCATTCTAATATTAACCCGTTGAGAGGTCCCTACTCTCTGCTGGTAGGTTAAAAAGATTGCCTCCCCATTAAGCATTTTTGACACACACACTGAACACCAACCAGAAATAGAGAAGCAACCCTCTTACATTCTGATCTATTGTAATGGATTCTACGATGCTCCAAGGTACATAATTCTTCTCCTCTCCTTCGATTAACATGTGTAATATGCTATGATTTGTATCTGTATGATGTTCTAAACAAATTAGAATTATAGGTTATCCTTCAATTGGTATCAGAGCTAAGGATAGATACATGTTATAGCTATTCTGAAAATTATATGAACCCTAATTTATGTTTTTTTTTTCAATCAAGATGCAAAATTTTTTTTTAGGGATTTCATATCATGTTATATCAATATTGTAGAAATTTTCGTTTGCCCAGAATTTTTTTTTCCTTCAGCAACTTTCGTTTTTTCATGCCTTGTTCTTCGAAAATTCGAAACTATGATTCTGGCCAATGATTTCGAAAATTGTTTGAGGGTTTATCTTCCTCCTTGTTAAGCGAATATTATACTAAATTTCCGTGCATGTTGGTTGAACGTACTGAGAGAATTTTTTCTCTCATTGTCGCGGGTTTTCAAATATAAACCTAACTATTCTTCGCATAATTTATCACTCGAATATCAAGCGAATCATGAAATTAGTATGGGGCTTCTATAGATCGAACAGTAACGATCAAAACCCCCCAAGAATCATCGAAAATGGTTGATTAAAACAGGAGAATCGATCGGGTCATTCTCGCGGGTCGTCGCGACCCGTTTCTGGAACCGGGTGAGGAAGATGACCTCTCCCTGCGATGCCCACTCGCGGTGCCCAGCGCGCGGGCCCAAAAAATTTTATTTTTTATTTTAAAATTATTAATTAATTATTTCTGATACCTTGGTATTTTTTATTTTTTTTGAAAATTTTGGACAACCTTAAATATTTTATATGGTTAAATCCGAAAATATATTGTATTCTTTAATACTGTACTCTCAGTTTTTTTTTTTGGTCTAAAATTTTGTGATTGTTCCCTACTTTTTTGTGACACTTTGATATGTTATACTCTCCTTGATCATGTGTCATATAGATGGAATTAATTTTAGAGCCTTATGTGAATTAAGTTGTGTGTTCTATGCTATATTTGTTATATAATATATTTTTTCTAATGTATAATTGTAGCATGACTATTGATATTTTGTATAGTTATGAACTCATCTATCGTGGGTATAATTATACAAAATTTGTGTTATTAAATAATTAATTATTCTAATGTGTTATATTTGTATTATATTAATAATAATTATACCCTATCGGTGTACTATTATTAATGTAATTCGTTATTATACATCGTACTATTGTCTTAAGCTTATGTCAATTATGGTTTTCAAGTACCTTATCGGTATTAGAAATTTTGGTGATGTAAGTTTTGTACATTGTATTATTCTTCTTATTATATTTCTTATTTATTATGATTCGGGACCCTTAGGCGGAATTATAATGAATAAGAAATTTGTATTATGGGCAAGATTGGCTGAACATATATATGGAATCATATTACCTTTCAATTCTTAATGATTCTTTATTCTTTGTTTTATGTCAACCTCCTTCCCAAATTCTGTCAAAACTCTAAATGGGACAAACTATGAGGATTGGAAAGAGTCTCTAGATCTCTACTTAACCATTGCTGACTTGGATCTGGCTTTGAGGGAAGACAAGCCAGCAGCTCTCACAAATGAATCTACTGCAGCTCAGAGGAATGCTTATGAGAAATGGGAACACTCTAATAGAGTGTGCCTGAAAGTGATGAAGTATACTATGGAAGAATCCATCAGGCAGAGTATCTTAGAGACCGATAATGCTAAAGAATATCAGAAAGCTGTTGGGGAGAAATTTATGACTTTTGAGAAGGCTCAGAAAAGTCAGTATCTTTCCTTGTTTGACAAGACCAAATATGATGGGGTCAGTGGTGTGCGTGAGCATATCATGAAGTTGATGCACTATTACAACAAACTGAAATCTCTTAAAGTTGAAATTGGCGAAAGTACTTTAATCTACCGGGTTCTTGAATCTCTTCCTTCACAATTCGATGTTATGAAGACCTCTTACAATACACAGAAGGCTGAATGGACAGTGGACGAGATGATTGCCATTGTTACACAAGAAGAAGAGTCCATTAAAAAGGGTAAATCACACAGTGCTCATTTTGCTGCATCTGCTCCAACTCCAACTTCTAATTCAGGTACAAGATTTGTGAAGAAAGATCAAAAGGGAAAGAAGAAAAATACAAAGCAGCATCTGCAGGCTAAGAAAAGTTTCTTCAAGGGTAACTGCAAGTATTGTAAGAAGTATGGCCACAAGGTAGATGATTGCTATTTCTTGAAAAAGAAACAAGAGAAGCAAGGTATATTCCTGGCTCTAACATGCTTTGAATCCAATGTCATTGATGCATGTTCCTCCAAATACTTGGTGGTTAGATTCAGGTGCAACCATTCATGTTGTGAATTCCTTGCAGGTGTTCACAAGCCTGAGGAAACCAAGTGATGCTGAGTCTAAAATTATTATGGGAGATGGAGCTGGAGTTTGTTATTGACATTGGAATTGTTTCTTTACTTTTGCCTTCTGGACATAATTTGTTTTTAAGAGATGCTGTGTATGCACCTTCTATGAGAAGGAACTTGATTTCTGTTTCTGCTTTGGATAAATGTGGTTACACCTTTAAGTTTGGTAGTGGAAAATTGATTGTTTGTTCAGATTCTATTTCCGTTGGTTCAGGGGTTTTACGTGATGGCCTTTATATGTTAAATCTACATGACATGTCTGTCAATTCTGCTGTTGGAAACAAACGCAGTAGGATTAATGAACATTCTTCTATGTTATGGCATCGACGTTTGGGGCATATTTCTAGGCCCCGTATTGAGAGGCTAGTCAAGGAAGGTATTCTTCATGATCTAGACTTCTCCAATTTTGATACATGTATTGATTGCATCAAGGGAAAATTTACTGCCAAGGTTAGGAATAAAGCAGCAAATAGGTGTGATGATGTGCTACAGTTGATTCACACCGACCTGTGTGGACCTATTACACCCACTGCCATGGGTGGATATGGGTATTTCATTACCTTTATAGATGACTTCTCGAGATATGGATGGATAGATCTCCTTCAAGAAAAGTCTAGTTCCCTAGATGCTTTCAAATCTTTTAAGGCTGCTGTTGAGTTGAAAACAGGTAGGAAGATAAAATGTGTAAGATCTGACAGAGGTGGAGAATTCTATGGTAGATATAATGAGACGGGTAGAAACCCAGGACCTTTTGCCAGATTTCTTGAGGAATGCGGTATTGAAGCTCAATACACTATGCCTGGTACTCCTGAGCAAAATGGAGTTGCAGAGAGGCGTAACCGCACACTTATGGATATGGTAAGATGTATGTTGAGCCATTCATCATTGCCAGACTTTCTTTGGGGAGATGCCTTAAAAACTGTTGTCTACATTCTAAATCAAGTACCCAGCAAGTCTGTACCAAAAACTCCATATGAGCTTATGAGTGGAAAGAAGCCGAGTTTGAAACATTTTCATGTATGGGGTTGTAAGGCAGAAATTAGACCTTATAATCCTCATTCTAAGAAGCTTGATCTTAAGACTGTTATGGTTTCTTTATTGGCTATTGTGTGGGTTCCAGAGGTAGCATATTCTATTGTCCATCTCATTCTATGCGTGTCGTCGAATCTGATCGAGCGATTTTCTTTGAGGATGACTTGGATAGTGGGAGTGATATACCACGACCAGTTACTCTTAGAGAAGATCGTACCATAGTTCCTATACCAGCTGTTCCTTTTCCTACAGAAGTTATGATTCCAGCTAATGATGATGATCAGAATCTTCAACATGAAGATGGTGTGGCAGCACCACTAGTAGATGAACAAGAACATGATCTTATTGTTGATGAAGTTCCACTGAGACGATCTCAAAGAGTGCGCAGACCTTCCATACCAGATGATTATGTTGTATATCTTCAGGAACATGAGTTTGACCTCAAAGATGATGATGATCCTATTACCTTTAAGGAGGCAATTTCTAGCTCTCATGCTTCTGATTGGCTGAATGCTATGCATGATGAGTTGTCTTCTATGTCTCATAATGGTGTTTGGAATCTAGAGGATTTACCAATTGGTTGTAAACCTGTTGGATGCAAATGGGTTTTCAAAACCAAACGTACTCCAGATGGTAAAGTTGAAAGGTACAAAGTCAGACTAGTAGCTAAAGGCTATAACCAAAGAGAAGGCATTGACTATAAGGAGAATTTCTCACCAGTCTCTACAAAAGATGCATTTCGAGTTGTCATGGCTTTGGTAGCTCATTTTGATCTAGAACTTCACCAGATGGATGTGAAGACGGCTTTTCTGAATGGAGACCTTACTGAAGATGTTTACATGGTTCAGCCTGAAGGTTTTACTGAAACAGGCAAAGAGCACTTGGTTTGCAAGCTGAATAAGTCTATTTATGGACTGAAACAGGCCTCCAGACAATAGTATTTGAAGTTTGATCAGGTTGTCACTTCTCTTGGCTTCAAAGAAAATGCCTCAGATCAGTGCATTTACTTGAAGACTTGTGAGGGTGAGTTCAACATTCTCGTTCTATATGTTGATGATATACTTCTTGCTAGCAGTTGTGTTAAAATTACAACCGAGACAAAACTTATGTTGAGTAGCCACTTTGATATGAAAGACCTTGGTGATGCTTCTGTTGTTTTAGGCATCCAGATTTATCGTGATAGGTCACGTGGTGTTCTTGGATTGTCTCAAAAAGGATATATTGAAAAGGTCCTCAAAAGGTTTAATATGCATTCTTGCTCCCCATGTGCTGCACCTGTTCAAAAGGGTGAGGAAAAATTTTCTAAATCTCAATGTCCTCAAAATGATGTAGAAATAAATGAAATGGAAAAAGTCCCATATGCTTCCGCTGTTGGCAGTTTAATGTATGCTCAAGTTTGTACTCGTCCCGACATTGCTTTTGCTGTAAATGCTTTAGGGAGATACTTGAGCAACCCAGGTTTGGGTCATTGGAAAGCCGTAAAAAAGGTCATGAGATATTTGCAGGGAACCAAAGATTATATGTTGACCTATAAGAAGTCTGATCAACTTCCAGGTCACCGGTTATTCCGATTCCGATTTCGCAGGTTGCCCCGACAACCGAAAATCTACTTCGGCTTTATCTTTATGATGGCAGGAGGAGCTATTTCTTGGAAAAGCGTCAAACAGACGCTTACAGCTACTTCTACCATGGAAGCAGTATGTTGCTTGCTATGAGGCTACTTGTCAAGCCATGTGGCTGAAAAATTTAATTTCTCGCTTTCATATTGTTGAAAGCATATCTAGGCCACTTGTGATATATTGTGACAATGTCTGGCTGGCCTGCACTTCTCTCATAACAATAGAAGCTCTTCTCGCACTAAGCATTTTGATGTGAAATATTTGTTCGTTAGAGAGAAGATTCAAGAGTTTCAGACTCGTATTGAGCATATTGATACAGGAAACATGCTTGCTGATCCACTAACCAAAGGCTTAACTGTTGGAATATTCCTGAATCATGTAATTCATATGGGCTTAGTTAAGTCTTTTGATGTATTGGATTAGTGGGAGTCTGAAACCATTATTTGCCCATTATCGTTTTTTATGAGATATGTAAATTGACGTCATTCTTGTTTTCATATCTCTTATAGCATTTTAAGATGCTTGGACCATTCTTGAATTGCATATTTCTCTTTATTAATTATATGCAATTTTATATTCATCATTCTTTATGTGAGATATGAGTCTTTAGCATGTATGATTTACTTCCCTATCGGATACTATTTCTACATTGTTAAAGCTTATATTTCTTATACTGCTGGTTAACGTGTGCTTTGATCGTAACTGATATTTCTTTTTAATAATTGTTATATTTTAATAATTGATTAATGCTATCCAAGTGGGAGAATTGTTAAATTTTTAATTTAACATGTGTATAATATGTGGATTAGCATTAATTGGTGATTAAATTATAATTAAATTATTAATATATCAGTTATAAAATTAATTCTTAATTACGTAACCAATTGGTGAAATTGTTGTTGGGTATTTACTAAGAGTGACCTTATGATGGGCTGGGCCATTCTAATGTTAACCCGTTGAGAGGTCCCTACTCTCTGCTGGTAGGTTAAAAAGATTGCCTCCCCATTAAGCATTCTTGACACACACACTGAACACCAACCAGAAAGAGAGAAGCAACCCTCTTACATTCTGATCTATTGTAATGGATTCTACGATGCTCCAAGGTACACAATTCTTCTCCTCTCCTTCGATTAACATGTGTAATATGCTATGATTTGTATCTGTATGATATTCTAAACAAATTAGAATTCTATGTTATCCTTCATGGACTGGATGGATGGTGGACAAATGGATCATTTTGCCACTCCTAAGCATTGTTCTCTTTGGCTATGTGCATGCACAGCTATATACAGACAGACAACAGCACACAATTAAGATATAAATGAGAATGGTTTGATGATTCTACGAGATAGAAGCTACTCAGAGTAGCTTCTACGTGAACGCGAATCAGAGCAACAAGCATGGATTTCCAAACAAGCTAGAAGTCCTCCTGTCCTGTTCAGAACTTCTGATGAACAAGGTGGGGCAGGAAACATCATTTCTAAATAATTTTATGAATTTGAAATTGATTTAGTCAAAGAGCATTCGACTGACAGAACACCCACCCTCCTCCTTGTGTGATGCGAGTATAACTGTATATAATGAAGTTGAAAAAATAAATAAGAGATAGAGATAAGTATATATAATATCTTATATTAAATGTTGAAATATCGTAATTCGAAAAAAAAATTAGTTGCACACATTTTTATATTCGAGTCACGTCCCTACATATGCAAAATCAGAATAGAATTAATTAATATTAATATATAAAAATTTAAGTAGAGTCATATATAATTAGATGATAGAAATTATGTAAACATGTAACTAGGTTCACTCATTCTTTTTTCTTCTTCATTTCTTCCCGGATCGCACTGTTCCATGTCTGGTCCCTAAATATATTTTGTTAATATACCCAACTGTTAATCAACATCTATCAAAATGAATGGTCAAGACTCAAGATAGATTCAAGGACATCTACATCTCGCCGATGAAAATGAATTATTAAGAGGACTGGTTATCTTAAACAAGATTATGTACACAATAATAACCACAGAAAATTAAATAAATGCATTACTAATAGATAATTTGGCAACATCCTGAAAAGACTTTTATGGTTGATTATGTTTTGGGATCAAATCTTACTTACATATAAATTTTTTTTTAATGAGCAAAGTTGCAGGTAAATTTTCAATTTTCCCTTCCCCAAATATAGGTGTGTTGGTGTGTGTGGTTTTTTTCTCTTCCTTCATCGTGTATTATCACAATAAAAAGGTTGTGATGCTAAGCCTCAGACTAAGGGGCAATGATTAAGTAGGCCCCTCCGAAAGTGATAATTTTAGAATTGATCATATATGTTTTTTTAAAATTTGCTCTTATATGTTTTATTTGTTTCATTTCAGTTCTATACCGTTTGATCTCATCAATAAAATTAGTCCTAAAATTGATTATCTTCTCTCACATAAACGGTGGAATCCCACATGGCTACTATGTTGTCAAATGTCTATTTGCCACGTATGACTAAAACTAATGCCGTAGTGAAGTGACTGACGAAAATGACTAACGTCTGTTAACTAAACCAAATGTATGGGATTGAAATTAAACAAATAAAACATATAGGATCAAAGTGAGAAAAAAAAAACATACAGGATCAATCTGTCTATTTTATCTAATTTTTTTAAAACGATACTCACATTTTCCTTCAATACACCAATCTTATTTAAAAATATATATTTAATATTTATTCACCTCATCGATAATAAATTTTATTTTATTTTACGAATCACAACCTTTGACTCCTCATGATATTCTAGAGTATCTTACAATTTTTGATCATTTGGGCCGATTATTAAACTAATCATTCATTGACTTCTTAGAATAGAGAATTAACTCTTGTTTTTCACAGCTCCCCAACAAAAATGCTTTAACAACTTATAATACTCTACCAACCCTTGATTGGTATCATTGGTATTAATCTACACATTAATCTCTGGTGTGTTTGTGAATGTCACATCTAAGGTGTTTTTAAAAAGTTTTCGTAGATCAAAACAAACATAAGAAGAAGAGAGGAAGAAAAAAAGAAAGAAAGCATTTTTTTATTTTATTTTTTTTGTTGCAGAAAGACAATCTACCCCCCGGCATCTGCCATGTGACCATACCATCATCTTTTGAGTGCGTTTCACTGAATAGCATGGCATAGCCAAAATGTCAAGTTTACCAGATTTCACAAACTGGGTAGACTAAAAAAGATAGAAAGAGATATATTATATCTTCTATTGCACTCTCTCCACCAAACAATCCAAACACAAAGAAACAAGAGAAAGAACAATAGTGAGAACTGAGAAACAGAGTAGAGGGTGCAGTGGTGGCAAACACTGATTCACACTGAACAAAACAGTAACAACAACAACATCATGAAGCTATCCACGAAACCCATTTCAAGTCCGGGTCGACCCGACAAGTTCCCACCTCCATTGATGAGATTCTTGAGAACCAATGTAGGGAACAAGAGCAGGGGTAGTAGCAGGTCAAGGTCTAGTTCTAGCCCAATGTTTCTAAGGAAGAAGAACAAAAATAACACCACCACCATTGAAACCCAAGAACCTTCTTCCCCCAAGGTCACGTGCATGGGGCAAGTCCGAGTCAGACGCGCCGCCGCATCCGCCAGAGCTCCGACCAAATGTCACCGTGATTTCTGGTGGCTCCCAAATGCCCTGTTTTGCCACCACAAAATCAAATCCAATTCTTCTTCTTATTCTTCTTGTTCTTGCTGCCACTGGAAGTGCAAACCGGTTTGGCCCAATTGGTGGTTCTTGTTTCGAAGAAAGGCCTCCAAGGTCACAGAATCTTCAACGAAAACAGAGCATAAAGAATTAGAAAATGAAAACAGAGTTAATGTTAATCCTTTTGTTTCTAACTTTTGTTCTTCTATGCCACCACCGAGAGAGGCTTTATTATTGACCAGGTGCAGGTCAGCACCATACAGGTCTTCATCTCTGGCCAGCAGGTTCTGGGGTTCGCCTCTGAGGAACGAAGAAGAAACAGGGGAAGAACAGGGGACGGAGATTGAAAACAGAGAAAGAGAATCCACTGAGAGACCCAGTTTGAAAAGAGAGTCCGTTTTGGAACAAGAGGGGAGAAAAGACGCTAAATTGGAGCGAAAGTTGCGGTTTTTCAAGGAGCTTGAAGAGTCACTTAGAGAAAGAATAATGGAATCAGAAAAGGTTCGTGAATTGAAGAGAATGGAAGAAGAAGAAGAAGGAGAGGGAGATTATGCAGCTCCTCTAGTGCTGACGAGGTGCAAATCAGAACCGGCGAGAACTGGAGAGAAACTTGACCCTGCATAGTTTAGTTCTTCTTTCTTTTTTCTCTAATATTTTTTATTTTTCTGATTATAACTGAGTTGAATATAGTTCTACTATTTTTTTTTATTTTATTTTTTGCCAATTGTCTTGATATATGTTAAGTAATGATATTTCTGACAAAAAAAAAAATGATATCCAACGTCGTAAAAAATAATATTTATTTTTATTTATTTATTATTTTCTTCAATCTATCTTATATTTCACACTCATAAACTTTACTATCTTTATATCTTTACTCATGTATTTTTACTCATTTGACATTGGAGCTGTACGAGAGAATCTCTAGGTAATATGAGAAAGTACATACTACATACGAGAAACATGGAAACTTGTCATGAGTTAATGACTTGACTTCATGTTCTCACTTGTTGAGTTCTCAAGGATTTTTGACAGCTGTAGTTAATGGCTTTGTTGTTATTATTAAGCACAAGGTGGAGGTATACGTGTGTGTCAGTGTGTGTGATTTTTAAAATTTTGTTTACTCTGCTGTTTGCAGCAACCAAAAGAGAGAATTAATGTATGGAGCCTTTATTGGCCAAGGAACAGCAGCTCAACAAGGTGATTATTGAAGGAAAGCAAATAGTGCAGCCCATGAAATGGTTAGATTAGCTAAGAAGATAGGATCAAGAACTTGGCTGGGGAATGCCCCAAGTCAAATCCTTCCAGTTTTATGTACTGATATTGCTGTTATCATCTAATGAAATGTCTTTTTCACTCAAAAAATAATAAGAAGTTTGTTTCCTCTGATTTCCTGCTAATTTCTGCTTCTGTTTTTTGCTTTTGTGCTTCAACTTTGCTATTGCTGATCTTAAGTTCATACGCCTATTATTAATGAAAAATGTCTCAAATTAGTCTTACTCCCATTAATGATATTTACTCTTTTTTTTTTTTTTTTGAGGCATACTCATTAGTCATTATTTTATTAAAAAACTACGTTTTGTACTCTGAATCTAATATCGGCGTAGAACATTGTGCATTTGTGCCCGATATGCGAATTGTTTGACACTATGATGAGGTTAAGATAGGAAGCATCGTATACCACCCTCCTAAGTTGAACTGTTATACACCACGCACTTGTCCTAACGTGCATCAATGGAGCTGTCATACAAGTTTCCTTGTGTCAGGTTGATTTTTCAAACTCAAATGTAATGAAACAAGTATCTTAATAGTATTATGCCACATAAAATACATGTATATTAAAAGTATCAGTATTTTTTCATAATGCGATGAACGGGTCATCAATTACTATTATTATTATTGATAGCATTGTTATTATTAATAATTTGAATTGTGCCTCTATATCTACCAAATTTTTTTTTGCTTTATCTCAAATGAAGTCCACCATGTCAAATATTTTATTTACTTATTTCACACTTTGCTTTTAATATTTCATTCTCACTCATAATGGTGGTACTCATTCATCTCCAAGGCTTTTTATTTATAGACAGAAGTGATTAGCAAAAACATTGAAACAATTTTATCTATAATTTGAGTGCAAAGAATTGAATATTATTTTTATTTTAAAATGATATTACCATACGTAATGTAACACTATGTGTTAAGTGTTCCTCTTTGATTATTACTAATGATCAAGTAATCCTCTTAAATCATGTGGTGCTGACACGTGTCCCTTTATTAGAAAATCAGTAATTTCCCTTATTAATTAGTATAGATATAGATTTATTATTTAAAATAGAAAAAAACAAAAGCAATGATGTAGAAAAAATAGATTAGAAAATATGAATATATATGCCTCTATTTATGTCAATTCAAATATTGTCATGTTTGACTCTCAAAATATTGTACCTTTACCGGTTTATAAGTATTTTAAAACAAAAAAAATTAGAAAATAAAAAAATAATAATAATAAAATTTCATCACTTGACATGTGGCTTACATCATTGTGCTACACAAAAATCAGTATTTCCCCTTATTAATTAGTATAGATATAGATTTATTATTTAAAATAGAAAAAACAAAGGCAAGGTTGTAGCAAAAAAAAAAAATACAAAATATGAATAGTTCTGTGTCTATTTATGTCAATACAGAGATTGCCGTGTTTGACTCCCAAAATAATGTACCTTTACCAGTTTGTAAATATTTTAAAACAAAAAAATATATAAATTTTATAAAATAAATATAATAATAATAATAAAAATATTTCATAATTTAACACGTGGCTTGTACCATTGTGCTACACTAAAATCAGAATTTCCCCTTATCAATTAGTATAGATATAAATTTATTATTGGTTTGGTTTGATTCGGTTCGAACCGGAAAATATTAATATATATATATATATATAATATAATATAAAATAAATAATGTACCTTTACCGGTTTATAAATATTTTAAAACAAAAATATATACATTTTAGAAAATAAATAAAATAATAATAAAAATATTTCATAACTTGACACGTGGCTTGCACCATTGTGCTACACTAAAATCAAAATTTCCCCTTATCAATTAGTATAGATATAGATTTATTATTGGTTTGGTTTGATTCGGTTCGAACCGGAAAATATTAAAATAAATATATATATAAATAAAAAACATATAGAATTTTAAAATTTAAACTATTAAATTATATATACATTAAAATATAAGTATATAAAAATTAAAGCATCAAGAACATGACAACTCTACTTTTACTGTTTGCCAATTTATGATTGGTTGATAGTATAAAAAACTTTACACTGTCAGTATACAAATAAATTCAAAAAAAGTATTAGGAAAAAAATTTATTGGAATTTTTTTTACAAATTAAGGAAAACGTAAAAAAAAATAAAAGTAAAAATTCTTTAAATAAATTTTAAAAATTAAACAAAAATTTAAAAAAAATAAAAAAAATAAAACAATAAACGTAAAAAAAATTAAAACAAGTAAAAAAATAATTATTTTTAAAAATCAAAAATTCTTCCGTTAACACGTGCATGTACAATAAAAACGTCTCTCCACTTTTTATATTAGTATAGATTCTTAAAAGAAATACCTGAAAAATAATATTATAATAATTTATTTATTATTATTTTCATCAATATGTTTAACCACAATTCTCTACGGTAACTGCATGATACCCCATAATAATTTGTGCTCTGTAAAGTTCGTGGAACTACAATAACTGCACGATATATTTTATTCTTTGCAAACAAGGAAGATTAAGTGATTTACAATATTAGATAACTTTCAAATGGGATTTACTGGTTTTTTCTTGTCCGTGAGGGATGAGAGTACAACAAGAAGCATAATTTTGAAGATGCAGATAAGTGATTAATGTTGGGAAAAATCAGAGATAACAATTTTTAATGAGTAAATATTTTTTCTTTTTTTATTTGTGTAAATAAATAGGTACAACAAAATATTCTTCCACAGGATAATATCAATAGCAGAAAAATAAATAACAATGACACCACAATTTTTAACGTGGAAAACTCCACAGTGTAGGAATAAAAATCACGGGATCAAGTCCAGTAAAAACTTCCACTATAAATAATAATGGGTAAATCAAGTCTTCCTAGAAATCTTAGGGAACACCAAATCAACAATACTTCGCCTAAAAGGTGGCTATCACCAAGCAACAAGAGAGAAACCTCATAAAAATGAGTATAACAACCCAGGTGAAAGAGAAGACAAAACAACAATATATTGATATCAAAATATTTCTCTCAACACCAGGAACAACATACTAAAATTTCATAAAAAATGGAAGTAGTTTACTCATCTGATAAAGAACACAAAATACCTTCCTTTTCTTCTTGTCTCGTGGGTCGTACTCCCTCTTTGTTGCTCTCTCTCACTTTTTTTTTTCTTTCTGTCACTGCACAGTAGTCACACACACACTTGCTTTCTTTATTTTAATTCAAACCCTTCTTTCAAATGCCACTTGGGCTTCGGTCATTGGCAAGTTTTATTTTTATTTTTTTTTAAACTAATGTGGGACCCACTTAGGAGTGACTGTTGAGTCACCGGCAAGTATACCGGGTCGTCGCAAGTAATAAAAACACGGTAAGAATTTACCGAGGTCGAACACAAGGATTGGGCTACCAATTCAACTAATTCGTGAGAAGCTCGATGCGTTTGGTCAAGTACAGAAAGTGGTTGAGATTGGAAAGAAAATAGGATCGCAATCTAGTTAACAAATCAATTAAGAATATGGTATTGAAATATGGAATTAAAAGCATCTAAAGTCTCAAATCCACCTACCCAATCATGTATAGTACCCAAATGATGATGATCCTCTCCCTAGGTTCAATTTTAATGTCAACCAGGACCCCCAATTTCTCCTAAATTCACTGTCGTGCTCAATAGGACGTTTTCAACGATTTGAGTTAATCACTTACAGGTCTCATAACCCTAAACCTCGAATTCTATTAAATCTTGTTCCCTATATGGTTGCACCGATCTCCTATTCACTCTCGTACAATATTCGATTGATGATCCCAATTCAAGTTCTAAAACGTGAATCACCGATCAGCCTCAACACATTTAACTAGTCGATCACGCAAGCATATAATCGACACAATGAAATCAGAATTGGAAAACAAGAATTGAATGAAAGGAGAGAGATATACATCACATGAACACTATACCGCCATGGGTGGCTTCATTGATCCCTTAGACAAGGGGATTAGTTCCTCATGATCGTAACAACGCACAAACAATCGGCCTTAATCACCATAGTAAATAAGAAAATCAAAGAGGGAGACGCAGCTCCAGAATAACAAGGATTCGCACAAAACTGATCTCCCAAACAAGTGGTTAACAACCAGCCTCCTGATCTGATCTGAAACAGCCTATAAATAGGGATTCTGGTTCTCGGCCGCTCGCGGGGCGAACAATATTTCGCGAGGCGAACATTAGTTTTGGCGCGCTTTCAATTTGGATTCTCGCGAGGCGAGAGTGTGTTCGCGGGGCGAGTCTTCAAACTTCAATCTCTCACAGCCGTGACCTTCATCACGGCTAGGACGTGATGGTCTCTGTCTTCCAGGGTCTTCAAACTCTCGCGGGGCGAGACTTCAAACCTTAATCTGTCACAGCCGTGACCTTCATCACGGCTTGGCCGTGATGGTCTCTGTCTTGCAGGTCTTCATGATTCGCGAGGCGAGAATATTATCGCGGGGCGAGACAGAATTGATGACGTTGCTGCTAAGCTGATCTTCAGTCTCGCGAGGCGACCATCCACTCGCGGGGCGAGCATCTCCAGAATGGCAATTTCCACCGTTTCTTGACTTTCCTTGACTCCCGGAGCTTCACTTCTAACCTGAAACAATAAAAAGACACAAAAAGCGTAATTCTATTCAAAATAGACTAAAAACTACTAAAAATGCCTAGAACGAGTAAAAGTCTACTTAGGAACAAAACAAGGCCAAATTTGGGCGAAAACGAGATTGAACTCGAATAATTAGCACGGAAACCACAGTCCATCTAGTTATAAAACTAGATAAGCCAGAGGCTTATCAAAACACCCCAAACTTAAACCTTGCTTGTCCCCAAGCAAGCTAAAACTCAAAAATGACTCAAGACTTGGCAAGCTTAAGGGATTCAATCGATTTCGCACAAATTTCATGCAATCTTAACAAAATAGTTTTTCTTCAATGATTTTCCCCCTTACATCAATGTAATCCCCACATTCATTTACTTTAAACAGTTGAGAACTTATCATTCATGCAAGTATTAATCTAAGTTGAGGATTAAGGTCACACACAAAAGGGAGATCACCAATTTCAAACAATTGCCTTCCTCACAAGGGTATGTAAAATTTCACTCATTCGCTCAATTGTATCTAGGCTATCAACTTTTCACTCAAATTCACATATCAAGAGCACTTCCCATGGATTTGATTTTCATCTCAAAAATAGTTCCCATGAAAACATGTATGCAACATCAGAAGGTATTTTAAAGGTTGTAATGGGGCCTGGCTGAGGGTATGATATTTAAGGATACTAGGCTTGAGTCCCTAGGAACTAAGAGAGCATGGGCATTTGGCACATTTTCCACTCAACTTCCTTTTTCCATTTTTTTTCTTTTTGCTTCGGGTGACTACAGCCTTTTCCTTGCTAATCTTTTTGTTTTGCTCCCTTTTCCTTTGGCAATTTTTTTTCAACCTTTGTTTTTCTTTTTTTTTCAACCCAAGACGACAAATCACCTTGTAGCCGCCCCAAACTTAGTTTCTCACAACCTTTCTCTTGCTAAGCTTCCATGCTCTCCTAATCCTAAGATTGGGTTAACATGGTTTTTCATATTTTTGGCTTATAATATAGGGTCATCAAGAAACAATAGGCTAATTAGGCTCAATGTGGCTAACTAGGGAACATGCATTAGGGATGGTTCTCTTTAGGCCAAGTAGTTATTCAAAGAAAATTGCCTAAATCATTTGATGTAACACATAAACATGCAAACCATGAAGAGATTCAAGCAAATTCGGGAAAGTGCAACATGAAAGTGATTCACACAATCAAAAACAAAGTTGGAGGCTCAAATCCTCACCCTGACATTTTTGCAAATTGTTTGACCGAGATACAATTCCTAGTGTGTGCATCCCCTCACCCCAAACTTATCATAAATCAAGTAATCACAATAAAATTCTCAAAGTTCAGTTTTCAATTTTTCACATGGGGATCAAATTTTCTATTTTCAGAACCTAGGGGGAAATCGTCGATGGTCAAAATAATTCATGCAATCAATCTATGCTCAATTTGATTAAAATCCAACAAGCTTGCCGACACACATTCATACACAAACTCTTGATCTTCTCAAATTATTCAAGAGTGACAAACAAAAACAAAATAAAAACAAAAATAGAAACAAAAATGAGGAGAGGAGAGGGTGCTCCCTGATCAAGTTTCCATGGTTGCCTCCTCATCCAATTGGTCTCACGGGCTCCTTTCTGTTGCATAGCATCCTGGAAGAACTCCTGAAAATTAAAACCCTAATTGCAGATTCGCGAGGCGAGATATCACTCGCGAGGCGAATCTGGAATTCCAACAGATGATGATGCCCAGAATCGCGAGGCGAAAGCAGCCCTCGCGACGCGAGACAAAAAAGTAAGCAAGCCTCTGAGATTCAGGGCTTCTGTCTCGCGCGGCCACTGTGGATTCGCGTGGCGAATCAAGCTTTTTTTTTATTTATTTTTTATTAATATAAATGAAAATGACAGAAACTAAAACCAAAGGATACCTAGCTTGGGTTGCCTCCCAAGTAGCGCTTGTTTAACGTCCCGAGCCTGACTCAAGTCACCCCAGAGGGTTAATCCAGAAAAAACACTTGCTTGCCAATTGGGACCGATTTCCCATGATAATGCTTTAGCCTTTGCCCGTTCACCTTGAAGTTGCCGGAGGCCCCTTCTAATTCCACTGCTCCGTGTGGGAAGACTTGTAAGATCTTGAAGGGTCCTGACCACCTCGATTTCAGCTTTCCAGGAAAGAGCCTCAACCTTGAATTATAAAGGAGTACCATTTGTCCGGGCTCAAACCTTCTAGGCAAGATGTGCTTGTCATGCCATGCCTTTGTCCGCTCCTTGTAGATTCTTGCATTTTCATAAGCCTGCATGCGGATCTCGGACAACTCATTCAGATGCAAAAGCCTCTTCTCACCGGCTTTCGTCAAGTCAAAGTTGAGTTCTCGAATTGCCCAATAAGACTTCTCTTCCAACTCCACCGGTAGGTGGCATGCCTTTCCAAACACCAAGTTGTAGGGAGACCTTCCAATTAGAGTCTTGAAAGCGGTCCTATAAGCCCATAAAGCATCATCCAACTTTTTTGACCAATCCTTCCGTGAGGAGTTGACGGTTTTTTCAAGGATACGCTTCAACTCACGGTTGGATACCTCCGCTTGCCCATTTGTTTGGGGATGATAAGGAGTAGCGACTCTATGCTTGACTCCATACTTCTCAAGAAGCTTGTGCAATTGATTGTTGCAAAAGTGGGATCCCCCATCACTAATCAACACTCTAGGGACCCCAAACCTCGAGAAGATATTGCGCCTTAGGAATTCCATGACTACTCGCGCATCATCCGTAGTTGTCGGGATTGCCTCTACCCACTTCGACACATAGTCCACAGCCACCAGAATGTATTGGTAAGAGAAAGAGGGTGGGAATGGTCCCATTAAATCTATCCCCACACATCAAAGAGCTCTACTTCAAGCATGCAATTCAAGGGAAGTTCATGCCGCTTAGAGATATTGCCAACTCTTTGGCACCGATCACAGTTCTCAACAAAGGTATGGGCATCCTTGAAAAGCGTTGGCCAATAAAACCCGCTTTGGAGAATTTTTTCTGCGGTCTTCTTTCCCCCATAGTTCCCACCATAATCCGAGCTATGACAATGCCACAACACGTTTCCGATCTGGTCACGGGGAATGCACCTCCTTAGGATCCCGTCCGAGCATTGCTTGAAAAGATAGGGGTCCTCCCACACATAATACTTGGCATCTGAGAAGAACTTCTTCCTCTGTTGATTAGTCCAACCTTGCGGAACCACATTTGAAGACTTGAAGTTGGCCATGTCCGCGAACCAAGGAGGGGAATTTTCAATAAGTGCAAACAGCTTTTCATCAGGAAATTCTTCCTTGATGTCTAACAACTCCTCCTTGGTGTCGGGATTGACCAGCCTAGATAAGTGGTCCGCCACACCATTCTCGGATCCCTTCCTGTCCTTAATCTCTAGGTCAAATTCCTGCAAAAGAAGAATCCACCGAATTAATCTAGGTTTGGCCTCTTGTTTTGCCATCAAGTGTTTTATGGCCGCATGATCGGTGAAAACAACAACCTTAGACCCCACAACATAGGATCTAAACTTATCCAAAGCAAACACCACAGCAAGTAGTTCTTTCTCAGTGGTGGAATAATTAGCTTGTGCCTCATTCAAAACTTTACTTGCATAGTAAATGACATGAGCTAATTTTTCCACCTTTTGTCCCAAAACAGCCCCCACCGCATAATCACTGGCATCACACATGATTTCAAATGGCAAATTCCAATTAGGTGCAGTGATTATGGGTGCGGTGACAAGCATATTTTTCAAAACAGTGAAGGCATTTAAACAAGAAGCAATAAAATCAAAGGATACATCCTTCACAAGAAGGTCGCAAAGCGGCCTTGCGATTTTGGAGAAGTCCTTGATGAATCTCCGGTAGAACCCGGCATGCCCCAAAAAACTCCTCACCCCCTTTACATTGGTTGGTGGGGGAAGCTTCTCAATCAACTCAATCTTCGCCTTATCGACCTCAATCCCCCTTTGGGAGATTTTGTGCCCCAAGACTATACCTTCCTTGACCATGAAGTGGCATTTCTCCCAATTGAGCACAAGGTTAGTCTCTTGGCACCTTTTAAGCACCAAAGTCAAGTTCTTCAGGCAGTTGTCATATGAGGTCCCAAAGACCGAGAAGTCATCCATGAACACCTCAATGCATTTCTCCACCATGTCCGAGAAAATAGAAAGCATGCACCTTTGGAAAGTAGCAGGGGCGTTGCACAATCCAAAGGGCATCCTCCTATAGGCAAAGACTCCATAGGGACAAGTGAAGGCCGTCTTCTCTTGGTCTTGAGGATCCACTACAATCTGATTATAGCCGGAGTAACCATCCAAGAAACAATAGTACTCATATCCGGCTAACCTTTCAAGCATCTGGTCAATGAAGGGGAGAGGGAAGTGATCCTTCCTTGTTGCATCATTTAGTCTTCTATAGTCGATACAAACTCTCCACCCCGTGATGGTCCTTGTTGGGATCAATTCGTTGTTTTCATTGACCACCACGGTTGTTCCACCTTTCTTTGGGACCACATGAATCGGACTAACCCAATTGCTATCCGAGATTGGGTAGATGATCCCGGCATCCAAAAGTTTAATCACTTCCTTACGCATGGCTTCTTTCATGATGGGATTTAGCCGTCTTTGTGGTTGGACCACCGGCTTGTAACCATCCTCCATCAAAATTTTATGCATGCATAGGGAAGGGCTTATACCTTTTAGGTCCGAAATCTTCCACCCAATGGCGGATTTGTGTTCCCTAAGAACTCTCAACAGCTTCTCTTCTTCATCCTTTTGCAAGGCATTGCTAATGATTACCGGATGTTGTCCCTTCTCCCCCAAGAATGCATACCTTAAGTGGGTTGGGAGTTGCTTCAACTCCGGAGCTTTGTTCTCTTCTTCCCTGCCTTCAGTGTTGAGCTTTTCCTTTGCTCCTTCATCCCTTGGGAGACTCGGTAAGGTTTCCATGTGTTTCAAGCACTCAAGATAATCCTCATCTCCCAAGGGGTCTTCTTCCTCACTATCATCATGGGATTTTACCAACACTTGTGCAAGTGATGAACCATGGGCTTCTCTAGTGGTCTTTTCCTTGACAATTAAGTCCACCATATCCACTCGATAGACCTCCGACCTCTCAGCTGGGTGCTTCATTGCCTTGAAGACATTGAAGACTACATTCTCATCTTGCACACGGAAGGTGATCTTCCCTTGTTGCACATCAATCAAAGCACGCCCTGTGGCCAAGAAGGGCCTTCCCAATACGAGCGGAATCTCGGCGTCTTCATCCATATCAAGCACCACAAAATCTGCCGGAAATATGAATTTATCCACCTTCACTAGCAAGTCTTCGACCACCCCATAAGGATATTTTATAGAGCGATCGGCTAGCTGGAGCGACATCCGTGTATCCTTGGCCTCCTTGATCCCCAACTTCTTCATCATAGAGAGGGGCATCAAGTTGATGCTTGCCCCTAGATCACACAACGCCTTCCCTATATTCATCTCCCCAATAGTTCAAGGTATCGAAAAAGAACCGGGATCCTTCAACTTTGGAGGGAGTTTTCTTTGAAGGATGGCACTGCACTCCTCGGTCAAAGCAACCGTTTCCTCATCCACTATTTTCCGCTTCTTGGAGAGAAGTTCCTTCATAAATCGAGCATAAGACGGCATTTGTTCCAGGGCTTCCGCAAATGGAATGTTGATCTGAAGTTTGCGGAAGACATCAAGGAATTTACTGAACTGCTTCTCCTGTTGAGGCTTTTTCAATCTTTCTGGATACGGTACCCTCATGTAGGGCGGGAGGTCTTGGGGTTCAACCCATTTCTTCCTTCGGAACTCTTCATCCACAAGTTTCAGCCTTCCCCCTTGCTCCGGTGCCTTGTCACTTGCCAACTCCTCTTTCTTAGGTTGTTCTTCCTCAACATGTGGTGGTTTCGAGACCTCAACTTCCTGAGAACTAGTTGCACCCCTGTTAGATTCCAACACTCTACTGCTTCTAGTTGTTACGGCATTGCATTGGTTCTTAGGGTTGTTCTCGGTATCACCTGGGAGAGTGCCTGGGAGACGCTCATTTAGTTGCTTTGCGAGCTGAGCAATCTGCGTCTCTAGATTGTGAATTGACGCCCCTGTATGCGTTGCCAACTTGTCAACTGTCGCGCTCACCTTCTCTGTGTTGATTGCCATCTTTTCCATTGCCGCATTCATCTTCTCAAAACCCAGCTCCCACGGTTGTCTTCCACCATCTGTTAGTTGCAATTGATTAGTCCCTGGAAGAGCCTGCTGAGTATTGTGCTGCTGGATCCCAATGTTTGGCCTCGACCACTCGTTGAGGTTGTTGTTGCCCTAGCTAGACCACCACTAGCATTACTCCAAGCGAAACCCTGGATGATCTCTCCTCATATACCCCCTATTCCGATTCTTTGTAGTCATTCCGTCATTCCTCTGATAGTTATTCTGGGGCGCAGTGTCATAGAAGTTGTGGCATGAGTCCACATGTTCCTGAGAGAAGTTGAGCGGACAACTATGAGTGTCATGATTTCCATTACAATTGTCACAACCCGGAGGCATCCCCTCATGTATCACATTAACCCTTTTGTTTCCAGACAAAGCCTCATTCTGCATCTTCAACAATCTGTTTTGCTCGAGAATGGCTTCCATTGTCGCTGAACTGATTCCACTTGAGGTTTCCCTACCACGGTTGTAATCATTATATGACATCTTTTCCAATAATGCCCATCCATCCTCAGCTGATAAATAGGAAAAAGAACCGCCAGCTGCGGCATCACAGTTCATCTGATAGCATCCCCTCAACCCATTAAAGAAATGCTGAACTTTGGAGACCGGGTCAAAGAACGCTGAAGGGCATCTTCTCAGGAGCCCGTTGTACCTCTCCCAAGCTTCATTATAAGTTTCATCTTCTGTCTGCCTGAAAGATGTAACGGCTACTCTTGCTTGTGCCGCTTTCTGAGGAGGAAAATATTTGGTTAGGAACTTTTGTGCCATTTGCTCCCAAGTTCTGATGCTGTTCCTATCCAAGATGTCAACCCAATCGCGAGCGACATCCCTAAGAGAGAGAGGGAAAAGCCGCAAGCGAAACTCATCTTGTGAGACTCCTCTTGTCTTCTGCAAGTCACAAGCTTCAAGGAAGCGAGTGATGTGTCTATGAGGGTCCTGTTTGCCACTCCCATCAAACTGATTCTCACGGATCTGGAATGTGACACATCCTTCCACTCTGAAGGAGTCTGTATTCAGGTTGCCCCTCACAATAGAAGAATCACAATCACCCAAGCTGGGTAGATCGTACTCGAAGAGAGGCTTGTAACGAGGAGGAGGAGGAGGAGGGTTTTCTTCAGCCATGCCACCTATTTTAATTCCTTCAAGTCTCTTCCGTTCCCTGGCTTCTTTCCTTAATCTCGTCTCGGTCTTGGTGATCTCTGAATCAAATAGCAGGTCCTCTTGTGAAAGGGTACCTCGCATACAAAAACACGGCAAGACCAAGTGGAATCAAAGAAGTAGAGAGAAATAATAGCAATTAAATAAAAGAAAATAAAAATGAAAGTCAGCTTAACCAAACAACCGAATTTCCTAAAAATTAGGAAAATTGGTTGTGCCAATCCCCGGCAACGGCGCCAAAAACTTGTTGAGTCACCGGCAAGTGTACCGGGTCGTCGCAAGTAATAAAAACACGGTAAAAATTTACCGAGGTCGAACACAAGGATTGGGCTACCAATTCAACTAATTCGTGAGAAGCTCGATGCGTTTGGTCAAGTATAGAAAGTGGTTGAGATTGGAAAGAAAATAGGATCGCAATCTAGTTAACAAATCAATTAAGAATATGGTATTGAAATATGGAATTAAAAGCATCTAAGGTCTCAAATCCACCTACCAAATCATGTATAGTACCCAAATGATGATGATCCTCTCCCTAGGTTCAATTTTAATGTCAACCGGGACCCCCAATTTCTCCTAAATTCACTGTCGTGCTCAATAGGACGTATTCAACGATTTGAGTTAATCACTTACAGGTCTCATAACCCTAATCCTCGAATTATATTAAATCTTGTTCCCTATATGGTTGCACCGATCTCCTATTCACTCTCGTACAATATTCGATCGATGATCCCAATTCAAGTTCTAAAACGTGAATCGTCGATCAGCCTCAACACATTTAACTAGTCGATCACGCAAGCATATAATCGACACAATGAAATCAGAATTGGAAAACAAGAATTGAATGAAAGGAGAGAGATATACATCACATGAATACTATACTGCCATGGGTGACTTCATTGATCCCTTAGACAAGGGGATTAGTTCCTCATGATCGTAACAACGCACAAACAATCGGCCTTAATCACCATAGTAAATAAGAAAATCAAAGAGGGAGACGCAGCTCCAGAATAACAAGGATTCGCACAAAACTGATCTCCCAAACAAGTGGTTAACAACCAGCCTCCTGATCTGATCTGAAACAGCCTATAAATAGGGATTCTGGTTCTCGGCCGCTCGCCGGGCGAACAATATTTTGCGAGGCGAACATTAGTTTTGGCGCGCTTTCAATTTGGATTCTCGCGAGGCGAGAGTGTGTTCGCAGGGCGAGTCTTCAAACTTCAATATCTCACAGCCGTGACCTTCATCACGACTAGGACGTGATGGTCTCTGTCTTCCAGGGTCTTCAAACTCTCGCGGGGCGATATGCTTCTCGCGGGGCGAGACTTCAAACCTTAATCTGTCACAGCCGTGACCTTCATCACGGCTTGGCCGTGATGGTCTCTGTCTTGCAGGTCTTCATGATTCGCGGGGCGAGACAGAATTGATGACGTTGCTGCTTAGCTGATCTTCAGTCTCACGAGGCGACCATCCACTCGCGGGGCGAGCATCTCCAGAATGGCAATTTCCACTATTTCTTGACTTTCCTTGACTCCCGGAGCTTCACTTCTAACCTGAAACAATAAAAAGACACAAAAAGCGTAATTCTATTCAAAATAGACTAAAAACTACTAAAAATGCCTAGAACGAGTAAAAGTCTACTTAGGAACAAAACAAGGCCAAATTTGGGCGAAAACGAGATTGAACTCGAATAATTAGCACGGAAACCACAGTCCATCTAGTTATAAAACTAGATAAGCCAGAGGCTTATTAGTGACCCACACAACAAATCTCCCCCCACGACTCAAGTGGGAAGATACTGATCTACCAAGCCCCCTTCTTAATTTCTACAACAAATCAACTTTGTCATGGGCAAGGTCTTTGTCATCATATCCGAACCATTTTCATTAGTATGGATCTTTTCAAGTGAAAATGCCTTCATCTCTAGTGCCTCTCGTATCCAATGATAGCGCACCTCAATGTGCTTTGACCTGGAATGAAAAGTCGGGTTCTTGCTGAGATGGATTGCACTCTCACTGTCACAAAATAACACAAATTTCTCTTGCTTGAGGCCCAACTCTTGTAGGAATTTCTGCATTCACAAAAGTTCTTTAGAAGCTTCAGTAATGGCAATATATTCAGCCTCAGTGGTAGACAAAGCAACACATTTTTATAATTTTGATTGCCAAGACACCGCTCCTCCTGCAAAAGTCGTCAAGTATCCAGAAGTAGATTTTCTAGAATCAAAATCACCAGTCATATCTGCATCTGTGTAGCCATCTAACACAGGCTGACCACCCCCAAAGCATAAACATACTCTAGAAGTGCCCCTGAGATATCTGAGAATCCACTTCACTACTTGCCAGTGGTCTCTACCAGGATTAGAGAGAAAACGACTAACTACACCAGCATCAAAAGCAATATCCAGCCTTGTGCATACCATATCATACATCAAACTACCAACCGCAGATGCATAAGGAACCTTCCTCATCTCTTCTTTGTCTTTCTCACTTGTAGGGCATTGTTGAGAGCTCAACTTGAAATGACTTGCAAGTGGAATACTAACAGGTTTGGAATCGCTCCTGTTAAACCTCTCTAATACCTTCTCAATATACTTATGTTGAGACAACCACGATTTACCAATCTTCCTGTCACGGGTAATTCTCATGCCAAGGATTTGCTTTGCAGGGCCCAAGTCCTTCATTGCAAAGGACTTGCTCAAATCTTTCTTCAGACAATCAACCTTCTTAGTGTCATGACCAACAATCAACATGTCATCCACATATAGAAAGAGGATAATAAAATCACCATCAGGGAATTTCTTCACAAACACGCAATGATCTGAAGTGATTTTACTATAACCATGTTTCTCCACGAAAGAATCAAATTTCTTGTACCATTGCCTTGGTGCTTGCTTGAGTCCATACAAACTTTTCTTCAACTTGCACACAAGCTGCTCTTTTTCTTTGACCTTGAAGCCTTCAGGTTGCTCCATATAAAGTTCCTCCTCCAAATCACCATGAAGGAATGTCGTCTTCACATCAAGTTGTTCAACCTCTAGGTTCAAGCTAGTTGTTAATCCAAGCACAACTCGTATAGAGGACATCTTCACCACGGATGAGAAAATTTCTTCAAAGTCAATACCCTTCCTCTGATTAAAGCCTTTCACAACCAATCTTGCTTTGTATCTTGGTTGGGAGCTATTCTCTTTTGTTTTCAACTTGAATACCCATTTGTTCTTGAGTGCTTTCCTACCCTTAGGCAACTTCACTAATTCAAATGTGTGATTCTCATGCAAGGAATTCATTTATTCTTGCATGACCTTCAACCACTCTTCCTTGTGAACATTTACAACGGCCACTTCATAGCTTTCTGGCTTTCCACCATCAGTGATCATCACATACTCATGTGGAGTGTATCTTTGAGAAACATGATGCTCTCTAGTAGATCTTCTCAACTGAGGCTCAACTGGTGGCTCAATTGGAGCCTCTTCAACTGGCTCATCATGGTGAGGTGTAGGGTCATCAGTTGCATTCCCATCATTAGGGGTGGAAATAGGCTAGGCAGGGCTAGGCCCTGGTAATCCCGGGCCTGGCCTGTGTTCCAATCACAAGGCCCAAGCCTAGGCTATAGCCTGATATAGGCCAATTTCTAAGGCCTGAGCATGGCCTACTTTAAAGTCTGGCCTGGCCTGAAAGCCTGCTTAAAAGCCTACTTATCAACAAGACCTTTAAAGATGCCTCAATCTATAAATATGTCACAGTCCTTTATTTGTAAATAGGCTCATATGTCTCTAATGACAAAGAAGTTAATAGACATATACTAATAAATAGGTCACTAGACATTCACAAATAAATAGGCAAGTAGGTCACTACATGGCCAATAGACATTTACTTTTAAATATTATGAATAATATAAATAATATATTAAAGTATTATAATATATTATACTATACATACATATATATATATATATATATATATATATATATATATATATATATATTTATATGTGTGTATGTGTTAAATAAGCTGGCCTGGTAGGCCTAGTGGACTTTTTTTAAAAGTCTTAGGCCTGACCTACTTAGCTATATAGACATTTTATAAAGTCTTGACCTAGTCTTTTTACTAAATAGGCTAGGCCGAGCTAGGCCTTAAATAGGCTAGGTTGTAGGTCCCCCGACGAGCGGCCTGACCTATTCCCACCCTTACCCATCATCTACCTATATATCTCCCCCATCAACAAAAGTTCCAGTAGGAGGTTTAGGCGCATCATCAATATAATTTATGGCAACTGGTTGCTGTTTCTCAGCTTTCTCAAAATCTTTAATGGTTTGTTCTTCAAGAAATATCACATCTTGGCTTCTAATAATTTTTTTGTCAGCTGGATCCCAGAGTCTATAACCAAACTCTTCATGACCATAACCTAAGAAGACACACTGTTTGGATTTTCCATCAAGCTTGGACCTCTCATCTTTTGGAATGTGAACAAAAGTCCTGCAGCCAAACACTCTCAAATGACAATAAGAGACATCTTTCCATGTCCATACTCTGTTTGGAACATCACCATCTAATGGCACAGAAGGAGAAAGGTTGATCAAATCCACTGCAGTTCTCATTGCTTCACCCCAGAAGGATTTGGGTAATTTTGCATGAGAGAGCATACACCTGATTCTATCATTAATGGTACGATTCATTCTCTCTGTAACTCCATTTTGATGAGGCGTCTTTGGAATGGTTTTCTCAAGCCTGATTCCATGTTCTTTGCAATATTCTTCAAACGGACCCCTGTATTCACCACCATTATCTGTGCGGATACATTTCAACTTGCTTCCCTTTTATTTTTCAACACTTGCATGAAAATGCTTGAAAACACCGATCACCTAGTCTTTAGATTTCAAAGCAAAAGCCCACACTTTTCTAGAGTGATCATCAATAAATGTAACAAAATATGAAGCACCGCTAAGAGACTTATAATCTATAGTGCAAACATCAGTGTGAACTAAATCAAGAACATTTTGCCTCCTATGAGGACCAAAACTACGAAATGAAATTATATGTTGTTTTCCAACAAAACAATGAGAGCAAGTATTTAAAGGTGTACCTTTCATAGGAAGACAATTTTTCCTGGCAAGGATGTTGAGTCCTTTCTCACTTAAGTGACCAAGGCGCATATGCCACAAATCAGAAGAAACATTTTCAACTGCATTCACCTCCTCCTTGCTTAACTTTCCAGGTAGATATGGCTGGTGATTTTGATTCTAGAAAATCTACTTCTGGAACATGTCTAACATTCTTCAATTGTAGCTTGCATCCAATGCTAATTTCAATCCAAACATCTCCCAAACCAACAATTTTACATACCCCTTCATTTCCCATTTTAACTGTGCCAAAATCACCAACAGTATAAGATGAGAAGAAATCACGCCTAGGAGTGACATGGTATGAGGCTCCAGAATCAACAATCCAACTGGAATCATGGCATGCTAGATTTATAGAATTATCATCACAGACAATGTAAACATCACTATCAGATACAACTACAGTCCTGTCTTTATAATTTTTCTTCTCTTTGTCTTCATCTCTTTCCCTTAACTTCTCTCTCTTTAGGAACCTGCATTGTCTTTTGATGTGTCCCACCTTGCCACAGTGATAACATGTCATTTCTTTTCTATTCGTGGACTTGCTTCTTGACTTGCTACGTCTGTCATATTTTTCATGCTTATGGAAATGTCTGGTTTGGCTTCTCCCCCATGACTCTGCAACTAGTGCTTCTTACTGGGTGGAGGTAACAATCAAACCACGCTCCTTTTTTATGGCTTCTTCATTTAGTATGCTCTCTTTTACCATTGACATTGTCAACTTCCCATTAGGAGCTGAATTAGTCAGTGTCACAACTAGAACTTCCCAAATGTCTGGCAAGGAACTAAGCAACAACAAAGCTTGCAACTCATCGTCTAATTTAATATCTGTTGCTGTCAACTAATTCGCAGTATTCTTAAAAATACTCATATGATCTGCCATCGAATCCCCTTCTTCATATTTCATATTCACCAGCTTCCAGATCATAAATGCTTTATTTTGCACATTCTTCTGCTCATACAAACTTCGGTCAATTTCTTCCACATTTTCCGAGCATCTATTTCTGTATCTATATGAGGATATACACTCAAATCCACCCACTGCCTAGTCAAAGCAACCCCCTTTCTATTCATCTTCTTCCATTCACTTTCATTTTTATCCTTGGGTCGAGCAGTGTCCCCCTCAATGGGATCATACAAGTCTTTACTGTATAACATATCTTCCATGAGGGTCTTCCAAAGTGTATAATTTGTAAAGTTCAGCTTAATCATATTTGGCCATTGATTTTCTTCTATTTAAATGTACAGTACATAACAACCTAAGCTCTGGATACCACTTTGTTGGGAAAAACTAGAGATAACAATCTCTACTGAGCAAATATTTTTCCACTTCACCTGTGCAAATAAATAGGCACAACAACCACGTGATAATATCGATGGCAAAAAAATAAATAACAATGACACCATAATTTTTAACGTGGAAAACTCCTCAGTGTAGGGATAAAAACCATGGGACTAAATCTAGCAAAAACTTCCACTATAAATAATAATGGGTACATCAAGTCTTCCTAGAAATACTATGGAACATCAAATCAACAATACTTCACCTAAAAGTTGGTTATCACCAAGCAACAAAAGAGAAACCTCACAAAAATGGGTATAACAACCCAGCTCAAAGAGAAGGCAAAACAATAATATAATGATATCAAAATATTGCTCTCAACACCAGGAACAACATACTAAAATTTCATCAACATTGGAAGTAGTTTACTCATGAAGAGAAAAACGTCCATGCCTTTTCTTCTTCTCCCGTGCGTCGTTCTCCCTCTCTGTTGCTCTCTCTTCACTTTTTTTTCTTTGCCACGCACAGTAGTCACACACACACACTTTCTTTCTTTATTTTAATTCAAACCCTTTTTTCAAATACCACTTGGGCTTGGACTATTGGCAAGTTTTATTATTTTTTTCTTTTTAAACTAATATGAGACCCATTTAGGAGTGACCCACCCAACAATTAAGTATTAATTATGTTAGATTCCAGCATATCAAGCAAGATACATAACCTATGTATGTTTAAACAGCAGAGTATATTTTATTTTAAAGATTTTCTTATTGACCAATTCATCACCATAAATTTCTCAAGGAAAAAAACAATAGGTGGCCCTTTAAGTTAAGTACTCATGATTGCACTATTTGTTCTCTAACAGCTCCGCCCGACTTTGTGTTCAATACTCTAGCAAGAACTCAGAGTTTTAGTCCTTGATAGTGTGATTTTACATGATATTTTCTGTACACTTTTGCATGCATATTTCATAGAGATTAGGCATTATTTAGTTGATTTTAGTTAGATTTTCCCTTGGAACAGGTGAAGCGGTTTCTTGGTGTTGTTTTGCAGGAATTAATGTAAAAATGCTCAAAATTAGCCTTGATGGAGCTTGGATGAAATAGAGCTTGAAAAGTGAAGAATATGAGCCAAACAGAGCCCATCACGGCTTGGCCGTGATGACCATCACGGCCATGATGAAGCAGAGCAGAAGGCAAAAGTCAGAAGCTGTCACGGCCTGCCCGTGATAGGCATCACGGCCGTGATAGAGTAAAAATTAGGGTTTCGCGTCGCGAACATAGGGCTCGCCTCGCGAGACTCCATTTTGTGCAAGTACGCCCACTCCAGAACGCATCACGGTCGTGATGCGCAGCAGATCTATAAATAAGAGCGCAGCAGACAGAACAAAGGGTCCAGAGGGAGGCATTTGGAGGCACTTGGAGGCTGTGGCTGGGCTAGGGTTTCAACCCTAGAAGGGAGCCAAGAGGGGTTGCTTTGAAGAAGAAGGAAAGCTCACATGGAGCCTCTTCTCTCCTCTTCTCCTATTTCTCTGGTTTGGTTTTCTCTGTTTATGAGTAGTTAAATCCCTTTGTTGGGATTAGATGTAACCAAATTGATAATTATGTATTTATCTTGACTGATTATTCTATGTTCATGTCTTCATATTAGTGATTAATTTTCTGTGCTTAATGCTTGTTGTGGCTAGCACCCCCATGACTCGATTTGTGTTTTGGTATGCAATGGGGACGTTCGTATCATATCCGGAACTGAATTTAATCACCTAGTAAGCCTTGTATCTAGGAATGGAACTAGGTTTATTAGTAATCACATGATCCCTAATCTTAATGCAAATTCATTAATCTAGGCCACCTAAGGAATTAGGGTCTATTAGTGGATTTAGGCTCTTGCCATCCGAGGAATCGGGGTTTGAGTAATTTAGTGGATTGATTTTAATATCTGAAGCATGAATGGGAGGTATCTAGTCCTGATAGTGCATGAGTTAGAGGTTTGGTGAAGTCTAGTCCCAACATATCATTTCTGCACTCCAAGTGTTTGTCAAAAGTCCCCAAAAAGACAAAAAGATTTTATTTCTTTTCTTTTGTTTGTTTTACTTTCTCTTGATCAATAGTTTAGTCTAGATAGTTGCTGAGTTTGCGAATTGGTAGTTGACATCCAATCCCCGTGGATACGATAATCGGTCTTACCACCGTATTACTTGCACGACTGGGTATACTTGCCCAGATTCGTCAACAAGTTTTTGGCGCCGTTGCCGGGGATTGGTTTTGCCAATATCATTAGTAACAAAGGAGGCAACTAATTTAGACATTTTTATCTTTTATTTTTCTGTATATATTTGATCTTTTTGTTTTGAGTTCTGTTTTTGCAAGGTGGACGAAAGTCATGGAAATTTTTTATTATCCACCCGATGAGGAAGTCTCAAGTCACACCTTGGAGGATGACTTGTGTTTGGGAGACTGCTTGGATTTGCTGAATCATATTACTCCAGCACAGGTTGATAGTGTGACGGGTAGGCTTATGTATAATATCTCCGAGGAGGATTGGGAAACCTTTTGCTCGTATCTACCACCTCCACCACCATGTATGATTCCCATAGAGCCACATGAAACAGAATTTGAGAAAAATATGGCTGTGGGAATGGAACACAATGAAGATGAAGAGGTGGTGGTAGATGAGCCACAAGAAGAGGAATTACCTTTCATGCACCCTTGGGGAGGAACAAGTGAGAAGGCAGGGCATTTGGAAAGCATTCCCTCCACCATGCTTGCTGAATTTTCTGCATTGGACAAATATGTTGGCTTACACGCATGTGTGGACGCCGCAAAACTAACCCCTTCCACTTGTCTGTTAAATTTCCTCCTGAAAATTCCATTTGACCAGGGAGGAAGTGAGTTCATAATTACAAAGGTCAATGGAGTTTTCACACACTGGCTGGGTGGAATAGAGGATAAAGTCATACTACTGCTACAATCTCCACTCCAAGTTCCATTTGATCCGGGAGGAGGATCCAGGTGGATGCTTTTTAATAAGTCAAGCTAGTGACATTAAAGAAGCGCTTATTGGGAGGCAACCCAATTTTTCTTTTCCTTTTTCCTTTTGCTTTTGACTTTTAAACTCTTGAATAATTTGAGAAGATCAAGAGTTTTCTTTTACTAATAAAATTGTCAAGTGATTTCAGGGAAAAGAAGGAAGGGAGAGCAAGAAGAAAAGTCAGCACCCCTCACAGCCGTGATGCATTTCCCAACAAGTTTCTGACTGAAATGAAAGTCAACACCCGCTACCGCCTCGGTAAGCCGTTCCATTTTTTTATTTTATTTTATTTTTTCTCCTCTCTCTATCTTGATTGTTTACATTGGGGACAATGTAAATTTTTAAGCTTGGGGTAGGGGTATTTTGCATTTGCATTTTTCATGTTGCATTCATATAGTTTTGCATGATAGCTTTGCATGATCACACATTAGATTGCCCTTGCTGAATTTTGCATCCAATTGTGAGAACTAAGTGCCAAATAACTTGAGATAGTGAATTATGAAACCCAATTTTTTCATTCTTGTGATATGGCTGCAAATGAAAATGTTTGAGATAATCTTGGATAGTTGATAATTAGCATATGGTTCTGAAGATTTGTGTTTTTCATTGATTCTGAACTAAAATGTGAGATTTTGAGCCAAAGGGGTACTCACTAAATATACCCCATTCTTTGTGTTAGAGTGTTATTCCTCTTGGTTTGCTTTCTCTAGAACTTGACTTGAAACCATTTTGAAGCTTAAAATTTTTTGAAAACATTTTTGAAAATGATTGAGGCAATAGGTGTTTTTCTGGCCTTCTGAGCTTTGAATGATGAAATGATACCCCTTAGTTGCCCAATTTTGAGCCTGAAAGAATAAAAATGCTTTTCTTGGTACCCTGAAATGTTTTGATAAATATGCTTGATAAGGGACCTTCTAAAGTATTACAAAAGGGTAAAAAGGTAGTCGAAAAAGTTTGGGAAAAGAATCAGAAAAAAATAATTCTCTTGATTTGAAAAATCTTCCCTTCTCCAAATAAAAGAAAAAGAAAAGAAAAAAAAATAAATAGAGAAGGGGATGACAAAAAGAAATGAAAAAAAAAGTGAAAAATAAAAAGAAAAAGAAAGAAAAGAAAGGTGAAAAAAATAAATTGAAAACTCAAGAAGGTATTTTAGAAGGTCATGCTTTGCAAATGTTGATGTTTATATAGCCTTTTGAAATGTCATTTTCTTGTTATCCCCACCTAACGATTAATCTCATGGCCACGTTACAACCAAATAAAAGACCTCTTGATTCTTGATTGTTTTCATTAATAAAGTAGAGATTTGGTTGATAGTCAAGCCTATGGTAGGATTCATTCCTTGAGGAAAATTGAGTGAAATGTCATATACCCCTAAACAATTGAGTGAGGTGAGAAAGAGAGCCAAGAAAATGAACAAGCTTGGGGTGAGCTTCAAGTGAGAAAGAGTGCCCAAATCAGTGAGAATATGAGTCTAAGGAACCTAAGCCTCTAATTGGACTTGAATTGATTGTCTCTTGCTAAATTGTTTGAATTGCCTATTACTTGGATCATTTACTCGGGTTCTTGGTTCACTATCCATGCTTTGTATGTTTTCTTCTACTGGCCTTAGTGATTGCTTGAGGACAAGCAATTGAATAAGCTTGGGGTGATTTGATAGTGTGATATTACATGATATTTTCTGTACACTTTTGCATGCATATTTCATAGAGATTAGGCATTATTTAGTTGATTTTAGTTAGATTTTCCCTTGGAACGGGTGAAGCGGTTTCTTGGTGTTGTTTTGCAGGAATTAATGTAAAAATGCTCAAAATTAACCTTGATGGAGCTTGGATGAAATAGAGCTTGAAAAGTGAAGAATATGAGCCAAACAGAGTCCATCACGGCCTGGCCGTGATGACCATCACGACCAGATGAAGCAGAGCAAAAGGTAAAAGTCAGAAGCTGTCACGGCCTGCCCGTGATAGGCATCACGGCCGTGATAGAGTAAAAATTAGGGTTTCGCGTCGCGAACATAGGGCTCGCCTCGCGAGACTCGATTTTGTGCAAGTACGCCCACTCCAGAACGCATCACGGCCTGGCCGTGATGGCCATCACGGCCGTGACGCGCAGCAGGTCTATAAATAAGAGCGCAGCAGACAGAACAAAGGGTCCAGAGGGAGGCATTTGGAGGCACTTGGAGGTTGCGGCTGGGCTAGGGTTTCAACCCTAGAAGGGAGCCAAGAGGGGTTGCTTTGAAGAAGAAGGAAAGCTCACATGGAGCCTCTTCTCTCCTCTTCTCATATTTCTCTGGTTTGGTTTTCTGTTTATGAGTAGTTAAATCCCTTTGTTGGGATTAGATGTAACCAAATTGATAATTATGTATTTATCTTGACTGATTATTCTATGTTCATGTCTTCATATTAGTGATTAATTTTCTGTGCTTAATGCTTGTTGTGGCTAGCACCCCCATGACTCGATTTGTGTTTTGGTATGCAATGGGGACGTTCGTATCATATCCGGAACTGAATTTAATCACCTAGTAAGCCTTGTATCTAGGAATGGAACTAGGTTTATTAGTAATCACATGATCCCTAATCTTAATGCAAATTCATTAATCTAGACCACCTAAGGAATTAGGGTCTATTAGTGGATTTAGGCTCTTGCCATCCGAGGAATCGAGGTTTGAGTAATTTAGTGGATTGATTTTAATATCTGAAGCATGAATGGGAGGTATCTAGTCCTGATAGTGCATGAGTTAGAGGTTTGGTGAAGTCTAGTCCCAACATATCATTTCTGCACTCCAAGTGTTTGTCAAAAGTCCCCAAAAAGACAAAAAGATTTTATTTCTTTTCTTTTGTTTGTTTTACTTTCTCTTGATCAATAGTTTAGTCTAGATAGTTGCTGAGTTTGCGAATTGGTAGTTGACATCCAATCCCCGTGGATACGATAACCGGTCTTACCACCGTATTACTTGCACGACTGGGTATACTTGCCCAGATTCGTCAACAGTCCTCCATGATGCATGACCATTGATTTATCATATAAAAAATTCAATGTATGAGATTTTGCAAGGGTGACCGGGTGAGCCAGTGACGCATTCCCCTTCCCCTCTCTCTCCTCTCCACTTGCATCCTCAGAACACAGTCGCACACTCGTCGGGAACTCTCGCAACGACACCAACGCCACACAGCTAGCTGCTCCTTCTTTCTCATGCTTCTCCAATAGCAATTGTTTTTGAATCATTCATCTCTCAGTAACTCCCACGCATAGGAACCCTCCTTGCTCCACATCATCTTCCTCCAAGTCCTACAACTTTCATGCGTCTCCAATCTCTCATAACAACAATAGTAGGATTTGTGCTACGAAATGAGGCCTAAAAATTATCAGGTGGTGGAGGAGGAAGATGAAAGAAAGATAACAATGACTCAGGTGGAGGATATATGAGAACGGATGAGGCTCCCAATTCAACACAAATTATCAAACATAACTCTATATACAATTATTTTGTTCCATCATAACTATATTCTGATTCTGAAAAATTAAAGATGCCCTTTTTTTCCTTTAGACTGTGAATTGAATTTGTTGTATGAATAAAAGTTGGAACTTTGAATTGAAAAGGTATGGCTGGATGAAGGTTCTGGAAAATTTGAGGGTATGTTCTGTCTGTGTGTGTGTCTGTGTAAAAATCAAAGTGAATTGAGCCAAGGTTGAAGGGGGATAGGAGTGGAAAGCCAGTGTTGGAGCAAATAGGATGCTATAACACTCAGGTTATAGCATGTTATAGGTGCAGAACAAAAGTTTTCAGTTTTAACATGATTTTTTAAAATTATTGTTTTTTTATTTTAATTAATCGGCCTTCATAATCACATGGAGATTATTCTGTTAGAAAATGGGGTATGGATCTGCAACAAAGAAGAAGAAAGCAATGGTAATGCGCAATCTCCAAGGCGTGTAGGAACACTAGGCTTTATGTTCGATCAGCCCCCACCAATCTCTCCTTGTAGATTGGATGCAACAGGTAAAACCGGCGTATCCCCTTCAGGATACAATGGAGTAACCTTGGTTTGGTTTGCACACCCTAAACCAAGCGTATCGTCAATGTCAGTTTATAGAACAATAGTCTTCCTAACTCTCTCTACGCACAAGAGAGAAAAGAATGTGATTTGGAGTGAAGAATGGTTTGGGAAATTCTGAGATTTTCGTATGTCTTTACTGCATGCATATGATTCTATTTATAGACCATATCATGCCTCTTGGTGAAGGAAAACAACCCTTCAAGAGTTTAACCAACGGTCAAATACAACACTTAAGTAGAATTAACGATCTTGAAATGACACATCATAACTATTGGCCTAGTGGTGGAAAACAACCCTTCAAGAGTTTAACCAACCGTAAAATACAACACTTAAGTAGAATTAACGATCTTGAAATGACACATCATAACTGTTGGCCTAGTGGCCAACGGTTGTGTCCCCTTGCGCACAAGTCCCAGGTTCGAATCAACACAACATCATTTTTCATTTTAATTTTTCCGTCCGTTGAATAACAGTCATGAAAACTAAAAATCACCCCAGAGAAGATTCGAACTCGCGCAAGCATGGTTAGAAGGAAACGTTGTAACCACCGAACCATATATCAAACTTGTGATAAGCTTGCATCGTTATATCTATTTAACCGTTAACCCGCAACCTTTAATAAGGTGCATTTTAATTTGAAAATCTCTCACAATCTCCCACCATTTTCAAAATAAACCAAAATCCCACTATTCCGGAAATCGCATGCTTTCGGACAAAGGTATCTTGGGATTTGAACCTTTGCTTAGTAAGCCATGAGTTTCACCCATCCCCGAATAATTTGGTGGACAAGCTTTGAACCAAATATTCATTAGAACAAGCGTGCATGACTTACACATGAAATCTCGGTACCATTGAACGATGTGGTAGTGTGACACATTTGGTAAAGCCTTGTGTCGTGTATCCTTTTCATGAGAGCTTACAGAGTCAAGCCCAACTCTAAGAAGCGGTCCTACTTCACTCTCATACAGGTGGACTTTACCAAAAGCACCCCCATAAGTTGGGCACCTCAGCACACATATGCTATAGGTCCATTAAGAGTAAAAGCTCACCATTTTCCTTTTGTCCTTATGGTATCCAAGTACTGTTAAACCTTGGGATGTATCTATTCGTCAAGTACTTACAATCACTCTCATAGTGTACTTTGGCCATATTGAACTCAAGACTTGATGCTACTCAAGTGTGAGTTGGGTTTCCACCATTGGTGATCATGTAGATATGGTCTTGATTCCCATCCCTAATGATGTTTTTCCACATCATATCACTTATCAGTCCTTTCGTCAAAGGATGCAAGATTTCTTTCCATCTTATAAAGACCCTGGATATTACTCCATTTGCAATTAGTTCCTTAACATAACTATGTTTTAGTCCAATGTTCCTGGACTTTCCATTTAATCTCAATGTTAAATGCTGCCAATGCTATGAATTCTACAGTCATGGTGGAACCGGCAATGCCAACTTATTTCTTGAAACCCCAAGAAATAGCACGCCCACCAATTGTCAAAACTCAACTGTTTGTTAAAGCATGATCTTCTTGTATAAGTCACCCAACTGGCATCCGTGTAACCTTCTAATACCGAAGGATACCCATTATAATTTAAACTATAGTTCTTGTCCCCCACAAGTATTTCAATACTCTTGGACAACATGCCAATGCTCTTTTCTTGGATTACTTGTATACCTACTTAGTCTCCTATAACATGCAATGTTTGACTGGGTACATGTCATGACATACATTAGACATCCAATTACTTTTGAGTATTCAAGTTGTGCTACTAGACTACCTTTGTTTGGTACTAAATTAATGCTATGATCATAGGGAGTAGTGATAGGTTGACAATCAAAGTGATTAAATTTCTTTAATACATTTTCTACATAGTGAGATTGGGGTAAACCTACATTCTCACCATCTCTTATTATTCTAATTCCTAGAATCACATCAGCTACCCCTAAGCCTTTCATGTCAAAATTTATAGATAATAACCTCTCGGTTTCTTCTACCTAATCTAGATCAGTACCAAATATTAATATATCATCAACATATAGGCAAATCATGTCCCATTTTCCTCCATGGAATTTACTATCAATACCCTTGTCAGATTTATTTATTTTATATCCATTAGCTAGCACAACTTAATCAAACTTTTCATGTCATTGCTTAGGAACTTGTTTTAGTCCATACAATGACTTCTTAAATTTACACACTTTCTTTTCTTGACAATTAAACACAAACCCTTCATGTTGCCATAGGTGCATATGTATCAAAATAGTCAATACCCTCCTTTTGTGTAAATTCCTTAGCAACTAATTTTGCCTTAAACTTATCCATGATTCCGTCAACCTTGGTTTTCCTTTGAAAATCCACTTTCAACCTATTGGTTTGGAACCGGGTAGGAGGTCTACTTGTTTTTCACATTTTATTCCCCATTACTGAGTCAATTTCCTCTTGTATAGCTTTCATCCAGAAAGCGGGATCTCGAGACTTATTGCCTCTTTAAATGTGTCTGGATCACTTTCTGTATTCTAACAGATTGGCCTATAACTGTCTATGGACTCTCTTATTCCTTCAACAAGGAACATGAAAAATCGTGGCCTCTACGTTTTCTCTTTTCTACCTTTCTAACTTCTCCTAAGTTCTGAACCTTATCTTTATTAGATACATTGCTTTACGGATTATGTGCATTCCTATGAACATTATCCATATGACTTGGAATTGAGTTAAACCTATCTTCTTGAAATATTACATTCCCATACTCAATCACTTTGTAACAGGTCAAGTCTATAGATTCCATAACCATGAATCTATATGATTTGCTAATTTTAGCATAGCCCGGGAACACACATTCAATTCCCCCTTCACATTATTTGTTTCATCTGGTTCAAGAATTTTTACTATTGCCCTACAATCCTCAAACTTTGAAAAATTTGAGAATGGGTTTTTCTATTTTCAGAGCTCATATGGGGTTATCTTGTTCCATTGTTTGGAAACCTATTTACCATCTAACAAGCCTTTAACATGGCATGTCCCCAATATCGTTTTGCTAGACCATCATAGGATATCATGGCTTTTACAATTTTTTTTTCTTCTTATATCCTAATTTTCTATTCAACTAATATTAATTTGTTATGGGGAATAAGATGTAGTTGTTTGGTCAACTATTATAGTAGACTCAAAGTAACTAGGGTTATAAAATTCTCCTATTCTTATAACTCCTAAACATTTAATAAATATCTTATAACAAACAACTTCAATTTACTTACACTATATAATAACATATATAAGGATCAAAACTAACGAGTAATTGAGAATACTTTTACGGTCTAAAATTCATTTCCTTAACTGTTACCTGCAAGCATTCATAATAATTTTTAATTCATGAATGCAAGATACAAACAGGAAATATTAACCAAGTATTCCAGATACATATACAATCTTATTGAATCAAATAATTGAACGTTAGATCCTGGCCTAGTGGTAAGCACGACGATCTCCTCTCCATGCGTTGCGGGTTCAAGGAAAACCATCCCGCGTTCCACCACCAAACCACTGCACCGAGCACCTTTGCCAAATGGTTTTATATATTTAAATTTTAAACAAAACACAACCTTCCATTAAAGGGCACCTTTTGAGTGTCTTCTCGGTTTCTCCTACCACTAACCGGGTCACCAATACTCATTAGCAGGGAATCGGGTTCATACGAACCACAACTATTTTTGGCCATTCTACCCAAGTTTATTTAAACTTATTTTCATCATCTCTAAGTTTTGGATTCAAGTCTAAACATGTTATAGGATAATATAATATAGATATTTATCATAATGAAAACCAATAACACAATGATCTAAAATCATTCAAGTTTTCTAATTTTCCTCCATTAACATTCATGTTCAATATCTTAGAACAACTCAAAAATCACATCCAAAACATTTCTAACGAAACAAGAAACAATTTCCATATTATATTTATAAAGTCATGCACCATAATATAAGATTATTGTCTACTCTAAAATAATTAATTCTTACATGGATTAAATCCATTCATGCATGCACTTGATATAATCATTTATACCTAGGACATTTCAAACAAAATAGATCAACATATTTTCATGCATAATAAACCAAACATACTTATGTTCATCAAAACTCACATACTTGATTTTATTCTAAATCATGCATGTAAGGCTCTAATACCACATGTTAATTTTAACATAAACAAAGAATGCCTTTAATATTGAACATACATGAATTTAGAATATCAAGCATATCATAGCCATAGAAAGTAATCGTGTACCTTTCACCATGGTCACAAATATACATTTTTTTTATGAAGCATATGAGTATTTATCTCTCCTTTGTAAAAAGACCATGCATCTCTTTCTCCCAACGAATGAAGTTTCCACCTTCGAACTTCTCCACTTTGACAATGTCAAATGCCATCTCCTTCAATGTTGCAACCATTGTTATAGAACAAAAATCGAACCTAAAGATTGTTAGAAAATGGGGTATGGATCTGCAACAAAGAAGAAGAAAGCAATGGTAATACGCAATCTCCAAGGCGTGTAGGAACATTAGGCTTTAGGTTCGATTCACCCTCACCAATCTCTCATCGTAGATTGGATGCAACAAGTAAACCGTGAATCCCCTTCGGGGATACAATGGAGTAACCTTGGTTTGGTTTGCACACCCTAAACCAAGCGTATCAATCAATGACGGATTCTGAGAACAATAGTTTTCCAAACTTTCTCTGCGCACAAGGGAGAAAAGAAGATGATTTGGAGTGAAGAATGGTTTGAGAAATTTTGAGATTTCCGTATGTCTTTACTGCATGCATATGATTCTATTTATAGACCAAATCATGCCTCCTGGTGAAGGAAAACAACCCTTCAAGAGTTTAACCAACGGTCAAATACAACACTTAAGTAGAATTAACGATCTTGAAATGACACGTCATAACCATTGGCCTAGTGGCCAGCGACTGCGTCCCCTTGCGCACAAGTCCCAGGTTCGAATTACCGCAGAGCAAGTTCGAACTCACGCAAACATGGTTAGGAGGAAACGTTGGTTAGCTTGCATCGTTATATCTATTTAACCGTTAACCCGCAACCTTTAATAAGGTGTATTTTAATTTGAAAACCTCTCACGTATTCTCCGGTGCTTATGTTGAATCATGGGAGGTCAAAAGTAAACATGGAAGTTTCGCTATGTTGGTCTTTAATTATTGTCTCAAGGTGTTCTGTTAGAAGAAGAAAATAGGCTATGGAAGAAGATGAACAGTAGCATGTATTGGAATAAACAAAAATTTGAGTTAAAAAAAAAAGAAGAAGGAGAAACTGGCTGTAAGGAAGAAACCTGTTATAACCGGTTATTTTGGAGGAGGATGAATCCTCAACTCTTAGGAGGGAGGATTAAAGAACTGGCCGCTCCGCCCTCATCTTCTCCGTAGGGTAAGTATCCAAACTCCAAAACATAAGCTTTCTCAAGGGTTTCATGATGAAAAGGGGTTTTCATCTGGCATTTGGGTTTGCTCTGCCCCTCATTGGAATTCGCATTTCCAATCTTGTTGCTTCCGATGTTGTTGTTGTCGTCATTGCTGTTCTCATATGAGCACCCATTTTGTGATTATTCTCTCCCTATGAAGCATCATCTACCTCCATGACCGAAAACCGATTAAAGATCAAAGCTTTTCTTCAAAATTTCAGTTTTGCTTCACAACCCCTAAAAATCGCAGAACTTGATAGATAAAGAAAAAAGGGGGAAAAAGAAACAACGAAAACTAGGGTTGCTATGGAAGAAGACAACCACGAGCTGGAGCTGAAGCTGCAAAACGAGATGCATTAAGGGTAGCTCTGGAAGAAGACGACGTGGTACAGGAACATGGGACGAAAATGTCCAGGAAGAGGGGAAGAAGATGATGTTGAATAATGAATGTATTTGTATTTTTATCATGATATTAAACAATGTATTCTGAAAATTAATTATACTAACAAATCATACAGAATATGATTGAGGTTTGAATACAGAATATTGGGTTGAAAAGTAAAACTTATGACATGGCAAAATGACTGAACAAGAATAGGATGTGGGTGGTGCATCATTACAGTGGATGGTACATCATAAACTCTACTGTTTAAGATATCATATTATGAATTATATTATTTTTATATATTTTTTTTAAAATAATAAAATGAAATGCTCGTCCTAACATACATTTACTTATTTTATTTTTTTCAAGAATGTAAAGAATAGTGAAAATTGACGTGTGATCTTCACTTTATTTTCTCTCATTTTTCGAAAGTAATAAGTATAAAAATGGGTATAAGGATCCAGCAGTAACACTTCTCTTTGTGCTTTGTATTTTTGTGGGGTTGCAATGGGTTACCAAGTGTTAATTTTTGTTTGTTTTGGTGATCGAACTTCGTTCAATTTAAGCATCTTTGGGTACTCTCTTCCAAACCAACTTTCCTACGTACTCGGTAGAAACTAGAAAGTCGAAAGTTAATTTAGTATTATTTTTATGACTTTGAGGGGAACCGCATCTTAGTTTTAATGGATTGGAGATCTTCTGGATGTGTTGGATATAATATTTTTGTTTTATATTAATTCTGGCATCAACATGAAATGCATTTTCGCCATAAAAAAGAATCAAATGCATATTTGTGTGCACTTCAGGGTTCAAAGCAGCTGATGATGATAAAATAAAAGTTAATAATGATGTTTTCTATGCTGCTCATCATCAGTAATTCTGGGTGGAGTAGAACTTTTTTTTTATTTCCTAAAGGCTTGGTTTGCAATTTTCTTGTTTTCGGACAATGTGTGTAATGTGGACTTTTTTCAAAATTGGCTAAGAAACACATAGACCAACATCCAATAAGAATTAGGTACCAAACCACTTTGCCTTGTTTAATTACTTTTTTTGAGTGGTTGTTACTTGCACAACTAGGTTCAGCAGGAGCTCATACGGCACAATTAATCCAATAGTATAGTTACTTTATTTTAGCTTTATTAGTGTTTTTTTAAAGAAAGATTTATATTATCCTTATGAAGTGGCACACTTGTAAAAGAAAGAGATAAATATTGAATAATGAAAGTTGTATTTACTCAGTGAAATTGTTACGGTATAAACAGATGCAGCAAAGCCTAAACTCCAGGAAGAGTTGAGAACAGAATATACAGAACATATTATACAAATAAGCTATGCATAAGATTCTGCATCTACATTTGAATGTTGATTGCTCCTATTATCATTTGAATCAGTTGCAACACTATTATAAAATTGATATTACTTTTTCTAGTTTAGAAAAAGCTAAAATTCCTATATGGGATACGGGCATTGGGATGTGGGCTTTATTTGAGACCCATGAACCATTTGTACTGTGTGCTGTGAAAATATCCATTTTGTGTTATAGTTTTAGGTGGCTTCTACTGTGGAATAGGATGACAAGTGGTCTACTAATAAACCACAACATTAACCACCATTTCGACGAGCTCCGACCAGGTAACTTCTCTGGCACACCCATGTTTCCTTCCTTTGATTTTGTTTTTTCAACTTAGAGATTTGGGTAGGAATATTTAGGGTTCGTTCTGCACTTATTGGAATCCAATATTTAGAGTTGTCCATCTCGCTCATTGTTTTGATTTGTTACCTCCATTTAGATTTGTCACTTTGATTTTATTTTATCTCTTAAATTCAAATATTGTTCTTGATAATAGCAAGGAAATTTCATATTGTTGGTGTTTCTGTTTTACTGGTTTTTTTCTCTGTTTTGTTTTCCTGGTAGTGTTGCATTGATGTTTCAGTGGTTATTTACTTTGCCCTGTTTCGGCGGGTTCAGGGGAGTGGTGTTCTCTGACACTTGAGAAACTTTCATTATTGGTTATGCTGAAACTGGGTTTGCTCCTGTTTGTGTTGGAAAATAGGTTTGTCTTATGTGTTTGTGAATTTGCAGGAAAATAAGTAAGAAAGCTTTAATGGATGAAGATAGTTGTAGCGAAGGAACTAGCTAGATGGAAGAAGGAAATCCTGAGGTTGAGGTTGAGGTTGAGGTTGAGGTAGGTAGAAGAGTCTAAGCATTGTTTGTAAGTCACAACCGTGTGGTTATGAGTTTTAAGGTTACTAATTTGATAATTAATTTTGGTAGGGGCCGGAGGACATTTCGTTTGACACTGAAGATGAGGATGAATGCAACAATGAACGCGAGAGAGTGGAATGTGAATTTGATGATATGCATTATGGTGATGATAATGATTTGGAGGATTTGGATACTGAAAATGGTGTGACTATTGCATCGTTGGAAGACATTGTTAGGTTGGATTTGAAGAAGTTAACTCCGTACGATCTAAGGAATGTCGATTTTGTAAGTCGGGAGGTGGCTTACCTGTTTTATTACTGGTTTGCAAAGGCAAATGGCTTTGCGGCTAGGAAAATCAAAGTTCTTAGAAACAACAATGGGGACATATTGCAACAACGTTTTGTGTGTTACAAGGAAGGATTTAGAGAGGACCGCGGTTTAGAGAACACACCGGTAGAGTGCTGATGTGTATCACTATGTGTCCAGTTGCCTAAGCAATAGTCCCTACATGGAGAATAGATTGTGAAATAATTATGCACTAGATGTATCATACCAAAAGCGCCAACATAGATCACATGGATATGTTTAACAGACATCTAGGCATACTAACAGTACATATCGACACTCTAACGATGTTTTCAGGATGGAAAAAGACGGAGGGACTAAAGTGTCTCTCTTTTATCATTCTTAGAAACAATTTGATGAGTTTTTTTTTTAGAGACGAAAAGTGATACCTCAAAATTTGTCAAAGAATAATATGAGTTTTTACTCTTAAAAAAATTACATGAACAAGTCCCGCTTTCAAAAATATGACTTGCATTATAATAATATTATGGTACTTTGAATGTGCGACTTTAATTTTGAAAGTCTCATTGGTGAATAAAACACTAGCTACAGCTGTCAAAGCTAAACCTTCCCAGAGTAGAAATCACTCTATCACCTTTGCGTTTGGAGGGTGAAATCAATAAAGTGAAAGAAGAAAAAAGGGTTGTTGTTGCATGTAAATTGGAAACCCTAACGAAGGGGAAGGGGAAGGGGAAATAAAGAAGTAGAGGAAGACGAAGTTCCTCTGTCAATCTTGGCTTTTTTATTTTATTTTTAATTTTTAATTTTGGTTTTTATGTTTTCATCGATGGATTGATCACTCTCATTTCATCGAAATCATACGCAACTCAGATTTCGTGTCCTGTCATGGCTACAACTTGCCTTGCCAATTCAAGCATTTGTTTTTAGCCTACGGTTCTGAGTTATATGTACCTTTGCAAGTAATGGTCTTTCCCCTGGACTCACTTGGCTTCAAGTTCAATGAGCTGTTCCCATTTGCAAACTGTGGACCTATCATTTTCCTGCAAGCGGTGGAGACTAGGTTGACAATTTTTTAATTGGAACTAACGCCCCTTAATGAAAATTAACGGTGGCGGACGGCGGTCACGTTTGCTATTGGTGGTGGAAGAGGGGTGGATGTGGGTGATGGTGGAAGAGGGATAGTGATGAAGGATAGGGATAAAAATATAATTTGAAAAATAAAAGAATTTAAAATAAATAAATAAAAAACTGAAAAACTTGTTATCATATGTAATTTTAGTGTCTCATCCATGAGGCACTTGAGAAGGTACTTCATGTTAGAAGAGGCCTAGGAATCTAGATTTTTTTTATTTTACGAGGCATAAGAATCTAGAGTTTAGTCGTCAAATCATTTTTTTGGTTCTATCTACGTCAAAATCAGATCTTGAATTCAGCTTTTCAAAGCATGTGATTACTAAGTAGTGTCCTACTAGTACAGACAATGGGTACCGATCACACACTGGATTGGCAATCAGGCTGTCCCCAGTCCAGCCACAAATTAGCTGTTCATCTTGGCCCAATTCCATCAAAGCTATTTGCTCATTAAAACCTTGGACTAGTTGATTTCATTATTTAAATTTGGTTTTCCCTGTTTCAATATTTAGACAAATTTTAGGAATGTTTTTATCTTTATTACCACATCCAATAAATTTAATTTCAAACCATCTCTTGATAGAATTTTATCTAATTTGAAGGAAATTTAAGGATTCCTAAATGCAGGGAATCATACATAATCCGTTGATTTCAGATAACGTGATACTATCATTCAAATACCTTAACATATGCACCACATTAATATATATATATATATATATATATATATATATATATATATATATATATATATATATTCTAATTAAAAACATTAGATGAAGTTCTCTTATAAAAAAAAACTCAACGTTAGGAAGTACGTTTGTAAATTTCGAATACACATACAATATTGAAATATATATTGCCATAAAAATATAAATTTAAAATTAGAGTAAAGACATTAATATTTCATAAGATATTTTAATTATCATAAACATAATAAATAATATATATATATATTATAAGAATATAATGATAATTTTTTATCTAATTATTAAGATATCTCATTTAACATTTATATGAGTATAAAAATTAAAAATTAATATAAAGTATAAAATTACCTATGTCGTGATTATAAAAAAAAAAACATCGAAGAAAAGATTTTAATTTTAATACACGATGAAAGATTGCAAAGAACAAAAATAAATATATATGAAGCAAAAAGTTGAAAACTATATGTACATGACATGGGTATTTTTTTTATAAGCCAAATTTATCAGTAACCCAAAGGGAAAAAGTGAAAACACAAATAGTGGGTGAATTCTAGCATGAAGACCATTGTTTATGGGTATATGGGTGATGTACCAATTTCACATATGAAAACCCACTTTTACCCTTGTCCGATCCAACCTGTCATCTTTCTCACTCCACCCCACCCCAGCAACCATCGGTCCACCACCCGTCATCTTCTTCATCCCACCCCACCGACCACCACCACCTAGACACGCCACAACCTCTGAGACCACAACAAAGTTCATAGGCAACAACACCAAATACGAACCACACCTTTACTACACTCTCTGTTCCTTTCAAGTCCCAAGCTGATGGAAGAGGCATCAAGGCTAACCATTTTTTCTCGGGAACAAACCTTGGAAGCAGAAGTATTAGCTAAACTCATAGCCTGTATAAAACGTCCCATTACTCCATCTTCTCAAATTCACACTAAACATTCAGGTTCAGTAGTAAGGTGGCTGGATGCGATGCCAAATCTCCCAAATCGAGCAGAGAGGACTGGCGGAGGAGGTGGGGTCGCGCCTGAGAAGAAGATGGTCTTGCCGTGGTATTCTGTTGATCTTAGTCTTAGTCTTCTTGCAATTGGGTTGACGATGATGAAGACCATGTTCGATGATTATGTTTTCCAACAAGGATTTTATTGTAAGTTTTGGGTGAATTCAGAAGTGAGAAGAAATTGGGTGGTGGCAGAGGCAGTGCCCTTGCCGTGGTGGGCGGTGGTGGACGGTGGCAGATCTGGGCGGTGGTGGTGATGTTCATGGTGTTGCATGGGTGATGGGAGAGGGAGATGGGGTGAAGGGTAAAAGAGTCTTTTAATTTTTTTTTATTTTATTTTTTGGACCATTAAATCTGGACCATTCATTATTAATATTGTATCTGATGGTTGAAAATGACTCTTGATGAAAAAAATTGGTACCTCACTGATATATCCATAAAAACCATACTTCATACTAGAATCCACTCAAGTGGTACAACAAATACAACATTAATATAACATACATGGCATGGGTATGTTATGGAAGCATTAATGTTCCAAACCAACACATCCACACCGGCGTCTCGCAACTTATTGCTGTGTAGATGGCGATGGTTTCAATATATTGCCAAAAACTTGATGAAAGAAGATAAACAGATCAGAGACATATAGACCAAAAGTTGGTTTTCCATGCCTTGGTCAGGGATGGATGTATGCTATGGGTGGGGAGGGCAATGGCCCGCCCTCCCTGAATTTTTTATTATATATAAATATATATATATACTATTGAAAAGTTTGGTGTAGGTTATAAAGTTTAGTATAAATTTAATTATAGATGGTTTTCATGACATCTAAAAGATGTACGTGTTTCATGTTTTGATATATTATTAATATAATTAATATTTTAAAATATATAATTATGAATATTTTACATGAAATTTGATACATATACATTTATTGGATGAACATTAATATTTATACTGACCCTCCAACCATTCTAAGTCTGGCTCTGTACCCGGCCGTGGCTATGGTTCTTCCGTGAACCCACATAGTCCCCACCCCATACAAACTCATTAAAATCCTTGCCCTTCATTTTCAGGTTTTTCCCCCCTTATAACTGTGAGTCATAGCTTAGCCTATTCCCCTTATAATAGTTTGAAGTTTGAACCAAAAACTTTGAGAAATTTGAGGATGCCGTATATGGAGCTTAGGTCTACCTTCACCACCTGCTTCTTTCTCTTTCTCGTCCTCATTTTCCCTTGTTTCTCAAGAGGTTTGCATCTTTCACAAACACAGAGATACACGCTTTATCTCTGTAGTTATACGCATGTTTTATATAAATATATGACATAGCTAAGGTATTTTGTTTTGGTGTTTAATTTAGTTGTTGTAGGGGGACCGGAAAAAATGCATTCAGAAATATATGAGATTGATTATAGAGGTCCTGAGACTCACTCGTCGGTTCCACCTCCTCATTCCCGTGGCGGGCCTCATTCAAGTCGTAAAAAAAGCTCAGATAGAGCAGAAAAAGCTATGGAGAGTGTTACTCGCACAGAAAAAAAGGCAAGTCTTTTATATGCTCCTTGAAAATCATTGAATTTCGTCCGAACTCTGTAACTATTGATCGTGATCTAGGATTTATTACCTAAAGGGTACAGAAATAAGAACAGAAAAATTGATAGTGAGTGATACTATCTACCTAGGCTTTGTTTGTAAGTTTCGAGGGGAAGGAAAGAGAGGAGATCAAAGGAGAAGGAAATGGGAGGGAAGGGAAGTGAAGGGAGGGGAATAAGAGTATTATCCTTCCCTTGTCAGTGCATATTGTATGAGGGGAAGTAAATGAGGGTTTTATAACATATTTTTACAATCTTACCCTTATTTTAGAAAATTAACATAAGTAATTTTAAATAATATTAATACACCTTTTAAAAAAATATTATTGCAAATTAGTAAAGTCTGGGAGGATAAATTAGTAATTTAATAATTTCTCCCCCAAAAAACCCCAAATTGGGGTAAACCGAAAAAGTAGGTTAGGAGGGGTTTGGGGGTTTTTCTACAATCCTCAAAACCTACCCCTCCAAATTTTTAAAATCACAAATAAGTGAGAGATTCTCACAAACCTTCACTTTCCCTTCTTCCTCTCCAAAACAAAGCCTTAGGCCGGCTTTGTTTGTAAGTTTGGAGGGGAAGGAAAGAGAGGGGATCAAATGGGAAGGAAATGGGAGGGAAGAGAAGGGAGGGTGAGTATTATACTTCCCCTTATTTATGAGTGCATATTGTGTATGAGGGGAAGTAAATGAAGGGTTTATAACATATTTTTACAATCTTACCCTTATTTTAAAAAATTAACATAAGTAATTTTAAATAATATTAACACACCTTTTAAAAAAATATTAATGCAAATTAGTAAAGATCGGGAGGGTAAATTAGTAATTTAATAATTTCTCCCCCAAAAAACCCCAAATTGGGGTAAACCGAAAAAGTGGGCTTAGGAGGGGTTTGGGGGGGTTTCTACTTTCTACAATCCTCAAAACCTTTCCCTCCAAATTTTTAAAATCACAATCAAGGGAGGGATTCTCACAAACCTTCCATTTCTCTTACTTCCCCTCCAAAACAAAACTCACAAACAAAGGATTAGAGTAATTAATGGCTAAAAGTGATAATTATTAGGTTTGGCTCATATAATAAGAGTATTAGGTATAAGAATGTAGGTCATATTAAGGCGGGATTTAGTGTGTTTTTTTCCTTTTATTTTTAGTTAATATGTTTTTATCATGAATTACAAAAACATCATTTTAATTTTCATATTTTTGGTTTTCAAGGTTTTGTAAAATAAAAATCACAAAATTAAACTTTTAAAACAAAATAAAATTATATAACACACACACGTGTGTGTGTGTGTGTGTGTGTGACTATAAAAAAAATTGTAATTTAGCGTCCACCAAACAGTTTAGCGACTATGTAATATGCAACCACGTTCGATGGTCGCTAAATCGGTCGCTAAATAGTTTAGCGACCGAATTTTCATAGTTAACGATCAAATTTGGTGGTCGCTAAATACCTCTTTTATATATGAGTTAGGATCCATTGACATCAGGTGTAAGTCTCCAAACTTACACGAAATCTCAGCCATTTAAATCAAATAATCAAATGGTTCAAAATATTTTAGACAATAAAATAATAAAGAAAGTGTCACGCGCCATCACTAATTTTTTTGGTTTAATGAACTTTTTGGTCCCTGTAAAGTAGGGGTGTTTTGAAATCCGTCCCTGTAAAAGTTTTTGTGTGGTTTTGGTCCTCAGAAGTTAAACTTTTTTGCTTTAAGTCCCTACCGTTAGGTTCTGAAATAGACAATAGGGGTGTTCGCGGATTGGATTGGATCGGTTTTGAGCTAAAAAGTCATCCGATCCAATGATGAAAACATCGTGCGGTTTGGATTGGATCGGTTTGCTTCGTTAAAAAAATCCGATCCGATCCAATCCAATCAAATGCGGTTTGGATTGGATTGGATAATTCGGTTTTTGTCATACTTTATTTTTTTTCCTAATGTCAAGTGTCATTTCTACTTATTTAATAGTGGATAAAAGATAATCTTCATTTTAATTTGGGAGTTTGAGAAGAAAAAAATTATTGTTATTTTTTAACACGTTCTTTTATATTAATTCTCTATATCTACTCCCACTTATCCTATTTTTTTTCCCTTGAATCGGCTACAAATAAATTTTAGCTAATTATTTTTCAAATTTACTTAATTGTTTTCCTATTTTTCATGGTTACTCAATCAAATATATATATGCTATGCATCAAAACTTTTAGTAAAATATAACTTCAAGACATTAATATTTATTCTAAATAGTCTTATATATGTCATTCCAACAAAAATATTAAAGAGAATGATGGACATAAAAGTATGAAGAATAATGTTTAAGTATGAGTAATACTATAATTTCAAAAATAATATTATATGTATATAATAGATCGGTTTGGATTGGATTTCACTATAGGATCCAAAATCCGATCCGATCCAATAAAAAATTGCGGTTTTTTTCGGTTTTCGGTTTTTTCGATTTTCGGTTTGTTCGGTTTTCGGTTTTTCGGTTCGGTTTTTGCGGTTTGCATTGGTTTGGATCGGTTGATGAACACCCCTAATAGACAACTATAAACACGAGAAGGGGGGTTGAATTGTGTTTACTAGAATTTAAGCAAAGTTGAAATCTTTTCGCAAACAGAAGCTAAATTTGGACGAGTGGAAGAATACAGGATGGACGGGTGACTTTTGCAAACACACCACTTGATAGACGTAAGAAAACTAAAGCAATTAAAGAGTTTAAGGAAAGAGAGATTGATACGGTTATTTATCCTGGTACACTCTTCAAAGCAAAGAGCTACTTCCAGTCCTTGGCAGCACCAAGATTTATCCACTACAACTGATTAGGTTACAGACTCAAGTATTATTTGCATACCTAGCCTCTTCAGGCTCAAAGACAAGTATTCTTTGCACACCTAGCCTCTTCAGGCTCAAAGACAAGTATTCTTTGCACACCTAGCCTCTTCAGGCTCACTCAGGTTTGTTTGAGAGATTTGGTTTGTAATGAATACAACTTAGACGAACAGAACTTTCCCTAACACTCAGAGAGTGGTTTAAATGTAAAGCTTAGGAAAGTCTGCGTAATAACTTCAAATGATTGAAGAATACAGAATGAAAGAATGAAGAAATTAATGCGCAGAGTAATGGATTTTAAATGCAATATGTATTCTTTTCTTCTTCATCTTCAATGACTTCTGTATTTATGGTCTTCAAGCATTTAGAATCCGTTAGAGACATCCCCTCAGATGTTGGCTTCAAGCAAAACTTCCTTAAATGCAATAGAGTCGTTCTGGGCAGCCATTAATGCAGTAGAGTCGTTATGGGTAGTCATTAATGCAATAGAGTCGTTGGTTGTGCTCTAACATGAAGGATCACGGCTTTATGCATCGCGATACAACCATATCAGAGTTATGCAGAGAGATTTTTGTACTTTGCTGAGTACACTTCCCTTTTCGTGTAAGGACCAGAGGTGCTAGGGAATAAAGCATGTTGGAAGCATTACACTTCCCTTATCCAAGGTTGCTTGAGAGAGTAACTTCTGACTTTTCTTGATAAGCGTAAAACTGAGTAGGAGAGAAGACTTCAAGTCTCTTTCTGGTTCTTGAAATACGATTCTGATAATCCTTATAGAATTCGCGTTTATAAGATAAATGCTTCCATCTTGAAAATATCCGCGTCTATCTAGCCATTTGAGTTTTCATTCGGGCTAGTAAACGAGCTCCATATTAAGGACTCAGCAAGTCCAAAGACTAGTGTGGACGAGGGCCTCTTGCACTTTAGTGGACGATAGCCTCTGTTACTCTAGTGGACGAGAGCCTCTGTTACTCTAGTGGACGAGAGCCTCTGTTACTCTAGTGGACGAGAGCCTCTTGCCACGTCATTGGACCATTCTAAATGGACGAGTTCCAAATGCCACGTCATTGGACGGACCATTCTGATACCTCAATGGACGAGCTCCATCTGCCACGTCATTGGACGAGCCATTCTGATTCCTTAATGGACGAGCTCCATCTGCCACGTCATTGGACTAGCAATTCCGATACCTTAATGGACGGGCTCCAAATGCCACGTCATTGGACGAGCCATTCTGATACTTTAATGGATGAGCTATTCTGATACTTTAATGGATGGGCTCCAAATGCCACGTCATTGGACAAGCCATTCTGATACTTTAATGGACGAGCTATTCTGATACTTTAATGGACGAGCTCCAATTGCTTGTGTTGGACGTGCGTTTCAATTACTACGATCTTTGGGCGTTTGTTTCAATCACTTGTGTGTTGGACGTGAGCTTCTATCACTTATTTAATCTGCACACTCGATAGACAGGTTAGCAACCAATATGAAGGTTAATTAAATCATTAACCAATGTTTAGTTCTCATCAAAACTTAGGGAAATGCACATCAGACATTTTAGAGACTTAACAATCTCCCCCTTTTTGATGATGACAAACATTGAGATGATTTAATGAACCCCGGAAAATATCAACAAAGAAAATAGCATATATAGACAGGTTGAAATTTTCTTAAGTGAACAGGTCATATCATATTTATTCTCCCATTCTATTTCTCCTATTCTCCCATTCTCCCTATTCATTTCTCCCTTTCTCCCCCTTTTGTCAACATCAAAAAGGGTCATCAAGTTTTATTTATGAGATATGTTAAAGGCAAGATAACATGTTAAGAAAATCATAGTAATGCAGCAAGCATAGTAGACATACTCCACTTAAACTATTGTATCATTACTCCCCCTGAATTAATGCTTAGTTAAAAGAACATGTATATAGGAGTAATGACAGATTTAGCATAGACTCGTTAACATTCATACATGTCATTCAACAATGCAATGCATGTTTAGATTATCTCTAATAAATAAAAACCTTTCTTCTGCGAGGGGTTTAGTGAAAATATCAACCCATTGATTTTCAGTTTTAACAAACTTAATATCAAAGATGCCTTTCTGAACATAATCCCTAATGAAATGATGTTTGATTTCAATATGCTTAGACTTAGAATGCTGAATTGGATTTTAGTTAAGCATATAGCACTGGAATTATCATACCATACAGATATGTTATGTTCATAAATAGAGTAATCCTCAAGTTGATGTTTTACCCATAAGAGTTGAGAGCAGCAACTAGCAGCAGAGATGTATTATGCTTGGCGATGAAGACGAGGGCAATGGTTGTCTGCCTCTTGCTTGACCATGAGACTAAACTTGCTCCAATGAAGTGACATCCTCCACTGGTGCTTTTTCTTTCTATTCTGTCTCCAGCAAAATCAGCATCACAATATCCCACTAATCTGTATTCTTTTGATCTTAAATACAGCAAACCAAGATTAGTAGTTCCAAGCAAATATCTAAATATTCTTTTAACAGCCTTAATATGAGATTCTCTAGGATCATATTGGAATCTAGCACACATACAAACACTAAATTGAATGTCAGGTCTGCTTGAAGTTAAGTACAGTAGAGATCCAATCATACCTCTGTAGACAGTTTGATCTACCTTTTTACCTTCATCATCTTTGCTTAGTTTTGCATTGGGTTGCATAGGGGTTTTCATGAGCTTTGCATTTTCCATTTTGTATTTCTTGAGTATCTCCTTGGTATATTTTTGTTGATGAATGTAAATTCCATTACTTGTTTTCTTGATTTGTAATCCAAGGAAGAACTTCAATTTTCCCATCATGCTCATCTCAAATTCAGCTTGCATTAGACTTGAAAATTCCTTGCATAGTTTTTCATTAGTTGCTCCAAAAATAATATCATCAACATATATTTGAACTATAATAAAGTTCTCTTTAGAGCATTTTTTGAACAGAGTAGTGTCTACTTGTCCTCTAGTAAAACCATTATGCATGAGAAAAGAAATGAGTCTATCATACCATGCCCTAGGTGCTTGTTTCAAACCATATAATGCTTTTTTAAGTTTGAAATCGTGATCTGGTTTATCAGTATCCTCAAAACCAGGGGGTTGCTTAACATACACTTCTTCTTCAATTATACCATTTAGAAAAGCACCTTTTACATCCATTTGAAACAGGGTAATTTGGTGTTATGCAGCATATGACATTAAAATGCGTATGGATTCTATTCTAGCTACAGGTGCAAAGGTTTCAGTATAATCAATACCTTCTTGTTAGTTATAGCCTTGAGCTACTAACATTGCCTTATTTCTGACAACTTTACCATCTTCATCCAATTTGTTTCTAAAGACTCATCTCGTTCCAATAACTGACTTGTTTTTAGGCTTAGAGACAAGAGTCCAGACATCATTTATGGTGAACTGGTTAAGTTCTTCTTGCATAGCAAGAATCCAGCTTTCATCCTCAGGAGCTTCTTCAATGCGTTTAGGTTCCAAATCTGAAATAAAGGCCACATTGCTTGATTCTCTGAAGGTGGATCTGGTTCTTACTCCTTCAGAAGGATTTACAATAATAAGATCCTTAGGATGATGAGTGTTGAACTTCCAATCCCTTTTGAGATCATCATGAAGATCTTGACTTGTCTCGTGACTAAATCTGTTCCACTTGTCTTTCAGCCTCGAGCACGGGTTACGTTTTGGTTAGATCGGGTTGTTGACTTTACGGCTTGTTTATATCAAGACCTGCAAGATCATCTTCTAGATCTGATAGTTTTTTTATCAGTCTTTAATCCATCATTGAATTTAACATGAACAGATTCTTCAATAATACAAGTTCTTGAATTGTATACTCTAAAAGCCTTAGACTTTTCAGAATATTCTACGAAAATACCTTTATCTACCTTAGAATCAAACTTTCCAAGATTATCTCTGGTATTCAGAATAAAGCATTCACATCCAAAAGCATGAAAATAAGATATGTTGGGGCTTTTTCCTTTCCACAATTCATAAGGAGTCCTTTTTAGAAAGGGCCTAATAAGTATTCTGTTTTGTACATAACAAGCAGTGTTTACACTTCGCCCGAGAAGTACTTAGGGAGATTATTTTCATTGAGCATAGATCTAGCCATCTCTTGCAGAGATCTGTTCTTTCTCTCAACCACTCCATTTTGCTGTGGAGTTCTAGGTGCAGAGAAATTGTGAGAGATTCCATTCTCCTCACAGAACTGTCTAAGCTTCTCATTTTCAAATTCTCCCCCATGATCACTTCTAAGGGTAGAAATACAAAAATCTTGCTCATTTTGTACTCTTTTGCAGAATACTCAGAAAGCCTTAAAAGACTCATCCTTGTGTGTTAGGAAGAGTACCCATGTGTATATAGAATAGTCATCAACTATGACAAATCCATATTGTCTTCCAGCCAGGCTGGCAATACTAACCGGTCTAAACAGATCCATGTGTAACAACTGAAGAGGTCTAGAGGTTGATACTTGATTTTTAGATTTGAAACTTGATTTTATCGGTTTACCTCTCTGACATGCATCACACAAGACATCTTTCTTAAAGCTAATATCAGGAAATCCTCTCACGAGATTATTCCTTTTTAATTCAGAAATTAGTTTCATACTAGCATGTCCTAGCTTCTTATGCCATAACCATCTCTCATCCTCTTTAGACATCAGAGATCTGAGAGATCAGACAGTTCAATCTTATAAAAATTTGGTTGCCTTTTAGCTGAAAAGAGGGTTTTGCCACAACAGCCTTTAACTATGCATACATCCTTGGTAAAGGAAACATCAAAACCACTATCACATAATTGACTTATGCTAAGCAAATTGTGTCTTAATCCTTTAACCATAAGAACATTAGATATAGAGGGAAGAGGGGGTTTACCACCAATAGTACCAATTCCTATAACTTTCCCTTTCTGATTCCCTCTGAAAGCAACGTGTCCTCCTTTCTTAAGTTGGAGGTCTAGGAAAATAGACCTTTTTCCTGTCATATGATGCGAGCAGCCACTGTCCAGGTACCAGCAGTGGTGTTTTCTTTGTCCTGTTGAGGACATCCGCAACAAAAATTATTTGATCTTTAGGTACCCATATTTTTCTGGGTCCTTTTCTGTTAGTTCTAGGAGTCTGTGAAGACTTCCTTCTCTTCTTATGGATACACTTAGACATAACATGCCCAGTTTTTCCACAGAAGTTACAAATAGGTGTAGCTTTGGTTACAGTTGACTTAACAGATACTGTAGAAGCTTTAGTTGATAATTTATGATGTGTCCGATGGACATATCCAATACCTTCTTTGTTAATAGAGTGATTCTGACTACCAAGTAGCTTAGTCAGACTGTCTCTACCATTAACAAATTTGACAAGATCAGAAGTGAGCTCTTCCACTTTCTGTTGAAGTTTTTCAACTTCTTCAGATGATGATGTTTCACTTGAGATCTTAGCTTCATTAGACTTTTCAGTCTTCAGCTCACTGTTTTCTTTAGCCAGCTTCTTGCACTCTTGAGATTTCTGTTTATGCTCACTGGTGAGCTTTACATACTCTCTCTTGAGGGATTTGAAGGCTTTAGATAAGCAGTTGGATTCCTCCATCAACTCCTCATAGGCATCAAGTAATTCCTCATAGTCAGGATGTACCTCATCGTCAGAGTCTGAGTCAGTGTTGGCCATCAAACAGAGATTGGCTTCTTCCTCTGTTTCTTCATCAGAAGATGTTGACTCCAGATCCTCCTAAGTAGCCATCATTCCTTTCTTCTTCTTGTCTGTTGAGGTGGATTCTTTGAAATTCTTGTCCTTGTTGAACCTTCTGAATGACCTATCCCTCTTGAACTTCTTTTTCTGTAGGAGCAGCTTTATCTTCCTGGTCAGGAGAGACAATTCTTCATCACTCTCAGAATCCTCAAGTTCTGATAGGTCAGCATCACTGGATGACTCATCTGCCTTCAGAGCCTTGGAAACTTTTGCTGACTTTTGATTAGCTTTCAGAGCAATTGACTTGCCCTTCTTTGGTGCAACTTCATCTCCAAGTTCTTGCTCATGAACAACGAGTGTTCCAAGAAGTTCATCCATAGTCAAGGTAGTGAGATCCTTGGCTTGAGAGATAGTAGTGACCAAAGGTCTCCATTGTTTAGGTAGACTTCTCAGAATCTTTCCAACCTTCTCAGCATTGGTATAGACTTTGCCAAGAGATTTTAAACTGTTGATTATAGTTTGAAATCTTCCTATCATTTGAGCAACAAATTCTCCTTCCTCCATGACGAACAGTTCATACTTTCTGACAAGCATGACAATCTTTGACTCTTTGACTTTGGCTGTTCCTTCTTGTGTGACAGCTAAAGTGTCCCATATTTCTTTGGCAGAGTCACAAGCACATACCTTCTCAAACTCCTCCGGACTGAGAGCACAAATGATGTTATATCTAGCTTTGTGGTTCAGCTCCCATTTTGTCTTTTCTGCAACAGTCCATTGAGCTTTTGGTTTGTCAGTGTTATCATCATTCTTGGGAATGAATGGACCACCTGTAATGACATCCCAAAGATCAGAGTTTGTAGATAGAATGAACCATTGAAATCTATCTTTCCAATAGTTGTAGTTTTCTCCATTGAAGTAAGGAGGTCTGGTTAGGGAAGCTCCTTGATCGATGACTTCCACTTGAACTAGCTCCAGGAGTCATGTCTATTCTTCAGGACCTTTTACCTCTACACTGTTAGATGCTCAACCCAGAGACCGAGCACTGATACCAACTGAAATAGACAACTATAAACACGAGAAGAGTGGGTTGAATTGTGTTTATCAGAATTTAACCAAAGTTGAAATTTTCGCAAACAGAAGCTAAATTTGGACGAGTGGAAGAATACAGGATGGACGGGTGACTTTTGCAAACACGCCACTTGATAGACGTAAGAAAACTAAAGCAATTAAAGAGTTTAAGGAAAGAGAGATTGACACAGTTATTTATCCTGGTTCACCCTTCAAAGCAAAGAGCTACGTCCAGTCCTTGGCAGCACCAAGATTTATCCACTATAACTGATTAGGTTATAGACTCAAGTATTATTTGCACACCTAGCCTCTTCAGGCTCAAAGACAAGTATTCTTTGCACACATAGCCTCTTCAGGCTCATTCAGGTTTGTTTGAGAGATTTGGTTTGTAATGAATACAACTTAGACAGACAGAACTTTCACTAACACTCAGAGAGTGGTTTAAATGTAAAGTTTAGGAAAGTCTGCGTAATAACTTCAAATGATTGAAGAATACAGAATGAAAGAATGAAGAAATTAATGCCCAGAGTAATGGCTTTTAAATGCAATATGTATTCTCTTCTTCTTCATCTTCAATGACTTCTATATTTATGGTCTTCAAGCATTTAGGATCCGTTAGAGACATCCCCTCAGATGTTGGCTTCAAGCAGAACTTCATTAAATGCAATAGAGTCGTTCTGGGTAGCCATTAATGCAATATAGTCGTTCTGGGTAGTCATTAATGCAATAGAATCATTGGCTGTTCTCTAACATGAAGGATCACGACTTTATGCATCGTGATACAGCCATATCAGAGTTATGCAGAGAGCTTTTTGTACTTTGCTGAGTATACTTCCCTTTTCGTGTAAGTGTTGAGTCACCGGCAAGTGTACCGGGTCGTCGCAAGTAATAAAATAACACGGTAAGAATTTACCGAGGTCGAACACAAGGATTGGGCTACCAATTCAACTAATCCGCGGGAAATTAGTTACGTTTGGTCAAGTAACAGAAGGTGGTTGAGAGAGAGAAAATAGGATCGAATTCAAATTAACAAATCTAATAAAATAATTAACTAAAAATCTGAAATTAAAATGTCCAAGGTCACAAATCTACCTACCCAATCATGCATACCCAAGTGATGATGAATTCCTCCCTAAGTTCAATTACAATGTCAACCAGGACCCCCAAATTCTCCTATATCTACTGTCGGGCTCAATAGGACGTATTCGATGATTGGATTAATTACTTACTAGGTCTCATAATCCTAATCATCAAACTCTATTAATTCTTGTTCCCTATAAGGTTTCACCGATCTCCTACTCACTCTCGTGCAATAGTCGATCGATGATCCCAATTCAAGTTCTAAAACGCAAATTGCCTCCTAAGCCTCATCACGTTTAACTAGTCAATCACGCATGCATATGATCAACACAATCAAATCATAATTGGAAAACATTAATTGAAAGAAGGGAGAAAGACATACATCACATCGAATCTACACTACCATGGGTGGCTTCATTGTTCCCTCAGACGAGGGGATTAGTTCCTCATGCTCATAGACAAACAATCGGACATAACCACCATAGTAAAATAAGAAAAAGAAAAGGGGAGACGCAACTCCAAAGAGACAAGAAATCATCCTAAACGCTACTCTAAACAAGTGGAAAAACTAGGATTCGGATCTCGCCTCTTTTGATCTGAAACAGCAATATATAGAGTTCTGATTCTGCGCTCGCTCGCGAGGTGAACATTAAAATTGGCGCGCATTCAACTTGGACTCTCGCGAGGCGAGCATCCTCTCGCGGGGCGAATTTCAGTTTTGGCTCAATCCTGAGTTTGAATGATCGCGAGGCGAACTGTGATTGGCGAGGCGAGACCGAAAGGATGACTTCTCTGGCACAGTCAGGCCTTCAGGTTCGCGAGGCGAGCTGGTGGATCGCGAGGCGAGACAGAATTGATGACTGTTGCTGCTCAGCTGGCCTTCAGGCTCGCGAGGCGAGAATACTTTAGCGAGGCGAGTATCTGCAGAATGGAAATTTCCACTGTTTCTTGACTTTCCTTGACATCTCGGAGCTTCACTTCTAACCTGCAACAATAAAAAGAAACAAAAAGCGTAATTCTATTCAAAATAGACTAAAAACTACAAAAAATGCCTAGAACGAGTCAAAGTCTACTTAGGAACAAAACAAGGCAAATTTGGGCGAAAACGAGATTGAACTCGAATAATTTGCACCAAAAACCATAGTCTATCTAGTTATAAATCTAGATAAGCCAGAGGCTTATCAAAACACCCCAAACTTAAACCTTGCTTGTCCCCAAGCAAGCTAAAACTCAAAAAGGACTCAAGACTTGGCAAACTTAAGGGATTCAATCGATTTCCGCACAAATTTCATGCAGTCTTAACAAAACAGTTTTTCCTTCAATGAATTCCCCCCTTGCATCAATGTAATCCCCACATTCATTTACTTTAAACAATTGAGAACTTCATCATTCATGCAATCATTAATCTAAGTCGAGGATCAGAGTCACACACAAAAGGAAGATCACCAATTTCAAACAATTGCCTTCCTCACAAGGGTATGTAAAATTTCACTCATTCTCTCAAATTCGTCTAGGCTATTAACTTTTCACTCAATTTCACATATCAAGAGCACTTCCCATGAATTTGATTTTCATCTCAAAAATAGTTCCCACGAAAACATGCATGCAACATCAGAAGGTCTTTTACAGGTTGTAATGGGGCCTGGCTGAAGGTAGGATATTCAAGGATACTAGGCTTAAGTCCCTAGGAACTAAGAGAGCATGAGCATTTGACACATCTTCCACTCAAATTCCTTTTTCCATTTTTCTTTTTGCCTCGGGTGACTACAGCCTTTTCCTTGCTATTTTTTTTTTCTGTTTTGCCCCTTTTCTTTTGGCAATTTTATTTATTTATTTATTTTTTTTTTGCCTTGGGTTTCAACCTTTATTTTTCTTTTTCTCACCCCAATATGACACACCACCTTGTAGCCACCCCAAACTTAGTTTCTCACAACCCTTCTCTTGCTAAGTGTCCATGCTCTCCTAATCCTAAGATTGGGTTAACATGGTTTTTTTCCAGATTTTGGCTTATAGTATAGGGTCATCAAGAAACAATAGGCTAATTAGGCTCAATGTGGCTAACTAGGGAACATGCATTCGGGATGATTCTTTTTAGGCCAAGTAGCTATTTCAAAGAACAAGCAAATCCGGGAAAGTGCAAGTTAAAAGTGATTCACACAATCAAAAACAAAGTTGGAGGCTCAAATCCTCACCTGGACATTTTGCAAATTGTTTGACCGAGATACAATTCCTAGTGTGTTCATCCCCTCACCCCAAACTTGTCATAAATCAAGCAATCACAATAAAATGCTCAAAGTTCAATTTTCAATTTTTCACATGGGGATCAATTTTATATTTTAAGAACCTAGGGGGAAATCATCAATGGTCAAAATAATTCATGCAATCAATCTATGCTCAATTTAATTAAAATCCAACAAGCTTGCCGACACACATTCATACACATACTCTTGATCTTCTCAAATTATTCAAGAGTGACAAACAAAAACAAAAACAAAAACAAAAGTGAGGAGAGGAGAGGGTGCTCCCTGATCAAGTTTCCATGGTTGCCTCCTCATCCAATTGGTCTCACGGGCTCCCTTCTGTTGCATAGCATCCTGGAAGAACTCCTACAAATTAAAACCTTAAGTGCAGATTCGCGAGGCGAGAGACCACTCGCGAGGCGAATCTGGAAAATTGTTATTCACACTTTCCAGAATAGCGAGGCGTGTAGTATCTCGCGAGGCGAATCTGGAATTCCAACAGATGACGATTCCCAGAATAGCGAGGCGAAAGTATACCTCGCGACGCGAGACAGAAACGTGAGCAAGCCTCAGAGATTCAGGGCTTCTGTCTCGCGCGGCCACTGTGGACTCGCATGGCGAATCAAGCTCTTTTATATATATATATATATATATATATATATGAAAATGACAGAAACTAAAAATAAAGGATACCTAGCTTGGGTTGCCTCCCAAGTAGCGCTTGTTTAACGTCCCGAGCCTGACTTAAGTCGCCCTTAAGGGTTAATCCGGAGGAAGAAACTGCTTGCAAATTGGGACCGATTCCCCATGGTAATGCCTTATCATTTGCCCATTCACCTTGAAGTTACCAGAGGCCCCTTCTAACTCTCTTTGTTCGTGAGGACAAACTTGGAGGACCTTGAATGGTCCCGACCACCTTGATCTTAGCTTTCCCGGAAAGAGTTTCAACCTTGAATTGTCAAGAAGTACCGCTTGTCCGGGCTCAAACTTCCTAGGCAAGATGTGCTTGTCATGCCTTTCCTTAGTCCGCTTTTTGTAGATTGCTTGCTTGCGGATCCCGGACAACTCATTTAAATCCAAAAGCCCTCTATAATCGGCACATACTCGCCACTCCGTGATGGTCCCTTTTGGGATCAACTGGTTGTTTTCATTGACCACCACGGTTGTGGCACCTTTCAACTCCGGTGCTTTATCATCCTTTTCCATGCCCTTGTTGTTGCGCTCTTCCCTTGCACATTCATCCCTTGGGGGACTCGGTAAGGCTTCCATGTCTTTCAACCACTCGAGATAGACCTCATCCCCCAAAGGGTCTTTTTTCTCACCGTCATCATCATGGGATTTTACCAACACTTTTGCAAGTGAAGAACCATGGGCTTCTCGAGTTGCCTTTGCCTTTACAGTTGAGTCCACCACATCCACTCGATACACATCCGACCTCTCAAAAGGGTTCTTCATTGCTTCAAAGACATTGAAGACTACCTCATCATCTTGAACCCTTAGAGTTAGTTTCCCTTGTCGCACATCTATCAAGGCACCCCCAGTGGCCAAGAAGGGCCTTCCCAATATGAGAGGGATCTCGGCATCTTCATCCATATCAAGCACCACAAAGTCCGCCAGAAATATGAACTTGTCAACTTTCACTAACAAGTCTTCGACCACCCCATAAGGATATTTTATAGAGCGATCAGCTAGTTGGAGCGACATCCGTGTATCCTTGAATTCTTTGATCCCCAACCTTTTCATCATAGAGAGGGGCATCAAGTTGATGCTTGCCCCTAGATCACATAATGCCTTCCCTAGAGTCATCCCCCCAATGGTGCATGGTATCGAAAAAGAACCGGGGTCCTTCAACTTTGGAGGTAGTTTTCTTTGAAGAATGGCACTACACTCCTCGGTCAAAGCAACCGTTTCCTCATCCACTATTCTCCGCTTCTTGGAGAGAAGCTCCTTCATAAACCTGGCATAAGATGGCATTTGTTCCAAGGCTTCCGCAAATGGAATGTTAATTTGAAGTTTGCGGAAGACATCAAGGAATCTGTTGAACTGCTTATCCTGTTGAGGCTTCTTCAATCTTTCAGGATATGGTACCTTCGTGTAGGGCGGGAGGTCTTGGGGTTCAACCCACTTCTTCCTTCGGAACTCTTCATCCACAAGCTTCAGCCTTCCCCCTTGCTCTGGTGCCTTGTCACTTGCCAACTCCTCTTTCTCAGGTTGCTCTTCCTCAACATGTGGTTGTTCCGGGGCCTTGTCTTCCTGAGAACTAGTTGCACCCCTGTTAGATCCCAACACCTTACCGCTCCTAATTGTTATGGCATTGCAATGGTTCTTAGGGTTGTTCTCGGTATCACCTGGGAAAGTGCCTGGGAGACGCTCATTACGTTGCCTTGCGAGCTGAGCTATCTGCGTCTCTAGATTCTGAATTGCCGACCCTGTATGAGTTGCCAACTTGTCAATGGCAGTGCTTGTATCGATTGACAACTTCTCAACTGTCGCGCTCATCTTCTCAAAAGCCAACTCCCAAGGCTGCCTTCCACCATCAGTTATTTGCAATTGATTAGTCCCCAGAAGAGCCTGCTGAGTATTGCACTGCTGAATTCCAATGTTCGGCCTCAGACCCTGTTGAGGTTGTTGCCAATTCTGTTGAGGATGTTGTTGACCGGCTAGACCACCATTAGCATCACTCCAAGCGAAACCCGGATGGTATCTCCTCATATAGCCCCTATTTTGATTCTGACTGTTCCTCTGATAGTTGTTCTGGGGCACGCTGTCATAGAAATCGTGGCATGAGTCCACATGTTCTCGAGAGAAGTTGAACGGACAGCTCTGAGTGTCATGATTTCCATTACAATTATCACAACCCGGAGGCATTCCCTCGTGTACCGCATTAACCTTCTTGTTCTCTGACAAAGCCGCAACTTGCATCTTCAACGATTTAACTTGCTCTAGAATGGCTTCCATTGTTGCAGAACTGACTCCACTTGAGGTTTCCCTACCATGGTTGTAATCATTGTACGACATCTTCTCTAATAATGCCCATCCATCCTCAGCTGATAAAAAGGAAAAGGAACCGCCAGTTGCGGCATCACAATTCATCTGATAGCGTCCCCTTAACCCGTTAAAGAAATGTTGAACTTTGGAGACCGGGTCAAAGAAAGCTGAAGGACATCTTCTCAAGATCACATTGTACCTCCCCCAAGCTTCATTAAAAGTTTCATCCTCTGTCTGTCTGAAAGATGTAACGGCTACTCTTGCTTGTGCCGCTTTCTGAGGAGGAAAATACTTAGTTAGGAACTTTTGTGCCATTTGCTCCCAAGTTCTGATCTTTGTTCCTATCCAAGCTGTCAAACCAATCGCGAGCGACATCCCTAAGAGAGAGAGGGAATAGCCGCAAGGGAAACTCATCCTGAGAAACACCTCTTGTCCTCTGCAAGTCACAAGCTTCAAGGAAGTGGGTGATGTGCCTGTGAGGGTCTTGTCTGCCACTCCCATCAAACTGATTCTCACGGATATAGGCCGTGACACATCCTTCCACTCTGAAGGAGTCTGTATTGAGGTTGCCTCTCACGATGGAAGAATCACAATCACCCAAGTTGGGTAGACTGTACTCGAAGAGAGGCTTGTAACGAGGAGGAGGATGAGGAGGATTTTCTTCGGCCATTCTCTCAAGATCACTCGCTTCAAGCCTTTTTCTTTCTCTGACTTCCTTCCTTAAGCGCTTCTCGGTCTTGGTGATCTCCGAATCAAATAGCAGGTCCTCTTGTGAAAGGGTACCTCGCATACAAAAACACGGCAAGACCAAGTGGAATCAAAGAAGTAGAGAGAAATAATAAATAAATAACAGAAAAATAAAAATAAAAATAAAAATAAAATCAACTTAACCAATTAATCAAATTCCCTAAAAATTAGGAAAATTGGTTGTGCCAATCCTCGGCAACGGCGCCAAAAACTTGTTGAGTCACCTAGTGTGTACCGGTCGTCGCAAGTAATAAAATAACACGGTAAGAATTTACCGAGGTCGAACACAAGGATTGGGCTACCAATTCAACTAATCCGCGGGAAATTAGATACGTTTGGTCAAGTAACAGAAGGTGGTTGAGAGAGAGAAAATAGGATCGAATTCAAATTAACAAATCTAATAAAATAATTAAATAAAAATCTGAAATTAAAATGTCCAAGGTCACAAATCCACCTACCCAATCATGCATACCCAAGTGATGATGAATTCCTCCCTAAGTTCAATTACAATGTCAACCAGGACCCCCAAATTCTCCTATATCCACTGTCGTGCTCAATAGGACGTATTCGATGATTGGATTAATTACTTACTAGGTCTCATAATCCTAATCATCAAACTCTATTAATTCTTGTTCCCTATAAGGTTGCACCGATCTCCTACTCACTCTCGTGTAATAGTCGATCGATGATCCCAATTCAAGTTCTAAAACGTAAATTGCCTCTTAAGCCTCATCACGTTTAACTAGTCAATCACGCATGCATATGATCAACACAATCAAATCAGAATTGGAAAACATTAATTGAAAGAAGGGAGAAAGACATACATCACATCGAATCTACACCGCCATGGGTGGCTTCATTGTTCCCTCAGACGAGGGGATTAGTTCCTCATGCTCATAGACAAACAATCAGACATAACCACCATATTAAAATAAGAAAAATAAAAAGGGAGACGCAGCTCCAAAGAGACAAGAAATCGTCCTAAACGCTACTCTAAACAAGTGGAAAAACTAGGATTCGGATCTCGCCTCTTCTGATCTGAAACAACAATATATAGAGTTCTGATTCTGCGCTCGCTCGCGAGGCGAACAGCCTCTCGCGAAGGCGAACATTAAAATTGGCGCGCATTCAACTAGGACTCTCGCGAGGCGAGCATCCTCTCGCGGGGCAAATTTCAGTTTTGGCTCCATCCTGATTTTGAATGATCGCGAGGTGAACTGTGATTGGCGAGGCGAGACCGAAAGGATGACTTCTCTGGCACAATCAGGCCTTCAGGTTCGCGAGGCGAGCTGGTGGATTGCGAGGCGAGACAAAATTGATGACTGTTGCTGCTCAGCTGGTCTTCAGGCTCGCGAGGCGAGAATACTTTAGCGAGGCGAGTATCTCCAGAATGGAAATTTCCACTGTTTCTTGACTTTCCTCTACATCTCGGAGCTTCACTTCTAACCTGCAACAATAAAAAGAAACAAAAAGCGTAATTCTATTCAAAATAGACTAAAAACTACTAAAAATGCCTAGAACGAGTCAAAGTCTACTTAGGAACAAAACAAGGCAAATTTGGGCGAAAACGAGATTGAACTCGAATAATTTGCACCAAAAACCACAGTCTATCTAGTTATAAAACTAGATAAGCCAGAGGCTTATCAGTAAGGACCAGAGGTGCTAGGGAATAAAGCATGTTGGAAGCATTCTTTAACTGGTCTTTGGTTCTGATTATCCAAGGTTGCTCGAGAGAGTAACTTCCGACTTTTCTTGATAAGCGTGAAACTGAGTAGGAGAGAAGGCTTCAAGTCTCTTTCTGGTTCTTGAAATACGATTCTGATAATCCTTATAGAATTCGAGTTTATAAGATAAGTGCTTCCATCTTGAAAATATCCGTGTCTATCTAGCCATTTGAGTTTTCATTCGGGCTAGTAGACGAGCTCCATATTAAGGACTCAGCAAGTCCAAAGACTAGTGTGGACGAGGGCCTCTTGCACTCTAGTGGACGAGAGCCTCTGTTACTCTAGTGGACGAGAGCCTCTTGCCACGTCATTGGACCATTCTAAATGGATGAGCTCCAAATGCCACGTCATTGGACGGACCATTCTAATACCTCAATGGACGAGCTCCATCTGCCACGTCATTGGACGTGCCATTAATGGACGAGCTCCATCTGCCACGTCATTGGACTAGCAATTCTGATACCTTAATGGACGGGCTCCAAATGCCACGTCATTGGACGAGCCATTCTGATACTTTAATGGATGAGCTATTCTGATACTTTAATGGACGGGCTCCAAATGCCACGTCATTGGACGAGCCATTCTGATACTTTAATGGACGAGCTATTCTGATACTTTAATGGGCGGGCTCCAATTGCTTGTGTTGGATGTGCGTTTCAATTACTACAGTGCTGGACATTTGTTTCAACCACTTGTGTGTTGGACGTGAGCTTCTATCACTTATTTAATCTGCACACTCGATAGACAGGTTAGCAACCAATATGAAGGTTAATTAAATCATTAACCAATGTTTAGTTCTCATCAAAACTTAGGGAAATGCACATCAGACATTTTAGAGACTTAACAGGTTCTCCCGTTAACTGGCTTACGTGGCAGACGGGGAGCCATGTCAGCGATGCTATTTGGTCTGACAGTGTTGACATGTCAGCCACGTCACCTACCACATAAATTTTTTTTAAAAATTTTTAAATCAATTTTTTTTTTAAAAAATATTTTAATTTAATTTTCATTAAAAATGAAAAAGCATATAAAATTTTTTTAAAAAAATTTAAAATATTTTGTTTTAAAAAACCCTAACCCCATTTTCTCCCTTAATTACTCTTCTTCCTTCGACCCCCCCTCCCCCCACTTTCTTCTCTTCTCCACCACCACCACCACCGCCTCCTCCTCCATTTCCTCCACCAACCCCTCCTCATCCTCCTCCACTTCCTCCACCAACTCCCTCCTCATCCTCCTCCTCTCCACCGTAAAATTGATGAGGTCATCGGAAGAGATGAACCTGGCCACCGATAATAGCAACAAAGGAATAGCTTCCATAGAGAAGAGAAGGTGTTGTTGTCAGCACTTCCAATCAAGCTCTACATGGTCGCCATCTTCTTCTTCTACAGTACTAGCGTAAAACCCTAGTTTCCCAGGTAAACCCAATCAAGCTCCTCTGGATTCTACAGAACTAGCAAAACCCATTCAAGCCCTCCATGGTATGAACCTCCCCACCAAACTCGATCCCGATCCCCTCCTCCCCCTGATTATTACGACCACCGCAATACTACGACCACCACCGACGACCCTGTTATTCGCAGGCTCGCAAACGATCTGGATCTAGTTTCTGGGATGAAAAAGAAGAGGTTTTGGTTTAGCTGAGAAAAGGCGTCGACCCAGTGAAAAACAGATTTTGTTTTCAGCCACTATTCTTCTTTCCTGGGCGCACAAACATGGGGGATCGACACTGGTGAATGGGTTTGACCATGGTAGTGGTGGCGCTGAGGTGGTTGGTTGCCAGTCGACAAAGAAGGTCACCGTCGGGTTTCATGTGCCGGAGATGGAAATGAGTGGTAACCATAGGAGATGAGAGAGGGTTAGGTCGTGGGTTGATGACGAAGGGATATGGGAAGAATTTTTTTTTTTTTTTGGGGGGGGAGGAAGGGTTAGGGTTTTTTTAAAACATAAACTATTTTTTAATTTTTTTATATGATTTTTATTCTTTTAAATGAAAAATAGAATTTTTTTTTTAAATTTCGAATTTAAAAAAAAATTATGTGGCAGCTGACGCGGATGACATATCAGCACTGTCAGACCATATGGCACTGCTAACGTTGCCCACCGTCTGCCACGTTAGCCAATTAACGACAGAACCTAATGGTAGGGACCTAAAGCAAAAAGTTTAACTTACGAAGACCAAAACCACACAATAAATTTTACAAGGATGGATTTCAAAACACCCCTACTTTACAGGGACCAAAAAGTTCATTAAACCTTTGTTTTTCCTTCCCCAATTCTTCCCCTCACTAGCCCCCATCTACTCCCTTCTCTGTTAGGGATTCCATGAAGCACGACAGGGAGAACTACAACAGCCACCACGCCTCTGCGCTCTACCCTGTGCCGTCACGGCCACCATCCTACACGTGTCGAGGAACTGTCGTGCCAAACCACCACCACGCAACAGCTGCGTTCCACCGCCGCACCACTGCCGCCCACACTGCACCGTCGCTTGACATTCTTAACCGTCGGTTCAGACCACAAACACGCAACAACCGCGATTCTCTTTGCCGAATTAGTACTAGGAACAAAGATCCAAATTTTCCAAACTGTTAGATAATTAAGAATGAGTGTGCAGGCTTTTAATGGGAAAATGGGAGAAGTTTATTTTATCAATAAAATGGGACTTTCATCTATGTTAATTATGTCATGGCTTCTGGACCTACTTATCGTTCAATTATTTGGCAAGTCACACCAATATTCTAACCCACTTGTTGTAACATGATGGATTTGCAGAAATGATAGTCTTGAGTTTATATTTATTGGTTTCAGCACCCAGAAAAATCCAATTATTCATGAGTTCTATCACAATTTTGTTGTTGTTGTTGTTGTTGTGTTTATCATATAATAAGCTATTGTTAAAAGTTTCCAAACACACTTTCGCATGGGTGGGAAACTGAGAAGAGAAGTGAGAATTGAGAAACGAACAAACTTTCTTCCCAAGGTTGTTATCTGCTGCCGATTGATGGGCGTTGTGCAAGGGTCAAACAGTAGCAGGGGGAGAAGTATGAGTGTGAAGGAATTTGTGGAAGAAATTTCATGAGCACCTAAGCAAATAAATGTAAGCCTTTGGCATGACGTGCTCTGACTAGACATGTTCCAGCAACGGCATGGTGTGCTGATGTTCCAGTGGCGGCATGGCGTGTTCTGCGAATCCTTACAGGGGAGAAGAAAAAGAAGAAAAGGGACTAGTGACAGATAGAAAGGCCAAGAAATAGAAAAGGCAACTTGTTCTGACCGGAACAATAAAATACAATTAGGACAAAGGGTTGTTGGATTGTTGAATGATGATTGAGTACAAGGCTCCCATGAGAGGCTTATTATAAAACCCTAATCTAAGGATGTGTATGAGGAAGAGAGTGAGTCCCCCTAATGAGGATGAAGGTCCTCCTTTTATAGCTCTCTTAGTGGGCCTAACCTTATCGTCTTCAAGGAATTAAGCCTTAGCTCAGCTGATCGAGCCGTCTTCCCCATGTCTCGAGCTGTATTCTTATCTCCACCTAGATGTATTGTTGTCCCGACCGAAGATATCTTCTTCTTATGCTGGTCGAGTTGTTTTCCTCTTATCCTCATTGGTCTTCATTCATATTGGGTTGTTCACCCAATATAGTTGAGTCTGTCTTACATTGGGCCCTTGGTCTTATTAGGGTGGGAACCCAACTAAAAATGCATGTCCAAAGAATACAAAGGTACAGGTAGAGGCCATCGAAGAGAATCCCATCTTATTCAACCTACAAATAACAACAAGAATGATTAGTCTATACAAAAATATTAGGCTCTGTTTGATAAAAACTAGCGGATAGCGGATAAGCTAGCGGATAAGCCAGCTGATAGTGGATAGTGGATAAGCTAGCTGATAGCGGATAACGGATTAACTAGCGGATGGGATTTGAAGTGTTTGGTAAAACTAGCGGTTGGACTAGCTGATAAACGTAAAATGACATAAAATGATGTGTTAACATTTTTTTATATAAATTATATGTATATATATACTACTTATATTATTTATTTTAAAATAATTATCACTATTAATAATTTAATTTAATTTTAATTATTTATCGTTTAAAAATTTAAATATTATTTTAGTTTTAATTATTTTTAATAAATAAAATGGAATAATAAAAATAAAATTATTTATTGATTTGATTTTTATATAAATTATAATTTTTATAGATAAAAATATATTTTCTACTTTGTTATCTTAAATATAAATATAAATGTAAATATTGAAATTAATTCTTATTTATATACTTTGTTAAATGATTAATATTTTATTTTATAATTAAGGATAAGTGGGGAATTTAATTAAGATAGTAGGGATAAAAATGGAAGAAAAAATGATAAGTTATACGCTATAAGCTCAAACGCTACTTAAAGTAGCTTCTGGGGAAATCGTTATGTGCTAGTAAAAAAACGCTATACACTAATTTTAAAAACGACTACCAAACGAGACTACTTTTTCATCCGCTATACGTTATCCGCTAAATGCTAGTGGATTTGGCAAACCAAACGGTGTGTTAATGTTTCTTAATTCTTATATATATTCACATAATCTGGTATGTTTACAGTTTTCATTGCCTAATCTGTCATGTAAGCATATATACGAGAAAGATACATCCATTAGCATTTTTCATACATACTCAAAATTTATGTATATTTATTTACAATTGATGGTAGAGATTTTCCCTCAACGCATATTTATTGTGCTCCAGAAACATGTTAAAATTTCTAATTAATAATAACCTTCTCCATCATCATTAAGCCTTGGAAGAGAGATACAAAACAACAATATCACATTCAATTGGTTTTGCAAGTAGTACTCCAAGCATTATAGTTTTTATATGTTTTTTTTTTCTCACCTTTTTTATATTTTTATTGTTAGCCTTGTCTACTGCAGGTTAAGAAAGTCCATGGATGAAGAAGCTTTATAAATTAAATGAACAATGATTTCATGCTCTGGAGTACTTTTGTTTGAGAATGTAATGATATTGGAAAATTGGGATATTGTATCATGATTTGCTCATATATAATTGATAACCGAAAAAATCTGTCTATATGAGAATTGTGTGGTTATGGTTTAGAAAAAGGTGTGCAGTAATAATTTTTTTGGGGTATGATATATATAGAGAGACCATCATTACGTTGGTCAGAGTGGAACTGAGTTCGGATCTCTTAAACAATGTCTCGAGTTTGAGTCTTGTGAACGAAAAAAATGTGATTGAGAGGGAAGACTCCACTAACACTACAACAAAAATGACTTTAGATAGCGTTTCCGGATGCCTTTTAATAACGTTTTTAAGCGTTATCTATGCCACCACTATTAAAAGTAGTTAGCAAAGATAACATGTAAGAAGTGTTATTAAAAGACGACCTTAGATAGCATTTCCGGTAGTAAACGCTATCTAAAGGCAGACTTTAGATAGCGTTTTCTCAGCAAACGCTATCTAATCCCTTTTTTTTTTAGTTTACCTATTTCTTAACTTTACCTCCATCCTGCATATTTATAAAAAACACAAGGTGTACAAAGAAATGAAGCACAATACAAATTATGGGTAGCAAATAAAACCCAGACACCTAAGTTACTTGTACCAAACCATATGCATATAACAAGCTACTTTGATAGAAAGTATTCCACCAAAAAACTGTGTAGCACTATCAATATATTGAACCCGTAATAATAAAGGCATATAGCAAATCTTCAAATCATCAAATGCTAAACTCAATATAGATGAAAGTGACCCAAATTGCATACGCTTCAGCTACTAAGTCTGACCCAATTGCATACATATCAGTTAATATAATTTAACCAAGCCAAGAAGCTTCTCAATCATAAAATACTTCAAGAATTTTTGATAGCACATACGGCAAAAAACAACTAGGTAACACCCAAGATAGATTGTTCCCAAGTCGTTAGCAAAAGTACAGAGTACCATTTAAACCATCTTGAATCAAGAATTGTTTCATCCATATACAGTACAATACAAAGTTTAGACCATATATAACAAGGGTAATCAAATAAACTTTTCAACAATATAGCGACACCAATCTTCCTTGACTTCAGATAGTTGAGCAGTGGAGTATGTGGAGCATTTGAAGTCAGGGAAGTACTGCGACATATAGATATTTATTAAACATATTTACTTTGAGTTTAGAGTGGTTGATGTTGACCGCGCTGTCGCCACGCGCCAAAAAGAACGAGCGATTATTAAAATAATGTAGTATAGAGCGACAACTCGGATCGTCTCTCAAGGACTCTTTAGTTGTTGTTATTATTAACAGAAAATTAGTAAAAGTTAGAAATGGGGGTTTTGAGATTAAAACTAAATTAACAAAACAAATCAGAAACAGAAAAGAAACAAAGCAGTTTAAGAAATTAGCAAATAAACAAAAGCGATTAACCTACTGTTCTTAGTTTCCCACTATCATTGGTTCATGACAATCCTAAGCAGATACTAATCCCCTCCCGGTTGTAGCAACAATTAACAAACGAAAACCGCTACTACAGATGTATGTTCCTATTCCCGAAATAACAAACGGGGTTAAGCTCTCATGAACAAACGAACATGAATGAACACACGCGAAATAACAAACGCGATTATATATAGGAACATTACATCACCGAAATGAAACAATACCACACTATATATTCCTGAAATAACAAACAGAAACATACAGCATTGCATTGAAAAGAGAAAAGCAACTAAACATGGAATACAGAACCTCAAGTGTTAACAGAAACCAATTACAGTAGATTAATCTAGGAGACTAATTCTCCATTACAGAAATAAACATTAAACTAAGAGAAAAACAAAAGACTAACAAGCTCAGAAACTAGCCAAAACTGGCTAATTCTGACTGGACTCTTCAGTTCTGCCTAAGACTGCTTATATACACGTTTCTGGAATCCAAGTCCTCGTGAGGCGAAGCACTGCTCGCGAGGCGAATTATGCGAAAGGTCTGCAACTCTTGGTCTTCTCGCGAGGCGAGAATATCTTCGCGAGGCGAACTCTTCAAATTCCCAACTGTAACGCCCGTGACCTCCAACATGCCCAAACCGTGATCGTCTCTGACTTTTCCAAGGTAGCATTACTCGCGAGGCGAGTCCTCCTTCGCGGGGCGAGACAGAAAGTTTTGCAATTTTCGAGAACAGTCACCTTACTGTTCGCGGGCGAAACAGACCTTCTCGCGGGCGAGAAACTTCAGAATTATTCCTTTTTATTAACCTGAAAATAGAAAATAAAAGTAAATACTTTATTCACTCTAAATCAACTAAATTAACTTAAAAACACTTTACAGACTCAAAATACTACTTAGGGACAATTAAGTCTAATTTGGGTAAAAGTGATATAAAATTAGCACAAAGCCAAGGTCTTTACTAGTTAATAAACCAGTCAAACAGAGGCTCATCAAAATACCCCAAACTTAAACTTTGCTTGTCCCCAAGCAAACTACACTCAAAAACTTAAAAAGACTCAAGACCTGGCAAAACATGGCAAGCTTAAGGACTCAATTAACTTTCACACAAATTTCAAGCAATTTAACAAAACAATTTTTCTTTCAATGTTCCCCCCTTCCAAGCAAAGTAATCCCCACATTCATTTATTCTAAACAGTTGAGAATTTCATTATTCAGGCAATCATCAATCTAAGCAGGGGATCTAAGTTACACATACAAGGGAGATCACCAAGTTCAAACAACTGCCTTCCTCACAAGGGAAATTTATGTTCACTCAATCGCTCAGTTTGTGTCAGGCTATTAACATTTCTCTCAATTTCACCTTTAAGAGCACTTCCCATAAATTTGATTTTCATCTCAAAATGATTCCCACAGAAAACATGCAAGCAACATCAAAAGGTATTTTATGGGTTGTAATGGGGCCTGGCTAAGGGTAGGATATACAAAAGAACTAGACTGAACACCCTAGGAACTAAGAGAGCATGAAACATTTTTACACTTTGAAATTCACTCAAGTTCCTTTTCTTTTTTTTTTTTCTTTTTGCTTCTGGGTGGCTACAACCTTTTTATTTCTTTTTGGCATTTTTGCACTTTTACTCTTTTTTTTTTTTACATAAATTTTTTTCTCAATCCCAAACAACATGTTACACCTTGCAGCCACCCCAAACTTAGTTTCTTGCACCCATTCTAAGATTACATGCTCTCCTAATCCTAAGATCGGGTTAACATGGTTTTCCAGATTTTTGGGCTTATAACATTAGGTTATCAAGAATTAACAGGCTAATAGGCTCAATGGGGCTAACTAATGAACATGCATTAGGAATTGATTATTTTAGGCTGAGTAGCTATTTACAAAGAAAATGCCTAAATCATTTGCTACACACATATAATCATGCAAACCATAAAGAGATTCAAGCAAATTCAAGAAAGTGCAACTTAAAAAGAGATTCTCACAGTCAAAAACATGTTGGAGGCTCAAAACCTCACCTGGACATTATTTTGCAAATTATTTGAACGAGATTCTATCCCTAGTGTGTGCTTCCTATCACCCCAAACTTATCATAAATCATGCCATCATAACAAAATCTCAAAGTTCAGTTTCAATCACATGGGGGTCATTTTTTTCAAAAAAATTTCTCAAATCCTAGGGGGAAACAGTCCAAACATATTATGCCATCCATCTATGCAAATATTAATCAAATCCATCAAACTTGCCACTACAAGACTCAACACAACTCCCGAGCTTCTCAAATTATTCAGGAGCTTTATTCAAAACAAAACAGAATTAAAGTAAGGAAAAGAAAATTAAAAAGAAGAAAGGGTTAAGAAAACTCATTGAAGGGCGGTTCCACCAGGATCCCATTGCTTGTAGCATAAGGCCCACATGGTGGCCAAAGGACTGAAATTCATTCCAAGCCTCCCTAACTTGCGGCTTTGATGCGGAGGTGAGCACTTGACAATTATGACAGCTCCGCCAAGTGCGGCGGACTTCTCACTACCTCTCGGGTCACAGATGACCTCCTTCTCAATAAAGTCTCCCCAATAGAAGTGGGGCTCAACCTCTTGGACCGGCCATGGTGCAAAATCCAAGAGTTTAAACTCCATCACTGGTTCCTCAGGGGGAGGTGGTAAACAGTTAGCTGGGGTTACTGGTGCTGCTTCCTTTTCTGCACTTTCTTCATTCATTGCACCAACAAAGTTATCACCTGCTATACATGCAGAAATTTCAGCACACACCACACAAGGGTTAGAGTTAGTACATATATTACAAGAAAATGAATCAGAAAAAGTTAGAATGTCTGGGAATTCTTCACACAGTGCATCCACCCCATTACTCTCAACACATTCAATTGTTTTACTTGAATCATCTACTCCCAAAGGTTCTTCTTTATCCTCAAGCACGGTGGAGCAAATGTCCTCCTGATCCTCCTTCTCTATGTTTCCTGAAAAAAATAAACCTGCAAAACGATCTGCATTTTCTATTTTTCCTGAAAAGTATAAACCTGTAAAACATTCTACACACAAAGCAGTTCCATCACAATAACAAGCATTAGGATCAGGGGATTCAACACATAATTCATCATCAACAGAAACATTATCAAAATCATCATCAGAAATATTTTCAAGAATGACTTGTGAATCTTTATGTTCTTCAATGGGCTGTGGAGTTAGCATTGCAGCTGAGTTAGCGGTAACTTGATCAATCAGAGCCCACAAATTCCGAGATTCAGCTTGGTCCCTCTGGTATTCAGCCTCCATCTTTTGTTGAAATTCCTCTATCATCCGTTGAGTTTGCTCGGCCACTTGTTGCCTCATTCCTTCCATATGTGCACTTATCTGTGCAGTCATCTGTTTGCACAGGTCCTCTAGGGACGGTTCGGAAGGTGCAGAGGTGGTCACTTGGCTAGGATAGTATGGTGGTGGCTCACTAAAATTAGGATAATACATGCAAGGTGGTGGTTCATAATAAACATTAGGCAAATATCCATACATGTAATTTTCCATGACAATCAAACATCCAGACAAAGCAGACAGAACTAATTAGCAAAGAAATTATTATTATTATTATTATTATTTTTGTAAATTTTATTTTCTGCTAATAACAACAAACAAGAGTCCCCGGCAACGGCGCCAATTTTTGACCGCGCTGTCGCGACGCGCCAAAAAGAACGAGCGATTATTAAAATAATGTAGTATAGAGCGACAACTCGGATCGTCTCTCAAGGACTCTTTAGTTGTTGTTATTATTAACAGAAAATTAGTAAAAGTTAGAAATGGGGGTTTTGAGATTAAAACTAAATTAACAAAACAAATCAGAAACAGAAAAGAAACAAAGCAGTTTAAGAAATTAGAAAATAAACAAAAGCGATTAACCTACTGTTCTTAGTTTCCCACTATCATTGGTTCATGCAAATCCTAAGCAGATACTAATCCCCTCCCGGTTGTAGCAACAATTAACAAACGAAAACCGCTACTACAGATGTATGTTCCTATTCCCGAAATAACAAACGGGGTTAAGCTCTCATGAACAAACGTACATGAATGAACACACGCGAAATAACAAACGCGATTATATATAGGAACATTACATCACCGAAATGAAACAATACCACACTATATATTCCTGAAATAACAAACAGAAACATACAGCATTGCATTGAAAAGAGAAAAGCAACTAAACATGGAATACAGAACCTCAAGTGTTAACAGAAACCAATTACAATAGATTAATCTAGGAGACTAATTCTCCATTACAGAAATAAACATTAAACTAAGAGAAAAACAAAAGACTAACAAGCTCAGAAACTAGCCAAAACTGGCTAATTCTGACTGGACTCTTCAGTTCTGCCTAAGACTGCTTATATACACGTTTCTGGAATCCAAGTCCTCGCGAGGCGAAGCACTGCTCGCGAGGCGAATTATGCGAAAGGTCTGCAACTCTTGGTCTTCTCGCGAGGCGAGAATATCTTCGCGAGGCGAACTCTTCAAATTCCCAACTGTAACGCCCGTGACCTCCAACATGCCCAAACCGTGATCGTCTCTGACTTTTCCAAGGTAGCATTACTCGCGAGGCGAGTCCTCCTTCGCGGGGCGAGACAGAAAGTTTTGCAATTTTCAGGAACAGTCACCTTCTGGTTCGCGGGGCGAACAGCCTTCTCGCGGGGCGAGAAACTTCAGAATTATTCCTTTTTATTAACCTGAAAATAGAAAATAAAAGTAAATACTTTATTCACTCTAAATCAACTAAATTAACTTAAAAACACTTTACAAACTCAAAATACTACTTAGGGACAATTAAGTCTAATTTGGGTAAAAGTGATATAAAATTAGCACAAAGCCAAGGTCTTTACTAGTTAATAAACCAGTCAAACAGAGGCTCATCAAAATACCCCAAACTTAAACTTTGCTTGTCCCCAAGCAAACTACACTCAAAAACTTAAAAAGACTCAAGACCTGGCAAAACATGGCAAGCTTAAGGACTCAATTAACTTTCACACAAATTTCAAGCAATTTAACAAAACAATTTTTCTTTCAATGTTCCCCCCTTCCAAGCAAAGTAATCCCCACATTCATTTATTCTAAATAGTTGAGAATTTCATTATTCAGGCAATCATCAATCTAAGCAGGGGATCTAAGTTACACATACAAGGGAGATCACCAAGTTCAAACAACTGCCTTCCTCACAAGGGAAATTTATGTTCACTCAATCGCTCGCCAGTCGGGCTATTAACATTTCTCTCAATTTCACCTTTAAGAGCACTTCCCATAAATTTGATTTTCATCTCAAAATGATTCCCACAGAAAACATGCAAGCAACATCAAAAGGTATTTTATGGGTTGTAATGGGGCCTGGCTAAGGGTATGATATACAAAAGAACTAGACTGAAGACCCTAGGAACTAAGAGAGCATGAAACATTTTTACACTTTGAAATTCACTCAAGTTCCTTTTCTTATTTTTTTTTCTTTTTGCTTCTGGGTGGCTACAACCTTTTTATTTCTTTTTGGCATTTTTGCACTTTTACTCTTTTTTTTTACATAAATTTTTTTCTCAATCCCAAACAACATGTTACACCTTGCAGCCACCCCAAACTTAGTTTCTTGCACCCATTCTAAGATTACATGCTCTCCTAATCCTAAGATCGGGTTAACATGGTTTTCCAGATTTTTGGGCTTATAACATTAGGTTATCAAGAATTAACAGGCTAACAGGCTCAATGGGGCTAACTAATGAACATGCATTAGGAATTGATTATTTTAGGCTGAGTAGCTATTTACAAAGAAAATGCCTAAATCATTTGCTACACACATATAATCATGCAAACCATAAAGAGATTCAAGCAAATTCAAGAAAGTGCAACTTAAAAAGAGATTCTCACAGTCAAAAACATGTTGGAGGCTCAAAACCTCACCTGGACATTATTTTGCAAATTATTTGAACGAGATTCTATCCCTAGTGTGTGCTTCCTATCACCCCAAACTTATCATAAATCATGCCATCATAACAAAATCTCAAAGTTCAGTTTCAATCACATGGGGGTCATTTTTTTCAAAAAAATTTCTCAAATCCTAGGGGGAAACAGTCCAAACATATTATGCCATCCATCTATGCAAATATTAATCAAATCCATCAAACTTACCACTACAAGACTCAACACAACTCCTGAGCTTCTCAAATTATTCAGGAGCTTTATTCAAAACAAAACAGAATTAAAGTAAGGAAAAGAAAATTAAAAAGAAGAAAGGGTTAAGAAAACTCATTGAAGGGCGGTTCCACCAGGATCCCATTGCTTGTAGCATAAGGCCCACATGGTGGCCAAAGGACTGAAATTCATTCCAAGCCTCCCTAACTTGCGGCTTTGATGCGGAGGTGAGCACTTGACAATTATGACAGCTCCGCCAAGTGCGGCGGACTTCTCACTACCTCTCGAGTCACAGATGACCTCCTTCTCAATAAAGTCTCCCCAATAGAAGTGGGGCTCAACCTCTTGGACCGGCCATGGTGCAAAATCCAAGAGTTTAAACTCCATCACTGGTTCCTCAGGGGGAGGTGGTAAACAGTTAGCTGGGGTTACTGGTGCTGCTTCCTTTTCTGCACTTTCTTCATTCATTGCACCAACAAAGTTATCACCTGCTATACATGCAGAAATTTCAGCACACACCACACAAGGGTTAGAGTTAGTATATATATTACAAGAAAATGAATCAGAAAAAGTTAGAATGTCTGGGAATTCTTCACACAGTGCATCCACCCCATTACTCTCAACACATTCAATTGTTTTACTTGAATCATCTACTCCCAAAGGTTCTTCTTTATCCTCAAGCACGGTGGAGCAAATGTCCTCCTGATCCTCCTTCTCTATGTTTCCTGAAAAAAATAAACCTGCAAAACGATCTGCATTTTCTATTTTTCCTGAAAAGTATAAACCTGTAAAACATTCTACACACAAAGCAGTTCCATCACAATAACAAGCATTAGGATCAGGGGATTCAACACATAATTCATCATCAACAGAAACATTATCAAAATCATCATCAGAAATATTTTCAAGAATGACTTGTGAATCTTTATGTTCTTCAATGGGCTGTGGAGTTAGCATTGCAGCTGAGTTAGCGGTAACTTGATCAATCAGAGCCCACAAATTCCGAGATTCAGCTTGGTCCCTCTGGTATTCCACTACAAGAAAGTCACGATTTAGCGTCGAACTATTAGCGTAGGCCACGACTCCGACGCTATAGCGTCGGCCAAGTTGACGCAAAATGGACGCAATACTGTTACCCGATTTTTTTTTTTTTTTTTACTTTGGATTCAATTTTGCGTGGGCCAGGCCGACGCTATTTTAAGACATTTTGCGTGGGCCAAGCCGACGCTATATTTCCTTTATCTCTTTCTCTATTTCTCTCTGTAACACCTCCATCTTCCTGGCTCTTTTTTTCCCCCGCATACTTTCACTCTCCCATCTCCTATCTTTTTTTCTTCTTCAAATCCCTAAATCATTTTTCTCTCTCCTCCGTCTCACCGCCATCGCCCGTGTCTGTTTCGCCACCATCGTTCCCCTCTCTCCTTCGCCGCGAATTTCTTCTCTGGTTCTCTGGCCACATTGTTCCAGTCTTGTTTCGTCGTCCCTCAATGCCACCGTTCTCCTCTTTTTTTCGCCATCGCGGGACCGTTTCTCGTGCGTGCTCCGCCGCGGTAACGCCTCTCCTGGCCGCCGCTCGAAGTGGAGAAGATCACCACGCGACCTATCTCTTCATCCTCGCATCTGGTTCGTTCTTCTTCATCATCACTGTTCACTCAGCCACCATCATCGCAGCCACACAATCCCGCCGTACCGCTCAGAACCGGTCCTCCGCACAGTCCCTCCCAGCCACGACAAAACCACCGCACCTCCGTAATCTCAATCGCGGACTCCACCTTGAACCGCCAGCCTTCGTTTTCCTCCGTTCGCTTCAGCACCTCCAAGCACGGTTAACCGCAGATCTCGTGAAAGCCGCCTCCGCCCAGCCCCGCACGAACGTCGTCCGATCCACCCGTGCCGCCACCCCCAGCTCCGCCGCGCGCCCGTCACCGTCACGACGCCCACCCTTGCCGCTGCCGCATCACCGTCAAGCCCCTTGCTTTCCTCTCTGTTGATACATCTCCTCGGGTCTCTTTCCCTTTCCTCCATTTTTGCCTTAACGTAAACAAAAATCAGAAAAAAAGTGAGAGTGAAAGGGAGAGTAGAGGGAGCTTTGGAGCCCTGATGGAAACACGAGGAAGGAGAGCTAATGAGGAGATTCTTTCTCTAAGACTTAGGGTTTGTGCAAAATGAGGTAAGGGCTCTAACCCTCTTGGTATTTTGAAACTTTGGGTTGTTTCTTATTTGAATGCTTATTTTGTGAGGGATTGTTCATTTTTCATGTTTCAAATTTGTTGAGTTTGACAATGTGATGGATACATATGTTCACTTAAATGGTGGAAATGGGATTGGTTTAATTTTGCTCGAGCTTTACCTTACCTTTCCTCTGTTTGTGCTCGTGCTTGTGCTTTACCTTTCATGATCGTGTCCATTTCAATTGATTTTCGTTTCTTCCTATTCCTATATATCATATTTCGTACACTAGATGGTCTTCATATAATATGATGCACAAGGTCACATATATTGTGGTAAGAATAGGATAAATCTTAGTTTCTTCTAATTAAATGATTGAAGTTGGAAAAGGTTATGCATAAAATTGGGAATGCATAAATTTATCCTATTAGGATAAATCTTAGTTTCTTCTAATTAAATGCATAAATTTGGGGATACATGAATTCCTGGCTTTGTTCAAACTGTTACAAACATAATATATAATGTTGTGCATAGTCAGTTGTGTTAGAAGAACATATGGCCCATCTAGTGAGATTTTGTTGCTAATCTTTCTTTGAGTTGTGGCTTGCTTCCGTTTATTAGCCTCTGTAGGGAAACAGATATTTTTCTTTATTTGAGATGGTGAGTAGTAATAATATCCATATCTTACGAAATATAGAGATCTCGGACACTGGAGAGTAAAGAGATCAGCAGATTGACCAACCACCTTATCATATTTTAAACCTTCTGCACGCAAGTCCAGCCATTGACACAACAATAACAATCTGAAAAAATAAAAGAAGCAATTAGAAGTTTACCTATTTCTTCAGTGAGTCTTGCAAATGCATGTTTTTACATATCATATGCATCTTGGTACTTGGTTATTGGAAAACTACAAGTTTGTATGTTTGTTTCTTCAACATTAAGAGTAATTAGAGCTGCCTGGTAAACACCTATCTAGCTCTTTAGCATCAAGTCTGTCCGCTATAGATCAGTTTTTCAATCTTCTCATCAATGAGATTGACATGCTCTTTCCCAATATCCAGTGAATAGCTCAAAATGCCAATCGACCCTTGAGTTTAAATGCAGTTCTTTGAGGGTCCAAAGTTAAGGTTGCTTTGGGCTGCTTTTCAAAGAAGTTGAGGAAGAGGCGGCATTGTCTTTATTTTCTCCTTTCAATATATATGCATATATTTTGTCATGGTTGTATAATCTAGGTTTTTGACTACTTAGGATGAGCATTGGATTTGTTTTAATAAATGCTTGAAATGTGTTTACTAGCTAAATATATTTCAGTTACCATACTTTTTTTTAGCAAAAGTGTTCAAGAGTGTGAACAAGTCTAAAGTGGGAGATACATTTATTCTTTACAAAATTTATTTGAAAAAACCTTAAAGACTGCAATGAACTATTTTCGGTGATATCCTAACAACTCTTTAATACATTACTTGCTTTTTTATAGTATATGGATGGATTGGGAATTTTGAATTTAATTACAATACTGGGCATTAATCTGTTTTCATGAAATAAAAAATCAATTGTAAAGTTTGATTCTCTTTACATGTTATTCCTAAATCTTTTTCCCTATGTAGTTTATTACTGAACTAAAAAAATGCATGCCAATGCGATTAAGTAGGTATAAGCTCTTTTACAATTTTTAAATACTATTATCAATTTGTATTTGTTTTCCAGGTTAATAATCCCTCAAGCATATCCAGATCTGTTGGTTCTCTCGGTGAACTCTTCATCATTTTCTTTTTTTCTTTTTACTCAATGCTTTTCTATTTGGTCAATGCTTTTCTTCCAAATAACATGAATGGTAGCTTAGGTGAGTTGCCAATTGGCACAGAACTTGTAGGGTAGTTTTCTTGCAAGCAAACCTCGTCCCGTTGTCATGTCATGACTCATAAGGGCTTCCTAATCCTTTGATATTATCATTTGTTTTATCTTTTGTATATTTTTTCACTGAAGCATAAGCAAAGGAAAGAAAGATTTTAGTTTCATGTTCTCTTTCCTTATTGTGAAAAATGTTACAAGGTGTACGTCTTGCAAAAAAAAATGTTTCAAGGTGAAAAAGAGGAAAAGAATGTTGTTTGTCCAGTGGGATATCTGGTGTATAAGCCACTCGCTTGATTTCTGAAAGCCTTGGCTTATAGATTTTGCCTTGCCTACAAAGGAAAACCTGTTTTGTATTAATTATGAATGTCCATATTGGAGTTGTTAACCTTCCTCTTTGTTTTTAGCATATTTTATGAGACCAAGACCATGTCATAATTTTTTCTTTTGATCCACCATAACTTTTAAAATTTATCTTCTTTTCTTTTTTTTTATAGTCTTTTGATATAAGACCCTCACCAGTCATCCATCTTATATCGGGGAGGATTGCTTGCTATGATTCCTGTTTATTTGCTTTGCACGGGATTTCCATATTGGAAGATTTAGTGATAGCTCTAGCAGATGGGGTTGCAAGCATATATCTGGAGTTTATTTCTGTTGATAGTGATGTGTCAAGTAAAACAAATAGCTTGGACATGTCATTCTGTGCTTTGTCCACTAGGGAACTCCAAAAGTTACGAAATGAGGTACTCAAAAAGTGTATTTTTCAAATTTCAAGCTTATGGTTAGATATTATTGTTGCTGCTGTTTACCCATACTGATCATTTCCCTTCTGGTCTTCCAAGTTGTGACTGAATGTACCATTGGATGATTTGGAGGAGCATGTGGTAAGCATTGGGGAGGCAGAGGTAACAATCCACTCTTGACTAATTTTATCTTATGCTATAAATTTTGATATGAGAAAACTTGCTGAGTACTATTTATGAATTTAATGAGATTAGTGTTGTTCTAACAATTGGATTTTCAAGAAGAGCAGTATTATTTGAATAAATTATTCAGACAACTTCTCAAGTATACATATTGTGATAAGTTGTCCGAATGAGTTGTTCAAATCAGATTTTCATTTGATGAACTCTCTGCCATGCTCATTTTACCCTCTAAATTCTTGGGAAGTAATGATCATTATCCCTACATGGTTAGGCACTAAACCTGTTGGGAGCTTCTTTGACATCAAAAGTCGCTTTGTGAGAAGGTCTATTCTACCTCCTGGAGAAGCCAAAGGAAGAGGCTAAAGCTTACCTTTTCTAGTTGATAAGAAGAGGCTAAATAGTAGAGTTCGAGAAACACCTGCAAATGTTTTTATTTTTATATGTGCTACGTTACATTTGAGTCAATAGGATGGTGATGTGACTTTTAAACTCCCTTGTTATAAGTTGAAAGTGATGTGTATGTAAATCTGTATAATGTGTTATTAGCCATTGGGTTAAAGAAAATCTTGAAATTTAATATTACTAATAAGGAAAAATGAAGAACTCTTGTTAAGGGCTTTATAAATTCCGAATCCAATCCAATGGTGGATTCTAGTATGAAACAGGTGTTTTAGTCGTATAGCCATATACCACTAATATTACCTATCAAGAGACCTTTTGCCCCCTTCCTACCACTTGTTCCCATCCCCTTCTCTAAGTGACTCGAGAATCGCGCGAGGTAAAGGAGTCCACCCCATTGATCTACCGGACAATAGTCGACTGGAAAACAAAGTTGGTGGAAGAGGTACTTAATAAAAAAATTAATTATTTTAAAAAAACATTATTTGCGTAGGCTTGGCCGACGCTAAAGCCTACGCTATAACAAAGTAAATTAGTGAAGGCTGGGCCGACGCTAATTTTAGCGAAGGCCAAGCCGACGCTAAAATGATCTGAAATAGCGTGGGCTTAGGCCGACGCTAATTTTAGCGAAGGCCAGGGCCTACGCTAAACTGCTCTAACAAAGCGTCGGCTTAAGCCGACGCTAAGTTTAGCGTCGGTCATTCCCTATTGTCTTTGCTGCCACTTAGCGTCGGCTTTTAGCCGACGCTAATTTTAGCGTCGGCCATCATTTGCGAGGCTAAACGTTGCGTCGAGGCTTTTAGCGTCGACCACGACACCGACGCAAAGCCGACGCTAAAGTGGCCGTTAGCGTCGGCTTTTGCCTTGTAGCGTAGGCTTTTGGCCTACGCTAAAAGCTGATTTTCTTGTAGTGTCCAGCCTCCATCTTCTGTTGAAATTCCTCTATCATCCGTTGAGTTTGCTCGGCCATTTGTTGCCTCATTCCTTCCATATGTGCACTTATCTGTGCAGTCATCTGTTTGCACATGTCCTCTAGGGACGGTTCGGAAGGTGCAGAGGTGGTCACTTGGCTAGGATAGTATGGTGGTGGCTCACTAAAATTAGGATAATACATGCAAGGTGGTGGTTCATAATAAACATTAGGCAAATATCCATACATGTAATTTTCCATGACAATCAAACATCCAGACAAAGCAGACAGAACTAATTAGCAAAGAAATTATTATTATTATTATTTTTTTTTGTAAATTTTATTTTCTGCTAATAACAACAAACAAGAGTCCCCGGCAACGGCGTCAATTTTTGACCGCGCTGTCGCGACGCGCCAAAAAGAACGAGCGATTATTAAAATAATGTAGTATAGAGCGACAACTCGGATCGTCTCTCAAGGACTCTTTAGTTGTTGTTATTATTAACAGAAAATTAGTAAAAGTTAGAAATGGGGGTTTTGAGATTAAAACTAAATTAACAAAACAAATCAGAAACAGAAAAGAAACAAAGCAGTTTAAGAAATTAGCAAATAAACAAAAGCGATTAACCTACTGTTCTTAGTTTCCCACTATCATTGGTTCATGCAAATCTTAAGCAGATACTAATCCCCTCCCGGTTGTAGCAACAATTAACAAACGAAAACCGCTACTACAGATGTATGTTCCTATTCCCGAAATAACAAACGGGGTTAAGCTCTCATGAACAAACGAACATGAATGAACACACGCGAAATAACAAACGCGATTATATATAGGAACATTACATCACCGAAATGAAACAATACCACACTATATATTCCTGAAATAACAAACAGAAACATACAAAGATTGCATTGAAAAGAGAAAAGCAACTAAACATGGAATACGTAACCTCAAGTGTTAACGAAACCAATTACAATAGATTAATCTAGGAGACTAATTCTCCATTACAGAAATAAACATTAAACTAAGAGAAAAACAAAAGACTAACAAGCTCGAAAACTAGCCAAAATCAGCTAATTCTGACTGGACTCTTCAGTTCTGCCTAAGACTGCTTATATACACGTTTCTGGAATCCAAGTCCTCGCGAGGCGAAGCACTGCTCGCGAGGCGAATTATGCGAAAGGTCTGCAACTCTTGGTCTTCTCGCGAGGCGAGAATATCTTCGCGAGGCGAACTCTTCAAATTCCCAACTGTAACGCCCGTGACCTCCAACATGCCCAAACCGTGATCGTCTCTGACTTTTCCAAGGTAGCATTACTCGCGAGGCGAGTCCTCCTTCGCGGGGCGAGACAGAAAGTTTTGCAATTTTCAGGAACAGTCACCTTCTGGTTCGTGGGGCGAACAGCCTTCTCGCGGGGCGAGAAACTTCAGAATTATTCCTTTTTATTAACCTGAAAATAGAAAATAAAAGTAAATACTTTATTCACTCTAAATCAACTAAATTAACTTAAAAACACTTTACAGACTCAAAATACTACTTAGGGACAATTAAGTCTAATTTGGGTAAAAGTGATATAAAATTAGCACAAAGCCAAGGTCTTTACTAGTTAATAAACCAGTCAAACAGAGGCTCATCAATGTCTACATGCAATGTATACAGATTAAAATAAACATCCCTAATGCTACAACTAAAGGATTAAAAAAAACAAATACCTGGTAGAAGATATCCTTTGTGGGTGGGGAATGATAGAAAGCAAAGTAGCAATGCCAAGCTAAAGCAAAACAACACTAGAATGACAGAATTCAAGGTCTTCCTTGGTTTGTGAGGCAGATATGCAGATTCCCTATAAAAGAGTGTAAAGCATGATTGGCTCTAGTTGAAAATCATTATTTTCAAGAAATTCAAAACCGATCTTCAACTCATCTCATCTCAAGAAATTCAAAATCATTATTTGTAGGGAATAAAGGGTTAAATACTGGGGCCCAAATCTGTTAATAACAGTTAGAACAGTTGTAGGCATTTAGGACAATTGTAAAGGGTACATATCAGTAGGTAGAAAAGAAGGAATCATTCAGGAATTGAGAAGGAGAAAGAGTTAGGAGAGTTTGGGTCTTCCAAATACCCCAGAGGAGATTGTCGGTCTCTCGAATAACCATGAGTGTGTGAATGTGGGTCCATCTGTAATTTTATTCTGTTAGAGGAATTCAGAGTTGCAGTGAATCAAGATCGATTGATTTTTCTGCTTGAATAACCAGTTCTTATCAACTTCACGTCTCTCTTAAAAACTGCATACATATACACATCGAAACAAACACTACTATGAGGTTAGATCATTTTTATCTACTTAGTACACATCCAAAAGAGAAAATCAAAACATGGCAAACAGATAAAAAAGAATATGTTCTTATAACAAATCATGGATTATAGAGAAGAAATCTCTTACCTGAAATTTTCAAAATTTTTTGCTGAAAAACAGAATCGAGAACAGATTCAATTTCCACAGATATAATAGGGGCCAGAGTTGGGTCCGTCAGTGCCACAAACTCGAGCACAGATGCAGCTTTTTCTTGTACACTGGGAGAAGAGGACTTTAGAATTTCAACAAGGTGTGCAATGAAAACAGAACCCAGTATATCATTCCTGAAAGATTTACAAAATACAAAGAAAGTCGATGTTAACTACAACTATGCAGAGCACTTATGACCTGTTCCTCAATCCAATAATATTAAGATCAATAATGAAATTTAAAAGATTGAGGATTCGTTTTATCATGCCCAAAAAGAAATTGTTCATATATATAATCATATACATATAATATCTCAAGAAAGGTTCAGATTCATTTTGCAAGTTTTAGTTAGGCAATGCAATATTATTAGAAAACCAGGAAACTAGGAAGATTGGTTCCTGATTGATTAACCTATACTTATTCACTTAATAATATGTTTTACTCACTGTGGCAGCAAAGAGAGGATGGTTAATTCACCCATTAGATGTGAATTAAAACACCCAAACACTAACTTGAATGATATGCCAACAATTCAGAACCAGAATAATACAAGTAGTACTGCACACAAGTTTGATGAATTACCAATTCCTATGTCCCTATCACATTCCAAATCCTATGTCCCTCCCCCAAACCAACCCATCCTCCTCGTCAAGGTGATTGTAACTCTCCAATGGCTGATGATAATCATAATGGTGCTGCTGCTGGAAGCTAAGACCAAAGAAAAATATTCTTAAGCCAGCTCGTTACAGAGATGAAAACTTTGTAAGTACTTATTCTTGTTTTCTTCCTAATCCAATTGATGAAAGAGCCCTCTAGTTTTGATGAAGCTAAAGGTGTTGAAACGTGCTAAGGATGAGGAAATGAATGCCTTAAAGAAGAATGAAACTTGGGATTTTGTGCTATTGTCTAAACCCAAGGATGTTCAGCTTGTTATTTGCAAATGGGTGTATAAGAGAGTTCTTTCCAACCCTTCAAGGTCATTATGAAGCTATACCACAAAAACTGTTCAGGTTTCTTTGGCAGAAAAAAGGAAAGCATACTTTACTGTCAAGGAAAGGAAATATATCGAAGGGACTAGCAAATTTATCCAAATCTTGAAAGAAAGATATTTAAATCTGAAAACTAGTACTCTTTCAATCTCTAGGGTCAACCAAAAAAATTATCTCTCACATCATAGAATAATGCAATTTGTCATGCAGAAGCATATATAAGATCATCTTTGACTTAGCAATCTTTTCAAGGTTATCATGGTCATCACTATCCAATGGAATTAGTTCAATGCAGATTATTTTATTTGAGAACTGCTGAGCTGTAGATTTTTTACATAAATTTCTAACTAAACTAATCAATTGTCAATACTCAATAATACTGCTTCTAGGGTGGGGCTTTTGACACTCCTTATTGCCAATTCACACTCCTCATTGACCGATAGAAATTTAATAAAATAAAAACTTAAGACAACGATTGGTTAATAATAAGGAGTGGGAGCAGGCAATTTGGACTTTGGAGTGTCAATAGCATTACCCCTTACTCTATTCTATGTTTAATTGTTTTTGCAGTGCTACTTAGAAAATATTATTCCTTTTGATTTTCAGGGATTGAAGGCATTATCAACACAATTTCGACATCTATGTATCTGAACATACAGCATAAATTAAGCCATATTCTTTTAATCTAATTCTCTTCAGCTCATGACTGTGTTCACCTATGATGTTTTAGCAGAGTTATTCACTCCAGCAAATTGCAGTACCCCACTCACAAACACATGGGTTCATTCAGTTATAATGTTTCAGCAAAACCATCCAAAGCCAATCAAGTCAATGACAAAAACAATTGCTACTAAAGAAAAAAGTTATTCAACATAAAAATATTAAAACAAACACACAAACACACACAGACTCAAAAGTTTAGGTGGAAACTCACCTCAAACAACAGTGAGCAACTTAACATAGAAATCAGAACACTTGCAGCACAGGTCTTTTCCCAAGCCTCTTGATCTCTCTATCCATTTGACCAGTAAGCATCAACCCAAACATCTTGTAATCACAGAAGAATGACCAAAAAGGGTGTCCAAAAGTGGCTGGAACATTCCCTTCAACAAAGAAGTGACTGTACCATGTACATCCATACCCAGATAAATTAGTTGCAACTTGCTATGGTCATCAGAAGCCAACATAGAAAGGTTTAGTTTTCATCAACTTCGTCCAACAATTTAATCCAATGAAAATCTGAACAGACTGATTAAACCCAAAACATAAACGAGAAGAGTTGTTACCTGTAAAAGGGAAATCAAACCGAAAGAAGCAACTTGCGAGATTTTGGAAACTTAAACTGAAAAGTGAAAACCCACTCTCTTAAGAAAGGAATTTCGAGAAAGAAGCACACGGACGACTCAAAGAATGGCGAAGACAACACACGAATGGTGGAGACAGCGAGCAATGAGAGGGGACGAGCTCTCTGGATGCAATGAGAGGATGAATATGCAATGGCAACCCTAGACTTGAACTGAGGTCAGTGATGAACTGAGGATGTTAGGGTACGCAGAAGCTAAGAATCGAAGGATCAAAGCATACGTGCGCGCGAGTAGTTCTAAAATCAGCAAAGGTAATCACCTAAGATAGTGTTTATAACTTTAAACGCTATCTAAAGGTTACCTTTTAATAACATTTCATTTTACAAATGTTATTAAAAGTTGATTTTATTTTATTTATTTATTGAAAATTAGAAAAGATAGTGTTTCCGTATGGAACCGCTATCTTAGGTTGTTAGTTAAGATAGCGCTTCCTGATGGAAGCGCTATCTTTTCCTGCAGCTTGACTTTTAATAGCGGTTCCTTAAGGAAACGCTATCTTAGGTGATACCTAATATAGCGTTTCTTTAAGGAACCGCTATTAAAAGTCCCCCCCATCACTTTTAATAGCATTTCCGCACGGAAATGCTATAAAAGGTGCATTATTAAAAGTCTAATCTGTTGTAGTGTAAAGACGATTAGACAGATTCTCCAATAAAGATTAATCATCGATGGAGTCGATAAATACTTTGCTTCTATGTCATGGTAACAAAAAAAAAAAAAAGTATGCTTTAGTACATGTTGATTCCATCACCAAAATATATATATATATATATATATATATATATATATATATATATATATATATATATATATATATATATATATATATATATATATATATATATATATATACCTTGTTGCATATTAATGCTAAATATTATAATTACTTTTTCACGAAAGCAAATGCAAATGATTTGGTACCTACAATAACATTTTTTTTCTTTTGGAAGTAACATTTAAAATTTTTACCGTCCATATTATTGGGATACTCTCCTGTTGTAGAGAAACAAAACTCAGTCCTCTTCATTAGATCTCACCCTTACATCATTGTTAATTTCTCATTTATGTTTTGAAAGAGAAAACGTAAGCAGACTCGTAGAAAATGATGATGAGATGATGGTGGTGGAGGAAGAACAAGAGCATCCAGTGACTCGTGGGATCTCTATTGGAAAGTTTTTCAAAATTGTGTTTACTTTATTTAGCCATTTAAAAGTAAGAATAAATTGACAAGCATGCAAACCAGTCTTTATCTGAACTGGGGGTGGGGGTTGGGGGTGGCGGTACCCTTTTGCTCCGTGGGGAAAGGGTGGGGAGTACCCTTTGCTATCCATCTCTTATTTCCCTCCCCATTCCTGTCTCCGATCACCGCCACGTGCGGGGAGTATTTCTCTCTCATCCTCGTTCCTCGTGAATCTTTGTGGGGACCTTGAAAGTGCAGCTGTTGCAAACTCAAACCCTTACTTTCTAGTTGTCAACATCTATCTTCCTTCACTGCTGTCCCTTTATATTGCATTAAATCTGCTCACCCCCACCTTGTTGTTGCAAATGTCATGGAAGACGTTCAATGCTCCTTTCTACAACCGCTTTTGAATTCCATAACCCTTAGTCCTCTTTTGCTTTCAAGAATTTACAGAAAATCTATAATGGGGACTAATTTAATAGAGTGACTGATTTGATCTCTGTGTTTGAGGTTGTAGCTTTTATAATTAGGGGTGGTCATGGGCCAGGCTTGTGAGAACTTTGGACCCAAACCAATTAAAGTTGGTCGGGTTGGATTGTGTCGGCTTCAGGGGAAAATTTTTTGTAACCTGAACCAAACCAACCCAACCTCAATTGGGTTAGGTCAGGGTTGGGTAATCGAGCCCAAAAAATAAAATAAAAACAAATCAAACTCATTAAGTGTCTCAAACTCTTATGTTCTATAACCCTACCCACTGTACCACTAGTACACTCTGCTTTACCGCCGCTAGTCACAAACATATACACTCAATTGCTTCTTCTTCTTCTTCTTAACCTTAAACCTTTAACGCCGCTAGTCACGAACACATACACATGAAGCTGAACAGGACACGACAGAGTGACGGAGTGGAGACGATGACTCGACAAGGAGTCGAACACGATGCAATGGAGTGACAAAGCACCGCCAACGAGTGGAGACGACGAGGAGCATATCTGAGAGAAGAATCAAGTGAGATTATGAGAGATCCAAGAGAGGGAGACTAAGATCCGCCTTCTGAGATTGTATTTTGTAAAATTAACTAGCTGAGGAGAAAAGTGAAGTGGTAGGAGAAAAGATCAAAACTCATGAAAGTTAAGTGTAGTCGGGTTGGGTCAGGTTGGCAAAAATGTAACCAAATACCCAAATCTAATGCATCGGGTTCCTTTATATTGAAACTGACCCGACCCAACAACATGAACCAACCCAAATTTTCTGGGTTGGGTTGGGTCGACCTAGTCGTTAGGATAGTATAACTTGTGGCCACCCTTTTCGATATGTAAACCGTAAAAGGATATACTTTAAGATTCTTTTATTTATTATATATATATATATATATATATATATATATATATATATATATATATATATATATATATATATATATATATATATAAGGATACTTTTGTATGGTTCTCGGGGGAATGAGACCCCGCGGGACTAGGGATATGATTCTCGTCCTCGTCCCCGAATTGCCTTCGGGAGAATTTTCTCCCTCATCCCCACGGGGGAAAAATCTTGCCCCGTAGGGCCTTGAACGGGGAAATCCCTGCAAGGATCCATGTGTTCAGGTGAAAATTGTCATCCTTACCTTGAACCCACATATTTAAGTAGCGCGCATTAAGGCTCATTTATTCCGAGTTTAAACTGATCAGTTATGTATATTTGGTTTTTATATTATCAAGTATAAACAAATTATATAGTATCATATATGTGTTATCAAAATAATTTAGAATAAAGTAGAAAAAAATTGAATACACTTAATTGTTAATATTGCATGAGACGCATAAATATATTCCTAAGGATTATTTCATCACATGATAAGAATGCGAATATTCTCTAGAATTTAATATTCTTTTTTTAAATATATTCAGGTACATAGAATAACAAGAATCATAATTTTGCTTTCCGATAATAATGTGAATCTTCCAAAAATTTCATAAGCTCTTTCGAATTAATATTTCAGGTTTTCACATTAATAAAAATATATATATGAAATAACACACACTCAATACAAAGAAGGAAAATATTTTCAAAAGGTTTAATGAACTCTTTGATCCCTGTAAAGTAGGGGTGTTTTGAAATCCGTCACTGTAAAAAATTTTGTGTGGTTTTGGTCCCTGTATTTTCAAATGTTTTGAAAATCGTCCCCGCCGTTAGCATCTTCCGTTAACTTGCTGACGGGACTGACGGGACACCACATCAGCGACGCCATGTGGACGAAACTAAACACTGTGTCAGCCAGATGACACGTCAGTTTATTTTAAAAAAAAATCGATAAAAATAATTATTTTTTTATTCAATATTTTTTTATTTCAGAAAAATAAATAATAAAAACTCATCACCCCCTTCATCAGAACCCATCACCTACATAAAAAAAATTGACATAACTCATCACCACCCCACAACCTCCTTCATCAACAACACCCTCTCCCCCTCCTCCACCACAATCACCACCTCCTTCTCCACCACCTCCCTCCTCTACTCCTCCTCCATCACCCCCTCCTCTTATGGTTAAGGCTTAGGTTTACATTCACAAACAATATTTGCATACCAGAATTGCATATTTAGGACACAGATACTAGAATATCATAAAAAACTTGATTCTTCACACAACCCTTCATCACCCCACAACCTCCCTCATCACCGACACCCTTTCCGCCTCCTCCACCATTGTCGCCTCCTCCTCCCCCACCTCCCTCCTCTCCTCCTCCTCCATCGCCCCCTCCTCTTCTTCACCGTCGCCTCCATCTTCTCTTACATCGCCACCACCCGCCCCACCACATCAACCACCCAAACCCCTTTATCCGAACCACCCAACCCCTTCTATTCCATCTCCGCCTCCGCGCCCTCTCTACCGAACACCTCGAACCCCTTCTCTGCGATGCCCAACGACGCTCCCTCTACGCCTGGAACCCCCACATCGCCCTCTCCCTTCTGATTATGCCTCGCCCATGACCTCTCCTCAAAAACCCTCGCCACCCGCTACTCCCTCAACCCCTACCCGTCACCAAAATCACCAACATGGTCAACCTCCTCCTCGCCACCAAACTCTACCCAGAATGGGTTTTCGATGTCGGTGATGGGTTCTGAAGGGGGTGTAGAGCACATCAATGGCTTCAAATGGGACGTCATTGTTAGGGGGAAGGAATGAAGCCGACGGAGAAGGAAGAAAAACGACGCGAGTCGTGGGTAGTTGAAAAAGGGAGAAGAGAGGGGGGGTCGAGGGAAGAAGACGAAGGGGTTAGGGTTTTTTAAAACAAAAATTATTTTTAAATTAATTTTTGATTAATTTTTTATATGTTTTTTAATTTTTTAAATGAAAATTAGATTAAAATAATTTTTTTAAAAATTTTGAATTTAAAAAAAAATTACGTGGCAGACATGTCAGCAATGTCAGACCACATGGCGCCTCGTCAGCTACGTCAGCAAGTTAACAGAAGATGCTAACGACGGGGATGATTTTGCAAGGACCAAAACATTTGAAAATACAGGGACCAAAACCACATAAAATTTTTTGCAAGGACGGATTTCAAAATATCCTTACTTTACATGAATCAAAAAGTTGATTAAACCTTTTCAAAAACTCCACCACTTTTTGTCAGACCAAAAACACTACCAATATTTTTAGTTTCACGTCCATGCCCCAAAATCAAGTCTATGGTGACAATATTGTAAACATTTTGCTTCTACCGTGAGCTACAATTGGGCAGCTTCCAAAGAATCTGTTTTGACGCTCATAGATCATTTTCAGCGACATTTTAAAAAGATCACAAAATTATAAGAAAATGTTGCGCATTAACATTGATAACGTTTTGTAAAATAAAAACATTGATAACATTTTAGCAGTGTTGCCTATATTCCATATCGCAAAAAGCCTTTAGCAACATTTGTTTATACCCATACAACCATACATCATCTTAATAAATGCTATAATATATTCTTTATTTCTTTTTGTAACATTTATTTAGTATATAACAAAATTTCATTAGAGCACAAAAAAAAAAGCATTTTCATTAAATGTAGCTAAATGTTGAAAGATATTTTTAGTAACATTTTCAAAGATGTTCTAATTCTAAAAATGTTGCCAAAATGTATTATTGATAAAAAATTGAATATGTAAATAATTATAAAAAATGTTTTTTTTATAGGCGAAGAAGTATATTGAATGAGAGTATTAGGGGTACTTTAACCCAAATACAAAGAGAACAACAAAACAATACAAGCCAAGGCGGATTCTACCGTACAACTTGGATGGGTATATCCATGATGCACAAATTTTATTTTTCATCTAGGCCATTGGATTACAAAGGGTCACAAGATCTGATGATAAGTTTGTTACACCTTAATTTTCCCCCTTTTCTCCCCTCTTCCCTTCCTCCTGCCATCCCTCTCCCCGACCGCCTCCCCTTCCAACAGTTTCAGTGTTGGGATTATGGCCATGTCAGCACCTGGCTCCTTCCACAAATAAGAGGAAGAATGGTGGCACCTGACTCACTCCACATACCCGCGAGCTCCGCCTGGCGTGTAACCACCCTCACCGCGAGCTCCGCCCAGATCTGTCAAGATCCGTCCGCAACCACCCTCTTCCCAACCACCGTGGGTCGTCCTACCTCCGCCACATGCATCCATTCTCTCTGAGGAAAAATGGCATGCAACCACCCAAACCAGCGAGCTCCGCCCAGATCTTCCCAGATCCGCCCGCAACCACCCTCTGCCCAACCATCATGGGTCGTCCTACCTCCGCCACATTCACTTTTTTGTTTGAGTCTGAGGTTTCTATAGGCTTTGTGCTTATGGGTTCATGGCGAATACGGCCTATAGGGGTTCAAACAGTTCCGGCACCGCCTAGTCGCGGTGGAGTTGTGAGGGACGAAGACCGGCACGCCTGTGTGACAGTGGAGCTGTGAGGGTTCAAACAGTTCTGGCATGCTTGGAGCTTGAGGGACGAAGCCGGAAGAGAAAGAAAAAAATCCAATGTTCGAGGGTGCACCGTATTATCATGGTCTCCATGTATTTAGCGGTGGTTTAAACTTGTGCACCATGGTTATATCCATGTAAGTTATGCACGGTAGAATCCACCTACAAACCAATGTAAAATTGATACTCCTACACACAAGATCACAATATCAGTTTTACAAATGTTACAGAAAAAGAACTACCTGAAACAGCCAAAAGCCCAACCCAACTTCTATGAACTGGATAGAAACACCAATACCTAATTATAAAAAATGTTGTGAAAGGTAATACTTACATTTTTAAATATCACCAAATTTAAAAATGTCACTAATTTTGTAGCAACCAAAACAAATACAAAAAATAACCTTAAATAATTCATTTATAGCCAAATCAAATCAAAGTTGTAACCAAAAAATCAAATCAAAGTGATTTGTGATCAAACGTAAAATCCAAGCCTACGAAACAACACCAGAACATATGCCATAAATGAAAAGAAAGACAATTACCATTGGAATTCCAAGCTCTTTGAGGATTGGTAAACAAAGCAAACACAACGTTGTAGGATTGGTAATATTCGTCAATGACAGAAACATGCAACCAGAAGTGCATGATTGGTTGCGATCAGGGAAACCGCCGGGACTACAGGCCAGTGAGGCTTATCGTCTCAATATTAATGCTTACCAAAACTATGTATTTAAATTAAATTGATAGCAAAGTAGTAGGTTCATCGGTTCCACCTTTTGCTTGTAATAAATTCGTGATTTATGTTTGAATCGGTATAAAGTGGCTGGTAGTGAAAGTGGACTATGCTTTCAGACGAATCTCGGAGTTGTCACTTTGATTAGCCCAAGTCTTTGCCAATATGAGATAAAGCTATCATAAATTCATAACAAGTACAATAATTGATTCTTAAGATATCATTAAAACTAATAAGTTAACTAAATAAAAAATTAGTTCATTGCCAACATAAATTTTGTTAGGACAAAACTTACTAAAAGATTCTTTTATACCTATTAGTGTCGTTTCCCAATTAATCAAATATTACGAGTGTATTACATGTTTTACACATAAGTGCCATCTCATCCTCCATTTCAGTATTTTTTTCCACACCATTATCTCTTTATTCTACTTTGTTACTTATGTTTTCTATGTTACAGTGTCTTCATTGTCTGTTCAACTATGGAATAATATATGCATCTGCATGAGGAGATCAAGCAGGGAACACCCTTGTTGACCTTTAATTAAGATTGGTTTTCTCCACTCACATAGTGGCCAAAAAACTAATAATAAGGATCATTGGCCAATACAACCCTTGGAAGATGAAATCCATGGCCAATACAGCTCCATGCTACAGTTTTAAGATTCTCAGGACCCTTTAATTTACCCAAGGATAACCCACTTGCAAATGACATGGAATGCCGAGACAAACAATGGTGGTACTTAAGAATATGGATAATGTGACTAATCAGACAACTAGAAGAATGACAATTTCTCTTCCTGCTGGAGTAGGATGTGAACATATTCCACTGCAATCTTCCAAAGTAACATGTGAAAGGATTTCTTTTCTGGACAACTCATATGATAAAGTGTATGAAGTGTCTGTTAGATCTCGTGCGCACTTGTAAAGTAGTTTCAATTAGTGCCACGTGTTCATGTGTGTATTAGGTAATGCTTAGTTTAGTAGAAGTGCCATGAGGTGTGTTATGTCTTTGTCACCTTACGATTTTGTTATTGTTCCCGCTAAATTGGATCAAGGGCCCAATGTGTGACAGGCCCAATTATGATGGGTGAACGATCCAAATGACGATGAAGACCAATCATGATAGAAGAAAACAGCTCGATCAACCCAAGAAGAAGACATCTCAATCAAGACAAGAAGACAGATGCTCGGGACAGGAAGATAGCTCGGTCGATCGGGTCAAGGCCCAATTTCTTGAAGACTGAACTATGTTAGACCAACTAAGAAAGCTATATTATGAGAGCCTAACTACTCATAAGAGGACACTCTCACACACACCCCATTAGTCTAGGGTTTTCTCTCATGTACTCTAGCCAAATAGGAAAGGGGAATAGCCCGTTGTAGAGATTCATACATCAATAAAATCTCTCTTTCCACCTTGCCGGAAATTATTGTTCTGTCCTGAATAGCTATGTATGTATTATTGTATCAAGTTTCATATATATTTTTTTTTTGGTAGAAATCAAGTTTCATATTTGATATCATATATTTATTTGTTTTATTTTTTTATTTTTTTTGCATACATATATTTGATAAGTACATCAAAAAAGTAAAAAGATACTATAAGCTGTGTTCTATTTTGGTGTTGAGGAAAAGTTTTGCTTTATGTTCACCTTGAAAAAACAGAGACTCTGCTTGTGCACTTCCTAACAAAGGAACCCGTGCATCAAAACACATAATAATAGCTCCATATCAAAACAGAGACTCTGCTTTTGTGTACTTTCTAGCTACAATGTCCTATATAAGCAAGGAAGTTCACAGTTGTCATGAGGATATGAATGAATTTTTCTCTGTGCTCTACCATTTTTCTCTATATTGTCAGGATTCGGATCCTCTAACTTTGTGGAGAGTGCCTTTAGTGTATTTTGGGAGAGAAAGGAGTGAGAGAAAAATGGAAAATAAGATGAGAGAAGATAATATAGGAGAGAGATAGATAGAAAGTCGGGTGACTTTTGACGCAAAAAAGTTAGAGGATTGAGATCCATATTGTCACTTGCACTACAAATGGGTAACAATCAAATGACAATCACACAGAAGGTAAAATCAACACTACCACTTAGACAACAAGTGGATAAGTAACAATCACATGATCCTTTCCTATCGTCTGATGTGGAAGGTTAGTTGTTTGATATAGTAGTTCAATCGTATAATCTTGTAGTTTAGTCCTTTTGAGATGATAGTTAATTGTCTTATCTTGTAGTTCAATGGCCTGGGATAGTCTGGTATTGCAGGTAAGTCGTCTAATTTCGTAGGTAGACATTTGACATTCTCTCCTATCATCTGATGGTGGCTCGGTGGCTCCTCTCTTATCTTGTGATGGTCTATCCTAGGGAAGGAGAACTTTTAGTTCTAATTAATGAATTATATCAAGAGGACAGAAAGTAGAGGATTTGTTTATAGTAAACCAACATGTCACGAAGCTAGCAATACAATAATAACCAAATCCTTTTTCAAGTTGATGAGTCAATTATATGAATCATACACATCATTTTATCTTATCATAGATCATATTCTTAAAAAGTGTACTTTAACTTTTAGTTCTAAACTAATTAATGAATTATCTTTATCACACAAGAACTTGATTTTTCTTCTCACAAAACCAAACAGGCCAAGATTTTATCATTTTTTGTTAGTGTTATCCTTGTTTTTTTTCCCTCTAATACATTCACTTCTATCCTATATTGTGTATATCCACTAATCTCTCTTTATCACCCAACCTGCATACTATAAAACCTGTCGCATCTTATAACTATCCAGTAAAACATTTGAGACACTTCTTGATCACAAATGACCCTCAAAAACCCTATGCATTTCGTCTTGAATCATATAGTTTTTATATCCCTCTGTTTTTCCATAGTATTATGATAAATCAAAAATACATAAACCACATGATTTGTAGAAAAAGTTGTCTGTAATCTTCACTTCTAAGCTAGTATGAACATACTTCTGCCGATATATTTCATATACTCAATTTTACTTATTCAAATGCTATAAAGTATAAATTTCCAAAGTCTATCTGATACAATTCTAACTCAAAGTGCTGTTTGTGATGCCAAGAAGAAGAAAAAGGCAAGGGCCTTACTTTGCTTTCACTTTAGTCTACCATTCCCCTCTCCTAAACCTTCCATAATTCTGACGTTTGCCTCCTTGACATAAATTCAACTTAGAATTACCCCTTTGGCAACCAACTGTAACTAGCGAAGAATAAAACCTCTTTAAGAAATTGAATAATCAGTAGGCAAGCAGACAATGAGTTAACCATGGAAAAACCTGTCCCAAATATATTGCTGAAGTACCAATTTAAGTGGCCAAGTTTTCAATAGCACATAGGATAGAAAGATGAAAATTAACATGACTCTAGAGACCACAGACTAAGAAAACTTTCAAAAGAGTATAATTTAACACCACAGAACATATTTACTCTCCAGGTGCAGAGACGCCTTGCCTCAGTCTCTCCTTTTTCATCTTCTTCTTTGAGACTGGCTTCTTTTTTTCTAGGAGGAAGGGTCTTCTGGGCATAAGTGTAGAGTACATAGTTTCCAACGAGGAATATCAACAGCAACCCAACAACTACCAGGAGAACTATTAATCCTGGGTTGAACCCTTTGTTACCAGAATCCTTAATCACATTTCCCTACGTGTAACAAAAAAGAAACACTTCCATAAGGCCATATCAAAGAGCACTCAACAAAGATATTGCAAAAACAATAATCAATATGCATGCATATATTTTAAAAAGGAAGAAAAATTGCAATTCACCACCACTAACAATTGTCAAAAGCCATCCATTCAAATGGCAAAATTTAAATTATAGTTTCTTTAAAGTTGAGGCTCCATTTATTTCAGCATGTGAGGAAATGACAACATGAGAAAGGTGATTTTACATGGCCTGGTGGTAAACGTTTATGTAATTTGAACATTTGAAGAGTCTACTTTGATAGCCAAAATGTGTTTACAAATTGCAAGCTGTCTTAGTGTCTTACAGAGAATTTAACAAAAATATTAACCGCTAACTAAGTCATATAAATAGCACAAGTCCAATTTTGAAATAAAAGGGTAGAATCTCTGTTTAGAATGTTATACAGTACTTAAAAAATCCAGGATAGTATATCTCAATATTTCATCGGTCGAAACATTGAATGTTAATATATGAAACTGGGATTTCTTAATTCAAAAGATGAATTTTATGAATGCAAGGAAAGGGAATTCTTTAATGTGCAAAATGCATGTCCATTTCATTGAACGAAAGGAAAATATTAAAAGTCTAAAACTGAACCTAAGGTGAGTGTGCAAATGCAAATCATCAGAGCCATTCCATCATCATACTTAAACTGCATCTATAATTTGAACACAGTCATGGCCTGTCCACTCTCTAAATTAATGTTAGCATCTAAAGCATGAATTGGAATCAAATTAAAATAAAAGTGCACCGAATAAATTTTTTTTTTAACACACATCAACTCCAATTGACACATTAAACCATTGACCCACAGTAATGCAACAAAATCATAAACATAAAAAAATAATCATTTCTTATCCAGAATAAAAATATTTGAAAGAAGTAACCAAAAAAAAAAGAAATTTTTTTTTGAAAGAATAACATTCGCAATTGCAACAAAAACTAAGTGCAGCAAATTTGTTAATGAAATCAAAGGATCTGAGCATCAGAGAACATGCCAGAGCTAATACAAGCTTTGATCCAGGTTTTAATTTAAGAAACAATTTAATCCAAAATTAAAATAAATAAAAATAAAATTTTTAAAAAATAAATAAGGAGGTTTTGAGTTTTTTATTGAAGACATAGATCTGAATAAGAATGAAAGATTGGGAATGTACCACGCGATCGAAGGAGGGAGGGACCTTATCGGCGAAATCAAAGTCATCGGCCATGGATGAATCGTGGAATCGAAAAGATCTGAGAGTAGTTGTGTCGTGGCTGGAGGGCGAAATTGAGGGTTATGTGTTTGTTTGTTTGTTTTTTTGGTACAGTGCGGCAGAAGAACACGCGTTTGAACTTTGAAGAACGTTCTAGATATCATATCACAGATTTAGCATTAAACCTGACCCATGTTTTTTTTAAATCATTAAATAAATAATGTATTATGTATTAAAATAAGATTTATGAATTTAATTTTAATATATTCTAACATGAGGGAGTATTTTTTATAAAAATAAAATAAAACATGAGGGAGTATTTAAAACCTTCGTGGGTGAGGGGGTCAATGTAACCGGCAATGACCTGTATACACGAGGCCTCTGTTTCATTTTAAAAGCTCATGAGTAAATTTTGTAAAATGCATTAAAAGTTTACTTGAATGATCTGATGTCTACATAATGATAATATATAGCTATTACACTTACAAAATTGTGGTAAAACACTTAGTCAATTACTTGAATGGTGTTTACATTAGAAATGTCACTTAGCAGTACAATACATTACAAAACCCAATTGATGTAGCTGTCTCATCCAAAAGAATTGTGTTACTTGAACACAAAATTCAGATACCGTATGTGATATCATATATATTTATTTTTATTTCTCACTTATTTTTTATCATCTTTATATACACGTATTTTAAGAATACCATTAAAAAACGAAGGGGACACAAAATGTGTTCAAAAAACATGGCTTTTAATAGGAGTTCTTGCAGGGTGTGTGTACATAGAGCAGTAGCTACACAGAAACCATGACAAATAATCACCCAACTGCTTATTCAACAATTTCTGCTAATTCACAGAACATTTCCATGTCAAATAACAAGCTAATAAAGCTTGTCAAATAAATAAATAATTAAATAACAAGCTAATACCAAGTTTATCAACTGAATTCTAGAGTAATGATAATAATACAAGCAACATTTGCAAAAAGCTTGCCCAAGGAAGCTGCAGCTATATCAAATAGCCCATCATTTTGCTTCTTTTTTGTCATCTATTAATCTAAACCCTTTGCAAAGCATTATTGCAGGAACTACAACAGTTCCATTCTCGCGAACTGCAGTGAGGCACACATCAAGCTGGGTGGCCACAACCTGGTCTTCTGGATCATCAACCAAGAAACGCCTTGCATTGGTCTACTGTGCCACATCTAATAAGAAAACAACATAGGTATTAGGTAATTAGGTTCATAGAATTCCTATTCTGAAAAACTGCATCATATACTAAACAAGATAATAACATGTATAGATGTTCTTCAACAATCTAACAAGTTTGCTGGAATAATAACTAAACACAATATAATAACATATAGACGTTCTTCACAATCTAACATGTTTTCTGGACACCAATGAAAGTCATTATCCCAAACAAATCTTTACAAAGATATCAATAACATGTTTAAAAAAACATGGAATAAACACTCACTTTTTAAGAGACATTTTAACAGACATTCTAAAGACACTCTTCAAAGCTAATAGAGACACAAAAAATATAAACAATCCTAATATAATTGGAAGAAGTTAACATGCAATCTCTGATAAAGAATAAAGCTATAGGTGAAGATCTGTGATAAAAAATAGAACATACATTGGGACCTTTGAGGAACCATCAGCTGCTCAGACGAAGATGGGCAACAGTGCAACACAGTTTGACAAAGGACCATTGCTATGATGTGGATATAGAGCCGTCAAATGGGCCGGCCCTAACCCATTTAGTCAAGGTTTATAAAACCGGACCGGCCATCGAACCGGTGAAGGCAGCGGTTCGAGGGTTGATCAATCGGCCCAACCGGGTTGAACGAAGTGGTTGAACCAAGTTATAATTAAATAATATTATTTTAATTTTTAATATAATATTTGTAACAATATTAAACAAAAAAACAATATAACAACTAAAATTATTAAGCACAATTTTTTTTATTTTGAAATTAAACTAAATAAATATAAAAATATATGTTAAAATCATCTTCATAGGGAAAACCAACCCAAAATCTACAACTAGCCCACATATGTTAGAAAACAAAAGAATTGGGTTTTGGCTAGGATGTCCCAAATCCTTTTATACTAATTTTTTATTTTTTTTCTAAGAAACCGGTTACGACGGTTCTGGCTCGTTCCTCACTACCGGTTATGACCGGCTTTACCGGTTTTGAACCGGTTTTCCGGTTTTTCCACCGGTTCGATGCTAGGCCGGTTTTCCCTGTGAACCGGACCGGCCAAGGTCCCGGTTCCCGGTCGGACCGGCCGGTCCGGTCCGGTTTTCAAAACCTTGCATTTAGTCCTAGCCCGTATGGGTTAGGGTCAAATGGGTCACAGGGTCAAAAGATCCACAGGGTCAAAAAACCCTAAAATGTCCTAAGGGTCAGCCCATGGGCCATAATTTTTTTGATGGACCTATTATTATTATTATTATTTTTTATATAAAATTTGACAAAAAGAACAACAACTATAATCACTCTAATATTATGTAATAATATCATTTAACCTATGAAATTATCTATTTGAATATGTATTACGTGTTATAATTTTTTCTTCACTAACCGCACAACCACTTAGGTAATCCAAGTGAATGGTTTTCCTTTGCTGAAATATTATCTATTGCAATAATTTGATATCAGTTATTTACTTTAACAATTCATTTCATATAAAGACAAGGATGAAAAGTGATAAAATAATGGCTTCTCTTCAATTTTTTTAGAGAAAACTATAGCACTTGATACATATTTGATAGTTAATTTCATATGTTAAATGATATTATTACATAATATTAGAGTGATTATAATTGTTGTTCTTTTTGTCAAGTTTTATAAAAAAAATAAAATAAATAGGGCTATCAAAAAAAATATGTAAAGGGCTGACCCTGACCCCTAGGGCTTTTTAGTGCTTTTTGGCCCTGCGGGCTTTTTTTAATGTAGGCATTTTGACCCTGTGGCTTATCTGGCCCTGATCCACATGGGCTAGGACTAAATGGGCTAGGGTGGCTCATTTGACAACTCTAGTTATAGACCAAATGGACCAGACTATTATTGTGGGCTAGATAGACTGGCCTTAGGGCTTTGGACCAAATTGACAACTCTGATCTTGAATAACCAGCGCTAAACCCCGATGAACCATGTATTTAATCTTGGCTCTAAGCCCGAAGAGGATCGGAGCTAGAACGAGCGAGCCATATACCCTTCTTTGTTCTTCAATGGCACCGTGACACCATCAACGGCTCAACCTTCACAACTAGATCTCATAACGGTGGTCGACAACCACCTTTCCTCGTTTCTGGACAACCATACATGTAAAGGTATCATGCTCGTGATCAAGCTATTGAACGAAATTAGAGAGAGATTTTCCTAATTGATTTTCATCGGTTGGTAAGTATTTAATTTTGAAAGATAATGGGTCAAATTCATAAATATTGAGTGAACTGATAAATCGGTAATCAATAACTAATCTCAACCATCCAATTTTTTATCATTATATTCAATGGTCACTTTAGCTCCCTCATCCACGAGGGATTTAACTACTCCCTCATGCTAGAAGCCACCATTATTATTACAGGTTTGCTAATTTGACACAAAATGCCGGACAACATACGTCGTAGTATGAGATGAAAGTCAGCATGGCATGCGTGCATTCAGAATGTGACTGATCTTGCACTATAAAGAAGATTTTTTTTTTTTTAATTTAAATTTTTTTTGTAAATAAATTTTTTGATTAAGTATGGGCATTCACCACATATTTGAAGGCATTCACCAGATAATTGAACTACGTTCACCAGATAATCTAAGGCATCCACAAGCTAATTTAGTATAGGCATTCACCACATATTCGAAGGCATTCACCAGATAAGTGAACTACGTTCACCAGATAATCTAAGGCATCCAAAACTCGGTTTTAGTATGGGCATTCACCAGATATTCGAAGGCATTCACCAGATAATCGAACTACGTTCACCAGATACTCTAAGGCATCCAAAACTTGGTTTTAGTATGAGCATTCACCACATATTTGAAGGCATTCTGGACGTTCACCAGATAATCTAAGGCATCCAAAACTTGGTTTTAGTATGGGCATTCACCACATATTTGAAGGCATTCACCAGATATTTGTACCCCGTTCACCAGATATTGACACATACTTAATCAAAAAATTTATTTACAAAAAAAATTTAAATTTAAAAACAAAAAAAAAGCTGTAAGATCTTTGGCCGCATCTTGATCTTTGTCTGACTGTTCATACGGTGTACGTATGTTGTCACATTTTCTGTGTCAAAAAATCATTTCCGTTATTATTATTACAAATTTGTATTTCACATTTTCAATCTATTAAAAAAATATCATAAATATGGAGCATAAAAAATATCATAAATATGACTTTTAAAATTACAAATTGTTATAAAAATTTTAAATTATTAAGAACGTACTTATTTATAAGATTTAATTGCTATGTAATGTCAGTCTAAATATTTTTATACCACCAATCGATTATGAAATATTATATCATTAAAAATATTATAATAATTAACAATATAATGATTGTGATTGGTTGACAGTATATTTTTTTTCAAAATTAATACCTTATTTATAATCAAAATACCATATAAAAAATATTGGTCGTAGGCTGACCCGATAATGAAATGGCACAAAGCAACACTAGAAGGGGGGTTGAAAAGTGTTTTCGAAAATCAGAGTTTGGAAGCACAAAACAAATTCGGATTAGATAAGACGCTTTAAAATAGACGCCTTATTAAAACTGAATTGCAACTAATTCACGCACACCCAAATTAGTTAAACATTTAGGAAATTAAACTGTGTAAATAAGTAAGGATAGGGAAAGAGTATACTCAAAGATTTATCCTGGTTAATTCACCCTCAACCTTGGGGCTACGTCCAGTCCTTGGCTTAACCAAGTTTTTCCACTATAATTGATCAAGGTTACAGACGAGTATTATTTGCACACCTAGCCTCTCCAGGCTCAACCACAAGTATTATTTGCACACCTACCCTCTTCAGGCTCAACAAGTATTATTGATTAGACAAGCCTCTTCAGGCTCAAAGAGTAATGAGAGTGTTTGAAGCACAGCTTCAAAGTTACAGAGCAATTCAACCAAATAAACACTACAGAGAGTGAATGTGAATTTGGAGCTTGGTGAGTTGCAGAGATTCTTCTTCAATAGAATATTTCAGAGAGTGAAGAAGATGTTTTAGAGAGACAAGAGCTTTCAGCTTTTTGTGAGAATTGATCTCATGTGATATCAAATGAATTCTTCAGATTGATTTTTGCTATATTACTTTTTGTTTTTCTTTCTCTGTATAAACAAGTGTATATGTCTCTATTTCTTCAGTATTCAACTTCTTCTATTTATGCTCGGCCATGAAAGATTCGTTGAGAAAAGCTTAAGTTCTTCAATCTCGTTCTTCATAAAATAGTCGTTCTGACTTGTCAATAAATGCCTTGAAGAACGTTGGAGATTCCTTGATGCTTTATGAGTAGAGCTTATAAGCTTTCTGGTCTTGGCCAGCGTTCTTTCCTTATTTGTGTAACACTTAGAAAAGTTCAGATAAAGTAACTTTTCCTTTGCTTTCATAAGGAAAGTCTTTTCCTGCTGTTATCTCCTTTTGTCTTTTATTCTTTTTCAGATCTCGATTGGAGACAAGAATAGTTTAATTAAACTTATTTCAAGTTTAATTAGTCTTCAACTCGAAAACTAATCTTGAAATTAAAAATGAATTTCCTTTTGACTTTGGAGCGCTTTTCATCAAAGTGCTTTTCTGATTCAGTTAGCACTTAGTCTTGGTTTGAGTATTACAACTTCTTGGAGTGAGATAGTTGATATCAAATAAGTCTTGATAAGTTGGTCTAACATACCGCGAATAATGTCAGAGACTCAGACACATGTTGAGATAATCTTCAATTATGCTTTGGTCTGTAATCTTGATCCAAATATTCTTTCATCTTTCCTCAGAAGATAATGTTTGTAATATTTGAATACCTTGATCATTCCTTAGACTGATTGCTTCATGCTTCGTTGGTCTTTAGCATAGTCAGTCAAGTAAAAATTCTTCCATAAGAATATGCTTGATTCATCTCTTCTGCTTATGACTGAGTAAGTTCTTTTCCTTTAGCTTCCAGTTGCACAGACATGATACATCCTATCTTGCTTTCATATAGTTCTTTGAATGTGGTTTCAACTTATCTAGTTGATTGAGATTTGAAGACATGATTTTGTCTTGATTGAGTTCTGAGATATGAGAGGCAGCTCGATTCATTCTTCAGATGCATAATCCTGGCAGTCTTGAATGAAGGCGTTTGCTTCGACATTTGCTCAAGATAAAATAACTTTTGCTTTAGCTTCAGTGACGATGATAATCCTTGATGGATTGCTTTGAGACTGCTACTTGGTGTATCGTGTTCATCTTGATATATCTAGAAGATACTGATGCTTCAGACACATTGCACTCCAGACGTTTGAATGCAATCATTTGATTCTATCATAATATTTGACTTGTCCTTTTATGATATAAAGCTTTGGCTACACAACTCAAGTAGATGATTAACAATATTCATATGGTTCAATGTAAAGTCGACTACATAATGTTTGAGTTCATTAAAACACACAAGGGCTACAGAAGTGAGTCAGACGCATGATGACTTAACATTCTCCCCCTTTTTTATGATGTCAAACATTTCATAAGATTTTATATTGAACTGACAAATATAACAGATAAGATATTATCAAAATATTTCAAGTTACAAATAATTTAAAGACTCGCCCTAAACTTATGCTTTAATTGAAACAACAATTTAATTGAAACAACGAAGAGTGTTATTCTAGCATTTGACTTTAAATTACTCATACAACTTTATGTTATTTTCAAATCTTATATTATGTTATTTCTCCCCCTTTTTGGCATTATAAAAAAGGAAAGTACTTTGGTACTTTTGGGGAGGTATTTAGCTTAGAAACATACAAGTAGTCACTCATAGATAAAAGTTAGTCCAACAAAAGACTTCAATTGAAAACTTTGTCCAAAGATTAAAAAACAAATGAGTCCTCAAGATGGCTCAAAAGATAAACAGGTATAGATTCACAAAAAGATCAAGTTAAAAAAAATCATCATTGAAAGACAATTTAATTCATTTTCTCAGTTTTTAAAGAGGGTTCACGTCATTTCAGACGGGTCTTAAACTAACAGACGCATTAAATCAAACAATTACATAAGCACACATAAGATTAAAAATATGTCTTAAATACTTACTTGTAAGTGATTTGTCAAAAATCACTGACCTCATGTATTCTCATCCTTTGCTTTTTTCTTCAACTTGGAGACTTTGGATTATATACTCTCTTGAAATTGTGAGTAGTAAGAATCCATTTTCCAATTTCTATCAAAAGTGTCTTCTTTGATCTATTCAATAAATCTTCAAGAGGAATTATAAGGTGTTTTGGTACCCAGACCTTTTTGGGTCCATTTTTCTTAGGTGCTTTAGTCTGTGAAGACTTGGCTTTTCTCTTATGAAAGCACTTGGACGTAATATGTCCAGATTTACCACAAAAGTACATGATATATTAAAAGAAGGTTTAATAGGAACTTTTACATTATCTGAGAATTTATCAGATACTTTATCATGACTCTCTTCAATGTAACCAATACCAGTTTTGTCAAAACTAGATCTTCGACTTCCTAGAAGTTTCATTAGGTTATTTTTGCCATTGACATATCTAGAAAGATCATTAGTGAGCTCTTCAACCTTCTGTTGAAGTTTGACAACTTCTTCATATGGTGGTGGTTCAGTAATGATCTAAACTCTAATCATTTATGCATTGAGTCTACTATTTTCTAAGATTAGTTCATCAACCTTAAGATTTTTCTGTTCATGCTCCTTAGTGAGCTTCACATACTTTTTCTTAAGTTCTTTGAACTTATCAAGAATACAGTTGGATTCACTGAGAAGTTCATGATAGGCATCTTGTAAATCCACAAATTCAAAGTTTACCTCATATTCTGAGTCAGTGTCTCCAAGTAGACATTTAAACTCTTCATCTGATTCTTTGTCTAGATCCTCCCAAGTGATCATCTTTTTGAGAGGTGGCATTCTATCATCTGTTGTTCTAATTGCTGCTTTCTTAGCTCTTATTTTATTCCAAAATTTCCTCATCTTTCTGGTTGCTTCAGAGACTTCTTCATCTTCATCATCATTCTGAGACAATTGCTCCTTTGTAGTACTAGTTGATGGAAGTTTATCAGCATTGTTGACAGATGCTTCTTCAGATGTTTCCTTGACAACAACATCTTCATCATACAATTCTTCAAGTCTGATCCAGATGTCTTGTGTAGTTTCATAGCTGCTGATTTTATCATATTCAGACCTGCTAAGAGAACATACAAGAAGATGTTTTACTTTTGCATTCAGTTACACCATTCTTTTTGTGGATATATGCCTTGATAGGTATTTTGGTTTTGATGATGAGAAAAAGGGGAATTTCAAGTTCAAGGACCAACATGCAAAATCCAAAGCTAGAAGGATCAAATTACAAAAAGCGTGGAAAGGACCAACACGCAAAATCCAAAGCTAAAAGGATCAATCTGCAAAAAGCTTAGAAATGACCAAACAAAGAAATACGGGGTTAAGGGAAATTTTCTTTTACTATGTTGTTTGTTTTAGAATAAAGTGTAAATGGGTGTGTGTCTCTCAAAGGTAAAATAAATCACACACACACACACAAATCTTTTTGGAAAAAGGTCTTCGAAATTAATTTTACCATATCTTATTCAGACCTTTAAAGATTTTCAAAAACCAATTTACACGAAGTATAATCGATTATGGTAATCGATTATGCCGCTCTTAAATGTACTTAAATGAGTTTCCAAATAACAGAGCTGTCAGGTTTTTGAAATTCAAAATTCGAACAGGGATAATCGACTATGGTAATCGATTATTCAGCTCTTAATTATGCTTAATTGAGTCTTTAAATGATAGAGCTGTTTCCTGTTGAGAATTCAAATTTTGAACTGTCATAATCGATTATGGTAATCGATTATGTATATTTTTAACACGTTTTAAACTCAGCTTTTAAATGGTTTAAATGTGCTTTAATGGAGATTTGATTTTGTCTTAGCTGTTGAGTTTAAAACTTGAATTATACTCGATTATGGTTTTCCAAAAGTCGATTATTACTTTTCAGATCAAAAGTCAAAGGCTTCATAATCGATTAGGATAATCGATTATGCTTATTTGATTCAGTCTAAGCTTTCAAACAGAGACCAAGTAATCGATTAGTATAATCGGTTATGACCTGACTGTTTCAAAATGCGCCTTTTGATTTTGCCTAAAATAATTGATTATGCTTTTTCAGATAATCGATTATGGCTCGAGAAAAATGAGTTTTCAAGAGTTGTGACCTAAGTTTCAAAGTAATATATATTGGTCATTTTCAGAGAAAGCAAGTGACGAACACAGAGCTATTTCTATATATCTTTCTCTTCTCTTGAATCATTTTCTATCACTCTCTTAATCTTACACTTGCATATCAAATTACTTGAGAGAGACATACACACCATATAGGTGTTTCTTTGTATTGGGCTTCAATTTGTTTATCTGTACTATTAAGAGTGCATACTGTTGGTAAGAGTCGGATTAACTCAAACTTTTTTTGGTTACCATTCTTGCAAGAGAGCTTATATCTCTTGTAAGGGATTAGTGGGTGTGATCCCATTGGTTATTGGTTGAGACTCTTTCACTTGGGGATAGTACGTCCCTGGTCTGTGAGGAGTTCTCTTCGTAGGTTCTAGCTGTGCCTGTTTAAAAGCTAGGGATTTGAGACTCTATCACTGGGGGATTGTATATCCCAGGTCTGTGAGGAGTTCTCGTTATTGTAAAGGTTCTAGCTGCTCCTATTTAAAAGATAGGGATTGAGTGAAAACCCTTGGCGGTATTGCCTTGGGGACTGGACGTAGGCCACGTGGGTAGTCTGTGGCCGAACCAGGATATATCACTGTGTCATCTTCTTCCCTTATCTCTTTTACTTTAGTTTTATCTTTTACGAAAACGATTTTACTTGCACCCTATAACGATCTAATTTGAAAACAACTTATTATCCGCTGCTAGTTCTGTTCATATTTTAAAAGGGTTTTGATTTATCGAAAAAGATTTCATTTTTATTTAAAACCCAATTCACCCCCCCCCCCCCCTCTTGGGTATGGTTGTCATAGCCAACAAGTGGTATCAAAGCTTCGGCTCTGGTTATTAGCTTAACAACTTAGAGTTAAGATCCTTTTGGCAACCTTTTTAAGTTTTCCAAAATGTATGATTTTGAAATTGACAAACCACCATTCTTTGATGGTGAGAATTTCATTTATTGGAAAACGAGAACTGAAATCTACATGAAGTCAATTGATATTGATTTATGGGATATTGGAGTCAACGGATTCATTCTAAAACCCAAACAACATCAGGCTAAGTTTGATAAAAATTGAATTTTGCTTGAATCTCAAAGTTATGCAAATTCTTCGAAATTGTTTAAGCGATGATGCTTGTAGCGAACAAAAAAGGACTAGTTTTTATTTTTAGCGAGAAAACATGGAGTCGCCACCAACTTTATTTAATTTCAGGGAAGTTGGAAAACCCTTTAAGAAAAAGCTTTGGGTTCAGGAGTCGATTATGTCTATGGAAGGCGTGGAGACTTAACCCCACGACACCCTAGAACATCCATAAAATGGTTACCCAAAATTAGTTGTATAAAGTATTAATAACTTTGAAAATATTTGTTTTACCCGTTGTGAATTTTTTGGTTCTAAGTGAGGTTGAACATGACACGTAAGTCCACAGAGCAACCTCAAAATCTAAAGGGTTGAACATGACACTTGTCATAGAGCAACCCGAAAAAAACATTGTTTTAATTAAGTATTTGGAACCGGTTGAAGGGGATTTAAGTGATCATCTTTTATTTTTTATGTAAAAGTAGCTTTACCTTATGAAAATTGAACAACAATGAAATATTTTACTAAATCATTCAGTAAACAGAGACACAAACATCATAGTAAACAGAGAAAAATGAAACATTTTACTAACTTATTCAGTAGATAGAGGTATAAAAACATCATTGTAAACAGAGACGAATTGAAACATTTTACTAACTTATTCAGTTTCAATATCCATGGGTTTTTTCTTTTGTCATAAACAGAGACACTGAAAAATAAAATGTCAAGGGAAACTTATGAATAATATCAACAAAGAGAACAAGGATTACCAAATGAGAGCAGAATAACAATGATTTTGTTTTCTCCCAGTGGTAAGATTTCAAGATCAAAACCTTTACATTTCAATCTCACTGACTCTTTTTAACTCTTCCTTCTTCTAAGAATTTGGAACCACTCTAATGACAGAGAAGAGAAAGAAAACTCAAATCCCTAATCTCTTTTCTTCACAAAGAAAATATCAGTTAAAAATCTCTCTCTCCCTCTCTCCGTCCCCTTCTCTGATTTTTATCTCCCCTTTTTATAGATGGAGGAGAGGGCTTCATGCTTCTTCTTACCCAGCGGCTTCAAGGTTGGTCTTCACGAAATCCGGGGCTTGGGTGGTTCTGAGCAGAAATAGCGTGTGTCCAGATGGGGGCGGCGTGAGCAGCGGAAAGAAGGTGATTTGATGTGAAGGTTGTGTGTTTGAAGAGAGAAGGAGATGGGGGGTTTTGTCTGATATGTAAGATGGGTTTTTAGGATTAGGAGTGGGGCTGCTAGGTTAAAATGAGGGAGGAGATGAGGAAGAAGAAGGACCAATGGGTAGAGGAGGCGCAGGAGCGGTTGGAGAGTGGGAGGAGGAAAATAGGTCGTGTATGATATGTAAAAATAGGGTTTTTTGGGTTAGGAGAAGTAACTCAATCTCCTTTCTTCTTTTTGCTGATTGTCCTTTTCTCCTTCTTTTCTTCGTCCTTTCTTCATTATCTTCTTCTTCTTCTTTCTTTATTCTTTTGCCTCCAGCCTGAAAAAAAAATTGTAGTGGATGGAACCTCCCTGTCCAACAGAAAGTTAGATATGCAAAATTAGATATGCATTGGACGGACCTCCTCGTCCAACAGAAGTTTACACATGCAATGGACGGATCCTCCTCATCCAACAGAAATTAAAACATGCAATGGAATGGACGGGACCTCCCCGTCCAACAGAAACTTAAACATGCAATGGAAGACCTACTCGTCCAACAGAAACTTAAACATGCCATGGAAGACCTACTCGTCCAACAGAAAGTTAAAATGCAATGGAAGACCTACTCGTCCAACAGAAATTAAAACATGCAATGGAATGGACGGGACCTCCCCGTCCAACAGAAACTTAAACATGCAATGGAAAACCTACTCGTCCAATAGAAACTTAAACATGCCATGGAAGACCTACTCGTCCAACAGAAATTAAGACATGCAATGGAATGGACGGGACCTCCCCGTCCAACAACAAATGCAATGCTATGGACTGGACCTCACCGTCCAATAGCAAATACAATGGAAAGGACGGGACCTCGTCGTCCAACAGCAAATACAATGGACGGGACCTCCTGTCCAACAGCGAATGCAATGGACGGGACCTCCCGTCCAACATAAATTAAAACATGCAATGGAATGGACGGGACCTCCCCGTCCAATCAGCAAATGCAATGTAATGGACTGGGCCTCACCGTCCAACAGCAAATGCAATGTAATGAACTGGACCCGTCCAACAGCGAATGCAATGCAATGGACGGGACCTCACCGTCCAACAGTGAATGCAATGTAATGGACGGGACCTCGCCGTCCAACAGCAAATACAATGGATGGGACCTCCCGTCCAACAGCAAATGCAATGTAATGGACTGGACCTCGCAGTGCGAATGCAATGCAATGGACGGGACCTCCCCGTCCAATGGCAAATCAGTTACGAGCCTCCTCTTTTCTTCATTATTTTCTTTTCCTTCTTTCACTCATCACTATTATTTTTAGTCTCCCTGAAACATAATAACATAAAAAATTAGAATAAAATGAAGATGGACAAAAATGGGTGTTCACAGTTTCCCCTCTTTACTTGTTGCATATTAGAAGACATGATTAATCGTGACTTTTCATGTATTGTAGTAACGAACAAGTAAAGAAAATGAACACATATTTTGTCCAAAAATCGTGAGGAACTCAGAAGAAAACCTTACAGTTTGAAAATAATATTGTAGTGGACGGAACCTCCTCGTCCAACTGGAAAGTAAATATGCAGCGAGTCTCGGAGCTCGAAAATAAACTTGCAATGAGCCCCAGAGCTCGAAAATAAACTTGCAGTGAGCCTCAGAGCTCGAAAATAAAATGCAGTGACCCTCAGAGCTTAAAAATAAAATTTCATTAAGCCTCGGAGCTTGAAAATAAAATTGGAGTCGACAGAACCCCTTCGTCCAACAGGAAAGTAAGTATGCAGCGAGCCTTAGAGCTCAAAAATAAAATTGCAGTGAGCCTCAGAGCTCGAATATAAAAATGCAGTGAGCCTCGGAGCTCGAAAATAAAAGTGCAGTGAGCCTCAGAGCTCGAAAATAAAAATACAGTGAGCCTCATAGCTCGAAAATAAAAATGCAGTGGACGGAACCCCCTCGTCCAATAGGAAAGTAAATATGCAGCGAGCCTTAGAGCTCGAAAATAAAATTGGAGTGAGCCTCGGAGCTCGAAAATAAAAATGCATGAGCCTCAGAGCTCGAGGATAAAATTGCAGTGAGCCTCAGAGCTCGGAAATAAAATTACAGCGAGCCTCAGAGCTCGATCAATAATCTGAAACTAATGGGAATCCTTTCCTTTTGAAGACAACGGAACCAAATGCTCCATGGAAAAACTTCCACCAACCAAACCCTTGTTCACCGACCATTCTAGGACGAGGCATCATTCATTCTTTTAACAACGTGGGTCTCCCAAGCATCTGATAACATATGAGGTGGATGTTATGTTTATTCTCCCAAGCTTATTTGCATCATTTTTTGTCGTCCAGTGCATGCTATCTCTTCCATTAAATTTGAAATATTGAGTCCTTTTGGTTCAAACCATTCATTGGTGCTACCATTAGAATTATCAAATCATACCATTAAACTTATATTTACTCTTATTAAGACATTACCATAGTGATTAAACATGAGAGTGAACACGACAGGGGAGTGTGAAAGAAAAACCTCTCGCCTAAATACGAGAATTTAGTTTGTTAAGAAAATAACAATATGAGAACAAAATTACAAAAGGGGTCATGAAGATTAGAAGCAAAGATAAGGAAAGAAAATTACGAGAATCACATAAAATTTGCCCCAGTGTTGGTCCTTTGATTTTCATTTAATTGATTCCCCACAGCCTTTTGATGACACAGATCTTGGCTTCTGTTTCTGATTCTTCAAACACACCTTCTTCAATCATTCCTTAACAATTTTGCCCCAGTATACTCAGTCGGATAAAATTGCCCCAGTGTGGTGAGTGCTTGCAGAAATGTTGGACCATATCCTCCTCCTAGGCTGCCTTTGTAGGTTTTCAGTCTAAGGTTTCTTTGCCCTAACTTTTGCCTAGATTGCCCTTTCGGGTTTTCAACCTAGCGGACCTTTGCTTTTCTTTTGTTTTCATTGTGTTTTGCCCTAACTTTTGCCTAGGCTGCCCTTTCGGGTTTTCAACCTAGCGGGCCTTTTCTTTTCTTTTGTTTTCATTGTTCTTTGCCCTAACTTTTGCCTAAGTTTCCCTTTCGGGTTTTCAACCTAGCGGGCCTTTTCTTTTCTTTTGTTTTCATTGTTCTTTGCCCTAACTTTTGCCTAAGTTGCCCTTTCGGGTTTTCAACCTAGTGGGCCTTCAAGCGTAGAACTTTTTCACAGCATCAGAGTTTACTGGCCTTGGTAACTCTTCCCCATCCATGTTTTGCTGAATCAAAGCTCCTCCCGAGAATGCTTGTTTGACAATATAAGGGCCTTCACAATTTGGTGCCCATTTTCCTCGGGCATCCTCCTAACTAGGGAGGATTTTCGTTAAAACCAGGTCTCCAGCACAAAATTCTCTAGGACGAACCTTTTTATTGAAAGCTCTTGCCATTCTGCTTTGATACAATTGCCTGTGACTGATAGCTGCCAGTCTTTTCTCTTCTATCATGTGCAACTGCTCATATCGAGTTTCCACCCACTCAGATTCTTCTAAATCTGCTTCCATCAAGACTCTTAGCGAAGGGAGTTCTACTTCGATAAGTGAGACAACCTCCATCCCGTACACCAGAGAGAAAGGGATTGCCCCAGTGCTTGATCGTATATTAGTCCGATAAGCATGTAGAGCATATGGCATCATTTCGTGCCAGTCTTTATAGTTTACAACCATCTTGGCAACGATCTTCTTGACGTTTTTGTTTGCCGCTTCAACTACACCATTCACTTGAGGCCTATAAGGAGTTGAATTGTGGTGTTTGATTTTGAAACCATCGCAAAACCTTTGAATCTCGGCACCATTAAGGTTAGCAGCATTATCTGTGATTATCCTTTCTGGGATCCCGTATCTACAGACGACGTCCTTCTTGAGGAATTTGAGAAACACCTTTTGAGTTATGTTGGCATATGAAGCAGCTTATACCTATTTAGTGAAATAGTCTATCGCCACCAAAATGAAACGATGACCATTGGAAGCCTTGGGATTAATGGGACCGATGACATCTATTCCCCACATCGAAAAAGGCCATGTGGATGCTAAATTGTGCAGTGGAAACGGAGGTGCATTAACCCTGTCTGCATACATCTGACATTTTTGGCATTTACGAACATGCTCCATACGATCTGACTCCATAGTAGATCAATAATAACCACTTCTCAAGATTTTCCTAGTCATCATGTGACCATTGGCATGAGTCCCACAGATTCCTTCATGAACTTCGATCATGATCAATTTAGCTTCGCGAGCATCCACACATCTAAGTAGGGTACCATCATATCCTCTTTTATACAGGACCTCCTTGCTTAAGAAAAAGGCCATAGCCATTCTTCGGATGGTCTTTCTATTTACTTCACTAGCCTCTACCGGGTATTCCTTGTTATGAATATATTGCTTGATATCATGATACCAAGGCTTACCATCAGGTTCTCCTTCCACTTGAGCACAGTATGCCGGTTCATCTTGCATTCTAACTTGGATGGGTTGGACATTGGTATGGATATCCAGTTTGGTCATGGCAGCTAGTGTGGCTAAAGCATCAGTAAACTGATTGTTGTCTCAACTAAAATACGAGAAAGTAATCTCGTCGAACTTTGCAATCAACTGAGTCAAGTATTTCTAATACGGAATCAACTTGGAGTCATTGGTTTTCCATTCACCATTGACTTGGTAAATGATTAAAGCCGAATCCCTGAAGACTTTCAACTGCTTTATATCAAGTTCAAGTGCCATTTGTAATCCGCCAGCACATGCCTCGTATTTTGCAATATTATTCGTACATTCAAATTTCAGTTTTACTGCCACCGGGTACTGCTTGCCGTTTGGTGAGATAATTACTGCTCCTATACCACTGCCATGCATATTGACCGCTACATCAAAATACATTTTCCACACACCTTCCTGTTCTTCATCTTCCTCGAGGGACATTATCTCTCCATCTGGGAACTCAGAATTGACAAGCCATCCATCCTCAAGAGGATTCTCTGCTAAATGGTCAGCAATCGCACTTCCTTTGATGGACTTTTGAGTCACATATTTGATGTCAAATTCTGATAATATCACTTGCCACTTCGAAACTCTTAAGGAGATATGAGGACTTTCGAAGATATACTTCAAAGGATCCATTCGAGAAATTAGCCAAGTGGTGTGATATAACATGTACTGTCTGAGTCTTCTGGAGGTCCATACTAGTGCACGACAAGTCTTCTCGATTGCCATATAACGAGCCTCACAGGTGTTAAACTTCTTACTCAGATAGTAAATTGCATGCTCCTTCCTGCCAGATTCATCTTGTTGTCCCAACATTGCCCCCATTGAGGTTGGCAATATAGTGAGATAGAGCAACAATGGACGACATTGGGTAGGTGGTACCAACACTGGGGGATTCAGTAGATATGCCTTTATCTTATCAAAGGCTTCTTAACAGTCATCATCCCATCTTCCTGGATTATTTTTCCTGAGGTGTTTGAAGATTGGCTCGCATGTGCTAGTCAGATTTACAATGAAGCGCGCAATATAGTTCAATCTTCCAAGGAAACCCCTTACTTCTCGCTCGTTCTTAGGTGCTGGAATGTCACGTATTGCTTCTACCTTGTTAAGGTCCACCTTTATTCCTTCTCTACTGACAACAAAGCCAAGTAAATTCCCTGCGGATGCACCGAAAGTACATTTTGCAGGGTTGAGGCGCAACTTGTACTTTCTTAGCCGCTCGAACAACTTTCTCAAAACTGCCACATGGCTTTCTCCTTCCTTGGACTTAGCCACTATATCATCAACATATACCTCTACCTCCCTATGCATCATATCATGGAACAATGCTACTATAGCACGTTGGTAAGTGGCCCCAGCATTCTTTAATCCAAAAGGCATCATTTTGTAACAAAAAGTTCCCCAAGGAGTGATAAAAGTTGTCTTTTCTTTATCGTCATCGTCCATGAGGATCTAATTGTACCCAGAATACCCGTCCATGAAAGAAAACCTATGACTTCTGGATGTACTGTCTATAAGGACATCAATATAAGGTAGGAGAAATCATCCTTTGGACTGTCTTTATTCAGGTCTCGGTAGTCCACACACATTCTGACCCTTTCATCCTCCTTTGGTACTGGAACAATATTAGCTACCCACTCCGGGTGTCTAGCTACTTCCAGAAAGTCAGCCTCTAACTTCTTGGTCACTTCTTCCTTGATCTTCAGCGACATCTCAGGATGCATTCTCCTTAATTTTTGCTTCTTTGGAGCCACATCTGGGTATAAGCGAATTTTATGTGATGCTATCTCAGGATCTAAACCTGGCATATCTCTGTAGGACCATGCAAAAACATCCAGATACTCTTTGAATAGTGCAACCATTTCTTCACGCTCTGGGTTATCCACTATTTTCAACTCCTTCTTGTCTTCCTCGGTTCCCATATTGATCACTTCTGCAACCTCATCATTCGAGCTAATCCCTTCTTCTGACAGTTTCGCCATCTTTAAGAATTCTTCACTGTCTTCTTCTTCTTCATCGGATTCAAGGTTGTATTCACCAGCGGCCGCGAGGGAATCAATAAATGAGTTTTCAAAGTCCCTCTCCTGAGGTAGATCTTTAGTGGAAGAATTATCCCTGGAAGAAAAAGTCGGGAATAGGATAAGTATAGGCAAGAGTCTTATTTATGACATAAAAGCTTAAACAAAATAAATGAAAGAGAGAGAAAAGAAACGATGGAATCAAAAGGAAAACACCAGACAAAGTGCTACATTCTCATTCATGTCTCGAAGAAAGTAAACATCAGTTCATAATTAGTACAATAAGATAATTACTTCATGGAAATAACATCAACAAACGGTTTAGATCGCCAATTGTTGAGAATTTCATTGCTAACAGGGAGATAGATGACATGATTCTCGTCCAGCTCCTCTTCAAGTGTGCTGATAGTGAAGTGAGGGGAAAATGACTTTTCAGGACTGATAACTTCAGCAGCTACTAGGAAAGTCTCTGTCAGGAAGGGAAGATACTTTCTCTCACCATCTTCTCCTTCTTTGTTCTCAAGAGTCATGAATTTCATCTTTTCTGTCAAGTATGGTTGATACCCCAATCCATGCCTTCCTTCTCTCATAGCTGCTTCAATTGGTTGAGAGATCCCTTGCAGCTGAGGTCCTAGGCCTTTTCCTCTTTGATACCCATTCTTTTCCATGATGCATTGCTACTTCATTCACATTCTTCATTAGGGGCTCCCTCCTCTTGTTCTCTGGCTTCAATACCTCAAAACTACATAGCGAATCATCTTCCATTTGCTCTATACTTTCTACATAAGGTATCGTGGCGGGCTTTGTCAGCATAATTTCTTCTTCACCACGGACAGTAATCACGGACCCATCTTGGATATACTTCAAACACTGATGCAGATTCGATGGAACAACCTCTGCTTTATGAATCCAAGGCCTCCCCAGAAGCATAGTGTAAGCTGGTTGGATTTCTATGACCTGAAAGAGGACAGAAAAACAACTAGGCCCTATTTCAAGGGATAAAGTTATCTCTCCTAAGATTCCTCTTGCCGTCCCATCAAAGGCTCGTACAATCATTTCTTGTGGTGTCAAATCCGCCATGCTTATATTTAGCTGCTCGAGGGTGGTCATTGGAACCACATTCAATGCCGAACCACCATCTACAAGCACCTTTGCAATCACAAACCCTTTACACTTTAGGGTAATGTGTAAGGCTTTGGTGCTACTGCGGGATTTCGAGGCCACTTCACCTTCCGAGAAGGTAATCATGTTGACATGCCTGATTGGGTCCACCATATTTACCACATTTTTCGGAGTGACGTCAGGTTTGACATATGCTTCATTCAACACCTTCAATAATGCTTTACGATGCAACTCTGATGTCAAGACAAGCGATAAAAGAGATATCCTTGCCGGAGTTTTCTTTCACTGTTCTACCACATCATATTCACTTTGCTTCATGATATTCAGAAACTCTTCATCTTCTTTCCCTTTTCCCTCATCCATAGTTTCCTCTTCTTTGTATTCCTTCATCATTTTTTCTTCAACAGGGGTGTAGCATCGCTCGCTCCTTGTAATGCCTCCAATTCTCACAATATTAGTAACTTGGGCCTTCGAGGTCTCTCCCACAGCTCCAGATAGTTCAACCTTCTGTTCATAATTCCATGGTACAGCATGTGTATCAACATAAGCAAAAGGGGTTGGCTTCTTCACCCTTACGATGACTCTTTCTGGGGCTGAAGGTTTGTTCATGGGTGGTACTCGGAGTACAACTTTTTCAACTACATTGACTTCCTCGGCAACACCTCGTCTGGCTTGAATTACCCCCAAGGTGAGTAATCTCTGAACCCGGACCTTGGCGTACCTCCTTTATTCTCTTGGGATTCTTACTGGTGCAACAATGTTGTATCCTGCCTTCTTTAGTTCTTCGAAAATCTTCTACATTGGCACTCGTAGTTCCAGTACCTTCCTGATTGGGGACCCTCTTACCTCCAAATTTTTCACTCGATTTCCATCATTATGATTCGGGATTCAATTCTTAACGATATTAGGCCCGACCTCTTCTTCGAACCCTAGCTTCCCACAAGAAATCAACTTTCTCACTACCATCTTAAAAGCTTCGCAACCCTCAATAGAATGTCCTGTGACATCTATGTGATACTTGCAAGTTTGATTTGGATTGTACCAAGCAGGAAATGGTGGTTCTAGGGGACGTACATGGTTTCCCGCAATCAAGTGGCGGTCAAACAATTGTTGGAATAAATTTGCATTAGAGATTGACAATTTCGGGAAGGGTGGTAGATTTGGATTTTGGAAACGTCCTTGGTTTTGGAAATTTAGGCGAGGCGAAGGATACTTTGGGCTGTTTTGTGGGGGTGCAGACGGATAACGGGTGTATGATGGGCGGGCAAGGTTATATGGTTGAGGGGTAGGAATGTTGTTGATTTGGTTTTGGGGGTAAGTGTTGGTTTGTGAGGGTGATTGTAATGGGTAAAGCGGGGTTTGTCTGGTATGGAATATGTGGGTTAGGGTTATATGGTGCTTGGTACTGAGGATTAAAGTTCTGTTACCGTTGTACATAATTCGCCTCAACTTCCTTCTTTTTTGGTTGAAATCCTTTCCGGGATGCACTTCCTTCACCATCATTCATAGGGAGCTTTCCAGCTCTTGCAAAAAATTCAATCCTTTCACCAGCGGCGATCAAGTCGGAGAAATCTTTATAGGCTGCCCCAGCCATGGCCCCTATAAAGGGTGCTCCGAGGGTTCCTAAAAAGTATGAGTACATTTCAGATAAAGTCAACGGGGGCTGAACTTGTGCAGCCAAACTCCTCCACCTTTGGGCATATTGCTTGAAGGGCTCCTCACTTCTTTTCTGCATTGTAGTCAACTGTTCACGACCCGGAGCTGCATCCAGGTTGAATTTGTACTGGTCCATGAATAAGTCAGTCAATTCCATCCATCGCGAGATCTTGGAATGGTCCAATTGGAGGTACCATTCTAAGGCGAGGCCGGTCAAAATTTCGTGGAAAAAGCTGATAAGGAATTTGTCATCCTTGGACCAAATTGCCATCTTGGTGGCATAACTAATTAGGTGAAATCGTGGGTTCCCACTTCCATCATATTTGGAAAAATCAGGAATCTTGAAGTCCTTGGGGATCACGACATCTGTGGCGGGACAGAGTTCTTCTATCTAGAGAGGGCCGTAGGTACTCGGACCTTTTATTGCTTTTATCTATTGTTCCATTCTCTCCATCCATTCATCTCTCATCTTATCCTTACCAGCCTGAACTCCCGTTGACTGATTGTGAGTAGATACATGTGGTTGCTCCCATATCGGCGCGGTATAGCCCGGGACTTCATGATAGGCATTTTCAAAAGGGGGATATCCTTCTCCAATGGGAAGTGTTATTGGTGCCGTATGATGTGTTTGGTTGGGTCCAGATATTCCCTGAATGAGACCCTTGCTAATGTTTGAAAACATCGGTGCTGTTACCACGGAAGAAATCCGTTGCCTACCAGGTTCAATTATATCTCTGTTCACACTAAGCATGCTGAGAGATTCCCTCATATCCTGTAGTATGGCTTCTAATCTTGCTTGGGTTTCAGTCATTTCACTTATTCTTCCCCTCACTTCATCTATCTCAGAGCTTAAGTTTCTTCCTTCCTCAGACGCATTGGCAGCCATCCTGGTCCGAGATCTGGTATTGTGAACTCGGGTTTGATTGGTGTTACCTTTCCTAGGTCGTGCAATGGTTCTCGGATTCTCAGAAGTATGTGACTCTGTAAAGCATTTAAGAATCTCATTAGTGAATCCAAAATTTTTGTGTGTGTGTGTGTGTGTATGTATGCATGTGCAAGATAACATCATTTGTTCGATCGTGAGGGTACTCTTAGGAAGACTGTCGTATGCACCTATAGCAAGAAAACTCATCTTGTAATCAAATCTAGTGGTATGGTTCCCTCTAGCTTGAATGCAGTTGGTGTCAAGTCCAAGGGAGAATCTACTCCTCGATAGACCACACCCGTACTAGCAACGTCCCCATTTTTATGCAGAAAACACGTCGTTTTTAGGGTAAAAATATAGTTGATGACGTATCTAAGGGAGAATGCACTCCTCGATAGATATCATCTAAAAAACGCTCGATAGACATGGATGAAAACTTCCATTTCATTATAAATATTTCGATACAAATAATGAGTCTTTGATCAAAATAAAAGAAGTACATTGATGGTTTCCATCCTTCTCCGAGGTCTACAAAGTTCTATTTTAAGAGCCTCATCTTCTTTTTCCTGAACCCCCTAGCTAGTTTCCCAAAATGATTGAAGAACTCGATCACCTTTGGTGGTAGCTGAAGGAAATGGTTCATACGAATGTGGATGGATGCCTCTTCAAATCGCTCCACCAGCCGGGAAGTGTGATATTGGAGCTTATCCATCATGTCCTCATTTTTTATTTTCCATGCTTCCTTTTCATTCATTACATCCTTCACTACCAATTTCCATCCCTTTACCCATTCTGCGTGACGTTGAGCTTCAACTCTTTCAGAGTCTTTTATCTTGGTTCTAAGCCAATTTTCTCTCATGTTGGCTTCCGCTAGTAGCTCGCGATACTTGGCTGCTTCGTTCCATCCTCGATCAGAGTACACTTCTGTTTGGGCCAAGGATTCTTGCAGGGATTCAACTTTCTCTTCTAGTATATGTATTATTTCAACATGAACCCCTACATTTGTCTCGAGCTCTTTTTTCTTCCTTTGAATTTTGACAAGCAACTTCTCTTAATATCCTATCTTTGCCAGCAGCTCTTGAATTTCTGCTTCTTTGTCTTTTCTTGCCCTTTTTGTGCGACTCGGGGCTTCGTGGGCATCGACGCATTCATCTTTCAAATGCTCAATCTGTAAACTCAGCTTCTGCACTTGGCTTCGGAGCGTGACAATAGTTACTTTGGCAGCTTGGTTCTTCTCATCCAAAACCCTCATCTGAGCTTTTAAAATTTCGATTTCTTTCAACATTTGATCTTCGGCAAGAGGATTATTTTCCCTATGGAGAGGGGATGCAGGTCTTGGAGGGAAACCTCTTCTTGCTTCTCTCCATACTTCATATCTTTTTGTGTGAGCTATGATTCGTCTTCCTAATTCCTCCGGTCCTTTTATATGAACATCATTCCATGTTGACCTTACTGCTATCGTTTGACTCTTGATGCTTTCATTTTCTTGGTATAGGAAGAATATCCCATCCAGCAGCTCTTCGGGGGGTTCATCCTGTGTCCACTTGAGATGACGCATCACCAAAGCTGGTGAGTATGATACACAACCTCTGGGACCCATCAATAGAACATTTGAAAAACTTCCACAGCTGAATACAACTGAATCTCCATTATACCATGGACACATCCAACTAAATGACCGTGGGTCGATCTGATCAAACTCTTGTTTCCTTTCATATAGCTTACGTGGCTTTAGTTACATGCGAGCCAATCCTTTCATGGGGTCATCTGTTCTATCAATTTTATCACGAGCGTACAAGTGAGTCATGATCCAAATATACAATATTGATGCACAACATCGCAGTTTCCCTTGTTGATTCTGATGACACACCTGTAGGGAGAGGAAAGTTTCAACTAAGATAGCAGAGACCGGGTTCACACCATATTCTTCGATCCTATAGAAAACATCCATGGCTGACTGATCAATCAGATCTGGTACAAAAGGAAAGAGCACCAACCCATATATCATGAGGGCTAATACTTTGTTGAAAGTATCCCATCGTTGTTGCTGGTCCAGCTTGTTGAGATACACTTCCAAAAATCGCCTCTTCAACCCTTTGGTGGTTCCCTTTTCTGCTTTCTCTATCTGTTCCGGTTGAAGCTCCAATAGACTTGCTATCTTCCAATCTATTACATATTGGCCATAATACCTTTAGACGCGGGTCTTCTTTTGAATTGGCAGTCTTAGCATATAAGCATACTCTTCTATGGCCGGAATGATGTCTAAGTTAGGCAATTCAAAACACCTCAAAGTTTAATTCCAATATTGGTCCAACGCGCTCAGAGCGGGGGCTTCCACTGGAACACGCAATAGGTCCAATATTCTACCATATTTGCTGACAAAGTCTGAGCGTGCTTTTTCTGACATTTGCTGGCTGAGTTCACGTAATCTCTTCACGTCATTGAGTGTCACATCGATCTTGATACTTTTCTTTGAACAGCTCACGTTGCTAGTACTCTTCTCTGAACCAAACTTTTCCATTTTCTTACTATAAGGTGAATACCAAAATCTTCCAACAAAGAGACACAAAAAAATGAGTATAGTGAAGCAAATGTATCTTACATGATTCATGTTGTAGGGGACCCAATGGGGTTGAAAACCCTAATGGGTATGCATCACCTTTATTATGACATAGCGCCTATTAGGTGTGCAATAATATGTCATTCAGGTTTGGGGCAGCAATGTGACGCCTCTAGTTTTGTGAATATTCACAATGAACACGCATGACAATTTATGCTTATGATGATAGAGAGAGAAAATAAAAGTACGCCCCCTTTTGTCCTAAGCCAGGTAGAACCTAAGGATGGACACACCCTAAGGTTATTTGTCTAAACAGGTCGGCCACTAGGTCTGCTCTATTAGTGAAGATCAGGACGGGTCTAGACCTCTAAAAGTCATGGTCCCCAGATTGCCCTCATAAGGATATGATTCATGAATCTAGCCATAAGTAGGGACAAACCCTCTCAATATGACTATCCCATGATCTCATGTACAATCTGAGTGGTGAACCGACAAGTATCAGGGAGGTACAAGACCTCTTCAATGATAATGTCGGAGCACCGCCTAATCCTTGGGTTTTTGAGCAAGCTCGGGTATAGAGCTAAGTGTGTGTGCAATATGTGACAGTGATGTGTGTGAAGGGGGCATACAAACATGTAACACTTAAAAATAAAAATAAAAAGAAAAGACAAGAAAAACCTGCAAAACAAAAACATAGGTATGTATAAAAATGGTTATAAGTCCTCTACCCTATTGTTAAAACATGGGAAAAAGAAAAGATAGGAGGAAACAAAAACATTGTTAGTGAAACATATATAACAATAACATGAGTTAAAATGTATGTACAACTAATTCTTCTCATTTAAATAAAAGGAAAACCCAACCAAAAGGACAATCCAAACAAACGTCACTAAAAATAAAAAACATTTTTTAGTTTTGTCATTTAATTATTGGAAGGAAAAAAACAGCAAGATATAGCCATAAAAGGTAAAACAAATAAGCTACAAGTTACTAAAAATTTGCAAAACCAATTTTTACGGGCTTGACTCTCTTAAAAGGTCCCCAGTGGAGTCACCATCTGTAGCGAACAAAAAAGGACTAGTTTTTCTTTTTAGAGAGAAAATATGGAGTCGCCGCCAACTTTATTTAATTTCAAGGAAGTTGGAAAACCCTTTAAGAAAAAGCTTTGGGTTCGGGAGTCGATTATGTCTATGGAAGGCGTGGAGACTTAACCCCACGACACCCTAGAACATCCATAAAATGGTTACCCAAAATTAGTTGTATAAATTATTAATAACTTTGAAAATATTTGTTTTACCCGTTGTGAATTTTTTGGAGCTAAGTGAGTTGAACATGGCACGTAAGTCCACAGAGCAACCTCAAAATCTAAAGGGTTGAACATGACACTTGTCATAGAGCAACCCGAAAAAACATTGTTTTAATTAAGTATTTGGAACGGTTGAAGGGGATTTAAGTGACCATCTTTTATTTTTTATGTAAAAGTAGCTTTACCTTATGAAAATAGAACAACAATGAAATATTTTACTAAATCATTCAGTAAACAGAGACACAAACATCATAGTAAACAGAGAAAAATGAAACATTTTACTAACTTATTCAGAAGATAGAGGTACAAAAACATCATAGTAAACATCGACAAAGTGAAACATTTTACTAACTTATTCAGTTTCAATATCCATGGGTTTTTCTTTTGTCATAAACAGAGACACTGAAAAATAAAATGTCAAGGGAAACTTATGAATAATATCAACAAAGAGAACAAGGATTACCAAATGAGAGCAGAATAACAATGATTTTGTTTTCTCCCAGTGGTAAGATTTCAAGATCAAAACCTTTACATTTCAATCTCACTGACTCTTTTAACTCTTCCTTCTTCTGAGAATTTGGAACCACTCTAATGACAGAGAAGAGAAAGAAAACTCAAATCCCTAATCTCTTTTCTTCACAAAGAAAATATCAGTTAAAAATCTCTCTCTCCCTCTTTCCGTCCCCTTCTCTGATTTCTCTCTCCCCTTTTTATAGATGGAGGATAAGGCTTCATGATTCTTCTTACCCAGCGGCTTCAAGGTTGGTCTTCACAAAATCCTGGACTTGGGTGGTTCGGAGCAGAAATAGCATGTGTCCAGATGGGGGCGGCATGAACAGTGAAAAGGAGGTGATTTGATGTGAAGGTTGCGTGTTTTAAGAGAGAAGGAGATGGGAGGTTTGTCTGACATGTAAGATGGGTTTTTTAGGATTAGGAGTGGGCTTTCTAGGTTAAAATGAGGAAGGAGATGAGGAAGAAGAAGGACCAATTGGTAGAGGAGGCGCAGGAGCGGTTGGAGAGTGGGAGGAGGAAAATAGGTCGTGTATGATATGTAAAAATAGGGTTTTTAGGGTTAGGAGAAGTAACTCAATCTCCTTTCTTCTTTTCGCTGATTGTCCTTTTCTCCTTCTTTTCTTCGTCCTTTCTTCATTATCTTCTTCTTTCTTTATTCTTTAGCCTCCAGCCTAAAAATAAAATTGTAGTGGACGGAACCTCCCTGTCCAACAGAAAGTTAGATATGAAAAATTAGATATGCATTGGACGGACCTCCTCGTCCAATAGAAGTTTACACATGCAATGGACGGAACCTCCTCCTCCAACAGAAATTAAAACATGCAATGGAATGGACGGGACCTCCCCGTCCAACAGAAACTTAAACATGCAATGGAAGACCTACTCGTCTAACAGAAACTTAAACATGCCATGGAAGACCTACTCATCCAGCAGAAAGTTAAAATGCAATGGAAGACCTACTCGTCTAACGGAAAGTTAAAATGCAATGGAAGACCTTCTCGTCCAACAGAAATTAAAACATGCAATGGAATGGACGGGACCTCCCCGTCCAATGGAAACTTTAACATTCAATGGAAGACCTACTCGTCCAACAGAAACTTAAACATGCCATGGAAGACCTACTCGTCCAACAGAAATTAAAACATGCAATGGAATGGACGGGACCTCCCCGTTCAACAGCAAATACAATGCTATGGATGGGACCTCGCCGTCCAACAGCAAATACAATGGAAAGGACGGGACCTCGCCATCCAACAGCAAATACAATGGACGGGACCTCCCGTCCAACAGCAAATGCAATGGACGGGACCTCCCGTCTAACAGAAATTAAAACATGCATTGGAATGGACTGGACCTCCCCGTCTAATCAGCAAATGCAATGTAATGGATTGGACCTCGCCGTCCAACAGCAAATGCAATGCAATGAACTGGACCCGTCCAACAGCGAATGCAATGCAATGAATGGGACCTCGCCGTCCAACATCGAATGCAATGCAATGGACGGGACCTCACCGTCCAACATCAAATACAATGTACGGGACCTCCCGTCCAACAGCAAATGCAATGTAATGGACTGGACCTCGCCGTCCAACAGCAAATGCAATGCAATGGACTAGACCTCGTCGTCCAACAGCAAATGCAATGCAATGGACTGGACCCGTCCAACAGCAAATGCAATGTAATGGACTGGACCTCACCGTCCAATAGCAAATGCAATGCAATGGACTGGACCCATCCAACAGCGAATGCAATGCAATGGGCGGGACCTCCCCGTCCAATAGCAAATCAGTTATGAGCCTCCTCCTTTCTTCATTATTTTCTTATCCTTCTTTCTCTCTTCACTATTATTTTTAGTCTCTCTGAAACATAATAACATAAAAAATTAGAATAAAATGAAGACGGACAAAAATGGGTGTTCATAATGCTTATGAGAGAATTAAAGATTGTGTTTGTGCCAAGGATATTTTGAATGTGCTTGATTATAATTACCTTGTCACTAACCGTTTTGAGAGTGAAAGTAATTTCAGGGAATGGCAAAATTCATTAGAGGAAAATATCATCAAGAACATGCCAAGAAAAAGGACCACAAAAGCAAAGAATCATATGTGCAGAAAATTGAAAATATTCTGAAAGCAACTCAAAGGAATTTGGAGGTATATGATTCTGAACTCAAATTATCTTTGGATGAACAGTTATATGCATATAATAATTTGTATAATGAAATTATGAGTTTGTAAAATAAGAACATGAGTTGTTTGAAAAGCATTTCATCTATTGAAAATGATTTGGAAAAACTGAAAAATGAATATGCTTTTCATTTCGAAGAAAATATTTTGAAATTTGAATCCTCATCATGCTATGAAAATTGCATAACTCTTGATAATAAAATTGAGGACTTATTTCATGAAATTGGCACAACAAAAAGTTCTACATGTGGCCAACCTTCATATGATAAAGAAGAAGAAATTCATACCAACTACAACTTGTCTTTTGTTAAACATGACATACACCAAGGTCATAATCATTCTATAGTTGAGTATGAAAGTTGCTATATGAAAAATAAAAATAATGTAAGATGTAATTATTGTGGAAAGTTAGGACATATTTCTCATATGTGCAATTATAGGAAAAACCATTTTATGAGAAACAAATTTACTTGGGTGCCTAAAGGCACAAATGTCTTGTCCACTAATCCACAAGGACCCAATACAAAATGGGTACCAAAATGTTTCTCTAGTACTTCTAATTTTCAGGAAGAATTCAAAATTGAGAAACAAGCTATCTTGGAAAAGGAGGGTACTTCAAGAAGAATGCTTCATAATTCAGATATTACAATCACCACATATAGAAGCAAAGGTCTCTGGATGAATAACTCAAACAAGGTAGACAAGTTAAGAGCTAAATTCAAGCTTAAGCAAAAATGGGTAAGAAATAATGAATTTGTGAATTCATACAATGAGGTAACTCTATCCACTACCACTACATGAAAATAAGTGAATAATGACAAAAATATAGCGGCGGTTACATAAACCGCCGCCGGTTAATGGATCATCACCTAAATTAGAGACGGTTTTAATAAATGCCTTAATTTTAGCGGCGGTTTGTTTCAAAACCGCCACAATCATCATTAAATTATCGGCGGTTTATGATGAACCGCCGCAAATTAGAGGCGGTTTTAATAAATGCCTTAATCAAATAAATTTTAGCAGCGGTTTGTTTCAAAACTGCCACAATCATCATTAAATTATCGACGGTTTATGATGAACCGCAGCAAATTAGAGACGGTTTTAATAAATGCCTTAATCAAATAAATTTTAGCGGCGATTTGTTTCAAAACCACCATAATCATCATTAAATTATCAGTGGTTTATGATGAACCGCCGCAAAATTAATCTATTTTTACATTTTCACGGGTTCTCAATTAGTTCCCGCTACTTTCACATAATAACCCACCTAAGAACCCTAACCCACGCAATTTCTTCTTCAACACCGTCTGAACCAAGCCACATTCTCTGCTTCCGTGCGCAAGGCTTCTTCAACGCTACAAAGTGTCGGTGCCGGTCCCAATCGCGTGGTTACCTGACGATGACGGAGAACGGCTACTGGTTGGAGCGATTGCGACGTTGTGGCAGCTGAAGGAGGCAAAGGGAGGATCTGCGTGGTTGGGTTGGCACAGTTTCAAGAGAGAAATGTGGAAGATGGGATGAATCCGAGATGTCTCTGGTAGCTCGAGCTCGTACGCCACTGGACCCAAACGACGACGGATCTGAAACGGACCATAAAACCGGTTGGAAAGCTTCTGAGAAACACGACTTTTGACAGACGTTTGGCGATAGGGTTGGCGATACCGTTGTATCATACGATTTCTTGCTTTGGTGAGATTACACGGCTTCGTGAACCCTAACACAGATAAGGCAAGTGTTCCTCAAGCTTCGCCACTCTCCTTTTCCACTACTCTGTTATTCTTTGCTTTTTTGTTCTCGCTTCAATTCAATGGAAATCACTGATACTCTATGCGTTTTCTTACCTTCAGATCTCTTCAATTTGCTTCTTGCATTTTCATATTAACTGCTGCTTGTGTTAAGTTCAAATGTTTTGTCAATTTTCTGTAGGAATCTGTCAAGCTTGAACCTGGGTGGGGAGATATCACCAGCCATTGGTGATTTGCCAAACTTGCAATCCATGTATGTTTTGGATTTATTTGGTTCAACCTTATACCCTTACATTTCCATCTCAAACCTATATATCTCTAACTGTAAATTTTGATTGTTGTATTCAATTTGAACTCTGCTATTCTGGCAATCACAGAGACTTGCAAGGGAACAAACTAACTGGTCAAATCCCTGATGAAATTGGGAACTGTGCTCAACTTGTTCATCTGTATGAACTCTAGTCTTATTTTATTTCTATTATTTCCTATGTGCATGTTGTCTTTGTCTTACTGTGCTGGAGTTTTCCCCTTTGACACAAGTGTCGATCACATTTCTTTCTCATGTAATTGAAGGGATTTGTCTGATAATCAGCTATATGGTGATATACCTTTCTCCATATCCAAGCTAAAGCAACTTGAGTTTTTATAAGTTTGAAATCAGAATATGGCATTCAATAAGTCCTGCTTTTTTACTTTAATATGATTCCTAAGTTGAGCTGGTGTTTGCAGAAACTTGAAGAGTAATCAGTTGACTGGTCCTATTCCCTCAATTTTAACCCAAATTCCAAACCTGAAGACTCTGTAAGTTTTATTTTTAAGACTCTCTGACATTCAACATTGATTCAAATTGTAGTTTTCTTGCTGTATATCTATTACCATTGCTTAGGCTGCTCTGAACTAAGTTCTAATTACTCTTCTGTCTTGTTTAAAGTGATCTTGCTCGAAATAGGCTCACCGGGGAGATACCAAGACTACTCTACTGGAATGAAGTTTTGCAATACTTGTGGGTTTTAACTTTTCTTTGTTTAATTGACCTTTAAACATGGTTTCCCCATATATGCTACCTTCCCAGTCCCACTATACTCTTTTTTTTACCTCAATGTCTAGTTTCCTATTACAGAGAAGCTGGGTTGGGATGTTGTTAGCCTCCCTACCACACACTGCCTAACCGAAGCCCACCAACCAATTCCTTCCCATTGATAAAATGAATAAAAAAAACCAGAAAAAAGAATTAGAAAAAAGGCAAATTCACTTTCGTATTGTTTTTTCATAGAAATTAGTCTCGGCCCTCCCAAAACCAGTAGGTCTACATTTAATAAGAAAAGTCAACAATTTAATAGGTAATTTGTGGAAATTCTTTCATTTTAAACACTAAAATTCTGAGTGATATGAACAACACTCAGAATTTTAGAAGCATATGCAGTCTCCCTTGATTTCATTGCTTTGATCTTTGAACTCTCAAAATCAAATCCCTTCAATGGCTCCCAAAGCAACAACTTCTTCTTTTTCTTCTTCTCTTATATCGCCATGGAACTGGAAGTATCACGTTCTTGAGTTTCAGGGGAGAAGACACCAACAAAACCTTCACCGATCACTTATATTCTGCAATAATTCTAAAATATCAAACTATGTCTATGTTAGTTTATTAACTATGTTTATTAGATATCCATGCCATATATGGTCAATATGTTGTATTTCCATTCCTTCTGCCATATAATGGTGTTAATATCTGTTTCTCCAGAGGTTATATGAGAAAGTTATAGTCAGCTACACTTCTAAATTAACTGTCATTCCCTTTCTCAGTATTTTCTTCATCATATAGAATAAGAAGGTTTGGGGTGATATTGTTGTTGGCTCAGCTCAGAGGTTTGGTGTTCCAATGGGTTATGGAGGCCCTCATGTGGCTTTCTTGGCAACATCACAGGAATACAAGAGGATGATGCCTGGGAGAATCATTGGTGTCAGTGTAGATTCTTCTGGAAAGACGGCTTTGAGAATGGCAATGCAAACTAGGTAGCAACATATTCGTCGGGACAAGGCTACCAGCAATATTTGCACTGCTCAGGTAGTTTACTTTAACTAACTAACTGATTTGGTTTGATCAATATTAGTTATATGGTTGGTGGTCCTTTTTGGTTTGCAAATAAACTATTAAGAATATTGAATTCAAACTTATAAGTATCTATTCCGAGTTTTTATGAGCGAATACAATGGCGACGATTGATCATGTAGCTAAGTTCACCTTGTGGGAAAAGGCTTATGTTGTTGTTGTTGTTGTTGTTGTTGAAGCATCTGTGCCTGTTTCTATTTATTTGTCTTTGAAAATCTTGTTTAGAACATACTAAACTCAACTTTGTATTAGTGTGTTCCTGCAGCTATGACTATGATGATTTGATTTTGTATGATTTGGTTGAGGATTTTATTTAATCTTGGTTGGTTTGTTTTAGGCACTTCTTGCAAACATGGCTGCTATGTTTGCAGTATATCATGGACCTGATGGCCTTAAAACCATTGCCCAACGTGTTCATGGTCTTGCTGGGGTGTTTGCTCTGGGATTGAAGAAACTTGGAACGGTGGAAGTTCAGGATCTTTCCTTCTTTGACACTGTGAAGGTTAAGGTTTCCAATGCCCATGCAATTGCTGACGCTGCATACAAAAATGAAATAAATTTGCGAATTGTAGATGGAAACACTGAGTGTTGCTTTCTTTATCACCAAATTAGCTAATTGTATTTGGCGATTTGCATGTCTTTGGATTATGGAGCATGGTTGCTTTTCAGATCACTGTTGCTTTTGATGAAACAACCACATTGGAGGATGTTGATAAGCTTTTCAAATTTTTTGCTGGTGGCAAGCCTGTAAGTATGATTATATATTATATATCTTTTCATATTTATCACTTATGTCATTACTCATGATTATACCTTGTAAGTCCAACTGAAATGTTTTTTTATACCAGGTCTCCTTCACAGCTGCATCTCTTGCACCTGAAGTTCAGACTTCAATTCCTTCTGGATTAGCTAGGAAAAGCCCTTACTTGACACACCCTATCTTCAACACGTACATCCCTTTTCACAAAATTTGAATTCATGTGGTTACAATGTTGAAGCTTACCCCAATTTTTTAATAGGTACCACACTGAGCATGAATTGCTCAGATACATCCATAGGCTACAATCAAAGGATCTCTCTCTATGCCCCAGTATGATCCCACTGGGATCTTGTACGATGAAGCTGAATGCAACAACTGAAATGATGCTTGTGACATGGCCCAGCTTTACTGATATTCACCCTTTTGCACCAACTGAAGAAGCTCAAGGTTATCAGGTATTTGGATGGTTAAGTAATCTTAACAATAATGATACAAAGTGAATCTTATGAATGCTTTTGTGCTTGAAAATATGGAATAGAAGTTGTGTTTTTTGTGTCTAAACAAGCAAATATGGTATTAGGAAATGTTCGAAAATTTGGGTGAGCTGTTGTGTACCATCACCGGGTTTGACTCCTTTTCTTTGCAACCAAATCTTTGGTCTTCTGGAGAATATCTTTGGATGATGGTTATCCGTGCATATCATTTGGTATGGTAACTTGAATCATTATGAATATGTGTGCTTAAATTTATGGAGAATATTAGTTATCCGGGAAGGATGTTTTTTATTAATTTATCGGGGTATTCATGGTTCTTCCGAGTTCTTCATTATTTATAGAAGTTTTTCAGTTATTTAGTATAACTTTGTATTTTTCATTTCAGCCAATAATAGACAACCTAAATTGTCTCATTTTTCATTTAAGCTAATGCCAAAATTCAAAAGCTAGAATCAGAAGTTGATGGGTTAAAGACACAAGTAGTTGAAATGGCTTCATTAAAGACAAAACTTGTTGACTATGATGACATGAAAGCCCAAGTTGCTTTTCTTATGCAAAATTTTAAGGGAAATCAGGTAATTAGTCATGGTTGCAACTTGCTGGATTTGGATGTCTTTGTTGTGAAATTAGTTATTCGCATCTAATTTGTGATTTTATCTTTCAATTTCAGGTGGCAGACTTACAATCGCCTAGAGAAGTGAGACGATCTTCTGCCTCTAATCATGACCCTGAAGATCGTGCAGCTTCATCATCACACACACTTAATTAGATATATTACATGTAAATGGTGTCAAAAACTTGTATTTACATATGTTTTTATGTGAGGATAATTTTGAATAATATTTTGCTTTTTGCAGATTATTAATAATGTTTTTATCATTTTAATGATTAGGTTTTGAAGCATTTTTGTGTATCAATTTAATAAATTTATTAGTTCTTAGTCTAAAGTTTTTATTAAAACAGGGATATTAAAAAAAATTAGACAAATAATGAATTGAATCAGTTTTAAAAAAAAATATTTAATATTTTGTGGCGGTTTAAAACCGCCGCTATATTTTTATCTACTATTAATGTAGTAGCTTTGGTGGCGGTTCCAAACCGCCGTTATAATTTTTGTACATTATAAATTGTGATATTTTGTGGCGGTTTAGAACCGCCGCTATATTTTATAGTTATTTCAAAATGTGATTTTTGTGGCGGTTTCTTACCACCACTAAATTTGCGACCGTAGTTCCAGCGGTTGTTCAAAACCGCCGCAAAACAGCTTCGCGACGGTCACTTCTGAGGCAGTTTCCAAACCGCTGTAAAATATTACCGCCGCTATTTGACATATAAAACCGCTGCAAAACACCATATTTTTTGTAGTGTACTTCCCATATGTGCTCAAACTTGAAATCCGCTAAACGGAAGTATGCTGATAATTATGTTCATATAAAATCAATCAAGCTTTATCAAAATATTGTATGAAATTTGTGTTAGATGCCATGTATGTGTTTGTATGTTGATTGATTATTATTTGAAGCATGGCATTATAAATTTCCCTTGTTATGAAAATTGGAAAAACGAATAATATAATTGATTAGATAATTGATTATGCTTCTTCGAGAAAATAGGGAAGAAAGTCAGAATTACTATAATCGATTAAGATAATCGGTTATAGACTGGTCTTAGAAAATTCGCAGAAAACAATAGACACATAATCGATTAGCATAAACGATTATGCTACAAATTATGGCATTTTTGAATATATATATATATATATATATATATATATATATATCCAAAATCAAGTTTCTAATGAATGTTTCATTTTGATACGATATCTTATTTAATTTTATATCATTTTCAAGATATCAAATTCAAATTTGATTTGACATTAATTTCTCTTATTGAAAAATTATTATTCTTCACTATTTTCAAAATTTGATTCGAAAATTAATTTATTATTTAATTCATGATCTTACTTTAATGAAAATTTATTTTATAGTCATGAATTAATTGACCACATATTTTCAATTTGAAAATCATCAAGTTTGTGGTAATATATACTGGATAGTGAGGGATACAAAAATTTATTGAGTATTAATTTTTTGAAACTTAAATAATAAATGAACCATTATGATATCTTTTGAATATCATAATAAAGAGAATCAAGTTTTTGAGATTTTAAATTCAAAACTCAAAATAATATTTTTATTTATTTTCGAAATCCTAAATTATGAAGATTTATTTTGAAATTCAAAATCACAATTTCTACATTTCTCTCCAAAATCAAAATCTGACTGAAAAATTATTATTTCATGATTTCACTTTATTTGAAAATTTGATTTATTATCATGAGTTAATATACCACACTTTTTCTAATTTGAAAATCATTATCATTGTGGTAACAAATCCTTGATGTTGATTGATTTGAAAATTTATTAAGGATTGATTTTGAAATTAAGATAATCAACATCAATTTTGATAATATTTCTCTTTAATGAAGATTTCAAATTTCAAATTTAAAACTCAAATTTCAAAATTCATGATGCTTCTATAAAGAGAGGGAAAATATTAAAATATCACATAATTACATAGATGCCATTGAGTGCTGATAAAATATTTGATTTTTGGAAAGAGCTTGTTAGAATGATGATATTTATGATAGAAAGAGAAAAACGCCCACATATATGTATCCCTCATTAAGGTATTGAAAAATCATAATATGGGAGAATATATTTTGATGAAATTAAGATAAGAAAAAAAAATTAAATTGATTGAAATGCTCATGCGCTAAAATTGTTACCCTTCTTGAAGCATGGATAAGACGCATGTATATATTAATAAGAGCTAAACATTGATTCAATATGTACATATGCTTAATGTTACGAAGTTGACTAGAACATACATATACGAATCGTAATACTAAACATGCAACCTAAAAATGATTGTCTTCTTGAATGTCATGTCTTCGATTTCTTGATAAAGAGTGTGCCTTTACTTGTGAAATAAATTCTTAGCACTCTATCTTATTAGACATTAACATTATTCAACAAGTGGTTTCAAGTTCAAAATTCACATTCTTTTCTAGGGCTAATTTTGAATTTTATTGAATTTGAATTTTAGATGATTAAATAAAATTAAAAATTCTTCCATTTATGGAATGCTTTAACCACAACACAAGCAATTGAAATTCATTGTGAAGGTGATCAATAAGGAACGATTTTAAACCAATCACACATTGAATGAATGCTTGTGTATGTTTCACCTAGTTATTTCTAATATGTGCGTTGAAGTGTCGTAACAAGGTCATACAGGTTTTCTCCCAAGAGATTGGCAAAGTTCTGAAAAATTGATCAATAATCATTATCCGCAGTAGATAATCGATTATCCATAAGTCAGGGAGCCAATAATCGATTGAGATAATCGATTACATGTGAAAGGGGAAGAAACCACACAAGTCAGAGGAGTCACAATCGATTACAATAATCGATTACGCACAGAAGGGACAACCAGAGGAGTCATGATTGATTAGAAGAATCGATTATGAGCACCCAAATAATCGATTATGAAAATCCAATGGTCGATTATATCGCGGGTCATGGAAATTTAGACACCATGATTCATGATGATTTATCTTGACAAAACTGGTGATCTCTATCCTTATCTCATAATGATTTAGCTTCAATATACATGAAATTTTATGAAATCATCATAGACATGTCTTATAGCTCTTAAATGCAACACTTATATGATAATAATCTTAAGACATGTGTCATGTATGGACATTTTTAATGTTATGCCTTTCTATCTATGCTTATGTTATCAAATTTGCTACATGTAACGATCATACTTGAAATAGGAAGTTTTGACATGTTTTGAATGAAATGACATTAGCTTGGTAATCTTGAAACATAGACATGCTTAAACCAAGTTTTTGAACTTAAATACATTGAGAAAATTATCATTCTTAAATAAATGACAAGTTGACTATGTGAAATAACTACTTGCATGATAGATCCTATTATACGGTTATCACTATGAAATACTTTGCAAAGGATCTTTAAATCATCAAACATGCTTGCTATGCTTTAAATTTTCTATACTACATAAAATCAAGCAAGATCTTAAAATTGTCATTGATGGTAGATGATTGTATACACACTTTGCTAAAATTGCTTATTATGTCATTTAGTATGAGCTTGATAAAATGGCTAACCCCATGGATCCAAAACTTATTGGATACCAAAAAGATGTTTCTTTAAGCTTGATTTGTAGGTGTGCTTAAAGACAACGAACTTAAATTGATATATTGAAAGTGGCCACTTGAAGCACGTGACAAGAGATAAGCATGAGCCTCTAGCTTGTTGAAGAATTGCATGAAAAGTCAAAAGACTACAATTGTTGCAAGTGCTCTTAATATGAAATTGAAAAGCTCAAGGGAAGATAATGCAAGTGCAAAAGATTGCTGGAAACAAGGAGCACCACATCATATTTAACTCAATAAGTTTCTCAATCCCTAATCTCTTATGATATTCTATATTGTGGATTGTTTGATGCTTGTTGTAATTAAATGCTTGTCTATCCTTTCTCCAATGCCCTTAGAAAAATGAAGTGTTAATTTTGAAAAAAAAAATTGAAAGGGGGAGAAATATTTGCATACAAGATTATATACTTGTCAAGGGGGAGAATTTTTTTTTGAACCGTATTATATCTCTAAAACTCTCTTCTTGAAAGTATGAATGTTTTTCATCTCCTTGACTCTCCTGGCATTCTAGCTTCCACATATACCTGATTTATGCATCCTATGGTTTATATCCTACTATTGAATGATTGATGTTTTGTAGATATATGCCAAGACAATGCTATGATGTTTTTCCTGCTTTTTATAATGACAAAAGGGGGAGATTTACATGAGTGAATGATTAAGGGGAAGATTTGCATGCTTAAGGGGGAGTAGAGCAAAATTACTAAATGATATATATATATATATTGTTCTAACTCTATGAGAAAAATTACACTTGGCAAATTTTTCTATCGATATATATGATTGCATGCTTGAGAGGGAGTTGAGCGAATCTAAAATGTGTGACATATTATTGTTCTAACTCTATCTTTTAGAAATTCCCTCATGAGATGTTTGTCATCATCAAAAAGGGGGAGTTTGTGGATATATGGCTTGACAGGTATTTTGGTTTTGATGATGAGCAAAATGGGAATGTCAATTTCAAGGACAAACATGCAAAATCCAAAGCTAGAAGGATCGAATTGCAAAAAGCGTGGAAAGGACCAACACGTAAAATCCAAAGCTAAAAGGATCAATCTGAAAAAAGCGTGGAAAGGACCAAACAAACAAATACGAGGTTAAGGGAAATTTTCTTTTGCGGTATTGTTTGTTTTAGAATAAAGTGTAAATGGGTGTGTGTCTCTCAAAGGTAAAATAAATCACACACACACAAATATTTTTGGAAAAAGGTCTTCGAAATTAATTTTACCATATCTTTTTCAGACCTTTAAATATTTTCAAAAACCAATTTACACGAAGTATAATCGATTATGGTAATCGATTATGACGCTCTTAAATGTACTTAAATGAGTTTCCAAATAACAGAGTTGTCAGGTTTTTGAAATTCAAAATTCGAATAGGGATAATCGATTATGGTAATCGATTATTCAGCTCTTAATTATGCTTAATTGAGTCTTTAAATGATAGAGCTGTTGCCTGTTGAGAATTCAAATTTTGCACTGTCATAATCGATTATGGTAATCGATTATGTATATTTTTAACACGTTTTAAACTCAGCTTTTAAATGGTTTAAATGTGCTTTAATGGAAATTTGATTTTATCTTAGTTGTTGAGTTTAAAACTTGAATTATAATCGATTATGGTTTTCCAAAAGTCGATTATTACTTTTCAGATCAAAAGTCAGAGGCTTCATAATCGATTAGGATAATCGATTATACTTATTTGATTCAGTCTAAGCTTTCAAACAGAGACCAAGTAATAGATTAGTATAATCGATTATGACCAGACTGTTTCAAAATGCGCCTTTTGATTTTGCCTAAAATAATCGATTATGCTTTTTCAGATAATCGATTATGGCTCGAGAAAAATGAGTTTTCAAGAGTTTTGACCTAAGTTTCAAAGTAATATATATTGGTCATTTTCAGAGAAAGCAAGTGACGAACACAAAGCTATTTCTATCTATCTTTCTCTTCTCTTGAATCATTTTCTATCACTCTCTTACTCTTACACTTGCATATCAAATTACTTGAGAGAGACATACACATGATATAGGTGTTTCTTAGTATTGGGCTTCACTTTTTTTATTCGCACTATAAAGAGTGCGTACTGTTGGTAAGAGTCGGATTGACTCAAACCTCTTTTGCTTACCATTCTTTCAAGAGAGGGTATATCTCTTGTAAGGGATTAGTGGGTGTGATCCCATTGGTTATTGGTTGAGACTCTTTCACTGGGGGATAGTACGTCCCTGGTCTGTGAGGAGTGCTCTTCGTAAGTTCTACCTGCGCCTGTTTAAAAGCTGGGGATTTGAGACTCTATCATTGGGGGATTGTGTGTCCCTGGTCTGTGAAGAGTTCTTGTTATTGTAAAGGATCTAGCTGCGCCTATTTAAAAGCTAGGGATTGAGTGAAAACCCTTGGTGGTATTGCTTTGGGGACTGGACGTAGGCCACATGGGTAGTCTGTGGCCGAACCAGGATATATCGCTGTGTCATCTTCTTCCTTTATCTCTTTTACTTTAGTTTTATCTTTTGCGAAAATGATTTTACTTGCATGCGATAACGATCTAATTTGAAAACAACTTATTATCCGCTGCTAGTTCTGTTTATATTTTAAAATGGTTTTGATTCATCGAAAAAGATTTCTTTTTTATTGAAAACCCAATTCACCCCCCCCCCCCCCCCTCTTGGGTATGGTTGCCATGGCCCACACTTTTGTGTTCTGATGTCCATCTGCTTCTTAGAACAACATTTCCATTTTCATCAGTTGGACTGTAAGGACCTTGAGATATGATCTCCCATAGATCTAGATCAGTTGACTCTGAACATCCTCATCTTACTCTTCCAGTACTTATAGTCTTTTCCACTGAACATGGGTGGTTTACGAAGATGTTTACCCTGATTGTACATATTGTTGCTTGAGGCTGTTTCACTTGGCATTCTTCATAATCTTTTCCTCTACATTATGAGGTGCTCTACCTAGAGGTTGAGCTCTGATACCAACTGAAATGGCACAAAACAACACTAGAAGGGGGTTGAAAAGTGCTTTCAAAAATCAGAGTTTGGAAGCACAAAACAAATTCGGATTAGATAAGACGCTTTAAGACAGACGCCTTATTAAAACTGAATGGCAACTAATTCACGCACACCCAAATTAGTTAAACAATTAGGAAATTAAACTGTGTAAATAAGTAAGGATAGGGAAAGAGTATACTCAAAGATTTATCCTGGTTCACCCTCAACCTTGGGCTACGTCCAGTCCTTGGCTTAACCAAGTTTTTACACTATAATTGATCAAGGTTACAGATGATTATTATTTGCACACCTAGCCTCTCCAGGCTCAACCACAAGTATTATTTGCACACCTACCCTCTTCAGGCTCAACAAGTATTATTGATTAGACAAGCCTCTTCAGGCTCAAAGAGTAATGAGAGTGTTTGAAGCATAGCTTCAAAGTTACAGAGAAATTCAACCAAATAAACACTACAGAGAGTGAATGTGAATTTGGAGCTTGGTGAGTTGCAGAGATTCTTCTTCAATAAAATATTTCAGAGAGTGAAGAAGATGTTTTAGAGAGACAAGAGCTTTCAACTTTTTGTGATAATTGATCTCGTTTGATATCAAACGAATTCTTCAAATTGATTTTTGCTATATTACTTTTTGTTTTTCTTTCTCTATATAAACAAGTGTATATGTCTCTATTTCTTCAGTCTTCAACTTCTTCTATTTATGCTCGGCCATGAAAGATCCGTTGAGAAAAGTTTAAGTTCTTCAATCTCGTTCTTCATAAAATAGCCGTTCTGACTTGTCAAAAAATGCCTTGAAGAACGTTGGAGATTCCTTGATGCTTTCTAAGTAGAGCTGATAAGCTTTCTGGTCTTGGGCAACGTTCTTTCCTTATTTGTGTAACACTTAGAAAAGTTCAGATAAAGTAACTTTTCCTTTGCTTTCATAAGGAAAGTCTTTTCCTGCTATAATCTCTTTTTGTCTTTTCTTCTTTTTTAGATCTCGATTGGAGACAAAAATAGTTTAATTAAACTTATTTCAAGTTTAATTAATCTTCAACTCGAAAACTAATCTTGAAATTAAAAATGCATTTCCTTTTGGCTTTGGAGCGTTTTTCATCAAAGTGCTTTTCTGATTCAGTTTGCACTTAGTCTTGGTTTGAGTATTACAACTTCTAGGAGTGAGATAGTTGATATCAAATAAGTCTTGATAAGTTGGTCTGACATACCGCGAATAATGTCAGAGACTCAGACACATGTTGAGATAATCTTCAATTATGCTTTGGTCTGTAATCTTGATCCAATTCTTCTTTCATCTTTCCTCAGAATATAATGTTTGTAATCTTTGAATACGTTGATCATTCCTTTGACTGATTGCTTCATGCTTCGTTGGTCTTTAGCATAGTCAATCAAGTAAAAAGTCTTCCATAAGAATATGCTTGATTCATCTCTTCTGCTTATGACTGAGTAAGTTCTTTTCCTTTAGCTTCCAGTTGCACAGACATGATACATCCTATATTGCTTTCATGTAGTTCTTTGAATGTGGTTTCAACTTATCTAGTTGATTGAGATTTGAAGACATGATTTTATCTTGATTGAGTTTTGAGATATGAGAGGCAGCTCGATTCATTCTTCAGATGCATAATCCTGGCAGTCTTGAATGAAGGCGTTTGCTTCGACATTTGCTCAAGATAAAATAACTTTTGCTTTAGCTTCAGTGACGATGACAATCCTTGATGGATTACTTTGAGACTGCTACTTGATGTATCTTGTTCATCTTGATATATCTAGAAGATACTAATGCTTCAGACACATTACACTCTAGACGTTTGTATGCAATCATTTGATTCTATTATAATCATTGACTTGTACTTTTATGATATAAATCTTTGGCTATACAACTCAAGTAGATGATTAGCAATATTCATATGGTTCAATGTTAAATCGACTACATAATGTTTGAGTTCATTAAAACACACAAAGGCTACTGGAGTGTGAGTCAGACGCATGATGACTTAACAGATAACCCGCCGAACCAACCCATATAATCCGCAAGTTAAATGAACCAGACTAAATGAACCCACATTTAAACGGGCCTATATTTCGTCTAACCCTAAACCATAGCAGTTTAAATAGATTGTGCGCAGGCCCAAACCAATATAACTAGCTCCATGCAAGCACAATCGGCACTATCTAGCTTTTAATAAGCAGAGATGTATACTAAAATATGTATTTTGACTTAAAATGATATTCATTCATTCAAATTGGTAAAATGCATCGAAAACAACAAAAATTCAACATCGCTAAAAACCGAAAAGGATGAATCTGTAAACAAACTCACAGCACCCAGGTTAATAGCATATGAATCTTCCTACTTTGATTTGGTATCAAAGGTTCAACATTTGTAGGAATGACTACAACCATAATAGGAGTCACTCTTCTAGTGCATCTCAACAAAATTCTTCCGAACTTAGTGCAACATCTATTGAATCTATTCTTGAGCTGAACGCACTTCTAAAGAAGCAGAATGAGGCACTTAATAGCAAGATGAAGGTGAACACCGTACGGGAAGCATTGGCACCGGGTTGTGATTTTTGCAATGGTGATCATGACAGTGAAAATTTTCTGGGTAACTTTTCTTAGGAGCAAGTGGACTCGTGTCACAATTTCTACGACACAGTGCCAAAACAATGCAATGATTATTATAGGTACAAAAAGAATGTACCACAATGGGCGAAATTGGAACGTCAGGAGAGACCATCCGGGTTTCTCTTGGAGTAACACCAGTGGTGGATTGACCGGGCAACAACAACAGAATCAGAGGTCGAACTATAGAATTCAACAACACAATACTCAGCAAGCTCTCCCTAAGACTAATCAGTTACATATCACAGATGGTGGGAAGCAGACTTGGGAATTGGCTATTGAAAAGACTAGTGTGGCCATTGAGAAGTTAACAGTACATACAGACACAACCATTGACAAGTTGGCGACTCACACAGGGGCAGTAATTCATAATCTTGGGACTCGGGTAGCACAACTTTCAAAATAACTGAATGAGCGTCTTCCAGGCTCTTTCCCTGGTAATACAAAGAACAACCCCAAGAATCAATGCAATTTCATGACCACTAGAAGCGTTAAGGTGTTGGAATCAAACGGGGTAGCAACTAGTTCTCATTAAGTTGAAACTCCGAAATAACCACAAGTGGAAACAGAGCAAGCAAAGGAAGAAAAGGTAGCTAGTGAGAAAGTACCGGAGCAAGGGGGAAATTGAAATTAGTGGATGAAGAATTCCGAAGAAAGAAGTGGGTTAAACCCCAAGATCTCCCTCCATTAATGAAGGTATCGTATCCAGAAAGATTGAAGAAGCCGCTGCAAGATAAGCAATTCAATAAGTTCCTTAACGTATTTCGTAAGCTTCAAATCAATATTCTATTTGCCGAAGCCTTGGAACAAATGCCATCCTATGCTCGATTCATGAAGGAGCTTCTCTCCAAGAAACAGAAGATAGTGGATGAGGAAACGGTTGATTTGACCGAGGAATGTAGTGCAATTATCCAAAGGAAACTACCTCCTAATCTGAAGGATCCAAGTTCCTTTAGCATACCATGCACCATTGGAGAGATGACTATTGGGAAGGCACTGTGTGATTTAGGGGCAAGCATCAACTTAATGCCCTTATCTATGATGAGGAAGCTTACCATTCAAGAGGCCAAGGGGACTATGATGTCACTCCAACTAGCGGATCGTTCTATTAAATACCCTTATGGGGTGGTGGAGGATTTATTATTCAAGGTGGACAAATTCATCTTTCAGGCGGACTTTGTGGTGCTAGATATGGATGAAGATGTTGAGATCCCTCTTATATTTGGTAGGCCTTTCTTAGCCACTGGGCATGCTTTGATAGATGTGCAATAAAGAAAGCTCACACTAAGGGTGCAAGATGAGAATGTAGTCTTCAATGTTTTTGAAGTAATGAAGTATCCGGTTGAGAAATCTTATGCATATAGTGTGGATGTGGTGGAGCCTATTGTAAAATCTATAGCCACACATGAAGCCCATGGTTCTACGCTTGAAAAAGTGTTGGTAAAATCCCATGATGAAGATGAAGAAGGGGACTTCTTAGAAGATGATGATTATCTGGAGTGTTTGAAGAACATGGAATCATTGCCAATTCTCCCCAAGGATGAAGGCCAAAAAGAAAAGCTAGACAAGGAAGGAGTGGAAGAAGACAACAAGGCACCAAAGTTGAAGCAACTCCCCACTCACCTAAGGTATGCATTTTTTAGTGAGGGTGGACATCACCCGGATATCATTAGCAATGCTTTGGAAAAAGATGAAGAAGACAAGATCTTAAGTGTTCTTAGGGAACACAAATCCGTCATTGGATGGAAGATTTCTGATTTAAAAGGAATAAGTCCTTCTTTATGCATGCACAAAATTTTGATGGAGGATGACTATAAACTGGTGGTTCAACCACAAGGACGGTTAAATCCCATCATGAAAGAAGCAATGTGTAAGGAAGTGATTAAGATTTTGGATGCCGGAATCATCTATTCAATCTCGGATAGTAATTAGGTTAGTCCAATTCATGTGGCTTCGAAGAAAGGCAGCACAACCGTGGTGATCAATGAAGACAATGAGATGATTCCAACACGGACCGTCACGGGATGAAGAGTTTGTGTGGATTATAGGAAACTAAATGATGAAACAAGGAAGGATCACTTCCCTCTTCCCTTCATTGATCAAATGATAGAGAGGTTGGCCGGATATGAGTATTATTATTTCTTGGATGGTTACTCCGGTTACAACCAAATTGTGGTGGATCCTCAAGACCAAGATAAGACAGCCTTCACATGTCCATATGGAGTTTTTGCTTATAGAAGGATGCCCTTTGGATTGTGCAATGCTCCCGCAACTTTCCAAAGGTGTATGCTCTCTATCTTCTCGGACATGGTGGAGAAATTCATTGAAGTATTCCTGGACGACTTCTCAGTATTTGGAACCTCTTTTGATAATTGGTTGAAGAACTTGGCTTGCCTCCTAGAAAGGTGTCAAGAAATCTACCTTGTACTCAATTGGGAAAAATGCCATTTCATGGTCAAGGAATGTATAGTGTTGGGGCACAAAATCTCCCAAAAGGGGATTGAAGTGGATCGAGCCAAGATAGAGTTGATTGAAAAGCTACCCCCACCAACCAATGTGAAGGGGGCGAGGAGTTTCTGGGGCCATGCCGGTTTCTATTGGAGGTTCATCAAAGACTTCTCCAAGATAGCGAAACCGCTATGTGACCTTCTTATGAAGGACGTATCCTTTGATTTTAATGCTTCTTGTTTAAATTATTTCAATACTTTGAAAAAGATGCTTGTCACCGCACCCATAATCACTGCACCTAATTGGAATTTACCTTTTGAAATCATGTGTGATGCAAGTGATTATGCGGTGGGGCGGTTTTAAGTTAAAGGGTGGAAAAGTTGGCTCATGTGATTTTTTATGCAAGTAAAGTTTTAAATAAGGCACAAGCTAACTATTCCACCACTGAAAAAGAACTCCTTGCTGTGGTTTTTTCTTTGGACAAGTTTAGATCCTATGTTGTAGGGTCTAAAATAGTTGTTTTCACCAATCATACGGCCATAAGACACTTGATGACAAAATAAAAGGTCAAACCTAGATTAATTCGGTGGATTCTTCTTTTGCAGGAGTTTGATCTTGAGATTAGGGACCGAAAAAGGTCGGAAAATGGTGTGGCGGACCACTTGTCGAGGTTGGTCAATCCTGACACCGAGGATAAATTGCTAGACATCGAGGAAGAATTTCCTGATGAGAAACCATTTACAATCTTTGAAAACGTTTCTCCTTGGTTCATGGATATAGCCAACTTCAAGTCTTCAAATGTGGTTTCGCAAGGTTGGACTATGCAACAAAGAAAGAAGTTCTTCTTGGACGCAAAATACTATGTTTGGGAGGACCCTTATCTTTTCAAGTAATGTTCGGATGGGTGATAAGCCTCTGGCTCGACTAGTTTTATAACTAGTAAGACCATGACTTTTGCACTAATTACTCGAGTTTAACCTCATTTTCGCCCAAATTTGGATTTAATTGTCCTCAAGCAACATTTTGAGTTTCTTAAGTAGTTTTAGGACATTTTAGTTAATTTTGAGTCAAATATAGCATTCACTGCTATTTCATGTTTTCAGGTCAATAAGAAGAGCAAAAGGGGAAGGACCCTTAAAGCAGAAGCCATCACAGTCAGGCCGTGACATTGGTCATGGCCGTGATGAGCTACCCATGAAGATCAGAGAGCATCACGGTCCAGCCATGATGACCATCACGGGCGTGATGAGAAGACCCTGGAAGTCAGAAAGAATCACGGCCCAGCCGTGATACCCATCACGGGCGTGATGAGAGAACCCTGAAGAACAGAATTGATCACGGCCTAGCTGTGATAGAGGTCACGACCGTGACAGATCAGCACCCAAAGTCAAAAAGCATCACGACCGTGAGGGACTAGAATTTGAACGCGCACCCTTGGCAGAATGCGTCACGGTCTGGCCGTGATGGCCATCACGGTCGTGACACGAATCCTGATTTATAAAAGGCACCAGGGCAGACGCAATTCATATACAATTTTCACTGTTTTTAGTCTATTCCAAGGGTTTGTATCATGTTTGTGGAGAACTAATCACCAGGGATTAGTCTGCTGTAATCGGTTTCCGCCGACACTTGAGGTTCCATAATTCCCGATCAATTTGCTTTGCTTGTCTCTTCCAATGTTATGTTGTATGCCTTGTTTGCTTAATTCAAGTTGTATAGAATAAGTATTGGTTTATTCCGATGATTCTATGTTCCTATACCTTGATCGCGTTTGCTTAATTCGCGTGTGTTGATCGTGTTTGCTTAATTCACGAGCACTTCAATCCGTTTGCTTAATTCGGAAATAGGAACATATATATCGTAGTGTCAATTGCGCTTGTTTAATTGCTGCTACAATCGGAAAGGGATTAGAATCCGCTCAGGGCATGGAATTTATGTGAATCGATGATAGTTGGGAAACTGAAACAGCAGATTAATCGTTTCAGCTTATCGATAATCACTAATTGCACTGTTTTCTTAATCAATTTTTCTCTCACTGAATCTAACCCCCCCCCCCCCCCCCTCCAAATTGATTCGTAGGTTAATAACAATCCAAGATTCCTTGTGATACGATACTCGAGTTGTCGTGCCCTAATTATAGTTTTTAATCACTCGTTTTTGATCCGTGCGCGACAGTGGATCAAAATTGGCACCGTTGTCGGGGACTCTTGTTGTTATTAACGGATTTGTTGATTAAATTCTGAATTAGTTCTGGCTACTAGGTCTGGCTGTTCTGACTTGTTTGATTTCGATCCAAAAATTGAAAGAACTTTGCACACACGCCGTAGAGCAGTTCAGGCTAGCACTAGTTCACCAACCAATAGTGATTCTGATTCTGTACTTGCTTTTGATAACATGGCTGATCAAAGAACATTAAGACAGCTTGCTGCTCCTGATGTTAATTATAATGGTTTGTGTATTGAATATGATGATGTCGTTGCTCCTTTTGAATTAAAATCTGGTTTAATACACTTGTTGCCAAGGTTTAGTGGTCTTGCAGGTGAGGATCCGCATAAGCATCTGAAAGAATTCCAGGTTGTTTGCTCTACACCTTTGAGACCGGAAGGAATAACAGAAGACCATATCAAGCTGAGAGCCTTCCCATTCTCACTTCAGGGTGCTGCGAAGGATTGGTTGTATTATCTTGAGCCGAACTCCGTTACAATCTGGAATGATTTGAAGAAGGTCTTCCTAGAGAGATACTTCCCCGCCTCCAGAGCTGCATCAATCAGGAAAGAGATATGTGGCATTAGACAAGGCAATGAATCATTGGCCGAGTACTGGGAGAGGTTTAAGAAGTTAGTGTCTAGTTGTCCTCAGCACCAGATTTCCGAGCAGCTGCTCTTTCAGTACTTTTATGAGGGATTGCTATCGATGGACAGAAACATTTTAGATGCTGCTAGCGGGGGAGCACTTGTTGATAAGACTCCAGCTGCCGCCAAGTCATTGATTGAGAATATGTCACTCAACTCCCAGCTGTTCACAACCAGAAACAATTCTATCGAGACAAGGAGTGTGAATGAGGTCCATGTTTCTTCCTCCAACAAAGCCCTTGAAACCAGACTTGATGATCTCACTTCTTTAGTGAAACAGTTGGCAGTGGATAAATCTCAAACAGCAAGGTTGTGTGGTATCTGTACTTCTCCTGAACACCTGACCGATACATGCCCCATTCTGAAAGATGAGTCGGTGACTGATTTGCCTCAAGCATATGCAGCCAATATTTACACTCAAGGCAACAATCAGAACAGGTACAACATTCCTGACCTTTCCACTAATAAGTACCACCCCAACTGGAGGAACCATCCGAACCTTCGGTATGGAAACTCATCCACACAACAACAGCTGATGTTACCACCATAGAATCCTCCCCAAGTGACCACCTCTGCACCTTCCGGACCTTCACTGGAGGACCTTGTCAAGGAAATGGCTGCAAACAATCTCCAGTTTCAGCAGCGAACGGATTCTAGTATTCATGCTTTGTAAACACAGATTGGACAGCTTGCCACTTCGATGAATGCCATGCAGCAAGCTCAAGGATCGAACCAACTACCTGCACAACCAGTGGCGAATCCTAATATCCAAAATCCTAATGTGAGTGCAATTACTTTGAGATCCGGAAAGGTCGCAGAACCATCCCCTGAAAATAAAAAAACTGTTGAGGTAGCACCTGAACCTTCTGTTGTTGTTGAAGTCGAGAAAGAGTATGTGCCGCCAATTCCCTTCCTGGAAAGAGTACTGAAAAGTAAAAAGATTGATGAGGAAGACAAGGAGAGAGAGATTCTAGATGTATTCAGAAAAGTGGCAGTAAACATTCCGCTCCTTGATGCGATTAAGCAGGTTCCGAAATACGTGAAGTTTCTGAAGGATTTGTGCACACACAAGAGGAGGTTGAAGGGTAATGAGAGAGTCAATTTGGGGCGAAATGTTTCAGCCCTCATTCAACCTAAGCATGCACCTGAAAAGGTTACCATTTCAACCCTCACTCAAGCAATGCCACAGAAATGCAAGGATCCAGGAACTTTTGCTATTCCATGTACCATTGGGGATAGTAAATTCGACAACTGCATGTTGGATTTAGGAGCTTCTATTAATGTCATGCCTACTTCTATTTTCAACAATCTCGATCTTGGTCCTTTGGAGCATACAAGTCTTACTATTCAGTTGGCAAACAGGACCAATGCTCGCCCCATTGGAGTAGTGGAAGACGTGCTTGTTCAAGTCAATGACCTGATTTTCCCTGCTGATTTCTACATCCTGGACATGGCAGGGGAAACAAATTCAAGCAGATCACCAATCATTCTGGGCAGACCGTTCATGAAAACGGCGAAGACAAAGATTGATGTTGACGATGGGACCATGTCCATGGAATTTGGTGACATTGTTGCAAAATTCAACATTTTCAATGCTATGAAGCATCCCTTGGAAGAGCATTCTGTTTTTCAAATAGAGTTGCTCTCTGAAATTGTTGATGACACTTATGACGATTTGGTTGCAGCTGCTGATTTTCCATCTATTTCTGGTTTTGATGATGTTTATTCATGTGCTAATTGTACTAACACTGACCCTTGTGCCGTTTGTGCTGAGATTGATGCTGCCTTGCAGGGTGACAGTGTAAGTGAAGCTGTTTATTCAGCTGAAGTTCTTGACAGCACGGCTGCCCCAAATATACCATCTATTGAGCAGCCACCCTCCTTAGAGCTTAAGCCACTTCCTGAAAATATGAAATATGCTTATTTAGAGAGGAATGAAAAACTTCCAGTTATAATTTCCTCTAACCTTGATTTTGACCAGGAAACTAAGCTCTTGCAGGTTTTGAAGAAGCATAAGAAGGCGATCGGGTGGACCTTGGCCGACATACCAGGTATTAGCCCATCCAGGTGTATGCATAGGATTCTGTTGGAGGATGGGGACTAAAACAGTTAGGCAGCCCCAAAGACGGCTTAACCCCTTGATTCTTGATGTTGTGAAGAAGGAGGTAACAAAACTCTTGCATGCGGGTATAATATACCCCATCTCTGACAATAATTGGGTGAGTCCAGTGCAAGTTGTACCTAAGAAATCTAGACTCACAGTGGTAAAAAATGAAAACAATGAACTTGTACCCACTAGAGTTCAGAATAGCTGGAGAGTTTGCATTGATTACAGGAGATTGAACCAGACTACTAGAAAGGATCACTTTCCTTTGCCGTTCATCGACCAGATACTTGAACGGCTAGCTAGTAAATCACACTATTGTTTTCTTGATGGTTTTTCAGGTTACTTCCAGATCCACATTGTACCAGAGGATCAAGAAAAGACAACTTTCACATGCCCTTTCGGCACTTTTGCTTACAGGAGGATGCCATTTGGTCTCTGCAATGCTCCTGGCACATTCCAAAGATGCATGATTAATATTTTCACTGAATATATTGAGAATTGCATGGAAGTGTTTATGGATGACTTCACTGTTTATGGCTCTTCATTTGATGCATGCTTGCATAGTTTGAATCTGGTTTTGGAAAGATGCATTGAAACTGACCTTGTTTTGAATTATGAAAAATGCCATTTTATGGTTGAACAGGGAATTGTTTTGGGGCATATTATTTCTGAAAAAGGTATTTCAGTAGATCCTGCTAAGATTGAGGTGATTTCTACACTGCCTTACCCATCTTGCGTTCTCGAGATTCGCTCTTTTCTTGGTCATGCAGGTTTTTACAGGCGTTTCATAAAGGATTTCAGCAAGATAGATCTCCCTCTGTCAAACTTGTTGAAGAATGATGCCATTTTCAACTTTGATGACAACTGCAAGAAGACGTTTGATTTCTTGAAGAAAGCATTGACCTCTACTCCCATCATCCAGCCTCCTAACTGGACCCTCCCTTTTGAGATTATGTGTGATGCCTTGAACTATGCCGTGGGGGCGGTCCTTGCACAAAGGGTGGACAGGGTTGCCCATGTGATTTATTATGCTTCTAGAACTTTGGATGCTGCACAGGCTAATTACACCACTACTGAAAAGGAACTTCTAGCTATTGTTTTTGCTCTTGATAAATTCAGATCATATTTGCTATGTTCCAAGGTTGTTGTTTTCACTGATCATGCAGCTTTAAAGTACTTGTTGAAGAAACCAGAAGCAAAACCGAGATTGATTCGGTGGATGTTGTTGCTCCAAGAGTTTAATGTGGAGATTAAAGACAAGAGTGGAGCTGAGAATTTAGTGGCTGATCACTTGAGCAGAATAGAGAGGGATGACGACCCTTCTCCCATTCAGGATGACTTTCCTGATGAGCAGCTTTTACAGTTACATGGGGTAACTCCTTGGTTTGCTGATATTGTTAATTATCTTGTTGCTGGTGTTTTTCCGACAGGTGCAACTAGGTCACAAATTCACAAACTCAAGAGTGATGCCAAATATTATGTTTGGGATGATCCATATCTTTGGAAATTTGGCAGTGATCAGGTAATTAGGAGATGTGTCCCCGACTATGAGATTGAATCTATTCTGCGTTTTTCTCATGCTTCTCAAGTAGGGGGACACTTTGGGCCACAAAGGACTGCAAGAAAAATCCTAGATTCAGGTTTTTATTGGCCCACCATTTTTAAGGATGCTTATGAGGTTTACCGCACTTGTAAAGAGTGTCAGACAGCGGGTACAGCCATCACTCATAAGAGTGAAATGCCTCAGCAACCTATACTTTTTTGTGAGGTGTTTGACGTGTGGGGAATTGACTTTATGGGTCCTTTCCCTGCATTTTTTGGTTTTCTCTATATTCTACTTGTTGTTGATTATGTTTCAAAGTGGGTGGAAGCTATCCCCACTAGGACTAATGATTCTAGAGTTGTTGCAAATTTTGTCAGGTCCAATATCTTCTGCAGGTTCGGAATACCTCGGGCTATCATAAGTGACCAAGGCACTCATTTCTGTAACCGCACCATGGAAGCTTTACTCCGAAAGTATGGAGTTGTGCACAGGGTCTCCGCTGCATACCATCCCCAAACTAATGGGTAAGCTGAGATCTCAAACAGAGAAATCAAACAGATCTTAGAGAAAGTGGTGCAGCCAAATAGGAAGGATTGGAGCCGCCGTCTAGAAGACACACTTTGGGATCAAAGAACCGCTTTCAAGACACCAATAGGGATGTCTCCTTATAGACTTGTGTTCGGTAAGGCATGCCGTCTTCCTGTAGAGATTGAGCACCGAGCTTATTGGGCGGTCAGAAGCTGTAATTTGGAAATGCAAAAAGCAGGCATTGAAAGGAAACTCCAATTACAGCAGCTTGAAGAGCTTAGGTTAGAAGACTATGAAAGCTCTCGAATTTACAAAGAGAAAACTAAGCACTTCCATGATCAGATGATTTCTAGGAAGGAATTCTCTGTGGGCCAACAGGTTTTATTGTTTAACTCCCGCCTGAAAGTGATGGCTGGGAAACTTCGATCCAAGTGGATTGACCCATTCATTGTTACTGATGTTTTCCCTCATGGTGCAGTAGAAATAAAAAGTGCAGGTAGCAACAAGGTTTTTAAGATTAATGGGCAATGCTTGAAGCTATTCCACGAGAGCTCGGTGCCTGAAGATGCAACAGTTGAAGAGCTCTCCTTGGGAGAACCCACCTACACTACAACTTGATCAGGGAGCACCTTCTCCTTTCCCTCACTCTTATTTTATATTTATGTTCTTTCATTGAGGACAATGTATGTCTTAAGTGTGGGGGAGGGAACCAATTGTTTTGTTTTTGTTTTGTTTCCTTGTTTGTGTTGCTTTGTGTCGTATGTGTGCGAGTCTTGTGTAGGTAAGCTTGAATGGATTCTAATTAAATCTAGCATAGATTGACTGCATGATATTTGTTGACTGTTGATGCTTTCCCCCTAGGTTTTAAAAATTGAAAATTGATCCCCATGTGAAAACTGAAAATACTTTGAGATATTCTATTGTGATTGCATGATTTATGATAAGTTTGGGGTGAAGGGATGCACACACTAGGGATTGAATCTCAGTCAAACAATTTGCGAAAAATGTCCAGGTGAGGATTTGAGCCTCCAACATGTTTTTAATTGTGTGAATCACTTTTAAGTTGCACTTTCCCGGATTTGCTTGAATCTTTTCATGGTTTGCATGCTTATGTGGTTGCATCAAATGATTTAGGTAATTTTCTTTGAAATAACTACTTGGCCAAAAAAAAAACATCCCTAATGCATGTTCCCTAGTTAGCCACATTGAGCCTAATAAGCCTATTGTTTTTTGATGACCCTATGTTATAAGCCAAAAATCTGGAGAAAAAAAAAACCATGTTAACCCAATATTAGGATTAGGAGAGCATGAAAGCTTAGCAAGAGAAGGGTTGTAAGAAAGTAAGTTTGGGGTGGCTACAAGGTTTGATATGTCATTCTGGGTTGAGAAAAATAAAAATAAAGGTTGGAGCCAAAGGCAAAAAGGAAAAAAAAAGAAAAGTACAAAAATGTCAAAAGAAGGGTATTAGAAGAAGAAGGTTGTAATCACCCAAGGCAAAAAGAAAAATGGAAAAAGGAATTTGAGTGGAAGTTCAATGTGTCAAAATGCTCATGCTCTCTTAGTTCCTAGGGACTTAAGCCTAATACCTTTGAATATCCTACCTTTAGCCAGGCCCCATTACAACCTTTAAAAGACCTTTTGCTGTTGCATGCATGTTTTCGTGGGAACTTTGTTTGAGATGAAAATCAAATTCACGAGAAGTGCTCTTGAAATGTGAAAATGAGTGAAAAGTTGATAGCCTAGACAAATTGAGCGAATGAGTGAAACATTAAATGCCCTTGTGAGGAAGGCAATTGTTTGAAATTGGTGATCTCCCTTTTGTGTGTAACTTGGATCCTCAACTCAGATTACTGATTGCATGAATGATGGAATTCTCAATTGTTTAGAGTAAATGAATGTGGGGATTACATTGTTGCAAAGGGGGGAAACCATTGAAGAAAAATTGTTTTGATAAAATTGCATGAAATTTGTGCGAAATTGGTTGAATCCTTTAAGCTTGCCAAGTTTGAGTCTTTTTGAGTTTTAGTTTGCTTGGGGACAAGCAAAGTTTAAGTTTGGGGTATTTTGATAAGCCTCTGGCTCGACTAGTTTTATAACTAGTAAGACCATCATGGCTTTTGCACTAATTACTCGAGTTTAACCTTGTTTTCGCCCAAATTTGGATTTAATTGTCCTCAAGCAACATTTTGAGTTTCTTAAGTAGTTTTAGGACATTTTAGTTAATTTTGAGTCAAATAAAGCATTCACTGCTATTTCATGTTTTCAAGTCAATAAGAAGAGCAAAAGGGGAAAGACCCTTAAAGTAGAAGCCATCACGGCCAGGCCGTGACACTGGTCACGGCCGTGATGATCTACCCATGAAGATCAGAGAGCATCACGGCCCAGCCGTGATGACCATCACGGGCGTGATGAGAAGACCCTGGAAGTCAGAAAGAATCACGGCCCAGCCGTGATACCCATCACGGGCGTGATGAGAGAACCCTGAAGAACAGAATTGATCACAGCCTAGCCATGATGGAGGTCACGACCATGACAGATCAGCACCCAAAGTCAAAAAGCATCATGGTCTGGCCGTGATGGGCATCACGGCCGTGAGGGACTAGAATTTGAACGCGCGCCCTTGGCTTAATGCGTCACGGCCTGGCCGTGATGGCCATCACGGTCGTGACACGAATCCTGATTTATAAAAGGCACCAGGGCAGACGCAATTCATATACAATTTTCACTGTTTTTAGTCTATTCCAAGGGTTTGTATTATGTTTGTGATGGATAACTAATCACCAGGGATTAGTCTGCTGTAATCGGTTTCCGCCGACACTTGAGGTTCCATAATTCCCGATCAATTTGCTTTGCTTGTCTCTTCCAATGTTATGTTGTATGCCTTGTTTGCTTAATTGAAGTTGTATAGAATAAGGATTGGTTTATTCCGATGATTCTATGTTCCTATACCTTGATCGTGTTTGCTTAATTCGCGTGTGTTGATCGTGTTTGCTTAATTTAGGAGCGCTTCAATCCGTTTGCTAAATTCGGAAATAGGAACATATATCTCGTAGTGTCAATTGCGCTTGTTTAATTGCTGCTACAATCGGAAAGGGATTAGAATCCGCTTAGGGCATGGAATTTATGTGAATCGATGATAGTTGGGAAACCGAAACAGCAGATTAATCGTTTCAGCTTATCGATAATCACTAATTGCACTATTTTCTTAATCAATTTTTCTCTCACTGAATCTAACCCCCCCCCCCCCCTCCAAATTGATTCGTAGGTTAATAACAATCCAAGATTCCTTGTGATACGATACTCGAGTTGTCGTGCCCTAACTACAGTTTTTAATCACTCGTTTTTGACCCGTGCGCGACAGCGGGTCAATGGGATCTTAAGAAGGTGCATTCCTCATGACCAAATCGGAAACGTGTTGTGGCAGTGCCATAGCTCGGATTACGGTGGACATTTTGGGGAAAAGAAGACCGCGGAAAAAGTCCTCCAAAGTGGGTTTTATTGGCCAACACTCTTCAAGGATGCTCACACTTTTGTTGAGAATTGTGATCGTTGCCAAAGAGTTGGAAACATATCTAGGCGGCATGAACTTCCTCTTAATTGCATGCTTGAAGTAGAACTCTTTGATGTTTGGGGGATAGACTCCATGGGACCATTAACACCCTCCTTCTCCTACCAATACATTTTGGTAGCAGTATATTATGTGTCAAAGTGGGTAGAGGCAATTCCAACAACAACGAATGATGCGAGGGTAGTCATGGAATTCTTAAAGCGCAACATCTTCACAAGGTTTGGGGTTCCTAGAGTCTTGATTAGTGATGGTGGATCTCACTTTTGCAACAAACAAATGAACCATCTACTTTCAATATATGAGGTCAAACATAGAGTATCAACCCCCTACCATCCATAAACCATTTGGCAATCGGAGATATCCAACCGTGAGTTGAAGCGTATTCTTGAGAAAACTGTCAAGTCCTCGAGGAAGGATTGGTCAAAGAGGTTAGATGATGCTTTGTGGGCCTATAGAACCGCTTTCAAGACACCAATTGGAAGATCTCCTTATAACTTGGTGTTTGGAAAGGCGTGTCACTTGCTGGTAGAGTTGGAACAAAAGTCATATTGGGCGATCAGAGAGCTCAACTATGATTTGAAGAAGGTCGGTGAAAAGAGGCTATTAGACTTGAATGAATTGTCTGAAATCCGCATGCAAGCTTATGAGAATGCAAGAATTTACAAAGAGAGGACTAAGGCATGGCATGACAAGCACATTTTGCCTAGGAAGTTTGAGCCGGGAAAATGGGTACTTCTCTACAACTCAAGGTTGAGACTTTTCCCGGGAAAGCTTAAATCATGGTGGTTTGGACCTTTCAAGATTCTTAATGTTCTTCCACATGGAGCGGTGGAGCTAGAGGGTCAAAGAGAGAATTTCAAAGTGAATGGCTAGCGGATCAAGCACTATCATGGGGGACCACTTCCAGCAGACCACCAAAAGGTCAATTTAACTGACCCATAAAAAGGAGTGACTTTCGTTAGGATCGGGGCTTTTAACAAGCGCTACTTGGGAGGCAACCCAAGCTTGATATCCTTTTTTTGCATTTATAGAGTCTTAAAATAATAAAAAGAGTCTTCATATAGGGTCATTAGTTAAGAAATTGCATTAGAAAGCATGTAGGACTTAGATGCATTTAGGAATAGAGGGGCATAATTCTTTTCTGTCTCACCTCGCGAGCAGGAATTTGTCCCACGAGCCAGAGGGATGTCAAAATCCATGTCTCTAGCTCGCCCCGCAAAACCAGGCCTCGCCTCGCGAGCCTGGAGAAATAGGAAAGGTCAAATGTAGCTGGCTCGCCTCACGAGCCAGAAGGACATAATGTCAGAGGTTTACATCTTGTTCTGCCTCGCGTCGCGAGCACCTGGCTCGCTTCGTGATTCTGGGCAGATTGAAGACTGAAAGAAAAAACCCAGATTCGCCTCACGAATCTTGCTTCGCCCCGCGAAACCCAAATTAGAGTTTCTGATTTGGGAAAATTTTAAAATTCGTGTCGCGGGCACCTGGCTCGCCTCACGAACGGGGACAGGTTTTAGCCCTGCGAGTCGAGAACGAGTCACTTTTTCAACAAAAAAAAATCTCTCTTCTCTCTTGCACGAGTCTTCAAGGGTTCATCATCTTCTCCACTTTTTCTCACTCTCACACTCTTAAATCACAATAACAAGGTAAGATCAACCTAACCCATCTCTTTCCTTTGATTTTGGTTCAAAAACTTCAAGAACCTCATTTTAAAAATACTTTTTTTTACAAACTTTAGAGTGGGTTAGGATTGTTTTGATTATGCGCTTCTGGTTCTAAGTTGTGATGTATGCCATAAACAAATGATGAATGTGGATTGTTGAGTGCTGTGTGATAAGCCTCTGGATCATCTAGTTTTATGGCTAGTATGACCAGGGTTTTGTGCAAATTATATCATATTTTCACCCAAATTAGATTAGATTGTCCTCAAGCAAGCTTTTATGTCTCTAAAGTATTTTTAGGATAATTTAGCCAGTTTTGAGTCAAATAATGCACTTATAGCTATTTCTTTGTTTTCAGGTTAAATAGAAGTTGAGGGAATAAAGAAACAGGGAGTTCGCCTCACGAGAGTTTTCTCGCCTCGCGAACCTGAAAGCCAGCAGAACAGTAAAAATGTCATCCTCTCTGGTTCGCCCCGCGAACAACACCTCGCCTCGCGACCATGAAAGCTGACTGTTCCAGAGAAATGCAACCCGTTCTGTGTCGCCTCGCGGATACATGTCTCGCCTCGCGAGACTGAAGACCAGAAGCCATGACTGTTCCATTCCTCACCACGCGAGCCGTGCTTCGCCCCGCGAGAAGACCAAACGTTGCTGACTCTTCACAATATTCACCTCGCGAGCGAGTGTTCGCCTCGCGAGTGGGCTTAGTTCTGAATAGTATAAAAGACTGTTCTGGGCAGATTGAAAGAACTTTTTGGCTTCTCCATTGTTTTTACATTTTTCTGTGTGTTTTCGTTTTTCCATGGAGAATTAATTTTCTAAGATTAATCTATTGTAATCGATTTCCACTACACTTGAGGTTCTTGTATTTCCTGTTTTATTTGCTTTTCTCTTTTCAATGCGATGCTATATGTTTCTGTTTGCTTAATTCAGGAGTGTATAGTGTTGTGTTGATTTGTTTCGGTGATGTTATGTTCCTATATATAATCGCGTTTGCTTAATTCGCGTGTGTTCAATTCGTGTTCGCTTAGTTCACGGAGGGCTTAACCCCGTTTGCTTAATTCGGGAATAGGGACATATATCTGTAGTAGTGGTTTCGCTTGTAAATTGTTGCTACAACCGGGAGGGGATTAGAATCTGCTTAGGGCTTGGAAATTGCATGAACCTATGATAGTTGGGAAATCGAGAACTGTAGATTAATCGTCTTTAGCTATTTGATAATCTTTTCAACTTCTCTGTTTTCATTGCTTTGTTTTGCTTTGTTTCTTTATTCAATTCCAAATCCAAAACCCCCCAAAACTGATTTTTGTGTTAATAACAACAACCTAAGAGTCCTTGTGAGACGATATCCGAGTTGTCGCCCTAAACTACATTTTTACAAACCGCTCGCTTTTTGGCGCGTGCGCGACAGCGCGACCAAAAAATTGGCGCCGTTGCCGGGGACTCTTGTTTGTTATTCTTCACATTTTATTTTTCTTTTCTTTCTTTTATTAATTGGTTTGGCTACTAGGTCTAATTGCCCTGAATTGTGTGATTTTGATCCTGAAATTGAAAGAACACTGCACACACGCCGTAGAGAAATTCGGGCTAGCACTAGTGGTCATTCTAATTCTAAAACTGTTTTTGAAAACATGGGTGACCAAAGGACATTAAGACAGCTTGCTGCCCCTGATGTAAATTATAATGGATTGTGTATTTCATATCCTGGTGCTGATACTCCTTTTGAATTAAAATCTGGTTTCATTCACTTGTTGCCAAAGTTTAATGGTCTTGCAGGTGAGGATCCACACAAGCACTTGAAGGAATTCCAGGTTGTCTGCTCCACAACCTCGAGATCAGAGGGAGTAACTGAGGATAGCATCAAGATGAAAGCTTTTCCGTTCTCACTCCAGGGAGCTGCAAAGGATTGGCTGTTATATCTTGAGCCAAACTCTATCACCACCTGGAATGATTTGAAGAGGGTTTTCTTAGAGAGATATTTTCCTGCTTCCCAGAGCGTCAATAAGGAAGGAAATATGTGGCATCGAGGCAAGGGAATGAGTCGTTGGCTGAATATTGGGAAAGATTCAAGCATTTGGTATCCAGATTGCCCCCAAAGATCGGATTTCCGAACAACTTCTTATCCAAGACTTTTATGAGGGGTTACTGCCGATGGATAGGAATATTTTGGATGCTGCTAGTGGGGGAGCACTTGTTGATAAGACCCCAGCTGCTGCCAAGCAACTCATTGAAAATATGTCACTGAATTCCCAACAGTTTATTACCAGGAGAAATTCTGTTGAGACAAGAGGTGTGCATGAGGTCCATAGCTCTTCGTCCAACCAGGCCCTTGAGAATAGAATGGATGAGCTCACTTCTTTTGTAAGGCAATTGGCAATAGATAGGGTTCAGCCTGCAAGGTTGTGTAGCATGTGCAACTCTCCTGAGCACCCGTATGATGCATGCCCCATTCCGAAGGAAGAGTTCGTCATTGATCTGTCTCAGGCTTATGCAGTTCATCCCTATAATCAAGGAAACAATCGAATCGGTACAAGCATTCCGACCTCTCCACAAATAGGTACCATCCAAACTGGAGAAATCATCCTAACCTTCGGTATGGGAACTCATCCCAACAACAACCGATGGCAGCACCTCAGAATCCTCCTCAAGTGACCACTTCTGCACCTTCTGGACCTTCACTAGAGGACCTGTTCAAACAAATGACTTCACAAATAACTGCACAAATTGGACAGCTCCAAGCCTCACAGATACGTGAGATGGCGGCAATGAATGATGCCAGATTCAAAATTTAGAGACACAGGTTGGACAACCGGCCACCTCCATAAATAACATACAAAGAAGCTCAAAGAACAAGTCAATCGCCCTGCACAAACAGTGATAAATCCCAATGTCTCCAATCCTAATGTGAGTGCCATTTCTCTGAGATCTGGAAAAGTTGTTGAGGTAGCCTCTGGAAAAGATGAAGACACTGTTGAGGTGACTCCTGAGCCTTCAGTTGATGTTGAAGCTGAGAAAGTGTACATACCACCGATCCCCTTCCCACACAGTTCAGAAAAATAAGAAGATTGGTGGTGAAGACAAGGAAAGGGAGATTTTAGATGTGTTCAGAAAGGTAGCTGTGAATATTCCCCTTCTAGATGTGATCAAGCAGGTGCCTAAGTATGCCAAATTTCTGAAGGATCTATGCACCAACAAGAGGAAGTTGAAGAATAATAAGAGAGTTGATTTGGGAAGAAATGTTTCAACTCTTATCCAGTCTAAGCCTGCACCAGAAAGAGTTGTTGTTTCAGCACCCACTCAGGCCCTACCACAGAAGTTCAAGGATCCAGGCACTTTTACTATTCCATGCATTATTGGGGACAGAAAATTTGAAAATTGCATGCTGGATTTGGGAGCCTCCATAAATGTCATGCCCACTTCTATTTTCAATAACCTTGACCTTGGGCCCTTGCAGTATACAGGTATCACTATCCAGTTGGCCAACAGGACCAGTGCCCGCCCCATGGGAATGGTAGAAGATGTGCTGGTACAAGTTGATGAGTTGATCTTCCCTGCTGACTTCTACATACTGGACATGGCAGGAGACACATTCCAGTAAAACACCAATTATCCTGGGCAGACCATTCATGAAGACAGCTAAGACTAAAATTGATGTTGATGATGGGACCATGTCTATGGAGTTTGGTGATATTGTGGCAAAGTTTAACATCTTTGATGCTGTGAAACAACCATTGGAAGAGCACTCCGTTTTCCACATAGAGCTGCTTTCTGAGACTATTGAGGACACCCATGAGGACTTGTTTTCTGATTTTCTATTTGTTTCTGGCTATGATAATATTTCTTCATGTCCTGATTGTACTAACACTAACCATTGTGTGGTGTGTGCTGAAATTGATGCATGTTTAGCAGGTGATAAATTTTTCAGTGCAGTGAATGAGGAACATGCAGAAGATGAAGCAGCGTCGGAGACCCTCCCTACCTATCTGCCACCTCCCCCTGCGAAACCACCAGAAGGACTGGATTTTGCACCATGGCCAGTTCAAGGGGTAGAATCCCAATTTTATTGGGAGTACTTTGTTGAGAAAGCGGTTATCTTTGCACAAAGAGGAAGTGATGGGTCCGCCGCATTGGGCAAGGTCACCATCATTGTCAAGTGCTCACTCATATATCAAGGATGCAAGTTATGGGACCATGAAATGAACTCTATCTCCTTGGTTTTATGCTACACGCAATGGGATCCAGGCGGAAGCTCCCACCTACACTGACACTTGATCAGGGAGTACCCTTTCCTTTCCCTCACTCTGATTTTATAGTTATGTTGTTTCATTGGGGACAATTGATAAGCCTCTGGCTTATCTAGTTTTATGACTAGATGAACTAGGGTTTATGTGCCAATCAGTCGAGTTCACTCTCGTTTTCGCCCAAATTTGCCTTGTTTTGTTCCTAAGTTGGACTTTGACTCGTTTTGCATCTTTTGTGTAGTTTTTAGCTTATTTTGAATAGAATTATGCTTTTTGTTTTCTTTTGTTGTTTCAGGTCAATAAGTGAAGCTCCGGGAGTCAAGGAAAGTCAAGAAGCAGTGGAAAAAGCACTTCTGGAGATACTCGCCTCGCGAGTGTATGCTCGCCTCGTGAGCTTGAACATCAGATAAAGCAGCAACAGTCATCATTCTGGTTCGCCTCGCGAACAGTATGCTCGCCCCGCGAATCATGAAGACCTGGAAGTCAGAGACCATCACGGCCTAGCCGTGATGAAGGTCACAGCCTAGAATTGAATCTCGCCCCGCGAAAGAATCTCGCCACGCGAGAGTTTGAAGACACTGGAAGACAGAGACAATCACGGCCTAGCCGTGATGAAGGTCACGGCTGTGACAGATTGAAGTTGGAAGACTCGCCCCGCGAACACACTATCGCCTCACGAAAATCCAAACTTGGACGCGCGCCAAAACTAAAATTCGCCTCGCGAATGATTGCTCGCCCCGCGAGCGGGCAAGATTCAGAATCCTTATTTAAAGGCTGTTGCAGATCAGATTAGGAGGAGGGTTTTCCACTAGTTTAGATCAGTAGTTACGAACCCTGGTTTCTGGAGCTGCGTCTCCCTTCTCTTTTCTTTTCTTATTTTATTATGGAGATTATGTCCGATTGTTTCTCTATGAGCATGAGGAACTAATCCCCTCGTCCGAGGGATCGATGAAGCCGCCCATGGCGGTGTAATGTTCTTGTGATGCATGTGTTTCTCCCCTTCTCTTATTAATGTTTTCCAATTCTGTTTCGAATGCTTAATCATATGTGTTGCGTGATTAACTAGTTAAACGTGTTTGAGGCCGAACGGCGATTCGCGTTTTAGAACTTGAATTGGGATCGCTAATCGAATAATGAGCACGACAGTGGATTTAGGAGATTAGTGCAACCTTATAGGGAACGAGAATTAACCAAATTCGAGATTAGGATTATGAGACCTAGTAAGTAATTAATCCAATCGTCAAATACGTCCTATTGAGCACGACAGTGGATATAGGAGAAATTGGGGGTCCCGGTTGACATTGTAATTGAACTTAGGGAGGAATTCATCATCACTTGGGTACTATACATGATTGGGTAGGTGGATTTGAGACCTTGGACATTTTAATTTCATATTTTTAGTTAATTATTTTATTAGATTTGTTAATTTGAATTCAATCCTATCTTCTCTCTCAACCACCTTCTGTAACTTGACCATACGTATCTGATTTCCCGCGGATTAGTCGAATTGGTAGCCCAATCCCTGAGTTCGACCTCGGTAATTACTTACCGTGTTTATTTTATTACTTGCGACGACCCGGTACACTTGCCGGCGTCTCCAACAACAATGCATGTTTTAAGTGTGGGGGAGGGAACTAGTTGTGGTTTTGTTTTGTCTTGTTTTTTTCTTTTAGCTCTTGAATAAATTGTGTTAAATCTTATGTTGGCAAGTTTGATTGAATTTGATTGATTTTTCACAGTTTGATTGCATGATTGATGTGATGATTCCCCCTAGGTTGAACAATGGGTTTCTTGAAAAAAAAAATTGTTTTTGAAATGTGATCCCCATGTGATTGAAAACTGAACTTTGGGATTTTGTTGTGATGGCATGATTTATGATAAGTTTGAGGTGAAGGGAAGCACACACTAGGGATAGAATCTCAGTCAAACAATTTGCAAAATTGTCCAGGTGAGGATTTGAGCCTTTAACATGTTTTTAACTGTGTGAAATCACTTTTAAGTTGCACTTTCCCGAATTTGCTTGAATCTCTTTTTGGTTTGCATGTTTATTTGTTTGCATCAAATGATTTAGGCAATTTCTTTGTAAATAACTACTTAGCCTAAAATAACCGTCCCTAATGCATGTTCCTTAGTTAGCCCCATTGAGCCTAATTAGCCTGTTAATTCTTGATAACCTAATGTTATAAGCCCAAAATCTGGAAAACCATGTTAACCCGATCTTAGGATTAGGAGAGCATGGAATCTTAGAAAGAGAATGGTTGCAAGAAACTAAGTTTGGGGTGGCTACAAGGATATGATGTGTTGGTTGGGATTGAGAAAAAAGAAAAAAATATATATAATAAAAAGGTTGGAGCCAAAAAGAAAAAAAAAAGAAGAAGAATAAAAAGTGCAAAAATGCCAAAAAGGCTGTTTGAATAAAAAGGCTGTGGTCACCCAAAAGCATAAAGAAAAATGAAAAAAAAAAAGGAACTTGGTGAAATTCAAAGTGTAAAAAGCTCATGCTCTCTTAGTTCCTAGGGTCTTCAGCCTAATACCTTTGTATATCCTACCCTTAGCCAGACCCCATTACAACCATAAAAGACCTTTTGATGATGCATGCATGTTTTCTGTGGGAATCATTTGGAGATGAAAATCAAATTCATGGGAAGTGTTCTTGAAAAGTGAAATTGAGTGCAATGTTGATAGCCTGACACAAACTGAGCGATTGAGTGAACACTCAATGCCCTTGTGAGGAAGGCAGTTGTTTGAATTTGGTGATCTCCCTCTTGTGTGTAACTGGATCCCTTGCTTAGATTAATGATTGTTTGAATGATGAAATTCTCAATTGTTTGGAATGAATGATTGTGGGGATTGCTTTGTTTGAAAGGGGGGAATATTGAAGAAAACTGTTTTGATATATTGCTTGAAATCTGTGCAAAGTTGATTGAATCTCTTAAGCTTGCCAGGTCTTGAGTCTTTTTAATTTTTGAGTTTTAGTTTGCTTGGGGACAAGCAAAGTTTAAGTTTGGGGTATTTTGATAAGCCTCTGGCTCATCTAGTTTTATGGCTAGTATGACCAGGGTTTTGTGCAAATTATATCCTATTTTCAACCAAATTAGATTAGATTGTCCTCAAGCAAGATTTTGAGTCTCTAAAGTATTTTTCGGATAATTTAGCCAATTTTGAGTCAAATAATGCACTTATAGCTATTTCTTTGTTTTCAGGTTAAATAGAAGTTGAGGGAATAAAGAAACAGGGAGTTCGCCTCGCGAGAGTTTTCTCGCCTCGCGAACCTGAAAGCCAGCAGAACAGTAAAAATGTCATCCTCTCTGGTTCGCCCTGTGAACAACACCTCGCCTCGCGACCCTGAAAGCTGACTGTTCCAGAGAAATGCAACCCGTTCTGTGTCGCCTCGCGGATACATGTCTCGCCTCGCGAGACTGAAGACCAGAAGCCATGACTGTTCCATTCCTCGCCACGCGAGCCGTGCTTCGCCCCGCGAGAACACCAAACATTGCTGACTCTTCACAATATTCGCCTCGCGAGCGAGTGTTCGCCTCGCGAGTGGGCTTAGTTCTGAATAGTATAAAAGGCTGTTCTGGGCAGATTGAAAGAACTTTTTGGCTTCTCCATTGTTTTTACATTTTTCTGTGTGTTTTCGTTTTTCCATGGAGAACTAATTTTCTAAGATTAATCTATTGTAATCGATTTCCACTACACTTGAGGTTCTTGTATTTCCTGTTTTATTTGCTTTTCTCTTTTCAATGCGATGCTATATGTTTCTGTTTGCTTAATTCAGGAGTGTATAGTGTTGTGTTGATTTGTTTCGGTGATGTTATGTTCCTATATATAATCGCGTTTGCTTAATTCGCGTGTGTTCAATTCGTGTTCGCTTAGTTCACGGAGGGCTTAACCCCGTTTGCTTAATTCGGGAATAGGGACATATATCTGTAGTGGTGGTTTCGCTTGTAAATTGTTGCTACAACCGGGAGGGGATTAGAATCTGCTTAGGGCTTGGAAATTGCATGAACCTATGATAGTTGGGAAATCGAGAACAGTAGATTAATCGTCTTTAGCTATTTGATAATCTTTTCAACTTCTCTGTTTTCATTGCTTTGTTTTGCTTTGTTTCTTTATTCAATTCCAAATCCAAAACCCCCCAAAACTGATTTTTGTGTTAATAACAACAACCTAAGAGTCATTGTGAGACGATATCCGAGTTGTCGCCCTAAACTACATTTTTACAAACCGCTCGCTTTTTGGCGCGTGCGCGACAGCGCGACCACTGTGCATCAACAATGTGAGAGGATTTGTGAGACTGATGATATTCTTTGAACTTTAATGATGATGATGCATGTTTTCTGGTGATGAACTGAACTGGATTGCGATGCTTAGAAACCTAAGTTTGGGGTTGTTCTGGGTATTTGTTAGAGATGATGCATGCTAGGGGGCCTTGGGAGTATTTTTCTGGAAAATTTTGAGGAACAAAAGTCTGTGTTCTTGACTAAGAATTAGATGCCTGATATAAGTCTGTTAGAAACTAGGAATGGAATTCTGAATTCTTAGCTCTCTGTTGATAATGTTATAAACCGTATTGGGAATTTTCTGATTTTCATGTTATGGCACCACCATAGAATGGGGACAAGCAGCCCATTAAGCGCAAAAAGTGCGCATCTGTTCATGAGGATGACTTAGAGTTGCCTCTGGGACCCGGCTTCTCTTCTAGGACTACCTCCTCTGCTCCCCGTTTCCGATCTTCGCAGCATGTGAAGCATTGGGAATTGGTGACAACAAAGGAGATAGTCCTCGAGAGGAGTGTGGTCCTGGTGGGCAACAACTACCCGTCAGTCTCTGAGCAGATCCGTACTCAGATTTGGGGTGTGTTGGCTGATCTTCCTCGTCGGTTTGACATCAGACTGGTGTAGGAATTTTATGCCAACGCCCTCAACACCGACATTACCCATCCCGGATGCATATCCTAGATTAGGGGCATCCCCATGTCTTTCATTCTAGAGGTCATAAACAGCTGCTTGGCGATCCCCATTACCGTTGAGAGCCCGAAAATTGTTTGGGATAAGTACTTGGATGAAACTGAATCTAGACACTTGGTGAAAAAGGCCACAAGAAAGATAGAAGAAGCGGAAAATTCTAATGAGAGTTTGGGGTCCGCTCGGACCCCTTGAGATAACATTTCTTTAACCCTTCTCTTCTTTTCTTTTCTCTTTTCGTTTTAATTTCTTCCACTTATCTCCCCTCTCCCTCTTGAATCTCTTAGTTTGCATGTGAATAATTGGTCAATCAATCAAAAAAAAAAGCATAGTGTCATCGAGTCTAGTTGGTAAGTTTGTGGATTTAAATTGAATGAAACTTGGTTGAATGCATGAGTTCTTGTGAAAACCACTTTGATGAACCCCCCTCGATGTTTCGAAAGTTAAATCCCCATGTGAAAAATCGAAAATAAAAACTTAGAGGACTTTTATTATGATTGCATGATTTATGATAAGTATGGGGTGAAAAGGTGAACACGTTAGGGATGTATTTTGGTCAAATAATTTGCTAAAAATGTCCAGGTGAGGAAATTGAGCCTCCAACGTTGTTTTTGAATTGTGTGTATCAACTTTAAGTTGTACTTTCCCGTATTTGCTTGAATTTTTCATGGTCTATATGTTTATATGTTTGCATCAAATGATTTAGTCAATTTTCTTTGCAATAACTACTTAGCCTAAAATGAACCAACCTTGATGCATGATCCCTAGTTAGCCACATTGAGCCTTAAAGCCTATTGTTCTTAATAACCTTACAATACAAGCCATAAATCCCGAAAAACCAAGTTAACCCGATCTTAGGATTTAGGAGAGCATGAAAAGTTAGCAATGTGAGTGTTGTTTGAAAACTAAGTTTGGGGTGGCTACAAGGTTTATCATGTTGTTTTGGTCGAGAAACAAAAAATAAAAAGGTTGAAGCCAAAGGCAAAAATAAAAAGAAGAAAAGTACAAAAATGCCAAAAAGGGCAAAGTAAAAAGGGTGTCAAAGGAAATAGGTTGTAGCCACCCAAAACGTGAAAAAGAAAAAAAATGGAAAAAGGAATTAGAGTGAAAATAAAAGTGTAAAAAGTTTCATGCTCTCTTAATTCCTAGGGACTTAGCCTAGTACCTTTGCATATCTTACCTTTTGTCAGGCCACTTTACAACCTTCACAAGACCTTTTGATGTTGCAAGCATGTTTTTGTGGGAACCTTGTTTAGATGAAAATCAAATTCATGGAAAGTGCTCTTGAAATGTTAAATTGAGTGAAATTGATAGCCTAGACAAATTGAGCGAATGAGTGAATTAATAAATATCCTTTGTGAGGAAGGCAATTGTTTGAAATTGGTGATCTCCCTTTTGTGTGTATGTTGGATCCCTTGCTTAGAGTAAAGATTGCTTTGATGATGAATTTCTCTTTTGATCAAAAGTAGATGCATGTAGGGGTTACCATAATGAATAATGGGAGAGGATAACAAGTTGGGAAAAAAAAGAAATTGTAAACAAGTGCATGAAGCTCGGTTAAATTTGATTGAATCCATGAATCTTACCTTGTCTTGAGTCTTTTTGAGTTTTAGTTTGCTTGGGGACAAGCAAAGTTGAAGTTTGAGGTATTTTGATAAACATTTATCTTATCTAGTTATATGGATAAAAAGTCTAAGGTTTTTATGCTAATTGGGCGATTTAACCTCGTTAAACACCCGAATTTGGCTTCTTTTGTCCCTAAGCAACATTTTTAGTCTCTCAGAGAGTTTTTAGGAATTTCTAGGTTATTTTGAGTCAATAAAGCATTGAAATACTATTTTTGAATTTCAGGTTAAAAGTCAAGCTCGAGGAAGGTAGGAAAATTGAAGAGAACAAACATAAAGGCAAAAAGGCAGATTCGCCTTGCGAGAAGGAAGTGCTATTGACTTGGTCAATGCTTTGAATTTCCTTAATAATTTGGTTAAATTGGTCTCTCAATCCTTGTGTTTGACCTCGGTATTTCTTATCGTGTTTTTATTACTTGCAACAAACCGGTACACTTGCCGGATTTGCAACAATAGTAATTATGTTAGTCCAATTCATGTTGTTTCGAAGAAAGGTGGCACAACCGTGGTAGCCAATGAGAACAATGAGAGGATACCAACAAGGACCGTCACAGGGTGGAGAGTTTGTGTGGATTATAGAAAGTTAAATGATGCAACAAGGAAAGATCACTTCCCTCTTCCACTACAAAAAAGGCGGGATTACTGACGACCAAAACCCGTCAGAAACACCAAAAATCCGTCGGTAAAGCACATTTCCGACGGACCAAATTCCGTCGTTATCAGGCTCGTAGGAAACGGTTTCCTTCGGTAATGGAGACTGGTTACCGACGGAATTTTCCGTCGGAAGCGTTACCGACGGATTTTTTCGTCCATAACGTTTCCGACGGATTTTTCCATCTGTAATTAGTTTTTTTAAATTAATAATTATTTTTTATATTAAATATAAATTATTAATTCTTTTTTATTTAAAATATTACATTTTTTATTTTATTATATGATTATATTAGATTAAAAATAGTAATTACAAATAATTAAAATGGCAATTAAATTTAAATTAACATAAATATTCCATACATAAAATATCCGTCTGTATAGAAAACACATGTAAATATAAAACTATCCTAATAATCATCATCATAATAACCGTCATCGTCATCCTATAGGGGGAGTTCACCGGCGTCAACTGACCATCATGTTGCAGCGCAGAAGTCACACCGGCATCATGCGGCTGCGGTGGTAGCACGGTAGAAGTAGTGGAGGGCTGGCTGGCATGGATGACCCCCTGTAGAGCGTTGCGCCTCTCTGGTGGAAGTAAATTGAGCAGAGAGGTCATCATCGTAGACCAAGTCTCCATCTGCTGCTGCATGCGCTCTGCAGTCCGCCTCTTCTCCTGCACCTCCTGCCTCAGCTGCCGCACCTCCTCCGTATCCTGTGAGCCAGAGGATGTAGGCTCTCGAATGGTCAAGCTCGGCGTTGAGACCCGAGTGTTGGAACGAGCTGTAGTTGTGGTACCGTAAATGCGACCCTTCTTCTTCCTGCCCACCACTTCCATCCAGACCTGGGTCTGTAGTCGGTCGACCTCGGCGGGGTCTAGCTGGTAAGGATCCGATGCACCAGAGCAGGAGGCAACCTCAGACGCTACTTGACTGAACCTGGCATTGTACTCCGCCTGCGTCAATACATTACAAAAATTATATTATTAGACTATAATAATGAAAAGATACATTAAATGTGAAAATATACTTTAATTAGCTCACCACTGTCTAGTTCCACCTCTCATCAACAAACTCGTCGGTGTCTGCGCTAATATGTGTCTGCTCAAACACAGTAGGGACATCAACCGAGTGGGCAAGCTGTCCTACCTGCAGCCGACAAAGAAATATAATCAATTAATTATAAAATAAATTTTTAATAAAAATAAAATATACTATTATTTAAATGTGCATACCATGTTAATGACATGCTGTATATGGCTAATCGAGCCACCAGTGTGCATGCTCCCATCCTTCTCCGAAGCCCGATTTCTCTTTGCCTGCTCACACTTCGCCTTGTACTCTGGAGTGTCCCAGTACACAAAAAGATGGGACCAAATTTTGGGGCCGATGTAATCTGGGCGCTCTCGACTTTCCCTAGCCTTCCCGAGCATGTCCCTTAGTAGATTAGACGCTCTGTCGTCAAATATGGCGCGTACCTGTGCAGCATGCTCCAGTGGGGGGCGGGGCGGCTCTCCTCCTGATGCTGACATATCTATTTTTTATCACAATTATAAGTCAATGTAAAAACAATAAATCAATCGACATTTAACAGACTAATCTAATAAGCAAAATTTTAAAATACAACAAAAGTCTTACATTTAAATGCATAAACAAATATACAAAAATACATGATACTATAACTTAATAGTAAAATTCCTATTCAAACTCGGTATCATCATCTGATTGTAAGTCTGACTCTTCTTCTTCTTGCATCGAGTCATCACTTTGGATTTCTTCCTCTGATGATGCATTCATCGATACCGACGGATTAGCAATGGCCACTTCTTCCCCGTCATCAGCAGATCCCAACATGCCAGTAATACACTCGACCTCAATTACTTCATTGACATGTGACGATTCATCCGCCTGGAAAGGCATATCAGCCTCTGCATTATCGATTTCTATGCGACCCCTAGGTTTGGTAGTGACAGCAACACACCAACCTCGTTTGTCTGTTCGTATTGCTGGATAAGGGACGTAGTAAACTTGTTTGGCATTATGAGAAATGATAAACAGATCAAATTTTTGATATCTTCTATCCATACGAATGTCCACAGTGCCATACTTGGGATCCACCTTTGTGCCTGTATTCAATGGATCAAACCAATTACAATAAATAATACTACTTTTTTAGGATAAGCAGTAGTATTGTATTGTAACTCGTATATGTGTTTTATGACTCCATAAAAATCACCAGTACTTTCACCCTGTATGACAACCCCACTATTAATGGTCTTTTTGCCAATGTTCCATTCATCTGTGTGGAATTTGTACCCATTAACAACGTATGTATGCCATGATCTAACACTGCTATAGGGCTCGTACGCCAAATCTCTCAAGTGTTGATTTAGCACACTTAATGGTTGCTGATACACCTACGAATTTATAAGTCATATTAAATAACTACTTTTCAATTAACAACTAAGCTTAATATATTGTTTGCTAAGTTATACGACACTTACTTGTTGCTTGGACCATTCAGGAAACTCTGCATGTGTACGAGTAGAAGCAGTTAATAGGAAATTAGTATATTAGTTAATTGCTTGCTTGAAAGTTGTTATTAGGAAATTATTTATTTTAATAAATTTTTAATCTTCCCACTTATTACGTAACTTGACTAATTAAAGTCGTATGAGCTCAACTATTCAAAATTAGTTGATCAAAACCATTCTTGATTGCTGAAACTGAACTAAATACTGAAACTGAAACCTGCAAGTTTATTCTTGATTGTTAATGCTTGTATCTGAAACTTGAGTAACTTGTTATTAATCTTTAAAGGTTTAATCAGTTTCTGCATTTTGTTATTATTGAATCTTGAACCCGAACCTATTCTGAATTAATCTTTCTTATCTTCATCATCTTCCAATTCAAGATTTTATATAAACCCTTCATCGATTTTGTAAAAGATCCTGAGGCCACAAATCTGCAACTCTGATTTGAAAAGTTTTTAAGAGGGAAATATTTTTTTGAAAACTCGATTCACCCCCCCCCCCCCCCCCCCCTCCCCCTTGAGTCGTTGAAGCCAAAATAACAATAAGCAGCATTAAATGACACATATTTCAAACCACAATCAAATTCTAAATAAAAATAACATAAATAAAACAAAACCAACATTAAATTACACTCGAAACCACAAATAGATAACAATTTACTAAATTGGTCCAAGATAATAGTCCAACACACTTAACAATATACAACATAACAGTACAACACCCCTAGTTACACTCCAACAAAACTGTCCAACACACTTAAAAAAAAATTGATCCAACATAACAATCCAACACATTTTATCATTGTCCTAACAATTACAACATCCTAATTAACAACCATTCTCCAGTCAAAAAAAATTTAACAACCATCCATACAACATTTAACTAATGTACAAAAAAATTTAAAAAATAAAATTGGAAACTCACCTGAAACAACAAAACTGTTGGCCAGAATTCCTCAGGCACGGTGGCTGGTGCTCCAAACTGGTGGTGGTTCTCCGGAGAAGACAAATATTGAGTAAATATAATGTGGAAACAGAGAAGAGAGTTGGAGGAGAAGGTGGCTGCTTACCTAAACGTGGTGGCATGCGACGGAGAAAGAGGCGGCGTAGGAGGCTGAGAATGCGGGTAGGTTCGGTCTCGCTAGTGGAGGAGAAGAAAGAAGGAAAAGAGAAATGAAAGAGAGGGAGAAAGGAAGAAGAAGAGTAAGGGGGAACATTTCCGTGGCTCATGGTGGGGGGCGGGTCGCCGGAGACAATAGGGAGGTGTGGCCGCGGCTGGGTGATGTCGTGTAAGTCAACACGCGCGTGCGATTCCGGCAAGTGTACCGGATTGCCGTCAAGTAATAAAAGATATCGAACCCACAGAGACTGTGTTCTCGAATCGCAATCGGTTTTCGAATTGAGTGAATCTGGACTTTGTAAAAGGTTTTGAAAAATGTTTGAATTTGAAATTGAAATGATAAACAAACAGAAAACAAATGTTTTTGGGGTTTTCGATTTAAACGAATTCCTAGGGATTTGGGTTACCTTTGAGGTTGTTTATCTTGCTAATCTGATTTACCTTTGTTGATTACCGAAATTGCCTTGAAGGCGAGTTTATCCTCTAATAGCTTAAGCTCCCTCTCGGGTTACAAAAGCCGTGCCCAATTGACCCGACCCCTACTCTCGTGGTAGTCGATCCTAGATTGGACCCTTTGCGTTCCGTGACAACTCGTTGCTCCTCGAGGGACGGCTTCTATCTCTCGTGATTTCAGTCCCAAGTCTGACTTCTATAGGTCCGACACCCAAGTTCACCGCTAGGTTCTTCCTTGAAATGTCTCAGTCATGCAAATAACCTAAGTTCACCGCTAGGTTCCTCCTTAGATCATCCACATCTCACAAACCAACTTCCGCCGGGCTTTACGAGTGGAATACCCTAGAAATCCTAAGTTCACCGCTAGGTTCCTCCTTAGAACATCTACGTCACGCAAATAAGCGGTTGCCGAAATTTATGAGTGAATAACACACTAGAAATCAGATCTAAAGCAAATCGTAATTAACAAAGAGTTTACATCAAATTTACATCATAAACAAACTTGGGCAGAGCCCTAATCCCTAGAAACTATGCTACTACTCACGCCTTGCCATGGAGATGACAAGCATGATTATAAATAACATGAAAATACAAAAATCAGAGAAGAGAAGAGAAGAGGAGAAGAGAGATCTAAGCCTAGAGTCCTAGTTGTTATGGATGATCCATCCCCCTGTATCTGATGCCTTGGTCCATATTTATAGAAATGGGGAAGTTAGAGTCCCAAACCAACTCAAAATCTGATCTATTTCGGTTTCTTCAGGTCCAAGTAATGCGCGTCACGGCCGTGATGGCCATCACGGCCAGGCCGTGACGGTCTCTGCCTCTGGTTGCTTTGCAAAATCCGGTCTCTCGCGGGGCGAGAATGATGCTCGCGACGCGAGCCCTCTGTTATGGCCGTGAAGAATTTTACGGCTGGGCCGTGATGTGCTCTGACTTGTGGTGGTTTTGGGTCACGGCCGTGATGGCTATCACGGCCAGGCCGTGACAGACTCTAACTTCAGCCTTTCTTCTTTTTCAGTTTTTGCTCGATCATGGTCATGGCTGGTGATGGGCATCACGGCTAGGCCGTGATGGGCTCTGTTTGGCTCATTTTCTTCAGTTTTAAAGCTCCATCTTCATCCAAACTTCATCATGGTTGATCTTGAGCAATTTACCCTTTATATCTGCAAAACAACACACGAAAACCGCCTTACCCGTTCCAAAGGAAAATTAACCTAAAATCTAATAAAAGTATGCCTAAACTACATGAAAATACATGCAAAATGATAGACAAAGATGATGTGGAATCACACTCATCAAATCACCCCAAGCTTAAAACTTTGCTTATCCTCAAGCAATTACTCAGGCCATAAGATATAAATCATTCAGAGCATGGATAGTGAACTAAGAACCCTAGAAGCTAATCCAAGTAATAGGCATTTTTAATAAGCACTCAAGAGAAAATCAAGTTCAAGTCCAATTAGAAGCTTAGGTTCTTCAAGTTCATGTTCTCACTGATTTGGGCACTCATCTCACCTCACTCAAGTGTTTTAGGGTTTATTGACAATTCACTCAATTTCCTCAAGGAAAGTATTTTACCATAGGCTTGACTATTAACCAAATCTCTACTTTATTTATGAAAACACTTAAGAATCAAGAGGTCTTTTCCTTTGGTTGTAATGTGGCCTTGGGATTTATTGTAAGGTGGGAAAATCAAGGAAAGGGAATTTCAAGAAGGCTAGACAGATTATCAAACATTACAAAGTATGACACCTTCTAAAATACCTTTTGGGGGCTTTGATTTACTTGTCCACCTTTCTTCCTTCTATTATTTTTTTTCTTTTTCTTTTTCTTTTCATTTCTCACTTTCTTTGTCATCCCCTTCTCCATTTTTTTTTTCTGTTTATTTCATTTTTATTTGTTTGGAGAAGGGGAGATTTATAGCTCAAGAGAAATATTTTCATCCCATTCTTTTTCCAACTACCATTTTGCCCTTTTTGTAATACTTTAAAAGGTTACCAAGCATTATTTATCAAAGCAATTCAAGGTACCAAGAAAAGTATTTTATCTTTAGGCTCAAAATTGGGAAACTAAGGGGTAGCATTTATCATTCAAAGCTCGGGAGGCCGGAAAAATACCTAGTGCCTCAATCATTTCCAAAAATGTTTTCAGAAATTTTTAAGTTTTGAAATGGTTTCAAGTCAAGTTCTAGAAAATACAGTCTATGAGGAATTAAATCACTCTATCACAAGAAATGGGGTAGATTTAGAGAATACCCCCTTTTTGGCTCAAAATCTTACATTTAGTAGTTCAAAAATCAGTGAGGTACACAAGTTTAAGGAACCACATGCTAATTATCAACTATCAAATGACTATCTCAAGAATTTTTATTTTTAGCCATATCACAAGAATAATGAAAAATTGGGTTCAAAATTCACTATCTCAATTCATTTGGCTCCAAGTTCTCACAATCGGATGCATGTTCTAAGTGATGGGCAATCTAGAGAATGTGATCATACCAATCTATGCCTATGAGAATGCAATATGAATGCAACAATGCAAATGCAAAAATAAATACCCCTACCCCAAGCTTGATTACTTACATTGTCTCCAATGTAAATAATCAAGTCGGAGAGAGGAGAAAAATTGGAACAACTTACCGAGTCGGTAGCGGGTGTTGACTCACATTCCAGTCAAAACTTGGGTGGAAATTTTATCACGGCCGTGAGGCTCATCACGGCTAGGCCGTGATCCTTTCTGTGCTCTTGCTTAATTCATCACGGCCGTGACAGGGCGTGATGGCCTCTGACTTTATCTTTTTTTATTTTTTTATGCTCTTCTTCTCTTTCTCAACCTGAAAACACTAGACAAACCTATTAATGATATTTTTGCCTCTTGATCTTCTCAAATTATTCAAGAGGTTAAATCAAAAACAAAAGGAAAAAGGGAAAGAAAACTTGGGTTGCCTCCCAAGAAGCGCTTATTTATGGTCTTAAGCTTGACCATACTTCCTTAAATCAACCGGGGTCGGCTGGGCGTAGAAGTGCAGGAACACTTCTTTTCCAAGGAGCTCCTTCAAAAAGCCGTTTCTGCTCATACGGCCAATAATGCTTCCGCTTCGCTCTTTTCTCTCGGAGCTTCCTAGCCTTCCTTCCTCCCGGCGGAAGTTTTGTTTCCGCATGGACAGCAATTCCAACTTCACCACTGGGTGCATCTTCAACCATGCATATCTTTGGGGTTGCTTCCATGCTAAGTTCTTTCTCTACCGGGAGACGTTACATCAATTCTGCACACATGGCTCTCAAAAGGAGGGTTGTTACAAGAGTTAGTCAACTGAAAATTTACCCTACCTTCCTCTACATTTAGAGAGAGTTTTCCATTCCTTACGTCTATCACTGCCCCAGCGGTTGCCAAAAATGGCCTTCCTAAAATGATGGGGAATTCGGAATTCCCTTTCATGTCTAATACCAGGAAGTCGGTAGGGATGAGAAATTTCCCTACCTTTACGGGAACATTCTCTAGTATGCCTAGAGGAGTCCTAGTTGAGCCGTCCGCAAATTGTAAGGAGAATTTGAACGGTCTCAACTCTTTACTTTCCAACCTTTCCATGATAGTGAGGGGCATCAAGCTTGCACTAGCCCCTAAGTCACATAAGGCTTGGTCAATTTGCAGTTGTTCGATCGAGCAAGAGATGGAGAAACTACCTGGGTCTTTCAGTTTAGTAGGCATTTTAGTCTCTACATCTACTTGCTTTTTCCTTACCAACCTTTGTGGGGAAGGTATCGGGGGTTGGTACGGTGGTGGAGGGACGTACTTTGGTTCTGGATCTTCATCTTCGCTCATGTCCTCCTCCGGTTCCACCTCCATTTCAGCTACCCCCACCCCAAGCTTATCATCCCTCAAGTGTATGACATTACAATGCTCATTGGGATTTGCTTCGGGTTGCCCCGGGAATGTACCCTTAGGTCTCGAGTACGTGCTGGCTTGTTGGGCAATTTGTGTTTCTAGCATCTTGTTATGAGTTGCTAAGTTGTCTACCTTAGATGCTAGATCCTTTATTGCTTCACTCACTGCCCTTCCTTGTTGTCTAAACTCCTCATTCTGTTTTGTCTGAGTTTCAACAAAACTTTCAAATAAAGTCTCGAGTTTAGATCTTTGCACCTGAGGATACCCCGGTGCTGCTCTCTTATTACCTTGACCCTCTTGGAACTCATGATTAAGCGTGTTGCTGTAGTTGCCGTAGGAGAGGTAAGGGTTGTTCCTTCTTTGGTTGTAGGGATTTGGGGGAGCATAGTTAGGCAGCTTCGGGTTCGTATCGTAGTAGTTGTTACAAGAGTTCACTTGCTCACCCGAAGCGCCGGATCCATGAGCGATGCCACGAGGGCATTCCATCATGTCATGTCCCTGCATTCCACAAATCTCACAAACAAGGTTAGTAGCACCTATTGCACTCACATTAGCTCTTTCAATCTTATCTAATCGTTTATTTAGTGAGTCAAATTTAGACATTATCAGATCAATGCTACTTACTTCAAACTTACCCCCCGAAATCTTGTTCGGGTTATTACCTCTTTCGGATCCCCATTGGTGGTAGTTGGTGGCGACATTCTCGATGATGTTGAATGCCTCAGTGAGAGGCCTATTCATAAATGCTCCACCGGCTGCAGAATCTAGTGACACCTTCGAAGAGTAATCCAATCCGTTATAGAAGGTGTGCACTATTAACCACCTCTCGAGTCCGTGATGTGGGCACGACTCCAGCAGTCCCTTGTAACGATCCCAAGCTTCTAATAATGATTCTCCGTCTTTCTGGAAGAAGCCGGTGATCTGTGTTCTTATGTAGGCCGTCTTGGATGGAGGGAAGAATTTCTCCAAGAACGCCTGCTCCAGTTGGTCCCAAGTGGTCAAAGTGTTAGCGGGAATTTGCTTAAGCCAGGCCTTCGCCTTTCCAGTGAGAGATGAGGGGAACAATCTCAAACGTACAACATCGACCGAGGCTCCATGAATCCGGATTGCATCGGTGAACTCTAAAAATGTCTCTATGTGATCGGTCGGGTCCTCCGAAGGCAATCCTCCGAATTGATGTTGCCTAATCATGTTGATTAGCATAGGTGGTATGGTATAGTTTTCCGCCTCAATCTCTGGCCTTGCAATCCCAGTTCGCAAGCCTCTCGCATTTGGGGCTGCGTAGTCCTTCAAAGGCTTTGTATCCGGTTGATTCGCCATGAGTGGAACGGGACTCAACCTTTCTCCCTCTCTTTGTAGTCTTCTACGTCTGTGGAAGGTCCTCTCGATCTCCGGATCAATCTCACTAAGGCTCCCAAGACTTAGAGATCTTTGCATATAACACACAGAGAGATGGATACAATAGAAGGAAAAGAAATTTTTTTGAATTTTTTTTTTCAGAAATAAAAATTAAACAAAAAGAAAAGGTCCAGAAAAATCAATTCAAAATTTGAATTGAGATTCGAAAAGGCACAGTCCCCGGCAACGGCGCCAAAAACTTGATGTCGCGTAAGTCAACGCGCGCGTGCGATTCCGGCAAGTGTACCGGATTGCCGTCAAGTAATAAAAGATATCGAACCCACAGAGACTGTGTTCTCGAATCGCAATCGGTTTTCGAATTGAGTGAATCTGGACTTTGTAAAGGGTTTTGAAAAATGTTTGAATTTGAAATTGAAATGATAAACAAACAGAAAACAAATGTTTTTGGGGTTTTCGATTTAAACGAATTCCTAGGGATTTGGGTTACCTTTGAGGTTGTTTATGTTGCTAATCTGATTTACCTTTGTTGATTACCGAAATTGCCTTGAAGGCGAGTTTATCCTCTAATAGCTTAAGCTCCCTCTCGGGTTACAAAAGCCGTGCCCAATTGACCCGACCCCTACTCTCGTGGTAGTCGATCCTAGATTGGACCCTTTGCGTTCCGTGACAACTCGTTGCTCCTCGAGGGACGACTTCTAACTCTCGTGATTTCAGTCCCAAGTCTGACTTCTATAGGTCCGACACCCAAGTTCACCGCTAGGTTCTTCCTTGAAATGTCTCAGTCATGCAAATAACCTAAGTTCACCGCTAGGTTCCTCCTTAGATCATCCACATCTCACAAACCAACTTCCGCCGGGCTTTACGAGTGGAATACCCTAGAAATCCTAAGTTCACCGCTAGGTTCCTCCTTAGAACATCTACGTCACGCAAATAAGCGGTTGCCGAAATTTATGAGTGAATAACACACTAGAAATCAGATCTAAAGCAAATCGTAATTAACAAAGAGTTTACATCAAATTTACATCATAAACAAACTTGGGCAGAGCCCTAATCCCTAGAAACTATGCTACTACTCACGCCTTGCCATGGAGATGACAAGCATGATTATAAATAACATGAAAATACAAAAATCAAAGAAGAGAAGAGAAGAGGAGAAGAGAGATCTAAGCCTAGAGTCCTAGTTGTTATGGATGATCCATCCCCCTGTATCTGATGCCTTGGTCCATATTTATAGAAATGGGGAAGTTAGAGTCCCAAACCAACTCAAAATCTGATCTATTTCGGTTTCTTCAGGTCCAAGTAATGCGCGTCACGGCCGTGACGGTCTCTGCCTCTGGTTGCTTTGCAAAATCCGGTCTCTCGCCGGGCGAGAATGATGCTCGCGACGCTAGCCCTCTGTTATGGGCGTGAAGAATTTTACAGCTGGGCCGTGATGTGCTCTGACTTGTGGTGGTTTTGGGTCACGGCCGTGATGGCTATCACGGCCAGGCCGTGACAGACTCTGACTTCAGCCTTTCTTCTTTTTCAGTTTTTGCTCGATCATGGCCGTGATGGGCATCACGGCTAGGCCGTGATGGGCTCTGTTTGGCTCATTTTCTTCAGTTTTAAAGCTCCATCTTCATCCAAACTTCATCATGGTTGATCTTGAGCAATTTACCCTTTATATCTGCAAAACAACACACGAAAACCGCCTTACCCGTTCCAAAGGAAAATTAACCTAAAATCTAATAAAAGTATGCCTAAACTACATGAAAATGCATGCAAAATGATAGACAAAGATGATGTGGAATCACACTCATCACTGGGGTCGTCGGTGAGGAGAGGGAGAAGAGTGGGGAAAGGAAAATACCGAAACAGGAAATGAGGGGGGAGGGAACCGGTTTTATGTGGATGAATGACATTACCGACGGATTCAAATTTATGACGGCGGGTTCAGAATTTCCGTCAGACCCGTCCGTCGGTAATATTTCCAGATTTGACCGAACTTTTTAGCGACCGAAACTTCCATCGGTACCATTTTCACGCCTGATTTTCGCTCGACATTTTCGACGGACTTATCCGTCGGTAAATTACCGATGGAAATTTCAATCGGTACTGTTCCCGCCTAATTCTCGCACCATTGTTCCATCGGACTTACCGACGGAATGCCCGTCGGTAACGGTCCCGACGGTATTTCCGTCGGAAAAGTTTCTGTTTCTTCCTATTTTGGATTTCCGACAGTTTTTTCCATCGGTAATGCTCAAAATTTCCGTCGGAAATTCGGTCGTCGGTAAATTAATGTTTTCTTGTAGTGTTCCCTTCATTGAACAAATGGTAAAGAGGTTGGCCGGATATGAGTACTATTGCTTCTTAGATGGGTATTCCGGTTACAACCAAAGTGTGGTGGATCCAAGAGAAGATGGCCTTCACATGTCCCTATGGAGTCTTTGCTTATAGGAGAATACCTTTTGGGTTATGTAATGCTCCGGTGGCTTTACAGAGGTGCATGCTTTCTATATTTTGATACATGGTGGAGAAATTCATTGAACTGTTTATGGACGACTTCTCGATTTTTTGGACATCCTTCGATAATTGTTTGAAGAACTTGGCTTGCGTACTAGAAAGGTGTCAAGAAACCAACCTTGTGCTTAATTGGGAAAAATGTCATTTCATGGTTCGAGAAGGTATAGTGTTGGGGCACAAAATTTCTCGAAAAGGGATTGAAGTGGATCGAGCCAAAATAGAGTTGATCAAAAAGCTACCCCCTCCGACCAATGTGAAGGGGGTGAGGAGTTTCTTAGGACGTGTCGGCTTCTACCGAAGATTCATCCGAGACATCTCCAAAATAGCGAAACTGCAATGTGACCTTATTGTGAAGGATGTATCCTCTGAGTTTAATGCTTCTTGTTTAAATTCTTTCAATACTTTGAAAAACATGCTTGTTACCACACCCATAATCATTGAGCCCAATTGGGAATTAACTTTTGAAACAAGGTGTGATGCAAGTGATTATGCGTTGGGGGCGGTTTTAGGAAAGAGGGTGCAAAAGTTAGCTCATGTGATTTATTATGCAAGTGAAATTTTAAATGAGGCACAAGCTAACTACCACTGAGAAAGAACTCCTTGCAGTGGTATTTGCATTATATAAATTTAGATCTTATGTAGTAGGGTCTAAAATTATAGTTTTCACCAATCATGCGGCCAATCATGCGGTGGATTCTTCTTTTACAGGAGTTTGATCTTGAAATCAAGGACCGGAAAGGCTCGGAAAATGGAGTGGCGGACCACTTGTCGAGGTTGATTAATCTCGACACTGAGGAGAAGTTGCTAGACATCAAGGAAGAATTTCCTGACGAGAGATTGTTTGTAATTTTTGAAAAAGATTCTCCTTGGTTCGTGAATATAGAACTTCAAATCTTCAAAGGTGGTCCCGCAAGGATTGACCATGCAATAAAAGAAGTTCTTCTCGGATGCAAAGTACTACATTTAGGAAGATCCATACCTTTTCAAGCAATGGTCGGATGGGTTGTTGAGGAGATGCATTCCCCATGAGCAAATTGGGAACGTGTTGTGGCATTGCCATAGCTCGGACTACCGTGGGCATTTTACGGGAAAGAATACCATGGAAAAGGTCCTCCCAAGCGGGTTTTATTGGCCTACTCTCTTCAAGGATGCACACACTTTTGTGGAAAGATGTGATCGTTGCCAAATGGTTGGAAGCATCTCAAGGCTGCATGAACTCCCTCTTCAATGTATGCTTGAAGTAGAATCTTTGATGTTTGGGGGATAGATTTCATGGGATCATTCCCACATTCCTTCTCTTACCAATACATTTTGGTAGCGGTTGATTATGTGTCAAAGTGGGTGGAAGCAATACCAACAACAACGGATGATGCACGAGTAGTCATGGATTTCTTAAGGCGCAACATCTTCTCAAGGTTTGGTGTCCCGAGAGTCTTGATTAGTGATGGTGGTTTCCATTTTTGCAACAAAAAAATGAGCCACCTACTTTAGAAATATGGGGTCAAGCACAAGATAGCAACTCCCTACCATCCACAAAAAAGTGGGCAAGTTGAAATCTCCAACCATGAATTGATGCACATTCTTGAGAAAACCGTCAACTCTTCACGGAAGGATTGGTCAAGGAAGTTAGATGATGCTTTGTGGGCCTATAGGAGTGCTTTCAAGACACCAATTGGAAGATCTCCTTACAAATTGGTGTTTGGAAAGGCGTGTCATTTGCCGATAGAGTTGGAACACAGGTCTTATTGGGCAATCAAAAAGCTTAATTATGATTTGAAAAAGGCCGGTGAAAAGAGGCTACTTGACTTGAATGAATTGTCAGAAATCTGCATGTAAGCATATGAAAATGCAAGGATCTACAAGGAACGGACAAAGGCACGGCATGACAAGCACATCTTGCCTAGTAAATTTGAATCAGGATAGTGGGTACTTCTCTACAACTCAAGGTTGAGACTCTTCCCGGGAAAGTTAAAGTCAAGGTGGTCCGGACCCTTCAAGGTCCTCAAGGTTTTTCCACATGGAGCAGTAGAGCTAGAAGGGCACAAGGATATCCTCAAGGTGAATGGCCAAAGGCTCAAGAACTACTATGGAGAACCACTTCCAATGGATCACCGAAGTTTCAGATTGACGTAGCCCTCAGGGGGCCATTCCTATCAGGCTGGTGACGTTAATCATGCGATACTTGGGAGGCAACCCAAGCTTTATATCTTATTTATGCATTTATAGAGTCACAAAACTTAAAAAGTGTCTTCATGTAGGGTCCTTAGTTATAAAATTGCATTAGGAAAGCATAGATGACTTAGTCGCATTTAGGAAATAGGGGGTAGAAATTGTCTGTGACTCGCCTCGCGAACCAGGCCTCGTCTCACGAGACCCGGGAACTCAGGAAGGGCATTGATTGCAGGCTCGCCTAGCGAACCACTATTCACCCCGCGAGCCTGAAGGACAAAATCTCAGAGGTTCTCACCTCTTCCTGCCTCGCGTCGCGAGCATCAAGCTCGCCTCGCAAATTTGGACAGCTTTGAAGAAGGGTGAAAATTCCAGATTTGTCCCGTGAGACACTCCTCGCCTCGCAAATCCTGGTTCGCCCCGCGAAACCCAAAATTAGGGTTTCTGATTTGGGGATTTTTAAGTATTCGCCTCACGAACATTGTTTCACCTCACGAGCGAGAGAAACATAATCGCCTCGCGAGACGGTTGAGGGTCACTTTTGCACAAACAAATTCAAACTTCTCCCTCTCTCTCTCTCTCGTGGGCGCGAAGAAACACCAAGGGACCAACACTCACATCATTCTTTTCACCACTCTTACACTTGCTACTCAAGGTTTGTGATTAAAAACGTGTTCTCCATTATTTAAATCATTGTTTGGGAAATTCCACCCCTATTCTTCATGCGAAAATTTTGAAAAAAAAACCAAGAGGTATGATAACTATGAATGTTCACGTGATTTTGAATGCTTCTGGGTGTCTTTGTGATTACAATGAGGAATATGTTTTTAAACCTAGTTGCATGAATATGAATGCGATGTTATCAAGAACATGTGAATGTATGTGAATGTGTGATCCTATTGTGAATAACAAGTTATTGGTTTAGACATGTAAAGATGTATTAAACTGTCATAAACTGCTCTGAAATATTGAACTGCCTTGATTGATGAACTGAACTGCGGTGATTAGAAACGTAAGTTTGGTGTATTTCCTGGTATTTGTTAGAGATGATGCATGCTAGGGGGACTTGGAATTATTTTTTTGGAAAGTTTTCAAGAACGAATTTGTGTACTTGACTGTTAATTAGATGCCTGATATATGTCTGTGAATAACTATGAATGGTTTTCTGAATTCTTGGTTATTTGTATATACTGTTATGAACTTTATTGGGACTTTTTTGGTTTTCAGGTCATGGCTCTGCCAAAGAATGTTGAGAAACAACCAATTAAGCGCAAGAAGTGCCAATCTGTTTAGGAGGATGACGAGTTTCTCACCGAGGGACCTGGTTCCTCTTCTAGGCCTGCTTCCTCTGCTCCCAGCTTCCGATCTTCGCTTCATGCGAAGCATTGGGAGTTGGTCACGCAGAAGGAGATAGTCCTGGAAATGAGGGTGGTCCTCGTTGGGAACAACTATGCGTCAATCTCTGGACAGATTAATACCAGGGGTTGGGGTATGTTGGCTGATCTTCCTTACCGGTTTGATAGAAAACTGGTTCAGGAATTTTATGCCAACGCTCTCAACCCCGAGATTGATGACCCCGGGTGCATATCTATGGTCAGAGGCGTGGCCGTGACTTTCACGGCAGAGGAGATTAACACATGCTTAGGTATCCCCATCACTTGGGATGATAGGAGTGAGCATCAGCTAATGCCGATAGTGCAGAGCTTGGCTGCTGAGATTTTGTAGAAATAATGTAGGCCAGGGACTCAGTGGGAGGTAGAGACCTCTAGGAACCTACTGAGGTGTAGGAGATAGGATCTAACACCTGTGGCCCGGGTATGGTCGGCGTTCGTACACGCCAACCTGATGGTTAGCTCTCATGAGTATACCATTACTGCTACACGGGCCCACCTCATATATGCCATTATGAAGGAGAAGACCATCGATGTTGAGGTCATCATTGCCCAATACATTCAGCAGAAGGCCAACTCGAGGGCGCTGAAGGAGGTTTTAGCCCACGGGTTCCTGATCACGGAGATGATCCGTAGGGCAGACGTGCGAGTGACTGATGGAGTAGAGAAGATTCCTCGTCAGTCTATTGACAGAGAGTACATACGCCGCCACTGCATTGATGAGTTTGCATCTCCCAGGAGACCAGCAGGACAGCCGCCTCAGAGACCACAATCATCAGATATGGTTTTGCTCTTGCAAAACAAACAGGCAAAGAGGAGGTCCCGTGAGGTGCTGAGGGAGTTCTTCAGAGAGTTATCATTGGCTCAGCAGGAGGGACGAGTACCCCCTTACCCTTTCGAGGAGGATTTGGCACCTCGGCTTGGGTGGCAGGATTATCCTGGGGACCAGGATGATATGCCACAGGGGGGTGCCCGAGGTACCAGCAGAGGATGAGGCAGTAGCTCAGCAAGGTAACTTGGTGGATGATATTGACTTTGAGCAGTGATCCGGGCCCCATTATTACCAGTTCCCCAGTTTCATTCCCTAGTTTCTCCGAGTTGTAGCTATTATATTTTTTATTCGATATGGTTGTATATTGATAGATAGCTAGAAACTCATACTTTGATTGCGATACTTTTGTGCACTTAGATAGCTAGAAACTCATAGCTAGAAACTCATGTTTAGTTTAGTTTTTCTTTTAAAATTTTAAATTTTTCATTATATTATTGACCATTAGTTGACTTGTGAATTAGAAGACTATCGATTGGAGTTTCTTACACAAAGAAAGACAACCAATTGATGAGAGAATAATCACCCTGGACCACACTGATTATGATTACGTCAGTTTGTGCATACGAGAGAGATGGTAATTGAGTGTGAGATTGAAGAAAGACAAAAGGATTTCCCAACTTGTATACCCACAGAGCATGCATTATACAAGAAAGTAAAGAAGGCGGTGGAAGGAGGAGAAATTCCTTTCCCGACAGTGGAGAGCTTAACCAAGGAAGAGGAGGACAAATGGGACCCAAAAAGGTTACTAACCTTCAAGGGAGCAAACGATATCGCATGGTTAGAAATGGAGATGGTCCGGCATATGAGGGAAGGAATTCCGGGAGGAAGAGATCCAAGGGAGGAAGTTTCGGTCACTAGTCCCGAGACCATTTTGTTTATCAATCTTGATGAGGACAAGTCTAGTCGGCCGAGGAAGCGAGCAACGGAAGGAAATCCTAAGGAAGAGGAAAAAATGCTAATGAGAGCATGGGACCCCTTGAGATAACTCTTTCTAAACTCAACTCTTTTCTTTCTTTTCTTTTCTTTGGCTTTTAATTCTTGTTTGCTTGTTAATAATTGGTCAATAAGAAAAACCATAGTGTCATCGAGTCTAGTTGGTAAGTTTGTGGATTAAATTGAATGCAACTTGGTTAAATGCATGAGTTTTTGTGAAAATCACGTTGATGAACCCCCCTCGATGTTTCGAAAGTTCAAATCCCCATGTGAAAATCGAAAATAAGAACTTAGAGGATTTTCGTTATGATCGCATGATTTATAATAAGTTTAGGGTGAAGGGGTGCACATTCTTGGAATTGTATCTCGGTCAAACAATTTGCGAAAATAACCGGGTGAGAATTTGAGCCTCCTCCATTGTTTTAATTGAGTGAATCACGTTAAGTCACATTTTTCCTGGATTTTCTTGAATCTCTTCATGGTTTGCATATTTATGAATTGCATCATATGATCTAGGCAATTTTTCTTTGAATTAGCTACTTAGCCCAAATGAACCAACCTTGATGCATGTTCCCTAGTTAGCCATATTGAGTCGTAAAGCCTATTGTTCTTTTTGACCTTACAATACAAGCCATTAATCCCGAAAAACCATGATATCCCAATCCTAGGATTTATGAGAGCATGGAATTCTTAGCAATGTAAGTGTTGTTTGGAAACTAAGTTTGAGGTGGCTACAAGGTTTAGTTTATCATGTTATTTTGGTTGAGAAAAAGAAAAAATAAAAAATAAAAAAGGTTGAAGCCAAAGGCGTAAGAAAGAAAATGATTGCAAAAAAAAAAACATGCCAAAAAGGGCAAAGTGAAAAAGATGTGAAAAAGGAAAAGGGTAGTAGCCACCCAAAGTAAGAAAAACAGAAAAACAGAAAAAGAAATGAGAGTAAGATCAAAAAAATACAAATTGCACATTTCATGCTCTCATAAATCTTAGGGATTTAGCCTTGATCCTTTGAATATCTCACTTTGAGCCAGGCCACAATACAACCTTGGAAATAGCTTTCGATGTTGCATACATGTTTTTGTGGGAACTATGTTGAGATGAAAATCACATCTAAGGAAAATGTACTTAACTGTGAAAAGAGTGAAAATTTCTATAACCAAGACAAATTGAGAGGAAGAGTGAATTACTAAATTCCCTTTGTGAGGAAGGCAATTGTTTGAATTGCTTAGAGTAATGATTGCATTCATGATTAATTTCTCTTAGTTCTAAAGTAGATGCATGTGGGGGGTTATTATAATGAATAATAAGGGGCGACATCAATTTGAAAAGGAAATTATAACCAGTGCATGAAAGCTCGGTTAAATTTTATTGAGTCCATGAATATTATCTTGTTTTGAGTCTTTTTTATTTTTGGTTTGCTTGGGGACAAGCAAAGTTTAAGTTTGGGGTATTTTGATAAGCCTCCAGCTTATCTAGTTTTATAGCTAGAAAGGCTAAGGTTTTTATGCCAAATGAGCGATTTAATCTCGCTAATCACCCAAATTTGACTTCTTTTGTCCCTAAGCAACACTTTGAGTCTCTTAAATAGTTTTTAGGAAATTTTGGTTAATTTTGAGTCAATATAGCATTAAAATGCTACTTTTACATTTCAGGTTAAAAATGAAGCTCGAGGAAGCTAGGAAACTTGAAGAATACAAGCTTAAAGGCAGATTCACCTCGTGAATAGATGCTCGCCTCGCGAGCCAGAGGAACAGATTAAGCAGGAACAAGCCACCATTCAGCCTCACTTCGCGAGGTAGTGCTCGCCTCGCGAGCCAGAAGCAGAAAAGCTGAAGATCATTCAGGCTCACCTCGCGAGCACTATCTCACCTCGCGAGAATTCAATTTTTAAACAAGAGCCAAACTTAAGGCTCGAATCGCGAGCGCGCGCAGATCCAATCCTCTATAAGAAACTTGTTTTGGTGCAGATTGGACAGAGTTTTTTGATAGAGACCTAATCCTAGTTTCCTTGGAGCTGCGTCTCCCACTGTTTTACGTAGTTTTCTTCTTTTTAGGATGATTTCTTTCTTTTCTTTTCTTTTGATTATTGTTACTATGGGGAACTAATCCTCTTTTCTGAGGAAACGATGAAGCCGCTCATGACGGCATAGTTATTCCAATGTGGTGATTTCTTATTCCCTTCTCTTGATTTATTGTTTCCTAATTTTGTTTTTAATGTGTTGATCAAAGGGCCCTTGGTTAACTAGTCTAGTGCGTTAAACCGAAAGGAGATTCGTGCTTAGGACTTGGGTTAGGAACACCAATTGAGTACAGCTAGGAATAGAGTAGGAGATTGGTGCAACTGCAATAGGGAGCCAAGAACTTAATAGAATCTAACTGTGGGTTATCGGATCGAAAGATAGGTAATTTGCATGTTTAGGTAATTCCTTTTGAACATCGAAAGAGACTTTAGGATAATTGAGGGCTCCGATTGGCAAATAAATTGAACATAGGGATAAGAGAATAATCACTTGGGTAGCTTGCATGATTGGGTAGGTGGATTCGTGACCTTAGAAGCCTTAATCTTAATTTGAATCTCATTGTTATCTGTTAGTTTAGATAATTGATATTTGATAATTGATTTGTTACTGATAATTTTCTCTCTTAATAACAAACTACTTGTTAACTTGGTCAAACTGCTTTGAATTCCATTGAATTTTGGTATAATTGGTTGCCCAATCCCCGGTCTCTGTAACTACTTACCGTGTTTTATTACTTGCTTCGATCCGATACACTTGCCATAGTTCTATCAGGATACCCATTGTTTTTCTTCTTCATTATAAATTTATAATAGTGGGTTGGTGTTCCTTCTGCCTATTATGCATGTTGTTCCTTCTTATTGTCCTTTTTGGGTGCATCTCTTTGTTTCACCATTTTACTTTTTGCTTATTCAGATTGTTGCTATGTTTCTTTTTTCATACTCTTTGTGCCATTTATCCACCTTGCTGGTTTTTGTTGCCTCTTTTTAGGTTTTTTTTTTTGGGTTCTATTATATCTCTCTATTATTTGTTAGGGGTATTATCCTTTATTAAGACATTGGATTTCTGAATTCCAGCCTCTTTATGAATAAATGTCATTTTTATAGTTAATTGATTGTGATTCATGTCTGGTGAGTGCTGAGCTTCACTAATACCTTTCAAGCTGAAGTTTCTTGCTTAAAAGTATGTATTTTTAGACTGTCTTAGTGATGAAATTATTATTAACATTGTAAGTTGTAGTGTGTTTGCACTTATTAGTTATTTTTTTAAAACTTTTTAATACCTTTTAAACATGTATTGGTTTATATGACTGCATGTGACCTAACTGTTTTCAATTTCAATCTATGTTAAATTCCAGGTATATGCAAGATTATCTCACCTTTGAGTGCTTCTGTTCCTGCATAGGGTCGTTTTGAAGAAGAAGAAAGTAGGATTAAAGTTTACAGCAAGAGGGCAGCCCCTTCATCTTGTTGAATGGGATACTGAAGACAAAGTCAAGTTTTTTATGTGTGGAAGGTCAAGAGTGCAGCCCCTTCCCCTCCATCTTCTTTAATTAGATGTTTATTGTAGGATACTTGTAACATCCCTAGCTACTCTATGGATTGACGACTGTCCCCACACACCAACACATGTCTTTTCAGTGTGTTTTGTCCTCACTCGCACGCTTCCTGTGAAGTTTTACCAGGAGGTCACCCATTCCATAATTGCTCTAAGTCAAGCCGCTTAACAATGGAGTTCTTAAGTGATGGGCTACCGAAAATAAGATGCATCTTGTTGGTATAGGTAGTACCAATCAATTCATATAAGTCTTCCCCAACTGTATAGTCTCATACCTACACAATCTCACAACCCCTCTCTTTCCGGTGTGTAATTGTTTCGTTCGTGTATACCTCAACTTAAATTCATGCCAGGAGCCGCTCCTTGTTCGTGCCTTCTTGCACCGGTGACCACTACCCACCCTCGTCAGCACCGGGTGTCACATGCCCACCAGCTTCTGCTTGGTTCGTCCCCGAACCACACCATACTGAGAGAGGCGCCACTCTGATACCATTTGTAACATCCATGCCTGCTCTATGGATTGACGACTTTCCCCATAGACCAACACAGGTCTTTTCAGCGTGCTTTGTCCTCACTCACACACTTCCTGTGAAAACTTCCCAAGAGGTCACCCATCCCAGAATTGCTCCAAGTCAAGCACGCTTAACAATGAAGTACTTAAGTGATGAGCTACCGAAAAGAAGTTTCATCTTGTTGGTATAGGTAGTACCAATCAATTCATATAAGCATTCCCCAACTGTATAGCCCCATACCTACACAGTCTCAGGATCCCTCTCATTCCGATGTGTAATCAGTTCTTTCATGTATCTATCCGCTTAGAAGCCTACCAGGAGCCGCTCCTTGTCCGTGGCTTCTTGCACCGGCGGCCACTCTACGCCCTCATCAGCACCGACAGTCATAATACTAATGTATTATATTGTTATGTTATGGCAGAACAATTAGGATTATGTAAGAATTTTAGTTTATAGATGTCACTCAATTTTAAACTTTACAGAAACATGACACTTTCTTCCTTGTTGATATTTAAGGAAGTTCTTGTTTATAAATAACAATAATGTGACAACTTAAAAGAAGTTATATTTTATTTATTTCAAAAACATTTGGTTTATTATATATATTTTTAAAGAAATCAGTTACTAAATTGGTCCCTAGAACAAGTTTTGGGGACCAATTTAGTGACTGGTTTTTTTGAATTAGTGACCAATTTAGCGATCGAATTAGTGACCGAAAATTCGGTTGCAAAAGTTGGTCCCATAGTAGGTGTTGGAGACCAATTCAACAACAAATTTTTATAATTTAGTGACCGAATAATTTAGTCGCTAATAGCGACCGATTTCAAATTCAGTCGCTAAATCGTTTAGCGACCAGGGTTTTATCAATTGTCACTGTTCGGTCGCTAAACACCCTTTTTTGTAGTGTCAGTTCGATTTTTGCAGTTTGAATCGGTTTGTATCAGTTAATGAACACCCATATTATCTACGGAGTAAATGAGTAGTCCACAAGGTTAAGAGCTTACTAATCCCCATCCGTTTTGGCCCAATAAACTCAATAGGTGGATCCTTAGGTGCAGTGGCGGACCTTTGTTGTGACGGAGGGGAGCAACGACTCCCCCCAAGATTTTTAACTAATTTTTTTTAATATATACCCCCTGACTTTCTTCTCCTTTCAGTCCTTTGCCACGATGTCCTTCTCTCTGCAGTGTGTCACCTTATCCTCTGATATAATGTTTACCACCTTGTTTGTGTTGGAAATTTCAGTCAAAGCAAGTCCCACATTGTACGGGAGCTAACTTGGAGAGCCCCCTTAAACCTGTATAAAGAAGCTTAAGGGGTGCTAACTAAACACACCAATCCTCACAAGAGAGAGTGAGAGAAAATAGAGAGAGCCTCACAAGAGAGAGTAAGAGAAAAATAGAGAGATCCTTAGAGAGAGTTTTCTCAGAGAGAAAAATAGTGAGCCAATTTATGAGAGTGTTATCCACAAATTGAGGGTACAATATTCTTGTATTTTTGTATTCCCATTATTTTTATAGTGGAAGTTTAAGCGGCCTACGGGTCCCATGGTTTTTTCCTTGCTCACATTGAGGAGGTTTCTCCACGCTAAAAATTGTCCGGTGTTATTACACTTATTTTTACGCTTCCGCTTAGTGCCTATTTTTTAGTTCACAGAGGAGGGAAATTATGCTGGTATTTCCCAACAGTGGTATCAGAGCTCTCAGAGCCCTGGAATACTAGGTGCCAGATTTATAAGAAAATTCTTAGTATGCTCTGTGGCTGCAGCATTGTCTGATCTTCCACATCATAAAAGAATTATTTTGTTGCTGGAAATAAAGTGTGGTAGTGTGAAAGTGCATGCCTAGAAAAGTTCTGGCTAGGAAAGACTTGGTATTTAAGTGTGTCTATTGACCCACCTCTCTTTCCTGGGAACTTCCTCAGTACGTACTGTTCACAAACTACAGTAATTTTCAGCATTCGGTACAAGTCACCTATACGACACTATTCACGTATAGTGTTATTTTTATCAAAACCCACCTGGTTGGAGGAGCTATTGTCCTGTGTAACTCAAGATGGAGGGAGCTATCTCTCATGATGGAGACATGTTCAAGCTAACTGCAGATAACTACTCCTATTGGAAGCCGATGATGGAAGATCATCTATACTGCAAAGATTTGTATTTGCCAATTACCCAGAAGGATATGCCGGATGTGAAGACTGACAAAGATTGCGAGCTTCAGAATCGGAAAGCAGTGGCTATGATCCGGAAATATATTGATTGAAGCTTGTTCGAGCATGTATCAACTTATACCAATGCGTATGAGTTGTGGGTAAAACTTGAATCCTTGATTAGAAAGAAGACGCCCAGGAACAAAGCCCACCTTGTCAGACGATTGGTAAAGTTGGAGTACATGAACGGTCAAAATATGATCGAACATCTTAACACTTTCAAAGGCATTTTTAATCAATTAACAAAGGCAGGCATGAGTGTTGATGATGAGTTGCAAACTCTTCTACTCCTCAGTTCTCTACCTGAGAGTTGGGACACTCTAGTTGTCACTCTCAGTAACTCTACTCCAGACGGAAAGCTTAGCATGGATTCTGTTACAGACTGTTTGCTAAATGAAGAGTCAAGACGGAAGGAAAGAGGTTTGAACAATCAGTTTGAAGCCAATGTTGTTGAAAATAGAGGAAGGAGTAAGAATCGTGGAAAAGGATGTCATGGAAAATCACCAGGTAGGTCCAAATCTCGAACCAGACTAAATTGTTATTACTGTGGCAAACTAGGACACGTAAAGCCTGAGTGTAGATTCTTGAAAAGAGACCAACAAGCTGGAACAGTCCACCCTGACCAGATTGACCCGAAGAAGAAGAAAGAAGATGGAACAACTACTACAGTGGCCTCGAATGATGAGAATATATTTCTTGTCGGAGAAGAAAATTATCTAAATGCTGCATCAGATGATTGCATATGGATAATTGACTCAGGAGCATCCTTCCACATCACACCTCATGAAGAATTCTTCTCATCATACCAAAAAGGAGATTTTGGTACGGTGAAGATGGGAAACCATGTCACAAGTAAAATCGTCGGTATTGGCGAAGTAACTTTGATGACTGAGAATGGAAATAAGCTTGTGCTGAAGGAGGTCAAACATGTACCCGAGATGCGTCTGAACCTTATCTCAGTGGGAAAGCTAGATGAAGCCGGGATGATAAACCAATTTGGTAGCAGCAGATGGAAACTCAGTCGAGGAAGCATGATTATTGCTCGCGGCAGAAAGGAAGGCTCTCTATACATTATGCAGGGAAAGATATACAAGGGGGAGACGAATGTTGCTCAAGACGCAACCAAAGAACTGTGGCATAGACGACTGGGCCACATGAGCGAGAAGGGTCTGGAGATCCTTGCAAAAGATCATCTCCCAAACATAAAAGGGTAGCCACTTGAATCCTGTGAAGACTGTCTAGCAGGCAAACAACACAGGGTATCTTTTTAAAGATCAGATGATGCAAGAAGAAGAAAGCAGATTCTGGATCTTGTTCATTTAGATGTTTGCTCAACGTCTGAAAGGTCCGTTGGTGGTGCTCAATACTTTGTTACCTTCATTGATGATCACTCTAGGAAGGTGTGGGTGTATCCATTGAAGACGAAAGATCAAGTTCTTCAAGCTTTCAAGGAGTTGCGCTCAGAACGAGCATCCAAAAAAATGCTTGAGAAGTGGGGAGAATACATAGGTCTGTTTGAGACATATTGCAAAACTCATGGGATAAGACACGAAAAAGTTCCTCCCAAGACACCTCAGATGAATGGAGTAGCTGAAAGGATGAACAGAGCAATCGCAGAGAAAGTCAGAAGCATGCTTTCTCAAGCAAAACTTCCCAAATCATTTTGGGACGAAACAGTGAAAACTGCAGTTGATCTGATAAATCTGTCTCCTTCAAGACCTTTAAATGGAGAGATTCCAGATGAAGTATGAACTGGAAAGAAAGCCTCTTATGGTCACTTGAGAGTCTTTGGGTGTAGGGAATTTTTCCACATTCCTAAAGATGAAAGAGCAAAGCTAGATGCAAAGACGAAGGAATGCATATACCTTGGTTCACCAAGAGATGAACTTGGTTTCAGATTATGGGATCCTGCACACAAGAAGATTGTTCGAAGTAGGGATGTGGTGTTCTTTGAAGATCAAACGATCCAAGACATTAAGCAATCTGAGAAGCCAAAGCACAAAGTGATTTCTGATTCAAGTCCTGTTGTGATAAGCAATTCAGGGGGAGAGAATCCTCAATGGAATGATGAACATGATCAGGAGGAACAATCTGATCAGACAGAACAACCTGACCAGATAGAACAAAGACAGGATCAGATGATGGAGACTGATGACACAGAAGAAGAATCTCAAGTAAGACGATCCAGAAGAGTCAGACAACCATCAAGAAGATATTATTCAGATGAATATGTCAATCTCACTGATGAAGGAGAACCTCAAAACTTCATAGAAGCAATTGAGACGAATGATAAGGAGAAATGGTTGCAAGCCATGGAAGAAGAAATGCAGTCCCTGAAAGAGAATCAGATGTATGACCTGGTGAGATTACCAGATGGACGAAAGGCGTTGAAAAACAAATGGGTGTTCAAGCTCAAGACGGAAGAGAACAGCCCAAACCCCAGGTACAAAGCAAGAATTGTTGTAAAGGGGTGCAACCAGAAGAAAGGCATAGATTTCGAAGAAATCTTCTCACCAGTGGTGAAGATGACATCTATTAGAGCAATTCTCGGTCTAGCTGCAAAACTAGACTTGGAGATTGAACAACTTGATATAAAAACAGCATTCCTACATGGAGACCTAGAGGAGGAAATCTATATGGAGCAACCAGAAGGTTTTGCAGAACCAGGCAAGGAACACCTAGTGTGTAGTCTGAAGAAAAGCCTCTATGGTCTGAAGCAAGCTCCAAGGCAATGGTACAAGAAGTTTGATCTCTTCATGACCCAACATAATTTCAAGAAGACCTCCACATACCATTGTGTGTTTGTGAAGAACTATGAGAATGGTGAATCCATCATACTTCTGTTGTATGTTGATGATATGCTAATTATTGGGAAAGATAAGGCGAAAATAGCTGCTCTCAAGAAGGCATTGAGCAACTCTTTTGCCATGAAAGATCTGGGTGTAGTGAAGAAGATTCTTGGAATGAAGATAACTAGAGATCGTTCTAGAAGGATGCTGTGGATGTCACAAGAAGACTATATCCAGAAAGTTCTTGAAAGGTTCAACATGCATAATGTCAAACCTGTGCATGTTCCATTACCTGGTCATCTCAAACTGAGTAAGATGCAATGTCCAGGGAATGAAGAAGAAAAAGAAGAAATGAACAAGGTGCCCTATTCTTCTGTAGTGGGTAGTCTTATGTATGCAATGGTGTGTACAAGACCGGACATTGCTTATCTTTGTCGGAGTTGTGAGTAGATTCCTATCAAATCCAGGAAAGGAACACTGGAATGCAGTGAAATGGATACTACGATATCTGAGAGGAACTGCCAAAAGCTGCTTGTGTTTTGGCAATGGAAATTTAAAGCTTCTTGGGTATTCAGATGCAAATATGGCAGGAGATGTGGGTTCAAGAAAGTCTACATCAGGATATCTAATTACTTTTGCAGGGGGAGCTATCTCATGGCAGTCAAGACTACAAAAGTGCATTGCTTTAAGCACTACAGAAGCAGAATTCGTCGCAATCACCGAAGGTTGCAAAGAAATCTTGTGGATGAAGAAGTTCCTACAAGAGTTAGGACAGGATCAGGAAAGTTATATTCTCTATTGCGACAGTCAGAGTGCAATCCATCTCAGCAAGAACTCGACATTTCATTCAAGGTCGAAACACATCGACGTAAGGTATCACTGGATCCGTGATGTGTTGGAAAGTAAACTGCTGCAGAATGAGAAAATACACACAAAAGATAACGGGGTGGATATGATGACAAAAGCTCTACCGAAAGAGAAGATAGAAGTCTGTAAAGAAGTTGCAGGCTTAGCATCAACCCCAAACTGATTCAAGGATATTTTCCCTTTGGCTGAAGGGGAAGATTTGTTGGAAATTTCAGCCAAAGCAAGTCCCACATTGTATGGGAGCTCACTTGGAGAGCCCCCTTAAACCTATATAAAGAAGCTTAAGGGGTGCTAACTAAACACACCAATCCTCACAAGAGAGAGTGAGAGAAAATAGAGAGAGAGCCTCACAAGAGAGAGTGAGAGAAAAATAGAGAGATCCTTAGAGAGAGTTTTCTCATGGAGAAAAATAGTGAGCCAATTTGTGAGAGTGTTATCCACAAATTGATGATACAATATTCTTGTATTTTTGTATTCCCATTATTGTTATAGTGGAAGTTTAAGCGGCCTACGGGTCCCATGGTTTTTTCCTTGCTCACACTGAGGAGGTTTTTCCACGCTAAAAATTATCCGGTGTTATTACACTTATTTTTAAGCTTCCGCTTAGTATCTATTTTTGAGTTCACAAAAGAGAAAAATTATGCTGGTATTTTCCAACGGTTTGTTGCCCATGTGGTGTGGGTAGCCGTTCCTTTTGTTACCGCCACTGATGGTGGAATCCGAAACACAGGAAGATGGAGAGAGATGAAGAAAGAGGTTGTGCACAAGATGTTGGGCTCTATGCCTCTATCATGCAGATGTGCACAAGATTTATGGGCTTATTCATAAAAAAACGTATTGGGCTCTATGCCTCTATTATGCAGATGTGCAAACGTGTTGGGCTCATCATCTAACTTTTGCACACATAGAACATTTGTTTTGATTGAATATATTCAAAACTTTACAAAAAAAAAAAATGAATAATATCTTTTTTTAATTCTATACCAAGTCAGGGTATTTGTTAGCAAAATATTAAAATAAAAGTGAAAAAACTTTGTATTGATCCTTACAGTATTGAGATGGTAAATTTCACCTTTTGTACCACATGTTCAATTTCAATATATTATTTTCTTGGTAATTTATACCTTTTGTATTTTTTTTGTATATTGTTTTTTTTATGTTTAATATATGCTTCATATCATTATATCAATAGGTGTTTAGTTATCTATGCATTTTTTTATTTGATTTGAATGTTGATAAATGGATTTTTATAAATTTTTATGTCATTAATTTTGGATAAAATTATATATAATATATACGAATTTTAATTATATTATTTTAGTTAGTAATAAGTGGTCCTGCTCTAAAATTTTAGTCAAGATCCGCCACTGCTTAGGTGGTAAGCTTATATCCCGATCTTTTAATTTATTTTTTTTTGTTTTATTTTTTTAATTTGTTAGATTAAAGCTAACACAAAAATAAAAAAAAATTAATGGTACGAGTGCTGCTCGAACCTGACCAAGCTAACTCGACCCAAACCCAATTTTAAAACGAGTTTCATCGAATTGGACCAAAAAATTTGAATTTAATTTAGGCTCACGATTTACAAATTTATCAAACATATTCAGGCCGACCGTGTAGGACCGACTCGTTTTGTCGGCTCTACCCACAACCATGATTCGATTATTAATGAAGTGGAGCCAAATCGTCTATGGTTTTATGTTATTTAGTTATGCTTCTAATAAAGCTCGCTTCCGATCATGCATTAAAGTGAAGTGACTTTTAATTTTCAAAAGACGCAGACGATTAGCTACATACATAAGGAAAACACAGAGACTGAAATTAATCGAGGAATGAATTCCATAAACTTTCCAACGACGTTTCTTCAATAGAATGGATTGGCAGAAGTAACTTTTAAGGCTAGACCCAATTCGTTATTGTACTGGTTAAAGATAATATAAAACATCCATTTATTTTATATTATTGATTGAGTTCACTTGTGCTTAATATTATAATTTATGCAAATTAAGGGTATGTTAAGTTTATTTCCTATTTATATTTCCTGATTTCAAGAATACTTATAATAAGAATAATTATAAAATTATTACTTTGTTTTTATTCTGTTTCCTATTTTTAAAGATTTGTATAGAAAACAATGAAAACAAACAAAAATTAAGTTGTTTCCAGTGTTTCCTGTACAAACCTTTGAAATCAGAGAACAAAATGAAAATAAAGTAACAATTTTTTAATTAATTTTATTATAATTTTTCCTTGAATCAGGAAACGGAAACAGCAAGTAAACTAAACAGATCCAAACAGTACATGTATTGACGCACAGGCCATGCAAGCTAGCTAGCTTATCTAATTGGCATTGAGGTAGCGACAATCCTTTCTGATTTCACCTTGATCACCAGTGAGAGGATTGTTCTCTGATAACAAGAGAATGGCCCTTGAGAACTGTTGGTGAAAATATTCATTGTCATCGGCCATTTTTTGAACATAAGGTGCGGTTGTTGGGTCAGTGGCAAGTTCTTCATCTACAGTGAGCAGACCCTTGTGTTGCAAGATGTTCTTGTAGTAGTTGTTGTCAATGATCATTGGAGTTTTCAGGTCGTTCCTCACATATTGGACAGCCTTTGGATCGGGATTCGGTGTTGGGCATCGACGTTTTAAGTACTCTGCGTGTGAAGGGTCAAGTGTTTCGTCCACGGTGGGGTATAGCCTATGCACCAGATTCTTGCAGTGAACTCTTCCCACTGAGTGAGCTCCTGAATCAAATTAAGTAAAGTGATTAGTCATTCGTTGACAGCATTAAGATATATTGGATTTAGATAAAAAAAATGATTTACTTCAAAGGTACAATGGAAGTTATAATATCTCTCTTAACGTGCATTTCATCATTCAGATTAATTTTTAAATGTCCACATGCTGACTGATACAGTGATATTGTTATAGTAACTAATTTGAACAAAGAAATTCACATTTAGGAATTTCAAGAATAACTTTTATCATTCAAATAACACAGGGTTGGGTTTATGGATTTGAGTCACACCATTCACTATATCCACGCATATGCATTGTTGGATGTATTTGAGAGAAATGTATTAAAAAAAAGGGTCTTATTAATCAGTGTCCTAAGGACATTGGTTAAGGATTCAAATAAAAGCAAGTGTGTTTCTTGAAAAACCAAATAGAATACACCTTCAAATGTTGAATGCAACACTTTCTAATAATAAGTTTCTTCTTTTGGTTCTTTAACTAATGACCTTAGGACATTGGTTTGTATTCTCCTGAAAAAAAATTGCAATTTGATCCATCAATGCATCTCTAGTCTCTAGTGGCTGTGTAAATGTGTGAATGCAGTTAACTCAAATCCCAACTTTTGATTGATTGACAATTTAACACTTGCATATAAATTAAATCCATATTTTAATTATATGATTAAGTCTCCTATTAGTGGGATTTGAATATGACAGCTTCAACATATTAGAGTCTTGTCTATATATTGGTTTCTGCCTAGGTTAGGCATCCTTCCATTTATTGCTTAAGGGACTAATAATTTCATGTAAGCAATAAAAGATACTTAAATTTATGTTTGACTTTAGGAAATAAATGTTAAATTTTAAGGGTTTGCCTTCAATTGATGCAAGATATATATCTTATCTTATAATACCTAAAAGTGCGACTGTGGCTTCAATGTCAATGCCAATGGCTTGAAAACGAGACAGCACTAAGGATATGGAATCATTGTGGTTCGGAATGAAGTCTTCCAACACCGTTGCATAGCTTTCTTTGCTATCCCTTCTCCCGGTCTTCATTTCAATGCTTGGACCTCCCAACTGAGCACACCAAGATTCATAACCCAATATGATTAAACCTTTCCTAAATGGATCATTCTCTAACACATATATAATATTATAAACCACCGCATCACATATATGTATATATGACGTGTGAGGATATACTATCTCATTTTTATATGATAAATCATGTCTCCATCAATCAGTCACATAATTGAAATTTCTTGTAATTTTAATAAGTTAGAATATGTGGCAAAATATGAGGTGTGGATAAAATGTAATACACCAAAATATGACAATAGATTCTCATCCGATATCACATACCATGGCAATGCCATCTCTAGCAGAAAGAGCAACAACGTCAGCGCATGACACTGTCAAGGGGCATTCTTGCTCAACAGCCTCTTTGATGGTGTTTACGTACTTGAAGTTCCTCATCCCAAAACTTCTCTCCGATGACTGCTCCGACACTACACCACTGCGCATCGACGCTAATAGTAGGGATGCATCGCATGACTGCATGGGAACGAGAACCAACAAATTAAATAAAGTAGTTTCTTTGTTTATGAGAAACATTATTTATCTTAAATATACGTACGTACCGTGACCATGCAATCATGGAAGAGATTTCTAACCCATGAAATGGCAGTGTTTCCATGCTCGTTATATAGATCGATGACTTGTTGCTTGATGATCTCTTCCGCTTTTGGGCAGCTGCTGGAGTAGTAGTTCAGCTGAAGTTGGCTTTCGCCTATAGATATAATACATGATATTATAGAAAAATTAGTGCAAGTTCAAGCCCATGTCAATATAATTTATAAATTTATACTAAAAAATGCGTAGGGATCAATATCAAAGGTCCACGAGAAAATTAACAGAACTTACTTGAATTTTGATAAAATATAATTAGGTCGAGGGACGTATTTAGGCAGAAGTAATTACGGGTGATCCGTGATTGCTCTCATTTAATATATTTCATAAAATCAGTTATAAATATATATATATATATATATATATATATATATATATATATATATTTTGAATATCTCCCAACTTTCCTTTTATAGGCAAATATTAGTATATTAGTTGTTAATTTTTTCCTCTTTTGCCAAGGATTGATCATTGGATCTCCAACACCTTAAACCATTATCTCTAATCACTTAAGCTATCCAACCCCAATCTGCCCCGACTTAATAATTTTTATTTGCAAGATTACGAAAATTAAGTATATTTTTCAATCGATAATTAATGAATGCTTTATTATATCTAAATTGCCACATATCTTTAATTTTGGTTACACAAAACAAAGTAGGAAAAACAACGAGTAATTAATTAGCTACTAATACTAAATGGTCTCTACGTACGTACCCAAATTATAGTGCAAGAAGACAAGCAATAGAAGGAAGAAAGAGATGTGAGAACGAGGCTTGCTGGTGGTGGTGGCCATATTATATGTCTCCAGTTGAAAGATATCTCTATGAATTGTGATGTGGTGGGAGAGGGAATTTGAAAGCCTTATATAGAGCGCGGTGTTGAAGTGCACTATTCATTATCGTGTCTTAGTCAATTAGCTAGCTTGTTTAGGGTTTGGAAGAGTGGAACTGAATCCTCCGGGCGCCGCCGCACATCTCCACTACGCAACTTTCTTTGACCTTTCATCCCACGCTCGTGGCCCCACCTTGACGTTCCACCAGCACTGCAGCAACAGCAACAGCTAGCAACTAGTGCTTAATTATATTATGGATCATGAATGGAACATGTTACAACTTCAGTTCAAAGTCACGTATATGAAAGGAAATTGTAATTGTTAAAAGGTATTGTTAACTCGTAACCTTAGGATACTAGCTAAGAAATTAATAGAAAGAAATTCTTAATTGAAAAACTAAGTTTAATATTTATTAAAATAATAAATACATCAATTTTTCATATAAACTCGTCTCTTTTGATTTCGTAATCAGTGTCCTGAAAGTATCGGATAACATTCTCCTTTTAAAAATGAATTGCTTCAAAAAGTTAAACCCATATCAATAATGAATTTTATTATATTTTCTTATCATAATACTTAATAAAAAAATTTAATGTTTTAAATATTAAAAATATTTAAATAAAGTTAACTAAAATTATTTAAAATTATTTTTTATCAACACAAAGTGATGGCTAAATAAGAGAAAGGTTAGGAGGTGTTCTCACTACATACGTGTACATGTATTTCAATATCAAAGTCCGAGTCTTACCTATTAGCCTAGTATATGTCATTTTTAAGGTCTGGCCTAGCCTGCTTCAAAATCTGATGTAACTTGGAAGTCTATTTAAATGCTTACTTTTCAACAATGTCTTTAAATATGCATGGCTTCACCTATAAATAGGTCACATGTTCACACTTGTAAATATAGGCTTGTAAGAACTATAATGATAAAGAGACTATACTGATTAATAGACTATACCTTCATAAACAAATAGTCTAGTATGGCTTTAAATTTAAATAGGCTAATAAGTATTTACTTTCAAATGTTGTAAATATTATAAATAATATATTATACTATTATAATATACTAAATTATATTATATGTGTACATGTGTCTTTTAAATAAACCAACCTGATACATTATCAAAAAAAAAACTGAAGGCTTTTATAAAACCTTTAATCTGACCTCTTTAACTATATGGACTTTTTGAAAAAACCTTGACCTAAAATTTTTGGTTAAATAGGTTAGGTCATATATTGATCCCGATAAGCGGTCTGGCCTAATTTTGCCAAGTCCCCAGTCTTAGATAAGTATTAAAAAAATACAACAATAATAATTTAAAAAGGCGTTCTGGCATTCATCCCCATCAAACAATTGAAGGAATAATTGCCACTATGATGTGTTGGGTGCTAAAGAAATAAAAGAAAAAAAGTAACTCATAGCTAGGTACAAGGAGTTAGGGAAATACTAGCCTCTCAATTTGGTATATCAAAACCGGTCCAAGGATGAAGTAATTAAAGTCCTAATTTTAAGTCCACTAGCCAAATTTTTTTTATTTATCTTAGTTTTTATAAAGTAAAAAGATCGTACATGTTGATAAAAAGATCTAACACGACGCAAGTGCACTCTCTATCTTGAAATAAAATGCCCCATTTAAAATAAACTCTTGGGCCGGCCTTGTGGAGTACCATGTCATTCCTCATTCATTTTAGTGGAGTTAATTATACTCACCCTGAATTAAACTATTACTTATCAACCACAATAGCACCTGGTTGTAGTTAAACAAGATAAGAGGAAGGACCAATAACATTTGTGGCTTTAATTTGTGCGGCGTTGAGGCCAGTTGTGATATATTTCCATTTTTAAGACCCAAAACGTTGTTTGTGATTGGAAGTTGTAATTTGAAGCTTGTATTATTTAATGGTGCTGGAAGCTTTTTAAAAAGTTTTTCTAGACTAGATGATTCTTTGCGCGGAAAGCTCGAAAGGGAAAGACATTGCTATCTTGCTTAAGTGTTGCACAAAATTTGAATTAACTTAATAAAATGCGTTTTAATTTTCTTCTTTGTCATAATGCATACAAGTCAAAAACCTAATTTGTTGTGATTTTTGTGAGTGTCACACTCATTTCCAAAAAAAAACTAATGCGTATAATGTATATACGTCTAATTAAGTCTTCAATTGATATCAATGCCTCTTGATTATCATTTTAACGAACGTTATTTTTTTTAAAATACACTACGAAGAATTTTCACATTTTTTTTTCAATTAAATCTTTTATGCTGTTATTTCACATTTTTTTCGCATATTAATTCTTATTTTCACAATGGCATATATATATATATATATATATATATATATATATATATATATATATGAGTTAAATAAGCATGACGTATTTAAAAAATACATGGCTTAAATCTAACATATTACTTAATATAAGCTAATTTTTTAAGATCTAACTTAGTTTTTTTTAGAAGTTTAGCTTGATTTAAAAATCTACTTAAAGGCATATTTCATATTAACACCTTTAGATGAGCCAATAAACCCGTGCCAGTAGCCTAACTGACTAATAGAAAGAGCCTTTAAATATATTATTAGCTAAGTGTGTAAGGCCTTTAAACAGGCAACAAGCCTACCTCTAAATAGGTCTATTTCATATTATTATTATAAAATAATATTATATATTATATGGATTTAATTGTTATTCACTAACAACGTAAATATTTTTAATGTTTTCAACTAATCAGAAATTGACACATCATTAAAAGTATTTGATTCTTATTCTAACTATCTTAAAACTCATCTATACTATGATTTCTAGTTAGTTGATTCACTACCAAAAAAAAAAGTTATTTAGCGACCGAAAATAGTGACCGAATTTGTTGGTTGCTGTTTGCGACGGAAATGGTGACCGATTGTAGGATCTAAATCAAACACTGATTACAGTTGATATTGCGACCGAAATAGCGACCGAAATATAGCGTAGCAGAGTTATCAGTCTCTATTTCGGTCGCCAAATAAAGGAAAGTAAAAGTCAAAAAATTATGACTTTTTAGCGACCGAGTTAAATGCAACGAATAAATTTCATTTATCTTGGCGACCGATATTAAATCGGTCGCTAAATGGCGCGTAAAAGAATTAAAATGGAGCGTGTTAGCGACCGAATTTTAAATCGGTCGCTAAATTTATGAATTCAAATTTCAAATTTACCCGTGTAGCGACCGATTTAGCAACCGAATAATTTCGGTCGCTAAAACTGAAATCCCTAAATCGCGACGTTCCTTCCTCTCTTCCCCCATTTCTCTCTTTTCCTCTCTTCTCTCTCACACGCAGCGGCACGGTGCAGCAGCTCCGGTCATCATTCTCTCTTCCTCGCAAGCTCCGACCACCAGCCTCCAGCCACCGCCGTCAGGTAAGCTTTCTCCCTCTCCCTCTCCCCCTATCCCTCTCCGTTTCTCTCTTTCTCTCTCCATCTCTGTCTCTGTCTCTCTCTCTCTCTCCGTCTCTAACCGTTTCTCTCTCTCTTAGGTCCGTCTTCCTCCGCACGTCCAGAGCAGCGCCACCACTGTCACCACCAGAGCAGCGCCACCGTTACCATCGCAGCACAGTAAGTCTTCTTCCCTTTGGCAAAATCAAGTAATGCGAGTCACGGTCGTAATGGCCATCATGGCCAGGCCGTGACGGATTCTGCCTTGGAAATTCTTCCTGGTTGGTCTGTCACGGCCATGATGGTCATCACGGCCTGGCCCTGACAGCTTCTGACTTTTTCGTTCTTCTTTCTTTAAGGCCAAAACCACAAAATCTGTCTTAAGGCCTAGGTCTTAGATAATGAAGGATTAAGTATAGGGTTAGATAAAATGAAGGGTGGGGCACAATTTGCCAGGCACATGACGTGCTGTCATCATTCAAACATTATTCACATTAGAAAGCAGCTCTGTACACAATATAATGAAAGCAACTCTGGTTTTCTACTCATTTGTTTCACTAGGCAATGGAGCTTTCCAGAAATTGTTGTTGATGACCATCCTTACTAGGTTATCTAGGCATTTCCAGCAGGAGGGTCACTTATAGCCCTCTTACAAAACAACCAAACATAACTAGTTTTATATTAGATTTGGGATTTGGATAGAAACCTTATAAAGTAATATTATCAAATGTTGTCATTTCAGCTATGACACGATTATTTTTATTTATGCATTATAGTGTGCAATGGCAATGACACCCACTGGGTCATATTGAGGATAATCTTACCAATGTTAGCTGTGATAATGTCTGAATAAAATGTAGAGGGGTAATGATGGCCTATACACACTATATATCTTGTTGTTTGTTAGTGGAGAGCTGAGCTCAATAGGAAGGTATCCTGCCTGAAAAGCAAGATGCTGATTGTGTGCTGATAATTTAATATTTATGCATGCATTTGTAATTATGTGTTGTTTGTTAGTGGAGAGCAGAGCTCAATAGGATGTGATCCTGTCAAAAAGGCGGGATGCTTGTTGTGTGTTGCTAATTTAGAAGTTATGCATGTGTTTGACAATTATGTGTTGTCTTGTTAGTGGAGAGCGGAGCTCAATAAGATGTTTGCTACTATATTTTATCTAAGTTTGTATTGAAATATGCTTCAATATATATTTGTTGAAGTATGCTGCAATCCTTATAAGTCAATGGTTTTATTTTCTGCTAGAGTTAATTATTAAGCTACGAAAGCCTTAATTAGTTTCCTATTTGAGATTCAATATTAATGAGTATGCGTACCTTCTCAGGGCACGCATGCTCATTCAATATTTTGGATGTGCTTGAAGGATTCTTGAAGTTTGAGGTTTTTCTTTAATTCTGCCTTAAGGCCAAGGTCTTAGATAATGAAGGATTAAGTATAGGGTTAGATAAAATGAAGGGTGGGGCACAATTTTCCAGGCACATGACGTGCCATCATCATTCAAACATTATTCACATTAGAAAACAGCTCTGTACACAATATTATGAAAGCAACTCTGGTTTTCTACTCATTTGTTTCACTAGGCAATGGAGCTTTTCAGAAATAGTTGTTGATGACCATCCTTACTAGGTTATCTAGGCATTTCCAGTAGAAAAAGTCATCTCTATGACCATCCTTCAAAACGACGTAAAAGCATCTGCTTTCCTGAAAACTACTATGTCTGCTAATCTGTAAAGTTGCATGTGAAGTTGCATTTCTTTGTTCTATTTTAACATGCTAGTATGCTACATGGATCTTTCCATCTTTTCTTATTATCACTTGATGAAGTTTAGACATATGACTTGTTTTCCTTATCGTTTTATCAGAAAATGGATCCGACTAAATGTTTTGAGACAGCCATCCATATAGACCAGGTACAGTATCTCATCAACTTAAGAATAACGATCGGATTCACGTAATGATGGTTAAGGCATAAACTAATCATTACTAAATTGTTCTTGTGTATTTACAGGATTTGATTTCTGTAACATCCTAAAATTCTAATGTAATTAATTTTAAAAAAAAGGGGGATTAAGTTATTAAAAAAAATAACAATAATGATATAATAAAAAATACAATATAATTAAGAAGTTTAGTGTATGGGATATGTTAGTATAAAACTTATTAGAATTGGTAAATAATTATAAAAGAAATATTAAATTAAAATAAAATAAAAAAAGAATTATGGAGGAAGCATCCAAGGATTGAAGCGCCTACCTTTTTCTATTTTTTTGTTTTTCAACGTTGAAGTCACAGACATTTCTATTTCTTTTTCTATAATAGATGATGCTATGCTATTTGTCTTTTGTATGCGAAAATTGTTACTGCGGACACACAAAAAGGAGAGACTCTCGGACGTTGAGCCCAAGCAGAAAAAAAAAAGAAAAAAAAAGAAAAAAGAAAAAAGAAAACAAAAGGGAGCAAACCTAGCATGACACTATATATATATATATATATATAGTAAGGAATAGTAACCGAAAAGAGAAGAAGGAACTCGTCAGGAGAGGCTGCGCCGCACAGTACAGTGGAAGAAAGACATTTCTTTTCCTTGTTAATACAATTTCTACAATACACAGATCCAAGAACTTCGATGAAGGGGAGAATAATTTTTAGGGAATCACTAATTCTTATCATACGTAATTTTTAGAGCACATTGGAGATCTTCGAGAGGTGAGTAACAGTACCTTTTAATAACCCTTTCCATGGTACATGTGTTTTGTTGTGTTGAGCGAATTACCTATGATTCTGAGAGATTTTAATTGAATGATGCATGTTGTTAATAAACTAATTATTTTTGGGGTTTTGAATTAAAATAAAAAGGATTATTAAATTGGGTATTTATTCCTGTTACTGATGGCATGAAACACATGATTAATATTTTTATTAGTTGAATGACGTGCTTATTGGTGTGTGCTATGTCATGTGAGTTTATTTGATATGCATGATAAAATCATATATTTAATTTTTGGTAAATGATTTGTTACACATATGATACATGAAATTGTGCCCTGTGATGAATTGTATGATGTTTGCCGCAATACCACCTATGATAGGGGTATCGAAAAGTAATACCACCGTAATGAGGTATCGAAAGTAACATCCCATATAATTGGGATGTCGAAAATAAGTAATACTACCTAAAAAGGAGTATCGAAAGTAACACCGCCACAGGTTGGGGTGTCGAAAAAGGAGAAATACCACCATGTGCACATGGGAGGTATCGAAATGGAAATGTCCCCGACAGGAGGGTGACATCGAAACACTCCTCGTGAGTAGGGGTGGGCAATGGGACGCCATTGTCGTGTGATGTGTGAATATATGGCATGCAGGCAATAGGCCAATTTAATTAGGAGGTCTTCGGGCCGCTTGGATTAAACTAGAATTTATCTGGTATATGGAATGTGATGCATTGAGATGAGATTATTATTGATATTGAAAATATTTTCTTTTATATATACTATTTTGGAAAATTAGCGGGTACCATGGACAGTTTTTCCGGTTACCGCGCCGGCTGAGAACAATGCTATTTTTCGAAAATGTTTTTATAAAACTGTATTGTTGATCACTGGGATTTTATATCTCATTATTAAGCATTGTTTTCAGAGCACGAGGAGGACGTCATTGAGGCTGAAGAGGCGTGAAGACTTAGTGGACTCCATTAGATAATCTTTCTAGTTTGGTTAGTCTGTTCTCAAATAAGGAGCCGTATGTGGCTAGACGCAATTATTTATCGTTGGGATTGTAATTAGACGCCCGGTTTTGAGGCTTTTGATTTTTATTTATTTATTTATATCTATATTCATTACATGGATAATTTAATACTATATTATTTAATATGAGGCATTTTCAGACTTTAATGTTTTTTTCTAATTTTTCTTTGTGAGATATATGTTTTAATTAAATGTTTTAAAGGATATTTTATTGATTTTATCTTGGGATCACTAATGTAACGAAGGGCGTTACATTTATGGTATCAGAGCGTTCGATTCTAAATCGGAGTGTGGTAATGGGGCTTTTTCTAAAATAAAACTTGGGCGCATAGGATGCTTGTTAGAGTTATAGATGTTGCATGCTATTCTTTGGGATATTGGACCTGATCAACCCAGTATTTCATTGGTAGTGAGCAGATTTATGGCGACTAATAGGCGAGGGATAAATGTTGCACTTGCAGCATCTTTGGATTGTATGGCCAAAGCTATGCAAGGGCAGACGGAGACACGCCGTCAACTGAAGGGGAATGGAGGCCAGTCACTAATGAAGTGGTGGCAACCTAGGACCCTTAACACGTGGGGATTTTCAAATTCAATAAGAACAATCCGTCATCATTCTGAGGCAGCTTAGATCCGAAGGAGGCTGAATTTCTTCTACTCGTTAAAAAAATTATTATAATGTCTGATTCAGGAGCAACGCATCCCTTGATACATCCTTTATGTGTGAAAATTTGGAGATGCCAATCTTTCATTTGTCCTTTGGTTCATAGGTTTCTACTCCTATAGGGATATTCTTGTTCTTCCATTGGTTGTTTAAATTGTTTCCTTGTGCATCAAGACACTCCTTATGACATCAAACTTATTGTTATCTATGTATTGTATGTTAATCTTGGTATTGACTTATTGGCATCTAGACTCATTGCCATAAGTATTCTGACAAAAATATCCTTATCTCTTCACACCCAATGTCTTTTGATTATTTTATTCGTCGTTTCTTGCGATAAGTGTTTGGTTTAGAGAGCCCAAGGATACATACTCTCATTCACTGCTACTATAGGGGCAGACAATGATGTAGCGACTATCTCTATGATGCGCAAGTTTCAATAGGGGGTTGAGTTTAGCATAGATCTAGTGTCAAAGAGTAGACTAATATCTGTAGCGCCTTACAGGATAACACCTCTAGAGTTGAGCGAGCTCAAGAAGCAGATAGAGGTATGTTACAAAAGGGGTTCATTGGGCCTAGTGTGTCACCTTGGGGAGCACCAGTGCTTTTAGTGAAGAAAAAAGGGATGGGAGTATGAGGTTGTGTGTTGATTATAGGCAACTGAATAAGGTAACCATCAAGAACAAATATCCCTTGCCTAGGATAGATGATCTCTTAGATCAGTTAAGGGGAGCGTCAGTGTTTTCCAAAATAGGTCTAAGATCGGGATACCATCAAATTAGAGTTAGAAGCGAGGACATCCCTAAGACAGCCTTCAGGACAAGGTATGGGCACTATGAGTATGTAGTGATGCCCTTTGGCGTGACCAACGCCCCAGCCGTTTTCATGGACTACATGAATCGGATCTTTAGGACCTTTTTGGACGGGTTTGTGGTGATGTTCATAGATGATATTCTAATATACTCTAGGACACCAGAAGAGCATGGAGAACACTTAAGGTTGGTGTTGCGGATCTTGAGGGACGAGCGTCTTTATGCCAAACCGGAGGAGTGTGAGTTTTGGCTAGACGAGGTAAAGTTTTAGGACACACCATCTCAAAGGATGGTGTAGCGGTTGATTCCTCTAAAGTTGATGCGGTGTTGGGATGGGAACAACCTAAGACAGTAACCGAAGTGAGAAGTTTCTTAGGCTTAGATGGTTACTATAGGAAATTCATAGAGGGGTTCTCTAGATTAGCCTTACCTTTGACCCAGTTGACTAGGAAAGGGAAACCTTTTGCGTGGGACCAGGGGTGTGAGGACGGGTTCCAAGATCTTAAGAGGAGATTGGTGTCATCACCAGTCTTAACTATATCGGATCCCTTAGTGAGTTTTGTGGTATACTGCGACGCATCTAAGAATGGCTTGGGATGTGTCTTACTGCAGGATGGCAAGGTGGTAGCATATGCCTCTAGGCAGCTTAGGCCACATGAGGGGAATTACCCTACCCACGACCTAGAGCTAGCAGCTGTGGTTTTTGTCCTTAAGATTTGGAGGCATTACCTTTATGGGACAAAGTTTAAAGTTTTTAGTGACCATAAAAGCCTTAAATATCTGTTCGACCAGAAGGAGTTGAACATGAGACAACGGAGGTGGATGGAGTTCCTTAAGGACTATGACATCGAGTTGAAGTACCATCCGGGAAAGGCCAATGTGGTGGCAGACGCTTTGAGTAGGAAGTCCCTACACGTGCCGAGCTTAATGGTGCAAGAGCTGAACCTCATGGAAGAGTTTGGGGACATGAATATGGAGGTGTTGGATGTGTCCTTAAATGCCTTAAGTTTGAAGCTGAATAGGTTGGAAATTAATAGTGACCTTAGAGATGAGGTTAGGCGGGAACAACTTTTAGACCAAGAGTTGCAGTCTCGGTTGGGACGAGAGGGTCATGAGTGTCTGTTGATGGGCTAGTGAAGTTTAAGAATAGGATCGTTGTTCCTAAGGAGGGGAGCCTTAGAGAAAAGATATTAGAGGAAGCTCATAAGGGGAAGTTTACCATACTTCCTGGAATAACTGAGATGTACCAAAACCTTAAGAGGATGTACTGGTGGCCATGAATGAAAAAGGATGTGGCTAGCTTCGTAACTAGGTGTTTAGTGTGCCAAAAGGTTAAGATAGAATATCAGAAGCCTTCAGGGTTGTTGCAGTCCTTAGAGATTCCGGAGTTGAAGTGGGAGAGGATTGCTGTGGACCTTGTGATGGGGTTAACTAAGACGCGTTTGGGCTTAGACGCCATTTGGGTGGTAGTGGATAGGTTGACCAAGTCTGCCCACTTCTTGCCAATTAAGGTAGCCTATAGCTTAGACAAGTTGGCATACCTCTATATCGAGGAAATAGTCAAGCTTCATGGGATACCCACATTTATAGTGTCGGATAGAGACCCGAGGTTTACCTCTAGATTTTGGAGAGCTTTTCAGCAAGCCTTTGGGACTAAGTTGAACCTTAGCACAGCCTATCATCCCCAAACGGATGGTCAGTCAGAGCGGACCATTCAGACCTTTGAGGACATGCTTAGGGCATGTGTCTTGGATAAAGGAGGGAGTTGGGATAGATTCCTACCTCTCAGTGAGTTTGCGTATAACAATAGTTATCATGCTAGTATAGGCATGACACCCTATGAGGTCCTATATGGGAGGAAGTGTAGGTCCCCTTTATGTTGGTGTGAGGTAGGTGAGAAAACCTTGATAGGACCTGAATTGGTCCAGGGAACCTCTGAGAGAATCAAAATGATTAGGGAGAGGATGCGCACGGCGCAAAGTAGACAAAGAGCTACGCCGACAAAAAGAGAAAGCCTCTAGAGTACCAGGAAAGTGAGCATGTATTTTCGAGAGTCACTCCTAAGACGGGGGTAGGGAGGTCGATGAAAGTCCACAAGCTAAATCCTCGTTTCATGGGACCTTTCCAAATCCTTAAACGAGTCGGGCCTGTTGCTTATCAATTGGCTTTTCCGCCACAGTTGGCAAACCTTCATGATGTTTTCCATGTGTCACAACTCAAAATATGTGCCTGATGAATCTCATGTGATAGCTCCCGAGTCTGTACAATTGAAGGATAATTTGATCTATAAGGCAAAGCCTAGTCAAATCCTGGACAAGAGCACTAAGACTCTAAGGAACAAGGCGATTCCATTGGTGAAAGTGTTATGGGACGGATTGACTCCTGAGGAAGCCACTTGGGAGATGGAGGAGGGCATCGTGCGTCAATACCCAGATTTTATTGTCTAAGGTACGGTAACCTTTACGTTTGAATATGTCACATGTTAAAATAAGTGCGTGAGTATGAGGCGAATTTCGGGGACGAAATTCTTTAAGGAGGGGAGAAAATGTAACATCCTAAAATTCTAATGTAATTAATTTTAAAAAAAAGGGGGATTAAGTTATTAAAAAAAAATAACAATAATGATATAATAAAAAATACAATATAATTAAGAAGTTTAGTATATGGGATATATTAGTATAAAACTTATTAGAATTGGTAAATAATTATAAAAGAAATATTAAATTAAAAAAAAAAAAAAGAATTATGGAGGAAGCATCCAAGGATTGAAGCGCCTACCTTTTTCTATTTTTTTGTTTTTCAACGTTGAAGTCACAGACATTTCTATTTCTTTTTCTATAATAGATGATGCTATGCTATTTGTCTTTTATATGCGAAAATTGTTACTGCGGACACACAAAAAGGAGAGACTCTCGGACGTTGAGCCCAAGCAGAAAAAAAAAAGAAAAAAAAGAAAAAAGAAAACAAAAGGGAGCAAACCTAGCATGACACTATATATATATATATATATATATATATATATATATATATATATATATATATATATATATATATATATAGTGTAAGGAATAGTAACCGAAAAGAGAAGAAGGAACTCGTCAGGAGAGGCTGCGCCGCACAGTACAGTGGAAGAAAGATATTTCTTTTCCTTGTCAATACAATTTCTACAATACACAGATCCAAGAACATCGATGAAGGGGAGAATAATTTTTAGGGAATCACTAATTCTTATCATACATAATTTTTAGAGCACATTGGAGATCTTCGAGAGGTGAGTAACAGTACCTTTTAATAACCCTTTCCATGGTACATGTGTTTTGTTGTGTTGAGCGAATTACCTATGATTCTGAGAGATTTTAATTGAATGATGCATGTTGTTAATAAACTAATTTTTTTTGGGGTTTTGAATTAAAATAAAAAAGGATTATTAAATTGGGTATTTATTCCTGTTACTGATGGCATGAAATACATGATTGGTATTTTTATTAGTTGAATGACGTGCTTATTGGTGTGTGCTATGTCATGTGAGTTTATTTGATATGCATGATAAAATCATATATTTAATTTTTGGTAAATGATTTGTTACACATATGATACATGAAATTGTGCCCTGTGATGCATTGTATGATGTTTGCCGCAATACCACCTATGATAGGGGTATCGAAAAGTAATACCACCGTAATGGGGTATCGAAAGTAACATCCCATATAATTGGGATGTCGAAAATAAGTAATACTACCTAAAAAGGAGTATCGAAAGTAACACCGCCACAGGTTGGGGTGTCGAAAAAGGAGAAATACCACCATGTGCACATGGGAGGTATCGAAATGGAAATGTCCCCGACAGGAGGGTGACATCGAAACACTCCTCGAGAGTAGGGGTGGGCAATGGGACGCCATTGTCGTGTGGTGTGTGAATATATGGCATGACGGCAAGAGGCCAATTTAATTAGGAGGTCTTCGAGCCGCTTGGATTAAAGTAGAATTTATCTGGTATATGGAATGTGATGCATTGAGATGAGATTATTATTGATATTGAAAATATTTTCTTTTATATATACTATTTTGGAAAATTAGCGGGTACCATGGACAGTTTTCCGGTTACCGCGCCGGCTGAGAACAATGCTATTTTTCGAAAATGTTTTTATAAAACTGTATTGTTGATCACTGGGATTTTATATCTCATTATTAAGCATTGTTTTCAGAGCACGAGGAGGACATCATTGAGGCTGAAGAGGCGTGAAGACTTAGTGGACTCCATTAGATAATCTTTCTAGTTTGGTTAGTCTGTTCTCAAATAAGGAGCCGTATGTGGCTAGACGCAATTATTTATCGTTGGGATTGTAATTAGACGCCCGGTTTTGAGGCTTTTGATTTTTATTTATTTATTTATATCTATATTCATTACATGGATAATTTAATACTATATTATTTAATATGAGGCATTTTCAGACTTTAATGTTTTTTTCTAATTTTTCTTTGTGAGATATATGTTTTAATTAAATGTTTTAAAGAATATTTTATTGATTTTATCTTGGGATCACTAATGTAACGAAGAGCGTTACAATTTCAATCCCGCGATCATTCTACCGTCGTTGGGGACAACAAATACCGCGTGTTGTGACTATTGAAGACAAAAGCGAAAATCTGTTCAATGGGAATGTAGTAATCCATGAGGATCGCCCATATTTTGCAACAGATACAAATGGTATCAGGGAGTTGTATTTGTTGTCCACTGGTGCATTGGCAAAGTTTAAGTACCTTGGGGGGTTCTCGCTTCTACATGTTCATCCCTTTGGAAGATTGATGAGTTTTGATATTTTGATTAGTACTTATTGACTGTGGTGTGTTTTTATGTTTTGATCGTTAATTAGTACATTATTAAACATTTTTTTATAAACAATTATTAAACTTGCGTTAATTAATGTATATGTTTTCTAGATCATATTGATTGTGGTGTTTTGGATCGTTAGTACATCATATTTACGTTTTCTATTTATTCAAAAAAATATTGGTGTATTTTGTTTATATCAGAAATTAAAAATCAATGGGGTAATAGTTGAAAAACAAAATTTGGTCGGTAGGATTAAGTTACAGGAAAATTTAAAAAAAAAATTCAAAATTTGCGACCGAAATAGCGACCGAATATCGGTCACCAAATTCAGTTATCTGAGCATGGGACCAACTATACGGCGACCGAAATATATAATTTTGTGATCGAAATATCGGTCGCAAATTTGCGACCAAAATACAAATTCGGTCGCTAAACATTTAGCCACCAGGGTTTCTGCTACCCCCTTAATTCGGTCGCTAATTCGATCGCTATAGAGTATAGCAACCGAATTATCATGTTTAGCGATCGAAATCTTCGGTCGCTAAATAGGTTTTTTTTTTTTTTGTAGTGATTGTGTAAAATTCTTTATAATGCCATTGTATACTACATCACTCTGCACATCCTTTAATATGACAACTTTCTACCAAACTACAAGGTGACCAGGCCCTCATCAAACACCTCCCCAACCAGAATATACGGTATACCAATCCAATCAACACCAGAAACATCAATTACAGCACAATAAACATAAACATTACATAACACAAATAAGACATCATAGTGGATGAGTGACCTTTTTGCCATTACAATCTTAAACATTACTGTCATGTATATTCTGGTAGGCTTAATTCAAACTGGATGTGATTTTATTTATATGGTCTTCTGTGCATTCTAATCAGTTAATTTAAATGGACTTCTCCCACTCTCACTCCTCAATTTCCCGCACATAGAACATTGTCATAGATATGGTCTCTTGTATAGACTAGATGTACTGGCCGAGAAGTAAAACTCGGCCATCGAGCTTCAATGTCCGATCCGATAAAGACGGGAAAGATAAGATCATGATATTATCTCAAATAACATTATCTGGTTACAAGAGATAAATCTCACCAATTAAGGAAATCATATATCTCGGAGAAGATTTAAAGAGATAAGAGAGATAAACCCAATCTCTAAGAGATAAGGGGATCTTATTATAAAAAGAGAAGAACCCTAATAGAAAGACACTTTTGACTTACCAAGGTGAATCTCCCTTAAGCGTATTAGAGGAACTAGATTGATCAAGAGACTATCGAAGAGTCCTTGTCCACTGGTATTCATCAGATACAAGATTAGGGGATTGAGATCACCGTATGGCCAAGGGTTGAACCTAGAACTACGTCTGGCTTTGATTCCCGTTGGGATACGTAGGACCGGAATACAATATTATGTCAAGCAATAATCTAAAACAACCCCTGTGTTCACTCTTGGTTTGACATTCTACGGCGAGATTCCGGCAAGTCGGATCTCGGCAGGAACATTTGGCGCCCACCGTGGGGCCGAGGAAAAACTTTCCCCGAATCCATAAGAAAGCTTGATGGTGAGTACACGGAACAGACCGAGGAGAGGGGCACACAGTGCAAACCAGGTTGATCATGAAGCATCAAATACAAACTAGAACCATGACAACCCTCCGCCTCCACCCCTCGATGACGATAATCCTCAACTAGGAGAGATTATGGCACAACTGATTCATCAGATACAAGATTAAGGGATTGAGATCACCGTATGGCCAATGGTTGAACCTAGAACTATGTCTGGCTTTGATTCCCATTGGGATACATAGGACCGTAATACAATATTCTGTCAAGCCATGATCTAAAACAACCCATGTGTTCACTCTTGGTTTGACGTTCTACTGTGAGGTTCTGGCAAGTTGAATCTCGGTAGGAACATTTGGCATCCACCGTGGGGCCGAGGAAAAACTTTCCCCGGTTCCATAAGAAAGCTTGATGGTGACTACACGGAACGAACCGAGGAGAGGGGCACACAACGCAAACCACGTTAATCATGAAGCATCAAATACAAACCAGAACCATGACAACCCTCAGCCTCCACCCCTCGATCAAGATAATCCTCAGCTGGGAGAGATTATGGCACAACTGAAAAAGCTGCGTGAGGAAAACGAGGAGATTCGTTCGCAGAACCAAAAATTTCTAAGAGCTCGGAGAAGGGCTAGATCGGCAACGCCTTCTAATGGAGAGCGATCTTCACCCGAGGACAGCCAGGAGGATCCCTCATATGCACCTTCCCACCATGAAACGAGCCGACCTGCCAGGACCAAACTGGGGCCTTAGGGTTCATGAGCCAAATCATGTGAAGAGACTGCCCAGAAAGAAAAGGTAAGAGACAGACGACTGAGATTGCCTTTCACTGATGACATAGACGAGGTACTCATGCCTAGAAATTTTAAGCCTCTTAATATTGATAAATTCAATGGCACCACTGGTGACCGATTCGGAAGCCGTCATGCAAAATTTTTCTAACTACTTTGCAAGGCCCTGCCTTGACATGGCTTACGAATCTTCCACCTCGGTCAATTGATTCTTTTGATATGCTTGTAGCTAAGTTCACTACACAATTTGCAGCGAGCCGAAAGCATAAAAGACACTCGGTCTCGTTAACGAATTTTAAGCAAGAAAAAAATGAATCACTTAGAGATTACATGGCTCGTTTTAGCGCTCAACAAGTTTTAATTACCAATATGAGCTCGGAACTCTGCCTTCATACCGTCATGGGCGGTTTGAAGTCGAGGCCTTTCATTGAGTACTTATCTCGGAAACCACCGAGAGACTTCGAAGAATTGCAGGAAAAAGCAGCAGGTTTCATGAACTCCGAAGAGATGGTAGAATCCAAAAAGAGGGAAAGAGGTTTTGAGGACAAGAGCATGGTCCTGAGCAAAGAAAGAGACGGAGGGGCCAATCCACAAAGGGCTCATAAAAGCAATGAAATGGGGTTTTCAGAGAAGCAACCCAGGTACCAGTCCTATACACCTCTAAACCGATCCAGAGCAACCATTCTTCAAGAGGTGTGCAATGCCGAGTTACTCACCTTGCCTCGGCCGTTTAAAACTCCTGCTCAGGCTGACAGAAGTAAAGAGTGCAAGTGGCATCAAAACTATGGTCACTCCATTGAAGACTGTGGAACGGTCCAGGATAAAATTGAGGAATTGGTATAAGCAGGCCATCTTGACCGGTTCGTTCACCGAGATGACAATGGAGGTGGACGAGCTGGCCGACGATGAGGAAGACTTGGTTATGACAATCGTAATTGAGATGAGAATCAGCGAGGTAACAATCATAACGGAGATCGAGTGCACAACCAGAGGGCTCCAAATAATGAAGCAAAAGGAGGGGTCAAAGGCGTCATTAATACTATTTCAGGAGGTTTCACAGGAGGAGGTCCAACGAGTTCAACTCGGAGGCATTATGTAAAAGCTATCCGATCTATCAACTCGGTGTCTGGAAAACCTACAAGGCCAAGACCTCCCATTACTTTCTCAGATGATGACTTCTAAGGGATGGATCCTAACCAAGATGACCCGATGGTGATAACGGTGGAATTAGTCAACTACTTGGTCAAACGAACACTTGTTGATCAGGGTAGCTCGACTGACATTTTGTACTTGGAAACCTTTAAAAAGCTTGGAATTCTAGAAAAGTTGATAAAAGAAAAGGAGGTCAAGCTAGTAGGGTACGCCGGAGAGTAGGTAAAGACCCGAGGTTATATAGACCTCTTGACATCATTTGGAGACGGAAAGCTCTCCCGAACCATATCAGTCAGGTATGTTATCGTGGATGCCAACACGTCGTACAACATCCTAATTGGAAGACCGACGTTGAATGAACTCGGAGCGATTGTCTCTACCCTACACCTCACCATGAAGTTCCCAGTCGAATCTGGGGAGATAGTTGCTGTCCGAGCTGACCAAATGATGGCCAGACAATGCTATTAGGATAGTTTGAAGGTGACCCGAGAGAAGAACATCACAAAGGTTGCCAGAGATGATAAACCAGAAGTGGTAAGCTCGGTCAATTCAGTTAGCTCAGCAAGTTCGGTCAGTATGTTTGAATTGGATCCAAGGATGGAGATGTATGAGTCCAGGGCTGAACCAAGGTCGACAGTCAGCTCGACCCCTTGCTCAAGCAACAGATTCAAGCTGTTCTAAAGAAGAATGCCAACTTGTTTGCTTGGAAGACATCGGATATGCCTGGCATAGACCCCAATTTTCTGTGCCATAGGCTATCTATATGTCCTGAGGCCAAGCTTATAGCTCAGAGGAAAGGAAAGCTTGGCGAATAAAGGCGCAAGGCAGTAGCCGAGGAGACCGCGAAGCTAATCAAAGCAAATTTTATCAGAGAGGTGAAATACACTACTTAGCTAGCTAACGTGGTGTTAGTGAGAAAGGCCAACGGAAAGTGAAGAATGTGCACCGACTACACCGACCTCAACAAAGCATGTCTAAAGGATTCTTATCCTCTTCCCAACATTGACAGATTGGTGGACGGGGCTTCAGGTTACAGAATCTTGACTTTCTTGGATGCATATTCAGGTTATAATCAAATAAGGATGTATCCACCCGATGAATAAAAAATGGCATTTATGACCGATGGGGCAAAACTACTGCTACCGATTAATGCCTTTCGGTTTAAAAAATGCTGGTGCAACATATCAAAGGCTTATGGACAAAGTGTTTGTCAATCAGATCGGAAAGAACCTTGAAGTTTATGTTGATGATATCGTGGTAAAATCCGATGACCCAAAACAACACCCATCCGACCTCGAGGAAATTTTTGGCCAACTCAGAAAGTACAACATGAGGTTAAATCCAGAAAAATGCTCCTTTGGTGTACAAGGAGGGAAGTTCTTGGGATATATGCTAACACATAGATGAATTGAAGATAATTCTAATAAGTGCAAAGTTGTCATTGGAATGTGGAGCCCACATAATGTGAAGGAAATACATAGGCTAGTTGACCGATTAGCTTCTTTATCTCGCTTTCTCCCAAAATCTACAGAAAAAGCAAGACCTTTCTTTCAGCTTCTGAAAAGGCCAAAGGAGTTTACTTGGACAGAGGAGTGTGAGAAGGTCTTTGAAGATATGAAACTTTTTCTAGCCTCTCCCCCGATCTTAACTCGGTCACAACTCGGCAAAGATATGTACTTGTATCTGTCTGTCAATGATTACACAATCAGTGCAGTAATCATCCAGGAGGAAGAAAAACAACAGATGCCGGTGTATTATGTTAGTAGAATTCTGAAAGATGCAGAAACACGGTATTAAGTAATTGAAAAGCTCGCCCTCACTTTAATCATGGCAGCTCGGAGGTTACGACCTTACTTCCAGTCACACCAAGTTATAGTCAAAACAGATCATCCAATAAAGCAAGTGCTCATAAAACCTGATCTAGCAGGACGAATGGTAGCTTGGTCGGTGGAGTTGTTAGAGTTCGGTTTGCAATATGAGCTGAGGGGACCGATGAAAGCACAGTGTCTCTTCGACTTCATTGCCGACCTCTCTTCAAAGCCAAATTCGGAATCCTTCATATGGCTTCTATATGTCGATGGTTCATCTAACTCGAAAGGAAGCGAAGCTGGAATAATTCTTGAAGGTCCTGATGATCTAGTCCTAGAGCAATCCTTGAAGTTTGGGTTTACTGCTTCAAACAACCAAGCAGAATATGAAGCCATTATTGCAGGATTGATGTTAGCTAAAGAGGTTGGAGTCAAAGAGTTGAAGTGCCAAAGTGACTCACAACTTGCAACAGGACAAGTCTCGGGCGATTATCAAACAAAGGATCCCCAGTTAACCAGGTATCTTTGTAAAGTTGATAGTTTAATTTCAGAATTTGATAATTTTACTATTTAACATACACCTCATGAGGAAAATTCCAGGGCAAATATGTTGTTTAAGTTGGCTAGCACCAAAAAAGCTGGCCAACTAAGGACGTTCATTCAGGAAAATTTCCCTGAACCGAGCATAAAGAATGTCGAGGTAATAATGACCGAGCACTGTGATCGAGGCTGGATGACACCGATTTGGGAATATTTAGCCTCGGACAAATTGCCCAATGATCCTAAAGAGGTAAGGAAAATCCGTCTGAAATCTTGCATTACACCATCCGAGATGGAGAGCTATACAGAAGAGGATTCTCCATGCCCTTACTAAAATGCATAACAAAGGAGCAGTCTGAATACATAATGGATGAGATGCATCGAGGAATATGTGGAATGCATTCATATGGTCGATCTCTAGCAACTCGAGTTCTGCGAGCAGGTTTTTACTGGCCGACCATGAGATCAGACTGTGTTGTCTGGACTAACAACTGTGAACCTTGTCAGAAGTTCGCCAATGTTGCGCGAATACCAGGTGAAGAGCTCCATTCCATGTTCTCACTGTGGCCCTTCACTATGTGGGGGATGGATATTGTCGGTCACTTCCCGGTTGCTAAAGGCCAAGTCAAGTTTTTGCTTGTAGGGGTCGATTACTTCACTAAGTGAATTGAAGCTGAACCATTAGCTACAATAACAACTAAAAAGGTTCAGGATTTTGTGTGGAAAAACATCATATGAAGACATGGCCTACCTTATGCGATTGTCACAGATAATGGAAACCAGTTCACTAATAAAGGACTCAGAGTTCTACTCCAACCTCGGAATTAAACATAAGGTGACCTCGGTTGAGCACCCACAAACAAATGGCCAGGCAGAGGCCGCCAAAAAAGTCATTTTGAATGAGCTCAAGAAAAGGTTAGGAAGATCAAAAGGAGCATGGGTTGAAGAATTACCGAGCATCCTCTGGGCTTACCATTGTTCACCACAGTCATCGACTGGTGAAACACCATTCAAGCTAACCTATGGAACCAATGCAATGATTCCAGTTGAGCTCGGTGAACTTTCTTTTCGAAGGCAAAATCATGACCAAAATAAGAATGAAGAAGAAGTCCAAGTTGAGTTTGACATGGTTGAAGAAATCCAAGAAGAGGCAAGAATCAGGGAAGAACTATGCAAGCAGAAAGCAACTCGGAAGTACAACTCAAGGTTGCAGCCAAGGGAATTTGTGCAAGGTGACTTAGTACTGAGACTGCAAAATGATGCAAGAAAAGACTCCAAAGAGGGTAAGCTCGCAGCAAGCTGGTATGGCCCGTTCAGAATAGTTGAAAGTCTAGGAAATAATGCTTATAGGCTAGAAGAATTGTTGGGAAAGGCTGTTTGAAGAACATGGAACACTTCCCATCTTAAGTTTTATTTTAGTTAAAAGTATGTAAGCAGGTGATGTACTCTTTTTTCCTACCCCGGTCTTTTCCCCGTGAGGTTTTGGCTGTGAAGGTTTTAATGAGGCACACCCGAGAAAATAAATAAATAAAATCTATTTCAGTTGCAAGAATACTGTTATATGGTTCAGAAATTATTTATGCTGGCAATACTAAAAATGCCGAGCCTAAAAAGGTTGACCGAGCTAAAATCGACCAAGTTAAAGTCGAAATGCCGAACCTAAAAAGAAAAAAACTAAAAACCTAAAGAGGTAATCCGAGCTAAAATCCACCGAGCTAAAGTCGAATGGCCGAACCTAAAGAGGTAAACAATGCCTAAAAAGATAATTGAAAACCTAAAGAGTTAATCCGAGTTAAAATCGAAATGCCGAGCCGGAATGGCTGACCGAGCTAAATTCGAAGCGCCACTCCTGATAAGGTAATTAAACATGAGCCTAAAAAGGTTGACCGAGCTAAAATCGACCATTATTAAACTTGCGTTAATTAATGTATATGTATTCGAGCCTAAAAGGTAAGACCTGAAGCCTACGATATTCAAAACCTTAAGGAGGTTATATTCATTAAAAAGGGGCCGAGCTCCAAAGGCTCGAATAGGCCTAGTAACACGCAAAACCATAAAAGACAAGATATGAACAGAAAAAAACTTAGAAATTTTTCTAAGGTTGAAAGATAAAGAAACTCATTATCCAAAGACAAACACATAATTATCATAATTTAAAAGGGCAAAGCCCAAAGTACACAGGGTTCCAAAATAAAAAGGGCATGGCCTTAGGAACGAAACACATAATAAAAGAGATTATTTTCCTAAGTTACTCATGATCATCCCCATGAGCAACGGTTCCAACAGGAGTAGAATCGAGGGCACAATCAGCACCTGGAAGAACAACTACAGATGGATCAGGCACAGCCATTTCGCCTTCGCCACTCCCTCTCTCCTCGACAACATGCTCTTCGACGACTTCTTCTTGGACATCTTCTCGACTCTCCTCTTCATCTTCGAGCTCGGACAGAGGAACCATGACTCCATCCTTGTTAAAGTCCTTGTCCACATCAGCTCGGGAGAAGGCAGCGTCCTGGTTGAAGAGTTGAAGCTGCTTTATAGCTCGGGAGAATCCATTGACATGCGCCTTCATGATGGCGGCTTCAGCTTCACTCAGATCGGCTTGAAGCTTGCAGTTAGCCTCCCTCTCATCCTCCAAGGATTGTTGCAATTGAGAAAAGGAAACATGAGAGTCTTCAGCGGCCTTCTGCAAGCTAGCCTTTTCTACCCTCTCTTTGTCCAACTCAGATTAAAGGGAAGCCTTGGCTTTCTCAAGCTCGGCTTTTTGGGACTTAGGCTGACCAATAGCTCGGGCTCGCTCCTCGCATTTGGCCACGGCCTGAGACAGTTCATCCCTTACCAGCAAAGCTCTGGTAGCATCCGCCTTCATCAACTCCATCCTTTTCACATTGTCAGAGAGCTCACGACTCTAGAAGCGGACAATGGAGGAGATTCGAAGGGCATACGCCGCAGCAGCCTCCATGCTCGCATCGGTTCCCTGCTCCAGCAAAAGTCGAGCATCCGCTGGCTTCAACACTTGCTTATCAATAAGGGGTTTAGGGTTGAAATCATTCCCCTAAAGTGAGCTGATGCCGGGGTTACAATTCCCATTATACCATTTGGTGTCCGAGGTCAAATCGGTCACCACGGGAGCCTTTTCAGCTCTCCTTTCAACAGTAGGAATCTCTTGGGTCACCGTGAGGGGAGAGGCATTTCTTCTTGGAACCTCGGATTGAATGTCTGGCCGGGATCGTTTGGGGAGACGTGTATTGAGGCCGGCTGCCTTAACAACTTTCTTCTTCTTACCCTTCACGTCGGCAGCAGGAACTGACCCGCTAGCATCTTGAGAAGCCGATTTCTTCAATAGGGCCTTATAGTTGAATTTCCCCATAATCACTGCAAGAAGGAGATCGGTCAGAATATAGTAGTTACAATATTAACAGGTAAATTAAAATACCTTTAAATAAAAACTACTTACGATCAAAATCAGCTTGCCGAGTGGAAGAGGTGGGAAGTTTTGAAAGCCTCCCACGGGGCAGTGGCCGAGGAAAAAGCTTGAGAATATCAACATCGATTCTTTCTTGAACTGTCATACAGTCGAGGTCAAAACTAGAAAATTTGGAAGGGTGGGACTGCCAATAGAAAGGGAATTTGGAAATTTCGTCCGAGTCAAAATAAATAGACTCATTCCCCTCAGTAGGGCGGACTTTGAAAAAAGTCCGACTTGAAGAACTTGTAGGAACTCTTGTAGAGTCCGATAATCCCCCTTTTCTCAACTCCACTCAGTGAAATCCAACCAACTCGGTCCCCGAACCTAACCTTGTAAAGATACATAAATTTGGGTGCAATGGCCACCATCCCTATTTGACCACAAAGAATTTGAAAAGCTTTCAGAAAGGCCCAGCTATTTGGGTGTAACTGGGTAGGGGCAACATTCATGATCTTTAGAACATCACACTCGAAAGGGGTGAAGGGAAGAGTGACACCAATCTACTCAAATAAAGCTTTGTATACATAAGTAAAGACTGGGTCCGAGGGAGAAGCTTGTAGAAAGACATGTTCATTATCTGAACAAGGTAAGCATTCTACAGCGCCACGAGAAACAACAACTTTGGCCTTAATGGCTGATGAGTGTGATTTCACCTCATTTTCCATGTACATTTCTGCATGCATTTGCATATAGTTAGGCCATTTTAGTGTTTATTTTGTTTAGTTTTTCCTTTGGAACGGATAAGGTGGTATTGTGTGTTGTTTTGCAGATATTCATGATTAAATGCCCAAGAATTAGCAAGTATGAAGCTTGGATGACTTAGAGCTTTGAAAGATAAGAAATTGAGCCAAGCAGAGAGTATCACGGCCTAGTGCGTGATGGCCCTCACTACCGTGAGGAGCAATAGTGAAGAAAGAATTGAGCCAAAAGTCGGAAGGCGTCACGGCCTAGCCGTGATGGCTATCACGGCCGTGACGTGTCAGCTATGTGCCAGATCTCCAAAAGTCAGAGACGATCACGGCCTAGCCGTGATGGGTATTACGGCCGTGATGAATCAGTTGGAAAAGTCAGGGACGATCACGGCCTAGCCGTGATGGATATCACGACCGTGACCTGTTTGTTGGAAAAGTCAGAAAGGATCACGGCCTAGCCGTGATGAGTATCACGGCCGTGATGAATCAGTAAATGAAGCGGTGCCAAGTCAGAAACCATCACGGCCTGGCCGTGATGGCTGTCACGGCCGTGACCGGCCACGAGTAATAAAAAGAACCGAAAGGAGAAAGAATGGCAATTCAGAAAACCCTAGAGAAAAATCCTCTGCTGCTGTGGCTGTGTGCATCATTCCATGGAGCTCTCCCATTTCTTCATCTCTGTAATTATTTATTTTGTTTTATCTTCAATTATGCGTAGCTAAACTCCCCTTTGTTGGGGTTAGACTATTGTTATCTGAACTTGGTTGTAATATGAATTGAGATTAATACAGTTTCCTTCTTCTTTATGAGTATATAATTCTATGCTTAATGCTTTCCTAGGCTTGATCATCTTAGGAATGATTAGTTGCTTTAATAGACAATTGAAAGGTTGATGTTAAAGCATGCTCATGAATTATATGCCAAGTAGTCCAAGAATCTAGACATAGGTGTTGGCTACTTGCAATCTTATGAATCTTGTCTTAATGCAATTTCTCTTATTAATCCACCTAAGACATTAGGGTTTAATTTGGGATTTTAGGCTCAATGCACCTAAGACATTAGGCTTGAGTATATTAGAAAGGATTCGATTGTCATAAGGGGGGTAGGAACTGTGTTAGTTATCATTTCATAACAACCAAGGGAGGATTAGCTTAGTTTAACCCCAGCAATTCCATCTCATTGTTATTCATCTCTTTGTTTTCACATTAACTGTTTGAGAAAAACCCAAAAAGAACAAAAATATTTTCTTCTTGTTTGTTTGCTAGATGTTAAAACAACCTTCAATCCAAAATTCGATCGCCTAGATAGTAGTCAAATTTGCGAAGTGGTAATTGTCCACGATCCCTGAGAACGATATCCGGTCTCACCGTTTTTATTACTTGCAACGAACCGGTACACTTGCCGAGTCCGTGTCAATGGCTTGAAGAGAATCAATAGTTCTGAAGTTTGAGTGAAATGCCCCAGCATCTGGCTTAACCCAGAAATACCCAGGGATAGTGATATCTGGGTAAGGAACTCTGGGCATCCTAGAAGCACGCTTGCGGCGCTTCGGGGCAGTTATAGCTTCAGGAGTAGCAGAGCTACTCTCATTAGAAGAGGGGGAGGAAGAAGCCCTGGAGTTACCCCTATTACCCTTCGAAGGAGGCGTAGAAGAATGGGGAGAACCCCCAACTAGGTTTATCTCGGGTTCTATAATCTGAACCTCGGAGGAGGCATTTTGAGAAACCTCGAAGGAAGGCTCCATGGATAAAACAAACAGAAGGAAACAACGAAATACAAAAGAAGATTGGAAGGCGTACCTGGAAAAAAGGAGAGAGTACAAAAATGCTTGGAGAAAAAAATTGAAGAAGAAAGGTATGAAGAAGAAGGCAAGTGAGGCCCTGAATACGAGTTTCCTTCAATTTATAGCAAAGGCAATGTCATTCCAAGAAAAAATTATAACGTTACCTTTTGAAAGTAATATTGACAACAATCGTGTGATGGAAGGGAAGTGTCTCTTCAAAAACCACATCAATTCGATGCGCTAATAAAAGAGCACCACGTGCCCAAAGAGCTCGTAAAACGTGCCACCAGGGCCTTGATTAACCCTAATATAGGTTGAAGGTGAGGAGCAGATCTCGATAATGATGCCATAAAAAACACGCAGAATTAGCAAACCCATAATTTCAGTCAGCTCAACATGAGAAACTGACATATTGATATAAAAAGACGAAACGTCAAAAGGCACCCTATAGCTCGGCTCGGTTCTCACAATGAAACTTTTATGCTCTTCCGAGATCAAAGCTCGAGGGGACTTGTATATGGGCCAAGGTACCAAGATCGGTTGTGTATGGGCCGAGGTACCAAGATTGACCACCGAGCATACCGAGCTAAAAATTCATAGAGGCCGAGGTATCAAGATCGGCCACCAGGAAACCCAAATAATTAAAAGAAATGATTGTTGGACCTACTTTCCAAAGCCACTAAACTCGAATGTTAGCCGAACTATGGAGATCGGCCATCGAACTGTGGCAAAAGGGGGAGAAGTCTTACTCAATAAATCTGGAACTCTCCAGAGGTTTCTCAAAAGAACAAGCTCGGCTCCTATCATGAAAACTTTTATGCTCTTTTTAGCTCAAAGCTTGGGGGGCTTGTGTACTGACCGAGGAGTAAAACTCGGCCACCGAGCTTGGATGCCCGATCCGATAAAGGTGGGAAAGATAAGATCATAATACTATCTCAAATAACTTTATCTGGTTACAAGAGATAAATCCCACCAATTAAGGAAATCATATATCTCGGAGAAGATTTAAAGAGATAAGAGAGATAAACCCAATCTCTAAGAGATAAGGGGATCTTATTATAAAAAAAGGAGAACCCTAAGAGAAAGACACTTTTGACTTACCGAGGTGAATCTCACTTAAGCGTATTAGAGGAACCAGCTTGACCAAGAGACTATCGAAGAGTCTTTGTCTACTAGTATTCATCAGATACAAGATTAAGGGATTTGGATCACCGTATGGCCAAGGGTTAAACCTAGAACTACGTTTGGCTTTGATTCCGGTTGGGATACGTAGGACCGAAATACAATATTCTGTCAAGCCATAATCTAAAACAACCTCTGTGTTCACTCTTGGTTTGACGTTCTATGGCGAGATTCCGGCAAGTCGAATCTCGACAGGAACACTAGAGATTTAAATGTTCAACAGGCATGCACCCTTTATTTTTGAAGTGGAACTTTTGGCTTTTTAATTTTCATGCAATTTATTTTGGACTTTTTTTTTTTTTGACAAATGCTAACCAGTGCCCTAAAGGCATTGGTTAAAAAAACAAGTATAGAAATTATACATTGGGAAATGGTGTATTCAACTTTTTCAAATTTTAAAAGTTACAATTCTCAATGCCATTTTTTATTTTTTGATTCCTTAACCAATGTTCTTAGGGCACTGGTTAGCAAGATTTTTTTTTTTTTTTTTGTCATGCAACTTTTTTACTGTGCAATTTGAGAGTAGCTGTCTTGATATCATTTCCCGCAAAAGAAATATTCGTTCTAAAGTATAAGTGATGCAATTGAAAAGATGATGCCTTTGTTGGATAACATTCCATTTGTAAGAGTGATGTTCATTACCATTTGATGTTCATTTCTAACATCTTTTCCCTATACTTTATTGGTCATTGTCCTTTGTAAACGGATTAGACCCCATGTAATCTCGATAATAAAATTTTGCTTATAAAAATATATATATATATATATATATAAAGGAAAAGACAATTTATCCCCTGCCAAAAAAATTGATTGTGATAATAATAATCCCTGTCCTGATAGCTCATGTCAAATTTCAGTACTTCCTTGGACTAGTGTTTGGTATTTTTATAAATTGTATCTTTCATTTCAGAAATATTAGTAGTTTGTAGATCTCTTGATTCTCTTCTTTGCACATTATTCAGGAACCTTGAGGGTAAAGTTTTCACCAAAAAGCTGATGGAACTTTTGTTGCTCTTTTGCTGTCATTGACTGATTTCAGTTGCAATAATTCGTGAAATGAGACAAGTCATATAGCTATCATTTTATTTGGTACAGAGAGGGAATAGAATATACAATAAAATTGAAAAAATAACACCATATTGGCGTCGCCCGGACTTGAACCGGAGACCTTCAGTGTGTTAGACTGACGTGATAACCAACTACACCACGACAACAAGACGGGCGCTCTTTTTTACTTTGTCGAAATGTGCAGAAACTCAACGAAGAATACACAACGACAGAGGACGTTCTGTCGTTCACAGAATAAAAGAATTGGAATGGGATGTCGTTTTGAGCCTCCAATTTCTAGATTTTAAAATTATTCTGCCGCACAGATATGAGGAAGCCGCGAATTACGATCTTAGATCATACGAAGCTAAAAGATAGATACAAAAGAATAACTTTATTAAATCAAAGCAACAATGGGCATTTGGTCTAGTGGTATGATTCTCGCTTAGGGTGCGAGAGGTCCCGAGTTCAATTCTCGGAATGCCCCAAGCATTAACTTTTTACACATTTCCCTTTTCTATTCTCTCTTGCAAAAACAAAACGCACCTAGTTTTCTGCACATTCACATAATTCCGTTTTACTCTCTGTGACCCTAGGAAATAACAACAGTAATAGAAAGGACATTGGTAATTTTCATTTGCATTTGCCTTGCTTCCCTTCTATTGGCCAGTAGACGTCAACACTAAAGACCATAAATATCAAGTACCATATGATTCATTTGAGCATATAACTAGTCATTGTTAAGACTAGCAATGCATATAGAGAAGAAGTAAATATAGGAGAATGGATTTTTTTTTTTGACTGAGTAAGAGAATGAAGAATTGGGAGTTGAAGTTATCTATAAAAATATAATGTCCTACAACTTTCAAATTTATTTTCTCTATCTTTAATTAATTTTTTAAAAATAAATAAACTATTTAAATTTGTAACTCTCTTTTGAAATAAATATAAATTATATGTTTTCATTATAAGGCATTAATGTAATATGTTTCTACAATCAAATTTTATTTAAATTTTATAGGATGTAAATTTTATAGCATTAATCGTAATCTCTAAATAATTATTTTTAAACAATTATTATTATTATTATTATTATTATTATTATTATTATTATTATTATCATCATCATCATACTTTATTTTATATTGTGAAACCAATTGGGGTTACACATCTGGTCAAGTCGTCTACATTTGTTGTAGCTTGAGTTCGATTATTAGATTTCTCTTATTGGTAGGTGAAATGTAAATTCCACTATAAATTATCATTGGGATTGGCGGTCTTCCCTAGTATTACAAGGAGGCGTGTCTTCCCATAATCTAAACTTTGAAAAAATTTAGGCAAATATTACCTCCAGACTCGATTATAAGAAAAAATAACTAATTTTACACTTATTGTCTCGGGAATGTGCAATGATCTTGGAAAAATAAAGGGATGATTGGTTTGATTGGTTAATTTTCTTGATTTTTGGAATACTTACATTAAATAGAGTTGAGTTGGTTGGATTTTACTTATATTTGAGTCCAAAAAATATAGGTACTTTTTTGCTTATAATTGAGTCCGGAGGGAGTACTAACTAGTGCCCTAAGTACATTGATTAATGAATCAAAGATTGAAACCCTTTATTGGAAATATGTTTTCAACATATTTAAATTTGAAAACTTGTAATTTCCAATATAAATTTTCTATACATAGATTCATTAACCAATGTCCTAAGGTGGCGTTTGGTTCATAGAATATTTTATTCCCAAACAAATTATATTCCTAGGAATCAAATTTTCAGTAATGTTTCTTTCTCACGTTCACACATGAGAATAAATTTTTTTAAGTTTATAACCGTCATTCACTAATTTTATTCCCAAAAATCATTTACCAACACACTAAAGGTCTATTTTGTTTATTTCTCATTTCCTATTTTCATTTCCTGTTTTTAAGAATAATTACAACAAAAATAGTTACAAAATTGTTACTTTGTTTCAATTATTTTTCTTATTTTAAAAAATTTGTATATGAAATATCGATAATAAATTTTTGTTTGCTTTAATTATTTCTTGTACGAATTTTTGGAAATAGAAAACAAAATGAAAACAAAGTAATAATTTTATAATTATTTTTGTTATGATTGTTCTTAAAAAATAGGCAACAACAAATAAACCAAACATGCCACAATGCATTTCTCATGTTTGATTCTTTGCTACGTTCGTGCCTCATGCTACATTGAAAAGTTAACGGACTCTCTAACAGCCTTTTCAAAGTTAGACAGAATGAATATATAGATTAACTTGGTATTTAGAATAACTTACCAGATATTATAGGAAGTGTTTTTTGAAAAACAATCCTAAAATTAATGAAAACCAAAACATGCACCAAATAAACCCTAAACTTTCAAGACAATATTTCTTTTTTTGGATTCCTGTACATGTGCAAAATTACATAGGTTAGAAAAATCGAAAATAGTAAGGAAAAACAATAATTTCAAGGGTTCACGTTGATATTGAAGCCAGAAATAACGATTCCATTGAAATAGTAGCATTCCTATCACAACAACATATCCAAAAGGAAGTCTGTTTCCTCCCCTTTGAGGCATATCCAAATATATATGTACAAAATGATATACGTTAGAGTAAAGCAGAATGAATAAATTATTTATCCTTCATATTCTCACTCAAAGCAGAAGCTTTGCAGATAGGACATACGTTCTTCATAGATAACCACTTTCTAATGCAACTCACATGGTAGTCATGTCCACAAGTTTTCAGTGTCCCAACATCGTCCTTGTTCTCGTACTCTTCCTGTAATTTTCAGCAAAGATCAGTAAATACCTAATTAATGCCATCCATAACACCTAGAGTTGTTCACAGTCAAATAAGATAACTATATTTACATAGTGAAAGATGCCAAAGTGGCAATGAACAAAGCAAAACAAGCATGACAGAAATAGTAAAGCGTTCAATATAATTATAACCCTCGTGGCACCACAGAACAAGGGGAAAAAATCCTATAATGGTCTTATCCTCCCCATTCCCACCACATAAGAGATGTACTACAACAAAAACAAACTCTCTGACTCCGAGGGCAGCCCAGTGCACTAGGCTCCAAATCAGAATTCAGCAACCATACCGCTGTGCCAAGGCTCACTCTTCAACTCCAAGATTTATTTTAAATACAGAAAGTCTAATTTTGTTCTGAGATAAATGTCTGCATATTTTTTTTTCTTGGTATTAAAATATTTACAAATTTAATAATGGTTGTTCAGTTATAGAATGTGGTTGCCTTGCTAACGTCACTATATATTATTTATTCTGAATAGAGAAGGAAATCATTAGATACCCGAGCAAAGAGATTAGGACCTAATTATGTAATTATCACTGTCTAAATGACATTCAACTGAATGCCAACTGTAATGGAATGAAGTAGTTGAATATAAGTAGAAAGGGGTGCCAATTAGGAGGTTCCGGTCAATTTTGGAGAGAATTGGGAATGGCACAAGCCTCGAATGTGGCAGGGAGTGATCACATCAATGTCTCCATTGCCGTATTTGGGTAAATTAACCTTCTGGTCCAATGGTCCATACAGTTTAACTCAATGTTCAATAAGTCTAGTTTAAAAATTTTAAATTAGGTTCCTATGCTTTAAAACAAAAAAATTTAAACAGGTCCCTACTAGTACAAGTTTTAGGGACTTGATTACAAAAATTTTAGAATTAGTGGGGATTTAATTAAAAACTTATTTATACATGACGACCTATTTAATTTTAAATTTTTTTTTATAAGAACTTAGCTAAAAACTTTTTAACTATAAGGACCTATTTAAAATTTGAGTAAAATTGTAGGAACCAAAAGATTACTTTAGCCTGTTTTTGTAATACTTGTATTCCCTCTCTGATTCAGATTCAGATTCGGGGAGAGGACAGTTCTATAAATAAAAACATCACCTTTTACAATCTTTTCTTATCCAGTTCTATTAGAAAAATACCAGACAAATTGCGCAAGTTCCTTCTTCTTGAATTTGGTCAGATGAACAACATATTGTTTCTGTCAAACACTTCGAAATCAAATCCTCAGACAATCCTGTGCTCACATGGCCAATCCTCTCTCCAAGTGCAAGTAGTTCCTGGTCAAGCCAAACATCCAAATAATTAACAAAAAATGATAGTAAATAATACTAACTACAACACAAGAAACAATAACAATTACCTCATAGCTCATGTTGTCTATGTCCATCCTCATGTCTCTATGCTGATCAAGCATATTCCTAGAACCGTACAGTGAAGCACGATCAACAATCATCAAACCCTGCAACCAAAATAAAAGCTGATTTGAGTCTGCCAGTGATATTAAAGCCAGAAAAAACAATCTTGCTAGTATGGGATATCAATGAATATTGCAACTGGTCCACTTCACAAGGATAATATTGTGACCAAAATGCCTAAATTTGCAAGCTAACCAAACATCTCAATTTAAGGTTATAGCTAAGATGGTGCCTGGGCAAAAACATGAATGCAGGTGTTCCAATCATTACACGCAACAACAGAGCTCTTGAGAATCAAAACACTAATAGATACCTCTGAGGAAAATCGATCATGGAGACCAACCTCATTGGACAATGATCGATATCTATCACTAGATATCCTTGACCTCCCATTTCTATCACTGTTCCGCCAGCCAATGTTGGTCAGTTGTCTTGGTTGTCTAGAAGGGTAACTTTCAGCCACCATATGCAATCCATCATCTGAAGGTGTCACATGTCCCAAGCGCAAGCTTGAAGAAGCCCTAAAATTTGGAGTGGATCTTTGAGAATAGGTACTGTGAACTCCCCTAGCAGTCTGAGTCAGATTATTATGAAAACTTTGAGGAGCAATAGGATTTCTGCTTGTACTAAATTCATGATGGAAAACCCCAACATCTACAGGAGCATTACTAGAGCCACTCCCAAGAAAGTGACTTGTCTCATGACTAAAAGCACTTGCATCTGCAATTTAACACAAAGATCTCTTCAGATATAAAGCAAAGGAGAAGGGAATGAGTGCATTGGTACTAATCTTAACTACAAACTAACCTGATAATAACATCCTTCCATGAGCAGGACATGTACTCATTTGGTTCCAATCCCTCGTCAAAGTGCTAGAACTCTGACTTGAAAGATCAACTGTGCTAGGATGGTTAATTGGCAGGCCAGTAGAATACAAGTTGTGTGAATGGCTACTTGACAAATGGGTCCTAGCCAGGTTGGATTCCAAATCAACAGCAGAACGGCTCCTAACATTCCTTAAAGAAGCCTCGCCCCTGATTGAAAGGCCACTACCTCTGAATGCGGGTGTCATACTGACATGATCCCAAGGCATGTATTGAGGATCCATATTTGGCTTCTCCTGCCGTAATTCTGAAGATGTAGGAAGATCAGCTGAACTTCCAGTATTAAAGTATCTGCTTGCATTGCCTCTCTCACAGACTGAAGGAATTCCAGGGCTCTTTCGCTTGTGAGGCCCTCGCCCACTTCCCATTGTAAGATCAATGAAACCACCATCAGCAGTGGGAAATGCTTGTCTGCTGTCATAATTGGAAGAAGAAGGCTGCTGGGCATAATTTTCAGACACTGCATAGAAAGTTCCAGCACTTGATGAATGCAGAAAATGATCATGAGAACTGCCTGATGCATCTGATTGATGAGGGGGTGCCTCAATGTTGAGACTTGAGGATGCATATCCGCTCGACCTTGTCACAGAGTTCCAATGAGATGGAAAAGAAATGCTATTGCTATCTATCGACATATTTTCCACAGGATAAATAAAAGAACCATTGTCTGAGGTGCTAGCCCTACCTGCAATGAGGTTATATAATTGATATAGTGTTGATGTAGGCAAATAAATATTTACCATTAAAAAAAGGTCAATGAACCAAAATACAAATGGAAGTGAGGCATATAGAGTAAAGTTACCAAGGTGCACATGATGTTGATCAGTGGGCATATGATTCCAGTTCTGTTCAGGTTCACTCTCAAACACTGGGGAGTTGCTATAAAAGTGTCTATGCCCCATAACTCAGTTGCAATCTTAGAAGTCAAAATAGACAGTTTAGTTAAGTCAGGCCAGCAAATAGCTTAACCTGCAAGGCAAAAGCCATCTGAAGGATTCAATACCAAATGCAAAGTTAGTTCAAAACAATCAACCACTGCTGCTTCAAAACCACAACATTTGAAAGAGATCAAAATTCTGCAATGATTGCAGCACATGAAACAACAACACAAAATCAAAATAAATACCCAGTTTTATCTAAATTATTCTAATTTCAACACACTGAATTGAAACTGTAGAGCTGTTCATCGTGATGTCAATATGCACCATATATATAACTAAACCAAATCCAGTCAAAATATCTACTTAGAAGAAAATTATGGTGCATAGTCTAAAGACTTGCCTGGATGCTAAATTCAATTTAAACACTTCAGGTGGCAACCCAAATATTGCATGTAGAACTTTGAGCAAGTAGCAATATGTAGAGTCAAGACCAATTGAGAATGAACCTCATTTATTGTGGAAAAATATTGTTCCACTGAGGGAGAAGGGAGAGAAGACACAGAAATGTATATGCAAACACGTGAAATGAACTAGGGTCAGAACTCAAGTCATAACTCCAGTGTAAGCTTGTTAGAAAAAAAATATTTTAATCATAAAAGGGTGTTAATACCTAGAGATAATTCAGACAAGTCTTGCAAGGCAAGGGGGCATAACTCTACAAACCAAAATTTAGAATTCAGTATAAATACAATCTATACTAGTATTAGGTAAAAGAACTCCTACAATTACATCTAGCCTGACCTTCCTCTTCCACTTACAGCATATACAACCACCACTGGAACTTCCACATGTCAACATCAATAGAAAAATTCCCTAGATTACCGACACATTATTCATCAGTTTTCACCATTTGCCATTCAATCCTTTATTGGGAAAAAAGGATCTAGGTCTAGAGAATGGCCACTTAGCTTGAGACTTCATTTCCAGCTGCCAAGAATACCAAAGAAAAGATCGAAAGGGTAAATAAGAAGTAACTAACTGATATAGCAGCTCATTGGATATCAAGATGATGTGTTTATCTTATCAGCCAAGAGGACAATACTCACAGCATGTACCATATTATATATGTTACCGTTCCATTTACTGCCAAAATTGCATGAAAGCTGAAGGTTACAGCCCTGGTGAATTAGAATGCTATCAACTGGCACGCACGAAAAGAGAAGCATGACTACCAGCCACACAACAATTTGACCAAAGGGGGAGAATCGCCACTGGCAATTAATTCTGAAGGAGAGGAGGAAATATATGCTTTAGATTATGAAAGCTAGGGAATTCACAATAAATTGACAGGAACTAGCCTGTAGAACACTAAATAGTTTCCACTCATAATCTCCTTAACCATAATAAATACCAACAGCCCCAACAAGTCCAATAACTTGAAGCCAAACTCAATGAATGCCTCTCTCTACTGACATATCAAGATCACCATCCAGTCTGAGGCAAGAAAATAAAGATGAGAGAAAAACGGAAGCAGTGAACACACGGAAGGGAGAAAAAAATGACATAGATGATATGAAAATTAGATAGATGATGTTTCTTCACTCTAGCTTAGTATGTGACCATGTGTAGCAGCAAGATTTCAGCTTCGACTTAAAAGGCGAACAATTGGAGGTAGGATGACTCAATCAACACTTACCTGAGCAAGGTTTACAAAGGGTCACTCAGCAGGTGTTAGCATTTTCTATTCCTTTCCTGCCCTTGAAAAACATAATCAACCACGAATGCAATTGGGCACATAAGGGAAAAGACTTCTATTTGTCCCTTCTGATTAGTAGTCAAGACAAGACCAACGAAACACAAATAATTTAAGTAAATCCTGTGTACCGGATAAAAAACACAGAACATTTCCACTACAAAGACAACTTGTTTTTAAAGGGGGGAGGTGGGTTGGGGAAGGAATACAAAGCACCGTGGGGTGAACTTTGCATAATGAAAAAGAATGAAAGGTTTTAAAATAGGATGTATGCCTTCCCAGATAAGCTAAAGGGGGAATGTATTGGTTAAAAGATGAACAAGCTCACCCTTTTTATTTCATAAAAAGCAAACAAAGTCTGAGAAAACAAAGACTGCCAACTAGATAGAAGCTTCAAATACAAGAAGGAAATGAAGTCTCTTCCATACATAAAAAAAAGGGTTTAAGAACCAGCACCATCTACTTCAAAATGAGTATCCAGAAATCTCCTAATCGCAAAACTCTGACATAAGGAGTGAGAATGTGGGAGAGCATAAAAACATAACCTTCCCAAACATAATATATAATAAATGGTCAACGTTGAGACAAATTTGAAAACTAAACCAAAAGTTAAGGAAGAGACCAAGAAAGATATACCAGTCAAGAAAATGTCCACATCATCCTAGTTTCAATAATTTAAAGACCAAATGAGAAGGCTTATGCATACGCTCAATGCTTTTCATTGATTCAATTTATTTTAAAAAGGAAAGAATAGATTTAAACCTCTCAAGAATATTAAAAATATTAACTATACGGAATCGAATCTGCATGGTGGAAAGGACATGCCTCTGATGATCCACATATTACATGTCTTTAGACATTGCCATCTCTGAAGGGTGAAGACTATTAAAAAGATATCAGTATACATACACACATTGTTAAAAAAAAATCAAAGAGTTTTTCGCAAACTAGGTAAGTAACACAAGTGAATACTTTAGTGCCACATCAAATAGACTAAAAACTGGGCATTAATATGGATGGCATCCAAATATTTTTTATATAAAAGTGCAACATTCAGAACAATTCCAATAGAGAGAGAACAGAGATTTCTACCTTTATTATACAATGATAGGTCAAAACAACTTGTTAAAAGAAAACTTGCATAATATCAATCGGTCAGTTCCAACTTGTCATAATCATAGATAAACACGAGTACTTGTAGGCATTGATTGTAAGCCAATGAAGATTAAAGACGACAAAAACCACTTAAAAGTAAAGCATTATTATTAATTATAAGAACCAGTAAGAATCAGAAAAAATACAGATTTACCTTGTCTTTCACTTATGCTAAACATTAAGCTTCAAATTTCAGATTTCTATACAATCCAGATACTAAATAATATCCTTACAAAATAATAAATGAACACCAAGGCAGAAATTAGTTGAATATAACCATAACATATATGCTTTCAAAATGGCAAGTTTTCAAGGTTAAATTAAATCTTATATTTTATTTTTATCAAGCAAATTCCTGAATCAGCTCATCTTTAAAGCCAACAGTCAATCATGTGGCTAATTGGCTTTACTAAAATAAAGGAAAATTTCAAAGTAAAAAAAAATCAAATAAAATCGAATTCTATTTCCACATAAAAAAATTCCTTTTACCATAATATTAACAGCATGTCACCATTTCCAAAATTGTAATAAAATATCGTCACAAACCAGAGCAAGAGTGTTTGCACAAAAAGAAGTGATGAGGTTTGTCCTGTTAAGAGAGTCCATTGTCCCCAGTAAGGCAGGAAGGACAATTAAAAATTAGATGAAATAGCTCGAACAACGAAGAATTTTTCCAGCCCCCATGACTAGGTAAAGCAAAAGGCAGAAAGTCCTGCATTCTGGCTACGCAATCAACACCTTAATACTAGTTTCCAATCACTCCTCAACAGTTAGGACCATGAGTGAAGATAACCAACTCCTGATTATCAAACAGCTCCACTTTCAACAAACCCACAGGTTCACATCCAAATAAAGCATCATCCCGCACTACACCAGCACCGACAATGAGTTGTTGGCATTACTGGAGAAACCAACTATTGGTAGAATAAGAAGGCAAGCCAGCATAGAAGGCAGCTAATATCAATTCAGAGTGAATGGACAGCAATCCCCATCAATGGCATCATGATATGCACTATTGGTCCAAATTTGCAATATGGATAGTGCATATTAGTGTGCAGTGAAATCTTTATGAAAACTTTTACTGCTACACTCATTATACAGCCTTTCCAAATAACACCACCACCACCACAACAGTTAACATAAATGTCAAATTCAAAACTATGAGAACAAGAACTTGACTAGAGGTACTTTCAAGTCACAGGGAAGATATCATCGAAGTTCACAAACATCTATATCTCAGCACCTCGGAACCCCTTCTGGAACTATAACAATGATATACCTAAAGTTTCACGCCCCTCCCTAGATTTCCTATAACAGTCCATACCAACATCTTGCTTCACTAAAAATTGGAATGTGACAGATCTATTGCCACGATATCCTGAGCATAATTGCTAGGCCATTTCATACCAAACAGGCATCCAGACCCAGAAGAGGAATGATCTTGATCTAAAGGCCACATTCCAGTTGAATATAGCCTAAACAATTCTTCCAATTATCTGAGAATATTTGATGCCATATACTTTCTTCTTCCTATATGAAGGTTGACTAATAAGTAATAACAATCCATAACAGTGGCATATCATCGTGCTAGCAAATCCCGATGAAACAGAACACGCCAAGGTCACCAGTTCTACAGTCACCCCATTAACCCAAGATTCAAAAGTCCCTGCAACATCATCTGCAATTCAGACAATGTAAAGGAAGAAACCAAATGAAGAAATTCACCCACTTGCATAACCTGTACAATGCAAATGCCAAGGCAAAACCAGTAGTTCTCACCAGTATAATAATAGTAGTCAGCTTTTTTATTATTATTATATGAACCAAAAGGTATAAGGGATCATATAACTAAAAGTCTAAAAGTTTCTGAAAAGATCAGATGGGGAAGAGAGAGAGAATTGAGAGTTTCCAATGAAAGCACATCTCACCAGCACATGCAGATGCAAGCATGTAAAATACACCAACAGCACCAAGATACCTGCATAACAAAAAACCATCGAAACCTAATTGATTCTAAGGAAATCTAAAGAGAAGTATTAACAACAAAACTCAAGTTTGACAATATTCATTACTTTTCCACTTCTGCTATGTTCTATGACGTCTATCCATCAAGAATTGAAAGCAAAAAAAAAAAGAAAAAAAAAAGGATGAGTTATAGAGTGATAGTACCTGCAATCAGCAGTAAATAACTAAACATAACTGCTATCTACTACCACACAAAAGGTGATTACGATGACAAACAGAGCTAAACTTAAACCTTATGATGAATCCCAATTCGAATGATTCCCGAAAACAGGGAGAATGGAATAATCCACACAGAAGTTCTAAAAAGCATCATTTACAACAGGTCGGCCCAAGGCAAGGTGAGGTTAAAGTTAGGTTAGGCCTAGAGTAAACAAATCATGGGAGGAGCCTCATAAATGTAATTTTTTGTTAGTGGTTTATGCAGGGGACTAAGTGGGGTGTACTAACGGCTAAAGCAAGGGCTTGTCTAGCCTTACCATTAGGCCGGCCCTGGGTTACATTACCACGCCTGGGTTACATTACCACGCACTTGATCGATGCATGCAATTTTACTCCTCTTGTTTTATTTTATTCTATTGTTTTTTATTTTTAAAAAAGGACATATAATTTTGTTAAGATGAACCACGTGAGCTGATAATGATTTTCGACCATTTCTAATTCTATCACACATCTGATATTATATGTCTATATTCCGAAAGTTAAAGCACAAGAAAACACAAACGAATAAAAAGTATAAACAATAATCAATCTCATAAACCGTACAATTTCAAAGAGGAAATCCAAAATTCTAAACAAAACGAACAATCTGAAAATCAGAGAGACATTAACAAGGAAAACATATCATCGAAGACATATAAAATATATATATATATATATATATATATATATATATATATATATATAATTTTCTCTTTTCACAAACAAAAAAAAATCTACAAACGCGCGTGGGAGAAGGCTATGATACATAAAAAATAACCGACGAGAAGATCAAGTGAGGGATCGTGGTTATGCGTAGGTAAACAAAATCAACGAAGAGAAAGAGTTCGATCGTCGAAAATCATGCAGATAACATAATCACAAGTATTCAGAAACATAACATGGAATCGTTAGTAGTGAATCGGACAGATAAACGTGCCTTGGGAATCGGTGAAGGTTCGGTGCCAGAAGAGCTACGATCTCACCGTCGGAGAGAGATGAGAGAGGAAGAACAAGAAGAAGGTGCGGGTTTGTCCAAAGGAGGAGACAAAGAAATAAAGCAGTTGTTAGAAAGGAAGAAATAAGAAACAAGAGGATGAGAAATTCGCTGCCATTGCCTCAATCTTACCGGTTAGCCGGTTACCGCCTTTTTTTTTTTTTAATCGATTATCATATTTATACACAAATTTTGACATCATTATTGATATTGTATAGCTGATAGAGTATTTTTGGAGTGATGAAATATATGATAAGAAAGAATTTTTATACGATGTTGAAGAATATTTTTATATGATGTTAGATATAAATTTTGTATTTAAATATCATTACTCTTTTTTTTATTACCGAGTACCATTATATGTGAGTTTAATTCTCGTTGTAAAATATCTTTACACTGGTGCTGTCTTCACAAATCAATATTTACTTTTTTTAGTTATTAAAATAAAAAAAAACATATATGTCAAATCGTTAATAGATGTTCGGGTAATCTTTTTATATTGACAGTACATATTACTTTAATCTCCTTTTTAATAATATGGAGAATGCTAATTTAAATCAATATCATGAGAGCATTAGATATAAGGAATAAAAAAAGAAAATTTTTCATTATCAAAAAAAAAAAATTGCACAATATATATATATATATATATATATATATATATATATATATTCAATACATTAAAAAGCATGACACTTCATTTTTTTTGTAAACAAGTGACACTTGTTTTTCAGTACAATATTTTCTTGGAGAACATTAACTAGTATTCGGATCACAATTCACTGTATCTGGGAATCCCTAAGTTCCTCTACATTTTGGCAAAATTATATTAAGAGATCGATTGAGAGTTTAAAATCAAATTTGTTGGGTGCCGTAAAGATAAAAATAACCTTGAAATTTATCTAAATGCACGAACTTTAGAGAAATCCAAATTTAGATAATCCAAATCCACAGTATTCTTAGGACTTTGATTAAGGAATCAGAATATATAAAGATTTTATAGGAAATCACGGCTTGTCACATTTTTTATGTATTAAATACATCATTGTTTAATAAAATTTACTTTTATTTTTGTTAAAAATTTAGATTGGAGGAAAACACCCCCTTCGCATGATCAAGGAATACCACCGGGGGATTCTCCTCTCATTTTGGTGACATTTTTATTCTATTTTTTATTATTATTTACTGTTATTTAATATTTAAAACGTAATTTATTATTATTCATTTAAAAAAACATTTAAAGAGAACTCTTCGGACAAGTGTTAAAAAAAAAAACGGCCCACAAATATCTCTGGGAGGAAAGTTAATAATAATGAGGATTGTCTATTTGGTATCCAATAGCAAATAAAATAGGTACGATAGTACCTTTCTGCTAGGATTCAAATAGAGATAATTGATGAATGACACTGAGAATGTATCTGACCAAGTTAATAGGGTAATTGGTTAGGTTCATAATGCTATTAATTCTGTTATTTTTCGTTAGTTAGTTAGAGGTAGTTGAGTGACAGTTGTCACAATTTTTGTACAGCTCTAGTTTTTCCTCCTTTGTATATAATGCCTCTGTGAATACTAATTTCAATCTAATCCGAGAAAAGAATATCTCAGTTGTATTTTGTCGAGGGTGTGAATTTCCCTTTTCTCTCTCAATCGCTTTTGTTCTTACTTTGCTTTTGCTTCTTGGTTATGGAATCCATGGTGATTTTCAACATGGTATCAGAGCTCCTTTCCTAGGGACTCTACCATGCTACGTTCTGATTCTCCTAATCCTCTCCTCCTTCTTCGATTATGCGTGTTCTCCATTTCTTGATCAAGAACTAAGGAGATAGAAAAACGGCTGAAGTTGCTATTGATAATGTTGTCAACGGTCGAGCTGCGAATGGTGCTAGAAATGGAGGTGTTGATCCTTCTAGCCCATATTATCAACATTATAATGAGAATCCAGGTGCGATTCTTGTTCCTGATTTGTTAATTGGTGAGAATTATCACGTTTGGTCAAGAGCCATGTTCATGGCCTTGAAGTCGAAGAATAAAGAGGTTTCCATTGATGGATCTTTGGAGAAACCAGCACAAAATAACCATAATTTCGTGGCATGGGATAAGTGTAGCACTTTAGTGATATCGTGGATCACCAGAACGATGGATCCTTCAATTGTTCGTCCTGTACTTTGGATGAATACAGCATTGAATATTTGGAAAGATCTCAAGAAGAGATACTATCAAGGAGATATCTTCCAAATTAGTGATTTACAGGAAGAAATGTACATGCTTAAGCAAGGAGATTCTTCGATCACCGGGTATTATAGCCACCTTCAAGAATTGTGGCAAGAATTGGATAACTTCATGCAAATTCCTGGATGTGATTGTGAAGCCAAGTGTAGTTGCACTTTGATTCCCACTGTTAAGTCCTACAGGGAAAGATTAGGTGATTAGGTTCTTGAGAGGCCTAAACGAATAATATTCTGATGTTAGGTCTCATATCATGATGATGAAACCTCTGCCAAATGTTGGAGAAGCATTTTCACTGCTTATTCAACAAGAGAGACAGATGAATTCTCCATTTGGTGATTCTCGTGCACTAGTGACTACCACTGATTCAAGTGGTAGAGGTAGAGGAAATGGCAGACGAAATAGAGGTAGAAACCAAAACTATGGAGGAAGGAATGGAGGTAGAGGAAGAGGATACAAAGTTTGAACCTATTGCAATAGAAGTGGTCACACAGTGGATACATGCTACAACATGGATATCCACCAAATTATGAAAGGAATGGAGTAGCAAACAACTACATGGTAGAGGATGACATTCAAGATGATGATGATAATCAGTCTATGAAGTCCATAAGGCACAAAGAAGTGTCAAATGACACTGAACAATCCTTCTTCACACCCGAGCATAAGGCTTTGCTGAGCTTACCGCAAAGAGGTGGATCTACCTTTCACAATGCAAACTGTAACATCCCGGTTTTTTTTAAGATTTCGTTTTAAGTAAGAGGAACACGTTTAAGACTTGGATTATATATTTAAGAGATGGATTAAGGTCTAGAGACCTTTACATGGCATGTACGCAGCCTTATCGAGGGAGTTGGAACGTAGGAACGAAACTAGGGTTTTCCGATTAGTGTCTTTGAGACGTCTGAGTGTGAAATAAAAATTTAGGAGTTATAGTTGAGATTAGGCCTTTTTAATGATTTTAGGTTGTTTATTAGGTCCTAACGAGCCTATATCTCAAATTTGAGCGCAATCGGACGTCGGATGAACCCTGAACGCAAAGAGTTGACTTTTTGTCAGAAGTCAACGCTCGAGCGTGGGAGTATCCACGCTCAAGCGTCCAAGTCAACAGACAAGGGCCATGCTTTGACTTGCCACGTGCCAATCAGGGCTTACGTGGTAGCTCCTAATTGGTTGCATGGCGCGATGGTCAACCAACGCTCAAGCGTGGAAAAGCCAACGCTCAAGCGTTGGAACGCTCGAGCGCTAGGTTTCCAACGCTCGAGTGCTGACGCGAATTTCAGCAAAATAAAAATGGCTTAAGTGACATAAGTCACTTAAGCCAAATGAGAAAGAATAGAAGCCAGAGAGCAGTGAAAGCTGAGAGAACAGAGAGGAGAGGTTCTAGAGAGAGAGAAAAAAAACAAGAGAGAGAAAGAACTTCCGGGGAGAGTTGTGCGAGTTTTGATCGTCCAGTTGTGAATCGGAGTACGTGGTTGTGATCTTAGTGACGATACCTTCGTTTTCCTCCTCTCCTTTTTCTTCAATAGAGAAGGTAAATCATCATCGTTTATGTCGAAACTCGTTTCTTTACGTTTCTCGAAGTATCTTTCGTTTCGTTTTTCGGAATTCAATTCCGTCTTCGATTTTGAACTCGTAGTAACGTGTGCTTCGCAATGATGCTTAGGTGAATTTTCAGAGGCTTGGAGACCTTGCTCCCTTGCATGGCAGAGTTGAAGGTGTAGAGAAAGTGTTCGTTTCGAGATGTCGGTACAATTGTACACAAGGTGAGGGGGAAGAAATTTTAATTATCGGGATTATGGGCATAGAATATGAACATTAACATGTGTGGGGATTCTCAACCCCCGTTGATTGTTGGTTGATGATATGATATGTGATAACATGCTTATTTGATTACGTGATATATGGTTATTCTTTTATTTCTCTATTGATGATATGATGTTGTCTTGTTGATAATATTGTACTATGTGTGGTTGATATATTGATGTGTGGTGGATCAATATTGGTGATACTTTGGAGATGTTTGATATGGAACTAGGTTGATAGCTTGATTTGGAAGTTATGATGTCATGTGGTGATATTGAGGTGTTAAACGGAAAGGTGGTGTGAAATTATGTGGTGATGAATGCATGTGCATATCATTGCGTTGGTCAAACTTATGGGTAGCCTCAATAGCTGTTTGAGCGGTTACTAATATGAGGTTGATGTTGGTGTGTTGTGAACGACTATAATGAAAGTTGGATAGTTTTCACAAGGGGTCGTATGACTAGCTATGATAAGCCGTTTGAGTGGCTATCATACGAGGTCGGATAATATTGGTGCATAGTTGGGCTATCGCACAAGAGGTGTATCTGTGTATCTGTACACAGAGGGGTCGTGTGAATAGTTGCAATAGCTGTTTGAGCAATTGTCATACGAGGTTGAGGTGGACTATCCGGAGCGACCAAGATGACGGAACTCATGTTGGTGACGCAGGAGTTAGTAACCCAACTACCGGCTGAACGTTATTGTAGAATTGGCCAATCATGCATGTAGGACCAGTTATGCATTAGAATAAGTTATGATCTTAGTTGCTGAGATATCGAGGTTGATTGGTATGATAATGATATTGGGAGACGGTTGTGTTTGTTTATATACATGTTAATAAGTAGTATTTTATGTTGTTTCCCTTTATGATGATTAGAGTTTCTTACCTCCTGTGTATCTTCGTCTCTATGTTTCTGTTATGTTGATTCGGTTCGTGATTCAAAGACGGAGATGAGCTTTTAGCTAGTGCCGAGACGAGGAAGGTGATGAGAATGCTAACGTCTCTCACGAGGACTTTTAGAGTTGAAGTTGAGTCTTTTATTACTTACACCACGGCCAATGGAGTGTCTGTATTGCATATGTCATTGCTTCTGTGAACTCTGATATGTTGTATTGATTTAAAATACATGCTGTAAATGTTTTAAAATTTCCCATATTATTTTATTACATGCATCTGCATAATGTGGCGCTCGAAAAAGGGGTGTCACACAAACCAAGTGATTACAACCAGATCAGTTATCATATGTACAATTGTAAATTTACCAAAATCAAGATGCTGGATATTAGTCACAGAGGCAACTGATCATGTTTGCCATTCAATGATATTTTTCCATTGTCACAAGAAGATAAAGCCAATCTCTGTGAAACTGCCTGATGGAAATCAAATAGTAACTGATATAGCAGGAACTGTGTTCTTTACCAAGGATCTATTCCTCACTTATGTCCTATACATTTCCAATTTTACCTTCAATTTGATTTCCATTTCAAAATTAACCAAGTCACTTGACTGTAAGCTAATTTTCACTGATACTATTTGTCATATACAGGACAACTACTCATTGAGGATGATTGGTGCAGTTGAGTCAAAAGCTGGACTGTATTCACTGAAGTCACAAGTTTTTTGGAAAATTCCTAGTCCTTCAATAAGTGTAAGGTGTATCAATTCTTTTGATTCTGTTAGAAATAATGTTTGGCGTATGAGACTTGGACATCCATCTCATGTAAAACGTGCTGAAATCAATAAAATTTTCCCTTTTGTGAGTTATGCAAAGTTGCATAATCCCTGTGATATCTGTCATTTAGAAAAACAGAAACGTTTGCCTTTTTTCCTGATGGTGAATCTAGGTCTGAGCACCCTTTTGATCTTTTACACATGGACATTTGGGGGACCTGTTTAATCCCCTTCAATGATGGGACATAGATACTTCCTTACAGTTGTAGATGATGCCTCTAGGCATACATGGATCTTCTTTATGAAACTAAAATCTGAAGCCTCAACTCACATCAAAACCTTTCTTTCATTGATTGAAACTCAATGCCAAAGTAAAAATCATTCGATCTGATAATTTGAGGGAGGGAGGGGGGGGGGGGGGGATTCAAACTTGACCAATTGTATGCAAATAAAGGAATTGTCCATCAGACCTCATGTGTAGAAACCCCACAACAGAATGGAATAGTTGAGAGAAAACACCAACATATCCTAGAAATGACTCGGGCTCTCCTTTTCCAGTCACATCTCCCCAAAAATTTTTGGACTCAAGCCATCACCCATGCCATATACCTCAAAAATAGATTACTAACTCCTTACTTGTCAAACAAATCTCCATATGAAATCCTATATCAAACACTACCAAACATTGCTAACCTGAAAATTTTTGGATGCTTAAGATTTCCATCCACTTTAACTGCCAACAGAAAAAAAAAACTTGATCCTAGAGCTAGGAAATGTGTTCACTTAGGATTCAAAAGTGGCACAAAAGGATACCTATTGTTTGATCTTAAATCCAAAGAGCTTTTCATCTCTACAAATGTAAACTTCTATGAGAATGTCTTTCCTTATAAGCCAGCAAAACACACTCTCCAAAGTGTGCCTGGTCAAATAAATAGTAATGTTCAAGATCCTTGGTTTGATATTCCACCACAACTCCCAGTAGATCAGTGTCACACTCAGGTCAACCAACCTCAAAATACTGAAAATGTACCTGACCAACCTAATCTAGAGTCAACACCCCAAAATGTTCCAGTTAGACAGTCCACTAGAACTAGAAGAGTTCCTTCTTACTTACAAGAATATCACTGCTCTTTGTTCTCTTCAACATCCAATGACTCAGCTCGCACATCTCCTAACAGTATCAGGTATCCCCTTCATCACTTCATATCATATGGTAAGCTGTCTTCTAAGCATAAACACTTCTCTATGAACATATCTGTTGATATTGAACCTGATACCTATGAGGAAGCTGCTAAACACTCTTGCTGGCAGCAAGCAATATCTAATGAATTAGCTGCATTAACAAAGACCAATACTTGGACACTTACCACTCTCCCTCCAAATAAGAAAGCCGTGGGGGTGCAAATGGGCTTTCAAAGTGAAACATAGAGCTGATGGGACTGTTGAAAGGTACGAGGAAAGGCTAGTGGCCAAGGGTTTCACTCAAATAGAAGGCCTTGATTACTTAGAAACTTCCAGTCCAGTAGTAAAAATGACTACTGTTAGGCTTCTTCTCTCCCTTGCAGCTTCATTTGGCTGGCATTTACATCAATTAGATGTGAACACAGCCTTCTTACATGGAGACCTATTGGAAGAGGTTTATATGAAAGTGCCACCAGGATTAAATGTCCCCACTACTAATCTAGTTTGCAAACTACAAAGTTCCTTGTATGGTTTAAAACAAGAAAGTAGGTAGTGGAACTCAAAACTGACTGAAGCACTTCTAGCCTCAGGGTATGCACAGTCCAAAGCCGATTACTCCTTGTTCAAAAAATCATCTCATACAGGATTCACTGCTGTTTTAGTGTATGTAGATGATTTGGTGCTTGTTGGAAGTGATCTTGATGAAATCACAAAAATAAAAGCCACTCTTGATCGGAAGTTCAGTATCAAGGATCTAGGAGAACTCAAATACTTCATAGGTTTCAAAATAGCTAGGTCTCACTCTGGAATTGTCTTGTATCAGAGGAAGTACACTCTTGATCTACTTCAAGAGACTGGTTTGTTAACCTCTAAGCCTTGCTCCACCCCAATGGATCCAAATCAGATGATCAGCAAGGACTCTGGAACACTGCTATCTGACCATGCTGCATACAGAAGACTGATTGGTAGACTTCTCTACATAACTCACACAAGGCCGGATATATGTTATGCTGTTAGCAATCTAAGTCAGTTCCTATCTGCACCAACAAGTGTGCACTACAATGCTGCATTGAGAGTCATTCGGTTCCTGAAGCAATCTCCTGGCCTAGCCTTATTCTTTCCCAAGGAATCAGATCTGACCATAGAGGGTTCCACTGACTCAGATTGGGGTTCATGTCCGAACACTAGAAGGTCCGTGGATGGGTTTTTGCTTTCTTGGCAACTATCCTATCTCTTGGAAGAGCAAAAAGCAATCCACAAGTGTCAAGATCATCTGCGAGACGGGAATCACAGAGCATTGGCCCAAGCCACTTGAGAGGCACAGTGGCTACTTTATTTGTTACAAGACTTGAAAGTGGCTCATCCCAAACCAATAGTGCTCTATTGTGATAACCTATCTGCACTTCATATAGCAGCTAATCCGGTCTTTCACGAGTGTACCAAACACATAGAGCTGGACTGTCACATTGTTAGGGACAAAATTCAAGCAGGGATACTTCATTTACTTCCTATTGGCACTACTGATCAGGTTGCGGATATCTTGACTAAGCCTCTTCAACCGGGTCCATTCACCAAGTTACATGCCAGGCTAGGAATGTTCAATATTCACACTCCAGCTTTTGGAGGTGGGGGTGGGGAGGGGGGGAGGGGGTGTTGAATGACACTGAGAATGTATCTGACCAAGTTAATAGGCTGGGTTCATAATGCTGTTAATTCTGTTATTTTTCGTTATTTAGTTAGAGGTAGTTGAGTGACAGTTGTCACAATTTTTGTACAATTTTAGTTTTTCGTCCTTTGTATATAATTCCTCTGTGAATACTAATTTCAATCTAATATGAGAAAAGATCTCAGTTGTATTTTGTCGAGGGTGTGAATTTCCCTTTTCTCTCTCAAACGCTTTCGTTCTTACTTTGCTTTTGCTTCTGTTTTTTGGTTATGGAATCCATGGTGATTTTCAACAATAATAGCATATAATAATAGTTTTCGATGTAAAAAATAGAAAATAGATATCTTTAGTTTTTCTTGTTTTGCTCTCTTTTTACATAATGAAAGGCTAAAAGGGTTTTAGATATTTTTATATTTATATTTATATTATTATGATTTTCTTTTACTATAATGTTTGCCTTTTTTGTGGTCATCTTCAGCGCTTTTTGAACTCACATCGCATCAAAATGCCATTTGTTGCTTCACGCTCGCGTGGTGCGACCTGTCTTTGGGGTTTGCGGATGCGTGTTGACTAGAATCGAAGAGTTTGAACAACATAAGCAACAGGAGAATGTAACGTGGGGATCCTAGATGTAAAAGAGTTGGAATACCCTTGTACAATTATACTCCTAATTTATTGCAGTTTCTTTTTATCTGACAAAAAAAAAAAAAAAACAGAAGAACTCATGCATGCACTAGGTACCTGCCTGCTTTGACACTTGCGAATTTACTATGTGGTTTGTGATACATGAATTCAGCTGATCAAAAAGGCTGCTAGGCTACATTATTCCAACGAAGCATCCTAGAATAATCAAAGATGCATGCACTTCTTTATCGTCTAGTGGAAAAGAAGCAACACACACATTTTGTTATCTTAGCTTTTAGAAAATTGTTAAATAAATATTTTTGGTGGCTAACTTAGAGCACCTCCATTGCAGTTTTTAAACCCATTCCTTATTCTAGAAGAGCAGTTTCTTATTTTTTGTAGTATTGGAGGTATCCTACATGTCAGTTCTTATCAAGAGTCATGCGTTATACACTAGTGCAGAAAAGGGATTCCACGTCGATTATTTATAGCTTTCCACATCGGTTTTCAAACTGATGTGGAAACGACCGATGTGGTTTATTGCCACTTTACACATCGGTTATAAAACCGATGTGTAAAGTATATTTTAAACAGCGGTTTTCTTTTAACCGATGTGGAAAATCAATTTGTCAATTGATAAGCAGTTGGAAATTACACTTTCTACATCGGTTTTACCTAAAACCGATGTGTAAATTTCACTTTCCACATCGGTTTTAATAATAACCGATGTGTAAAGTCAAATTTACACATCGGTTTTTATTAAAACCGATGTGTAAGTGAAATTTACACATCGGTTTTTGTAGAACCGATGTGTAAAATGTCATTTTTTTTAATCTGTTATTTACATTTCAATCATTCCTTTCCCTGTTTGATGATGCGGATCAATACCGAATAACATACTTTGTAAATTTTGGGGTAAACATAATGTAGTTATTGCACCAAACTAGTAGAAAATGATAACAAGCGACCACATACAATTGGAAGACACCAATTTTTATAGTTCATTCGATGACAAGAAACAAAGAAGGCGAGTAACCACACGTGATTTAGGCATCACATGAGTTAGATAACAAATGGGCAAGGCAAACTAATTGGTAAAGTAAGAGCACTTACTAATTCATAACCATCAATTCCAGGAACTTGTTTAAGCTAACAAACCAAAGAAGACCACTGATCAAACAAGAAACAACAACAGAACACCAAACCAGTTTTGACACAATTGCAACAAAGTTTTAACCATATCAAAAGCAAAACATACTTTATTCAATTTTCTTGGCACAAACAATCAGCTCTTACACATATGGTTAAAAATACTGACATTTCATCAAATGACTAGTGAGCACAAAATCTGAAAACAGAGGGCATCAGGCCTAATTAATTTCGAATGAATGAAAACAACACTTTATCAAGGCTACATCAAAACACGAGAGAAGAAGAATTGAACCAGGACACTGAGCACTAATACATATCATCAGTCAAAGGTACACTATAGCTAGTACATGATAAGTTTTTAAACTAACTACATATATACAAACTATGGTTGGTACACTTCAAGAAAGAAAGTTGCCCAACGCCTCTTTATGCTGTTGATGTCAGAATCAGATAATGGAGTTGGATTGTTGAATATCTGCAAGTTTAATTGGACAAAAGATTATATCTTTTAAGTAATAAACTAACATAAAACATATAACGAATCTATATTATTAATTCTAATTGTGTCAATTAACATTTACCTCCTGCCATTTTTCAGTGATCCCGGAGGAGATAATTTCCAACATCCACTGCATCACATAGTAGCCACATTCCCATGACCCACGTTGTATACGTGACTACGTACAAATGAAACCCAATTAGAATATGAGGAATTAAATAAAATAGAAATCAATTATTGTACCCACTGCATTTGATGCATTTGAACTAATAAATATCTTACGCTGGGAATAATCCATCTGATAGCCCGAGTACGCCTTTCACCACACAACATGTGGGTTGCATTAATAGACATATCATGACAAAAACATTAACTAAAGTATATCTAATAGATTTCAGATAATTAAAACAACTGCATTACTGATTATAAAGTATTTTAATGCTTACGTTTCGATGATCGTCTTCAGTTGATTCACCGGCTTATTTCCCAATGAGCAGAAGAAGACCACGACGTTCATTCTTGGGTACAAGAGCAACAGTTGCCAATGCCGGCTGTATTTGCGGAACAGTTAGTGACTAAGCCATATATAGTTATACTTAAATAACCGGTACTTACTTATTGAGATAAGGCGCAAGATAGAATTGATGATCGTCTCGGGCAAGTATATCACGTATGGTAGTGACCGGGTCTTCCGATGCTAGGAGAACATCACCCTGAATGAACATGGGGTCAATGAACCCATAAAGGGCGAGGTTACCCTGATCGACTAACATACGATGCAGATACCTAATATATTGGAAAAACATGTTAATTATCATAGTATTTAAAAATTAATTACGTACTTAACTTATAAATAAAATGTACTTACGTGCACCAAAACGATATGTGTGCAGAACTGGCCATTTCTTTATTGAGTATCATCTCCATAAGTTCCTTCTTTGGTATATACAGTTCACCAGGGCTAGCATCATGTTCCAACCTTACCAAGGCTGCATCATTCTCCATGGTGACAACCTTGTATAGCCGTAACTTTAAAAACATCACCATGGCCAGGTGCCCCTTTGTCGATCCCCTAAACAACATAGATATATATTAGTAATCACGGATAATTAAGTTATTTAATTCGTTATTAACTAAATGGTCAAATGAATACCTTGGCAGGAGCAGACATCTCTGGTCTTCCTAAATCCGACCTTTTAGGCACAATATCATTTCCAACATCCTATAACGAATAAAAATAAAGCATTATCTTGAAACAATAATAAATTATTTCAACTATGAATATAGAAAAACACAACTAACCGAATACCTCAGATGCAACAAGAAAGTTGACCAGTCTTCTTGGCCAGAGGATGAAGTTACCGGGGGCCTGACCCACTGTTTGAACCTCCTCAGTGGGCTCAGGGACTCGAGCATCAACATCTCGAATAATCTCAACAGACACCCTCAGCTGATCATCCGGTAATAACCGATGGTGTATGGTATTACCTAAGTTAGTATGTGCCCTACTCAATGCCACTAAGCGGCGATGATGATGATCATCAACATACAGCTCACACCTATCAGGGTCGTCATCATCATCATCATCATCATCATCATCATCAACATCATCATCATCACCATCATCATCATTTTCAGGATGATGAGGAGGATCACATGAGCCCTTAGTGCTCACATGGACAGAGGGTTGGATAGAGGGTTGGACACCTTTGTCATCTCTTTGGGACATAGAAGTCAATATTGCCATCTGTTTGGGCAACCTGCTCGGCCATCTCTGTCGAAGCTCAGCTGCAATCTCCTGTTTTAGTCGTGCTCTATCTGCTTCAACATCCCTGTGGCATTGGTGTGAAGATGAACCATGGTATTGGCGAATGCCTACTCCCCATCCCACACCAATGACACGGCCCGGGTGGTCTGGTTTACCGATGGCAGTAGATAAGATATCATTGCGTCCTCTAGGAACAAAGGTTCCTGGGGTTAGCTGATCATCCAGGGCATCCTATCACATAAAATATCAGGTCACATTACAATTCGGTAACAATCTTAAAATGACAATTACAACAAACTATACTTACAATCCTCTCAGCTATATGGCGGGCCTCCTCGGATGTATATTGTCCCGTTTTTCTTTGTCGGCCCCTCTTCCATGAACGATGGCGTGGGGGTGGAGGTGGATCAACAACCTCTGGAAGAGTTTCAGCATTAGGATCCACCTGAGATGCTGCTTCCTGACGTGCTTTCTTTTCCTCTTCAACCATTTTCTGAACAAGCTTTTTATATCCCCCACGAGACATGACATGGGGGTAGACATTCCTGCTTTGGTTTTCCTTCCCTTTTTTCCTCTTCTCCTGTTATAAATAAAAGACAATTAAATTACATAAGTAAATGAAATTAATGCAATTACATAAATTTAGAGACAAATCAAATAAGTTAACCTGAAAGCTGGGATCATGTCGGCTCTGAACAAAGCGATCCCACGTTGCCTTGTCAAGAAACGGATACACCTCAAGTGGGTTCTTTTTACTTTTTGTATTGAATATATAGTATCTGCCCAGGTCGGCCTTAAAAGCCCTCCAACGCTCTCCAAAGATACTTGAAGAACGCTTCTTCATAGCGTATGTATCCGGTATGTCAAAGGTCAACTACATTAAGACCAAAAGAATCAACGAATTACTGTATGATATTATTAAGATAAAAATAAAGTAGATACAGACAAACACATGACGTAGAAGTATAGATACCAGAATACTCTCCCATATCTGCTCCTTCACGTCCGCCGGTACATCTCTCCACCTATCAATGAGTATACTGGGCCTGTTCCTAGCAAGGGTCGCCACAAAACTGGTAAACTGATCTTCCATTGGCCCAATAGGTTTGAGGTTATTATCAAAGTCTACTCTTATCCTTTGATTTGACCCACGGTTGGCAGTCAAATTCCTCATCCGTGTGGCACGTCTACCCTTTCTACCGGTAGACGGGGTCTCTGACCCGCTGCATGAAGGAGGGATATCCTCATGATCAGCCATGTATACCTGTTTAAACACAAAACAAAAAAAAAACTTGTTAGTATGTCAGGATAAATATCAAACATAACTTATAAATATCGATCAACGTACATAAACATAACTTATAAATATCAACGTAAACATATAATATGCCAAACTTGATGGTAATATCAAACTAAACTTACTTTGTGGTCAATTAGTAAAGTTCTCCAATAACCCTTCTTGGTGATCATTACGAGTAGCATGTACATCATCCACTTCATTTTCCTCATTGAAATTAGCCACTCGTGTTGAGAAAGAAGGAGTATCAGAAATATCAAGAGTTGAATCGTGATTTCCCTCACTACCATTATACATGTTTTTTCCCTGGAGAACCACTGACCACCTTTTGTTAGAAGGATCACGGATATAAAACACTTGTTTTGCTTGGGATGCCATGATGAAAGGTTCCTCTTTATTACCTACCTTACTAAGGTCCACCAATTTGAATCCTAACTCATCGGTTTGCACACCATTATTGTTATCACGACCCACTGACATTTAAAAACAGGTACTCTAAACTTCGTGTAATCAACCTCCCATATCTCTTCAATGATTCCAAAGTATGAAACTGATGCCATAACAGGGTTTTTATCTTTCGAACTAGAGAAATGCATGGACTCGGCGATGACCATAACCCCACTGTTTTGCATAGTACTTTTGTCATCCTGGGACTTTGTATAGAAGGAAAACTTATTGATATCGTACCCACTCCAGCATATGACATCAAAGTTAGGCCCCTATGCTAGCCATTTTAATGTATCAGAAGCAGTACCATCCTTTGCAATTTTTTCTTTAAACCAGTTCAAGAAAGTCTTGTTATGCTTGTTCAAACACCATTTTTCATTCATTCTAGGGTAAGTTTCATTGATGATGCTTTTATGCTCACATAAGTATGGTTCAACCTCATCAGTGTTATTCAATATATACAAATGTGCTTGAAGCACTTCCTTCCGATCCATGCTCTTAACAGTGATACCTCGTGTACCCTTACCATCATATCTTCCTTCGTGACGAGACTTCGGAAGCCCTACAGGTTCCGCTTCTGACATGTAGTCTGTACAAAACTCAATAGCTTCTTCTGCAACATACCATTCAACAATAGATGCTTCGGGACGGTGTGGATTTTTCATATATCCTTTCAGGATCTTCATGTATCGTTCAACCGGGTACATCCACCTTAAATAAACGGGACCGCACAATCTAATCTCCCTCACTAGATGAACAATCAAATGAACCATGATGTCAAAAAATGAAGGTGGAAAATACATCTCCAATTGGCACAATACAATGGCTGCCTCATTTTCCAACTCATCCAAATTTTTAGTGTCAATGACCTTGCTACATATAGCATTGAAGAATAAGCATAACCTAGTAATGGCATGTCTGACTTTTTTAGGTAATATGTCACGAATGGCCACCGGTAGTAGTTGTTGCATCAAGACATGACAATCATGAGACTTTAAGCCAACTAATTTGAGATCTTTCATTGAGACAAGTCTTCTGATATTTGAAGAGTAACCCTGTGGCACTTTGACTCCCCGTAGACATTCACGAAAACTTCTTTTCTCTTTTTTTTGATAAAGTATGACATCTTTGGGGGCAAATAAGTCTTCTTATCCCACACTTTAAGTGGAGCTAACTGCTCTCGTATACCCATCGCAACTAGATCCAGACGAGAATTCACACCATCCTTTGTCTTGCCTTGAATGTTGAGAAGCGTTCCGATTAAACTGTCACACACATTTTTCTCTACATGCATCACATCAATACAATGTCTTACATCAAGCTTGCACCAGTATGGAAGATCAAAGAAGATCGACCTCTTCTTCCATATTTTATTATCGGTAGCCTTCTTCTGGGTCTTCCCATAGATAACATTAGTGTTGTTCACCCTTTCATAAACTTGCTCTCCAGTCAAGGCCACCGGAGCAATTTCATTCTCCGGAAGTCCATTGAAAGCTTTTCTCAATCTACGATAAGGATGATTACGTCGGAGAAATCTCCGATGCCCAAGGTAAACCATCTTCCTTCCATGTTGCAGTTGATGGTAACATGTTCCTTCTTCACATATTGGACATGCTTTATGGCCCTTAACATTATACCCACACAGGTTCCTGTATGCTGGAAAGTCATTGATAGTGCAAAATAACATGGCACGCAATCTGAATGTCTCACGGCAATACCCGTCAATCACATCAACGCCTTCATCCCACAACATTCTCAAGTCTTCAATCAAGGGACTCAGATAATCATCAATATCATTTCCTGGCTGTTTAGGACCCGAAATCATCATACTTAACATAATGTATTTGCGCTTCATGCACAACCAAGGAGACAGGTTGTAAATTACAAGGAGAACAGGCCATGAACTATGAATACTACTTAAGTTTCCATATGGATTCATTCCATCGGTAGCAAGTCCAAGCCTGAGGTTTCTAGGCTCATTGCCGAAATCCGGAAACAAACTATCAATTCTCTTCCATTGCAAAGAAACGGCCGGATGGCGAAGCTGTCCATCACACTTCCTCTCATCTGCATGCCATCTAATGTTCTTTGCGTCATTTACATTAGCAAACAATCGCTTGAACCGCGGAATCACGGGAAGATACCATAACACCTTCGCAGGAGGACCTTTGGTGACCACATCACAACTAGAATCACCATCCTTCACTTTGTAGCGTGATACCCCACACCTGGGGCACTCGTGCATCTCTTCAAACTCTTTCCGTACAATATGCAATCATTGGGGCAAGCGTGTATTTTCTTATACTCCACACCCATCGGACACAATATTTTCTTCGCCTCATAGTTTCGAGATGGCAATGTGTTGCCTTCTGGAAGCATTTCTTTCAACAACTCAAGCAATTCGGTAAAGCTTTTATCGCTCCACCCATTTCTCGCCTTCACATTGAACAATCTTAACACCGCTGACAACCGTGTGAAATTAGTGCACCCGGATACAAAGCCACTTGCATCACCGCACAAAGTATCATACACATGTGCGCGCCGAAAAGACTCTTGCCCAACATCACGGATCATGTCCTCTAGTCCATCGTCCATTTCCACGTCATCAACTTCCTCTCTATCCGACACCCTCGGCCTGTCTAACGATTCACCATGACATATCCATGTTGTATAACTCTTGCAAATCCCCTCACAAATAAGATGATCACGTATCTCCTCAGCTTCTAGTCGTCTCTCATTCAAACAGTTAACACAAGGACAATAAAACCTTCCGTTACCACTATCAGGAGCATTTGTTTTTGCAAACTGTAGAAAATCTTCCACTCCATTCTCATACTCATCACTTGTCCGTCTAGCATTCATCCAACCGCGATCCATGATTAAACCAATACCTTCGTACTTAGTCCAACATATTCATCAACCACTTCTTATGACAGGGTATGGCCCTATCCCATTCGAGAAGAAACTTTTTCAACATTCAGTTAAAAGTTAGTCCTTAACTCTCATGCTCATACTCGACAAAATTTCGGCAGCATTTCCCTGCGGTCTCCGACGTACACTACTTGAACGCGATGACATCCACCACGATAAAGTATGCACCCGGAGAACGAAAGGAAATTTATCAATCCGAACTTTCATCAAGTATATAACATTAGAATCAATGAATAACTATTTTAACTGAATTAAGAAAAACTTTTTTCCCAAACTGTCCAACTTTGGACAATTAAAGATCCAACACAATGAGCGGTACATTAAGCACATACACGTACGCTCATTAGTATTGCATCTCAAACGGGAAACTAAGGCTTTACTAAATAATTAACATTAAGAAAAATAATAAAACACTCCAATCCCCAAGTCCAATGCAAACAAAAACCAAACGAGAAAAATGGAGAGGAGAAAGCTTACCGGGTGTGGGAAGAACACTCAGCCGGAAACCGTAATGAATAATTGATGAATATTCTGCTTAATATTTTGCTCGGACTGAGTGTACCTATACAAAAAGTCATATTTTGTTGAACGTGAATATGATTAGATACTATCGTATATAAATTGGAACTGATGTATTATATGTCATATGTGAATAAACTGTCATCTTTTATATCATATTTTTTTATGTTGAAATAACATATGCTAGTTCACAGGACAGAAGAGTGTAATTCTCTTATTATTTTGATTTCACATGATAAGAACTAAGAAGGAAGGAAGTCAAGGAACTTTTATGCGCTCTTCCCATTACTCAACCCTTGTTCTCAACTTATTACCGAAGCAATTGTCAATAAAAGTTGAACTACTGAAAATACACCCTTTTTCACATTCCATACAGAACACATGTGGATGCAAATTCAAGAGAAAAAAAATATTATTTTATCTTTCAAAAATTGGAGCACATCTTGTTTTGTGTTACATATATTATATTTGTGGCTACCTGCTGCTCATTTGGTTCCTTCTTATTTTTCATTTTCTTTCCCTCTCTAAACCCCACCCCACAGCACACGTTATATTCACTTGCACCAAAACAAAAGCATGGTAAAGGAAGTTCAGAGGAGTCAGGCAACGCCAGTGGGGCTCCTGGGTGTCAGAAATTCGCCACCCATTACTGTAATATGTTCATTAAACTCTAAACTAATGCAAACAAACAGTGCATTTGACATAACATTCTCACACACATTTAAGCAAACATATGACAAGCAACCCAATTCTAGAAATATTCCATCAATCATCAGCACTAACAGAACCCATAAAGTTACTAAGTTGTCAACAACAGCAATAAAGGAAGATGGATGTTAGTTACCTCTTAAATGGTCTCCCTCTCTTGCACGCTAATGGGGCGAGTGAGTGTGTGTGACCTGTTTTCTGGGAGGTGATAGCAGCGAAGAGGAGCTCTCTGTGAGGGGCAATGGAGGTGAGGAATGGGGTTTTCTGGGAGGGACAGTGAGCCGCGCGTTAGCAGAGAAAGAATGGGAGTGTTAGCGGAGGCAGCGGTAGGGTTGGAGACAAGGGAGGAGATGACGGAGGAGATGAACGCGCGTTAGCAGAGGGAGGGAGTGTTTTCTGTTTTAGCTAGGGTTCATAAACTGAAGAATGGGATAATGCGCGGAAGAGAAGGAGGGAAAGAGAAAAATTGGGACTATTACACATCGGTTATAAGGAAAACCGATGTGTTAAACATCTTATACACATCGGTTATAGAAAAACCGATGTGTAAACATTAAACTTTTAAATTCTGATTTTTTCTTTTAAATTTTATACATCGGTTAATAAAAACCGATGTGTAAAAGTAAGATTTTATTTTTATTTTTTTTCTTTATAATTTTCTACATCGGCTATTTAGAAACCGATGTGGTTAATCACTATTTTACACATCGGTTAAAATAGAACCGATGTTGAATGTTAAAAATTCTGACTTTTAATTTTTTTTATTTTAATTTTAAACATCGGTTAGAAATAACCGATGTGGAAACTTTTTACACATCGGTTATTCATTAAACCGATGTGTAATACTTTGGTTTTAATTTCAAAAATGCCACCGCCTCGTTTTACACATCGGTTTCTATTAAACCGATGTGTAAACTCCGATGTAGAATCCCTTTTCTGTAGTAGTGATAGAAGTAACGGGTGCTTAGAATTAAAATATAATTCTTTGGCCATTTTTCAATAGGATGACAATTTGGACCATATCTGAGTACCCAAAAAAAAATACCCACAACAAGTAGGTTAAATACCTATTTTATGGGTATGGTCCAGGTATGATTAATTGTCCACAAATAAGAGAGGGTATGGGTGTGAAAACATGTTGTCTAGTGCTCACCCAGCCCCGGCCCGCACCCGCATATATATATTTATATATTAATTTATTTATTTATATTAGTATATATAATTATAATTATATATCAATTTTTTAAGAATAAAATTATGTAAAAGTTTTAAATAACCTAGGGATCATTAGTGTTTTTCCTTTTCCGGAGTTACAAGTTTATGAATTTATTGTTTTGGATGTTTATTATGATATTTACTCATTTTAGATTTTTTTTGTGTTTTTTTTTTACAAAAGAAAAATTAAGCAATTTCATTAATAATGAGGAAGGCAATACATCCGGTAACATCATCACAATTTTGGAGAATAGTGATATATGTAGCAACCCCTGACTACATGGATTTTCCTCCTATCAAACTCTACCGAAGAGTTGGCAAGATAAGATGATAAAAGCCTCCTACAATTTGAAATAACAATCCTATAATTAACTTGGTCCTCTTGAAGGAGACCTAGGACTTCCTCTTTTAGCATCTGGAGTTTGGGAGAGTAATTATAAAATTTTGCTTTGAAGAAATATCATCCCTCATCAAGTAAATTGTGACTGAAGTCGATGCTTCGAGCTACCTGCAAGAGAGGCTCAATGCACGGCCAATTGCCCTCAACTTTATTTGCATAAACTAAAAATTTCAAAAGAAAAATAAAAAACGATAAAACGTGTCGGAGCAATAATACCTAACAGGATATTTGTGGACATGAATTGCATGCAAGTCATCCAAGACTCGACAGTTCCAGCTAAGGATACCCATGGCTTCTGGCAGGTCTGTGAACCAGAACCTGTAGATAAAAAATGGTTCCGAGAGACTTCACTGGCATGTGCGCTGCATCCTCTAGGCCATCAGATAACTTCCTTTTTTGCCATTATATAATTCTATCTCATCATTAATGATGCTATCCTCCATCACATGGTCCCCACCTCTCTCCTTCATAATATTCTCTTTTATTTTTGGAAAGAGAATCCTAGGATTTTTAAAAATCTCAGCCAATCCCACACCCCTATTTTCATGCACAACATTAACGTCCCCTTGATATCCTCCACAAAATCCACTTGCTCAATATTTTTGTGATTAACTCCATTCTTCTCCCTGGAACGATGCCACCCAATCTGCTCGACCCTCCTCCCTCAACCACCTCCCACCACCCTTATCAACATTCCTCCTCTGCTCCACACACAATTTTGGCCCCCAAGCATGACGACCATCATCATTTTCTAATAGAAATAGTTTCTCACAAAAATCCTCCACATGACCCAGCATACCACAAAAGTAACAAAAGGACCCTAGCCTATCATATTTGAACTGAACCTCCTTCGCAACACCACCAGGCTTCTTGATCCGCTTCAATCTCTTCAATGGGTTTCGTACATCAATCAGAACCCGGATCCTCATGTATGACTTCAAAAAATTTGAATTATTCTTCGCATCATACTCAAGAAATTCACCTATAAATTTTGCCAAAAGCTGTCCAATAGTCTTAGTCATAAATCCTACAGGAACATTGTGAATTTGCACCCAGAACGAAACTTTGTACAATTCTACTTGCTAGGGTGTCTCTCCCATATGCATCATTCCCAGGATCAACAAACACTACAAAAAAAACCTATTTAGCGACCCAAGATTTCGGTCGCTAAACATGATAATTCGGTTGCTATACTGTATAGCGACCGAATTAGAGACCGAATTAAGGGGGTAACAGAAACCCTGGTGGCTAAATGTTTAGCGACCGAACTTGTATTTCGGTCGCAAATTTGCGACCGATATTTCGGTCACAAAATTATATATTTCGGTCGCCGTATAGTTGGTCGCATGCTCAACTAACCTAATTTGGTGACCGATATTTGGTCGCTATTTCGGTCGCAAATTTTGAATTTTTTTTTTATAAAAATTTTCTTGTAACTGAATCCTACCGACCAAATTTTGTTTTTCAACTATTACCCCATTGATTTTTAATTTCTGATATAAACAAAATAGACCAATATTTTTTTTGAATAAATAGAAAACATAAATATGATGTACTAACGATCCAAAACACCACAGTCAACATGATCAACAAAACATATACATTAATTAACGCAAGTTTAATAATTGTTTATAAAAAAAAGTATAATAAGTACTAATTAACGATCAAAACATAAAAATACACCACAATCAATAAGTACTAATCAAAATATCAAAACTCATCAATCTTCCAAAGGGATGAACATGTAGAAGCGAGAACCCCCAAGGTACTTAAACTTTGCCAATGCACCAGTGGACAACAAATACAACTCCCTGATACCATTTGTATCTATTGCAAAATATGGGCGATCCTCATGGATTACTATATTCCCATTGAACAGATTTCCGCTTTTGTCTTCAATAGTCACAACACGCAGTATTTCTTGCCCCCAACGACGGTAGAATGATCGCGGGATTGAAATCAAATCCTGTAAATACACAAGAACATTTTAGTAAATGATTAGTTTATGTCTTAACCATCATTACGTGAATCCGATCGTTATTCTTAAGGTGATGAGATACTGTACCTGGTCTATATGGATGGCTGTCTCAAAACATTTAGTCGGATCCATTTTATGATAAAACGATAAGGAAAACAAGTCATATGTCTAAACTTCATCAAGTGATAATAAGAAAAGATGGAAAGATCCATGTAGCATACTAGCATGTTAAAATAGAACAAAGAAATGCAACTTCACATGCAACTTTACAGATTAGCAAACATAGTAGTTTTCAGGAAAGCAGATGCTTTTACATCGTTTTGAAGGATGGTCATAGAGAGAGGACTTTTCCTACCTAAGTGCCTAGATACGTTAGTAAGGATGGTCATCAACAACTATTTCTGGAAAGCTCCATTTCCTAGTGAAACAAATGAGTAGAAAACCATAGTTGTTTTCATAATATTGTGTACAGAGCTGCTTTCTAATGTGAATAATGTTTTAATGATGACGGCACGTCATGCATGTACCTGGCAAACTATGCCCAGCCCTTCATTTTATCTAACCCTATACTTAATCCTTCATTATCTAAGAGACTCGCTTTTGTTGACTTCAAGAAGAGACTTTCTTAAGCTCATGGACTTTAAATTAGTAAATGAATATTAACAACAACAAAGTTGTGCCACTTACGAACTAATAACACTTTATCAATTCATTCCAATGCTTACAATGTAAATATATACAAATATGATTCCATAATCATTTCCAAACAAGTTATCAATAAATACATATCAAATTATTCTAATTACATTGATTCGTTGTTATTGAAAGATTTTTATTTTAAAGAGAATAAACTATTCTTCATAGCAATCCAAATGTATGAACATGCTCAGATATAAGTACCAGCCTTCAATAAATTTACATCATCAAACAGAAAAGAGATAAGTAGAATTACCAAATGAATCCGATTCAAAATGAGTGAAAAGCTCTCTTGGAATTACAGGCTGCAATAATGTTTTTAGATCATTTCATACTCCAACAAAGAATATTTTTTTGTTTACAAAGAAGTGAACAAGAACTTGAAATCCCTAAAACCCTCTTTTGAAAATTTTGAAACAGATTCAGACAAGAACCAACAAATTCATGGATTCCAAATGAATCAAAATACAATACAATCAGACTGCATACACGTACAATACAACATGAAATTATTCACAGCAAGTAAACAACTGCATCATAGAGGCTATAGATCTATTGTGAGATATTCCCTGAGGCAATATAACAGAACAATGAACAACCTTCAAAAACATAAATTCAGCCAAGATATGGAAAGATAAACAGACCAAAAATTACAAGTGCCATATTTAATAGAAAACACATCATTAACATAGGGACAATCTTGTTACTGGACATGTTAAACTAGAATGGTCTTCAAACAACTGCCTCAGTATTGGTCATTTGTTTGAACTATAGCCATGAACTATCCATGTTTGAAATTGTAGACACCTAGCACAAAACAAATTGAAAATCCATAGCACACATCCTCACTAACCAATTTAGATGCATTTCACAAAGCAGAACTGAATCTAAATCAAAGACTAAGATGCTGAAATGGAAGGTAATTTCACAGCTAAATCAACAAGAAGCAAACCAGAATGGTTCTCAAATTAAATTTGAAACATTAAATTGGTACAGTTACACTAATCCTAGTTCTCACTGTTATCTTTATCTCATCACTTAAATATGCTAATGGATTCAAGTTTCACGGCCAATGCAGGTGGGTGCTTTGAGGCTTTAAAGTTTAAATTATACAACACGTCAATAATCAACAAAAAAACAAAACCTGTTTATGTTTCGCAATCTCACAGGCAGCAATGGCATTCTGTGGCTCAAGTAAACATCAATTCTAATCTCACAGTCTTGACTTTTGATATTTCAATGCATTCAAAAAAAAGTTACAAAAACATATTTCTCGTGCTTTCTCAATAAGAGCTTCCTAATCCTAATAGGAGTGATTAAATAATGACACATGAAAACAAATGATCATCACAACTCACAACTCACAACTCACATGAAACACACAAGTAGCTCTTCTCAGTAGTAAGCAATAAAGCAATGAAATACATACAATCCACAAAATTTTTGAAATGAAACAATGAAGCAAAATAAAAAATGATACATATAGAGTCCATGGTTACCTCAAGGCAGAGCAGGGAATGCACAAAATGAGGAGAGAAGAGGGTAGGAGGAGCTCTGCGCGTGGTGACCGGAGGGCTGCGTGTTGGTAGCCGGAGTATTGGTCGAAGCACTGAAACGGGGGGGGGGGGGGGGGCGAAAATAAAAAGAGAGCAGGAAGATGGGAAAGGAAGAGAGGAGAGGAAGAGGGGAGGAAGAGATGGAAGAATAGGAGGAGGAGGACGGAGGCTTACCGGAGATGGCGGTGGTGGTGCGCACTGCGATGGTGGCGATGGTGACTGGCGTCCTGACGACGCGAGGGAGAGAAAAGGGGTGAGGGTGGAAGAGATGGCAGAAATGAGGAAGAAGGGAAAGATTTCGCGATTTTAGGGATTTCAGTTTGAGCAACCGAAATAATTTGGTCGCTAATATGGTTAGTTTGAATTTGAATTTATAATTTTAGCGATCGATTTAAATTTTGGTCGCTAACACGCGCTATTTTATTTTTTATACGCGCCGTTTAGCGACCGAATTAATATGGGTTTCAAATATAAATAAAGTTTAGATTATGAATTCATAAATTTAGCGACGGATTTCGAAATCGGTCGCTAATATAAATAAAGTTTGACCGTTGCATTTAATTCGGTCGCCATTTCGGTAGCTAAAAATTCATAAATTTCTGACTTTTACTTTCCTTTGTTTAGCGACCGACATAGCGACCGATATCTCTGCTACGCTCTATTTCGGTCGCTATTTCGGTCGTAGACTCAACTCTAACCAGTGTTTCATGTAGATCCTACAATCGGCCGCTATTTCGGTCGCAAATAGCAACCAAAAAATTCGGTCACTATTTTCGGTCGCTAAATGACCTTTTTTTTGTAGTGAAATGCCCATCAAAAGACCACGGGCCTCCTTTCAGGATTCTTTGGAAATCCATCTAGTGGTGAAACTAAAAAAGGAACCTCCCACCTTTAATCTCTGTGATTCTTACTCCTCGCCCCGGAGGTCAAACTCCCGCCATCCTTATCTTCATCATGTGAACCCTAATGGGTCGATTCGTTAAGAACTTTCCCACTAGACAGAGAGTAAGATCCATATATTCTTCCTTTTGTTCCCTATCCCCAGGTACCTCCAAGTCTTCCTCTTCATCTTCTAAAGTCAAACGATCAAGGCTTGAAGACCCCATAAAGTTTTTGTTGTCAAAGTCGCCACACTCCTTTTAGTTTAAGAAAAGAAAACTTCTCACAGAAGAAAGAACCTTCTCACAGAGGAGAGAAAAAACATTTTTCCATATTTCCTTATCCTATTGGTAGGCTTTTCTCCTTGCATGATGTAGAGTCAAAGCTTCGTGGGATTTGAACCTAACTAAGAACAAGCGGACCCTGAAAGGAGTCGTGGCCTGTCATAATACTCCGGTTTGTAATGTTCCATGAGTAGATTTGAAAGATTTGTCATTTAATGTTTTTTCTTAGTTAAAGTGCGGTAACGGGGATAAGTGTGGGTATTTAGGTACCCAGATGGTACTGGTAAGGGTACTAAAGTTGCTTCCCACGTGGATATAGGTAAGGGTACGAGTATTTTTTTCAAACATGAATATGGGTACAGATACCATATAGTAACCCTACTCAGTGGCGGATCTTGAATAAAATATTTGGGGAACCACTAATTACTAGTTAAATTAATGTAATTTTCAACATAACGCTGATATCGCATGACCTCATTTTAGATAAAACTCTTCAACCTTCATTTCTTTTATTCAATGAATATTTCCAAGTTTGGGAATGCTTTCCATGGTCATATCAAATCTATCAACCGATTGACCTGTTTGATTATTAAAAGGATGCTATTGAAGCTATATGTACAATTTTCATCTTTGTTGGAAATTTTTTCTTTAAAAATGCAGCAACTTTCTTATGTTTTATCATTGTTTCTTTTCAAGAAAATTATATTTATCCTAAAACATGTGAAATTAATTACATAAAAATTTATAAAAACTCCATGAATCAACCTCCATCAAATCAAAATTGTAACATCATAAAATTCTAACATAATTAATTTGAAATAAATAAATAAATAATAATAATAATAATAATATTAAGTTATTAAAAAGGGTAGTGCAAATAAAATATAAATGGGAGATTTAGCATAAAGAAATGATGGTATAAGGATTTATTGAAATTTATTAACTATTATAAAGAATACAAAACTATATATATATATATATGAAAGAGGGAGGGAGGGAGGGAGGGATGGAGGGAGGGAGGGGGGGGACACTTGAGCGTTAAGCCCAAGCAACCAACGTTGGCTAAAGAAAAATTAAAAAAATAAAAAATAAACCTAAAAACGCCTCCTGATGCCACACACACACACACACACACACATATATAAACCAAGCTACTGTGCACGGAATTGGAGCGCCGCACAGCGAGTGAGGGAGAGGCATTTTTCGTTTCGCAGTACAGTCATAGCAGTACACAGATCCAAAAACACCACCAAACGGGAGATGAATTTTTAAGGAAGCGCAAATCCTTATCATACGTAATTTTTAGAGCACATTGGAGGTCTGCAAAAGGTGAGTAAAAATAACTTTTCTCACACTTTCATGGTACAGATAATTTGATGCTTCTACATGTAACTTTGTCTTTTGGAAATAGTAAAATATTTTAGGTTTCTTAGTTCTTGATTTGAGACTCTTAAATTATTTTGAGATGTTGTTAGATGAATCGAATTATTAAATATATTTTCCTGGAATCCATAAATAAATAGCTTTATATTAATTTTGTGGAATTGCTGTACATTCTTTATTTGATTGTTTGATGGCAAAACAATTGTCAAAGTCAAATTCATTATTTGTAGTGTGATTAATTCTTTCCCTGTTACGTGAAACTCTATTCCACTGATGAAGGCCAATTTAAATTAGAAAATTGGAATGTAGGTTCATGTTTTGTGAACCCGTTCCCGTAACAAGTCATTTTAAGCATGTTTTGTTCAATGGTTTCTAAAGTAAAATTTGTTTGATTACAGTACGAATTATTGTCGATTAATAATCTTTAATATGTATAATATGATGTTATAGTGTTGGTTTGGCATGACATTGTAACATTGTTATTGACAGATAAAGTTGGAAAACCTTGAGAGTCATCGGGGATGACATATTGCATTATGCATGAGTTGGTCATCACCTTCCGGGAAGGGATGATGGTGTACATTCTATTCCAGGAATAGGATGAGAGATATCACCATCTGGGATGAGATATCAAATTATTAAAATATTCACATCTGGGATGGAATATTAGATACCTCCATCTGGGATGGGGAAGGTAGTGGGACGCCATTGCATGGATATGAGCTCATAGACCTTAGTGGATCTGGGATTCACACTGGTTCTGGGAACCAAAGAGTCAAGTTAAGTGATTCGGGGAATCACCGAGTCATGTTAGTGGAGTTGCATTGTGTAGAGTTTGCACGGTGAATGTGATTAAATGCAATGAGATGTGACCATTGCTGAGTTTATGGGCTTGTGCTTTAAATGCTTGACATTAATTTTATTTATATATCATTATTTTGGAGGTTTATTATATTCAATATTTTAGAAAATTAGCGGGTACCATGAATATTTTTCCGGTTACCGCGCCGGCTGAAAACAACACTATTTGCGAACCTTTTTATCAAACGATTATTTTTATTCACTGGGATTATATCTCATTAAAAGTGTTGTTTTCAGAGCACGAGGTCGACATCAGTGGAACTGGAGAGGGACTGAAGACTTAGCGATTTTCCTCATTTATTATCTAGCTTTGTTAGTATTTTATTTTTTACGTTGGGTTATTTTAGTGGACGCCCGGGTTTTGAGACAATTCATTTCATTTACATAAGGAGTTATTACCATTATTTTAATTTAATAATCATTAAGGTATTTTCAGACAATTGTATTTATGAAAATTTTATTTAGACATTTTTTTTATGTGAATCTATTTCGGATTACTATTGTAACGAAGGGCGTTACAAAAATAGCATAAAACTAAAATTATATATATATATATATATATATATATATATATATATATATATATATATATATGTGAGCTTTTAACACCTCTACTTAAATGCAATTAGCCTAAATTATAAATCTCAGTATAAACAAAAAGTGGGAATATTCAAAACCATGGTTTATTATAAATAAAAAAAAGCAATGGAAATTGGAAGGTATTAGCAATTCCAATGACTTTTTTTAGTTGAAATTTTTTAAGGTATTATACCAAAAAAGATAGTAACAAAACATTAATCAAAATAAGACAATAAAAAGTAAAAAACGATTTTTTTCATGCACCCAAGCTAAAAAAAGACAAAATATGGTCATTGTCAAGACTAAGCCAAATCAAGGGAAGATAAATAATACAAATGGAAGAAAATTTACCAGTCACGAAAATTCACAATGAAAAGTAATGAAAGAAAAAAGGTGAAACTGAAAAGAAAAAACAATATTTAACATTAAAAGTTTGAAACCAAGTTATATAGTATATATACCTATAGCCTAGGACATTAGCTGTCTGGACTCTATCATTCCTCCATTCTTCTATCATTCATTCATTCTTCTATGCGGTACTACGCCTCCCATAATTACACGTACTCAGTCACAAGACTCACAACACATGGAATATTTTTTTCTTAAGAAATTGGTAAAAAAAATCTGGGGGAGCCGTTGCTCCCCTCCGTTCTCGAGAAGGTTCGCCACTTACCCTACTCAAACCCTACACATTATCATATCCCTACTTTTCATCATACTTCTATAATAGTGTGTTTGTTTAAAGATATCTTAGATTATTCTTGAAAATATTAAGGTGGCGACAAAATGTTTTTATGTTTGTTTAAAGTTTTTTTTTTGAGATCATGTTTGTTTCAAGTTGATAAAACTTGAATGTTTGTTTCTAAGTTTTAAAATATAATTCCAAGAAATACTTATTCTCAAAAAAGTAATATGTATATGTTTTTGTCTTTTTTTATTCTCACCTCTTGTAAGCTTGGGTATGTTTTTTTGAAGAATTAGCTTGGGTATATTGTATTCTCATCAATATTATCATGAAAAAGTTACAAAATTAATCATATAATAATTGCTATGCTCTATTCTTGTGAAGTCACTATAGTTGGGAAATTGAGAATTAAGAAGTAAAATAACGCTCAATCAGTTTACCAAAAATAATCATGCTTAATTAGTTAACTAGATATTGGTTTCATAACGGACCCAAATAGTATAAGCCGTGAAGATATTCTTGTGAACACTCTATTTCGACCAGGTTCTTTTTTAGTTTACACTAAAATTTTCCGAAAAAAAGTAAATAAAATAAAATAAATAAATATCTTGTCATCTTATTTTGATGTTTGTTTTTATTATCCCAAAATCCTAAAAAATTTATAAAAGACAAAAATCACAAAAAGATTTTTAATTTTATGATTTGTTTTTGTTTCATTTTATTATTGGGTCAAACCAGCACAGGTACATTATCCACATTGTTGCCCAAGACACATCTCTATGGGTCTTTGACCCATGACCTGCCACTTCATCCTCCTCGAACAAATCCTAGCAGCGACCACTTTCCTCCCAGGTGGAGATGGTATCAATTTGATTTCAAATCAGATTTTCTTTCCTTACCCAGCCAAGCTCAATCAAAGGTAAGTATTATTCCCTTACATTTTCATTTCAAATCAAATATTTTAATGGCCATTTTCGCTGATTTGCAGGAGGAAGGAATCAAGGGCGTAGAAGGCAAGAATTTTCTATAAATAGAAGAGCAACAAGCAGAAGACAACGGGGGGCGAACAGAGACAAAAACGCATACAGAGGAGAAGCAACGGAAAAAAAAGAGAGAAAGAGAAAGGCATATTGATGCTGTGTTGGAGACGAAAATTAGAGAGTTTGGAATTTTCAAAATAATTCTAGGTTGAGGATCTAAAGTTGTATTCAAGTTCTTATTCTTGAGAGGAATTTGTAATTGTTGGTGATGTTTTATTCTTTTCTGGAAACACAGTTTTTATATTTGTATTGAAGAACCTTCAAAAATCAATACATCTAATTTATAGCTATCATTTCAATGTTGCTTAATTTATTTCTACTTTAATTCATTTTCCTGTGTCTATTGGTAGTCTATGATCTCTGAATTTTTTTTTTAATGTTATTTTCTCGCCTCCAACTAGTTGAATATGTTACTTTACCCAAATTCTTGTTTGATTCCAGTTTGTAAAAGGTTTGGGTGTCGAAACTATGTGATTAATCATATACTGAGAGACTTTGCTGTTGTGGTTTATTGGCTATTAGCCTCAATGTTGTTCTTTCCATGTTCCTTAATACTGGAGAGACTTTTCTGTTGTGGTTTATAATTATTGGCTACTAGACTTCTTTGTTGTTGCTTATGCTCAAGATCATGATCTATTGAATTGACCAAGTGAAGATGTTAAATATGCTAGTGTGCAGAATTTATTTGAACTAAATTATGCTCTCTTTCGAAACTTAAGAAGCTCTAGGTTTGTGACTTGTTGTATGCTTGTTCAAATAACATGTCTTCTTAGATTGAATGCTACCTTGTTCTTTGGTATAAGCTCATATGACTTGTTGGGTTAACAAAGTTAACAGGTTTGTATAAGTAGGTAGGACCATTTGGTTCTCTTCCAGGGCATTACGTTTGCATTATAATGAATATACCAGCTTGATGATGATGAATTTATCTTTGCTTGTGATGAGGTATAATAATCAGAATGTTCTCATGGCAAGGTGTGCTGAGCAAGTATACTTGTTTTATGGGGAGTTGAATCCAAAGTGGTATTCATGCTGAGTGCTCAAAATGGTTGTCAATGCAATATCTGCAGTACGTCAATATGATCAGGTAAGTCATGTAAAAAATGGTTTTTTTTTTTTGAAAAAAAGAAAATTGTTTTCACTCATTGGTTTAATTTGTTATTTTTATTTTATTTTTTAGTAGTATAAAAATGGGGTAAAATAAATACTTTAAAATTCATTAATTATGTTTGGGTAACCGTTTTTTTTAAATGGCCGTACTAGGGGTGCTACCTCGTCCTTCCTTATGCACAATCGACTTCCGAACTAAACCATATTTTTATTTGGACCCTACCCTGTGGTAGGGTAAATACCCGTTTTATAGACATAAGATCGGATATGGTTAATTACCCACAAAAACAAGAGAGGGTATGGGTGAGGACCAGAATGTCACTGCGGATCATCTCAAGAATTAGTAATAGAGAAAATAGTTGAAAATAGATGAAATCAGAGTATCAGTGAAAGATAGATCAAAATATTGTTATCAAACTACTGGTTTTTATTTCATAAATTCAGTAGTAAATTACAAGAGGTTAACAAACTTATCAAGATAACTTACAAGTAACTGAGCTTGAAGTAAACTTGCTTTTAATAAGCTTCAACACTACAAGATTACAACAAGGAAATTAATTAGTAAACTGAGACTGAGGTAAAGTCTGCCTTGAATGAAGCTCGAAGTCTTCTTAAATAGAGGAGAGAAGCCTTCAAGGAAGCGGACTTGAATCGGTTTGGAATCCGAAAGCAGGTACTGTTGATCTTTTGACTTCAGACCATGCTTTTACTGTTGCTGTTTTATTCTTTGTCTGTCATGAATCTTCGTCGGCACATCCTGACAAACAACTTTACTTTTGCTTTATTAAAGTGAATGACTGAGTGGAAAATTTTGTCGGCCATCTTGAATTTGGAGAGATGCGACAAAACTGAATTCTTCTGTTGAATTATTGATCGAAAAATCCGAAATCTGGGTCATTATTTTCCAGATAAGGATTATAATCGAATTCTTCTGTTACTGAAACATCTTGTTCTTCATTTTGATCTTCATCAAGCCCTATTGATGAAAGAGCTTCTAACAATAATTTTTTGTATTCTGCCGGAGTAGAAGCACTAACATTTAATGAAAAGGGTGTTAATGACTGAGACGAAGAAATGATTACTTCTTTCCCCTTTATTTGAGATGGAGGGGTTTTTGGGGGTTCAAATGCTGGAGGAACCCTTCTTCTATTTATTTGTCCAAGTTTATTTTTCTAGGCCATAAACTTTGTTTCAACGACCTTCTCATTAAACTTTCTCCACCATGAGACGGTGTTGATAGAGCAAATGTGTCTGGGAAAAGGTGCTGGTAAATGAAGATGGTACTCAAAGTTGAATTTAAGTAACCATGCAATCCCAAACTAGGCACAAAAATGTAACAGCTTTCCGAAAATAGGTATAGCTGGGGTTTATTGTTTGTATTCCCAGTAAATCTTGTAAAGTGAATTGGGGAGAATATCGGCGGACAAACCATATTCCCATAACCACTCCATGAACCAGTTTGGATATCTGGTCTGGTTATTTAAAAAATTAAAATACCAGGAATGACGGGGATTAGGTTGGAACAAAACTAATTCCCAAGCTTTCTGGTAATCCCAGTAATTATAGACAGGTGGGTCAAAGACCCTTGAGAATCTTTTGGGCTTTGAAGGACCTTGGCCCCAATCTGATAGGGTTAGAACCTTCATTATTTTGCATTGAGAATATGCAATTATTTCTGGAGCATTTGGATTGGTATTTTGCTCAATAGTGACTGATTGAGTATCAATTAAAATGTATTGATAGAAAGAAAGGTATTTTTCAGTGCCATTAATGGGGACCCATCCAAAACCTTTCGGCATTAATTGTTTGAGCAACTCCCAGGGTTCTTGATCAGAGGGGTTACCCATTTCTTGTTCCATAAGAGCATGTCTCGTACAACAAGGCTTTATTTTAGAACTCGGAGGTTCTCTTGGAGTAGCCATTTGGTTGGGGTGTTCTTCTTCTTCAATTAAAGAGGAAAATTTATTTGGGCTTTGAATTGGGTTTTTTGTGGGGCTTGATTGAGGGAGGCCTTTTTTGGTTATTTGGGCTGCTGAAGGAGCAAATGAATCTATGGTTAATTCTTTGGATTTATTTGGGGAAGAAATAGGTTTATTTGGAGAGGAAGAGGAGGCTCCTCCTCTAACTGATCCGCCTCGGGATCTGGAGGTCATTTTGAATTTGTTCCTTGCAAAAATTCCCTGATTAAAAAATCAGGGATGAAATTGTTATCTCCTTTTAAATATTCAATTTCGAAATCAAAGCAACTAAGTAAACTTTGCCATCTGGCAAAAATATGTTTGGAAACTAAATTTTTAACATCTTTTTCCAAAACGTCTTTTGTTGCTTTGTAATCAATTCGAAGTAAAAACCTTTTGTTTATTAAATGATCTTGAAATTTAGTGATACATAGTACTATAGATAAAATCTCTTTTTTAATAGTACTGTATTTTTCTTGAGAAGCGATCCAAAGACCAGAATGATATCGGACGACTTGTTCGACTTTTGACTCTGGAAGGATCTGGAGTAGGATACCACCATATCCTTTATCTGATGCATCTGTCTGGACAATGAGACTAGCATCGGGATGTGGAATTTCTAGACAAGGAAGTGACTTGACATCCTTTTTTATTTCTAAAACTAACTTGGATAAATCTGAAGACCATGGTTTAGGATTTTTGGTTTTCCTAAGCCTAGAATAAAGGGGTTTACACTTTATCCTAATATTGGGAATAAACTCGGAGACATAATTTAGACATCCTAGAAATCTTTGCAATTGTTTTTTGTCAGTTAATTCGTTAGGAAAATTGTCAGCAAAAGCGATACTTCTGCTAATTGGGGTTATTGTTCCCTGATAAATTTCGTGACCTAAAAATCTTATTTTTGTTTGAAACAATTTTATCTTTTTGGCCGAAATCACCATGCCATTTCTTTTTATTGTTTCTTTGAAAATATTGAGGTGTTTAAAATGCTGTTCTAAAGATTGGGAAAAGATTAGAACATCATCTATATAAACAATGGTGAAATCTGAATAAGGATTTAATATATCATTCATTATGTGTTGGATTTCTGATGGAGCATTTTTTTAATCCCATTGGCATAACATTCCATTCGAAGTGACCAAATGGAACTGTGAAAGCAGTCTTGTATTTATCTTCTTCTTTTAATTTTATTTGATAAAATCCAGATTTCATATCAAATTTAGAGAAGATAATTCCATTGTGCAATCTTCTTAATAAATCTCTTTTATTAGGGATTGGATACCTTATCCATTTTAACACTTTATTTAAAGGTTTGTAATTTATTACCATTCTTGGTTCACCTCGTTCTATTTCTGATTGTTTGTTAACATAAAAGGCCGTGCAGCTCCAAGGAGACTTGCTTGGCCTTATTAATTTTTTATCTAAAAATCCTTTTATTTCTTTTTTGCAAAATTCCAAAGTCTCACTATTCATTTGAATAGGTCGAGCTTTGGTAGGTATTTTACTTACATGAAAATCATCCTCATATGGTAAAGATACCATATGGGTTTTTCTTTCCCAAAATGCGTTGGGAACATCTGAAACAACTTTATTTTCAAAATATTTTTGTAGTTTAATTATTTTTTCTTTTGTTAAGGGATCTTGTAATTGTTTTTCGATTTTAGCATAAAGAATTTCTTTTTGGAGAAATCCTATTTGATTTTCTTTTCTTTTAATGATTGTTAAAAAATTCTTTTCCTCTATGTTATCATTTATATTATTCAATTCCTTTGTCTTTATTGGATTTATGAATTCAAATAATATTTCTCGATTGTCTTTTATAGTTTTTATCAAGGTTTTGAAAACCGGACCGGACCGGCCGGTCCGACCGGGAACCGGGACCTTGGCCGGTCCGGTTCACAGGGAAAACCGGCCTAGCATCGAACCGGTGGAAAAACCGGAAAACCGGTAAAACCGGTCATAACCGGTAGTGAACCGGCCAGAACCGGTCAGAACCGGTTTCTTAGAAAAAAAATAAAAAATTAGTATAAAAGGATTTGGGACATCCTAGCCAAAACCCAATTCTTTTGTTTTCTAACATATGTGGGCTAGTTGTAGATTTTGGGTTGGTTTTCCCTATGAAGATGATTTTAACATATATTTTTATATTTATTTAGTTTAATTTCAAAATAAAAAAATTGTGCTTAATAATTTTAGTTGTTATGTTGTTTTTTTGTTTAATATTGTTACAAATATTATATTAAAAATTAAAATAATATTATTTAATTATAACCGGTTCAACCACGGTTCAACCTCGGTTGGACCATTGAACCTCGAACCGCTGCCTTCACCGGTTCGATGGCCGGTCCGGTTTTGTAAACCTTGGTTTTTATTCCTTCTTCTGCAATTTGAAGAGGATAGAGTTGTGTTAGGAAGGGGGTTCCTAAAATTATTTGTTCTGAAGTTTCTTTTACTAAAAGGAATGAGGTTTTAAAGCAAATTCCATATTGCAAACACTAGCATCTTCTAGTTTATATTTTACTTGTAATTTTTGATTGTTTGCTGTGTATAATTTTTGGAGTGTTTTTTGATAGTATTGAGTAGGAATGAGACCTTCTTGAATGCAATTAAGGTATGCTCCTGAGTCTATTAATGCAATGAATGGTTGATGAAAAGACTTTTCATTTTTAAATTTATTCTTACATGCCACTTTTGTTGTAAGGTTTTAATTCTTAAAAAGAAATTTATTTCTTTATTATAAAGATCATCAAATTCTTTTTCTAGGTTTTCATCAAAATGTGTCGAGGAAGAGTTTGAAATAGTGGCCTTAGCCTTTCCCTTCCCCAGTGAATTTTCAAAATTTTGTTGCAAAATTTTGTATTTTTGTTTTAAATCAGCGATTTCTGATTTTAAATTCTTAACTTCCCTGTATAAAAGAGAGAGTGTGATTGGTTCTTGTATACAAGATGATTCTTGATTTAAAATATCTTTTAAATTATAACCAGAAAATTCTTTGGTTATTACTTCTTGGCTTTCTAATTCTTTATATTTTTCTAACATTGCTAGCTTAATTTGTGGGTCATCTATTTGACCTATCAGATCAAATAGAACTCTTGCTTCTTTAGAGATAATATTGATTGTAAATTTACAGTCACAATTATCTCCAAGACAACCACAACTTAAGCAACCAATATCAGAATCTGAAGAGGTTTCTTGATTCTGATAAATTATCTCTTGTTCATCTTCAGAAGATGATGAATTATTTGAGGAATCTGACTCATAGAGCAAAATCTTTGCAATTTGCTCTTTTATTTCATCATCCATTTTAAGCTCTTTAATTTTTTGCTTTACTCTACAATCTCTTGTCATGTGTCCCGCACGACCACACTTATAGCAAATAATATTTTTCTTAAATCCTTTATTATATGGTTTAGTATAGTTTTTGTTTTGGGGTTTTGTTATAAGGTTTTATTGGTTTTTCTAATTGTAATTTTTTATTAAATCTCTTATAACTTTTAAAATTTTGAGGTTTGGTCGTTCTTTGTTTAGAAGGAGGAGTTAACTTTTCGTAGCCAAATTGTTCACAGAAATTTCCTAATTCTTTATTATTAGTTTTACTTTCAATTTTGGCTTGCCTATGCATTTTAATGTCTGTGCAAAATTGTAAGATTGTTTTGTTTATTATTGAAATTATTCTTACATAGGTTAATTCTTCTAGAGGAGTACCTGGGTACTCAGTTTTTATTTGAGTTCTTACTTTTTGAGCAAAATTCTTGGGAAGACCAGAAATGAATCTGTCTTTCCAATAGGACTCTCTACAGTCCGTTCTTGTATAAATTTTAGCCAAAAAGTCATCTTTGTACCATCTAAATTCTCCAAGGGTTGGACAATAAAGATTATTAAGAATTTCAAGGGATCTTCAAAGACATTAGCATCCCCAATGAAGGCTTGTGATATTGCAAATATCAATGCCTCTACCTGTTCTTCTATTTGTATGGGTTCAGGTTCACCCTGTTCATTATTTCTTAATTCAGTTTTTACCAAAGAAAGAATTGTTTGTCTATCTGTATTTCTTAAATTATTATCCCACCATCCTTTAAGGCTTCCTGTGAAACCTTGGATTAATAATTTAACAGTACCTAAGGCATTATTTCCTTTTGCCCTAAAGGCAGTAGCTATCATAGACATTTCTTCTAATTTTCGCATTATTTGGTGTTCAGAAAACCCATCTATATTCCATTCCACTATTCCTTCTCCGTTGTATTGAGCTGCCACATCAAGTGGGGCATCCTCAAATTGAATATCTAGGAGAGTAGGTCTAGGATAGTAGTTTCTTGATGTAGGGTAGGTTTTTGAAGTATTTTTTATTTTATTAATTGTATCGATTCCTGTATCATCGAACTGTTTTTCTAGTTCTAAAATATCTTCATTTTTTATCATATTAACTTTTGATGAAGATATTTTTAGTGAAGCTAAGCTTTTATTAATTTCTGTTAAAAGGTCACTACTTGATTCTTTACCTATTTTGATATCTTTAATCTCAGAATCTGATAACTTATAAGGGTTGATTAAAGATTTTTCTAATCTTTTAGAAGTTTCTTCTTTTTGGGGTAAATCATTTTCTTCTGAGGTACTTGCAACTTGATATAAAAGTTGATTGGTAAAATTTAATTGTTGTTGAATATTTTTAATATCATTTCTATTAGGTTGTTGAACAGTTAAGGTTTTGGTATCTTCTTTCATGGTTTTGAAAGGAGATGCCGTTATTTCAATGTTGTCAACATTTGGAAAAGTTATTTCTTCCAAAGGAGGAATTACTGAAATAACTTCTTTACCTTTAGTAGTTTTCCAAATCTTTTTTGCAGAATTTAAAGTTTTTAATTCTAAATTTTTGAAACAATGATTTTCAAACCACGTGAAGTAGGGAATGTTGTCATTCTCTACCTCCTCAAGATAAGCATAATAGGATTCCCTATAATGCTTTGTCTCTGCTTGTGTACAAGTAGAAAAGAACCATTTTCTTTTCTCCTCATTTATTGGTTTCATAAATTCATTTTGTAATTGTTGTTTATCAATATAAAATTTTGTGATAACAAAACATTGATTTTGTGGTTCAAAACTTTGATTAATTTCACGTTGATTAACAAAACACATGCTAATCTTAATGAATAGGTGCATTTTAAGTGTGGCGTAACTTTGGAGGCTACGGTCAGCATGCTTCTTCCATTTAATTAGTATTTAGTGTTCAACATGAATACTTTAATTTCACTTTGCTGGCAGGGGTACTCCATGTCACTGCTATACAGTTTAACTGATAGCAAACAGAAACCCATGAGAGCACAAACCCACACACAAACACAAACCCATGAGAGCAGAAACCCACCCACAAACCCAGAAAACCACATATTAGAAACCGTCGTATATGAGGTTCTTGTTGCTTCATTCCTCTAATCCTATGTTCCTAGTCGTCATCGCCGTCGGGTGGAGGTCGTGCATGCAAGGAGGAGAAACCGAGGGAGTGGGTGTTTAGGGAAAAAGGAAGAGGGTGAGAGGGGAACCGGGATTGAGAGTGATGGGGAGAGGGAGAGGGAGATGGAAACGACCTTCTTTGACAGCGAAGGAGGAGAAGCGAAAACGAAAGTGAGAGGGGGAGAGTGAAACCGAGAATGAAAGAGGGATAAAATCAAGGGAGGAAAAGGAGGAGAAACAAGATTGTGAAGGGAGAATGAGGGAGGAAGAGCTCGGAGAGTGGAGGTTGTGAAATGAAAACGACGGGTTTGAAGTTTCCTCAGCAAAATAAAAAACAAGTGAGGAAAGATTCCAGAATGGTGTATTCGTTTAATGTTAAAATACAAAAAATAAGAAACAATAAAGATATAAACTAAGTTGAAATTAAATGAAAGTATATAAAATCTGAATTAAAAAAATTAAATAAAAGCATTAAGATGTGTCCAGAATGGTGAAAGCTTCAAGACAGTGTTAGAACCAAAGTGGTTTTGACTAATTAAATTTATTAAGTTTTGATATTATAAAAAGGTTAAATTTGTATGACAAAGTTGTGTGAAAGAACTAACTTGTTTATTCTAGCTTGCAGGTTTGTTAAAGTATTTCTAGATGATGAAACTTATATTTAGCTTCTTAGTTTTACTAAGAAACAATATCGGGTTTAAGTTCTCAATCGCTAGACGAGCCTTCAAAAACATGGTAAAATTCTGAGTCTATAAAGTTATCGCTAGACGAGGTATTAAAATTGGCTAAGTTAAATAAAACTAGACGAGTGTCTAAATCTATGACTAAAATAAGTAGTAGACCAGCCAATTAATAACTCTCAAGAAAACAGCAAGTCCAAAGACTTGACTCTAAACAAGAAGCTAACTAGACGCAACATCGTGAGACGACCCAATTCTCTTACTTCGTCAAAATTGCGCGTCCACTGGTCACTGAAATTGAACCCATCTAATCAAAGTGAATTTATTTCAAATGATTGTTTATTTAATACGAAGGAATATATGTTCTTTTCTCGTGTTGCTTCAATTGTTTACTCTTTGTTTCTTGAGATTAAAAACATAGTACCATCGAGAACACAAACCTTTCTACTCTGATATCTATATGGCCGTAAAGTTATACCAAGTACAAAGAAGGATAATCATAAAGTAACCTTCGCACTAGTGCAGAAAAGGGATTTCACGTCGGTTATTTATGGCTTTCCACATCGGTTTTCAAACTGATGTGGAAACGACCGATGTGGTTTATTGCCACTTTACACATCGGTTATAAAACCGATGTGTAAAGTATATTTTAAACAACGGTTTTCTTTTAACCGATGTGGAAAATTAATTTGTCAATTGATAAGCAGTTGGAAATTACACTTTCTACATCGGTTTTTTCAAAAACCGATGTGGAAATTTCACTTTCCACATCGGTTTTAATAATAACCGATGTGTAAAGTGAAATTTACACATCGGTTTTTATTAAAACCGATGTGTAAACGAAATTTACACATCGGTTTTTGAAGAACCGATGTGTAAAATCTCATTTTTTTTTAATCTGTTATTTACATTTCAATCATTCCTTTCCCCTGTTTCAGTATTGCAGATCAATACCAACATACTGTAAATTTTGGGGTAAACATAATGTAGTCATTGCACCAAACTAGTATAAAATGATAACAAGCAGCCACATACAATTGGAAGACACAAATTTTTATAGTTCATTCGATGACAAGAAATAGCAAGGCAGTAACCACACGTGATTTAAGCATCACATGAGTTAGATAACAAATGGGCAAGGCAAACTAATTGGTAAAGTAAGAGCACTTACTAATTGATAACCATCAATTCCAGGAACTTGTTTAAGCTAACAAACCAAAAGAGACTCCTCGATCAAACAAGAAACAACAACAGAACACCAAACCAGTTTTGACACAATTGCAACAAAGTTTTAACCATATCAAAAGCAAAACATACTTCATTCAATTTTCTTGGCACAAATAATCAACTCTTACACATATGGTTAAAAATACTGACATTTCATCAAATGACTAGTGAGCACAGAATCTGAAAACAGAGGGCATCAGGCCTAATTAATTTCGAATGAATGAAAACAACACTTTATCAAGGCTATATCGAAACACGAGAGAAGAAGAATTGAACCAGACCTGAGCACTAATACATATCATCAGTCAAAGGTACACTATAGCTAGTACATGATAAGTTTTTAAACTAACTACATATATACAAACTATGGTTGGTACACTTCAAGAAAGAAAGTTGCCCAACGCCTCTTTATGTCGTTGATGTCGAATCGAGATAATGGAGTTGGATTGTTGAATATCTGCAAGTTTAATTGGACAAAAGATTATATCTTTTAAGTAATAAACTAACATAAAACATATAACGAATCTATATTATTAATTCTAATTGTGTCAATTAACATTTACCTCCTGCCATCTTTCAGTGATCCCGGAGGAGATAATTTCCAACATCCACTGCATCACATAGTAGCCACATTCCCATGACCCACGTTATATACGTGACTACGTACAAATGAAACCCAATTAGAATATGAGGAATTAAATAAAATAGAAATCAATTATTGTACCCACTGCATTTGATGCATTTGAACTAATAAATATCTTACGCTGGGAATAATCCATCTGATAGGCCGAGTACGCCTTTCACCACGCAACATGTGGGTTGCATTAATAGACCTATCATGACAAAAACATTAATTAAAGTATATCTAATAGATTTCAGATAATTAAAACAACTGCATTACTGATTATAAAGTATTTTAATGCTTACGTTTCGATGATCGTCTTCGATTGATTCGCCGGCTTATTTCCCAATGAGCGTAAGAAGACCACGACGTTCTTTCTTGGGTACAAGAGCAACAGCCAGCCAATACAGTCTGTATTTGCGAACAGTTAGTGACTAAGTCATATATAGTTATACTTAAATAACCGGTACTTACTTATTGAGATAAGGCGCAAGATAGAATTGATGATCGTCTCGGGCAAGTATATCACGTATGGTAGTGACCGGGTCTTCCGATGCTAGGAGAACATCACCTTGAATGAACATGGGGTCAATGAACCCATAAAGGGCGAGGTTACCCTGATCGACTAACATACGATGCAGATACCTAATATATTGGAAAAACATGTTAATTATCATAGTATTTAAAAATTAATTACGTACTTAACTTATAAATAAAATGTACTTACGTGCACCAAAACGATATGTGTGCAGAACTGGCCATACCCGTCAATCACATCAACGCAATCATCCCACAACATTCTCAAGTCTTCAATCAAGGGACTCAGATAAACATCAATATCATTTCCTGGCTGTTTAGGACCCGAAATCATCGTACTTAACATAATGTATTTGCGCTTCATGCACAACCAAGGAGACAGGTTGTAAATTACAAGGAGAATAGGTCATGAACTATGAATACTACTTAAGTTTCCATATGGATTCATTCCATCGGTAGCAAGTCCAAGCCTGAGGTTTTTGGGCTCATTGCCGAATTCCGGAAACAAACTATCAATTCTCTTCCATTGCAAAGAATCGGCCGGATGGCGAAGCTGTCCATCACACTTACTCTCATCTGCATGCCATCTAATGTTCTTTGCGTCATTTACATTAGCAAAATATCGATTGTACCGCTGAATCACGGGTTTATACCATAACACCTTCGCAGGAGGACCTTTGGTGACCACATCACAACTAGAATCACCATCCTTCACTTTGTAGCGTGATACCCCACACCTGGGGCACTCGTGCATCTCTTCAAACTCTTTCCTGTACAATATGCAATCATTGGGGCAAGCGTGTATTTTCTTATACTCCATACCCATCGGACACAATATCTTCTTTGCCTCATAGTTTCGAGATGGCAATGTGTTGCCTTCTGGAAGCATTTCTTTCAACAACTCAAGCAATTCGGTAAAGCTTTTATCGCTCCACCCATTTCTCGCCTTCACATTGAACAATCTTAACACCGCTGACAACCGTGTGAAATTAGTGCACCCCGGATACAAAGCCACTTGCACATCACTGCACAAAGTATCATACACATGTGCGCGCCGAAAAGACTCTTGCCTAACATCACGGATCATGTCCTCTAGTCCATCATCCATTTCCACGTCATCAACTTCCTATCTATCCGACACCCTCGGCCTGTCTAACGATTCACCATGGCATATCCATGTTGTATAACTCTTGCAAATCCCCTCACAAATAAGATGATCACGTATCTCCTCAGCTTCTAGTCGTCTCTCATTCAAACAGTTAACACAAGGACAATAAAACCTTCCGTTACCACTATCAGGAGCATTTGTTTTTGCAAACTGTAGAAAATCTTCCACTCCATTCTCATACTCATCACTTGTCCGTCTAGCATTCATCCAACCGCGATCCATGACTAAACCAATACCTTCGTACTTAGTCCAACATATTCATCAACCACTTCTTATAACAGGGTATGGCCCTATCCCATTCGAGAAGAAACTTTTTCAACATTCGGTTAACATTAGTCCTTAACTCTCATGCTCATACTCGACGAAATTTCGGCAAAGATTTCCCTGCGGTCTCCGACGCACACTACTTGAACGCCGATGACATCCACCACGATAAAGTATGCACCGGAGAACGAAAGGAAATTTATCAATCCGAACTTTCATCAAGTATATAACATTAGAATCAATGAATAACTATTTTAATTGAATTAAGAAAAAGTTTTTTCCCAAACTGTCCAACTTTGGACAATTCAAGATCCAACACAATGAGCGGTACATTAAGCACATACACATACGCTCATTAGTATTGCATCTCAAACGGGAAACTAAGGCTTTACTAATTATTGTGGGCATATTCTCGAATCAAATAAATTTTCAAGAAAATACATTAAAACTCCAATGAAAGCTTTTCAGCCAAAACGTACCTTCTGAGAGACACGCCTAGTTGTTATTGAGCAAAGACAGCAGAGAAGTGAACAAAGCAGAGGCAGTAGCACTATGCAACGGAGTCAAGGACACTCCTCAAATCAAATCCGCAGTCCAGGAAAATAACACCTATCAATTTCTTGTTATGCAAATAGAGTAAGAAAGTTGGTCAGCGGCAATGATTGGTAGAAATACCAGTATTTAAATTTCTTCTGATGTTCAAAGCATTTTAATATCAGTCCCAAATAAAGGTAATTCGGGGTTGGAGTAGCATGCTAAAACTGTTTCACAACAAAACCAACATCTGAACGTGAACAAATACCAGAACATTAGAGAGAAAGAGATTACATCAACAAGAATACATTCTACTTTCAAAATACGAAATGTAAAAGCAAGATGACAAGAGTTTCTCATAATTTGGTCAACTGAGTTTGGTAAATGCTGTTACACTTCAAACGAGGCAATAACATAAAACATTATCTATGATATGAAACTAAGAAAGCTTATCAAGAATTAAATTGGCGAAACTTGGATGCATTCAATAATCAGAAAAGGAGGCAAAATTTATATAATAAATCCGTAGAGAAAGAAGAAATTCATAGGTTGGGTTAAGCTGAGGAAGATAAAAAGAAGAAGAAAGGAGATGTTTTCATCCAAGCTACCTGTGGTGGCGGAGATGGCGGCGCGGCTGGAACTGCGTTGGGAGTGTGCACCCGTCTAGAATTTACTATGCAGACACTTAACAATTAACACAATAAAAGTTATAGAGACTGAATATCTTGACAAAAGTCTTTAAGGCCACCTGCTCCAAGCCTCCAACTTTCAAATACAAAGTTCCAAAGAATGTTGATGCACTTGATAACTTGCTCCTAGCATTCAAGGTACCGAAAAGCAAAAATACAAAAATATAAGTATGAGAGGCTAAGAGTAAAACCAGCCGTAGTAAGACATGCTAGAAAGCATAACCATGAGACCAACACCAGCCAACGTAAAAGAGTGTATAAACAGAAACCCTTCCAACCTCCTTCACCCCCTAAAACCAGAGCGAAAACCAATGAAAAACAAGAAAAAATTTGAACGAAACCGAAGATTGAATATGGAAAACCCTAAACCCAAATCGCTTAATCACAACAACAAAATCCATTACCCATACACATCAGTGAATGAACCACAACAACAAACTGAACAAAGTGAATACTGGAGAATGAAGCAAGGTGAAGGGAAAGTGAAGCAAAGTAAAATGGAGGAAGCCCTCACCAGATAATGATGCAATGGCGGCAAGCGGACAGAGAGCGAGGTGAGGGCGAGCATCCAAACGCAAAGGTAAAGCACTCGCACGCCCAAAAAGTAAAATAGATATTGCAAGACAAAGGGTGAGGAATGAACTTCGAGGAGAGAGCCGCGCGTTAGCAGAGAAAGAATGGGAGTGTTAGCGGAGGCAGCGGTAGGGGGATGAACTTCGAGCTGGGAGGAGGGAGTGTTTTCTGCTTTAGGTTCAAGAAAACTCAAAACTCAAGAACGCAGGATATAGGCGCGAACAAAATAAAAATTGGGAATATTACACATCGGTTATGCCTAAAACCGATGTGGTTAACCATATTATACACATAGGTTATGCAAAAACCGATGTGTAAATCTTAAACTTTTAACTTTTCAATTTTTTTAAATTTTATACATCGGTTATTAAAAACCGATGTGTAAAAGTAAAATTTTAATTTCTATTTTTTTTATTTATAATTTTATACATTGGTTAACTAGAAACTGATGTTGTTAATCACTATTTTACACATCGGTTCATAAAGAACCGATGTTGAATGTTAAAAATTCTGACTTTAAAATTTTTTTATTTAAATTTTAAACATCGGTTAGAAATAACCGATGTGGAAACGTTTTACACATCGGTTATTAACTAAACCGATGTGTAATACTTTGGTTTTAATTTTAAAAATGCCACCGCCTCGTTTTACACATCGGTTTCTTAAAAATCGATGTAAACTCCGATGTAGAATCCCTTTTCTCGCACTAGTGCTCGTGACAACAGATATGACAAAGACTACTTTTGAGCATTCTTCCGATAACCAAGAGCCCTTCTCCGCAAAAGCATATCAAGTTATCGGTCCTCAACGGATCCTAACATTTAATGCTATGTCTAAACTGATACAATTTGAAGACCGTTGAAGAAGAACAAGGCAGAAAGCATTTCTTCTATAAATACTAGACGAACCCCAGTGAAGAAAGAGATCTAAGCTCTGATATTCAAAGTGCTAAAACTCTGCTTAAAGTTCTTTTGAACAAATTCATTTGTAATCATAACTGATCTTAAACTTTCATACTCTCACACATAGTGAGTTTGTAAGATCATTCTGTAAATCTTTTTGTTAGAGTTAGAGCCTGAAGAGGCTTGGTAGAGAAAGAATACTTGTAAGCCTGAAGAGGTGTTGAATACTTGTAAAGCTATTGGATTATAGTGGAGAAAAAACCTTCAGGTAGAAGGGACTAGACGTAGCACTTGGTTGGAAGAGAGTGAACCAAGATAAATCAACTGTGTGAATCTTTTATCCTTATCTTTTACAAACTGCTTATACTAACCGTGGGGATTTGGATATGAGTTTGTTAACTCTTTTAAAAGGTTATTTCGTGTGTGTGTATTTATCTTATCTTGCTTGCAAAAAGGTTTTAAGAAAAGACTTTTTCGAAAAACTGTTAAGAAACACAATCCAACCCCCTTCTTGTATTTCCCTGTGTCAACTTCAGTTGGTATCAGAGCTTGGCCTCGAAAGGGTTGCGCATCTAACAAGTGCTGAGGGACGATTCAGCAAGCATGGATACAGAAGGACAAGCAATCAACAGACCTCCACTCTTTGATGGTAGTGATTATGACTACTGGAAAAAGAGAATGATGGCTTTTCTTGATGCACAAAATGTGGATATTTGGGAGCTTATTGAAACTGGCTATACCGAGCCAAGAGGTGATGCTGGAGCTACTATTCCTAGAACTCAATGGACTCCAGAGCAGAAGACTCAACATCAACTCAATCTGAAAGCTAAGCACTACCTAATGTGTGTTATCACTAGTTCTGAGCATGATAAAGTTCATAGTTGTAACTCAGCTAAGGAAATATTGGATACTCTAGCCCTAGCTCATGAAGGGTCATCCCAAGTTAAGGAGTCAAAGATAAGCATGCTGGTTCACCGGTATGAGTTATTTAAAATGGCTGAACATGAAACCATAGATCAAATGTTTGGAAGATTTCAAACTATCACCAACACTCTTTGATCTCTTGGAAAGACCTATTAAAATAGAGATCATGTCATAAAAATCTTGAGGAGCCTACACTAATAGTGGAGACCTAAGGTCACTGCTATTCAGGAGATAAAGAACCTCAATACTCTCACTCTATAAGATCTTCTTGGATCTCTCAAAGTCCATGAGCTTGAACTTAATGAAGAAGAGAGTACCAGAAAAGGAAAGTCTATTGCCCAAAAGGCAAAGAAGGCTATCTTATCCAAAGCTCTTGAAGCTGAGGAATCCTCAGATGAAGCAGGCCCCTTCTGATAGTGATAAAAGATCTGATAAGGATGATCTGTTTTTCATCTCGAGAAAGATTCAACATATATGGAGAAAGATGTTGTTTTGGCTTCAACGACTCAAGAGGGGGGATTGAGTCTTCAAAAAATAATTTCTTACAAACTTTTTCACAAAACTTTTCCTTTCAGAGTTGCGGATTTGTGGCCTCAGGATCTTTTACAAAATCGATGAAGGGTTTATATAAAATCTTGAATTGGAAGATGATGAAGATAAGAAAGATTAATTCAGAATTAATAGAGAATAGATTCAGGTTCAATAACTCAGTAATAACAAAATACAGTCTTGATTACAATCAAACTCAGGTTTCAATACAGTTTATGCAGATCAAGAACATAAATTATATTGAACTAAACATCAAAATCGCAGGTTCTTGATCATAAACAGAAAGTAAGGAGTTTGAGTTTAGAGATACCACACAACCAGATTTATCCTGGTTCAGTCACCACCACTGTGACCTACATCCAGTCCCCACTCCACCTATGGGATTTCACACACTAACACACAAGCTTTGCCAGGTAGATTGAAAAACCTTTACACCAGAGCACTCCTTTACCTCGAGATACCACACTCTTGTGAAGAGCCTCAATGTTCAACCTTAGGGATACCTCACCCTAATCACTTAGAGAGACTCCCTCTCTCTCTTTACAATCGAAAATTAAAACAAAAGTTGATTCCTAACTCTCAATAGTCAGATAAAAAAATTGAAGCACTTATGAGTATTGAAACACACTTTTCACAATAAGCTCAAGAAAGATGATGAATGATTTTTACAATTGATTTCTCAAATTGATTTCGTAAAACTGTGAAATGTTATGATATGCGTATATGTTGTAAAAGCATTCCTTTGATCCCTATTTATATAGAAAACCGGTTATAGTCGTTGGGATCAATCAAAACAGATTTGGATCTGAATTAACAGAATCCGTTTTCTTGATTCTGGTTCTTGAAATAAGATTCTGATAGTTCTTAAAGAATTCGCATCCGTCTTGAAAATAACCGCGTCCATCTAGCCATTAAGATTTTACATTCAGACGGGCTAGTAGACGAGCTCCATATGCCACGTCAGCAGATGGGAGTACTAAAACACAAAGTAATTGGACGTGCTCCAAATAGTAGACGAGCTCCATTTAGTAGACGAGCTCCATATGGTAGACGATCTCCATATGCCACGTCATTAGATGGAGCTTCTCATTAAGATCTTAGCAAGTCCAAAGACTTGTGTGGACGAGTGCTTCTGTCACCTTAGTAGACAAACGCTTGTGTCATTTTAGTTGGACGAGCGCTTCAATCACTTGTTGGACGAGAGCTTCTATAACTTGTGTTTGGACGAGCGCTTGTATTACTTCAATGTTGGACGAGTGTTTTTGTTACTTCCAAAAAATCATTTTCATTAACGAAAACTTATTCCTTTTAATGCAGGTTATGAAAATTGATTTTCTTCATGCATATTTTTAATTGAGATTTTTGTGAATAATATATTTTATCTCTTACAAATCATCTAAGACTTAAATCTAATTTTTCCTTTAAGCTCTTGTCTTGATGATTCCTTGATCTTCGTCTTTGTTCTTTGATTCCTCCAAGTTCTTCCTTGAATATTCTCCTTTGATTGCTCACTAAACTTGTTTATCACTGCTTGATACCTGTCTTTGCTATTTGATACTAAAACACTTGCATACACATTAAGTTGTATTTGTCATATATCAAAATCTCTAAGTCATTGAATCTAACAATCTCCCCCTTTTTGATTATGACAAACCTTTTAACAAATTATAAGATCAGTGTATAAGTGTAGCTGACACTAAGTGTATTTGACAGATTTATATCATGGTATCAGAGCAGAAGTATATCAGAGCAAAAAAATATTAACATTTCAGATTTTGATTTACTCCCTATTAATCATGTAAGCTTTTAAGCTCCCCCTCAACATATGCATGTATAATTCGTTTTCTCTATATCATACTTTTTTTAATGTATAATTTGTTATTATTCTCTTTCTATATATCATACTTTTTCCTCCCCCTTTTGGCATTATCAAAAAGGTAAAGAAAAAAAACATTTAAAGCAATAGAGAAGGTAAGTATTTAATCATTCAAACATAGCATATAAAATTGTTCGTGATAGAGGGATAGGTGCAAGAAAATCAAAGAATAAGTGCGCCCATCTAATTTTCCTCCCCTTTTGATTTTCTTTTGTTTCTTTAGAGATTAGATATAGGATTGATCAAGTATGCCCAATTCTCTTCTAATGAAAAAGAAGCTTTCCTTGTTCAAGGGCTTGGTAAAAATATCTGCAAGTTGTTTAGTTGTATCAACATATTCAATCTCAATTTCTCTACTTTGTATATGATCTCTAATGAAGTGATGTCTGATTTCTATGTGTTTAGTTCTAGAGTGCATTATGGGATTCTTAGTTAAATTAATTGCACTCGTATTGTCACATCTAATAGGAACTTGGTTTAGTTGCACACCATAATCAACTAATTGTTGTTTCATCCATAAAACCTGTGCACAATAGCTACCAGCTGCTACATATTCAGCCTCCGCAGTGGATAATGCCACACTATATTGTTTCTTACTGAACCATGATACAATGAGTTTCCTAGTAAATGGCAAGTTCCACTAGTACTTTTTCTATCTAGTTTACAACCAGTAAAATCAGAGTCTGAATAGCTAATTATAGTACATGTAGCTCCCTTGGGATACCATAATCCCATGTCCTTTGTTCCTAAAGGATAGTTAATTATCCTTTTAACTGCTGTTAAGTGTGATTCTTTTGGATTTGCTTGATACCTATCACACATGCATACACTAAACATGATATCTGGCCTACTAGCAGTAAGATAAAGTAGTGAGCCTATCATACCTCTGAATTTAGAAACATCAACAGGTTTACCTTGCTCATCCTTGTCCAGATAACAGGAGGTACTCGTTGGAGTAGCCATCTCCTTAGCAATTTCCATGCCAAACTTCTTGATCAACTCATTGCAGCACTTGGTTTGGCTAACAAAGATTCCATTTTCAGTTTGCTTTATTTGCAGTCCAAGGAAAAAGTTCAGCTCACCCATCATTGACATTTCAAACTCACTCTACATAAGACTTGCAAACTCATTGCACAAATGCTCATTAGTGGCACCAAAAATTATATGATCCACATATATTTGTACAAGTAAAATGTTGGGTGCCTTTTTCTTAGTGAACAAAGTTGTGTCAACTTTACCTCTTTTAAATCCTTTTTCAATGAGAAAATTACTTAACCTTTCATACCAAGTACTTGGAGCTTGCTTTAAGCCATACAGTGCTTTAGACAGTTTATAAACATGGTTAGGCAATTCATTATTCTCAAAACCAGGTGGTTGACCAACATACACTTCCTCTTGTATAAATCCATTTAAGAAAGCACTCTTAACATCCATTTGATACAATTTAAATCCCATTATGCAAGCATAAGCAAGTAGCATTCTTATAGCTTCTAATCTTGCAACCGGTGCATATGTTTCATCATAATCTATGCTTTCTTCTGGGTTATACCCTTTGGCCACCAATCTAGCCTTGTTTCTTACAATTATACCATTTTCATCTAGTATATTCCTAAAAACCCATTTTGTACCTATTACTTGACAGTTCTTGGGTTTAGGCACTAGTTTCCAAACTTGGTTTCTTTCAAACAGGTTTAACTCATCTTGCATAGCCATCATCCAATGTTCATCAATTATATCATTATCTATGTTCTTAGGTTCTACTTGAGACACAAATGCCATATGATTACAAACATTTCTAAGAGATTGTCTAGTAGTTACCCCCTTTGTAATTTCACCAATGATGTTATCAATTGGATGATTTCTGACAGTCCTCCATTCCTTTGGTAGGTCAGGATGTTGTTCTGTTTGCTCCTGCTGCAGCAATTCGTTCTTTAAGCTTTCATATTCTTCATTGTCCTGTTTCTCTTCTAGGAGAGTTTTCTCAATTGAATCTGCAAGATCATCAATAACAAAATCCTTTCCCAACCTTTTGGGGTTAGACTCATCAAATGTCACATGCACAGATTCTTCAATAGTTTGTGTTCTCTTATTATATATTCTAAATGCTTTACTAGATAGAGAGTAATCTAAGAAAATTCCCTCATCAGCCTTTGCATCAAATTTTCCAAGATTATTCTTTCCATTGTTAAGAACAAAGCATTTGCAACCAAAACATGTAAATGTGCTATATTTGGTTTTCTTCCTTTGTAAATCTCATATGGGGTTTTCTTTAAGATTGGTCTTACCAAGACTCTATTTAGCACATAGCAGGTTGTATTGACAGTATCTGCCCAAAAATGTTTTGGCAAGCTAGAGTCGTTCAACATAGTTCTTGCTATCTCCTCTAATGATCTATTCTTTCTTTCCACTAATCCATTTTGTTGTGGAGTTCTAGGAGCAGAAAAATTATGTTGAATGCCATGCTTATCACAAAAGTTTTCAAACACTTCATTTTGAAATTCTCCCCCATGATCACTTCTTATAGAAACAATTTTTACGTCCTTTTCATTTTGCACAATTTTTGCCATTTTCATAAATGCAGCAAATGAATCACTCTTATGAGATAGAAAATATGTCTATGTATATCTAGAGTAATCATCTACTATTACCAATGCATACGAGTTACCTCCAAAGTTTTTGGTTCTAGATGGACCAAATAAATCCAAGTGTAAAAGTTGTAAGAGTCTAGTTGTTGAAACAATGTTCTTTGGTTTAAAAGAGACCTTAACTTTCTTTCCTTTTTGACATGCATCACATAGTCCATCTTTCACAAATTTCAGTTTAGGCAAGCCAACTACAAGATCTTTACGAATCATTTTATTCAAGTGGTTCATGTGAACGTGTGCAATTCTTATATGCCAAAGCCAATTCTCTTCTTCTTTTGAAATAAGACAGCATGCAGTATTTGAAGAGATATTATCTAAATCAAGCATATAGATGTTATCTGTCCTATGTCCAATTAATTTCAAATTTTCATCATGTTGATTTTCTATTAAGCAACTATTGGAATTGAATTTTACCTTGAAGCCTTTGTCACATAGTTGACTGATACTTAATAGGTTGTGTTTTAGTCCCTCAACATATAGTACATCCTCAATGATTGTTGTTGAGTCACTTATAATGTTGCCAATACCAAGTATTCTCCTTTTATTGTTGTCTCCATAGGTAACACTACCACTCGACTTAGGGGTAAAGAAAATGAACTTGCTTTTGTCTCCAGTCATGTGCTTGGAACAACCACTGTCAAGATACCATTTCACATTCTTAGCTTTCTAACATACCGACAAAACAGAATCATGTTTTTGCTTTAGGTACCCAAATCTGTATGGGTCCTTTTGAGTTACTTGCAGCAATAGTTCCTTTAGGAATCCATATATACTTAGACTCATTATAAGCAGATTTTTTGTAATGACATGTAGAAACTGTGTGACCTCACCACACTGGAGCAATTTTATCCGACTGAGTATACTGGGGCAAAATTGTTAAAGAATGATTGAAGAAGGTGTGCTTGAAGAATCAGAAACTGAAGGCAAGATCTGTGTCATCAAAAGGTTGTGGGGAATGAATTAAAAGAAAATCAAAGGACCAACACTGGGGTAAATTTTATGTGATTCTCGTAATTTTCTTTGTTTATCTTTGCTTTTAATTTTCATGATCCCTTCTGTAATTTTGTTCTCATATTGTTCTTTTCTCTTAAACAAACTAAATTCTTATATTAAGGCAATTGGATTTTCCTTTATACTCCCCTGTCGTGTTCACTCTCATCGTGGTTATGTCTCAATAAAAGTAAATATAAGTTTATTGGTATGATTTGATAATTCTAATGGTAGCACCAATGAATGGTTTGAACCAAAAGGACTCAATACTTCAAATTCAATGGAAGAGATAGCATGCACTGGTCAACAAAAGGATGATGCAGATAAGTTGGGAAAAATAAACATCACATCCACCTCATATGATTCAGATTCTTAGGTGACCAATGTTATTAAAAGAATGAATGATGCCTCGGCTCAGAGTGGTTGGTGAACAAGGGTTTAGTTGGTGGAAGTTTTTCCATGGGGCATTTGGTTCCGCTGTCTTCAAAAGGAAGGGATCCTCTTTAGTTTCAGATCACTGATTTTTATTTTCGAGCTCTGAGGCTCACTGCAATTTTAATTTCGAGCTCTGAGGCTCGCTGCATGTTTACTTTCCCGTTGGACGAGGAGGTTCCGTTCACTTCATTTTTATTTTCGATCTATGAGGCTCACTGCAATTTTATTCTTGAGCTCTGAGGCTCGCTGCATGTTTACTTTCCAGATGGACGAGGAGGTTCCGTCCACTGCATTTTTATTTTCGAGCTCTGACGCTCACTGATTTTTATTTTTGAGCTCGAGGCTCACCGCAATTTTATTTTCAAGCTCGAGGCTCGTTGCATGTTTACTTTCCCGTTGGACGAGGAGGTTTCGCTTCACTTCATTTTTATTTTCGAGCTCTGAGGCTCACTGCAATTTTATTCTCGAGCTCTGAGGCTCGCTGCACGTTTACTTTCATGTTGGACGAGGAGGTCCCGTCCACTGCATTTTTATTTTCTAGCTCTGAGGCTCACTGCAATTTTATTTTCGAGCTCCGAGGCTCGCTGTATTTTTATTTTCAAGCTCTGAGGCTCGCTGCATGCTTACTTTCCTGTTGGACGAGGAGGTTCCGTCCATTGTATTTTTATTTTCAAGCTCTGAGGCCCACTGCAATTTTATTTTTCAAGTCCTGAGGCTCACTGCAATTTTATTTTCAAGCTCTGAGGCTCACTGCAATTTTTATTTTCGAGCTCTGAGGCTCACTGCAATTTTTATTTTCGAGCTCTGAGGCTCGTTGCATATTTACTTTCCCGTTGAACGAGGAAGATCCGTCCACTGCGTTTTCATTTTCAAACTATGAGGTTTTCTTTTGAGCTCCTCACATTTTGAAAGACAAAATATGTGTTCATTTTCTTTACTTGTTCATTACTACAATACATAAAAGATCACGACTAATCATGTCTTCTAGTATGCAACAAGTAAAAAGGGGCAACTGTGAATACCCATTTTTGTCAGTCTTCGTTTTATTATTATGTTATTATATTTTAGGGAGACTGGAGATGGAACGACGCTCTGCTAGGGTTTGTTGTTGCATGAAAATCTAGGGTTTGCATGATCATGGCTATTCATGGCTCCGTCTGCCCATGGCCCTTCCTTCAGCCTCTTGACCCCTCACCCTTGCCTTCTACTTCATCCCCATCTTCTCTTCCTGCACAAAAGAAATCCTTTGCCCAGGCACTTTCTAATTCTTTCGACATCCCTATAAGTCAGTTGCCCAAGCCACGACTGATAGGAGACACGATCTCAATAAAAATCTTTGAAGAGGAATACAAGCTCGGATTAGAAAGTAGCAAAATTAGTTTACATGGTCGTTTGATCTTCAGAAAGGCAATCAGCCAATCAAGTTCCAAGACTTGAGAGACAAGCTATCGAAACTATGGAATCCAATTGGTCATTGGCGCATGATTCCTTTGGGTAAAGGATATTATGAATTCAATTTCGCATCCTTAGAAGATCTGCGTAGTGTTTGGACTGTTGGATCTTGGAATTTACAACCAGGCATGCTTAGACTTTATCAATGGAGTCCAGATTTTAATCCAAATCTTCAAAAACAAACTCATATTCAATCTTGGGTCCGAATCTATGATCTGCCTATGGAGTATTGGAGGCGGAAAATTCTTTTTGAGATTGCAAATGGAATAGGCACTCCAATTGCTCTAGATGAATCCACAAAAAACAAAGTCTTTGGCCACTATGCCAGAATCCTAGTTGATATTGATCTATCCGGCCCTATCCCAAATGGTATCAGGGTGGAAAAGGAGACTCATGCATTTTATGTTACTTTTGAATATGAAAAACTCCCCTCCTTTTGTTCTTGTTGTCTTTCGATAGGGCATGCTGCTGGGGAATGCAAGAGAAATATTAACAGTATTGAATCTCGAAAGGAACAACCTTTATATCAGAAAACCATGCGATCCTAAGCAGCCTACTGTCAAGAAATCAGATGTTGCAGATATGATTACTTCTGATCACACGTGATTGGTGGCAAGGAAGATTCTGATCATGATCCAATTAATGGTGGAAAACATGCTCTAAACCACATTACGGCTGTTACTACTGGATGTATTCCAGAAAAGGATAATGCAGTAGTGCAACAGATTGTTAATGATGCAGTGAGTCCTCAAAGAATTCAGGAGGATGGTGCCGAGAATTCCTCTGAATATGATGAATCAATACATCCGGAATCTCCTCAGGCAGCTAGAGTTTTAACTGATCCTGGATTTCAGACTCCAATTGTTGGTGCAGAAAATATTGGAATTGGAGTGCAATCCATTAGTCATGTCTCTGAATCAATGGGAGGCATAGAAAACAACATGCAGGTCAACTCCATACCTCAGAGAGTTAATGAAATTGTACCTTCTCAGGTGGATATGCTTCCTCATCAAGCTCAGCAAGATGTCATGATTGTGTCTAAATTCTGGAGCAATGGTATTGAGGAGGAAGAGACTGACGTGGAAGAGGAATGTCTTGATGCTAATGTAGTTCTTCCAGAACAAGGTAATTTTGAAGTGTTCCTCACAAAATCTCAAAAGAAAAAACTGAGGAAAAAACAGACAGCTCTTGCAAAAGCTGGTAAGTCAAAAGCCCGACACGTATCGGGGACCCGTTAACTGTGCATGATGAAGTTCCTATTCTGGAATGTTAGAGGAATTGGCAACCTAGATACTAGGTTAGTTTTGAAGAAATTTCTGGTTTCTAATAAGCCTGAGTTAATCTTCATTGCTGAGCCTTGGATTAGCATTGCTCAATTTCCTGACAGGTTTTGGACAAAACTCATTCTTAAAGTTTTTGCAGTTAATGATAGGAATCCTCTCTTGCCTAATCTTTGGTGTATCTGTCATGCATCCTTGCATCCGACTGTTCTTGCTTGCTCTAATCAACAGGTCTCTTTCTCATTAAAGATAGAATCTCAAGAGATTTTCATTTCAAATTATCTATGCCAAAGACAAATTACCGTAAAAGAAGAGAGTTGTGGGCTGAATCACTGGCACCGGCAGCAAGTCAATGATGGCCCCCGGTGTTGCATTGGTGATTACAATGTGGTCCTTGGTGCTCATGAGCAAAGGGGTGGTTGCTTACCTTTGAGGATTGCTTCGAGGAGTTTAAGATATGGTCGATGACAGCTTGCAATCTTTCTCATATAATGACCCGTGGTGCTCAATTCACTTGGTCTAATGGCAGAAGAGGTAATGCTTTAACAGAGAAAAGGCTTGATAGAGTTGTTTGCAATGACAAATGGTTGAGCTTTTGGTCTAGTGTTTCTTGCTGCACACTCCCTAGAAGTAAATCTGATCATTATCCCTTGCTTTTGTCATTGAAAAAAGAGGATAAGAACTTTAGTTCTTCCTTCAAATTCATGAAAATGTGGGCTTCAAATCCTGACTGCACTAGTATAATTGAAGAGGTTTGGAACTCTGAGGTAACAGGATGTCCTATGTTCATATTGTCTCAGAAATTAAAACTGTTAAAAGGGAGACTCAAAAGCTGGAATAAATATTCTTTTGGAAATGTGAACATCAAAGTTGAGTCTGCTATGGCAAAGGTTGACAACATTCAGCAAACAATCAGTTCTACAGGAATGACTGATTTGCTGTTTGAGCAAGAAAAGCAGGCCCAAACTGAACTGCAATATGCTTTGCATTGTCAAGAAGAATTCTGGAGAGAAAAATCTAGAATTGATTGGCATACTCAAGGTGATAGGAACACTGAATTTTTTCATAGGATCACCAAGATAAGGAATGTCTCTAAGCAAATCTCCTTGCTCAGAAAGGATGATCAAGTTCTACTTGATGCAAAGGATATAGAGGATCATATATTGAATTATTACACTGGGCTGTTCAGTTCTGAAAATCAATGCAGAAACAATGACGTAGTTGACAGAATTGTAACTCGGATGGTCTCCAGAGAGGATAATCTAATGTTAACCAACCTGCCCTCCCTTGAAGAGGTGAAGAATGCTGTGTTTTCCTTGAATGGCAGTGGTGCCCCGGGGCCTGATGGGTTTGGGGGTTTCTTCTTTCAAAATTATTGGGAGATTGTTCAACATGATGTTTGCAAAGCTGTCATTCAGTTTTTTGAGCAGGGTTAGTTGCTGCCCAACCTAAACTCTAATAACTTGGTGGTTCTAATCCCTAAAACTCAAGGTGCTGATAGAGTGGAGGACTTTAGGCCTATTGCCTTGGCTAACTTCCAGTTCAAAATCATCACTAAAGTCATTACAGACAGGCTGGCTAGGGTAGCTCCTAAGATCATCTCTGAAAATCAAAAAGCATTCATCCAAGGTAGGTATATTACTGATTGTCTTTGCATTGCTTCTGAATGTGTAAATATGTTGGACAAAAGGGCTTTTGGTGGCAATATAGCCTTGAAGATTGATGTCAAGAAGACTTTTGACACCATGGATTGGACTTTCCTTTTGAAGGTTCTCCACTCTTTTGGCTTTGATGACAAGTTCTGTCAGTGGATAGAGACCATTCTGAAATCAGCCAAGCTCTCTATTGGTGTCAATGGCAAGTCAGTTGGATTTTTCTCTTGTAAGAGGGGGGTTAGGCAGGGATATCCCTTGTCCCCCTTTCTATTTTGTATTGCAGAAGATGTATTGAGCAGGGCTATTTGCAAGCTAGTCCAAGAAGGAAAGCTCAACACAATGGCTGGCCCTAGAGGCTTCAGACCTCCAAGTCATATCTTGTATGCTGATGATATCCTCATCTTCTGCAGAGCCTCCACACAGAATTTGTCCATCCTAATGTCTCTCTTTAAGGAGTATGGGGAGGCTTCTGGCCAAATGGTTAATCTTCAAAAGTCCAAGTTTTATGCAGGTAACATTTCGACCAACAGAATGTCTTCCATTGCTAATGCATTAGGTTTCACTGCTGGTAGGTTTCCCTTCACTTATCTTGGTTTGCCTTTGTTTAAAGGTAAGCCAAGGAAGTCCTACTTGCAGTCCATGGCAGATAGGATCAAATCTAAATTAGCCACATGGAAAGGTTGTATGTTATCAATCATGGGAAGAGTTCAACTTGTCAAATCTGTGGTTATTGGTATGATGATGTATAGCTTTCAGGTTTACTCATGGCCTTCAAGCTTGTTGAAATCTATTGATGGCTGACTGAGAAATTTCATCTTGTCTGGTAATACAGATATTAAGAAAACTGTGACAGTTGCTTGGCACAAATTGTGCAAACTTGAAGCTGAGGGAGGTCTTGGAGTTAGATCTTTAAGAGCTGTTAACAATGCTTCTACGTTTAAATTATGCTGGGACTTCATTTCTTCATCAGAGCAGTGGACCTGTCTTCTGCGAGCAAGAGTAATGAGGGGAAATTCAGTTGTACAATATTCTATATCCTCCTCAATTTGGACATGGATTAAACCTCATCTGAATTCAGTTCTTGAAAACTCTTCATGGTTGCTTGGAGATGGTTCTGACATAAACTTTTGGAATGATGTATGGTTATCCAAGCCATTGAACTCCTTGCTATCTCTTCCAGCACACTTACACTCCTCCTTAAATGCTAAGGTCAAGGACTTCCTGCATAATAACTCTTGGTTCATACCAAGTATTATACTACAACACTGCCCAACTATTGCTGAAGAACTCAAGCATATCAGTATCCCTTCCTCCCCTAGTAAGGACACTCGTGTGTGGTGCAGAAATGAATCGGGCTCTCTAACTTTGAAGGATGCTTTTCAGTTCCTCAATAGCAATGGACAAGCTGTTTCTTGGGCCAAACTCCTTTGGAATATATGTGTTCCTCCTTCCAACTCCTTCCTGGTTTGGAGGATCCTTCATAACCGTATGCCTACTGATGAAAATCTATGGGCTAACGGCTTCATGGTGGTATCTAGATGTAACTTATGTGGTTGTAGTTATGAAACAACTGCTCATCTTTTCTTTCAATGCGCCTTTGCTAAGGATTTATGGTCCTGGCTGAGCAACTCAGTTAGCATGACAATTGATTCAGCCTCTATGTTTACTGTTTTATCAATCTGTGAGCATCAATGGAGCTCTCAAGTCAAGGATCTTCTGATTGCTGCTATATCCAACATCATCTGGGCAATTTGGCACTGCAGGAATAAATCCAGGTTTGAAGACATGATTATTCCCTTGCAAGTTGCCAAAAGCCTGATCCTTGCTAAGGTTAGCCTTGCGGGTAACCTAAGTAAAGGCATAGCTTCATCTTCTTTGCAGGAGTTTAGGTTATTAAAGGCGTTTAGAGTCAGCTGCCATCCCAACCGAGCTCCCCAAATTATAGAAGTTCTATGGCATCCTCCTCCCTGTTACTGGGTCAAGTGTAACACTGATGGGGCAGCTAGAGGTGCTCCAGGCCCTTCTGCTTGTGGTGGCATTTTTCGCGATCATAGTGCTGCCACTCTTGGTTGCTTTGCAGCCAACCTTGGTGTCACTACTGCTTTTTATGCTGAGTTAATGGGTGCAATCTTGGCAATTGAAATTGCTCATAAAAAAGGGTGGTCATTATGGCTGGAATGTGACTCAAAACTAGTACTCTCGGCAATCTCCTCTCCCTCAATGGTTCCTTGGAAAATTAGGAATAGATGGATTAACTGCATGACCATTATAAAGGAAATGCGTTTCGGCTACTCTCATATTTTTCGTGAGGGCAATATCTGTGCAGATAAAATTGCCAATCATGGACTGTCTATTCATGGATTATTTTGGTGGGATTTAATCCCTAATTTCATTAGGGATGAATTTTTGTAAGAATAGGGTAGGTCTCCCTAATTTTTGCTTTAGGTGACTTCATGGGTTAGGTCCATGCCCCCCCATGCTCTTGTATTGTTTTGTTTTCTTATTTTTGAATAAATTGGGGTGTGCTGCATATGATGGATAGTGGCTAAGGTGCCAACCTAGTTGGGATGTTAGCCTCTATTGTGATGCTTTTGCACGCCTCCTTATTTAAAAAAAAAATCAGGGAGACTAAATAATAATAATAATAGTGAAGAGAGAAAGAAGAAAAATAAAATAATGAAGAAAAGGGGAGGTCCCGTCCATTCCATTGCATGTTTAAGTTTCTGTTGGACGAGTATGTCTTCCATTGTATTGCATTTGCTATTGGATGGGGAGGTCCCGTCCATTCCATTGCATTGCATTTGCTATTGGACGGGGAGGTCCCGTCCATTCCATTGAATTTTTAAGTTTCTATTGGACGAGTAAGTCTTCCATTGCATTTTTAACTTTCTGTTGGACGAGTAGGTCTTCTATTTCATGCTTAACTCTCTGTTGGACGAGTAGGTCTTCCATTGCATGTTTAAGTTTTTGTTGAACGAGTAGGTCTTCCATTGCATGCTTAACTTTCTGTTGGACGAGTAGGTCTTCCATTGCATATTTAATTTTCTGTTGGACGAGGAGGTTCCGTCCATTGCATATCTAATTTTTTGTTGGACAAGGAGGTTCCGTCCATTGCATGTTTAAACTTCTGTTGGATGAGGAGGTTCCATCCATTGCATATCTAATTTTTTTGTTGGACGAGGAGGTTCCGTCCATTGCATGTTTAAACTTCTGTTGGACGAGGAGGTCCGTCCAGTGCATATCTAATTTTGCATATCTAACTTTCTGTTGGACAGGGAGGTTCCATCCACTACAATTTTATTTTCAGGCTGGAGGCTAAAGAATAAAGAAAGAAGAAGAAGAAGATAATGAAGAAAGGATGAAGAAAAGAATGAGAAAAGGACAATCGGTGAAAAGAAGAAAGGAGATTGAGTTACTTCTCCTAACCCTAAAAAACCCTATTTTACATATCAGACAAGACCTCTTTTCCTCCTCCCGCTCTCTAACCGCCCCTGTGTCTCCTCTAGCCATTGGTCCTTCTTCTTCCTCATCTCCTTCCTCATTTAAACCTAGCAGCCCCACTCCTAACCATAAAAAAACCCATCTTACATATCAGACAAAACCCCATCTCCTTCTCTCTTTAAACACACAACCTTCACATCAAATCACCTCATTTTCGCTGCTCGCGCCGCCCCCATTTAGACACACGCGATTTCTTCTTAGAACCACCCAAGCTCTGGATTTTGTGAAGACCAACCTTGAAGCTGCTAGGTAAGAAGAAGCATGAAGCCCCCTTCTCCATCTATAAAAAGGGGAAAGAACGAAGACAAAAAAGAGGGTTGGAAGAAAAAAAAAATCAGAGAAGAGGAGACGAAGACATAGATTTTTATCTGATATTTTCTTTGTGAAGAAAAGAGATTAGGGATTTGAGTTTTTTTTCTCTTCTCTGTCATTAGAGTGATTCCAAATTTTCAGAAGAAGGAAGAGTTAAAAGAGTCAGTGAAATTGAAATGTAAGGGTTTTGATCTTGAAATCTTACCACAGGGAGAAAACAAAATCATCATTATTCTGCTCTCATTTGGTAATACTTGTTCTCTTTGTTGATATTATTCATAAGTTTCTCTTGACATTCTTATTTTTGTGTCTCTGTTTACGACGAAAGGAGAATCCATGGATATTGAAACCGAATGAGTTGGTATGATGAGTGCTATATGTTTCATTTTTGGGTAAACCGAATAAATTAGCAAAATGTTTCATCTTTGTCTCTGTTTACTGAATAAGCTAGTAAAACGTTTCATTTCTATGTTTAATTTCTGTTCTATTTCCAAGAGGCAAAATTATTTATTTTACATAAAAATAGAAGATGGTCACTTAATTAAAACAATCTTATTTCTTGGGTTGCCCTATGACAAGTGTCATGTTCAGCCCTTTAGATTTTGAGGTTGCCCTGTGGACTTACGTGCCATGTTCAACCTCATTTAGATTTAATAAAAAATTTCACAACTAAAATGGTTTATTTTTTTTCCTTTTAATAAAAAATTTCACAACTAAAGATGTCTTTTTTTAAAACGATTTTCGGGGTAAAACAAATATTTTCAAAGTTATTAATAATTTACATAACTAATTTTGAGTAACCATTTTTATGGATGTTCTAGGGTGCCGTGGGGTTAAGTCTCCATGCATTCCCTAGACGTAATCGACTCCCGAACCCAAAGCTTTTTATTAAAGGGTTTTCCAACTTTCCCGAAATTAAATAAAGTTGGTGGCGATTCCATGTTTTTTCTCTAAAAGGAAAATCAAAATTTTCTTTTTGGTAACGACAGATGGTGACTCCGTTGGGGACTCTTTTAAGAGAGTCAAGCCCATAAAAATTGGTTTTGCAAATTTTTAGCAACTTGTAGCTTATTTGTTTTACCTTTCATTGCTATATTTTACCGTTTTTTCCTTACAATAATTAAATTTAATGACAAAACTAAAAATGTTTTATTTTTAGTGATGTTTGTTTGGATTGTCCTTTTAGTTTGGGTTTTCCTTTTATTTAAATGAGAAAAATTAGTTGTACATACATTTTAACTCATGTTATTCTTGTATATGTTTCACTAACAATGTTTTTGTTTCCTCCTCCTTTCTTTTCTTTAACAATAGGGTAGAGGACTTATAACCATTTTTATATATACCTATGTTTTTGTTTTGCAGGTCTTTCTTGTCTTCTCTTTTCTTTTTTAAGTGTTACAGGTTTGTATGCCCCCTTCACACACGTCACTATCACATGTTGCACATACTCTTAGCTCTATACCCGAGCTTGCTCAAAAACCTAAGGATTAGGCGGTGCTCCGACATTGTCATTGAAGAGGTCTTGTACCTCCCTGATACTTGTCGGTTCACCACTCAGATTGTACATGAGATCATGTAATAGTTATATTGAGAGGGTTTATCTCTACTTGTGGCTAGATTCATGAATCATATCCTTATAAGGGCAATCTGGGGACCATGACTTTTAGAGGTCTAGACCCGTCCCAATTTTCACTAATAGAGGAAACCTAGTGGCCGACATGTTTAGAGTCCAAACCTTAGGGTGTGTCCATCCATAGGTTTTACCGGGCTTAGGACAAAAGGGGGCGTACTTTTCTTTCCTCTCTCTATCATCATAAGCATAAATTGTCATGCATATTCATTGTGAATATTCACAAAACTAGGGGTGTCTCATTGCCGCCTCAAACCTGAATGACATATTCGAATATTATTGTACATCTAGTAGGCGATATGTCATAATGAAGGTGGTGCATTGGCAGCATGCCCGTCAGGGTTTTCAACCCCATTGGGTCGCATGCAATATGAATCATGCAAGATATATTTGTTTCACTATACTCATTTTTGTTGGAAGACTTTGGTACTCATCTTATATCAAGAAAATGGAAAATTTTGGTTCCGAAAAAAGTACTAGAAATGGAAAAGAAATACGAGGACATGATGGATAAGCTCCAATATCACACTTCCCAGCTGGTGGAGCGATTTGAAGAAGCATCCATCCACATTCATATGAACCATTTCCTTCAGATACCACCAAAGGTGACCAATTCTTCAATCATTTTGGGAAACTTGCCAAAGGGTTCAGGAAAAAGAAGATGAAACTCTTAACATAGTGCTTTGTGGAAACTATCAATGTGTTTCTTTTATTTTGATCAAAGGCTCATGATTTGTATCGAAATATTTGTAATGGAATGGAAGTTTTCATCAACGTCTGTCAAGCGTTTTTTAGATGATATCTATCGAGGAGTGCATTCTCCCTTAGATATGTCATCAACTATATTTTTACCCTAAAAACGACGTGTTTTCTGCATAAAAATAAGGACGTTGCTAGTACGGGTGTGGTCTATCGAGGAGTGGATTGTCCATTGGACTTGACACCAACTGCATTCAAGCTAGAGGGAACCATACCACTAGCTAGATTTGATTGCAGGATAAGTATTCTTGCTATGGGTGTATACGACAGTCTTCCTAAGAGCACAATCGCGATCAAACAAAGGGTGTTAACTTGCACATGCATACACACACACCCACACAAATTTTGGGTTTACTAATGAGATTCTAGGATGCTTTACAGAGTCACTGAACTTGTTGATCACTGCTTGATACCTGTCTTTTCTATTTGATACTAAAACACTTGCATATACATTAAGTTGTATTTGTCATATATCAAAATCTCTAAGTCATTGAATCTAACAATCTCCCCTTTTTTGATTATGACAAACCTTTTAACAAATTATAAGATCAGTGTATAAGTGTAGCAGACACTAAGTGTATTTGACAGATTTATATCATGGTATCGTGAGCGTAGAAGCAGTATATATCGAGAGCAAAAAAATATTAGCATATCAGAATTTGATTTACTCCCTGTTAATCATGTAAGTTTTTAAGCTCCCCCTCAACATATGCATGTATAATTCGTTTTCTCTATATCATACTTTTTTTAATGTATAATTTGTTATTATTCCCTTTCTCTATATCATACTTTTTTCTTCCCCTTTTGGCGTTATCAAAAAGGTAAAGAAAAGAAACATTTAAAGCAATAGAGGAGGTAAGCATTTAATCATTCAAACATAGCATATAAAATTGTTCGTGAAAGAGGGATAGGTGCAAGAAAATCAAAGAATAAGTGCGTCCATCTAATTTTCCTCCCCTTTTGATTTTCTTTTGTTTCTTTAGAGATTAGATATATGATTGATCAACTATGCCCAATTCTCTTCTAATAAAAATAAGCTTTCCTTGTTCAAGGGCTTGGAAAAAATATCTGCAAGTTGTTTAGTTGTATCAACATATTCAATCTCAATTTCTCTACTTTGTATATGATCTCTAATGAAGTGATGTCTGATTTCTATGTGTTTAGTTCTAGAGTGCATTATGGGATTCTTAGTTAAGTTAATTGCACTTGTATTGTCACATCTAATAGGAACTTGGTTTAGTTGCACACCATAATCAACTAATTGTTGTTTCATCGATAAAACCTGTGCACAACAACAACTACCACCGCTACATATTCAAATTCCCGTAGTGGATAAAGCCATACTAGATTGTTTCTTACTGAACAATGATACTAATGAGTTTCCTAGTAAATGGCAAGTTCCACTAGTACTTTTTCTATCTAGTTTACAACCAGCAAAATTAAAGTCTGAATACCTAATTAAAGTACATGTAACTCCCTTGGGATACCATAATCCCATGTCTTTTGTTCCTAACAGATAGTTAATTATCCTTTTAACTGCTGTTAAGTGTGATTCTTTTGGATTTGCTTGATACCTAGCAAACATGCATACACTAAACATGATATCTGACCTACTAGCAGTAAGATAAAGTAGTGAGCTTATCATACCCCTCAATTTAGAAACATCAACAGGTTTACCTTGCTCATCCTTGTCTAGATAACAGGAGGTACTCATTGGAGTAGCCATCTCCTTAGCATTTTCCATGCCAAACTCTTTGATCAACTCATTGCAGTACTTGGTTTGGCTAACAAAGATTCCATTTTCAGTTTGCTTTATTTGTAGTCCAAGGAAAAAGTTCAGCTCACCCATCATTGACATTTCAAACTCACTTTGCATAAGACTTGCAAACTCATTGCACAAATGCTCATTAGTGGCACCAAAAATTATATCATCCACATATATTTGTAAAAGTAAAATGTTGTGTGCCTTTTTCTTAGTGAACCAAGTTGTGTCAACTTTACCTCTTTTAAATCCTTTCAATGAGAAAATTACTTAACCTTTCATACCAAGCTCTAAGAGCTTGCTTTAAGCCATACAATGCTTTAGACAGTTTATAAACATGGTTAGGCAATTCATTGTTCTCAAAACCAGGTGGTTGACCAACATACACTTCCTCTTTTAGGAATGCACTCTTAACATCCATTTGATACAATTTAAATCCCATTATGCAAGCATAAGCAAGTAGCATTCTTATAGCTTCTAATCTTGCTACTGGTGCATATGTTTCATCATAATCTATGCCTTCTTCTTGGTTATACCCTTTGGCTACCAATCTAGCCTTGTCTCTTACAATTATACCATTTTCATCTAGTTTATTCCTGAAAACCCATTTTGTACCTTTTACTTGACAGTTCTTGGGTTTAGGCACTAGTTTCCAAACTTGGTTTCTTTCAAGCTGGTTTAACTCATCTTGCATAGCCACCATCCAATGTTCATCAATTATAGCATCATCTATGTTCTTAGGTTCTACTTGAGACACAAATGCCATATGATTACAAACATTTCTAAGAGATTGTTTAGTAGTTACCCCTTTTGTAATTTCACCAATGATGTTATCAATTGGATGATTTCTGACAGTCCTCCATTCCTTTGGTAGGTCAGGATGTTGTTCTGTTTGCTCCTGCTGCAACAATTCGTTCTTTAAGCTTGCATCTTCTTCATTGTCCTGTTTCTCTTCTAGGAGAGTTTTCTCAATTGAATCTGCAAGATCATCAATAACAGAATCCTTTCCCAACCTTTTGGGGTTAGACTCATCAAATGTCACATGCACAGATTCCTCAATAGTTTGTGTTCTCTTATTATATATTCTAAATGTTTTAATAGATAGAGAGTAACCTAGGAAAATTCCTTCATCAGCCTTTGCATCAAATTTTCCAAGATTATTCTTTCAATTGTTAAGAACAAAGCATTTGCAACCAAAAACATTTAAATGTACTATATTTGGTTTTCTTCCTTTGTAAAGCTAAGATGGGGTTTTCTTTAAGATTGGTCTTATCAAGACTCTATTTAGCACATAGCAGGCTGTATTGATAGCATCTGCCCAAAAATGCTTTGGCAAGCTAAAGTCGTTCAACATAGTTCTTTCTATCTCCTCTAATGATCTATTCTTTCTTTCCACTACTCCATTTTGTTGTGGAGTTCTAGGAGCAGAAAAATTATGTTGAATACCATGCTCATCTCAAAAGTTTTCAAACACTTCATTTTGAAATTCTCCCCCATGGTCACTTCTTATAGAAACAATTTTTATGTCCTTTTTATTTTGCACAATTTTTGCCATTTTCTTAAATGCAGCAAATGAATCACTCTTATGAGATAGAAATATGTCTATGTATATCTAGAGTAATCATCTACTATTACCAATGCATACGATTTACCACCAAAGATTTTGGTTCTAGATGGACCAAATAAATCCAAGTGTAAAAGTTGCAAGGGTCTAGTTATTGAAACAATGTTCTTTGGTTTAAAAGAGACCTTAACTTGCTTTCCTTTTTGACATACATCACATAGTCCATCTTTCACAAATTTCAGTTTAGGCAAGCCAACTACAAGATCTTTACGAATCAGTTTATTCAAGTGGTTCATGTGAATGTGTGCAATTCTTATATGCCAAAGCCAATTCTCTTCTTCTTTTGAAATAAGACAGCATGCAGTATTTGAAGAGATATTATCTAAATCAAGCATATAGATGTTATCTGTCTTATGTCCAACTAAGTTCAAATTTTCATCATGCTGATTTTCTATTAAGCAACTATTGGAATTGAATTTTACCTTGAAGCCTTTGTCACATAGTTGACTGATACTTAATAGGTTGTGTTTCAGTCCCTCAACATATAGTACATCCTCAATGATTGTTGTTGAGTCACTTATAATGTTGCTAATGCCAAGTATTCTCCCTTTTTTATTGTCTCCATAGGTAACACTACCAGTCGAATTAGGGGTAAAGGAAATAAACTTGCTTTTGTCTCCAGTCATGTGTTTGGAATGCACCATCATCAAGATACCATTTCACATTCTTGGATTTCCAACACACCTACAAAACAAAATTATGTTTTTGGTTTAGGTATCCAAATCTGTTCGGGTCCTTTTGAGTTAGTTGCAGCAATAGTTCCTTTAGGAACCCATATATACTTAGACTCATTATAAGTAGATTTTCTGTAATGACATGTAGAAGCTGTGTGAACTTTTCTAGCACAAAAATTGTATTTAACAAATGGTGTGTTTGATGTCTTAGGTGCAGCAAAAAATTTCTTGAAATATTTCTTATGTATCTTTGGTTTATAGCCTATTCCTGCCTTATTATAAACACATTTTTGCTGTCCTAATAAAGCATTCAAGTTATCTCTGTCATTTGTGAATCTTGCTAGGTCATTTTTCAGTTTTTCAACCTCTTTAGTCAATGTACAGCTAAATGCATTCAAGATTTCTTTATCACTAGTAATTCTAGATAGATCACCATTCAAATGATTTATATGTTTTTCCAACTTAGGACATTTATCACATATAGATGCATCTAAAATAGTAGCTAGTTTTTCTTTTAAAGCACAATTTTCTGTTTTTAATTGATCTACCTCTTTTTTTAAAACAGAAGTTTTCTCCTCTAAGCATGTGATGGTTTTCTTAGACTTAGTTTGCAATCTAGCAAGTCTAATGGATTCTTTATGAAGTTCTTCAAAAGCATTTTATAATTCATCATAAGAAGGTTGATAATTAGAACTTACTTCACTTTCTGAATCACAATGATTGCTGGCCATCAAGCACAATTTTGCCTCCTCTGATTCAGATTCGTTAGTGGAATCTACATCATTATCATCCCAAGCAATGTAGGCCTTTCTTGACTTTTTCCACTTCTTGTCCTTTGAGTCAAACTTTTCAGTTTTTTCCTTCTTTTGCAGCTATGGACAGTCAAGCTTGATATGGCCAATCTTTCCACATTCATAGCATGTGATGTTGTTAGAAGAGTTGTCACCTTTGATGAAATTTCTTTTTGGAAAAGTGGATGGCTTTCTTTTGAAGTTTCCTTTCTTCTTTAGGAAGTTCTTGAATTTTTTAACTAACTTTCCCATCTCTTCTTTAGATTCAGCCTCTTGTTCTGAATCATCATCATCACTGTCTTCTACTTCTCCGACTTGTAATTTCAGAGCCAATCCCTTCTTTCTTTTATCAGTTTCTTCACTCCCATTCAGTCTGTTCAACTCCAATTCATGTTCTTGCAATTTTCCAAATAGTGTGGCAATGGTCATTGATGAGAGATCTCTGGATTCTGAGATTGCAGTGACTTTAGGTTGCCATTCTCTGCTCAAGCATCTCATTACTTTGTTAATTTGATCCTCATTGGATATTGTTTTTCCAAGACCAGCCAATTGATTTACAATGTGTGTGAATCGCTTTTGCATTTCAGTCATAGGTTCTCCTCGATTCATTCTGAACAGCTCATACTCATGTGTGATGGTGTTCATTCTTGCTCTTTTGACATCTGAGGTTCCTTCATGTGTTACTTACAATGTATCCCACATCTCCTTTGCTAATTTGCAATTTGAAACCTTGAAAAACTCATCACGGCTTAAAGCAGATGTTATAATATTCTTAGCACGTGCATTATATTGAACTCTTTTCTTATCATCCTCATTCCATTCAGTTTTAGGCTTATTTCTTGGAGCATGATTAGCATCTACAGTAGAGGGGACAAATGGTCAATTTTCTACTGCATCCCATATGTCAACACCTACTGCCTCGAGAAAGATTATCATCCTTTCCTTCCAATAGATATACTCAGATCCATTGAAGACAGGAGGGCGTGCAAAGGAAGCCCCTTCATTTAAACAGTCATTGGAAGTCATACTCTTATAGCTGTTATGCCAAACTTAAGAGTTTAGCTCTGATTCCAATTGTTGTTTTGGCTTCAATGACTCGAGGGAAAGGGGGGGGGGGGGGTTGAATTGAGTCTTAAAAAAATAATTTCCCTCTTAAAAACTTTTTCACAAAACTTTTCTTTTCAGAGTTGTGGATTTGTGGCCTCAGGATCTTTTACAAAATCGATGAAGTGTTTAAATAAAATCTTGAATTGGAAGATGATGAAGATAAGAACGATTAATTCAGAATTAACAGAGAATATATTAAGGTTCAATAACTCAGTAATAACAAAATACAGTATTGATTACAATCAAACTCAGGTTTCAATATAGTTTATGCAGATCAAGAACAAAAATTATATTGAACTTTAAACATCAAAATCGCAGGTTCTTGATCATAAACAGAAAGTAAGGAGTTTGAGTTTAGAGATACCACACAACCAGATTTATCCTGGTTCAGTCACCACCACTGTGACCTACATCCAAATCCCCCACTCCACCTGTGGGATTTCACACACTAACACACAAGCTTTGCCAGGTAGCTTGAAAAACCTTTACACCACAGAGCACTCCTTCACCTCGAGATACCACACTCTTGTGAAGAGCCTCAATGTTCAACCTTAGGGATACCTCACCCTAATCACTCAGAGAGACTCCCACTCTCTTTACAATCGAAAAGTAAAACAAAGTTGATTCCTAACTCTCAATAGTCAGATAAACAAATTGAAGCACTTATGAGTGTTGAAACACTATTTTCACAATAAGCTCAAGAAAGATGATGAATGATTTTCACAATTGATTTCTCAAATTGATTTTGTAAAACTGTGATATGTTATGATATGCGTATATGTTGTAAAAGTGTTCCTTTGATCCCTCTTTATATATAAAACCAGTTATAGTCGTTAGGATCAATCAAAACAGATTTGAATCTGATTTAACAGAATCTGTTTTCTTGATTCTGGTTCTTGAAATAAGATTCTGATAGTTCTTATAGAATTCACATCCATCTTGAAAACAACCGCGTCCATCTAGCCATTAAGATTTTACATTCGGACTGGCTAGTAGACGAGCTCTATATGCCACGTCAGCAGACGAGAGTACTAAAACACAAAGTAATTGGACGTGCTCCAACTAGTAGATGAGCTCCATTTAGTAGACGAGCTCCATATGCCACGTCATTGGACGGAGCTTCTCATTAAGATCTTAGCAAGTCCAAAGACTCGTGTGGACGAGCGCTTCTGTCACCTTAGCAGACGAGCGCTTGTGTCACTTTAGTTGGACGAGCGCTTCAATCACTTGTTGGACGAGTGCTTATATCACTCGTGTTTGGACGAGCGCTTGTATTACTTCAATGTTGGACGAGTGCTTTGTATTACTTCAGTGTTGGACGAGCGCTTTGGATGAGCGCTTCTGTTACTTCCAAAAAATCATTTTCATTAACGAAAACTTATTCCTTTTAATGCAGGTTATGAAAATTGATTTTCTTCACGCATATTTTTAATTGGGCTTTTTGTGAATAAGAGATTTCATCTCTTACAAATCATCTAAGACTTAAATCTAATTTCTCCTTTAAGATCTTGTCTTGATGATTCCTTGACCTTCGTCTTTGCTCTTTGATTCCTCCAAGTTCTTCCTTGAATATTCTCCTTTCATTGCTCACTGAACTTGTTGATCACTGCTTGATACCTGTCTTTGCTATTTGATACTAAAATACTTGCATACACATTAAGTTGTATTTGCCATATATCAAAATCTCTAAGTCATTGAATCTAACAAAAGAAAAGTGGTTTCAGAAGAAAGCAGTGCAACAAAAAGTTTACCAAAGAAAAATCAGACTCCAAGGAAAAAGGTCCATCTCTGTGCTTCGAGTGTAAAAAGCCTGGTCATTTCAAAGCCGACTGCCCAGAACTGAAGGACAAAAGGAAGTTCTTCAAAAAGAAGAAAGGTCTAATGGCTACTTGGGAGGATATGGATCTCTCAACATTCGATAAAGAAGATGAAGTTGAGGAACTCATGACTGACACTTCTTCAAAAAGTGAATACATTGATGCTGAGGTAATGGAATCTAGCTCATTCTCCTTACATGAAGCTTTTGATGAGTTACTACAGAACTCATCCATTCTGTAATATCCCTAGATTCACCTCCAGCCTATTTGTTGGTTCTAGGTGCTTGAAATAATTGAAATAATTATTATAATAGTTAAAATATTTTTTTGAAACTTTTATAAATAAATTTGGAACTAAAATATAAATGAATGTGATTTAGTGGATTCAAATTAAGAAAAATAACAAAGTCCAAATGACACCAAATTGAAAGCATGGCTCATATTAATTAAAATCATCATACAAATAATATTAGTTAGTAAGAATAAATATGTTTAAGGATTAGTTAGGAATTCTGAAGATTTAAATATTTGTATTGTTTGTGGCAACACTACCTCACTCCACTAATTCTCTCGTTTTCAGCCACCTATGACTCCTTAGCTATTAAGTTACTTCCTCTTCACTTTGCCACCCATAACTCCTTAGTTTCTAAGTTATTCCATCTCCTTAGCCTCTAAGTTTTCTCACTTCTGATTTCAGGTAATTATCCTTATATATATGTAACAAAAAGAAAGAAAAACAATTGAAATAGATAAAGATAGAGAAGAGAGAGAACGTATCAGGGAAGGAAAGAATAAAATAGGCCTTCCTCTATTTCACTACTCCACTACCACACACACATAGAAAGAGAAAGGATTTTGAAAAATAGACAAAGAGTAAGAAAGCTGCGTGGAGGACGAGAGGAGACAAGGATTCTATCGAACACTTGATTCGTTGCTCAACACTCTTCACCACCTCGTATTAGCTCGGATCTGAGGTAGGGGAATGTTTTCCTAAAACGCTAAAACTACTATAGAATGAGGGACTTGTGTCTAAAAATTATATTTTTGTAAGCTTTTTATTCTCCTTATGCTGTTATTGTCTCTTTTCTATTGGAATCTCTGTATGAGCTGCTACTGCTAGGTTGCTTGCAAAATTTGTATTATTGGTTGTGATTTGTTATTAATTGCATGCTTTATTTATTTTTATTTCGTATCTTAAATCAAAAAGGGGATTATCCCCATCATTTTAGCCAACCATAGCTTGGACTGCAAGCTTTTTGAATTCGGATAGACAAGACTAGTCTTGAAGCCATATTTTTATTGAGGTAACTTTTTTTTGGAATTTTTAAATGGAAATGCAAAGAGCAAATCCAAGAGTCAGGCTATGTATACATGTTTTGTATTATCTATCATCTATATGTATATATATCAGTAGGAGGAAAACAAAGGGTGCAAATATTTTATATTTATATTTCTTTTGGTTGCCACTTAAATTGCGCTAGGTCCCTGTTTTACATATTTATATATATATACATGTATACTATACTAAATTAACTTGTGAGTCTATGTTATTTATATTATAATACAGGAGTAGTAAAGAGGAAGTAAATCATATTTCTTTATTATATTCGGAGTTGAAGTTAGGTGATACAATGTGCATGTGTGGTGATAAAAATGGTGTTATGAGTTTTGACATATATTCTTTTAAGTTGTGTTTTGGATGATGGAAAATTGGCAGTGTGCATGTAGAAATCAGAAGGATTATATGATATATGATATTGATGAGAAACTTAAAAATTATAATATGAGGTCATTGTGTTTTGGTCATGCATGGATCCATGAATCATAATATGACAGAATTGTTCTGGGAGTTTCGTTGGTGCACGGGAATTGGAAAGGCAGGACCGCAAGTCCTTGGGGATGAGTACTGTGAAAGGTCATAGTTATTTCTTTATATAAAAAAGAAAGACTTAAAGGTTCTTGATTAAAAGAAGATGAAGTCTGAGTAGAAGAAGACAAAATCTCTTTTAGAGAATAACCTTTAAACTCTTGTTTTTCTACTTCTTGTGATTCTAATTCTTTATATTTTTCTAGCATAGCTAGTTTAACTTGTGGATCATCAACTTGATTTATCAAATCAAGTAAAACTCTTGCCTCTTTAGTAATAACGTTAATTGTGAATTTACAATTACAGTTATCACCTAAACATCCACAGCTTAAACAGCCTGCATCAGAATCAGATGTTTCTTGATTTTGAAATATAACATCCGAATCATCATCCGAAGATGATTCTTCTGAAGAATTAGTATCATAGAGAAGAATTTTCGAAATTTGATCCTTAAGATCATCATCCATTTTTAATTCTTTGATCTTTTGTTTCACACGACAATCTCTTGCCATGTGCCCCACTCGACCACATTTATAACATGTGATATTTTTCTTAAAATCCTTTGAAAAAGGTTTCTTATAAGATTTCTTTTGGGATTTCTTATAAGGTTTTATATCTTTATCCTGTTTAGAAAACCTTTTTTTAGAAGGAAAACGTTTTGAAAATTTGTGAGAAGTAACTCTTCTTTGTTTAGAAGGAGGAGTTAATTTTTCATAACCAAACTGTTCACAAAAATTACCCAATTCTTTGGAATTGGTTTTACTTTCAAATTTAGCCTGTCGATGCATTTTAATATCAGTACAAAATTGTAAACCAACTTTGTTAATTATTGAAATTAACCTTCCATAGGTTAATTCCTCCAAAGGAGTACTAGGGAACTCCATTTTTAATTGAGCTCTAACTTTTGTAGAAAAATTCTTTGGAAGACCAGAGATAAATTTATCCTTCCAATAAGCTTCCCTACAGTCAGTTCTCGTATAAATTTTTGTCAAAAAATTGTCTTTATACCATCTAAACTCTCCAAGAGTAGGACAATATAAATTGTTTAAAATTTCAAGGGACCTATCAGCAAAGGTATTGGTGTCACCAATAAATGCCACAGATATCCCTAATATTAAAGTTTCAACTTGTTGATCAACCTGTCTTTCAACCTGTTGACCATTTTCAACGCGAGTTTCATTTTTACAGAGGTAAAAACTAAATTTCGCTCTTCTTCTTTCAAATTGTTGTCCCACCATCCTTTTAGGCTACCAGTGAAGTCATTAATAAGGATTTTGACAGTACTTAGAGCAGTGTTTCCACGAGCTCTATATGCCGTAGCTGCCATGGACATTTCTTCTAATTTTCTCAAAATCTGATGTTCAGTAAAACCATCAATGTTCCATTCAACTATTCCTTCACCAGTATATTGCGAAGCATATTCTGATGAGAAATAATCTTCATATTGAATATCAGGCAGAGTAGGCCTATGATAGTAATTTCGTGATTTTGGAAAAGATTTAGAAGTATTTTTAATTTTATTAACAATATCAACATCAGAATCTTGAAATTGTTTTTCAAGTTCTAAAACATCATTATTATTGTTTTTTAAAACATTTAATTTTGAAGAAGATAGCTTCAAAGAAGCTAATTGTTTATTAATTTCATCCAATAGAGTTGTATTGGATTCATTTCCTATTTTGAGATCCTTGATTTCTGAGTCAGAAAGTTTGTAAGGAGAAATCAAAGGTTTTTCTTTGTTTGAAAATGTTTTTGAAGAAGATTCGACTTGAGTCGAATTGTCAAATTCTTCAGTGGTGCTAGCCACTTGATACAAAAGTTGATTTGTATAATTCAACTGTTGTTGAATATTTTTAATATCATAACGTGTCGACTGTTGAGCAGAAAGGGTTTTGTCATCAAATTTCATTGATTTGAAAGGTGATGCAATAATTTCATTGTTATCAACATTTGGAAAAGTGATTTCTTCCAAAGGTGGAATAACAGAAATTACTTCTTTACCCTTTGCAATTTTCCAAATCTTTTTCGCAGAGTTAAGGACTTTTAACTCTAAGTGAGGAAAACAGTGAGTTTCAAACCATTCGAAGAAGGGAATAGTATCATCCTCTACCTCCTCCAAATAAGAATAAAATTTTTCTTTATATTCAGCTAAAATATGTTGAGGAAAAGACGAAAAAAACCATTTTCGTTTTTCTGCATATTTTGGTTTCATAAAATCAGATTGAACTTTGGTTCTATCTGCAATGAATTTTGTTAAAACAAAAATTTGATTCGTATTTTCAAAAGCTTGATTAATCTCAGATAGAGTCGGAGACTCCCTCTGTACTTCCTGTTGCACCGGCACCGTAACAGGGGTTTCAATCCTATAATCCGGTTGAGGAATAGTAGGATGAGTATTCATACCTACTAATCTCAAAGAATGGAAAGAATCCATTGATCTTCGAGAATTGTTTGTATTAGTTCTAGAACCTTCAGGACAAGTCCTAAAAGATCTAGTTGAATTACTCCTGTTTAAGGGAGCAAAACTAATAGAAACATTTCCAGAAGCATGTTCAATGGGTACAAACATTACAGAGGATTCTGGCTCCTCCGGAGGCAGAACGCTTTGTAAATTCCATTCTAAATTTCTAGAGACTTCATTGTGGTTCAGTCTCCTAGGTGTAACAGCATTTGATTTATTTAAATTTACTTGCAAAAGCAAAGTATCTTCTTTGGAAGATATTCTTAATGCTTTTGGCGAAATATTTGTTTTCATGGCTTTATAATATATTTTATATATCACAGCCATTGGATAGGAATTTGGGTTCCAGATTCCTTCCTTTATTTTAATATCTAACTTTATATTATGCTTGTTTTTACCCAAGCTATCTAAAGATAGAGTATAATTTGGAAAATTATTAAAGAAAGTGAGACCATCATGAAGATTGGTCTCAATTATTGAAAGTATTTGATCCTCGAACTTTGCAGGACGAGTATCTCGAAGACATACACACACAGGGGTGTCTATGCCAAGCCTATGAAGTGGTTTGATAGCGACTTGTATCAATCCAATATGTAAAAATTTATATTTTAACTTATGTTCTTTTAACATTGAAAGATTCAAAAGGTTTAGAGACTCTTGAGTCTTATCAACCTTTATCGTATATTCAGTCGTTTTTATAATAAAATCTGACTTGAACTTGTCAAGTAGTTTCGTTTGATATATTTCAGAAACACTCAAAGGAGGGATACTCCAATTATTAAGTTTTTGCTCTATTTCAGGCAAGACTATTTGAAGTTCATTTATTAAAGATGAATTTTGAAAAGAAGAACTATTTTCAAACTCATTCGAAGAACTTGTTTCACCAATTTCTTCAATTTTCTCTTTACCCTTTCGGGAAATCATCTTAAGTAGACTCGACATGATAGCCTAGCCTAGAAGCTCTAATACTTAAAAAAGACACTCATTATTGACCAAACCAACATCGGGAACACCAGGCTTACCAACGGATTTACTACCTACCTTAGGTTTTACGACCGGGAACACCCTTCAGGCTTACCAACGCTGTAAGAAAGGACAACTCAAAGAACTGTATTAAGTACCAGAACCCTTAGGCTCTGATACCAGGATGGCCACTGCGGATCATTTCACAAAAAGATGTTAGAGACATATTGAATATATTGATGAAAATAACAAATTCTTAAAATATCAGAGTATAAAAATATTTAAAGAGCAGACTATTAAACAGAAATATTTATATTGAAAATATTTCACAGTTCACTATATGCCAAAGATTTAGGCGAAGTGATTACAAAATATTACAAATTTTTCAGAACTTACAAAGTACTTGAGCTTGTAAGAAAACTTGAAAATGCTTAAGAACACTGCAAGATTACAAGAAAGCAAGATTAGTAAGTTCGTAGAGAGATAAGCTGTCCCTTGCAACTGAGTCTTCGAGATCCTTATATAGAGGGAGGATCCTTCAGCTGAGCCACGGATTTCAAATGTTTCGAATCCGAAAAGCAGGTACTATTTTCTTTTTGACGTTGGTACCAAACTTTTCTCTGTTTTCTTTAACTTTGTCGGCCAATGCTGTCTGCCACGAAGATTCGTCGGCACTAGACGACAAACAACTTTTCTGAGTGAAAGCAGAATGGCAAATGGGCGGCCACATTTGTGTCCAAAGGACTCTGCTTTATGTTCTGATTATTTTAAAAATCCACAAATCCTACATCTGGGTCACTATTTTCCAGATAAGGATTGAATTCTTCCAAGTCATCTGCTGAAAACTCTGGTTCTTCGATAACTTCATCAGAACCAACAGTTGAAGCAGCTTCAAGTAATTTCTTCTTTAATTCTGCTGGGGAAGCAGCATCAAAGGATATTGAATAAGGAGAGAAAGGACTAGGGGGTTGAGATATTACTGAAGAAGTAGTCCCAACTATATTTTTGCCCTTATCTCTTGCTGGTGAATTTTGGGGAGTAGACACAGACTGAGGGAGTCTCCTCTTCTGAAGTCCATGCTTCTTCCAAGTCTCAAATTTTGTCAGAACAAAATCCTCATTGAATTTTCTCCACCAAGAAACTATTACAGAAGAACAAATCCATCGAGGAAAAGGCTCTGGAAGATGTTGATAAGTATCATAGCTAAATCTGTGAAGCCATGATAATCCAAATTGAGCACAGAATTTTAACAATTTTTCATGTGCAGGTATTTTGGGGGTTAGAGTTTTGTACTCTAAATATGTTGAATATATGGAATTGGGGAAAATCTCAACAGATAATCCATTATTAACAAACCAATCTAAAAACCACGAAGGATAAGTAGATTGATTACTCAATATTTGAAAGTACCAAGAATGCTTATCATTGGGAATATCTAAGAAGCTTTCCCAAGCAGCTTGGTAATCAAAGTAATCATAAACTGCAGGGTCGAATACCCTGGAGAATCTTTTGGGTTTTTGAGGGTGCTGACCCCAGTCAGACATGGTTAAAACCTTTAATATTTTGCACTGGGAGTAAGCAACTTTTGTTTTATCTTTATCGTTGTAATTTTCAACTATTTCTGCTGACTTAGTATCCAGCAGGATGAACTGATAAAATTGTAAATTTTTCTTGGATCCGTAAGATGGAATCGAACCTGATCCTTCCATAGTATGATATTTTGAATAAATGTTCCAGGGGCCTGAAACATTTACTGAAGGGTCACCCATTTCGGGTTCCAAAAGCAACAACCTTTTACATAAAGGTTTAGTTTTATGTTGAAGGGGCTCTCTTTCCAAGGGTTGTATTTGGGTTTGTGTTGGGGTATTTTGGGCTGGTTTTTGTGTTTGGGTTGGTTTACCCAAAGGAGTAAACCTATTGGTTATTTCAAGAGATGTTATGGTTATTTTAGTGGGCTTTTGAGCTGATATTGGAGTTTGGGCTATTTTTGTTGCACTAGGTGCAAAGGAGTCCAATGTTAGGGGTTTTGATGTTGACGAGGAATGTCCACCTCGGGACCCACTCATTTTGTTGAAGATTTCTGCAAAAATTCCCTGGTTAGATAGTCAGGGATAAAATTATTTTCACCTTTTAAATATTCTATTTCAAAATCAAAACAGCTAAGAAGACTTTGCCATCTGGCAAAAATATGTTTTGAAACAAGATTTTTAACATCTTTTTCTAAAACATCTTTTGCTGCTTTGCAATCTATACGTAATAAAAATCTTTTGTTAAAAAGATCATCTTGAAATTTTGTAATACATAGTACTATAGATAAAATCTATTTTTTAATAGTACTATATTTTTCCTGTGAAGAGATCCAAAGACCAGAGTGATATCGGACTATTTGTTCAACTTTTGACTCTGGGAGGATCTGGAGCAGGATGCCACCATATCCTTTATCTGATGCATCAGTCTGAACTATTAGATGTGCATCGGGATGAGGAATACCAAGACACGGCAAAGACTTGACTTCCTGTTTTATTTCAGCCACTAGCTTAGACAACTCCTCAGACCAAGACTTTGGATTCTTAGTCTTTCTAAGTCTACTGTATAGGGGCTTACATTTTATCCTAATGTTGGGGATAAACTCGGAAACATAATTCAAACAACCCAAAAATCTTTGAAGTTGTGTTTTATCTTTTAATTCATTTGGAAAGTTATCAGCAAAAGCTATGCTTCTACTGATGGGAGTAATTGTGCCCTGAAATATTTCATGTCCCAAAAACCTCATTTTTGTTAAGCAAAGTTTTGTCTTTTTGGCAGACAAAGCCATTCCATTTCTTTTTATGGTTTCTTTGAAAACATTTAAATGTTTGAAATGTTGATCCAAAGAATTTGAAAATATTAATATATCATCGATATATATTAAAGCAAACTCAGAATGAGGCTTTAATATTTGATCCATGATATTTTGAAATTCTGATGGCGCATTTTTCAGCCCTAAAGGCATTACATTCCATTCGTAATGACCTAGAGGCACTGTAAAAGCAGTTTTGTATTTATCTTCTTCTTTTAAGGCTATTTGATAATAACCTGATTTTAAATCGAATTTTGAAAAAATAACTGCATTGTGCAGTCTTTTTATCAAATCCTTTTTATTAGGTACAGGGTAGCGGATCCACTGTAACGCTCTATTTAAAGGCTTATAATTGATGACCATACGAGGTTCACCACGCTCTATTTCAGAATTATTATTGACATAAAAAGCTATGCAACTCCAAGGGGATTTGCTCGGCCTTATCAATTTTTTATTCAAAAGATCTTGTATATCCTTTTTACAAAACTCCAAAGTTTCACTATTCATCTGAATAGGTCTAGCTTTGGTTGGTATGTTCCTTTCATCAAAATCTTTTTCATATGGTAAAGATACCGTATGAATTTTTCTATTCCAAAAAGCATTTGGAATAATAGAACATACTTCTATTTCAAATTCTTTTTGAAGAGCAATTACTTTCTCCTTTATCAAAGGATCTTGTAATTGTTTTTCAATCTTTTGATATACAATTTCTTTTTGCAGAAAATTGATTTGGTTTTTCTTTCCTGTTAGAATTGACAAAAAGTTATTTTCAGAAAGAATATTTAAATCTTTTGATTTTACTGGATTTAAAAATTCAAAAAGTATTTCTTCATTTTTTCTTTTGGTTGTTAAACCATTTTCAGAAACTCCAAACGGATATAATTGAGTTATGAAAGGGGTTCCTAAAATGATTTGTTCAGACATATTTTTCACGAGTAAAAAAGTATTTTTAAAACATACTCCATTATTACAAATACTAGCTTCTTCAAGCTTATACTTAACTTGAAGCTTCTCATTATTTGCAGTATAGAGTTTTTGAATTGTTTTCTTATAATATTGGGTTGGGATTAAACCTTCTTGAATACAATTCAAGTCTGCACCTGAATCAATCAAAGCAATAAATGATTTGTGAAAAGAGTTTTTAATTTTCAAATTAACTTTCACATGCCATTTTTGCTGTAAGGTTTTAAGTCTCATTAAAAACTTATTCTCACCCAACTCATTATTATCAGAAGGAAAATCATTTTGAAAACTTTGGGAAGAAGAAGAAGTAGAAAGATTAACCTGTTCCTTCCTCGGATTTTTTGAAAAATTACAACGATAAAGATAAAACAAAAGTTGCTTACTCCCAGTGCAAAATATTAAAGGTTTTAACCATGTCTGACTGGGGTCAGCACCCTCAAAAACCCAAAAGATTCTCCAGGGTATTCGACCCTGCAGTTTATGATTACTTTGATTACCAAGCTGCTTGGGAAAGCTTCTTAGATATTCCCAATGATAAGCATTCTTGGTACTTTCAAATATTGAGTAATCAATCTACTTATCCTTCGTGGTTTTTAGATTGGTTTGTTAATAATGGATTATCTGTTGAGATTTTCCCCAATTCCATATATTCAACATATTTAGAGTACAAAACTCTAACCCCCAAAATACCTGCAAATGAAAAATTGTTAAAATTCTGTGCTCAATTTGGATTATCATGGCTTCACAGATTTAGCTATGATACTCATCAACATCTTCCAGAGCCTTTTCCTCGATGGATTTGTTCTTATGTAATAGTTTCTTGGTGGAGAAAATTCAATGAGGATTTTGTTCTGACAAAATTTGAGACTTGGAAGAAGCATGGACTTCAGAAGAGGAGACTCCCTCAGTCTGTGTCTACTCCCCAAAATTCACCAGCAAGAGATAAGGGCAAAAATATAGTTGGGACTACTTCTTCAGTAATATCTCAACCCCCTAGTCCTTTCTCTCCTTATTCAATATCCTTTGATGCTGCTTCCCCAGCAGAATTAAAGAAGAAATTACTTGAAGCTGCTTCAACTGTTGGTTCTGATGAAGTTATCGAAGAACCAGAGTTTTCAGCAGATGACTTATAAGAATTCAATCCTTATCTGGAAAATAGTGACCCAGATGTAGGATTTGTGGATTTTTAAAATAATCAGAACATAAAGCAGAGTCCTTTGGACACAAATGTGGCCGCCCATGTGCCATTCTGCTTTCACTCAGAAAAGTTGTTTGTCGTCTAGTGCCGACGAATCTTCGTGGCAGACAGCATTGGCCGACAAAGTTAAAGAAAACAGAGAAAAGTTTGGTGCCAAAGTCAAAAAGAAAATAGTACCAGCTTTTCGGATTCAAAACATTTGAAATCCGTGGCTCAGCTGAAGGATCCTCCCTCTATATAAGGATCTCGAAGACTCAGTTGCAAGGGAGAGCTTATCTCTCTACGAACTTACTAATCTTGCTTTCTTGTAATCTTGCAGTGTTCTTAAGCATTTTCAAGTTTTCTTACAAGCTCAAGTACTTTGTAAGTTCTGAAAAATTTGTAATATTTTGTAATCACTTCGCCTAAATCTTTGGCATATAGTGAACTGTGAAATATTTTCAATATAAATATTTCTGTTTAATAGTCTGCTCTTTAAATATTTTTATACTCTGATATTTTAAGAATTTGTTATTTTCATCAATATATTCAATATGTCTCTAACATCTTTTTGTGAAATGATCCGCAGTGGCCATCCTGGTATCAGAGCCTAAGGGTTCTGGTACTTAATACAGTTCTTTGAGTTGTCCTTTCTTACAGCGTTGGTAAGCCTGAAGGGTGTTCCCGGTCGTAAAACCTAAGGTAGGTAGTAAATCCGTTGGTAAGCCTGGTGTTCCCGGTGTTGGTTTGGTCAATAATGAGTGTCTGTTTTAAGTATTAGAGCTTCTAGGCTAGGCTATCATGTCGAGTCTACTTAAGATGATTTCCCGAAAGGGTAAAGAGAAAATTGAAGAAATTGGTGAAACAAGTTCTTCGAATGAGTTTGAAAATAGTTCTTCTTTTCAAAATTCATCTTTAATAAATGAACTTCAAATAGTCTTGCCTGAAATAGAGCAAAAACTTAATAATTGGAGTATCCCTCCTTTGAGTGTTTCTGAAATATATCAAACGAAACTACTTGACAAGTTCAAGTCAGATTTTATTATAAAAACGGCTGAATATACGATAAAGGTTGATAAGACTCAAGAGTCTCTAAACCTTTTGAATCTTTCAATGTTAAAAGAACATAAGTTAAAATATAAATTTTTACATATTGGATTGATACAAGTCGCTATCAAACCACTTCATAGGCTTGGCATAGACACCCCTGTGTGTGTATGTCTTCGAGATACTCGTCTGCCAAAGTTCGAGGATCAAATACTTTCAATAATTGAGACCAATCTTCATGATGGTCTCACTTTCTTTAATAATTTTCCAAATTATACTCTATCTTTAGATAGCTTGGGTAAAAACAAGCATAATATAAAGTTAGATATTAAAATAAAGGAAGGAATCTGGAACCCAAATTCCTATCCAATGGCTGTGATATATAAAATATATTATAAAGCCATGAAAACAAATATTTCGCCAAAAGCATTAAGAATATCTTCCAAAGAAGATACTTTGCTTTTGCAAGTAAATTTAAATAAATCAAATGCTGTTACACCTAGGAGACTGAACCACAATGAAGTCTCTAGAAATTTAGAATGGAATTTTCAAAGCGTTCTGCCTCCGGAGGAGCCAGAATCCTCTGTAATGTCTGTACCCATTGAACATGCTTCTGGAAATGTTTCTATTAGTTTTGCTCCCTTAAACAGGAGTAATTCAACTAGATCTTTTAGGACTTGTCCTGAAGGTTCTAGAACTAATACAAACAAATCTCGAAGATCAATGGATTCTTTCCATTCTTTGAGATTAGTAGGTATGAATACTCATCCTACTATTCCTCAACCGGATTATAGGATTGAAACCCCCACATGCAGTGCGTTTCGTGCAACAGGAAGTACAGAGAGAGTCTCCGACTCTATCTGAGATTAATCAAGCTTTTGAAAATACGAATCAAATTTTTGTTTTAACAAAATTCATTGCAGATAGAACCAAAGTTCAATCTGATTTTATGAAACCAAAATATGCAGAAAAACGAAAATGGTTTTTTTCGTCTTTTCCTCAACATATTTTAGCTGAATATAAAGAAAAATTTTATTCTTATTTGGAGGAGGTAGAGGATGATACTATTCCCTTCTTCGAATGGTTTGAAACTCACTGTTTTCCTCACTTAGAGTTAAAAGTCCTTAACTCTCGCGAAAAAGATTTGGAAAATTGCAAAGGGTAAAGAAGTAATTTCTGTTATTCCACCTTTGGAAGAAATCACTTTTCCAAATGTTGATAACAATGAAATTATTGCATCACCTTTCAAATCAATGAAATTTGATGACAAAACCCTTTCTGCTCAACAATGATCACACGTTATGATATTAAAAATATTCAACAACAGTTGAATTATACAAATCAACTTTTTGTATCAAGTGGCTAGCACCATCAAGAATTTGACAATTCGACTCAAGTCGAATCTTCTTCAAAAACATTTTCAAACAAAGAAAAACCTTTGATTTCTCCTTACAAACTTTCTGACTCAGAAATCAAGGATCTCAAAATAGGAAATGAATCCAATACAACTCTATTGGATGAAATTAATAAACAATTAGCTTCTTTGAAGCTATCTTCTTCAAAATTAAATGTTTTAAAAAACAATAATAATGATGTTTTAGAACTTGAAAAACAATTTCAAGATTCTGATGTTGATATTGTTAATAAAATTAAAAATACTTCTAAATCTTTTCCAAAATCACGAAATTACTATCATAGGCCTACTCTGTCTGATATTCAATATGAAGATTATTTCTCATCAGAATATGCTTCGCAATATACTGGTGAAGGAATAGTTGAATGGAACATTGATGGTTTTACTGAACATCAGATTTTGAGAAAATTAGAAGAAATGTCCATGGCAGCTACGGCATATAGAGCTCGTGGAAACACTGCTCTAAGTACTGTCAAAATCCTTATTAATGGCTTCACTGGTAGCCTAAAAGGATGGTGGGACAACAATTTGAAAGAAGAAGAGCGAAATTTAGTTTTTACCTCTGTAAAAACTGAAACTCGCGTTGAAAATGGTCAACAGGTTGAAAGACAGGTTGATCAACAAGTTGAAACTTTAATATTAGGGATATCTGTGGCATTTATTGGTGACACCAATACCTTTGCTGATAGGTCCCTTGAAATTTTAAACAATTTATATTGTCCTACTCTTGGAGAGTTTAGATGGTATAAAGACAATTTTTTGACAAAAATTTATACGAGAACTGACTGTAGGGAAGCTTATTGGAAGGATAGATTTATCTCTGGTCTTCCAAAGAATTTTTCTACAAAAGTTAGAGCTCAATTAAAAATGGAGTTCCCTAGTACTCCTTTGGAGGAATTAACCTATGGAAGGTTAATTTCAATAATTAACAAAGTTGGTTTACAATTTTGTACTGATATTAAAATGCATCGACAGGCTAAATTTGAAAGTAAAACCAATTCCAAAGAATTGGGTAATTTTTGTGAACAGTTTGGTTATGAAAAATTAACTCCTCCTTCTAAACAAAGGAGAGTTACTTCTCACAAATTTTCAAAACGTTTTCCTTCTAAAAAAAGGTTTTCTAAACAGGATAAAGATATAAAACCTTATAAGAAATCCCAAAAGAAATCTTATAAGAAACCTTTTTCAAAGGATTTTAAGAAAAATATCACATGTTATAAATGTGGTCGAGTGGGGCACATGGCAAGAGATTGTCGTGTGAAACAAAAGATCAAAGAATTAAAAATGGATGATGATCTTAAGGATCAAATTTCGAAAATTCTTCTCTATGATACTAATTCTTCAGAAGAATCATCTTCGGATGATGATTCGGATGTTATATTTCAAAATCAAGAAACATCTGATTCTGATGCAGGCTGTTTAAGCTGTGGATGTTTAGGTGATAACTGTAATTGTAAATTCACAATTAACGTTATTACTAAAGAGGCAAGAGTTTTACTTGATTTGATAAATCAAGTTGATGATCCACAAGTTAAACTAGCTATGCTAGAAAAATATAAAGAATTAGAATCACAAGAAGTAGAAAAACAAGAGTTTAAAGGTTATTCTCTAAAAGAGATTTTGTCTTCTTCTGCTCAGACTTCATCTTCTTTTAATCAAGAACCTTTAAGTCTTTCTTTTTTATATAAAGAAATTAAAGTTTTAAAATCAGAAATTGCTGATTTAAAATTAAAAATGAAAATTTTGGAACAAAATTTTTCAAAAAATCCGGGGAAGGAACAGGTTAATCTTTCTGCTTCTTCTTCTTCCCAAAGTTTTCAAAATGATTTTCCTTCTGATAATAATGAGTTGGGTGAGAATAAGTTTTTAATGAGACTTAAAACCTTACAGCAAAAATGGCATGTGAAAGTTAATTTGAAAATTAAAAACTCTTTTCACAAATCATTTATTGCTTTGATTGATTCAGGTGCAGACTTGAATTGTATTCAAGAAGGTTTAATCCCAACCCAATATTATAAGAAAACAATTCAAAAACTCTATACTGCAAATAATGAGAAGCTTCAAGTTAAGTATAAGCTTGAAGAAGCTAGTATTTGTAATAATGGAGTATGTTTTAAAAATACTTTTTTACTCGTGAAAAATATGTCTGAACAAATCATTTTAGGAACCCCTTTCATAACTCAATTATATCCGTTTGGAGTTTCTGAAAATGGTTTAACAACCAAAAGAAAAAATGAAGAAATACTTTTTGAATTTTTAAATCCAGTAAAATCAAAAGATTTAAATATTCTTTCTGAAAATAACTTTCTGTCAATATATATATATATATATAAACACTGCGGATCATTTCACAAAAGTTAGTTAGAGACATATTGAAAATATTGATGAAGAAATTCAAATATCAGAGTATATAAAATAAACTGTCTAAAAGAAAGGATATTGAAGATAGAGATTTATTTTGATTTTACAAAGATCACTATATGCCACAAGTTTAGGCGAGTGATTTACAAAATATTACAAATATTTCAGAACTTACAAAAGTACTTGAGCTTGTAAGAAACTTGAGAATGCTTAAAGAAAACTGCAAGATTACAAGAAAGCAAGATTAGTAAGTTCGTAGAGAAATGAGCTGTGTCTTCTAACTGAGTCTTTGAGTTCCTTATATAGAGGGAGGAACCTTCAGCTGAGGCGAGACGGATTTCAAAATTTTCAAATCCGGAAAGCAGGTACTATTCTTCTTTTTGACTTTGGTACCCACTTTTACTGTTTACTTTAACCTTGTCGGCCAATGCTGTCTGCCACGAAGATTCGTCGGCACTAGACGACAAACAACTTTTTTGGTGGAAAGCAGAATGGCACATGGGCGGCCACATTTGTGTCCAAAGGACTCTGCTTTATTTTCTGGGTGGAATTATTTTAGAAATCCACAAATCCTACATATGGGTCATTATTTTCCAGATAAGGATTATATTCTTCAAGGTCTTCTGCTGAAAATACTGGTTCTTCGATGGGCTCATCTGAACCAACTGTTGAAGCAGCTTCTAATAATTTTTTCTTCAATTCTGCTGGGGAGGCAGCATCAAATGTTAATGTATATGGAGAAAAAGGACTTGGGGGTTGAGAAATCACTGATGAAGTAGTCCCAACTATATTTTTGTCCTTATTCCTTGAAGGTGAATTTGCTGGAGTGGATATGGACTGAGGAAGTCTCCTTTTCTGAAGTCCATGTTTCTTCCATGTTGCAAATTTTGTTAAAACAAATTCCTCATTAAACTTGCGCCACCAAGAAACCATGATGGAAGCACAAGTCCAACGGGGAAAAGGCTCTGGGAGGTGCTGATGAACATCATAGCTGAAACGATGAAGCCATGAAATTCCAAATTGAGCACAGAATTTTAATAATTTTTCATGAGCCTGGATTTTGGGGGTGAGAGTTTTATACTCTAAATATGTTGAATATATTGAGTTTGGGAAAATCTCAACAGATAATCCATGCTGCACAAACCAATCTAAAAACCAGGAAGGGTAAATAGATTGATTACTAAGTATTTGAAAATACCAGGAATGTTTTTCATTTGGGATTTCTAAAAAGTAACCCTAAGCCATTGTATAATCAATATAGTCATATACGGCTGGGTCAAATACCCTGGAAAATCTTTTTGGTTTTAAAGGATGCTGACCCCAATCAGATAGAGTTAACACCTTTAAAATTTTACACTGGGAATAAGCCACTTTTGTTTTGTCGTTGTCATTGAAATTTTCAACTATTTCGGCTGACCCAGAGTCTAACAGAATGAACTGATAGAATTTTAGACTTTTCTTGGATCCATAAGATTGATCCATCCACATCCTTCTGCAAAATATTTTGAATATATATTCCATGGGCCAGAGACACTTTCTGATGGGTCACCCATCTCTGGTTCCAGTAGTAACAACTGTTTACATTTGGGTTTATATTTGTGTTGAAGGGGTTCTCTGTCAGGGGTTTGTATTTGGGTTTGAGTATTTTGGGTTGGGCTTTGTATTTGGGTTGGTTTACCCAAAGGAGTAAACCTGTTGGCTATTTCAAGAGATGATGAGGTATTTTTTGTGGGCTGTTGGGCCGATATTGGTGTTTGGGCTATTTTAGAGGCACTGGGTGCAAAAGAGTCCAGTGTCAAAGGTTTTGATTTTGATGAGGAGGGGGATGCCCCACCTTTGGTATGTCCACCTCGGGACCCACTCATTTTGATGAAGATTCCTGCAAAAATTCCCTGGTTAGATAATCAGGGATAAAATTATTTTCTCCTTTTAAATATTCAATTTCAAAATCAAATCAACTAAGAAGACTTTGCCATCTGGCAAAAATATGTTTTGAAACAAGATTTTTAACATCTTTTTCTAAAACATCTTTAGCAGCTTTGCAATCTATTCGTAATAAAAATCTTTTGTTAAAAAGATCATCTTGAAATTTTGTGATACATAGCACTATAGATAAAATTTCTTTTTTAATAGTACTATATTTTTCCTGTGAGGAGATCCAAAGACCAGAATGATATCGGACAATCTGTTCGACTTTTGACTCTGGAAGGATCTGTAGCAGGATGCCACCATATCCTTTTTCTGATGCGTCAGTTTGGACTATTAGATGAGCATCTGGATGAGGAATACCAAGACACGGTAGAGACTTGACTTCCTGTTTTATCTCAGCCACTAATTTTGACAACTCATCAGACCAAGGTTTTGGATTCTTAGTCTTTCTAAGTCTACTATACAGGGGCTTGCATTTTATTCTAATATTTGGAATAAACTCAGAAACATAATTCAAACAACCCAAAAATCTTTGAAGTTGTGTTTTATCTTTTAATTCATTAGGAAAATTATCAGCAAAAGCAATGCTTCTACTGATGGGAGTAATTGTGCCTTGAAATATTTCATGACCCAAAAACCTCATTTTTGTTAAGCAAAGTTTTGTCTTTTTGGCAGACAAAGTCATCCCATTTCTTTTTATTGTTTCTTTGAAAACATTCAAATGTTTGAAATGTTGATCCAAAGAATTTGAAAATATTAATATATCATCGATGTATATTAAAGCAAACTCAGAGTGTGGCTTTAATATTTCATCCATGATATTTTGAAATTCTGAAGGTGCATTTTTGAGTCCTAAAGGCATTACATTCCACTCGTAATGACCCAGAGGCACCGTAAAAGCAGTTTTATATTTATCTTCTTCTTTTAAGGCTATTTGATAATAACCTGATTTTAAATCAAATTTTGAAAAGATAACTGCATTGTGCAGTCTTTTTATCAAATCCTTTTTGTTAGGTACAGGGTAGCGGATCCATTGTAATGCTTTATTCAAAGGCTTGTAGTTGATGACCATTCGAGGTTCACCACATTCTATTTCAGAATTATTATAAACATAAAAAGCTGTGCAACTCCAAGGGGATTTGCTTGGCCTTATCAATTTTTTATTTAAAAGATCTTGTATATCCTTTTTGCAATATTCCAAAGTTTCACTATTCATTTGAATAGATCTTGCTTTAGTTGGTATGTTCCTTTCATCAAAATCTTTTTCATACGGTAAATATACAGTATGAATTTTTCTATTCCAAAAAGCATTTGGAATAATGGAACATACTTCTGTTTCAAATTCTTTTTGAAGAGCAATTACCTTTTCCTTTATCAAAGAATCTTGTAATTGTTTTTCAATTTTCTGATATACAATTTCTTTTTGCAGAAAATTGATTTGGTTTTGCTTTCCATTTAGAATTGACAGAAAGTTATTTTCAGAAAGAATATTTAAATCTTTTGATTTTACTGGATTTAAAAATTCAAAAAGTATTTCTTGATTATTTCTATTTGTTGTTAAACCATTTTCAGAAACTCCAAATGGATATAATTGGGTTATAAAAGGGGTTCCTAAAATGATTTGTTCTGACATATTTTTGACAAGTAAAAATGTATTTTTAAAACAAACTCCATTATTACAAATACTAGCTTCTTCAAGTTTATACTTAACTTGAAGCTTCTCATTATTTGCAGTATAGAGTTTTTGAATTGTTTTCTTATAATATTGGGTTGGAATCAAACCTTCTTGGATGCAATTCAGATCAGCACCTGAATCGATCAAAGCAATAAATGGTTTGTGAAAAGAGTTTTTAATTTTTAAATTGACTTTCACATGCCATTTTTGCTGTAAGGTTTTAATTCTCATTAAAAATTGATCTTCACCCAACTCAGTATTACCTACAGGAATATTATTTTGGAAACTTTGAGAAGACGAAGAAGCAGAAAGATTTACAGAAAGATTTACCTGTTCCTTCCCCGGATTTTTTGAAAAATTTTGTTCCAAAATTTTAGTTTTTAGTTTTAAATCAGCAATTTCAAATTTTAAAACTTTAATTTCTTTATATAATAAAGAAAGACTTAAAGGTTCTTGATTAAAAGAGGATGCTGTCAGATTTGATGTAGACAAAATCTCTTTTAAAGAATAACCTTTAAATTCTTGTTTTTCAACTTCCTGTGATTCTAATTCTTTATACTTTTCAAGCATAGCTAATTTAACTTGTGGATCATCCACTTGATTTATCAGATCAAGCAGAACTCTTGCTTCTTTAGTAATAACGTTAATTGTAAATTTACAATTACAATTATCACCAAGACATCCACAACTTAAACAACCTGCATCTGAATCAGATGTTTCTTGATTTTGATATATAACATCTGAATCATCATCCGAAGATGATTCTTCTGAAGAATTAGTATCATAGAGAAGAATTTTCGAAATCTGATCCTTCAGATCATCATCCATTTTTAACTCTTTGATCTTTTGTTTCACACGACAATCTCTTGCCATGTGCCCCACACGACCACATTTATAACATGTGATATTTTTCTTGAAATCTTTTGAAAAAGGTTTCTTATAAGATTTCTTTTGAGATTTCTTAAAAGGTTTTATATCTTTTTCCTGTTTAGAAAACCTTTTCTTTGAAGGAAAACGTTTTGAAAACTTTTGAGAAGTAACTCTTCTTTGTTTGGAAGGAGGAGTTAATTTTTCATAACCAAACTGTTCGCAAAAATTACCCAATTCTTTGGAATTGGTTTTACTTTCGAATTTAGCTTGGCGATGCATTTTAATATCAGTACAAAATTGTAAACCAACTTTGTTTATTATTGAAATTAACCTTCCATAGGTTAATTCCTCCAAAGGAGTGCCAGGGTACTCCATTTTTAACTGAGCTCTAACTTTTGTAGAAAAATTCTTTGGAAGACCAGATATAAATCTATCCTTCCAGTAAGCTTCTCTACAATCAGTTCTCGTATAAATTTTTGTCAAAAAATTATCTTTATACCATCGGAACTCTCGAAGAGTAGGACAGTATAAATTATTTAAAATTTCAAGGGACCTATCAGCAAAAATATTGGTGTCACCAATAAATGCTAAAGAAGTCCCTAATATTAAAGTTTCCACTTGTTGATCAACTTGTCTTTCAACATGTTGACCATTTTCAACGCGAGTTTCAGTTTTTACTGAAGTAAAAACCAAATTTCGCTCTTCTTCTTTTAAATTATTGTCCCACCATCCTTTTAGGCTACCAGTGAAGCCATTAATAAGGATTTTGACAGTACTTAGGGCCGTGTTTCCACGAGCTCTATAAGCAGTAGCTGCCATGGACATTTCTTCTAATTTTCGCAAAATCTGATGTTCTGTAAAACCATCAATGTTCCACTCAACTATACCTTCACCAGTATATTGAGAGGCATATTCAGAAGAAAAATAATCTTCATATTGAATATCAGGCAAAGTAGGCCTATGATAATAATTTCGTGATTTTGGAAAAGATTTTGAAGTATTTTTAATTTTGTTATCAACATCAACATCAGAATCTTGAAATTGTTTTTCAAGTTCTAAAACATCATCATTATTTTTAAAAACATTCACTTTTGAAGAAGATATTTTCAAAGAAGCTAATTGTTTGTTGATTTCATCCAATAGAGTTGTATTGGATTCATTTCCAATTTTTAAATCCTTGATTTCTGAGTCAGAAAGCTTGTAAGGAGAAATCAAAGGCTTTTCTGTTTTTGAAAATATTTTTGAAGAAGATTCGACTTGGGTCGAGGTGTCAAATTCTTCTGTTGTACTTGCAACTTGATACAACAGTTGATTTGTATAATTTAACTGCTGTTGAATATTTTTAATATCATATCGTGTCGGAATTTGAACAGAAAGGGTTTTGTCATCAAATTTCATTGATTTGAAAGGTGATGCAATAATTTCGTTATTATCAACATTTGGAAAAGTTATTTCTTCCAAAGGTGGAATAACAGAAATTACTTCTTTACCCTTTGAAGTTTTCCAAATATTTTTAGCAGAGTTAAGAACTTTTAACTCTAAGTGAGGAAAACAGTGATTTTCAAACCATGCGAAGTAGGGAATAGTGTCATCCTCTACCTCCTCCAAATAAGCATAATATTGCTCTTTATATTTGCTTATTTGTTGTTGGGAAAACGATGAAAAAAACCATTTTCTTTTTTCAGCATATTCAGGTTTCATAAATTCTTTTTGAACCTTTTGCCTATCAGCAATATATTTTGTTAAAACAAAAATTTGATTTGTTGGTTCAAACGCTTGATTTATTTCAGATAGAGTCGGAGACTCTCTCTGAACTTCATCAGTTTGAATATTAGGTTGAACCACTGGAGGGGTTGCAACTCTATATTCTGGTTGAGGAATAGTAGGATGAGCATTCATACCTACTAATCTCAAAGAATGGAATGAATCCATGGATCTTCGAGAATTGTTTGAATTAGTTGATCTTAATCCTTCAGGACAAGTCCTAAAAGATCTTGATGAATTACTCCTATTAAAAGGAGCAAAACTAATTGAAACATTTCCAGAAGCATGTTCAATAGGGATTGACATAACAGAAGGTTCTGGCTCCTCAGGAGGCAGAATTTCTTGTAGATTCCATTCTAAATTTCTCGAGACTTCACTATGGTTTAGTCGTCGAGGTGTAACCGCATTTGACTTATTTAAATTTACTTGCAAAAGCAAAGTATCTTCTTTGGAAGATACGTTCAATGCTTTTGGCGAAATATTAGTTTTCATAGCCTTATAATATATTTTATATATTACAGCCATTGGATAGGAATTAGGATTCCAGATTCCTTCCTTTATTTTAATATCTAATTTTATATTATGCTTGTTTTTACCTAAGCTTTCCAAAGACATAGTGTAATTTGGAAAATTATTAAAGAAAGTGGGACCATCATGAAGATTGGTCTCTATTATTGAAAGTATTTGATCCTCGAACTTTGCAGGACAAGTATCTCGTAGGCATACACGCACTGGGGTGTCTATACCAAGTCTATGCAAAGGTTTGATAGCAACTTGTATCAATCCAATATGCAAAAACTTATAATTTTGCTTATGTTCTTTCAACATCGAAAGATTCAAAAGGTTTAAAGACTCCTGAGTCTTGTCAACCTTTATCGTATATTCAGCAGTTTTTATAATAAAATCTGACTTGAACTTGTCAAGACGTTTTGTTTTATATATCTGAGAAACACTGAGTGGAGGGATACTCCAATTATTGAGTTTTTCTTCAATATCGGGCAAAACTATTTGAAGTCCATTTATTAAAGAAGAATTTTGAAAAGAAGAACTATTTTCAAAATCATTTGAAGAACTTGTTTCACCAATTTCTTCAATTTTCTCTTTACCCTTTCGGGAAATCATCTTTAGAAGACTCGACATGATAGCCTAGCCTAGAAGCTCTAATACTTAAGATAGACCATAGAGTTTTTCCTTACCCACACCGGGAACACCAGGCTTGCCAACGGATTTACAACCTACCTCAGGTTTTACTACCGGGAACACCCTTCAGGCTTACCAACGCTGCAAGAAGGAAATACACCAATATTTTTTTTAAATAAATAGAAAACATAAATATGATGTACTAACGATCCAAAACACCACAGTCAATATGATCAAGAAAACATATACATTAATTAACGCAAGTTTAATAATGGTTTATAAAAAAAAATTTAATAAGTATTAATTAACGATCAAAACATAAAAATACACCACAGTCAATAAGTACTAATCAAAATATCATAACTCATCAATCTTCCAAAGGGATGAACATGTAGAAACGAGAACCCCCAAGGTACTTAAACTTTGCCAATGCACCAGTGGACAACAAATACAACTCCCTGATACCATTTGTATCTGTTGCAAAATATGGGCGATCCTCGTGGATTACTATATTCCCATTGAACAGATTTCCGCTTTTGTCTTCAATAGTCACAACACGCGGTATTTGTTGTCCCCAACGACGGTAGAATGATCGCGGGATTGAAATCAAATCCTGCAAATACACAAGAACAATTTAGTAAATGATTAGTTTATGCCTTAACCATCAATACGTGAATCCGATCGTTATTCTTAAGTTGATGAGATACTGTACCTGGTCTATATGGATGGCTGTCTCAAAACATTTAGTCGGGTCCATTTAGTCGGGTCCATTTTCTGATAAAACGATAAGGAAAACAAGTCATATGTCTAAACTTCATCAAGTGATAATAAGAAAAGATGGAAAGATCCATGTAGCATACTATCATGTTAAAATAGAACAAAGAAATGCAACTTCACATGCAACTTTACATATTAGCAAACATAGTAGTTTTCAGGAAAGCAGATGCTTTTACGTCGTTTTGAAGGATGGTCATAGAGAGGACTTTTCCTACCGGAAGTGCCTAGATAACCTAGTAAGGATGGTCATCAACAACTATTTCTGAAAAGCTCCATTTCCTAATAAAACAAATGAGTAAAAAACCAGAGTTGTTTTCATAATATTGTGTACAAAGCTGCTTTCTAATATGAATAATGTTTTAATGATGACGGCCCGTCATGCATGTGCCTGGCAAACTGTGCCTAGCCCTTCATTTTATCTAACCCTATACTTAATCCTTCATTATCTAAGAGACTCGCTTTTGTTGGCTTCAAGAAGAGACTTTCTAATTAAGCTCATGGACTTTAAATTAGTAAATGAATATTAACAACAACAAAGTCATGCCATTTACGAACTAATAATACTTTATCAATTCATTCCAATGCTTATAATGTAAATATATGCAAATATGATTCCATAATCATTTCCAAACAAGTTATCAATAAATACATATCAAATTATTCTAATTACATTGATTCATTGTTATTGAAAGATTTTTATTTTAAAGAGAATAAACTATTCTTCACAGCAATCCAAATGTATGAACATGCTCAGATATAAGTACCAGCCTTCAATAAATTTACATCATCAAACAGAAAAGAGATAAGTAGAATTACCAAATGAATTTGATTCAAAATGAGTGAAAAGCTCTCTTGGAATTACAGGCTACAATAATGTTTTTAGATCATTTCATACTCCAACAAAGAATATTTTTTTGTTTACAAAGAAGTGAACAAGAACTTGAAATCCCTAAAACCCTCTTTTGAAATTTTTGAAACAGATTCAGACAAGTACCAACAAAGTCATGGATTCCAAACGAATCAAAATACAATACAATCAGAATGCATACACGTACAATACGATATGAAATTATTCAAGTAAACAGCTGCATCACAGAGGCTATAGATCATACTATTGTGAGATATTCAAAGACATAAATTCAGCCAAGATATGGAAAGATAAACAGATTGTGGTTGATGCAGTCCGCAATCACGGTCCGATGCGGTTTCAGTGGCCACCGCAACCGAGATGTTGCGGCCGCATCACGTGATGCAGTCCACAATTTAAAACCTTGATCTTCACACTCATTCTCACTCTACCAATTTCCCAATACAAATATTAAAATTTATAAATCACAAAACTTTACTTGACAAATTTCTTCATTTTTCATTTAGTTAAAAACCCATTAATCTTATTCTGGCATGTGTATACTATTGTAATCAGCTATCGACTTAAATAAACATAAAATGTTGTTTGTACAACATAAGCATGTTTAGTGATCTTATTTTATTGCTATAACAATTAAGACATTTTAATTGTAGAATTTGTAGGCTAGTTAAAGTTAGTATGACAATGAGACTGAGTAACATGACTTCCCCTTTTTCAAACTTAAAAGATTGATGGGCATAGGAAAAAAAAAAAGGAAATCTTGGAATCATATCCTATTAAGGCACAATTTTAGAATGGAATCAACCAAATAAGATACCATCAAAAATAAAATTTCCACCATCAATAAATGCATATTTCCCTATATGAATCCTGGTTGCTAATAAAACCATTTTGGCCAGATGACTACGTAAAAGTCTTGAACTGAGAAGTGTTGTAAGACCAAAAAAGTCAGCAAATTTATTTCTATGTTGCATTAAGAAAACATATTATTAACCATAAAAATAAGGTACACTCAAATACAATGAAATAGACCATGGTCATTTCATGTGCTTTATGAAATCATCAATCACCAAAAAGAAGTGATTCAGAAATTGAAGAACCATGGGTGAATAGCCTATCAATAGAATGGTTTAAATTACTTACATAAATTTATAGACTTCAAGTAACAAATGTTAAATTAAATTAATAGATAAAGCTTGATAACCATATATACCCCTCATATTCGCAACCGTGCAACAATTAATCTTATGACTTCTCTCACAAAACGAAACAAAAAAATGAGATGGGTAATAAATAGGAAACAATTACCAATACTCAAGCAAAAAAACGTAATTGGCAAAGTAGCCACACTCTCCTGTCAAAACTCTTTGCTCTCCCTGTAATTTTACCTTCTCTTAAGCAACCCGTATCATATTCTTAATTTTCTAGTTCAAACAAATCTCACATATCTCATATCAAAACATATCTTCCACAAATCTCAGTATTAAATATAAGATATGAATCTATTAACAAGATTAATTACAAATTAATGTCTGTAATATCAGTCTCAATCTCTTTTATCCACAATTTATTGCCATTATCTCTACATCTCTACAACACATCTCAATTAATGTCACCCCTTCATATACCTTTACCAATTCCCCCAAACAAGTATTTATAACCCATAAGAATTAAACTTGACAAGTAACCACTAACCACCATAATTTTTTTTTATAAACAAGCAAGTCGTGTACATTAGAAACAATGGTAAGGTCTTATTTTAAACAAATCTCACATCTCATATAATGACATCTATTATATGTATCTTAATATTCATTACATGATATAAATATATGAATGAAAATTGAAAACCACAGTAATTTTTAAATAGGAATTTACATCAACATTAATCACAACTTACATTAGAAACAATGGTAAGGTGTTCTACTCAATCACAGTCACCTATATCACAACTCACATGAAATACACAAGTAGCTCTTCTCAGTAGTAAGCAATAAAGCAAGCAATGAAACAATGAAGCAAAATAAAAAATTATACATAGAGAGTCCATGCATGGTTACCTCAAGGCAGAGCAGGGAATGCACAAAATGAGGAGAGAAGAGGGTAGGAGGAGCTCTGCGCGTGCGTGGTGACCGGAGAGCTGCGTATGGCGGCCTGAAACAGAGGGGGCGGAGTATGGCGGCCTGAAACAGAGGGGGGGGGATTAAAAACAGAGCAGGAAGAGGGGAAAGGAAGAGAGGAGAGGAAGAGGGAAGAGATGGAAGAAGAGGAGGAGGACGGAGGCTTACCGGAGACGGCGGTTGTGGCGGTGCCCACTGCACGGTGGTGGCGGCCTGAACGCGAGGGAGAAGATCGAAGATGGGTGAGGGAGGAAGGAAGAGAAGGCAGAAATGAGGAAGAAGGGAAATATTTCACGATTTTATGGATTTATAATTTAGCGACCGAAATAATCGGTCGCTAAATCGGTAGCCAATCACTTAAATAAAAAATGGTCGCTAAATTCGGTCGCGGGATGAGTTAATTTGAAATTTGAATTCATAAATTTAGCGACGAAGAACTCAATCGGTCGCTAACACGCGCGATTTTAATTTTTTTTTTCGCGCCGTTTAGCGACCGAATTAATATCGGTCGCAAATGTAAATAAAATTTAACCGTTGCATTTAATTCGGTCGCTATTTCGGTCGCTAAGAATACATAAAATTTCTGACTTTCAACCATTGCATTTAATTCGGTCGCTATTTCGGTCGCTAAGAAGGGATAAAATTACTGACTTTTAAGTTCCTTTATTTAGCGACGGAAATAGCGACTGATAACCCTGCTACGCTCTATTTCGGTCGCTATTTCGATCGCAGTATTATCTCTAATCACTATTTCATGTAGATCCTACAATCGGTCGCTAGTTCGGTCGCAAAAAGCAACCGAAAAATTCAGTCACTATTTTCGGTCGCTAAACAACCTTTTTTTTGTAGTGTATTAGAGCTTCTAGGCTAGGCTATCATGTCGAGTCTTCTCAAGATGATTTCCCGAAAGGGAAAAGAGAAAATTGAAGAAATAGGTGAGCCTAGCTCATCTCCTTTTCAAAATGAATTTCAAAATTCCTCTTTGATAAATGAGGAACAAATAATTTTGCCTGATATAGAACAAAAACTTTCAAATTGGAGTATCCCTTCAATTAATGTTTCTGAAATTTATAAAACAAAACTGCTTGACAAGTTCAAGTCAGATTTTATTATAAAAACAGCTGAGTATACTATAAAGGTTGATAAGACTCAAGAATCTTTAAACCTTTTGAATCTTTCAATGTTGAAAGAACATAAACAAAAATACAAGTTTTTACATATTGGGTTGATACAAGTTGCTATCAAACCTTTGCATAGATTAGGTATAGACACCCCAGTGTGTGTATGTCTAAGAGATACCCGTCCTGCAAAGTTCGAGGATCAAATACTTTCAATAATTGAGACCAATCTTCATGATGGTCCCACGTTTTTTAATAATTTCCCAAATTACACTATGTCTTTGGAAAGTTTAGGTAAGAACAAACATAATATCAAGTTAGATATTAAAATAAAGGAAGGAATTTGGAATCCCAATTCCTACCCCATGGCTATAATATATAAAATATATTATAAAGCTATGAGAACGAATATTTCGCCAAAAGCATTGAATATATCTTCCAAAGAAGATACTTTGCTTTTGCAAGTAAATTTAAATAAATCAAATGCTGTTACACCAAGGAGACTAAATCATAATGAAGTCTCTAGAAATTTGGAATGGAATCTACAGGAAATCCTGCCTCCTGAAGAGCCAGAATCTTCTGTTATGTCTGTACCCTTTGAATATTCTTCTGGAAATGTTTCTATTAGTTTTGCTCCTTTGAACAGGAGTAATTCCACAAGATCTTTTAGAACTTGTCCTGAGGGATCAAGACAAACTAATACAAACAATTCTCGAAGATCAATGGATTCTTTCCATTCTTTGAGATTAGCAGGTGTGAGTAATCATCCTGTTATTCCTCAACCGGAATATAGGGTTGAAACCCCTATTACGGTACCGGTGCAACAGGAAGTACAGAGAGAGTCTCCGACTCTTCTTGCAGCGTTGGTAAGCCTGAAGGGTGTTCCCGTCGTAAAGCCTAAGGTAGGTAGTAAATCCGTTGGTAAGCCTGGTGTTCCCGATGTGGGTAAGGTCAAATCAATATCTGTCATAGGTACTAGAGCTTTTAGGGTTTAGATCACCATGTCTAGCCTCTTAAAGATGATTTCCTGAAAAGGTAAAGAGAAAATTGAAGAAATTGGTGAAACAAGTTCTTCAAATAATTTTCAAAATGAAAATCAAAATTCTTCTTTGATCAATGAACAGCAAATAATTTTGCCAGATATAGAGCAGAAACTTAATAATTGGAGTATCCCTCCACTTAATGTTTCTGAAATATATAAGACAAAATTACTTGATAAGTTCAAATCAGATTTTATCATCAAAACTGCTGAATATACCATCAAGGTAGACAAAACTCAAGAATCTTTAAATCTCTTGAATTGTCTATGTTGAAGGAACATAAACAAAAATATAAATTTTTACATATTGGTTTAATACAAGTCGCTATCAAACCTTTGCATAGATTAGGTATAGACACACCTGTGTGTGTATGTCTAAGAGATACTCGTCCTGCAAAGTTCGAGGATCAGATTTTGTCAATAATCGAGACCAATCTTCATGATGGTCCCACTTTCTTTAACAATTTTCCAAATTATACCATGTCTTTAGAAAGTCTTGGTAAAAACAAACATAATATAAAATTGGATATTAAAATAAAGGAAGGAATCTGGAATCCCAATTCCTATCCAATGGCTGTAATATACAAAATATATTATAAAGCCATGAGAACAAATATTTCGCCAAAAGCATTGAATATATCTTCCAAAGAAGATACTTTGCTTTTGCAAGTAAATTTGAATAAATCAAATGCTGTTACACCAAGGAGACTAAATCACAATGAAGTCTCTAGGAATCTAGAATGAAATTTACAAGAGATTCTGCCTCCAGAAGAGCCAGAACCTTCTGTAATGAGTATTCCCATTGAATATTCTTCAAGAAATGTTTCAATTAGTTTTGCTCCTTTTAATAGAAGCAATTCATCAAGATCTTTTAGGACTTGTCCTGAGAGATCGAAGCAAACTAATTCAAACAATTCACGAAGATCAATGGATTCTTTCCATTCTTTGAGATTAGCAGGAGTGAGGGATCATCCTGTTATACCTCAACCAGAATCTAGGGTTGAAACCCCTATTCCGGTGCAACAGGAAGCACAGAGAGAGTCCCCGACTCTATCTGAAATTAATCAAGATTTTGAAACTCCAAATCAAATTTTTGTTTTAACAACATTTATTGTTGATAAACAAAATATTCAAAAGGATTTTTTAAAACCTGAATATGAAGAAAAAAGAAAATGGTTTTTTCTTCGTTTTCCCAACCTGAAATAAGAAAATATCGTGAACAATATTTGTCTTATTTGGAGGAGGTAGAGGATGACACTATTCCCTACTTCGAATGGTTTCAAAATCACTGTTTTCAAAATCTAGAATTAAATACTCTTAATTCTGTGAAGAAAATTTGGAAAACCTCAAGAGGTAAAGAAGTAATTTCAGTTATTCCACCTTTGGAAGAAATCACAATTCCAAATGTTGATAACTTTGAAATTACAGCATCTCCTTTCAAATCCATGAAAGAGGATGACAAAACTTTATCTGTTCAAAATCTGACTAGATATGATATAAAAAATATTCAACATCAGTTGAATTATACAAATCAACTGTTGTATCAAGTTGCTAGTACAACAGAAGACTTTGATACACCTGTCAAAGTCGAATCTTCATCAAAATCGATTTCAAAATTAAATAAACCTTTGATTACTCCATACAAACTATCTGATTCTGAAATTAAGGAACTTAAAATAGGAAATGAATCTAATACTACTTTATTAGATGAAATTAATAAACAATTAGCATCATTAAAATTATCTTCTTCAAAAGTAAATGTTTTGAAAAATGATGATCTTTTAGAACTTGAAAAACAATTCCAAGATTCTGATGTTGATGTAATTAATAAAATAAAAAACACATCAAAAACTTATCCCACTTCTAGGAACTATTATCACAGGTCCACTTTGCCTGATATTCAATTTGAAGATAATAGTTTAGATAATGCTTCACAATACAATGGTGAAGGCATTGTCGAGTGGAATATTGATGGGTTTTCTGAACATCAAATCATGAGAAAATTGGAAGAAATGTCTATGGCTGCTACAACTTATAGAACTAGAAACAACAGTGTTGTTTCTACTTGTAAAATTTTAATTCAAGGTTTCACTGGTAGTTTAAAAGGCTGGTGGGACAACAATTTAAAAGAAAATGAGAGACAATCTATTTTAAATTTTACAAAAACTGAAATAAGAAATGATGAGCATGGTCAACCTGTTGAATATCCTATTAATCAACATGTTGAAGCTCTTATTTTTGCTATATCTCAAGCATTTATTGGCGACACCAATACTTTTGCTGATAGATCTCTTGAGATATTAAATAATTTATATTGTCCTACTCTTGGTGGGTTTCGATGGTATAAAGATAACTTTTTAACAAAGATTTATAGTAGAACTGATTGTAGAGAAGCTTATTGGAAAGATAGATTTATATCAGGTCTTCCCAAAAACTTTGCTACAAAAGTTCGCACACAACTGAAATTGGAGTACCCTGGCACTCCGTTGGAAGATTTAACCTATGGAAGGTTAATCTCAATAATAAATAAAACTGGTTTACAATTTTGCACTGATATTAAAATGCATAGACAAGCAAAATTTGAAAGTAAAACAAATAGTAAAGAATTAGGAAATTTTTGTGAACAGTTTGGATATGAGAAATTAACTCCTCCTTCTAAGCAAAGAAGAGTTAATACTCAGAAATTTCCAAAACGTTATGCAAAATATAAAAAATATAATAAAAAGGAAAAAGAAATTAAACCTTATAAGAAAACTCAAAGAAAATCTTATAAAAAACCTTTCAATAAAGATTTTAAGAAAAATATAACTTGTTACAAGTGTGGTCGTGTAGGTCACATGGCAAAAGAATATAGAGTCAAGCAAAAAATTAAAGAATTAAAAATGGATGATGAAATTAAGGACCAAATTTCAAAAATTCTTCTTTATGATACTAATTCTTCAGAAGAATCATCTTCTGATGATGATTCAGATGTTATATATCAGAATCAAGAAACATCTTCTGATTCTGATGCTGGCTGTTTAAGCTGTGGTTGCCTCGGAGATAATTGTAATTGTAAATTTACAATTAATGTTATCTCAAAAGAAGCTAGAGTTCTTCTTGATTTGATAAATCAAGTAGAAGACCCACAAGTTAAACTAGCTATGCTAGAAAAATATAAAGAATTAGAATCACATGAAGTTGAGCAGAATGAATTTAAAGGTTATTCTTTAAAAGATATTCTGAATCCTCAAAAGGCACCAGAAACATCTTTTATCCAAGAACCTTTAAGTCTTTCTTTTTTATATAAAGAAATTAAAGTTTTAAAATCTGAAATTGCTGATTTAAAACTTAAAACTAAAATTTTGGAACAAAATTTTTCAAAAAACCCGGGAAAGGTAGAGAAACTACTATTTCTGCCTCATCTTCTTCCCAAAGTTTTCAAAATGATAATCTTGAGTTCAGTAAAGAAGATAATTTCTTGCTGAGAATCAAAACTTTACAGCAGAAATCGCATGTGAAGGTTAATTTGAAAATAAACAGTTCCTTTCACAAACCATTTATTGCTTTAATTGATTCAGGAGCAGATCTTAATTGTATTCAAGAAGGTCTGATTCCTACTCAATATTATCAAAAGACTATTCAAAAACTATACACTGCAAATAATGAAAAGCTTCAAGTTAAATACAAACTTGAAGAAGCCAGTATTTGCAATAATGGAATTTGTTTTAAAAATTCGTTTTTACTGGTGAAAAATATGTCAGAACAAATTATTCTTGGAACTCCTTTCATAACACAACTTTATCCGTTTGGAGTTTCTGAAAATGGTCTTTCTACAAAAAGAAATAATCAAGAAATTCTTTTTGAATTTTTAAATCCAGTTAAAACAAAAGAATTGAATATAATTTCTGAAAATCTTGAAGAAACAAATTTTTTATCCATTATAAATGGAAAACAAAATCAAATCTGTTTTCTTCAAACAGAAATTATTTATCAGAAAATTGAAAAACAACTGCAAGATCCTTTGATTAAGGAGAAAGTAGTTGCTTTATAAAAAGAATTTGAAACAGAAGTCTGTTCTATTATTCCAAATGCTTTTTGGAATAGGAAAATTCATACTGTATCTTTACCGTATGAAAAGGACTTCGATGAAAGAAATATTCCAACTAAAGCTCGACCTATTCAAATGAATAGTGAGACTTTAGAATTTTGTAAAAAAGATATACAAGATCTTTTAAATAAAAAATTAATTAGGCCAAGCAAGTCCCCTTGGAGTTGCACCGCTTTCTATGTAAATAATAATTCTGAAATTGAGGGTGGCGAACCTCGAATGGTTATTAATTATAAACCATTAAATAAAGCTTTACAATGGATTCGCTACCCTGTTCCTAATAAAAAAGATCTTATTAAAAGACTGCACGATGCAGTTATTTTTTCAAAATTTGATTTGAAATCTGGCTATTATCAAATAGCATTAAAAGAAGAGGATAAATATAAAACTGCTTTTACTGTTCCTCTGGGACATTACGAATGGAATGTAATGCCTTTAGGATTAAAAAATGCACCATCAGAATTTCAAAATATCATGGATGAAATATTAAAGCCTCATTCTGAGTTTACTTTAATATACATCGATGACATATTAATATTTTCCAATTAATTGGAACAACATTTTAAACATTTAAATGTTTTCAAGGAAAAAATCAAAAGAAATGGAATGGCTTTGTCTGCCAAAAAGACAAAACTTTGCTTAACTAAAATGAGGTTTTTGGGCCATGAAATATTTCAGGGCACAATAACACCCATCAGCAGAAGCATTGCCTTTGCTGATAATTTTCCAAATGAATTGAAAGACAAAACACAACTTCAAAGATTTTTGGGTTGCTTGAATTATGTTTCAGAATTTATTCCAAATATTAGAATAAAATGTAAGCCCCTGTATTCTAGACTTAGAAAGACTAAGAATCCTAAACCTTGGTCTAGTGAGTTGTCCGAATTAGTGGCTGAAATCAAAAGGGATGTCAAGTCTCTTCCGTGTCTTGGTATTCCTCATCCAGATGCAAGTCTTATAGTTCCGACAGATGCATCAGAAAAAGGATATGGTGGCATCCTGCTACAGATCCTCCCAGAGTCAAAAGTTGAACAAATAGTGCGATATCACTCTGGTCTTTGGATCTCATCTCAAGAAAAATATAGTACTATTAAAAAGGATATTTTATCTATAGTACTATGTATTACAAAATTTCAAGATGATTTGTTTAACAAAAAATTTTTATTACGAATTGATTGCAAAGCAGCAAAAGATGTTTTAGAAAAAGATGTTAAAAATATTGTTTCAAAACATATTTTTGCCAGATGGCAAAGTCTTTTGAGCTGTTTTGATTTTGAAATATAATTTTTAAAAGGAGAAAATAATTTCATCCCTGATTATCTAACCAGGGAATTTTTGCAGGCTTCTTCAAAATAATGGCGAGCAGGGCCCAAGGAGGGTCTACCAGAGGTGGGGCATCCCCTTCCTCTTCAAAATCAAAACCCCTAATATTAGACTCCTTTGCACCTAGTGCAACCAAAATAGCCTCAACCCCAATATCGGCCCAGCCCACTCAAAATACCTCTCTCAAAATAACCAACAGATTTACCCCTTTGGGTAAACCACAAAATACTCCACCAAAAATCCCACAAAATATCCAAACCCAAACACTTGAAAGAGAACCTCTTCAACATAAATACAAGCCTTTTTGTCATAGATTGTTGCTGTTGGAACCCGAAATGGGTGATCCATCAAAAAATGTTTCTGAACCTTGGAACATTTATTCAAGATATGTACAGGAAGGTTTTGGTTGGATTAATACTCATGGATCCAACAAAAATCTTAAATATTATCAGTATATTTTAATAGATTCTGGATCTGTTGAAATAACTGAAAATGAAAATGAAAATGCAAAAGGAATAGTGGCGTATTCCCAATGCAAAATTTTAAAAGTGTTGACCATAACTGATTGGGGCCAACACCCATTAAAGCCCAAAAGATTTTCTCGGGTATTTGACCCACCAATATATAACTATTTTGATTACCGAAAAGCTTGGGAGTATTTTCTTTGTATTCCCAATCAAAAACATTCCTGGTACTTCATAATAGTTAGTAACCAATCTGTGTACCCTTCTTGGTTCATGGAATGGTTTGTAGAATTTGGGTTAACAACAGAAATTTTCCCAAATTCTATCTATTCAAAATATTTAGAGTTTAAAACTCTAACCCCCAAAATTCAAGCTCATGTAAAATTGTTGCATTTCTGTGCACAATTTGGAATATCATGGTTACTTCGTTTCAACTATGATGTTCATTCACATTTACCTGAGCCCTTTCCAAAATGGATTTGTGCCTCTGTCATTGTATCATGGTGGCGTAAATTCAATGAAGAATTTGTTCTTTCCAAATTTGAGACTTGGAAGAAACATGGACTCCAAAAGAGGAGACTTCCTCAGTCCATCACACCAGCAAATTCTCCATCAAGAAATAAAGATAAGGGTGTTGTTGGTTCTACCTCTTCAGTAATTTCACAGCCAGCAAGCCCCTATTCATTAAAATTTGATGCATCTTCTCCTTCGGAATTGAAGAAAAAACTGATAGAAGCAATTTCTACAGTAGGATCTGAAGAAAAAACTGATAAAAGTAATTTCTTGAATCTTCTTTTATTCAAGAACCAACAAGTCTTCCATTTTTATAAAAAGAAATTAAAAATTTAAAAACTGAAGTTGCTGATTTAAAAAACAAATACAAATACAAAATTTTGCACCAAAATTTTCAAAAAACCTTGGGGAAGGGAAAGGAAAAATTTACTATTTCCAATTCTTCCTCCACACATTTTGATGAAGATAATCTTGAAAATGAATTCGATACTCTTTACAATGAAGAGACAAATTTCTTTTTAAGAATAAAAACCATGCAGCAAAAATGGCTTGTAAAAATAAATTTAAAAATAAAATTTTCTTTTCATTAACCATTTATTGTCTTAATAGACTCGGGAGCAGATCTTAATTGTATTTAAGAAAGTCTTATTCCTACACAATATTACCAGAAAACATTCCAAAAGTTATACACAGCCAATAATCAAAAGTTACAAGTAAACTATAAACTAGAAGATGCTAGTATCTGTAACAAAGGAATTTGTTTCAAAAGCTCATTCCTCCCTGTTAAAGATACTTCAGAACAAATAATACTAGGAACTCCTTTCCTAACACAACTTTATCCCCTCCAAATTACAGAAGAAGGAATAAAAACTAAAAAAGACAACCAAGAAGTATTATTTGAATTTATAAATCCAATAAAGACTAAAGAGCTAAGTAATACAAAAGATAATTTAGAAGAAAAGAATTTTCTATCCATTATTCGCAGGAAAGAAAGTCATATAGGATTTCTTCAAAAGGAAATCTTATATGCTAATATGGAAAACAAATTCAAGATCCTTTGATAAAAGAAAAGATAATTAAAATACAAAAGGATTTTGAAAAAGAAGTTTGTTCAGAAGTTCCCAATGCCTTTTGGAAAAGGAAAACTCGTATGGTGTCCCTATCATATGAGGAAGATTTTCATGAAAGTAAAATACCAGTCAAAGCCAGGTCTATTCAAATGAATAACGAGACTTTGGAATATTGCAAAAAAGAAATAAAAGGATTCCTTGATAAAAAACTTATTAGGCCAAGCAAATCCCCTTGGAGTTGCACTGCCTTCTATGTTAATCATCAATCCGAAATAGAAAGAGGAGAACCTCAAATGGTAATTAATTATAAACCTTTGAATAATGTTTTGAAATGGATAAGATATCCAATACCAAATAAAAGAGGTTTAATAAGAAGATTACATGATGGTATAATCTTCTCAAAATTTGATATGAAATCAGGATTTTATCAAATAAAGTTGGAAGAAAAAAATAAGTATAAAACAGCTTTTACGGTTCCTTTTGGACATTACGAGTGGAATGTAATGCCCATGGGACTAAAAAAATGCTCATTCTGAATTCCAACACATAATGAATGATATATTAAACCCACATTCTGATTTCACTATTGTTTACATTGACGATGTTTTGATATTTTTACAATCACTAGAACAACATTTCAAACATCTCAATATTTTTAAGGAAACAATAAAAAGAAATGGTATGGTAATATCTGCCAAAAAGATAAAATTATTTCAAACTAAAATAAGGTTTCTAGGTCATGAAATTTACCAAGGAACAATAACACCAATAAGCAGAAGTATAGCTTTTGCTGATAAATTTCCAAATGAATTAACTGATAAGAAACAGTTACAAAGATTTTTAGGTTGTTTAAATTATGTCTCCGAGTTCATTCCCAATATTAGGATAAAGTGTAAACCCCTTTATTCTAGGCTTACGAAGACTTCAAATCCTAAGGCATGGTCATCAGAGTTATCCAAATTAGTCTTAGAAATAAAGAAAGATGTCAAATCACTTCCTTTCTTAGGTATTCCATGAGCCCGATGCTAGTCTAATTGTCTAGACTGACGCATCAGATAAAGGGTTTGGTGGTATCCTACTACAAATCCTTCCAAATTCTAAAGTGGAGCAAGTGATCAGATATCATTCAGGACTTTGGATCTCGTCACAAGAAAAATAAAGTACTATTAAAAAAGAAATTTTAGCTATAGTACTATGTATTACTAAATTTCAAGATGATTTGATCAATAAAAGATTTTTACTCAGAATCGATTGTAAAGCTGCAAAAGATGTTTTACAAAAAGATGTTAAAAATTTAGTTTCCAAACATATTTTTGCCAGATGGCAAAGTTTACTCAGTTGTTTTGATTTTGAAATTGAATATTTAAAAGGTAATAACAATTTTATCCCTGATTTTCTAACCAGGTAATTCTTGCAAGGGGTATCCACAATGACATCTCGATCTCGAGGGGGATCCATTAGAGGAGGATCCTCCTCTTCCTATCCAAATAAAACCAAGGAGTTAACCCCTGATTCTTTTGCTCCATCAGCCTCTCAAATAACCATAAAAAAACCTTCCTCAATCAAGCCCCACAAATAACCCAATTCAGAGCCCCAACAAGTTCGCCTCATTAGGCGAGGAACAACCCAATAAATTAACTACTCAAAGAGAGCCCTTGAATTTTAAAGTAAAACCATGCTGTAGAAGACATGCTCTAGTAGAGCAAGAATATGGTAACCCTACTACAGATGACCCATGGGACATGCTCAAACAACTTATTCCAGATGGTTTTGGTTGGGTCCCCACCAGTGACGCCACAAAAACCCTTGCATTCTACCAATACATTCTGGTTGATACCTAGTCAGTAAAAATTGAACAGAATACAAATTCAAATGCTCCGGATATAATTGCCTATTCTCAGTGTAAAATAATGAAAGTACTTACCCTCTCATAATGGGGAAAAAGTCCTTTCTATCCAAAAAGATTCTCAAGGGTCTTTGACCCTCCAGTTTATAATTATTGGGACTACCAGAGGGCGTGGGAATTAATTCTTTTCCAACCAAATCCTCATCATTCATGGTATTTCAATTTTTTAAATAACCAAGCCCGATATCCAAATTGGTTTATGGAATGGTTTTGGGAATATGGTTTATCCGCAGATGTACTCCCAAATTCACTCTATAATATTTACAATGAATATAAGAGTTTAACCCCTTCAATTCCAGTCTTCGGAAAGTTACTTCATTTTTGTGCTCAATTTGGTATTGCTTGGATACTCAAGTTTAATTATGAGTATCATTTGCATTTACCTGAGCCTTTTCCAAAATATATCTGTTCAGTCAACACTGTTTTCTAGTGGAAAAAATTCAATGAAAAAGTGGTAGAAACGAAATTCGTTTCTTGGAAAAATAAGGTTCGTGCTAAAAGGACTCCACCAGCATTCGAGCCCCCAAAAACTCCTCCCCCACAAGTAAAAGATAAATAAATTTGCACCTCATCCCAAGCAGTAAATCCTTATACAATTAACTTGAGTGCTTCAACACCTCAAGAATATAAAAGGATGTTAAGGGATGCTCTCTCATCTTTGGGATCAGATGAAGAAGCAGTAGATGACTCAGTAACAGTAGGATCAGACTATAATCCCTACTTGGAGAATAATGACCCGGATTTTGGGTTCTTCGATCAATAGCTCAATAATTCAAATTTGTCGCCCCTCAACAAAATCAAAGATGGCCGACAAAGGGTCTTTCAAGCCACCCACTATTCAATAAAGTAAAAGCAAAGTTGTTTGTCCAGTTGTGCCGACGCTGATTTATTGGCCAACAGGAATCACAATGCTACAGTAAGTAAAGCATCGAAGTCAAAAGATAAACAATACCTGTTTTTTCGGATTCCAAACCAATTCAATTCCGCTCTTTCGAAGGGTTCTCCCCTCTATTTAAGAAGACTTCAAGCTTCATTCAAGGCAGACTTTACCTTCGACCTGATTTACTAATTAAGTTTGCTTTGTAATCTTGTAGTGTTAAAGCTTTTGAAGCAAGTTTACTGAAGCTCTTCATTGTCTGTAAGTCACTTAATAATTTTGATAACCCCTTGTAATTTACTATCTTTTATGAAATAAAAAAGATAGTTTGATAAAAGTACTTTCACTCTTTACATTGTTTATCTATATTCATTACTATTTTGAATTTACTAATTCTTGAGATGATCCGCAGTGGCATCCTGAGATAAATCTGTCTTTCCAATAAGATTGCCTACAATCTGTTCTAGTATAAATTTTTGCTAGAAAATTATCCTTGTACCATCTGAATTCTCCAAGGGTTGGACAATAAAGATTATTTAATATTTCAAGGGACCTATCAGCAAACACATTTGCATCCCCTATGAATGCTTGGGAAATTGCAAAAATTAATGCCTCTACTTGTTGTTCTATTTGAATGGGCTCGGGTTCACGTTGTTCATTATTCCTTACATCGGTTTTTACAAAAGTGAGAATTGTTTGTCTATCAACTTCTCTTAAATTATTATCCCACCATCCTTTTAGGCTTCCAGTGAAACCTTGGATTAATAATTTAACAGTACTTAAGACATTATTTCTTTTTGCCCTATAGGCAGTAGCTGCCATTGACATTTCTTCTAATTTTCTCATTATTTGGTGTTCAGAGAAGCCATCTATATTCCATTCTACAATGCCTTCTCCATTATACTGAGATGCTAGATCAAGCATAGCATCTTCAAATTGTATATCTGGCAAGGTGGGTCTATGGTAGTAGTTTCTAGAAGTTGGGTAATTTTTCGAAGTATTTTTTATTTTATTAATTGTGTCTACTCCTGTATCATCAAATTGTTTTTCTAATTCTAAGATATCTTCATTTTTTATCATATTTACTTTTGATGATGAAATTTTTAAAGAAGCTAGTCTTTTATTTATTTCATTTAAAAGATCGCTACTAGATTCTTTTCCTATTTTAATTTCTTTTATTTCTGAATCTGACAATTTGTATGGAGTTATTAACGATTTTTCCAATTTCTTTGAAGTTTCTTCTTTTGAAGGTAAATCATTATCTTCAGAAGTGCTTGCTATTTGATATAAAAGTTGATTTATAAAATTCAACTGTTGTTGAATGTTCTTTATATCATTCCTTGTGGGCTGTTGAATAGTTAATGTTTTGGTGTCTTCTTTCATGGTTTTGAAAGGAGATGCTGTTATTTCAATATTTTCAACATTTGGGAATGTTATTTCCTCCATAGGAGGAATTACTGAAGTAAGCTCTTTGCCTTTAGTGGTTTTCCAAATTCTTTTGGCAGAATTTAGAGTTTTTAGTTCTAAGTTTTGAAAACAGTGATTTTCAAACCAAGTGAAGTAGGGAATGTTGTCATCCTCTACCTCATCGAGATAAGCAAAATAGGATTCCCTATATTGCCTTATTTCTGGTTGTGAGAATGTAGAGAAAAACCACTTTCTAAATGTGTTTTTGTTGCGTGGAAATTCCAGGTGCAATACAGGAACCGAAGTCAGAGATGCTCGCAGGCGAAGATGGAAGTGGATAAAACCATAACTAAGAATATTATAAACTTCATGGCTTTGTCTATGTTGTAAATTAAGTTATGTGGTCATTCTTGACTTATGATTTAACTAATTTTCACGGTCTGAGCAAGATTTGGTTATATGTAATTATTTGTGAATGATTACTTAGCTTAGACAGGGATGTAAATTGTTGATAAAGAGAAGGACATAAAAGGTAAATTAATTGTAAACAGGAAATAAGCTAGCCTATTTACTAACCTAGTAAGTACGTGAATTCTAAATATTCATAAAAGAGAAACTTTAGGAGTAGGTATTTCACATTCTGTCTCGTGAGTATAAAAATCTCAAAAAGAAATTTTCTTAGTTGACTAAGTAGTATGATAAAGTCTGCATGGAAAGGCAAGCTCTTGAAAATAAAAACAAGAAGCTTGAGTCAGAGAATGTCAGTCTAACTGACACTCAAGGTTGAGCCTGATGTCTTTTGTGAAGTTGCGAAACTGAAACAAGATGTAACATATCTGACAGACACCCTGACTAAATTTATAGGTGGCTCAGAAAAGTTGAGCTTTATACTAAGGTACTCTAGGTCATCTCACGATAAGTCTGGCTTATGCTATGACAAAGAGAAGCATGAAGCATCTCACAAAGTATCAAAGCCTCACGCACATCACAAAGTCCCTAAAACTAAGGTACAACACGTTAAAACAAAATCAAGCTCGTCCTTACTGTAAAGTGTGTGGAAAAAGTGGTCATAAAACATCTAGATGCATACATCACAAGCATGTCAAGCATGCTCATCTAGTGACTACTAACAAGAAAGGATCCAAGTCAATATGGGTACCTAAAGATAAGATTATACATGTTGCAGATTTGCTTAACAACGGGAAAGAAACACGCATCTTGGTACTTGGACGGTGGTTGCTCACGTCACATGATGGGAGAAAGGTGTATGTTCCAAGACTTTAGACACAAAGATGGTGGTTGGGTTACCTTTGGAGGTAATCAGAAAGGAAAGATCATTGGAGTAGGTAAAATTGGTAAACATCATTTTCCCTCCATTGATAATGCTCTTTTAGTTGATGGTCTAAAACACAATCTGCTGAGCATAAGTCAATTATGTGATAGTGGGTTTGCTGTTTCTTTTGATAAGAACATGTGTAATGTCAAGAAACCTGATGGATCACTCTTGTTCACTGCTAAGTGGCAAAACAATCTGTATAGGATTGACTTGGAGGACATTTTCAAATCAAAGTGTCTCATGTCTAGTGTCCATTAAAGATGAGCAATGGATTTGACACAAAAGACCAAGTTGTAACATCCATTATTTTATATGTTTTTTATGTAAGAGGATTAGGTTTAAGGCTTGGATTATATAGTTAAGATGTAGTTTGAGGCATAGAGACCCTTGCATGGAAAGTACACAACATTTTGGAGTGAGTTTGAACGTATGAGCCACATAGGGTTTTGACCCGATTGTCGCTTCTAAACCTGAGAGTGTGAAATAAGAAATTTAGAGTTAGGGTTGAGATTAGGCATTTTTGATGGTCGGAGGTTGTTTATTAGGTCCCAATGAGCTTATATTTCAAATTTGAGCTCAATCGGACGTCGAACGAACCCGAAACGTAACGAGTTGACTTCTGGTCAGAAGTCAATGCTCAAGCGTGGGTGTATCCATGCTCCAATGCTCCAGTCAACTTGACCAGCTCTGGTGTTGACCTGCCATGTGTCATCAAGGGCTGACATGGCATCTTGTGATTGGTTGCATGACGCGGTGGTCCACCAACCCTCCAACGCTCGAGCGTGGGGAAGCCAACACTCAAGTGTTGGAGCGCTCAAGCGCTAGGGTACCGATCTTTGACGTTGGGACGCTGACTTGCAAAATAAAAATGGGGCTTAAGTGACATAAGTCACTTAGACCCATACATAAAACAGGCAGCAGGGAGAGCAGAAGAGAGTGAAGAGGGAAGAAGAGAGAATTTAGAGAGAGAGGGAGAAGAAACCTAGAGCGAGAAAGAGTTCGAGCTTGAGCACGACTCGATCGATCGTCCCTTTGCGATTCCGAGCACGTGGTCACGTTCGTGGCGACGATATCTTCGCTTTCCTCTTCTTCTTTTCTTCTAAAAGTGAAGGTAAATATTTCTCTTCTAAGTCAAAATGTTGTCTCATTTACGTTTTTTGAAATATCTTTAGTCTCGGTTATCGAATTCAATTAGTAATTCGAATTTGAAATCGTAGTAACATGTACTTCACAATGTGGTATCCAGGTGAATTTTTGGAGGCTCAGAGGCCCTAGATCTGTGCGAAGCAGAATCGTGAGAAGTGGAGGACGAGTGATTTTGTTACGTTTCGGACATCAGACGACTTTCCAAGTGGGGGAAGAAACCATTTAACGTCGGAAACGGCGAAGTGACACTTAATTCGATAATGGCGTAGGACGTGTAACATCCGTGATTTTCATGTGCGTTTTACGTACAAGGATTAGGGTTAGGACTTGGATTATGTAGTTGAGATGTGGTTTGAGACATAGAGACCTTTTCATGTTAAGTACGCAGCTTTTTCGGGTGAGTTTGAACGTAGAGACCAATTAGGGTTTCCCGGTTAGTGTCTTTGAGACGTCTGAGTGTGAAATAAGAATTTTGGAGTTAGAGATGATATCAGGCCTTTTTGATGGTTTTAGGTTGTTTATTAGGTCCTAATGAGCCTATATCTCAAATTTGAGCTCAATCGGACGTCGAACGAACCCTGAACGCAAAGTGTTGACTTTTGTCAGAAGTCAACGCTCAAGCGGAGGTATATCCACGTTCAAGCACCCAAGTCAACAGACAAGGGCCATGCTTTGACTTGTCACATGTCAATAAAGGCTTATGTGGCAGCCTGTGGTGGATGCATGGCGCGGTGGCTTCCCACGCTCAAGCGTGGGCACGCTCAAGCATGGATCTTCTCACGCTCGAGCGTGGAGATGTGAATCAGCAAAAATAAAAGAGTGACTTAAGTGACTTAAGTCACTTAGTCACTCAGCCAAAAACAGAGAAGGAAACTTGAGAGTTGGAAAGAACATAAATCCAGAGAGTTCTAGAGAGAGAGAGAGAGAACTAGAGAGAGAGATAGAGTTTGAGAGAGATGAAGGCTATCAAGAGCCCTAAACTACCATTTTTGAGCTGGAACAGCTTCAGAAATGCCATTACCACCCCTACTTCCACCGTTAGATTGCGTTGAAATTTCATGGAGAGGTTCTAGGATAGTAGTTATTCACATACAAATGTTAAAATTTCTGTATGTTCCCTAGAGTGAGAGTTATTCAACTCAGAATAAGGAAGGAAACCCAACTCGAGTAGCTCCTGACCAATCACATTGGAAGTTTAGATCCAGGCTCGTTAACCGTTGGATCGAGCTGAAATTTTTGTAGAAGGTAAAGGAAAGATATTTATTTAAATCCAACGGTCAAATATTTAAACAGAGGTATAGATTGTGAGATATAGGGCCAAAACTGTGGCGATTTTGTGGTGTTGCTGCCGATTCTAAGTCCTTACAATGTGTTGTTCACAATGTAGTTTCTTAGGTGAATTTTGAGGCTCAGAGGCCCTGTTTCTGGGAGAGGTAGAATCGAGGAGCTCGAGGACGTTTCGTTTTAGTTCGTTTAGTCTTAGTTCATTTCGTCTCGTTCCGTTTAGCGTACGACTCTCCAGGTGGGGGAAAGAAACTATTTAACGTCGGAAACGGCATGGTTGCATTTAATTTGATAATGGCGTAGGGCGACCCAAACCCTACACGAGAAAGAGTAACGGACAATGTCCATATCACATTTGGGACTACCTAGTGGTACCAATGATGATATAGAAATTGTACGTTTATCGTCAAATCACGATATATATATATATATATATATATATATATATATATATATATATATTTTATTATGTGATGATTGCTCCTTGATGTTTGACTTGAACCTAGTACTTGATGAATGATATCATGAGTGTTGTAATTATTTTTGAAAGTGTTTATATTTATTATTATTATATTTTGGTATTTATTATGTTGGAAATAATGACATGATGGTAATGATGATGATTTTGATAACATGATGGCATGATGGTGATGACATGATGAGTGTTATGATTGTACTTAGAGGTTGAGTAAGTGATAAGTTATAATGAGTTAAGGTGATGTATTGGGGAATTCATATTATATATGTGTTAGTAGTGCCTAACCGAGATGATTACTGTGATATGATGATGAAATTGATGAGACGAGATTATTATTGAGTTATCTATGAGATTATAATGAGCGGTTATAGCATTAGGGGGTGACCTGAAACATGGTCTGTGATATGGTTGACCTGAAACATGGTCTGTGATATGGTTGACCTGAAACATGGTCTGGTGGACCTGAAACATGGTCGTGTGGGGTCTATTCCTCGGAGGGAGAATTCCTGGGGTTTAGGCTAACAGCGGATCGTCCCGGACGTGGTCTCATTTTAGTTGCAGCTATAGTTCATGTGTTGCATGAGCACCCTGGTCGTGGTTCAGAGGTGTGCACCGGATTGTATAGCTATAGTGTCATTGCTTTGCATGGGCATCCTCCATCCACGGACGAGGGTGTGAGCCGGGGACTCTGGGACGTATTGATTCTATTGATGTGATATCCGGATATGGCCGATACCTGATGAGATGATTCATACAGCATTTGCATTGCATCATGATGGAGGGTAGAGGAAAAATTTTAGACGTGGATCGAGGATGATTTATGTTGAATATATATAGATATTTATATTATTGGAGACGGATGTTTAGTGTGTTGTTATAGAATTAAATGTTGCTAAACCCTTTCCACGTTTGATGTTATATGGCTTCTTATCCTATTTTCTTTTGCTGTATTGTATATACATATGTTTTGTATCTCAGATCCAAATCGTGCAGATGGCGCACTGGGATCATCCGTGGATGACTCAGGACCCAGGGTTCCCCCTCTTGAGGACCTTTGAGGTAGAGTGCGTCAATCCGAACGGGTGGCTCGAGGACCCAGTCACTCGCTTCATTGTGTATACGGGTCCTACGTCCATCACCACCGGGCTTGGACAGGGAGCGCCGATAGGTTTCGTCGGCACTTTCCTTTTTGACACTACTCTCCCTTTCACGACAGGACCGCCTGATGGACACCTACCGCCGATGCCAGGCGTGGATCCAGTCCCCTTCATGGTACCCTTTGAGGTATTAGTACCAGGGTTCGCACCAGCACCAGCACCTGAGCCCGAGTTAGCACCCATCCAGGAGGAGGACCAGATTGCCCCCGCCCAGGACCTAGCACCCCTTCCAGAGGTACCGGCACCTCCAGAGGTCCGAGCTACTATTTCAGAGTCTTCTCGGGTATCTTCTAGACAGCTACATCCCCGTGACAGCAGATTATACAGGCAGATGTTTTACAGACAGCCAAACAGGAGCTCTTCTAGCGAGAGGGGAGGAGTGTCCGGACCTGCTGGACCACAGGATGCGGACGAGGGTGGTAGTGTATGATGGCTCGGGCCAGTGCCATCAGCATAGGTGTAAGTGAGGTTTTGTTGTATTTTGAGAGAGGACGGGGTGTGGAGAGAATCGGTGAGGCATCTTCCTTTTGGTATTTTGGTGTATTTTCATGTTATCACCGGTTTGTACATATCGGGATCCTACTAATGGGAATCCTTTGACAGCTCAGTACCAGCATGCATGTATATATATATATAGTTATGTGTTGTATGTATGTTTACATATGTTGTTTATATTTTAAGTTTTTATTTTTCCACTGTTTTTAATTTATCCGCTTAACGCTAATAACACGATTAGGTCCTAAATAATATGGGTTTCTTTAATGGGACGTCGGGGCGTCTCAGGGCGACCTAAACCCTGTGAGAGAGCGAGTAACGGACAATGTCCATATCACATTGGGGACTACTCAGTGGTACCAATGATGATATTGAGATCGTACGTTTATCATCATAATTTATAAAATACATTATTTTATTATTACTGATTGCCTGCTTTAACTGATGGGACTATTGGGACTGTTATTGATAATTGATGGATGATAGTATCGGTATTGAAATTATTCTGAATATATTATTATTATTATTATTATTATTATTATTATTATTATTATTTTGTATAACTTGAAATGATTGTAATGATTGTAATGATGACATGATGCTATGACAGTAATATTGTGTTTAGAGATTGAATAGTGATAAGACATAATGAGTAATGGTGATGTATGTGGGAAATTCATAATACATGAGATAGTAGTGCCTAACCGAGATAATTATTGTGATATGGTGATGAGAATTGCAATTATGATCGAGGTTATCTAATAGTGATGAGAGGTTAAGGCACTAGGGGGTGACCTAAAATATGGTCTGTGATATGGTGACCTGAAATAGAGTTGTGATCAAGTGTTGGGGCACTGGGGTTTGATTTCTCGGATGGTGTTCCGGGGATTTCAAACTATCGGCAGGACCGTCCTAGAGAGTATTTTATTATAGTCGCAGCTATAGTTCATGCGTTGCATGAGCAGTGTAACGCCCCAATTTTCTGTTTCATGTTAATCTATGCTTAAGTGTGTACTTGCCAGTAATTGATTTTAAAGTTTTAGAAATTATTTTGATAAAATAAAATCATTTTCACAACTTAGTTTATCTTAGGAAGCTCCAGTAAAAATTTCAGCTGAAAATTCAGACGAAACCCGATCTGCGTTTTCTCTATCTGTATAAGTTTACTGATCAGAAAATGATTTTTTTACTCATGAACGAAACGATTAGGCTTATAATTACGATTGCTAATGTTTCCACTATTTTTAAATTTTTCGTTAAAAAATTTTATTTTATTGATTTTTCGGGTGCGATTTTCATAAGAAATACGATCGTTTTACACTGCCGGGGAGAGGAATTGAACTGGAACGAAACAAAGGGAAGTCAATGAATTTATTTTCATCAGATTTTGGAGTGTTTGGTGAGCAAAATCTGATTTGAATAGCAAACCATTATTACATGAAATCATTATTTTCATAATAAATAATTATATTTCAAAATTCCATTAAAAATTTGCAATTTAAAAAAATTTATTCTCTCCCATTTTCTGAAGCAGCCAGCACCCCCCCTCACTCCCATTCTCTATAAATACCTCCCTCCCACTCCCAACTTCACTTCCTCTTCATCTCTCTCAAACTCACTCATACCTTCACTTTGCTCACTCATCATCTTCCTCCATTGATAATCTTGTGAAGCTTCAAGAGCTCAATAATCTTCAACTTCCCATTATCACAAGGGATACTTCTTTCACTCTAATCTTTATTTTCTCAAATTCTTGCTCATTCTCAACATGCATGTCATTTAATGAAGTTGCATGTTTATGATTTCTAACTAAAATTTATAAGAAAATCTTTAGAAAAACCTTTTTTACACGAAACCAATTTTTATAAACTCCTACTCATCTCTACTCTCATTTTATTGGTTTACATGTGGTGAAAAACTCCTCCAACCCCATTTTCAATAGGGTGGCCGAAGCCCTATGTGTAGAAAATAGGTGTTTTTGGTTCAAGTCCCACATGCATGTCCATTCCTTTGAGTTTTCCTTTGTTGATAAATACCCTTCTAACTTTTAGATCCATCATGAAGGACTCATCTTGGAGCTTAAGGGAGCAAGCTTACAGTTTTTTCAAGTTAAGAGCCAAGAAGGTTTAGGATTTTCAAGAGGTAGCACTTGTGCAGAAAAGGGATTCCACATCGGTTATTTTTGGCTTTTCACATCGGTTTTCAAACTGATGTTGAAAAGACCGATGTGGTTTATTGCCACTTTACACATCGGTTTTGAAACCGATGTGTAAAGTACATTTTTAACAGCGGTTTTTTAACAAACCGATGTGGAAAGTGAAATTTGTCAATTGGTAACCTATTGGAAATATCACTTTCCACATCGGTTTTTCCAAAATCGATGTGAAAATTTCACTTTCCACATCGGGTTTTCTGAAAACCGATGTGTAAAGTGAAATTTTCACATCGGTTTTGGAAAAACCGATGTGGAAAGTATATTTTCACATCGGTTTATACAATACCGATGTGTAAAATCTCAATTTTTTTTATTCTGTTTTTTACATTTCTATCATTCCTTTCCCATGTTTCAGTAATGCAGATCAATACCAGAATAACATACTGTAAATATTCTCAACACAATCACTTTTGTACGACAAAAACACAACTAATACATACTGAATTTATTATGAACAATACATATGTACGTTCAATTACATTCAGACAACAAAGATAATTAGTATTTAAAAATTAATTACTTAACTTATAAATAAAATGTACTTACGTGCACCATAACGATATGTGTACAGAACTAGCCATTTCTTTATTGAGTACTATCTCCATAAGTTCATTCTTTGGGATATACAGTTCATCACCTGGACTGGCATCATGTTCCAACCTTACCAAGGCTGCGTCATTCTCCATGGTGACAACCTGTATAGCCAGAACTTTAAAAACATCACCATGGCCAGGTGCCCCTTTGTCGATCCCCTAAACAACATAGATATATATTAGTAATCACGGATAATTAAGTTATTTAATTCGTAATTAACCAAATGGTCAAATGAATACCTTGGCATGAGCAGATATCTTTGGTCTTCCTGGATCCGACCTTTTAGGCACAATATCATTTCCAACATCCTATAACGAATAAAAATAAAGCATTATCTTTAAACAATAATAAATAATTTCAGCTATGAATATAGAAAAACACAACTAACTGAATACCTCAGATGCAACAAGAAAGCTGACCAGTCTTCTTGGCCAGAGGATGAAGTTACCGGGGGCCTGACCCACTGTTTGAACCTCCTCAGTGGGCACAGGGACTCGAGCATCAGCATCTCGAATAATCTCAACAACGACCCTCAGCTGATCATCCGGTAATAAACGATGGTGTATGGTATTACCTAAGTTATTATGTGCCCTCCCTAATGCCACTAAGCGATGATCATGATGATCATCAACATACAGCTCACACCTATCAGGGTCGTCATCATTATCATCATCATCATCATCACCATCATCATCATTTTCAGGCTAATGAGGAGGATCACATGAGCCCTTAGTGCTCACATGGACAGAGGGTTGGACTCATCGGTTTGCACACCATTGTTACTGTCGACCCACTGACATTTAAAAACAGGTACTCTAAACTTCGTGTAATCAACCTCCCATATCTCTTCAATGATTCCAAAGTATGAAACGGATGCCATAACAGGGTTTTTATCTTTGTAACTAGAGAAATGCATGGACTCAGCGACGACCATAACCCCACTGTTTTGCATAGTACGTTTGTCATCCTGGGACTTTGTATAGAAGGAAAACTTATTGATATCGTACCCACTCCAGCATATGACATCAAAGTTAGGACCATGTGCTAGCCATTTTAATGTATTAGAAGCAATACCATCCTTTGCAATTTTTTCTGTAAACCAGTTCAAGAAAGTCTTGTTATGCTTGTTCAAACACCATTTTTCATTCATTCTAGGGTAAGTTTCATTGATGATGCTTTTATGCTCACATAAGTATGGTTCAACCTCATCAGTGTTATTCAATATATACAAATGTGCTTGAAGCACTTCCTCCCGATCCATGCTCTTAACAGTGATACCTCGTGTACCCTTACCATCATATCTTCCTTCGTGACGAGACTTCGGAAGCCCTACAGGTTCCGCTTCTGACATGTAGTCTATACAAAACTCAATAGCTTCTTCTGCAACATACCTTTCAACAATAGATGCTTCGGGATGGTGTGGATTTTTCATATATCCTTTCAAGATCTTCATGTATCGCTCAATCGGGTACATCCACCTTAAATAAACGGGGCCGCACAATCTAATCTCCCTCACTAGATGAACAATCAAATGAACCATGATGTCAAAAAATGAAGGTAGAAAATACATCTCCAATTGGCACAATATAATGGCTGCCTCATTTTCCAAGTCATCCAACTTTTTAGTGTCAATGACCTTGCTACATATAGCATTGAAGAATAAGCATAACCTAGTAATGGCATGTCTGACTTTTTTAGGCAATATGTCACGAATGGCCACCGGTAGTAGTTGTTGCATCAAGACATGACAATCATGAGACTTTAAGCCAACTAATTTGAGATCTTTCATTGAGACAAGTCTTTTGATATTTGAAGAGTAACCCTGTGGCACTTTGACTCCCCGTAGACATTCACAGGAACTTCTTTTCTCTTTTTTTGATAAAGTATGACATGCTAGGGGCAAATAAGTCTTCTTATCCCCCACTTTAAGTGGAGCTAACTGTTAGAAATGCTTAAAAATGAGTCATATAGGATATGTATGAAGAACTCCGTCATTAATTCAGTATATAGGTCAATGGCCAAAAAGATCTAACTACTAGAAATTTTATTTAGACGAGCATTAGACATTTTTTACACTTGACAAGAAGATGCATGTTGATTATCTGATTTTCATGTTATAAAGTGAAATCCGTGCTTCTTGTCACTTAACACTAGAACCAATACCTGTCTCTTAGGCTAATGGTCAAACAACCAATGGCCAAAATCTGTTTCTATTCTTCATTGTACAAATAATAAATGTACTGCCATAAAAATATATATAATTCATTCTTTCATCACGACACATGTTGTAAGCACAAAACTGGAGAAATTCTACAAGGAAGCATAAAGGGTAAAAGCATTTGGAGAAGAACATGAACAAACTCATATCTTTGAGTAGTATCTAGAAAACAACTCCACCTGATTCAACCTCAAGTGCCAAAGGTGCAACTTTGCATGGTAACAATCATATATTCATAAGCATAAGAACGTGGTGAACATTGACAATAAAATCAAAGACATCAAAATTATATAAAAGATGTTTTTCAAAGTTACACCAATCTTGAACATATCAAACGTAGAATCAGATCAAACACCCAAAGATCCCAAAAAACCACTAAAATATTCAAGTATTAGTTGTACATGTTGTCAAGTGGTGTGAAAGAACACCGGTCATAAACTTCAAGTTGTTAAGTGGGTACCAACTATTGGTTTGCAGTTATAAGAAGTAATCAGTCATACTATAAGCCCATTATATGAACCCCTAAAGTTGTTCCACTATTTGGCCATAGCAATAATATCTTATCTAACTTGACATTTTGCTTTGAAAAACATGTAGAATTCATGCTTTCCAAAGGCATCTAAGAGTGAAAGAGAAGAAACAAAGAAGTTATCATGATTTAGCTTGTTTTCAGAATGTCTATCCACCAACTGCAACAGGGAAAAGTGATTAAAGCCTAGGGGTCATAAACTGTGAATAAAGCTTACAAAACAAGACCATATCATAAACTGTAAAAACATGAAGCTCTATTGCAGATGCAGTCCACTAACATGATAAATTATTTAAACTAATTATAATTATTTAAAATAGACACAAATTTAATTAACTGTAACTATATTTTATTAGAGTTAAATGGTATGATACAATCTGATACACAAACCGTGGTTCCTGAAAACATTTACATAACAAATATACTTTGTATCCCTTGTAAACCAAAAATATACTTTCCACTAGCAAGTAATCCCAATGACGCAAATGATAATTAAATTCCCTGCCCGAACCACAGCAAACCATGAACACTACCACTCAAGTATCAAGAGCATCCATGGAACATTTGTAATGACCACCATAGCACACAATGCAGACAATCTATTAGCACAAAGCACACAATGTAGTCCATCTATTAGCAGCCAATAAACAACCTAAAGCACACAATGCAGTCCATCTATTAGCAGACCACCCACACAATTTACCACAACTTGAAAATCTTTGGAGTTTGGAGATTTGATAAGAGGCAGAGCCTAGAGATCTTTGCAAATTTTTGTTCTTTGTTGAAAAATCTCTAGCACAAACTTGAATTTAAATGCCTCCACTAGGATGTTTAATTCTAACTGATGAAAATCCCTACAGTAACAGAAGACCAACCAATATTGGTTCATTTGAATTGCTCAGCACTAATAGGACGACCGTGGCCAAAATAGAGTGACAACCTCTCTGTTAACACACAATGCAACTCCTCCACTGTGAAATTTCCATAACCCTCTTTCACATAATGCTCTAAAAGTAGTAACCCTAAAGGAAGAGAGAGAGAGAGAGAGAGACGCATACCTGAGGGAGGAGGAGGGACGGGCAAAAATGGCGCTCTTCATGCAAATGAGGGTAGCTCGCGGATGGCCGTTCTCAGTGGTTCTTAGTGGTTCTCTTCACCCTCTTCCGAAGCAGAAAATGAAGGCTCGCAGTGGTCTTCTTCTTTGTCTACGATTAGGGATTTGCAGAGAGTTAGGGGGAAAGGGAAATCGTTATAGCTGTGAGAGGGAGAGCTTACCTGAGAGAGAGAGAGAGGTCGAAGAGAGCTCCCTCGATGGTCCTCCGGTGGTAGCCGAAAGAGGTGGTTCTCTTTGCAATGTGACTTAGAGTGAGAGCAGTGAGAGAGATGGAGAAGCAGTGACAAAGGAATGAAAAACAAATGGAATGGAAGACGGCGCGAAGAGTAGAAGGGAATGAAAATAGAAACTTAGGTTATTACACATCGGTTTAAAAAAACCGATGTGGTTAGTGATATTTCACATCGGTTTAGGTATAACCGATGTAGAAAATTACAATTTATTTTAAAATTTCATTTTTTTTAATTTACTACATCGATTATTTGAAAACCGATGTGTAATCTTACGGCTGATTAAAAAAAATTTATAATTTGTTTCCCTTTTCCACATCGGTTATTCTTAACCGATGTCTAATCTTATGTCTAATAAATTTTTTGTTTGGTTTCACTTTTCCACATTAAAACCGATGTTAAATATTTTTATCACATCGGTTTACGCTATAACCGATGTTAAAATATTTCAGTTTAATTTCAAAAATGCCACCGTCTCCTATTTCACGTCAGTTTTGTAAAACCGATGTTAAAAAACTGATGTTAAATGTATATTTTGCACTAGTGTAGTGGGGAGATCCTCTCTAAACTCTTTGTTTAAAACTATTATTTGATAATAATAGTTTCTGTTTTTGGTTGATATATGTATTGCATGAATGTTTTAGAGGATCTAGGGCCTTTTCGTGTTGGTTTTGTGGCCGTGAATGATGCTAGAGTGAATATAATAACTTGGTGTGGATGAACATATGTAAAATATAAATCTAACAACATGACATATACTTATTCGTAAGCCCATAACTTTTTATAAAAAATGTGTTTCTGGAATCTAAATACGTATTTGGAAAGAAGACTTCTGGGGATTTAATTTGATATGTAATATGTAAGTATTTGGATAAGATTTACCAGATCAAAACACCTCTCAAATTAGAATCAAATTCTGACTGCGAAAAATAAGAACATAGTTGGTTGCCTGAGGATTTGAAATATGATTTTGAAAGTTAAATAATTTTATAAAAATTTTCTGGGTTATTACTAAAGTATAACTAAATTTTTGTTGAATTTTTATAATTTTTACATATGTATATAAAGAGAAACAATTTCATAAAGTTACATGTTGGTGAACTTGGATTTCTGGAAAATCCTGTACAATCAGAGGCAGTGCGTGATTTTTAATAAATTAATGCCTTCGAATTTTGACATGGAACCTACTGAAATGTGTTTATATGTGAGTTGGGTACCTTGAATTAAATGTTCAAGAATTTAGTGGTCATTCATATCTTAAACCCACTGCTATTCTGAAATTACTTTTATAAAAGAGTTCATCATAATTTTTGAATGAAAAATATGATTTTGAAAATAATATCTTTTAACATGGTCAAGTAAAGATTTTGGTATAAAATGGACTATCAACAAGTGTTAATGTAAAGATATACAAAAATATGAGATTAAAGTATGTGTGTGTGTGTGTGTGTGTAAAAGTAAGTCTCGAACAAATACCATCCAAAAAATTGTAAAAGATTGGACATCTCTAGCACCATTTTTCTATCCATGGCCAAAACCTATACTTAGGAAGATAAAACGACTTTGTTGATTTAACATGCGATGGGCAAAAGGAAGTTCGCTCTGGGCAACTCAGAAACAAAGACATTGTCTATCCGTCGAATTAGGTAAGGGGAGAAAACCTGAGGGATAATTATGTTATGATGACTATATGCCATGTGTGTTTGATTGACGTTGTTATTGTTGTGGCTGTTTTGGTTGGAGCTTGAGATTCATAATGTGTTGATAAATTATGAAAAACATGAATGCCACTTATATATGTTGAAGTTGTTGTATATGTGGTGATGATTTATGAGGAATATGAATGTTTTTCATATATGTTGAAGTTGTTGTATATGTGCTGTGATTGTTGCATGGAAAGCCTAACCTTTGGTTAGAGCTCAATTAAATCCTTAAGATAAAAGTCTTAAGAAAAACTATATGAAGAACAATATAAATAAATATTTATTTTGAAAAATATTTTGGAAGAAGGAAAAATGAGTTATGCTTTCAAAACCTTATCAGAATATTTGAAATCAAATAAACTTTTATTAAGGAAATTTACTTGAAAAATTAAGTGATTTTACACTAAGAAAAATCAAACTTTGAAAAGATTTTGTGGTAAGAAACTTTGAAGAAAAACAAATTTATTTTTGAAGTTTTGAAAATATTTCTTTTAGTAACGTTTTAATGAAAGAAAAAAAAAAGTTAGAATCAAAACAATTTTAGAAAGGAAAATTATTTAAGCTGAAAGATCTTATTTTGAAAAAAAACATAATTTTGATAACACGTGTAGTAAAGTACCATAGAAAATGGAATTTTAGTTTCTGATGTTCTTAGAAAGAGTTTTTCTTCAAAAAGGTTTACTATATTTTTTAAAGGAAATAGACTTTTCCAAATACAAAGGAGATTTTTAGAAAAAGAAATGGAGTTCCCGAAGTTTAAATTTTTAAAAATGAATTTCAAAAGAAAATGTTGTTGAAAAGAATGTATTCAAGTAAAAATATCCGGTAACTTGGATAAGTTATGGAAGTTTTGATTTTGTATTTGTTTTTCACTGAACGAAAAGTAACGTTGAAAAGTGAACCTGGCAACCGAGACGTCGGGATACTAGAGTTAAAGCATGTGGATCCATGATCCGTATCACAGTGTTGTGGACTGTGTGTCCTATTTACATTGTTTTGGATTGTACGTCCTATGCATGTTGTGGACTGTGTTTCCTAGACACGTTGTTGTGGACTGTGTGTCCTATTTTTGTTATTGTGGACTGTGTGTCCTACATACATTGTGATAAAAAGTGGTGAAAGTAGTAAAAATGTGAAAGTTGTTTTCTACGACCACAAAGTCTAAGACTAGTGCACAGGTCTAGGACTATTGTGATTGGACACTCGGACTAAAACGTCCTGTGTTGATAATGAAAGTTTTAAAACGTTGAAAATTTATGGATGGTCGTGAGCCTTGAGCCTCGACGAAGGAGATAATGAAGTACAAAGAAAAGCTACGAAAAATAAATGTTTTTACATGCATTTGGCAGACGTGCCCAAATTGTTTTGTGTGAATGCCTTGAGGGGAAAGGTATCTCATGCGACAGTGTATCATTTGTGCCTTGATGGACCATGATTTCCATGAGCCTCGTTCATTATGTCTTGTGTGGGACGGTGTGCTCTGGAACCCACATGCGTTGATTATTGTGCCTTGAGTTGGATAGTTGATGTGGGAATTACGTTGATCCATGTACATGTGTTGGCTATTTGTGCCTGAGTGGAATTTGAGCCTGATCAGCTCACTTTTTTCAAAAACTGCATGGAGTTGGGGTCTCCAGATACTAAGAAAGAATTGTTGGAATATAGAAGTGCCATGTTTTAAAAAATGATGACGATTGTTGATTTATATGATTATTTGCGAGCATTTATATGTTGATTATGAATATTCATATGTATATGTTTCTCAGTGTTAGGACATGTAGTCATCATAATTCATCCATATATTGGTATCTCACCCTTACAATATATCAAGTTTTTCCCTAGTCTTTTGCTGCAATACGAGGGCAAGTGGTGCCGAGAAGTTCCTAACCTCACTTAAGGATATTACTCCCGATCCTTGAAAAGGTTGGTGAAAATTCTATGGCGAGAACTATGGAATTCTTCCCAGTAGTTGTCTTTTAGTACGACCAGCTTAGGATGTTTCCTTTGGGACGGATGTTTTAAAAAAGTTATTATAAGTGATCTTGAAAAGCCTTGTAATGATTTTATAAATTTTAGTACGAAAGATTATTCTATGAAAGTTCATATGTGGAAGTGTTTTGGATTTATAAAGAAACCGAGTTGTTGTGGATTATTAAACTTGGTATGATTATACTATCTGTGTTGTGTGCATTATTTTAAGTACTCCGAAAAACTTTTCACCCTTATATTGTCAGACTTGTGAAAATTATAGAAGATTTTCTGAAAGCAACCAATAAATTTTCCTTTTAATTTATTTCCGCATGTGATTAGGACGTGATACCCAAAGGGGGGGTGTTACAAGCAGCCTGGCCGAGGGATCAAGATGTGCACCGAGGAGATTTGTGCAACTATAGTGTCATTACTTTGCATGGGCATCCTCCCTCCGCGGATGAGGATGTGCGCCGGGGGCTCTAGAGACGGGGTGTTGTGGATATCTGGATATGTGACCGAACTTGGTGATTCATACAGCATTTGCATTGCATCATGATGGAGGGTAGGGGAAGAATCTTAGACGTTGTTTGAGGATGATTGTTATATATGTAAATATATGGAGACGGATGTTTAATATGTGCTGTTATAGAATTATATGTTGCTAAACCCTTTTCCACGTATGACGTTATATTGTTTCTTATACCTCTTTCTTTTGTGGTGGTGTTGCTTTATTTTATTTTTGGACCTTAGATCCTGAGTTCGGAGATGGCACATTGGGAACATCCATGGATGACCCAGGATGCGGGGTTTCCCCCCACGGGGACGTTCGAGTTTGAGTTTGTTGACCCTAACGGGTGGCTCGTGGACCCGGTCACTCGTTTCACTGTATATACGGGTCCCCTTTCTGTTATGGCCAGACTTGGGTAGGGGGTTCCCCTAGGGTTGGTTGGTTCATTTCATTTCGGCCAAACCCTCCCCTTCCCTATCGGACATCTGGACAAGCAGATACCTCTGATGCCGCCGATGCCGGGCATGGCCCCAGTTCCCTTCATGGTACCCTTCGAGGTACTTGTGCCAAGATCAGGACCTGCGCCAACACCCGCACCTGCACCAGAGCCAGTGCTTGCACCGATACCCGAGGAGGATCCAGTTGCACCAGTTCCGGACCCGATGCCTTCTCCCGAGGCACCAACACCTCCTGAGGTCAGAGTTACAGGTTCGGAGCCTTCACGCCTGTCTTCCAGACTACATCCCAGGATAGCAGGATTTATCGGCAGATGTTCCAGCAACCATCGGATAGGAGCTCTTCTAGTGGCAGTGGACGAGTGGCTGGACCGTCAAGACCACGGGATGCTAGTGAGGGTGGTGGTTTAGGATAGCTCAGGCCATTGCTATCTGATTAGGTGTGTGTGAGGTTTTTCATGTATTTTTGAGATGGGACTGGGTGTGGAGAGTCGGTGAGGCATCTTTCTTTTGTATCTTGATGTATTTTTGTTATCTCACCAGTCTGTACATATTGGGATCATACTGATAGGATTCCCTTCACAGTAATGTACCCAGGTTGTGATATATATATTAATGCATGTATGTATATGTATGTTTATACATGATGTTTTATATTGTAAGTTTTAATTCCTCCACCGTTTTAGTAATCGCTTAACGCTAATAACATGTTTAGGTTTTAAAAATTTCGGGTTTTTCTTTAATGGGACATCGGGGCGTCTCATTTGGTGGTATCAGAGCAGTTCAGTTCTAATCGGATTGTGAGATAGGGTGTACTGGCCAATTAGTTGAATCCACAGCAGTTAACGACTATGCTTAGAAGTTGGGTAGTTAGTCCGGGTGACATTTTTATGACATAAAGTAATTATATTTCAGTTTTAGTAGTATTATATGTCATATTGATGTAGGCTAATGATTTCTTTTAATAGGATCATGGCTCAAGGCAGGAGTCGAGGACGTGGCAGACGTGGTGGCGGTAGAGCTATAGAGGGTGTTGAGGATGAGCATCAGTCAATGACAGGAGTTGGAGGTGGAGGGGAGTCATCCGAGACTCTCCAGACTATCCGTTAGTTAGCATCCGTTCTGTTGTAGCAAGCACAACAGAATGCTCAGAGGATGCAGAGAGATGTAGAGTTACATGAGCAGCAGGATAGGAGGAGAGCTGCTGAGACTAAGGATGCAGGATTGGCTACCTTTATGAAATGTAAGCCACCACAGTTCGGAGGAGAGTATGACCCAAAGCGAGCAGAGTGGTGGATACAGGAGCTTGAGAATATCTTGTTAAGTCTCTAAAATGTATGATGTGCATTTCCCTAAGTTTTGATGAGAACTAAACATTGGTTAATGATTTAACCTTCATATTGGTTGCTAACCTGTCTATCTAGTGTACTGATTAAAACTGTAAGAATCATTTATCCCTCATAAGTGACAGAAGCGCTCATCCACTAAAGTAACAGAAGGGCTCGTCCACTGAATTGATAGAAGTGCTCGTCCACTAAGGTGACAGAAGCACTTGTCCACACAAGTCTTTGGACTTGCTAAGTCCTTAATGACAAGTTCCATCCAATGACATGGCATATGGAGCTCGTCTACTAGCCCGTCCGAATGTAAAATCTTAAATGACTAGATGGATGCTGTAATTTTCAAGATGGACGTGCTTATTTTATGGATGCGAATTCTATAAGAATTATCAGAATCTTATTCCAAGAACCTGAATCAAGAAAACAGATTATGTTATCAGAACCAAAGACCAGTTAAAGAATGCTTCCAACATGATTTATTTCCTAGTACCTCTGGTCCTTACACGAAAAGGGAATTGTACTCAACAAAGTACAAAAAGCTCTCTGCACAACTCTGATATGGTTGTATCACGATGCATAAAGCCATGATCCTTCATGTTAGAGTACAACCAATGTTCCTGTTGCATTAATGGCTGCCCAGAACGACTCTATTGCATTTAATGAAGTTCTGCTTGAAGCCAACATCCGAGGGAATGTCTCTAACGGATCTTAAATGCTTGAAGACTATAAATACAGAAGTGTTTGAAGATGAAGGATAGAGAATACACATAGCATTAAAGAGCCATTACTCTGCGCATAAATATCTTCATTCTTTTATTCTATATTCTTCAATCATTTGAAGTTATTACACATACTTTCCTAAGCTTTACATTTAAACCACTCTGAGTGTTAGTGAAAGTCGTCTGTCTGAAGTTGTATTTATTACAAACCAAATCTCTCAAACAAACCTGAGTGAGCCTGAAGAGGCTATGTGTGCAGAGAATTCTTGTCTTGGAGCCTGAAGAGGCTAGGTGATAAGCCTCTGGCTTATCTAGTTTTATAACTAGATGGACCGTGGTTTTTGTGCAAATTATTCGAGTTCACTCTCGTTTTCGCCCAAATTTGCCTTGTTTTGTTCCTAAGTTGGACTTTGACTCGTTTTGCGTCTTTTGTGTAGTTTTTAGCTTATTTTGAATAGAATTACGCTTGTGGGTGCTTTTGTTGTTTCAGGTTAAATAAGTGAAGCTCCGGGAGTCAAGGAAAGTCAAGAAGCAGTGGAAAAAGAACTTCTGGAGACACTCGCCCCGCGAGTGTATGCTCGCCTCGCGAGACTGAAGGTCAACAAAGCAGCAAAAGTCATCATTTCTGGATCGCCACGTGAGACTCTTCTCGCCCCGCGAATCATGAAGACTTGCAAGACAGAGACCATCACGGCCAAGCCGTGATGAAGACCATGCCCGTGACAGTTTAAGGTTTGAAGTCTCGCCCCGCGAGAGTTTGAAGACCCTGGAAGTCAGAGACCATCACGGCCCAGCCGTGATGAAGGTCACAGCCTATAATTGAAGACTCGCCCCACGAACACACTTTCGCCTCGCGAGAGTTCAAATTGAAAGCGCGCCAATTTTAATTCTCGCCTCGCGAACGAGTGCAGATCAGGAATCCTATTTAAAGGATGTTGCAGATCAGATTGGGGATCCATCTTTAGGCTGGAGGGCTTTTGGAGGGCCGCGAATCCTAGTAGTTCTCCACTGTTTAGAGTAGCGTTTAGGGTAATTTCTTTTCTCTTTGGAGCTGCGTCTCCCTTTTTCTTATGGAGATTATGTCCGATTGTTTGTCTATGAGCATGAGGAACTAATCCCCTCGTCTGAGGGAACAATGAAGCCACCCATGGCAGTGTAGATTCGATATGATGTATGTCTTTCTCCCTTTTTCTCAATAAATGTTTTCCAATTCTGAATTGATTGTGTTAATCATATGTGTTGCGTGATTGACTTGTTAATGTTGATGAGGCCTAGTCAGCGATTCGCGTTTAGAACTTGAATTGGGATCATCGATCGAATATTGCACGAGAGTGAGTAGGAGATCGGTGCAACCTTATAGGGAACAAGAATTAACCAAATTCGAGATTAGGATTATGAGACCTAGTAAGTAATTAATCCAATCGTCGAATACGTCCTAATGAGCACGAGAGTGGATTTAGGAGAATTTAGGGGTCCCGGTTGACATTGTAATTGAACTTAGGGAGGAATTCATCGTCAATTGGGTTTGCATGATTGGGTAGTGGATTTGTGACCTTGGACATTTTAATTTCTGATTTTTAGTTAATTAGTTTATTAGATTTGTTAATTTGATTTCGATCCTATTCTCTCTTTTCTCTCTCAACCACCTTCTGTAACTTGACCAAACGTATCAGATTTCCCGCGGATTAGTTGAATTGGTAGCCCAATCCCTGAGTTCGACCTCGGTAATTACTTACCGTGTTATTTTTATTACTTGCGACGACCCGGTACACTTGCCGGCGTAACACTAGGTGTGCAAACAATACTTAGAGTCTGTAACCTGATCAGTTATAGTGGATAAATCTTGGTGCTGCCAAGGACTGGACGTAGCTCTTTGCTTTGAAGAGTGAACCAGGATAAATAACTGTGTCAGTCTCTCTTTCCTTATAACCTTTTTAGTTGCTTTAGTTTTCTTATACGTCTATCAAGTGGTGTGTTTGCCAAAGTCACTGTTAAAATTTCATCAGACAGGTCACCTGTCTGTCCTGTATCTTTCCATTCATCTGAACCTAGCTTCTGTATGCGAAAGATTTCAACTTTGTTTAAATTTGATAAACACAATTCAACCCCCCTTCTCGTGTTTATAGTTGTCTATTTCCGTTGGTATCAAAGCTCAGCCTCTGAGTTGAGCATCTAACAGTGTAGAGGTAAAAGGTCCTGAAGAATAAACATGACTGCTGGAGCTAGTTGAAGTGGAAGTCACCAGACTGAAGGAGCTTCCCTAACTAGACCTCCTTACTTCAATGGAGAAAATTACAACTACTGGAAAGATAGATTTCAATGGTTCATTCTATCTACAAACTCTGATCTTTGGGATGTCATTACAGATGGTCCATTCATTCCCAAGAATGATGATAACACTGACAAACCAAAAGCTCAGTGGACTACTATAGAAAAGACAAAATGGGAGTTGAACCACAAAGCTAGATATAACATCACTTGTGCTCTCAGTCCTGTGGAGTTTGATAAGGTATGTGCTTGTGACTCTGTCAAAGAAATATGGGACACTTTAGCTGTCACACATGAAGGAACAGCCAAAGTCAAAGAGTCAAAGATTGCCATACTTGTCAGAAAGTATGTACTGTTTGTCATGGAGGAAGGAGAATATGTTGCTCAAATGATAGGAAGATTTCAAACTATAGTAAACAGTTTAAAATCTCTTGGCTAAGTTTATGGCAATGCTGAGAAGGTCGGAAAGATTCTGAGAAGTCTACCTAAACAGCTGAGACCTTTGGTCACTGCTATCTCTCAAGCCAAGGATCTCACTACCTTGACTATGGATGAACTTCTTGGAACACTCACTGTTCATGAGCAAGAACTTGGAGATGAAGTTGCACCAAAGAAGGGCAAGTCAATTGCTCTGAAAGCTGATCAAAAGTCAGCAAAAATTTCCAAGGCTCTAAAGCCAGACGAGTCATCTAGTGATGCTGACCTGTCTGAACTCGAGGATTCTGAGAGTGATGAAGAATTGTCTCTTCTGACCAAGAAGATAAAGCTTCTCCTGCAGAAAAAGAAGTTCAAGAGGGATAAGCCATTCAGAAGGTTCAACAAGGACAAGAACTTCAAAGACTCCACTTCAACAGACAAAAGTCCCATTGTCTGCTATGAGTGCAAGAAGCCTGGTCACATCAAGGCTGAATGTCCTCAAATCAAGAAGGCCCCTTTTAAGAAATTCTTCAAGACGAAGAAGAAAGGAATGATGGCTACTTGGGAGGATATGTAGTCAACATCTTCTGATGAATAAATAGAGGAAGAAGCCAATCTCTGTTTGATGGCCAACACTGACTCAGACTCAGACGATGAGATACATCCTGACTATGAGGAATTACTTGATGCCTATGAGGAGTTGCTGGAGGAATCCAACTGCTTATCTAAGGCCTTCAAATCCTTCAAGAAAGAGTATGTAAAGCTCACCAGTGATCATAAACAGAAATCTCAAGAGTGTGAGAAGCTAGCTAAAGAGAACAGTGAGCTGAAGACTGAAAAGTCTAATGAAGCTAAGATCTCAAGTGAAACATCACCATCTGAAGAAGTTGAAAAACTTCAACAGAAAGTGGAAGAGCTCACTTCTGATCTTGCCAAATTTGTTAATGGTAAAGATAATCTGACTAAGTTACTTGGCTATCAGAGGCACTCTCATAACAAAGAAGGTATTGGATATGTCCATCAGACACATCATAAAGTATCAACTAAAGCTTCTACAGTATCCGCTAAGTCAACTGTAACCAAGTCTACACCTGTGCAGAACTTCGTGGAAAAACCCGGACATGTTATGTCTAAGTGTATCCATAAGAAGAGAAGGAAGTCTTCACAGACTCCTAGAACTAACAGAAAAGAACCCAGAAAAATATGGGTACCTAAAGATCAAATAATTTTTGTTGCAGATGTCCTCAACAGGACAAAGAAAACACCACTGCTGGTACCTAGACAGTGGTTGCTCGCATCATATGACAGGAGAAAGTTCTATGTTCCTAGACCTCCAACTTAAGAAAGGAGGACACGTTGCCTTCGGAGGGAATCAGAAAGGGAAAGTTATAGGAATTGGTACTATTGATGGTAAACCCCCTATTCCCTCTATATCTAACATTCTTATGGTTAAAGGATTAAGACACAATTTGCTTAGCATAAGTCAATTATGTGAGAGTGGTTTTGATGTTTCCTTTACCAAGGATGTATGCATAGTTAAAAACTGTTGTGGCAAAACCCTCTTTTCAGCAAAAAGGCAACAAAATCTTTATAAGATTGAACTGTCTGATCTCTCAAATCAAAGTGTTACCTGTCTGATGTCTAAAGAGGATGAGAGATGGTTATGGCATAAGAAACTAGGACATGCTAGTATGAAAATAATTTCTGAATTAAAAAGGAATAATCTTGTGAGAGGATTGCCTGATATTAGTTTTAAGAAAGATGTCTTGTGTGATGCATGTCAGAGTGGTAAACAGATAAAACCAAGTTTCAAATTTAAAAACCAAGTATCAACCTCTAGACCTCTTCAGTTGTTACACATGGATCTGTTTGGACCAGTTAGTGTTGCCAGCCTGGCTGGAAGAAAATATGGATTTTTCATAGTTGATGACTATTCTAGATACACATGGGTACTCTTACTACCACACAAGGATGAGTCTTTTAAGGCTTTCTCAGTATTCTGCAAAAGAGTACAAAATGAGCAGGGTTTTTGTATTTCTACCCTTAGAAGTGATCATGGGCGAGAATTTGAAAATGAGCAGTTTAGACAGTTCTGTGACGAGAATGGAATCTCTCACAATTTCTCTGCACCTAGAAGTCCACAGCAAAATGGAGTGGTTGAGAGAAAGAACAGATCTCTACAAGAGATGGCTAGATCTATGCTCAATGAAAATAACCTCCCTAAGTACATCTGGGCAGAAGCTGCAAACACTGCTTGTTATGTACAAAACAGAATACTTATAAGACCTTTTCTAAAAAGGACTCCTTATGAATTGTGGAAAGGAAAAAGCCTCAACTTATCTTATTTTCATGCTTTTGGATGTGAATGTTTTATTCTGAATATCAGAGATAATCTTGGAAAGTTTGATTCTAAGGTAGATAAAGGTATTTTCGTAGGATATTCTGAAATGTCTAAGGCTTTTAGAGTTTACAATTCAAGAACTTGTATTATTGAAGAATCTGTTCACGTTAAATTTAATGATGAATTAAATACTGATAAAGAACTATCATATCTAGAAGATGACTTTGCAGGTCTTGATATAAACAAGCCAGAAAGTCAACAACCTGATCTAACCAAAACAGAACCTGTGGTTGAGGCTGACAGACAAGTGGAGCAGACAAGTCAGCAGACGAGTCAACAGACGAGTCAACAGACGAGTCAGCAGACAAGTCAAGATCTTCATGATGATATTAAAAGGGATTGGAAGTTCAACACTCATCACCCTAAGGATCTTATTATTGGAAATCCTTCTGAAGGAGTAAGAACCGGATCCACATTAAGAGAATCAAGCAATGTGGCCTTTATTTCAGATTTGGAGCCTAAACGCATTGAAGAAGCTCTTGAGGATGAAAGCTGGATCCTTGCTATGCAATAAGAACTTAACCAGTTCACTAGAAATGATGTCTGGACTCTTGTCTCTAAGCCTAAAAACAAGTCGGTTATTGGAACAAGATGGGTCTTCAGAAACAAATTGGATGAAGATGGTAAAGTTGTCAGAAACAAGGCAAGATTAGTAGCTCAAGGCTATAACCAGCAAGAAGGTATTGATTATACTGAAACCTTTGCACCTGTAGCTAGAATAGAAGCCATACGCATTTTGATGTCATATGCTGCACAACACCAAATTACCCTGTTTCAAATGGATGTAAAAAGTGTTTTTCTAAATGGTATAATTGAAGAAGAAGTGTATGTTAAACAACCCCCTGGTTTTGAGGATACTGATAAACCAGATCACATTTTCAAACTTAAAAAGGCATTATATGGTTTGAAACAAGCACCTAGAGCATGGTATGATAGACTCAGTTCTTTTCTCATGCATAATGCTTTTACTAGAGGACAAGTAGACACCACTCTATTCAAGAAATGCTCTAAAAAGAACTTTATTATAGTTCATATATATGTTGATGATATTATTTTTGGAGCAACTAATGAAAATTTGTGCAAGGAATTTTCAAATCTAATGCAAGTCGAATTTGAGATGAGCATGATGGGAGAATTGAAGTTCTTCCTTGGATTACAAATCAAGCAGACAAGTGATGGAATTTACATTCATCAACAAAAATATACCAAGGAGATACTCAATAAATACAAAATGGAAAATGCAAAGCTCATGAAAACCCCTATACAACCCAATGCAAAACTAAGCAAAGATGATGAAGGTAAAAATGTAGATCAAACTGTCTACAGAGGTATGATTGCCTCTTTACTATACTTAACTTCAAGCAGACCTGACATTCAATTTAGTATCTGTATGTGTGCTAGATTCCAATCTGATCCTAGAAAATCTCATCTTCAGGTTGTTAAAATAATATTTAGATATTTACTTGGAACTACTAATCTTGGTTTGCTGTATTTAAGATCAAAAGAATACAGATTAGGGGGATATTGTCGTTCTTATTTTGCTGGAGACGGAATAGAAATAAAAAGCACCAGTGGAGGATGTCACTTCATTGGAGCAAGTTTAGTCTCATGGTCAAGCAAGAGACAGACAATCATTGCCCTGTCTACTACTGAAGCAGAATACATCTCTGCTGCTAGTTGCTGCTCTCAACTCTTATGGGTAAAACATCAACTTGAGGATTACCCTATTTATGAACATAACATATCTGTATGGTGTGATAATTCAAGTGCTATATGCTTAACTAAAAATCCAATTTAGTATTCTAAGGCTAAGCATATTGAAATCAAACATCATTTTATTAGGGATTATGTTCAGAAAGGCATCTTTGATATTAAGTTTGTTAAAACTGAAAATCAATGGGCTGATATTTTCACTAAACCCCTCGCAGAAGAAAGGTTTTTATTTATTAGAGATAATCTAAACATGCATTGCATTGTTGAATGACATGTCTGAATATTCACCCGTCTATGCTTACCTGTCTGACTCTGGTGAGTCACTATGCTAGAACTCATCAGTTTTGTTGAAATGGTTATTATTTAATTAATGCCATTCCCTTATATGAAGCTAATCGTGTGCAAGATGGTTTACATATCTCAAAAATATATCTTCATTATGTCTTAAGTGGGTGTTGCAGTTCCCCATACAAATCGTGCCTTTTTTGAATTAAAAATGTTGTTTTTCTCTCTCCTACCTTTATGACTATAAAAGACAATAGATCAGAAAGGTTGAACCTTTACGCTTCAAATTCCAAAATCTCTTTGTCTTCTCGTCTTTCAAACCCTCTTCTCTCTCGAAACCCTAGAATCGTTTTCTCTAAAAAAAATGGCATCATCCAAGCGTCTCTCTACAAAAGAAATCGCCGAGAAATACAATCTCAAGGTTACTGAGATAGAAAAGATCATTCCGGGAAAGACTGTTGATCTTCAACAAATGAAGAAACTAGGAATGGATGTCACTGAAGAGTTGGAGTACTCCAAGTGGACTCCTTTCTTCGACATCAAGGAGCTTGTTCACCCTAAGCTCGTTCAAACATTCTGGAGAAATGTTGTGGTTGTCACCAACAGACTCAACGGAATCAAAAGCTTTAAGGCTAAAATGGGGGATAAAACCCTTCTCTTCCCCAATAGCTCTCTGGAGCTTGTCACAAAATGTCCGAGAATCAGAGCTGGCTTCACACCCAACTGGGAAGATGAAGTGGGAGCTGACAATGTCAACATCGCCATCTATGGTGTTCCCAAACCAGTGAACCCTAAGCCTGTCAACATGGTGGTCAAGTGCAGATTCCTGCACAAATTGCTGTTGGAGTGCGTGATGCCAAGGAAAGGCTCACGAGACAGTGTGACCAAGATGGACAGATTTGCTCTGTACCACTTGATCCACAAAATCAAGGTTGACATCAACGACCTTATCTACATGTACCTTGAGACTCTGATCAAGAGAACCAACATGCAGACCTATCCTTATGGGATGTTGCTGACAAGGGTATTCAGGAACAAGTTGTTTGTTCCCAGTGATGTTCACTTTGTGGACATGGCACTGCCCATAGACAGGAAGATATTGTCTATGATGGATATCAAGGGAATCCATCTTGCTGATGAGGAGGAAGACATCAAGAAGAAGAAGCAGAAGAAGAAGAAGCCTGCTGTTGAGCAGAAGGAGGAAGAACCAGTGGTTTCCACTAACGAATCAGAAGTTCCCATTTCTGATGGATTGCTCAAACTGTCTGGAATGGTGGCCAGACAAGACAAAATTCTAGAGCTTCAACTCTCAGTATCTGAAGATTCTGCTGAAACAGTTGAGCCCTTGAGGTTCAGGCTGAGGAGACCCTCTCCCAAGAGGAAGACTAGTGAAGCTGAGGAATTAGTGGATGTTCCTGCTCATCCTATCAAGAAAAGGAAGCTGGTGAAGACCTTTGCCAAGGTCAGACAAGTTGAGTTTGAGCCTAGCAAATAGGAAACATCTGCTCAGGGGGAGCAGACAGAGCAAGTCCTGGAAGAACTAAAGAAGACTTTCATTTTGGGAATTATTTCCAAAAAGAGAAGATCTGGTTACCCAGTACCTGCAAAAGCTAACATTATAGAAGACACATGCGGAGGAGCTCGAGACAGGTTGTACCCAAGGATGACCAAGTGTTTCCTTCTCACAAGAAGTTGAAGATATCTGAAGAGCAGACATCTCCTTCATTCCCTTCCCCTTCTCATCAAGGTATCATCAACCCATCTGTCTCTTCTCCATCTGCCCTTTTTGTTGAACCACTTTCTATTGCATCTCTTATTTCTTTACCTGTCTCTTCCTTTCAAACTCAAAAATCTTCTTTCACTATTGTACCTGATGACTGTCAGTACGCAGTTGTTCACAAGGACTCTGCTCCCAAAGAACAAACTGGCATATCATCGAGACTCTTTGTGTCTGATCTGCAATCTATTTTACTTGCAAGTATCTCACATGTCTCTTTCATCCCTTCTCCTCCACCTCATATTCTTAACCCCTGTAGAGAACTTTTCTTCTACCCACCTATTATTATCTTCATTAGAACATTAGTTGGAACTCACTATCCTGCTTCTGTTGTAATGCTACCACATAGGTCTAGGTATTTCTTTATGTTAGTCACATGATCTAATTCTTTTTTCTGTCATATTGACTCTTTATTACCTATCCCTCCCTTTGTTTTAGCTCAAATACCTCTTCCCCCACCTATTCAAATAACAATCATCAGACTGTCTCTGTCCGAGAGACTTTCCTGTGTGTTTCCTTCACCAGATACTGACTATGTCAGAATCAGTCTTATCTTCAAATTCGTCTTTCTTCCTTTCTATGCCCTTCAAACTCTCCATGAACTTTTCTTCCCTTCCGTCACCTCTCCCCTATTTCTACCTAAGGTACCCCCAGTTTTAGCCCTACCCTGGCACTCTTCTTTGTCTCAAACAGTGGCCTTACAAGAGTTTCATCTGCTTCAAGGACAAGTAGAAGACTTAAGAAGATAGCTAGATAAAGAAAAACGAGCTAGGCTGCTCTTAGAGCAAAGGGTTGCTGCTTTATTTTTGTTAATTAGTCAATCTAGGTAGTTTTTAGGTATATAGACTACCTTGTACTTGTAAACGTTCATGTTGAATAAAGTGCATTTCTCCTTTATTTCTTTAATGCTTTCATAGTTTATTCCTTTTTGATGTTGACAAAAGGGGGAGAAATGAGAAATGTGATATAGGAGAATAGGAGAATGAATATGATATGAATCTTAAATAATACATGGACATGAGAATGTTCTGATAGTTGCTTTAATTGCTCAGATAAATCTTAAGTAAGATTGCACTGATAATAATTTCAAAGTAAAACAAGTCAAACTTATGTGTGACTAAGTTAAACTGATTATATATAATTAATCTTAATGTCTGATCAAGCATCTGCATGACCTGTCCGCTTAAGAAAATTTTAACCGATCTGATATATGCTATTTTCTTTGTTGATATTTTCTGAGGTTCATTAAATCATTTCAGTGTTTGTCATCATCAAAAAGGGGGAGATTGTTAAGTCTCTAAAATATCTGATGTGCATTTCCCTAAGTTTTGATGAGAACTAAACATTGGTTAATGATTTAACCTTCATATTGGTTTCTAACCTGTCTATTTAGTGTACTGATTAAAACTGTAAGAATCATTTATCCGCTTATAACTGACAGAAGCGCTCGTCCACTAAAGTGACAGAAGCGCTCGTCCACTAAAGTAAAGAAGCGCTCGTCCACTAAAGTAACAGAAGCGCTCGTCCACTAAAGTAACAGAAGCGCTCGTCCCATGAATTGATAGAAGTGCTCATCCACTAAGATGATAGAAGCGCTTGTCCACACAAGTCTTTGGACTTTCTAAGTCCTTAATGAGAAGCTCCATCCAATGACATGGCATATGGAGCTCGTCTACTAGCCCGTCCGAATGTAAAATCTTAAATGGCTAGATGGATGCGGTAATTTTCAAGATGGACGTGCTTATTTTGTGGACACGAATTCTATAAGAATTATCAGAATCTTATTCCAAGAACCTGAATCAAGAAAACAGATTCTGTTATCAGAACCAAAGACCAGTTAAAGAATGCTTCCAACATGCTTTATTCCCTAATACTTCTGGTCCTTACACGAAAAGGGAATTGTACTCAACAAAGTACAAAAAGCTCCCTGCACAACTCTGATATGGCTGTATCACGATGCATAAAGCCATGATCCTTCATGTTAGAGTACAACCAACGTTCCTATTGCATTAATGGCTACCCAGAACGACTCTATTGCATTTAATGAAGTTCTGCTTGAAGCCAACATCTGAGGGAATGTCTCTAACGGATCCTAAATGCTTGAAGACTATAAATACAAAAGTGTTTGAAGATGAAGGTTAGAGAATACACATAGCATTAAAGAGCCATTACTCTGCGTATTAATATCTTCATTCTTTCATTCTGTATTCTTCAATCATTTGAAGTTATTACACAGACTTTCCTAAGTTTTACATTTAAACCACTCTGAGTGTTAGTGAAAGTTCTATCTATCTGAAGTTGTATTTATTACAAACCAAATCTCTCAAACAAACCTGAGTGAGCCTCAAGAGGCTAAGTGTGCAAAGAATACTTGTCTTGAGCGTGAAGAGGCTAGGTGTGCAAAGAATACTTGTCTTGGAGCCTGAAGAGGCTAGGTGTGCAAACAATACTTAGAGTCTGTAACCTGATTAGTTATACTGGATAAATCTTGGGGCTGCCAAGGACTGGACGTAGCTCTTTGCTTGGAAGAGTGAACCAGGATAAATAAATGTGTCAATCTCTCTTTCCTTATAACCTCTTTAGTTGCTTTAGTCATGTTTATCAAGTGGTGTGTTTGCCAAAGTCACTGTTAAAATTTCATCAGACAGGTCACCTGTCTGTCCTGTATCTTTCCACTCGTCTGAACCTAACTTCTGTATGCGAAAAGATTTCAACTTTGTTTAAATTCTGATAAACACGATTCAACCCCCTTTCTCGTGTTTATAGATGTCTATTTCATATCTTTGACACCATGAGATGCAGAGATGGCAGGAAGGTGACTTATGTTGGCTTCATGCTGACTGGAGGAGCAGAGTTGTGGTGGAGAGGCAAGAGGAGGTTGCTTGAGGTAGAGGGCAAGTTGATCAGATGGGAGCTGTTCCGAGACTGTTTCTTAGAGAATTATTTCCCGTGGTTGTTTAGACGCGAGAATGAGCGAGAGTTTATGAGTCTCGGATAGGGGGACATGTCTGTGGGTGATTATGCAGTGATATTCGAGGCTTTGATTCGGTTTTCCGAGTTTTACCAGAGATTCCCAGACGAGGACTCGATATACCGGAGATTTGAGGAGGGATTACAGCAAGAGTTGAGGAGGGCTATAGTGCCCTTGGATATTTTGAGTTTCCCAGAGATGGTGGAGAGGTTCAGTGCCATTGAGAGTATGGACCAGAGACAGGCTGCAGAACTGAGACAATGGCAGAGAGGGGGGTCCTACCAGAGCAGGTCATCAGAGGAGAGAGGACAGAGGTTATCAGTGGAGGGGAGGACCATACACTAGACCAGGGCAGAGTACTCAGACATCAGCACCACCAGTACGAGCTACAACATCAGCACCAGTTAGTAGAGAGAGCCAGCAGCAGAGAGGCCCAGTTTGTTTTAGATGCGGAGGTCCGCATTATCTTAGGGAGTGTCCGGAGGGATATGGTTGTTTCATCTGCGGAAACCAGGTCATTTTGCTAGGGAGTGCAGGCGGAGAGGGAGACAACAGCAGCCAATTGCCGGCAAAAGTGTCAGTACTCACAGAGGTGGAGCTGGGAGAGGAGTTCCAGTGGCAGGACGACAGATGGTCAGGCCTCAGGCCACGGGGAGGGTGTTTATTGTGAGAGGATCTGAATCCTCTCAGTCTGCAGATCTTATTCAAGGTATGTGTTTACTATCTGGCAGACTCTCGCGTGTGTTGTTTGACTCAGGGGCTACACATTCATTTGTCTCGCATGAGTGTGTAGATCATTTACATTTACCCATTTTCCCAGTTACCATATACTCTTACAGTATCTACACCTACCGGTGATCCTTTGATCATTATGTCTGTTTGCCTACAGTGTCCTATAGTTATTGAAAATAGGACAATTCTTGTGGATCTTATCTGTTTGCCTATGCAAAAGATAGATGTCATTCTTGGCATGGATTGACTTTCGGCTAACCATGTTGTGTTAGATTGTGCCCAAAAGACCCTCTATTTTCTTAATCCTTCTAGCATAGTATCTGCCAATGAAGGAACAACTATGAGGATTGACGATTCTCAGAAGTATGCGATGTTTTTCTCTTTGGAAGCCAAGGAGACTCCGAGTATATATTCTATGCCTATCGTGAGAGAGTTTCATGAGGTATTCCCTCCTGATGTTTTAGGTTTGCAACCAGAGAGGATAGTGGAGTCACTATAGATCTCATACCAAGGACCGGGCGTTTATCAATAGCTCCTTATCGGATGTCACTCGTAGAGTTGGTAGAGTTAAAGAAACAACTGGATGATATGATGAAGAAGGAATTTATTAGACCGAGTGTTTCGTTGTGGGGAGCACCGGTATTGTTTGTTAAGAAGAAGGACGGAAGTGTTGGGAATTTGTGCATCAAACAAGCACAGCGGAAAAATTCCCACCAAGAAACCTTGCGAATGGTCATGGTTCATGTTTCAAAAATTTACCTCTTGACACGCAGGCCGTATTTCAAAATATAAACCAAAAAGGATAAAAGGACTAAGGTCATAACCACTCACCATGCACCACCAAATAAATAATAACAACCAATAATTATTACTAAATTTGTTATTAATTAAAGATTTCAAAATTTGAATTTTGAAAACATAATCTATATATAATAAATCACATTTATTATAATTGATGTTTTATTAAATGGTGACATAAAAGATTTCAAAATTAATTTTGAATCATAACAATCAAAATAATAATACACACTTATTACTATTAATACTGTCATCAAGAGATATCAAAATATCCATCTTCATAAAATTAATTTTCGAAAACATGATAAAGCACACATTAATAATATACTAAATAACTATTAATGTTGCAATTAATTGAGATTTAAAAATCTACAAAATTGAAATTCAAAATTGTAATTAAACACATGTTAATAATACTTAATGAATATTAGTATTGTCATTAAGAAGATGATACAAAATATTCAAAATTATTTTATTTTTGGAATCATACTAATAAAACTATTTTATTATCATTAAAAATGTTTTAATGCCATAATTAATTATCACACTACTTACCAACACTTGGACCTTCATGGCCGCGAGAACATGAACTGTTCATGTCTCATTGAACCTTAACGTCGCCATGATAAAATGAAACCAATCATGTATATATCACATATAATGCAATGATTCCATAACAATGTATATATCATATACATACATCTCAATGCAACTCATATCATATACATATGAAAAACGAAATATCTAAATCATGTTTTACAAAACATGGCATATGAATTTTGAAATATTTTCGAAGAAAAAATTCACATATAAGCATGTTATCATATATAACAGGTAAACCATACAAACAAAACCATGGTTTCATAAGCGGCTCTGATACCACTGTTGGGAATTTGTGCATCAAACAAGTACAGCGGAAAAATTCCCACCAAGAAACCTTGCGAATGGTCATGGTTCATGTTTCGAAAGTTTACCTCTTGAAGCACAGACCTTCGATTTGAGTCGCTACAAATCACGAGCACTGCACGAACCAGCAATGCCTCTACGTAGTCCACACGAACAGATAATCACGTCTCACGTGTTCAATACGAACGGCACCTCTAAGCACTGCTAGGTGCGAGAGGAGACGTGGCAGTATATTTCTTTTCACACGGAAACAGTGTACTGATTGCGGTAAGAGCAAAATGGCGTGACGGCTCAGTACTGTTTCACTACCACTTATAGGTAGCGCCCCTTGCATAGAAAAAGGGTTTAACTTGGCCCTTCTGGGCTCATCTGTCATGAGCGTGACCCTATGAAATTTGGGTCTAACCCAATTTCTTTTAGCTCTGATTAATCTGCTCTAAGTGTGCAACCCTATAGGTTCTCATAACGTTGGTAATAATATTAAATCATATTTAATATTATAAACAATTAACGGTGTTTAGTAACACATCATTGCTACCCAAGTAATGAGAAAGTCAGTGTTTTGACGTAACCTTTTTGTGACCAATGTTAATGTGTATTATTATCCCTTTGTCCTTATATCTATATTGAACACAAAGCATAGAATGTGTCACCCTTGTATAGTTCAATATTACGTCACTTGATACCCGAGTATACTTAACATTAAATGAGGTCAATATCTCATATCGACTCATTTCAGTAAGGCCATGCATTTTACAGTCTCACTTTATCAGGGGGACGATAGATTACTCCTGTTATGTAGGAGGGACAAATCCCATCTAGATCACTCACATCCCTTTGCATGACGTGCGGTGTACCCAATGATCGACTTTATAGTCATCTTGTTACAGATAACATTAGACGTTATTAAAGCACACAAATCCTCTTGTAGGGATCGTAGTGGTTTCAGGTCGAAGGATTGCATACACCATTGTCATTGTGAGAACTACTTATGATACTCACATAACGTTCCATGTAGTGTTCTCACGGTGGGTCAATCCAGTACATCATTACTCTAATGTGTACCTATGTATGCGACTTGATATCTCATATCCATGACCCGTGAGAAGTGGTCATCAGTCCACACACATGATAGTCTCGATGTATTAATATTGTCTTTATTAATAATAATACTTGGCTATGGATATTTAAGAATAAAGTTCTCTTTTGATTAATAGTGCCTCACTATCAAGTCTTATACTTGATATTATATTAAATAGAACTTTATATTCTAAGGACTTTATTACATTTAAACAAATAACATAATAAACTGAAATGCCTCATATGATAAATAATAGCAAGATACAAAATATAAGTCCAAAGGAAAAACATTGACCTCTAGAGCTTACACCAACAATCTCCCACTAGTACTAGAGCCAATCAGACATAAGCCTAATACCCAATGATCTAGTGTGACCACCATGCTTCTGTTGAGAAAGTGGTTTCGTAAGCGGGTCAGCAACATTGTCAAGTGTCGGTACTCTGCATATCTTCACATCTCCTCTATCGACGATCTCTCGAATAAGATGGAAACGCCTAAGTATATGTTTGGATCGCTGGTGAGATCTAGGTTCCTTAGCCTGTGCAATGGCCCAATTGTTATCACAGTAGAGATCAATGGGGTCCACAATGCTAGGAACTGTACCAAGCTCAGTAATGAACTTCCTGATCCAAACAGCCTCCTTTCATGCATTGGAAGCAGCAATATACTCGGCCTCTATAGTAGAATCAGCGATTGTCTCCTGCTTTGAACTCTTCCAGCTCACAACGCCACCATTTAGGCAAAACACATAACTAGATTGTGATCTGGAATCATCTTTATCAGTTTGGAAGCTAGCATCGTTGTAACCAATTACAGCGAGCTCTTCCTCACATCCATATATCAAGAACGAATCCTTAGTCCTTCTCAAGTACTTGAGGATGTTGTCGACAGCAGCCCAGTGACTTTCACCTGGATCAGACGCATGAATCCAATAAGGGACTTTTGCCTATGTCACATGGTATATGCCTATCAAAGGCACAATCCCCTTCCACTCAAGAAAAAGGGGATCATATGAGTAAGATTCCATATGTATACGCAATTGGGTCTATCATGTATGCCATGCTGTGTACTCGACCAAATGTCTTGTATGCTTTGAGCATAAGTGACCTATCTCTATAGATCCTGATTCCCAATACATAGTTAGCTTCACCCAAATCTTTCATAGAAAAGCAATTCACTAACCAAGTCTTTACTTGTTGAAACGTAGGGATGTCGTTTCTGATAAGTAGTATGTCATCCACATACAACACCAGAAAGACAACTATGCTCCCACTAACCTTCTTGTAAACACAAGGCTCATCTTCATTTTTGATGAATCCAAAATGTCTTACAGCATCATCAAAACGAAGATTCCAGCTTCTGGAAGCTTGCTTCAATCCATAGATTGAACGTTGCAACTTGCATACCTTGCTGGCAACCTCTGAAGTGTCGAAGCCCTTGGTTTGTGTCATATACACATCCTCAAGGAGATTTCCATGAAGGAAAGCAGTCTTGACATCCATCTGCCATATCTCATAATCATGGTATGCAGCGATAGCAAGCAAGATCCGGACAGCCTTAAGCATTGCAACAGGCGAAAAGGTCTCATCATAGTCTACACCATGAATTTGCTTGAAACCCTTAGCGAACAATCGTTATAGGTATGCACTTTACCATCCATGTCAGTTTTCTTTTTGAAAACCCACTTGCACCCTATGGGTTTTACCCCTTTAGGTGGCTCTACCAAGGTCCATACCTATTTAGTGTACATGGAGTCCATCTCAGATCTCATGGCCTCAAGCCATTTCTCAAATTTCGGGCCAATAATGGCCTCCTGGTAAGTCACAGGCTCATCTTGATCCATGAGTAGTACATCACCTTGTTGAGTCATGAGAAATCCATATCTCTCAGGTTGGTGACGTATCCTGCTAGACCCACGCTGGTCTTGCGTTACTTGAGCAGGCTGTTCTTCCGCAACATCTTGCGAAGGCTTCTCTTGTTCCTCCATAGGTACGTCGCTACTTTGTGACACTTGAATTTCTCCAAGGTATATATTCCTCCCACTGGTTCCTTTGGAGATAAACACCTTTTCTAGGAATACACCAGTTCGCGCGACAAACACTTTGCCTTCGGAATGATTGTAGAAATAATATCCCTTGGTTTCCTTAGGATACCCCACAAAGAAGCACTTATCGGATTTGGGATCAAGCTTTTTAGAAACCTGATGTTTTACATATGCATCACAACCCCAAATCTTCATAAAAGACACACTGAGCCTCTTACCGGTCCATATCTCATATGGTGTCTTTTCTACCGTCTTGGATGGAACATGGTTAAGTGTGAAAGTTGTTGTTACTAAGGCATGTCCCCAGAAGGAGTTTGAAAAATTTACATGACTCATCATAGACCGAACCATATCCAATAAAGTCCGATTCCTCCTTTCAGAAACACCATTCCATTGTGGTGTCACTGGTGGAGTGAGTTGAGATAAAATCCCACACTCTCTCAGATGACAATCAAATTCTAGGCTTAAACATTCATTGCCTTGATCTGATTGAAGGATTTTAATATTCTTACCTAGTTGGTTTTCTACTTCACTTTTAAATTCCTTGAACATTTCAAAAGATTCTGACTTGTGCTTCATAAGATACACAAATCCATATCTACTGAAATCATCAGTAAATGTAATCAAGTACCGAAAACGTCCTCTAGCAGTTGTGTTTAGTGGTCCGCATACATCATTATGTATGAGGCCCAAAAGATCACTAGCCCTTTCACCTTTTCCTATGAATGGGGCTTTTGTCATCTTTCCTAATAAACAAGACTCACATGTCTCATATGATTATAATTAAATGAGTCCAAGAATCCATCTTTATGGAGTTTAGAAATGCGTGAAATTGACACAGGCAAATACAAGAAAGGGGGGTTGAATTGTGTTTGTTAATAATTTTCGAAAACAACCTTTAAAACTAATTTTGCACACAAGAAGATTAAATCAGAAGCAAGCACAGAGAAATAGATCTTTTAAAAGGAAAGCTTTGACAAAAGCAATATCAAAACCCCTCAATCAGTAAAAACAAATAAAGCAGTAAGAGTTTGGAGATAGAAGAATCACACAAGATGTTTTATCCTGATTCACTCTCTTCCAACCAAGAGCTACGTCCAGTCCCTTCTACTTGAAGGTTTTTCTCCACTATTTTCCAAATAGATTACAACCAAGTATTCAACACCTCCCCAAGCTACAAGTATTTCTTTCTTACCAAGCCTCTTTAGGCTCTAACTCTAACAAAGAGATTTAACGTTTGATCTTCTTAACTCACTATGTGTGAGGATATGAAAGTTTAAGATCAAATGAATATTTTCACAATATTCAAACTAAAGAATACAGGCTCTTGCTCTTAAATAAATATGAGTATAGGTTATTGTAGTTTGACAAAAGTTGAGCTAGCAAGGTTGTGCTGGCAAGAGCTATTCTTCAGTATCTTAGGTCTTCTATTTATAGTGACCTTCTTCTTCACTTGTATTTCTTCGACGGTTATTTTGTATAAACCCGTTTAGAGATAGAATTTAATGCATGATATCCGTTGTGATTGATAGCTTGATTGTGACAAGCTGAATAGTACTCTTGGTTATCGAGGTAGCATGAAATTGGAAGCTCACTGCTCTGAGTATAGCAGCTTGAGAACTTGTTGTTCCTCCTTTGTATACAATCCAGCTTTTTCCAGTCATAAAGTTGTCATCGTACAGATCGTTTTACAGTATCTCATTGTACGATTCTGCTTTTTGTATTTCTTGATGGTACTATGTTTCTTTTACAACAAGGTAAAACATTAAAGCAGATAAAACAAATGTGAAGAACAAATATTCTATTAAAATAAATATCAATCATTTGAAATAAATTCAAGAGATTCGGATTGCATTTATTTATTCGAAGATGGAGCTCGTCTACTTAAAAATTTCGTCTACTTAGTTATATGTGAGACCAAGTCTGTTTCAAAAAATTATTTTGCTCGTCCGATGATGTGGCATATCCTCTCGTCTATCAAGTTTTTGGACTTGCTATACCTCAATGAGTTATAAAGATCTCCGTCTAGTGAAGTGGCAGACAGAGCTAGTCTACCTGACTATTCTATTTTTTAGTTCATTCAAATCTACCAATTTTTTCGTCTGCTGACGTGGCAGTTAAAGCTCGTATACTATCAAGTATTTGGACTTGCTGAATCTAAGAGGTTATTTTGATTTCCGTCTAGTAAGAATTTAGAGCCTCGTCTACTTAAGAAAACCAGTCTACTCAAATAAATAAATAAATAAATAAATAACTTTTACCAAAACATTGAGCAGCCCGTCTACAAGGGTAGACGCGTATTTTTCAATGAAAACTTATCCCTTGTCATGAAACATTGCAACCTTCTGTTATTGCTTGCTCTAACCAGCAGGTTTCCTTCTCATTGAAGTTGGAATCTCAGGAAGTATTCATTTCTCCTATATATGCTAGTACTAGTTATCTGAATAGGAGAGAGTTGTGGGCTGAACTGTTGGCTCTACAACAAGCTAATGATGGACCATGGTGCTTCATTGGAGATTACAATGTGGTCCTTGGTGCTCATGAGCAAAGGGGTGGTTGCTTGCCTTTGAAGATTGCTTCTGAGGAGTTCAAGCTTTGGTCAGACAGTTGCCAATTATCTCATATTCTGACCCGTGGTGCTCAATTCACTTGGTCTAATGGCAGAAGAGGTAATGCTTTAACAGAGAAAAGGCTTGATAGAGTGGTTTGTAATGACAAATGGTTTAGTTATTGGTCTAGTGTTGCTTGCTGCACACTCCTTAGAAGTAAATCAGATCATCATCCTTTGCTTCTATCTTTGAGGAAAGAGGACAGTAACTTCAGTTCTTCTTTTAAATTCATGAAGATGTGGGCTTCTCACCCTGACTGCACTAAGATAATTGAAGAGGTTTGGAATTCTGGGGTAATAGGTTGCCCTATGTACATACTGTCTCAAAAACTAAAAATGTTGAAAGGAAGGTTAAAAAGCTGGAATAAAGACTCTTTTGGGAATGTGAACATCCAAGTTGCTTCTGCCATGGCCAAAGTAGACAACATTCAACAAATAATTAACTCCTCAGGAATGACTGATTTGTTATTTGAGCAAGAAAAGCAGGCCCAAACTGAACTGCAAAATGCTTTGCACTACCAGGAAGAATTCTGGAAGGAAAAATCCAGATTGGATTGGCACATTCAAGGAGATAGGAACACTGAGTTCTTCCATAGGATCACCAAGATTAGGAATGTCTCAAAGCAAATCTCCATGCTCAGAAATGAGGATCAAGTTCTGCTTGAGGCAAAGGATATAGAGGATCATGTTTTGAATTATTACACCAAGCTTTTCAGTACTGAAAATCAGTGCATGGACAATGGCTTAGTTGACAGAATTGTTAGCCCGATGGTATCTAGAGAAGACAATCTTATGCTAACAAATCTGCCTTCCCTTGAAGAAGTGAAAAATGCTGTATTTTATCTAAATGCCAATGGTGCTCCAGGGCCGGATGGATTTGGAGGCTTCTTCTTTCAAAATTACTGGGAAATTGTTCAGTACGATGTTTGTAAAGCAGTCATTCAGTTTTTTGAGCAGGGCTGGTTGCTGCCAAACCTGAATTCAAATCTTTTGGTTCTAATCCCTAAGTCTCAAGGTGCAGATAGAGTGGAGGAATTTAGGCCTATTGCCTTGGCTAATTTCCAGTTCAAAATCATCACCAAAGTCTTAGCAGACAGGCTGGCTAAGGTTGCACCAAAGATTGTCTCTGATAATCAAAAAGGTTTTATACAAGGTAGATATATTACTGATTGTCTCTGCACTGCATCAGAGTGTGTAAATATGCTGGACAAAAGGGCCTTTGGTGGTAATTTGGCCTTGAAGATTGATGTCAAGAAGGCTTTTGACACCATGGACTGGTCTTTCCTTTTGAAGGTCCTTCATTCTTTTGGTTTTGATATCAAGTTCTGCCATTGGATAGAAACTATTCTGAAGTCAGCTAAACTTTCTATTGGTATCAATGGTAAGTCAGTTGGTTTTTTCTCTTGCAAGAGGGGAGTTAGGCAGGGTGATCCATTGTCACCTCTACTTTTTTGCATTGCAGAAGTTGTATTGAGCAGGGCTATCTGCAAGTTGGTTCAAGAGGGTAAGCTCAAAACAATGGCTGGCCCCAGAGGTCTCAGCCCTCCCTCTCATATCCTATATGTGGATGATATTCTTATCTTTTGCAGAGCTTCCATCCAGAATTTGTCCTTGTTAATGTCCATTTTTAAGGAGTATGGAGAGGCTTCTGGTCAAATGGTTAACACTCAAAAATCCAAGTTTTATGCAGGTAATATTTCTGCAAACAGAATGTCTTCCATTGCCAATGTTTTAGGATTTACTGCTGGCAGGTTTCCTTTCACATATCTTGGGCTGCCTGTGTTGAAAGGGAAGCCAAGGAAATCCCATTTGCAATCCATTGCAGATAAGATCAGATCCAAACTAGCTACATGGAAGGGAAGTCTGTTGTCAATCATGGGCAGAATTCAGTTAGTCAAATCTGTGATTACTGGTATGATGTTGTATAGCTTTCAGGTTTATTCATGGCCCTCTAGCTTGTTGAAATCAATTGATTGCTGGCTGAGAAACTTCATATGGTCTGGCAATACAGAAGTCAAAAAAACTGTGACAGTGGCTTGGCAAAAAATCTGCAAACCTGAAGCTGAGGGAGGTCTTGGTCTTAGATCTTTTAGATCTATCAACAATGCTTCTATGCTCAAGCTGTGCTGGGAATTCACCTCTTCATCTGAGCAGTGGGCCTGCCTTCTGAGAGCAAGAGTTTTGAGGGAAAACACAGTGATCCAATATTCTATCTCCTCCTCAATCTGGCCTGGAATCAAGCCTCATCTGAATACAGTTGTGGAAAACTCAGCCTGGATGCTAGGTGATGGTGCTGATATCAACTTTTGGAATGATATATGGTTGTCTAAACCCTTAAACTCCTTGCTTGCTTTCCCAGATCAGTTACAGTCTTCTTTAAAAGCAAAGGTGAAGGACTTCTGGTTTAATAACTCTTGGAATATTCCAAGCATTATTTTATAGCACTGCCCTGCTATTGCTGCAGAACTCATGCACATCAGCATTCCCTCTTTTCCTTGTAAGGATACCCGTGTGTGGTGTAGGAATGAATCGTGGTCTCTAACATTGAAGGATGCATATTAGTTCCTCCACAGTAATGGACAAACAGTTTCTTGGGCCAAGTCTCTTTGGATTAATTGTGTCCCTCCCTCCATTTCCTTCTTGGTTTGGAGAATCATTCACAACCGTATGCCTACTGATGATAATCTTTGGGCCAATGGCTGCATGGTTGTCTCCAGATGCAATTTATGTGGTTGTAGTTATGAAACAACTACTCACCTATTCTTTCATTGTGCCTTTGCAAAAAATTTGTGGTCCTGGCTGAGCAACATACTTAGCTTGACTATAGACACGACTTCAATGCTCCCTGTTTTTTCAATTTGTGAGCATCAATGGAGCTCTCAAGTAAAGGACATTTTGACTGCTGCAATATCAAGTATCATCTGGGCAATCTGGCATTGCAGAAATAAATCAAGATTTGATGACAGATCCATCCCTTTGCAGGTTGCCAAAAACATGATCCTTGCAAAGGTTAGCCTGGCAGGTAACTTGAGCAATGGCACAACTTCTGCATCCTCTCAGTAACTTAGGATTTTGAATGAGTTTAAAGTCAGCTGCCATCTTAATCGTGCCCCCCAAATCACTGAAGTTAAATGGCACCCTCCTCCTTGTTACTGGGTTAAGTGTAACACTGATGGGGCTGCTAGAGGTGCCCCGGGTCCTTCTGCTTGTGGTGGCATTTTTCATGATCATAGTGCTGCTACCCTTGGTTGTTTTGCAGCCAATCTTGGTGTCAATTCTGCTTTCTATGCGGAACTAATGGGTGCAATCTTGGCAATTGAAATTGCCCATAAGAAAGGATGGTCGTTATGGCTGGAATGTGACTCCCAAATGGTAATAGCTGCGATCTCCTCTCCATCTATGGTTCCTTGGAAACTAAGAAATAGATGGAAAAATTGCCTGTCCATTATAAGGGATATGTGTTTTGGTTCCTCTCACATCTTTCGTGAAGGCAACACTTGTGCAGATAAAATTGCCAATCATGGCTTGTTGATTAATGGCTTTTTTTGGTGGGACTTGATACCTAGTTTCATTAGGGATGATTTTCATAATAATAGAATAGGTCTCCCTAATTTTCGTTTTAGGTGATTTCATGGGTTTGGTTCTGCCCCCCAATGCTTTTGTATTGTTCGTTTTTGTTCTTTTTTAATAAATTGGGGTGTGCTGCATATGATGGATAGTGGCTAAGGTGCCAACCTAGTTGGGATGTTAGTCTTTATTGTGATGCTTTTGCATGCCTCCTTACTTAAAAAAAAAAAGTTTCTATTACGTATATTTAAATATTCCTGCATAACTGAAAGCACATGTTAGATCTCAACTAACACTTTACCAAGCAAATTTAATCCTTTTGTTAACATTAAAATGTAGAGATTATTTAGTCCAAAACCACTTTGGTTCCAACAATGCGTTTCTCATTTATATGGCCCAAACGACAATGCCAAAGATAAGTTGGGTTCACCTCATTTGGTTTGAACCTCTTAGTATCAATGTTATAGATGGGCATCTCAAGATCAAGGACATAAAGCCCATTACTCAAATGTGCACTAGCATAAAAAATATCATCCAAATAAATAGAACAACATTTGTTCTTTGATAAAATGAAACCCAATCTTGTCCAAACAAGAAACGGAAATGATATTCCTGCTAATTGCAGGCACAAGATAACAGTTCTCCAACTGAATAATAAGCCCAGTGGGCAAAGTCAATACATAAGTTCCTATTGCTAAAGCAACAACCTTTGCTCAATTTCCAACTCGTAGATCGACTTCGCCTTTCGTCAATGGTCTACTCATTTTTAGCTCCTGTACATTTGTACAAATGTGAGAACCACATCTAGTATCTAATACCCATGATGCAGAAGTAGATAAATTGACTTCTATAACAAACATACCTGAGTTGGAAGTCCCACTTTCATTCTTCTTGCACTCTTCCAGGTATTCTGAGCAGTTCCTCTTCCAATGCTTGGTCTTACCACAATGGAAGTACGTGCCCTCCTTGGCCACTCCGCCAACAGGCTTCAAGCTAGAAGTGCTGGGTTTGAACTTGTGGTCCTTACCCTTGCCCTTCTGCTTGTACATAGGCCTCTTGGGCTTCCAGGGTTGCTTCTTGCCCTTTCTAGGTTGGACCATCATAATGGGCTACACTTTTCCTTTATTGATGTTGGTTTCAGTAGTTCTCAACATGCCCAACAACTCTGGCAGTGTTTTGTCAAGATCATTCATATTGAAGTCAAGACAAATTGATTGTAATTTTCCCAAAACAACGATTGCAGGATCAAGTCAGTGGCCAACTCTTGGCCCAAAGCATAACCCGACCTCTCGAGATTCTCAATGTACCAAATCATTTGAAGCACATGAGGACCCACTGGGCTTCCTTCTGCCAGCTTCATTTGGAAAAGAGCTTTGGAAACTTCGAACCGCTCATGCCTTGCTTGCTCTTGGTAGATCATCTTGAGGTGTTCGATCATATCAAATGCCTCCATGTTCTCATGTTGCTTCTGAAGCTCAGAGTTCATGGTAGCAAGCATAAGACAACCTACATCCAAGGAATCGTCCTGATGCTTCTTATAAGCATCCTTGTCAGTCTTGGGTGCACTCACAACTGGTGGCACCTCTAACATAGCCTCTTCAAGAACATACAACTTTTTCTCTTGCTTGAGGACAATCCTCAAGTTTCTGTACCAGTCCAGAAAGTTTGTTCCAAATAGTTTGTCCTTCTCAAGGACAGATCATAATGACAAGTTACTTGATGTGTTTGATGCCATGGTAATCTACGTAAAGAAATATGCAAAATATAAGTATCATGCAATAAAATATTTAATTAGGTCTTTAATTAAATACACCTCCCACTATTTTACTCAAACCAATGACCCTCAACATTGATCCGGATAATCCCATTGGAAGATTTTCTAGTGGGCCAAGATTCATATTTCACCTAGCTTCAAGTCAGCTTTGGCCGATCGCTTAAAGTTTGGTTATTTAGGTAGGAAACACTTTCCAATTACATCTCATGCAACTCTTGGATAGTTGGATGAATAACTCTTATTCTAATCCATCTCATGGACTAAAGCCCAACTCAATGCCTCTAAGTCTTTCAATTCTATTGAATATGACTTAGTTAAGTTAAACCCAATAGACAGCAATTAGACATTACAATTGTCCCATCGCGTCTTACTAGTATAGAAAAATGTACCCCGCTTTGACGGACCTACACTCATTCGATATTAGCCTTGACGAGTGTTGTGCAATTTTAGGCTTTTAAACTTAATATTTCCTTTTAGGGGATTTTTTTATTAAAGTGATCTCACCATTAGTTAAACTCTTTAACATGCCATACATATGCATCTCATACATATATCAAAAGCGAATAAATGTGATATGGTTATGACCCCTAACACATTGATTTTCCCAAACCAATGAGAGAATCTTAACTAAATCCTAGGAGCGTCCAAGCTTCTCCAGGCATGATCTCTCACCAAGTCCTTTTATAACATTGCCTTCTTGTCTTCATCATTACATTAAAAATAAAATAGAAACCTCGTTTTACATACAAGGAGGGTGAGGTGAGAAGAGAAGGTACAAATGGAATATAAGAGAAAGGCACGACACGCAGGCTGTATTTCAAAATATAAACCAAAAAGGATAAAAGGACTAAGGTCATAACCATTCACCATGCATCACCAAATAAATAATAACAACCAATAATAATACACTATAATTATTATTAAGTTTGTTATTAATTAAAGAATTCAAAATCTGAATTTTGAAAACATAACATATATATATATATATATAAAATAAATCACATTTATTATAATTGATGTTTTTATTAAATGCTGACATAAAAGATTTCAAAATTAATTTTGAATCATAACAATCAAAATAATAATACACACTTATTGCTATTAATGTTGTCATCAAGAGATATCAAAATATCAATCTTCATAAAATTAATTTTTGAAAACATGATATAGCACACATTAATAATATACTAAATAACTATTAATATTGCAATTAATTGAGATTTCAAAATCTACAAAATTGAAATTCAAAATTGTAATTAAACACATGTTAATAATACTTAATGAATATTAATATTTTCATTAAGAAGATGATACAAAATATTCAAAATTATTTGATTTTTGTAATCATAATAATAAAACTATTTTATTATCATTAAAAATGTTTTAATGCCACAATTAATTATCACACTACTTTATTACCAACATTTGGACCTTCATGGACGCGAGAACATGAACACTTCATGTCTCATTGAACCTTAACGTCGCCTGAGACACCCGGTTGCGCCCCATTGTATTATTACATTAAAACCTTAATATTTATTTACTTAATCGCGCGCTTATCGTTGAAAATATGTAAAAATTAAAACTTATTTAATTATCATATAACTTCTTCAAATTTAAAACACACCAACGTTAATATATATAAATACATACCTGTTTATTTATTACATTCCAAAAGCACTGTTAAGGGTACCCTCTCAGTAGGATCCCTCACAGGCATAAACTTCACTACAGACATAATTAGCGGAAATATAAATACTCCTTAGACACACTGGCCATAATGTCTATACTCTAATCGCAATGAATCACAGCTCGACCTCCAGCATCTGGTTCGTAAGGAGTTCCATCCAACTCCTCAGCAACATAACCCACCATCGGGCCTTCTAACGTAAACCAAAGTAACCCACCAAAAATACAGAACATAGGGGATAAGAAGCAGTTCTATCATAAAAAACGGAATAGAATACATAACACATAATATAATAATAGCCACAGACACGCATCACTCAAAATCAACAATCATTCTCAATTCACTATATCATCATTTACCCTCAGCCACTGCAACTAAGACTTTATACTGATGTGGCCATCTTTACTCCTGTCACATTAGTCAGTAGTCCGAAATAGTCCAGTGCCAATAACATTCGAACGCGTTAACGACTAAGCGAGTGTTAGTCCAAAACGGTCCAGTACCAAGAATATGCGAACGCGTCAAGGAGTATCAATACAGAACGGTCTAGTGCCAAGATTATGCGAACGTGTCAAGAACTAAAAGAATATTACGGTAATCTACCTCGGCATCCACATCCGTAGGGCACTCACCCGCAATATCCGATATCCCAAAATAGGATATCCTGACCTCGTGTGTTCCACTCACACGACTGTGAATAACAATACGTCTATAAATGAATCTCCCTAAATTACATCAATAACAACCTAGTGCCTCAACCTTCCATCAAAGTCTCAACACCTTTTTCCTCATAGATAAAACCACTTAATTAGGCTAGGAACCTCTAAATCACCTTTATTCTCTCACCCAAACAATTATCTCCCGAACAACACATATCCTTACTTAAAAATCAGCTAGGCATAATATTAAACCCAGGCAGATCATGCATAACACATTAATCAACATAATATTCAAATATCTCAATATCATATAAGGCAATTTATCACAACCAACTCATAATAATCCAACCAAATAAATAACAAAGTCAGACTCGGTCACGGCCGTAACAGACAACAAAGGCAAGAATTCTACAAAACAGAACCTGTCACGGCCTGGCCATGACAACCATCATGGCCGTGACAGACACTGAACATCCTCAATATCATAAATATTCAAACACCGCAATAATACGTCACATGCAGATGGAATACCTCAACCAGCGTATCACAGTAAATTTGATAAGATAAAATCAAACATCCTCAAATACTTAAAATCAACTTAATATCGATAAACCTACAATCCCCGAATCACCATTGGTTTTACAGAAAAGGTTTCCAATGGGATTTTGGTCTTGTCGATTACTCGACTACTAGTAGGGTTTATGTCGCCCTACACAATTATTATATAATATGCTAATTATCGATTCCGACGGTAGAATGATTCTTTCCCCCACCTGAGTTATCACCGGAATTCCGACTTCGACGATCCTCGTTATCACACCACAGTTTAACAATTTCTCCTTCAACCAAACAATACAACTATAATTAATCAACAAAATCACTCTTAACTTAACTAGCTAGGTTTCGGTCTCCTAATTCAAAATAGGGTTATGATTCTTTTCTCATTCCAATCTTTTGGATTCTAGTTCCTATAGTCTTAGATAGCTTAGATAAATCATTATGACTTGGAAATATTAACAAAATAATTTAATCTCCCTTTTAATTAAGTTTCAGCCTTACTTAGTAAAATAGGCTAGGAAATTCTCTTTTTATTTCAAGTTTCTAGTTATAACAACTATAGGTATTAAAGAGTAAAGATCAAGTGTCATATTGTAAAAATTGAACAAAACTTCCTTCGCCTAAAAATATATATATTCGAACTTCAATAGGTAAATAGGAAGGAAAATGATTTTGATCACATGCTTTTGGATAATGAAAGTAGGGATTATATCTAGATCATAGAAATTGGTTTCACATTTTTATGATTTTTCTACAATTTTCTAGAATTATTACAAGTTCTAGATCTAGAAATGGAAAACTATGACATATGAAGAACAAAAGCTTAAACAAGAGATGAGATGATCATGTTACCTCAAGTTAGGAAAGTAGAAGAAGAATAGATGATGAACTTGGCAAGCTTTGTAATGGAATCACTTGGAGCTCTTGAAGAATGAAAATGGAGTTTAAGTGTTTTTGGTGAAGAGGTGAAGAAGATGAAGAAGATGACTGAAATGGTGAGGGAGGCCACGGTTTGGAGGGCTTTTATAGGAAACATCTTAGGCCTTGTTCGTTTTTAACTTTTATATTAATGGGTTTTGTGATTATTTAATTAATATAAGCTTAACCATAGTTAATAATTAACTTAACTAGGGTTACTTTACTTAACTATGGTTAATAAATATGTGGCTCACATTTGATGGAGGTGTGGCTGATTTTGGGCCACACAAAGTGACTCACCAATGAGTCACCGATCCTATCCGTTAGCGGTTCCCGGAAATTCCATACGCAGCTCCGTCGTTGACCCGATTTCGGTTTTTGAGAGGAAAATAATGAAACGAAAGCAAAATGAAATAGGTATGGTTGAGTATATATGGATGCACTAAATTGAGGAGATGTTAGAGGTTTACAACCACGTAAAATGAGTGGTTAAGAGTGCGTAGATGTGTCTGGTTAATACACGCGAAAGCTTGGGGGTATTTTGGTCTTTTTCACCTAAAAGTCATGATTATTAGCATTTAATGCTCATAAATGCTTGGTGACTCATCCTCCATGAGTCATCATGTATGAATCGTTGTCCCGATCTCTTGACGGCCTCTGCAGTTCCGTTTTGGGCTCCGTCGGTTTCCCGATTAGGGTTTTACAAAAGCGTAATATTTCGTTTTCGACTGAAAATTTTCAAACTAACCAAACTCATTGGAAATATGATTTAAATATAAACCATTTCGTTCACGAGTCAAAATTAGGTTTTCTGATCATTAAAATCTTACTGTCAGTGAAAACACCGACTGTTTTCCGTCCGAACTTTTACCAAAATTCGTCCGAATAAACATAATATTTTATTTCTGATCAGAAATTTGAAAAGTAGACTCCCTCACGGACAAAATATAAAAAAAAATCTACAAATTTCAGTTTGTGGGTCAAATTAGGGTTTTCTGTCAGTATAAAATTATACTGTCAGTTAAAAAACGCAGACCGGGCTCCGTCTGAATTTTCAACCCAAAATTTCACCGTAGCCTTCTACCATAAGAGAGACTATAAATATGATTTTATTTTATTTAAAATCACTTTCTAACTCTTAGATTAAAATATAATTGATTATATTTTAACCGGTTAAACAGCGTAATTAAAAATCAGGCTGTTACATCGCCACGATAAAATGAAACCAATCATGTATATATCACATATAATACAACGATTCCAGATCAATGTATATATCATATACATACATCTCAATTCGACTCATATCATATACATATGAAAAACGAAATATCTAAAACATGTTTTCCAAAACATGGCATATGAATTTTGAAACATTTTTAGAAAAACAAATTCGCATATAAGCATGTTATCACATATAACAGGTAAACCATACAAACAAAACCATGGTTTCGCAAGCGGCTCTGATACCACCGTTAGGAATTTGTGCATCAAACAAGCACAGCGAAAAAATTCCCACCAAGAAACCTTGCGAATGGTCATGGTTCATGTTCCGAAATTTTACCTCTTGAAGCGTAGACCTTTGATTTGAGTCGCTGCAAATCACGAGTACTGCACAAACTAGCAATGCCTCTACGTAGTCCACACGAACAGATAATCACGTCTCACATGTTCAATCAGAATGGCGCCTCTAAGCACCGCTAGGTGCGAGAGGAGACGCGACGGTATATCATCTGTCATGAGCATGGCCCAATAGAAATTTGGGTCTCACCCAATTTATTTTAGCTCTGATTAATCCGCTCTAAGTGCGCGACCTTATAGGTTCTCATAAAGTTGGCAATAATATTAAATCGTCTTTAATATTATAAACAATGAGCGGTGTCTAGCAACACATCATTGCTACCCAAGTAATGAGAAAGTCAGTGATTTGACGTAACCTTTCTGTGACCAATGTTAATGTGTATTATTATCCCTTTGTCCTTATATCTATATTGAACACAAGGCATAGAATGTGTCACCCTTGTATTGTTCAATATTACGTCACTTGATACCCGAGTAGACTTAACATTAAATGAGGTCAATATCTCATATCGACTCATTTCAGCACGACCATCCATTTTACAGTCTCACTCTATCAAGGGGCCGATAGATATTACTCCTATTATGTAAGAGCGACAAATCCCATCTAGATCACTCATATCCCTCTGCATAACTTGCAGTGTACCCAATGACCGACTTTATAGTCATCCTGTTACAGATAACGTTTGATGGTATTAAAGCACACAACTCCACATGTAGGGATCGTAGTGGTTTCAGGTCGAAGGATTGCATATACCATTGTCTCTGTGAGAACTACTTATGACACTCACATAACGTTCCATGTAGTGTTCTCATGGCGGGTCAATCCAGTACATCATTACTCTAATGTGTACCTATGTATGTGACTTGATATCTCATATCCATGACCGGTGAGAAGTGGTCATCAGTCCACACACATAATAGTCTCGATGTATTATTATTGTCCTTATTAATAATAATACTTGACTATGGATATTTAAGAATAAAGTTCTCTTTTGATTAATAGTGTCTAACTATCAAGTCTTATACTTGATATTCTATTAAATAGAACTTGATATTCTAAGGACTTTATTACGTTTAAACAAATAACATAATAAACTGAAATGCCTCATATGATAAATAATAGCAAGATAAAAAATGTAAGTCCAAAGGAAAAACATTGGCCTCTAGGGCTTACACCAACAGGAAGCTCTAGGTTGTGTACGGATTACAAGCAGTTAAATAAGGTTACAATCAAGAACAAATACCCGTTGCCTAGGATAGATGATTTGATGGATTAGTTGAAGGGAGCTTCAGTGTTTTCTAAGATAGACTTAAGATTCGGATACCATTAGATTAGGGTAAAGAAAGATGATATACCCAAGACAGCTTTCAGGATGAGGTATGGACACTATGAGTACCTAGTTATGCCTTTTGGTGTAACAAATGCTCCAGCGGTGTTCATGGATTACATGAATAGGATCTTTAGACCGTTCCTCGACAAGTTTGTGGTGGTGTTCATTGATGATATTCTTATCTATTCCCGTAACAGGGAAGAACACAAGGAACATCTGTGAGTTGTGTTACAGGTGTTGAAAGATAGGCAGTTGTACACTAAGCTATCCAAGTGTGAATTTTGGTTAGAGGAACTGCAGTTCCTAGGTCATATAATCAACAAGGAAGGGATAACAATGGATTCGGTTAAGATGGAGGCTGTGATTAAGTGGGAAAGGCCTAAGTCAGTGGGTGAGGTGAGGAGTTTTCTAGGTTTATCCGGGTATTACAGAAGATTCATTGAAGGCTTCTCGAAAATTGTGTTACCTATGAGGCAATTAACGAGAAAGGGTACGCCGTTTGTTTGGACGGAAAAGTGTGAAGAGAGTTTTCAGAAGTTAAAGGATAAGTTGACTACAACTCCCGTGCTGACATTACCAGATCCATTAGGATAGTTTGACGTGTACTGTGACGCGTCATATCAAGGTTTGGGTTGTGTTTTGATGCAATAGGGAAGAGTTGTGGCTTATGCTTCCCTACAACTGAGGATTCATGAGAGAAATTACCTGAACCATGATCTGGAGTTAGCAGCTATAGTGTTCATGTTGAAGATATGGCGACACTATCTTTATGGAGTTAAGTTCAATGTGTTCAGCGATCACAAGAGTTTAAAGTATTTGTTTGATCAGAAGGAGTTGAACATGAGGTAGCGTAGATGGATGGAATTCATTAAGGATTATGAATTTGATCTTCAATACCATCCTGGGAATGCAAATGTTGTGGAGGATGCACTGAGTAGGAAATCTTTACATTTGTCCGCAATGATGGTGAAAGAGATGGAGTTGCTTGAACAGTTTAGAGATATGATCCTAGGTATGGATTTGACTGAGGATAGAATATGCTTAGGTATGACCACCATCAGTAGTGAGTTTTTGAGAGACCTTAGATTGAAGTAGGGTCAGGATGAATATCTGCAGGAGGTGAGTCGATGCACAGATGAGGGTAACGTCTCAAAGTTTAGGAAAGGATCTGATGGTGTGTTGAGGTTTAGAGATAGGATATGTGTGCCGGAGGACTTAGATATTAGGAAGATGATATTAGAAGAGGCACATAAGAGTAAGTTGAGTTCCACCCAGGAGCCACCAAGATGTATCAAGACTTGAAGAAAATGTTTTGGTGGCCAAAGATGAAGAAAGAAGTGGCTGAGTATGTTCTATCTTGTTTGGTTTGTCAAAAAGCTAAGATAAAACATCAGAAGCCCGCAGGTTTGTTGTAGGCTTTGGATATCCCAGAATGGAAATGAGATAGTATAGCTATGGACTTTATGGTTGGATTACCACGAACTCCGAAGAGGTTTGATGCGATTTGGTTATCATTGATAGGTTGACGAAGTGTACTCACTTTTTACCTATTGGTGAGAGTTACAGTCTTGAGAAGTTGACCCGAATCTACATCAAGGAAGTGGTGAGGTTGCATGGCATGTCTTCGAATATTGTCTCTGACCGAGATCCTAGATTTATATCTAGATTTTGGAGACAGTTATACAATGCTTTAGGAACCAAGTTGAGGATGAGTTCAGCTTATCATCCTCAGACGAATGGACAGTCAGAGAGAACGGTTCAATCATTGGAGGATCTTATAAGAGCTTGTGTGTTTGAACATGTTGGTGGTTGGGATAAATTCCTACTTTTGATTGAGTTCACATACAATAACAGTTTCCACAACAGTATCGGGATGGCATGTAACAACCAGATTTTTAATTATGCTGTTTAATCGGTTAAAATATAATTAATTATATTTTAATCTGAGAGTTAGAAAGTGATTTTAAATAAAATAAAATCATATTCCTAGTTTCTCTAATGGTAGAAGTTACGGTGAAATTTTGGGTTTAAAATTCAGACGGAAGTCGGTCTGCGTTTTTAACTGATAGTATAATTTTATACCGGCAGAAAACATAATTTGACCTGAAACTGAAATATGTAGATTTTTTATATTTTGTCCGTGAGGAATCCTACTTTCCAAATTTCTGATCAGAAATAAAATATTATGTTTATTCGAATAAATTTTGGTAAAAGTTCGAACTGAAAACAGTCGGTGTTTTCACTGACAGTAAGATTTTAAAGATCAGAAAACCTAATTTTGAATCATGAATGAAATGGTTTGTATTTAAATCATATTTCCAATGAGTTTGGTTAGTTTTAAAATTTTCAACCAAAAACGAAATCTTACACTTTTATTCGGGTGTAAAACCCTAATCGGGTAATTGACGGAGCCGAGAACAGTTGAAAATATCTAGATATTTAGTGAAAATATCTAGATATTTAATTGAAAATATCTATATATTTATATTTAACTTAACCAGAATTATAATTAAATTAACCTAAGTTAAAACCGATTCCCTATCTATAAATACCCCCCCCCCCCCAAGTCCCCCCCCCCCCCCCCCCCTCATTTTGCTTTCATTATTCATTCATCTCCAACCTTCAACATCTTCTTCCACTTTCTCTCATTTTCTTCCTTCCTTTTTCTCCAAAACCTCCATAACCAAGGTATTGAAGCAACTAGTAGATTTCTTACTCATCTTTCATTTTCAAGAGGTAAACCTTGTTCCTCATCAAGAATAAACCCTATGTTCTTCAATTGTTTTCATGATTCAAGTTCATATTCAACTATGTTCATATTAGGGTTCATAACTTTGAAAATCTCTAGAAAATTGTAGAAAAATCATTTTAAAGTGAAACCAATTTCTATTATCCTTATATGTCTTCAATTTTGATAATATAAGAGTATGTGAGCAAAATCATTTTCCTTCCTATTTTTCTATATATGGCCGAATCTAAGTATTGGTGGGTAAATGAGATTTTGTTCAACTTTTAACTTAGATGAAGTTGTTTATAAGCTATCTAGGGTTTCTATGTTCTAAATCTAAGAGTTTAAAATCAAAAGAAATTTCTAACCCTATTTTCTAGTCTTGGCCGAAATTGGGTTCATATGAACAAAATAATTTTTCTTCAATCTTTAACTAGATCATGATTTGTATCAACAATTTAAGGTGTGTAGGTTCTAGATCCAAGAGTTTGTGAGCAAAAGTAATTTCTAGCCTATTTTACTTATTATGGCCGAAACCCTAACCATAGAGGTTAAAGGATTTTATTTCATATTTTTGAATTGTAATACTTGATTTAGGTTAGTTAATACTCTAGGAATTAAGATCCAAAAGATGGAGTTTAGAAAATAACCCTAGCCTCATTTGGATGAGTTGATCGAACCTAATACCATATGTCCATATTTAAATTTGCTGACTAATTTGTTTTATTGTTGATTTGGTTGAAGGTGGTTTTGGTAACTCGTGGCGGGATAACGAGGACCGTTGATTTCGTGTTTCCGGTGGTAACTTAGGTGGGGGAAGAATCAACCTATTGTCGGAATCGATAAGTAGTATATATTATATAATAGTTGTGTAGGGCGACCTAAACCCTACTAGTAGTCGAGTAATCGACAAGCCCAAAATCATATTGGAAACCTTTTCTGTGAAACCAATGGTGATTCGGGGATTGTAGGTTTATTGATGTTAGGATGATTTTACCTTATCTAAGGTTGATTGAATTTGTTATTATTATTATTGAATTGCTTATGTGATATTTTGTGGTATTTGAATATTTTCTGATATTGTGTTATAAAATATATGCCTGGTCTTTAGTACTATGTTTAGTTGATTTTAAGTGAGGATATATGTTGTTCGGGAGATAATTGTTTGGGTGAGAAAGTATCAGTGAATTAGAAGTGCGTAGCGTAAATTGATTGTTTTAAAGATAAAATGTGTCATATATTGTGAGTCAAGGCTAGGATGGAAGCTTGAGGCATTAAGTTGTTATTGATGTACTTTAGTGAGGTTTATAAGTTGTATTGTGTTTATAACCGTATGTTTGACACATACGAGGTCCAAAGTCCTTGTGGGACCGTCCAATGTTAGATTTAATTTTTGCAGCTATAGTGTCAATGCTTTGCTTGAACACCCTAGAAAGAGAATCAAGGTGTGCACCGACTGTACCGTGGAGCTATAGTGTCATTGTATTACATGAGCATTCTTACCATGGATGAGGTTGTGCACCGACTGTACCGTGCAGCTATAGTGTCATTGCTATGCATGATCACCCTTGATTCAGGGTGTGCACCGACCATGTCGTGCAGCTATAGTGTCATTGCTTTGCATGAGCATTCTCACCATGAATAAGGGTGTGCACCGGTTTTGGGGACGCGTCGCTTGGACGACGGACTAATATCCCTAACGGATATGGGGAATTAGTGGCCACATCATTATAAAGGTTTAGTTGTGTGAGGTTGAGGGTAGAGAATGATACCTTAATTTCGAGAATAATTTGTTAGTTATATGTGTTGATTGTCTATGAATTTTATTATGTTATATACTATGACTCTTTTCCACTTTTCGATGGTAGAACTGCTTCTTAACCCCTATATCTTTCCGTGTGTTGTATTTTATCTTTCTATGGAATCATTTGAGAAGACTCAGTTGATGAGCTGATTGAGGAGGACTTGGATGGAACTTCGTATGAACCGGAGGATGAGCTGTGATCCATGGTGTTTAGGGTCTAGATAGTTTGACCAGTGTGTCTCATGGAAGTATTTTTACATGTTCCCGCTAGTATAAATTTTTACCCTCAACAGTGTTTTGTAATATGATTATATGCCTGAGGTGTGTATGTATAACATGAACATCGTATGCTGTTTTAAATGAACTAAAGTTTGTACGCTTATTAACTTAAGTTTTAATTTTTACGTATTTTCACGTTACGTACGTGGTTAAGAATTTAATTAAGAAGGATTCAATCTAATAAAACACTGGGGAACAACTGGGTGTCTCATGGCACCGTACGAGGCTTTGTATGGGAGAAAGTGTAGGACTCCGTTGTGTTGGTATGAGACTAACAAAAGCCAAGTGTTGGGTCCTGATATGGTACAACAAACCACGGGAACAAGTCAGGAAAATAAGAGAGAAAATGAAGGAAGCTCAGGATAGGCAGAGGAGTTATAGTAACAAGAGGAGGAGACCCTTAGAGTTCCAACAAGGTGATCACGTGTTATTGAGAGTCACTCCGAAGAATGGAATTGGCAGAGCTATAAAGTCTAGAAAGCTTACTCCCCGATTCATTGGACCATTTCAGATTCTTCGACGAATTGGTCCAGTAGCTTACCAGATATCCTTACCCCCAAACCTTTCCAACCTTCACGATGTCTTCCATGTTTCCCAGTTGAAAAAATATTACCCAGATCCTTCTCATGTCATTGAGCCTAGATCTATACAACTCCGATATAATCTAGAATATGAGGCGTTACCGTTTAAGGTTGCAGATAGAAGGACTAAAGAACTCAGTGGTAAACAAATTCCCTTGGTTAAGGTATTTTGGGATAGAGTTACCGGAGATGCTACTTGGGAGCGTGAGGCAGACATGCAGCAGCAATACCCCCATTTGTTTTCAGGTATGTAAATTCCGAGGACGGAATTTCTTTTAAGGGGGTAGAAATGTAACATTCGTTATTTTATGTGTTGTTTATGTAAGAGGATTAGATTTAAGGCTTGGATTATATAGTTAAGATGTAGTTTGAGGCATAAAGACCCTTGTATGGAAAGTACCCAACAATTTGGAGTGAGCATGAACGTAGGAGCCACTTAGGGTTTTGACCTGAATATTGCTTCTAAACCTGAGAGTGTGAAATAAGAAATTTGGAGTTAGGAATGAGATTAGGCATTTTTTATGGTTGGAGGTTGTTTATTAGGTCCAAATTAGCCTATATCTCAAATTTGAGCTTAATCAGACGTCGAATGGACCCGAAATGTAACGAGTTGACTTCTGGTCAGAAGTCAACACTCAAGCGTGGGTGTATCCACGCTCCAGCGCTCCAGTCAACCAGACCAGCTTTGACGTTGACCTGCCACTTGTCATCAAGGGACGACGTGGCATCCTGTGATTGGTTGCATGGCATGGTGGTCCACCAACCCTCCAACGCTCAAGCGTGGGGAAGCCAACGCTCAAGCATTGGAGTGCTCAAGCGCTAGGGTACCAGCGCTTGAGCGTTGGGACGCTGACTTGCAAAATAAAAATGGGGCTCAAGTGACATAAGTCAGTTAGCCCCACACAGAAAACAGAAAGCAGTGAGAGCAGAAGAGAGTGTAGAGAGAAGAAGAGAGAATTTAGAGAGAGAGGGAGAAGAAACCTAGAGAGAGAAAGAGTTCGAGCTTGAGTACGACTCGATCACTCGTCCCTTTGTGATTCCGAGCACGTGATCACGTTCGTGGCGACGATATCTTCGCTTTCCTCCTCTTCTTTTCTTATAAAAGTGAAGGTAAATATATCTCTTCAAAGTCAAAATGTTGTCAGTTACGGTTTTTGAAGTATCTTTAGTCTCGGTTATTGGAATTCAATTCCGTCTTCGAATTTGAAGTCGTAGTAACATGTGCTTCACAATGTGGTATCTAGGTGAATTTTTGGAGGCTCGGAGGCCCTAGAACTGTGCGAGGTAGAATCGTGAGGAGTAGAGGACGAGTGATTTCGTTACGTTTCGGACATTGTACTACTTTCCAGGTGGGGAAAAGAAACCATTTAACGTCGGCAACGGTGAAGCGTAGGGTGACCTAAACCCTATGAGAGAGCGAGTAACGGACAATGTCCATATCACATTAGGGACTACTCAGTGGTACCAATGATGATATTGAGATCGTACGTTTATCGTCGTAATTTATAAAATATATTATTTTATTATTACTGATTGTCTGCTTTGGTGATGGGATTTGCTATTGATAATTGATGGATGATATTATGAGTATTGAAATTATTCTGAATATATTATTATTATTATTATTATTATTATTATTATTATTATTATTATTATTATTATTATTATTATTTTGTATAACTTGAAATGATTGTAATGATGACATGATGCTATGATGGTAATGATTGTGTTTAGAGATTGAATAGTGATAAGACATGATGAGTCATGGTGATGTATGTGGGAAATTCATAATACATGAGATAGTAGTACCTAAACGAGATAGTTATTGTGATATGGTGATGAGAATTATGAGATGCAATTATTGTTAAGTCTCTAAAATGTCTGATGTGCATTTCCCTAAGTTTTGATGAGAACTAAACATTGGTTAATGATTTAATTAACCTTCATATTGGTTGCTAACCTGTCTATCTATTGTGTAGATTAAAATTGTAAGAATCATCTATCTGCTCATAAGTGACTACTTGTCTGGATAAGCGAAAGTCAACCTGTCTCCCCACGAGTTCCTACACTTGTCTGAGGTTACTCGTTGAAGAATCAAGGACCAAACACGCTTTTGTTGGTTGTCCCATCAGAAAGAAACTTGAAGCCTTCTCTCCTACTCAATCTCACGGCTATCAAGAAAAGTCAGAAGTTACTCTCTCAAGCAACCTCGGTTATCAGAACCAAAGACCAGTTAAAGAATGCTTCCAACATGCTTTATTCCCTAGTACCTCTGGTCCTTACATGAAAAGGGAATTGTACTTAGCAAAGTACAAAAAGCTCTCTGCACAACTCTGATATGGCTGTATCACGATGCATAAAGCCATGATCCTTCATGTTAGAGTACAACCAACGTTCCTATTGCATTAATGGCTGTCCAGAGCGACTCTATTGCATTTAATGAAGTTCTGCTTGAAGCCAACAACTGAGGGAATGTCTCCAACGGATCCTAAATGCTTGAAGACTACAAATACAGAAGTGTTTAAAGATGAAGGATAGAGAATACACATAGCATTAAAGAGCCATTACTCTGCGCATTAATATCTTCATTCTTTCATTCTGTATTCGTCAATCATTTGAAGTTATTACACAGACTTTCCTAAGCTTTACATTTAAACCATTCTGAGTGTTAGTGAAAGTTCTGTCTGTCTGAAGTTGTATTTATTACAAGCCAAATCTCTCAAACAAACCTGAGTGACCCTGAAGAGGCTAAGTGTGCAAAGAATACTTGTCTTGAGCCTGAAGAGCCTAGGTGTGCAAAGAATACTTGTCTTGGAGCCTGAAGAGGCTAGGTGTGCAAACAATACTTGGAGTCTGTAACCTGATCAGTTATAGTGGATAAAACTTGGTGCTGCCAAGGACTGGACGTAGCTCTTTGCTTTGAAGAGTGAACCAGGATAAATAGCTGTGTCAATCTCTCTTTTCTTATAAACTCTTTAGTTGCATTAGTTTTCTTATCCGTCTTTCAAATGGTGTGTTTGTCTAAGTCACTGTTAAAATTTCATCAGACAGGTCACCTGTCTGTCCTATATCTTTCCACTCGTCTGAACCAAGCTTCTGTATGAGAAAAGATTTCAACTTTGTTTAAATTCTGATAAACACAATTCAACCCCCATTCTCGTGTTTATAGTTGTCTATTTCAATTATGATTGAGGTTATCTAATAGTGATGAGAGGTTAAGGCATTAGGGGGTGACCTAAAATAGTATTTGTGATATGGTGACCTGAAATAGAGTTGTGATCCAGTGTTGGGGCACTGGGGTTTGATTTCTCGGAGGGTGTTCCCGGGATTTCAGACTATCGGCAGGACCGTCCACTAGTGCAAAATAAGTAATAAACATGTAAGGTTAACGTCTGTTAACCAAAAATGAGAGGTAACAAAGGAGTTGTGGCAGAACCGTAATTATCAAGTTCACTTAAATCACTTTTAACGTCGGTTGTTTAAATAACGACGTTAAAAGTGATGTAAATTACTTTTTATGTCAATTGTTTAAACAACTGACGTAAAAGATACACTTTTTACTTCAGTTGTTTAAACAACTGACGTTAAAATTGATTCCCATCACTTTAACACCCTTAATTTATGCCTCCCTCTTTCGTTCCTTCTTTCTCCCTCATTGATCTGAAACCCTCAAGTCTCTTCCATATAGTCTCTTCGCCCCAACCCTCAATGTCCCTCTAGTACTGGAAAGCAAAAAACCGAGACACGGTCATCACTCTGAATGCAGGTAACTCCCTAAACCCTCAAAGTTTCAGTACTGTCATCTCTCTTTCTCAATTCAATTCAGTATTTGCATGTTTACGAGTGCTTTGTTTTTCTAATCTTGAATTAGTAAATAAAATCATGTGCAAAGTAAAATATTTTTTTTAGAAATACAAGTTATATACTCAAACTGGATCTCATTGAAGTGATTCATAAGATACAAGTTACATTATTAAAAAATAAAAAAGTTTCTGCAACCTAACACTAAAAAATAAAAAAGTTTCTGCCCAGCCTCGGTCCTTGATGCTCCATCTAGAAAAATCTCCTAGCCACAGTCACTTGCTGCTAAAGCAGAGGAGACAGAGGAACTTAGAAGAGAGGCACTTAGATACCATAAACATAGATAAGGTGAGCAAATCACATTATGTGATTTACACAACCTTATCATCCTTGTTATGTGATTTACACAACCTCAGAAGTTGTTTGACCATTAAGACAAAAACCTTTGAGTCTAGGAATAAGAAAGAATAATAATCTCCAATATGGCAGAGCCATATTGTGAAGCAGCTATAGCTAGAAAACAAAAGTGTGTGTCATATAGTGGAAGGATGGTGCTTTATATAGAGTATGACTGCCTTATTTTCTTCAATATTTCGTATGGTTACTTGCTAAAATTTTAATGTTCATTAAGAGGATTGAGTTACAAGGCGCATGGGAAGTTAGCACAGTAGTCAAAAGTATAAATTTTTGGATTAATTACACATTTAACGTCTGTTTTTAGAAAAATATACATTAACACATACCCGCGCGTCGTCCTTCACTCACTACTCTCTGCCTCTAATAACTCCTACCCTAACCCTTCCTCTACTTCCTTTGATCACCACCACCCCGGTCTCCTCTCCACCGCCACCACTGGAAGCTACTCTACACCACCACCGTCCGGTACTTACACACTCTCTCTCTCTTTCCTTCTCTTCTACGCATTGTGCATGCCCTAATCTCTATCCATCTTTAATAGGTTCTGAACGACGGCCACCACTATGTGAGCTCCTCTCCCCACCACCACGCGAGCTCCCCTCTGTCACAACTCCCTCTCCCATCTTTAACAGGTACTGAACCCTAATCTGTTAAAGCTCTTTTGTTCTTATTCTTCTTCTTTTGTTATTTATTGTATAGAACAGTAAACAAAGATGTAAGTTTGTATAAAAAATTTAAGTTCTTTCATTTTCCTTACTGTTTGGTTACTTTATATGATATAGAAATTTACTTGGGAGAAAAGTGTATTAACTCTCATATGAGAACAAGTCTTACTAGAACAAGTCTTCATGTCACAACTTCATTTTTTGTTTCTTTCATTTTATTTTCTGTTTGGATTTGAATGAGAAGTAGGAGTTTTGGTAATGTGTGGTTTATTGCTTGGTTCTGTGGATTTCTGTATAAAGTTTATTGCTTGGTTCTGTGGATTTCTGTATAAAATTTAAATACTAGCTAGTGCGCTTTTCCACTCTCCCCTATTATGCTTATATTGGATATACTATATTTATATCTACAGAACCTATCTAGCTATGGATCGTAGTTGGATGGTTTGTAAATGCACACGTGATGAGTATTTGAAGAGAGTGGAAGAGTTTATAGAATTTGCTCAATGGAATGTTCCTAATAGTAAAGGAATGTTATGTTGTCCTTGTGTCAAATGTTTGAATACGAGGAAATGTACGGTCAAGGATATACGCACTCATCTTATTTGTAGTGGGATTTACTTGAATTATACAAGATGGATATGGCATGGTGATGTGTTGTTAAGTACTAAGCCAAGTGTCTCTCAAAGTGAGGATGTTGACGTAGATATGGAGGATGATCGAGTGGAGGACATGATCCGTGATATTGGACAAAAATCTTTTCAGCGAGCACATGTGTATGAAAGGTTGTCCAGTGATGCGGATAAGCCTTTGTATCACGGGTGTACTACTCATACACGGTTGTCGGCGGTGTTAAAATTGGTTTGTGTGAAGGCGAGAAATGGTTGGACCGATAAAAGCTTCACCAAATTGCTTGAAGTGTTGAAAGACTTGCTTCCGGAGGGCAACACATTGCCTGACCATAACTATGAGGCCAAGAAGGTATTGTGTCTGATGGGTATGGAGTATAAGAATATACACGCATGCCCTAATGATTGCATATTGTACACGGGTGTTTATGAAGACAATCACGATTGCCCCAAGTATGGGTTATCACGCTACAAAGTGAAGGATGGTAATGATCTTGATGATTCGATATGTGATGTGACAAAAAAAGGTCCTCCTACGAAGATGTTGTGGTATCTTCCAATAATTCCAAGGTTCAAGCTATTGTTTGCCAATATGAAAGATGCGAAGAATCTTAGATGGCATCATGATGAGAGGAAACGTGATGGAAAGGTTCACCATCCGACTGATTTTGTGCAATGGAAGAATGTTGATAATTTATTTTCGGATTTCACTGATGAGCCAAGAAACCTAAGTCTTGGACTTGCTACGGATGGAATGAATCCATATGGTAACGTGAGTAGTATTCATAGTTCATGGCATGTTCTGTTGATAATTTACAACCTGCCTCATTGGTTGTGCATGAAGCTCAAATACATGATGTTGTCTATGATGATTTCGGGTCCAAAGCAACCGGGAAATGACTTAGATGTTTATCTAAGTCCCATGATTGAAGACTTGAAAAAGTTGTGGGTGGAAGGTGTTGATGTAGTTGATGGGTATTCTCACGAGACTTTCAAGCTTCATGCCATGTTATTTTGCACCATCGACGACTTTCCAACATACGGGAACTTGTCCGGGTATAGTGTCAAAGGGCATAGAGCATGCCCTATATGTGAAGAAGGCACATGCTACACTCAGTTGCATCATGGAAAGAAGACGGTTTACCTTGGGCATCAGAGATTTCTTAGACGTGATCACCCATATCGTAAGATGAAAAAAGCTTTTAATGGATGCCAAGAGTCTGAAGATGCTCCGACGGCCTTAAATGGAGAGCAAGTTTAACAGAAAGTAAAGGACACCAATGTTATCTTCAGTAATTTAAACTTGATTATAGTGTGAGTTTTGTTCTTTTAAGGCAAACGTCTTATTTATCCATGTTAGTTTTGATTTATTTTTATTTATCCATCTGTATTTATCTTTATCTTTAGTTATCCATGTTTAAAAAACATATTTTAATATTTATCATTTCTGAACAAGCATACACATGGATCACTCGGACCTGCATGCACGGGAGGACATTATGAGGCCTAAGCAGGACACTATGGGGACTACACCTGATGATACTGTAAGTTTACATGTTATATACTATATTTATTCTTTATTTATAATTTAAGTTTAAGTTCTTTTTATATATTCTTTATTTATCCTTGTTATACATAACCCTCTAATTTAACATTTTTTTGTCCAAACAGACATCACAGTCTCGGAGGAAACGGGGTAGATGAGCCACGTCATTGAAGAAGTTAGAAAAGGCTAGGCAAAGTGGTCAGCCTCTTAAGGTGCCCGCAAGTATACCTCAGGAGTATATAGAAGATGTGTAGTTAGTAATTAGTATAGAAACTTATATGCAGGTGTGTAGTAATTAGTATGTTTTTTATCCCCCCCATTTGTTCCTTTGTATATATATACTTTTATTTTATTAATAAAATTTAAGTGAAATATTGGACTGTTACTAGACTGTTTGCTGGCCTTGACTGTTTACTGAAAGCAGAGATAACTGGGGGAAGGGAAATATTGTAATAATTTTTTTTTAAAAAAAGCCTTTAACGTCCGTTGTTTAGTACAACCGACATTAAAAGTAATTTTTTTTAAAAAAAATGGCTTTTAACGTCGGTTGTAATAAAAACCGACGTTAAAAGCTAATGTCACTTGAATGAAACAACTGACATTAGAAGTTATTTTTAAAAAAAAATGTCTTTTAACGTTAGTTTTGAACTGTCATAAAAAGTTACACTTTCAACGACGGCTCCAATAACGTCAGGATTATTCAGACGTCCAAAATCAATTTTGACTGACGTAAAAAGCACTTCCTGCACTAGTGGTCCCAGAGAGTATTTTATTATAGTCGCAGCTATAGTTCATGCGTTGCATGAGCAGCCTGATCGAGGGATCAGGATGTGCACCAAGGAGATTTGTGAAACTATAATGCCATTGCTTTGCATGGGCATCCTCCCTCCACGGACGAGGATGTGCACCGGGGGACTCTAGAGACGGGGTGTTGTGGATATCCGGATATGTGGCCAAACTTGATGATTCATACAGCATTTGCATTATATCATGATGGAGGGTAGAGGAAGAATCTTAGACGTTGTTTGAGGATGATTGTTATATATGCAAATATATGGAGACAGATGTTTAGAATGTGCTATTATAGAATTATATGTTGGTAAACCATTTCCACATATAACGTTATATTGTTTCTTATCCCTCTTTCTTTTGTGGTGGTATTGCTTTATTTTATTTTTGGACCTTAGATCATGAGTTCGGAGATGGCACATTAGGACCATCCATGGATGACCCAGGATACGGGGTTTCCCCTCACGGGGACGTTCGAGTTTGAGTTCGTTGACCCTAACGGGTGGCTCGTGGACCCGGTCACTCGTTTCACTGTATTTACGACCAGACTTGGGCAGGGGGCTCCCCTAGGGTTGGTTGGTTCATTCCATTTCGGTCAAACCCTCCCCTTCCCTATTGGACATCTGAACGGGCAGATACCTTCGATGCCGCCGATGCCGGGCATGGCCCCAGTACCCTTCATGGTACCCTTCGAGGTACTTGTGCCAGGACCAGGACCTGCGTCAGCACCCGCACCTACACCGGTACCCCAGGAGGATCCAGTTGCACAAATTTTGGACCCGATGCCTGCTCTCGAGGCACCAGCACCTCCTGAGGTCAGAGTTGCTGGTTTGGAGTCTTCACGCGTGTCTTCCAGACTACATCCCTGGATAACAGGATTTATCGGCAGATGTTCCAACAACCATCGGATAGGAGCTCTTCCAGTGGCAGCGGAGGAGTGGCTGGACCCTCAGGACCACGGGATGCTAGTGAGGGTGGTTGTTTAGGATAGCTCAGGCCAGTGCTATCTGATTAGGTGTGTGTGAGGTTTTTCATGTATTTTTGAGATGGGACTGGGTATGGAGAGTCTATGAGGCGTCTTTATTTTGTATCTTGATGTATTTTTGTTATCTCACCAGTCTGTACATATTGGGATCCTATTGATGGGATTCCCTTCACAGTACTGTACCCAGGTTGAGATGTATATATTGATGCATGTATGTATATGTATGTTTATACATGATGTTTTATATTGTAAGTTTTATATCCTCCACCGTTTTAGTAATCGCTTCATGCAAATAACACATTTAGGTTTTAAAAATTTCGAGTTTTTCTTTAATGGGACGTCGGGGCGTCTCACAGATCATTCAAGCTTGAAATTAATTTCAAAGCTAAGTAAGCATAGCCTCGTGAGAGGATTACCAAACCTTAAGTTCAAATCTGATGCTCTCTGTGATGCATGTCAAAATGGAAAACAAGTCAAAGGTTCTTTTGAATATAAGAATATTGTCAGTACCAATAGACCACTAGAGTTTCTACACCTTGATCTTTTTGGACCAACAAGGATTGCCTCTGTTAGTGGCAAGAAATATGGTCTAGTCATAGTAGACGACTACAATAGATGGACATGGGTTATGTTCTTAGCTCACAAGGATGAGTCATTTAGGGTCTTCTCTGTATTCTACAAAGTGTACAGAATGAAAAAGGCATGTGTATCACTTCAATCAGAAGTGACCATGGGGAGAGTTTGAAAATGAGCTATTTGAAAGGTTCTGTGAGGAAAGTGGTATTCTTCACAACTTCTCAATACCTAGAACACCACAGCAAAATGGTGTGGTAGAGAGAAAAAACAGATCTCTTCAAGAGATGGCTAGAACAATGTTCAATGACAACTCTGTCCCTAGATACTTCTGGACTGAAACTGTTAATACTGCCTGCTACATTTAGAGCAGAATATACATAAGACCAATTCTAAAAATGACTCCTTATAAATTATGGAAAGGACGAAAACCCAACATATCTTACTTTCGTCCTTTTGGTTGTAAATGTTTTATACAAAATACTAAAGATCAACTTGAAAAGTTTGATGCTAAAGTAGATAATGGAATTCTGTTAGGATATTGAGTCGTCCAAAGGCTTAGGGTTTACAATTCTAGAACTTTAGTAGTTGAAGAAAGTATACATGTTAAATTTGATGACAAGCAGCCTGATAAAAAATTATCAGAGCTTGATGAACCTTTTGCAGATTTAAATCTAAAGGATTCTAAATAACCAGTAAACATCAAGCCTGATGATCAAGTAGATGATCAACAACAACTTGAGTCAGAAACTTCATAACAAGAAAATGTTCAAAGATCACAGTACTTCAAAAATTACCATCCTCAAGATCAAATCATTGGAAGTCCCGGTGATAGGTTGAGAACCAGATCAACATTTAGAGAGCAAGATGATTCTGCTTTAGTCTTTGAGTTAGAACCAAAGACAGTAGACGAAGCTCTACTGGATGAGGGTTGGATTCTGGCAATGGAAGAGGAACTGAACCAGTTTGAGAGAAGTGAAGTTTGAACTCTTGTACCCTTACCAAAGAACAAATCAGTAATTGGAACCAAATGAGTCTACAGAAACAAGCTTGATGAAAATGGTAAAGTGGTAAGAAATAAAGCAAGACTTGCTACTCAAGGTTACTCTCAGGAAGAAGGTATAGACTACACTGAAACTTTTTCTCCAGTTGCTAGATTAGAAGCAATTCACATATTACTATCCTTTGTTGCACATCATAATATCATGCTATATCAAATGTATGTGAAAAGTGCATTTTTAAATGCCTTTATAAATGAGGAAGTGTATGTTATGCAACCTCCAGGTTTTGAAAATGAAACCCATCCTGAACATGTATATAAACTAAATAAAGCTTTATACGGCCTCAAACATGCTCCTAGAGCTTTGTATGAAAGGTTAAGTTCGTTCTTAATGGACAATGGATTCGGTAGAGGAAATATTGATACAACCTTGTTTAGAAAATCCAGTAAGTCCAGTTTTATTATTGTACAAATATATATTGATGAGATACTCTTTGGTGCTACTAATGAATCTCTGTGCAAAGAATTTTCTAAGCTAATGCAGAAAGGGTTTGAAATGAGCATGATGAGAGAACTCAAGTTCTTTCTTGGACTTCAAGTCAAATAAACAGTGGATGTGGTGTACATCCATCAAACTAAGTATACAAAAGAACTCTTAAAGAAGTTCAAAATGGATGACTGCAAACCAATGAACACACCTATGCATCCCACGTCCATACTGAACAAAGATGACAAAGATAGAAAGGTAGACCAAAAGGTATACAGAGGTATGATAGGATCTATCTTACCGCGTCCAAATCTGATATCATGTTTAGTGTTTGCTTGTGTGCTCGATTTCAATATGATCCTAGAGAATCTCACTTATCGGCAGTTAAAAGAATATTTAGATATTTGAAAGGTGCTACTAATCTGGGCTTGTGCTTTAAGAAAAATGATGATTACAGATTAGTTGGTTTTTGTGATGCTGACTATGCTGGAGATAGAATAGAAAGAAATAGTACCAGTGGAGGATGTCACTTCATTGGAACTAATCTAGTCTCATGGTCAAGCAAAAGACAAAGTATCATTGCCCTATCAACTGCAGAAGCTGAGTACATATCAGCAGCATGCTGCTGCTCACAACTTCTATGGATCAAACATCAATTGGAGGACTACAATGTGTTTGTAAGTAGTAATCCACCTATGTGTGATAACACTGCTGCAATCAATCTATCTAAGAATCCTATCTTGCATTCTAGAGCTAAGCACACAGAGATTAAACATTTTATTAGAGATTATGTGCAAAAAGGTGTAATTGATATACAGTTTGTAGATACTAACCATCAATAGGCAGATATCTTTACTAAACCTCTAGCTGAGGACATGTTTATTTTTATTAGAAAGCATCTTAACATGATTTGTGTGGATTAATATGTCGTCCAGTCATGGTCGTCTATTGTATGTTAAATGTGCGTCCAACGCTTATCGCGTCTATTGCCTGTTTGCATACTCTTATCTGACTCGTCTATGTTATTTATTGTTATTTGCATTTATTATGTTTAAGACATATTTAATACAAAATTCTCTTTGATGAGTTAGTTATATCCATCATTTCTTTAACTTGCTTTTTACAGTTTCAAAAACCTGCGCCGCGTCAGCATTTAATGCATGTCCTATCACACGTCCGTCATTCAATTTTCATTTAGAATTTTTTCGGAGAGAAACTCTTCACATTTCGAAACCTTTTTAAGTGTGTCTCTTCCCTCTGAAAAACCTTTCACTCACTCTAAACCAAAACTCTTCTTGCGTAAGTTCCCCCTGCTTCCCAAATCCCTAACCTTCAAACTCTCAACAATGGCATCTTCTTCTGTTGTTTCTACCTACGATGTCAACAATCTGAACATTGGCATTGAATATCACTTTGAGTTTGGGATTTTAAAGGAGTATAATGTTGATGTTAGTCACTACATCAACGTTACTGATTGGGGAGGACTGTTCATCAAGAAGGTCTCGGTGTATCCAGACCTGATAATAGCTTTCTGGAGGAACCCCCAAGTTATAGACACTGAGATTTCTGCTGAAGTGCTGGGAACTAGGGTGGTGGTATCTGAAGAAACAATCGCGACTACGATCCACTATGCTCACAATGGTCTAACCTTAACTGAGAAATGGGAACAAGAATTGGGAGGACCAAAGGTCATAGCTACTTTTCTGATGAGGAGTGATACGGTTAGAAATCACTCCAACTTGACTGTTTCATTCAAATAAGGATAGAAAGCTTGGTATGTGACCTCCCAGAATTTGTCCAAGACTGCCAATGCTTGATCTGAATAAAGACAAGGATGAAAAGAGAAGGAAGGAAGAAAAGATGACTGCTGATAGCTCTTGTTTGCTGGAAGACAGGCCTGACCCTTGGGCTGATAAGCAAATGATGGAGTTCTTGCTGATAGAAGATGAAGAAAAGAGGACTAATTTTGATGCAACAGGCTTCTGGGCATGCCACATTAGGATCTGCACCAGAGAAGCTTCTTCCTCTGGATTCAATGAAGATGACAAGAGAACCACTCCAACTGTAAGAGGAAAGTTTGGTTTCTCCCATGTCGGGTACTACATTCATGATGACACCATTGGTGTACCTTTGATAAGTCCAGTCTATGAAGAAGATGAGGTGCATTGGGCTCCAGATTTGCCTACTCCTGAACCTTCATTGCAAGCATCTGCACCATCCTCTGAGCACATTGAAGAAATAGTTGTTGAAGGTCCTGACACGAATAAGGAAGCTGTTCAGACTGAGGCCAGGCAAGAAGAAGTTGTTGAATCTGCAAGAAGACAAGGCACTTCTGGTAAGCATTCTTCTCAACCTCTGGTTCTGGAAGTTGTTCATCCTGAAGCACAACCTCAACATTCTCAGGCTCTGAGCATTTTGTAAGGACAAGGTAACATGGCTACTACTGTTGAAAGCTCCAGAACCTCCTTGCCACCTGATCTGGATGAAATTATCACAAGGAAGGTTGAAGCTCGAGTAGAGAAGCAACTGAAGCCTACCAATGCTCTGCTCAATCAGATGCTTCAATTGCTCACCAACTTTCACAGACTCAAGGTCAACAAGTTCCTCCTCCTCCACCTCATCAGAATCAAAACCTACCTCCTCCTCCACCTTCTAATCCTTAGTTTCCATTTGTTTTATTCTCTTTTGTCTTTTTTGTTTTGTTTTTCCATAACTGACAATGATGGTCCACTCCTGTTTACCTTTTTGTCTGATGACAAAAAATGGGGAGAAAGGAAAGAGAGGATTAAATTTTATAGAGAAGTCTTTTGAATGTCTAAGTCTTCATGTGCATTTATATGATTCTATGTGTTTCGATGTATGTTTCTGTACTTGCTATGATTATTTGTTATTTTGATATCATATGCTCTGATACTTCTTCTGAATTGCTGTGTTTTAAAACCTGGCTCTCTATGCTTATTTGCCTGAGGATTATAATTCTTTAAGTGTCTCTATGCTTTGTCTTAGGGGGAGCTCTGTAGCTCTCTTAGGCTTTGCTCAATCAAATTTAATTGGTTTTTGTCATCATAAAAAAGGGGGAGATTGTTAGAACCAAAGTGGTTTTGGCTAATTAAATCTCTTAAGTTTTGATGTTAACAAAAATGTTAAATTTGTATGGCAAAGTTATGTCAAAGAACTAACTTGTTTATTCTAGCATGCAGGTTTGTTAAAATATTGCTAGATGAGGAAACCTATATTTAGCTTCTTGGTTTTACTAAGAAACAGTATCGGGTTTAAGTTCTCAATCGCTAGACGAGCCTTCAAAAACATGGTAAAATTATGAGTCTATAAAGTTAATCCTAGACGAGGTATTAAAATTGGCTAAGTTAAATAACACTAGACGAGTGTCTAAATCTATGAGTAAAATAAGTAGTAGACGAGCCAATTAATAACTCTCAAGAAAACAGCAAGTCCAAATACTTGACTCTAAACGAGAAGCTAACTAGACGCAACATCAGTAGACGACCCAGTTCTGTTACTTTGTCAAAATTGCGCGTCCAAAGACTTGCGCATCCACTGGTCACTGAAACCGAACCCATCTAATCAAAGTGAATTTATTTAAAATGATTGTTTATTTAATACAAAGGAATTTATGTTCTTTTCCAGTGTTGCTTTAATTGTTTACTCTTTGTTTCTTGAGATTAGAAACATAGTACCATCAAGAACACAAACCTTTGTACTCTAACATCTACATGACTGTAAAGTTAAACCAAGTACAAAGAAGGAAAGTCAGAAAGCAACCTTCGGTACAACAGGGATATGACAACACTACTTTGAGCATTCTTATGATAACCAAGATAACTTCTCCAGAAAGCATATCAAGTTATCAGTCTTAACGGATCATAGCATTTAATGCTATGTCTAAACGAATACAATTTGAAGACCATTGAAGAAGATCAAGGCAGAAAGCATTTCATCTACAAATACTGGATGAACCCCAGTGAAGAAAGAGATCTAACCTCTGATATTCAAAGTGCCAAAACTCTGCTTAAAGTTCTCTTGAACAAATTCATTTGTAATCATAGCTGATCTTAAACTTTCATTCTCTCACACATAGTGATCTTGTAAGATCATTTCGTAAATCTTTTTGTTAGAGTTAGAGCCCGAAGAGGCTTGGTAGAGAAAGAATACTTGTAAGTCTGAAAAGATATTGAATACTTGTAAAGCTATTGGATTATAGTGGAGAAAAACCATTCAAGTATATGGGACTAGACGTAGCTCTTGGCTGGAAGAGAGTGAATCAGGATAAATCAACTGTGTGAATCTGCTATCCTTATCTTTTACAGTCTCTGTTTATACTAACTGTGTGGATTTGGATATGAGCTTGTTAACTCTTTAAAAGGTTATTTCGCGTGTGTGTATTTATCTTATCTTGCTTGCAAAAAGGTTTTAAGAAAAGGCTTTTTCGAAAAACTGTTAAGAAACACAATTCAACCCACCTTTCTTGTCTTTCCCTGTGTCAACTTCAAACAGTGGTCATGGGATCGTTTCTCTTGCCAAGAGCTTCTCTAGCACGTCAAGAACATCCTATTGTGAGCTTTTGCAAGTAAGTGTTATATATTTAGGAATATAGTGTTATCAGTTTTAAGCACAAGGTAAAATTGGGAAGAATTATTATGTTTTACCATGCTCCAATTAAAATAGTACAATTTCCTTATGGACATCAGTTGAATTAGGCATAACTCAGATTTAATAAAGTAATTGAAATTTTGAGAAGAATGAATGCTTTTTATTAGAGTCCAATTTGAGATGCTCTGATTCAGTTCCATTAGATTCAATTTTTAGCATTTTATTTCTATGTTTTTAAATTTATTTATTTATTTATTTATTGTGTTGGTTCGTTTCCTGTCTATTTATTCTGGGTTTAGTGTCTATTTTTTCATGTGATCCTCACTTCTATATACCATTTGTGTTCAACTGTTCTTGGGGGTATATTTTTGTATTTATTTTGGTTTCATAATTTTCTCCAATATCTCATGTATTTCCCGATGGTCTGATGAATGGGCAGAGTGACAAACTAGCAATAGAGGCTTTAAAGAGTTTGAAATCCAATAGCAATAGGCATAACAACAGCTTGAAACATTTCCAAATTAAAAAAAGTTCATTTTAATGTAAAGGTATGATCAACCAATTAATTGTACACTGCATTTCAGCCCAATATGATGCTTATTGCTTCTTCAAAGCTATTGCAATCTGCTCAACTATTACACTTTCCTCTTCATTCTTCCCTTCCCTGGAGTTAGATTGTTGACTCTATTTCTTATTGAATGGTTCGTGGACACGTGTTTTACCTTAAGTGAGCCTACTTAGGCATCCTAAATGGCTTCCGAAGAAAGAAGAAGATTAAAAGGAAGGAAGAAACTTCCATAAGATTAAAAGGAATGAAGAAACTTCCACATTTTACATTGAAAGAATAAGTCAAAATGAAAAGTTAGGACTTGTTTGATTCGTTTTCGATTTTCTTTTTTCATTTCATGTTTTCAGAAATAATTATAGAATCGTCATATTGTATTTTTTTTTTCTGTTTTCAAAAATTTATACAGAAAATACTGAAAACAGCTTTTGTAATTTGGTTACTGGGGTAGGATTTGTCAAGTCTATTGATGGAACCCTACCCCAGAGATCTAATTACAAATTAACTATTGACTCGATTATAAATTTGGTGTCCAACTATAAATTATTTATAAGTTTAGACGCTCAATTCAATTTTTTTAAAATATATGAACCTATTTAATTTTTTAAAAATAAATTAGAAATCTGTAAAATAATTAAACCTATATTTTATTTTTCAGATGCTAGTTTGCAAAATTGAACACTGGTCTATAGCTTATTTGGTTTGGAATTTTCCACACACAAAAAAATAAAACTAAGTCCTCATATAAAACACACGTAACCCATTTAACAGAATTTGATGTTATTTTCTCCTAGTGGAATCTAAAACGAACGGGTGTTAAGGTCTGTTTGATTTATTTTAAGTTTTTAATTTTTATTTCTTAATTTAAAAAATAATTATCATAAAGTAATTATAAAATTATTATATTGTTTCAATTCTATTTCCTGATATCAACTGAGGTTGGTGTGAGTGATTAAATGCCTCTCTATATAATGACTTTTAAATGGGGCGTATTGGATTGGGATTTAAAAAGATTTTAATGGACTATTTTATAACAAAAGAATCTTGTGTTATTCAATCAAGACTTTTATATAATATAAATAAGTCATGTGGTATTCAATCAAGATTATTAGGATTTTTTTAACTATTCCAAATCTATTGGTTTTCAATCAAGACTTTTTATAAGTTACTAAAAATCTTCTGATATTCAAAAATTTACTGATTTCGATGAATTCTTTTATATAATAAATTTTGAATGACTTTTTAATGAAATATATAAATAACAAATCTATTCCAAAATTCCACCAAAACCACCCAAACCATTGAAACTTTTTATTCCCTCGTTCATTCACTCCTAGAGTTTCTACTCTCTCTCTCTCTCTCAGTCATTCACTATTCTTTGAAGGTAGTACACTTTTATTGTAATTTGTACTCTCCTTGTAGAACTCTTTTCTTTCAATTTTTTGCTTTGATTTGTATTGATGCTTGTGTATCAATTAACATGCACATACATGCGTTGAATGTTTATCATTCTATGTATTGATGCTTTGTTAAAAAAAAACTTCCCACGATATATTACATGAATAGGTTGAAGGGCGCCGATATATATATATATATATATATATCCTTTCTTTTAGAAAGTTTATTTTACATACTCTGATATTTGAACTCTTTCATCAATATTTTCAATATGTCTCTAACATCTTTTTGTGAAATGATCCGCAGTGGCCCTCTTGGTATCAGAGCCTAAAGGTTTCTGGTACTTAATACAGTTCTTTGAGTTGCCCTTTCTTGCAGCGTTGGTAAGCCTGAAGGGTGTTCCCGGTAGTAAAACCTGAGGTAGGTTGTAAATCCGTTGGTAAGCCTGGTGTTCCCGGTGTTGGTAAGGTCAAATCATGAGTGTCTGTCTTAAGTATTAGAGCTTCTAGGCTAGGCTATCATGTCGAGTCTTCTAAAGATGATTTCCCGAAAGGGTAAAGAGAAAATTGAAGAAATTGGTGAAACAAGTTCTTCAAATGATTTTGAAAAGAGTTCTTCTTTTCAAAATTCTTCGTTAATAAATGAACTTCAAATAGTTTTGCCAGAAATTGAGCAAAAACTTAATAATTGGAGTATCCCTCCTTTGAGTGTTTCTGAAATATATCAAACAAAACTGCTTGACAAGTTCAAGTCAGATTTTATTATAAAAACTGCTGAATATACGATAAAGGTTGATAAGACTCAAGAGTCTCTAAACCTTTTGAATCTTTCGATGTTAAAAGAACATAAGTTAAAATATAAATTTTTACATATTGGATTGATACAAGTCGCTATCAAACCACTTCATAGGCTTGGTATAGACACCCCAGTGTGTGTATGCCTACGAGATACTCGTCCTGCAAGGTTCGAGGATCAAATACTTTCGATAATTGAGACCAATCTTCATGATGGTCCCACTTTCTTCAATAATTTTCCAAATTATACTCTGTCTTTGGACAGCTTGGGTAAAAACAAGCATAATATAAAATTAGATATTAAAATAAAGGAAGGAATCTGGAATCCCAATTCCTATCCGATGGTTGTGATATATAAAATATATTATAAAGCCATGAAAACGAATATTTCGCCAAAAGCTTTAAGGATATCTTCCAAAGAAGATACTATGCTTTTGCAAGTAAATTTAAATAAATCAAATGCTGTTACACCAAGGAGACTGAATCACAATGAAGTCTCTAGAAATTTAGAATGGAATTTACAAAGCGTTCTGCCTCCGGAGGAGCCAGAATCCTCTGTAATGTCTGTACCCATTGAACATGCTTCTGGAAATGTTTCTATTAGTTTTGCTCCCTTAAACAAGCTAAGAGTAATTCAACTAGATCTTTTAGGACTTGTCCTGAGGGTTCTAGAACTAATACAAACAATTCTCGAAGATCCATGGATTCATTCCATTCTTTGAGATTAGTAGGTATGAATACTCATCCTACTATTCCTCAACCAGATTATAGGGTTGAAACCCCTGTTACGGTTCCGGTGCAACAGGAAGCACAGAGAGAGTCTCCGACTCTATCTGAGATAAATCAAGCTTTCGAAAATACGAATCAAATTTTTGTTTTAACAAAATTCATTGCTGATAGAACAAAGGTTCAAAATGAATTTATGAAACCTGAATATACCGAAAAACGAAAATGGTTCTTTTCGTATTTTCCTCAAAATAAATTAGCTGAGTATAAAGAAAAATTTTATTCTTATTTGGAGGAGGTAGAGGATGATACTATTCCCTTCTTCGAATGGTTTGAAAATCACTGTTTTCCTCACTTAGAGTTAAAAGTTCTTAACTCTGCGAAAAAGATTTGGAAAACCTCAAAGGGTAAAGAAGTAATTTCTGTTATTCCACCTTTGGAAGAAATCACTTTTTCAAATGTTGACAATAACGAAATTATTGCATCACCTTTCAAATCAATGAAATATGATGACAAGACCCTTTCTGTTCAAACTCCGACACGTTATGATATTAAAAATATTCAACAACAGTTAAATTATACAAATCAGCTTTTGTATCAAGTGGCTAGCACCACAGAAGAATTTGATACTTCGACTCAAGTCGAATCTTCTTCAAAAACATTTTCAAAAACAGAAAAACCTTTGATTTCTCCTTACAAGCTTTCTGACTCAAATCAAGGATTTAAAAATTGGAAATGAATCCAATACAACTCTATTGGATGAAATCAACAAACAATTGGCTTCTTTGAAAATATCTTCTTCAAAAGTAAATGTTTTGAAAAATAATGATGATGTTTTAGAACTTGAAAAACAATTTCAAGATTCTGATGTTGATGTTGTTAATAAAATTAAAAATACATCAAAATCTTTTCCAAAATCAAGAAATTATTACCACAGGCCTACTCTGCATGATATTCAATATGAAGATTATTTTTCTTCTGAATATGCCTCTCAATATACTGGTGAAGGTATAGTTGGGTGGAACATTGATGGGTTTACAGAACATCAAATTTTGCGAAAATTAGAAGAAATGTCCATGGCAGCTACTGCATATAGAGCTCGTGGAAACACGTCCCTAAGTACTGTCAAAATCCTTATTAATGGCTTCACGGGTAGCCTAAAAGGATGGTGGGACAACAATTTAAAAGAAGAAGAGCGAAATTTGGTTTTTACCTCAGTAAAAACTGAAACTCGCATTGAAAATGGTCAACAGGTTGAAAGACAAGTTGAGCAACAAGTTGAAACTTTAATATTAGGGATATCTTTGGCATTTATTGGTGATACCAATACTTTTGCTGATAGGTCCCTAGAAATTTTAAATAATTTATACTGTCCTACTCTTGGAGAGTTCCGATGGTATAAAGATAATTTTTTGACAAAAATTTATACGAGAACTGACTGTAGAGAAGCTTAATGGAAGGATAGATTTATATCTGGTCTTCCAAAGAATTTTTCTACAAAATTTAGAGCTCAATTAAAAATGGAGTACCCTGGCACTCCTTTGGAGGAATTAACCTATGGAAGGTTAATTTCAATAATAAACAAAGTTGGTTTACAATTTTGTACTGATATTAAAATGCATCGCCAAGCTAAGTTTGAAAGTAAAACCAATTCCAAAGAATTGGGTAATTTTTGTGAACAGTTTGGTTATGAAAAATTAACTCCTCCTTCTAAACAAAGGAGAGTTACTTCTCAAAACGTTTTCAAAACGTTTTCCTCAAAAGAAAAGGTTTTCAAATAAAGAAAAGGAAATAAAACCTTATAAGAAATCTCAAAAGAAATCTTATAAGAAACCTTTTTCAAAAGATTTTAAGAAAAATATCACGTGTTATAAATGTGGTCGTGTGGGGCACATGGCAAGAGATTGTCGTGTGAAACAAAAGATTAAAGAATTAAAAATGGATGATGATCTTAAGGATCAAATTTCCAAAATCCTTCTTTATGATAATAATTCTTCAGAAGAATCATCTTCGGATGATGATTCAGATGTTATATACCAAAATCAAGAAACATCTGATTCAGATGCTGGCTGTTTAAGTTGTGGTTGTCTTGGTGATAACTGTAATTGTAAATTTACAATTAACGTTATTACTAAAGAAGCAAGAGTTCTGCTTGATCTGATAAATCAAGTAGATGATCCACAAATTAAATTAGCTATGCTTGAAAAATATAAAGAATTAGAATCACAAGAAGTTGAAAAACAAGAATTTAAAGGTTATTCTTTAAAAGAGATTTTGTCCTCGTCAAATCAGACAACATCTTCTTTTAATCAAGAACCTTTAAGCCTTTCTTTTTTATATAAAGAAATTAAAGTTTTAAAATCTGAAATTGCTGATTTAAAACTAAAAACTAAAATTTTGGAACAAAATTTTTCAAAAAATCCGGGGAAGGATCAGGTAAATCTTTCTGCTTCTTCTTCATCTCAAAGTTTTCAAAATGAATTTCCAGCTGTTAATACTGAGTTGGGTGAAGATCATATTTTAATGAGAATTAAAACCTTACAGCAAAAATGGCATGTGAAAGTCAATTTGAAAATTAAAAACTCTTTTCACAAACCATTCATTGCCTTGATAGATTCAGGTGCTGATCTGAATTGTATACAAGAAGGTTTGATCCCTACTCAATATTACAAGAAAACAATTCAAAAACTCTATACTGCAAATAATGAGAAGCTTCAAGTTAAATACAAACTTGAAGAAGCTAGTATTTGTAATAATGGAGTTTGTTTTAAAAATACATTTTTACTTGTTAAAAATATGTCAGAACAAATCATTTTAGGAACCCCTTTTATAACTCAATTATATCCATTTGGAGTTTCTGAAAATGGTTTAACAACCAATAGAAATAATCAAGAAATACTTTTTGAATTTTTAAATCCTGTAAAATCAAAAGATTTAAATATTCTTTCTGAAAATAACTTTCTGTCAATTCTAAATGGAAAGCAAAACCAAATCAATTTTCTTCAAAAAGAAATTGTATATCAGAAAATTGAAAAACAATTACAAGATCCTTTGATAAAGGAAAAGGTAATTGCTCTTCAAAAGGAATTTGAAACAGAAGTATGTTCTATTATTCCAAATGCTTTTTGGAATAGGAAAATTCATACTGTATCTTTACCGTATGAAAAAGATTTTGATGAAAGGAACATACCAACCAAAGCAAGACCTATTCAAATGAATAGTGAAACTTTGGAGTTTTGCAAAAAGGATATACAAGATCTTTTAAATAAAAAATTGATAAGGCCGAGCAAATCCCCTTGGAGTTGCACAGCTTTTTATGTTAATAATAATTCTGAAATAGAACGTGGTGAACCTCGAATGGTCGTCAACTACAAGCCTTTGAATAAAGCATTACAGTGGATCCGCTACCCCGTACCTAACAAAAAGGATTTGATAAAAAGACTGCATAATGCAGTTATCTTTTCAAAATTTGATTTAAAATCAGGTTATTATCAAATAGCCTTAAAAGAAGAAGATAAATATAAAACTGCTTTTACTGTGCCTCTAGGTCATTACGAATGGAATGTAATGCCTTTAGGTCTGAAAAATGCACCTTCAGAATTTCAAAATATAATGGATGAAATATTAAAGCCTCATTCTGAGTTTGCTTTAATATACATCGATGACATTTTAATATTTTCAAATTCTTTGGATCAACATTTCAAACACTTGAATGTTTTCAAAGAAACAATAAAAAGAAATGGAATGGCTTTGTCTGCCAAAAAGACAAAACTTTGTTTAACAAAAATGAGGTTTTTGGGTCATGAAATATTTCAGGGCACAATTACCCCCATCAGCAGAAGCATTGCCTTTGCTGATAACTTTCCAAATGAATTAAAAGATAAAACACAACTTCAAAGATTTTTGGGTTGTTTGAATTATGTTTCCGAGTTTATCCCCAACATTAGGATAAAATGCAAGCCCCTGTATAGTAGACTTAGAAAGACTAAGAATCCAAAACCTTGGTCTGATGAGTTGTCAAAATTAGTGGCTGAAATAAAACAGGAAGTCAAGTCTCTACCGTGTCTTGGTATTCCTCATCCCGATGCAAGTCTAATAGTTCAGACTGATGCGTCAGAAAAAGGATATGGTGGCATCCTGCTACAGATCCTTCCAGAGTCAAAAGTCGAACAAATTGTCTGATATCATTCTGGTCTTTGGATCTCATCACAGGAAAAATATAGTACTATTAAAAAGGAAATTTTATCTATAGTACTATGTATTACAAAATTTCAAGACGATCTTTTTAACAAATTTTTTTTATTAAGAATAGATTGCAAAGCTGCTAAAGATGTTTTAGAAAAAGATGTTAAAAATCTTGTTTCAAAACACATTTTTGCCAGATGGCAAAGTCTTCTTAGTTGCTTTGATTTTGAAATTGAATATTTAAAAGGAGAAAATAATTTTATCCCTGATTATCTAACCAGGGAATTTTTGCAGGAATCTTCATCAAAATGAGTGGGTCCCGAGGTGGACATACCAGAGGTGGGGCATCCCCTTCCTCATCAACATCAAAACCCTTAACATTGGATTCCTTTGCACCCAGTGCAACCAAAATAGCCCAAACACTAATATCGGCCCAACAGCCCACAAAAAATACCTCATCATCTCTTGAAATAGCCAACAGGTTTGCTCCTTTGGGTAAACCAGTCCAAATACAAAGCCCAGCCCAAAATACGCAAAATCCAATCCAAACCCCTAACAGAGAACCTCTCCAACATAAGCACAAGCCCAATTGTCAAAACCTGTTACTTTTGGAGCCCGAAATGGGTGATCCTTCAAATAGTGTTTCAGGTCCCTGGAACATTTTTTCAAAATACTGTTCAGAAGGTTTTGGTTGGATCCAATCTTATGGGTCCAAGAAAAACTTAAAATTCTATCAGTTCATACTGTTAGACTCTGGGTCAGCCGAAATAGTTGAAAATTATAATGATAAAGATAAATCAAAAGTGGCTTATTCCCAGTGTAAAATTTTGAAAGTGTTGACTATGACCGACTGGGGTCAGCACCCTCTAAAACCCAAAAGATTCTCCAGGGTATTCGACCCTGCAGTTTATGATTATTTTGATTACCAACATGCTTGGGACAACTTCCTAAATATCCCAAATGAAAAGCATTCTTGGGATTTCCAAATACTGAGTAATCAATCTAGTTACCCTTCATGGTTTTTAGATTGGTTCGTACATCATGGATTATCTGTTGAGATTTTCCCAAATGCAATATACTCAACATACTTAGAGTACAAAACTCTAACCCCCAAAATTCCAGCCCATGAGAAGCTGTTAAAATTTTGTGCTCAGTTTGGAATATCATGGCTTCATCGCTATAGCTATGATGTTCATCAACATCTTCCAGAACCTTTTCCTCGATGGGTTTGTGCTTCCATTATGGTCTCTTGGTGGCGTAAATTTAATGAGGATTTTGTTATAACAAAATTTGCAACATGGAAAAAGCATGGTCTTCAAAAGAGGAGGCTTCCTCAGACCATTTCTACTCCATCAAATTCACCAGCAAGAAACAAGGACAAGAATATAGTTGGGACTTCTTCATCAGTGATTTCTCAACCCCAAAGTCCTTTTTCTCCATATACATTAACCTTCGATGCTGCTTCCCCAGCAGAATTGAAGAAAAAATTATTAGAAGCTGCCTCGACTGTTGGTTCAGATGAGCCCATCGAAGAACCAGAGTTTTCAGCAGAAGAACTTGAAGAATACAATCCTTATCTGGAAAATAATGACCCAGATGTTGGATTTGTTGATTTTTAAAAAGGTTTTGTCGCATCTTCCCACTAAAATAAAGATGGCCGACAGAATTGATTCCCCACTCAAAATAAAATAATTAAAGCAGAGTCTGATAGACACAAATGTGGCCGCCCATGTGCCATTCTGCTTTTTCAAAAGAAAAGTTGTTTGTCATGACTTGCCGAAAGCAGATTCGTGGCAGACAAAAGCAAAAGTTCAATAGTAAAGCTGGTAACAAAGTCAAAAGAAGAATAGTACCTGCTTTTCGGATTTGAAACATTTGAAGTCTGTGGCTCGAAGCTGAAGGTTCCTCCTCTATATAAGGAACTCGAAGACTCAGTTGGAGACACAGCTTACTTCACTCTGAACTTACTAATCTCTCTCTTTTGTAATCTTGCAGTGTTTTCAAGTTTTCTTAAGAGCCTCTTGTATTTGTAAGTTCTTGTAATATCTTTGAATACTTTGTATTATCACTCGCCTAAACTTGTGGCATATAGTGATCTTTGTAAAATCAAAATAAATCTTTGTTTTCAATATCCTTTCTTTTAGAAAGTTTATTTTACATACTCTGATATTTGAACTCTTTCATCAATATTTTCAATATGTCTCTAACATCTTTTTGTGAAATGATCCGCAGTGGCCCTCTTGGTATCAGAGCCTAAAGGTTTCTGGTACTTAATACAGTTCTTTGAGTTGTCCTTTCTTGCAGCGTTGGTAAGCCTGAAGGGTGTTCCCGGTAGTAAAACCTGAGGTAGGTTGTAAATCCGTTGGTAAGCCTGGTGTTCCCGGTGTTGGTAAGGTCAAATCATGAGTGTCTGTCTTAAGTATTAGAGCTTCTAGGCTAGGCTATCATGTCGAGTCTTCTAAAGATGATTTCCCGAAAGGGTAAAGAGAAAATTGAAGAAATTGGTGAAACAAGTTCTTCAAATGATTTTGAAAATAGTTCTTCTTTTCAAAATTCTTCGTTAATAAATGAACTTCAAATAGTTTTACCAGAAATTGAGCAAAAACTTAATAATTGGAGTATCCCTCCTTTGAGTGTTTCTGAAATATATCAAACAAAACTGCTTGACAAGTTCAAGTCAGATTTTATTATAAAAACTGCTGAATATACGATAAAGGTTGATAAGACTCAAGAGTCTCTAAACCTTTTGAATCTTTCGATGTTAAAAGAACATAAGTTAAAATATAAATTTTTACATATTGGATTGATACAAGTCGCTATCAAACCACTTCATAGGCTTGGTATAGACACCCCAGTGTGTGTATGCCTACGAGATACTCGTCCTGCAAGGTTCGATGATCAAATACTTTCGATAATTGAGACCAATCTTCATGATGGTCCCACTTTCTTCAATAATTTTCCAAATTATACTTTGTCTTTGGACAGCTTGGGTAAAAACAAGCATAATATAAAATTAGATATTAAAATAAAGGAAGGAATCTGGAATCCCAATTCCTATCCGATGGCTGTGATATATAAAATATATTATAAAGCCATGAAAACGAATATTTCGCCAAAAGCTTTAAGGATATCTTCCAAAGAAGATACTCTGCTTTTGCAAGTAAATTTAAATAAATCAAATGCTGTTACACCAAGGAGACTGAATCACAATGAAGTCTCTAGAAATTTAGAATGGAATTTACAAAGCGTTCTGCCTCCGGAGGAGCCAGAATCCTCTGTAATGTCTGTACCCATTGAACATGCTTCTGGAAATGTTTCTATTAGTTTTGCTCCCTTAAACAGGAGTAATTCAACTAGATCTTTTAGGACTTGTCCTGAGGGTTCTAGAACTAATACAAACAATTCTCGAAGATCAATGGATTCATTCCATTCTTTGAGATTAGTAGGTATGAATACTCATCCTACTATTCCTCAACCGGATTATAGGGTTGAAACCCCTGTTAGGTTCCGGTGCAACAGGAAGCACAGAGAGAGTCTCCGACTCTATCTGAGATAAATCAAGCTTTCGAAAATACGAATCAAATTTTTGTTTTAACAAAATTCATTGCTGATAGAACAAAGGTTCAAAATGAATTTATGAAACCTGAATATACCGAAAAACGAAAATGGTTCTTTTCGTCTTTTCCTCAAAATAAATTAGCTGAGTATAAAGAAAAATTTTATTCTTATTTGGAGGAGGTAGAGGATGATACTATTCCCTTCTTCGAATGGTTTGAAAATCACTGTTTTCCTCACTTAGAGTTAAAAGTTCTTAACTCTGCGAAAAAGATTTGGAAAACCTCAAAGGGTAAAGAAGTAATTTCTGTTATTCCACCTTTGGAAGAAATCACTTTTCCAAATGTTGACAATAACGAAATTATTGCATCACCTTTCAAATCAATGAAATATGATGACAAAACCCTTTCTGTTCAAACTCTGACACGTTATGATATTAAAAATATTCAACAACAGTTAAATTATACAAATCAGCTTTTGTATCAAGTGGCTAGCACCACAGAAGAATTTGATACTTCGACTCAAGTCGAATCTTCTTCAAAAACATTTTCAAAAACAGAAAAACCTTTGATTTCTCCTTACAAGCTTTCTGATTCAGAAATCAAGGATTTAAAAATTGGAAATGAATCCAATACAACTCTATTGGATGAAATCAATAAACAATTAGCTTCGTTGAAAATATCTTCTTCAAAAGTAAATGTTTTGAAAAATAACGATGATGTTTTAGAACTTGAAAAACAATTTCAAGATTCTGATGTTGACGTTATTAATAAAATTAAGAATACATCAAAATCTTTTCCAAAATCACGAAATTATTATCACAGGCCTACTCTGCCTGATATTCAATATGAAGATTATTTTTCTTCTGAATATGCCTCTCAATATACTGGTGAAGGTATAGTTGAATGGAATATTGATGGTTTTACAGAACATCAAATTTTGAGAAAATTAGAAGAAATGTCCATGGCAGCTACTGCATATAGAGCTCGTGGAAACACGGCCCTAAGTACTGTCAAAATCCTTATTAATGGCTTCACAGGTAGCCTAAAAGGATGGTGGGACAACAATTTGAAAGAAGAAGAGCGAAATTTGGTTTTTACCTCAGTAAAAACTGAAACTCGCGTTGAAAATGCTCAACAGGTTGAAAGACAGGTTGATCAACAAGTTGAAACTTTAATATTAGGGATATCTTTAGCATTTATTGGTGACACCAATACTTTTGCTGATAGGTCCCTTGAAATTTTAAATAATTTATACTGTCCTACTCTTGGAGAGTTCAGATGGTATAAAGATAACTTTTTAACAAAAATTTACACGAGAACTGACTGTAGAGAAGCCTATTGGAAGGATAGATTTATCTCTGGTCTTCCAAAGAATTTTTCTACAAAAGTTAGAGCTCAGTTAAAAATGGAGTACCCTGGCACTCCTTTGGAAGAATTAACCTATGGAAGGTTAATTTCAATAATAAACAAAGTTGGTTTACAATTTTGTACAGATATTAAAATGCATTTGATAAGGCTATTTGATAATAACCTGATTTATATTTATCTTCTTCTTTTAAGGCTATTTGATAATAACCTGATTTTAAATCAGTTTTATATTTATCTTCTTCTTTTAAGGCTATTTGATAATAACCTGATTTTAAATCAAATTTTGAAAAGATAACTGCATTATGCAGTCTTTTTATCAAATCCTTTTTGTTAGGTACAGGGTAGCGGATCCACTGTAATGCTTTATTCAAAGGCTTGTAGTTGATGACCATTCGAGGTTCACCACGTTCTATTTCAGAATTATTATTAACATAAAAAGCTGTGCAACTCCAAGGGGATTTGCTTGGCCTTATCAATTTTTTATTTAAAAGATCTTGTATATCCTTTTTGCAAAACTCCAAAGTTTCACTATTCATTTGAATAGGTCTTGCTTTGGTTGGTATGTTCCTTTCATCAAAATCTTTTTCATACGGTAAAGATACAGTATGAATTTTCCTATTCCAAAAAGCATTTGGAATAATAGAACATACTTCTGTTTCAAATTCCTTTTGAAGAGCAATTACCTTTTCCTTGATTAAAGGATCTTGTAATTGTTTTTCAATTTTCTGATATACAATTTCTTTTTGTAGAAAATTGATTTGGTTTTGCTTTCCATTTAGAATTGACAGAAAGTTATTTTCAGAAAGAATATTTAAATCTTTTGATTTTACAGGATTTAAAAATTCAAAAAGTATTTCTTGATTATTTCTATTGGTTGTTAAACCATTTTCAGAAACTCCAAAAGGATATAATTGAGTTATAAAAGGGGTTCCTAAAATGATTTGTTCTGACATATTTTTGACAAGTAAAAATGTATTTTAAAAACAAACTCCATTATTACAAGTACTAGCTTCTTCAAGTTTGTATTTAACTTGAAGCTTCTCATTATTTGCAGTATAGAGTTTTTGAATTGTTTTCTTGTAATATTGAGTAGGGATCAAACCTTCTTGTATACAATTCAGATGAGCACCTGAATCTATCAAGGCAATGAATGGTTTGTGAAAAGAGTTTTTAATTTTCAAATTGACTTTCACATGCCATTTTTGCTGTAAGTTTTAATTCTCATTAAAAAATGATCTTCACCCAACTCAGTATTAACAGCTGGAAATTCATTTTGAAAACTTTGAGATGAAGAAGAAGCAGAAATATTTACCTGATCCTTCCCCGGATTTTTTGAAAAATTTTGTTCCAAAATTTTAGTTTTTAGTTTTAAATCAGCAATTTCATATTTTAAAACTTTAATTTCTTTATATAAAAAAGAAAGGCTTAAAGGTTCTTGATTAAAAGAAGATGTTGTCTGATTTGACGAGGACAAAATCTTTTTTAAAGAATAACCTTTAAATTCTTGTTTTTCAACTTCTTGTGATTCTAATTCTTTATATTTTTCAAGCATAGCTAATTTAATTTGTGGATCATCTACTTGATTTATCAGATCAAGCAGAACTCTTGCTTCTTTAGTAATAACGTTAATTGTAAATTTACAATTACAGTTATCACCAAGACAACCACAACTTAAACAGCCAGCATCTGAATCAGATGTTTCTTGATTTTGGTATATAACATCTGAATCATCATCCGAAGATGATTCTTCTGAAGAATTATTATCATAAAGAAGTATTTTCGAAATCTGATCTTTTAGATCATCATCCATTTTTAATTCTTTGATCTTTTGTTTCACACGACAATCTCTTGCCATGTGCCCCACACGACCACATTTATAACACGTGATATTTTTCTTAAAATCTTTTGAAAAAGGTTTCTTATAAGATTTCTTTTGAGATTTCTTATAAGGTTTTATTTCTTTTTCCTGTTTAGAAAACTTTTTCTTTGAAGGAAAACGTTTTGAAAACTTTTGAGAAGTAACTCTCCTTTGTTTAGAAGGAGGAGTTAATTTTTCATAACCAAACTGTTCGCAAAAATTACCCAATTCTTTGGAATTGGTTTTACTTTCGAATTTAGCTTGGCGATGCATTTTAATATCAGTACAAAATTGTAAACCAACTTTGTTTATTATTGAAATTAACCTTCCATAGGTTAATTCTTCCAAAGGAGTGCCAGGGTACTCCATTTTTAACTGAGCTCTAACTTTTGTAAAAAAATTCTTTGGAAGACCAGATATAAATCTATCCTTCCAATAAGCTTCTCTACAGTCAGTTCTCGTATAAATTTTTGTCAAAAAATTATCTTTATACCATCGGAACTCTCCAAGAGTAGGACAGTATAAATTATTTAAAATTTCTAGGGACCTATCAGCAAAAGTATTGGTATCACCAATAAATGCTAAAGATATCCCTAATATTAAAGTATCAACTTGTTGATCAACTTGTCTTTCAACCTGTTGACCATTTTCAACGCGAGTTTCAGTTTTTACTGAGGTAAAAACCAAATTTTGCTCTTCTTCTTTTAAATTGTTGTCCCACCATCCTTTTAGGCTACCCGTGAAGCCATTAATAAGGATTTTGACAGTACTTAGGGCCGTGTTTCCACGAGCTCTATAAGCAGTAGCTGCCATGGACATTTCTTCTAATTTTCTTAAAATTTGATGTTCAGTGAAACCATCAATGTTCCACTCAACTATACCTTCACCAGTATATTGAGAGGCATATTCAGAAGAAAAATAATCTTCATATTAAATATCATGCAGAGTAGGCCTGTGATAATAATTTCGTGATTTTGGAAAAGATTTTGATGTATTTTTAATTTTATTAACAACATCAACATCAGAATCTTGAAATTGTTTTTCAAGTTCTAAAACATCATCATTATTCCTTTTCAAAACATTTACCTTTGAAGAAGATATTTTCAAAGAAGCCAATTGTTTATTGATTTCATCCAATAGAGTTGTATTGGATTCATTTCCAATTTTAAGATCCTTGATTTCTGAGTCAGAAAGTTTGTAAGGAGAAATCAAAGGTTTTTCTGTTTTTGAAAATGTTTTTGAAGAAGATTCGACTTGAGTCGAAGTATCAAATTCTTCTGTGGTGCTAGCCACTTGATACAAAAGCTGATTTGTATAATTTAACTGTTGTTGAATATTTTTAATATCATAACGTGTCGGAGTTTGAACAGAAAGGGTTTTGTCATCATATTTCATTGATTTGAAAGGTGATGCAATAATTTCGTTATTGTCAACATTTGGAAAAGTGATTTCTTCCAAAGGTGGAATAACAGAAATTACTTCTTTACCCTTTGAGGTTTTCCAAATCTTTTTCGCAGAGTTAAGAACTTTTAACTCTAAGTGAGGAAAACAGTGATTTTCAAACCATTCGAAGAAGGGAATAGTATCATCCTCTACCTCCTCCAAATAAGAATAAAATTTTTCTTTATACTCAGCTAATTTATTTTGAGGAAAAGACGAAAAGAACCATTTTCGTTTTTCGGTATATTCAGGTTTCATAAATTCATTTTGAACCTTTGTATATATATTAGAATTCAATTTCTTTTTTTTTTGTCATACTCATAATCCAGTTTGTAATTTTGTTGATTGGTACGATGCATATTCTTATTAAATAACTAATACGTCTTTTACATATATAGGAATAATTCAAAATTTATGGAGAAATACTACTTATGGAGAAATATTAATTGAGGACATGAAACTACATCGAATTGGCTTTTAAAAGATTAGAAAATTTGTATTGGATTTTACTTTTTTTAATTAAAAATTATTCATTTTTTTTTTTTATCTTTTCCATTGGTTTTTGTAACTTTAAATCTTTACTAAAAATACATGTATTCTTTTCAAATCTTATGAATTTCATTCAAATCTTATAAATTCATATAATCCATTTAAATCTCGTAAAGTTTAATAATATAAATCCTTTAAAATCCAAACATGAGAATCCTGGTTATAACAATCTTTTAAAAAAAAAGTCTTAAAAGTCATTACATTCCTACAAAGTCTTTTAAAATCCACGAGACTTTTTAAGGTCAAAACAATCCTTTAAAATCTCAATCCAATACACCCCTAAGACATTTTTTAAAGATTGTTATAATCAGTATTCTCATGTTTGGATTTTAAAGGATTTATATCATTATACTTTATAAGATTTGAATGGATTATATGGATTTATGAGATTTGAAAAGAATACATAATTTTTTAGTAAAGATTCAAAGTTACAAAAATCAATGGAAAAGATAAAAAAAGTTGAATAATATTTAATTAAAAAAAGTAAAATCTAATATAAATTTTCTAATCTTTTAAAAGCCAATTCAATGTAGCTTATATCAACCTAAGTAGCATTTCTTCATAAATTTTGAATTACTACTACACATGTAAAAGACGTATTAGTTATTTAATAAGAATATCTATCATATCAATCAAAATTACAAACTGGATTAGTTACGAGAAATTTTTACAAAGCATCAATACATAGAATGATAAACATTCAACGCATGTATGTGCAGGTTAATTCGTACACAAGCATTAATACAATTCAAAATAAATTGAAAGAAAAGAGTTGTACAAAGAATAGTGAATGACAGAGAGAGGAGGAGGAGAAAGTTTAGGAGAGAAGGAACGAGCGAATAAAAACTCTAAATGATTGAATGAGATTTTGAAATATGTTTATTATTTATATATTTCGTTAAAAAATCATTCAAAATTTATTATATAAAAGAATCCAGTCAAATTAATAAATTTATTTTTGAATATCAGAATATATTTAATAATTTATAAAAAATCTTGATTGAATATTAATGGATTTAAAATAATTAAAAAAAATCATAATAATACTGATTGAAAACTACATGACATGTTTATATTATATAAAAGTCTTAAAGTAAATTTTTTTTCCGAAATTGGTTAATCAAGGCTCCTATTTTTATTTTAGAAAAAATTATAATTAAAATAATTATAAAATTGTAAGATTGTTTAATTTCGATTTTTTATTTTTTTAAAGTCGGTCTTTCTTCGAAATAGAGTTTTTTTTTTTAAAAAAACAAAAACAAAACTGCTTCATGTTCATAGTTGCTGTTACAGCTGTCTCTTGTCTGTCTATGTTGCCACTCTCTCTCCTCTGAATTCAGAACCGAGCAGATCGAACTCTGCTATACCCATTAATCGGTGAACATTGACTGTAACATTCATCTTATAAAGCTTAGATTTTGATTCCAAAGCATCAGCAGCAGCATCAGCAGCAGCATGAGCGTCATCGACATTCTAACCAGAGTTGATTCCATTTGCAAGAAGTACGACAAATACGACGTCGAAAAGCACAATGATTCCAATGTCTCCGGCGACGACGCCTTTGCTAGACTCTACTCTGTCGTCAATGCCGACATCGACGCCGCACTTCAAGTACCGTAACAAAAAATCATGAGTCATTTTGTGCCCTAATTGGTGAATTATTATTCTTCCAAAATTACCCTTTTTTCTTTGTGTGTGTGTAGAAAGCAGAAACTGCTTCGAAGGAGAAAGGAAAGGCAACCGCTGTAGCCATCAACGCAGAGATTCGACGTACGAAGTCTCGGTTGTTGGAAGAGGTTCCCAAGTTGCAGAGGTTGGCTGTTAAAAAGGTTGGTACTTTAGTTCCAGTTTCATTTGGAGTTGGTGCTTTTTTTACATATGACTCGAGATTCCTGTTTTTTTTGAGGCATTGTATTAAAGCTTTGAACTTTGTGGTGAATTTTACTCACTACATATAAGCCTAAATACCTAATGTCAGTCTTGCTTCTGATTAATTGAACTTTTATGGTTTTGTAATTTGGGAGTTCTCAATGATCTAGCTGGAACTTTTCTGCTGTGGTGAAGAACAACTTGATTTACCAAATTAATCTGACTAATAACTTTTTGTAGCAGCTAATCGAAGTGTTCTATGAGAAAGACAAAAGAGAAATAAATCTAACTTCTCTATTGTGTGGCTTCTGTTTTGCTATTGCACCTTGTCATCTTCAAAAGGGTCCGATCTTCTTCTTGTTTTCTGTCTGTTACTTCGATTATTTCAATCTTCTGTTGACTTATTACATTTGGTTGCATGTTTTTTTCTCTTGGATTGGAATTTTTTTGGGCACTTTGTAAGTTAATAGCATGTGAAGTTCCAAAATTGATGACTTCATGTATTTGTATGATGGATGATACAATGTATCAATAGGTAAAGGGGCTTTCCTCACAAGAATTTGCTGCCCGTAATGATTTGGTTCTTGCATTACCGGAGAGGATCCAAGCTATCCCAGATGGAACTCCTGCTGCGCCCAAACAAACTGGAGGATGGGTGGGGTCAGCTTCTGCCCCGCGTCCTGAAATTAAATTTGATTCGGGTAATTCAAGTAATCCATGTCTCAGGATGATGCAATTATAGTGGTTCATCTGTGGGAGGCTTTTTAGTTGATGGTCTCTGTTCATTTGTGTGAATATCATGTCAATTACAGATGGGCGGTTTGATGATGAATACTTCCAACAAACTGAGGAATCAAGTCGATTCAGGCAGGAGTATGAAATGCGTAGAATGAAACAGGCAAGTCATTTTTTAGCAGTTGTAACAAGAGAAGGATTACTATTGTCTTTTACCTAATATATTTGGGAATGTCATCTGGCAGTGGTTTTAAATCTAATTATATGTAACTCTTTCAGGATCAAGGTTTGGATGTGATTGCTGAAGGATTGGATACATTGAAAAACATGGCTTATGATATGAATGAAGTCAGTTGCCTTACTGCGTTGATCTTTCCTTCTGCGTGTGTATGTGTTTTAAGTTAATTATTTATGTGCTAAATACAGGAAATGGACAGGCAAGTTCCGTTGATGGATGAGATTGACACTAAGGTGAGAATCATCAATTTCTGCCTGTACACCCCAAACAAAGCCTGAAATCATGGAAAAATAACCTTTTGGAGCTTGAATTACTAAGTTGAAATTAATATGATATAATTATTTATCTTCTTTACAGGTGGACAAAGCATCCTCTGACCTTAAGAATACCAATGTTAGACTTAAAGACACAGTGAACCAGGTTATCTAAATAAAACTCTCAGTCTTAGATTGCCATCCATTTCCAGTTGTATTGGTGAGATTTCTTGATGAATCTTACATGATTTTTGGTTTTCATCCAGCTTCGATCCAGTCGAAACTTCTGTATCGATATTATTTTGTTGATTATAATTCTGGGAATTGCTGCCTACTTATACAAGTAAGGCTCCTATCATTTTTCATGAATTTGAAAACGCCTGTCTATTTTCTCATGAATTTCAAGCTGAAAGTATTCTAGTCCTGCCTAATTTACTTTTTGATCTATGTATCTATTAATACAGGCATGGGTAGGAAATTTACGTCCATTTTTTATTTTGTCCTTCTGATTCAAAATTTCATATGGAAACCTTAAGCTGCATCTTAAAATTGAAATTGGGTTTGTTAGTAAAAGCATTCGTCTGACATTCCTGATATGGCTATGTAGCTTGTAGCCTTTGTTGTCTCATTATGATAATCACAACTAGGGGAAGATTGGGTGACATGTGACTACAGCTTTTGCTTGAAATTAGAGGAGAATGTGGTTATCCAGTAAAATTAGAACTTTTACCTGAAACTATTATTTGTAAACTATTCTAGACAAATGAGTTTCCGAGAAATTTGAAATGATATCATTCTATAGAAGTTAACCATATCTGTGCAGATGATAATCATGTTATGAGAGGGATTATAAATCTTTTATTTGTTAGGATTGGGGATTGTGCTTATAGTATTCTAATATTTTTTTTCTCGAAATCTAAAAATAAAAACTGAAGTTTTTTAGTGCAACGGCGTTGGAAAAATTATTTCATGTCTATACTTAAATTTTGAGTATTCTTATCTATTGGAGGCATTAAACTGAATTCTTCATATCCCTGAGGTAGTAGCTGCTTATCACTTTCCTGATAGCATCTATGGGATTTTTAATATCATAGCATGTGTTTTAAGGTGGTGTCTACTATTTTTATGCTTTTTTTGCTTCTTGAGATGCCTTTCTGACTTGCCGTGTTCATGTTGCAGTGTTCTAAAGAAATGATATGATACACAAGGCCATGGATTTGTTCATTCGGTTTGCCTGTATTTCTTGCATTTCTAGAATATTGTCATGCCTTTTTTATTTCTATCGTGAAACTTTCCTGCCACTTGAGAGAGATATTTTTGTCAACAGACGTGTGTATGCAGTTATGTTACATACCATTAGTAGGTCAAATAGTTTCCGCTTGTTTTATATACTTGTTTAGTAATATATTGACACTGAAGAAGGATTGGGGAGGTTGCGTTTGGAATTGAAATTGAAGATTGATAGTTACAAATACCAAGGAAAAGAGGTATGAAGATCAGCTTAATAAATGGAACAGAATTGGTTCATTATTCTTTGCTTTTTTCTTGGAGCAACGGTAAGGTTGCTGCCTTATGACCGAAGGGCACATGTTCATTTACTAGAAACGGCCTCTCTGCTTGTAGGTGTAAGACTGCATATGTCTACCCTCTCCGGACTCCATCAGATGGAAGTCTCGTGCATTAAGCCACCCTTTATTCGTTGCTTTTTTTCTTGGCCTGCAAACTGTGTTTCTGAAATTTTGTGATAAATCCTTTGCACCTATAATGTTATGTTTTAATGTTTTATGATTATGTGTCACGTCAATTATGTTTTTATTTTAATTTTTAATGGCATCAAGAATGTGTTTGTTAAAGTGTCTCTGCAAATTACATTTATTTTGGAGTTTTCATTTTTTGGGTTATTAGTTATGTCATTAGAAGTAGGGATAAGACTGAAATCGCAATATAAATAATGGGTGAAGTTTACTTGCAGTGTAAGTATTTGAAACCTAGTGAAAACATATTGAGGTTAAGGCTAAGTTAATGCAGAATGGTTAGTAGTCCGACAGGTATAAGGACATTGTGGGTGTGAATGGGAACTTATTTGTAAAATTGAGTTTTGATAAAGCTTGGTTTTGATTAAAAAGTGGTTTTGTAGTATTTTATTTATATTTGAATACTTTATAGTTAAAAGTATCATTTGGTAGAATGCTATTGTCTGAATCGTGTTAACCAAATTGACTTTTAACGTGTAATTATGAAATTGGTGATATAAACGTTAGAGAAAATAGAGCATTAATCAATTTTTTATAGATATAATCAAAGTAGAAGTTGAATTGAAATACTTCTCTTTTCCAACTAAACTTTGGGGTCATAATTCAGTTATTATCTAACAAACTGAATTGTAACCATGTTTAGAAAACCTTCAATTAAGTTGAGTCAAAGCCCTTCACATAGTTTTCCAAAAACACTGTTTAAAAAACTTCCAATTAAGTTGAGTCAAAGAAGCCCTTCACGTAGTTTTCCAAACACACCACTTGGGCTGTGTTTGCAATTTGCATACACGTTTGTAACTTACCTTTCGCCACCTGAAGAAAAACATCCTTTCATGTTTCATGTAAAATTTATTCCTTTTATATCAGTTGGAACGTAAGTTACGTCAACCAAATTAATACTTCCTTTTTAAATTCTGGGCCACTCGCTCCAAATCCCAAAGTCAGGCATGTATACCAAATTCAATTGAACGTGCTCAGTCTGAAGATAAGCCAATCTACTATAGTGTGGCTATTCGGCTTATGCTAAAGTTCTTCAGTAATGGAGTTGAGGATTAGCCTTCAATGTAAAGCGTCTGTATTCCATAAATCATTTCAACCATTCATTTTTTCTTATATTATGACTAAAAATGGTTTGGAGTTTTGGTGCTTCACAAAACTTTGAAGGACGTTAGGTGCCGTGATTACACGGATTTGGATTCTCTAAAGTTGTATTTCCCTAAAGTTCATGCATTTAGGCAAAGGAAGTCTTTGTTCATCGGGAAGGGCCTGCAAGGACCAAGAAAGCCTTTGTTCCAAAGCCTGTTCAGGGGAACAAATTGATAGATGATTCTAATATGCAATCTAATCAACAATTAGATGCTGGTATCATTCATCGGGTTTCAGTTGAGGAGGAGATTCCTGTGGCTAACCCTGTTGATGCAGGTAATCCTAGTCATTTAATTCATGTGGCTAATGGTAAATCTGTGAGGATAGATGCAAACAATACTGAATGTGTGGATGCGCACGATCCACCAAGTCATATTGAAAATTTGGTTAGTGAAAATCCTAATCCTATTAGTCATAGTCAAGCTGCAAATGTTGAGGATGATGGTTACTGCAACCTGCTTGCTGAGCAAGATGTTCAGAAGACAGTCTGTATTGATCCTATTAATGGTCCAGAATTGGCTATTGATAGAGACCTGAGTTTTGGATTTGATAATGTTTCTCTTCCTGATGCTGCTGGTATGAAAGTGTCAGGAATTGTTTCTTCTAGCCAGAGAGGGGTTGATGTAGCATTGCCTGAGGCTATCTCTAAGAAGATTAACTCTGATCTGGATGTGCAAGAATTTGTCCCTGAAACTCCAATTGATGCTGACATCTGCAGCTCTAAGGTGGATCAGGAATTGGGGACTTAAAATGCTTCAGTTCAGGAGTTTGAAGTTCCATTTAAGGATCATGCAGAAAAGGTTAAAATTTGTTCCTCATAGGTAAATACTGAATTCCCCAAGTGGGTTCAGGATGATTTGAAAGTTCTATCCAAATACTTTGAAGGTGATCTCACAACATTTGATTTGAATGACAAAGCTTTGTTTCCGGTTAAAGTTGATTTGGTCTCAGACCAAGATTTTACTATTGTTAGGATCAAAGCTCAGAAGAAAAAACTCAAGCAAAAGTTAAAGAAGGGTCAAGCTAGGAACTAATTTGGCTTAGCTCATCTTTATTTTAGTTGGTGGGTTTCTTTCCCAGTTTTGGGAGGTTTTCATCTATAATAGGTTTTACATGTCCATTTATAGGCTTGTTTAGCTTGTTTCTTTTTCATGGGTTTGCCCCCTATGTCTTTGATTTGGTTACTTTTCTCTTTTATTGAATAAATTTTGGTGTGCTCCGCATGCCAATTATTATTATTATTATTATTATTATTATTATTATTATTGCATTTAGACAAATATTGAGGGTGTTTTTGTCTTTATTATACCTAACAAATTTGATTTCAAAACCTACTTGACATAATTTTGCCTAACTTTATGGATTCCCAAAGGTAGGGAATCCGGATCCTGATTACACTTATTGTAAATCTTGCTACTTAGGTAGCCGACAACGGTTCCTAGTTTGTTCAATTAAAATACGTCAAATGCTAATGAGTCTCCTAAGGGCATTGTTTAAGGAACCTAAAATAGTAAGTTTTTATGGGAAATGAAGTGATCAATATATTAAGAAATGATATACTTAGTTTTTCAATGAATAATTAATTGTTTGGGTTCCTTAAACAATGCGTTTAGGATGTTCGTTAGCAAAACCCTTAAAATAGACAAGAGTTTCGATGGTGGAACATATTAATGTGCGTCTATGTTATGTTTCCCGTAGGTAGCCATGTTGTTGAGCTAAGGGTATAAGGAGTTGAAGGAGTAAGAGATCCAAAATTTAAATCTGGGCAAAAGAGAACAATTATGGGTAGCAACGTGCAAAATCCCTCATCGTAATTCATATATATTCCTAGCTTCCTAGTTAAAATCACAGTGCACCTTAGTGCATGTTTACATTCATTTTGTGAGAGGTAAAAGTGATTTCAGAGCCAAAAAATTGATTTTGATATGTTTGGGTGTTCTTGACTAGAATTGATTTTACATCTGGAATCAATTCTAACTTGAAGCTAGAATTTTTAGCTTCCGCCTCCAAATGTGATTTTTAGCCTCAAATTACATTAAGCTTTACATCAAACTTACTTTCAAAATAAAAAACATTCAAACATAAATTACTTCACTTCAAACTCAATTCAATTAAAATCAATTTTACAAAATCAATTCCAGCTAACATGTTTATCAAACACTCATCCAAATACACGTTTGATTATTTAGCTTTTAAACCACGCACGGCAGGAACAGGGCAAGTTCCAATTTCAAGGCAGTGTTCTAATAATCTAAGTTACTGTTCACGAATCCTACACGCCATGCGGGAAGCGATAAACAAATAGCATTATGGTGGCGTTTGGAGAAACTTATTTAAGCTTCTTTTGACTTATCTGATGACATAAGCTTTTATGCAGTGTGTTTGGCATAACTTATAAAATTAACTTATGCTATCCATAAGGAGTATGGAATTATCATAAGAGCTTATGCATTAAACATCATCTCCGTGTTTTTCACTATTCGAATCCTCTCATGCCTCTTTCTTTCTTTTTCTTTCTTTAAGCGCTTATGGCATAAGCTCTCATACAATAAGATCTTATGTGATAAGCTCTTAATTAAGTTGTTTACCCAAACGCATGCTATATGTTGTTTCATGTGTGAGGCAAATGTAGTATTCAATTATATATTATATTCTTGAATCGGAAATTTATACATTGTTTACGTTGTCCTTTTCTGGGGACATGAAAGGGGCCAAGCATTTTATGTTTGATGTTTGAGGCAAAATCTACAATTCAATTACATCTTGAATTGGAAATTTAAATAACAATATATGATGGTTTGGATTTAGAGTGTGTTTGATTTGCCAAATCCGCTAGCGGATAGTTTATATCGGATGGAAAAATAATCTCGTTTAGTAACTGTTTTTAAAATTAACGTATAGTGTTTTGTATTAAAGTAGTGTTTTTTTTCCGGACACTACTTGAAGTAGTGTTTGAGCTTATAGTATATAGCTTATCATTTTTTCTTTCATTTTTATCCATACTATCTTAATTAAATTCCTCACTTATCCTTAACTAATAAAATAAAACATTAATCATTTAACATAGTATATAAATAAAAATTAATTTCACTATTTAGATTTATATTTAAGATAAAAAATAGAATATATATTTTTATCTTTAAAAAAATAAAATTTATATAAAATCATATCAGTATATAATTTTATTTTTATTATTCCATTTTATTTATTAAAAATTAATAAAACTAAATTAAAAATGATTAGTATTTTAACTTTTTAAATGATAAATAATTTAAAATAAATTAAAGTGTTAAAAGTGGTAATTTTTTTGAAATAAATAATATATATAATTTATATAAAAAAAAAACAAGTAAACATATTTTTTTATGTCATTTTACATTTATTAATTAGTCCAACCGTTAGTTTTATCAAATACTTCAAATCTAATCCGCTATCTAGCTTATCCGTTATCCGCTAATTTATCCGTTTTCCATTATTTTTTACCAAACAGAACCTTAAAACATTCCTAAAGACATTTAATTTTGTTTATTCTGGAGACATTACGTTGACAATTTTTTGGGTATATAAAAGGGGCCAAGACCCAGTTTATGTTGTCGGTTTTAATTAAAAATAAATATAATTACACAAATCCATAGAGTTTTTTTTTTTTAAATTAAAAAGTTTAGTGTGAGGCAAAACTTTCTTCATTCTAAAGTTGGGCAAACTACCAATATCAACAACAAGGACTTATAATGAGTTTACAAACTTTACATATTAAAAGTGTGAATATAGCCTTTCCTTGTTTTAAAAATTAAACCTATGCTATGGTCTATAGGATTGTGCGTGAGAGTTGTAGCTTTATCTGAAATGATTAAAACAATTTGAACTTGTGCACTTCAAACTTTATATTTACTTTAGCCGTCTCATTTCCAATCGATGTGGGATTTCTTTTATTTTCCAAGGGTATGAAATTATAGTAGAAACTTTTGTGATGCATAATATTTTCGTTTCATCAGTATGTGAAAACAGAATTTGCAAGTAACTAGTATTTCAATGTTCACTCATAATTTTTTTCCAATGAGAGATAGGTTATATGGGAAGGAGAAGAAAGGAGAATTCCTTACAGGCCTCCTCAGGAATTTCTTCTCCCGAGGCTTCCATCCATTCATCCTCCCCAAACAAAGCTTTGCTTGTCAAAAGTGAAAACCCGATTTTAATAACTTTTCCTTCAATAAAACAATGAAACAAAAACTTAAAATTAATTAATACAATTAATGTTAACACACACTTGGGAGCTCCCAAGGGTTATATTTGTAAAGATACATTTCTGCTATGAATGAAGCAGGAAGAGGACATGAAGTCACTTTGTTTCTCGGATAGTGAACAATGAGCTCCTCATCGGAAGGGTAGAATCTAAATCCAGCAGAAATTGGATTCCTAAATTGCGATGTTCATCCATGAAATGAAAATGTATATAATACCTATGGAGTATCCATGTACTATCGATCAAAATATTTTGTAACTTTAACTCATCGTGCATGGGCTATAATTATGCAGAGAGGGACGATTATCAGGTGAATATAATACTAGGTAGATGTGATTGCGTTAAGCATGTATTATATGCAGAGAAAGAGATAAGGAAAGCAACCCATTTGTCCCGTGTTCTATGACTAATATTTTTAGGGGCATATATACCATATAATTTATTCCACATGATTACTTCGAAATTCAGACAAAATATTGAATACTTCATGGTAGATGTCCTGCACATTACTACGGATCAAGGTTTTAAATTACAGTCACAGTTGCAATTGCATTGCGTTTACCAAAATTGCTTTCAGATACAACCTGTAGTTTTAGTTTTGTGACCTCAACGACAATTTTGTCAATTTCTTGGTTAAATTATATAATTTTTATGAATCACGTTACATTTCAAGTTGCAGCATTTCCAAATTGGAATACTAGCTAGCTAGTAGGTTGGGATGATTGTTGATTCATAATACTGGGATCACCTGCAATTAGAAAAGAACTGTACGGTGGTTTAGTTGATATGTAACATTGACATTCATTAAGTTTTGTTTTTGTTCATCATAAAATAAATCATTTCCTTATCATGATATTGGAGTCGGAAGAGAAAAAGTTGCATGGTGGGATGGCGCGAAGTTCATCGTGTTGGTAAGATAGTAAGGCTAATTAAATAGGCTTCTAGTCTGTTCTAAATCTAATATTGCTATAGATTGAGTGCTCTGCAGATTAATTGTGATCAATATGCTTGTGTTGTGTCTTCCGGATGGCGTGTTAAAATTCCAATGTTATGAGTTTCATGAAATCACTTTTGTTTAATTGTCTGATGAAAAAAATGTTTGAAAGTGGATGTGAAGTAACGAATAATATGTTGTAGTGTAGCTTTTGTAATGTTTGACATGGAATCTTGTTCATGTTGCGGAGACATGTCTTCATGGATTTCACCAATTGGATTTCAACTAAAGTCCAAGTTGGCTTAAATTTAAACTTAATTGAGTGTTAAGTTTTCCAATTTTATTATATTTTTTCCTTGCATACAAAATGGAAAATGCTCATTGATACGAAAGCTAGCGAATAGGAACAATGATTCGTGCCCATCTTTGTATATTTTTTCTTTCAAATTTAAAGCTGTAATCACGTGAAATGTAACCACGAAAAGTTCGTACATGAATTAATATTTAATATGTGTGAAAATTGATATATACTTCTTATATATATTTTGGATCGGAGGTACTATATATATATATATATATATATATATTCCTATGTCAGATTTTTTAGTTGATGTCATCCGTAAAATAAGACAAACGTTGTGTACCATTATATTTGTGAAGATTGACACATAATTTTACTGGAACCAAACCTCAAACCAAAATCTTCTAATACATAGATTACCATATGTATACCAACCGGGTGATTCACATCAAATAATTAAGAGGTATTTGGTTTGAAAAGAAAGATGGGCATGAGGGAAGGATCGATGTCTTGAGATGCTTGTGTTTGGCGTTATTCCTATACCTTAACTATACCAAAGCCCTATTGCACAAAACTCCAAGAAACCGAACATGCATTAATTCAAGCTGAAGAGACATAATAAGACCAACTTGATTCGGTTATTTGGTTTCTTCTTCTTGGAACTAATAAATTCAATAATCAATTTTCTTTATCCCCTTAATGGACAGGCTGTTTTGACATTACCCTACTGGCTTACAACTATATATATGTCTTCATATATTTCAATCAGTGAAACATTAGTCCAGATTCCAGAAACCCCACTTCTCACAGTTCTTGGTATTTTTTTCCTTATATTTATCAGATCTATGACCACAAGTGTGATGGAAATTGAGGTTACGAGTTTATGGAAAGATATAGCAAACACATATACTCCTCCTATACTATATACTATATATATGGTGTATGTTTGAAATATGGGAACTAAGAACATTATAATTTGTTTGCCTTAAGACTCTTTGCTTTGTATATAAGTTCAAGCCGAGGTTTCTGATTTGTCTTTTATGTAATCAACAGCGTTTAATTCTAGGATAGGTTTTGAATTCCTCTTGGAAACAAACAAAATAAATGTATGAAACACAGATAAATTATGAAACTGTTTGGCGTTGTGTATACGTATACTGTGGTCATCTTCTATGATTTTGATATGCATGCCTTTGAACTAATTTGCATTCATTTTATGTAAGCCAAAGCTTTAAGAACGCATCAAAAATCCATCCTATATAATTTTTCATACAAAATGGTTTTGTGAGTGGAGCCAAAACATTAGCTTATAATGGATACGCTTTTTCTTAATTTACGCCTTGAATATCTCATCATTGACTCAAATGATTTTAATTACCTCCTTATTATTTCCATCCAATTACGTTCGCATAATAGAAAACGAGTTTAATTTTGATGTTTATTACACTACTAGAAATTCATGGATTACTTACGGATTTTCTAGAAATAAGGTTTTTTTCTTGTAGATATAAATTTGTTGGAATTTTTTTTGGAAATTTTCACATTTCAAGCGAATTTTCTTGTGGATTTAAATTTTTTGCAAGAAAATATACAAGAAATTTTCTATGGATTTCAAAATTCATAGGAAAAAATTACCCACAAAGATATTACTTATAGATAAAAATTCATAGGAAAATCCACTGGAAAATATGTAGGTAATCAGAAGATTTCTAGTAGTTATAAAAAAAAGTATGTCATTGACTAATTATATATTTAAATTTTTAAAATAATTAGTGTGGCAGACAAATATTTTTAATAATATGATAGAATGTAATTAGATAATAACATAAAATACTTTTACATTAACACTTTCAAAATTAGATTCATAGAAAATAATTTGAGATCAAGAATAATTGGAACTAAGTGTAAACAAAGATCAGTCAACGAGAGATCAACGAGTACTTATAGAAGCATCCAATGAAACTATACGCAAGTGATGTGGCACACATATCTTATCCTTCTTTTTTAATTTGTGGCTTGATAGAGAAAACAAGAGCACTGCAAAAACACACAAACAGAGACAAATTATAGGGCTGGCCAGGGGGTGATCACCACTCCAGACAAAGCAAACTATAAGGAATATATGGGAGGCCCCGAGAGAGTCCATGTGGAGAGCACATATACATGTTTTTCGACTAATTCACCTCTATAGGTGCTGTTTGGCAAATGCAATAAACTACCTTATATCTTATTCGACTAGCTTATGAGCTTATTTGATTGAAATAGAAGTATTTGATAAACAAGCCTATCTCATATTAGCTTATAACTTTTCTTCTTAAGCTATTTTATTTAACGTATGACTTATAGCTTATAGGTTATTGAGTTTTCTCTTGTTTTTACCCTCATTCATTTAATGAAATTCTCATTTTACCATGTCTATCATAAATATGTTTTTTTAATATCATTTTATATTTATAAGCTACATTACTACAGAAAAGGGTTTCAGTAGCGCTTTTTTTGGCCTTTAGTAACGCTTCAAAGCGCTATCTATTCACCCGCTACTGAAGGTGGGAGAGATTCAATAGCGCTTAAAAAAATGCTACTGAAAGTAGGAACATGTAGCACTTCCTTGAGAAAGCGCTGTCTAAAGTTGGTAATAAGACAATATATTACATACTTCAGACAGCGCTTTCTCAAGGAAGCGCTGTCCTAAGTTTTCAATAGATAGCGCTTTCCTAAGGAAGCGCTATCTATGTGTAACTTTAGGTAGGAATAGGCAGCGCTTCCTTGAGAAAGCGCTGTCTAAAGTTGGTAATAAGAACATACTTTAGACAATGCTTTCTCAAGGAAGCACCGTCCTAAGTTTGTAATAGATATCGCTTTCTCAAGGAAGCGATATCTATTTATCACTTTAGGCAGTGTTTTTTCAAGAAAGCGCTACCTATCCCCCCCCCCCCTATTTTCATTATTCACTGTTTTTCTACATTTCCCACCTGCAGAACCATCCCTCATCAATTCACAGTAACACTGCATTTAGGTACATCACACACATACACATATATAACGTACAATTACATACAATATTGGTAATCATATATATATATATATATATATATATATATATATATATATATATATATAAACCAAACCAAATATCAAAATCATGCATACATAACCAATTAAATAAGTAATATACTTTAACACAGTTCACAGTAACACTTACACATAACCAATTATACTATTTAAGTCCATAAACCAAAAGGTCACTAACCTACACTAGATAATAACCATGCATACAAACAATGTGTACAAGCTAATCAACACACTAGCTAGTAATTATAAACAATATTTTGTGCATGCTGCTTCCATCGATCTTCTGCTTGATCGCACAAAGTCTTTATTATCGGCCTGCATAAGATACACATACAGATCACTTGCACATACACACAAGTCTAATAATATAGGAGAGAGACTAGCTGGCATAATATCAGAGTATGTCATACCCTTTAATTGTTGATACATTTCATAACCATATAACGACACCACTCGTCTTTAAGTTGAGTAAGTTGATTGTCGGAGTATGTGATGCATTTACATTCAGGAAAATACTTCAAAATGAAAATTAAATCAAATTAGAATGACTAAATCTGAGTTATTAAATTATATAAGCTAGAATTGAAATTAAATACCGTGGTTGGGATTTGCATTTGGTTTTGAATGATGATATCCTTGATAAATTTCAGAACGTAGTAGCCACAGTCGTTGTCATTCGGTTGATCGGGGCACTATAAAACCAAAATAATAAATTAATTCTTTTAATTTTTTAATTTAAATTAAAAAATTGCATAAGGATTTTCGTAAATACCATTATAGATATCCAATTAGTCGTCCTGGATGATTTAAAAATTCGAGACTTGCCTTCATGTAATCCTCGATGAATTAGCAAAGCCCTGAGTGCAAAATCAAACAATTTCATTGAAGTAAAGGTTTCAAAATCATATATATGAAGATAACAATAAATGCATATATATACTTACTGATTGTACGTATCCCTCATTTTTTTGTGATTGTTAAAATGCATATGCAAGAAATCTAAATAGTACACCGTGTCCTCTTTGGGATTGATCACTAACAATACCTAATGACCCCTACAAAAATGTGGTCAGTTAGGAAATCTTAAGCAACTAATCATATTTCATAAAATTTACTATCGTTAATTAAATTAAATGACAAACGATTGGCAGACATCCACTTCCGATCCATATTTTTACGATCTACCATAATTATTTTGAGTTTGAACATGAAACAAAGGTTAATGCATGTTTATACCAATAAAAATAAACATGTCTAATTATACAACTAAAGGTTTAAATAAAACAAAGGGAATAACAAGTGGTAAAACGTACCAGAGTGAAGTCGAGCAACTTGAACAACAGAGAGAGTTGATTGACAGACGTACCTGACAGAATCCAAAATTGTTAGTTTCTTTATTTCTTCCTAAATGAAATACCAGTATAAACACACTACTACAGACTAAAATCCATCAGCTAGTTAAGTTACACAATTAATATCTCATTAGATTGTGCTAATGAATATCGATAATTAGGATTTTGTAATGTAGAAATGTAGAAATAGATATAGGATCAAGTGGCTTCACCTCTTCTCTATTGGCTAAAAAAGGTGGATGCCAATTCCTCTCACCTTCTCTTTCCTCATTCAATATTTTATTGTTGTTATGTCTCACTAAAATATTAACATGTGATGTGCCTTTTTCGACCTACTCAATTTTGTACTAACTATAAACCTTTTCTTTTTGCTTCAATTTTGTCCTTTTCTTTTTTATTTATTTATTATTATTACTATAGGAATTGATGCACCAACTTCGCAGTGGTTTCTCAACTATGCCTTCCTGGCAATAATCTATAGGAGTATTGTTCTATACAGAAGGAATGCACTCAAGGTTGTATACAATTAATTAATGCTTCATAATTTATTTTTCTCTTCATTTCATTCTTAGACATATTCTCAATAAACCTGTTGTTGGGATGCTGCTAGTAAAGCAAGCAAACCATACAAGCTACCACACTTGCATGACATGTAGGTTTATTGTCATGTATGGTTTTTTTAGCATCAGACATGATATTCTTTAACTTCTTGAGTGCATGGATGTATGAGCATCAAAATTTCAAAGATCATTCACATTGGCGAAGGTATTGGTGTGTACCAAATCAAAGTATAAATCAGAAGAGAATGGATGTATGAGCATCAAAATTTAATTTCCATGAGACAAAAGTGAATGGTGCAACTACTAAATAAACTGATGTCAGAATACCAACCCAAATTAATCTGGTATATTTCCTCATGGGCAAACATCTTAAAGCCAAGCTTTTCTCCAAAGACTATTCCAATATATTACTATTAATAAAACTAAGTTTTTATAAGCATTAGAATGCAAATCTATAAGGAGAGGATCAAAGATGAATATATGGAAACATTAAAGAAATCAAATGAAATTGGAAAAAAAATCAACAATTATTATAACAATTAAAGATAATTGGGGAAGAAAATAATTAAATACAAAAAATAGAGCAAATCGAAACATTATCGAAAAATATGAAAATGAGGAAGTAAGACTAAATTGTAGTTCTTTGGAATTAGAATTATATTATGATGAAATCCGTATGGAAAAAAGAGAACCAAGTAATTCAAAAACAAAAACAAAATAGGAAGAATATTTGAATAATCCAGAAGAATCGTGGGATAAATATTTTTTTTAGATAAACTAAATTTCATCGAATAAAAGCACAATCTGAAGCACAAGATATGCTACCAGACTACGAAGAATACAAAAGTAATTACACCATGTGCAGCAATGGAACAGGCCCGAAAACAATGATAAATAGAAATGAGCAATAAAAACAGGCCCCTACAATATAAAAGAAAAAAAAAGAAAGAAGTCAGATTTACAAAACAGTATGGCAACCAAGGGAGTTGCTACCTGCACTCCACATATTTGTCATCCACCCCACACATCTAAATTTTTCGCATGAGTTGACAATTTTACCCATAAAAATTTGAAAACCTCTTCCTCTCTTCTGTTCCCTGATACGACGCGCGCACCCCCTGTTAAGACCACATTTTTAGACAACTCTGATTTTGATGAATCCAAACAAAGAATGATTTTAAGTGAACTTTGTGAAGTTTACTAATGTGTCTATTAAGTGTGCAGATCAATATACAAAAGTCTCATGTTCAATAAATGAAGTCTGTGTGATGCGTCTGAAGAATGACGCGTCTGGAGAAAGATGCGTCTGATCACTGACTCAGTCACTAACAAATTCTGACAAAGTGACAGAAAGATCCTCGCTTCAACAAAATTCAAACTCGGCGAATATTCTCAGAATATTCCAAACAAAGAATTCACTATCAGAAAGCTCAAAGCATCTTTCCACGCTTGAAGAATCTATTTGTTGCAAACATCAAAATGAACTTTACTTAAGTGGAGACCCACTTAGCACAAATAAGGAAAGTCACGCTGTCCAAGTCTAAAAAAGCAACAAAAGCTGCTCTGAATCAATCTGCACTCTGATAAAACTATGCCAACCTATACATTCAACTTGTCTTAAAGCTCACCAACGATCATAAACATTAAATGCAAGGCCAGAACGACTCTATTGACATTTATTGACGAAGAACAAAAGAATACTCAGCTGAAGAACTCTCCTCAACGGACCTATCTCTTTTGAGTATAAATAGAAGACTTTGAAGATCATTGAAGATACACCACCTTAACTCATTAATTCAAGCATTCAATACTTTGAAAGCTCTCATTAAGTTCTTCATCAGAAAACTTCTCTGCTCAAATCATTTTGTATTTACTGAGAAGTCTTTATTGCGATCCTACCTACCTTAAAAACATTTATTCACTTTGAGTGTTACTTGGTAGATCTGTAAAGTTGTAATCCTTGAAGCTGCTGCTTCACTCAAACTCTTACCATTTGTAGAGCCCGTGGAGGCTTGAAGAAAGAATACTCTTTGAGCTTGGAGAGGCTAGGTGTGCAAACAATACTTGTTAGTTGAGCCTGCGAAGGCTAGGTGTGCAAATAATACCTCTCTGTAATCTGATCAGTTATAGTGAAAATCTTGGTGAAGCCAAGGACTGGACGTAGCCCAAGGTTTGGGGTGAACCAGTATAAATCTCTGTCTCCTTTATCTAGATAAATCATTTAAATTTAATTTATTTTGTTTGTGCTAACGGGGTTGAAAAGTTTACCTCTTTTTATAAGACGCGTCCTTGTGTTTTATCGGCTAACCTGCATCGTTTTTAGAAAAAGTTTTAAAACACAATTCAACCAGCCTTCTAGTGTTTTACCTCTGTTCATTTCATTTGGTACCAGAGATTAACCTATAGGTTGAGCACTTAACAGTGTTGAGGAAAGATCTTGTTGAATAGACATCATTACAGTTGGAGCTAGCACAAGCGAAAGCTACAATGAAGAAGGAGCATCTATGGAAAGGCCTCCATACTTTGATGGAGAAAGCTATATCTATTGGAAAGAAAGATTTCAATGGTTCATCTTATCAACAAATTATGATTTGTGGATGTTATTACTGATGGTCCATACATACCAAAAAAATGAAGATAACACTGACAAACCTAAAGCTCAGTGGACTGCAGCAGAAAAGACTAAGTGGGAGCTAAATCATAAAGCAAGGTATTCCTTGATGTGTACTCTTAGTCAGGAAGAATTTGAAAAAGTCCATGCATGTGGATCTGCAAAAGAAATCTGGGATACTCTCGAAGTGACTCATGAAGGAACAACAAAAGTGAAAGAGACTAAGATAAATATGCTTGTACGAAAGTATGAGTTATTCACCATGGAAGAAGGAGAAAGCATCGCTCAAATGATAGGAAGATTTCAGACTATCACAAATAATCTGAAGTCACTGGGAAAAATCTACACCAATGTTGAGAAATTTGGCAAAATTCTAAGAAGTCTACCCAAACAGTGGAGACATCGGGTTACAGCAATAACTCAAGCCAAAGATCTCACAACACTTCAAATGAGTGATCTTCTTGGAACTTTACAAGTTCATGAGAAGGAACTGAATGAAGAAAATTCAAAGAAGAAAGGGAAAGCCATTGCTCTCAAAGCAGAAAAGGAATCTTCAAAAGCTCTAAAGGTTGAAGACTCAGATCAAGCATCAGACACCTCCGAAAAAGATTCTGACAGTGATGATGAAATGTCATTACTAACTAGAAAAATGAGAAAGCTATGGAAGAAGAAAATTTTCAGCAAGGATAAACCCTTCAAGAGGTTCGGCGAAGAAAATTTCTTCAACTCTGAATGTCCTCAGCTGCAAAAGCAACCCTTCAAAAAATTCTATAAAAAGAAAAATAAAAGGATGATGGCTACTTGGGAAGATCTTGATGGCAGCTCATCTGATGATGATGAATGAGAATAAGCAAATCTATGTCTTATGGCAAATGATGACTCAGACTCAGAGGTAATGTCTGATTCTAAGGATTTACAAGATGCCTATGATGAATTGATTGAAGAATCTAACTGCTTAAGTAAGGCTTTTAGAACACTTAAGAGGCAATATGTGAAACTCCTAAAAGAGCATGAACATAAGACTCAAGAGCGTGACAAACTGTCTCAGGAAAACAGTAAGTTTAAGACTGAAAGGCTTAAGGCTGAGATCACAGTTGAGACGCAACAATCTGAAAAAGTTGTCAAACTTCAATAGAAGGTTGAAGAGCTCACCTCTGATTTTACCCGTTTTGTCAATGGAAGAGATAACCTGACTAAAATATTAGGAAGTCAGAGACCCTCTCTTGATAAAACTGGTATAGGATTCATTGATCAGACACATCATAAAGTATCTAGCAAAATCTTAGGACAAAAACCTTGAACTATTTATGATAAAGATATTACTTACAAAAAGGGTTGTAAAAAATGTGAAAAGACTGGACATATCACGTCTAGGTGCATTCGCGCAAGAAAGAAGTTATCACAAACTTCAAGAACTAACAAAAAAGGATTCAAAAGAATATGGGTACCTAAAGCCTTGATTATTCCTGTTGCAGATATCCTTAATAGGACAAAAAGCACACCTATCATGGTACCTGGACAGTGGCTGCTCACGACACAAGACAGGAGAAAAGTCGATGATCCTAGACCTCCAACCTAAAGAAGGAGGACATGTTACCTTCGGTGGAAATAAAAAAGGAAAGGTCATCGGGATAGGTAAAATTGGTGGGAAATCACCTCTATCATCTATCTCTAATGTTCTTATAGTTGAAGGATTGAAACATAATCTGCTAAGCATAAGTCAATTGTGTGACAGTGGATATAATGTCTCCTTTGCTAAGAATTCTTGTGTAGTCAAAGACACTAATGACAAAGTTCTCTTTTCAGAAAACAGGCAACAAAATCTTTATAAGATTGATCTAACTGAACTAACTAATCAGAATGTGACTTGTTTTATGTCAAGAGAAGATGAAAGATGGGTATGGCATAAGAAGCTAGGACATGCAAGTATGAAACAAATATATAAGCTTCAAAAGTATAGACTTGTGAAAGGTCTACCTGATATAAGTTTCAAAAAGGATGTCTTATGTGACTCTTGCCAATGTGGAAAGCAAGTTAAATCTAGCTTTAAACCCAATAATCTAATATCTTCCTCTAGACCTTTACAATTGTTGCATATGGATCTATTGGGTCCAGTTAGTGTTGCTAGTAAGGCAGGAAAGAAATATGGATTTGTCTTAGTTGATGATTACTCTAGATATACATGGGTACTCTTCTTAACCCACAAGGATGAGTCATTCAAAATGTTCTCTATATTCTGTAAGAAAGTTCAAAACGAGCAAGGATTCTGTATCTCGGCTATCAGAAGTGACCATGGGGGAGAATTCGAAAACGAGCACTTCAATACATTCTATGAAGAGAATGATATCTCTTACAACTTCTCTGCTCCTAGAACTCCTCATCAGATTGGAGTAGTAGAAAGGAAGAACAGATCTCTACAAGAGATGGCCCGAACAATGCTCAATGAGAACAAACTCCCAAAGTACTTATGGGTTGAAGCAGTAAACACTGTTTGTTATGTACAAAATAGAATATTGATAAGACCATTTTTGAACAAGACACCCTATGAATTGTGGATAGGTAGAAAGCCCGACATTTCTTATTTCCATGCTTTTGGATGTAAATGCTTTAATCTAAATACTAGAGATCAACTTGGAAAGTTTTATTCAAAAGCAGACAAGGCTATATTCCTTGGATATTCTGATACTTCTAAAGCTTTTAGAGTTTCCAACTCTAGAACAGAAGTGGTTGAGGAATCTATTCATGTTAGGTTTAATGATGGTTGAAAGACTGATAAAAAATTAACAGATCTTGAAGATGATCTTGCAGGATTAGATCTTGGAAAACAAAGCAATCAGGTTCAATAAGACTTGAAGAATGAAGACTCAGAATTTACTAATCAAGCGTCTGATCCATCCATCCAACAATCGTCTGATACAGAACTCAGACGGTACTGGAAGTACAAAACTCATCATCCTGAACAACTGACTATTGGCAATCCCTCTCAAGGAGTAAGAACCAGATCAGCATTCAAGGATTCAAACAACATGGCATTCCTATCTGAAATCGAACCAAAGAATATCAAAGAAGCACTTGAAGATGAAAGCTGGATTTTAGCTATACAAGAAGAACTAAATCAATTCAAAAGAAATGATGTATGGTTCTTGGTTCCAAATGAAAAAGGAAGATCAGTTATTGGAACAAGATGGGTATTCAGAAATAAGCTTGACGAAGGCGGTAAGGTTGTCAGAAACAAAGCAAGGTTAGTTGCTCAAGGCTATAATCAACAAGAAGGTATTGATTATACTGAAACTTTTGCACCTGTAGCTAGAATAGAAGCAATTCGTATACTCATGTCATATGCTGCACAACATCAAATTACCTTATTTCAAATGGATGTCAAGAGTGCATTTCTTAATAGAATTATTGAAGAAGAAGTATATGTTAAACAACCACCAGGATTTGAGGAGTGACAAACCAAATCATGTCTATAAGCTTAAGAAAGCCCTCTATGGATTAAAACAAGCACCTTGAGCTTGGTATGATAGACTAAGTTCTTTTCTTATGAAAAACAATTTCATTAGAGGAAAAGTAGATACAACTCTCTTCATAAAAAGTTCTAAAAAGGATTTCATTATAGTACAAATCTATGTTGATGATATCATATTCGGTGCTACTAATGAAAAGCTCTGCAAAGTGTTCTCAAAGCTTATGCAGAATGAATTTGAAATGAGCATGATGGGAGAATTAAAGTTCTTCCTTGGTCTGCAAATCAAGAAAATAGATGATGGAATTTACATTCATCAACAAAAATATACCAAGGAGATCTTAAAGAAATACAAGCTGGATACAGCTAAGCCTATGAAAACTCCCACGAAAGCAAATGCAAAATTAGGCAGCGATGAAGAAGGTAAAAAGTTAGATCAAACCACTTACAGAGGTATGATTGGTTCTCTCTTGTACTTAACTTCAAGTAGACCTGATATTCAATTCAGTATCTGTATGTGTGCAAGATTTCAATTACATCCTAGAGAATCTCATCTCAAGGCCGTCAAAAGAATATTAAGATATTTGCTTGGAACCACTAATCTCGGTTTAATGTATTTGAGAACACAAGAATACAGATTAGTAAGATTCTGTGATGCTGACTATGCGGGAGACATGATAGAGAGGAAAAGCACAAGTGGATGATGTCAATTTATTGGTGTAAGTTTAGTCTCTTGGACAAGCAAACGTCAAACTACAATAGCTCTATCCACAACAGAAGCAGAATACATTTCAGCTGCAAGTTGTTGTTCACAACTCTTTTGGGTAAAACATCAACTTGAAGATTATTCTATCTTTGAACACAATATATCTGTATGGTGTGATAATTCTAGTGCTATATGTTTATCTAAGAATCCCATTCAACATTCTAAGGTCAAGCATATAGAAATTAAACATCATTTTATAAGAGATATGTTCAAAAGGGTGTTTTTGATATTAAGTTTGTTAAAACTGAAAATTAGTGGGTTGATATTCTAACAAAACCCTTAGCTGAAGAAAGATTCATCTATATCAGAGATAATTTGAATATGTATTTCATAAATGAATAATGCGTCTGATCTTTGAAGAAGCGTCCACTGACGTGGATTATCTGCTGAGACTTTACATTGCAAATATTCCAAAATACTTTTGGATTCAAAACGTTTTGTCTCTTCCTCTCAACAGCTCTTAAAACCCTTGTTTTATCTAAAGACACTTTACTGTTTCAAAAGTTTTTTATCTCTCTCTTGCATACAAATATTTTCGAAACCCCTTCGTCTTTCTCTCTCTTTCTCACTCTTCCTCATCACCTGAAATCTCACTCCAACAACCCCAATCGGTTTCTCTTAACTCTTCTGAGCCTGTACCTATATATCAGATTAATCCAAATCTTCTCAGCTCAGATGATTTAAAGGCAATTAGCAATCTTCTCACTGAACAGACAGCAGTTAGGCTAAATCAAGCCTCTTGGAAACATAGACCTAATCCATCTGCTTGCATGAAGCCGAATACTGTTCTAAAAATTTGTCTTGACAAAGGCACGACCTGTCCAAAACCAAATTTCACTCCAAAATCCAAGAAGCCATTTGTCTTTTTGAAAAGAAAATATCATAAGCTGAAGTTCCCTAGATGGTCTACTTCATTTTTGAGCCACCCTGAGCCTCATATCTTTCACGATCCAGCTCATCATTGTGGACTCTCCCCACTTGACAAAGTCAAGACGCCTACAGATACTGCTCGACTAAGTTCTTATCAAATTCCTTGGATCGGGTATCCAGATGAAGTCAAAGCAAGCACAAGGCAAATCTATCCCCTTCAACCAACTCTTATTTTTACTCCTTTTCTATTCATTCTACCTCTATCTTTCTATGAAAACCCGTTTTCTGTTTACTCTTTTGATTTACCAACTTTTGTTGAAAACTTAATTTGGTTTTTCAAATATCTTTGTCCCCTTTTCACTTCCTTATCTAATCAGGAAATCCCCTCTTTCAAAATTCCATGTCTGCAACCTTTTGGTTTGTTGCATTCAGTTTTTCCCTTAACTATCTCTCTGTTCCCCATTGTTATCAATCTCTCTTTTCTCTTCTCTTCTGGTGTTTTTCTTACCTGGCACTGTCTGGAAATTGTTCCTTATGAATCACCCATGATTGCCACTTTGTCTGACCCTGAACCCTCTTTTTCGTCCCCTCGCTCTGATCTTGCTGCATCGGCATCCAATGTCATTGGAGTAGATCCTGTAGCTGTGCAGAAATCAGCATTCTTCGTGAAACAAAGCAAACTGTTGTAGCTCTTCTCACCAAGATTGTTGAGAAACAACAACTTTAGTTTTTTTTTCTACCCTTTGTCTGCAATGTATTACAGTCAATGATAGTTTTAATCAATAAATAATCTTTTCAGATGCACTTTACTGTATTGCTTTATCTTTTTGCTGATGACAAAGGGGGAGGAGGAAATAGGATAAAAAGAAAAATTGAATGATAACTAACTATCTGATCATATATCTGAACTCTATATAGAAGCATTAGTTTAGGGGGAGCATAAGAAACGTTAAGAAACCTCTCTCTCTTATAAGCTCATTATGATCTATCTATGTTTAAATATGCTTCTTTCTCTCAGTTCATAAAGTCATAAATCGATGTTTTGTCATCATCAAAAAGGGGGAGATTATTAAGACCACATTTTTAGACACCTCTAATTTTGATGAATCCAAACAAAGAATGATTTTAAGTGAGCTTTGTGAAGTTTACTAATGTGTCTATTAAGTGTGAAGATCAATATACAAAAGTCACATGTTCAAGAAATGAAGTCTGTGTGATGCGTCTTGAGAAAGATGCGTCCGATCACTGACCCAGTCACTAATAAATTCTGACAAAGTGACAAAGATCCTCGCTTCAACAAAATCCAAACTTAGCTAATATTCTCAGAATATTCCAACGAAAGAATTCCCTATAAGAAAGCTCAAAGCATCTTTCCGTGCTTGAAGAATCTATTTTTTGCAAACAGCAAAATGAACTTTACTTAAGTGCAGACCAGCTTAGCACAAATAAAGAAAGTCGCGCTACCGAAGTCTGAAAAAGCAACAAACGCTCCTCTAAATCAATCTGCACTCTGATAAAACTATGCCAACCTATACGTTCAACTTGTCTTGAAGCTCACCAACGATCATAAACATTAAATGCAAGACCAGAACGACTCTATTGACATTTGTTGACGAAGAACAAAAGAATACTCAGCTGAAGAATGATAAGCCTCTGGCTTATCTAGTTTTATGACTAGATGAACTAGGGTTTATGTGTCTATTTATTCGAGTTCACTCTCATTTTCGCCCAAATTTGCCTTGTTTCGTTCCTGAGTTGGACTTTGACTCGTTTTGCGTCTTTTGTGTAGTTTTTAGCTTATTTTGGATAGAATTACGCTTGTGGGTGCTTTTGTGTTTTCAGGTAAATAAAGTGAAGCTCCGGGAGTCAAGGAAAGCAAAGAAATAGTGGAAATTGAAATTCTGAGACACTCGCCCCGCGAGTGTACTCGCCTCTCGCGAGAGTCCGAAGACCAAGAAGAAGACAGAGACTATCACGGCATAGTCGTGATTAAGGTCACTACTGTGACAAATGGAGGTTTGAAGACTCGCCCGCGAGAGAGCGCGAAGAATGAAGACTTGGAAGTCGGAGACCATCACGGCCTAGCCGTGATGAAGGTCACACTCGGGACTGAAGACTCGCCCGCGAATGGTGTCTCGCCTCGCGAGTCCTTGGGGACCATGGAAGACAGAGGCAATCACGGCTTAGCCGTGATGGATATCACGGTTGTGACAGATTAGGATTTGAAGACTCGCCCGCGAATACAAGCTCGCCTCGCGAAAATACAAAATTTGAAGCGCGCCAATGCTTAATTTCGCGTCATGAGAGTAAGCTCGCCCGCGAGCCGGGCGAGAAACAGAATCCTTATTTAAAGGCCATATCGGATCAGAATTGGGTATCAAGTTGTTAGCCACTTGTGTAGATCGAGTAGTGCGAATCCTTGTCTTTGGAGCCGTGTGTCTCCGTCTTCTTTTTCTTTTCTTCTTTTAGTTTGTTATTATGGAGATTATTGCCGATTGTTTGTGCGTCGTCACGGGCATGAGGAACTAATCCCCTCGTCCGAGGGATCGATGAAGCCACCCATGGCTGTGTAGTGTTCATATGATGTATGTGTTCTCCTCTCTTTTTAATTGATGATTTCCGATTCTGATTTGAATGTTTGATCATATGTATTGCGTGATTAATAAGTTAAACGGGTTTGAGGTCGAAAAGGCGATTCGCGTTTTAGAACTTGAATCGGGATCATAAATGTTTTCCAATTCTGAATTGATTGTGTTGATCATATGTGTGCGTGATTAACTTGTTAACGTGTTTGAGGCCAAATGGCGAGAAGCGTTTTAGAACTTGAATTGGAATCATTAATCGAATAATGAGCACGACCGTGGATTTATTTGATTAGTGCAACCATATAGGGAACAAGGTTTAATAGAATTCGAGATTAGGGATTATGAGACCGAACAAGTGATTAATCCAATCATCGAATACGTCCTATTGAGCACGACAGTGGATATAGGAGAATTTAGGGGGTCCCGGTTGACATTGCAATTGAACTTAGGGAAGGAATACATCATCACTTGGGTACTTAACATGATTGGGTAGGTGGATTTGAGACCTTGGATGCATTTAATTTCTGATTTTAATCACCGTAGCGTTATTTGATTTGATTCTTGAATTGCAATCTCAATCTCTTTCTCTCAACCACCCTCTATTGCTTAACCAACGTATCGGATTTCTTGACAATTTAGTTGAATTGGTAGCCCAATCCTTGTGTTCGACCTCGGTAATATCTTACCGTGTTTTTATTACTTACGACGACCCGGTACACTTGCCGGAGTCACAACAAAGAACCCTCCTCAACGGACCTATCTCTTTTGAGTATAAATGGAAGACTTTGAAGATCATTGAAGATACACCACCTGAACTCATTAACTCAAGTATTCAATACTCTAAAAGCTCTCATTAAGTTCTTCGTTAGAAAACTTCTGTGCTCAAATCATTTTGTATTTATTGAGAAGTCTTTATTGCGATCCTACCTACCTTAAAAACATTTATTCACTCTCTGAGTGTTACTCGGTAGATCTGCAAAGTCGTAATCCTTGAAGCTGCTGCTTCACTCAAACTCTTACCATTTGTAGAGCCTGTGGAGGCTTGAAGAAAGAATACTCTTTGAGCCTAGAGAGGCTAGGTGTGCAAATAATACTTGTTATTTGAGCCTGCAGAAGCTAGGTGTGAAAATAATACCCTTCTGTAATCTGATCAGTTATAGTGAAAATTTTGGTGAAGCCAAGGACTGGACGTAGCCCAAGGTTTGGGGTGAACTAGTATAAATCTCTGTGTCTCCTTTATCTAGCTAAATCGTTCCAATTTAATTTATTTGTTTGTGCTAACAGGGTTGAAAAGTTTACCTCTTTTTATAAGATGCATCATTGTGTCTTATCGGCTAACCTGCATCGTTTTTAGAAAAAGTTTTAGAACACAATTCAACCCCCTTCTAGTGTTTTACCTCTGTTCATTTCACCCCCTACCCAGCCCTCTCTTCCGTTGCAACCTTTTATCACCACATCAGCACCCCTGTCTTCCTCCTTCTTTACCTTCCTTTCATCTTGTGCGCACACCTCCATTCTTCTCCTACTTCCTCTCTTCTGCTTTGCTCTGTCCCCATTTATCTCTCTGGTAAGTTTCTCTTTCTCTCTCTCTCATGCGCTACTTTTTCCTTCAAATTTATTCTAATTTCCTTCTTTGTTTCCTTTCCCATCTTCTGTGTGTGGTGAATCATTGTTTGGTTATTGGTTTATCTGCTATGGTTCCCAATTTCAAATGCTACAAATGTTTCTTTTTTGTCTTCAACTTTCAATATTTTAGTCGAGATCCATCACTTACTCAAAGAGTGAGTCTGAGTTTTGATAACCTATCTAGGTCATATTTATAGAGCAAGTTTGATTTTGAAACCATCAAACTATATAGATGTAGCCCATCATTTGAAAATGAACATCATCATCATTTTGCCTTTGGCGGATTTGCTTTTACTGTGTGTGAAAAAACTCCACTATGAAAAGTTTAAAATTAAATAGTAGCACTGATGAAACAAGACCCTTCTTAAACCCCCCTTACCTTCCAATGCATGTTAATTAACAATTTAGCATTGAACATGCAGCTATAACTCGTAACCTTTTTCTTCATGAATAGAGGTTTTGTTGTTTCACTGTAATTGAAGCCTAAAAACGCTTGTCGTGTACTATGAAGGCAACATTATGTAAGTAAATGAAAGTTATGATATAGCATTCTTTTCCTTTTCCTGGTTTTTGATTGTGTTTGTGAGGGGGTTATTTTTATTGAGTAAATAGTTTCTGATATCTGGTTGTATGACTAACATGGGGGTTAGGATATATGATTTACCTCTGTTCCTCTGTTTTGAATAAATTTTGCCTACCGACAATTAGTTACCGAAATATGCAACACGAAGCATCCGTCAACTAATTGCCGGAAAATATTTTTTGCATGTTTTTGAATTTCCGGCAGTTAGTTGTAGGAGAGTAATTTTTAGAATTTTGACCTTCCGGCATTTAGTTGTCAGATTATAAATTTGTCATGTTTTATAATTTCCGGCAATTAGTTGCCAAAGAGTTTTTTTTTCCTTCATAATTTTGACCTTCCAGCATTTAGTTGCCGGATTATAATTTTGGTATGTATATTTTAGAGTTTTTGGCAATTAGTTGCCATAGAGTTTTTAGAATTTTGACCTTTCGGCATTTAATTGCTGGATTCAGAAACAATTACTCACCAGCATTTAAATGCCAGACAATATCTTTCAAGTTTTTCTATATCCGGCAATTAGTTGTCAGAGGATAGTTTTTTCTTAATCCAGCTACCAAATGCCGGAAACCATAATTTTTCTAAATTTCATAGGTTATTGATTTTTGTTGAATTTTTTATAAGAATTTCTTAAGTTATTAATTTATTTGTCAACAATTGAATATGTACTGACATGGTTTGGTGAATTGTTTTCAGTTGCAGTTATGGAACATTGTCATCTGGTCGCTTCTGCATGCAAACAACAATACAAAACCTCACGCACCTGCTCATATACCGGTACTAGCAGGTGTACTTCCACCACCTGATGTACCGCCACCTGTTGATGTACCGACACCGATAGAATCATTTTCTGGAGATCCTGGGGTCACATCAGTCCTTATGTCTTTTACGGATCACATTGCTATCAGACTCTAGAAAATGATGTAAGAAGCCTCTATTTTTTTATTTTTTTAAAGTAAATAAAATCATTACATTTGAACATAACGAAATTTTTATTGTTGTAGGATCGTGGCGAGCTGAAGGTTATCTCTCATACGAAGAATGTGGGAGATTTCGAGATTTATCACGAAGAGGTAAGAACTAGAGTCAACATATCTTGGTTGTCACCACGACTCCAATACAGCTACACCATGGTAGACAAGGGCCTCTTGTCTTCCTTTGTTGAGAGGTGGCATCGAGAGACTAGATACTTCCACTTGCCTTTTGGAGAGATGACGATCACATTAGATGATGTGTCCTCCATACTGCACCTATTGTTAAGGGGTTCCTTCTTCACGCTACCGCACATGGATGACGATAGTGCGACTGAGTGTTTGCATCAACTATTAGGGTTGGACAGGGTTCCGGTAGCAGGTGAGTGTGAGACCACCGGGGGAGCACATGTTCGGTTGAGCTAGTTGTGGGAGATCTAGCAGTGGGATTATGCAATGAGAGCATTTTTGCTGCATTTGGTTGGGGGTACACTCTTTTCGGACAAGAGTTCGACGTATGTCTACATTGCATTCTTGGAGCATTGCCGAGAGGTGGAGAATTGTCGTACCTTAGCATGGGGTGTCACTGCCCTTACTTACATGTACAAGCAGCTCAGAGATGCTAACATGCATAATAGGAGACAGCTCACGGGTTTTGTGATGTTTCTCTAGGTATGAAAGTTTAAAATGCTTTCTGAAATTAATATCAAGTAATTAAAACTAATTGAGTTATTCTCCCATGATACAAGCATGGATGCACGAGCATTTTATCACCATTGGCACAACTTGTTGACTTTTGGGTACACTGAGGATTTACCCTGAGCCATGCGGTGGGCACCTGTGAGGGGTATACGTATTGTTCTCCCCATTTGGAAGAAGCTAGATGGATTGATCGTTGATGATGTATGCTAGACGGCTTATGGGGTGCATAAAGCATTTCAGGCATTTGAGGAGGTTTCTATGTTTTTAAGATCCATCAGATGGGGTCCCTTCAAGCATGCACACTTGTCGGAGAGGGTTTTGCGGTAGTTTTGATATGTTCATGACATTCTCCGATCACCTCGTGAGATTACAGGTGTTATCACTACTGCGGATGAGATGGATGATATGTGGGTGCATCTCATAGGTCACTTTGTTCCTGTTGCAGCTGGAGAACTCGGGCATCACATCCTGCTGAGTGCGTAGATGGTTACATGCAGTGGTGTCACATGAATTCGTATCCTTACATCATACCACGTCAGGGCCAGCTTCCTATGGTGCCGGTGCCAGTGCCAGTTGTAGCTCCAACTCCAGCTCCAGCACCTGAATCCAGTGGCGACCATCCTTCCGTTGTTAGTTTATATGTATTTGTACTTTAATTTTATTTCATGCATTATATTATGTTGAATTTGAAGTAACATTTTTTTATAGTTATTTGCAAGCGATTTGCTTCAAGATTAGTGAGATCATGAATGAGATGATCGACAAACAGATGGTAGTTGAGGGCATTGATGCATGGAACTTGGCCCAAGAGGCCTTAACTTCGGCCCGTAGAGGGGGTGGGGAGAGAGTTGTGGTCAGAGGTGGGGGGAGAGAAACCAATGGCCGTTATTATGAGAGGAAAAAAAGGGTTCGGTCAACTCAGTGATATATATTTATGTCTTGACTTTGTATTTAGCGCTTAGCGGGGTCTCATTGGTATTTATAATCAATTTTGACATTTAGGATTCCTTTTGTATCGACTCTGGTTATTTATATTAATAGTATAAATCCAATGACTTTTATTTTGAATTGATGTTATAAGACAACCAATAGGAAGATATAAGAAAATAAAAAGGAGAAAAAATTAAGATTAATTAAAAATTAATGATCATATAAACCATATAAAAATGTAATCTTTAATTAAAAATGTAATGATCATAAAAATATAATGATCAATATACATAATGATATTTTATATAACCTTATAATCAATCAACTGAAAGATCTACATAAACAGGTTTAGCAGGTTCATTTTGTGACAATAAAGATGCAAAACGTTGCATCCGACCAATATATGTAGTTTCCCATGATCGATATTCCTCATCGCAGTGATGAGACCATTCAATAGCAGTGGGAGGTATCGGAGAGTCAACCTTCAAAAACACCTGTAAATGTGCTTGAAGTTAATAATGATGAGTATTTAAGATAATTATTAATGATAAAACGTTTACAAAATGTTGAATCGTCAACATATACCTGTACAAAATGACAGTTATGCACAAACCCAATGGTAATGATACAGTGACTAGATAGAGATGGTGATAGGTGACCTCTAAGTGGAAAAGTTGTAACACTTCCAACTGAGGCTAAAAATATCAGAACCAGATTATATACAGACGCTATTACATAGCCCATGTCCGGTATACTCATCCATTTATTTGCACCTGCCACCCTGTCAACTAATAGAGACTTCTTCGGCTCCTGTACTCGCTCAAGACCATTAAATAGATCGACATATTTAGCTTGCCACTCTATAAGCTCTGTATAACAATCATCGTGAAAATGGCCCATGAGTCCTCACCTATACTCAATAAGGTCGTAATGGCACGATAACCACAATTACCATCTACACCCATATTAACAATCGCATCAATATATGGACGAATCCCCACAAGAAATTGGTCTAAGTATTTCATACCAGTCTTCCGCCTTGACCTGCTTCCTGAAGCACGAGAAGCCGGCCTAGTTGGTGTGTTATCATTGACTGAAAGCATCGCATCAACATGCTCAAAATAAGAAGGATCACGTCTAGTTGATTTCTTTAACTTCGACGAAGGACCCTTCTTAGGTCCCCCCTTTGTTTTTTCCTTTTTAGGAGGATGACACATTGAAGTTGTATCGGGAAATGCTAATTCAAACACTTTAGTTCTCAATAAAATTTTCCCTGCCTGATCAAGTCCATCAAATCGATTAAACAAAGCATCGACTGGTACCAATGTCAACTCTGCATCCGAGTCACTCACCCCTTGATCACCAAAGTGTAACTTCAGCCAATGAGTATGAATAGCATCCAAAGGAATAGCGATATGCATCATGATGTACCTAGAAAGTTCACATACACAAGGTAACCCATATGTACTTCTAATTGTGCAACCACGTCTAGAACTTTCAACACCAACATCTTTAACTCGATCAAACTCGTCAACTATACAACCTAGTGCACTCCTTGAAACAAAGCCCGGCAAGTGGTTGTAGAATGGAATATGTGCTTGTGTTTTACTCCAACACGTACACAAGTCCCCCATGCTATCCTCAAGCAACTTTTTGAACCTCCAATGTGCGACTCAACCCTGTTAGCAACATATGAAAGATAAAGTCAACATCAATACCAAAACCTCCTTCCATTACTAATTAAAACATGAGTTTGAGCATACCTAATAGTTGTTGTATTCCCCACGTGCATCAATCGATCAACCCATGTTGTGACAAACTTTTCCTTGTGATTATTCAACCATGTGGTTTTTACATACACACAAAAATCACGAAAACCTTTGCATGCATTTTCAAAAAATAGTATGGAGCATCGTCGTCCGGTCGCTTCTGCACTCAAACAACGTGCAGAAGCTCATGCGCCGGCTCATGTACCGGTACTAGCTGACGTACTTCCACCTCCTGATGTACCGCCACCTGTTGATTTACCGACACCGATAGAAACATTTTCCGGAGGTCCTGAGGTCACATCAGTCCTTATGTCTTTTGCGTATCACATTGCTATTAGACTCTGGAATAATGATGTAAGAAGCCTCTATTTTTTATTTTTAAAAGTAAATAAAATCATTACATTTGAACAAAACGAAATTTGTATTGTTGCAGGATCATGGTGAGCAAAAGGTTATCTCTCATGGGAAGAAGGTGGGAGATTTTTAGTTCCATCACGAAGAGGTAAGAACTAGAGTCAACACATCTTGGTTGTCACCACTGCTACAATGCAGCTACACCATGGTAGACAAGGACCTCTTGTCTGCCTTTGTTGAGAGGTGGCATCGAGAGACTAGCTCCTTCCACCTACTTTTTGGAGAGATGACGATCACATTAGATGATGTGTCCTCCATAATGAACCTACTGTTAAGGGGTTCCTTCTTCACGCTACCGCACATGGATAAGGATAGTACGGTTGAGTGTTTGCATCAACTATTAGGGTTGGACAGGGTTCTGGAAGCGGGTGAGTGTGAGACCACTAGGGGAGCACATGTTCGGTTGAGCTGGTTGTGGGAGATCTACGATCATCTATGTGAGCAGCAGTAGTGGGATTATGCGACGAGAGCATTTTTGCTGCATTTGGTTGGGTGTACACTCTTTTCGGACAAGAGTGTGACGCATGTCTACGTAGCATTCTTGGAGCATTACCGAGAGTTGGAGAATTGTCGTACCTTAGCATTGGGTGTAGCTGCCCTTACTTACATGTACGAGCAGCTCAGAGATGCTAACATGCATCATAGGAGACAGCTCACGGGTTATGTGACACTTCTTAGATATGAAAGTTTAAGATGCTTTCTGAAATTAATATCAAGTAACTAAAACTAATTAAGTTATTCTCCCTTGATACAAGCATGGATACACGAGCATTTTATCACCATTGGCACCAACTTGTTGACTGTTGGGTACACTGAGGATTTACCCCGAGCCATACGGTGGGCACCTTTGAGGGGTACATGTATTGTGCTCCACATTTGGAAGGAGCTAGATGGATTGACCGTTGACGATGTATGCTAGACGCCTTATAGGGCGCATAGAGCATTTCAGGAATTTGAGGAGGTTTCTATGTTTTCAAGATACATCAAATGGGGTCCCTTTAAGCATGCACAATTGTCGGAGAGGGTTTTGCGGCAGTTTGGATATGTTCATGGCATTCCCCAATCACCTCGTGAGATTACAGGTGTTGTCACTACTGCGGATGAGATGGATGATAGGTGGGTGCATCTCATAGATCACGTTGTTCCTGTTGCAGCTGGAGGACTCGGGCGTCACATCCTACTGAGTGCGTAGATGGTTGCTTGCAGTGGTGTCACATGATTTCGTACCCTTACATCATACCACGTCAGGGCCAACTTCCTATGGTACCAGTTCCAGTTGTAGCTCCAACTCCAGCTCCAACACTTGGATCTAGTGGTGAGCATCCTTCCGTGGTCAGTTTATATGCATTTGTACTTTAATTTTATATCGTGCATTATATTATGTTGAATTTGCAGTGACATTTTTTTATTGTTATTTGCAAGCGATTTTCTTCAAGATTAGTGAGATCATGAATGAGATGATCGAAAAATGGATGGTAGTCGAGGGCACCGATGGATGGAACTTGGCCCAAGAGGCCTTGACTTTGGCCTGTAGAGGGGGTGGGGAGAGAGCTGTGGTCAAAGGTGGGGGGAGAGAAAACTTTGGCCATTATTATGAGAGGAAAAAAGGGGGTCGGTTGACTCAGTGATGTATATTTATGTCTTGAATTTGTATTTAGTGCTTAGAAGGGTCTCATTGGTATTTATAAACAGTTTTGACAATTTGGATTCCTTTTGTATTGACTCTCGTTATTTATATTAATAATGTAAATCCAATGACTTTTATTTTGAATTATTGTTATAAGACAACCAATAGGAAGATAGAAGAAAATAAAAAGTAGAAAAAATTAAGACTAATTTAAAATAATGATCATATAAACCATATAAAATTTAATGATCAGTATACATAATGATATTCTCGTATAACCTTATAATCAATCAACCGAAAGACCTACATAAACAGTTCCCCGTAAATGTGACCATTCTATAGCAAAGGGGAGGTAACAGAAGAGGTCAACCTTCAAAAACACCTGTAAATGTTCTTGAAGTTAATAATGATGAGTATTTAAGATAATTATTAATGATAAAACGTTTACAAAGTGTTGAATCGTCAACATATACCTGTACAAAATGACAATTATGCACAAACCCAATGGTAACAATACAGTGACTAGATAGAGATGGTGATGGTTGACCTCTAAGTGGAAAAGTTGTAGTGCTTCCAACTGAGGCTAAAAAGATCATAACCAGATTATATAAAGACGCTATCACATAGCCCATGTCCGGTATACTCATCCACTTATCCGCACCTACCACCCCCTCACAACTAATAAAGACTTCTTCAGCTCCTGTACTCGCTCAAGACCATTAAATAGATCGACATATTTAGCTTGCCACTCTATAAGCTCTCTATAACAATCATCACGAATTATGGCCCATAAGTCCTCACCTTTACCCAGTAAGGCTGCAATGGCACGATAACCACAATTACCATCCACACCCACATCAACAATCGCATCAATATATGGACGAATCCCCACAAGAAATTGGTCTAAGTATTTCATACCAGTCTTCTATCTTGACCTGCTTCCTGAAACACGAGAAGTCGGCCTAGTTGGTGTGTTATCATGGACTTAAAGCATCGCATCAACAAACTCTAAATAAGAAGGATCACATCTAGTTGATTTCTCTAACTTCGACGCAGGACCCTTCTTAGGTGCCCCCTTTGTTTTTTCCTTTTCAGGAGGATGACACATTAAAGTTGTATCAGGAAATGCTAGTTCAAACACTTTAGTTCTCAATACAATTTTCCTTGCCCGATCAAGTCCATCAAATCGATTAAACAAAGCATCAACAACTGGTACCAATGTCAACTCTGCATCTGAGTCACTCACCCCTTGATCACCAAAGTGTAACTTCAGTCAATGAGCATGAATAGCATCCACAGGAATAGAGTTATGCATCATGTTGTACCTAGCAAGTTCACATGCACAAGGTGACCCATATTTACTTCTAATTGTGCAACCACATCTAGAACTTTCAACACCAACATCTTTAACTCGATCAAACTCGTCAACTATACAACCTAGTGCACTCCTTCAAACAAAGCCTCACAAGTGGTTGTAGAATGGAATATGTGCTTGTATTATACTACCGTGATGCTTCATTTGAATGAAGCCTTTATCTATGTGTGTTGCAATATGATCATATTGTTCATGGCACTCCAACAAGTACACAAGTCCCCCATACTATCCTGAAGCAACTTTTTGAACCTCCAATGTGCAGACACAGCCCTGTTAGCAACATATGAAAGATAAAGTCAACATCAATACCAAAACCTTCTTCCATTACTAATTAAAACATGAGTTTGAGCATACCTATAACTTGTTGTATTCCCCATGTGAATCAATCGATCAACCCATGTTGTGACAAGCTTTTTCTTCTGAGGATTCAACCATGTGGTTTTTACATACACACAAAAATCATTAAAATATGTGCATAAATTTTCAAAAATAGTATGGAGCGTCGTCGTCCGATCGCTTCTACACGCAAACAACGTGAAGAAGCTTATGCACCTGCTCATGTACCGGTACTAGCTGATGTACTTCTACCTCCTGATGTACCACCTGTTGATGTACCGACACCGACATAATCATTTTCCGGAGGTCCTGAGGTCACATCAATTCCTTATGTCTTTTGCCGATCACATTGCTATTAGACTCTAGAACAATGATGTAAGAAGCCTCTATATTTTATTTTTTAAAAGTAAATAAAATAATTACATTTGAACTTAACGAAATTTGTATTGTTGCAGAATCGTGGAGAGCTGAAGTTTATCTCTCATGGGAAGAAGGTGGGAGATTTTGAGATCCATCATGAAGAGGTAAGAACTAGAGTCAACACATCTTGGTTGTCACCACTGCTACAATGCAGCTACACCATGGTAGACAAGGGCCTCTTGTGTGCCTTTGTTGAGAGTTGGAATAGAGATATGCATCATGCTGTTCCTAGCAAGTTCACAAGCACAAGGTAACCCATATGTACTTCTAATTGTGCAACCACATCTAGAACTTTCAACACCAACATCTTTAACTCGATCAAACTCGTCAACTATACAACCTAGCGCATTCCTTGAAACAAAGCCCGGAAAGTGGTTGTAGAATGGAATATGTGCTTGTGTTCTACTACCGTGATGCTTCTATCAAATGAAGCATTTATCTTTGTGTGTTGTAATATGATCCTATTGTTCATGGCACTCCAACAAGTACACAAGTCCCTTATACTATCCTTAAGCAACTTTTTGAACCTCGTGCAGACTCAACCCTGTTAGCAACATATGAAAGATAAAGTCAACATCAATACCAAAAGCTTCTTCCATTACTAATTAAAACATGAGTTTGAGCATACCTATTAGTTGTTGTATTCCCAATGTGCATCAATAGATCAACCCATGATGTGACAAACTTTTCCTTGTGAGGATCCAACCATGTGGTTTTTACATACAAAAATCATGAAAACCTGTGCATACATTTTCAAAAATAGTATGCTGCTTCACAAACTGACACTTGTTAGGAGAATTGACAACATTATCCCATACATCCATAACGGGTTCACAAAGCTCCTTCGGTCTCACTAACAACTTGCATTTAGCATTCACGTTCTTAGCAATATGAAAACCCACAATATATTATATGAATTAGGGAAAACAACTTGCACTGCATTCATCAAGGCAGTGTCTCTGTCAGTCACTATCACCTGAGGGGTGGCATCTATTTGTTGAAGTGGCCCTCTCAGCTGCTCAAGTGTCCAAGCTACATTTTCAACTCGCTCAAACTCCAAATAAGCAAATGCCACATAAAATGTCAACTCTGTTGAAGTAGCGCCAATAATCTCAAGTAACGGCAACCGATATTTCTTGTTTTTGTATGCGCTATCAATGAGTAACACAATGTGAAAAGTTTTCAACAGAGTTATGGCATCCGGATGCATCCAGAATCTATCGCTCACAACATCAGAATCGTCAACCTTTCTATAATAGTACACATGCTGATCACGTACCATTAATTGCATGAGATATTGAATTTATGCTCTTGGACCTCTTTCAGACCTACGATATTGTTGTCTCACTTGATAAACCTGCTTGATAGTGGTGCTACTTTCCGGTTTATGATCGATCAAAGTAAGTAATATAGTTTGCGACTTGACCATATTTTTTGTCATTTCTTTAACCAAAGCCTTCTTTTCACCACTTATCCGACCAACATATGGATGACCCACTAATGTTAGGGCTAAGTCGTGGTTGTGCAATCAACACACCATTTTCAGGAACCATCATTCACTTTTCATTAAAGGTCGTGATCTAAGTCTGAAGGGACAGTCACATTTTCGAGTACCAGTCGACTTGGTAGGCAACGAATTCTTATATGATCTAAACTTTCCACTCCTCTGACAACCAAGAATTACAACTGTCTTCATTCCTCTAAGTCCTATAGCGGTATCTGACCTCATAATGACAACAACCATTCCATTATGTCTCCCAACATCTCGAGCCCATTTTATGCAATCATCTCGAGTAGGAAATAACTGAAAACGTGGATAAAAATTTAGGTTATAATAGGTATGCATAACTTTGTATTATTAATTTATCAATGAAACATACCACATCAGTGGTGAATGCATCAGTACAATCCAATTTTTTTGTACTCGATATGTCCAGTTCGTCAGATGTAAGCGTCATATCGTCCATGATTTGTATATACAAAAACAAACTTTGAGATCGGTAAATTATAGAATCCGACAACTATTTGCCGGAAGTACAAAAAGCTGTATTTCCCGCAATTAATTACCGGAGGCACATTTTTTATACTTTCGACATTTAGTTGCCAGATTCATGTTTCAAATAAAATGCTGCATGTCGGATAATCAGTTTTGTACGTCGGGCAAATAATTGTTGGAGCTTTGTTTTTCAAATTTAGAAACTTACCAGCAATTAAATGTTGGATCCTTAGTTATTGAATCCGGCAATTAAATGCCGGAATGTATTGAAAAAACGAAAAAAATGAACGCACACAAAAATGCAGAACACAGCTTATGGAGAATTTACACACAATACCTTTAGTTTATCAATTTATTGAGTAGTTTATCAATTTATTGGGGTAGATGAGATAGAAGAGGGAGTGGATAGAGATGAGAGAGAAGATGGGGTGGATGGAGACGAGAGAGAAGAAGGGGTGGGGGGAGATGAGAGTGAAGAGGGGGTGGGTGGTGATTTTTAGTAAGTAATTAGAGTAAATAAGTTTATTAAGGGTAGTTTAGTAATAAAAAATATTTAAAATATTGTGTGGGGGTGGATGCCCATGTGTGGGGGTGGAGGTAGCAGCTCCTCGCAACCAATGAGCCAAATTAAACAACAGATATAGACAACAACATGAAACAAATTAAAAAACCAGCAACACTAGGTGCTGAGAGTGAAAGAAATGATGCCTCCACCAAACATCAATAGGCTCTATATACCACAATACAAGCCCCAACAACTTGTGAGATTCCAATCAACACCCAGGCACAAAAGCAATAAACAAAGTTCATGAAACCTGCAACTTAGAAACTAGAATCAAGAGGAAGTTGCAGCCTCCAACAAACATCATTAGAAAACCATCAACTAGTGAAAATCCAAACATGATCCTAGGTTTAAGATCCAAGAAGATAGAGGGAAAGAGAAATCTGATTTTTAGATGATAGCCACCTCCAAGAGTTGATCTTCACTTTCTCCATAATGCTTTTCAACTTAGGCTGTGTATTGTTAAAATGATAAATATAATCAAGAAATAATGTATATTAAATATTGATTGTGCAATAAATAAAGAAGACATACTTTTACAATGGACTAATAAAATATAATTACTAATCTCAACAAATGAAAGATTTAGTGGGTTAAATCTAATGGATGTTAAAAATTTACTAATCCATATAAAAAAATAGGTAATGTATAAATTTTTTTAAGAGGAGTTAAAGAAAAAAATGGAAAAAAATATGCAAGCGTTATAAGAAATAATCAAGAATTTGCTAGATTAACTATGAATTCAATTAATCTATCAAGAATTTCTAGGATATAATATCCTTGAACATAATAAAGAAAAAAAGCAAATAAATTTGTACATGAAAAGCAAAAATGTATCTAAATAAACTACAAAATATGTAATATGTGTGAGGTAAAAAGTTTTATTTGTGAATATAAAAAATATGATTATCAATTAAGTACTGAAACAAGGAGACATACAAAGATATCTTTATAAGTAAATTAAAGTATCCACCTAATACCAAAATAAGAACTATTTGGACGGCCATTTGAAACCAATGATACTTTAGGAGCAATTATTCAAGTTTTATATAATGAACTAAGAGAAAATGTCTAAAGAGAAACAATAAAACAACTATATAGAGGTAGAAATGCGATTTGTTGTGATATACTAGAGCTTGAGCAACCAAGGAATTATGGATGTAATCAACCAACAAAATAATAATAATAAAAGATATCATAGAGAAAACCTAGATTAACAGAGACTTATCCAAAGAAAAAGCATATAAAAATACCAAGAAAAAATATTTTAGAAGAAGACAAACACAGAAAATATTGTCCAAATGGGAAAAAGAAATGTGTATGCTGGATATGTAATGTAGAATTTCATTATGCAAATGAATGCCCTCAAAGGAAAAAGAAAGAGTTTAAATAAAAACAAAATTAATAAAAAAGTATATAAAATATATAACTTTGAGCCACTAGAAGAAGAAATGAGTGATAATGAAAAATGTATATATGCATATTCTGAAAATGAATTATCTCCATCAGAAAATGTAACCCGAATAATGTTTATATTAAAATTTGTGGATATATGTCTTGACAGGTATTTTTGTTTTGATGATGAGCAAAAGGGAAATTTCAAGTCCAAGGACCAACACGCAAATTCAAGTCTAAAGGGCCAAATTGCAAAAAGCGTGAAAAGGACCAAATAAGCAATTACGAGGCTAAAGGAATTTTCCTTTACTGTATCGATTGCTTTAGTAAAATTAAGTTTGTAAATGGTAAGTAAAGCTCTTCGGTTAAAATTGGTCACACACACATAAAATGAGCTAACAAATTAAAACTTAAAGAGGCTTTCAAACATAATTTAGAAATTAACTTAGTCTTTAAGTTTTACTATTTTAAATTATCAAGCTCTATTCAAAAAGCCTTAATGAGTGATTTAATTATAGAGCCATTATGTTTTTCAAAACCTCAATCAAAGATGCAATAATCGATTATGATATGCTTAAATAGGCGTCAATGCGTTTAATTGAGCAATTATTTACACGCGACAACGTTTTAATTTGAAAAGAATTTCGGATTCTGCTGCTAATTTTGTTTAAAGTTTCAAAACGTTTTTATTTATCGAAAAAATTATCATTTTTATTTAAAAGAATAACTTTAAAATACAAAATAAGCTACTTATTCTACCTACAATATACCAATCAAGAAACCAGTCTAGAATATACCAATTGTCCAATTTACGGAATGTCTTTATTCCAAAAAATAATCAGAGTTTGGTAAAATGAACCAGAGTGAACTAGTTAAGATAGTATGTTGAAAATTTGTCATGTACTAATTTATTTCGAACCAGGAAGAAGAATCCTAGCTTATATAGAAGAACGTTTAGATGAGATATAGTGAAAATCCTTTAGATCCAAAATTTAATAACAAAATATGGAATTAGTAGAACTAAAATTAAAAGATCCAACTAAAGAAATAAAAGGTAAACCCATGATTTATACAAAACTAGATAGAGATGAATTCGTGGAAGATATTAAGCAAATGTGTGACAAATGACTAATAAATCCATATAAAAGTAAACATTCTTCACCAACATTTTATGTGGAAAATCATAATGAAATAAAAAGAGGTAAATGAAGAATGGTGATTAATTATAAACAAATGAATGAAGCAATGAATGGAGATGCATATTATCTTCCAAGAAAGGATTAATTATTGAAAGAATAAGAAATATGAATTAGTTTAGTACTTTTGATTGCAAATTGGGATTTTATCGAAAAAGGTTATTTGAAGAATCTAAAGCATTAACAACATTTACTTGTCCTCAAGGGCAATATGAATTGAATGTACTCTTAATATGGGAATGAAACACTCATTGGGTATCTTTCAACGAAGAATGGATTCTATACTTAAAGAATTTTAGGATTTTTTTCTTTTTAATATTGATGTCATACTAGTTTTCACTAATAAAGAATTATAAGACCATTTTAATAAGGTATCATTAGTACTTAATAAGTTCCTAGAACATGGAGTAGTTCTAAGTAAGAAAAAGTTTATTTTAGCTCAAAATAAAATTAATTATTAAGGATTAGAAATAGAAAAGGGAAAAATAATTATGCTAAAACATGTACTAGAAAAGCAACAAAATTTTCCAAATAAGTTAAAGGATAAAAGGAATTGCACATATTTCTTGGATTGCTAACATATATTTTCAATGAAGGTTTTATAAAGAATCTTGCAGCAGAAATGAAAAATTTCGGCAAAATTAAAGAAGGGTGCTCTCTGGTCTTGGACAAAGGAAGACGAAACAATTATTACAAAACTTAAATATATGTCAAGATCTTCCTGAACTATAACATCCATCGGATGATGATTTAATTATTATTGAGATCGATGTTTCAAATGAATGTTGGGAGGAGTTATGAAAGCAAAACCCCCGAACAAAAGAAAGAATTACTTTCCCGATACATGTCTGAAACTGTTTCAAACAGTGAAATTAATTATCCTACTCATGAAAAACACATTAGTACTAATTTGAATGTTAGGAAAACATTGAGTCTATGTGCTTGATAAAGAAATTATTGTCAAAACATACTCTACTTATATATGTGGCAGGTTTTAAGAATATCAAGCATAAAGGAACGTATAAACAAGGAAGGTTAATTAGATGGAAAATGAAATTGACCGATTTTTACTATTCAATATCGAATATTAAAGGTGATAAGAATGTTCTTTCAGGTATTTTGTTGAGAGAATGGAATGAGACATAACAGAAATATTAAAGCAGCAAATAGAATTCAAAGAAGCATTGAAGACTAGAAACTAAAGGAACTAAAGCGGATTGAAGCAGACCTTAAGGTACTAAAACTTCAATTGAAAACAAAAGGATTTCCCGAGGAAACAATCCCAAAAGAAATCAAGCAACAAGCTCAAGAAGAAAACAAAAATAATTTTCAATGGACAATTTCCAGGAATAGACATTAGTATTTAATTTGTTCCAATTCGGACCTTGTTGAATGTCTTTATTTAACCAGGAATCTGGAAGAAATTAGTCTGTTTTCATATTATTTCAAGGAAGCGATCTAAATGCTTAAAAGAAATTTGGCAGGAGAAAGAACTATTTTTATAAAGTTTTATTCAGCTTATCCACACTTCATCATTGATAATCCAGCATATTATCTGTTTTTATTGAACTTTTGATGATGATTTAGCCATTTGTATCCAAATTTTAACATTTTTTTACCCCAATAACTTGGATATGATGGTGGTGGCATGATTTGCTTAAATTGATATAAATTGATTAAGCTTGGTTATAATTTTGAGTTTTTTTTGGGATCTCATTCATAATATTTTGTTTGTAGTCATTATAGAAGATCGGGACTCGATAGTCATGAGAATATAACCAACGAAATGGGAAGCACTGCTATCAAACCATCAAAAGGTCAAAGAAGTAAAGAAATAAAGAAGAAGTTTCTAACCTCCCAACGTTGGGCGGCCAGACGACCACTGGGCGGTGAGGCTAGCGTATTTTAATTTACTCTCTGACTTCCCAACGCCAATCGGCCATATGGCCGCTAGGCGGTGACTACATCAGGCCCACTCGCAATTTGGCTCATTTTCACATCAAGAAACATATTTTGATGACCTAGAGCACCATATTTTGGAGGCTTATGCCGTTTTGGAGGCTGGAGACCTTGGAGACGTCAGTTTTGAAGACTCTTTGGATATAAGAAAATGCATAGATTGGAAGATCTCGCTTCTTTGAATGTTCATGGAGTTTTTCTTATCCTTTTCTTTGTTTTATTAGTTTTTGAGGTTTAACATGTCTAGCTGAACCCCTTTTTGTTAGGGATTTGGTGTAATCCTTTTATGATGATGTTTAATTGACTCTCTGATTATCTTATGAATATTTTGTTTTGTTGATGTGGTGTTTACTTTGCCCAATGACATTTGAATGTTTGGCTATCATTCCTGCATTTTGAGGGTTCATCTATATGCTAGGAATAATGATTTATTGACATGCTTCTTGTAAACATTACTGTTAATTGGGTTTATCTTAGAATAGATATCTTGATTAATACGGGTATTTCACAAATTCCATAGAGCTTTCGTCATCATACCTTGTTATAGACCTAAGGAATTAGGGTAATTATTACGGTTTGATAGAATTGATTCACTAAGGAATCGGGCTTCAATTAATTAAGGGAATTTGTCCTTCAACAAAACAATTATTGTGAATAGTATAATTAGAGTTTTAGTAATTCATAGGATTCCTTGTCTATGAGGAATCCGGATTCATAATTGGGTGAAATAAAATCCATAGCATTTTTATTGTTATTTTACCTTCAACAAAATTTGAAAAATATATATTTTATTGCCGTTTTGTTTTATTTATTTCTTTTGAGCTATCTTCATACCAAAAATATTTGTCTAGATAGTTGTTTAACTTGTGAATTAGTACTTGGCAACTAATCCATGTGGATGATATCCGGTTCTTGCCTTTTATATTACTTGCAACAACCCGGTACACTTACAGTGGTCCGTATCAATCCCCAAACGACCAACCACACACTTAGTCTTTATTGGAGTTAGTAATAATAACTTTCCTCTAATGGGCAAGCCAACTGGAGTTAATTATGAGGAGGATCAAATTACTATAGTTATTGAAAATCGGTTAGCAAGTATTTCCCCCTATTGTCAAACGATCGGGAAAGATCCTTGTATCAAAGTAAAGACCAAATGCTTTGCTTCCTAGCAAAACAAGCGGAAAGGTAATAAGGGAAAAGACCTATCTTTGCTCACAAATCACAAATTGCCTTTTTATGTACTAGAAGGACCAACAACAAATTACCGTCCACCCGTCCTTGACAAATTGTGTTCAATGATAAAGTAGAACTAGAATCATGAATGTAAGAGGTGCACGACAAAGCAGGACCAGTCGAAAAACAATAATAGTTGTCAGTAAGAAGATAAGAATTCGTAAGATGAAGCAATAATAGAGGAGTGATGTAACTGTGTAAAATTATTGGTGGCTGATGTAAGCACTTATGTAATATAGGGATAGTTGTGTAAATGTACCTAGGTATTTTATGTGTATGAATAAGTCCTCTTATTCTGAGGCAGAGTAGAGTTTTTCTTAAAAGAAAATTCACAGACGGGAAGTTTTCCTTAGGGAAATTGCTAGTCCTCTCATAGGATCTAGTCGAGCTCTTGAGAGTGTGTCCAATATCTTTGTAATTATTCTACTCAAAATAATCAATAAAATCACTTCTTCGCTTATATCTCTCGATCTAATTCACTCAAATCACTTCATCTCAACTTGTCTCATAGTAGTAGTAGGCAAAGAAGAATCAAAGATTATGACCTAAGAAACTTCAAATACATATTATCACTCAAATAATTTAAATTTGTTATTAATAGTTTTATGTACTAATCTAGTTAGTAGAATAATTATATCCATAGTAGTATTAAGGAGAACTATGTATTTTTAGTGATACAATGGCAGATGCTCGTATAAGTAGGTTGGAGGAGGACTCTTGGGCGTGGAAAGCGAATCCATCAAAGGTTTACTCGGCCAAATCAACATATGCGTCCTTATTGACACAACAACAGTTCTCCTTGTCCAATCCAGTGCTGGAACAGGTTTTTAAAAATTTTTGGTCCTACAAGGCTCCGCGTAAGGTTCTAGCTTTCTCTTGGCAATTGATACACAATAGATTGCCTACTAAAACAAATCTTGAATAAAGGTAAACCAATGAATGAAAGATGAACAAAGATGAACTTACTGTGATCTATCGTGATCACAGGAAAACAAAGAGATGCAAGAACCTGAAACTTGCAGTGCAAGCTATTGCGAGAATGAAAGGAAAATGAGAGAAATTCAAAGAAAGTTTGAGTGAATGATTGAATTGATTCATTCAACTGATTGGTTAGTTACATGAAGTTTCTATATACACAACACCTACTAAAGAGGAAAGACTAAATATCTCTAACTAACATTGCTAGGTTAGTTTCAACTACTTCTAACTAAAAATACTGAACCAACAGTTTGCAATAAATACACGATTAACACCCCCCCCCCCCCACCCCACCCCACCCCCCCTAAAGTTGGGGCACATAAGTTGAGGAGTCCCGACTTGGAATGAATGTGAGTGAAGTGCTAAGGACTTAGGGACTTGGTAAGTGTGTCAGTCAGTTGCATGGATGATGAAACAAGAAGTAGTTTGATGAGGCCCGAAGCATATTTCTCCCTTACAATGTGACAATCAAGCTCTATATGCTTGGTTCTCTTGTGAAATACAGGGTTGGCAGCTAAGTGCATAGCTGATTGATTGTCATAATAAAGAAGTGTTGGGGAGATAAAAAGACTATGAAGATCCTGTAGCAAGTAAGTGATCCCTTGGATTTCACAGGTGGTGGCTGCCATGGCCGTATTTTCGGCCTCACAGGAACTTTGGGAGATGGTTCTTTGCTTCTTGGACCTCCACGAGATGAGGGACTATCCAAGATAGATACAGAAACCTGTGATAATCTTTCTTGTATCGGGGCATGTGGCCCAATCACTGGTACTGTAAGCCTTCAATTGCAGTGTGGAATTGCTAGGCATCAATAATCCAAGACCTGGTGAGCCTTTGAGATACTTGAGTACTTGAGTAGTTGCAACATGGTGAGTAGCAGTTGGCTTGGCCATGAATTGGGACAATTGCTGGACTGTAAAGGCTATGTCAGGTCGAGTTGTAGTTAGATATAAGAGTCTCCCAACAAGTCTTTTGTAACATGAGACATCATCAAGTGGATCTCCATCACTTTGGCTTAGGTGAACTCTGCTATCCATCGGTGTGGTGCCGGGTTTGCAGCCAAGGAGGCCTGCATCAGATACCAATTCCAGGGCATACTTTCTTTGATTGATGGAGATTCCTGGTTTGCTTCATGCAACTTCTAAGCCTAGTAAGAATTTCAGGTCTCCTAGGTCCTTAATTCCGAACTTGTCAATTGTCATCAAGTTGTGTCTTAATGGAACTAATTTTAGTAGCATCATTCCATGTCAAAATCACATCATCAACATAAACTAGAAGGGCTGTGAATGACTGGGCACAGGTTTTAACAAAGAGGGAATAGTCACTCTTTGACTGATGGTACCCTGCCTCAACTAGGAAATATGACAATTTGACAAACCATTGCCTTCTGGCCTGTTTTAGACCATAAAGGGATTTCAGTAACTTGCAGACTTGACCAGGATGTGCAGCATGTAAACCAGGTGGCAGAACCATATAGACATCCTCAACTAAATCTCCATACAAAAATGCATTATTGACATCAAGCTGCTTTAGGAGCCAGCCATTGATGGATGCCAAATGATAGGACCAGTCTCACTGTTGTCATTTTGGCAACTGGGGAATATGTGTCTAGATAATCAATCCCCTCGGTTTGAGTGTAGCCTTTAGTTACTAGACGAGCTCTCTAAAGAGCCATCTGCCTTATGTTTGATTTTGAAGACCCATTTACAAACTATTGGTGTCTTTCCTTGGGGAAGATCAGTCAAGGACTAAGTCTCATTTGCTGCCAGAGCCAGTAACTCAGCTTGAATGGCTTGCTTCCAACAATCATGTTTAATAGCTTAAGTGTAGCTTTGTGGTTCAACCTTATAAGAAATAGAAAAGACAACAGATTTGAGAGAAGGAGTGAGTAAATCATAAGATAGATATGACTGAATAGGATAGGGTACAGTTGATGATGATTCAGTAACAACTTCAATGCATCCAGCTGCAAGGTTGCAGTGGTATTGTTGTAAGTAAGAAGGTGCATGTCTGTGTCCAATAGTCCTTCTAGTTAGTTGAGGTGGTGGTGAATTAGGGACATATGTCTCAATGGAAGGTGAATCCTGTGGAGAGGCATCATGAGAGTGGCGAGGTGAGGGAAAGTGTGAAGGAGACTCGGCCGAGAGTGTGAGATAGATGTGGATGTGGGGGCTGAGACTCAATTGGAGTAGGAGAGGGAACCTCACAAGCAATTGGATCAATACTTTGTGACATAGGGAAAGGACATGGTGAGACATATTTGGTGGGCTCGGTATTATGGTGTTGGAGGAAAGGAAAGACTAACTCATGAAAGGACACATTTCTAGAGACAAAGAGTTCTCTGGTTTGCAAATTTAATAGAATGGAACCTTTGGTTCCTGTTTTATAGCCCAGAAAAATACATTTGCAGGCTTTGTCATCAAGTTTGATTTGAGATCCTGCAGGTATGTTGGCAAAAGATAAGCAGCCAAAAACTCTTAGGTGAGAAAATTCAGGTGGTTTCCCATGTAACCTCTCATATGGTGAAAGTTTGTTAAGGAGAGGTGTGGGAAGCAAGTTGATTATATGAACAGCATGTACAATGGCATATGTCCAGTAGACTTTAGGTAATTGACTTTGCAACATCGGATCTCTAGCTACATTTAGGATGTGTTGGTGCTTCCTCTCGACAATTCCATTTTATTGAGGTGTGTATGTGCAAGTGGTTTGATGAACAATGGCATTGGAGGAATAGTAGTCTTTCATGTAAAATTTAGGACCATTGTCACTTCAGATTATTTTAATTTTGTAGGAAATTTGTCTTTCTATTAAGGTGACAAAATTTTGCATAAGTTTACATGCTTCTCTTTTAGTTTTCATCAAGAATATCCAAGTAAATCTTGAAAAATCATCTACTATGCTCAAGAAATATCTATCTCCATGAACAAATATGGTAGGGAATGGTCCCCATATATCAACATGTATCAAGTCAAAGGAATGAAAAGAGGTAGAAGAGATAACAGAAAAGGGAAGTTTCTTCTGTTTTAGCAAGTGACAAATATCACAAATGTAAGTTTTATTCATGCTAACAGAAGGAACATAACATTATATAGTTTGTACATAATCATTTGAGGCATGTGCTAACCTAAAGTGCCATAGACTAGACTGTGGAATATTAACAGCAACATAGTTTATTGACATATGACTACGAAAAGGTCTACTTGTACACATAGGCATCTTCAATATGTAAAGTCCATTTTGCACTCTAGCTGTACCAATCATCTTCAATGTAGCCTTCTCCTAGATGTGACAACACTGTGAGTCAAATGACAAAGTATATGGCATAGAAGAAGTTAGCTTAGTGACTCAACGTAGATTATAGGGAAAATGAGGTATGTGCAGAACATCATGAAGAACAAAATCATTTGAAAAGACAATGCTACATGAGTGGCATGCAAGAACATCACTTCCATTTGGAAGTTTCACGCTAATTGGTCTAATTCTATGATAAGATGAGTAAAAAGAAAGACTATAACAAATATGGTCAATAGCACCACTATCCATTATCTAAAGACTGGAAAAAGGTGAAGGATTACCTGGATCATGTGTGGAAGATGCCTGTGCATGTGATGTTGAAGACATCACGATGCTGATATGATTGGCTGAGGATAATGGTTTCTCATAGAGTCACAAAATGGGTTGGAACCCGTGAGCTAACCCGCTCACCGGGTGGGTTGGGTTGGCTAAAATCGGCTCATTTTAACCCTGGGTATTTTGACCCGGCTCACCTAACTCACAAGTTGGGTGGGTTCAACCCGGCGTAAGCCAGGTTGGCTCACGAGTTGCATCACTTTTTTTCTTTAAAAAAAAAAACACACAACATGCACTTATTGTTAACTGAAATAAAGAGAAAGTGAAAGTTTGATATGTTTCTCGGACCTATTTCAAATTCGTGTCTCGTGTGAAAAGTAAGAACATATGTTATGTTATATCATTTTTATTTTATTTTTTTATTTTTTATTTTGCTATTTTTATGAATTTTTTTAAATTTTTAAATAAAAGTGAGCCAACCCATATAACCAAACAACCAATGGTGAGTCGAGTCGGGTTGCCTATTTTCTGGCTCGCCAAAATGTGAGTCGGGTTGGGTTGACCCACTTTTATGCTCAACCCGTGGTGAGCCAACCCGGGTTAGCTGGGTTGGCCCGTTTTGGCAGCTCTAGTTCTGTGATTGTTGAAGCAAGCTCAACAAGCCTTGATACTGTTCAACAGTGAAATTGAAACTTGACCTGTCCTGGTCTCCCTTCTGGAAAGTACCAATCTGCTCATTACTCTCAAAGTCATCACTTTCTGAAGCATTAGCTGAACTGATTCTCCCTTGATTTCGAAACTGAAAATTGGGAGGAAATCCATGCTTTCTATAGCAATTATCAACAGCATGTCCTGATTTTCCACAATAAGTGCATTGCTTTCCATTATTTGGCCCTCCTCCACCTGAATTCTTATTGAAATTTAGATTGCCTCTTCCATTTCCATGACCATAACCATAGTTATTGTTCTCTTTGCCTATTGCTGCAATCAGCTTTGGCTCATCATGCTCACCAACAATCTGCCTTTCTTGTTGTATGATCATTGAAAATACCTCAAGTTCTGAAAGAAATGGCTTCATCAACATGATTTATGACCTAACTACTGCAGAGGGTTCATTCAACCCCTTTGAGAACGGAATCACTCGATCTTGATTTCTATACTTTTCAACGTTCACAAGTGCATTACATGAACAGTTTACTTCACAACTACATGTAGGCAATGGTCTATAATTGTCTAGTTCATCCCAAAGGATCTTCAATTCAGTGTAATAATCGGTTACACTGTACTCACCTTGCTTGAGTGCAATTATCAAATCTCCTAAATCCGAAATTCGAAAGAGATCTCCCTGAGAAAATCTTGTCTTGAGATCTTTCCAAATATTACATGTTGCATCATTACTGAGGACACTTCTTCCAATTGAAACAGAAACTGAACCAATTATCCAACGAACCACGAGATTATTTGCTCTTCTCTAGTTATAATACATATGATCAGTCTTTGTTGGCACTGCAATCGCGCCATCAATGAATCCTATCTTGTTTTTCGTAATCAAACTCATTTCCATGGATCTTGCCCACTGATGGTAGTTTTTCCTAGTCAAGACTTTAGAAACCAGAACAATCGAAGGGTTTTCTGAAGGATGGACATAGTATGGAAAAGATTCATCCATAACATTTCTTGAACCTCTACTTGAGCCAATGTTAACGGTGGAATTGTTTTCAGCCATGAAGCACCAACATAGCAGAGCTCTGATGAATCAGAGCCCTAATAGTCTAATATCATGTAGAAAGGTAAACCAATGAATGAAAGATGAACAAAGATGAAAAAAGATGAACTCATTGTGATCTTTCGTGATCATAGGAAAACAGAGAGATGCAAGAACCTGAAACTTGCAGTGCAAGCTATCGCGAGAATGAAAGGAAAACGTGAGAAATTTAGAGAAAGTATGATTGAATGATTGAATTGATTCATTCAACTGATTGGTTAGTTACACGAAGTTTCTATTTATACAAGAAATGGAAAAGAGGAAAGACTATCTATCTCTGACTAACATTGCTAGGTTAGTTTCAACTACTTCTAACTAAAAATAATTGAACTAACAGCTTGCAATAAATACACGGTTAACAAATCTCTTTAAGAGATCGGTTATAGTAGACACATCTCAAACTACTTGTGCTTTGTGTGCATGGCATCAATAAAATGCACAACAACTATTTTTTTTCTTGCCCGATATCTATGCAGCTTTGGGATTTTGTTCACAGGTGGATTGGTCTTTCTTTTCCTCGATTAGAGATGCTTGCTGAACATTATACACAATATAGGGATCTCTTTAGGGGCGAAACAAAGAAAAAGTGCTGGTAACTAATTTGGCATGCAACTGCTTGGTCTATTTGGCGATGAGAAATGATGTTATTTTTAGTAATGGCAAAATTGATTTGTTGCTAGTCTCTAACTTGATTAAAACAAGATCTTGACAGTTGTTCTCGATTGCTAAAAAAGGCTTGCAATATTGCATATCGGATTGGTACCGGAGTCCTTTGGGATGTATGCAATAATTAAGTGGATCTCTTTTTCGGCTTTGTTTTATTGCTTGTTAATTAGTTGTTCATGCTTTTTTCGCTTTTAGGTATGGTTGTTCTTTGGCAGTATTTGGTTTCGATTAAATGCTACAAGCATGGACCAATCTTGGTATTTTGCTACTATAAGAGTTACCTTTTGGATTATTTGCTAATAGAAGTACTTTTGTTTATCCATCAAGTGCTGAATTGCGTGGAGTATTGTTCCCTTGCTCATAGGTATAGTTGCTGCATTACTTGATCATTGGACTTTCTTAGTGGTTCTGTTGAGACGCCAATGACATAGGCTAGTGAAGCTAATAGGACCCATGACCCAAATGAAGCTCCCCCAATAGGAAGTAATGCTCCCCAAAGATGGGAAGATTCTTTGCTACTTAAATTTAGGGATCCCATATCTTTTAGGTGTTGTGTTGCCACCCAATTAGTGGATTTGTTATTTTTTTTGTTATTATTCAATAATTAGGTCATTTCCGTTTATGCATGTAAGCCTCTATATATGGCAACAAATGATATGAATGAAGGCGGAGAAAGTATTAACAAGGAAACTCTATCTTCTCCCTTATTTCTGGAGGTATTTTGGCCTCTAATACAGGAAATTCATCGACTCACATTCCCTCATATCCATACCCTATCAATTGGTGCTTTCATTCATGAACTATGCCTCCCCATTTTCATCTCCACTAGCTCAAAACTTCCATCACTGATCTCAAAACTTCCATCACTGAATAAAAAGTTTCCTGGGATCAATACAATGAATCCTTCTTGCAGGTAGTACAAATCCTGCAAACTGAAATCCAAACCCTTCGCAACCCCACTGCAGATCCCCTCCCCAAAAGCCAACTTCATCATCAATCATGTCCATCTTCACCACCAGTCCAACCCATTGCCAATGAACATCACTTCCCTTTCTCAGACCCCCAACAACAATCCACCAGAACCCAAACCACATAGGGTCAGTTGGCATGACCAAACCACACCACGATGACAGGCTACATGCTCTTCTTCATTTGGCAGTCACCAAGCTGTCGCCAGAAAAGATGGCCATGACCATCACTCCACCATCGCCACCGTCGTGGTTCACCGGCAAGCCATCCCCAGGATCTTCCATTCTAGGCGGGTCAACAAGACGACAGATCGTGACCGCCGCACCTGCCGTCATGAGCCCAGACACGTTGAGTTGTCTCCCTGTGGTTTGCTTCTTCTGCTTCGACCCCGGAGGGCCTATACCAGACATCGTACAATCTGCCACGTGCCGCCACTTCTGCTTTGTTCCCGGCGGGGCTTGTCCGACAGTCCACAACTCAGCCGTGCGCCGTCGTCTTCATAATAGGAGGATCCTGTCACTGCCTCTCATTTCACATCCGGATCTGTCTTACCTGTCCTCTTCATTCCATCCTCTACCCTATTTGACAACAAAATCCGTCAGGACGTCATCGACCGGACTGGCCACGCTTTTGCTAACCAAGTCGTCGGAACCACGTGCTCCATGCCACCCAATCGAAGCACCAATTAGTGTTGTCGCTCTGCTGCTGGCATGCGTGCCGCTCTGCCGCTCAATCCTTCCAAGAGAACCGTTCTTGAGGTTGATGAGAGTGGCACCATGGGAGAAATTGAAGTGCAAACATTAGGTTCAGCTGCTTGACCTAGTGGGCCTGGCCCAACCCACTGAAATAAAAGAGTATGTTAACAAAAGGGACAAAAGAAAGGTTGGGTGTGAATGGGCTGATGACAGTTCATTCTGTGTTGGGTCCAATTACCCAAGTTTTTCAATATTGGGCCAACACTGAAAGAAATGAGGAATGCTGAAGAAACAAAAGTGGTCTAAAAGAATGAGAAGCCTGAAACGTTGATTCCTTTTATGAGGAGTGAAGAAAAGAAACAATGGGACACCGGTGGATGGTTGCACGCAACTAAGATAGCGAGGTCATCATGCTTCAAACGATGGGACCCGGGAAAATTTGTTTTAGGGTCAATTTTTTACAACCATGGGATGTTCCTATTGTATAGATAATTATATATCTAATTAACAATGAGATAGTTATTTCCTTATCTTAGTGTTACCTTGTATATGAGTTTGAGTACCTCTAGTACTCAATTTCAATACAATTTTTGCTTATAAAAAAAGGATAACTATGTATTAGACATGTCTAAAACAACAATTGAAAGAGAAAAGATTGATAATAACGATATAGAACACCTACAATTACTGAAGAAGATGGAAACTATGAAGGAAGTATTCTGATAGATCCAAAATTATTTCAAAAGATACAAAAGGAAGATTAAGATCTAACGAAGAATACAAATATAAAGGGAAGACTTGGAAGAATAATGAAAATATTTAATTAGAAATAAAATATTATATACTATGGAAAACTAATGAATGAAACATCAACAGATATAAAAGAAGCTCGAGAAAATACTTGTATACAATTACTAAATAAAAAAACTTATATAATTAAAAAGGAATCTAAAGAAGGAAGAGCGTAGAAGGAATATATATATATATTGATCAAAACATCTTGAATCTCTCGATCTATCTGGTATCAGAGCCAGATGGGGAAGTAGGAACTGTAGTATGGATCTAAGATCCATACCTTGCTGAATAGTAAAAAAAGAAGAAGATTTTTTCAGAAGAAATTATTATGCTTAACTGGTTTGGGTACCTTTTAACTAATAAGGACCTCCGTGTTTATGCTTTGGTTTATATTGTTAAAGCTGTAGCAGTAAGTCCTCGAAGGATGATGAGGCAGTAAGTCTAATTTGCCGATGCTTGAAGCAAGATAAATCAAAGTATGAATAACGAGTAGTAGTAAGTCTACTTTGAGGTAGCTTTTGGTTAATTAAAGTAAATCCTTTTTACCCAAAGGTATGGTACAGCTATGGTTAAGAATAATAAGATCTAATGAATTTTGTAAATTCTTGTAAAGACTTTATTTTTGAAAATTATGAAAAATATTCAGCAGGGTATGACTTAGCTCACTACTTACAATTGCTATGGAAACAAAGGAAGGCAATGATATCAGAATTTTTGAAAATTATGTTATCTTGCTCCCTCTCTAAACTTTCTTTCCGTTCTTCTCAACCCTCTTCTCCATCTCTTCAGGAATCTGATATTCCTACCAATCCAAGCAGTATTTTCCATGAGGAAATATGCTTTGAAAATATCAATCAAGATATTGATAATTGGGTAATTCCCAGAATACCCACAAAAGAGTTGTACAAGTCAGAAGGAAAGTTCTTTACTACTTCTGATTATGTAATCAAAACAGAAGAGAAAAATATCCCAATCAGTCCAGAGAGTGAGGAATTTCATCTTCTCTCAATGGATACAATAAAAGGTCACAAACAAAAGTATAGATACTTACACATCGGATGTGTCCAAGTAGCTGTAAAACCCTTAATTCGTGAAGGGTTAAACGCTTCAATCTTGATGTGCTTAAGGGATATTGGGCACAATAAATTCCAAGACTCCCTATTAGGTACGGTAGAAACTAGCCTAAGTCATGGTCCAATTTATTTCAATTGTTACCCAAATAGAACCTTGAGTTTACAGGATCGAAACATCTTGGACTCTTTGTTTCTGAATCTTAAGATTTGCGGCTTAGACATGAAGCCTGGATCTATCCCAGCAGCTTTGCTTTACAGGATTCAATACAAGGCCATGAATTCCTATAATTCTAAAGTTCTCCAAAATAGAACATCGGGAGAGACAACCCTGTTTCTCACTGATGTCACAAAAGCAAACGTCATTGTCGCTAAGACAATCCTCTAGAAGGACGTAGTTCTACCAGAAAAATGGATTTTGGATAAGGTTGTTCCAGCTTTACCAAGAGAAACGACAGACTTCGATAACATAGTTCAAACTCCAACTGGGAGAGTTGAATTATTCTTTGAAAGAAGAAATTCTTTCAGCTCAAGCAGATCCTCTAGTCTTAGGTCAAAAGACTTCAGATCTGTCCCTTGAAGACAATCTTTTTCAACGGCGTCTCAGATGACAACCATTAATCTTTAGGGGGGAGGGTTGGATTGGGATGCAATCAAAGAAAATAAGACAATGAAAACAGAGCAATAAAACAAGACAGTTCAAAGAAGTTATCAAATAGCAAACAACGATTAATCTACTGTTCTCGAATTCCCAACTATCCTTGGTTCATGTAATCCCAAGCCCTAAGCAGATTCTAATCCCCTTTCAGTTGTAGCAACAACTAACAACGTAATCGCTACTACGGATATATGTTCCTATTCCCGAAATAACAAACGGGGTTAAGCTCTCATGAACAAACGAAACGCACGCGAAATAACAAACGCGATTAAGTCTAGGAACATAACATCACTGAAACAAATCAATACAATACTACACACTCCTGAAATAACAAACAGAAATGTATAATATGGTATTGAAAAGGGAAAAGCAATTAAAATAGGGATTTACAAAACCTCAAGTATATGGAATTCTCATACAGTAGATTAATCCTAGAAACTTAGTTCTCCATGACAAAAACGAAAACACACAGAGAAAAAATGTAAACAGAACAATGGAGAAGCAAAAAGTCCCTACAATTCTGCCCAGACAGCCTTTTATACTATTCAGAATTTTAGCCCCCTCGCGAGGCGAAGCATATCTCGCGACGCGAATCTTGCGAACAGTCTGCAACCTTTGGTATTCTCGCGAGGCGAACAAACCTTCGCGAGGCGAGGAACTGAAGAGTCTTCTTATTACGCCCGTTATGAATATCAGGGGCCAACCGTGATGCTTTCTGACTTCCAGACTCACGAGGCGAATGGATGATCGCGAGGCGAGACTCTTCAACTTCAAAACTGCCACAGCCGTGACCTTCAACATGGGCAAGTCGTGATCGTCTCTGACTTTTCAGGGTTGGGTGACTCGCGGGGCGAACCAGAGACCTTGAATTTTCTTGGAACAGTCAGCCTTCGGGGTCGCGTGGCGAATAGCTATGAGCGGGGCGAATCCCCTGCTTCTTTATTTCCTCAACTTCTACTTAACCTGAAAACAAGGAATTAACTATAAGTGCATTATTTTGACTCAAAACTAGCTAAATTAGCCTAAAACTACTTCAGAGACTCAAAACCTTGCTTGAGGACAATCTAATCTAATTTGGGTGAAAATAGGAAATAATTTGCACAAAACCCTGGTCATACTAGCCATAAAACTAGATGAGCCAGAGGCTTATCAAAATACCCCAAACTTAAACTTTGCTTGTCCCCAAGCAAACTAAGACTCAAAAATCAAAAAGACTCAAGACCTGGCAAGCTTAAAAGATCCAATCAACCTTGCACAAATTCAAGCAATACATCAAAACAGTTTTCTTTAATGTCCCCCCCTTTTTCAAGCAAAGCAATCCCCACATTCATTCATTCCAAACAATTGAGAATTTCATCATTCAGGCAATCAGAAATCTAAGCAAGGGATCTAAGTCACACACAAGAGGGAGATCACCAACTTCAAACAACTGCCTTCCTCACAAGGGCATTTAGTGTTCACTCAATCGCTCAGTTTGTGTCAGGCTAACAACTTTGCACTCAGTTTCACTTTTCAAGAACACTTCCCATAAAATTGATTTTCATCTCCAAATGATTCCCACAGAAAACATGCAAGCAACATCAAAAGGGCTTTTATGGGTTGTAATGGGGCCTGGCTAAGGGTAGGATATACAAAGGTACTAGGCTGAAGACCCTAGGAACTAAGAGAGCATGAACATTATTTACACTTTGAAATTCTACTCAAGTTCCTTTTCTCATTTTTTTTTTCTTTATGCTTCTGGGTGACTACAGTCTTTTTTTTTTTTTTTTGTATAAGCCTTTGGCTCCAGCCTTTTTATTGTATTTTTTTTCTCAATCCCAACAACATATTACACCTTGCAGCCACCCCAAACTTAGTTTCTTGCACCCATTCTAAGATTACATGCTCTCCTAATCCTAAGATCGGGTTAACATGATTTTCCAGATTTTTGGGCTTATAACATTAGGTTATCAAGAATTAACAGGCTAATAGGCTCAATGGGGCTAACTAGGGAACATGCATTAGGGATGGTTATTTTAGGCTAAGTAGCTATTTAAAAATAAAACGCCTAAATCATCTGAAGCAAACACATAATCATGTAAACCATAAAGAGATTCAAGCAAATTCAGGAAAGTGCAACTTGAAAGTGATTCTCACACAGTTTAAAACATGTTGGAGGCTCAAAACCTCACCTGGACATTCATGCAAATTGTTTGATAGAGATTCTATCCCTAGTGTGTGCTTCCTATCACCCCAAACTTATCATAAATCATGCCATCACAACAAAATCTCAAAGTTCAGTTTTCAATGTCACATTGGAATCACTTTTCAAAAACAAAAAATTTTTCAGCCTAGGGGGAATCATCACATATCAATCATGCAAGCAATCTGTGCAACATCAATCAAAATCCATCAAACTTGCCAACAAAAGACTCAACACAACTCCTGAGCTTCTCAAATTATTCAGGAGCTTTATTCAAAGAAAATGAAACAAACAAGACACAACAAAACAAGACACAGCAAAACTACAACTAGTTCCCTCCCCCACACTTAAATCATGCATTGTCCCCAATGAAACAACATAACAATAAAATCAGAGTGAGGGAAAGGAAAAGAAACTCCCTGATTAAGTGGCAGTGTAGGAGCTTCCGCCTGGATCCCATTTCTTGTAGCCTAAGGCCAAAGAGGTAGAGTTCATTCCATGGTCCCATAACTTGCATCCTTGATATATGAGTAAACACTTGCCAATGATGGTGACCTTGCTCAATGCGGCGGACTCATCACCTCCTCTTGGGTCAAAGACGACCGCTTCATCAACAAAGTCCTCCCAATAGAATTTGGCTTCAATCCCTTGAACTATCCATGGTGCAAAATCCATTTCCTCTGGTGGCTTCGCAGGGGGAGGTGGCAGATAGGTAGGGAGGGTCTCCGGCGCTGCTTCATCTTCAGCATGTTCCTCATCCACTGCACTGCCAAATTTATCACCTGCTAAACATGCAGCAATCTCAGCACATACCACACAATGGTTAGTGTTAGTACAATCAGGACATGAACAAATATCATCAAAGCTAGAATTAAATGGAAATTCAGAAACAAAATCATCACAGTTATCATCAATAAGCTCAGAGAGCAACTCCATTTGGAAAACAGAGTGCTCGTCCAGGGGCTGCTTCATAGTATCAAAGATTTTAAACCTCGCCACTATATCACCAAACTCCATAGACATGGTCCCATCATCAACATCAATTTTAGTCTTGGCTGTCTTCATGAATGGTCTGCCCAGGATTATTGGTGATATACTGGAATTTTTCTCTCCTGCCATGTCCAGGATGTAGAAATCAGCCGGGAATATCAAATCATCAACTTGCACCAGCACATCTTCTACCATTCCCATGGGGCGGGCACTGGTCCTGTTAGCCAACTGGATGGTAATACCTGTATACTGCAAGGGCCCAAGATCAAGGTTATTAAAGATGGAAGTAGGCATGACATTTATAGAGGCTCCCAAATCCAACATGCAATTTTCAAATCTTCTATCCCCAATAGTGCATGGAATCGTAAATGTGCCCGGATCCTTGCACTTCTGTGGTAGTGCCTGAGTAGGGGTTAAAGCGAAGAACTCTTTCTCGTGCGTGCCTAGACTGGATAAGAGCTGAACCATTTCTTCCCAAGTCAACTTTCTCATTATTCTTCAACTTCCTCTTGTTGGTGCATAGGTCCTTCAGAAATTTTGCATACTTGGGCACCTGCTTGATCACATCTAGAAGAGGAATATTCACAGCCACCTTTCTTAACACATCAAGAATTTCCTTCTCCTTATCTTCACCACCAATCTTCTTATTATTCTGCAATCTGTGTGGGAATGGGATTGGTGTTCTATACACTTTCTCAGCTTTAACATCGACTGAAGGCTCAGGAGTTACCTCAATAGTTCCTTCATCCTTTCCAGAGGTGGCCTCAACAACTTTCCCAGATCTCAGATAAATGGCACTTACATTAGGATTGGATGCATTGGGATTTATCACTGGTTGTGCCGGCAGTCGACTGGATCCTTGACCTTGCTGTATGTTGTTTATGGATGTGGCCATCTGTCCAATCTGTGTCCTCAAATCTTGAATGCTAGCATCTGTTCGCTGCTGATACTGTGCCTGTGAAGCTTGGAACTGTCCCATTTGCTGCTGGAAAAGTGTAGTCATTTGGGCATTCATTTGTGAAGTCAATTGTGAAGTCATTTGCTTGAACATGTCCTCCAATGAAGGTCCGGAAGGTGCAGAAGTGGTCACTTGAGGAGGATTCTGAGGTGCTGCCATCAGTTGTTGTTGGGATGAGTTCCCATACCGCAGATTAGGATGATTCCTCCAATTGGGATGGTACTTATTTGTTGAGAGGTCAGGAGTGCTGTATTGGTTCTGACTGTTTCCTGGATTATAGGGATGGACTGCATAGGCTTAAGACAAATCAGAAAATGACCCTTCCTTCAGAATGGGGCATGCATCATAAGGGTGCTCAGGAGAGTTGCACATGCTACATAACTTTGCAGGCTGAACTCTGTCTATTGCCAATTGCCTTACAAAAGAAGTGAGCTCATCCAATCTATTCTCAATGGCGTCCTGGTTGGAAGATGAACTATAGACCTCATGCACACCTCTTGTCTCAACTGAATTTCTTCTGGTAGTAAACTGCTGGGAATTCAATGACATGTTCTCAATGAGTTGCTTGGCAGCAGCTGGGGTCTTACCAACTAGTGCTCCCCCACTAGCAGCATCCAAAATATTCCTATCCATCGGCAGTAATCCTTCATAAAAGTACTGGATCAGGAGTTGTTCAGATATCTGATGCTGGGGGCAACTGGACACCAAATGCTTGAACCTTTCCTAATATTCAGCTAGCGATTCATTCCCTTGCCTGATGCCACATATTTCTTTTCTTATTGAAGCAGCTCTTGAAGCAGGAAAATATCTTTCTAGGAAAACCTTCTTCAAATCATTCCAAGTGGTGATAGAGTTGGGCTCAAGATACAATAACCAATCCTTTGCAGCTCCCTGGAGTGAGAACGGAAAAGCCTTCAGTTTGATGCTATCCTCAGTGACTCCCTCTGATCTCGAGGTTGTGGAGCAGACAACTTGGAATTCCTTCAAGTGCTTGTGTGGATCCTCACCTGCAAGACCATTAAACTTTGGCAACAAGTGAATGAAACCAGATTTTAGTTCAAAAGGAGTATCAGCACCAGGATATGAAATACACAATCCATTATAGTTGACATCAGGGGCAGCAAGCTGTCTTAATGTCCTTTGGTCTCCCATGTTTTCAAAAACAGTTTTGGAATTAGAATCACTACTAGTGCTAGCCCGAAATTCTCTACGGAGTGTGTGCAGTGTTCTTTCAATTTCCGGGTCAAAATCACACAATTCAGGGCAATTAGACCTAGTAGCCAGACCAATTCAAAACAAAAACAGAAAATAAAAGGAAGAAAAGAAAGGGAAAAAAATGGAAAAATAACAATTAAGAGTCCCCGGCAACGGCGCCAATTTTTGGTCGCGCTGTCGCGTACGCGCCAAAAAGAACGAGCGGGTTTTAGAACTGTAGTTTAGGGCGACAACTCGGATGTCGTCTCACAAGGACTCTTAAAGTGTTATTTTCCACAAAAATCAGTTTTTGGGGGGGTTTGGATTGGGATGCAATCAAAGAAAATAAGACAATGAAAACAGAGCAATAAAACAAGACAGTTCAAAGAAGTTATCAAATAGCAAACAACGATTAATCTACTGTTCTCGAATTCCCAACTATCCTTGGTTCATGTAATCCCAAGCCCTAAGCAGATTCTAATCCCCTTTCAGTTGTAGCAACAACTAACAACGTAATCGCTACTACGGATATATGTTCCTATTCCCGAAATAACAAACGGGGTTAAGCTCTCATGAACAAACGAACATGAATGAACGCACGCGAAATAACAAACGCGATTAAGTATAGGAACATAACATCACTGAAACAAATCAATACAATACTACACACTCCTGAAATAACAAACAGAAATGTATAATATGGTATTGAAAAGGGAAAAGCAATTAAAATAGGGATTTACAAAACCTCAAGTATATGGAATTCTCATACAGTAGATTAATCCTAGAAACTTAGTTCTCCATGACAAAAACGAAAACACACAGAGAAAAAATGTAAACAGAACAATGGAGAAGCAAAAAGTCCCTACAATTCTGCCCAGACAGCCTTTTATACTATTCAGAATTTTAGCCCCCTCGCGAGGCGAGCATATCTCGCGACGCGAATCTTGCGAACAGTCTGCAACCTTTGGTATTCTCGCGAGGCGAACAAACCTTCGCGAGGCGAGGAACTGAAGAGTCTTCTTATTACGCCCGTTATGAATATCAGGGGCCAACCGTGATGCTTTCTGACTTCCAGACTCACGAGGCGAATGGATGATCGCGAGGCGAGACTCTTCAACTTCAAAACTGCCACAGCCGTGACCTTCAACACGGGCAAGCCGTGATCGTCTCTGACTTTTCAGGGTTGGGTGACTCGCGGGGCGAGATCTTCTTCGCGGGGCGAACCAGAGACCTTGCATTTTCTTGGAACAGTCAGCCTTCGGGGTAGCGTGGTGAATAGCTATTCGCGGGGCGAATCCCCTGCTTCTTTATTTCCTCAACTTCTACTTAACCTGAAAACAAGGAATTAACTATAAGTGCATTATTTTGACTCAAAACTAGCTAAATTAGCCTAAAACTACTTCTGAGACTCAAAACCTTGCTTGAGGACAATCTAATCTAATTTGGGTGAAAATAGGAAATAATTTGCACAAAACCCTGGTCATACTAGCCATAAAACTAGATGAGCCAGAGGCTTATCACAGTCCAACTATACCAATAAGTATCTTCAGGTGTTGGGAGAGCACTTGATCAAAAAAGATGCAACTACTCGGGCATCTACTTCGGGAATTAAAAAGGATATTCCCTTGGAGAAACCCTTGTTCAAACCTTTTAAGATGAATAAGAAGATCAAAGATAGTTTGCTTCTTCTTCATCCTAATATCAAAAAGGAAAATCAAGAGTTCAGGGAAAAAATAGAAGAAAAACCAAACAGTTAGCTGTTCCAGATTCTCCTTCTGATAATCAAGAAGGAAGACCTTTAATCAGGGATAAAGGTCCGACTATCAATGTCATTAATGAAGACGGCTCAAAAACGGAATCTGCGGCTAGTACTTCTAAAACTATTCCTCAGGATAAACCCCCAATCAATATCAATCCCGTCCTTACCCAATTTTGGAGAAAACCCTCCAAACTTTATTATCCTAGAGCAACTCCTCCAGACATGCTCTTTGAAGAAAAAACTCCAACTTTTAGGAGCTTCAATGCAAATAACATCTATGAATGGAACATAGATGGTCAAACGGAGTATCAAATGCTCCAGACTATGCAGCATATGACAATGATGGCTACATCATATCAAACTACAAATGATTGCTATGAGGAAGCCATTTGCAATATTTTGTCTGCAGGTTTCGCAGGCCAACTCAAAGGTTGGTGGGATTATTCTTTCTCTGAGACACAGAAAGAACAAATGTCTTATGCTATTAATACAGATGCAGAAGGAAATCCAATCTATGATAATGAAGGTGAAACCATTCCAGATGCGGTTAACACCTTAATCTTCTCAATATGCGGACATTTTATGGGAAATACTTCCACTTAGAAGGATAGGTCTGCAGAATTATTATCCAATCTTAAGTGTAGATCATTATCTAGTTTTAGGTGGTACAAAGATACCTTCCTAACTAGCGTTTACACTAGAGAAGATTGCCAGAACAGATTCTGGAAAGAAAAGTTCATTGCAGGTCTCCCAACATCTTTAGGTGATATTGTTAAGGATGAGCTTATAGCCCAATCCCTAGATGGAAACATCCCTTATGAGCAATTGAGTTATGGTCAACTCATTGCAGCAACACAGAAAATAGGGGCAAGACTTTGTAAGGAAGACAAAGTCAAGGATCAATTTAAAAAAGAAAAGGCCGCCAAAAAAGATTTAGGGTCTTTTTGCGAACAATTTGGTATACCTCCTTGCCCAAAGGATAAAACCAAGTCTTCTAAGAAATACGAAGGCAAAAACCAAAAATCTAAGTATACCAAGTATAATAAGTACAAGAAAAGTAAAAGGTACGGTAAACCTAAAACCGAATTCAAACCAGAATTCAAGCCTAAACCAGCTACTGGTGATAGGAAAGTGGTTACTTGTTATAACTGCGGCAAACATGGCCATATCAGTAAATACTGTAGGCTAAAGAAAAGAATCAAAGAATTAAATCTTGAACCAACAGTTGAGAAACAACTGAATAATCTTTTGATTCAATCAGATACTTCAGAAGAAGAATCAGATGGTGATTTTGCTAAAGATATCAATAATGTTCAAGAAGATGATATTGGAAATCTTAGCTCTGATTCATCTCATGAAATTAATGTCTTAACTAAGGAGCAAGATCTCCTTTTTGAAGTCATTAACTCTATAGTTGATCTAGAGGAAAGGAGAAAGTATCTGGATAAGCTTAAGTCTTCCTTGGAATCCTCAAAGGAAAAGGATTTCAAAGAAAAAGGCAAAGTTATAGTCAAAGATCATTTTGACTTTAAACAAATTCTGAAGCGGCTGGATGCTGCCCAGAAAACCAAACCTGTTACGATTCAGGATCTCCAGCAAGAGATTAAAAATCTAAAACAAGAGATCAAAGAAATCAAACAAGAACAAGCGTGCTGTTCACAAATTGATTTTGCCTCAAATGGCTGAAGCTCAATCAGATGAGTCTGGTTGTGAAGACAAACCAGAATCAAGTGCCATCAAGGAAGATGTGCAGGATAATAAAATTCAGGATGATATTGAGGATGAAGCATTCCTGAATTTAGTATATCAATTAAGAATTCAAAAGTTCCATATCAAGATCAAAATTATCATTGGAGAATTTGTTCTTGATTCCACAACACTTTTTGACATAGGTGCTGATTCAAACTGTATTCAGGATGGATTAATTCCTACCAAATACTTCGAGAAAACCTCCGAAAAGCTAAGTGCAGCTAATGCTAAGTGCAGCTAATGGTTCTAAACTCAATCAATTATAAGCTGTCAAAAGCTCTAATAGAAAATCAAGGTCTCCAAGTTGAAACCCCTTTTCTATTAGTTAGAAATCTGGAAAATGAAGTGATCCTTGGAACTCCGTTCATCATGTCACTTTTCCCCCTTTCCATTACCCACAATGGAATCACAACTCAGCATCTAGGAAAAGACATAGTCTTTCCCTTCATCAGAAAGCCAATCATTCGAGATCTAAATCTTCTCGATTGTAAGATTAATCAAATCAATTTCTTGAAGGAAGAAATTTACTTTAAGAATATTAAGTTGCAATTACAACAACCAAACATCAAAAATAGGATCCAGATCCTTTTTCATGAAATCCAAAAATCTATCTGTTCTGATTTGCCAACGGCATTTTGGGATAGAAAGAAAAACGTGGTTGACTTGCCTTATGAACAAGATTTCAACGAAAGGCAAATTCCAACTAAATCTAGACCAATCCAAATGAATCATGAACTTCTTAGATATTTTCAAAAGGAAATTGATGATTTCCTAAGAAAGGGTTTAATTAGGGATAGTAAATCTCCCTGGTCTTGCTCTGCTTTCTACGTTAATAAGCAGGCAGAAATTGAGCGTGGAATACCTCGCTTAGTTATCAATTACAAACCCTTAAACCAAGCCCTCAGGTGGATTAGATATCCAATTCCTAGCAAAAGGGATTTGCTTAACCACCTAAGTACGGCAAAAGTTTTTTCAAAATTAGACATGAAATCTGGTTACTATTAGATAGAAGTCAAAGAAATTGATCGTTATAAAACAGTGTTCACTGTTCCATTTGGGCATTATGAATGGAATGTTATGCCCTTTGGTCTCAAAAATTAACACCTGAGCAATTCGGAAAGAACTTGAATGTTTTCAAAAAAAATTCTCAAACTTTTGATCCCATTGGTTTTAATTACTGGGATTATCAACAAGCTTGGTACAATATTTTATGGTAACAAAACAATCAAAGTAAACATTCTTGGTTGATTTATTTCAAGAAGAATGTTAACTATAAATTTCCTCACTGGTTCGTCCATTTGTGGAAAGTTTTTGGCCCTATCAAACAAATCCTTCCCGGTGAAGTTCTTGAAGGATACCAAACATTTGAAAAATATTTTGACATAAAGGCCAGTCCTTTCCCTGTCAACCTAATATTTTTCTCAAAAATTTCCCTTTCATGGGTATTTAGCTGGCAATACAGGTACCAGAAGCAAGATCAATACCCTGGTATTTTGCCAATCCTGCAAAGGGCAACCTATGTCAAGTGGTGGTCTCAATTTAATTATGCGGCAGCCACAAGTGACAATGTTAAAATGTGGCTCTAGCAGAATCCTAAATGGATGAAGGCAGCTAATCCAAAGAACACTAAAATAAATAGTAGCCTAAGTCTTGAATCTCTCGATCTATCAGATAGATTGAGAGATTCAAGGAAGTGAAAGGGGAAAGAAGAGCATGATGAAAGAAGTAGGAAAACGGGTGGAAATTACATAAATTAAAACAAAATTAAAATATGGAAATTAAAACATGAAAACAGTAAAAACAAAAACTGTAGAAATTAAAACAGTAAATATGAAAACTTTAAAAAATAAGCCCAGAAAGGTGGTAGAACCGACCAAGAACTGGGGAAAAGAAAAAGAAACCGGAGCGGAGGCAGAGCCTCACCAGAACCGATGGAGGGAGAAGAGATGTTTTTAAACCATGTAGGTTTTGATTGAATAACTGCTTGAAGACTACAAGATTGAAATATTGAAAAAGAGAAAGAAGAACACTGAGGAACTCACAAAATGAAAGCTCTTGAGGCTCTCAGAGTTTCTCACTCTAAATCTCTCTAAAATTTCGGATGCTAACAACTGTGCCTAACATCCTTTAAATAGAAGATTGAAAATTTACTATTACAACAGCATCGGTAACAATAACCTAAACTATTGTAACTATTGGAAAACAGTGCACAGAATTTGATCGGGACTCGTCTTTGTCGGCAAGTGAATAGTGCTGGTGGTAAATAGTGCTTGAGAACATGACCGAACTGTGGATCGCTTGGTAAGGAGCAGTACCATCGGGCGACTGGAACTATTCAAAGCCAGATTTTTGCTTGATTTGGCTGAGTGATTAATATTATTCATCATCACTCAGGTTGACTGTAGTATCAATACCATAACAGTCATCTTCGTTTTGGTAAAAAGGATCCGAACAATAGCTTGAATCCTCTTCGTCTTCTTCTTCTTCTTCAGATTGGGGAAGCTTCTGCTTGGAGGATTTTGATGCAGAACCTCCTTCCTCTTTGGCTAGCTTCAAGATAGCTTCCATATTGTGAATGAAGCTTTCTTTTGATTTGGATCCTGCTAAGACTGAAACAATCTGAGATCTCTGATTTAAGAACTCACAAGTTTCTGGATTAGCTGCCTTCATCCATTTAGGATTCTGCTGGAACCAGATTTTAACATTGTCACTTGTGGCTGCCGCATAATTAAATTAAGACCACCACTTGACATAGGTTGCCCTTTGCAGGATTGGCAAAATACCAGGGTATTGATCTTGCTTCTGGTACTTGTATTGCCAGCTGAATACCCATGAAAGGGAAAATTTTGAGAAAAATATTAGGTTGACAGGGAAAGGACTGGCCTTTATGTCAAAATATTTTTCAATTGTTTTGTATCCTTCAAGAACTTCACCGGGAAGGATTTGTTTGATAGGGCCAAAAGCTTTCCACCAATGGACGAACCAGTGAGGAAATTTATAGTTAACATTCTTTTTGAAATAAATCAACCAAGAATGTTTACTTTGATTGTTTTGGTACCAGAAAATATTGTACCAAGCTTGTTGATAATCCCAATAATTAAAACCAATGGGATCAAAAGTTTGAGAAATTTTTTTGAAAACATTCAAGTTCTTTCCGAATTGCTCAGGTGTTAAAACCTTCAAAATCTGGAAAGTTGAATGAGTGTATATTGATTGATCCTTAGGGTCACGATAATGTTTGATCGTAACTGAGTCTGTATCAATCAAGATAAACTCATAAAAATTTCTGTTTTTGTTTGATTGAGTTTGTTGGAAATGAGAACCATTTTGAAAGATTTTGGAGGGAACTTTATTAGGGTTATTATCCCAAAATCCTGGTTCCATTTGAACAACAAAATGAAATCGGTTTTTTGCAACATAGTTAGTTGCTGCTGTTTGAGTTTGGGTGTTGTCTTTCGATAATCTTGTATCGGGTTTGACAACGTTTATAGGGATAGTTGTCTGGGCTAACTCTTTGATTAGGTCTTTTAGAGGGGGTGGGGAATCTGATTCATTCTCCATTCTATCTCCCCATGTTCCCTTAGGGAGTTTGGTTAAGCCTTGATCTTGGAAGGCTAACAAAGTTTGAATAGGGATGCCGTAGTCTTTTTTCGACTGTTTGGCTGCTTGCTGGGTTGAAGACCCAGATTGGGTTGATGACCCAATATTGATTGTCGGTTTTTCGGTTGATGACCCAGATTGTTTTTGGGTGGAAGACCCAGATTTGGATGCACCTTGGCGATTGAGTCCTTTAAGGACTATTCCTTTACCTTTCCCCTTTGCAGAGGAAGCTTCAGACTTTGGCGTTGCTGCCAATTTCTCTCTACTACCTACCTTGTAAATATTCACGAGTAAGGAAGTCAGGAAGAGAATTTGAAGAGCCTTTAAGAAATTCAATCTGAAAATCAAAAGCACTTAAAATTGCTTGTCATCTGGCAAAAATCTGTTTGGATGCTAAATTTTTAACATCTTTTTGCAAAATATCTTTAGCGGATTTGCAATCTACTCTAACTAAAAATTTTTGATTTAGTAAATCATATTGAAATTTTGAGATGCATAAAACTATTGCCAAAATCTCTTTTTTGACAGTAGAACAATTTTGTTGTGCAGAATTCCAATGTTTAGAAGTATATGCAATGATATGCTCTTTTCCTGAAATTATTTGTTTCAAAATACCGCCATAACCATTGTCAGAAGCATCGGTTTCAACAATTTTGAAAGCAGATGTATTTGGAAGATAAAGACATGGAAGATTCTTTATCCGTGACTTGATTATTTTGACCACCTCAGTATGCTCATCAGTCCAAGGAGGAGGTTCCTTCTTTAGACGATTATGCAAAGGTTTGATGATATTGCTAAGGTTGGGAATAAAGTCAGCAACATAATTGAGACATCCTAAGAATCTCTGAAGCTGAGTTTTGTCAATTATTTGGTCTGGGAATTTGTCAGCAAATTCAATTGCCCTGTTGATTGGAATGATAGTTCCTTGGAAAATATTATGACCAAGAAAGCTGATTTTTGTTTGGAAGAGATTGATTTTGGTTTTAGACACAGCTAAACCATTTCTTTTGATCACACTTATGAAGATTTTAACATGCCTGAAGTGTTTATCAATGGATTGAGAAAAGATTAGAACATCATCAATATAGACGAGTGTCAAGTCTGAATAAGGATTGAATATCTCATTCATAATTCTCTGGAATTCTGAAGGAGCATTTTTGAGACCAAAGGGCATAACATTCCATTCGTAATGCCCAAATGGAACAGTGAATGTTGTTTTATAACGGTCACTTTCTTTGACTTCTATCTGATAGTAACCAGATTTCATGTCAAATTTTGAAAAAACTTTTGCCGTACTTAGGCGGTTAAGCAAATCCCATTTGTTAGGAATTGGATATCTAATCCACCTGAGGGCTTGGTTTAAGGGTTTGTAATTGATAACTAAGCGAGGTGTTCCACGCTCAATTTCTGCCTGCTTATTAACGTAGAAAGCAGAGCAAGACTAGGGAGATTTACTATCCCTAAATAAACCCTTTCTTAAGAAATCATCAATTTCCTTTGGACAATATCTAAGAAGTTCATGATTCATTTGGATTGGTCTAGATTTAGTTGGAATTTGCCTTTCGTTGAAATCTTGTTCATAAGGCAAGTCAACCACGTATTTCTTTCTATTCCAAAATGCCGTTGGCAAATCAGAACAGATAGATTTTTGGATTTCATCAAAAAGGATATGGATCCTATTTTTGATGTTTGGTTGTTGTAATTGCAACTCAATATTCTTAAAGGAAATTTCTTCCTTCAAGAAATTGATTTGATTAATCTTACAATAGAGAAGATTTAGATCTCGAATGATTGGCTTTCTGATGAAAGGAAAGACTATGTCTTTTCCTAGATTTTGAGTTGTGATTCCATTGTGGGTAATGGAAAGGGGGAAAAGTGACCTGATGAACGGAGTTCCAAGGATCACTTCATTTTTCAGATTTCTAACTAATTGAAAATGGGTTTCAACTTGGAGACCTGGATTTTCTATTAGAGCTTTTGACAGCTTATAATTGATTCTGAGTTTAGAACCATTAGCTACACTTAGCTTTTCTGAGATTTTCTCGAAGTATTTGGTAGGAATTAATCCTTCCTGAATACAAATTGAATCAGCACCTGTGTCAAAAAGTGCTGTGGAATCAAGAAAAAATTCTCCAATGATAATTTTGATCTTGATATAGAACTTTTGAATTCTTAATTGATTTACTAAATTCAGGAATGCTTCATCCTCAATATCATCCTGAATTTTATTATCCTGCACATCTTCCTTGATGGCACTTGATTCTGGTTTATCTTCACAACCAGACTCGTCTGATTGAGCTTCAGCCATTTGCGGCAAAATCAATTTGTGAACAGCTTGTTCTTGTTTGATTTCTTTGATCTCTTGTTTTAGATTTTTAATCTCTTGCTGGAGATCCTGAATCGTAACAGGTTTGGTTTTCTGGGCAGCATCCAGCCGCTTCAGAATTTGTTTAAAGTCAAAATGATCTTTGACTATAACTTTGCCTTTTCCATTGAAATCCTTTTTCCTTTGTGGATTCCAAGGAAGACTTAAGCTTATCCAGATATTTTCTCCTTTCCTCTGGATCAGCTATAGAGTTAATGACTTCAAAAAGGAGATCTTGCTCCTTAGTTAAGACATTAATTTCATGAGATGAATCGGAGCTAAGATTTCCAATATCATCTTCTTGAACATTATTGATATCTTCAGCAAAATCACCATCTGATTCTTCTTCTGAAGTATCTGATTGAATCAAAAGATTATTCAGTTGTTCCTCAACTGTTGGTTCAAGATTTAATTCTTTGATTCTTTTCTTTAGCCTACAGTATTTACTGATATGGCCAGGTTTGCCGCAGTTATAACAAGTAACCACTTTCCTATCACCAGTAGCTGGTTTAGGCTTGAATTCTGGTTTGAATTCGGTTTTAGGTTTACCGTACCTTTTTCTTTTCTTGTACTTAGTATACTTGGTATACTTAGCTTTTTGGTTTTTGCCTTCGTATTTCTTAGAAGACTCGGTTTTATCCTTTGGGCAAGGAGGTATACCAAATTGTTCGTAAAAAGACCCTAAATCCTTTTTGGCGGCCTTTTCTTTTTTAAATTGATCCCTGACTTTGTCTTCCTTACAAAGTCTTGCCCCTATTTTCTGTGTTGCTTCAATGAGTTGACCATAACTCAATTGCTCATAAGGGATGTTTCCATATGGGGATTTGGCTATAAGCTCATCCTTAACAAGATCACCTAAAGATGTTGGGAGACCTGCGATGAACTTTTCTTTCCAGAATCTGTTCTGGCAATCTTCGTTGGTGTAAACCCTAGTTAGGAAGGTATCTTTATACCACCTAAAACTAGATAACGATCTACACTTAAGATTGGATAATAATTCTACAGACCTATCCTTCCAAGTGGAAGTATTTCCCATAAAATGTCCGCATATTGAGAAGATTAAGGTGTTAACCGCATCTGGAATGGTTCCACCTTCATTATCATAGATTGGATTTCTTTCTGCATCTGTCTTAATAGCAGAAAACATTTGTTCTTTCTGTGTCTCAGAGAAAGAATAATCCCACCAACCTTTGAGTTGGCCTGTGAAACCTGCAGACAAAATATTGCAAATGGCTTCCTCAGAGCAATCATTTGTAGTCTGATATGCTGTAGCCATCATTGTCATATACTGCATAGTCTGGAGCATTTGATACTCCATTTGACCATCTATGTTCCATTCATAGATGTTATTTGCATTGAATCTCCTAAAAGTTGGAGTTTTTTCTTCAAAGAGCATGTCTGGAGGAGTTGCTCTAGGATAATAAAGTTTGGAGGGTTTTCTCCAAGATTGGGTAAGGACGGGATTGATATTGATTGGGGGTTTATCCTGAGGAATAGTTTTAGAAGTACTAGACATAGATTCCGTTTCTGAGCCGTCTTCATTAATGACATTGATAGTCGGACCTTTATCCCTGATTAAAGGTCTTCCTTCTTGATTATCAGAGGGAGAATCTGGAACAGCTAACTGTTTCAGTTTTTCTTCTATTTTTTCCCTGAACTCTTGATTTTCCTTTTTGATATTAGGATGAAGAAGAAGCAAACTATCTTTGATCTTATTATTCATCTTAAAAGGTTTGAACAAGGGTTTCTCCAAGGGAATATCCTTTTAAATTCCCGAAGTAGATGCCTGAGTAGTTGTATCTTTTTTGATCAAGTGCTCTCCTAACACCTGAAGATACTTATTGGTATAGTTGGACTGCTCCATAAGCTTGTTAATATCATGATTGGAAACTGCTTCATCAAGATTCTTGTTTTTGAAGGGAGCAGCTATGATGGGTTTGTTGGTGAAGGGATCTTTGATACCAGGGAGTTGAAAAGAGTTATTAGATGGTAACTCTGTCTTGATCAACTCACCATTTTTTAAATGTCATACTGTAATGACATTAGTGGATTTATCAACATCTATCCTTGTCTTCCAAGGATAATTAATTGAATGTTTGACTGAGTAAGCATGAAACCAGTCAAAAAATAAAACCTTTGTCTTAACATTGTTAAGAAATTGATAATATTCTTCCTGAATATTTTTCCTTTTTGTTCCCTTAAACTCCTGCAAAAACCACTCTCTTTGAGGTTTCCATTCCTCAGAGTAAAAATCCTTGCGAAGGGATTCCTTATCTATAATGAACTTACAAATCATTATAAGATTCATTAAGAGAGGAAAAGGTTGGAGACTGAATTGATCGTTGATCATCTTCTGTCTGATAAATTGGTCTAGGGATGGTAGATGATGTATCTAATCCTTGAAGATTAATGGTTGTCATCTGAGATGCCGTTGAAAAAGATTGTCTTGAAGGGACAGATATGAAGTCTTCTGACCTAAGACTAGAGGATCTGCCTGAGCTGAAAGAATTTCTTCTTTCAAAGAATAATTCAACTCTCCCAGTTGGAGTTTGAACTATGTTATCGAAGTCTGCCGTTTCTCTTGGTTAAGCTGGAACAACCTTATCCAAAATCCATTTTTCTGGTAGAACTACGTTCTTCTAGAGGATTGTCTTAGGGACAATCACGTTTGCTTTAGTGACTTCAGTGAGAAACAGGGTTGTCTCTCCCGATGTTCTATTTTTGAGAACTTTAGAATTATAGGAATTCATGGCCTTGTATTGAATCCTGTAAAGCAAAGCTGCTGGGATAGATCCAGGCTTCATGTCTAAGCCGCAAATCTTAAGATTCAGAAACAAAGAGTCCAAGATGTTTTGATCCTGTAAACTCAAGGTTCTATTTGGGTAACAATTGAAATAAATTGGACCATGACTTAGGCTAGTTTCTACCGTACCTAAGAGGGAGTCTTGGAATTTATTGTGCCTAATATCCCTTGAGCACATCAAGATTGAAGCGTTTAACCCTTCACGGATTAAGCGTTTTACAGCTACTTGGACACATCCGATGTGTAAGTATCTGTACTTTTGTTTGTGACCTTTTATTGTATCCATTGAGAGAATATGAAATTCCTCACTCTCTGGACTGATTGGGATATTTTTCTCTTCTGTTTTGATTACATAATCAGAAGTAGTAAAGAACTTTCCTTCTGACTTGTACAACTCTTTTGTGGGTATTCTGGGAATTACCCAATTATCAATATCTTGATTGATATTTTCAAAGCATATTTCCTCATGGAAAATACTGCTTGGATTGGTAGGAATATCAGATTCCTGAAGAGATGAAGAAGAGGGTTGAGAAGAACGGAAAGAAAGTTTAGAGAGGGAGCGAGATAACATAATTTTCAAAAATTCTGATATCATTGCCTTCCTTTGGTTCCATAGCAATTGTAAGTAGTGAGCTAAGTCATACCCTGCTGAATATTTTTCATAATTTTCAAAAATAAAGTCTTTACAAGAATTTACAAAATTCATTAGATCTTATTATTCTTAACCATAGCTGTCCATACCTTTGGGTAAAAAGGATTTACTAGTGCAATAAGTGCTTTTTACATCAGTTAAAATTGATTTTTTACGTCAAAATACTGACTGACGTAAATACAGCTGACGTTAAAAGTTAAACTTTTAACGTCAGTTGAGAACTGACGTTAAATATAACACTATTAACATCGGTTCTTTATCGCAACTGACGTTAATTTTGTCAAAATTAACGTCAGTTCTTTAACAAAACTGACGTGAATTTTGTTAAAACTAACGTCAATTGTTATCAAGAACTGACGTTAAAGGTCTTAATTTTAACGTCAGTTGTAATAAACAACTGACGTTAATAGTGTATCGTATATTTTATAAAATACTATTAACGCCGGTTGTAGGATAAAACCGACGCGTTAATAGTGTTTTTTTTATATTCAGTTTTAAAATATCACTCCCTCAGCTATCCCTCGCATTCAAGAAATATCCCAAGAATACGTAATATCACACACATTACAGAATTGCAAAGGAAAAATGGAACAATGATCCATATGTATGCCTGTTCAGAAACAATATATATTTATTAACATAGGTTATAACTCAAAATAAATACAGAAATAAAAATAAAAATAAATGTATACTAAGTTTAAACTACCTATATCAATATCCCTTCGTGATGATCATCACGAGTGGCATGTACATCGTCCACCTGTGTCTCCTCGATTATAGTAGGCATGTTTGCTGAAAAAGAAGGAGTCTCGGGAATATCAAGATCTGAATCTTCATTTTCATCACTACCATTATACATGCTTTTTCCTTGGAGAACCACGGACAACCTTTTGTTAGAAGGATCAGTGATGTAGAACACTTGTTTTGCTTGGGAAGCCATTATGAAAGGCTCATTTATATGACCTAACTTGTTGAGGTCTACCAATGTGAACCCCAATTCGTCGGTTTGTACACCACCGTTACTATCAACCCACTTACATTTAAATACCGGCACCGTAAGCTTAGTGTAATCGAGCACCCAAATATCTTCAATATATCCAAAGTAAGGTCTCGGTGCTGTAACGGGTTTTGTGTCCTTTGCACTAGAGAAGTGCATTGCTTCGGCCACGATCATAACCCCACTATTTTGCATGGTACTCTTGTTATCTTGTTCCTTTGTATAAAAGGAAAAGTTATTTATGTCGTATCCGCTCCAACATATGATGTTGAGGCTAGGTCCACGTGCTAGCCATCTTACGTCATCAGAAGCAGTACTACCATCCTTAAGCATTTCTTCCTTGAACCATGGTAAGAAAGTCTTGTTATGCTTGTTCAACAATCACCTTTCGCTCATTCGAGGGTTTTCTTGATTGACTTTTCTTTTATGTTCAAATAAGAAAGGCTGAACACATTCGATGTTGTTCAATACATACAAATGTGCTTGAAGCACTTCCTCCCGATCCTTCCTATTAATTCTTAAGCCATGTGTACCCTTACCTTGACATCTGATCTCATCATGCCGAGGCTTAGGAACCCCTATAGGATCCGTGTTATGAAGGTAGTCCGAACAAAACTCAATAGCTTCTTCTGCAACATACCTTTGAACAATAGATGCTTTCGGACGATGAGGATTCTTCACGTACCCTTTCAAGATATTCATGTAGCGCTCAACTTGGTACATCCATCTCAGAAAAACCGGCCCACATAATCTAATCTCCCTCACCAAATGAACAATTAAGTGAACCATTATGTCGAAAAAGGAAGGAGGAAAATACATCTCCAATTGGCATAAGATTGTAGCAGTCTCAACTTCCAAGTCATCCAACATACGGGGGTCAACGGCTTTGCTACATATAGAATTGAAGAATGAGCACAACCGAGTAATGGCATGTCTCACATTTTTTGGAGCAATACCATGAATAGCAACGGGCAGAAGTTGTTGCATCAAGATGTGACAATCATGAGACTTCAAGCCAACCAATTTAAGATCATTAGAGACAAGCCTCTTCATATTTGAAGAGTAACCATGTGGAACTTTGATGCCCTGAAGACACCCGCAGAAACTTTGTCTCTTTTTTTTTGACAAAGTATGACATGCTGGCGGCAAATAAGTCCGCTTACCATCCTCAACAACTGGAGCTAACTGCTCTCGTATACCCATAGCAACGAGGTCGAGACGAGCATTCACACCATCCTTTGTCTTGCCCTGAATGTTGAGAAGCGTCCCGATCACACTATCACACACATTTCTCAGCAGCTTTACCTTTCTTTTTGGACTTGCCGAATATAACATCGATGTCCTTTACCCTCTGATAAACCTGCTCTCCAATTAAGGCCGCCGGCGCTTCTTCTGTCTCTTGGCATCCATTAAAAGCTTTTTTCATCTTACGATATGGGTGATCACGTCTAAGAAATCTCCGATGCCCAAGGTAAACCGTCTTCTTTCCATGATGCAACTGAGTGTAGCATGTGCCTTCTTCACATATAGGGCATGCTTTATGCCCCTTGACACTGCATCTTTAAGTTACCGTATGCTGGAAAAACGTTGATGGTGCAAAATAACATGGCACGAAGCTTGAAAGTCTCATGAGAATACCCATCAACTACATCAACACCTTCCACCCACAGCGTTTTCAAGTCTTCAATCAAGGGACCTAGATAAACATCTAAGTCATTTCCCGGTTGCTTTGGGCCCGAAATCATCATAGACAACATCATGTATTTGCGCTTCATGCACAACCAAGGGGGCATGTTGTAAATTACCAACAGAACAGACCATGAACTATGAATACTACTCATGTTACCATAAGGATTCATTCCATCCATAGCAAGTCCAAGCCTTAGGTTTCTTGGCTCATCGACGAAATCCGGAAACATAGTATCGATATTCTTCCATTGAATAGAATCAGCAGGATGACGAACCTTTCCATCACGTTTCCTCTCATCATTATGCCATCTAAGATTCTTCGCATCTTTCGCATTGGCAAACAATCGCTTGAACCTTGGAATTATTGGAAGATACCACAACACCTTCGCAGGAGGACCCTTTTTTCTCACATCATCAAGATCATCATCATCATCACCACCCTTCACTTTGTATCGTGATAACCCACATTTGGGGCAATCGTGATTGTCTTCATGAACACCGGTGTACAATATGCAATCATTGGGGCATGCGTGTATCTTCTTATACTCCATACCCATAGGACACAATACCTTCTTGGCCTCATAGTTATGGTCAGGCAATGTGTTGTCCTCCTAAGCAAGTCTTTCAACACTTCAAGCAATTCCGTGAAGCTTTTATCGGTCCAACCATTTCTCGCCTTCACACAAACCAATTTTAGCACCGCCAACAACCGTGTATGAGTAGTACACCCTGGATATAAAGGCTTATCCGCATCACCGCACAACCTATCATACACATGAGCTCGATGAAAAGATTCTTGTCCAATATCACGGATCATGTCCTCTACTCGATCATCCTCCATATCTACGTCAACGTCCTCACTTTGGGAGACACTCGCCGTACTACTCAACAACACATCACCATGCCATATCCATCTTGTATAACTCAAGCAAATCCCTTCACAAATCAAATGAGTACGTATATCCTTCACCGTACATTTCCTCGTATTCAAACACTTGACACAAGGACAACAGAACATTCCATTACTATTAGGAACATTCCTTTGAGCAAATTCTATAAATTCTCCCACCCCCTTCAAATACTCAGCACTAGTACGCTTACAAACCATCCAACTACGATCCATAACTAGATAGGTACTCCTGTAGATATACAAAATATATATCCAATATAAGGACAATACGGGAGATTGAAAACTATAGTTTTTGAAGATTAATTGCCAAGAACTGGTCACAGCCTGGCAGTGATGTCCATCACGGCCGTAACGTGCCAACTGAACCAGACCATGCCATCACAGGCAGAACTGATCACGGCCTAGCCGTGATTAGCAACACGGCCGTGACAGATCAACCAGCAGAGCAACGTGCACTCAAAACCAAAAATAAAGACGTACATTCCAAACAACTCAAACTCACGGTTTCAAGTTTCAACTACTGAGACTACAGTTTCAACATACACTCAAAACCAAAAATACAAAAATGTGCCCTAAATACTCACCAGAAATAGGTGCTCGCGTGGTGGTGGGGAGGGGAGCTCGAGTGGTGGCCAACGTTCGATGTGGTTACTGAGAGCAGAGGGACAAGGAGAGTTAGTGCGCGGGAAGGGGAAAGAGAGATGTCAAGTTATTGCAACGAATGAATGGAAAGACAGAGTTAGGGTTAATAGTGTACCTCACGGTGGTGGCGAAGATGCCCTCGCGGTGGTTGCGGTGGAGATGAGCTCGCGATTAGGATTCTGTGCTGGGTGAGAGTGAGAGTGAGGGTTGAGAGTGATCTAGGGTTGAGCGTGATGAAAAGAGAAAAGAGACGTGCGTACAGAGCGAAGTGCAGAAGGTGCGCGGGTGTAAACGTTATAATCAAAAACCAAAAATAAAACAACATTTAACGTCAGTTGTATTAAACAACTGACGTTAAAATTAATTTTTTAACGTCAGTTGTATTAACAAATTGACGTTAAATATTAATATTTTTTTAAAAAAAACTTTTAACGTCAGTTGTTGAATACAACTGACGTTAAAAGTGTTGTGTAAAAATCATTCTCTATATAAATTAAAGTACCATTCTTCTGTATCAGTCTGTAATACTGCCTCTTCTTTTCCTCTATATTTCTATTCCTTCACAAAATGGCTCTAAGACCTGTGTTAAGAGTGACAACAGGGCATTTCAGATAGGGATATAGGATTATTTACGTCAGCTATTTATTTAACTGAAGTAAAAATCACACTTTTCACGTCAATTGTATAAACAACAGACGTTAAAAATAAATATTTTTTATTTTAAAAACACTTTTAACTTCAGTTTTATTAAACAACTGACGTTAAAAGTGTATAAGTTTCTGCAAAAACATTCATTCCTTTGACTACTCTGCAACTTACCCATTGACCTGTGTTAAGAGTGACAACAGGGCATTTCAGATAGGGATATAGGATTATTTACGTCAGCTGTTTATTTAACTGAAGTAAAAATCACACTTTTTATACAACTGACGTTAAAAATAAATATTTTTTATTTTAAAAACACTTTTAACGTCAGTTTTATTCAACAACTGATGTTAAAAGTGTATAAGTTTCTGCAAAAGCATTCATTCCTTTGACTACTTTGCTACTTAATTACCCATTACTGCTGTGCTACTTACCCATGCACATTGTAACCTATAATCCTCTTTATGAGCACTAAGTTTATACCTAGATTTAAAGGTCTATTTCTTCCTATTCCTTCGGGCGTTTTCTTTTCTGCACGTTTATAGTATATGACTGCCAACTCCCAATGCGCCTTGGAACCTAATGCTCTTAATGATCAGTTTAATTTTTTAGCAACTTACGACGCCTAGTAACTTCATCCCCTACTCCTATAAATAGCTTCCTTCCTTCCTTTAATTTTTCTGCTTCACAATATGGCTCTGCCATGGAGATTAACTTCATCACTCTTTCTTCCTATACCTAGACTTAAAGGTCTTTGTCTTAATGGTCAAACAACTTCTGAGGTTGTGTAAATCGCATTACATTGGTGATAAGGGTGTGTAAATCGCATTACGTGAATTGCACACACTATCATCCTTCTGGAGAATCAGCAGCTACAGTTCCAAAACCTCAGCTTTGGAACCAAGTGACTGTTCCAAGAATATTGCTGAAACAAATCGAGTGCACCCTTCACTCTGCTTTGGCTCCAAATTGACTGTGGATTCAGATGGAGCATCAAGGACTTCAAGTAAGGGAGGAGATGCATCCAATATTGGAGTTTCTGAGGACAGGACTGAGAAGAAAATGATGTTGAAGCAGAAACTTTTTTATATTTTAGTGCTATCTTGCGGAAATTTTTTATCTTTTAATCATGTAATTGTAACTTATGAATCGCTTCAATGAGATACGATTTGATTATACATATAACTTGTTTTATGTTAAGTGTTTATTTATTTTAATTTGCACAAGAATTTGTTTACTAATTCAAGCTAATTAATTAAGATTAAAAATAAACTTTTTTAAAAAAAAGATTAGAAATAAACTACACTATATATGGAGTGATGATCTGCGTTAAGAGTGACAACAGGGAGATGACAACGAAAGAAAGTTGATTATTTACGTCAGTTATTTATTTAACTGAAGTAAAAATCACACTTCTAACGTCAGTTGTATAAACAACTGACGTTAAAAGTATTAATAATCACTTTTAACGTCAGTTCATTAAACAACTGACGCAAATAGTGATTTAATATTTACAAAACTGTCACCGCCTCATTTTTAACGTCAAACATATGGTCAACTGACGTAAAACGTTCCCGTATATTACATTATTTCCACTAGTGCCAAAAGCTACCTCAAAGTAGACTTACTGCTACTCGTTATTCATACTTTGATTTATCTTGCTTCAAGCATCGGCAAATTGGACTTACTGCCTCATCATCCTTCGAGGACTTACTGCTACAACTTTAACAATATATACCATAGCATAAACACGGAGGTCCTTACCAGTTAAAAGGTACCCAAACCAGTTAAGCATAATAATTTCTTCTGAAAAACTCTTCTTCTTTTTTTACTATTCAGCAAGGTATGGATCTTAGTTCCATACTACAGTTCCTACTACCCCATCTCGCTCTGATACCAGATAGATTGAGAGATTCAAGGAAGGGAAAGGGGAAAGAAGAGCAGGATGAAAGAAGTAGGAAAACAGACGGAAATTACATAAATTAAAACAAAATTAAAATATGGAAATTAAAACATGAAAACAGTAAAAACAAAAACTATAGAAATTAAAACAGTAAATATGAAAACTTTAAAACATAAGCCCAGAAAGGTGGTAGAACCGACCAAGAACTGGGGAAAAGAAAAAGAAACCGGAGCGGAGGAAGAGCCTCACCAGAACCGGTGGAGTGAGAAGAGATGTATATATATATATATATATATATATATATATATATATATATATATATATATATATATATGTATATATGTATATTCACATTGGAGCTATACAAATACTAATTAAAGCAATTTTACTAGGAGTAATAGAAGAAAATTTAGCTTCGGTAAAGCTAAAATTTGAAATACATCCGAATAACGGGAACTCAAATATTAGACCAATCATTAACTCTTGAACATAAATTTTTAAGAGGAAAATTGATGATATCGGTAGATAAAATATTTTTTGTAACCTATTGTGTTAATTATGAATTAACTAACTCACATCATAGTATTACTTTTAACAAATAATGATTGAATAAATGTCCTGAGTTTGTTTGGAGAAATAGGAAAATTTTATTATTCAAAGAGAAATGAAATAATAGAATATAGTTGAGTAAAAATATAGTTGTTTCGTCTCCAAATTGATTGCAAAATGATCAACAAATTTGACTTTCAAAATTTTTCATTTAATTACCAAATTAGAAATAGTCTATTTGTGACCTACATAATCCGCCGTTGATTGATAATCACCAACCAAATTTAGCAACCAGTTAATATGTCGCTACTATGGTCGCGATTAGCAACAGAGTTTCCTGGTCACTAATGACAATTGCTAAATTAAACATATAGTGAATGATGTAAGTGTATCAACTCGATGAACTAATGTATGCTTTCTATTGCATATCCATTCTCTATATATAGGATTTCTAGTTTTATACTATCAGCAAATATTTATACCAATTACTGAATCAGTAGGGTCTTTGAAAATGTAGCACTAAAACACGTTTTTGGATAACAAAACGTTATATGTAATTTGGTAATGAAATCCAGAAAAGCTGTTTAGAATTTGTAATTAAGCGAGGAAGACCAAGCATTAATTAAAGGAAACTATTACTTATAAACAAGAATGATGGGGCCTTCGATCTCTATACGGTTGGGAGGAAGATGGGGAATCCATATGGAATGGATATGGATTGGTGTGTACGTGAGGGATGTCGTTCTTAATTGTTAATTTATAGAACTCGCTAATTTTGTGAAAATACTACCACACCTTCAAAAACCAAGTAAATAAGAAATTATATATACTTTGAGTCTTTGACCCATTATGCTTACTTTAGGTGAAAACTATTATTTACTGTGTATTCTCTGATATATTCTAATTATTAATATCAGCACATGGGGGTTCTGAATGTATGTCTATATACGGCTACAGAGATCATAGGATACCAACATGAGGATGAGGAAACATATAATATAGATTGGAAGGGAAGCTCCGAATGCATGAAGCCAAAAGCAGTTGAGTTGTCTGATATTTTTATAACATAACACATTACGTTCTCCTCCAATTATTATAATGTAACTATTATTATATTTCCTTTTGTTTCCATCAAAATATAATGTAAAGATGTAACACTCGGGCACCGGGCCTGGTCATTCAGTTCCTGAATACAATATTGTCAAAAATATTGGCCGCAGAGCTTCCTGATGTGTTAAGCTGATTAAGATATTCATAAAAAAAAACTTTGTATTAATAGGTAACTAAACGTAATATTTTTTAAAATGTTAAATATATTATTTTCTCATCTAATGTTTCATTTTTTTATTTCTTAAATAATATCTTAAGGACATTCGGTAACATTTTTCTATAATTTATCCTCTAATTCTATCTTATTAATTATTTCTTGGTTCGATCGCTAGTTTAGTTGTTTTCACCTAATATTTGCCCCTCACCAATATCCCACTAGCTATTCCAAGCCCCAAAGCTAACGGGGCAATCTAAATCACTTTGTGAACCTTTAGTTATTTGTATTTAAGGTTGAAAGTCATTTTTTATATGAACCTAAATTAATGAGTAGTTAGTCCAACTTCAAATATATTAGATACTGTTATAAAGTTTGATATCAACTATAAAAGTGAATGGTAAGAAACAAAAACAAGAAACAAAGACTATCAACTGTACAGTGTGACAATAAAGTCTATTAAGTTTTTATCCATTCAATTCATTTATATTTAAACTAATAAAACTCAACTAATTAAAATAATATTTTTTAATAAATTACATCGGCTAGAATTTTTTTAAAACGAATGATTTATAACCTTAGTCAAACCTTAGCCAAAACAACTATTTTTGGGGCTCAATTGGAAATCGAAAGAACATTGTCAAAACAACTCTCAAGTGCAGTTATTATTATTCTTTTTTAGAGAGAATTTTTTATTTTTCAATGGAGAAATACTTTTTTTTCACAGAGAGAACATTTTTTGGAAAAAGGTTTTTTGTTAAATGAAAATATAATTTTAAATGGATGAATTAAATATCTATCAACCCAATCCATTAAAATAATTGGATTTGCTACCGTACTCACACCCATATTTTATAAGGTGTATGTTAGTAAGTTATAATTAAAAAAAATGAAAAATGTATTCGAAGGTGTAACTTGTTAACGTATACCTTCTAAAAAATGGATGGGTGTACGTTAGCAAATCCCTACGTACACCCACCCATCTTTTAGAATGTGTATGTTAGTAAGTTATAACTAAAAAAATGTAAAATACACTCGAAGGTGTAGCTTGTTAACGTACTCCTTCTAAAAAGTAGGTGGGTATACGTTAGCAAATCCTTACAGGGTTTGCTAACGTACTCCCACCCATATTTTAGAAGGAGTATGCTAGCAAGTTATAACTAAAAAAATGAAAAATACATCCGAAGGTGTAGCTTGCTAACGTACACCACCTAAAAAATGGGTGGGTGTACGTTAGCAAATTCATGTATATATATGTGTGTGTGTCTATGTTTGAATTCATTTGGTTATTTATTTTGTAGGATTTTGAAGCATATGAAAGCACACAAACTACCACTATTGGAAAATCCAAACTTGATCTCTATTTCGAGGAGCCAATGATTCTATTGTTGGACTTTTTCATTGTCTCTGTTGTTGGACTTTTTCATTGTTTCTGATGTTGGACTTGCTCATTTTTTGAATGTTCTTATTGGACTTTAAATACATCTCTATATTAACTTAAGGAGCTTGACTTTAAATATATCTCTTTATGAACTTAAGGAGCTTTTTTATGTTTTATATGAGAACTAATTCTGAAGTTGTCTTTTACAACATTGATTATGATTATTATATCTTAATTAATATCCTGACGTTTTCAATACAAACAATCAGGTTGATTGAAAATAAATATGTCTTGATCCACACATATACACAATGCTATAGTCACTTTTAGGAACTTAAAAATAAAAATGATTGAAAAAAAAAATTAGCGAAAAAATGTCGGGCCAGCCGGCATAAGCCCGCAGCCCGCATAGGGCTGGGCTTGGACACCTATTTTATAGTCCATATTAATTCCGGGCCTTTTTGACCCGTCCCCATAAAATCCTAGCCTGCGACGGGTCGGGTAGCCCGTTTTGCCAACTCTACGCATCTCCATCAACTTGATCCATAATTCCATATATACACATAGACTAGTTGACTTTCCCTGCAATGGGTTAGATGGGGAGAGGGTGAAACTTTATCCTAATATATAGCATACACCTAAGTTTTAATTATTCAATTAATGGAGGACCATCCTACGTTGTTGATACTCCTTTTTGAATTCACATGCATACAGGAAGAATAAGATCATATTGTTAGCTCTGGCCAGTTAAAGTATACTACTTAGTTTGGCATATAATCCCAATTTTGTGGCAGTTGTATCCATCAGCCAGCTTTGATAACATTTCTAAGCTATTACCTCATAAGGGTGGTAATTGATGGTATAAACACATAGAGCACTCCAATACTCTTCCATTACAGTTGAAGCTGTCACTTTTTGGTTACTAGTGATGGTTAGATTTTTTTTATATAAGTAGCATGCTAGAACATCACAATGAAAAAGGTCATCCCAACTATGTTGGCACCACCCAATTCAACAATCCTTTGCTGCATGCTACGCATTTATTGATGAATCAAAAGAAATCAAAGAACAAAAGAAGCATGGGGGACATAAGGCCAAAACCCATGAGAAAAAAGGAAAACTAAGAAAACCTGTAACTAGGCAAGCCTAGCCTATGGTTAGATTGGAATATGGATATATTTTATATTAGATTTTGATAACAACAAACCAATAATCTATTTAACATTCATAAAATTACTATTAAAATTATATATCACATTGATTCATCCATAATCCAATCCATTTATCAATTTATTTTAGGGAGTTGCTAATGTACCCACCCATTTTTTAGAAAGTGTACGTTAGCAAGCTACATCTTCGAATGTATTTTTCATTTTTTTACTCTCGATTGAAGATGCTCTAGGATGGTTGCAAATGTTACTCTCAACTCATGAAGTATTGGACATTTTGGTTTACTCTGCTAGCATGATTTGTTACCTACATCTTTTGGTTTCCCTGTTATATTTTTATGGCTCCAGTTTTGTTTCTGCACAACAAAGTCAAGAGGAGTCCATGGTTTTTTAATTTAATCTATTGATTATAGACTATACAGGCTGCTAAGTGGTCAGTGGTTGTATTGGTGGTTACTATAGATGTGTCCTCTACATGAATAGAAGAGGAGGAATCAGGTTATGGGGCCTAAAAATGGGTCATTGGTGGACATAGTTAATTCTCAACCATGTATTATAACTTTGCTCCTTGTGCATATTAAATGGTTGCTTAGGTGTCTTAGTGGTTGCTTTGGTTGATAAATTAGCTTTGTTTATACTTTTTTGTATATATTCTCTTTGTATATGGGTTCATAGTACCCCTTGTACTCGTATAAATATCATTCTGCTAATGTACACCCACCTATTTTTTAGAAGGAGTATGTTAGCAAGCTACACCTTCGGGTGTATTTTTCATTTTTTTTAGTTTTAGCTTGCTAACGTATACATTCTAAAAGATGGGTGGGTGTACGTTAGCAAATCCCATATATATATATATAAACTATTGATTAAAAAAACCAATGTATAATATAAAATAGTAACAAAATTAAGAACTTACTTCATAGCAACAATCTTTTCCTTTCCTCCTCCAACTGAAAATTGTACTTGTTGTGAATGACTCACATTGGAAGAGGCATCATCTTTGACATACTTATCATAAAGCCTATACAAATTCATCTTGACCTTTTGCAACTTCTCGTCACAAGTGTTTAGATCAATTCTAGAATTGAAATATCTCTAGAAATTGAACTTCTTGGTTGGATAAAAAATAGCCCTAATTTTTTTTAGTTAAATAAAATTAAAATATATAAAAGTGATTGGGCTACCCGAGCTCGATGCGGGCTAGCCCGATATGAGTTCGGGCTTCATCGAGTATGACCAAAACGATCCGAAATTAAAATGGGCTCAAATTTTAATACTCAAGCCCTATAATTCATAGGGCTTATCCGAGCCGGCCCGATCATTTTGCCGCTTCTAGAGATGCGTATAACATCTTCTAAACAACCATTTGCAGAATAAAATTTAACATCCTATAAGAAAATTGGTGCCCTCTATGGAATACTAGGCCTCATTAGCCTTAGTAATAGTGGTTAATTGTGGGTGAGAATAAAGAAGGCCATATTGTTGTTACTTACGATGGAAAAAAATTGTTCACGCGACACTAGTAGAAGTTGTTGGAAATGGACAGAAAAAGTTATGACGAGGAATCAGAATACACAAAATTTCAAAGCTCAGTATCTTTAATCACGTGGAATATGGTATAGAGCAGTAGCTTGGGCTAGTATATACTATATATAACTTGCAGATTATAGGCTTTCTTAAATAGTTCTTGTGCATCTAAAATAGCTAAGAGAGTACGTACTAACAGAAGGATTGTGAAGTTATGTTATATATGTGTGTAATGCAAGAAGTCCTTTTGATTTCTAAAGATTTTCTTCCCAGAAAAGTTGAATTTGTAATTATAGTTATTAATTAGATATAGGGTAACTAGATATATAGAGTATCTATTTGAATTTCAATTTGATCAAATAAGAATCTTAGCCCCACAAAAGAAAGAGATTTAATGATTTTCTTGGCTTGGTGTCAACTGAAGATCATCAAGTAATTATCTCATGCTCATCAATTATATATGGAAGTGTGATTGTAAGGTAAGGTGTCTTTGTCACTCAAGCAATCCTCAGATCTATTGTTAACTTCGTGTTTAGTTGGGAATAATATTCCTTTTACACTAATATGTGTAACACTGTAACAGTATACATTGTTTGAAGAGTTTAATTTTATGTATTGTCATTCAAATTTACATTGATATCCAATGATATCTTGATAAAATATTAGTGAATAAAAGGACACGTTATTAAAATAAAAGAACACATGTCAAAATATTAGTGAATGTCAGTGTAAAACTTTTTATCCTAAATAAAATGAAAGTTTATACTTTATCCTACCTAACTTAATCAGTTGAAGTAATTAAAACACACACATATATATTATATATATCACAATCACAAGTTCCTGAATTAGGACACTGCTTCCAGCAACAAACTAGGCAGGGCCACACCAGCAAATTTAAGCATTATGAAGTAACGTCGTGGTCGTGATGACCAAACAATACAATCATATTCCCAGACATGTTCGTTGCCAATGACGTATATGTGCGCGTATAAACGTATGTACGTCAACCAATATCTTGCTTGAAAATTAAACATCTCACACATTTTTCTCCTACACTATTTTTTATATTTGTTTTATTATTATTTATTAAAATCTTTTTAGTTTATAAAAAACAATGAATAACCAATCAATGATTATACAACAGATATAACAAGGAGGGTGAAAAAAAATGAGAGTGGAAATATTATTACTCCTTGTCATTTTCATTGATCTGTCAGTGCAGTGTAACCCAACGCACAATCCTTGCATAAAATTAAAATATTCAAGTTTTCAATATTTATGTTTGCACAATTTAAAATCAAAATTAATCACGAATTTCATTATTTGACAGATCCTTAATTATTATTTTTTTCTCTCCTCCTTTCACTTCAACCACAGAAAACAAGACCCATATACGGTATCTGCTTCTGCAATGCCCAATATAAATATCGATGTTGCAAAATATATTTTTGATTAATTATTGAGGCACCAAATCAATTTCTTTTGAAATCAATCTTAATTAAGATTTTTAGTTTTCGAATGGATTCACGGAGTATCTCATAAGCTTTGATCCTTTAGACTTGTTACGTGCCTAATATATATCCGTCTGGATGTTAGTCACAATTAAGATTTTTCGTCCATCCTTAAAAATGTATATTGTGTGATTCGAACTGAGGTCATCCATCAAGTTCAGTCTATACAACCAACATATCAAATCATTTAATTTAAGTATACCAATTCAATTTTATCATTTTTAATGAATAACTATAACTATAATTAACCTAATACACTTAATTTAAATTCTATATCTAATGTGTAAGAATTTCTCATGCACAAGTATTGATCTCATCGATCTCACTCGCACTTTTTGGAGATGGACGGTGCCACCAGGGTCCCCCACGGTCCAAAATTTGGGTCCCACGTCATGACTCTGACAGAGACAGAGGTATCACGGACGGTCCTATCACCTTGCATTGGGAAAAGATAACCCTCTCTCCCACAGGGCCACATATATGTCAATGGACCCCACACATCAGTGTCCGTGTTATTGTGTGTGTGAAATGTGAATGCCCTCTCTGACTCTAATCTGACCCTCCCTCCCATTTCCCTGATTTAATCTCTCGCATGCTAAAAAAAGGGGTGTCTTTATCAGTGTAATTATGGCTTAATCATTCTACGTTTGGTGAAGTATCTAATAAAGGTAACTCACTTTTTCTGAAGAAGAAAGAAAGAATCCCAGCATCGTTTTTTTTAACCTTGATTTCCTATCTACTGCATGCACAACACTACTACAAGTCAAGCTATTAGTCTACTACTACTACTAGTGTTACTGTTTCAGCTCTCGAGATATTGATCAGAATAATTATATATTATCCACTTCTACGAAAAGCTAGTACTTCAAAATACCTTTTCAAAAAATAATTTCAGCTTTTTAAGCAAACACAATTGGAGTTTGTGCTCAAAATATGCTCTTTACACAAAGACACAATCCTCCTACACATTCAAATTTCTGGTTTACTAGGCAAAAAGGCTCCCCTAAAACACAAGACACGCTATTCCACAATTGTGCGTGTGGGTTGTGTCTGTTTTTATTTGTCTTTGTGTGCGCCTGTGAAAGAGAGAGAGAGAGTATGTGAAAAATGTGCGTGTGGTGGCCCATCAAAAAAATATATGGCTCACCTTCTTTGAAGATACCAGTAAATAAGATGAGAGAAATAGACTAAGCGCAAGACCAAGAGAGAGAGAGAGAGAGAGATTAGAGAGGTGAAATATTATCTCTATGGCCATGTTATATGGGGCTTTTGTTTGGTTTTATCTTCACAGAAATGAAATCAAACAAACGAGAAACCAGATCACAAGTTGGAAGCTCTTGCATTAGTATATAGTTTTTTCTTTTTCATGCTTTAAATATTTTTGGTTCGATTCAAGTTTTCGTTTATGGCTTTATCTTGTCTTTTGGCAGAACCATATATATAGTCAGCAAGACTCTTTAAAGAGTTTGGGGTAGCCTCCAAAATCCAAAAGAATTTTAGGTTCTCATTTCTTGGCTTTTGCTACTCCAAAACCATTGTTTTCTTCCTTGTACTCTCTGAAAACTTTGAAAGTTTGCTGTTTGCTTCTGCTCACTAGTCTTTTTGCTAGCTACCACAATTCCAATATAAACTTCTTCACCTTTTTTCTAATATCCAAATGATGCCCGGTGACCCTTTTTCGCTATCAACTTCAATCGGAGGGTTTGCTCAAGAGCAAAACACAAACCCTAACCCTAAACCTAATCCACCTCCTGCTCCCAAGAAGAAGAGAAATCTACCAGGAACACCAGGTCATCATTGGTTAATGACTTAAAAGCACTTTCTTAAATTCTTCTCTTTTTTGCTTCTTAAATTTCTGTGATTAATTTTATACTGTTTTTTATGTTGGATTACAGATCCAGATGCTGAGGTCATTGCTCTTTCGCCAAAGACCCTTATGACCACGAATAGGTTCATCTGTGAAATATGCAACAAAGGGTTCCAGAGAGACCAAAACCTTCAGCTTCACCGAAGAGGACACAACCTTCCGTGGAAGCTACGACAGAGGTCCAACAAGGAGGTGCGGAAGAAGGTGTACATCTGTCCGGAGAAGACCTGCGTCCACCACGATCCCGCGAGGGCGCTCGGCGACCTCACCGGGATAAAGAAGCACTTCAGCAGAAAGCACGGTGAGAAGAAGTGGAAGTGTGATAAGTGCTCCAAGAAGTACGCTGTCCAATCGGACTGGAAAGCTCACAGCAAAACATGTGGTACTAGAGAATATAAATGTGACTGTGGCACCCTCTTCTCCAGGTATAATTAATATACATACACACTCCATTGTTATGGGACTACTCTTCTGCTTGTGCAATTTGTTTGTCTATGAATGAAATGAAATAAATGCTTATATATACATATGTAATATGTCCGAGGTTTTTTGGTTCGTGGGTGACATTTTTGGTTGAGAATTTAATGCTTCTTAATTACATTATGTGTTATGAAAATGAATTTCTCCATTCACCTGTTTATACATTAATGCGTCTATTAATTAAATCATCGGTGATTAATCCAATGGTGCATGATTGTATATAGCTTAAGATAGGAATTATCTGTCTCAAAAGGTGTCCTATTTCATATTTCAGTCATTTAAATTATGTCATGTCATTTAAAAATTGTACACTCATAATGAATAATATAATTAATTATTTTTTTGAGTTTAAAGAGGTAATTAATATGGGTTTCTTTTGAGTTTTGAACAGGAAAGACAGCTTCATTACACACAGGGCTTTCTGCGATGCCTTAGCAGAAGAGAGTGCAAGGCTCACATCAGTTACTACCACAACAAATCTGAATTTCAAGAACGAAGAGAGTGCTATGATGAACTCAAACCCCGGTTTGGTGCATGGACTAATTGGTGGTCAAGGATCACTTCATCAAAATGTAGCTACCATTCCACAATTACTTCCACACGATTTTCGACTAGATTTCAATGCAATGGGCATGGGTGCAGATCAACAAAGACCAAGCTTGTCACTATGGTTGAATCAGGGGAATCCTCAGATGAATAATAATAATCCTTCTGAAATGGGACAGAATTCTGGTCTTTATGTATCTTCATGTTCTTCTTCTTCAGGTTTGCCTCATTGCAATAATACCTTAATTGGGTCTAATACTTCAATGTTGTCTAATTTTGGAGTACCTATGTCAAATTCAACCACCTCAAACCTTTACCTATCAACACTACCTATTGGGAAAAGAGGAGAAAGTGGAGGAACTTCAGATTTGGCATCTATTTACTCTGAGAGTCAAAACAAGCAATCAAGTAAACCAGCTTCACCTATGTCAGCCACTGCACTTCTTCAGAAAGCAGCTCAAATGGGCTCCACAAGAAGCACCACCAACCCTTCAATTTTCGGTGGTAGTTTTGGAGTAATGACCTCTAATTCTTCCTCACAAACTACCACTAACCATAATCGTAATGAGCTTAGCCAAGCCTTTCAGAACATGAAGCAGCAACAAGAGAGTTTTGCTTCAACTAGCAATGCAAATATGCTGGGAAATGGTGTTAATTTTAGCTCATTGACTCATAATTCATCAAATGGTTTTGATCAACTTATGATGCCAGTGCCACAACAACAAAGTGAGCCGGTGAAATTGAAGCTTGTTTCTGGTTCAGATGCTGTGAAGAATAATTTGACAAGAGATTTTCTTGGAGTGAGTGGTAGTGGAGGAGGAGGAGGGGGTGCGCCTCAATTTCTACCCCATGAGCTGGCAAAGTTTGCTTCATTAGGCTCACCAATGGGGTTGAGCCAATTCACAGGGAATCAATGAAGTGGTTGATTTCTGAGTCAACTCGTTCATGTCTCATGTGTTATGGTTATAATGGAACTTGTAAAATAACATCAAACTTGAAGGTTTAATGGGAAGTACTTCATCAATGTTGGTGGGGGCGAGAGAGGGAGGGGTAGTAGTGTACCTTTTTCTGAGAGGTTGGTCAGTGTTGTGAACGGTTCATAGGGTAGTGAGGACCCACTGCATGTCTTAGGTGACATGAAGGAATAGAGAAAACACCGAGTCATGCATGTTCACCTAATTATTGTTGTTGTTGTTGTTTTATCTTCTGTCTTAAACCTTGTTATCGTTTTTTGGTATCTCTTCCTTTTAGAGAATTAGTGAAGGGAGAGATATAAAATAATGAAAGGAAATAGAAATTAAGACATGAGGAATGTTTTTTTTTTTTTACACAAAATGGGAATAGTGTATTTATGAGAAGCGTGTATATCAAAAAGATTAAAATCAAATGAAAGATAAAGATAAATAAACATGATATTACGAATATGGTGTCCAAAATTTATGTTTAAATAAGATAATAACGGTTAAGACATGGAAAAGTAAGTTAAACGCTGAAAACTACGTATACGTAGTTCGTACTTCGTAACATTATTGTTGACACAAAATTTGGTTACTCACCTAGTGACTCGTGCACCATGTGGTGGGTTAAGTACACTTTTTTTTTTGGTAAACGGTTAAGTGCACTTTTTAATACATTGTTTTCTTATCGATAAAAAAGTTGTAAAGAAAGTATGATTAATGAATGCTTAAATATAGTTTCTTTATATAACAAAAACAGTTTCTCATTTTGACACCATATGTTTTTCTAACTTCACATATATATTTTAATGATGAAAATGGTTTATGAACAACTTCCTTGATAACTTTCAGATAAATTTATATTTATAGAGTCTTGCTAGTTAGTCGGTATCCTAAAAGCATTATTAGATAAAGAATTAAAAGATAAAACTTTTTATTGAAAGCAACAATATTATCAATTTTTAATATATTAAATACATTGTTTTCACTATATTTTTTTATATATTTGATTCCTTAATTAGCATTTTTTTTAATAGTAAAACTTATACTTTAGTTATAATTAAATCAATGTTACTCCTTTAATTGTAGTTTTTGGGAGTTTCCGGAGATGATGAAACCTATATAAATGTATGTCTGGCATATGGTGAGGGGGTTTTTTATAAGGATTAAATTAAAGTAATATATATTGTTAGTGTAAAAAACTTTACAAGTGACATTCACTAAAATTTTGACATATATGTGCTTTTATTTTAATAATTAAGAGAGAAAAATAACAATAATGTTGTTAATTCGTCAAAATATTACTGAATGTCAATGTAAAATTCTTTTACATTAACTGTGTAAAGAAATTAAACTCTTTTTACAATTAACTTTGAAGCTCAAATTTGAATTTGTTGACATATTTAATTTGTTATATCTCAAAATTAGGTTAGTTATAACTGTACTTGGACTTAATTACTCGAAACGTTGGTAGAAAAAAGTAGAAAAAATTCACTTGTTTTTAACTATTACTTTTAATTTTTTAAAGAAATATTGATTTACTTGTCTTTTAAATGTTCGTTAATTTGGTAACTGTATATTCAAAAGTTATTGTAATTAACACTAAGCAAATATTATAAACCACTTTAAACCGATTTCCAAAATCCAAACTCAGTGTAACTCTTTTGGAAAATATCAAGTGGCAAGTGCTGCACCTGCACGGTATACTTGTTAAGTAGCCAGAATCTAGGTGCCAGACTTGCTTTTCGTAGACCCTGATTCTCTTACAACTATGACAAAGTGAAATGTGCAGCTACTCAGGTTAAACAGTGAAAGTTTCCTTTGAGCCGCTTGATTTGTGAAGTGCTAGTAAAATAGAATATTGTCGTAGTAATTAGAGTCACCGTTTCGTTGGTTGAATATTTAGAATTTATATACAAGTGATATTTTTCTTAGATTAATTTAAATATATAATAATATGCTGAATATATATAATCACTAGCTAGCTTCTGGTCAAACTAGTTGTATGACTTGGTTAATTTGTGTATGGAATATGGAGTGACAGTTCATTGCTTGACAGTTCGTGGTTGCTGCTTTCTCTCTCTCTGCACAGTAACTGTAAAGTATGTCCTTGACTGCTTCCAATTTAGACCCATGTCCGAAAACGATGCTAATCGTCGTGTAAAACTGTGAATCATTGCCTCATTGGCATATTACATTATACTGATTCAGTTTTGCCTATTAATTGAAGGATTTGGATCTCCTTTTTTTTTTCTTTCATATTTTTTTCATTGTGAGAGAGAAAGATAAAAAATAAAATTTGATTAATTTTGTTTGTGGGTCATTCAAATATCATTTTATATTTTTTTCATAACATAAGGGGAAATATAAGAAAATAAAATGAGAGAATCACAATCCTTAATTAAACAGGTTAGTATAACTTAGATTTTCATGGACAATCATAAATTCATAATACAGCATTAATATGATATTTTATTTATTATTTATATATAATATATTTATTTGGCATATCAAATCCACTAGTTAAAAATTATTGATAAATTAACAATGTGATTTGCTTTATATATTACTCCCTTCCTTCGGTCCTTAATATAAGAAATAAATTGGTACTTTTTTTGGTCCAAAATATAAGAAACATGTATAAATTTTCAAACATATTAAATACTAATTTTCAATATTACCGTCATTTATAATAGGATTTATATTTACGAGATATATTAATTTTCCATATAAGTGAGTTTGTTCATTAATTAGAAGGGATATTTTTGGAAATTTATATGAATATTAATTATAATTAGATCATTTCAATGTATTTCCTTGACCTGTATGTTTTAGGGTTTTGTTTATTATATTAAGAATCCGAGAGAGTAGTTTCTAATTTCTTCACTGGCATCACACAGAAGCCGCCTTAGAATGCACAAAACATAGCTAGATAATTAACGCTGCATGGATCTGTGTTTAGCAAAAAAAGCTAGTAAGTTAGCTTATGATTGATAAGCTAGCTTATAGTTGATATATATGCTAATTTTTAACCGAAAGTTTATAACTGATGACTAATAGTTGAAAAACTAACCGATTTAATTTGAAATATTTGATAAAATTAGCGGTTGAACAATCTTATAAATGTAAAAATGACACAAAAGAATATATTTATGAAAACCATGATAAAGATGGAATTTCAATAAATCAATAAGGGTAAATATGTGAGTAAAGTTAATAAGCTATGAGTCATAAGCTAACTGATTGTACTTATCAAATAGAGCCTGTGATTCCTCAACCAATATCACCAAAAAGGAAAACCCAAGAAATATTAATGTTCATTTTGTTTTACAATGTCCTAGTCGATCGATCGATCCTCATTATTTATTGGTTAATGAAGGGATATTGCATGCATCTTGCAACCGTTATTCTCGCGCTCCACTTTGTTTGGTTTGGGTGAAAATGGAAGGAGAAAAAATAGAATTATTTATCCCTTTGAGTCAATTCAATTGGTTAAGTTTCATGACATAAATTGTGAGTGTGTCAATTCAAATCATGTAATACGCACAGCCTTTTTCTCATTTCCTTCTCTCCCTCCTCATATAAGATCTACTATGAGCCTCCTCTTAAATAAAAAAAAATCATTTTATAATTTTATCATGTTTGATTGTGAAGAGAAAATAGAGTGGAAAAAAAAACGATGTGAGTTATGCAAAAAAATTTGTGTCACTTACAAGAACAAAGAAGAAAAGAGAAGTGAGGGAAAATGTCAAACACATTTCTCGTCTATTAGTGGTCGACCCTTTATCTAACATGAGCATAATTATCTGTTCACAAAATTTATATTTTTATTCACTTTTTTTTTATATATTTCTCTCAAACCTAAATAACTCCTAGAATCCTTTGTTTTTAAAACATTTTCTTTCTAAGTACCCACATTTGGGATCAATCACAACAATGTATTAGGACTTAGGGCTGTAACCATTGTCCCTATATATAGCATCGTTATTGCTTTTGCCGGGCGATTGTTGTGTGTGATCTTCCGTGGTCCTTACAGAATGAAAGAAAAAAGAACAAAGGTCAAATGGGGGAAGAAAAAGATCTATGTAAGTAACAAGATCTATAGAATTTTTTATAAAGAAAAAAAAAACCAGTTGAAGTTGGGAGAGGTTGTATTAGATTATATATCTAGCTTATCTCTTTGTTTGTTAGATCCTATTTTCTTGGTTAGTTAGTATGTTAGATCCATCTAATTAGGCATTTCTGTTTCAATTGCTTGTATTCTGAGCTATAAATACATAGCTTCTGTAGACTCCACACAGATCAATATATACAATTCATTCCATACAGAATTTCTACATTGTAATATGGTATCAGAGCGATATCTTGCTTCCGCAAATTTTTCCATGGCTGATTCATCACCCAGCAGCAGCCCTGATAACACAACCAGCCACACTATTCATACCCCACAACCACCACCTCCCCCATCGATCCTTCCCTAAACCCTGCCAGTCCATACTATCTCCACCCTGGGGAAAACCCAGGATTCGTTCTAGTTCATCCACCCCTCAATGGGGCCAATTTTTTCAATTGGAGCAGGGCCATCACACGTGCCCTATCCTCCAAGAACAAACTCAGATTCATTAATGGCGGAATCCTCCAACCCGCTGCGACTGATCCCCTTTTCGAAGCCTGGCAAAGATGCAACGATATGGTGGTCTCATGGATTACTCGCACTTTGTCCCCACATATCTCCCAAAGCACCGCTTCCTTCGACAATGCCAAAACCCGATGACTGAATCTTGAAACGCGATTTATACAAGAAAATCACTTTCGAATGTCAGATGTTCTTCAAGAAATCCACTCAATGCGACAAGGTGATCGGTCCCTTTCTGTTTTCTTTACTGATATGCAAATATTGTGGGATGAACTTGAGTTCCTTCGCCCTACTCCTTCCATGAACGTACTAAACTTGTGGAACTTGACTGTTACATTCTCAGGGAGAAGTTGCAAGCAAAGCTTTTTCAACTCTTGCCCATTACTAGTGCTAATCAACTTGCTGATGTCCTAACAAAGCCATTGGATCTATCTCCTTTTCAATCTTTTGTAAACAAGTTGGGTGTAATTAACATACACACTCCAGCTTGAGTGGGACTATTAGATTATATATCTACCTTATCTCTTTGTTTGTTAGATCCTATTTTCTTGGTTAGTTAGTTAGTCTTAGATCCATCTAATTAGGCATTTCTGTTTCAATTGCTTGTATTCTGAGCTATAAATACATAGCTTCGGTAAACTTCACACAGATCAATATATACAATTCATTCCATACAGAACTTCTACATTGTAATAGGTTGTGATTTGTGAATGGCAAATGGGTGGCGTACGTACAGAGGTTAGGCTCTAGTTAGGGCGCAGCAACAAGATTCTTGAAAACGCACAAAAAGATAGCTCCTAAGCCCGAAGAAAAGGCAAAACCTTTTTAATTGCCTGATGAGATTTCAACTTTTTATCGGTATTTGTCATGACCAGCTTTTTGAGACTTGAGTCGGGCCTATAAATCTCTTTGAAGTTGGCACTCCTGCCTTCCCTAACAATAATTCTCTTGCTGTGCATTTTTTATTCGTTTTACAAAGCTTGAGGAGTATTATATTGTGCAGCGTATACTTTTGTATTCTTTATAGTTCGCTTTTCAAAATAAGTCAATGCTTGACTCGATAAAAAATAGTGTTTTTAAGAGTTTGCCTTCAAGAAAAAATGTGCTTCTCAGTGTAGCCTTTGAGGAACAAAAAAAAAATTCTAATTTTGTTGCTAGCTAAAAATCTTAAATGAATGTCAAAATAGTCTCTAATAGAAATTAATGTTTCCCTTAATTTTGTCCTAAAAAGGACCAGTTCAACTAATATTCGAATTTTTTGATAACTAAGTTAGGAGGTTTAGTGATTTTTCATTTGTTACCTTCTAAATTGGAGGGTGTATTTATTTTTTTTCGAGGACGAATTTGGATATTCACTTTTTTTAATATATTAAAACATCACTTTTTAATAATTTTTTAATTCCTTAGTCGATATTTTTAAAAAATTGATTACTGTTTAAAAAAAATGTTCTCCAACTGAAGAACTAAAGATTAAGAAAAAAGAGGCCCTGTGATCAAAAAAAAAAAAGAGGCCCCTTTTCTAAATGGCCTATTTCATGGGAGTTTATCCCGAGTGAATGAGTGATGCACCTTGCGAATTCTAAAACCCAAATATGGACACAGTTTTGCCGAAGCCAGTTTCTCTAATGGGCTTTTGGGTTTTCATGACCCGAAACACAAAAGTCATACTTTTGTTTTTTGTTGGGTTAATTGTACTTTTGGTTCCCCGAATATCACGATTATACGATTTTGCTCCCTCAGGTTCCAATTACGACAATTGGGTCCTGATGCGTATTTTTAGAATAAAGGCAAGTGCACCTCGTCGCAAACAAGTAATACGGTGGTAAGACCGGTTATCGTATCCACAGGGATCGGTTGTCAATTACCACTTCACAAACTCAACAACTATCTAGACTAAGCTATGGTATGAAAGATCAAAACATAAAACAAACAAAAGCAGTAAAATATTTTTGGTCTTTTCTTTTGGGAATTTTATCAAACACTTGGAGGGCAACAGAAATGTGGTTGAGATTGTCAGGGTTAGACTACACTAATCCTCCCTTAATTGCAATGAAATGGCTTCTAACATAAGTCCTAATTCAATAATGACAATCAAGTCTTTTCTAAAATACTCAAGCCTAATGTCTTAGGTGCAATGAGCCTAAAATCCCAAATTAAACCCTAATGTCTTAGGTGGATTAACCTGAGATTTTGCATTAAGTCAAGACTTATAAGATTGCAAGCAGCCAACACCTATGTCTAGATTCTTGAACTACTTGGCATATGATTCATGAGCATGCCTTAACATCAATCTGTCAATTGTCTATCAAAGCAACATATCATTCCTATGGGTAGCTAAGCCAAGGAAAGCATTAAGCACAGAATCACATACTCATAAAGAAATAGAGACTTGCATTAAAACAACCAAATCAAATACAAACAAGTTTAGAAAAGCTACATCTAACCCCAACAATAGGGATTTAACTACTCATGAAAAATGAGAATACAAAAGAGAAGGAGAGAAGAGATGAATAACACTCATAGAAGAATCCTCCAATCTTCTTCCATTCTTAGAGCAAGGAAAACATCCCCTACTAGGGTTGGAACCCTAGCCCAGCCGCAGCTCCAAGTGCCTCCTTCAAGAGCTCTCCAAAAAAACCTCCTTTCTGCCCTAAAACAGCAACTTATACCAATCAGTTCTGCGCGCGTTCGCGAGGCGAGACATGTCTCGCGAGGCAAATGTTAAAAATCTGCTGTTTCAGAGAATTGAACTCTCGCGAGGCGAGAGTTTCTCGCGACGCGAAACCGAAAGGTTCTTCTCAAATACGCCCGTGAGGAGCATCAGGGCCTGGGAGTGATGGCTTCTGATCCCCAGACTCGCGAGGCGAGACATGGTTCGCGAGGCGAACCAGAAAAGCTTGCATTTTCTGGAACAGTCATCTTTCAGGGTCGCGAGGCGAATCCAGTCTCGTGGGGCGAATCTCCAAAATCCTGCTTGGCTCAATTTCTTCTCTTTTCAAGCTCTGTCTTCATCCAAGCTCCATCAAGGCTAATTTCTGGGCATTTTTACATTAATTCCTGCAAAACAACACCAAGAAACCGCTTCACCCGTTCCAAGGGAAAATCTAACTAAAATCAAATAAAGAATGCCTAATCTAAATGAAAAGTGCATGCAAAAGTATACAGAAAACATGATGTAAAATCACACTATCAGGTCCCCAGGTATTACGATTGTGCAATTTTAGTCTCCCAGATTCCAATTACACCAATTGGGTCCCCCAAATATTACGTTTGTGCAATTTTGGTCCTCCAAATATCACAATTGTACAATTTTTAATGTCAGTAGCCTATGTGGCACACGTGGGACTGTTTTGACACTTAGTGAGACCAACTTAGTAGCTTACATGACATTCATGTGTTAATTAAAGTGTGTGGGGTGTTAATAATGTTGTATAGGAATGGCATGTGAATTGCCAAGTCGACCTCACTAAGTGTCAAATCAGTCTCTACTATAAGAAAAATTTGGATTAGCGAAGGCCAAAGACCGTCGCAAATAGCATAAATCCGTCGCAAAATAAGTGTTTCTGACAGATTTGCGACGGCTTCGGATCCGTCACATATAGCATCGTCGCAAACCATTTCTGACGGCTTTTTTAAGTGGCAGTCACAAATCACAGGACGATAGCGACGGCTTGGCCATCGCAAATCACAAAAAAGTAGCAACGACTTGGCCATCACAAATCACAAATTACAAGTCGTCGCAAATGATGAGACTGTAGTGACGGCTTAGCCGTCGCAAACTGCAATATATATATATTTTAAAATAAATAATTTAAATAATTTATTTTTTAATTTAATTATTTAAAATATGAATTATTATATTTTTAATTAAATATTTAATACAAAATTCATAATTAATTATAAACTTTAGTTATTTTTTTTCTTAATTATAATATAGACTATAATATGATAAATCAATAATAATTTTAAATGGTAAATGAATAATAATTTTAAACGATAAATGAAATTCATAACTAAAAGTAAACGGTTTTGACAAAGAGTGCATACATCATACAAAATAAAATCTAATCGTTAAAAAACTAATAGTCCTCTCTATAGCCTCGTAACAAATCCATAAAGGATTGGTCCCTCTCATCATCGGTCTGCTGATGACCCCCAAACTGGGACGGTGGCGGCTGGGACAACGACGGCTGCGGTTGAGGGGTGCTGTGAAGGTGTTGGTCCTGCTGCGACTGTGGCTGAGGGGTGCTGGGTCCTAAATGCATCAAGAACTCTCTTTGTGTAGCTGCCATCATCTGCATCTGCTCCATAATTCGACGCTCACTCTCGGTCATATACGTCACCAGCTGTTGATGGCTCTCCTCCTGAAATGCCCGTCTCTGCCGCATCTCGACCATCTCCGCAGACTCCTGAGATTGGCAGACCCTACTAGACGATGCTCGACTCTGCTCAATGAAGACGCTGGAGCACTCGCTTCGATAGTTGCTGGTGAGGTCTGCCATACCGTATATACGACCCTTTTTCTTGCCGCCAGCAACCTTGGCCCATGTCTGCAACTCCACTCGGGCTTCCACCTCTGGGTCAAGTGTGGTGGTAGGGGAAGATGAGGCTGCCTGAGACTGAACCTGAGATAACTTAGCCTCATATTCATCATGTTATTAACAATAACGCACATCATCAAACGATATCACCATAATTCTTAAATATAAAATAAAAATAATTACCAATAAAAAGCCATGTAAATCACCTGAGTGCGTCTAGAGCGCTCATCTACAAACTTGCCGGTACCCTTCCAAGTATGGGTCTGGACATGAAGCTCATTCGGCCTGACGCTACGGTCAAGCTTCCTAGTCTGTACCAAAAATACTTGTTATAACTAATAATGACAAATAATGTTTCACATTCTAATTATAAAGACATGTAAATGAATTCACAAAATATAATACTTTAAGTTACAAGGCGTTTAGCATGCTCCTGCTGATTGATGTTGCCGCCAGTGTGTAGGCTCCCACCCTTATCCGAGGCCCTATTGAGCTGCCTAGGCTGATTTTTTCTTGAATTCAGGTGTAGCCCAGTAAGCACATAGCTCCTCCCAAATGGATGGGAAACACCAACGTGGACATGTTTCCTTTACCCGATATCTCTATAACTACTCGGAGAGGCGTTTGCCCGCTTTATGATGAAAAATTTTCTCCACTGCATCATGATGCTCTACTCTCCAAGAAGAATTCTCCTATAAATTAGGAGAATATAATATTTGTTATGATAATAATAAATTAAGGAAACATTAAAACTAACTAAAAAATGGAACTAAATTCAAATGTACAAAATACCTAAAAAGCCGTAAAGAATTGATCCTGATCCTCTGACTTAAGCTAACTCCAATTTTTCTAGGCCCGATTAAACTGAGATGTAACCGCATATGTGATGGCATCTACGGATTTCTTTGACGGAAGGAACCTTATCAATAAAACATGGAGAACAATCAAAGACATATACATATATAATTGGCATAAACAACAAAAGAAAATTATTTGAGATATTTCTTACCCTCTATCGACCGGGGTAATAATAACTTGGTCGTCAGACATAACCTCAATCTCCTCATCATCGTATGATACAAGAGGTGTATATCCATCACTCTCCTCGTCGTGACCATCAGGCTGATGATCACCATCCATGGGAACTCCACCCCTGATGCATCTGGCTATTCGGAACTCTCTCCATGGGTTTGAGTCTGAAACCCTGGGGTGGGCATCATCGTGATCCCAGGGGAAGTCCCCATGAACTGAGTGGATGGTGCAACAGGTCGGTGGGGATGTGTTGGAACATGTGTAGGCATGAGTGTGGGAGGTGGACGTGGTGTAGAAGCAACAAGTGGGGGTGATGGTGCCATATCATGTGTAGGCATAGGTGTGGGCGGTGGGCGTGGTGGAGCAGATGTAGATGGGAGGGACACGAATCCGTCATCGACCATCCGTGTCACGAAGCGGAGTTGACCACGACGAAGTGCCACTCCAGCAAGTGCCTTACCCTTTCCCTTACCATCAGCCATGTCTATATTGGAAAATGATGCTAATAATAATTAACTTAAAGTAACCAAAAGCATAAATTTGCAAATAATGGAAAATGATGCTAATAATAATTAACTTGAAGTTATGACAATGACAATACAACTTAATACAAAATCTATCTCTAAAATAAATATGCAAATTATTATTCAGAATTTGAGCCAGTGTCATATTCATAGTCATCTTCATCTTCTGTCGAGTCAGCTTCTTCAACATCTTCACCTGGAATGAATTGATTTGATGTCAAGTTGGAGGTATCCACTTGCTTGTGTGTCTTGTAACAGCTTCTTCAACAGCTTGTGTGTCATGTAAACAAGGGATTGGTTCAACTTCAATTACTTCATTTTCATGTGACATTTCATCCGTTTGATATGGCTCATCCAACTCTGAAACATCTATTTCAATGCGACCCCTTGGTTTTGTCTTGATTGCAACACACCAACCTCGTTTGTCCATTCGAGTTACTGGATAAGGGACGTAGTATACTTGTCTCACATTATGTGCCATGATAAACGGATCAAACATGTGATTTCTTCTACTCGTTTGGATGTCCAAAATATTATATTTTTTATTCAATTTAGTGCCTTTCTAGATGGATCAAACCAACTACAATAAAACAACACTATTCTCTCAGGGTAATCTAGATAAAGATACGATAACTCATATATCTGTTGTATCACACCATAAAAATCGTTTGCACCTCCGCTTGACTCACCCTTTATGTAAACACCACTATTTATTGTTGTTTTGTCTTTTGTCCATGATTGAGTATGAAATTTATACCCATTCACGAAGTATGTGTCCCATTCTTTAACGATATGTTTTTATTCGCATACATTATAGTGAATAACAGAATGATAGAGGGGAAGATACTTACTTGTTGCTTAAACCATTTTGGAAAATCTACTTGAGTATGAGTAGATGCATCTCGGTGGCTTATGTTTTGAGATAACAAGAATGCACTGAATATATATACGGACATAAGTTATGACAATTAACCTATGCTATCGAAGGAATAAAAAATATAAGCACATACGTACTCATCGTATGGTTTAACCTCGACGCAATTGATCAACACATGAACATGAGCTGAGTTCCACTCTTCCTCTATTAAACAATGTGTCAACTCCTTTCCGGAATGATGACTGGGAGACAAAAAACTGACAAGGTTCCAGGTAGTCTTCCACTTTCATTTTCCATTTCATTCCTTTTATTTGTTGGCGGTAAACCCATGTGTTTGAAATAATGAGAGCATAAATGAGTTATCTCATGATGTAAGTAAAACGCACAGAATGAACCTTCAACCTTAGCCTTATTTTTCACCGATCGTTTTGAGTCGCCCATGAATCTATTAAAAAAATGATGAGGTTATTATTAATTAACTAATATGCATGAAAGAAGTTCAGTAATTGGAATACTTATATTACCTTTCAAATGGATGCATCCACTTATATTGAACTGAACCACCAAGTCTGGCTTCATATGCAAGATAAATTGGAGGATGCTCCATTGAATCAAAGAAGTCGGGGAGGAATATGTTGGAACCAAAGTGGTTCTGGTTTATTTAATCTCTAGGTTATGATGTTAACAAAAGGATTAAATTTGCTTGGCAAAATGTTAATTGAGATCTAACAAGTGATTTCAGCTTATGCAGGAATATCCAAAAGGTATACAATGATTGGACTCTTGCAAAGAATTACCCGTCCAAAGGTTATTTAAACTGTTTATATTTTAATCGTTAAGTAGACGGCTAACTATATCTCAATAGACGTCCATAGTAGCCACGTCAGTAGATGAGTGCTCTTCTTAAAAATCAAGTAGACATCCTTAGTGCCTAACTAAAATTCAGTAGACGTCCATGGTGCCACGTCATTGAACTGAGTTTCTCTAAAGACTTAGCAAGTCCAAAGACTTGTGTGGACGAGCGCTTCTGCTGCATCAGTGGACGAGCAGAATAAAACCTTGTGTAGATGCGTTCTAAAACTGAGTGCCTGTAGACGGTTCTACATCTTCTATATCTTTACTACCTTGAATGTGATTTAATGCAATCTGGACCACATTGAATTTATTTCAAATGGTTGATATTTATTTCAAAGGAATATATGTTCTTTATAATTGTTTTATCTGGTTAATGCCTTGTTCCTTTGTGAGAAAATTCATAGTACTATCAAGAAAATACAAAAGGCAAATAGTACAATTGGAATTTCAAAACGATCTGTACGATGACAACTTTATTGCTGGACAAAAGCTGGGTTATACACAAAGGAGGAAAGAAAGTTTTTAAGGTACAATTGCCCAGGATAGTGAGCCTCCATTTTTTGCTTTTCTGATAACCAATGATGCTTTTCAACACGGCCAAAATCAAGCTATCAGTCTCAACAGATATCATGCATTTAATGTTATCTCTATAACGGGACTATTCAAATAATCGTTGAAGATTTGCAAGAGAAGCTGAAGACCACTATATATAGAAGGTCTCAAGCACTGAAGAATAACTTTTGCCATCTGAACATTTGCAAGATATTCAAAGATCATATTCCCTTTGTAAAGCAAAAGTCTGTAATTCTTAAGGTTGAATATTTGTAAAAATATTCAGCAGATCTTAAACCTTCAAACCCTCACATATAGTGAGTTAGAAAGATCTTAGAAAAATCTCTGTGATTGAATTAGAGCCAGAAGAGGCTTGGCAAGAAAGCAATATTTGTAACCTAGAGAGGTGTATAATACTTGTTGTAGAAACTATTTGGAAATAGTGGAGAAAATCCTTCAAGTAGAAGGGACTGGACGTAGCTCGTTGGAAGAGAGTGAACCAGGATAAAATACCTGAGTGAATTTTCTATCCCTTATCTTTTACAGATTTATTTATTTATACTAACTGTGGGATTTGATTTTGGTTTTGTTAATCTTTTAAAAAGGATTTCTTGTGTGCTTAAACTTTTTATCTTCTACTTGTGAAAAGGTTTCTCAAAAAGGGTTTTTGCGAAAATAATTAACAAACACAATTCAACCCCCCCCCCCCTTCTTGTGTTTGTCTGTGCCAACTTCAGTTGGTATCAGAGCTCAGCCTTGACAGGGTTGAGCATCTAACAAGTGCTAAGGCAGTACGATCCTACTATCATGGATGCAGAAGGACAAGCTATCAACATACCTCCTTTCTTTGATGGAACTGATTATGATTATTGGAAAAAGAGAATGGTGGCATTCTTAGATGCACAGAATGCTGACATCTGGGAACTGATAGAAAATGGCTATATCTGAATGGACTCAAAAGCAGAAAAGCCAATACCAACTAAACTTGAAAGCTAAGCACTATCTAATGTGTGCTATCACCAGATTTGAGCATGACAAGGTTCATAGTTGCAACACAGCTAAAGAAATCTGGGATACTCTTGCACTAGCTCATGAAGGTTCCTCACAAGTGAAGGAATAAAAGATAAGTCTGGGAGCCGCAAAAAAAAGGGATAAAAAAGACATAGGAGTCGCCACTAAAATTTTTATTGGGAAAATCTTAGAAAACCCAATTATTTAAAGGTAAACTGGTCTAAAAAAGGGAGAGATGAGTCCGGGAATCGGTTACGAGCAGGGAAGGTATTAGCACCCCACATCGCCCGTTTAAAAACGGTACCTCAAGTTAATTGTGCAAAAACATTTTAATAACCTTTTAAATATTTATTTTTACCCTAAAAAATTATTTACAAGAAAGAATTATTTTTAATTTTAATATATTTAAAATTTTTAAATTTTTATTAATTTTTATTTTTGAATTTATGGTTTATAAAAAAACTAAATGAGGTTGAACATGGCACGTGAGTCCATAGGGCACCCCTAAAAATAGAAAATTTTATTTGTCTTTGATTAATTATTTTAACATAAAAAGAGACAAAAAAGAAAAAGAAAACTTAGTTTTGGCTTGACAAGATGACTTATCTTGCTCCTACGTATTCCCGGGTGCGATGGGAAACTCAAAGTCACGTAGTTCTGTAGAAAATATTTGATTGGTTGGTTGATTTTAATTTTTGATAAAGATTTGATTTATTTATTTTATTTTAAAAAAAAGATTCTATTTCAAAATAAATTTACTTTTGCATAGAGTCCAAGATAGCAGTGCTATACGATAAACCCTTACAATTCATACCACACTTGAGGATGAAAAAATCATACATCAACGTCGTATATTGTTGCGTGAATTAAAAAAGAGATTTTTTTATTTATTACAAAAAGTTGGATAAAATTTGTTAAAAGAGCAAATTGAAAATATTTTATTATTCTTAATGAAAAGGAATTCATTCATGCATAGGGTTCAAGATAACAGAGTTATACGATAAACCCTTATAATTCTTACAACACTTGTGGATGAAAAATCATACATCAACGTTGTAGATTGTTGCGTGAATTCAAAAAGATATTTTTTTATAAATAATGAAATTGGGTAAAATTGATTAAAAGTATAAATTAAAAAATATTTTTTAATGAAGATTCACTCCTGCACGGGGTCAAAGATAGCAAAGCTATACGATGAACCCTTACAATTCATACAACACTTGAGGATGAAAAAGAATCATACATCAACATTGTAGATTGTTGCGTGAATTTAAAAAAGATTCTCCATTTTTTACTTTTTATAACTTTTGTTCTTTCCCCTTTTCTTTAAAATAAAAATGCTTTCTCACTCTTAACACATCAGAACATCATAAAACAAACTGGACTGCCAAAACCCACAGACAGAAACACAAGGTGAGGTTACAGTGAGAGTGTGACAAACCCAAAAGAGGAACCTTGACCCTCCACCCTTGTGCGAACGCCGGAGAGTAGCGGCTTGCCAGAACGGCGGCGAGCAGCGGTCTCGGACGCGGACCTGGGCTGGCGCGGGGGCGGCGCTGCAGTGAACGGCGGGGACAGACGCGGAGCGGCGCAGCAGTCGCGCGTCTGGTGCGGATTCGTGGCGGCTGGGTTCTGTTTGGTCCCGGACGGTGGACGCACGGCGGCGGGTGGCAAGCCAACGGTGGTTCCAGCCAGATCTGGAATGGCTGGGTCTGGTACGGCGATGGACGTGCGTGGAGGTTGAGGTGGTGGCTTGGTTGACGGTCTGAGTTGTGGGGAGAGGAGGAGGAAGAGTTGAAGTTAAGAGGAAGAAGGAGATGTGAAGTGTGGGGCTTTTTTGTTTTTGTTTTGTGTTGCTGTTGGGTTGTTGAAGAAGAAGAAGAATGGGAGGAGGAAGATGAAGCAGGGAGGGAGAAGAAGAAAGAAAGAAAGAAAGAAAGAAAGAAAGAGAAAAAAATAAAGAAAGAAGGTTTTTCTTCTGATTTTTTCGTTCTGTAGAGTCTTTAGGTATTTTTGTGTTGATTTGTGATTTGGGAGTGATGGTGGCTTGAGGTTGAAGAGGAGAATATTGAGTCTTTTTCTGTTTCCCCCTTTTTTTGAGCAGAAACAGAGAGTGTAGAAGAAAATTTCGTTTGCTCCCCCCTCCTTCTTTGGTCACTGTTCAATATATAGCACAAGAATGAAGAAGATGACAAATTTTTCTGTTAGGTCAGCTGGTGGGGGTACAAGTAGTGGGGAGCAAATCAGCTTTTGCTCCACCACCTTGCAGGGGCAGCCATGGTGCAAGGGTGGTATTGTACCATTGTCCCTCTTTTCTTTGAAAAAGAAGAAGATGACAACGAGGGGTACAAGCATGGGATCAGATTTTTTTAATTTTTTTTTACTTTTTATTATTTTTTTAATTTTTAACAAATCAGAATAGTAAAAAAAACAAATTTTGTTGGGTTTGGGATAATGGGCCCAAAAGATAACTTGGAACAAAAACGAAAATGGGCTCCATTTGATGATGTAATGGGCCCAGAGTAAAAATATTTTTGTTTTATTTTTATTTTTGTCTATTATTTTCTTCAAAACATTAATTAAAAAATCTGGACAAAATTAGGTGTTCACAACTGCCCCTCTTTACTTGTTTCTTATTAGATAGTAGGTGTAAACGTAGTTAACCTATTATCGTTATAAGAAACGAGTAAAGACATGAACTCCAATTTTGGACGGAGTTCACTAACAAGTAAATGGATGCATAATTAAAAGCTCACGGGATGGACTGCCCGTAGAAGCTCGAACAGAAAGATAAAAACCTTGCGGAGTCGTTTGTCCGCTGAAGCTTGAAAAGACAGGTAGAGAGCTTGCGGGGTATGGTACCCGTCGAAGCTTGACAGAAAGGTTAAAAGCTCGCGAGTCGGTTATCCACTGAAGCTTGAAAGCAAAATGCGAAAAGCTTGCGGAGTCGGGTATCCGCCGAAGCTTGAAAAGAAATGTTAAAAGCTTATGGAGTCGGTTGTCCGCTGAAGCAAAAATGATTAAAAGCTTGCGGAGTCGGTTATCCACTAAAGCTTGACAGAAAATAAAAAGCACGCGGGATCGGTTATCCGCTGAAGCTTTAAAGGAAAGGTAAAAAAGCTCACGGAGTCGGTTGTCCGCTGAAGCTTGAAAGCAAAAGGATTAAAAGCTTGCGGAGTAGGTTGTCCACTGAAGCTTGACAGAAAAGGTAAAAAGTTTTGGAGTCGGTTATCCACTGAAGCTTGACAAAAGGTAAAAGCTTGCGGAGTAGGGCATCCGCTGAAGCTTGAGAGCAAAAGGATTAAAAGCTTGCGGAGTCAGTTATCCGCTGAAGCTGGAAAGGAAAGGTAAAAAAGCTTGTGGAGTCGGTTATCCACTGAAGCTTTGAAAAGAAAAGTTGAAAGCTTGCGGAGTCGGTTGTCCGCTGAAGCTTGAAAAGAAAAGTTGAAAGCTTGCGGAGTCGGTTGTCCGCTGAAGCTTGAAGAGAAATGTTAAAAGCTTGCGGAGTCGGTTGTCCGCTGAAGCTTTGAAAAGAAAAGTTGAGAGCTTGCGGAGTCGGTTGTCCGCTGAAGCTTGAAAAGAAAAGTTGAGAGCTTGCGGAGTCGGTTGTCCACTGAAGCTTGACAAAAGGTAAAAAGCTACGATGTCTGTGCAATTTACTGGGTTTTGTGCTTACGAGAGACAAACAATTGCAATGCATGATGCCAGAAATGTCCTATATGCCTGATGAAAACCTTAAATGATTTCAATGCAACACAAGGAAAGCTCGTAACATTACTATTTTTATTTTTTCATCTTTTAGGTGGTTTTTATTATCACCCTTGACCCCTTAAAGTGTTGATCACAGACAAGCTCTGAGATGAACTAAAACGTGTCCTGTCTTCATGGAGAATAAAGGCTAAGCACTTTTGAAAGGGTACGCTTCCTTTGCAATGATTGTCCCCGTGCCTCTTGTCGGTAGACCACGGTGTCCTTTGTCGGGAGATCATCTTGTTCTTTACGAACTTGTGAGATTTTTCAAGGGAATTCTCAATGCATCTTGAAGACACCAATACACGTTTCACATTTCAGTATATACTTATCATGATGAATGCACACACACAATTGACAAAAGTTAAGAGAAAGAGATAAGGGTAAAAAGATTTGGGAGTCAATGTCATTACATTTGGACTGAAAAGGTATACAAAACAGATATTACAATGGAGTATGGAATTTCAAAAAGGGTTGTGGAGTGGAATCACATCTCCTCAAGTGACATCTCTTTCCATGAATAGTGTTAATATCCCTCATACTATCTCGACTGCTTACTAATCAACATCTGAGAATGCTATCTGCCCCAGTCTTCATGCATCTAGCCCACTGATTGCCCCAGTTCATCGGCTTGACGACACTTCCATTGTTTATTTTATTTTTGAACCCTAACTTTTGCCTAGACCGCCTTTTCAGGTTTTCAGCCTAGCGGGCTGCTCTAACTTTTGCTTAGACTGTCTTTTCAGATTTTCAGCCTAACGAGCTTTACTTTTTTTTTTCCTTTCATTTTTTCGCTTTTTTTTTCTTTTTCTCCTTGGGAAGTGCATTCAAGTATAATACTTTTTGACTGCATCTGAGTTTACAGGGAGTGGAAGATCTTCCCCATCCATCCTGGTGAGGATTAAAGCTCCTCCCGAGAAGGCCTTTTTCACAATGTACGGTTCTTCGTAGTTCGGGGTCCACTTCCCACGATGATCCTTTTGGATTGGTAGAATCTTTTTGAGCACTAGATCACCCTCCCGAAACTGCCGTGGGCGTACCTTCTTCTCATAAGCTCTCATCAACCTTTTCTGGTACAACTGACCGTGACACAATGCTGCTAATCGCTTCTCTTCAATGAGATTCAATTGGTCGAGTCGATCCTGGACCCACTCAGCTTCTTCCAATTCTGCTTCTCTCAGTACTCTTAATGAGGGGATCTCTACTTCAATTGGAAGCACTGCCTCCATCCCATACACCAAAGAATACGGTGTTGCCCCTGTCGAGGTGCGAATAGAGGTATGGTAGCCGTGCAAAGCAAAAGGTAACATCTCGTGCCAATCCTTATACGTCACCACCACCTCTGGACAATCTTCTTGATATTTTTATTGGCAGCCTCAACTTCCCCATTCATCTTTGGGCGATACGGGGAGGAATTGTGATGTTTTATCTTGAAGTTTTCGCACATCTCTTTCATCATATTGTTGTTCAAGTTAGTCGCATTATCAGTGATAACCTCACTTGGCAACCCATAACGACAAATTAATTCTCTTTTTATAAATTTGATCACGACATTCCTGGTCACTTTGGCATATGATGCGGCCTCAACCCACTTTGTGAAATAATCAATGGCAACAAGAATGAAGCGATGCCCATTCGAGGCTTTTGGTTTGATTGGACCGATCACGTCCATTCCCCACATTGAGAATGGCCAGGGTGCCGTCATGACATTCAAGGGAGCTGGCGGCGCATGAACCCTATCGGCATATATTTGACACTTATGGCACCTCTTTGCATAATTAAAGCAGTCTGCTTCCATTGTCAACCAGTATTGGCCAACCCTCAAGATTTTTATTCCCATTGTGTGCCCGCTCGCATGTGTTCCGAAAGACCCTTCATGGACCTCCTCAATTATCCGTTTAGCTTCCTTCGCATCGACGCATCTTAACAATACCATGTCATGATTTCTTTTGTAGAGAATACCTCCATCTAAATAGAAACCCATTGCAAGTCTTCTTAGAGTTCTTTTGTCGTTTTCTGAAACACCCGGAGGATATTCCCTTCTTTGGATGAAGCACTTGATGTCATGGTACCACGGTTTTTGATCATACTCTTCCTCTATCACTTGACAATATGCAGGATGATCACGACTTTCCATTTTGATGAGTGGTAAGTTCCTCTCGTCACTTACCTTGAACATCGAGGACAAGGTAGACAGCGCGTCAGCTAATTGGTTATCTTCTCGGGGAATATGATGAAATGTGACTTCATCAAACTGCTCAATCAAACCTTTGATGTAATCATGGTACGAGATTTACTTGGCATCTCGAGTTTCCCTTTCCCCTCTTAGCTGGTGGATGACTAATGCAGAGTCCCCATATACCTCCAGTATCCTTGTCTTTGATTTTATCGCTGCCAGGATCCCAAGCGCACAAGCTTCATATTTGGCTATATTGTTTGTACAATCAAAGCAAAGCCTTGCAGTGACAGGGAAATTATCATTTTCCGGTGAGATTAGTATTGCCCCAATTCTGTGTCCCAATGCATTAGAAGCTCCATCAAATAACAAAGTCCACTTTTATTTTTCTGGTGATTGCTTGTGATCAAACAAAGCCATTATATCTTCATCCGGGAAATCACATTGCATCGATCCATAATCTTCCACTGGCTGATTGGCTAGATATTCTGTGAGAGCGCTACCTTTTATTGCTTTTTGGGTGACATAGACAATGTCGTATTCTGATAGCAGGACTAGCCAGCGAGCAATTCTTCCAGTTAGAGCAGGCTTATCAAAGATATACTTGATCGGATCCATTTTGGACACCAACCAGGCAGTGTAACACAACATGTAATGCCTCAAACGGCGGTCTGCCCAAGCCAAAGCACATCAAGTGCGTTCCAGCAATGAGTAGTTGGCTTCACAACTGGTGAACTTCTTGCTTAGATAATAGATGGCATGTTCCTTCCTTCCTGACTCATCGTGTTGCCCCAGTACACAACCCATTGATTCATCTAGCACAGTCAAATACACGATGAGAGGCCTTCCTGGAACTGGGGGAACCAAGACCGGAGGCTCCTGTAGGTATTGTTTGATCTTCTCAAAGGCTTTTTGACAATCTTCATTCCATGTCACCGCCTGATTTTTGCGTAGCAATTTAAAGATCGGTTCACATGTCGCGGTCAGTTGGGAGATGAACCGGGCAATGTAGTTCAATCTTCCTAAAAACCCACGAACTTCCTTCTCCGTTCGAGGTGCTGGCATATCGATGATTGCTCGAACTTTTTCAGGATCAACCTCTATTCCTCTTTGACTAACAATGAACCCCAGAAGCTTGCCTGATTTCACTCCAAAAGTGCATTTGGCTGGATTCAGTCGGAGCTTAAACTTTCTTAACTGCTCGAAAAGTTTCTACAGATTGTCAACATGGTCATCTTCGTATCTGGACTTGGCAATCATGTCATCTACATAAACTTCTATCTCCTTATGCATCATGTCACGGAATAAAGCCACCATAGCCCGTTGATATGTTGCCCCAGCATTTTTCAAGCCAAAGGGCATAACCTTGTAGCAAAAGGTTCCCCATAAAGTGACAAATGTAGTTTTCTCCATATCTTCAGGTGCCATCTTGATCTGGTTATATCCTGAGAATCCATCGATGAAAGAGAATAATGCATGTTGGGCAGTATTATCTACAAGAACATCAATGTGAGGCAGAGGGAAATCATCTTTTGGGCTAGCTCTGTTCAGATCTCGATAGTCGACACACATTCGAACCTTTCCATCTTTCTTAGGAACAGGAACGATGTTAGCAACCCATTGAGGGTACTTTACAACTTCTTGGAAACCTGCATCCAGTTGTTTCTTGACCTCATCCTTGATCTTTAGAGACATTTCTGCTTTCATTCTTCGCAGCTTCTGCTTTACTGGAGGACACTCCAGCTTTAATGGCAGTTTGTGTTCTGCTACACTGGGGTCTAACCCTAGCATGTCTTGGTATGACCATGCGAAAACATCTTTATAATCCATCAACAACCTGATCAACCTGCTCCGCTCCTTTTCTTTCAAGGAAAGGTCGATCTTGACCTCTTTTTTATCATCTCTAGTTCCCAAATTGATTAGTTCACTCGGCTCTTCATGGGGCCGAATTTCCCTGGCTTCTTGCTCTACCAACCTCAATAGTTCAGGTGGGACTTCCTCGTCATCATCAACAACCTCATCAGTATGATCAATGTGAAAGTCAAAATTGTATGCCGATTTATTAACACTGTCATTTTCAAGAGAGTCACTTTTAGATCTGCATTTTGGTAGTTATCAGGGAAAGATGAATGAATAACGGTTAAAGATGGGAAAACTGCATTTATTGGTGAGGAACGATGAATAAAAGCGAAAGTAAAGAAATCTAAGAACATAAAGATATTGAATGCATGCATTTATTGATAAGTCATACTGAAACGGAAACAAGTAAGCCCATTACAACAAAAATCCTAAAGCCTTGGGCAGAGCTAAAGGATAAGCATTACAGAATTATTTTGAAATAAACTCTACGGTCCTGGGGAACTCAATGACCTCCCAATTGTTGAGCTCTTTATTCGGAGGGCATGGATACAACAAACTGACACCATGATCGGCGAGATAATCATCTTCAACAGCCGCTGCTTGGTCCAGGAATGCGAACCCTACACTTCGGAAGCTATGTCGAATATCACAGATGGAAACCCTTTCAGCCTCGTATTCACGATTTTCCAGCCGAGCCAAACTCTTTCTTTTCTTCTCTTCCATAACCCTCATCCTGTCGGCCTTGGTGGGTTTATATCCTAACCCAAACCTGTCCTTGTTCTCGGTGAGCATGAGGATGTCAGTGACACCTTGGCTATTCTTCCCCAAACCGCTTCCAGGTCGGTATCCTCCTTCGAGCATAACCCTAGCCACCATAATGGACGCTTTAGATGACTGAGGTTTCAAGAGTGGAACATCGTCCCCGACATAAGTGGCATTGGCAATTTCAAGCGATTGGAAAGCGGTCTCAAGAGCTTCTTCGGCAGCTTCAATGTAAGGGGTTGTTGATGGCTTACTCACTAACATATCCTCCTCTCCAAAAACAATTATCAGCTTGCAATCGACAATGAACTTCACTTTCTGGTGAAGTGTGGAAGGTACAGCTCCAGACGAATGGATCCATGGTCGTCCCAGGAGACAACTGTAAGTTGGTATAATGTCCATTACTTGGAAGAGTATTTCAAAGGTGCAAGGGCCAATCTGAATGGGTAATTCAATTTCTCCCATAACTTCCCTTCGGGTGCCATCGAAAGCTCTGACAATCATTGTTCTTGGCTTCATATGAGTTCCATCGAAAGACAACTTTGCCAGTGTTGACTTTGGCATTACATTCAAAGAAGAACCATTATCAATGAGAACCCTAGCCATGACATGATCTTGACACTTCACCGAGATGTGTAACGCCTTGTTGTGTCCCATTCCTTCAGCTGGAATTTCGTCATCAGTGAAAGTGATATAATTATCAGCAATGATGTTACCCACGATGTTATCAAGCTTATCAATTGTGATGTCATGAGAGACATGAGCTTGATTCAACACCTTCATCAGTACTGTCCTATGTGGCTCAGAATTCAACAACAAAGACAAAAGAGATATCCGAGCTGGAGTTTGATTCAATTGATCCACAACCCTGTATTCGCTTTGCTTGATGAACTTCAAGAATTCACCAACTTCTTCATCAGATACCTCCTTTTTATTATCACCCCCTTTGGCGTCCTTTTCAGCCGGTGTTCCTTCCACCTTCTCCTTCCCCTTGCGATCTTTTTCTTCCTTTTCTGTTCCCTCCCTTCGCAATATCTCTGGAGTATAAATGCGACCACTCCTAGTCATTCCACCAATTCCTGAAATGTTGGTAAACACAGTGGTCCCGTTGGGAGGACTTTGTTGAACCTGCCTATCATATTTCCATGGTACCGCTTTGGTGTCCTTGTAAGGGAAAAGACCTGGGACTCGGATGACAACTGGTGTTGGCCCACTCGAAACCGGCATAGGCTCCTTCTCAGTATAGTGTATCACCACTGGCTTCGAAGCGACTTGCTCAGGAACCGGTTGAGGATTAATCACAACAGTAAAAGGAGTTATCTTAACTAGAGTTGGGGAAATTGTAGATTCAGCGACCATGTTAATGCCACACTCATTTGACTCAACCAATTAGGATAATCTTCATATCTATTAACTGTTGCACAACCTGTCGAATTCGGCACAGTCTTCAATTGAATGCCCCACATTCCCGTCGAAGTCACACCTTATCTTTTCATCAAAAGTCTTCACTTCAACTATTAAGGTTTGCACCAATCCATGTTTCTGCATCTCCCTTAAAATAACTCTCATGGGAGTTCTGACATCAGCCACTTGGCTCTTAAGAGTAGGTTCCATAAAGCTATCAATGGCATTGACCCCCGTACCCCTATGATTTGGCATAGGACCTTGTGTCCCATTCGGAGCATCTTTCTGAAAGCTCAACCACTTAGCATCAATAAGATCTTGTACCTTAAATTTGAAAGCCCTGCAGTTCTCAGTGGAATGACCTATTGCCCCCGCATGATACTCACATTTAGCATTTGGGTCAAACCACTTCGGATAAGGAAGCCCCAATGGTTTCATTGGGATAGGAGTCAACACAGATTTATTTATTAGCTGATGCAGTAGCTTAGTGTAGGTCATGGGTATCGGGTCGAAATGTACTGGCTTTCTTTCCGAGTTATACGGTGGTCTTGTTTGGCTGGTGTTTGGGTTTGGACCTAGGGGTTGGACAATTTGAGGTGGCATGGTGGCCGCGCTGTCGCGCACGCGCCAAAAAGAACGAGCGGGTTTTAAAACTGTAGTTTAGGGTGACAACTCGGATGTCGTCTCACAAGGACTCTTAAAGTGTTATTTATCACAAAAATCTGTTTTGGGGGGTTTGGATTGGGATGCAAATAAGAAGACAAAGTAATAACAGAGCAATAAAACAAGGCAATTCAAAGAGGTTATCAAATAGCTAAAAACGATTAATCTACTGTTCTTGATTTCACAACTATCATCGGTTCATGTAATCCCAAGCCCTAAGCAGATTCTAATCCCCTTCCAGCTGTAGCAACAATTAACAAACGAAATCGCTACTACGGATATATGTTCCTATTCCCGAATTAAACAAATGGGGTTAAGCCCTCATGAACTAAACGAACATGAATGAACACACGCGAATTAAACAAACACGATTAAGTATAGAAACATAACATCACTGAAATGAATCAACACAACACTATACACTCCCGAATTAAACAAACAGAAATGTAACATGGCATTGAAAAGGGAAAAGCATACAAAACAGGGATTACAAAACCTCAAGTACGGCGGAAATCATTTACAGCAGATTAATCTATGAAATTTAGTTCCCCATGAAAACGAAATACACACAGAAAATATGTAAAACAAAACAGTGGAGAAGCAAAAGTCCTTCCAATCTGCCCAGAACAGCCTTTTATACTATTCAGAATTTTAGCCCACTCGCGAGGCGAACCTTCTCTCGCGAGGCGAATGTTATGAAGAGTCAGCAACCTTTGGCATTCTCGCGAGGCGAAGAACGGCTCGCGGGGCGAAGAATTGAAGAGTCTTCTTATTACGCCCGTTATGAACATCAGGGGCCAGCCGTGATGCTTTCTGACTTCCATGATCGCGAGGCGACCCCGAGAGCTTGCATATTTCTGGAACAGTCATCCTTCAGGGTCGCGAGGCGAGGTGCTGTTCGCGGGGCGAACCAGAGAGGATGACATTTTTACTGTTCTGCTGGCTTTCAGGTTCGCGAGGCGAGGAAACTCTCGCCAGGCGAATCCCCTGTTTCTTTATTCCCTCAACTTCTACTTAACCTGAAAACAACAAAATAGCCATAAGTGCTTTATTTGACTCAAAACTGGCTAAATTAACCTAAAACTACTTTAGAGACTCAAAACCTTGCTTGAGGACAATCTAATCTAATTTGGGTGAAAATAGGATATAATTTGCACAAAACCCTGGTCATACTAGCCATAAAACTAGATGAGCCAGAGGCTTATCAAAATACCCCAAACTTAAACTTTGCTTGTCCCCAAGCAAACTAAAACTCAAAAATCAAAAAGACTCAAGACCTGGCAAGCTTAAAAGATTCAATCAGCCTTGCACAAATTCAAGCAGTTTCATCAAAACAGTTTTTCCTTCAATGTCCCCCCTTTCAAACAAAGCAATCCCCACAATCATTCATTCTAAACAATTGAGAATTTCATCATTCAAACAATCATTAATCTAAGCAGGGGATCCAAGTTACACACAAGAGGGAGATCACCAAATTCAAACAACTACCTTCCTCACAAGGGCATTTAGTGTTCACTCATTCGCTCAGTTTTTGTCAGGCTAACAACATTTCACTCAATTTCACTTTCAAGAACACTTCCCATGAATTTGATGTTCACCTCAAAATGATTCCCACAGAAAACATGCATGCAACATCAAAAGGTCTTTTATGGGTTGCAATGGGGCCTGGCTAAGGGTAGGATATACAAAGGAACTAGGCTGAAGACCCTAGGAACTAAGAGAGCATGAGCTTTTTACACTTTGAATTTAAACTCAAGTTCCTTTTTTCATTTTTCACTTGCCTTGGGTGACTACAGCCATTTCTTCTGATACCTTTATTTTTTTCATTTTTACACTTTGCTTTTCTTTTCTTTTTTTTCTTTTTCTATTTTTCTCTCTTTTTTTTCTGCTTTTCTTTTGGCATTTGGATCCAACCTTTTTATTATATATTTTTTTTTTCTTTTTCAATCCCAAACAACACATCACACCTTGTAGCCACCCCAAACTTAGTTTCTTGCAACCATTCTCTTTCTAAGATTCCATGCTCTCCTAATCCTAAGATCGGGTTAACATGGTTTTCCAGATTTTTGGCTTATAACATTAGGTTATCAAGAATTAACAGGCTAATCAGGCTCTAAGGGGCTAACTAGGGAACATGCATTAGGGATAGTTATTTTTAGGTTAAGTAGTTATTTACAAAGAAAATGCCTAAATCATCTGAAGCAAACACCTAATCATGCAAACCAAAAAGAGATTCAAGCAAATTCAGGAAAGTGCAACTTGAAAGCGATTCACACAGTCAAAAACATGTTGGAGGCTCAAACCTCACCTGGACATTTTTGCAAATTGTTTGACAGAGATTCTATCCCTAGTGTGTGCTTCCAAAACACCCCAAACTTATCATAAATCATGCCATCACAACAAAATCTCAAAGTTCAGTTTTCAATCACATGGGGATCACTTTTCAAAAACAAAAATTTTTTCAGCCTAGGGGGAATCATCACATAAATCATGCAATCAATCTGTGCAAAATCAATCAAAATCCAGCAAACTTGCCAACAAAAGACTCAACACAACTCCTGAGCTTCTCAAATTATTCAGTTGCTTTATTAAAAGAAAAGGAAAAAAAACAAGACACAACAAAACTACAACTAGTTCCCTCCCCCACACTTAAAACATACATTGTCCCCAATGAACAAAAGAACTATCAAATCAGAGTGAGGGAAAGGAAAGGGTACTCCCTGATCAAGTGTCAGTGTAGGTGGGAGCTTCCAAGGAGAGCTCCTCAACATTAGCATCCGCAGGAACACCAGCATCCACACCATGGAATGGCTTCAGCCTCTGCCCGTTAACCTTAAAGGACTTGTTGCTACCTGCATCTTTAATCTCTACTGCACCATAAGGAAACACATTAGTAACAACAAAGGGTCCAATCCACTTGGACCTAAGTTTCCCAGTCATCAATTTCAGGCGGGAGTTAAACAGTAAGACTTGCTGCCCCACAAAAAATTCTTTCCTAGCAATTATCCTATCATGAAAAAGTTTTGTTTTCTCTTTATAAATCCTGGAGCTTTCATAGGCTTCTAGCCTAAGCTCCTCAAGTTGCTGCAGCTGTAGTTTCCTTTCAACACCAGCTTTTTTCATGTCCATGTTACAGCACTTGACTGCCCAATATGCACGGTGCTCAACTTCCACCGGGAGATGACATGCCTTACCAAATACAAGCCGAAAGGGGGACATTCCTATTGGCGCCTTGAAAGCGGTCCTCTGAGTCCACAGTGCGTCTTCCAGACGGCGGCTCCATTCCTTTCTATTCGGCTGCACCATCTTCTCTAGAATCTGCTTGATCTCCCTGTTTGATAACTCAGCCTGGCCATTGGTCTGGGGATGATAGGCAGTGGAAACTATATGCACAACCCCATATTTACTGAGTAAGGCTTCCATGGTACGTTTGCTGTAGTGATTGCCCTGGTCACTGATAATAGCCCTAGGTATGCCAAACCTGCAAAAAATGTTGGACCTAACAAATTTGGAAACAACTTTAGCATCGTTAGTCCTAATGGGGATTGCTTCCACCCACTTTGAAACATAGTCAACAGCCAAAAGAATATAAAGAAAACCAAAAGAAGCAGGGAAAGGACCCATAAAATCAATTCCCCAAACATCAAAAACCTCACAAAAAAGCATGGGCTGCTGAGGCATCTCACTCCTACGAGTGATGGCAGGGCCTGCTGTTTGACATTCCTTGCAATTTCTGTAAACCTCATAGGCATCTCTAAAAATTGTGGGCCAGTAGAACCCAGAATCCAGGACTTTTCTTGCCGTCCTCTGTGGTCCAAAATGTCCTCCAACTTGAGAGGCATGTGAAAAGTGCAAGATGGACTCTGTCTCATGATCGGGGACACACCTCCGAATAACCTGATCACTGCAAAACTTCCAAAGGTACGGATCATCCCACACATAGTACTTTGCATCGCTCTTGAGCTTGTGGAACTTGGATCTACTTGTACCTGCAGGAACAACACCAGCAACAAGAAAGTTAACTATGTCAGCAAACCAGGGGGTTACCCCATACAGATGTAGAAGTCTCTCATCAGGGAAGTCATCTTGGATGGGAGAAGGATCCTCATCCCTTGCTATTCGGCTCAAGTGATCGGCTACCAGATTTTCAGCTCCACTCTTGTCTTTTATATCCACATTGAATTCTTGGAGCAAAAGCATCCACCGGATCAATCTTGGCTTAGCTTCTGGTTTCTTTAACTTACTTGGCTGCATGGTCAGTGAAAACAATAACTTTTGAACCTAGCAAATAAGACCTAAATTTATCAAGTGCAAACACAACAGCTAGCAGTTCTTTCTCAGTGGTGGTGTAATTGGATTGTGCAGCATCTAATGTCCTAGAAGCATAATGAATTACATAGGCAGCCTTGCCCACCCTTTGTGCCAGAACTGCTCCCACAGCAAAATTGGAAGCATCACACATGAGTTCAAAAGGGAGTGTCCAGTCTGGGGGCTGGATGATGGGGGTAGAGGTCAATGCTCTTTTCAGGTAGTCAAATGCCTTCTTGCAATTTTCATCAAAATGGAACATGGCATCATTCTTCAGCAGGTTTGACAATGGTAGAGCTATCTTGCTGAAGTCCTTAATAAAGCGCCTGTAGAAACCTGCATGGCCAAGAAAGGAACGGATCTCGCGTACGCAAGATGGGTAAGGAAATGAAGAAATCACATCAATTTTTGCAGGATCTATGGAAATACCCTCTTTAGAAATAACATGACCCAAAACAATCCCCTGTTCTACCATAAAGTGACATTTTTCATAGTTCAAAATCAGATCAGTCTCAATGCATCTTTCTAGAACTAAACTCAGACTATGCAAACATGCATCAAATGAGGAGCCATATACAGTGAAGTCATCCATGAACACCTCCATGCAATTTTCAATAAATTCAGCAAAAATGCTAAGCATGTGTCTTTGGAAGGTTCCAGGAGCATTACAAAGGCCAAATGGCATCCTCCTATAGGCAAACATACCGAAGGGGTACGTGAAAGTGGTCTTTTCCCGATCCTCAGGGGCAATATGGATCTGGAAATACCCGGAAAAGTCATCAAGAAAGCAGTAATGAGATTTACCAGCCAGCCGATCCAGCATCTGATCTATGAACGGCAAAGGAAAGTGATCCTTTCTGGTGGCCTGGTTCAACTTCCTATAATCTATACAGACTCGCCAGCTATTCTGGACTCTAGTGGGTACAAGCTCATTATTATCATTTCTAACTACTGTGAGACCGAACTTTTTGGGTACAACTTGCACCGGACTTACCCAAGTACTATCAGAGATGGGATATATAATACCTGCCTGCAGAAGTTTAGTCACCTCTTTCTTCACCACATCCAGAATCAATGGGTTTAGCCGCCTTTGGGCCTGCCTTACTGGTTTAGCCCCATCCACCAATAGAATTTTGTGCATACATCTGGAGGGGCTAATTCCTGGAATGTCAGCTAAGGTCCACCCAATAGCCTTCTTGTGCTTCTTCAGAACCTCTAAAAGCTTAGCTTCCTGGTCAGAGTCAAGGCTAGAGGAAATGATGACTGGAAGTTTTTCATTCGTCTCCAGGTAGGCATACTTCAGGTTCCCAGGAAGTGGCTTGAGCTCTAGGGAGGGCGGCTGCTCAATGGATGGTACATTAGGAGTAGCCATGATGTCAAGGACTTCTGCTGAACAGATAGCTTCACTCTCACTGTCACTATCACCCTGCAAAGTTGAATCAAGAAACTCAGCACAAACAGCACACGGGTTAGTGTCAGTACAGTTAGTACATGAATATAAATCATCAAAACCAGAAATAAATGGAAAATCTGAAACAAGGTCCTCATGGGTATCATCAATGATCTCAGAAAGCAACTCTAATTGGAAAACCGAGTGCTCCTCCAGTGGGTGTTTCATAGCATCAAAGATGTTGAACTTTGCCACAATATCACCAAACTCCATAGACATGGTCCCATCATTAACATCAATCTTAGTCTTGGCTGTCTTCATGAATGATCTGCCCAAGATTATTGGTGATCTACTGGAATGTGTCTCTCCTTCCATGTCCAGGATGTAGAAGTCAGCAGGGAAGATCAAATCATCAACTTGCACCAGCACATCTTCTACCATTCCCATGGGGCGGGCACTGGTCCTGTTGGCCAACTGGATGGTGAGACCTGTATACTGCAATGGCCCAAGATCAAGGTTATGAAAAATAGATGTGGGCATGACATTTATGGATTCTCCCAAATCCAGCATGCAATTTTCAAATCTTCTATCCCCAATAGTGCATGGAATAGTAAATGTGCCCGGATCCTTGCACTTTTGTGGTAGTGCCTGAGTAGGGGATAAAACAGCAACTCTTTCTAGTGCAGGCTTAGACTGGATAAGAGCTGAAACATTTCTTCCCAAATCAACTCTCTCATTATTCTTCAACTTCCTCTTGTTGGTGCATAGATCCTTGAGAAATTTTGCATACTTGGGCACCTGCTTGATCACATCCAAAAGAGGAATATTTACAGCTACCTTTCTGAACACATCTAAAATCTCTCTTTCCTTGTCTTCACCACCAATCTTCTTATTTTTCTGTACTCTGTGTGGGAAGGGGATCGGTGGAATGTACACCTTCTCAACTTTAACATCAACGGTAGGCTCAGGAACTACCTCAATAGTTTCTTCATATTTTCCAGAGGCTGCCTCAACAACTTTTCCAGATCTCAGAGATATGGAACTCACATTAGGATTGGAGGCATTGGGATTTATCACTGTTTGTGCCGGCAACTGGGTTGTCCCTTGAGTTTGCTGTATGTTATTTATGGATGTGGCAAGCTGGCCAACCTGTGTCCTCAAATCTTGAATGCTAGCATTTGTTCGCTGCTGGGTCTGGCCAACTTGCTGCTGAAACTGTGTCTGTGAGGCCTGAAGCTGTCCGACTTGCTGCTAGAAAAGTGTAGTCATTTGTGCAGTCATTTGTGAAGTCATTTGCTTGAACATGTCCTCCAGTGAAGGTCCAGAAGGTGCAAAAGTGGCACTTGAGGAGGATTCTGAGGTGCCATCGGTTGTTGTTGGGATGAGTTCCCATACCGAAGATTAGGATGATTCCTCCAATTGGGATGGTACCTATTTGTGGAGAGGTCTGGAGTGCTGTACCAGTTCTGGTTATTGCTTTGATTATAGGGATGGACTGCATAAGCTTGAGACAGATCAGTGACGAACTCTTCCTTCGGAATGGGGCATGCATCATACGGGTGCTCAGGAGAGTTGCACATGCTACACAATCTTGCAGGCTGAACCCTATCTATTGCCAATTGCCTTACAAAAGAAGTGAGCTCATCCATTCTATTCTCAAGGGCCTGGTTGGACGAAGAGCTATGGATCTCATGCACACTTCTTGTCTCAACAGAATTTCTCCTGGTAGTAAACTGCTGGGAATTCAGTGACATATTTTCAATGAGTTGCTTGGCAGCAGCTGGGGTCTTATCAACAAGTGCTCCCCCACTAGCAACATCCAAAAGATTCCTATCCATCGGCAGTAACCCTTCATAAAAATTCTGGATAAGAAGCTGTTCAGAAATCTGATGCTGGGGGCAACTGGATACCAAATGCTTGAATCTTTCCCAATATTCAGCTAACGACTCATTTCCTTGCCTAATGCCACATATTTCCTTCCTTATTGACGCAGCTCTGGAAGCAGGAAAATATCTCTCTAAGAAAACCCTCTTCAAATCATTCCAGGTGGTGATAGAGTTTGGTTCAAGATATAACAGCCAATCCTTTGCAGCTCCCTGGAGTGAGAACGGAAAAGCTTTCAGCTTGATGCTATCCTCAGTTACTCCCTCTGACCTCGAGGTTGTGGAGCAGACAACTTGGAATTCCTTCAAGTGCTTGTGTGGATCCTCACCTGCAAGACCATTAAACTTTGGCAACAAGTGAATGAAACCAGATTTTAATTCAAAAGGAATATCGGTACCAGGATATGAAATACACAATCCATTGTAATTTACATCGGGGCGAAAAGTTGTCTTAATGTCCTTTGGTCACCCATATTGTCAAAAACAGTTTTGGAATTAGAATCACTACTAGTGCTAGCCCGAATTTCTCTAAGGCGTGTGTGCAGTGTTCTTTCAATTTCAGGATCAAAATCACACAATTCAGGGCAATTGGACCTAGTAGCCAGACCAATTCAAAACAAAAACGAAAATAAAAGAAAAAGAAAAGAAGGAAAAAAAATGGAAAAATAACAAATAAGAGTCCCCGGCAACGGCGCCAATTTTTGGTCATGCATGCGCAACGCGCCAAAAAGAATGAGCGGGTTTTAAAACTGTAGTTTAGGGCGACAAATCGGATGTCGTCTCACAAGGACTCTTAAAGTGTTATTTATCACAAAAATCAGTTTTTTTTTGGGGGGGGGGAGGGGGGGGGGGTTTGGATTGGGATGCAAATAAGAAGACAAAGTAATAACAGAGCAATAAAACAAGGCAGTTCAAAGAGGTTATCAAATAGCTAAAAACGATTAATCTACTGTTCTTGATTACACAACTATCATCGGTTCATGTAATCCCAAGCCCTAAGCAGATTCTAATCCCCTTCCAGCTGTAGCAACAATTAACAAACGAAATCGCTACTACGGATATATGTTCCTATTCCCGAATTAAACAAACAGGGTTAAGCCCTCATGAACTAAACGAACATGAATGAACACACGCGAATTAAACAAACACGATTAAGTATAGGATCATATCATCACTGAAATGAATCAACACAACACTATACACTCCCGAATTAAACAAACAGAAATGTATAACATGGCATTGAAAAGGGAAAATCATACAAAACAGGGATTACAAAACCTCAAGTACGGTGGAAATGAATTACAGCAGATTAATCTATGAAATTTAGTTCCCCATGAAAACGAAATACACACAGAAAATATGTAAAACAAAACAGTGGAGAAGCAAAAGTCCTTCCAATCTGCCCAGAACAGCCTTTTATACTATTCAGAATTTTAGCCCACTCGCGAGGTGAACCTTCTCTCGCGAGGTGAATGTTATGAAGAGTCAGCAACCTTTGGCATTCTCGCGAGGCGAAGAACGGCTCGCGGGGCGAAGAATTGAAGAGTCTTCTTATTACGCCCGTTATGAACATCAGGGGCCAACCGTGATGCTTTCTGACTTCCATGATCGCGAGGCGACCCCGAGAGCTTGCATATTTCTGTAACAGTCATCCTTCAGGGTCGCGAGGCGAGGTGCTGTTCGCGGGGTGAACCAGAGAGGATGACATTTTTACTGTTCTGCTGGCTTTCAGGTTCGGGAGGCGAGGAAACTCTCGCCAGGCGAATCCCCTGTTTCTTTATTCACTCAACTTCTACTTAACCTTAAAACAACAAAATAGCCATAAGTGCTTTATTTGACTCAAAACTGGCTAAATTAACCTAAAACTACTTTATAGACTCAAAACCTTGCTTGAGGACAATCTAATCTAATTTGGGTGAAAATAGGATATAATTTGCACAAAACCCTGGTCATACTAGCCATAAAACTAGATGAGCCAGAGGATTATCACATGGTAAGGGGTGCTTGAGGTTGAGAGGGGTATGATGGCCGGTAAGGAGCCATCTGTTGAGGATTTGGAAATTGTGAGGTGGCAGCGATGTATGGCTGGTTGGCTTGGTGATACGGAGGTGGTTGGTAATATGGGGCGTATTGGGCTTGGAAGGTGGGTGTTTGGTTTGGTCTATATTGGTTTGGTTTCTTTTGTTCAAAGGTTACTGCGTGTGCTTCTCCTTCTTTCTTTTTCACAAACGGGGCTCTCTTCGGGCCGTTCATTACTGAAGTTTCAATGATCTTGCCATTCCTCATTCCACTTTCGATTCTCTCACCGATAATGACCATGTCAGAAAAGTTCGATGACACACTCCCAATCATCCTATCATAGAAGGGCGACTGGAGCGTATCAATGAACATTGCCACAATTTCTTTCTCGGTCAATGGAGGCTCTACTTGAGCAGCCAGTTCCCTCCATCGTTGTGCATACTCCTTGAAAGTCTCTGTGTCTCTCTTTGCCATATTTTGGAGTTGCATCCTATCGGGAGCCATGTCAATATTGTACTTGTATTGCTTCAGGAATGCATCTGCTAGATCTTTGAAGGATTGGACGTGGGCCCGTTCGAGATGTGTGTACCAATTTGAAGCTGCCCCAGTTAAACTGTCTTGGAAGAAGTGAATCAAGATCTTATCATCTTGAGCGTACGATGCCATCTTCCTTACATACATGGTCAAATGGTTTTTGGGACAAGTGGTTCCCCGATATTTGTAGAAATCGGGTAGCTTAAACTTGGGTGGAATTATAACATTTGGCACCAGACAAAGTTCCGAAGCATCCTGCAAGCCATAACTATTTACTCCTTCAATGGCCCGTAGCCTTTCTTCTAGCACTTCCAACTTCTCTTTAGATTGGGAATTACCTCGTGACTGATTCACTGGAGTTTCGCCGTACATATTCTGAGGGAAGGAGTATGGCATATAGGAGGATCCGAAGTTTGGCATCATTTGAGTCCCCCGGGGTCCATAATGTAGGGTGTATGGCGGATTTTTTGGATTGGCAGAAAGTGTCACCGTCGGGGTGTTACCATTTGTAGGGTTCACAGCTTGTGCTTGTGGCATTTCGACAGCATCGGTGGTGGTTTGTGTTTGAGTGATATGCTCGGAGTTTTGAATGCCACCTTGTGGGCTGGGGGTCGTTGGTGGCACAAATCCACGAGGCAAACCGTATGGGGGATTGTTCGGGTCAAATGAAAAATGAGTTTGGTTGCTTGGATAAATAGGGAGAGGCATCATGGCCCCTGTTGGTTGAAGCCCTAAATAGGAATCAGAGCAAAACCCGGGGGAATGAGAGGTGTGGCCAAATGTCCTTCGTTCGAGGCTGGAGTGTTCTCCTCTGTGTTCTTTTCCTTCTGCATTGCTTGTAGGATCTCCATCATCTTAGTCATCTGATCCTTGATTTGACTGACTTCATCCATGATCTCTTGGACTTCTTCTAGTTCATCCGCCATGGCTCTTGTCTGTGACCGAGTGCGATAAGGGTGTCTTCGAGCAATTGTTCAGAAAAGCCACACACTGTTTTAAAACCACAAGAGAAATGAGAACAAAATGTTTGAAAAAAGTAAAAAGCTTTTATGAAAATCACTTTTGGAGTTTATTCTTATTACATTTTTTTTGAGTTAACACCTTATAACAGACAAGAGATGGTCCCTCCATCCCACGCAGAGAGCATTGTGCTCATAAGATGAAATGGAGTTGACAACAAATCTAGGGGAGAAACAACTCTCCACAATAGATGTTGTCTCTTACCAAATTATCTGTGCAAGGGAAATTTTTTTTTATTAATAATATTTGGAAAGCAAAATTACTTATGCATGAGAGTGTACCAAGATGCATGAATGAATGACATATTGACGATGCATGGCCTAAAATACTACATGCACGAGCATACAATATAATAATAAGGGTAACAGAATGCATGAATGAATTGCATGTTAAGGTGAATGCAGAAGATATTATGATGCATGTAATTATTCATGCTGCAGAAAAAGGCGGAATGCCCTCCCTTTTGTCCTACATAGGTCATATCATAAAGTTGGGACTTCTGAAGTCAAGACCCTATTTTGGTAGGCTGCTAATGGCATTTTATGTGCATGACTTTCAGGACAGATCTAGACCCCTGAACATATGGTCCCCGGATTACCCTCATCTAAAAGATAAGGATCCGAATCCATGAACCTCACCACAGGGACAAATAAGTCACAATATGGTAGTCCATGTACCGGTAGCAATCCGAGCGGGAGAATCAGTGACTGTCAGGGACGCAAAAGCATCACAATAACATCACTGAAAGCCCTTCTAATCTTATGGCATTCCAAGACTCGGGTATAGAGCCCAAAAGTGTGTGCAACATGTGATAGTGATGTGTGTGATGGGAGCATACAAACCTACACAAAAACCTACTAAAACGAGACTACCCCAAACCTGCAAAAAGGAACAAACAACACCAATACAAAAATTATCTACCCTAAGGTTGCAAGAATATACAAAAGCAGTTATGAAAGCATTAAAAAAAAGAAATAAAACAAAAAGGGTAAAACAAATATTTTCAAAGCTGTTTAAAAATGCATAACCAACTATGATAGGCACGACTCTCAAAAGTCCCCAGTGGAGTCGCCAGCTGTCGCAACCGTCCCGTCCGGGCGCCGCGAAAAGGGGAGGAAGATAAAAAGACAGAAGAGTCGCCACTAAAATTTTTATTGGGAAAATCTTAGAAAACGCAATTATTTAAAGGTAAACTGGTCTTTTTAAAAAAGAGAGAGATGAGTCCGGGAGTCGGTTACGAGTAGGGAAGGTATTAGCACCCTACATCACCCGTTTAAAAACGGTACCTCAAGTTAATTGTGCAGAAACATTTTAATAACCTTTTAAATATTTATTTTTACCCTCAAAAATTATTTACAAGAAAGAATTATTTTTTATTTTTATATATTTTAAATTTTTTTATTTTTATTAATTTTTATTTTTGAATTTATGGTTTATAGAAAAACTGAATGAGGTTGAACATGGCACGTGAGTCCATAGGGCACCCCTAAAAATAGAAAAGTTTAATTATCTTTGATTAATTATTTTAACATAAAAAGAGACAAAAAAAAACTTAGTTTTGGCTTGACAAGATGACTTATCTTGCTCCTACGTATTCCCGGGTGCGATGGAAAACTCAAAGCCATGTAGTTCTATAGAAAATATTTGATTGGTTGGTTGATTTTAATTTTTGATAAAGATTTGATTTATTTATTTTATTTTAAAAAAAAGATTTTATTTCAGAATAAATTCATTTTTGCATAGAGTCCAAGATAGCAGTGCTATACGATAAACCCTTACAATTCATACAACACTTGAGGATGAAAAAATCATACATCAACGTCGTAGATTGTTGCGTGAATTAAAAAAGAGATTTTTTTATTACAAAAAGTTGGATAAAATTTGTTAAAAGAGAAAATTGAAAATATTTTATTATTCTTAATGAAAAGGAATTCATTCTTACACAGGGTTCAAGATAACAGAGTTATACGATAAACCCTTATAATTCTTACAACACTTGAGGATGAAAAATCATACTTCAACGTTGTAGATTGTTGCGTGAATTCAAAGAGATATTTTTTTATAAAAAATGAAATTGGGTAAAATTGATTAAAAGTATAAATTAAAAAATATTTTTTTAACAAAGATTCACTCCTGCATGGGGTCAAAGATAGCAAAGCTATACGATGAACCCTTACAATTCATACAACACTTGAGGATGAAAAAGAATCACACATCAACATTGTAGATTGTTGCGTGAATTTAAAAAAGATTCTCCATTTTTTACTTTTTATAACTTTTGTTCTTTCCCCTTTTCTTTAAAATAAAAATGCTTTCTCACTCTTAACACATCAGAACAACATAAAACAAACTGGACTGCCAAAACCCACAGACAGAAACACAAGGTGAGGTTACAATGAGAGTGTGACAAACCCAAAAGAGGAACCTTGACCCTCCACCCTTGTGCGAACGCCGGAGAGCAGCGGCTGGCCGGAACGGCGGCGAGCAGCGGTCTCGGACGCTGACCTGGGCTGGCGTGGGGGCATCGCTGTAGTGAACGGCGGGGACAGACACGGAGCGACGCAGCAGTCGCGCGTCTGGTGCGGATTCGTGGCGGTTGGGTTCTGTTTGGTCCCGGACGGTGGACGCACGGCGGTGGGTGGCAAGCCAATGGTGGTTCTAGCGGGATCTGGAATGGCTGGGTCTGGTGCGGCGGTGGACGTGCGTGGAGGTTGAGGTGGTGGATCGGTTGACGGTCTGAGGTGTGGGGAGAGGAGGAGGAAGAGTTGAAGTTAAGAGGAAGAAGGAGATGTGAAGTGTGGGGCTTTTCTGTTTTTGTTTTGTGTTGCTGTTGGGTTGTTGAAGAAGAAGAAGAATGGGAGGAGGAAGATGAAGCAAGGAGGGAGAAGAAGAAAGAAAGAAAGAAAGAAAGAAAGAAAGAAAGAGAAAAAAGAAAGAAGGTTTTTCTTCTGATTTTTTCGTTCTGTAGAGTCTTTAGGTATTTTTGTGTTGATTTGTGATTTGGGAGTGATGGTGGCTAGAGGTTGAAGAGGAGAATATTGAGTCTTTTTCTGTTTCCCCCTTTTTTTGAGCAGAAACAGAGAGTGTAGAAGAAAATTTCGTTTGCTCCCCCCTCCTTCTTTGGTCACTGTTCAATATATAGCACAAGAATGAAGAAGATGACAAATTTTTCTGTTAGGTTAGCTGGTGGGGGTACAAGTAGTGAGGAGCAAATCAGCTTTTACTCCACCACCTTGCAGGGGCAGCCATGGTGCAAGGGTGGTATTGTACCATTGTCCTTCTTTTCTTTGAAAAAGAAGAAGATGACAAAGAGGGGTACAAGCATGAGATCAGATTTTTTAAAATTTTTTTTACTTTTTATTATTTTTTTAATTTTTAACAAATCAGAATAGTAAAAAAAACAAATTTTGTTGGGTTTGGGATAATGGGCCCAAAAGATAACTTGGAACAAAAACGAAAATGGGCTCCATTTGATGATGTAATGGGCCCAGAGTAAAAATATTTTTGTTTTATTTTTATTTTTGTCTATTATTTTCTTCAAAACATTAATTAAAAAATCCGGGTAAAATTAGGTGTTCACAACTGCCCCTCTTTACTTGTTTCTTATTATATAGTAGGTGTAAACGTAGTTAACCTATTATCGTTATAAGAAACGAGTAAAAACATGAACTCCAATTTTGGCCGGAGTTCACTAACAAGTAAATGGATGCATAATTAAAAGCTCACGGGATGGACTGCCCGTAGAAGCTCGAACAGAAAGATAAAAACCTTGCGGAGTCATTTGTCCGTTGAAGCTTGAAAAGACAGGTAGAGAGCTTGCGGGGTATGGTACCCGTCGAAGCTTGACAGAAAGGTTAAAAGCTCGCGAGTCGGTTATCCACTAAAGCTTGAAAGCAAAATGCGAAAAGCTTGCGGAGTCGGGTATCCGCCGAAGCTTGAAAAGAAATGTTAAAAGCTTATGGAGTCGGTTGTCCGCTGAAGCAAAAATGATTAAAAGCTTGCGGAGTCGGTTATCCACTAAAGCTTGACAGAAAATAAAAAGCACGCGGGATCGGTTATCCGCTGAAGCTTTAAAGGAAAGGTAAAAAAGCTCACGGAGTCGGTTGTCCGCTGAAGCTTGAAGCAAAAATGATTAAAAGCTTGCGAAGTAGGTTGTCCACCGAAGCTTGACAGAAAAGGTAAAAAGTTGCAGAGTCGGTTATCCACTGAAGCTTGACAAAAGGTAAAAGCTTGCGGAGTAGGGCATCCGCTGAAGCTTGAGAGCAAAAGGATTAAAAGCTTGCGGAGTCAGTTATCCGCTGAAGCTGGAAAGGAAAGGTAAAAAAACTTGTGGAGTCGGTTATCCACTGAAGCTTTGAAAAGAAAAGTTGAAAGCTTGCGGAGTCGGTTGTCCGCTGAAGCTTGAAAAGAAAAGTTGAAAGCTTGCGGAGTCGGTTGTCCGCTGAAGCTTGAAGAGAAATGTTAAAAGCTTGCGGAGTCGGTTGTTCGCTGAAGCTTTGAAAAGAAAAGTTGAGAGCTTGCGGAGTCGGTTGTCCGCTGAAGCTTGAAAAGAAAAGTTGAGAGCTTGCGGAGTCGGTTGTCCACTGAAGCTTGACAAAAGGTAAAAAGCTACGATGTCTGTGCAATTTACTGGGTTTTGTGCTTACGAGAGACAAACAATTGCAATCCATGATGCCAGAAATGTCCTATATGCCTGATGAAAACCTTAAATGATTTCAATGCAACACAAGGAAAGCTCGTAACATTACTATTTTTATTTTTTCATCTTTTAGGTGGTTTTTATTATCACCCTTGACCCCTTAAAGTGTTGATCACATACAAGCTCTGAGATGAACTAAAACGTGTCCTGTCTTCATGGAGAATAAAGGCTAAGTACTTTTGAAAGGGTACGCTTCCTTTGCAATGATTGTCCGCGTGCCTCTTGTCGGTAGACCACGGTGTCCTTTGTCGGGAGATCATCTTGTTCTTTACGAACTTTTGAGATTTTTCAAGGGAATTCTGAATGCATATTGAAGACACCAATACACGTTTCACATTTCAGTATATACTTATCATGATGAATGCATACACACAATTGACAAAAGTTAAGAGAAAGAGATAAGGGTAAAAAGATTTGGGAGTCAATGTCATTACATTTGGACTGAAAAGGTATACAAAACAGATATTACAATGGAGTATGGAATTGCAAAAAGGGTTGTGGAGTGGAATCACATCTCCTCAAGTGACATCTCTTTCCATGACTAGTGTTAATATCCCTCATACTATCTCGACTACTTACTAATCAACATCTGAGAATGCTATCTGCCCCAATCTTCATGCATCTAGCCCACTGATTGCCCCAGTTCGTCGGCTTGACGACACTTTCATTGTTTATTTTATTTTTGAACCCTAACTTTTGCCTAGACCGCCTTTTCAGGTTTTCAGCCTAGCGGGTTGCTCTAACTTTTGCTTAGACTGTCTTTTCAGATTTTCAGCCTAACGAGCTTTACTTTTTTTTTTCTTTCATTTTTTCGCTTTTTTTTTCTTTTCTCCTTGGGAAGTGCGTTCAAGCATAATACTTTTTGACTGCATCTGAGTTTACAGGGAGTGGAAGATCTTCCTCATCCATCCTGGTGAGGATTAAAGCTCCTCCCGAGAAGGCCTTTTTCACAACGTACGGTTCTTCGTAGTTAGGGGTCCACTTCCCACGATGATCCTTTTGGATTGGTAGAATCTTTTGAGCACTAGATCACCCTCCCGAAACTGCCGCGGGCGTACCTTCTTCTCATAAGCTCTCATCAACCTTTTCTGGTACAACTGACCGTGACACAATGCTCGTAATTGCTTCTCTTCAATGATATTCAATTGGTCGAGTCGAAAATGGACCCACTCAGCTTCTTCCAATTTTGTTTCTCTCAGTACTCTTAATGAGGGGATCTCTACTTCAATTGGAAGCACTACCTCCATCCCATACACCAAAGAATACGGTGTTGCCCCTGTCGAGGTGCGAATAGAGGTATGGTAGCCGTGCAAAGCAAAAGGTAACATCTCGTTCTAATCCTTTTACGTCACCACCATCTTCTGGACAATCGTCTTGATATTTTTATTGGCAGCGTCAACTGCCCCATTCATCTTTGGGCGATACGGGGAGGAATTGTGATGTTTTATCTTGATGTTTTCGCACATCTCTTTCATCATCTTGTTGTTCGTTAGGATTTCGGATAACCTCACTTGGCAACCCATAACGACAAATTAATTATCTTTTTACAAATTTGATCACGACATTCCTGGTCACATTGGTATATGATGCGGCCTCAACCCACTTTCTGAAATAATCAATGGCAACAAGAATGAAGCGATGCCCATTTGAGGCTTTTGGTTCGATTGGACCGATCACGTCCATTCCCCACATTGAGAATGGCCAGGGTGCCGTCATGACATTCAAGGGAGCTGGCGGCGCATGAACCCTATCGGCATATATTTGACACTTATGGCACCTCTTTGCATAATTAAAGCAGTCTGCTTCCATTGTCAACCAGTATTGGCCAACCCTCAAGATTTTTCTTCCCATTGCATGCCCGCTCGCATGTGTTCCGAAAGACCCTTCATGGACCTCCTCAATTATCCGTTTAGCTTCCTTCGCATCGACGCATCTTAACAATACCATGTCATGATTTCTTTTGTAGAGAATACCTCCATCTAAATAGAAACCCATTGCAAGTCTTCTTAGAGTTCTTTTGTCATTTTCTGAAACACCCGGAGGATATTCCCTTCTTTGGATGAAGCACTTGATGTCATGGTACCACGTTTTTTGATCAGTCTCTTCCTCTATCACTTGACAATATGCAGGATGATGACGACTTTCCATTTTGATGAGTGGTAAGTTCCTCTCGTCACTTACCTTGAACATCGAGTACAAGGTAGACAGCGCGTCAGCTAATTGGTTATCTTCTCGGGGAATATGATGAAATGTGACTTCATCAAACTGCTCAATCAAACCTTTGATGTAATCATGGTACGGGATTAACTTGGCATCTCGAGTTTCCCATTCCCCTCTTAGCTGGTGGATGACTAATGTAGAGTCCCCATATACCTCCAGTATCCTTGCCTTTGATTCTATCGCTGCCAGGATCCCAAGCGTACAAGCTTCATATTTGGCTATATTGTTTGTACAATCAAAGCAAAGCCTTGCAGTGACAGGGAAATTATCATTTTCCGGTGAGATTAGTATTGCCCCAATTCCGTGTCCCAATGCATTAGAAGCTCCATCAAATAACAAAGTCCACTTTTCTTTTTCTGGTTATTACTTGCGATCAAACAAAGCCATTATATCTTCATCCAGGAAATCACATTGCATCGATCCATAATCTTCCACTGGATGATTGGCTAGATATTCTGTGAGAGCGCTACCTTTTACTGCTTTTTGGGTGACATAGACAATGTCGTATTCTGATAGCAGGACTTGCCAGCGAGCAATTCTTCCAGTTAGAGAAGGCTTATCAAAGATATACTTGATCGAATCCATTTTGGACACCAACCAGGTAGTGTAACACAACATGTAATGCCTCAAACGGCGGGCCGCCCAAGCCAAAGCACAACAAGTGCGTTCCAGAAATGAGTAGTTGGCTTCACAACTGGTGAACTTCTTGCTTAGATAATAGATGGCATGTTCCTTCCTTCCTGACTCATCGTGTTGCCCCAGTACACAACCCATTGATTCATCTAGCACAGTCAAATACACGATGAGAGGCCTTCCTGGAACTGGGGGAACCAATACCGGAGGCTCCTGTAGGTATTGTTTGATCTTCTCAAAGGCTTTTTGACAATCTTCATTCCATGTCACTGCCTGATTTTTGCGTAGCAATTTAAAGATCGGTTCACATGTCGCGGTTAGTTGGGAGATGAACCGGGCAATGTAGTTCAATCTTCCTAAAAACCCACGAACTTCCTTCTCCGTTCGAGGTGCTGGAATATCGATGATTGCTCGAACTTTTTCAGGATCAACCTCTATTCCTCTTTGACTAACAATGAACCCAAGAAGCTTGCCTGATTTCACTCCAAAAGTGCATTTGACTGGATTCAGTCAGAGCTTAAACTTTCTTAACCGCTCGAAAAGTTTCTGCAGATTGTCAACATGGTCATCTTCGTATCTGGACTTGGCAATCATGTCATCTACATAAACTTCTTTCTCCTTATGCATTATGTCACGGAATAAAGCCACCATAGCCCGTTGATATGTTACCCCAACATTTTTCAAGCCAAAGGGCATAACCTTGTAGCAAAAGGTTCCCCATAAAGTGACAAATGTAATTTTCTCCATATCTTCAGGTGCCATCTTGATCTGGTTATATCCTGAGAATCCATCCATGAAAGAGAATAATGCATGTTGGGCAGTATTATCTACAAGAACATCAATGTGAGGCAGAGGGAAATCATCTTTTGGGCTAGCTCTGTTCAGATCTCGATAGTCGACACACATTCGAACCTTTCCATATTTCTTAGGAACAGGAATGATGTTAGAAACCCATTGAGGGTACTTTACAACTTCTAGGAAACCTGCATCCAGTTGTTTCTTGACCTCATCCTTGATCTTTAGAGACATTTCTGCTTTCATTCTTCGCAGCTTCTGCTTTACTGGAGGACACTCCAGCTTTAATGGCAGTTTGTGTTCTTCTACACTGGGGTCTAACCCTAGCATGTCTTGGTATGACCATGCGAAAACATCTTTATAATCCATCAACAACCTGATCAACCTGCTCCGCTCCTTTTCTTTCAGGGAAAGGTCGATCTTGACCTCTTTTTTATCATCTTCAGTTCCCAAATTGATTAGTTCACTTGGCTCTTCATGGGGCCGAGTTTCCCTGGCTTCTTGCTCTACCAACCTCAATAGTTCAGGTGGGACTTCCTCGTCATCATCAACAACCTCATCAGTATGATCAATGTGAAAGTCAAAATTGTATGCCGAGTTATTAACACTGTCATTTTCAAGAGAGTCACTTTTAGATCTGGATTTTGGTAGTTATCAGGGAAAGATGAATGAATAACGATTAAAGATGGGAAACTGCATTTATTGGTGAGGAACGATGAATAAAAGCGAAAGTAAAGAAATATAAGAAAATAAAGATATTGAATGCATGCATTTATTGATAAGTCATACTGAAACGGAAACAAGTAAGCCCATTACAACAAAAATCCTAAAGCCTTGGGCAGAGCTAAAGGATAAGCATTACAGAATTACTTTGAAATAAACTCTACGGTCCTGGGGAACTCAATGACCTCCCAATTGTTGAGATCTGTATTCGGAGGGCATGGATACAACAAACTGACACCATGATCGGCGAGATAATCATCTTCAACAGCCGCTGCTTGGTCCAGGAATGCGAACCCTACACTTCGGAAGCTCTGTCGAATATCACAGATGGGAACCCTTTCAGCCTCGTATTCACGATTTTCCAGCTGAGCCAACCTCTTTCTTTTCTTCTCTTCCATAACCCTCATCCTGTCAGCCTTGGTGGGTTTATATCCTAACCCAAACCTGTCCTTGTTCTCGGTGAGCATGAGGATGTCGGTGACACCTTGACTATTCTTCCCCAAACCGCTTCCAGGTCGGTATCCTCCTTCGAGCATAACCCTAGCCACCATAATGGACGCTTTAGATGACTGAGGTTTCAAGAGTGGAACATCGTCCCCGACATAAGTGGCATTGGAAATTTCAAGTGATTGGAAAGCGGTCTCAAGAGCTTCATCGGCAGCTTCAATGTAAGGTGTTATTGATGGCTTACTCACTAACATATCCTCTTCTCCAAAAACAATTATCAGCTTGCTATCGACAATGAACTTCACTTTCAGGTGAAGTGTGGAAGGTACAACTCTACATGAATGGATCCATGGTCGTCCCAGGAGACAACTGTAAGTTGGTATAATGTCCATTACTTGGAAGAGTATTTCAAAGGTGCAAGGGCCAATCTGAATGGGTAATTCAATTTCTCCCATAACTTCCCTTCGGGTGCCATCGAAAGCTCTGACAATCATTGTGCTTGGATTCATATGAGTTCCATTGAAAGGCAACTTTGCCAGTGTTGACTTTGGCATTACATTCAAAGAAAAACCATTATCAATGAGAACCCTAGCCATGACATGATCTTGACACTTCACCGAGATGTGTAACGCCTTGTTGTGTCCCATTCCTTCAGCTGGAATTTCGTCATCAGTGAAAGTGATATAATTATCAGCAATGATGTTACCCACGATGTTATCAAGCTTATCAATTGTGATGTCATGAGAGATATGAGCTTGATTCAACACCTTCATCAGTACTCTCCTATGTGGCTCAGAATTCATCAACAAAGACAAAAGAGATATCCGAGCTGGAGTTTGATTCAATTGATCCACAACCCTGTATTCGCTTTGCTTGATGAACTTCAAGAATTCACCGACTTCTTCATCAGATACCTCCTTTTTATTATCACCCCCTTTGGCATCCTTTTCAGCCGGTGTTCCTTCCACCTTCTCTTTCCCCTTGCGATCTTTTTCTTCCTTTTCTGTTCCCTCCCTTCACAATACCTCTGGAGTATAAATACGACCACTCCTAGTCATTCCACCAATTCCTAAAATGTTGGTAACCACAGTGGTCCCATTGGGAGGACTTTGTTGAACCTGCCTATCATATTTCCATGGTACCGCTTTGGTGTCCTTGTAAGGGAAAAGACCTGGGACTCGGATGACAACTGGTGTTGGCCCACTCGAAACCGGCATAGTCTCCTTCTCAGTATAGTGTATCACCACTGGCTTCAGAGCGACTTGCTCGGGAACCGGTTGAGGATTAATCACAACAGTAAAAGGAGTTATCTTAACTGGAGTTGGGGAAATTGTAGATTCAGCGACCATGTTAATGCCACACTCATTTGACTCAACCAATTAGGATAATCTTCATATCTATTAACTGTTGCACAACCTGTCGAAATTCGGCACAGTCTTCAATTGAATGCCCCACATTCCCGTCGAAGTCACACCTTATCTCTTCATCAAAAGTCTTCTCTTCAACTATTAAGGTTTGCACCAATCCATGTTTCTGCATATCCCTTAAAATAACTCTCATGGGAGTTCTGACATCAGCCACTTGGCTCTTAAGAGTAGGTTCCATAAAGCTATCAATGGCATTGACCCCCGAACCCCCATGATTTGGCATAGGACCTTGTGTCCCATTCGGAGCATCTTTCTGAAAGCTCAACCACTTAGCATCAATAAGATCTTGTACCTTAAATTTGAAAGCCCTGCAGTTCTCAGTGGAATGACCTATTGCCCCCGCATGATACTCACATTTAGCATTTGGGTCAAACCACTTCAGATAAGGAAGCCCCAATGGTTTCATTGGGATAGGAGTCAACACAGATTTATTTATTAGCTGATGCAGTAGCTTAGTGTAGGTCATGGGTATCGGGTCGAAATGTACTGGCTTTCTTTCCGAGTTATACGGTGGTCTTGTTTGGCTGGTGTTTGGGTTTGGACCTAGGGGTTGGACAATTTGAGGTGGCATGGTAAGGGGTGCTTGAGGTTGAGAGGGGTATGATGGCCGGTAAGGAGCCATCTGTTGAGGATTTGGAAATTGTGAGGTGGCAGCAATGTATGGCTGGTTGGCTTGGTGATACGGAGGTGGTTGGTAATATGGGGCGTATTGGGCTTGGAAGGTGGGTGTTTGGTTTGGTTTCTTTTGTTCAAAGGTTACTGCGTGTGCTTCTCCTTCTTTCCTTTTCACAAACGGGGCTTTCTTCGGGCCGTTCATTACTGAAGTTTCAATGATCTTGCCATTCCTCATTCCACTTTCGATTCTCTCACCGATACTACCCCAAACCTGCAAAAAGGAACAAACAACACCAATACAAAAATTATCTACCCTAAGGTTGCAAGAATATACAAAAGTAGTTATGATAGCATTAAAAAAAAGAAATAAAACAAAAAGGGTAAAACAAATATTTTCAAAGCTGTTTAAAAATGCACAACCAACTATGATAGGCCTGACTCTCAAAAGTCCCCAGTGGAGTCGCCAGCTGTCGCGACCGTCCCGTCCGGGCGCCGCGAAAAGGGGAGGAAGATAAAAAGACAGAAGAGTCGGCACTAAAATTTTTATTGGGAAAATCTTAGAAAACCCAATTATTTAAAGGTAAACTGGTCTTTTTAAAAAAGAGAGAGATGAGTCCGGGAGTCGGTTACGAGTAGGGAAGGTATTAGCACCTTACATCACCCGTTTAAAAACGGTACCTCAAGTTAATTGTGCAAAAACATTTTAATAACCTTTTAAATATTTATTTTTACCCTCAAAAATTATTTACAATAAAGAATTATTTTTTTTTTATATATTTTAAATTTTTTATTTTTATTAATTTTTATTTTTGAATTTATGGTTTATAAAAAAACTGATTGAGGTTGAACATGGCACGTGAGTCCATAGGGCACCCCTAAAAATAAAAAAGTTTAGTTATCTTTGATTAATTATTTTAACATAAAAATAGACACAAAAAAAAAAGCTTAGTTTTGGCTTGACAAGATGACTTTTCTTGCTCCTACGTATTCCCGGGTGCGATGGAAAACTCAAAGCCATGTAGTTCTTTAGAAAATATTTGATTGGTTGGTTGATTTTAATTTTTGATAAAGATTTGATTTATTTATTTTATTTTTAAAAAAAGATTTTATTTCAGAATAAATTCACTTTTGCATAGAGTCCAAGATAGCAGTGCTATACGATAAACCCTTACAATTCATACAACACTTGAGGATGAAAAAATCATACATCAACGTCGTAGATTGTTGCGTGAATTAAAAAAGAGATTTTTTTTATTACAAAAAGTTGGATAAAATTTGTTAAAAGAGCAAATTGAAAATATTTTATTATTCTTAATGAAAAGGAATTCATTCTTGCACAGGGTTCAAGATAACAGAGTTATACGATAAACCCTTATAATTCTTACAACACTTGAGGATGAAAAATCATACATCAACGTTGTAGATTTTTGCGTGAATTCAAAAAGACATTTTTTATAAAAAATGAAATTGGGTAAAATTGATTAAAAGTATAAATTAAAAAATATTTTTTTAACGAAGATTCACTCCTGCACGGGGTCAAAGATAGCAAAGCTATACGATGAACCCTTACAATTCATACAACACTTGAGGATGAAAAAGAATCATACATCAACATTGTAGATTGTTGCGTGAATTTAAAAAAGATTCTCCATTTTTTACTTTTTATAACTTTTGTTCTTTCCCCTTTTCTTTAAAATAAAAATGCTTTCTCACTCTTAACACATCAGAACATCATAAAACAAACTGGACTGCCAAAACCCACAGACAGAAACACAAGGTGAGGTTACAATGAGAGTGTGACAAACCCAAAAGAGGAACCTTGACCCTCCACCCTTGTGCGAACGCCGGAGAGCAGCGGCTGGCCGGAACGGCGACGAGCAGCGGTCTCGGACGCGGACCTGGGCTGGCGTGGGGGCGTCGCTGCAGTGAACGTCGGGGACAAACGCGGAGCGGCACAGCAGTCGCGCGTCTGGTGCGGATTCGTGGCGGTTGAGTTCTGTTTGGTCCCGGACGGTGGACGCACGACGGCGGGTGGCAAGCCAACGGTGGTTCCAACCGGATCTGGAATGGCTGGGTCTGGTGCGGTGGTGGACGTGCGTGGGGGTTGAGGTGGTGGCTCGGTTGACGGTCTGAGCTGTGGGGAGAGGAGGAGGAAGAGTTGAAGTTCAGAGGAAGAAGGAGATGTGAAGTGTGGGGCTTTTCTGTTTTTGTTTTGTTGCTGTTGGGTTGTTGAAGAAGAAGAAGAATGGGAGGAGGAGGAGGAAGATGAAGCAGGGAGGGAGAAGAAGAAAGAAAGAAAAAAAGAAAGAAAGAGAAAAAAGAAAGAAAGAAGGTTTTTCTTCTGATTTTTTCGTTCTGTAGAGTCTTTAGGTATTTTTGTGTTGATTTGTGATTTGGGAGTGATGGTGGCTAGAGGTTGAAGAGGAGAATATTGAGTCTTTTTCTGTTTCCCCCTTTTTTTGAGCAGAAACAGAGAGTGTAGAAGAAAATTTCGTTTGCTCCCCATCTCCTTCTTTGGTCACTGTTAAATATATAGCACAAGAATGAAGAAGATGACAAATTTTTCTGTTAGGCCAGCTGGTGGGGGTACAAGTAGTGGGGAGCAAATCAGCTTTTGCTCCACCACCTTGCAGGGGCAGCCATGGTGCAAGGGTGGTATTGTACCATTGTCCCTCTTTTCTTTGAAAAAGAAGAAGATGACAAAGAGGGGTACAAGCATGGGATCGGATTTTTTAAAAAAAATTTTACTTTTTTTATTTTTTAAATTTTTAACAAATCAGAATAGTAAAAAAAACAAATTTTGTTGGGTTTGGGATAATGGGCCCAAAAGATAACTTGGAACAAAAACGAAAATGGGCTCCACTTGATGATGTAATGGGCCCAGAGTAAAAATATTTTTGTTTTATTTTTATTTTTGTCTATTATTTTCTTCAAAACATTAATTAAAAAATCCGCGTAAAATTAGGTGTTCACAATGATTATTGGAAAAAGAGGATGGTGGCATTCTTAGATGCACAAAATGCTGACATCTGAGAACTGATAGAAAATGGCTACACTGAGCCAAGGAGTGAAGCTGGAGCTGAATGAACTCAAGAGCAGAAAAGCCAACACCAACTAAACTTGAAAGCTAAGAACTGTCTAATGTGTGCTATCACCAGATTTGAGCATGACAAGGTTCATAGTTGCAACACAGCTAAAGAAATCCGGGATACTCTTGCACTAGCTCATGAAGGTTCCTCACAAGTGAAGGAATAAAAGATAAGCATGCTGGTTCACCAGTATGAGCTATTCAAGATGGCTGATCATGAAACTATAGACCAGATGTTTGGAAGATTCCAAACAATCACCAACAGTCTCAGATCTCTTGTAAAGGTCTATGAGAATAGAGATCATGTGAGAAAAATTTTGAGAAGTCTCTCAAAGCAGTGGAGATGTAACATCCCTGGCTGCTCTATGGATTGACGACTGTCCCCACAGACCAACACGGGTCTTTTCAGCGTGCTTTGTCCTCACGCACACGCTTCCTGGGAAAACTTCCCAGGAGGTCACCCATCCCAGAATTGCTCCATGTCAAGCACGCTTAACTGTGGAGTTCTTAAGTGATGAGCTACCGAAAAGAAGATGCATCTTGTTGGTATAGGTAGTACCAATCAATTCATATAAGTCATCATCAACTATATAGTCCCATACCTACGCAGTCCCCTCCGCCTAGAAGCCCTGCCAGGAGCCGCTCCTTGTCCGTGCCTTCTTGCACCGGCGACCACTCCCCGTCCTCGTCGGCACCCGGGTGTTACATGCCCACCAGCTTCCTATTGGTTCGTCCCCGAACCACACCATACTGGGAGAGGTGCCGCTCTGATACTATTTGTAACATCCTTGACTGCTCTATGGATTGACGATTGCCCCCACAGACCAACACGGGTCTTTTCAGCATGCTTTGTCCTCACTCACACGCTTCCTGGGAAAACTTCCCAGGAGGTCACCCGTCCCAGAATTGCTCCATGTCAAACACGCTTAACTGTGGAGTTCTTAAGTGATGGGCTACCGAAAAGAAGATGCATCTTGTTGGTATAGGTAGTACCAATCAATTTATATAAGTCATCCTCAACTTTATAGTCCCATACCTACGCAGTCTCAGGATCCCTCTCGTTTGGGTGTGTAATCGGTTCATTCATGTGTCCCTCCGCCTAGAAGCCTACCAGGAGCCGCTCCATGTCCGTGCCTTCTTGCACCGGCGACCACTCCCCGCCCTCGTCGGTACCCGGGTGTTACAAGAGACCTAAGGTAACTGCTACCTAGGAAGCAAAGAATCTGAATATTTTTTCTCTGGAAGAGTTTCTGGGTTCATTAAAAGTTCATGAACTTGAACTTAATGAAGAGGAAAACTCCATAAAAGGAGAATCCATTGCCTTAAAGGCCAAGAAAGCTAGTTCCTCAAAAGTGCTTAAAGTTGATGAGTCCTCAGATGAAGTTGATTCATCAAATAGTGAAGGTGACTCGGATGAGGATGAACTATCTTTCTTCTCCAGAAAAATCCAACACATGTGGAGAAAGAAAGGTGGATTCAGAAGGAAGCAGTTCAACAAAAAATTCTCCAAGAAGAAGTTAGATCCCAAGGAGAAAGGCCCACCCCTGTGCTTTGAATGTAAGAAACCAGGACACTTCAAAGCTGACTGCCCAGAGCTGAAGGAGAAAAAGAAATTCTTCAAAAATAAGAAATGCTTGATGGCTACATGGGAGGATCTTGACCTGTCTTCTTCAGATGAAGAAGATGAAGCAGGAGAAGAAGCAAACATTTACTTCATGGCTGACACTACATCAGAAAGTGAATTCACTGATGTTGGGGTAATGGACTCTGATCCATCTACTTTTCAAACTGTTTTTGATGAATTACTGCATGAATCATGCATACTGTCTAAAGAGTATAAGAGTCTTAAAAAGAAGTTTATTAAACTCTCTAGAGACTATGATAAGGTCTGCACAGTGAATCAAAACCTTAAGGATGAAAATGAAACATCAAAATCAAACAATGTTAGTCTGGCTGACAGGACGAAGTGTAAGTATAATAGCTCTTGTGAAGTTGAATAACTGAAACAAGATGTGACATACTTGACAGACTCTCTGTGAAAACTGGTTGGTAGCTCAGATAAATTAAACCTTATTTTAAGATATTCTAGATCACCACGTGACAAATCTGACATTGGTTATGATAAAGAGAAGCAAGATGCATCTCTGAATAAACCAAAAGTTCATACACAATATAAGGCTTCTAAAGTCCGTCCACAGCACACTTAGTCAAAACCAGGCCCTTCCAATACTTACTGCAAAGTATGTGGAAAAAGTGGTCATGTGTCATCTAGATGCATGCATAACAAGCATGCAAAGCATTTACGACCTATGATCACTAACAAGAAAGGACCCAAGTCAATTTGGGTACCTAAAGATAAGATAATCCCTGTTGCAGATCTTCTTAATAACAGGAAAGAAATAGAAGTCCTGGTACTTGGACAGTGGGTGCTCACGACACATGACAGGAGAAAGGTGTATGTTCCAAGACCTTAGACCCAAATATGGTGACTGGGTCACTTTTGAGGAAACCAAAAAGGAAAGATCATTGGTATAGGCAAAATTGGTAAACATCCTTTTCCCTCCATCGATAATGTTCTGTTAGTAAATGGTCTTAAACACAATCTGCTTAGCATTAGTCAATTATGTGATAGTGGGTTTGCTGTTTCATTTAATAAGAATATGTGTACTGTCAAGAAAGCTGATGGATCACTCCTATTCACTGCCCAGAGGTAAAACAATCTGTATAAGATTGACTTAGAGGACCTTTCAAATCAAAGTATCTCATGTCTAGTGTCCATTGAGGATGAGCGATGGATTTGGCACAAAAGGTTGGGTCATGCAAGTTTGAGATTAATCTTAAAGCTGAAAAAGCATAACCTTGTAAGAGGTCTACCAAACCTTAGTTTCAAATCCGATGCTCTTTGTGATGCATGTCAGAAGGGAAAACAAGTCAAAGGTTCATTTGAGTCTAAGAATGTTGTTAGTGCCAACAGACCACTAGATTTGCTGCACCTTGATCTTTTTGGTCTAACAAGGACTGCCTCTGTCAGTGGTAAGAAATATGGTCTTGTCATAGTAGATGACTACACTAGATGGATATGAGTTATATTCCTTGCTCACAAGGATGAGTTATTCAAGGTCTTTTTTGTATTTTGTAAACGTGTATAGAATGAAAAATGCATGTGTATAACTTCAATTAAAAGTGATCATGGGGGAGAATTTGTCAATGAGCTATTCCATGAGTTTTGTGAAGAATATGGTATTCAACACAACTTCTCAATACCAAGAACACCACAACAAAATGGTGTGGTAGAGAGAAAGAACAGATCTCTTCAAGAGATGTCTAGGACTATGCTCAATGACAATTCTGTCCCTAAGCACTTCTGGGCTGAAGCTGTGAACACTGCCTGCTGCCTTCAGAACAGAATATACATTAGACCTATTCTGAATAAGACTCCTTATGAATTGTGGAAAGGTAGAAACCCCAACATTTCATACTTTCATCCTTTTGGATGTAAATGTTATATTTTGAATACAAAATATCAACATGGTAAATTTGATGCTAAGGTAGATAATGGAATTCTACTAGGATTTTCTGAATCCTCAAAAGGTTTTAGAGTTTATAATTCTAGAACTTTAGTTGTAGAAGAATGTATTCATGTAAAATTTGATGACAAACAGCTTGATAAGAAACTATCGGAGCTAGATGAAGCTTTTTCTGATCTTGATCTAAATATCTCAAGAGAGAAACCAGAAATCAAGACTGATATTCAAGTAGACGACACTTCTCAACAACAACCAGAAACGTATACCTCTCAACAGGAAAATGCTCAGAAATCTTGGTATTTCAAAAACTACCATCCTCAAGATCAAATCATTGGTGACCCCAATGACAAGCTAAGAACTAGGTCAACCTTCAGAGAACAAAGTGATTCTGCTCTAGTCTCTGAATGTGAACCGAAGACAGTGGACGAAGCTCTACTGGACGAACGATGGATTCTAACTATGCAAGAAGAGCTTAATCAGGTTGAGAGAAGTGAAGTCTGGACTCTTGTACCCCTGCCTGATGACAAGTCAGTCATTGGAACAAAGTGGGTCTACAGAAACAAGCTTGATGAAGATGGCAAGGTTGTGAGAAACAAGGCAAGACTTGTTGCTCAAGACTACTCTCAAGAAGAAGGTATAGACTATACTGAAACTTTTGCACCAGTTGCTAGGATAGAAGCTATAAGAATTTTAATATCGTTTGCTGCACATCATAGCATTATGATTTTTCAAATGGATGTTAAAGTGCCTTTTTAAATGGCTTTATTAATGAAGTATATGTCATGCAACCTCCTGCCTTTGAAAGTACAAATCACCCTGAACATGTTTTTAAGCTTAAGAAAGCACTGTATGGACTTAAACAAGATCATAGAGCTTGGTACGATAGGCTAAGTTCGTTTCTAATGAAAAGTGGTTTTAACAGAGGAAAAGTAGACACAACTTTATTTAGAAAATCTATTAAGTCATATTTCATTATAGTACAGATTTATGTTGATGATATCATTTTCGGTGCTACTAATGAATCTCTGTGCAAGGAATTTTCTAAGCTAGTGCAGAAAGAATTTGAAATGAGCATGATGGGAGAACTTGAATTCTTCCTTGTACTTCAAGTTAAATAGTCTATGGACGAGGTGTACATCCATAAGACTATGTATACAAAGGAACCTATAAAGAGGTTTAAGATGGATGAATACAAACCAATGAATACTTCTATGCACCTGACTTCAATACTGAACAAAGATGATAAAGAGAAAAAGGTAGATCAAAAAGTATATAGAGGTATGACATGATTTCTTTTATATCTGACTGTCTCTAGGCTTGATATAATGTTCAGTGTTTGCTTATGTGCTCGTTTTCTTTTTGATCCTAGAGAGTCTCATCTCTCTGCAGTTAAGAGATTATTTAGATATTTAAAAGGTACTACTAATCTGGGTTTGTGCTTTAAGAAAAATGATCATTACAGATTAGTTGGTTTTTGTGATGCTCACTATGCTGGAAATAGAATTGAAAGAAAAAGTACCAGTGGAGGAGGTCATTTCATTGGAGCCAATCTTGTCTCATGGTCAAGCAAAAGACAAAGTACCATTGCACTATCTACTGCTGAAGCAGAGTATATATCAGCTGCAAGTTGCTGCTCTCAACTTCTATGGATCAAACATCAATTGGAGGACTACAATGTGTTTGTAAGTGGTATTCCACTTATGTGTGATAATACTGCTGCAATTAATCGTTCAAAGAATCCAATTTTGCATTCTAGGGCCAAACATATTGAGATAAAACATCACTTTATTAGAGATTATGTGCAGAAAGGTGTAATTGATATTCAATTTGTAGATACTGATCATCAATGGACAGATATCTTTACTAAACCTCTTGCTGAGGACAGATTCCTTTTTATAAGGAAGTTTTTGAACATGTTATATGTGGATTAATTTAGGCGTCTAGCCTTATGTATGATTGTTTTGATGAAAATGCGCATCCAATTGCTTGTTATGCACATCCATTGCTTTTGGCGTCCAAAGCATAGTGAAAAATACGCGTCCACTACTGTAGTGAATCGCGTCCATTCCATGTCACACTACACGTCCACATATGCTTTTATTTGGACCCTTTTTTTTTGAACTTAATTGTTTGACTCTTGAAAATTTTAATTTAATTTATTTTATGTACTGAGTAAGAAACTCTCATCAATACCAAAGCTGTCTTACATTAAGTCCATGTCCTATCAGTTATTATTTTTCTTTTTGATTTATTTTCAAAAGAAAAACTCTTGCCATTCAAGAACTCTTTTATCTTGTACCTTCTTCACTCCGAAAAAATTTTTCACAACTCATCTTCTCTGAACTTCATCTCTCTCGAGCTCCTTGTTTTCTTTCTCTCATATTCTAATCTCAAATTCACAACAATGGCCTCAAACACTCCTCCTGCTCCTGTCTATGCAACTGACTCCATGAGTATTGTCACTGAGTATCACTTCAAGTTCGAAGTATTAATGGAATACAATCTTGATGTGAGTAAGTACGTAAATGCTGCTGGTTAGGACGGTCTTTTCTTGGAGAAGGTTTCTATTTACCCAAATCTGATAAAAACCTTATGGAGGAAACCTGTTATTAGAGACACCGAGATTACTACATTTGTTTTAGGAAAGAAGGTGGATGTGTTTGAGAAAACCATCTCTGAAGCAATTGCTTGTGTGCAAGAAGGCTTAATCTTTAATGAGAACTGGGAGATGGACCTAGGTGGTTCTGAAACAATTGTTGTGACTTTAATGAAGTCTGATACAGTAAGGACTCGCTCTTGGAAGTCATCAGAGATGAAGGATGAAATCAGGATTCTCCATCAAATCTTGAACAAGACAGTGCTTCACAAAATTGGTTCTAAGGACAACCTCTCTGCCATGCACAAGTTCTGTTTGTGCAATATGTTCTTAGAGACCAAAATCAACCTGCCCCACATCCTTTTCTCAAGGTTCAAGGATACTGTGGAGAATAGGGAAACCATGTCTTCTATCACATTCACACATCTCCTATCCAAAATCTTCAGACATCAAGGAGTTTATGAAGCCTTGACTGAAAAGTCTGAACAAGAACAGAGTGCCATACTGACTGAGGGATACATCTGGTCCGCGGATTTTGGAAGGAACAATCTGGTTGGCATGCAACTTAGCACATACAAGCAAGTGGAGTTGGCCAAGCTTGAGGAGAAAATGAAGATTAAAGAAGAATCACTTGAGGCCAACAATGCTGCAATCCTTGGTCTAAAGAAAAGAACTAAGAGGAAGACTTTGGCTGTAAGGCAACCTATCCCTAAGAGGACTACTAGAGGATCTGTCCTCTCTGTATCTTCTAGTGCTACTCTTCCACCTGCACCCAAAAGGACAAGGCAAGTAATCATGTCTAAAGAAGAAGATGATGATGAAATGCCTATTGCTGCCATTTTAGAAAAACAAACTGCTGCTGCTACTGTTGCTGGTCCTATTGCCAAGAAGAAGAGGCAACCAGCAAAGAAGGCTAAAACAACTATGGCTTCTGAGGTAATAATCTCTGCTGATGACCCTGTTAGGTTAGCAGTAGATGAATTAGTGTCCAATTTGGAAACTCAGGCTGATAATATCTCTGCTCCACATGATGTGGATGATGTTTATGTTCCCACCCTGCCACAATCACCACACTCACCACTAACACAAATAGACAATAGCATTACCATTGGAGCCCCCTTTCCTAAACCTTTAAAAACCTTGTTTCCACCCATAATTTCCTCTTCCACTCTCTATAATGGCAAATCTGAAAACTGGGCCAAAGTACCGAGAGAATGGAAAGTACTATTCCACACTATTCCACCAAAACCAGAACATATTCTAACAAAGTGGTATCCTTTGGCTGAGTATGAGTATGAACCCCTCAACATTTATCCATACTGGGTCAACCCTGAACCCCACACTCCAACTGTCCTATTCCCTTCCCAAATGGTTAATGAACATGGACCTCTCCTCACCCACCTTCCCCAACAGAGATTCCCTGCCAGAAAATTCTACCCCAATCTAGTGAAACTTCCACCCCTTAAACCATTCACTGATGGAGTAGAGAGAATTATAATATCTGACTGGCATACTGATCCCAGCAAAAAGGATCTTGAGAGTGTTCTCGAGAAAAAAGCCAGATCCTTCAGGGAAATTCCTTTTGTGATGGGCAAGACCACCAAGTGGATGACTTTCAAACATCCAAGGGTATATGGAGCTGCTGTTGATCAGTTTTTGGACACTCTCATGTATGAGATTTTGAAATGGGAATTCAGCCACTTCAGAGTAGACATAGCTGCATGGTTTGTCCTTCCAACCTGGTTAAAACATTCTTCTTCCACAAATGTTGGAGTCAAGCCTACCAAGATTTGTCCTAGGTTGTCAATGATAGATCTGAACAAGGATAAGGACCGGAAGCATCCAAGGCACAAAGGAAAGATGCCAGTAGTTCAAGACATTATGCTAGATCTTAGTTCCGAACCCTTTGACCACTCTCAAATGGATTATATTCAGTCTTTGCCAATTGAGATGGTCACTGAGGCTAATTATCCAGGAGCGTTCTGGCAATTCCACTTAATTCACTGCACCAGAGAAGCCTCCACTTCTGGCTTGAGCAACTCCAAAATTGGAGGCAAGTGTGGACTTCTCGTGTCGGATATTTGATCTTTAAGGAGAAGAAGAAAACTCCAGAAATTTTATTGGGAGGCAAGTGTGAGACTCTCTCCACCCCGTGTCGAAAACTTTGATCTTTAAGGATCTTTGGGGTCTGCCAATTACAAATGTCTCAACCTCTAGCCTTGGCTGTGGTTCAACCCCAAGACACTTACTCTGATACTGCAGAAAGTTCAAGACAACTATCTATGCCCCCAAATTTGGAAGAAGTGATTAACAAGATAGTTGAGGAGAAGGGTGGAAAGATTATGGAGGAAAAGACTGCTCAGATGGAGGAAAGGGTCACTCAGAATTTAGACTGAGATGGCTCCAACAGTTGTTATTGTAAACAAGATGATGGATCTGCTGCAGGAATTCAAGCAAGCTCAAACCCAAGAACCACAACATCAACCCCCTCCTCCACCTCCTCCTTCTTAAACTTTTCTCTTTAGTATTTTTTTCTCTCTTTATTCTGACAGTGATGGTCTATTCTTTTTACCTTTTTGTCTGATGACAAAAAAGGGGGAGAAATGGAAAGAGATTAAATTAATTGTTTTTATATAAAGTCAGTTTTGAAAAAAGATCTTATTTGTTTGCATACGCATGTCTTACTCTGATTCATAACTGCTTTTGATTATTGCTATGATATGTTTATTCTCTGAGTGATAACTTATATTTTATCTGACTATGCTTTATCTGCTTTAATGCTATGTCTTAGGGGGAGCTTTGCAACCTCTCTTAGACTTTGCTACTTAAATTTAATCAGTTTTTGTCATCATCAAAAAGGGGGAGATTGTTGGAACCAAAGTGGTTCTGGTTTATTTAATCTCTAGGTTTTGATGTTAACAAAATGATTAAATTTGTTAGTTTATGTAGGAATATCCAAAATAATATAAGGTATACAATGCTTGGACTCTTGCAAAGAATTACCCGTCCAAAGGTTATTTAAACTGTTTATATTTTAATCGTTAAGTAGACGGCTAACTATATCTTAGTAGACGTCTATAGTAGCCACATCAACAGACAAGTGCTCTCCTTAAAACTCATGTAGACATCCTTAGTGCCTAACTAAAATTTAGTAGTCGTCCATAGTGCCACGTCATTGGATGGAGTTTCTCTAAAGACTTAGAAAGTCCAAAGACTTGTGTGGACGAGCGCTTCTGCTACATCAGTGGACGAGCAGAATAAAACCTTGTGTAGATGCGTTCTAAAACTGAGTGCCTGTAGACGGTTCTACATCTTCTATATCTTTACTACCTTGAATGTAATTTAATGCAATATGGACCATATTGAATTTATTTCAAATGATTGATATTTATTTCAAAGGAATATATGTTCTTTATAATTGTTTTATCTGGTTAATGCCTTGTTCCTTTGTGAGAAAATTCACAGTACTATCAACGAAATACAAAAGGCAAATAGTACAATTGGAATTGCAAAACGATCTGTACGATAACAGCTTTATTGCTGGACAAAAGCTGGGTTATACACAAAGGAGGAAAGAAAGGTTTTAAGGTACAATTGCTCAGGACAGTGAGCCTTCATTTTGTGCTTTTCTGATAACCAAGGATGCTTTTCAACACGGCCAAAATCAAGCTATCAATCTCAATGGATATCATGCATTTAATGCTATCTCTATAACAAGACTATTCAAATAACCGTTGAAGATTTGCAAGAGAAGTTGAAGACCACTATATATAGAAGGTCTCAAGCACTGAAGAATAACTTTTGCCATCCGAACATTTGTATGATATTCAAAGCTCATATTCCCTTTGTAAAGGAAAAGTCTGTAATTCTTAAGGTTGAATATTTGTAAAAATATTCAGTAGATCTTAAACCTTCATACCCTCACATATAGTGAGTTAGAAAGATCTTAGAAAAATCCCTGTGATTGAATTAGAGCTTGAAGAGGCTTGGCAAGAAAGCAATACTTGTAGCCTGGAGAGGTGTAGAATACTTGTTGTAGAAAATATTTGGAAATAGTAGAGAAAATCCTTCAAGTAGAAGGGACTGGACGTAGCTCTTGGTTGAAAGAGAGTAAATCAGTATAAAATACCTGAGTGAATTTTCTATCCATTATCTTTTACAGTTTTATTTATTTATACTAGCTGTGGGATTTGATTTTGGTTTTGTTAATCTTTTAAAAAGGATTTCTTATGTGCTTAAACTTTTTATCTTCTACTTGTGAAAAGGTTTCTCCAAAAGGGTTTTTTGCGAAAATAATTAACAAACACAATTCCACCCCCTTCTTGTGTTTGCCTGTGCCAACTTCAGAATATTCTCTCCAACTTGTATTGTATGAGTGGAATGTTTTGTTCCATCCTGATCAACTCGTCTTCCCTCAAAGTTGAAGAACACAAGTCCTTGAAGAATTGACTTATTTCGGTAAGGGAATTTAAAACATTTTTTTGGGGGATCGAAGGTGATGGGAAGTAAGCACTCCATTAACACATGACAGTCATGGCTTTTCATCCCATGAAACTTGCCCTTGATAACATCAGCATATCTTGCCAAGTTGGAAGAATAACCATCAGGAATCTTGAGCTCCTTTATGTAACACCCCGTTTTCGTTAAGTGTTGTTTGTTTGTTGTAGCTTGTTGTGAGGTGGGGATTTTAATCCTTGGACCGGTACAGAATGTTGTGTCTTGGGCCGTGGGATCACAAGCATGACCGTGCTTAATGGGAAGCTTGGCCTTGCAAGGGATTGGCATCGCAGAGACGCTGAGTTAATCACGCCCATGCTTAGTAGGGTGCACGGTCGTGCTTAGGTATGTAGCCTATAAAATGGCACAGTAACCGAGGGTTTACGTTTTAAACCCTATTTTTGGTAAAATAGAAACCCTAGTGCGGCTACCAACCCTTTCTTCCCTATTTACTCTAAACCCATTGTATTGTTGGAGCTTTAGAGACTCTTGGGAACATCTAGGTCGTTGATATTTATCCCTATAGTTAACAGTTCCTCTCCTTAGCGTTTCCTTTTCTATTATTTTAGATATAGGAACTAATTGGTTAACCTTTTCTATTTGACCAAGGCTTGGAAAGCTAACTGAGCCGCTCAAGGAAAACGTGGTTTACCGGTTGTGTTGTCATTATCAGTTTCTTCATACCATGTATGGGGAGAAGGATAGTGTGTACTTTAGGAAAGGGGGTAGCATAAGATGAGGGGTTCCCATAGCCCCGTTATTATTAATTGTTGTTGATGCCATGCTATATTTAATGATATGTTCGTTTATATTAGTTGCTATAATTGGTATGTCTAAGGAATGCCTGTTGTTTATTGTTGTAAATTGTTTATGAGACTGTATGTCAATGAGAATGTATGCCTATTATATGCCAACTATTGCATGTTTAATGACATGCTTTATGTCATGAATTATTGACTGAACTGGTATGTTATGATTATCGTGTTGATTGGTTGAATGATGAGATTGATGTTGGTTTGTTAATAAGACCCTAATTGGCTAAAATAGGACTCTTAATTAACATAACAGTTAAGGGATTAATTCCTCTAATGTTTCATATAACATGAAATGTTAGTGAGAGGTGAGGTTTTATGCCAAATGGATTAGTCAAGACATTAGGATATGATTTAAGAGTCTTTAGGAGGTTTTAACCCCAAGAACATGAGTTGAATTCTGCCCAGGACAGCAGGACCAGCTCCATGAGCACGGCCGTGCTGAACAGGGAGCACGCCCATGCTCCCAATTTGAATCTGGAAGATGACCGCGCTTTAAGCACGACGGTACAGAACAAAAGCACGACCGTGCAACCAAGCACAGTCGTGCATAATAGGAAGCACGCCCATGCTGCCCCTCCAGGACAGGATCTGAGATTAAAGGTTTAAAGGGGTGTTTCACCCCAAATGTCCCAATGGTATGATAATGTACCAATCGAACAAAGACAGTTAGATAACTTAAATAAATATTAATTAAGATAAACAAGAATAACAAGTTGGTTAAGCCGGTACCCAGTGGGTTACCGCACGTTGATAGACTTTGGTGCTTTTATATTACCTCTTTCTAGTAAATGTTTTATATTAATATGCGGGGTAGAGGGTGTCACATTTAGTGGTATCAGAGCAGGTCTGTCCTATCAGGCCGTGATCTGAGTATGTTGTGAGTCTTTTGTGTCTCTTGTTTGAATTGTCTATAGTTGTTATAGACAATGATGCTTAAAGTTTTGAGCCTATCGCTTTTCCTGCTTATGTTCTCTGTATTTAATGGTTGTTTGGACATGTACAGGAACTCATGGCAGGAAGAGGCAGGAACGATCAGGAAACCACTGACGCGTTGGCACTCCTCGCCAATGCAATCGGACAAGTTCAGAACAACAGCAACGGAGGACCAGCTGAGTTTCAGGGTCTTGACAAAATCCGCCATCATTCAGATGAGCTTATGACCCTGAGGGAGCTTTGTTGTGGATGAGGGAGATCGAGAAGATCTTCAGAACTATGGACTGCAATGATCAGCAGCGGGTTGTCTTCACCATGTTTAAGCTCACTGAGGAGGCTGAGCACTAGTGGAAGAACTGTCGTCAGAGGATGGTGGCTGAGGGTACAACAGTCACCTGGGCTGTGTTTAGAGATAGGTTTCTGGAGAAGTACTTTCCTGCGAATGTACGTGACAAGAAAGAGATGGAATTCTTGGGGCTGAAGCAGGGAAATATATCGGTGGGCGAGTATGTGGTTAAGTTCGAGGAGCTGGCTAGGTATTACACACCATATCAGGTCATGGTTGATGATCAGTTAAAGTGTGTCAAGTTTGAGGATGGCCTTCATCCGAAAATCAAGCAGGCGATCAGTTATGAGGAGATCATAGTCTTCCCAACCTTGGTGAACAAGTGTAGGATATATGAGGATGCCTACAACTCAAGAGTGGCCAGTTTCAGGAATTCAGATAGTCAGGATAGCAAGAAGACCGAGCAGAAGGACAAGGGCAAGCAGCGTTACGCTCCAACCGGTAGGGATTTCAAACAGAGTGGCAGGAAGCCACAGTTTTCTCATGATAGGTCCAGGGGTGATAGTTCTAACGCCTCTAGACCAATGAAGTGCGGCAAGTGCAGCGCACCAGATCACTTCACTACCAAGTGCAAGGAATCGGACATCATCTGCTTTCGGTGTGGCAAGTCTGGTCACATCAGTCGGGATTGTGGAGAACTGAAGTCAGAACCTCCAAGTGCTAGCAAGAGTCAGCAGTCTCAGGCTAATCGACTGAAGACCACTGGAAGAGTCTTTACTCTTATTGGAGCTGAGGCCTCCGAGTATGATGACTAGATTCAAGGTATGTGCTTAATTGATGGAACTCCTTTAACTGTATTGTATGACTCGGGTGCTACATGATGAGTGTGATTTCACCTCATTTTCCATGTACATTTCTGCATGCATTTGCATATAGTTAGGCCATTTTAGTTTGATTTTGTTTAGTTTTTCCTTTGGAACGGATAAGGTGGTTTTGTGTGTTGTTTTGCAGGAATTTATGATTAATTGCCCAAGATTTGGCCATGATGAAGCTTGGATGAAGATAGAGCCTGAAAAGAGAAGAAATTGAGCCAAGCAGAATTCTGGAAGCTTCGCCTCGCGAGACTGGATATCGCCTTGCGAGCCCGAAGACCAACCTGGACAGCAACAGTCACCTTTCTGTCTCACCTTGCGAATCACCATCTCGCCTTGCGAGCCTGAAGGCCTGAGTGTGCCAGAGATGTCACCCTTCTGTCTCGCCTCGCGAGTTACCTTCTCGCCTCGCGAGAGAACCAATCTCTGAAAGTCAGATTCATAAGATTCACCTCGCGAGCCAGGTCTCGCCCCGCGAGTGTACGAAACCCAAAACTTCTGTATACAAGCTGTTTTAGGACATATTTGAGGGGGAGGAGAAGAGGCGGCCAAAACCCTAGAAATAGTGACTCTCTGCTGCTGTTGTGGTTGTGTGCATCATGGAGTTCCTTCCTTCCTTCATCTTTGTATCTTTTCTTTTGCCCTTCTCTTTGATTATGTGTAGCTAAACTCCCCCTTGTTGGGGTTAGATAATGCTTCTTTGAACTGGGTTGTAATATGATGTGGTAGTAATATAATTTCCTATTTCTTTATGAGTATTTGATTCCATGCTTAATGCTTTCCTTGGTTTGATCATCCTAGGAATGATTAGTTGCTTTGATAGACAATTGAAAGGTTGATATTAAGGCATGCTCTTGAATCAAATGCCAAGTAGTTCATGAACCTAGACATAGGTCTTGGGGTGCTTGCAATCTATGAATCTTGACTCTTAATGCAAATTCTCATGTTAATCCACCTAAGACATTAGGGTTTAATTTGGGATTTTAGGCTCATTCCACCTAAGACATTAGGGTTTGAGTATTTGAGAAGATTTGATTGTCATAATTGAATTATGAATTGTATTATTTACCATTTCATAGCAATCAAGGGAGGATTAGCTTAGTCTAACCCTAACAATTTCATCCATTTGTTATCACATCTCTGTTTGCCTTCCAAGTGTTTGATAAAATTCCCAAAAGAACAAAAACATTTTATTCTTATTTGTTTCGTTATATGTTAGAGCTACCTTCCATCCAAACTTGATCGCCTAGATAGTAGTCCAATTTGCGAAGTGGTACTTGTCCACGATCCTTGAGGACGATATTCGGTTCTTACCGTTTTATTACTTGCAACGACCCGGTACACTTGCCGAGTTCGTGTCACTACACACTCGTTTATATCACAAGATAGGGTCAAGAGTTTGAATTTGCCTGTTACCTTTCTTGAGTATGATTTGGTTGTTTCCATGCCTACAAACAAACATGTTCTTACTTCTCATGCATGCAAGAACTGTCATATCACCATTAATGGTAGAACCTTTATTGTAAATCTTATGTGCTTACCTTTAAAGGACCTTGATGTTATTCTTGGCATGGACTGGTTATCTTCCAGCCATGTCCTTTTGAATTGTTTTGATAAAACCATAGTTTTTGGAACTCCTGTGGAGTCTAAGGATCCTATATTTCTTTCTGCCAACCAAGTTAAAGCTTCGATGAAAGACGAGGCCCGAGTGTATATGATGCTGTCTTCCCTGGAATTAGAGAGCCCTCCTGATGTCAGGAGTGTGCTATTGTACCAGAATTTCCTAAAGTGTTCCCCGGGGATGTTTATAACTTGCCCCCTGAGAGAGATGTTGAGTTCACCATAGACTTAGTGCCTAGCACCGGGTCAATATCCATACCACCCTATAGAATGTCTCCTCTAGAGCTAGCTGAGTTGAAGAAACAGATAGAGGATTTGATCCAGAAGCAGTTTATTAGGCCTGGCGTATCCCCCTGGGGTGCACCAGTGTTGCTAGTAAAGAAGAAGGATGACAGTATGAGGTTGTGTGTCGACTATCGTCAGCTCAACTAAGTGACCATTAAGAAACAATATCCCCTCCCTAGGATCGATGATCTCATGGATCAATTGATCGGAGCTTGTGTTTTCTCGAAGATAGATTTGAGGTCAGGGTACCATCAGATTCGGGTGAAGTCTGAGGACATCCCGAAGACAGTGTTTAGGACGCGTTATGGTCACTATGAGTACTTGGTTATGCCCTTTGGTGTGACCAATGCTCCTGCTGTGTTCATGGACCACATGAACAATACCTTTCACCCATACTTGGATAAGTTTGTGGTGGTTTTCATAGATGATATCTTAGTGTACTCCATGACCAAGGAGGAACATGAGGAACACCTGAGGGTTGTCTTGCAGACCCTTAAGGAGAAGCAGTTGTATGTTAAGTTGTCCAAGTGTGATTTTTGGTTAGAGGAGGTGAGTTTCTTAGGATATGTCATCTCTAAAGGTGGCATAGTCGTAGATCCAGCTAAGGTTGAGACGGTGCTCCAGTGGGAAGCACCGAAGTCAGTGACCGAGATTAGGAGTTTCTTGGGTTTAGCAGGGTATTATAGGAGGTTCATAGAAGGTTTCTCCAAGTTAGCTTTACCATTAACCCGTCTCACCAAGAAGGGACAATTGTCTGTGTGGGACTCTAAGTGTGAAGAGAGTTTCCAAACCCTTAAGGATAGGTTGACATCAGTACCAATGTTAGTTTTGCCAGATCCTAGTAAACCTTTCATAGTGTACAGTGAAGCATCGAAGCAAGGTTTAGGTGGAGTGTTGATGCAAGATGGTAAGTAGTGGCTTATGCTTCTAGGCAGTTGAAAACCAATGAGAAGAACTGCCCTACCCATGACCTAGAGTTAGGAGCTGTGGTATTTGCCTTAAAGATCTGGAGGCATTACCTTTATGGAACGAAGTTTGAGGTCTGTAGTGATCATAAGAGCTTGAAGTATCTCGTTGATCAGAAGGAGTTGAATATGAGGCAGCATAGGTGGATGAAGTTTTTAAAGGATTATGAGTTTGATCTAACCTACCACCCAGGAAAAGCCAATGTAGGGGCAGATGCTCTGAGTAGGAAAACCTTGCATATCTCTGCTTTGATGGTTTGGGAGATAGATCTGATTAAGGAGTTTAGAGACCTGAGTTTAGCTTGGGAAGTTACCCCTAAGAGCATTAGGCTTGGAACCTTGAAGGTTACCAACAGTTTGATGGATCGGATTAGAGAGGGTCGGAAGATAGACTAGTTTCTCTTAGACCAGAGAGAGTTGCTTGCGTAGGGTAGAAACCTTAGTTTTAAGGACGAAAGTGAAGGAGTGTTGAGGTTCAAAGATCGAGTCTATATACCAAACGTCCTGGAGCTTAGAAAGTTGATCCTTGAAGAAGGACATAGGAGTGGACTAAGTGTGCACCCAGGTGCCACTAAGATGTATCAGAATCTTAAGAGGATGTTTTGGTGGCCTAGGATGAAGAAAGATGTGGCTGAGTTTGTGTACGTTTGTTAAGTGTGCCAAAAGGCTAAGATAGAACACCATAAGCCATCAGGGAAGTTGCAACCTTTAAGTATCCCAGAATGGAAATGAGACAGTATTTCCATGGATTTTGTGTCTGGACTCCAGCTGGTTTTGAGGCTATATGGGTTGTTGTGGATAGACTGACTAAGTCCGCCCATTTCATCCCTATGAACATGGAATACCCTTTGGAAAAGTTGGCCCAGCTGTACATCAGAGAGATAGTTAGGTTACATGGTGTACCTTCTAGCATAGTATCAGATAAAGATATGAGGTTTACCTCTAGGTTTTGGAACAGTTTGCAAGAGGCTCTAGGAACAAAGCTTAGGCTAAGTTCAACTTATCACCCACAGACTGATGGTCAGTCTAAGAGAACCATCCAGTCCTTAGAGGACTTGCTTAGAGCTTGTGTGCTAAAGCAGTCGGGTAGTTGGGACGAGTTCTTGCCCCCGATAGAGTTCACCTACAACAATAGTTTCAATTCTAGTATTGGGATGACACCTTATGAAGCTCTTTATGGGAAGAGATGCGGGTCACCCTTGTGTTGGGGTGAACCTGGTGATATTGTTGCGCTAGGACCTGAGATAGTACAAGAAACCACCGAAAAAGTGAGGATGATTCAGGAAAAGATGAAAGTGGCACAAAATAAGCAAAAGAGCTACCATGACAAAAGGAGGAAGGCGCTCGAATTTCAGGAAGGTGACCGTCTGTTCTTGAGAGTTACCCTGACAACTGGGTTTGGTAGAGTGATGAAAGCGAATAAACTTACTCCTAGATTCATTGGTCCTTACCAAATTCTAAAAAGAGTCGACGAAGTCGCCTACCAAATAGCCTTACCGCTGTTTTTCTCCAATCTTTATAGTATCTTTCACGTGTCTCAATTCAGAAAGTATGTTCACAACCCTAGTTACGTGATAGTCCCCGATACCATACAGTTAAAAGAGAACTATACTTTTGAGGTGTTATCCCTTCGAGTAGAGGATAGGAGGGTGAAGCAGCTAAGAGGCAAGAAGATTCCTTTGGTCAAAGTCGTTTGGAGCGGGGCTACCGAGGAGAGTGCTATATGGGAGCTGGAAAGCAAGATGATGGAATCGTATCCGCACCTTTTCAACCGAGGTGAGTAGAAATTTCGATGACAAAATTTTTATAAGGGGGGTGGAGTTGTAACACCCCATTTTTCGTTAAGTGTTGTTTGTCTGTTTGTTTGATTGTGTAAGCCTTAGGACTTAGCTTAGAGTTGTTGTTGAGGGCTAAGTGGGATTTTTAGGCACGATCGTGCTTAATGGGAAGCATGGCCATGCAAGGGATTGGCGTCGCGGAGACGCCGAGTTAAGCACGCCCGTGCTTAGTAGGGTGATCAGTCGTGCTTAGGTCCGCAACCTATAAAAATGGCACAGTAATCGAGGGTTTACGTTTTAAACCCTATTTCAGCAAAATAGAAACCCTAGTGCAGCTACCAAACCTTTCTTCCCTATTTTCTCTAAACCCATTGCATTGTTGGAGCTTTAGAGACTCTTGGGAACGTCTAGTTCGTCGGTGTTGATCCCTATAGGTAACGGTTCCTCTCCTTAGTGTTTCCTTTTCTATTATTTTAGATTTGGGAACTAATTGGTTAACCCTTTCTGTTTGACCAAGACTTGGAAAGCTAACTGAGCCGCTCGAGGAACGCGTGGTTTACCGATTGTGTTGTTATTATCAGTTTCTTCATACCAGGTATTGGGAGAAGGATAGTGTATACTTTAGGTAAGGGGTAGCGTAAGATGAGGGGTTCACATAGTCTCGTTATTATTAATTGTTGTTGATGCCATGCTATATTTAATGATATGTTCGTTTAGATTAATTGCTATAATTGGTATTAGAATATTGTTAGGTCTGAGGAATACCTGTTGTTTATTGTTGTAAACTGTTTATGAGACTGTATGTCAATGAAAATGTATGCTTATTATATGCTAATTATTGTATGTTTAATGATATGCTTTATGTCATGAATTATTGGTCGAACTGGTATGTTATGATTATCATGTTGATTGGTTGAATGATGAGATTGATGTTGGTTTGTTAATAAGTCCTTAATTGGCTAAAATAGAACTCTTAATTAACATAACGGTTAATGGATTAATTCCCATAATGTTTCATAAAACATGAACTGTTAGTGAGAGGTGAGGTTTTAATCCAAATGGATTAGTCAAGACAATAGGATCTGATTTAAAAGTGTTTAAGAGGTTTTAAGCCCAAGAACATTAGTTGAATTCTGCCTAGGACAGCACGACCAGCTCCAGGACCATGGTCGTGCTGAACAGGGAGCACGCCCGTGCTCCCAGTTTGAATCTGGAAGATGGTTGCACTTTAAGCACGATCGTACAGAACAGAAGCACGACCTTGCAACCAAGCACGATCGTGCATAATAGGAAACACGACCGTGCTTCACTTAAGTGGAAGCACGCCCGTGCTTAGAGGGAGCACGCCCATCCTGCCCCTCCAGGATAGAATTTGAGATTAAAGGTTTAAAGGGGTGTTTCACCCCAAATGTCCCCAATGGTATGTTAATGCACCATTCAGACAAAGACAGTTAGATAACTTAAATAAAGATTAATTAAGATAAACAAGAATAACAAGTTGGTTAAGCCGGTGCCTAGTGGGTTACCGCACGTTGATAGACTTTGGTGCTTTTTGGCCAAGGTGGCCTTGATGCTTTTTGGTCGAGGTGTTGATGATTTGAACCTTAGTGCTTTTTGGCTAAGGGGGCCTTGACCTAGAAGGGTAAAGGTGTTGATGTTGATGTTGGTGATAAGTCTTGGGTGCTTATTGGCCCTAACAAATGAGGTGGTTGCCTTGTTTGTTGTTGTGCTCATGCATTCATAAGTTGAAGTTGTTAGTGGGGGAAGTTCAAAATAGGGGAGGTCGTCCTAGAGTACGGCGATATGGCCAAGTCTCGGGTGGTTTACCCAAGGTTTGGTAAACCGTGCGCCCCGCAGTGGCGTACCCTCGTTATGGTGCGTCGGCTATCCGAGGGGTTCACCCATGGTTTGGTGAACTGCCGGCATTGGTGCTTTTTGGCCAATGTGGATATGTAACTCCGAAGTTGCCTTCCTGAGATAGTTTGGATCCACATGCATAACGGAGTAGCAGAGTAGTGTTGCACTGCATAACATATGTTGGTTGAGATGACATGTTGATATGATTATTTTATGTTGATGTTATGTTGTATATTGCTATGCCATGTTATGATCTATGTCCATCTTGCTCAACTACTTCCATGTCATTGTATTTACATGATTTCTTACTCCTTGTTTCTCTTTTTCTATTGTTGGCATGTTTCTCTTCTTGCAGAGGACGGTGAGCAGCCAGTGGAGGAGTGGCTTTTAGGAGACGCGACTCTAGCTAAGATGTTTAGTTGTTTCAGTAGTTATAGTTTGTTGTTAGTTTCAGTTTCGTTGTATTCCGAGGATTTTATTCCGGAACGGTTATACCAGTTATGTTTGGTACATCATGGTTGGGCTACGTTATTGCTTTGTTTATGTTTTATTTCTTTTAAAACTATGTTTCTTTCCGCGTTGAGTTGTTACAATGTGATATCTCTTATCCAAGTTTTTATTTTATTAAATAAATGCATGTTTTTATATTACTTCTTTCAAGTAAATGTTTTATATTAATATGCGGGGTAGAGGGTGTCACACTTTATCCATTGGAAAACTAACCTTGCTTCCTGGATAGTCAAGGTATAACTGGCCTTTGGCTTGCACATCTTCCCATTAGTCTGATGTCTAAGCTCCAAGTCGGGTTACCTGCAGTACAACTTTAAGTTCATTCTAGCCTTATCGTTGTCTTTGGTCTTGCTATGCACGTTCATCACAGTGTTGAAAATGTTGTGAAAGATATTTTTTTCAATGTGCATTACATCAAGATTGTGCCTCAATAAGTTATCTTTCCAAAAGGAAGATCCCAAAAAATACTTCTCCTTGTCCAATTATGCCACTGCCCGTAACCATCTAATCTGGAAACCCTAGCTTCAGTCACATTTGGCAAGTCCTTGACTCTGCTCCAAATTTGTTCTGGTGTCAACATCGGGGGCGGTCCATTTGTTTCAACAACCCCCTTCCTAAAGGCGTTCCTATTCCTTCTAAATTGATGATCGTTCGGTAAGAACCTGCAATGAGAGTCAAACTAGGACGTCTACCCCCCGTATTTTAAGGTAAATGCCTTTGTATGCTCCATACAATGCTGGCATGCAAACTTCCCACGCGTTCCCAAGCCAGACAACATGTCATACGCAGGGAAGTCATTAATTGTCCACATCAACGTTGCCCTCATTGTAAAATCTTGTTTCTGAGAAATATCATACGTCAAAACACCATTCCACAATCTATTCAGATCATCAATCAAAGGCTGTAAGTATACCTCAATGCCAGCCTTTGGATTAGATGGACCCGGAATCAGACAAGTCAAGAACATATATGACTTTGACATACACAATTCGGGAGGAAGATTGTAAGGGGTAACAATAACAGGCCAACATGAAAAAGGCAAGACGGAGGCTTGGATATATGGGTTAAAGTCATCCGAGCATAACCCAAGTCGTACATTGTGAGGATCCGCTGCAAACACTAGATCCACCCTATCAAAGTGCTTCGATGCTTCTCCATCGGAAGGATGACGTAACACTCTAGAATTCCTCATATTCTCATGATGCCATGTCATTTTCCCCGCAGTCTGCATTGATGCAAACATCCTCTGTAATCTAGGAATGATTGACAAGTAGAACATCGACTTTACCATAACTGGTTTCAGATTACTTCTACTTGCGTTGCACTGACGATACTTTGGAGCGTGACAAAATCTACACTAAACCAACGCGCCATCATTTTTGTCGAATTTATTATCTTAAAAGATCATGCACCCATTTTGACAACAGTCAATCCTCTTGTACTCCAATCCTAACTTGGAAACTAACATCTTCGCATCATAATAATTCTTCAACACCATCTAAAAAAGATTGTTTCAATCCTCCTCTACGAGGATATACCCTATCATACATCCAAGTACGATTCGAAGGAACAAATTCCATCCTCTACATGTTCCAAAAAAATATAACTTTATTGAGAAACTATTTGGGGCGAACTCGGATACATCCAAAACAACGACACATGAATGCTTCACCTCGCAAAACCGCTCCCTTTTTTTCATTGGTATGGCCCGATCTCATTCGAGAAAAAACTTTTTCAACACTCGTATAATAGTTACTCATCACTTCTCATGTCTCATATCTGACGAAATTTCGACAACATTTCCCATTGGTCTCCAAGTACTTGACTTGACCGAGGTGAGATACCACAATCAAGTATGTACCCAGAGAACAAATGGTAATGCGTTAGACCGAATTTTCATCAGATATATCACATAAGAATTAATGAATAACTATTATACTAGTAAAGAAATTTTTTTTCCTCAAATTGTCCCACTTGGACAATTCGAGGTTCAATATCAAGAGCTCAGTGACTTGCGGGAGTACACGTGCTCTAAAATATTGCACCTCAAATGGGTAACTAAGGTTTTTATCGACAATCAACTCATCCAGAAAATAAAACTTTAAAGCATGTAGACAATTTATACATACTTGAATATCAAGTACATAAGAAAAGTGAAATTGCTCAAATTAATCCCCTCACTTTAATAATAACTTAAAGTTTGATGAACATACACTTATGTAATTACCTTAAAAAATTCGTTTAAATAAATTATTTCCTACATTAATCAAGTTATCAACTAAAATGTATTGTATTTTTTATTAATAAATTATTTTTTTTCAAGTACCATGTGGCTTAACACTTGTTTTATGTGCTAAGATGGTTCCATCTGAATTATTTATTATACTTAACTTTTAAATTAGAATAAGTGTATATTCAATTATATTTTCTCATAGATCATATAACATGTACATTTTCACAACTAAATTCATAAACAAAACCAAATATGATGACAACCATTTTCAGAACCAACATCAATATAACAATGTATAAAGCATTTTCATATCAGTGGCATTTTCACACATGTACAGATAAAGTCACAACCATTTTCATATCAATGTCATTGCACAACCAGAATCACAAACAAACCCAAAAATCATACAAGTTTCATAACCATTTTCATCACTATTTATAAGCATTTTCATATACGTACATGGCATCTCCAAACAACATATAAACAGCAATAGCAATTTCAACACAAATTCAATTAAGATAAAACAGAGGTAATAAATTAAAACAAACTTGGGAGCAAAAAGGAAGAAGAATTGGAACGTGGTGGTGTGTGGTGGTCCGGTAGTGGTGGGGTTACTAATTTTTTTTAAAAAAATTAAAATAAATGATAACGAGAAAGAGAAGGATAAAGAAAGTGAGAGTGGAAAAGAAGGACTTAAGTTTGCCGGAAATGTGGTGGTTGGGTAGCAGGAACGGTCGCCGGAAATATGGTGGGGCGAGCTGCAAACTGTTCCCACCATACTGATGGCCTTGGCAGTCTCAAACATGTCAACACATAGAAAATTGTTCCTCCATCACCGATGGCCTTGGTCGTCACAAACTGTTCCCCCTTTACTGACGGTTGTGGCCATCGCAAATTGGCTAAATTCTGATGCCAGTTTTTCGTGGAAATGCACACAAATATTAGTGACGGATTTTTCCGACGGGGTCACTAAAAGCAGTCACAAAACATAGAAAAATCAATCAGCTCCGTTATTGATGTTTAAGGCCGTCGCAAACCTCCATTTTAGTGACGTTATCGAAGCCGTCGCAAAGCTCCATTTTTCTTGTAGTGCTCACGTGTGTCAAATAGGCTACTGACATTTAAAATTGCATGATTGTTATATCCGAGAGAACCAAATTGCACAATTGTGATACATGAGGGACCCGATTGACACAATTGAAACTTGGGTGACCAAATTGTCATAATTGAAACATGAGGGACTAAAATCGCACAATCGTGATACTTGGGGGACCAAAAGTGCAATTAAGCCTTTTTCTTTCTTGGTTTGAGATTAGATGGTGTTCCATATTTTTTAAGTACGAAAGTAATTTTATTTCTGCTATCAACTTTTTTTTTGACGAAATTCCTGCTATCAACTTTTTTTTTGGGTCAAAAGCGCATATTGTTTCGCAACAGCTTGATCAGCAGACTGTGAATGATACTGCAAATATTATTTGACAAAAGCCTCCAATTGGCTTTGTTAAATATAACGTGGATGCATCCTTTTTTAAAGTTGAGAAGAAAACGGGTGTGGGTTTATGCCTTAGAGATGGGGCTGGGGACTATATTTTGGCAAAGTCATCATGGAAATCACAGCTCCAAAGTGTTCGTGAAGGGAATGACGAGGGTTTGCTTGCAGCTATTCAATGGATACGGGAACTGAACTATGCTAATGTTAGTTTTGAGTTAGATAGTAAAGTAGTGGTAGATAGTTTGACTAAGCTATCTGAAGAAAACTCTGAATTTGGTGCTATTATTATGCAGTGTAGGGACCTTAGTTAACTCTCCTAATGCTAAGGTAGTGTTTGCTAGGAGACAAGCTAATGACAATGCCCATTCTCTTGCTAGAAGATCAATTTCCTTTCCTAGTAATTTTGTTTTCCCTTTGTTTCATGCTTGTAATGTTGCTTTCAATGGTTTAATTATATAAGCCAGTTCTTTTCAAAAGAAAAAAAAAAAACTTAGCTTCCAAAAGATGGCTCTGGCTAGGCTGCACGACCCAGCCATATGGCGCATAGTGCTCGACTTAGACTAATAAATCAGAACCGTTCAATGTTGTTAGATAATGAAGGTGCACAATATATTGTCCACACCATATATTTTTTTCTCTCTCCACTCTCTTTTCCTCTCTCCTCTCTCTCAGTCGTCTTCTTCCCTCATCCTGGTGATTCTTTTGGCTGGGGGGGGGGGGGGGGGTGTGTGGTGTGGTGTGTGTGTGTGAATTAAATGAAATCTCTTAATTGGTCTCTTCCGGTGTTTAACTTGTTTCTCATCTTCCGTCTTTATGTCCTATAGGCATTTCACATGGACGTGGTTATGTGTCTGGTTTGTGCTGGTAATGATTTCTCTTCATGTTGGCTTTGGTACCTTGCTGCTATTTTAAATTATTTACACGGTTGTTGGGAATTGAACTATTTGACATGGATGGTCTGATAAAGTGGCCTGGATCTCCTTTTTTTGAGAATTTGAATTTCTTATTCGATATTGGCTACATGGGTGGTGTCTACATGTTATAGAAGGTGCTGACTTTCCTTTGGAAACAAAGGTCTTGCGGTGATAGTCTAATTTTTGGGGTTGGAATAGTTAGTGGGGACATCAGTTCTTTTCTTTTTAGAATCAAAAGATGCAAGCTTTGGGGTTTCGAAGAGGATTGTCGTGATTCATTTTCCATTCGCATGTCTTGTTTGAAGATTGTAAGTATGAGCTCTTTCCTTTTTAGTTTCTAAATCATGATACTGATGAAAATTTCTTTTAGTGTGCAAATCCAGATACTCAAAGCCTGATGTTTCTAAGGGAGAATGTTGCGATTCTTTTCCATTCTTATGCCTCTGTTTGAAGAAGATAAGTATTAATTCATTCATTTTTAGTTTTCAAATTTTGATACTAATGAGATTTCATTTTTAGTTTACAAGTCTATGTATCCGTTTGAAGAAGGTAAGTATAATTCATTTCTTTTTAGTTTTTGAATCACAATTTTTCTTAGAGAATTGACTTGTTTTGAGCCTGATTCTCAAAATAGTGGTCAACATGGTTTGTTTGGGTGGATGTTCTTGCCAATAAGGGTCGTTTGGCTTCTTTCATATGGACTATTCTTTATACGGTTATGCCTTCTTTGGCTTTGTGTTTAAGAGATGATGTTATGGGTTTTAGCATGCCTCGAGTTGTTTCCCTATTGTTTCTTGTTTTTCTTTTAAAAAAATAAATAAAATAATAAAGATTAGTATGATTCTTAAAAAAAAAGGTATATCAAATAAAATGAAGTCAAATATTGAGAAATCATTTTAATTTCATCGTTATATTATTAAGAATGTCATCCATGAATATACCATTATATAAAATATTTTTTTAGATAAATTCAGAAAGGTAATTAAAAAATATTTCATTAAAGTTTGTAACAGACATGAAAATACCACATTTACAAATTCACTTTCCTAATTAACTTAGTAATCATGCAAACAAATACACCATAATGTGAAAGAGCAATTAGGGGTATTTATTAGTTCAGATCAATTTGACGATCTTGAAAAATCGAACCATACCAATAGATTTAATTCATATTTTGAGTGTCTAGGTTGAATTTTGATGAGTGTGATTTCACCTCATTTTCCATGTATATTTCTGCATGCATTTTCATATAGTTAGGCCATTTTAGTTTGATTTTGGTTAGTTTTTCCTTTGGAACGGATAAGGTGGTTTTGTGTGTTGTTTTGCAGGAATTTATGATTAAATGCCCAAGATTTAGCCATGATGAAGCTTGGATGAAGATAGAGCCTGAAAAGAGAAGAAAATGAGCCAAGCAGAGCCCATCACGGCCTAGCCGTGATGACCATCACGGCCGTAATGGAGCAATAACTGAAGAGAAAGAAGCCAAAAGTCAGAAGCTATCACGGCCTAGCCGTGATGGCTATCACGGCCGTGACCTGTCAGCTGTACCAGACCCCCAAAAGTCAGAATTGGTCACGGCCGTGACCTGCTAGTTAGACCAGACATAACCTATCACGGCCTAGCCGTGATGTCCATCACGGCCGTGGCAGGCCAATTGGTGAAGGCAGAAGCGATCACGGCCTAGCCGTGATGAGCATCACGACCGTGATGAATCAAAAAGTGAAGAGGCGTCCAGGGCAGAACCCATCACGGCCGTGACACACGCACGAGTTATAAAAAGGCCTCTAGGCAGAACAGAAAGGGCATCCTGGAACCCTAAATCATTCTCTCTGGCTGCTGTGGCTGCTGTGCTTACTTCCATGGAGTTCCCTCCTTCCCTTATCCCTATTTCTTTTCTTTTGTTTATCTCTTTGATTATGTGTAGCTAAACTCCCTATTGTTGGGGTTAGACATGGCTTTTATGAACTTGGTTGTTATATGATTTGATTGTAATACAATTTCCTCTTTCTTTATGAGTATTTGATTCCATACTTAATGCTTTCCTTGGTCTGATCATCCTAGGAATGATTTGTTGCTTTGATAGACAATTGAAAGATTGGTGTTAAGGCATGCTCATGAATCAAATGCCAAGTAGTTCATGAACCTAGACATAGGTCTTGGGATACTTGCAATCTTATGAATCTTGACTCTTAATGCAAATTCTCATGTTAATCCACCTAAGACATTAGGGTTTAATTTGGGATTTTAGGCTCATTCCACCTAAGACATTAGGGTTTGAGTATTTGAGAAGATTTGATTGTCATAAATGAATTAGGAATTGTGTTATTTGCCATTTCATTGCAATCAAGGGAGGATTAGTATAGTCTAACCTTGACAATTTCATCCATTTGTTATCACATCTCTGTTTGCCGGTTAAGTGTTTGATAAAATACCTAAAAGAACAAAAACATTTTATTCTTGTCTGTTTTGTTTTGTTTACTTTTACTGGGCTTGGTACTTAGTATTGAGCTCCCTTCCATCCAAACACGATCGCCTAGATAGTAGTCCAATTTGGGAAGTGGTACTTGTCCACGATCCCTGAGAACGATATCCGGTCTCACCACCGTATTACTTGTTTACGAATAGGTATACTTGCCAAAATCGTATCAAATTTGAATCGAATCAATTATGATCTAATAATAATTGGTTTGATTATCAAATTCATGATTTTTCAAATTGAGCCAAAACCAACTGATTATGTGTGTGTGTGTGTGTTATTTTTAATTATTTTTGCATTATAGTTTTTGATACTTTTTTTTCTCATATTTGACAAAATGTTATATGTTGTCTAGTTTGAAATTCTCCCTCTCGATCATGTACTTTTATGGTAGATTTATGCATTTTTTTCATACTTTCCAAATTAGTTTTTTTTTCCGTGTGTAGATTTGAATCAATCCAATCCGAATCAATTAGTTTCTTCAAAAAAGTTGAAAATTCAAGCTAAACCGAATCAATTGATTGTGATTAATTCCAATCTTTTTCCCGTGAAATCGAATCAAACCGGGAGCATTTTTACAATAGCATCATTTTTTTTTGTGTTTTGTTAATAAAGTAGCACCATATTGAGCATCAAATCAAAACCTGTGCAGTGGGCTTACTTGGGTTGATTCGATCCTTTCTTTGGGAGGATGTTATTTTTGCCACCCCACTAATGAATATTCCTACCTCCTTTCTTTTAATTTATTTACCAAAGTATCCTTTCCTTTCCCTTCTCCCCACCACACCCTTCTCCTTCCCACCCTTCTTCTTCTCCTCCCACCTCCCACCATACCATTTCCATGAACAAGGAGTGTCTACAACTTCTTCTTTACCAATTTCAAAGTTGTAAACAATTTCAGGGACTCCACTGGATCAACAATTAAGTCTTCTTCATGAGTACTGCAACCAAGTTGTTAAAAAGTTGAGAATATGGACACAAAGTTCTGACCTTTATTAGACAAGTAACAAAACCCATCATCATCATTCATTTTGAAACCAAAGAAATGAAATTAGAAACCCTAAATGCTCGAACATGGTATTTTTGAAAGGGGACTTAAGGGGTAGTTGGGGAGGAAGAAGGAATCGTCGTTGAGTTGGAAGCCACTTTTGGGTAAAGAAGCTTCTGCCGAATGGGCAACATATTCGTTAACTCGCAGACTCGTTGAGTGTGGAACCCACGTGGAGCTGTCAATATGGGTTACAACTCGTGAGTCAGCCCGGCTCACCGGTGGGTTGGGTTGCTAAAATATAGGCTCATTTTGACCCGACCCACTTAACCCGCAGGTTGATCGAGTTCAACCCGCGGTGAGCCGGGTCGACCCCTCGGGTTCACTCACTTTTTTTTTGTTGCAAATATATCCCCTTAACCCAACCAAATCAGTCCAACCCACTTTCAGTTTCCCAATCCTAATTGCATCAACCCGTTCACTTCAGGCTCACTGACTCGTTCATTCAATCACTCTTGTGAGTCTCGTCTCTCCCCTTCTTCCAACAAGCAATAACAATACAACACAGGCGCTAATCTGTTCACTCAAAGTTGGTCGTAATTTTTGGGCACAGCAGTACAATACATATTAGTAGTGATTGAGTGAACGAGTTGTACTCTTGAATTCCTACTTTGAGTGATCAGTACAACAGTCTCGTCTTTCCCCTTTTTGATCGTATTGTTGCTACGTTTGAATTCTATTTTTGTTTTATTTATTTTTTTAATTCTAAGTGAGCCAACCCGGTTAACCCATCAACTCGTGGTGGGTCGATCCAGGTTGGATATTTCTTGGCTCACTGAAAAAGTGAGCCAACCTGGCTCGGCTCATTTTACGCTCAACTTGTGGTCAGCCAACCCAGCTCACCCGGTTGACTCCCTTTGACAGCTCTGAACCCACATATTCTGTCTCGATAAGGGTGTGGTGGGGAGAAGGGAAAAATAAAGGATATTTTGGTAAATAAATTAAAGGAGAGGATGTAGGAATATCCATCAGTTTGGTAGGAAAAATAACACCCTCTTTGGGATCGAGGCCGCGTTTGGGTAAACAACTTAACTAAGCACTTATCGCATAAGACCTTATTGCATGAGAGCTTATGCCATAAGCGGTTAAATTCAATAAGTCATGTGCGTTTAGATGCACACTTCGAAAAGCACTTATACAAAATTAAGGCGTTTGAATACATTACTATATAAGCGCTTATAAACGTTTTAAAATTAAAAAAAATTGTCATATTAAATTAAAAAATAATTTGCCATACGGACCATCGCAAGTCAGGTCACCTCCACCGTACAAATCGAACCTCCTCCGTTCCTTCGTTGTCGCACCAGGCATCGATTCAAAACCACCTCGCTCCAGCGTTCCCCGTGCTCACTACCATCACAGTTATCCGCCACCACTGGTCCCTTGCTGCACAGACGTCTTGCTCCTCCACCACCGTTCGCCATCGTTTAGAACCTCCCTATCTGCTTACAGCTGCCTTGACCCAGTATTGACGGTGCACGAACGGCAGGTGGGGGCGGCGGTCGCACTGATAAGGTTCCTTTGTCACTGCCTCTAATACGAAGAAGACGAAGGGGCATATGAGGCTGTTTGAGACTAGAACGAACAGAGAATAGAGACATTGAAGAAAAAAAGAAAGAAAGGCTGTCAGTGGGTATCGAGGGGTGAAAAACACGGAGCTTGTGTTGCATAAGCTCATTTTAAAAATACCCATAAGCTTATCCCAGTAACTTATAAAAATAAGCACAAAACTCCTTATGAGATGACATAAGATATTTTTATAAGCTCTGCCAAACACCCTACATAAGAGCTTCTGTCATAAGATAAGTTAAAAGGAGCTTAAATAAGCTCTTCCAAATGTCACCCGAGTCTTATTGGACCTTACCTTCTAAGCTCTTATCCACTAAGCCCACTGTAACTTCAAAATATTCTTAAATGCATTTTCATTGGTTTCTTTTGGTTTAATGAACTTTTTGGTCCCTTCATTTTAGGGTAAAATTGGTTTTGGTCCCTAACTTTTTTTCCCTGATGGTTTTGGTCCCTGAGTATTTAAAACTAATGGTTTAGGTCCCTACCGTCAAAATTCTACTATTAAGTGCTGACGTGGCAAACGGCATGCCACGTCAGCGATGCCAGCTGGACAGAATTTTTTATCTGTTACGCCACATAGGATGCCACCTGTAATAAAAAATAAATAAAAATAGTTAAATATTTTTAATTGTTTAGTTTTTTACTTTAATTATTTAAAAATTGTTAATTTGTTAGATCTGTTAGGGTTAAAAAAATTCCCCAAATTCCATTCTTCTCTCCCCCACCACCTACCACCCATCGTCTTCTCCTTCATCTTTTGTCATCTGGTTTCATTCCCTTTTGCTTTTCACGTGCTTAGAAATATGTTAAGCAGAACCACAACCTCTAGATCAAAAATCACACCAGCATTTACCATAAACAAACCCACAAAACTCATCAACAAGATAAGCCCTTTGGAAAGCATCTAAGAGAGGATGGCTTAGTTGGGAGATGGAGACGATGGTGGAGACGAAGTCGGCGAGGGCCACAACATGAGAAGGAGACGGTGATTAAGACGGATGGACGAAGCTCACGTGCAAACAGAGATGGAGACATAGTGCACCAAAAGCATAACAAATGTCCACATCACGAGATGGAGAAGCGGTGGAGACGGAGACGGAGACGAACTAGTGAACACTAGTGGAAAATATACATTAGACGGTAAAGGTTTACGTCAGTTAACCAAAAGCTAGACGTTAAAAAGGAGGCGGTGGCAGTTTTGTAAATATCAGAGTTCATTAATTCAATTTTAACGTCAGTTGTTGTAAGGACTGGCGTTAAAAGTGAAGTGACTCACTTTTAACGTCAGTTCAATAAACAACTGACGTTAACATCGAAGATTTTAACGTCAGTTCTATAAAGAACTGACGTTAAAAGTAAGTCACTTCACTTTTAACGTCAGTCCTTACATCAACAGACGTTAAAGGTTATTTTAATAAATTTTTTTATCTAGTATACGATCCCTTCCGCATTGCCTTCCTCAAAGTTTCAGTTTCACATGAATTGCTTTGATGTTTTGTGTTTCTGTTTTGAAAACTATAAGTTGAATCAATAACCCAAATCGGATCTCATTCATGAAGTGTAATACAGTCTGATATAGAATATTGAAAGGGTTTAAAATCCTATAAAAAGTTACATTGAAAGATCCTATAAAAAGTTACATTGAAAGGGTTTAAAATCCTAAACATTAAAGCTACATCCCATCAGAGAGTTTTATGAAATATGCCAAAGGGAAAACTATACTCCGAAGACCTCAGAAAACTGGGGGGCATGAGAGAGCTCAAGAGAGAGGCAAAAACAGGTGCACTAGATCTGTTTCAAGCAAAGGCAGTGGTTCCAGAGACTTCCAAGACGGTCACTTGCTGCCAAAGATGAGGTTTTGGAACTGTGACCCCCGAGCACCTGATTAGCCCTCCAGCAGCTGATTCTCCGGAAGGTGATAAGGTGAGAAACTCACATAATGTAATTTACTCAAACTTATCACCCATGTAATGTAATTTACTCAAACTCAGAAGTTGTTTGACCATTAAGACAAAGACCTTTGAGTCTAGGAATAGGAAGAAAGAGTGATGAAGTTAATCTCCACGGCAGAGCCATATTGTGAAGCAGAAAATTAAAAGGATAGAAGGAAGCTATTTATAGGAGCAGGGGATGAAGTTACTAAGCTATTCTGATTTTCTTGAAAACTTACCTATAAAATTAATGCTCATTAAGAGGATTGAGTTACAAGGTACATGGGTAAGTAGCACAATGATGATCAAAGGAATGAATGTTTTTGCAGATATCTATACACTTTTAACGTCAGTTTTTTAAAAAAACTGACGTTAAAAGTGTTTTTCAAATAAAAAATATTTATTGTTAACGTCAGTTTTTTATACAACTGACGTTAAAAGTTTGATTTTTACTTCAGTTAAATAAATAGCAGACGTAAATAATCAAACGTGCAGAATGAATATTGAAAATAATGTAATTAATATACGGGAACTTGGCAGTCATAAATTAAGTTGACGTTAAAAATGAGGTGGTGTGTAAACTATTTGCGTCAGTTCTATAAATAACTAACGTAAATAATTATGAAACTCATTTCATTGGTTGTCATGTCCCTGTTGTCCCTCTTAACGCAGATCACTCCATATAGTACTGCAGTTTATTTCTAAACCTTTTTTATACAAGTTTATTTTTAATTTTTATTAATTAGCTTGAATTAGTAAACAAATTCTTGTGCAAATTAAAATAAATAAACACTTAACATAAAACAAGTTATATGTATAATCAAATCGTATGACATTGAAGTGATTCATAAGTTAAAATTACATGATTAAAAGATAAAAAATTTCTGCAATATAGCCCTAAAATATAAAAAAGTTTCTGCATCAACATCATTTTCTTCTCAGTCCTGTCATCAGAAACTCCAATGGATGCATCACCTCCCTCACTTGAATTCCATGATGCAAAGTAAATCCTCGATCACTAGCAACAAAGCAAAGTGAAATGGATCTTTGCATCTTTCTTCTTCATGGAGTTCCTTGATGCATCATCTTGAATCCACAATCACTTGCTTCCAAAGCAAAGTGAAAGGGATGACGGGGATGAAATAAAGTGAGAGAATCACATTACGTGATTCACCCAACCTTAATATCCATGTAATGTGATTTACTCAAACTCGGAAGTTGTTTGACCATTAAGACAAAGACCTTTGAGTCTAGGAATAGGAAGAAAGAGTGATGAAGTTAATCTCACTACAGAGCCATATTGTGAAGCAGAAAATTAATTAAAAGGATGGAAGGAAGCTATTTATAGGAGCAGTGGATGAAGTTACTAAGTTATTCTGATTTTCTTGAAAACTTATCTATAAACTTAATGCTCATTAAGAGGATTAGGTACAAAGGTGAATGGGTAAGTAGCACAGTAGTCAAGGGAATGAATGTTTTTGCAGAAACTAATAAACCTTTAACGTCCGTTGTGTAATACAACTGACGTAAGAAGTTGTGAGTGTTTTTAACGTCAGTTTCTTAATACAGCTTACGTTAAATATATGACATTTAACATCAGTTTTTACTAACAACTAACGTAATAAGTGTGAGAGTTTTTAACGTCCATTTATTAAGACAACTGACGTTAAATATACGATCTTCAACGTCAGGTTTTACCAAAAATTGACGTAAAATGTTGTTTTATTTTAATTATAACGTTTACCCCCGCGCGCCTTCTCCACTTCTCTGTACGTCTTTTCTCTTTTCATCACGCTCAACCCTCACTCTCGCTCTCACTCTGCCCTAATCGTGAGCTCATCTCCACCGCAACCATCGCGAGGGATTCTTCGCCACCACCGTGAGGTACACTCTTAACCCCTAACTCTGTCTTTCCCGCTCATTCTTTGCAATAACTTGACATCTCTCTTTCCCCTTCCCGCGCACTAACTCTCCTTGTCCCTCTGCTCTCAGTAACCACATCGAACGTTGGCCACCACTCGAGCTTCCCCCCCACCACCACGCGAGCGCCTATTTCTGGTGAGTCTTTAATTAGGGCACATTTTTTTATTTTTGGTTTTGAGTGCATGCATGTTGCTCTGCTGGTTTGAAACTGTAGTCTCAGTAGTTAAAACTTGAAACTGTGAGTTTGAGTTGTTTGGAATGTCTCTATTTTTGGTTTTGAGTGTATGTTGAAACTGTAGTCTCGATAGTTGTAACTTTAAACCGTGAGTTTGAGTTGTTTGGAATGTCTCTATTTTTGGTTTTGAGTGCATGTTGCTCTGCTTTGGTTGATCTGTCACGGCCGTGATGCTCATCACGGCTGGGCCGTGATCGAGTTCGCCTATGAGGGTCTGGTTCGGTTGGCACGTTATGGCCGTGATGGACATCACGGCCAGGCCGTGACCAGTGCTTGGCAATATTCAAAAACTATAGTTTTCAATCTCCCGTATTGTCCTTATATTAGATATATAGATGTTTTGTATATCTACAGGACCTATCTAGTTATTTTTATTTATACTTCTGTATTTATTTTGAGTTATAACCTATGTTAATACATATATATTGTTTCCGAATAGGCATACATATGGATCAGTCGGATAACCCACATGCACGGGAGGACACTGTGGGGGTTTCGCAGGACCCGATCACGCCTACGCCTGATTCTAGTGTAAGTTTACATGTTATATACTATCTTTAGTCCTTTTTATTAATGTAAGTTTATAAGGTTACAACCCTCTATTTTATCATTTTTTTTGTCCATACAGACATCATAGGCTCATAGGAAACGGGGTAGAGGAACCACCTCGTTGAAGAAACTAGAGAAGGACAGGCAGAGCGGACATAAGCTTGAGGTGTCCTTCGATGCTAATCTAAATGCCCAGGGACCCCGTGCTAAAGAATTTAATAAGTGGGTGTTTCTACAAGCGAAGCAGCACGTAAGCATCAACTACAACCACTGGAATGACGTTCCACAGAACGTTAAGGATCAGATTTGAGAGGCTATCACGGTATTTTACCTTTACATTCGTTTGATTTACATTATTAGATAATTATCCGAGTTATAATTCATCCAGTTGTTATATATGTATCTAATGTGTAGGTAGCTTGGACTGTGCCAAATGACGAGGATCATCGTCATAAATGTATGAAAATGGCATCAAAGCGTTGGAATGGGTTCAAGCATGATCTTACCAGGTACTATGTATCTGGGAAGAAGCGGCTTGATAAAATGTTCTCGGATTATCCCTGGATTGATCAGGATACTTGGGATATGTTTGCCAGGAGTCGACAGGATGGAGAATTTCAGGTTGGTTGATTAAGTTAATTTTGTATGCTTATTATAGATCATTTAACTGTATTTAATTATGTGTTTTTGTTTGAATAGGCTAAGGCAAATAAGGGTCGGCAGAATCAGGCGAAGAACGTCCACCGCCACACCATGTCTCAGGGTGGGTACCATACTCGGATCCAGCAGATGATGGCGGATAGGCTGAGGGCGAAGCAGGAAGAGCACTTTGCTAGGATTGAAAGAGGAGAGGTGCCTGAGGGCACACCATCAAGTCCTCCGTCGGACATCGACCGCGAGGATGTCCGGTTAGCCTACGCATGACAAAGGCGGGATCTTTTAATGTTGATGCCACTTTCGCGAAGTGGCGTATAAGATTGTAAGTAAATAATTAACTTGATTTCAATTGATATTTGTATAGATATTTGCAACACTTTTCACTTGCACGTTTTTCATTTTTTTCATTGTAGATGGATCTTAAAGCAAAATCCTCCCGGGCGCATTCGTCCCTTCCGGATGGCAGGGGCGTCTTGATGACTGCTCTAGGCAAGAAAGACCATCCTGGTCGGGTTCTCGGTGTTCCTGGGAACGTGACCATCAAACAATATTATGGCAAGTCTGCTTCACGAAAGCGGGTGGTCAATGAAGCATCAATTTTGGCTGACATTACTTAGCACCTCATGTCCAACCCAGATATTACAACACATCTGATGCAAGGCTTAATAGCCAACCCAGAATTCAAGCAGGCGCTTGCCAGAGAGCTTTCCTCCGTCGATACATCCCAGGACACCGCAGGGCTTGCCAACGCTTCACATGTGAGCACAAAAGAGACTTTTAGTATGGCACATGTGGAGGACGATGAGTTGGCAGCTAGGGAGTGGGAGTTGGAAGTCCAGCGCCATGAGCATGAGTTGGAAATGAAAAGGCGTGAGCTTGAGTTGGACTCCAAACGACGTGAGCTCGAAATGTTAGCAAAGGTATTTATTCATTATTAATGTCCAAATTAGTCAAATAATTACTTGTGTTTTTTTTAATTATCAAAAACTTATATATTTTATTTTTCCTAAACTGAAGGCCAAGTCGACGTCGGTGTCGTTGTCACCTATCACTCGTTTGTTCTCATTTGGTGAGGATTATGCGTTTGAGATTTTTGAATGTCCATTGGATCACGATGGATGGGTGGCACGCCCGATCAACAGAGGATATTTTCCTTCGTTGGTGACGATCTCGAACGCTGCGTAAATAACGTCTGGATGAACAAGAATGTCATCGAGTCTACCGTGCACGTAAGTTAATTTTAATTTTATAACTTATTTATTTTTGGTATTTTTCCATTTAATAATTTATTTTAATTTCAATATATATATTATGTAATTAACATCCACACCTTTTCATATTTTAGGTATCTCCATCGTCTTCAGCTTGAAAAGGGCGTTGCATAAGTTTACGGTTTCTTAGATCCGTCAATCCTTCTGCCCGAGTTCTTTGCTGGCGATGCATTGAGTATATACTTAGGGAACTTGTTGGGAGACTATCCGTAAGAATTATATCTGGCTCCATACTGTGTGGAAAGCCATTGGCGGTTGTTCGTACTTCACCCGTCTAGGCATACTTGTCATATTCTTCTCGCTCTCTCACCAAGATCCGCCACCGAAGGTGGTGGAAGTCAGAAATATGTAAGTAACTAATCTTAAATTTAATTTAAGTTTTAATATTAGTTGTTTTTAGTTTATTACACACATGATATATGAGTTTGTTAATTGATCGACATGATTATTTGTTTATGATAGCGCGGCGGCGAGTAGCATAAGTTGCGCCAACGGGAGAAGTAGGACTTCTAAGGCTAAAGCAAATCCTGTATGGAACATCCTCAAGGTTTGGTAGTTTATTTATCAAATAATTAATATTATAATTACTAATTTATGTGTATATTCAACTGACGTTGAAATTAATTTTGTTGGTAGTCTCGATTTCAAACTGACAGTTGGTCGTGCGGCTATTATGTGATGGTTCATATGCTGAACATAGTCTCCGCATCTATTACGGATGGATGGAGGTAATATTTAAACAACTTGTTAAATTATATATTATAGTTTTGAAGATGACTTGCATTGATGTTATTATTATTATTTGAACGTGTCTAGGCATTTATCGACCAATCGCCTATTGAAGAAGATGAGTTAAGAGACTTGAGGATGCGCTTCGCTGAATTCTTCTTCAAGTATGCGGCTGAAAAAGGAATTGACAACATACCTTCGCACTACTTAGATAAATTGTTTTTTTGTTAGACTTTAGAAACTAATTAATAACATGTATATATATATATCCTTAGATAGTTTTGTTTTTTAGACATTGGAACTAAAATTTATTTATATATATACATGGGTTTTGGTTTTAAGTCCCCCCATTGTTCAATTTTCCTTTGCAATTCTGTAATGTGTGTGATATTCCGTGTTCTTGGGGTGAATGCGAGGGATAGGTGAGGGGAGTGATATTTTAAAACTGAATTTAAAAAAAAAACCTATTAACGTCAGTTGTATCAAACAACTGACGTTAATAGTATTTTATAAAATATACAGTACACTATTAACGTCAGTTGTTTATTACAACTGACGTTAAAATTAAACCTTTAACGTCAGTTCTTTATAACAACTGACGTTAGTTTTAACAAAATCAACGTCCGTTGTATTAAAGAACTGACGTTAATAGTTTTAGTTTTAGTTTAACGTTAACAGTTTTAGTTTAACGTTAATAGTTTTAGTTTTAACAAAACTGACGTTATTTTTTACAAAATTAACGTCGGTTTTGTGAAGAAACTGACGTTAATAGTTTTATATTTAACGTCAGTTCTCAACTGACGTTAAAATATTAACTATTAACGTATTTATTTACGTCGATCGATGATTCGGCGTAAAAAATCAATTTTAACTGACGTAAAAAGCACTTATTGCACTAGTGGAAGCTCGCACAGATGGAGACTGAGGAGGAGGCAGAGGCAGACACGCAGTGGAGGAGACCCGAGACAGAGGTGGCCACAACACGAGACAAAGACAAATGGAGGGTATACGACGGTGGAGAAAACAAGGCGATGGAGGAGATGCAATCAGTCAAAGTTCAACCATGAAGAGAAGTACCACACCGTTGAACCCAAGAAGATGGAAGAAGACACGAACAGAACACACAAACAAAAGGAACGAAGAATCTGGAAGGAGACAAGTGAAGGGAGGAATATGATTGTTTTGTTGACGGCGGAGGTGAGAACAAGGTTATATGAAAACCCTAAAACGTTTTCGATAAAACCCTTTATTTTTTCAACCCTAATAATAATAAAAATAAAAATAAAAAATTTTAAAATTATTTTTGAATTATAATTTATTGAAAAATAAATATCCAGGTGGCATCCTACGTGGCGTAACAGATGACAATTCATGTCCAAATGGCATCGCTGACGTGGCATGCTGTTTGCCACGTCAGCACTTAACGGTGAGACTTTGACGGTAGGGATTTAAACCATTAGTTTTAGATACCCGGGGACCAAAACCATCGGAAAAAAAAGTTAGGAACTAAAACCAATTTTACCCTAAAATGTAGGGACCAAAAAGTTCATTAAACCGTTTCTTTTTTTTATTATTGAATAAAGTTTAAATTGGGGGAAGACACACCCCCTTGCAAGGCTAAGGAATACCATCAACCTCAGTGAAGATTTATAGTGTAATTTACATATTACCTACCAATATGGGAGATCTAAAAATCAAACCCAAATCACAATTATTATAAGCCGAATGTTTGACCAGATGTACCAACCCCTATCGATCATTTTCATTGGTTTCTAGAAGCAAACCTCAAGGATAGTGGATAGAAGACAGCAGTATCACCGGTTCACGCTTTTTGGTTATTTATGATTTATGATGATTCATAAATCTTACTTTTTTTAAAAAAAAATTACAAATTTTAAAAAGAAATAGAAATCATGGCCGTCCATTCCGTTGACCATGAGGTCGTTAACTTGAAAAATGAATAAACCCATCACGCCGCAAAAATCTAAACCGCTTTTTTCTTCTTCTTCGTCGTCATCGGTTTGATACTTTGATCTGCAACTGCAAAACAAAAAGAAACCAACCATTGTTTGTTTAACTAAAAACAAAAATACAAAGCAAAGGAGGGTTTGAAGGGACAATATTAAAAAACCATCGATGTTGTTGTAGCTAACAATGAACAACAGTAACGGCGTCGTTTCTTCTGGTTCATCGTCGAGTAGCAGCGCACAATTACAGCCACAATCTGGTCCTGTTCCTCTGAAGACATATTTCAAGACACCAGAAGGTCGATACAAACTTCACTACGAGAAGTCTCACTCTTCCGCACTTCTTCATTACTCTAATGCCAAAACCCTCACTCAGGTGGGTCCCTCTCTTTCTCTTTCTGCTTTTGTTTTTCCCAATTTTCTTTCGAGTTAAATGTCTTTACATAGTGCTTGATGATTTTTTATTTTTATTTTTATTGCTTCATAGGGTTTCCCTTTTTTCATGTCTAGTTGAATTGCCAATTCAATTTTGGAAATGATGGTTTTGTAGGTTGTGTTAGTGCTAAAGTTATTGACTTTAAGCATTTACAGGGTCATTTCGTAAATGGATCTTATTCAGTTCCACCGGTTATTGTATTGTCTTGTAGCAATTTTGTAGAATCAATTTCAGTGAAGGCCTGGCAATGGCTTTGATTCATTTTTTGATGGTTTAGCTGTTTGTAGAATTAAAATGGAATGTGTCTTAATGTTTGGTATGTTGGTTGTTGGGTTGAATGATCAGATAACTCTGGCACATCTAAAGGACAAGCCGACGCCTTCAACTCCGACGGGGCAATCTTCGAGTTTTAGTGCCAGCAGTGGGGTACGGTCGGCTGCAGCAAGGTTGTTGGGAGGAAGCAATGGAGGCCGAGCTCTTAGTTTTGTTGGAGGTAATGGTAGCAGCAAGAGCATTGGTGGAAACACGAAGATCGGTTCAATTGGTGCCTCAAGTTCAAGTAATTCAATGCCTAATTCAAATTTTGATGGGAAAGGAACTTACTTGATCTTCAATGTTGGGGATGCAATTTTCATTAGTGATTTGAATTCTCAAGACAAGGTAACACTGGTCAGGTTTGGGTGGATTGTAGGTATTTTGGATTTTCTTCATGAGAGCTTTCTTGTTGAATGTAGGACCCCATAAAGTCTATCCAATTCAGTAATTCAAATCCCACCTGCCATGCATTTGATCAGGATTCCAAGGACGGGCATGATTTGCTCATTGGCTTGAACACTGGTGATGGTAAAAAAAATTCCACTGAAATTTAAATTTCCATTTTTTAAGGAAAATTTAAGCTTCATGAATTTATTATTCGTGTGTGTATTATTGCAGTTTACTCAGTGTCACTGAGACAACAATTACAGGATTTTGGTAAAAAGCTTGTTGGGTCCCAGCATCACAACAAAGAGAGTTCTGTCAATAACAGGCAACATTTTATCCTTTGCGTTTTTTTTTTGCTTCGAGTGTTAGGTTTTCTCAAAATTGTTGCATGACATAATTTTCTAGGCCTTTTCTTTGTGTTAGGAGTACTAGGACTTACATATAGTTTGGACTGTTATGAGTACTTGCTGTAGCACCTTGATCAAGAAACTAATATGAAAAGTTATTTTGTATATTAATTTTCCTGAGATATCAATATAAAGATACAGTCTCGAATGATGATTTCTTAATATTATAAGCAGCAAGCATTCTTGGCTTTCTTAAGAGATTCCTGTCTGTTGAGGGTGATCTCATGAATTTTTTAGAATAATTCATAAGAAACTGATAGGCTGTTCATTTTATGCTCAGACGGTCAAATTTGGATAATTTCTATGCCTAAATTTGATTCCATTTGTGTATGATTACCCTGAATACTTGACTTCTCAAGAAACAGATTATATCATGTGTTAGATATTGATTCATGTCACCGTGGCAGCAAAGCATACTAGAATTTATGTATTTGGGATTTTGGGTCTTAATTTTGCTATTGAGCTGTGAATATGTTCATTTTAAGTTACCTATAATGCTTTACAGCCCCTTTCATTTCAGTTTGCTTAAGGCTCATTCTGCCCATACATGTATGTTGCACTTACATGGTGATTTTTCTGAGCTTGTCAAAGAAAATGTCAGGTCAATGGAAAAATTAGTTTAATTGTATCCTACTGATTTATTTTAAGGATATATTACTCACACTAGGTAAAGTTTGTGAATGTTGGTATGTAGTGAGATTTAGTGGTCCTATATTCTTGGCATTGAGTACTGCATAGTAGAGGCTAGCGAAGCTAGACTTCATTGCTCTTTAATTGTTATTAAACTTGTCCAAAGTATCTTTAAGATCTTTCATGGATTGGGTCATTATGTCAAAGACACTATTGGAAACTAGCTTTGATTGATGCATTTTGCTTTGAACAGTCGTTGTAATTGTATTGCTTGGGTGCCTGGAGGTGATGGTGCTTTTATTGTTGCTCATGCTGATGGGAATTTGTATGTATATGAAAAGGCAAGACTCATTATCAAAAGATACGCTACTTTTGTTTATTTATTATGATGTTTCCTATCGTGATTTGAGCATATATTTATATTTCCTTTCCCCATTTCAGAACAAAGATGGTGCTGGTGATTCTTCATTCCCGGCAATTAAAGATCAGACACAATTTTCTGTTGCCCATGCACGTTACAGTAAGGTATTGAGTTTGAAATTCATTTGATTTCTTAAACAAAATATGGATATGGATAGGGAAAATTACACCGTACTCCCTTGAGGTTTGGCTTAATTACACTTGGTTGCCAGCTCTCTTGTTTCAAAAGGTATACTCACCTCCCTTGAGATTCAGTTATCATTATGCTTCCCTTCGACCAAGGGAGGAGAATATGGTCACACTAACCACCTCTCTGGAGACTGGAGAGGTGAATGTAACTTTTAAACAGAAGTGCGGAGTGTAATTAAGCTAAACCTGAGGGGAGCTCAATGTAATTTTCCAATATGTAATTTTCACATATTATTTTTTTACCTTTTTACAAAAATAATGGCAATTCCCCAAGGGTGGTTCTGTGTTAGCTTTATGATTTGTATGTATCTGTATCAAAACAATCTACTTTACTATTTATGATGTTTTATATCCATGGAGTCACAACTCAAACTATGTAAGGGGTTGATGATATGTTACTTGTATTTTACTTTTTCTATATTTTTTCCTTGTCTATTTTACCCTAGCTATTCAGCTTCTATCAGTAGCTATATGATATTATTTAGTTCTAGAATATTTCAAATTACAACTTTCTTGCATAACATTTGATTGATCATGCATTTAACACATTTAAGGCTTAATTTGTGTGGGATGGATTCTAGAGTTTTGCATTATGGATTATTTCTTGCATTATCAATGTCATCTTTATTTTTATTTTTTTTAATATTGACTTGTACAGAGCAATCCAATAGCCAGATGGCATATATGCCAGGGTTCAATTAACAGCATTTCTTTCTCAACTGACGGGGCATACTTAGCAACTGTTGGAAGAGATGGTATATTTTTTTATCCAACACCACCAGCACTGTGTTAGTTTTACTTTTTATTTCATTCTCTTTCATAAAATCTTCACGAGTTTATTTTACTTACTGCATTCAGGTTACTTACGAGTGTTTGATTACTCAAAGGAACAACTTATATGTGGTGGGAAAAGTTATTATGGTGCTTTGTTATGCTGTGCTTGGAGGTGATGCTTGGTTTAAGTCGATTAACTAGTGGATTGCCATCTTTGGATTAATCCTTAGTTCACTTCTTACTACAGAGCTTATATAATAATATTACTTAAACTACTCTAGATTGTAAATATGTTTTCTTTTCTTTTTCTTTTAATTCATAATTTGAAAATAAAATGCCATGATAATGTGAACGCTGCTTTAACAGCATGGATGGGAAATATATTTTGACTGGAGGAGAAGATGATTTAGTTCAAGTTTGGAGTATGGAAGATCGCAAGGTTGTGGCATGGGGTGAAGGACACAACTCATGGGTAAGTCGCATGGTAGTTTTGACTTTTAGGTAGGCAAAATTTCTCTATAATAGTACCAAATTAGTTTGAGCAGCTGTACCTTGTGATTATGGGTTCTAGTCACTGAAATATCTTCTCAACTCACAGTGATAAAGGTTGTTATCGCAATAGAGACTGAAATTTTCTAAAGGTTGCTACCAAATTAGTACTGAATTTTGCTTCTTTCAAATATTGTTATCAGGTCAGTGGAGTGGCTTTTGATTCATATTGGTCGTTGCCAAATACAAATGACAATGGAGAGACTATTAGATATCGATTTGGTTCTGTTGGCCAGGTACTCAGAAAGTTAATTAAAACAAGTCAATTTTCCTAGAAGGTTATACTCTTGCTTCATTTAAAAGATCAGATTGTGAATTTATTTTAAAAAATTGTTATGGGATGTCAGTAATTGCAATTGTATGGGGTGAAACATGTTGAGCAGTCTGTGATATTGTTACACCATTAAAAATGGCATTTGATTTTCGTGATTATTGGCGGTGATCATGAGTATTCATTCCTTAAAATTTCAAACTTTTGGTTTATTATGTATTGAATTTAATCAAGCTCTTATTATACGCAAATGCCAGAACTAAAGATTTTTTTGGTTGTCAGGATACACAATTGCTTCTGTGGGACCTGGAAACGGATGAGCTTGTAGTACCCTTGCGACGTCCTCCTGGTGGATCCCCGACTTACAGTGCCGGAAGCCAGTCATCCCATTGGGACAGTGTCAACCCATTGGGTGCCTTGCAACCTGCTCCTAGTATGCAGGATGTTCCAAAAATCTCTCCATTTGTTGCCCACCGTGTGCATACCGAACCACTATCAGGCTTGATATTTACCCAGGAATCTGTACTTACTGCCTGCCGGGAGGGGCATATAAAAATCTGGATGAGACCTGTGTCTGCTGAGAGCCAATCAAGCAACCCTGAAACCTTGTTAGCCACCAGCCTCAAGGACAAGCCTCCGATTCCGAGTACGATCGGCAGTTCTAGCTACAAACAATGACCAAATCTTGCCAATCCAAAGGGTATTTTAAGCAATTTTTTGACATGGTTTATCTGTTTATCCGGTTGGTTTCCTAGTTTTAACATGTTGATTCTAGTAAAGATGAATCAACTGGTTCTTTTGTATATTCAGGGATGAGCATTCCATTGATGGCACTGAGAGGATGGGAGGATGAGTTCTCTCCCGCCTCCTTCTGTTGAGTACAAAATGGCCGTCATTAGGATATGTCTTATCTTATTACATGAATAATTACAATAATAATGTGAAATTGGTTCTTACGGATCCGTACTTTGGAAGTGCATACAAGCCATTATTTCTGTTGTTGACATATAATTGTTTTTTTGTTTTTTGTTTTCATGTAACATCAACATGGTTTGCATATAAATAGTTCAGAATTGAGCCATTTTTTACTGTGAAGTTAGTTTACCTCCGCTTGGCTTTTGATGTTGTTCATGAAAAAGAGATTGTGATAATTGATTAATAAAAAAATTCAATTGTTTTTTTTTTATGAAAAAAAAATTCAATTGTAATACATTGTTAAAGTAAAGATTTTATTACTATTAATTAATCATGTATTGTCACATAAATATATGATTGGTTGATAATGTACAAAACTTAATATTGATAATTCTAACAAAATTAAACTAAAAAATTAAATTACGATAAAACCAATTTATATTTAGATGTTATTTGAAAAATAATTTTAAGGATATGCTTCATTTAGGCTGTATGAAAAATTATTTTTCATCGGAAAGTCAAACTGACAAAGTAAATGTATCAAACTTTGATTATAGTCAAATGCTCTAAACAATAGCTTTTCTTTATAATCAACTTCTAGTGTAAAATACTAATTTATAGGTTATAATTCAATTTTATCGTAACATCTCACATTCCACGCTGCTTTTTATTTATATATAAAAAAAAATGTATTTTTGGGGTAGGGTAGGGTGGGGGTGGAATTTAATCTTTTGCAAGCATCCTTTAAGCTCCCAATACTTGGAATTAGAATCACTTGGGAAGCTTCCTGCTTAATTATACCTTTTTTCTTGTCCTAAATGTGACGAAGATATCGGTTCCTCACGACTTTGAACAGAATATTCTCATAAACGTATTGGCTTCTTTGTTTCTAATGAGTCAGGTCACAACCGATGCAATACATGTCTATTACTATATTTTACCATGGCAGGAGCAAACCCAGAAATTTGCAATGAGAGAGGCCACACCAAACATATAACATGGAAGGGAATAACATCAATTAAAGGAGGTAATATGAAAATTTAATTTACTTTATGGAAGCCATCAACTAAACATATGAATATGTAATGAAAAGAACAACAAACTTTTGTGGGGTGAAGGGATTGTCTATAGCATCCCAATGCCACCCCCTCCCTTCACCTCTGCATCATGGCTTCAAAAAGGAGAGCAAGAGGGTAATGTCCTCAAACTTGTCTATACCATATGTACTCTATGTACAGCCAAAAGCCTTTATGGTGCCAGTGTTGAAGGAAATAAGATGAAAACATATTCTTTCAGCTCACATGCTCAGTAGAGCCTCCCAAATTTCTTTCAGGGTGATGAGAATCAGCCTGAGCTTGATGAGCTGCTGCAGTTGATTGATCAGGCGCTACCGCCTCCTGGGAACCGTGTTGTTGATTCAACTGAGCAAGCCCTCTTCTCCTCCACTTCAAAATCTCAACAACAAGAGAAGCTCCACACATTACAACTCCAAACCCAGTAAATGTAGCAAGCAGGATAGCTAGAACAGCTGGCATATTAATCTGCCAACGTAGTAAAATGTATTAAATACTTGATACTTGCTATTATGAAAGATTATGATTATGCAAATTCTGACTAACGCCTTATCCATACAATTGAATACTAACATATTGAAACCCACAACAATTCTATTTTTAAATACATTTGACTAATCAGCTTTCAGCTCACTGACAATGTCTAACAAAATTTTGCAAATAATCATTGATCTTTACAATATAACCTGAGCTTTATTTGAATGCAACAGGCCTTGAGAATTTTCACATAGCATGGTTTTAAATTGCAGTTGCAGCTGCAATTGCGATTACTGTGTTTACTGCAATTGTGAACAGTGAACACAATTGCGAGAAAATGCATTCATGATTGCGATATTGCAAAGACTACTAAACTGCAATATTGCAACCTAAATTGTAGTTGTGGACCGCAATGTAAAATTGGCAAGGGAAGTTAGCTGGCCCCAGAGCACAGTCAGTCTCTTATTTCCCATAAGTTAACAGAAAACACAAAATGTCCTATAACTACAGTTGCAAAAAGAATTTCTTACCAATGAGTAGAAAAGATGTCCAGCGAGAATCACCAGAGCAAACTGAACAGTTGCATAAACCCAAATATGTTTTCTCCTCACTAAGAAAAATTTGGATGGGTCAGAGTAAACTGTGTAATACCAAAGGATGAATTCAAGTACACAGAGTTGTCTAGAAGTAGAAAAAGCCATACCCATTGTTGTAGCTGTCACACTTGCAAGAAGGCCTAGTATGCAAGAAAATGGGAGAGACATGGCAATGGCACCAGATCCCATACTTGAAACCTGTCCAACAATAAAATAAGGAACTCATATGGGCTGCAGGGAATATTATCTAAGGCTTTGTTTGTAAGTTTTGTTTTGGAGGGGAAGTAAGGGAAATGGAAGGTTTGTGAGAATCTCTCCCTTGTTGGTGAGTTTAAAAATTTGGAGGGGAAGGTTTTGAAGATTTTAGAAAACCCCCCAAACCCCTCCTCACGCCAGTTACCCCAATTTGGGGTTTTTTTTAGGGGAAAATAATTAAATTACTAATTTATCCTCTCAGTCTTTACTAATTTGCATTAATATTTTTTTGAAAGGTGCATTAATATTATTTAAATAATATTACTTATGTTAATTTTTTAAATAAGGGTAATATTGTAAAAATATGTCATAAACCCTCCATTTCCTTCTCCTCATACAATATGCACACACAAACAAACAAGGTGAGGGCTCCTTCCCCTCCCCTCCCTCTCCTTCCCTTCCCCCTTGTTCTCCTCCCTTTCCTTCCCCTCCAAACTCACAAACAAAGCCTAAGAGTTTGTTAAACTTACAAGAAGCTGCTCAAGAAAACAAAAGTAAGCCAACATGTTGATAATAACAAGAAAGGGGGCATCCTGCCAAAACCTGTCAAAGTTTTGCATTAGTTCTGTTGCATCATGTTGGAAACCAATACTGAAAAATATTCAGGTCAGAAGTGTGTGTGTGTGTAGACATGAAGTTTTACGGTGTTACAATCCATATCTAGAAGCTTATCAATGAAACAAGGCCTAAAGTGCTTAACCATAAAATGATCTGGAAAATTTTCCCACAAAAAACAAAAAGAAAACTACTTAATCCAAGCAACAATTTCCCCTTGCCTGTATGGAGAAATCTCAGCTTGCTGACCTCTGCGCTCCTGAACAGTTTGAACCCGTAAAAGAGTGACTGGTAGGTTCAGAACTTCTTGCTTGCACACATCACATGTTCTATTACCTTTAATGCTAAACCATTTAACTGCACATTCTTGGTGCGACAGTGAAAGTTCACCTTTGCAGCTGCACTCCAATTTAAGAGTATCAGCGCCTTCTCCCAATTCAATCATACAAATTCTACAAACAGCTTCTTCTTCAGCAATATCTTCACCGCCATCCTCATTTTCAACTGAACCAGAATACTCAGATGGACAAGTTGGTTACCGAAACAATTTAAACTAGAGTTCTAAGCCAATAACTGATATCTTCAAATTAGGAAATTATCAAAGTCACTAGTTAACCCTGAAAACAATGTTTGTGTAGATTAAACTAACAAGATGATATTGCAACATGAATATGAGAGAGAAAACAACAAATTTGATTTTTGTTCTTGTACACAAATGAAGCACAACAGCTCAAAAAAGTGAGACACCCAAAGTAGGAGATTAAGTTGGATGAGAAAGGAAAAGAATAATAAATAGAAGTTGATAAAGAAGAATAATGAGAAATAAGCAGGGAGTATGAGCTTAGAAGTGATGAATTAGTCTTAGTTGGATTTACTTAAACTTTAGGCAAGGAAACATTTAACAGTTCCTAATGGTTGCATTAGTAAAATAACTTCAGTTCAGGAATCTTTTCTGTAGGATAATATTAAATCAAGAGTAATTATATATACAGAAAGCAAATTGCATTTCGTACTTTAATCAACTATACAGGCATACTAGAAACTTTGAATAACTTGAACTTAAAGCATAAGGATCATCAACATATGCTGTTGATACTTGATAGTCATAATGATAATCACCAACAAAATTCACTCCATCTCCATATAGCATATTGTTTAAGTCAAGACAAGTAAGACATTGCTGAAGAGTTCTATGCTAAATAGACCTTTTATAATACAAACATGAAAAAGAAACATTACCAGTATCATCAGGTGGAGATGTTGTAGTTGTTGTTGCATTAGTTTTTTCAGCCAATCGTGGTGTGGTTGGAACTATACGAAACATGCCACCTATAGGTGTGTTCTCGTCTTTAGTGAGCTCAGGAACTGAACGAGAACGATGAATTGGTAATTGCATTCCCTTTCCCTGTAAAATGAGGGAAGTATGAATCAGATACTATCATATATTTGACAACAAATTATCCTTGAGATATCAAAATGTCTAATGACGATTTGTAAAGGTATAAAAGGGCATAATAATGGCATTTTTAATTATAATATTAGTATATCAAACTGAAGTGTAGCAGACTTCACAGTAACTTGAACAAAGGGATATAGCATTGACTGACAAGGAATTAAAAAGATGCATCTCTTGAAGAAAGACATTTAGTGCATTGGACTTTATGATTTAAGACTTTTAATTTAACATATGTATCAGATGCATTATGCATGCATGTGAAACCCATACTAATGAAGAAAATCTTGATGTCAAGCTACTCAATCATGATTTCTGCACTAGATGACTAGCAGAAGCATATAAATTGGCTGAGTCAGCTCCAACACAAGCAAAACGAAACTATCATTCAAAATGTTAATTTAAAAGGGAAGGTGTTAACTCTTTATTGCTCTGAGAGTCAAATTTATGAAGTATTCAAATTGACTTTAGTGTATACTAAAGAATTACTCCCTCCAGTCTCTATTACAAGCAAAAAGTCCCAACGTTTTTGGTCTAATATATAAGCAAATTTTGTTTTCCAATGACTCATTTAATGACATTATTCTCAAAATACCCTTCATTTAATGCAAATTCCAATGGCTCATTTATTGAAGATTGAAGTTTTAGATGAAGGGTAATTTAAGTAACAAACCTAAATTTTTACAAGATTCAATGAGATTAATTAATCACCTTAATATGTGTGTTTTATTTAATTTTTGCTTATAATAGAGACCGGAGGGAGTATTTTGTAGTGCCAAGACACACGTGACAGATTCAAACTTATGGGATTTGTAGATGCCTGTTGAATTAATTCTGAATTACTATGTTAGGAAACATTTGAAACTGATATAATAATGTCAACCACTGCTGAAAGAACCATCTCTATAATGATGTCACATTAGAAAGGCTGGGAAGAAGTAAGATATATAAAGAATAGTTAGAAACATTTCAAGGAAGAAAGGCTGCTTTCCACAATGATTTTAACCATTTCTGTAATCAATATGTTATTAAATTATTAAATATGATCATTGCAACATAACATATTGCAATAGTTGCAAAGCTACTCACAACAGATGTTGCTTTAGAAGCTATGTTCCCTCCATGTGTAGACTCTGGCTCTGAATGAGCAATTGGGGTTACAGGTAAGGATGATGTTTTCTTCCCTCCAGGTGTGATAAACTTTGAAAGAGATAATGTCCTTGAAATAAGAGGCTTTTTTGGTGCCACTGTGGATGATGAACCTTCAAGTGCTAGGAAGACAGCCTTTTCAATCTCTGAACTTGTGTTGCGAATTTTAAAACTGAGTTTTGGAAGAAAGGTTTTAATAGTTGATTTGTTTTTTGATGAGGAGGGACCTGGGGATTCATTGATTCTAGAGAAACCAGGACTTGGACTGGGGGGAAAATTCACTCTTCTGGTAGGTGGTGGAGTTGGAGGCATGTTTATTCTAAAGAAATCTTCTCTTGCTTTCTCCAGAGTTCTTGTAGGTATCTCCAAGATAAGGTTTTGCCTTGTTGCATGTTGCTCATTTGGGAGTTCCTCGGTTATTTCAGATGACTTTAGGCCCTATATATGAAGAAGCAGAAGAAAAAATTCCTTAAAAATAGAGAATGAAATACTTTACTCACTAAGCTGCAAAGTATTAAATCTTACAGTTTATACACAAATATTTCAGAAACATGAATTTTAATTGGAGGGAGTGCTTATACATATGATGTTATTACCAGCTTTGAAGAGATATGCAAAGTAGATAGATATCAAGGTAATGTGAGTTCTGCTGATGCCACTGCTTGTGTAACTTCATAGAGGGCTATGTGAGTGAGAGAGAACCGTGTAATTCACAAATTAATTAGCATTCAATTAAACCTTTCACTGATCTAAATTTGGAACCCAATCATCTGCTATCACAAGCACAATAATACTGAAAATCTTTAGAAGATATTTGGTATGTTTTTCTGATGAGCAATTGATGCTTTCATTCTTGAAAAGCAGCTTACTTTTATGAGAATATCACTGCCAAAATTTCTAAATGCGTTTTCAGATCAAATGACACTAAAAGTATATAAATTTGAAAAGAAATTACTCTTTGAAAGGAAAATTGAGGGTCAACAATTAACATCTTTTAGTGTAAAAATAGTCACCCAATTTCAAAAAACTAACGATATTATAAAGTGGAATATAAGAGTTACACACACTTGAGAGCCTGAAAAATCTTTGCATGATAAAAGTTATGAACCAGGACAACATTGCTGCAGTATTTGGTCTTCTGTGGACTGTGGTAAAATCTCAGGCTTATTTAAACCTCTAAAATTTACTTAATTTCAACCGGGGCAATGTGCAAAACAAAATTCCCAACCTGTCCTAGGAATGAAACTCCTATCTCTTCTATAAATTCAAGTGAAAACTCTCTTAACCACCAATATGACATGACTATTTATGTAACATATTACATAGGAGGTTATGATCTAGGATAATTAAAATAAAGGCAATAAGTAAGGACATAGAAACAATACCCCATAAGTTTCTAGTCAAGAAAACCAATATAAGAAAATGTTAGTCCAAAGAAAGAAAAGAGCAAAGTCAAGTGAGGCACCTTTTGGACTGAGATATCAGCTCTATTTTCACTGGTCCCAGTGCCTTGGTCATCATCCTTGGAAAAGCCTGCTGCTTCAGTTGACATGGTCAGTGGGAAATGGACCAAAGAAAAAAGCAAACACAACTTTGACTTTGAGAAGAACAATGGAAATTCAGATAACTGTGTTTATTCTGCAAGAAGGAAAGTTGAAACCTTCCCTTGATCATTGGAGTTGGTAAGAAGCTTAGAGGGAATATAGTAAGGTGTGGAGAGGAGTGGCACCACAGACACAGGTTGATGTGCTGTGAGGTTGAAGCAAACATGTTTCGTATTTTCTAAACTAAATAGTAAATACAAAATACAAGTCTACATATATATAATATGTGGTTGGGGGCTTAAATAGTTAAACATCACTCACTATTATGAATAAACTCTAAAGTTTCTGCATGAAAAATTTAGGAAACCCACTTTTCGTTGCTAAAAGATTAAATTAATTACTTAGTTCCTTAAATTTATAAATGTGTGACATATCCGTTTACTTGATTATGTATCTCGTTAACTATCGTGTTTGACTCGTTAGTAGTCTTGCGTAGTTTATGACAAATTTCCACCGTAAAAAATGAATACAAAATAAAAAAAATGCACATTTTAAGGTTATCAGAGTTTTAAAATTTTAACTTTTTTTTTCATTTTTCTACATTTTTCATGTTGTAAATTTGTAATGACTCACACGGGACCACTATAAACGTGTGATTTTGAGTTTAATTCATAAGCTCGTGTATATAAAAAAAAATATCATTAACCATCTAAGATTAGTCTCTCACTTATATATATTAGAAGATACTTATAAAAAAAATTCTGAAGAGACAAACTTGACAACTTTCTCCACTTATTAGTCATTGTTATTTTCTTTTTTATATTATATCTAGCTACTTGAAAATGACGTGTAACGTAAAAAAAAATATAATATATTTAAAAAAGACATGTTGGTATAACATTTTGATTATTTCTATTCAATAAAAGTTTATGTTATAAATTTTTATTATTTCTATTCAACAAAAATATCTTTGTCATTATCATTTTTAATAAATGTGTTCGAGTGTAAAGAAGAAATCTAAAGCCATTATCTTCTTTCATTATCTGGCTGGTGAAGAGATGCATCTCGTGGATATTTAATTATCTACCCAAGTGGAAAAACCTTTAGTGCTAGTTGTGTAGAATTACTCGCCAAAATTATAAAATATTCATATAAAAAATATATCTTGAAATACATACATTCCCACATTATTTTTTAAAAATGTTTACTTTTTTTTTCCATCCTATGAGAATCGACCTCTCTTCTTGTACTTTTTATTTAATTTAACAAATTTTGAAATTATAAAAATAAAGCAAAACGGACTTCTCTAACTAAGAAAAAAGTGAATGGATTCTCTCATTCCCTCTTGTCTCTATAGCAAGAAAAACGGGAATGTGAGGAGGGAAAAAATGAGGAGAACATTGGCAAATGACGAAGGGAGAGAGGGAAAAAAAAAAAAGAGAGATAGAAAGAAGGTGAATGAAGAGAATTTAAACCCTTGAAAAAAGTGTGTTGTTTGAGAAATATTGAAAAGTAAATATATATATTTTGGTAGATAACATTTTTATGATTATTTTAACATTTTTTTCAATTTACCCCATTATAAGATGATATTGATTTAAATTTGACTCTCTTTTTTTTCCACTTATTTAGGTGAAATAAGTGGAGTAAGTTATGCATAAATACAGATAATTTTTTATACTATTTTTCTAAACTTTCATTAAGACGAAAAATAACCACACAAAATATATCACGAGAGGTCAGGTGGCCATCCGCCAAGGCCATAGTCCGCTCTTCTTTTGTCTTTCATTTCTGTCTGATCATAAAACATGAGAGGTAGAAATAAAAATATCGCTTATTGCCATAATTGTGGAAATTCGTTGAATTTTTTTTGGAGAGTTAAGGTTTGTTTTGAAGTTTTTTTTTAAAGTTTAATTAGTATATACTGTCAGTGTAAAAGGCTTTACACTGACAGTGTATATCAATTAAACTCTTATGACGAAAGATTATAATTTTTTAACGACTGTGAATAAAAAATAACGTAAAGTTATCTATTAAATATTAAGTTGATAAAATTTAAAAAATAGTTCATGAAGAGATTTGATAAATAGAAGGAAGATGATCTAGAGATCAATGAAAAAATAAGTTGAGCCCAAATATCATATTTTTAAACTAGAACTTATGCACGCGATATTACATTGTTTTGAATAAATATTTTTGTTATTTTATATTGTGTTTGCGAATATATTTATGTAATAAAATTAATAAGTAGATAGGTATTATATAATGCCTGTAATGATCTTGTAGAAAATGAATTGTTGAAGAAAGAAGCATCAAAGGAATTAGAATGAGTAGTAGTTGAAGCCGATTTTTCGAAACAACTACCATGACATGGATTTAGAAAATCATACTGTTAAAAAGGAAAACCTTTTGGACAGTTTCCATTTGACATGTACCATAGATTTGCGAAGCCCCTGTAAGAGTGAAAGCAAACGAATCAAATCGTATGATTTACACATAAACAACGAATAAATATAATAATTTTAGGGTAACTGACCTATATTAAATTCTGATAGACTTCTTTATACACCACATTTGTAGTAGTGTTTGTATTTTGCCCTTCGTGGTCACATATTAGTATCTTCAATCCACTACGGGATGTAACTCTTGACATCGCGACATAGAGTTGTCCATGTGAAAAAACTGGCTACAGAAGATAACTTCTGACGTGTTTGAGCGACTGTCCTTGACTTTTATTTATAGTCATTGCAAAAGAAACAGCAATCAGGAATTGCCTCCATTGAAATTTGAATGGAATCCTGTTATCAGAAGGTGTTAGTGTCAATCTTGGAATAAATACCTTTTGCCCATTGTTGCTTCCTGAAATGACTTTTCCTTCCAGGACATAGCTTCCCATTTGAGTAATTATAAGTCGAGTACCATTGCATAATCCTGAGGATTGGTCTATATTTGTTAGTAACATTATTGGAACTCCAATCTTGAGCTTTAACCCATGTTTTGGAAGGCCGGATGAGTTCTATCATCTCCTGGAACCAAGGACATCATGTAATCATTCAACATGTCAACCGTTTCATTTCTTGGTGCTAAAATTGCCCTATGTTGGAAGAATGTTGTGTCCCTCATGTTTTCCAATAACGATGGATAACTGATGGTTGCAATTGAAGCAAGTGGGTCACCTGTATTTTTTATGAGGAGATCATCCGGTATTTCGATTTCTCCATCATTGTCATCCTTTTGACCAAATGTTTCCATCACCAATGCCTAACAACCACTCTGAGAAATTCTTGACGTCATCAATATTAGACTCTGAAATCCCACTTTGAAGTCTTATATTTTTAGTCAATGTTAGGACTTGACAATATTGTCATAGGTATGTGTTAGTGTCTATGCTATTGAGAACCGAACAAGATTGATTCAAGACAGGAAGAAGGGAGTTGAATTGCAGAAAACAGAAAGCAATGAAATAGAGTAGAGACAAATATTATTGTGGTTCAGGGCAATTGATGAAACCCCTACATCCACACTGGTGACGATTTTTATTCTCCTTGTGATCCTCTCCTTGAACTTGTACAAGACTTCTAGGACTCTTCCTCACTTGCACTCTATGTTCAACTGATCATGAATCACACACAAAAGATCCTTTTACCCAATTACATAGCTAAGACTTTTATACTTGATAGCTAGAGCCCCCAATTACATTCTACAGAAGAAAACAGTTACTCACTATACATCAATTCAGTAACTAACTAACAGAATTAACTAACTAGCTGTTACAAGTATCACTTAGCTCTATACAAACAAGACCTATTCTGACTAATACGTAAGTGATGATCCACATGAGCTAGATGATCTGGCCAATATCTTCAACATTCTCCACCTTGGATCTTCAGTCTTTGATTAGTTAGAATCTCCTCAGTCCCTGGAAAGGGACTCGAGCTGTAAAGCTTCCAATGTTAACCGAGTTTAAGAAATGATTAAACTTGGTTCCAGGAACCACCTTTGTGAGCATATCTGCAGGGTTGTCTTCAGTAGCCACCTTCTTTACTTCAACCATCTTCTGAGCAATGACATCTCAAATGTAATGTAACCTTACATCAATGTGTTTTGTCTTCTCATGGAATACTTGATTCTTTGAGAGACAAATGGCACTTTGGCTATCACACCACACTGTTGAAGGCACTATGTTGTCTTGCAATTCTGATACAAAACCCTTTAACCAGATAGCTTCCTTGACTGCTTCTGTCAAAGCTATGTACTCTGCCTCTGTGGTTGATAGTGCTACAACTGATTGAAGATTGGCTTTCCAACTCACTGCATTTCCATATAATGTGAAAATATAACCAGTGAGGGACCTTTTCTTATCCAAATCTTCTGCAAAATCAGAATCTACAAACCCTGTAATATCACTGCTTGTTGAATCTGATTTGCCAAATATGAGACCAAGAGATTTAGAGCCCTTTAGGTATCTAAATATCCATTTGATTGCCATCTAGTGCTCCTTCCCTAGATTTCCCATGAACCTGCTGACCATGCTTGTTGCATATGCTAAGTCGGGTCTTGAACATACCATAGCATACATCAGGCTGCCAGTTGCATTTGAGTATGGAACACAGCTCATAAATTTCCTGTCTTCATCAGTTTTAGGTGACTGATCAGTAGATAGTTTGAAATGTGCATCTATTGGGGTTGAGACTATTTTTGCTTCTGTCATACAGAACCTTCTCAACACCTTTTTAAGATAGTTTGTCTGATTCAGGAACAACAGCTTCTCTGATCTTTTCCTCACAATTTCCATGCCTAACATCCTCTTTGCAGCTCCTAGGTTCTTCATTTCAAACTGAGTTTAGAAGATCCTTGAGCCTTTTGATTGCACTTGTGTCAGAACTAGCAATTAACATATCATCTACATATAGTAGAAGATATATGAAGCAACCTATTTTAGTTCTTTTGAAATAGACACAACGATCAAAAGAGCTCCTTTTGTAACTGTTTGTCATCATGAAAGAGTCAAAACGTTTGTACCATTGCCTTGGAGATTGCTTGAGTCCATACAGTGACTTGTTGAGCAAGCAAACCATATGCTCCTTCCCTTTGACTTCATAGCCCTCAGGTTGATTCATGTAGATCCTTTCCTCCAATTGACCATGCAAGAATGCTGTCTTTACATCCATTTGTTCAAGTTCCATATCATAGGTAGCAACAAGGGACAAGATGACTCTTATGATAGTATGCTTCACAACTGGAGAGAATATTTCATTGAAATCTATCCTCTCTCTTTGAGTGAAGCCTTTTGCCACAAGCCTAGCCTTGTATCTGCTCCTCTCAACCCCTGGCACTTCTGGTTTCTTCTTGTAGATCCATTTACAGCCTACAACTTTCTGGTTTACAAGCTTCTCCACTAAGCTCCAAGTACTGTTTCTCATCAGTGAATCGATTTCATCTTCTATGGCAGCTTTCCAGTGATGCTTATCTGCACTTGACATTGCTTGTTTGTAATTGATTGGATCAACTTCTTCAAAATCAGTCTCCACACTCAGGGCATATACTATAAGATCTACATAGCCATATCTCTGTGGTGCCCTGATCTGTCTCCTTTCTCTATCCCTGGTTAGATTATAGGATGAAGTTGCTTCTTCTGTCTGAGCACTGTGTTGATCAGTTTCATTGCTGAATTCTTGTCTTTCTTCAACAGGTTTCTCCACCTCAAGCTGAACCTTCTATTCTTATTTGTATGATTGGTCAATGAGATTATGTGTGACCTCTTCTTTGCCAAGAATGGAATCTTCTTGAAAGACCACATCCCTGCTAATTACAGCTTTTCCTCCCTTTGGGCCCGTTAGCCATACCTTATAGCCTTTAACACCATCTGGATATCCTAAGAATATTCCCTTCTTAGACCTAGGCTCAAGCTTGCCTTCATTCATATGAATGTATGCTGTGCAACCGAATATTCTGAGGTTATCATAGCATGCTGGCTTCTCATTCCATAATTCCTCTGGTGTTTTAAAACCAATTGCAGCAGATGGTGATTTGTTTATCAAATAGCATGCAGTGTGAACTGCTTCACCCCAAAAACTCTTGCTAAGGTTTGCATTGGATAACATGCACCTAACCTTCTCCAAAATGGTCCTATTCATTCTTTCTGCTAGGCCATTTTGTTGGGGAGTTAGTCTAACAGTTATGTGCCTGGTTATGCCATGATCTATACAGAACTCAGTGAATTCTTCACTCAAGTATTCAAGGCCATTATCTGTTCTTAGAACTTTGATATGCCTTCCTGTTTGATTTTCTACAAGAGCTTTCCACTGCTTGAAGTATTTAAAGGCATGATTCTTGTGTTTCAACAAGTATATCCACACCTTTCTAGACCAGTCATCAATGAAAGAGATGAAGTATCTAGCTCCACCTAATGAAGGAACCCTTGCTAGCCCCCAAATGTCAGAATGCACATAGTCCACTATTGCTTTAGTGGTATGAGTGGCTGTTGAGAACTTGACTCTTTTCTGTTTGCCATAGAGACATTGTTCACAAAACTCAAGTTTCTCAAAGTCACCATTTCCAATCAATCCTTGCTTGTATAATTCTTCAAGCCCTTTTTCACTAACATGAGCTAATCTATGATGCCACAGTTTTGTGCTTATCTTAGCATCAGAAATTAAACTAGCAGGATTGATTAGTCTTACCTTGCAGTCTGTACAGTCCATTTCTTCTGGTTCCCTTCATTATCTGCAGTGATCCTTTGATGATCTTGAGAGTTCCATCTTTTCCTTTGAATGTGCATCCAGCCTCATCCAACATACCAAGGGAAATAAGTTTCCTCTTCAGATCGGGTACATGCCTTACCTCAGTGAACAATTTTGTGGATCCATCACTGAGTTTGATTCCGACAGTGCCAATTCCAGCTACTTTACAAGCTATGTTGTTCCCCATCAACACCTTTCCAGCATCAACCCTTATGTAGGATTCAAACCATTCTTGATTAGGGGTCATATGGAATGAACACCCTGAATCAAGAATCCATTCTTCACTGCAAGAATCTTGTGATAGCTAGAACATCTGAGCTTTCATACCCATCTGCCACTACAGCCATATCATTTGAATTATGCTTATCATTTTTCTTCCTTTTCCTTTCGGAGCAATTCTTTCTGAAATGTCCCTCCCCGTGGCAGTAATATCATTCCTTTTTGCCTTTGGATTTGGATCTATGCTTCCTATTCTTGCTCTTTTCTTCTTTATTTTCAAATCTCCCTCTAACAAACAGTCCTTCTGCTTCTCCACCTTTGCCTTTGCCATCAGTAATTCTCCTTTTCATTTCTCTGGAATTAAGAGTGGCTTTAACTTCTTCCAAGGTGAGGCTTTCCTTGCCAAACATCATTGTATCCACCAAGTTCTCATAAGAGGGAGGGAGTGAGCACAGAAGCATCACAGCTTTATCCTCATCATCAATCTTGACATCCACATTCTTTAGATCAAGAATTACCTTTGTAAATTGAGAGACATGTTCTTTGAATGATGATCCTTCCTCCATCTTCAACTGGTGAAGTCTCTTCTTCAAATAGAGTTTATTTGTCAACGACTTTGTCATGTATAAGCTTTCGAGTTTAAGCCAAACACCTGCAGCAGTTGATTCATCATCTACCTCACGAAGAACCTCATCACCCAAGGAAAGAATGATCATGCTATGTGCCTTGCTGACCAAGTCTTTCTTTTCTTTTTCTGAAAGTGTTGCAGGAAGTTTGGTTATTCCTCCCAAGGCTTCTTCGAGTCCTTGATGGACAAGAAGAGCCTTCATCATGATCCTCCATAGACTAAAGTAATTTTCTCCATTGAATTTCTCCACATCGAACTTGGTAGTGCCCATCGCGGAATCAGCCCCAATTCGACAAAGCTCCTGATACCACTTGTTAGTGTTTATGCTATTGAGAACCGAACAAGATTGATTCAAGACAGGAAGAAGGGAATTGAATTGCAGAAAACAGAAAGCAGTGAAATACAGTAGAGACATATATTATCGTGGTTCAGGGAAATTGATGAAACCCCTACATCCACACTGGTGACGATTTTTATTCTCCTTGTGATCCTCTCCTTGAACTTGTAAAAGACTTCTAGGACTCTTCCTCACTTGCACTCTATGTTCAACTGATCATGAATCACACACAAAAGATCCTTTTACCCAATTGCATAGCTAAGACTTTTATACTTGATAGCTAGAGCCCCCCAATTCTGTTACAGAAGAAAACAATTACTCACTATACATCAATTCAGTAACTAACTTACAGAATTAACTAACTAGCTGTTACAAGTATCACTCAGCTCTATACAAACAGGACCTATTCTGACTAATACACAAGTGATGATCCACACGAGCTAGATGATCTGGCCATGATCTTCAACAGTATGATGCATTAATGCTAGCACGAACGATATCTTGTCTTGTCCCCTTCTGTATAACTGGTAGAATTTGTCTGAAATCACCACCAAGAATGATCACCTTTCCTCCGAATGGGAGATTCAAGCTCTTTGGATTGTTGAATCAGAGTATATCCCTGAATGTTATGTCAACCGCTTTGAAGCAGTGATTGTGAGTCATTGGAGCTTCATCCCATATAATAAGCTTGGCTTTAATTATCAACTGTGCCAATAGACTGCCTTGCTTGATATTGCAAGTAGAATCCTCGTTTATATTTATTGGAATGGCAAGCCTCGAATGCGTTGTCCTCCCACCAGGGATTAGTAGTGTTGCTATTCCACTTGGATAGTGGTGGAGAATCCAGATTCACTCAAGAAGAGGGTGCCACGCGGCGTGGGGGGGGGGGCAGAGATTCTCAGAAATAGGAATTTTTTTTAAATTTTTATAACCTGCTATTTAATATGGACCGTCAGATCTGGATGAACGATCCAGACTAAACCACAGGAGAGGGGATGGAGACAGCTAGCCGGAGAGAATCCAGATTCTCCCTTCCACTATATAAAGGGAGTTTTGTGAAGAGTTGAAGCATCCAAGCTGAAGAGAAGTGAGCAAGTGTAAGTAGCTCCCCGCAATTCGTGTCGTTTTAACATTAAAAATATTTTTTTCTCTCTCCTGCCTTTATAACTATAAAAGGCAAAAGAGTCATAAAGCTTATCTCTTTATGCTTTCAAATATTTTCAAAACCCTTCGTCTCCTTCTCTCTTTGAAACTATCCGTCAAGGCCTTAGTTTGCTTTTCTTTTATCTTTTGTCTTTCATTTCTATCTAATCATAAAACATGAGAGGTGGCTATCCGCCAAATAAACATATCACTTATTGCCACAATTCTGGAAATTCGTTGAATTTTTTTTTGGAGCGTTAAGGTTTGTTTTGAAGTTTTTTTTAATGGCGAAAGATTATAATTTTTTAACAGACAGTGAATAAAAAATAACGTAAAGTTATCTATTAAATATTAAGTTGATAAAATTTAAAAAATATTTCATGAAGAGATTTGATAAAGAGAAAGAAGATGATCTAGAGATCAATGAAAAAATAAGTTGAGCCCAAATATCATATTTTTAAATAAGTTGATTTCAAACTTTAAATTCATTTTTTTATATAAAAAAACATTAAATTCAGTTTTTTTATTGGGTAAACTAACCATGGGGTACGGATGGTGGTTAGGCAAAATGCTCCCCAAAATAACAACTCTAGGATTTGAACCTTTAATCTTACAGGTAAAGTTAGTCAGCAGGCACAGTCCAATTCCAATGCATAGAAAATTGCTATGTTCTTAGAATTATTATTTTGAACGTGAGAGAAACTCACGTTCTCTCCCGGTAGCTGTCTCCTTTCCCTCTCCCACGGTTTAATCTGGACCATCCGTCCAGATCTGACGGTCAAGATTAAACGACTGTCTATAAACGCTACAACAGAAAATACATTTAATAGTGTTTCCGCATGGTCTTTAATAGCGCTTTTAAACGCTATCTATTCCCTGTAATTAAAACTTCTAACCTAAGATAGTGTTTCAGAAATGCTATTGTAGGGTACATCTAAGATAACGTTTCCTCAAAGAAACACTATCTTAGGTCTTTTTTTTAAAAATGTTTATACTGATTTTTTCAGATTCTGTATTCATTCATCAAAACCCAGTTAATAAGAAAATCGTATGAAAAACATCAACCAAATCAAAACACGGAAAAGCTAAAAATCATGCTATTCAATGTATCAAATTAATACAATTGTGTGTAAAAGATGAAGACCCACAACATAAACAAAAATAAAAATAAAAATTACACAATCCTCAAATCCCCTCTAATTTTGAAACCCTAAGATTACATAAACAAAAATGCAAGAATACGGAGGAAATAGAGGAATCAAAACTTCTTCCAATTTTGGGACCCTGATTTCAAAAAAAATATGAAATTCCCTGTTAACTTAATTGTTAGCAACCCAGCAACCATATCAGTGAGAAACGGAGGAGCGTGAAGGGAAGTAGATCTGGAAGAAGGGACTTGGGGCGGCGGTGCTTCTGAACGGCGGAGGACGATGGGTGGAGGAAGAGGCGCGACGGGTCTGGTTCGTGATGGGTGGAGTAGATCTGGACGAAGGACGATGGCTAAGCTCTTCCCTGCGCGACTGAAACCTTGAGACGAACTTCGAAGAAGCGGTGGCTGAACGACGCAGTGATGGTGTCTGGTCGTAGTGGTGGCGCGATGAAGCGGCGAGGAGCACACCCGATTCAGGTTCGTGACTGGACTGAGGCTGAGATGGGTGCTGCGATGAACGAACAGTGCGAACAGCGACGCTTCATTGGTTGGATGCGAAGCAGACGACACGATGGCCAGCCCTTCTGGGCAAAGGAGTCGCGGTGGTTCAAGTGCGGTGGCTAGGTAGGCAGAGGAGGAGCTTCTCAGATCTGTGTGAAATTGTGAAAAGAGAAATGAGGAAGGGTTTGGAGTCAAAAGAATAGGGAAAGTCATGTACTTCTTTTAATTTAATTTTAGGAAAATAAAGATAGCGTTTCCTAGAAAAAACTCTATTTGAGGAAATGTTATTAAAAGTCGCCGCCTCGTTTTTAATAGCATTTCTGTGCGCAAACACTATAAAAGGTGTGCTATTAAAAGTCTAATCTGTTGTAGTGAAAAAATATTAAAAATAAAAAATCCCATTTTTGAGAATTCCCTGTCTCTCTCACCCCTTCGCGTTGCACCCCCCTGTGAGTGAACCTGGATCCTACGCCGCTCTCTCAGTACGCCGCCGCCTCCATCCCACCATAGTGGTCCTTCCCTTCCAGTCCCAGTGGGATCCCCACCTTGTACTACGAAGTCCTACTCAACAAAACAGACCCACAGGAATCTGCTATCCAACAAAAGGGGTTAATACTTAATAGCCACACACACAAACGAGGTAAATGGAGATATCTTGATAATTCTATGGAATTTCACGTTGTTGTAATAACCTCTTCGAGACAGTTCAATGAAATTCCAGCAAGTTCTCGGTGCATGCTTGTAGTATAGCTAAATCCCCCCCCCCCCACCCCAAAAAAAAAAAAGAAGTGGAGTTTGAATTAAATAGCAAAAAGGAAAAAAAAAATTTAGAATCAAGCAATAAGAATTTAGCTAGAGTGTTGAAAAGCAAGAAAATTGGAAAAAAGGAAAGTACCTCGACGGTAAAGGAACCCATGGAAGTTTCTAGAGTAACGTTTGAAGCACCACCTTCGGTGCTTATACGATGGCAGGTGGTGGCTGACTTGGGGACGATGCGGCGGATGTAGCCTTGAACGGCGCGACGACTTTTAATCACGGCGGAGAATAGAGACGGTACCTCACTACGGGAGAGAGAGATGAAAAGGTAGTGACAGGGGGAGGACGGTCGGCCAATGTCGTGGGATAGTGGTTGGCGGCGACGTACTGGGAGGGTGGTGGAGTGTAACGCCCCGATTTTATGCTTATTGTTAATCTGTACATAAGTGTGTGCTTGCCAATAATTAATTTTAAAAATTTTAATAGATTAGTTTGATAAACTAAAATCATTTTCATAACTTAGTTTATCTTAGGAAGCTTCAATAAAAATTTCAGCTGAAAATTCAGACGAATCCTAGTCTGCGTTTTTTCTATCGGTACAAGTTTACTGATCAGAAAATGAAAATTTTACTCGAGAATGAAACGTTTGGGCTTCTAATTACGATTTCTAATGTTTCCATAGTTTTAAAAATTTTCGTGTAAAATTTTTATTATAATGATTTTTCGGGTTCGATTTTCATTAGAAAAACGATCGTTTCGGTACATATATTTAACCGGAATGAAACAAAAGTCAAATAAAATAACTTGAATTAGATTTTGGAGTGTTGGGTGAGGAAAATCTGATTTTTTTGTAAGATGAATAGTGAACCATTATTACATGAAATCATTTCCTTTATATTAAATAATTATATTTCAAAATTTATATTAAAAATACTTGTAATTTTTTTTCCTCGCCCTTTTATGTTGAAACCAGCGCCCTCCCCCTCCTCTATATAAGCACATCCTCTTCTCACTTCATCAGTTTTCCTTTCATCCACACAAAAGCCATTTTACTACACTTTGTTTTATTTCTCTTGTTCTTAAGGAAGACTCAAGTCTTGTTCTCAAGACTTCAAATTTCTGCAGCTACTAGGTAAAATACTCAGTTATTACACTTCATAATTCTTGCCATTTTCATTTCTTAATGCATGCATGTTGAGTTTGACCATAGCCAAGCTTGTTCCCTTTAAAAAAAAAAAAAAAAACCATTTTCTTTCAACTTCTACCCATCTTCATCACCATCATCAACACTTGCATGTTGAAAAAGGCTTTCCCATGATCTATTTTGAAGGGTGGCCGAAACCCTAAGGGAGGTAAGGTTGACGGTTTTGCAAAATTTTTAACATGCATGTTGATTATTTATGCAATATGTTCATGGTTCCAACTCATGGTCTTAAAAGAAAAATCCTTCTTACATGAAAATGGTTTCTATCAATTCTTACTCATTTTCACTTTCATTTTTCATGTCTTGCATGTGTTTAAAAAGTTATCCTCCCTATGATCATGGTGTGGCCGAAAAACACCAAGAGGGAAAAAGGATGAACTTTTGTTACAAATCACACATGCATGACTTTGGATCTTCCATTTGTGTATTTTTTTTTTAACTAATGTATTTTGTTGAAAATATGTATTCCTTCCTTGTTGTGATTCTATGGAAAAAACTCTAAAATTTTTGAGTTAGTGAAGCCTAACTATTGATCATTGGAAGGATTCATGTTAAACAAACTATATCCGTTGCATGATTAATTTTATATGGTGTTTGAAAAAAATTTAAAGTTCATAGCTTTGTTTTCTTGCAATGGTCGAAACTTACTTGATGAGTTGATGAGGCTTGTTCAAATTTTTTTAAAGTTAAATGATGCTTAGAACACTATAATGTTTACATGCATGAAATTAGATTGCTGAAAAATAATATTTTTCCATCATTTCTTGTGAAGAACGAAACCTATGGTTCATGAGGCTAGGATTTTAAAATTTTTTATTTTACCTGTTCGATACTTAAAAAGTTTAAATCCAAAAGCTTGTAAAAATGAGAATTTTCTAACCTATTTGATAGAGCATGGCCGAAAGCATGCATGAAGAATAAGGGAAATTTATAAAATTTTTAGCTTATGTTAAACATTTGTTTTGATTAGAATTGCAATCGTAACGAGAACTCGAGTTCGTTGCTTTGAACCCACGATCGAATCCTTTACCGTTTTAATCTGAGATAAGGGAAGACAGCCTGAGGGATATTAAAATTATGATAACTATGTGTTACCTATGTTTGCTTGATGATGATTGATCGAGTATTGTGTTAATGATTGGTTTAATGGTTGATTTTAGTTTGAATTAATATGTTGAGTTTTATTTGATTCACATGAATTATATGTTTATTTGATTTATGAAGTGCTTATAATTAGATGAATGTGTTGATGAATGATATAATTATTTAGTTGTTGCATGGAAAGCCTAACCTTGGGTTAGAGCTCAAATTAATAAGTTAAGATAAAAGTCTAAACAAAATTGTGAAAGAAGTTTACAAATAAATAATCTTTTTGAAAGAAGTTTAAAAAAAAAGAAGAAAAATAGAACTATGTTTTTTATTAATTTTTTTTTAGCAACAACAAAGATTTTATGGAAAGGCATATTTTTGGAAAAATTCACAACATTTGAAGAAAGAAAAGAATTAGAATTTTGGAAATATTTTAAACAAATGAAAAAGGATTTCCAAATTAATTTCTTAAGTTAGAAGAAATTCTTTAAAAGAAAGATTAATTAATTTTTTTTTAAAAAGAGTGAATTTGAAAAAAGAAATGATGATTTTTGAAAATGAATTTCAAATAAAAAGTTTTACTAAAGACTTCACCCAAAACAATATTCCAATAACTTGGATAAGTTATGGAGTTTTAGTTTTGTTTCATTTTTCACCGAATGAAAAATAACATTGAAAGGTGGACCCGAGACGTCGGGCTACTAGTGTCAATAAACACTTTGATCTATGATCTATGTCACGTTGTTGTGGACTGTGTGTCCTACATACGTTGGTGTGGACTGTATGTCCTACATATGTTATACAAACGTGGTGAAAGAAGTAAAGGCGAAAAGTTAATTTTTCTATGACCTCAAAATCTAAGACTGGTGCATCGGTTTAAAACTCTTGTGATTGGACACTCGGACTCAAATGTCCTGTGTTTACAAATTTTAATACATTAAAAGGTTGTGAGCCTTTGAGCTTCGACAAGGGAAGAATTATACACAAAGAAAATCTGCGATAATAAAATGTATTTCATACATTTGGCAGACATGCCCAAAGTTGTTTTGTGTGAATACCTTGAAGGGCAGGGTATATCATGCTACGTTGTATCATTGTGCCTTGATGAACAATGAAATCCATATGCCTTGATTACTATGCCTTGAGCTGGATAGTATGCTATGGATATCCACGCACATTGCACACTGTGCCAGGAGTTTTCGGCAGTGTAGTGGAATTAAACGTTGTGCCTTTTATGGCAAATTTCGGTCCTGATCAACTCATTTTAAACAAATTGAAGTTGGGGTCTCCGGAGATTAGGATAGAAGTTGAATTATAGAAGTGCCATGATTTTCAAAAAGCGATGATTATCTCTTGCTATGTTCTGCTTAAAACGATATCTTGTTATTTGTATATGTTGTTTTTTGTGTGTTTTGGATGCATATAGTTTTCATAATTATCCATATATCGGTATCTTACCCTTGCATTTTCTTCTATACATATATGTGTATCCTGTTACGTTGAGATTAGATGGACCCAGCACTACCTCTCGTGCACTCCCGGGTGCGGGCGATAATGTTTGAAGATGCCAACAATCCGGAGGCTTGGGTGATTCATCCGGGGAATCACACGGCCGAGTACACTGGCCCGGTTTGCGCCGTAGAAGTGACATTGGAGGGAGGTCCACAAAGGAGGATCACACCATGGGGACCATCCATATATCACTTCCGCCAGCTTGGTTGGATGTAAAGCACCAAGCAGACCTAGGACAGCTAGTGTTAAATCTACCACCTCTGAAAGTGGTTCCTGCATCACCTATAGAGGAGGACCCCGAGGAATTCATGGAGGAAGAACCCCAGTATCATCCTATGAGCAGTGATGATGATGATGATGCACCTGACGAGGGAGCCGGGGTGGAAGTATCCTCTTATGATACTTCCTCTGGAAATAGGGGAGACTTCCGTGGTCTCCCGAATGGATATCACTAGTATATGTCTTGACCAGCTTATGAATTCTAGCTTTATTTTGGGGTAGTGGTGTTGCATGGATCTTTTATGGAATATGTTTTATTTTGTCTCTTAATATCTAGTTTAATTTAGTATTTTGACTAAGTAACTCGGATGTACACTCAATGAAACTTCTGTCAATGGACTTGTCACTAAGAAGGTGTTTGTTATCAATGTGAATATCATGTATGTAGTTGGTCTTTTAATTCCATGTTTGATGTTGTGAGTTTTATTGAAAATTAATTACTAATTTATATTAACTTCCGAAAGAAATCGACATGCCTTCTACTAACGTTAATATTAGTAAAAAGGGTTAATTAATGTAATACTCGGGAAAGGGTGTTACAACTAAGGGTGGTATCAGAGCTGGTCGAGTCTTTCGGGAAACTTTGAGAAATAGGCCTATTGTGTTTGTGTTGTGTGAATCTCTGAATAGGCTTGTTTGAATTACTTCTTAGAAGTAATGAATTGAATATTTCATAATATGGTTACCATTTAACTGATTTTATCTCGTTGGTCAGTTATGGAGCTTGATGCAGGAAGAGGGCGGGGCTAGCAGGGGAGGCCGCAGAGGTGGTTATGTTGGTGGGCAAGGACCTATTGGTGGGAGAATTGATTTTACAGTGCAAGCTATGGCAGATGTCGCAGCTGCCATTGCTCAACAGACAACTACTATGGTTACACAACACCGACAGGAGCAAGCTCGTGCCGAGTAAGCTGCTGAAAGTCGTGCTCTGACCGCTTTCCGATGCCAGATCCCACCACAGTTTCATGGAGATGTTGATCCCGTGAAAGCCGATTTGTGGATTCGAGAACTCGAGAAGATTTTCGAATTGATAAATATTCTTGAAGCAGTGAGAATACCTTATGCTACCTTCTTGTTAATGGGAGACACTGAATATTGGTGGAGAGGCACCAATTAATTGTTCGAGGCAAATCAATAGGAAATTAATTGGGAAGTTTTTCGTACTGCATTCCTAGACAAATACTTCCACAAAGTGCTCGAGGCCAGAAAGAGCAAGAGTTCTTGCGTCTTCGTCTAGGTGATATGACCGTTGGAGAATATGCAGCCAAGTTCGAATCATTAGCTAGATATTTCCACTTTTTCCAAGACAATCCGGAAGAGACCTGGAAGTGTGAAAGGTTCGAAGGAGGATTAAGGTATGAAATCAAAGAATCAGTGCTGCCACTAAAGATTAGGAATTTTCAAGCTCTGGTGGAGAAATGTAGAATAGTGGAACAGATGCGGAAAGGAAGTGACAATCGAGGAAACGTTGGGGGACCCTCATGAACAAGGAACCAAGGCCAGAAAGGAAGGCAAGCTCAGAAGAAACCATACTCGAGACCAACTAGAAACAATTGGAGTCACCGACACCACCGTCCTGTTGCTTCCGCCACCGGAAGTGTTAACCAGAGGAGTTAAGGTAATAGTCAAGGGAGGAGGTGTTTTAAATATGGAGATCTGACCCACTTAGCTGATGTATGTCCCGTGAGAGGGATGAAATGCTTTAACTGTGATCGGATGGGACACTTAGCAAAGGACTGTAAGGTGAAGAAGCAGGAACCCACAGTCAACAATGCCATATTTTCTAAACCAACAGCTAAAGGAAGAGTATTTACTGTGAGTTGTGTTGAGGCCTCGAACTCCAAAGATCTTATGAAAGGTACTTGTGATCTAGCTGGTAACCTTTTAACAATGCTTTTCGATTTCATCTCAAATGATTATGTGAGACTTTTGGCCTTACATGTTACTTCATTACCATATGATTTAATTGTCTCCACTCCTACTACTGAACCTGTTACGGTTAATTCTGTGTGTTTGACTTGTCCGATGGTCATTCAAGATCGATACTTTCTTGTTGATCTGATCTGCTTGCCCTTAATACAACTAGATGTGATTTTGGGGATGGATGGGTTGTCTTCTAATCAGGTGCTTTTAGATTGTAATCACAATAACCTAGTTTTTCCGGATTCCAAAATTTCTGGATTTCTATCTACCTATTCGATGAGGTCTTTCTCGAAGGAAAAAGATCATAAATGCTTGCTTTTAACAAGCTTAGATGTCGAGGAGGAAGTTAGTTTGAGTACTATACCAGATGTAAGGGACTTTCCTGAGGTGCTTCCTCCTGATGTGCCAGGATTATCCCCAGCAAGGGAAATTGAATTCTCTATCAATCTAGTTCCGAGAACTGGATCGATATAGATTGCTCCTTATCGGATGTCACCCACGGAGCTCGGTGAATTGAAGGCTCAACTCGAAGATCTGTTGTCGAAGCAGTTCATAAGGCCCAGTGTTTCTCCTTGGGGAGCACCTGTTCTTTTAGTACAAAAGAAAGATGGAGGCTCAAGACTTTGCGTGGACTATAGGCAGCTTAATAAAGTGACGATAAAAAATAAGTATCCGTTGCCACGCATAGATGATCTGATGGACCAATTGCAAGGAGTTGCTGTTTTCTCAAAAATTGACTTAAGGACGGGCTACCACCAAATTAGAGTCAAGACTGAGGATATACCCAAGACGGTGTTCCGAACTCGCTATGGGCATCATGAGTATCTTGTGATGCCTTTTGGAGTAACGAATGCACCTGATGTTTTCATGGATTATATGAATCGAATATTTCGACCATTTCTAGATAAGTCGGTAGTCGTATTCATCGACGATATCCTCATTTACTCAAAGAGTCATGAAGAGCATGAGATACATCTATGACAGGTTCTACATATTCTACACGAGAAGGAGTTATATGCAAAACTCTCTAAGTGTGAGTTTTGGCTCGAAGAAGTGAAGTTCTTGGGACATGTAATTTCTAAAGATGGAATTGCTGCAGACCCCGCCAAAGTGGAGGCAGTGCTTTCAGGGGAAAGACCAAAGACCGTAACGAAAATTCGAAGTTTCGTCGGTTTAGCTGGATACTACCGGAGATTCATCGAAGGATTCTCCAAGATAGTCGCACAGCTAACTCGACTTACAAGGAAAGATCAACCCTTCGTGTGAACTACAGAATGTGAGGAAAGCTTTCAAAGAATAAAAGAACGATTGATGACTTCGCCAGTGCTGATACTTCCAGAACCCAATGAACCTTACGAGGTGTACTCTGATGCTTCGTATCAAGGCTTAGGCTATGTGCTAATGCAAAATCGAAAGGTTGTAGAGTACGCGTCTCGACAACTAAAGACTCATGAGAGGAATTATCTGACGCACGATCTAGAGTTAGATGATGTGGTCTTTGCACTGAAGATATGGAGACATCATTTGTACGGGGCCAAGTTCAATGTTTTCAGCGATCACAAAAGTCTGAAGTACTTGTTCGATCAGAAGGAACTCAATATGAGGCAAAGGAGATGGATGGAATTCTTGAAGGACTATGATTTTGCATTACAATATCATCCTGGGAAGGTGAACGTTGTAGCAGATGCTGAGCCGGAAGGCCATTCATGTCTCTGCAATGATGGTGAAAGAATGAGAGTTGATCGAGAAGTTCCGTGATATTGATTTAATGATGGAGATAAGTCCACAAAATATTAGCGCGTGGATGATCACAATATCAAGTTGATTGATGGTAGAGATAAGAGAGCAACAAGTCACTGATACATTTCTCCAAGAAAAGAAGGAGCTCATAGAGCAAGGGAAAGCCACCGATTTTAGTTTGGGACCAGATAATATCTTGAGATGTAACGGTCGTATCTGTATTCCCGACAACCCTGAGATGAAGAAGATGATTCTCGATGAATCGCACAAAAACACCCTGAGTATCCATCCAGGATCAACCAAGATGTATCAAGACCTGATGCAAAGATTTTGGTGGCCAGGTATGAAGAAACACATAGCAGAGTATGTGGCATCTTGCCTGACTTGTCAAAAGTCGAAGATAGAACATCAGAGACCTGGGGGAATGTTACAATCCCTAGATATACCCCAATGGAAGTGGGACAGTATATCCATGGACTTCGTGGTATGATTACCGAGGACTTCCAAAGGCTTTGACTCAATTTGGGTAATCATAGACAGGTTAACAAAGTCGGCACACTTCTTACCTGTCAAGACGAACTACACGATGGAAAAACTAACTGAAGTATACCTTAGGGAAGTGATTAGACTCCATGGAGTGCCTTCCAGTATAGTCTCATATCGAGACCCAAAGTTTACTTCACGATTCTGGGGAAGCTTACAAAAAGCACTAGGAACTAAGATAAGGCTAAGCTCGGCTTACCATCCGCAAACAGATGGGCAAACTGAAAGGACAATTCAGACATTGGAAGACTTACTTAGAGCTTGCATTCTAGATAATCGTGGAAGTTGGGACGATACCACTTATCGAATTTACGTACAATAATAGTTTCCACTCGAGTATAGGGATGACACCCTTCGAAGCTTTGTACGCAAGGAAATATCAGACGTCATTGTGCTGGTATCAGGATGAAGAAAGAGCCATTTTAGGACCTGATATTGTACAACATACAACAGAGAAAGTGAGGCAAATCCGCGAAAAGATGAAGGCTTATCGAAGCAGACAGAAGAGTTACGCCGATCGTAGAAGGGGACCTCTCGAATTTCAGGAAGGAGAACATGTGTTTCTAAGAGTCACCCCTACAACCGGGATAGGTAGAGTCATAAAATACAGAAAACTTACTCCAATATTTATTGGACCTTATCAAATCCTCCGTCTTATTGGTCCAGTAGCTTATCAAATCGCCTTGCCGCATTTTCTTTCAAATGTCCATGATGTGTTTCATGTCTCTCAATTGAGGAAATATGTTTCCGATCCATCTCATGTACTTGAGCCCGATGAAGTACAGTTAAAGGAGAACCTATCTTATGAAACCGCACTTGTACAAATCGAAGACAGAAGAATTAAGCAACTCCGTGGAAAACAAATTCCCTTAGTCAAAGTCATCTGGGATGAAGCAACGGGAGAAACAACTTGGGAGGCTGAAGAGAAGATGAGATTACAGTACCCCGATCTTTTTCCCTGTAAGTAATTTCGATGACGAAATTTATTTTTAATGGGGTAGTAATGTAACGCCCCGATTTTCTATCTATTGTTAATCTGTGCTTAAGTGTGTGCTTGCCAATAATTAATTTTAAAAATTTAAGAGATTAGTTTGATAAACTAAAACCATTTTCATAACTTAGTTTATCATAGGAAGTTTCAGTAAAAATTTTAGCTGAAAATTCAGACGAATCCTGGTCTGTATTTTCTCTATCGGTACCAGTTTACTGATCAGAAAGTGAAAATTTTACTCGAGAACGAAACGTTTGGGCTTCTAATTACGATTGCTAATGTTTCCACAGTTTTAAAAATTTTCGTGTAAAAATTTTATTATATTGATTTTTCAAGTTCGTTTTTCATTAGAAAATCGATCGTTTCGGTACAGATATTTAACCAGAATGAAACAAAAGTCAAATAAAATAACTTGTATCAGATTTTGGAGTGTTGGGTGAGGAAAATCTGATTTTTTGTAATATGAATAGTGGACCATTATTACATGAAATCATTTCATTTATATTAAATAATTATATTTCAAAATTTATATTAAAAATACTTTTAAATTTCTTTTTATTTTTCCTATCCCTTTTCTGCTGAAACCAGTGTCCTCCCCCTCCTCTATATAAGCACATCCTCTTTTCACTTCATCACTTTTCCTTTCATCCACACAAAATCCATTTTACTCCACTTTGTTTTATTTCTCTTAGTTCTTAAAGAAGACTCAAGTCTTGCTCTCAAGACTTAAATTTCCAGCTACTAGGTAAAATACTCAGTTATTACACTTCATAATTCTTGCCATTTTCATTTCTTAATGCATGCATGTTGAGTTTGATCATAGCCAAGCTTGTTCCTTTTTTAAAAAAACCATTTTCTTTCAACTTCTACCTATCTTCATCACCATCATCAACACTTCCATGTTGAAAAAGGCTTTCCCATGATCTATTTTGAAGGGTGGCCGAAACCCTAAGGGAGGTAAGGTTGATGGTTTTACAAAATTTTTAACATGCATGTTGATTATTTGTGCTATATGTTCATGGTTCCAACTCATGGTCTTAAAAGAAAAATCCTTTTTACATGAAAATGGTGTCTATCAACTCCTACTCATTTTCACTTTCATTTTTCATGTCTTGCATTTGTTTAAAAATTTATCCTCCCCATGATCATGGTGTGGCCAAAAAACACCAAGAGGGAAAAAGGATGAACTTTTGTTACAAATCACACATGCATGGCTTTGGATCTTCCACTTGTGTATTTTTTTTTAAAATAATGTATTTTGTTGAAAATATGTATTCCTTCCTTGTTGTGATTCTATGGAAAAAACTCTAAATTTTTTGAGTTAGTGAAGCCTAACTTTTGATCATTGGAAGGATGCATGTTAAATAAACTATATCCTTTGCATGATTAATTTTATATGGTGTATGAAAAAAATTTAAAGTTCCTTGCTTTGTTTTCTTGCAATGGCCGAAACACACTTGATGAGTTGATGAGGCTTGTTCAAATTTTGTTAAAGTTAAATGATGTTTAGAACACTATAGTGTTTACATGCATGAAATTAGATTGCTGAAAAATAATATTTTTCCATCATTTCTTGTGAAGGCCGAAACTTACGGTTCATGAGGCTAAGATTTTAAAATTTTATTTTCAAGTTTTAGACTTTCATTTTACCTATTTGATACTTTAAAAGTTTAAGTCCAAAAACTTGTAAAAATTAGAATTTTCTAACCTATTTGATATAGCATGGCCGAAAGCATGCATGAAGAATAAGGGAAACTTATAAATTTTTTAACTTATGTTAAACATTTGTTTTGATAAGAATTGCAATCGTAACGAGAACTCGAGTTCGTTGCTTTGAACCCGCGTTCGAATCCTTTACCATTTTAATCTGAGGTAAAGGAAGACAGCCTGAGGGATATTAAAATTATGATAACTATGTGTTACCTATGTTTGCTTGATGATGATTGATTGAATATTGTGTTAATGATTGGTTTAATGGTTGATTTTAATTTGAATTAATATGATGAGTTTTATTTGATTCAAATGAATTATATGTTTATTTGATTTATGAAGTGCTTATAGTTATATGGATGTGTTGATGAATGATATAATTGTTTAGTTGTTGCATGGAAAGCCTAACCTTGGGTTAGAACTCAAATTAATAAGTTAAGATAAAAGTCTTAACAAAATTGTGAAAGAAGTTTACAAATAAATAATCTTTTTGAAAGAAGTTTTAAAAAAAAAAGAGAAGAAAAATAGAACTTTGTTTCTCATTAATTTTTTTTAGCAACAACAAAGATTTTATGGAAAGACATATTTTTGGAAAAATTCACATCATTTTGAAGAAAGAAAAGAAGTAGAATTTTGGAAACATTTTAAACAAATGAAAAAGGATTTCCAAATTAATTTCTTAAGTTAGAAGAAATTCTTTAAAAGAAAAATTAATTAATTTTTATTTTTATTTTAAAAAGAGTGAATTTTAAAAAAAACTGATGATAATTTTTGAAAATGAATTTCAAATAAAAAACTGAACGAAAAATAACATTGAAAGGTGGACTTAGTTACTGAGACGTCGGACTACTAGTGTTAATAAACACATTAATCTATGATCCGTGTCATGTTGTTGTGGACTGTGTCCTATATACGTTGGTGTGGACCGTGTATCCTACATACGTTATACAAACGTGGTGAAAGAAGAAAGTTGATTTTTATATGACCATAAAGTCTAAGACTAGTGCATTGGTTTAAGACTCTTGTGATTGGACACTCGAACTCAAATGTCCCGTGTTTACAAATTTTAATACATTGAAAATTTATGGAGGTCATGAGCCTTTGAGCTTCGATAAGGGAATAATTATACACAAAGAAAAGCTGTGATAATAAAATATTTTTCATGCATTTGGCAAACGTGCCCAAAGTTGTTTTGTGTGAATACCTTGAAGGGCGGGGTATATCATGCTAAGTTGTATCATTGTGCCTTGACAGACAATGAAATCCATGACTTGATTACTATGCCTTGAGTTGGATAGTATTCTATGGATATCCACACACGTTGCACACTGTGCCAGGAGTTTTGGGCAGTGTAGTGGAATAAAACATTGTGCCTTTTATGGCAAATTTCGGGCCTGATCAGCTCATTTTAAACAAATTGAACTTTGGGTCTCTGGAGATTAGGATAGAAGTTGAATTATAGAAAGGCAATGATTTTCAAAAAGTGATGATTATCTCTTTCTATGTTCTGCTTAAAATGATATCTTGTTATTTGTATACTGTTTTTTATGTGTTTTGGGTGCATATAGTTGTCATAATTATCCATATATTGGTATCTTACCCTTGCATTTTCTTCTATACATATATGTGTATCCTGTTACGTTGAGATTAGATGGACCCAGCACTACCTCTCGTGTACTCTCGGGTGTGGGTGATAATGTTTGAAGATGGCAACAATTCGGAGGCTTGGGTGATTCATCCGGGGAATCACACGACCGAGTACACTGGCCCGGTTTCCACTGTAGAAGGAACACTGGAGGGAGGTCCAGAAAGGAGGATTCACACCATGGAGATTATCCAGATATCACTTCCGCCAGCTTGGTTGGATGTACAACACCTAGCAGACCTAGGACAACTAGTGTTAAATCCACTGCATCACCTATAGAGGAGGGCCACGAGGAATTCATGGAGGAAGAACCCCAGTATCATCCTATGAGGAGTGATGATGATGATGATGAACCCAACGAGGGAGCCGGGGTGGAAGTATCCTCTTCTGATACTTCCTCTGGAAATGGGGGAGACTTCCATGGTCTCCCGAATGGGTATCACTAGTATCTGTCTTGACCAACTTAGGAAGTCTAACTTTATTTTGGGGTAGTGGTGTTGGATGGATCTTTTCTGGAATATATTTTATTTTGTCTCTTAACCTCTAGTTTAATTTAGTATTTTGATTAAGTAACTAGGATGTACACTCAATGAAACTTCTGTCAATGAACCTGTCACTAAGAAGGTGTTTGTTATCAATGTGAATATTATGTATGTAAGTTGGTCTTTTAATTCCATGTCTTATGTTGTGAATTTTATTGAAAATGAATTACTAATTAAATATTAACTTCTGAAAGAAATCGATATGTCTTCTACTAACGTTAATATTAGTAAAAAGGGTTGATTAATGTAATACTCGGGAAATGGTGTTACATGGAGGATCCGGATTCACTCATGAAGAGGGTGCCACGCGAAAAAGGGAGAGAGAGTCAGAGGATTCTTAGAAATAGCAATTTTTATTTTTTAAAATTTTTATAACCTCCCATTTAATCTGGACCGTCAGAGCTGGATGAATGATCCAGAATAAACCACAGGAGAGGGGATGGAGACAGCTAGCGGGAGAGAATCTGGATTCTCCCTTCCACTATATAAAGGGAATTTTGTGAAGAGTTGAAGCATCCAAGTCGAAGAGAAGTGGGCAAGTGTAAGTGATCACTTATAGTTAAAGAGTCTCTTATAAGTGAGTGTTATAATTCATTGTAACTCTTGAGTGATTGAGTTTGTTTGGTGATACACAAACTTAGGGTGGATTTTCAAGTTTCAATAAAACTTGTAATCTTATTTGAGATAATGAACATTTGGTTTGAACATAGCAAGAGGTGCCAAACTACATAAATTAGAGTGTGTTCTATTACCTGTCTTAGTGGTGTGTTTTGTGTGTGTTCCGGTCTTCGATCCCTAGCGTGTACGATATTCCTAACACAAATTCAAGTCTCCCAACCTAAATAATGCCTTGATAGAATAAATGCAAGCACAAAGATGAAAGCCAAATGTCAAATTGAAGCAAAGAATGAGCTCGAAGCCTGATGACAACGGAAACCAAGATGGTAGAAAGTAGGGTAATGATGGGCATTCGGCAAGTGTACCGGATCCGTCGTCAAGTAATAAAAAGATTGATCCCACCGAGACTGTGATCTCATATACCAATTAATTATTAAATCAATTAAACTGGACTATATAAAAAGGATTTGGAAAAGATTTGACTTTTTTTTAATTAGAATTAACTAGAAAATCAGATATTTAAGAATGCAATCAATTAAAATAGGAAAGTAAATCAATTAGGGGGTTTTCAAATCAAAAGAGATTCCTAGGAATTGGGTTACCACAAAGATTGTTCATGTTACCAAATTGACTACCCCTTGTTAATTATCAAAATTGCTTTGAAGGCGAATTTATCCTCAAATAGTTAATGCTCCATCTCGGGTTACAAGAACCGTGCCCAATTAAACCAACCCCTACTCTCATGGTAATTGAATTTAAATTGAACCCTTTAAGCTTTGTGACAATTCGTGAACCCTCGAAGGATCGCTTCTAACTCTCGTGATTTAAGTCCTAAGTTTGATTCCTATAGATTCGATATCTAAGTTCACCGCTAGGTTCCTCCTTAGAGTATCTACGACAAGCAAATAAGTGGCCACTGGTCGCACTGTCGCGCACGCGCCAAAAAGCGAGCGATTTACAAAATATGTAGATAGGGAGCGACAACTCGAGTATCATCTCACAAGGACTCTTAGGTTGTTGCTATTAACACAAAATCAGTTTTGGGGGGTTTAGATTGAAATCAAATAAAGAAAACAAAGCAGAAAATAATGCAAATGAGAACAAAGCAGCTTAAATGATTATCAAATAAACTAAAGCGATTAACCTACTGTTCTCGGTTTCCCACTATCATTGGTTCATGTAAATTCCAAGCCCTAAGCAGATTCTAATCCCCTTTCGATTGTAGCAACAATTAACAAACGAAATCACTACTACAGATATATGTTCCTATTCCCGAATTAAACAAACGGGGTTAAGCCCTCATGAACTAAACGAACATGAACGAATACACGCGAATTAAACAAACGCGATTCAATATAGGAACATAACATCACCGAAATAAATCAACACAACACTATACACTCCTAAATTAAACAAACAGAAACATATAGCATAGCATTGAAAAGAGAAAAGTAAATAAAACAGGAATTACAGAACCTCAAGTGATAATGGAAACCGATCGCAGTAGATTAATCAAGGAGACTAGTTCTCCATTACAGAAATAAAACCCTAATTTCGCAGCTGTCTAACTAAAGAAAAGAAAAATAAAAACTGACTAACTACAATCTGCATAGAACAGCAATTTATATCTGTGAGTTCTGCGCGAGCTCGCGAGGCGAACACTGTCTCGCGACGCGAATCTCTGCAACGTTTGGTCTTCTCGCGAGGCGAAGTACGTCTCGCGACGCGAGGAATGGAAAAGTCATGGCTTCTGGTCTTCAGTCTCGCGAGGCGAGTCAGGTGTTCGCGGGGCGACACATAAAGGTTTGCAATTTCTGGAACAGTCACGCTTCAGGTTCGTGAGGCGAATGCCTTCTCGCTGGGCGAAGAACTCCAGAATTATTTCTTTTTATTACCTGAAAACAAGAAATAGCATAAGTGCTTTATTTGACTCTAATTCAACTAAATTAACCTAAAAATACTTAAACGACTCAAAATGTTGCTTAAAGACAATCAAGTCTAATTTGGGCGAAAATGATATATAATTAGCACAAAACCACGGTCATACTAGTCATAAAACTAGATGAGCCAGAGGCTGATCAAAATACCCCAAACTTAAACTTTGCTTGTCCCCAAGCAAACTAAAACTCAAAAAGACTCAAGACATGGCAAGCTTAAGAGATTCAACCAACTTTGCACAAATGTCATGCAATTCACCAAAACAATTTTTTTCCTTAATGTTCCCCCCTTTCAAACAAAGTAATCCCCACAATCCTTTATTCTGAACATTTGAGAATTTCATCATTCAAACAATCATTAATCTAAGCAAGGGATCTAAGTTACACACAATAGGGAGATCACCAAATTTAAACAATCGCCTTCCTCACAAGGGCAGTTAGTGTTTCACTCATCGCTCAATTTGTCAGGCTAACAACATTTCACTCAGTTCCACTTTTAAGAGCACTTCCCATGAATTTGATTTTCATCTCAAAATGATTCCCACAGAGAACATGCATGCAACATCAAAAGGTCTTTTAAGGTTGTAATGGGGCCTGACTAAGGGTAGGATATACAAGGGTACTAGACTCAAGTCCCTAGGAACTAAGAAAGCATGAACATTTTTTTTCTTTTTTTTTTTACTCTTTGAATTTCCACTCAAGTTCCTTTTTTTCATTTTTCATTTGCCTTGGGTGACTACAGCCTTTTTATTCAAATAGCCTTTTTGACATTTTTTTCTTTTTATTATTTTTTTCTCTTTTTCTTTCTTTCTTTTTTTTTTCAACCTTTTTATTATATTTTTTTCTTTTTTCCCAATCCAGAATGACATGTCACATCCTTGTAGCCACCCCAAACTTAGTTTCTTGCAACCATTCTCTTGCTAAGATTCCATGCTCTCCTAATCCTAAGATTGGTTAACATGGTTTTTCATATTTTAGGCTCATAACATCAGGTCATCAAGAACTAACAGGCTAATCAGGCTCAAAGGGGCTAACTAGGGAACATGCATTAGGAATTGGTTCTTTTCAGGCCAAGTAGTTATTTACAAAGAAAATGCCTAAATCATTTGAAGCAAACACATAAACATGCAAACCAAGAAGAGATTCAAGCAAATTCGGGAAAGTGCAATCCAAAAGTGATTCACACAGTTTAAAACATGTTGGAGGCTCAAATCCTCACCTGGACATTTTTTGCAAATTGTTTGACTGAGATTCTATCCCTAGTGTGTGCTTCCCATCACCCCAAACTTATCATAAATCATGCAATCATAACAAAATATCTCAAAGTTCAGTTTTCAATTTTTCAAATGGGGATCAAATTTTCAATTTCAAAACCTAGGGGGAAATCATCAATAGTCAACACATAACATGCTATCAATCTATGCAAATTCAATTAAAATCCAGCAAACTTGCCAACACAAGACTCAACACACATACTCCTGATCTTCTCAAATTATTCAGGAGCTAAAAGAAAACAAAACAAAAACAAAGCAAGCATAATTAAAAAGGAAAAGGTTTAGAGAAAACTCATTGAAGTGGTTCCACCAGGGTCCCACTGTCTGTGATACAGCGGCCAAGGAATGCCCAAATTGCAATATGATCCTCCCGGATCCCATGGTCTACAGCATAAGTATGAGGGCGGGCGCCTGATAATCATGGTAACTCCGCCAAGTGCGGCGGACTTCTCACTCCCTCTCAGGTCACAGATGACTTCCTTGTCAACCTTGTCAATAAAGTCCTCCCAATAGAAGTGGGGTTCAACCTCTTGGACTGGCCATGGTGCAAAATCCAGAGGCTTGAACTCCATCACCGGTTGTTCCACAGGGGAAGGTGACAAATAGGTAGAGAGAATCTCTGGTGCCGCTTCAACTTCTGCATGATCTTCATTCACTGCACTGATAAATCCATCACCTGTTAAACCTGCAGAATTCTCAGCACACACCACATAAAGGTTAGAGTTAGTACAGTTAGTAGATATGGTACAATAAACTGAATCAATAGAGGTCTGAATGTCTGGAAGTGGCTTGAGCTCTAAGGAGGGTGGCTGCTCAATGGATGGTGTATTTGGAGTATCCATGATGTCAAGAACCTCGGCTGAACAAACAGCTTGACTCACACTATCACCTTGCAAAGTAGAATCAAGAAACTCAGCCCAAAGAACACAAGGGTTAGTGTCAGTACAGTCAGTACATGTATAAATATCATCAAAGCCAAAAACAATTGGAAAATCAGAATCAGAAAAGGCTCGAATGTCTGGAGATTCAGCACAAAATTCATCCACCCCATCACTTTCAACACATGCATCTAAGACCAAAGGTTCTTCATTATCCTCAAGCTTATTGCCTTGATTGTAAGGATGGATTACGTAAGCTCGAGGCAAATGAGTAACTTCTGTCAGAATGGGGCATGCCTCAAACAAGTGCTCAGGAGAGCCGCACATGCCACAAAACCTTGTCTGCTGAAACAATTGCTTCAAATAAGTGAGCCTATCCATTCTATTCTCAAGGGCCTGGATAGAAGAAGAGCTATGGACCTCATTCACACAAATCATGTCAAAACCACTGCTAAACTCATAACTTCCAGCAAAATTAGGATAATTTATGCATGGTGGTGGTTTACTAAAATCAGGATAATATATGCATGGTGGTGGCTTATAATCAACATTAGGCATATCACCAAACAGGATATTATCTATAGCAGTACTAAGATCCATCACCAGACAAAGCAGACAAAACTAATTCAGCAAAGAGATTTTTTTTAACTGTTAATAACAACAAGAGTCCCCGGCAACGACGCCAATTTTTGGTCGCGCTATCACGCACGTGCCAAAAAGCGAGCGATTTACAAAATATGTAGATAGGGAGCGACAACTCGAGTATCGTCTCACAAGGACTCTTAGGTTGTTGCTATTAACACAAAATCAGTTTTGGGGGGTTTAGATTGAAATCAAATAAAGAAAACAGAGCAGAAAATAATGCAAATGAAAACAAAGCAGCTTAAATGATTATCAAATAAACTAAAGCGATCAACCTACTGTTCTCGGTTTCCCACTATCATTGGTTCATGTAAATTCCAAGCCCTAAGCAGATTCTAATCCCCTTTCGATTGTAGCAACAATTAACAAACGAAATCACTACTACAGATATATGTTCCTATTCCCGAATTAAACAAACGGGGTTAAGCCCTCATGAACTAAACGAACATGAATGAACACACGCGAATTAAACAAACGCGATTCAATATAGGAACATAACATCACCGAAATAAATCAACACAACACTATACACTCCTGAATTAAACAAATAGAAACATATAGCATAGCATTGAAAAGAGAAAATCAAATAAAACATGAATTACATAACCTCAAGTGATAATGGAAACCAATCGCAGTAGATTAATCAAGGAGACTAGTTCTCCATTACAGAAATAAAACCCTAATTTCGCAGCTGTCTAACTAAAGAAAAGAAAAATAAAAACTGACTAACTACAATCTGCATAGAACAGCAATTTATATCTGTGAGTTCTGCGCGAGCTCGCGAGGCGAACACTGTCTCGTGACGCGAATCTCTGCAACGTTTGGTCTTCTCGCGAGGCGAAGTACGTCTCGCGACGCGAGGAATGGAAAAGTCATGGCTTCTGGTCTTCAGTCTCGCGAGGCGAGTCAGGTGTTCGCGGGGCGACACATAAAGGTTTGCAATTTCTGGAACAGTCACGCTTCAGGCTCGCGAGGCGAATGCCTTCTCGCGGGGCGAAGAACTCAAGAATTATTTCTTTTTATTACCTGAAAACAAGAAATAGCATAAGTGCTTTATTTGACTCTAATTCAACTAAATTAACCTAAAAATACTTAAACGACTCAAAATGTTGCTTAAAGACAATCAAGTCTAATTTGGGCGAAAATGATATATAATTAGCACAAAACCACGGTCATACTAGTCATAAAACTAGATGAGCCAGAGGCTGATCACCACCGAATTTACGAGTAATTAAAGCAATAGAAATCAAATCGAAAGCAAAATCGTAATTAATAAGAGACCAAACGTCAATTTGTTACCATAAACAAATCTTGGGCATAGCCCCAATTCCTAGAAATAAGACCACTACTGAAGCATTGGCATATTCATAGCAAGCTTGATTAACAAAAGCATAAAAGAAAACCTAAGAGAGGAGAAGAAGAAGAAGAAGAGAAATCCTAATTTTGCCTAAGGTAGCAGCCCAAAAAAATTGATCCTATTTTCGAGCCTCTAGGTCCTATTTATAAGGTAGGGTAACTTGCATCCCAAGCAAATACAAAAATCAGATCGGATCAGTTTCTAAAGATCCAGATATTGCGCGTCACAGCCGTGATGCCTGTCATGCCTAGGTCGTGACGGATTCTGATGTGGAATGGCTTCGCTGCTGGGTCTGTCACGGCCGTGACCACCATCACGGCCTAGCCGTGATCAGTTCTGCCTGTGAGGATCTGGTTCAGTTGGCATGGCCGTGGCCGTGACCAGCTCTGACTTTTCCATTCTTTCTTTTCAGCTCTACTCGATCATGGTCGTGATCAGTTCTGTTTGCCTCATTTTCTTGCCAGCTCCAACATAACTGATCCTGAGCATTTTAATCTCCAATTCCTGCACACAAGCACCACAAAACCACCTTACCCGTTCCAAGGTAAAAACTAACAAATAATCAAATAAAATACGTCTAAACTATATGCAAATGCATGCAAAATGTCAAGGAAATATGATGTGTAATCACACTCATCAAACTACCCCAAGCTTAAAATTTTGCTTGTCCTCAAGTAATAACCAAGGCTAGACAAGATAAATAATCAGAGCATGGACAGTGATCCAAGAACCCGAGTAATAAATCCAAGTAATAGGCCTATTCAATAAGAAACCAAGAGACAATCAATTTCAAGTCCAATTAGAAGCTTAGGTTCTCTAGATTCATGTTTCTCACTAATTCGTGCACTCTTCTCACCTCCACTCAAGTGTTTAAGGGCATTTAACAATTCACTCAATTTCCTCAAGGAATGTACCCTACCATAAGCTTGACTATTAACCAAATCTCTACTTTATTAATGAAAACACATAAGAATCAAGAGGTCTTTTATTTTGGTTGTAATGGGACCATGGGATTAATTGTTAGGTGAGGGAATCAAGAAAGGGAAAATTCAAGAAGGTTTAAACAAAATATCAAACGATGCAAAGCATGACAACCTTCTAAAATACCTTTTTTGGGCTTTAGTTCACTTTTCCATTTTTTATATATATTTTTTATTTCTCACTTTCTTTTTCTCATCCCCTTCTCCATTTTTTTGTTTATTTTATTTTATTTATTTGAAGAAGGGGAGATTTTCAACTTACGAGAAATATTTTTCTAACTTTCTCATCCTACAATTTATTTTTCAAACCACCTTTTTACCCTTTTTGCAATACTTTAAAAGGTGTCATACCAAGCATCATTCATCAAAATAAATCAAGGTACCAAGAAAAGTATTTTATTCTTTTAGGCTCAAAACTGGGCAACTAAGGGGTAGCATTTAATCAGTCAAAGCTCAGAAGGCCGGAAAAATACCTAGTGCCTCAATCATTTTCAAATATGTTTTCAAAATTTTTTTAAGTTTCAAAACGGTTTCAAGTCAAGTTCTAGAGAACACAATCCAAGAGGAATAAAACACTCAATCACAAAGAATGGGATAGATTTAGTGAATACCCCTTTTAGGCTCAAAAAATCTCACATTTAGTAGTTTAAAATCAATGAGAAACACAAATCTAAGGAACCACATGTTAATTATCAACTATCATAAGATCATCTCAAGAATTTTTATTTTTAGCCTATCACAAGAATACAAAAATTGGGTTCAAAAATTTACTGTCTCAAGTCATTTGGCGCAAAGTTCTCACAATTGGATGCATACCATAAGCAAGGGGCAATCTAATCATGTGATTATGTAAAATTATGCCTATATGAATGCAACATGAAAAATGAAAAAATACAAAAAATGTAAAAATACCCCTACCCCAAGCTTAAAAACATACATTGTCCCCAATGTAAATAATCAAGTCGAAGAGAGGAGAAAAATGGAATAACTCACCGAGGTGGTGGAGGGTGCTGGCTCAAATGGCAGTCAAAGAGCTGCTGGAAGATGTGTCACGACCGTGACGTTAATCACGGGCAGGCCGTGATCATTTCGGGTCCAAAGGAGCTGGCCTCTCACGGCCGTGAATTCCATCACGGCTAGGCCGTGATCCTCATCACGGCTAGGCCGTGATCTCCTCTGACTCTATTTTTCCATGCCTTTTTGCTCTTCCTGCCTTCATAACCTGCAAATAGTTGGCAAAACCATCAATTAGTCATATTTCTTCTTTTAATTTTCTCAAATTATTCAAAGACAAAATTCAAAAATAAATTGAAAAGGGAAAGAAAACTTGGGTTGCCTCCCAAGAAGCGCTTATTTATGGTCTTAAGCTTGATCATACTCCCTTGGATCAACAGAGATCAGCAGGGCTTGGATGTGCAAGAACACCTCTCTTCCATAGAAGTCCTTCAAAGAGCCTATTTTGTTCGTATGGCCAATTGTGCTTTCGCTTTGCTCTTTTCACTCTGAGTTTCATGGCCTTACTTCCTTCCGGGGTAAGTTTTAACTCCACATGTTGAGCAACTCCTGGTTCATCTTTATTTGGTGCATCATTTGTCATGCAAAGTTTGGGAGTTGCTTCCATCTTAAGCTCTTCCTTCACCTTTGGGGGCATTATCTCAATCCTGCACACACGACTCTCAAAAGGAGGGTTGTTATATGAGTTAGTCAAATCAAAATCCACTCCACCTTCCTCTACATTCAAGGAGAGCTTACCATTTTTTACATCTATTATCGCTCCAGCTGTGGTCAAGAATGGCCTTCCAAGAATGATAGGGAATTTAGAATTCCCGTTCATGTCCAACACCATGAAATCGGTAGGAATGAAAAATTTCCCTACCTTTATGGGAACATTCTCTAGTATGCCTAGAGGAGTTTTAGTTGATCCATCCGCAAATTGTAAAGAGGACTTGGATGGACTCAATTCCTTGGTTCCTAACCTCTCATAGATAGTAAGCGGCATCAAACTCGCCCTAGCCCCTAAGTCACATAAGGCTTGGTCTATTTTTAATTTTCCAATTGAGCAAGCAATAGAGAAACTTCCTGGATCTTTTAGTTTAGGAGGCATATTAGTTTTTATCACGACATCACGCTCCTCAATTAAGCTCTTAGTTTCTTTTTCTACTTGCATTTTCTTGACCAACCTTTGTGGGAAAGGTATTGGGGGTTGGTAAGGTGGTGGAGGGACATACTTTGGCTATATCTCTTCATGTTCACTCATGTCCTCCTCACATTCCACATCCATTTCAATTACCCCAAGCTTATCATCCCTTAAGTATATAACATTACAGTGCTCATTGGGATTAACTTCGGGTTGTCACGGAAACGCACTTAGTTCTAGAATATGTACTAGCTTGTTGGGCAATCTGAGTTTCTAACATCTTATTATGGATGGCTAAGTTATCTACCTTAGATGCTAACTCTTTTATTGTCTCATTGACTGCCCTACCTTGTTGCCTAAACTCTTCATTTTGCTTTGTTTGAGTTTCAACAAAATTTTCCAAAAGAGACTCAAGTTTAGACTTTTGTACCTGAGGATACCCCGATGCGAGTTTCCTATTACCTTGGCCTTCCTTGAATTCGTGGTTCAACATGTTGTTGTAGTTCCCATAGGAGAGATAAGGGCTATTCTTCCTTCCTTGGTTGTAAGGATTTGGGGGAGCATAATTTGGCAACTTCGGGTTCGTGTCATAGAAGTTGTGACAAGAGTTCACTTGTTCCCGCGAAGCACCGGATCTAGGAGCAATACCATGTGGGCACTCCATTATGTCATGTCCCTACATTCCACAAATCTCACAAACAACATTAGTAGCACCTATTAAACTCATATTAGCCTTTTCAAGCTTATCAAAGCGTTTATTCAGTGAGTCAATTTTAGACATAATTATATCAATGCTATTCATTTCAAACTTACCCCCCGAAATCTTTTTCGGGTTATTACCTCTTTCCGAACCCCATTGGTGATAGTTGGTGGCCACGTTTTCAATGATATTGAATGCTTCAGTCAGAGGTCTATTCATAAAGGCTCGTCCAGCTGCGGAGTCAAGTGACACCTTCGAAGAGTAATTCAATCCGTTGTAGAAGGTATGCACTAACAACCACCTCTCAAGCCCATGATGTGGGCAAGACTCTAGCAATCCTTTGTAACGATCCCAAGCTTCAGATAAGCATTCTCCGTCCTTTTGGAAGAAGCCGGTGATCTGAGTTCGTAGGTAAGCAGTCTTGGATGGAGGGAAGAATTTTTCCAGGAATGCCTGCTCCAGTTGGTCCCAAGTTGACAAGGTATTAGCGGGCACTTGCTTCAACCAAGCTTTTGCCTTTCCAGTCAAAAAGGAGGGGAATAACCTCAAGCGAATAGCATCAATCGGGGTACCATGAATTCTTATTGCATCGGTGAACTCCAAGAATGTCTCCACATGATCAGTCGGGTCCTCCGAGGGTAATCCTCCAAATTGATGTTGCCTAATCATGCCAATTAACATAGGCGGTATAGTGTAGTTCTCCGCCTCAATTTCTGACCTAGCAACTCCAGTTCGTAAACCCCTAGCATTTGGGGCTGCGTAGTCCTTCAGTGGTTTGGTATCCGGTAGATTCGTTATGAGTGGAATGGGAATCAACCTCTCTCTTTCTCCTTGTCTTTGTAGTCTCCCACGTCTACGAAAGGTCCTTTCGATCTCGGTGACAACTTCAACAAGATTTTCAAGATTTTGGGATCTTCGCAAAAGAGAGAAAAATTCTTGCAAAGAGAGAAGTAGATACACTAGAAAAAGAGAAAAGAAAGAATTAAAAAAAATGTCCATAAAAATCAATTTTAATTAAATTGAAATTCAAGAAAACACAGTCCCCGGCAACAGCGTCAAAAACTTGATGGGCCTCCGACAAGTGTACCGGATCCGTCGTCAAGTAATAAAAAGATCCATCCCACAGAGACCGTGATCTCAAATACCAATTAATTATTAAATCAATTAAACTGGACTATATAAAAAGGGTTTGGAAAATATTTGATTTTTTTGTAATAAGAATTAACTAGAAAATCAGATATTTAAGAACGCAATCAATTAAAATAGGAAAGTAAATCAATTAGGGGCTTTTCAAATCAAAAGAGATTCCTAGGAATTGGGTTACCAACAAGATTGTTCATGTTACCAAATTGACTACCCCTTGTTAATTATCAAAATTGCTTGGAAGGCGAATTTATCCTCAAATAGTTAATGCTCCCTCTCGGGTTACAAGAACCGTGCCCAATTAAACCAACCCCTACTCTCGTGGTAATTGAATTTAAATTGAACCCTTTAAGCTTTGTGACAATTCGTGAACCCTCGAAGGACCGTTTCTAACTCTCATGATTTAAGTCCTGAGTTTGATTCCTATAGTTCCAATACCTAAGTTTACCGCTAGGTTCCTCCTTAGAGTATCTACGACAAGCAAATAAGTGGCCACCGAATTTACGAGTAATTAAAGCAATAGAAATCAAATCGAAAGCAAAGTCATAATTAACAAGAGACCAAACGTCAATTTGTTACCATAAACAAATCTTGGGTATAGCCCCAATTCCTAAAAATAAGACTACTACTCAAGCATTGTCATATTCATAGCAAGCTTGATTAACAAAAGCATAAAAGAAAACCTAAGAGAGGAGAAGAAGAAGAAGAAGAAGAAGAGAAATCCTAATTTTGCCTAAGGTAGCAGCCCAAAAAAAGTGATCCTATTTTCAAGCCTCTAGGTCCTATTTATAAGGTAGGGTAACTTGCATCCCAAGCAAATACAAAAATCAGATCGGATCAGTTTCTAAAGATCCAGATATTGCACGTCACGGCCGTGATGCTTGTCACACCTAGGTCGTGACGGATTCTGATTTGGAATGGCTTCGCTGCTGGGTCCGTCACAGCCGTGACCACCATCACGGCCTAGCCGTGATCAGTTCTGCTTGTGAGGATCTGGTTCAGTTGGCATGGCCGTGGCCGTGACCAGCTCTGACTTTTCCATTCTTTCTTTTCAGCTCTACTCGATCATGGCCGTGATGGCTATCACAGCTAGGCCGTGATCAGTTCTGTTTGCCTCATTTTCTTGCCTTTCAAGCTCCATCTTCATGCCAGCTCCAAAATAACTGATCCTGAGCATTTTAATCTCCAATTCCTGCACACAAGCACCACAAAACCACTTTACCCGTTCCAAGGTAAAAATTAACAAATAATCAAATAAAATACGCCTAAACTATATGAAAATGTATGCAAAATGTTAAGGAAATATGATGTGTAATCACACTCATCAAGTAGTTTGTCTTCTTCCAATGGTTTCTTGTGGGTAGTTCATATTTTAAAATAAAAATAATATTAAAAAACACCAGTGGTTGCTTGGTTTGTCGCGATGGTTGTGTTTCTGGACAATGGCTTGATGAGGAAGTACAATTTCATTGTGAAATTAGCAGGGAGCACTAGGTCTGGATTAGGGTTTCCATGGCTGAAACAGGTTTAGGTTTAGGCTAACTAGGAGGTTTAGTTTGTGACATATTTGAGTGATCGTTTCTGGGTTGTTTGAGCAGTGACTACTGGGGGGGGTGGGGGTTATCATGGATGATGGTGCTAACGATGACTGCACGTTCAGCTATGATGGACGATTGGAGAAGGTGTTCCCTCGTCACTAATTTCATTTTGTATAGAGCTGATGGCTTAGCCTACAAGAAGCACTAGTGCACCTTGTCTTGTAAGGTGCACCATAGAACAAACCTTTTATGGTTATATTTGATATTGTTTTAGTATTAGTTGTAATGTTTTTATGAATAAACAATGTAATCATTACATCAGATTCAGTCTTTAGCGATTTCAAAAGGAAATGCTTTAAAAAATGTGCAATGGTTTTTACTAGTGCTTCCCAAAGAAATGATATTAAAATATATACCTTTAATAGCTTCCCCTTGAAACACTATCTTTACCTCAAACCTTATATTAAAAAAGCGCGCTCAAACATTAATAGCACTTTCTGAAAGAAGTGATATCTTATTGTGTATCTTTAATAGCGTTACTTAAACACAAGTTCTATTGAAATGGTAACTATCATAGCACTCACTAGAAGAAACACCATCTTTTCTTCGTATTAAAACAAAACCTTCTAAGGGGGGAACTCTCTACACGTTAGTTGACACATTTCATGATCATACAATAAAGAAAACATGATATTCAACCTTCAATGCATAAAAAAACTCAGAGCTGGGTATATGGGTATGGGCCCGCGGACGGTCTGTTTAACTCGCGATCCGTGTGGGTTAGGACTTTACAAGATGTTGGCTCGTTTAAATGCGGCCTTATTTAGCCTGGCCCGTTTAACTCGTGGTTCATACGGGTTCAGTCCGCAGGTTAGTGGGTCAACCCGTGAGCCAAAAATATTAATACAAAATGTAGGTTCATATATGAATATATGATGCATTTTATAATTAAAAAATAAATATTATATGCAAGTGCCTATTTATTTGGGATGTCGTCTTTGTAATTAATCTTTATTTGCAAGCTTAAACATTTAATTCAATCCTATAAGTATATTAAATCACATGTAAGCTACTGAGATAATTTGGACTTCTCTTATTTGTTAAAACTGAGTAAATTTTGCAAGTATTACTCCTTCTGGTAAATTTTCTCTATATGATTTTGGATATTTAGGAACCATGCTTCTAGTATTTTTTTAAATTAAATGATTTTAAAAAAAAAAGATCCAAATTTTCAATTTTAAATGAGTCTGCAGCTCAGCCTATTAACCCGCAGAGGTGGGCTGGATGCGAACTAGAGAAAATGTAGGTCTGTTAGCTTCGTGGGCCAACCCAGTCCGGTTCGTTAAATTGCAGGTGAATACGGGCTAGGCTTAAACGGACCAGGCTGACCCGTATACCCAGCTCTGAAAAAACTGTCCATAATCAATTATGCCTGAATAGCTATTAAACAAACAAATCTAAAACTGAGGTATATGCTCCTATAAATAACTCTCCTCTATGTTCTTATCTCACACTACAAATTTTATAACTCTTCTTTTCTATATTGTTCATGTCTAGAGTTTTCTTATGACTTATGTATGAGACACACTATAATCCAGAAGAGGTTAGTACCTACTAGAAGTCATGATAGACGACAAAAAATAAGTAACGAAGGTTCCCAAGAAACGAGGCCAGATCCTCTTTACAACATCCCACACTGTAGGATATCATCAAGAAGCAATCACTCTCTCTGTATTGCAAGGCTGACATCAATAAGGTAGCCTTTGTTGAAACTTCAGCAAAGGAACTTATTGATGAAAGATCTTTTATTAGCTTGACAGTTCACATCTAATTGTGTTTCTATGCTGTTATGAAAGAACTATATATTCATTATATTTCTATTCTAACTCTTGTTGTCAATGAAGAAAGAATTTTTACTTCAAATCAATTTGTTTTTTGAACAATTTATTTTTGTTAAAATGTAAAGAAATATGGTTGTTTAAAAATCCTTATCATTTTCTGCAAATAGTTTAAGTAAGAACAAATAAATACTCTAATAGGCCTCAAATTCATTAAAATATATACTTGTGAAAAATTATTATATTATATAGAGTTGTTTAATATATTAATTCTTTACAAAGTTAAAGTTTAAGCCAGGATAGAAGATTCGTTAACAAAAAGGTGATGGGTGAAAAAAAAACACTTTTAATATTTCCAGTAATTTTTAATGACCAGTGGAAAAATAATCATCCTATTAAAAAACGATGACGGGCCTACTTTTAATAGTGTTTCCTCCGAGGAACCGCTATTAAAGGTGAAGAGGGTAACCTTTAATAGTGTTCACTCAAGGAAGTAAATAAACTAAATTTGAAAATGCAGATATTTTATCTCAACTATTGATTTTTTAAACAAAACAATTGTTTTCACTTAATCAACAGTGATTGTAAAATAAGTTAACTTAACTAATAGAATTTAGTAAATTTAGTTATAGCATATATTTATGGTACTAAAAATATATACATTTCAAATAGATTTGATTAATAGATTAATAATACAAAATGGACCCTATGTATATAACAATAATATTAGAAACTCAACATATCATATGCAGATGACAATTCAAAGTCCCATATGCACATCTCACACAAAGTGTGGTCATCGATGTCGTCTTCGACATCCTCCCCCCCATCCCCACGTTCCTGGTTTAATTTCCAACCTCCGCAAGTCCCATTAAATTTGCGGAAACGTTCTCTACGTTTGCTAAAATATGATGTCGTCATGGACTTAAATCAAACCACCTAATATCGGTCATTAATCGAGTTACTTATCTTCAACAAGATGCTATGACGCTAGGTTTTATGACATTTCGCAACAGGACCAAACCATGATGTGTTGTAGGTAAATGACATCCCCAATGACGAATAATGCTCAAAACACCCACCAAATTTGGAGATTTTGGTTGTTAGTGCATGAAGCTAACATCATCGAGGTAAAAGAAAAATTCAATTCTCAAATTCTGGTATATATATTATGGTATATGCATGATCATGTCAATTTTATTGCGCCTAAGTTGTGTTCTACTTCTGTTTTTGGTGCATTATCATACAATGTTTGATTATATTTATTGGTGTTTGATTACATTAGGGGTATTGATTGTTGTTTGATTGCACGAGGGGGTATTTAAGAATTCATTCAGTTTGATAGTGAAATGTGAGGATATATGCTCATTGTTGTTTTGAATGTTGAATGCAGGGGATAAATGTAAAATATGGGGAGAAAGCAATGATAATATTAATATATTTAAAAAAGAAATAGAGGAATAGATAACTCTTCTTAATATATTTTTTTGGGCAAAGGAGGCATGCAAAGGCATCACAATAGAGACTAACATCCCAACTAGGTTGGCACCTTAGCCACTATCTATCATATGCAGCACACCCTAGTTTATTAAAAAAAAGGAAAACAAAAACAATACAAAAGCATGGGGGGACATGAACCATACCCATGAAATCACCTAAAACGAAAATTAGGGAGTCCTACCCTATTATTATAAAAATCATCCCTAATAAAACTAGGGATTAAATCCCACTAAAAGAATCCAAGAATAGAAAGTCCGTGATTGGCAATTTTATCTGCACAGTTATTGCCCTCACGAAAAATATGAGAGTAACCAAAACGCATTTCCTTAGTAATGGCCATGCAATTATTCCATCTATTCCTAAGTTTCCAAGGAACCATGGAGGGAGAAGATATTGCAGAGATGACAAGCTTTGAGTCACATTCAAGCCATAACGACCAACCTTTCTTATGGGCAGTTTCAATTTCCAAGATTGCTCCCATTAGCTCAGCATAAAAAGCAGAATTGACTCCAAGGTTGGCTGCAAAACAACCAAGAGTGGCAGCACTATAATCACGAAAAATGCCACCACAAGCAGAAGGACCCGGTGCACCTTTAACTGCCCCATCAGTGTTGCACTTGACCCAATAACAGGGAGGAGGATGCCATATGACTTCTATGATTTGAGGAGCTCGGCTGGGATGACAGCTGACCCTAAAAGCCTTTAACAACCTAAATTCCTGTATAGATGATGAAGTTGTACCTTTACTCAAGTTACCCGCAAGGCTAACATTAGCAAGGATAAAATTTTTAGCAACCTGCAAAGGAATAGACCTGTCTTCGAACCTGGATTTATTTCTACAATGCCAAATTGCCCAGATGATGCTAGATATGGCAGCAATCAGAAGATCCTTAACTTGAGAGCTCCATCGATGATTACAGATTGAGAAAACTGAAAGCATTGAAGAAGTATCAATTGCCATGCTAACTGTGTTGCTCAGCCAAGACCATAACTCCTTAGCAAAGGTGCAATGAAGAAAAAGATGATCAGTTGTTTCATAATTACAACCACATAAATTACATCTAGAGACCACAATGCAGCCGTTGGACCAAAGGTGATCAGTAGGCATGCGGTTATGCAGGATTCTCCAAACCAGGAAAGACTTGGAAGGAGGAACACATTTATTCCAGAGGAAGTTGGCCCAAAGAACAGCTTGGCCATTGCTGTTAAGAAACTGAAAAGCATCCTTCAGAGTTATAGTGCCCGATTCATTTCTGCACCACACACGAATGTCTTTACTAGGAAAGGAAGGAATGCTGACATGCTTAAGCTCTTCAGCTATAGCTGGACAATTTTGGAGAATAATACTTGGTATGAACCAAGAGTTATTGTGCAGAAAATCTTTAACCTTTGCATTTAAGGAAGAATGTAAGTGTGCTGGTAAAGACAGCAAAGAGTTCAAAGGCTTAGATAACCATACATCATTCCAAAAGTTTATATCCGAACCATCTCCAAGCAACCATGAAGAGTTTTCAAGAACTAAATTCAAGTGAGGTTTGATTCCTGGCCAAATTGAGGAAGAGATAGAATATTGCACAACTGAATTATTCCTCAAAACTATAGCTCTTAAGAGACTAACCCACTGCTCAGAGGAAGAGATGAAATCCCAGCACAATTTTAGCATAGAAGCATTGTTAACAGCTCTTAAAGATCTGACTTCAAGACCTCCCTCAGCCTCAGGTTTGCATAATTTCTGCCAAGCAACTGTCACTGTTTTCTTGATATCTATATTACCAGACCAGATAAAGTTCCTCAGCCAGCTATCAACTAATTTCAGCAAGCTTATAGGCCATGAGTAAACCTGGAAGCTATACATCATCATACCAGTAACCACAGATTTGACAAGTTGGACTCTTCCCATGATTGACAACAAACAACCTTTCCATGTGGCTAATTTTGATTTGATCCTATCTGCTATGGATTGCAAATGGGATTTCCTTGTCTTACCTTTGAACATAGGCAACCCAAGATATGTGAAAGGAAACCTACCAGCAGTGAATCCTAAGGTATTAGCAATGGCAGACATTCTACTAGCCGAAATGTTACCTGCATAGAATTTGGACTTGGGAAGGTTAACCATTTGACCAGAAGCTTCCCCATACTCCTTAAAGAGAGACATTAGATTGGACAAATTCTGATTGGAGGCTCTGCAGAAGATGAGAATATCATCGGTATACAAGATATGACTAGGAGATCTAAAGCCTCTAGGGCCAGCCAATGTGTTATGCTTTCCATCTTGAACTAACTTGCAAATAGCCCTGCTCAATACATCTTCTGCAATATAGAACAAAATAGGGGACAAGGGATCACCCTGCCTAACACCCCTCTTACAAGAGAAAAATCTAACTGACTTGCCATTGACACCAATGGATAGCTTAGCTGATTTGAGAATGGTATCTATCCATTGACAGAACTTAGCATCAAAACCAAAAGAATGGAGAACCTTCAAAAGGAATTTCCAATCCATGGTGTCAAAAGCCTTCTTGACATCAATCTTCAAGGCTATATTGCCACCAAAAGCCCTTTTGTCCAGCAAATTAACACATTTTGAAGCAGTACAGAGACAGTCATTAATATACCTTCCTTGAATGAAACCTTTTTGATTATCAGAGATGATCTTTGATGCTACCTTAGCCAGCCTGTCTGCTATAACTTTAGTGATAATTTTGAACTGGAAGTTAGCCAAGGCAATAGGCCTAAAATACTCAACTCTGTTAGCACCTTGAGTTTTTGGAATTAGAACCACCAGGTTTGAGTTTAGGTTGGGCAGCAACCAACCCTGCTCAAAAAACTGAATGACGGCTCTGCAAACATCATGTTGAACAATTCCCCAATAATTTTGGAAGAAAAAACCACCAAAACCATCAGGCCCCGGAGCACCACTACCATTCAAGGAAAACACTGCATTTTTCACTTCTTCAAGGGAGGGCAAGTTGGTTAACATTAGGTTGTCCTATCTAGAGACCATTGGAGTTAAAATTCTATCAACTAAATCATTTTCCCTGCATTGATTTTCAGAATAGAACAGCTCAGTGTAATAACTCAGTATATGTTCCTCTATATCCTTTGCAGCTGATAGAACTTGATCATCCTTTTTGACCAGGGAGATTTGCTTTGAGACATTCCGAATCTTGGTGATCTTATGGAAGAATTCGGTGTTCCTATCACCTTGAATATGCCAATCAATTCTGGATTTTTCTTTCCAGAATTCTTCTTGACAGTGCAAAGCATATTGCAATTCGGTTTGAACCTGTTTTTCTTGCTCAAACAGCATATCAGTCATTCCTGTTGCACTGATTATTTATTGAATTTTATCAACCTTTGCCATAGCAGAATCAACTTTAGAGTTAACATCTCCAAAAGTATCTTTATTCCAACTTTTAAGTCTCCCTTTCAACAGATTTAGTTTTTGAGAGAGAATGAACATAGGACATCCTGCTATCTCAGAATTCCATACCTCTTCAACTATTCTAGAGCAATCCAGATTTAAAGCCCACATCTTCATAAATTTAAAAGAAGAACTAAAGTTTTTAACTTCCTTCTTCATTGATAAAAGCAAGGGATAGTGATCAGATTTGCTTCTAGGGAGTGTGCAGCAAGCAACACTAGACCAGAAGCTCAACCATTTATCATTGCAAACCACTCTATCAAGCCTTTTATCTGTTAGAGAATTACCTCTTCTACCATTAGACCAAGAAAATTGTGCACCACGGGTCATAATATGAGAGATGACAACTGTCAGTCCAAAGCTTAAACTCCTCCGAAGCAATCCTCAAAGGTAAGCAACAACCCCTTTGCTCATGAGCACCAAGAACCACATTGTAATCTCCAACGAAACACCTGGGGCCATCATTAACTTGTTGCAATGCTATCAGTTCAACCCACAACTCTCTTCTTTTTTGATAATTTGTGCTAGCATAAATAGCTGAAATGAAGATTTCCTGAGATTCCATCTTTAAAGAGAAAGAGACCTGTTGATTAGAGCAAGCAATAACAGTAGGATGCAGGGATTCATGGCAGATGCACCAAAGATTAGGCAAAAGATTATTCCTATCATTAACTGCAAAAACTTTCAGATTGAATTTTGTCCAAAACCTGTCAGGAAATTGAGCAATACTAATCCAAGGCTCAGCAATGAAAATTAGATCAGGCTTATTAGAAACCAGAAATTTCTTCAAAACTAACCTAGTGTCTAGGTTGCCAATCCCTCTAACATTCCAGAATAGGAACTTCATCATGCAAAATTAACAGGTCCAGCCCTGCTTCGGGCTTTTGGCTTACCAGTTTTTGCTAGAGCTAACTGATTTTTCCTCAATTTTTTCTTTTGAGATTTTGAAAGAAAGACTTCAAAATTACCTTGGTCGGTATGAACTTCATTAACATCAAGACATTCCTCTTTCACATCAATCTCTTCATCCTCAATACCATTACTCCAGAACTTGGACACAATCCTGACATCCTGCTGAGCTTGATGAGGTAGAATATCCACCTGAGAAGGAACAATTGCATTAATTCTTTGAGGAATTGAGTTGACCTGCATATTGTTATCGATGCCTCCCATTGAGTCAGGAACATGACTAATAGATTGCACTCCAATTCCAATATTTTCTGAACCTGCTATTGGAGTCTGAAATCCAGGATCAGTTAAAACTCTATCTTCCTGAGGTGAATCCGGATGTATTGATTCATCATATTCTGAAATTGAATCCTCAACACCATCCTCTTGGATTACCTGATTATCTACTGCATCATTAACTATCTGTTGCACTACTGCATTATCATTTTCTGGAATTCTTCCAGGAGTATCAGCCATAATATGATTTTGATCATGTTGCTCACCATTAACTGGATCATGACCAGAATCTCCCTTGCCATCAATTACTGGATCAGAATTATCCACTGCTGCAACATCTGATTTCTTGACAATAGGCTGTTTAGGAACGTATGCAGTTCTTGTTTTCTGATGAAAAAGCTACTCCTTTCGAGTTTCATTACCATTATTGTTGTTTCTCTTGCATTCCCCAATAGAGTGACCTATCGAAAGACAACATGAACAAAAGGAGGGGAGTTTTTCATAGTCAATTGTGACATAGAATGCATGGGCATCTCTTTCCACCCTAATACCATTCGGGATTAGGCCAGATAGATCGATGTCAACTAGGATTCTAGCATAGTGACCAAAAACTTTATTTTTTGTTGATTCATCTAGAGCAATTGGAGTGCCTATACAATTTGCAATTTCAAAAAGTATTTTCGGCCTCCAATACTCCATAGGGAGATCGTATATTTGAACCCAAGATTGAACATGAGTTTGTTTCTGAAGATTGGGATTAATGTCTGGACTCCATTGATAGAGTCTAAGCATGCCTGGTTGTAAATTCCATGAACCAACAGTCCAAACACTACGTAGATCTTCTAAGGATGCGAAATTGAATTCATAATATCCTTTACCCAAAGGGATCATGCGCCATTGTCCAATTGGTTTCCATAGTTTCGATAACTTGTCTCTTAAGTCATGAAACTTAATTGGTTGATTACCTTTCTGGAGGATTAAACGACCATGTAAACTGTTCTTGCTACTTTCTAATCCAATCTTGTATTCCTCTTCAGAAATCTTTATAGAAATTGAATCACCTATCAACCACGGCTTGGGCAATTGACTGATAGGTATGTCAAAGGAATTAGAGAGAGCCTGAGCAAAGGACTTCTTTTGCGCAGGTAAAGAAGAAGAGGATGGGGAAGAAGGCGGGGGTGAAGGGGCTAGAGGTTGAAGGAAGGGCCATGGGCAGGCAGGATCTCGAATAGACATGGTGAACCATGCAAACCCTAGCAGAGCAAAACCTAGGGTTCCAGATCGAGATAAATTCAACATTAATTAGATAACTCTTCTTACGCTATCTTATAATAATATATTTGGACAACATTTTTCACGGGAAGATTATTATAAAGAATACAAAAGAATCATGGGGGCCATAGACCTTACCCATGAACAAAAATCAACTAAATCTATAGTTTGGAAGGCCTATTATATTCCTAAAAAAATCCTCACTAACAAAGCTAGTAATAGAGTTCCACCACACCATGCAACTAATAGTAATGTCATAATTGGCTTATTTATCAGCATAATTATTACCCTCTCTAGGAATATGAGAAAAAACAAAGTACATTCTCTTGGATAAAGCTAAAGCATTATGCCATTTGTTTCTTAGATCCAGGGAACTATCTTAGAATAAGTGAAATCTTGATTCACCAACATAGAGTTGCATTCTAGCCAAAGGCGATTCCAACCTTTCTGGTATTATCTCAATTGCAACGATTGCTCCAAAAAGTTCAACATGTAAGGCATAAGAGCATCCAATATTAAGAGCAAAACATCCTAATGAATATGCTTTCTTGTCTCTAAAGATTCCACCACAAGCAGCCACCCTCGGTGCCCCTTTTGCAGCCCCATCCGAATTACATTTAACCCAATTGCAACTTGGAGATTTCCAAATGATTTCTTTTATGAAAGGAGCTATATCCACTCTAGCAGTCACTGAAAACTTTTGTAAAACAACAATCTCAACAGAAGAAGCAATGACGGTTCCATTAGACAGGTTACCAGAGAGAGAAATGTTTGCCAATGCCAAGTTGATAACAACACTTATAGAGACAGATTTGTTTTCAATCTGACTTGGTTTCTACTGAACCAAATAGACCAGAGAATGTTGGCAACACAGGACAGAACCACATCTTGCAGCTGAAGACTCCAATTCCTTTGACAGATTGAGAGGACATATAGAATATAGTTGGTGTCTATTGTGATGGAAAGATAATTACCAAGCCAAATCCAAAGATTTTTGGCAAATCTACACTGTAAAAACAAGTGATCGGTTGTTTCATAGCTTGAACCACACAATTAGCAGCACATTGAAACCAAATTGCACCTTTTGATCCACAATTGCTCATCAATTGGGACCTTATTATGGATAATCCTCCAAATTATAAAATGCTTTGGTGGAGGCATTGCCTTTCTCCAAAATAATTTCCCCCAAGGCAGCAGAGGACTATTCAGATAAAGCAAGGATGAAGCCTCCTTTAAAGAAAGAAAACCAGAAATACTGTTATTCCAAACCAATTCATCGTTATTCCAAACCAATCCATCATTGGGAAGTCCTAGTATGGCAGAAACCTCTTCCCTTCCCTTGAACCCTTTGAAGTTCTTGGCGTTCTTGCTCTAGTTTTGGGAGACTAGTCACACGTTAGTGTCAGTAGAGGTAAGCCGATTATCCCTCTCTATTAATCTCTTTTCCTAATTGTTGGATTGGTATTAATTGGTTGTTCTTATGTTTGGCCAAGGCTTGGGAAACTCACCGAGCCGCTTGAGGGAACACGACCAGTTTACTTTCGGGATTTGATCTTCAAACCAGGTATGGGGAGAGGGGCTAGTATGAACATGTAGGCTATAGGGTATCGTAAGATGAAGGGTTAACCCATGACCCTGGTGATATATGTATGTTTAATTGTTTATGTTTGGCATGTTTAGACTTGTTATTATGATGATGATGTTGATATGTTTGATGAATGCCATAAGTGAATGTTCATGATGATGATGAATGCTATGGTGATGATGTTATTTTGATGAAAATGCTGCCATGATAATGATGATGATGTTGTGCTCTTAATGAGTGTTAATTGCTGAGGATATTAATGCCAACAATGATGTTAATAAGTCTCTAATTAATTAATAGGTCTTGTTAATAATGTTGAAAGATGATAACAATGAAGAATGAGATTAAGGGATGTGTTCCCAGTTGTTCAGTATGAGAGGCAAGGTTATGTTCATATGGCTTAGTTAAAGACCCTATGATTGATTAGTGAGTGTTCTGCGGACATTAATAACGAAGCTGTGATTAAAGGATTAATTCCCCATAATGATAAGACATGAAGAGCAGTTAAGAATAATGAAGTTGATGATCAATGGTGTAGTTAAAGCCAATAGGATTGATCCGAAATGCCCTAGGAAACTTAGAAAGGGTTCTTCAACCCTTCTGCACAGAAATAGTACGGCCACGCTCCATTGAGCACGGCCGTGCTCAATAGTCAACACGACCGTGCTTGACTTATCAGTCAGCACGCCTATGATGGGGGAAGCACGGTCATGCTTCCCTGTGCTGACCAGAACGCAGAAAGCTGGACAGGGGTGGTTCACCCCAGTTGTCCCTAATAGTAAAAGAAGACACCAAACAAAGTGAAGATAAGCTAGATAACTTAAATATGATAATTTACCTTGGTAGCCGAGTGGCCAAGGGGGCCTTGATGCTTAATGGTCAAGGTGTTGAGCTCTAGTGATTAAGAACCAGAGTGTTAATAACTAAAGTGAGAAGATAACATTGTTGATGTTGTACCTTGGTAGCCTAGTGGCCAAGGGGGCCTCGATAGCCGAGTGGTTAAGGTGTTGAGCTCTGTTGCTTTTTTGCCAGAGTGTTGTTTAACGTTTAAAGTTAAAAGGTTAAAGATGATGTTATCTTTGGTGCTTGTTGCCCAAAGACGTTAAGCCATAATAAATGGTGTTGATGGAGGTGGTGGATAAACGGTTGTTTGTTTGTGTGCATGCATCATGCATGAAGTTATTAGGGGGAGGTATGACATAGGAGAGGTCGTCCAAGAGTAAGGCGATCTGACCATCCGTGGTGATCTATGTGATCTGGCCCCCCGTGGTGGCGCATCCGAGAGTATGGTGCGTCGGTTTTCCAAGGGGTCCACCCAAGGTAAGGTGGATTGCCTCGGTGTTGGTGCTTATTGGCTAATGTGTAAATGTAACTCTGAAGTCATACGCCCGGTGTAGATGGATCCACATGCATTCGGAGTAGTGAGTCGCATTGCATTATATAATTGATGTATGTGATATGTTGTGATACATTTGTTGTGCTGGTATGATGATGTATAATGTGTTACTTGTTGTATGTTCATCTTACCAACTATCCTGTTGCCATTATGTTTATATATATGGTTCTTACTCCCCGTCTTTTGTTGTTGCTTTGCATGTACCCTTTTATGTTATGCAGAGGACGGTGAGCAGCTTGCTGAGGAGTGACTCTGAGGAGCCGCTACTCGTAGTTTGGTTTTTGTTTAGTTTATATTGTTATCCGAATGTTCGGAATATGGTTATACCAGCTCTGTAATGTGACATCGGGGTTGGGTTTCGTTTATGTTTTTGTTTATGTTATATTCTTTAAAGACATGTTTTATATTTCCGTGTTTTGAAAAGTTATGTTACAATGCTACAGCCTCTGCCCAGTTTTTATTATTATGATATAATATGCATGTGTTCTCTTTCTTTTATATCTTTTACGCTTTTTGAATACATACGGGGTAGAGAGTGTCACGTACCAACTAAGTTCTTCCCATTATAGACAGCAAGGAACCCTTTCATGAGGCAAGTTTTATCATTATTCTTTCAGCAATTGGTTGGGGAAATAACCTTCTAGGCTTTCCTTTAAAAAGAGGAACTCGTAAATACATGAAAGGTAAATGACCCGAGCCAAATCCCAACACACTAGTGATGGATTACAGTCTGTTATAAGTTATTGCACTTGAATAATATTTAGATTTATCAGGACTGATGAATTGACGTGATGCTTGGCTATATCTGTGAAAAAGAGACATCAAATTCTCCAAATTCTTCTTTATCCCCCTGCAGAAAACCAGTATATCATGCATACAGGATGATATAGAATGACATGTCATTCTATATAAGGCTATTAGGCCATGCTCATCTGTTGAAATTGAAACGTAGGTCAGGCTCAGGCTTGTCATGACCTAACTTGGCCTAGCTTATTTACACCCCTAGCGGATATGGAGATGAATACTATAATGAGGATCCGGAGTGCTAGCAACACGTTCTCTAACACACTCTTTCCAACACACTCCCTCCTATTGGTTGAAATTCATGTGGGTCCTACAAAATTCAAGTGGGACCCACATGAATTAATGAGACCCATTTCCAAAATAGTGGGACTCACGTGAATTTCAATCAATAAAAGAGTGTGTTGAAAAGAGTGTGTGAAAGAGTGTGTTGAAAAGAGTGTGTGAAAGAGTGTGTTGCTAGCATTTCTCAATTGTCAAACCATGATATCCTTGTTTAACAGCAGCATTCAGTTAGGCAAGGGGTTATAATGATCTTGACAGACCTTTAAATATATAGAGATCAACTTGTAAATGGAATGTGAATGACACAAATTATACTAATCCAAATTCTCAATTTAATATGATCTTGTTATCTCCTGGCAATGATATGGGATTATGCAAATGCAGCTAATGCTGTTGCACAAAGCACATACTCGAGCATCGTCGTACTGAATGAAAATATAAACATAGAAAGAGGTTTACCTTTTTAAATGATTTGAATTAGTTAAAGTCTACAATAATTTTTAAATACCAAAGTCTCATAAAATAACACAACTAGTGTATTGTAATAATATTGCTCTATGAATCCCATAAATGAGTCTTTCTTGTACACCCGGAGGAAGAAGAAACTTCTTTCATCATATTACATCTCAATATTGATTTTCTTTTCTTTTCTTTTCTTTTTTTAAAAAATTAATGACTGATTCACGTGAAATAAATATATGAAAATTTCCCCATAAATTTTCCATGGAACTATGCATCTGAACAAAACTCAAAAGCCTTCTTACTTTATTTTTGTTGGTAAAAATATGGGGCCCAAGCCCAGCTCTCTCCCTTTGGCAGACTTATTGATTGAAAATCGGCAATCCTCTAAAATTTTAAAAAATAGGTTGAGCTCGAGTTAGCATATTAGGGTCTATTTTGATTTATTTTTAATTTCCTGTTTTTATTTTTTAATTTAAAAAATAGTTATAATAAAAATAATTATAAAATTATTATTTTGTTTTTATTCTATTTTCCATTTCCAAAGCTTTATATAGAAAACAGTAAAAGCAAATAAAATTGTTTTGTTGTTTACAGTGTACAAATCTTTAAAAATAAGAAACAAAATGAAAATAAGGTGACAATTTTATAATTATTTTTATTGTAAGTATTACGAAAAATAGATAATGAAAATAAGAAACAAGAAACAAACCAAACAAACCTTTATTGGCTCGTTTAAAATACAAATAATTTGAGCACAAAAAAAAAAAAATACAAGTAATTTGTCCCAGCTCGTTTATAATTAACTTATTGCAAACTGGATCGGTATCTTCGTTGTTTGCATATTATCCGTCTCTAGTTTGGAAAGACCTAAAATTTTAAACACGTTTTTTAAGGTTGTGTTTGATATAAGTTTTTAAAAAATATTTTCTGAAATGTTGGTATGTGAATAAAAATTTCTCATATTTGATACAAGTTTTAAAAAATTATTTCATAAAAGATACTCATGAGTAAAATTAATAAATGATAATTAAAAACTTTAAAAAATTCTATTGATATATATAAATATGAGAAAAAAATATTTCTGAAAATATGATTCTTAAAAATGTAATTTGTCGGATAATAAAATATTTCATTAACCAAATTTCACATAACAATCATAAAGATAAGTTTGAAAAGTTTTCTTTCGCATGTTTAATCACAGTGGTTAAGCATTATGGGGTTGCTAATGAGTTCAATCATGCTATTGGGCACCTTATTCATTTATTTATTTATTAAATTAGTCCGTCCACTTGTCAATTTTTCATTATCAGCCGTTTGAGTTTGGAATAAAGGTACCTCTAAAGCAACATGCCTTCAGAGTCGTGATCTTCTTTCCACCTTCATTAGTTCCTTTAATTAATCCAATAAAGTTTCCGATACCGCTGTCACGAGTGTCCTCGTATCGTATTTATCTCTAATAAATAATACTCCCTCTTATTCATGATATAAGAGATAAAACTTTAAATCAAGGTTTATAAAATTGGATCGATCATCGAATCGATGAAGGCAACGATTCGAGGTTCAATGGTCCAATCGAGATTGAACCATGGTTGAATCGGTTATAATTAAATAATATTATTTTAATTTTTAATACAATATTTGTAACAATATTAAACAAAAAAATAACATAACAACTAAAATTATTAAGCACAATTTTTTTATTTTGAAATTAAACTAAATAAATATAAAGATATATGTTAAAATCATCTTCATAGGGAAAACCAACCCAAAATCTACAACCAGCCCACATATGTTAGAAAACAAAAGAATTGGGTTTTGACTAGGATGACCCAAATCCTTTTATACTAATTTTTTTATTAGGAAACCGATTCAGGCCGGTTCACTACCGGTTATGACCGGTTTTACTGGTTTTGAACCGGTTCTCCGGTTTTTCCACCGGTTCAGTACAAGGACGGTTTTCCCTGTAAGCCGGACCGGCCAAGGTCACGGTTCCCGGTTAACCCGGTTGGACCGGTCGGTCCGGTCCGGTTTTGAAAACCTTGCTCTAAACACAGACTAAAAAAATATATTAAAATTAGTTAATTATAATTATTATTCATATAAATTTTTAAAAATATTCATTATAATAATAATTAATATTTGATAGCCTATAATTAATGGCAATAATTAATAAGGATAATATTAAAAATTAATATTTAATATATATAAAAATGGATGCATATTTTTTATATTTTTAAAAAAACCATTTATTTTTTATATGGCCATTACTTGCCAAAATTCTTATTTCATTTATAGTGTACGGCGTTAAACTGTTAGTCTTGAAGTAACGCGCCACGCATGAGTATCTGTACACCTGAATTGCTTACTATATAAACTTTCGTGTAATTGAGAATGAGCATGTTTGGAAAAATTGAAAAAAAAAAATCATGTTGATAATTTGTTTTTGTATAATCGATTATCATAATAATCGATTATAATTAGAATATATTTTTATTTGGATATGTTTGTTGAAAAGCAATTTTAAGATAATTTATATCGTTTGAATGATATAAAAATAATCATTTTTATATAATGAATAATCAAAAGTTGTGAAAAGTTGTGAGTAATAATAAAAAAAAACAGCAAACATTGAATCTGCTGACCGGAAGCAAAACAGCTGACATGGGTTTAAAAAAGTATTTTTAGAAAATAATCTATGTATCCAAATGTACTGGTCGAAGAGTGAAATCCGGTCATCGAGCTCGAATATCCGGTCCAGTCCGGAAGTTAAAGATAATAAGTTAAATATCACCTAATTAAGAGATAGGATATTGATATTATCCTTAATTAAATCCTGATATTATTTGAAATAACCTTATCTGGTTAAAAGAGATAATATCCCTTAAATTAAGGAATCACATCTCAAAAGAGATTTAAGAGATAGAAAGAGATAAATCGGATCTCTAAAAGATATGGGAATCATATTATAAAAGGAGGAGTACCCATGATAGAAACTCACTTTCACTGAACTCTGATGACTCTCTCTTAAGAGTATTAGAGAAACTAGCTCGACCAAGAGACTATCAGACAGTCCTTGCTCCCTAGTATTCATCGGATACAAAATTAAGAGATCGAGATCACCACGGCCAAGGGTTGAACCGAGAACTACGTCTGGCTTTGATTCCCATCGGGATACGTAGGACCGGAATATTGCGTTCTGTCAAGCCATAATCTAAAACAACCCCTATTATGCACCCTTGGTTTGACGTTTTACGGCGAGGTTCCGGCAAACCGGATCTCGGCAGGAACATTTGGCGCCCACCGTGGTGCCGAGGAGAAACTTTCCCCGGTTCCACAAGAAAGCTTAATGGTGACCACACAGAATGGTCTGCGAGGAGGGGCGAGCAGCATGAATCATGAGGACCATGAGGCTTCCAACGCCCAGAACCACGGCAATCATCTTTCCTCCCCCCTCAATGAAGATAACCCTCGGTTGGGAGAAATTATGGAACAGCTTAAGCAGCTGCGGAAGGAGAATAAGGAGATACGCGTGCAAAATCAGAAGCTTTTAAGAGCTCGGAAAAGAGAAAGGTCCCTAACACCTTCCGACGAAGAGCAATCCTCACCCGAGGTTGGCCAGAAGGATCCTCCGACGCACTCTCCTCGGGGAACTAACCGAGCATCCAAAACTAAACCTCCTCTGGGGGCTTCAGAAGTCAAGTCTCACGCAGAAAGGACTAGCCAGAAAGGAAGGACATCGGACCGGCGTCCGAGGTTGCCCTTCACTGATGACATTAATGAGGTAACCGTGCCTAGCCATTTTAAGCCCCTTAACATCGACAAGTTCAATGGCACCACTGACCCAACCGAGCATGTGGAGTCCTTTATTTCCTCTATTTACTTGGTGACTGATTCGGAGGCCGTCATGTGCAAAGTTTTTCCAACCACTTTACAAGGCCTGGCTCTGACCTGGCTAACAAATCTGCCACCTCGATCGATTGATTCCTTTAATGTGCTTATAACCAAGTTCACTACACAATTTGCAGCAAGCCGAAGGCATAAAAGGCACTCGGTCTCACTGGTAAATTTCAAACAGGAAAGGAATGAATCACTCGGAGATTACATGGCTCGTTTCAATGCTAAGCAGATCTTGATTCCCAACATGAGCTCGGAACTCTGCCTCCACACCATCATGGGTGGTCTGAAGCTAGGGCCATTCTTCGAGTATTTATCTCGGAAACCACCGAGAGACTTTGAAGAGTTGCAGGAAAAGGCTACAGGTTTCTTGAACTCGGAAGAGATGCTGGAATTCAAAAGGAAAGAAAGAAGTTTCGAGGACAAGAGCTCGGCCTCGAACAAAGAAAGAAACAGGGGGGCTGATCCACAAAGGGCCCAAAGGACAAATGAAAGGGAATTCTCGGATAGGCAACCCAGGTACCAGTCTTATACTCCGTTAAATCGATCTCGGGTAGCCGTCCTCCAGGAAGTGTGCAATGTCGAGTTACTCACCCTATGTCAACCATCCAAAACACCGGCCAATGCTGACAGAAGCAAAGAATGCATGTGGCATCAAAACTATGGTCACTCCACCGAGGAGTGTAGAGCAGCCCGGAAAAAGATTGAGGATTTGGTACAAGCAGGTCGTCTCGATCGTTTTGTCCGCCGAGATGATAATGGTGGTGGACGGCCCGATCGCAGACGACGGAGACACGGTCACGACAACCGAAACCGAGATGCAAACCTGCAAGGAAACCATCAGGGCGAAGACCGGTTAAATAACCAAAGGACCCTTGTTGATGAATCGGAAGGAGGAATCAGGGGGGTCATCAACACAATCTTGGGAGGATTCGCAGGCGGAGGCACGACGAGCTCGGCTCGGAGGCGTCATGTAAAAGCCCTCCGATCTGTTAACACAGTGTCTGGAAGGCCCCCAAGAGCAAGACCCCCCATAACATTCACAGATGATGATTTCCAAGGGGTAGATCCAAATCAAGATGACCCAATGGTGATAACGGTCGAGCTAGCCAACTTTTCGGTCAGACGAACACTTATTGACCAGGGGAGCTCGGTCGATATTTTGTACCTGGCAACCTTCAAGAAGCTTGGAATTCCAGAAAAGCTAATAAAGGATCAGGAAGACAAGCTAGTAGGGTTTGCCGGGGAGCATGTCAAAACCCGAGGTTACATAGACCTCCTAACGACGTTTGGAGAAGGAAGACTCTCCAAATCCGTATCAGTCAGGTACGTTATTGTAGATGCGAACACGTCATACAACATCCTTATTGGAAGACCGACGTTGAATGAGCTCGGGGCGATTGTCTCGACCCCACACCTGACAATGAAATTCCCAGCAGACTCTGGAGAGATAATCCCAGTCCGGGCTGATCAAAAGCTAGCCAGGCAGTGCTATGTGGACAGCCTAAAAGTTACCCGCCACCAGGACGTCCCAAAGAATACCGAGGATGGTAAAGCAGAGGTGATGAGCTCGGTCAGTTCAACAACTTTGGCCAACTCGGTCAGCATGTTTGAACTGGACCCAAGAACAGAGATGTACGAGTCCAGGGTTGAACCAACAGAGTCTTTGGAAAGGTTCCCGTTGGGAGCCCATCCAGAACAATGCACCCAAGTCGGTAGTCAACTTGACCCCTCACTCAGAGAGAGGCTTCACGCGGTCCTAAGGAAGAATGCTGACCTGTTCGCCTGGAAGACCTCGGATATGCCGGGCATAGACCCCAACTTTATGTGCCATAAGCTGTCCGTATGTCCCGAAGCCAAGCCTGTAACTCAAAAAAAAAAAAAGGAAACTTGGCGAGGAAAGGCGTCGAGCAGTGGCCGAGGAGACTTCCAAACTAGTCAAAGCAAATTTCATCCGAGAGGTGAAATACACTACCTGGCTAGCCAACGTGGTATTAGTCAGAAAAGCCAACGGTAAATGGCGGATGTGCACTGACTATACCGATCTCAACAAGGCATTCCCAAAGGATTCCTATCCCCTGCCCAACATTGACATACTGGTGGATGGGTTCTCAGGTTACAAAGTTTTGTCCTTTTTGGACGCATATTCAAGTTATAACCAGATCAGGATGTATCCACCCGACGAAGAAAAAACAGCATTTATGACTGATCGGGCGAACTACTGCTACCGAGTAATGCCCTTCGGCTTAAAAAATGCTGGTGCAACATATCAAAGGCTTATGGACAAGGTTTTCGCCAACCAAATCGGAAAGAATTTAGAAGTATATGTTGATGACATGGTGGTAAAATCCGAAGACCCAAGCCAACACCCAGCCGACCTCGAAGAAATTTTCAGCCACTCGAAAGCACAATATGAGGTTGAACCCAGAAAAATGCTCCTTTGGTGTACAAGGAGGAATGTTCTTGGGATATATGCTAACACACCGGGGGATCGAAGCTAATCCGGATAAATGCAAAGCCGTTATGGAAATGCGGAGTCCTCGGGATGTGAAAGAAATTCAGAGGCTAGCTGGCCGATTAGCCTCACTATCCCGTTTTCTCCCGAAGTCTGCAGAGAAGGCAAGACCTTTCTTCCAACTCTTGAAAAAACCCAAGGATTTCATTTGGACTGAAGAGTGTGAGAAAGTCTTTGAAGGTCTGAAACTCTTCCTAGCATCTCCCCCAATCCTCACTCGGCCACAGCTCGGCAAGGATTTGTACTTATATCTTTCTGTCAACGACTACGCAATCAGTGCAGTAATCGTCCAGGAAGAAGAAGAGCAACAGATGCCGGTGTACTATGTAAGTAGGATCCTGAAAGACGCAGAAACGCGTTATCAAGTGATTGAAAAGCTATCCCTCGCCTTAGTTATGGCAGCTCGGAGGTTACAGCCCTATTTCCAGTCGCACCAAGTCACAGTCAAGACTGATCATCCGATAAAGCAAGTACTCCGGAAACTTGATCTGGCTGGACGAATGATAGCTTGGTCGAGAATTGTCGAGTTGGTCTACGGTATGAACCGAGGGGGCCAATGAAAGCACAATGCCTCTCTGACTTCATTGCTGAGCTCTCTTCCAAACCGAGGTCAGAGTCCTTCATCTGGCTCCTATATGTTGACGTATCATCTAACTTGAAGGGAAGTGGGACTGGAATAATTCTCGAGGGACCCGGTGATCTAATCCTCGAGCAATCTTTAAAGTTTGGGTTCATTGCTTCAAACAACCAAGCAGAATATGAAGCCCTTATTGCTGGACTAATGTTAGCTAAAGAAATTGGGGTCCAGGAACTAAAATGCCGAAGTGACTCACAGCTTGTAACAGGACAAGTTTCGGGCAATTATCAGACAAAGGACCCCCAACTAACCAGATATCTCTGCAAGGTTAATAGCCTCATTTCTGAATTTGAGCATTTCTCCATTGAGCACATACCTCAGGAAGAAAATTCCAGGGCAGATCTGTTGTCCAAATTGGATAGCACCAAGAGGTCTGACCAACTAAGAACTTTTATTGAAGAAAACCTCCTTGAGTCGAGCATAAAAAGTGCCGAAGTGACAATGACCGAGCACTATGATCGGGGCTGGATGACTCCAATTTGGGAGTATTTAACCTCGGACAAACTACCTGATGACCCAAAGGAGGCGAGGCGAATCCGTCTGAAATCTTGCCACTACACCGTCCTAGACGGTGAGCTGTACAAAAGAGGATTCTCTAGGCCATTACTGAAGTGCCTCACAAAGGAGCAGTCCGAGTACGTAATGGATGAGATGCATCGAGGAATCTGTGGAATGCATTCAGGTGGCCGATCTCTGGCAGCTCGGGTCCTACGAGCAGGGTTTTACTGGCCAACCATGAGACTGGATTGTTCTACTTGGACCAATAGGTGTGAGCCCTGTCAGAAGTTTGCCAGCATAGCTCGTGCTCCAGGAGAATAGCTCGTGCTCCAGGAGAAGAGCTCCACTCCATGTTCTCGCCATGACCCTTTACTATGTGGGGGATGGACATAGTCGGTCCTTTCCCAATGGCCAAAGGTCAAGTCAAGTTCCTCCTGGTAGGTGTAGACTACTTCACCAAGTGGATCGAAGCAGAACCATTGGCTACGATAACTGCCAAAAAGGTCCAGAATTTTGTATGGAAAAACATCATATGCAGGCATGACCTTCCTTATGCAGTTGTTACAGACAACGGAAAGCAATTCACCGATAAGGAGCTTGGAGAGTTCTACTCCAACCTCGGAATTAAACATAAAGTGACCTCGGTTGAGCATCCACAAACAAATGGCCAAGCAGAGGCAGCCAATAAAGTCATCTTAAATGAACTCAAAAGAAGGTTAGGACAATCAAAAGGGGCTTAGGTTGAACAATTGCCAAGCATCCTATGGGCTTACCATTGCTCACCACAGTCTTCAATGGGTGAAACACCGTTCAAGCTAACCTATGGGACCGATGCATTGATTCCAGTTGAGCTCGGTGAACTCTCTTGCCGAAGGTAGTTTCACGATCAAAGTAAAAACGAAGAACTCCGAGTTGAGCTTGACATGGTCGAAGAAGTCCGAGATACGGCAAGAATCAGAGACGATCTGTGCAAGCAAAAAGCAACTCGGAAGTACAACTCGAGGCTGCACCCAAGGGAATTTGTGCAAGGTGACTTGGTGCTGAGACTGCAAAACGACGCGAGAAAAGACCCCAGAGAGGGTAAGCTCGCGGCAAACTGGTCAGGCCCATTCAGGATAGTAAAAAATCTAGGAAATGGTGCCTACAAGCTAGAAGAATTGTCAGGAAAGTCGGTTCCAAGAACATGGAACACTTCCCACCTTAAGTTTTATTTTAGCTAAGGTTAGAGGTGATGCACTCTTTTTCCTATCTCGGTCTTTTTCCCACGAGGTTTTGGCCGAGAAGGTTTTAATAAGGCATACCAGAATGAATAAATAAATAAAATCATTTTCAACTGAACTATTATGAAAAAATACGGCGTTAAAACTGCCAAAGACCTAAAGAGGCTGACCGAGCTAAAATGCCGAGCCTATAAAGGTAAAAAACAGCTAAAGACCTAAAGAGGCTGACTGAGCTAAAGTCGACCGAGTTGAGGTCGAAATGCCGAGCCTATAAAGGTAAACAACTAAAGACCTAAAGAGGCTGACCGAGCTGCAATGTCGAACCTATAAAGGTAAAAAACAGCTAAAGACCTAAAGAGGTTGACCGAGCTAAAGTCGTCCGAGTCGAGGTCGAAATGCTGAGCCTATAAAGGTAAACAGATAAAGACCTAAAGAGGCTGACCGAGCTGAAATGTCGAGCCTATAAAGGTAAAAAACAACAAAAGACCTAAAGAGGCTGATCGAGCTGAAACGCCGAGCCTATAAAGGTAAACAACTAAAGATCTAAAGAGGCTGACCGAGCTAAAAATGTCGAGCCTATAAAGGTACTTACTACCTAAAGAGACTGGCCAAGTTGAAGTCGACCGAGTTCAAGTCGAAACGCCAAGTCTACAACGGTAATAACACCTTCACGCCTAAAAAGGTATTTCAAGACCTAAGACGGTAGGAAAGAACCTACAGGTACTTCAAGTTCTGATTATTTCGACTAAATCGCGTAACACGCTAAAACTAAACAAGTGCTTAGAAAAACAAATGCAAAAAGTAAGCCGCTTGTGAGTCCATTAATAACAACGGGCCAAGCCCAGAATACATAAGAAGTCAAAATAAAAAGAGCACCGCTCAAAAAAGTGACGTGTTTCCTAGCCTACTAATACAACGTCAGGAGTCAAGGTCATCTTCGGCATTGGGAGGGATGATAGCAGATTGGACAGGTGGGCCCACTTCACCTTCACCTTCGGGTCCCTCCTCGGCCACTGGACCCTCGCCCTCTTCCCCGTGAGTTACGACCTCCTCGTCTTCATCCTCCAGCTCGACCAATGGAACTAGGATTCCATCTCGATTAAAATCCTTGTCCACATCAGCACTGGAGAAGTCAGCAGTCGGGTTGAAATGCTGAAGTTGCTTCACGGCTCGAGAGAAACCGTTAACATGCTCCCTCATGATTGAAGCCTCAGCTTCAGCCAGATCAGCACGGAGCCTCAGATTCTCCTCCTTCTCGGTCTCCAGCAACTTCTGCAGCTCAAGACCAGCTTCCTTCTGGGCTTGAAGCCCTTTCACAACATTCTGAAGGTTGAGCTGATCGACTCTTTCCGTTTCCAGCTCGGCCGTAAGGGTGGCATTGCCTTTTTCCAGCTCTATCTTCTGAGCCTTCAGCTGACCGATAACCCGGCCTTGCTCCTCACACTTGGCCATGACCTGAGAGAGCTCGTCCCTCACCCTCAAGGCTCGAGCTAAATCGGCCCTCATTACTTCCTTCTTATTAACATTGTCAATAACCTGCTGGCTCCAGAAGCGAGTAATAGAGGCGATCCGGAGGGCATAGGCAGCTGCAGCCTCCATGCTCTCCTCTGGCCCTTGCTCCAGCAAAAGCCGAGCATCATAAGGTTTCAGCACTTGGCTATCAATCAGGCCTGTAGGATCGAACTCGTTCCCCCAGAGCGAGCTAATCCCCGGATTGCAGTTCCCATTATACCATTTGGTATCCGACACAAGATCGGCCACCCTGGGAGCATCGCCCGACCTCATTGCAGCAGCAGGAGTTTCCTCAATCATCAGCAGAGGAGAAGGACTTCTAATCGGGACTTCTGACATCATGTCTTCCCGAGCCCTCTTCGGAAGCCGGGTGTTCGGCGTAGAAGCTTCAGCCACCTTCTTTTTCTTTCCTTTGACGTTTGAAGCTATGGCTGACCCGCCCGCTGCTTGGTGGGCTGACTTCTTCATCAGAGCCTTGTAGTTGAATTTTCCCATTATCACTGAAAAAAGAGGAAAATCAGTTAGAAACGAGTATGTGGCTGGGCAAGGAAAACACCCGTTAAAAAACTACTTACAATCAAAATCGGCTTGACGAGTTGACGACTTGGGGAGCAATAAAAGTCTACCACAGGGCAATGGCCGAGGATAGAGTTTTAGGAGCTCAACGTCGGCTTTTTCTTGGGTTGTCATGTAGCCGACGTCATAGTTGTGGAACTTAGTTGGGTGGGGTTACCAGTAGAAGGGAAATTTGGAGACTCCATCTGAGTCATAGAATAAAGACTCGTTCCCTACAGTAGGTCGGACTTTGAAAAAGTCCGACTTGAAAAATTTATATGAACTCTTATAGAGCCCAATAATGCCTCCCGACTCAGCCCCACTCAGGGAAATCCAGCCAACCCGGTCCCCAAACCTAACCTTATAAAAATGAAGGAATATAGGAGCAGTAGCCACCACTCCTATCTGTTCACAGAGGATTTGGACAGCCTTTAAAAAAGCCCAACTGTTTGGATGGAGCTGGGTTGGGGCAACATTCATGATCTTCAGCACATCACACTCGAACTGGGTAAAAGGCAGAGTAATTCCAATATGTTCAAATAAGGTTTTATATACATATGTGAAGGAAGGCTGCCCTGGAGCAGAATGAAGAAAGACATGTTCATCCCCAGAACACGGCAGACACTCTACACTGCCTCCAAAGGAAGAAACTTTGTTTTTTAGGGAGGAAAGGGATTCGAAATTCCTAAAATTGGAATGAAAAGCCCCCACATCTGGCCTCACCCAGAAATACCCAGGTATAGTGATATCTGGGTATGGGACCCTAGGCATTCTAGTGGTACGCTTGCGACGCTTAGAAATGGGTACTGCGTCAGGAGTGGCTGAGCTATTCCCATCAGTGGAGGAAGAGGCACCAAGGGCACCACCACCACCACGAGAGGAGGATGGGGAAGAACGAGGAGAACCTCCAATTAGATGGATTTCAGGCTCCACGACCTGAACCCCAGAAGAGGCATTCTGGGATACCTCAAATGAAGACTCCATGGATGAGCAATCAGAAAGTAAACCTAAGGGAGTTTGAAAGAGCAGGACGTACCTTGAAGGGAGTATGAATGCTTGGACCAGAAAGAACTCGAGAATAAGGAAATTCTAGGGCTTAAAAAAGATGAAATCCCGCGCCAGAGGCTCACCCAAATTTATAGGAAAAAGTGCAACGTCCTCTCAGCAAATTAAAGAGGGTTGTTGGCAGACGAGAGCAGGGAAACGTCCCTTCAAGTCTGACCGCATTTGCCAGCTAATGGAAAACAACCACGTGGCAGAAGTGTCATAATGTACACTGCCATCACCGGAAGATAGGGGCACGCCACAATCCACAAATCTCAGAAATAATGCCATAAAGGCCACGCGTCACACAGAGTAACGTTTCCTTTCCATCTCTAGAACCGAGAAAGTATGGCGTCAGCACAAAACAAGTAATCATCTCCACCTCGGCTTGCCTCGGCTCCCACGAGAAAGCTTCCACGCCATTGGCTCAAAGCTTGGGGGCTTGTGTATGAGCCGAGATATAGAGTTCGGCACCCCGAAAGCATCAAACTCGGTCACTCGAACCGCTCATCGAGTTGGAGGATGTATATATATGAAGCTCGGTCAATCACCTCGCCGAGCCTAAAGACAAAAAGATGAAACCGAGTTCCCGAGCTCGGCTAACATCTTGAAAGCTTTTACATTTTATTAGCTCAAAGCTTGGGGGGCTTGTGCACTGGCCGAAGAGTGAAACCCGGCCACCGAGCTCGAATACCCGGCCCAGTCCGGAAGTTAAAGATAATAAGTTAAAGATCACCTAATTAAGAGATAGGATATTGATATTATCCTTAATTAAATCCTGATATTATCTGAAATAACCTTATCTGGTTAAAAGAGATAATATCCCTTAAATTAAGGAATCATATCTCAAAAGAGATTTAAGAGATTGAAAGAGATAAATCGGATCTCTAAAAGATATGGGAATCCTATTATAAAAGGAGGAGTACCCATGATAGAAACTCACTTTCACTGAACTCCGGTGACTCTCTCTTAAGCGTATTAGAGAAACTAGCTCGACCAAGAGACTATCAGACAGTCCTTGCTCCCTAGTATTCATCAGATACAAAATTAAGAGATCGAGCTCACCACGACCAAGGGTTGAACCGAGAACTACGTCTGGCTTTGATTCTCATCGGGATACGTAGGACCGGAATATTGCGTTCTGTCAAGCCATAATCTAAAACAACCTCTATTATTCACCCTTGGTTTGACGTTTTACGGCGAGGTTCCGGCAAACCGGATCTCGGCAGGAACACCAAACATGATAGATTTTTCACAAAACATCTTAATCCTCGAAACAAGCTCTAAACGTCTATTTCCATCCCTGAGAATTTGTAAGGTATCCAATTTAATTCTCGAGAAAAAAAAAACTCCCCTACTGGTTTTCTACAATTATCAAACAGGGACATATCAATCCTTTTGTTGATGATCGTTTGTAAGGTCCCGTTAATTTGTTGATGTGAACCGTTAAGTAGCCGAGCTATCCGTTAACTTGTCTCACGTGAATTTTCTTATTTTGTATCATATATCATTTTTCACCCAATTAAGTCCGTGACTATTTTTATCGTAAGACAAATTAGTCTCTGTATAATACATGAATCAAAATGAAGCAAAATAATCCAAACAAGATGCATGAACCAAAGAGCACCAAAATGTAGCAAATATCATATACATAAATATGAACCAAAGAGTACCAAGTGAATCAACATTCATCAAAGTTCATCAAAATGAATAAAAATGAACCAAAGAGCTCTACATGAACCAAAATTCAACAAAATTCAGCATGTCCACAGGAGCGGGGATGCTGAGTTTGTTGAGACTGGAATGACCTAATGAAGGATGTACCACCTAGTGCTGCTACTGTAAATTTTCATTATGTGGAGTCATTATTGTCCTCCAATGACCACGATAGTGCGGAGGATTCCTTGTATAGCCCCTCCAGTGGAAGCTGTGAAGAGGGTGAATGAAATATTACTGAATTTTGGTTCATTTGGTACTCTTTGGTTCGTGGATTTGTATATGATATTTGATGCATTTCGATGCTCTTTGGTTCATCTATCTGGTTTGGTTCATTTTGTTGTATTTTGGTTCATGCATCAGCACAAACTAATTTCTGTCACGATAGAAATAGTCAGAGACTTAATTGAGTGAAAAATGGTGAAACAAAATAAGAAAATTTACGTGGGACAAGTTAACGGACAATCGGGCTACTTAATGGTCCACATCAGTAAACTAATGGAGCCTTCCAAACGGGCATCAACAAATTAACGTGTCCCTCAGTGGGTGAGTTTTTTTTCCTGATGGACTAAATTGGGTACCTCGCAAAGGGACGGAAATATGTCTTTACTCCGATTAATATATATTATTAATTTAATGCATCAAAATATATAAAGATTAAGTTTTCATCACATAACTATAATTCCTTCATAGATTTTAAAAAATATACAGGTTCAATACACTAAGTTGATATACAAATAACCTGTTATTAGGAGCAATCTAGATTGATACGGAGGGCAATTCTTCAATGCTCCCGCTATGCCTATGAGCATAGGTCCTCCATGTTTTTTGTGAGAGATTTTCAAAATTCTTATTAAAAGGTTACTTGGTAACGGTTAAATTAATATAATGATGTATAGTTAATGTATAAATGTTGATTGGTAGAGTGGTTGAGTCCCTTCATTGTAAATTATGCAGTCCAGGTTCAAGTCCTAGCACATGCAGATTTTGAATTTTTTATGTTAGTTATGTAATTGACCAAATTTTAAATAAAAAGAGACATTGGCAGGACTTGAACATGGTGCCCGAAGGCTGATGGGACACATTCGTTGACCACTAGGTCGACGGTTTCTCTATGATATTAGTGTAACTTTAATATTACTTAAGTCATTATTTTTACCGTTACAGAATCCTTTGAAAGGTTGTTTTGCTTCACCAAGTGACATGAGTTGGTCTATAAATAGAACCATCTGCATGTAGTGAAGGATACGAAAAATCTCAGAATCTCCCAACCATTCTTCATCCAAATAACCTTCTTTTCTCCCTTATGCGCAGAGAGAGTTAAGGAGACTATTGTTCTGTAAACTGCCATTGTCGATACGATTTGTTTAGGGTGTGCAAACCAAACCAAGGTTCTCCATTGTATCCTGAAGGGGATTCGCCAGTTACACCTGTTTCATCCAATCTACGAGGAGATATTGGTGGGGGCGAATCGAACCTAAAGCCTAGTGTTCCTACACGCCTTGGAGATTGAAAATTACCTTTGTTTTCTTCTTATTTGTTGCAGATCCATACCCCATTTTATAACAATCTTTAGGTTCGATTTCTGTAACAATGGCTGCAACGTTGAATGAGATGACTTCTGACTTTATGAAACTTGAGAGGTTCGAAGGTGGAAACTTTCATCGTTGGCAAAAGAAGATGCACTTCCTTCTTACAACATTGAAGGTGGCATATGTGTTGAACACACCAAGACCAGAGGAAAAAGAAGACGAGACCATCAATGAGACTCGTGAGAGGAACAAGTGGGTTAATGACGACTACATTTGCATGGGGCATATTTGGAATGGCATGACCGACTCATTGTTCGATGTGTATCAAAATGCGGGATCCTCCAAAGAACTATGGGAGAAACTTGAGGCAAGATACATGATAGAGGACGCAACAAGTAAGAAATTTCTTGTTAGTCGTTTTAATAATTATAAAATGGTTTATAGTATGCCTGTCATGGAACAAATGCATGAAATTGAACGTATTCTCAATAACTACAAACAACATAATATGCACATGGTTGAAACCATCATTGTCTCCTCAATCATTGACAAACTTCCTCCTTCTTGGAAAGACTTTAAAAGAGGTCTTAAACATCAGAAAGATGACATTTCTCTTGAACAATTGGGTAATCACCTTCGTTTAGAAGAAGAGTATCGTAAATAAGATGATACTAAAGAACATTATGTTCATGAGAAGGTTCATGTAGTAGAGGAAGGGAAATCTGGTAAGTCCTCTAAAAAGAGGAATCGAGATTTTGGAAAATCTCATGAAAACAACAATGAGAATGACTACAAGAAAAAGAAAAAGAAAAATGGTTGTTTCTATTATGGAAAACCAGGACATTTCAAGAGGAATTGTCGTCTCCTGAAAAAAGGAAAAAGAGAAGGAATCTAGTGCAACAAAGGACAATCTTGTTGCGGGCATTTCCGAAATCAACATTTTAGAAGATGTTGGATCATGGTGGATTGACTCCGGTGCAACTCGCCATGTGTGTAAGAACAAGGATCTCTTCAAGACAATTAATGAAGAAGATGGAACGGTTCTATATATGGGAAATACATCAACTGTCCAAGTTAAAGGCAAAGGGTCTGTGGAACTAGAATTCACTTCGGGAAAAGTAGTCACTCTTACAGATGTTTATTATGTACCAGATGTTAGGAAGAATTTAATTTCTGTACCGTTACTTAATAAGTACGGGTTCAAATGTGTATTTGAAGGAGACAAGTTTATTCTCTCTAAGGGAGGAATGTTTGTAGGAAAGGGATACCTTTGTGAGAATATTTTCAAACTCAATATTATTAATGATAATGGATTTATTTATGCTTATGTTGTTGAGTCTTGTAATTTATGACATTCTCGTTTAGGACATGTTAATTTTAGGAAAATGGATGAAATGATGAATTCATGTTTAATTCCTAAAACAAGTAGAATTTCGGATGCATGTACAACTTGTATGCTAACTAAGATAACTAGATTTCCTTTTCCTAGAGTTGAAAGAAGTTCTAAAGTGTTAGATTTAATTCATTCTGATGTATGTGATTTACATGGTTGTCCCACTATAGGTGGTAAAAAATATTTTGTGACATTCATAGATGATTGTACTAGATATTGCTATGTATATTTAATGCATTCAAAGGATGAAGTGTTAGATAAATTTAAGATATTGAAAACAGAAGTAGAACTTCAACATGAAACATTTATTAAATGTTTTAGGAGTGATAGAGGAGGAGAGTTCTATAACCCTAGTTACTTTGAGTCTACTGGAATAATTCACCAAACAACCGCACCTTATTCCCCACAACAAAACGGCATAGCTGAAAGGAAAAATAGGGTATTAGAAGAAATGGTAAATGTAATGTTATCATATTCTGGTCTAGCAAAGGGTTATTGGGGAGAAGCCTTGTTGACGGCTTGTTATATCTTGAATAGAGTTCCAAACAAAAGGAACGAAATAACCCCATATGAACTTTGGAAAAATAGAAAGCCCAACCTTGACTATTTCAAAGTTTGGGGTTGTAGGGCAATAGTAAAAGTTCCTGAACCAAAAAGAAAGAAATTAGGTGAAAGGGGAATTGAATGTGTGTTCCTGGGCTATGCTAAAAATAGCAAAGCATATAGATTCATGGTTATAGAATCTAGTGGCTCATATCCTGTAAATACAGTAATTGAGTCTAAGGGTGCTATCTTTCAAGAAGATAGGTTAACTCAATTCCAAGTCACAAAAATAATGTTCATAGTAATGCACATAATCTAGAAACCAATGTATTTAATAATAATACTTTAGAGAGTTCAGAACTTAGAAGAATTCAGAGAGCTAGGAAAAAGAAAACTTATGGACCAGACTTTTTCATGCTCCTTGTTGAAGGAACAAGAGAGTCCATAGACAGTTATGGACCAATATGTTATAATAAAGAAAGTGATCCAGAAACATTTGAAGAGGCAATAAAGTCTCAAGATGCCGCTTTCTGGAAGGAAGCTATACAAGAGGAAATAGACTCAATAATGGGGAATAAAACGTGGAAATTAGTAGACCTCCCACCTAGTTCCAAACCTATAGGTTGTAAATGGATTTTCAAAAGGAAAATGAAGGTAGATGGAACCATAGATAAGTTTAAGGCAAGACTAGTTGCTAAGGGATTTACACAAAAAGTGGGCATTGACTATTTTGATACATATGCACCTGTGGTAAGAATTGCCTCAATTAGAGTGTTATTAGCACTTGCATCCATCTATAAGTTTGTCATTCATCAAATGGATGTGAAAACAACATTTCTTGATGGGGAATTAGATGAAGAGGTGTATATGTCACAACCTGAAGGGTTTGTGGTTGATGGTCAAGAAAAGATGGTGTGTAAATTGAATAAATCATTGTATGGACTAAAACAAGCTCCTAAATAATGGCATCAAAAGTTTGATCAAGTTATGCTAGCTAATGGGTATAAAATAAATGAATCTGACAAGTGTATTTATAGTAAATTCCATAATGGAAAAGGTGTTATGATTTGTTTATATGTTGATGATTTGTTAATATTTGGTACTGATCTAGATGAGGTGGAAAAAACTAAGAGTTTCCTCTCTAGTAATTTTGATATGAAAGACTTAGGGGAAGTCGATGTGATACTAGGGATTAGAATAATAAGATATGATGAGAACATAGGTTTGTCCCAATCTCACTATATAGAAAAGGTCTTAAAGAAATTTAATGAATTTGATTGTCAATCTGTTGTTACTCCCTTTGATCATAACTAGAGGTGGGTAAACGGACCGGTCCGGTCCGTTTAAGTCCGGTCCGCATAAGTCCGTATTTAAACGGACCGGACTTTATAGTCCGCATTTAAAATGGACTCTGAAAATAGAGTCCAAGTCCAGTCCGCAAAGTCCGCGGACTAAACGGACTGTCCGCGGACTTTACACTTTTTTTTTATAAGGCAAAATAACCATAATTGTAACCAATAGTCATAAAATCAAGTTCCTGCAAGAAAGAAAATTGTACATGACAAGAAAGAAAATTGCTTTAGGCAATCAATAGCAAAACAGCATAAGCAGTTTAGTTTTAGAGTGTTTTAGGCAATCAACACTAGTAAGACATCAACAGTAACACAACTCTTTATACAATCCCATGCATAACTGAGGTTCTGAGTCCTGACAGACCACCAAGGCACCACCCATCCAAGAAGGTTAAAAACCCATCAGGCAACAAGCACAAGAAGGATAAAAATGACAAGAAGCAGGCAACTAACCAGGCAAACAGCGAAACAGGACAAACCCATCAATTAAGGCAGAGATGCGTTTCGTTTGGTCGTTTGAAGATGCGTTCCTTACGGTTTGGAGATGCGTTCCTCACGGTGTCTTCGGAGGGGGCGGCAGCTGGCGAATAGGCGACCGGCGCAGAGGGAGACAGGGAGAGGGAGATGAAGGGTGAAGCAGAACTGCAGAAGTGGTCTTGGAGCGCAGAGTAGTTTAGGGTTAGAGTCTTAGAGATGGGTTAGTTTTCGTGACTGTCTGAGGAGAAGTGGTCTTGGGCCTCTTGGCCCAGCATGCATTCCTTTTTTTTTTTAAACAGCTCCAGTCCGCGGACCGAGTCCGTTAAGCCCGCGGGCTAAACGGACCGGATCCAAAAAGCCCGCATTTTTTTGGACTCGTATTTTAGGGTGTCCAAGTCCGCGCGGACTGCGGGTTTAATGGACTGTCCGCGGACCCGAGTCCAAATACCCACCTCTAATCATAACACTAATTTAGTACCAAATAAAGGTTGTCCAGTAGCACAACTTGAATACTCAAAAGTAATTGGATGCTTAATGTATGCCATGACATGTACTAGACCAGACATTGCATATGTTGTAGGGAGACTAAGTAGGTATACAAGTAATCCAAGCAAAGACCATTGGCATGTTGTCCGAAGAGTATTGAAATACTTGAAGGGGACAATGAATTATAGTTTGAACTATAATGGGTATCCTTAAGTATTAGAAGGTTACACGGATGCCAGTTGGGTGACTTATACATAAGATCATGCTTCAACAAGTGATTGGGCCTTCACACTTGGTGGGGGTGCTATTTCTTGGGGATCCAAAAAACAAACTTGCATTGCTGACACCACCATGGTTGCAGAATTCATAGCATTGGCAGCAGGAAGCAAAGAACCTGAATGGCTTAGAAATTTGATGTATGAGATACCAATTTGGCCAAAGCCAATAGCACCAATATCCATACATTGTGATAGTCAATCAACACTATCAAAGGCATATAGCCATGTTTATAATGGAATGTCCAGGCACATTGGGCTAAGACATAGCTATGTAAAAGATTTGATTACTAATGGAGTAATATCCATAGCCTTTGTGAAAACAGAGAGGAATCTTGCAGATCCTTTGACGAAAGGACTGACAAGGGATATGGTGTTGAAAACATCATTAGGGATGGGACTCAAGCCCATATCTACATGATCACCAATGGTGGAAACCCGACTCACACTTGAGTAGCATCAAGTCTTGAGTTCAATGGGCCAAAGTACACTATGAGAGTGATTACAAGTACTTGACAAATAGATACATCTCAAGGTTTAAAAGTACTTGGAAACCATAAGGCCATAAAAGAAAAGGGTGAGCTTTTGTTCTTAATGGACCTATAGCATATATTTGCTGAGGTGCCCAACTTATGGGGGTGCTTCTGGTAAAGTCCACCTATGTGAGAGGGAAGTGTGACCGCTTCTTAGAGTTGGGCTTGACTCTATAAGCTCTCATGAAAAGGATACTCGACACAAGGCCTTACCAAATGTGTCACACTACCACATCGTTCAATGGTACCGAGATTTCATGTGTAAGTCATGCACGCTAGTTCTAATGAATATTTGGTTCAAAGCTTGTCTACCATTTTATTCGGGGATGAGTGAAACCCATGGCTTACTAAGCAAAGGTTCAAATCTCCAAGATACCTTTGTCTGAAAGCATGCGACTTCCGGAATAATGGGATTTGGATTTATTTTGAAAATGGTGGGGGATTATGAGAGATTTTCAAAATCCTTATTAAAAGGTTGCTTGGTAACGGTTAAATTAATATAATGGTGTATAGTTGATATACAAATATTGATTGGTAGAGTGGTTGAGTTCCTTCATTGTAAACTATGCGGTCCAGGTTCAAGTCCTAGCGCATGCAGATTTTGAATTTTTATGTTAGTTATGTAACTGACCAAATTTTTAATAAAAATAGACGTTGGCAGGACTTGAACACGGTACCCAAAGGTTGATGGGGCACATCCGTTGACCACTAGGCCGATGGTTTCTCTATGATGTTGGTGTAACTTTAATATTACTTAAGTCATCATTTTTACCATTGCAGAATCCTTTGAAAGGTTGTTTTGCTTCACCAAGTGACATGAGTTGGTCTATAAATAGAACCATCTGCATGCAGTGAAGGATACGAAAAATCTCATAATCTCTCAACCATTATTCATCCAAATCACCTTCTTTTCTCCCTTATGCGCAGAGTGAGTTAAGGAGACTATTGTTCTGTAAACTGCCATTGTCGATATGATTGGTTTAGGGTGTGCAAACCAAACCAAGGTTCTCCATTGTATCCTAAAGGGGATTCGCCAGTTACACCTGTTGCATCCAACCTATGAGGAGAGATTGGTGGGGGCGAATCGAATCTAAAGCCTGGTGTTCCTACACGCCTTGGAAATTGTGCATTACCTTTGTTTTCTTCTTCTTTGTTGCAGATCCATACCCCATTTTCTACAATTTTTCACCGATTACAACCAGTTACAGCTAGAAAGATGGCTCCGTCTTAAATCCTCCCTCTCACTTGTTGAGTATCAGTCCACCATTGTTATAAGCCATCGATTTAATAATTTAAAAAACAGATGGTTAAGATCATCTTTGGGCAACCAAAAAGGCATGTAAAAGACACCTCTCATCTCTACCATTTCTCTTTTCTTACTTTCTCCATATCTTCTCTGTTTTCTGACTCTTACAAGCATCACCACCGTCCACTCTCAATTTTGACGGGCACCACCGGTTGAGGTCCATCCACCCACACACACTCATCGTCTCGACTCTTAGATACGTTTGGGCAGATGGCCCAAATCACAGAGAAGGCGATGACGAAGAACGATGAAGAGCAATGAATGTAGTCGAACGAGATTTCAAATGCACCACCATATCTGAATCTTCATCATGACCACGTGTTGTTAGAACCGGTTTTGGATAAAATAATCTCTTAAGTTTTGATGTTAACAAAAATGTTTAATTTGTATGGCAAAGTAGTTGTCAAAGATCTAACTTGTTTGTTATAAGTATGCAAGGATTACTTGATTTATACGAGTCAGAGGAACTTAAATTTAAAGAATGGAATCTATCAGATTCTATTTCAAACCTCTAGACCAGTCTACAAACTCTTGGTAAAATTATGAATCTTTAACTTTATGGTAGACGATATCGTTAAAATAAGAATAGACAATGTCTTAGAATTAACTAAGGTAGAAGCGTTACTAAGTCTAAAGAAAAATTAAGTCTAAGCTTAAAAGTATTTATTTCAAATTATTGCTTATTTAAATCAAAGAATATATGTCTTTTACCCTTGCTGCTTCTATTGTATAAAATCTTTATCTCTTAGATAAAAGAACTTCGTACCACCAAAACCATAAACCTTTGTACTCTGTTAACTACATTGTTATAAAGATCAAGTCAAGTACAAAGAAGGAAAGTCAGAAAGCAACCTTTGGTACAACAGAGAAGTGACAGTTCTACTTTGAGCATTCCTCTGATAAACAAAAACACTTCTCAGTGAAGTATATCAAGTTATCAGTCTCAATGGATCCAAGCATTTAATGATACATGTAAACGGAATAGTCCATCGATAAATATATTTTTGAATTACCGATGGACTTAATCGTTGGAAACCCTTTAATAACCCTACCCGCAAATCCTCCCCCCCCCCCCCACTTTCCCTTTCCTCTTCTCTCTCTATCTCTGTCGCTGTCTCCTGCGAGAACCACGGTCGGCACCAACCTCCACCACTGCCACCCACCACCAGCGCCCCCCACCACCGCCTCTAGCCTCTCCAACCCTCTCTCTCTTCCCTCCCTCTCTCTATCTCTATTCCTCTCCGGCGCTCGTGGTTCTGCCACCGCCGCTGCCCACCGCCGTGCGCCTCCCTCCTCTTGTTCTCCGGGACCTCTAGCTCCATCGCCGCGACCTCCAGTACCACCTGAACCACCAATGTGAGCCACATCCCCCCTCTTCCTAGCTCTCTGCCTCCTCCTCCTCCTCTATTTTTTTGTTTTTGTTTTGATTTTTGTTTATTTAATTATTTTGAGTTTTGGTATGATATTTAAGATGTTTAACTTGTTATTATAGTGTTCTGTGTTTGGAGGGCTGCCGGAGGTTGACACCGTCACCGTCGCCACTGTCGTGTACTCCATTTTCTTGGGCAATTAGAGGTACCAAGGATGTTTCATTTCGAGATATTTAAATTGCTCAATACATGCATCCTAAAAAATATGTGTAAATTAATTTGTGTAATTATTAGTAATTTCTATATATTATATATGTCTAATAGTATATATGGGTGTATTTTTTTTATATATCTGTCTAGGTGTAATTAAATTTTGTATATTAGTTGTATAGTTGTTATTATATTGTTTGTGCTAATTGCGTAAATTAGTTCATGAATTTACTCAATAATATAAATTCATACGAACAAAATTTAGTATAGCTAGGATTAGTCAACCGGTAAAATCGTTTTCCTCCTATATATACTTGCAGTCGTGATGGAGCTGATTCGACAATAGCGGTAGTGATTGAATTAGTTAGTAATTCATTCTATATAATGACATAATAATTAGTAATTAGTTTTTTAAGGATTAACTAATAATTAGTTAAGAAGTTAATTAAATCATTAGTTTAAAAGAAAAAGAAAAAAAGTAATTAATTATGTCATAAGAAATAATGCCAATTTGCCTTGAACTAGTAAGTGTTAGACCTCATAAGATTGACAAATATTTAACGGTTAACAAAAATTAAATATTATTAATTAATAATTATAATATGATTATTATATTAGTAAGTATTAATAAAAATAAAATAGTAAAAAAAATATTAAAGATTTTTTTATATAATTAGAGAAGTTATAATACAAGTTTGTGTAATTAGTAGTTGATTGTTTATGCTTGTCAATTTTTCCTTTCCTTACGCACTTTACATTTTAAAGTGCGGGGAATAATTAATTTATCAAAATTGTATGTATCCTATGAACTTGAAGTTAAATTACAAAGGGAAAAATTGTCCTATTACTTAAAGTTATATTTTCTTATAGAGTACAATTAATTATACATTCTTGAGAAAAACGGTAGTTTCTCGTTCATCAGCAACCCTACCTAGGTAGGTATTTAGTTTTTGAATTTTCATTTTCTTGAATTAAATGTTTAATGTTTAATTTGTTAATTAAGTGTTTATTGTTTAATTAGTGATGATGCTAATTTTTTTGTTACAGAGTTGCTATTATACCATCATCATCACCGCTGCAGAGAAGCCACCATTGTCTGCACTGCCAGATGTCTATTTTATTGAATTTATATTTTTTTTGAATTTGTTTGAAATTGTTTATTTTGTCTAGTGTTTAATGAAATAAAACAGTTGTTATGATTTTTTTGGGACTGATTGTACAATTATATTTTGTTGATTTGGAAGTGTAGGAATTTGTGATTTTGATTTATAATTAATGTAGGATTTTAATTCTTATTGTAGCTAATATTTAGCTATCATATAAATTGATGCAATTAAATTTCAATTCTTATTGTCATGACAGCTGTGCTCGATTTCCTCCCACCAGACAGGCGCAATGTTGTGCAGGGTGTCCTCTATGCCACCCAGCCCCAGCCCTCCACTACTTCTACCGATCCACCACCGCAGCCGCATGAAGCGGTCATCTGTCTGCCGAGCCACAACTTGATAGTCATCTGATGCCGGCAGACTCCCCCCGACAAGACGACGATGATGGATATTATGGTGATGGGTATTAGGATAGTTATAGGTGTAGTAGAGTTTTGTAGATATATAGATATTTTTTTATGGATTATATGTTGAGTTTGTTTTTATTTTAAATTAATTTAAATTTAAGTACTTTTTAAATTTTATTTATAATTTCAATTTTGTTTTTTAATTAATAATATAATAATATTTAATTAAAATAAACTATAATAATAACTAAATTATAATTAATTAAAATATAATATAATAATAAATAATAAATAAAATATAATAATTAATATTCAAAATATAAATTTTAATAAAAATAATTAATATAAAACAAAATAAATAAATAAATCAATTAAAAAAGGCCTTGTTTCCGACGGACATTTCCGTCGGTAATTGTTGGTTAGGTTTTCTGACGGAAAGTTCCGTCGGTAATTTTCACAGACAGTTACCAACGGAATTTCCGTCAGTAATTAGGGGCTCCGTGTGACAAGGTTTCCGACGGGCAAAGCCGTTGGAAATTTCTGACAGACGACCCAGATCCGTTGGAAAGGCTTTCCTACACGCCTATTACCGACGAAACTCGGTCCATCGGTAATGCCGTTTTCCGACGGTTTTACTTCATTTCCGACAGGTTTTGTCCATCGGAAATTCCTTTTTTTTTTGTAGTAGAAAGAGTTGAGCATCTAACAAGTGTTGAGGGAGTACGATCCAACAAGCATGGATACAGAAAGACAAGCAATCAACGGACCTCCTTTCTTTGATGGTAGTGATTATGACTACTAGAAAAAGAGAATGATGGCTTTTCTTGATGCACAAAACGTGGACATCTGGGAGCTGATTGAAACCGGCTACACTAAGCCAAGAGGTGATGCTGGAGCTGCTATTCCTAAAGCTCAATGGACTCAAGAGCATAAAACTCAACATCAACTCAATCTGAAAGGTAAGCACTATTTGATGTATGCTATCACCAGATCTGAGCATGATAAAGTCCATAGTTGTAACACGACTAAGGAAATATGGGATACTCTTGCCCTAGCTCATGAAGGGTCATCCCAAGTTAAGGAGTCAAAATAAGACCGCTGGTTCATCAGTATGAATTATTTAAAATGGCCGAACATGAAACTATAGATCAAATGTTTGGAAGATTCCAAACTATCACCAACAGTCTTATATCTCTTGGAAAAACCTATGAGAACAGAGATCATGTCAGAAAATTTTTGAGGAGCTTACATAAACAGTGGAGACCTAAGGTCACTGCTATTCAGGAAGCAAAGAACCTCAATACTCTTACTTTGGAGGAACTTCTTGGATCTTTAAAAGTTCATGAGCTTCAGCTCAATGAAGAAGAAAACTCCATAAAAGGAAAATCTATTGCCCCAAAGGCAAAGAAGGCTAGCTCTTCTAAAGTTCTTAAAGCAGAGGAATCATCTAATGAAGAAGACCCTTCTGACAGTGATGAAGGATCTGATTAGGATGAACTATCTTTCATCTCCAGAAAGATTCAACATATGTGGAGAAATAACGATGGTTTCAGAAGGAGGCAGTTCAACAAAAAGTTCATCAAAAAGAAATCAGACTCTAAGGAAAAAGGTCCACCTCTGTGCTTCGAGTGTAAAAAGCCTGGTCATTTCAAAGTTGATTGCCCAGAACTGAAGGACAAAAAGAAATTCTTCAAAAAGAAGAAGGGCTTGATGGCTACTTTGGAGGATCTGGATTTGTCTTCATCTGATGAAGAGAATGAAGCAGAGGAAGAGGCAAATATCTGTCTCATGGCTGGTATATCATCAGAAAGTGAATACACCGATGCTGAGGTAATGGATTCTAATCCTTCCATTCTTCAAGATGCTTTTGATGAATTACTGCACAACTCATCAATTCTGTCTCATAAATATAGAAGTCTTAAAAAGAAAATTTCCAAACTATCTAAAGAATTTGATAAGGTTTGGATGGAGAAAATAAGTCTTGTAAATGAAAATGACAAACTAAAATCAAAGAATGTCAGTCTAACTGGAAAACTCAAGTGTGAGCCAACTGTCTCTTGTGAAGTTGCAAAACTAAAACAAGATCTGACATATCTGACAAACACTCTGTCTAAATTTGTAGGTGGCTCAGATAAACTAAGTTTAATTTTAAGGTACTCTAGGTCCCCTCATTATAAGTCTGGCCTTGGTTATGACAAAGAAAAGCATGAAGCCTCTCATAAAAATTCAAAACCACATATGCATAGTAGAACCTCAAAAGCTCAAACATTGCATGTTAAAAATAAACTGAGCTCGTCCAACACTTACTGTAAAGTGTGTGGAAAAGGTTGTCACATAACATCTAGATGCATACATTATAAGCATATTAAACATGCTCGTTCAGTGACTACTAACAAGAAAGGACCCAAGTCAATTTGGGTACCTAAAGATAAGATTGTACCTATTGCAGACTTGCTTAACAACAGGAAAGAGACACACATCCTAGTACTTGGACAGTGGTTGCTCATGTCACATGATGGGAGAAAGGTGTATGTTCCAAGACCTTAAACATAGAGATGGTGGCTGGGTTACCTTTGGAGGTAATCGGAAAGGGAAGATCATTGGAGTAGGTAAAATTGGTAAATATCCTTTTCCCTCCATTGATAATGTTCTTTTAGTTAATGGCTTAAAACACAATCTGCTAAGCATAAGTCAATTGTGTGATAGTGGATTTACTTTTTCTTTTGATAAGAACATGTGTAATGTCAAGAAATCTGATGGATCACTCTTATTCACTGCCAAGAGGCAAAACAATCTGTATAAGATTGACTTGGAGGACCTTACGAATCAAAGTGTCTCATGTCTAGTGTCCATTGAAGATGAGCGATGGATTTGGCACAAAAGGCTAGGTCATGCAAGCTTGAACTTAATTTCAAAGCTAAATAAGCATAACCTCGTGAGAGGATTACCAAACCTTAAGTTCAAATCTGATGCTCTTTGTGATGCATGTCAAAAGGGAAAACAAGTCAAAGATTCCTTTGAATTTAAGAATATTGTTAGTACCAATAGACCACTAGAGTTGCTACACCTTGATCTGTTTGGAGCAACTAGGACTACCTCTGTTAGTGGAAAGAAATATGGTCTAGTCATAGTAGACGACTACACTAGATGGACATGGGTTATGTTCCGAGCTCACAAGGATGAGTCTTTCAAGGTCTTCTCTGTATTCTGCAAACGTATACAGAATGAAAAATGCATGTGTATCACTTCAATCAGAAGTGACTATGGGGGAGAGTTTGAAAATGAGCTATTTCATAAGTTCTGTGAAGAAAGTGGTATACTTCACAATTTCTCAATACCTAGAACACCACAGCAAAATGGTGTAGTAGAGAGAAAGAACAGATCTCTTCAAGAGATGGATAGATCAATGCTCAATGATAACTCTATCCCTAGACACTTCTGGGATGAAGCTGTTAATATTGCCTGCTACATTCAGAACAGAATAAATATTAGACAAATTTTGAATAAGACTCCTTATGAATTGTGGAAATGACGAAAACCCAACATATCTTACTTTCATCCTTTTGGTTGTAAATGCTATATATTGAATACTAGAGATCAACTTGGTAAGTTTGATGCTAAAGTAGTTAATGGAATTCTGTTAGGATATTCTGAATCATCAAAATGCTATATATTGAATACAAAAGATCAACTTTGTAAGTTTGATGCTAAAGTATATAGTTTAGTTAGGCTCATTTAAATGAATGAATCAAGCATGAGCAACCTTTTTTTTCACAAGTCAAGTTCAAGCTTAAAATGGTCATCTTGACTTGACTCATTTACATCCCTACTTATTGGTAACGATTTCCAGTATCAATACCTTCAAGCATGCCAGTTAATTGTACATGAAGAAATACAGCTTCAAATTAATTATCTTCAAGTATGTAAATTAATTTTTATTAATAATTCCCTTTAATTGTTATTCAACATTTTAGACTCATTAATTGTTTTCCATTTTAATTTGCAACAATTTTAATATTAATTTGTTATTCAATTTCTTTCCTTACATTCATTTCTAATACTCAAAACTCTTGAGGGAGAGCTTTGTCGCCCTTGTGGTCCTATCTAACTCGAGGGATTATTCTTCATAATTGCATGCGGAGGATATCTTTGGGAACCAGAAAAATTGTTTCTAATACTTAATTACCTTCATATATGTAAATTAATTTTTAATGTTGATACTTATTACATTGAAACAAAATATTATATTATGCAATTAAAAGTGGTTGGTTGAAATGGAAGTGGATTGTGCCCTTAAGTAAACTTTATCTGTAAGGTCATAGGTTTGAATACTAGAGTCACCACTCTAGGGAGGGTTTATCATCACCCTTAGGTGGCATTTGGTTACTAGAATGTTTTATTCCCAAATAAACTTCATCCATGAAAATCACATTCCCGAACATAGAGTTTTCCCACCTTCACATATGAGATTAAGTTTTCCTAAGTTTCTAACTATTATTCACTAGTTTTATTCACGGACATCTTTTATGCCTGAGAATAAATTTTGTAAAGTTGTACCAAACATGGAAAAATTGCATTCCCATGTTAACATTCCCGGGAATGTTTTTATAAAACTTGTAACAAACGCTACCTTAATTCGAGGATTAGTTAGTTAACTTTACATGGTCAAAAACCAAAGACTATTATATTCTCCTTGCTATTTTTAACATCCAAAAACATATAGCTCGAAATACATATTTGCTCATTCTCTATTCTCATTTTGCTACATTTTTATTTATTTCTCTCCTTTGAAGATTGTTTTGGAATCAGTTTTTTTTCCCTATGTCAGCTTAAAAATTATAGCTTCAAAAAAGAAGCTAAAAAAATTACTTATGCACCGTGGTGATCTAACAGGTTGCCTCCAAACAGCTAAGGACATGCATAACAAAAGATTTCACATTAGTCAACGAGTTTACTTTTGATATACTTTTAGGGCAATGTTTATAGTAATAATCAATCACGAATCATTTTATGAGTGATCTTTACACTTTGGTTTAGCGGATAAAGTGAAAAGGAAAAAAGTGGAAGAAAAGAAAGGGTAAGGAAAGAAAAAGAGTAAAAAATGAGATGATTATTTAGTGATTTGGTAGGAGAAAAAATTAAAGAAAAGAAACTTAAAAGTTTTCTTTCCTCTTGTTTGATTGTGTAGAAAGTGGAAGGAAAGAAAAAACATATTTACGACCATAAATACCCTTAAATTAAAAATGGAATATAATAAATAGGTCTGTGATGTAAGTACTGTACTATTTTCACCCATTCACTCTCTCTCATGTGGTTTTCCACCCGAAAAGAGGGAATCACTTTTTGATATGGGGCCCACCACTGCTTCTTCCTTCCATTTTTTCCTTTTCAAACAACTAAACAATGGAAAGGAACCTTTTCCTCCTTTTCTTCCACTCTTTTTCTTTCTTTTAGTTTTTCCATCTACCAAATATAGAATGTTGACGTGATTGTGATAAGAGTCAAATATTTTTAATGATATAATAATTAGTATTTATTGATAATATAAAAAAATCTTTAATGTATATAACAATTAAATCCTCAGTAAATGTTAACACCAAGAAATTGTTGGGCTGGATCAAGTCGTGAGTCATCAAACTGATATGCTAACGTTTGGATGAGTAAATGAGCAACACTTGTCTAACCAAGAATAGCTGAAGAGTTTTATATGAGGTAGAATGACCTGTGCAGAGCTAATGAGCCAAGATGTACTAGGAAGCTGCTAGTATGTTGGATCATATAATGGATGACTCATCTAAAATGCAAGTATTAGTCAATTAGATGAACTAAGATCGACTGACCCAAGATCAACCGAACAACGATTAGTTGAATCAAGATCAGTTGAATCAAGAATAGTTGAACCAAGATCAGCTGAATTATGATGAGTTGAACACAGTTGCTAAGATGAGATAGGTAGCCGAAAATCAACTACTGAGATGAGATAAGCAAAATCAGCTGAACGAGACTGCTAAGTCGAGATGGTGATGCATATTTTTAAAACAGGCAAGTGCACCATGTCGCAAACAAGTAATACGGTGGTAAGACCGGATATCGTCCTCAGGGATCGGTTGCCAAATACCAATTCACAAACTCAACAACTATCTAGACTAAACTACGGTATGAAGGGAGATCAAAACATAAAATAAAATAAAGCAATAAAATATTTTTGATCTTTTGGGTATTTTATCGAACACTTGGAAGGCAACATAAATGCGGTTAAAATTGTCAAGGTTAGACTACACTAATCCTCCCTTAATTGCAATGAAATGATTAGCAACACAAGTCCTAATTCAATTATGACAATCAAGCCTTTTTAAATACTCAAACCCTAATGTCTTAGGTGGAATGAGCCTAAAATCCCAAATTAAGCCCTAATGTCTTCGGTGGAATAACCTGAGATTTTGCATTAAGAGTCAAGACTTATAAGATTTCAAGCACCCCAAGACCTATGTCTAGGTTCATGAACTACTTGGCATTTGATTCATGAGCATGACCTAACATCAATCTTTCAATTGTCTATCAAAGCAACAAATCATTCCAAGGGTAGCTAAGCCAAGAAAAGCATTAAGCATAGAATCAAACACTCATAAAGAAATAGAAACTTGCATTGAAACCAAATCAAATAACAAACAAGTTCAGAAAAGCTACATCTAACCCCAACAACAAGGGGGTTTGACTACTCATGATATATGACAATACAAAAGAGAAGGAAAGAAGAGATGAAGAACACTCATAGAAGAATCCTCCAATCTTCTTCCATTCCCAGAGCAAGGAAAACCTCCATTTTTAGGGTTGGAACCCTAGTCCAGCCGCAGCCTCCAAGTGCCTCCAAGTGCCCAACTCCTTTTTTAATTCTGCCCTAAAACAGCTTATAAACAGGGGTTCTGAGTTCCGCGCGCTCGCGAGGCGAGACCTGGCTCGTGAGGCGAATCTTAAAAATCTGATCTTCAGGGATTGGTCCTCTCACGAGGCGAGAAGGTAACTCGCGAGGCGAGATAGAAATGGTGACTTTTCTGGCATAGTCAGGCCTTCAGGTTCGCGAGGCGAGTTCCAGTCTCGCGAGGCGAAATGGCTTCTGCTTTCTTCCCTTTTTTGCTTTTCCTTAACCTGAAAATATAAAATAGCATTAAGTGCTTTATTTGGCTCAACTTAATTAAAATATCCTAAGAATTACTTAAAAGACTCGAAATGTTGCTTGAGGACAGTTAAATCCAAATTTGGGCGAAAACGTGATATAAACATCACAAAACCAAGGTTTTTCTAGTTATAAAACTAGATAGGCCAGAGGCTTATCAGATGGGTTTGAGGGTCGTTATTATAGGGCCTTAATGGGCTCATGTAAATGTTGATCAAATGGTCCCAAGAGGCTTTAATCATAATCAGAAAAGAAAGTAGCATAAAGCTGACTAATTCAAAAACTGTTTTAGCCTTTTAACCACTTCCCTAGAATTTTTGGATGATGTTGAAGGTGGTTTTGGAGAGAATATGAATATAGAATCTGACCAGCTGTAATCCAGGGCAGATCGTGAGTTGGCTAAGTCAAGGACATGCATGAATAACCACTCCCTTAAAAATAGGGACATGGAGGATGTGGTCAGCTAATGGGCAGTGAGCCAAGGCAAGCCGTTTTACTCCATAACTTAGCTGATTGAGCGGCTATGGGAAGTTCATGCTTGACCAAGTCATGGGCATCCATGAAGAACCACTTCCTTAAAATAGGGATATGGAGGATGTGATCAGCTGATGAGGCAGTCAGTTAGCTGAGGTAGCTGATGAGGCAGTCAGTTAGCTGAGGCAGTTATCGGTATTTTTTTTTTAGTCATGATCTTACATGATGTAAAATATGGGTTAGTGGGTTAAGAACGAGGCAACTGGCAAGCAATGTTAGTATAGGTTACTAGGTAGGCCTATAAATTAAGTTATCAACGGCTTAGTTATTCAATCAATCAAACACAAGCATTTGCATTTATCTTTACTTTATTGCTTTCCTTTATCATTGTTCCTGCCTGGATCCGGTTTACCGGAGCCCTGCCGTGAACGTCAAACCAAGGATGAATATTGGGGTTGTTTTAGGATTTGGCTTGACAGAATTCAGTGATTCCGGTCCTACGTATCCCGAAGGGAATCAAAGCCGGACGTAGTTCTCGATTCAACCATTGGCCGTGGTGATCTTGATCTCTTAATTTTGTATCGGATGAACTCTAGGGAGCAAGGACTTTCCGATAGTCTCTTGGTCGGCACTAGTTTCTCTAATACGCTTAAGAGAGAGTCACCGGTATTCAGTAAAAAAGTGAGTCTCTTATGAGGGGTACTCCTCCTTTTATAATAGGACTCCCCTATCTCTTAGAGATTTGATTTATCTCTTAATATCTCTTTTGAGATATGATTCCTTAATTTAAGGGATATTATCCCTTTTAACCAGATAAGGTTATTTTGGATAATATCAGGATTTAATATCAATATCTTATTTCTTTAATTAAGTGATCTTTAATTTATTATCTTTAATTCCGGACTGGGCAGGGTACTTGGGCTCGGTGGCCGGGTTTGTAACCTCGGCCCGTACACAAGCCCCCCAAGCTTTGAGCTGATGAAGTGTAAAAGCTTTCATGATGCTAACCGAGCTCAGGAACTCGGTTTCACTTTTTGTCTTTTAGTCGAGGTGAGGCCCTTGGCCGAGCTTCACATTCCTTGGCCGAGCTTCACATTCTGTCTATATATATGTGTCCTCCAGCTCGGTGAGCGGTTTGGGTGGCCGAGCTTACTTTGTATCTCGGCTCATACACAAGCCCCCCAAGCTTCGAGCTAACGGCGCGGGAGCTTTTCTGTTGGAGCCGAGGTTAGTCGCGGTGGAGGTGATTGCTTTGTGGTGACGCCATGCCTACTCGAGCCTCGAGATGGAGAAGAAACGTTACCTGGTGTGACACGTGGCCATCATTGTACTGTTCCCGAGATTTATCGATTGTGGCGTGCTTCTTGGCGTGCTCCTAGTTTCCCGTGAGGGCGGTTTAGTACCCTGACATTACTGCCACGTGTGGCCTTCCCATTTGGTTGGCGAATTTGGTCAGAGATACGAGGGGACGTTTCCCTGCTCTCGCCCAACTACACTCATTAATGCAAGGAGGAGGTGTTGTCCTCATCTTTCATAAATTAGGGCGAGGCCATAGGTCTTTGTGCTTCTGTGAACCCTAGACCTCTTTCTCGTGTAATTTCTAACCCGAGCGTTCATACTTTCCTTCTACTGCAGGTACGCCCTATTCCTCTCTTTCAAGTTCCCTGACTTTTTATTTCGTGATTACTCCTCCATGGAATCTTCATTTGAGGTATCCCAGGATGTCTCTTCTGGGGTTCAAGTTGTAGAACCTGAAATCCTTCTGATTGGGGGTTCTCCCCATTCTTCCCCCTCCTCTTCTCATGGTGGCGGCGGTGCCGTTGGTGGCTCTTCCTCCTCCGATGGGAGCAGCTCAGCCACTGCTGACGCGGTTCCCATCCCCAAACGTCGTAGGCGTTCTACCAGAGCGCCCAGGGTGCCATATCCAGATATTGTCATTCCTGGATATTTCTGGGTGAGGCCCGATGTAGGGGCTTTTCACTCCAACTTTAGGAACTTTGAATCCCTCTTTCCATTACAAAACAAAATCTCTTCCCTCGAAGGCGGCGTGCAGTGTCTTCCATGTTCTAGGAACGAACATGTTTTCCTTCATCCTTCACTAGGGGAGCCCTCTTTCACTTATGTATACAAGACCTTATTTGCACAAATTGGAGTTCGTCTTCCTTTTTCCCAGTTTGAGTGCGATGTCGTAAAAATTATGAATGTTGCTCCTACCCAGCTTCACCCGAACAGCTGGGCCTTTTTAAAGGCCTTCCAGATCCTGTGTGAGCAGATAGGCATAGTGGCCACTGCTCCCATCTTCCTTTATTTTTACAAGGTCAGGTTTGGGGACCGGGTAGGTTGGATCTCCCTCAGTGGGGCCGAGTCGGGGGGTATTATCGGACTCTACAAGAGTTCGTATAAGTTCTTCAAGTCGGACTTTTTCAAAGTCCGGCCCACTGCCGGGCAGGAGTCTTTATTTTATGACTCGGATGGAGTCTCCAGATTTCCCCTTTACTGGCAACCCCACCCCACCAAATTCAATAGTTATGATGTCGGCTGCATGACAGCGCAGGAGAGATCCGACGTTGAGTTCTTAAAACTCTATCCTCGGCCATTGCCTTGTGGTAGACTTTTGTTGCTTCCTAAGTCATCAACTCGGCAAGCGGATTTTGAGTGTAAGTAGTAGCTGTTGGGTGCTTTACTTATTTAACCGTGCATTTGTATCTAACCTGTTCTTCTCTTTGCAGTGATAATGGGAAAGTTCAACTACAAAGCTTTGATGAAGAAGTCAGCTGCAGGCGGATCAACTACCCCTGCCAATATTAAGGGGAAAAAGAAGAAGTCTACTGAAGCTTCTGAGCTGAACACTCGTCCTCCGAAGAGGACAAGGGCTGATCCGGAACCCGAGGTGCCAACCGGAAACTCTCCCCCGCAACTGATGATCGGGGAGACTCCTCCTTCCAGAATCCGGCCGAGCAACGCTCCCTTGGTGACCGACCTTACTTCGGACACCAAGTGGTACAATGGTAATTGTAATCCGGGGATCAGCTCTCTTTGGGGCAACGAGTGCGATCTGGGGCCTGATCGACGGCCAAGTGCTGAAGCCATCTGATGCCCGGCTGCTGCTAGAACAGGGCCCCGAGGCTAGTATGGAGGCGGCTGGTGCCTATGCTCTCCGTATTGCTTCCATTACACGCTTCTGGAGCCAGCACCTTGTTGACAATGCGAAGAAGATAGAGGCGATGAGGGTGGATGCGGCCCGAGCCTTGAGGGTGAGAGATGAGCTTGCTCAGGCCCTGGCCAAGTGTGAGGAACAAGGTCGGGTAATCGGCCAGCTGAAGGCCCAGAAGATGCAGCTGGAAGAAAGCCGAGCTACTCTTACAGTCGAGCTAGAAGCGGAAAGAACTGACCGACTTAATCTTCAGAATGTAGTGAAAGGGCTGGAAGCCGAGAAAGAAGCCAGCCAGGAGTTGCGGAAGTTGCTGGAGGACGAGAAGGAGGCGAATCAGAGGCTCCGTGCTGATCTAGCTGAAGCTGAGACTTCAATCATGAGGGAGCATGTTAACGGTTTCTCCCGAGCCATGAAGCAACTCCAGCACTTCAATCCTACTGCCGACTTCTCCAGCGCCGACGTGGATAAGGATTTCAACCGAGATGGGGTCCTTGTGCCATTGGCCGAGCTGGAGGATGAGGATGAGGAGGCCGCAACTCATGGAGAAGAGGGCGAGGACCAATTGGACGAGGAAGGTGAAGTGGGCCAACCTGGCCAGATGGACATGATTGCTCCCAATGCCGAGGTGGACCTCGAGTCTTGATGTTGTATAAGTAGTTTTTGTTTTTTGTGAGACTTATGTATTCGGGGACTTGCCCCTTTACCTTAATGAAATTTCTTTTCTTATTTTTTGATCTATTTATATCTTGGCAATTTTTCTGATGTTTTATGGGTTCGGTTTGTTAACCCTGATTAATTAATGTACCTGATACATCTTTATAGGATCGGCACTTTGATCCTAATCGGTCGAATGTGGCTCTTGCTCAGGATTCGAGTGCCTTTAGAGGCTTCGGTTGGCCTCTTCAGGGTTTAGCACCTGCTTAGGTTTTATCTCCTGCTTAGGAGTCTCCTGCTTAGGAGTCAAGTGCCTGCTTAGGCTTCATCTCCTGCTTGGGAGTCAAGTGCCTGCTTAGGCTTCGTCTCCTGCTTAGGATTCAAGTGCCTGCTTAGGCTTCGTCTCCTGCTTAGGAGTCAAGTAATATAATAGCTCAATTGAAGGAAAATAGAATTTTTATTCATTAATCTTTCCTAGTGTGCCTCATTAAAACCTTCTCGGCCAAAACCTCGTGGGAAAAAGACCGAGATAGGAAAAAGAGTGCATCATTCCTAACTTTAGCTAAAATAAAATTTGAGATGGGAAGTGTTCCATGTCTTGGGAATCAACTTTCCTGACAATTCCTCAAGCCTGTAGGCACCATTTCCTAGATTTTCTGCTATCCTGAATGGTCCTGACCAATTCGCCGCGAGCTTACCCTCCCTGGAGTCTTTTCTCGCATCGCTTTGTAGTCTTAGCACCAAGTCGCCCTGCACAAATTCCCTTGGGCGCAGCCTAGAGTTGTACTTCCGAGTTGCCTTTTGCTTGCACAGCTCGTCCCTGATCCTCGCTGTATCTCGGATTTCTTCGACCATGTCGAGCTCAACTCGGAGTTCTGCATCATTTTGGCTTTCACCATGATGTTGTCTTCGAAAGGAGAGCTCACCGAGTTCAACTGGAATCATTGCATTGGTTCCATAGGTTAGTTTGAACGGTGTCTCTCCCGTTGAGGATTGCGGCAAGCAATGGTAAGCCCACAGAATACTTGGAAACTGCTCGACCCAGGCTCCTTTTGATTGTCCCAGCCTTCTTTTGAGCTCGTGTAGAATAACCTTATTGGCTGCCTCTGCCTGGCCATTCGTTTGTGGATGCTCAACCGAGGTCACTTTGTGCTTAATTCCTAGGTTGGAATAGAACTCTCTGAGCTCCTTATCGGTGAATTGCTTCCCGTTGTCTGTAACAACTACATAAGGAAGGCCATGCCTGCATACTATGTTTTTCCACACAAAATTCTGGACCTTCTTGGCAGTTATCGTAGCCAATGGTTCTGCTTCAATCCACTTGTTGAAGTAATCTACTCCTACCAGAAGGAACTTGACTTGACCCTTGGCCACTGGGAAAGGACCGACTATGTCCATCCCCCACATGGTAAAGGGCCATGGCGAGAACATGGAGTGGAGCTCCTCTCCTGGAGCACGGGCTATGTTGGCGAACTTCTGACAAGGGTCACACTTATTGGTCCAGGCTGTACAATCGAGTCTCATGGTTGGCCAATAGAACCCTGCTCGCAAGATCCGAGCTGCCAGGGATCGGCCGCCTGAATGTATTCCGCAGATTCCCCGGTGCATCTCATCCATTACATACTCGGATTGCTCCTTTGTGAGGCATTTTAACATCGGCCTGGAGAATCCCCTTTTGTACAGCTCTCCGTCGAGGATGGTGTAGTAACAAGATTTCAGATGGATCCTTTTCGCCTCTCTTTGGTCATCTGGTATTTTGTCTGAGGTTAGGTACTCCCAGATCGGAGTCATCCAACCTCGGTCATAGTGCTCGGTCACTGTCACTTCGGCACTCTTGATGCTCGGCTCGAGGAGGTTTTCTTGAATAAAAGTCTTAAGTTGACCAGGCTTCTTTGTGCTTGCTAATTTGGAGAGGAGATCTGCTCTGGAGTTTTCTTCTCGAGGTATGTGCTCAATGGAGAAATGCTCAAACTCGGAGATGAGACTATTGACCTTGCAGAGATATCTGGTTAATTGGGGGTCTTTTGTTTGATAATTGCCCACGACTTGTCCCGTCACGAGCTGTGAGTCACTTCGGCACTTTAGTTCTCGAACCCCGACTTCTTTGGCTAACAATAGCCCAGCGATGAGGGCTTCATACTCTGCTTGATTATTTCAAGCAGTGAACCCAAACTTCAACGACTGCTCGAGGATCAGATCATCGGGTCCTTCGAGAATTATTCCAGTCCCGCTTCCTTTCTGGTTAGATGATCCATCAACGTACAGGAGCCAGAGGAAGGATTCCGACCTTGGTTTGGAAGAAAGCTCGGCAATAAAATCTGAGAGGCACTGGGCTTTCATTGGCCCCCACGGTTTATACCGTAGGCCGAACTCTGACAACTCTACTGACCAAGTTATCATTCGTCCGGCTAGATCAGGTTTTCTGAGTACCTGCTTGATCGGATGATCCGTCTTGACGATGACTTGATGAGATTGGAAATAGGGCCGTAACCTCAGAGCTGCCATCACTAAGGCGAGAGCCAGCTTTTCAATTACTTGGTATCGCGTTTCCGCGTCTTTCAAGATTCTACTGACATAGTATACTGGCATCTGTTGCTCCTCCTCTTCCTGGATAATTACTGCACTGATTGCATAATCATTGACGGAAAGGTATAGGTACAGATCTTTGCCGAGCTGAGGGCGAGTGAGGATTGGAGGAGATGCTAAGAAGAGCTTCAGATCTTTGAATGCCTTCTCACACTCTTTAGTCCAAATGAAATCCTTCGGCTTCTTCAGGAGCTGGAAAAAAGGTCTTGCCTTTTCTGCGGACTTCGGTAGAAAGCGGGATAGGGAGGCTAGTCGACCGGCCAGCCTTTGAATTTCCTTCACATTCCGAGGACTTCGCATTCATGACAGCTCTGCATTTATATGGATTGGCTTCGATGCCTCGATGACTTAGCATATACCCCAAGAATTTTCCTCCCTGTACACCAAAAGAGCACTTCTCTGGATTCAGTCTCATGTTGTACTTTCTGAGTTACCCGAAGATTTCCTCAAGGTCGGCTGGGTGCTGGCTCGGATCATCGGATTTTACTACCATGTCATCAACATACACTTCTAAGTTCTTTCCGATTTGATCTGCGAAAACCTTGTCCATAAGCCTCTGATATGTTGCCCCGGCATTTTTTAGGCCGAAAGGCATTACTTGGTAACAATAATTAGCCCCCTCTGTCATGAACGCTGTTTTTTCCTCGTCGGGGGGGGTGCATCATGATCTGGTTTTAGCCGGAATATGCATCCAAGAAGGACAAAACCTTATAACCTGAGGCCCCATCCACCAGCCTGTCAATGTTGGGTAAGGGATAGGAATCCTTTGGGCATGCCTTGTTGAGGTCGGTATAGTCGGTGCACATGCGCCACTTACCATTGGCCTTTTTGACTAATACCACGTTGGCTAACCAAGTGGTGTATTTCACCTCGCGGATGAAATTAGCTTTGAGTAGTTTAGAGGTCTCCTCGGCCACAGCTCGGCGTCTTTCTTCACCCAGCTTCCTTTTTCTCTGAGTCACAGGTTTAGCTTTGGGACATATAGACAGCCTATGGCACATAAAGTTAGGATCTATGCCCGGCATGTCCGATGTCTTCCAAAGTAACAGTCAACATTCTTTATTAGTACCATGTGAATCTTCTCTCTCGAGTGAGGGGTCCAATGACTACTACCGACGTGGGTGCACTGTTCGGGATGGACTCCCAACTGGAACCTCTCTAAAGACTCTGTTGGTTCGGCTCTGGTCTTATACATCTCCGCCCTTGGGTCCAGCTCAAAAACATCTTGATTGTACTTGTTGAATTTACTGAGTCGACCGAGCTTACCAGCTCTGCTTTACCACCCTCTATTTTCTTCGGGCCGTCCTGGTGACGGGTAACCTTCAGACTGTCAACATAGCACTGCCTTGCCAGTTTTTGGTCAGCTCGGACTGAAACTATCTCCCCCGAGTCGGCTGGGAATTTCATTGTCAGGTGTGGGGTAGAGACAATTGCCCCGAGCTCATTCAACGCTCGGTCTTCCAATTAGGATATTGTACGACGTGGTGGCATCTACGATGACATATCGATCGATCTGAGACTTGGAGAGTCTGCCTTCTCCGAACGTTGTTAAGAGATCTATATATCCTCGAGTCTTGACTTGTTCCCCAGCAAATCCCACCAGCTTGTCCTCCTGCTCTTTAATCATCTTTTCAGGGATTCCGAGCTTCTTGAAGGTTGCCAGGTAGAGGATATCGGCCGAGCTCCCCTGGTCAATAAGCGTTCGTCTGACCGAGAAGTTGGCCAGCTCGATCAGTTATCACCATCGGGTCATCCTGGTTGGGATCTACCCCTTGGAAGTCATCATCAGTGAATGTTATGGGGGCCTTGCTCTTGGAGGTCTTCCAGGACACGTGTGCTAACAGATCGGAGAGCTTTGACATGCCGCTTCGAGCCGAGCTCGTTGCTCCTCCTCCCGCAAATCCCCCGAGATTGTATTGATGACCCCACGATTCCCCCTCCGATTCTTCTACCGGGGTCTTTGGTTGTTCAGCGATCTCCTACCCGATGATTTCTTCGATTGTTTGTATCTCGATCTCGGTCATCATTACCGTGTCTTTGTGGTCTCCGACCAATCGATAATCGCCACCATTGCCATCTCGGCGGACGAACCCGATCAAGACGGCCTGCTTGCACCAACTCCTCAATCTTTCTCTCGGAGTGTTTTGCACTCTTCGATGGAGTGTCCATAGTTCGATGCCACGCACATTCCTTGCTTCACAAGCATTGTCCATTGTTTTGGACGGTTCAGGTAATGTAAGCAATTCTGCTCTGCACACCTCCTGCAGGATGGCTGCCCGAGATCGGTTCAGCGGAGTGAAAGATGGATGCCTGGAATGCCTCTGCGGGAACTCACTTTCACTGGATTTTTGGGTCCTTCGCGAGTCAGATCCCCTGTTTCTGTCTTTGTTGGAGGCTGAGCTCTTGTCCTCGTAACCTCTTTCTTGCCTTTTAAACTCTAGCATCTCTTCTGAGTTCATGAACCCTGTAGCCTTTTCCTGTAGCTCCTCAAAATCTCTCGGTGGTTTCCGAGATAGGTACTCGAAGAATGGCCCTGGCTTAAGACCAGCCATAACGGTGTGGAGGCAGAGTTCCGAGCTCATGTTGGGAATCAGGATCTGCTTTGCATTGAAACGGGCCATGTAATCTCTGAGTGATTCATTTCTTTCCTGCTTGAAATTTACCAGTGAGACTGAGTGCCTCCTGTGCCTTCGGCTTGCCGCAAATTGTGCCGTGAACTTGGTTATGAGCGCATCAAAAGAATCAATTGATTGAGGCGGCAGATTTGTTAACCAGGTCAGAGCTGGGCCTTGCAAGGTAGTTGGAAAAACTTTGCACATGACGGCCTCCGAATCAGTCACTAAGTAAATTGAGGATATAAAGGACTCTACATGCTCGGTTGGATCAGTGGTGCCATTGAATTTGTCTATGTTAAGGGGCTTAAAATGGGTTGGCACATTTTCCTCATTAATGTCCTCGGTGAAGGGGAGCCTCGGACGTCGATCTGATGTCCTTTCTTTCTGGTCAGTCCTCCCTGCGTGGGACTTGACTTCCGATGCCCCAGGAGGGGGTTTGGTCTTGGATGCTCGGTTAGTGCCCCGAGGAGAGTGCGCCGGAGGATCCTTGCTGGCCTCGGGTGAGGATTGTTCTCCGTCTGAAGGTGTCAGGGACCTTCCCCTTTTTCGGGCTTTCAAAAGCTTCTGATTTTGCGCCCGTATCTCCTCATTCTCCTTTCGAAGCTGCTTGAGTTGCTCCATAATTTCCTCTAACCGAGGGTTTTCTTCACTGAGGGGGGAAAAAAGATGATTGTCATGGTTCTGGGCGTCCGAAGCCTCATGGCCCTCGTGATTCATGCTGCTCCCCCCTCTGCGCAATCCGTTGCGTGTGGTTACCATCGAGCTTTTCTTGCGGAACCGGGGAAAGTTTCACCTCGGCCTCACGGTGGGCGCCAAATGTTCCTGCCTGGATCCGGTTTACCGGAACCCTGTCGTGAACGTCAAACCAAGGATGAATATTGGGGTTGTTTTAGGATTTGGCTTGACAGAATTCAGTGATTCCGGTCCTACGTATCCTGAAGGGAATCAAAGCCGGACGTAGTTCTCGATTCAACCCTTGACCGTGGTGATCTCGATCTCTTAATTTTGTATCGGACGAACTCTAGGGAGCAAGGACTTTCCGATAGTCTCTTGGTCGGCACTAGTTTCTCTAATACGCTTAAGAGAGAGTCACCGGTATTCAATAAAAAAGTGAGTCTCTTATGAGGGGTACTCCTCCTTTTATAATAGGACTCCCCTATCTCTTAGAGATTTGATTTATCTCTTAATATCTCTTTTGAGATATGATTCCTTAATTTAAGGGATATTATCCCTTTTAACCAGATAAGGTTATTTTGGATAATATCAGGATTTAATATCAATATCTTATTTCTTTAATTAAGTGATCTTTAATTTATTATCTTTAATTCCGGACTGAACTGGGTACTTGGGCTCGGTGACCGGGTTTGTAACCTCGACCCGTACAATCATTTTTATCATTTAGATTATGTAAAATTAGGATTTTAGTTCAACTTTCTATACTAAGCATTTTCTTGAATAATCTAGGAACCCATATGTGAGAAACCAAGCTCCTTTCTTCGTGATCACCTGAACAAGAGAAATCAACTATACGAATTAGTTGAGCAATTGGCTAAGTAGCTAACGAATCGGCTAATAACTGATCAATTAGCTAAGCACCAAATTCGCATCACAGAATAAAAACAGTGTCCGATAGACAATCTCTTCGTGTCAACACAAAGTGCTCCATGTTCCAAAAAACAATGATAAAACGAAGTCCCAACCAAAGACCTAGGGGGTGGCATTTTCGTCCTCCCATGAGAATATACCAATGAGAGAACTCAAAAGCTTGAATAATGAGAATATTTTATTATAGAGAAAATTTTGTCATGCTTATGGAGGTTCATCTGCTTTTACTCGCTGCCATCTCATTTTATTTTCTCACCCCACTCTCACTACAGTTCTCCTTTTTCTTCACCTCTTCTTCCTCCATCTTCAGATCTCTAGGGTTCTCAAAACACTAAAAAAAAGGTTCCTTAACTTCTTAGATTGAAGTTTAGATTTTCAGGATGAACTAATCTCTGAATTCCAATGATTCCACTGAAAGTGAGTACTACTGAAGGTTGGTTAACTATCACCCAATGCCAAAGATGGTTCCAATGAATGTCTTCTTAAGCATATATCCAAATATCAATGCCTCTTCTCTTTGATACGAATCACACTTCCTCCAGGTTTTGCACTCACTAACTCATTTCACTATTTCTCACATACATTTCACTCCATGGATTCTAAAGGTTTCAGTTTCAAACTCCACATACTCAACGGCTCCATAGCCAAGAGAGTGTTATTTCGTGCACTCTTCCTTGCCTCTGCTATTTCCATAGTTTCTCTTCTCCTCTTCCTACCCACCATGGACTTAACATCCTTAACTCCCAAGACATACGTTGACTGTGTATCCGATTCTTCACTACATTATTCACATTCAGAAAACGTCACTATAACACCCGGTTCTTACTTGTTCCAGAGCCGGGTCCTTGACACCTTCTGGGGTTCCTTCGATTCCTTAAGCTGCACCAGACACCTCAACTTGACTCTCAACGTCGTGAACCAGCTAATGGGTAAGCGATTCTTGACCTTCGAGGCGAAGAGCCTCTGCATTGGAGAAGGGTCATCCATCGCGGTCTCCGCAATGCAACACCTGGGATTCTCCACAGTCACTGGTGTACACAACCACCGTTTTTATTCCATCAAGTTTAAGAAGATCGTGTATGAGCTTGAATACCAAGACTGTTCCTTTGATTTCGTGTTCTCCAAGGATCTTGACAAGGTTTCTGTCCCTAAATCGATGTTGTTTGAGGTTGAACGCATCCTTAAGCCTGGTGGAATAGGAGCACTGCTTGTGGGTCCCACTGATGGTTCTTCTTCCAACCTCGTTTCTTCATTGTTGAGATCTTCAAATGTTGTGCATGTTGATTATGTCATTAATGAGCTTAGCCTTGTGGTTTTCAAGAAAAGATCTGAGAATAGAAGCTCAAGCTCTTTATTCTTTAAGCATAAGCTTCCATCAGAGTGTGCAAGTGTCAATTTGACCAAGCCTCTTATAGAGCTTATGGAACCTCTTGTGGAGGAAACACAAACACCACCTTTTGAGTATGAGAAGAGGATCTCTTATTTGCCTAAGTTTGTGGATTTTTCTACTAGGAAGAGATTGGTTTATATTGATATTGGAGTTGGGGAGGTACTGAATGAAAATGTCACTGATTGGTTCCTGCCATCTTATCCCATTGATCAGAAAGCTTTCAGTGTCTATTTTGTTCACTACAACACTTCCATCATGGTGTCCTCTGTGAAAAGACCTGGTGTTACCTTTGTTTATCATCCAGGGTTGGCTGGAAAAGTTGCAGCCAAGGTTGGTGTGGATAGAGGAAACATGTTGGTGGATCCATTTGTGGGAGAAGAAGAGTTTGATTTCGTTGCCTGGTTCGAAGAAACTGTTCGAGATGCAGATTTTGTGGTCCTGAAGATGAATGCAGGGAAAGTTGAGATGAAGCTGCTGGCAGATTTATTTGAAAGTGGAGCTGTATGCTTCATTGATGAGATGTTTCTCAGCTGCACAGATCACAGTGGAGATGATAATGGTGAGAGTGTGAGCAGTAAGGAAAGTTGCATGGATATTTTCAGGGGTTTTAGAAGCAGTGGGGTCTATGTACATCAATGGTGGGAAACTAAGTTGCATCAAGGGCCTAAGGTGGTAAATGTTCAATGATTATGGCCTGAGAAAAACTGTTAGTATGTTGTGTGTTTGATGATGTTGGATTACAGAACAACTATCTAGTTGTGATTGTGTTGTGTTTGTTGTCTGTCAAGTAAGTAGGATGCTGATGTTTCTCATGTTTAACCATATTGTCATTGTCGTCTGCTAATAAAATCAGTGTGTTTGTTTTTCTTTCATTTTGAGTTTGGGTGGTTTCTGGTGTTCTGGGGTGTATTGGCAATCGCCTTGATCATGAAAAGCACGAAACTAACTACAAATTTCAAAAATGGAACTGGAATCTTTGCCATTCTTGATCCTTCAAAAGCTTTGAACATCCACTTAATTTGTTATTCTTGTTCTTATTCTGGTTTTGGTGTGTTCAGTGTTCCTTTGGTGTGTGCTCCTTATACCAAAGGAACTTGTTCTATATCCACCAAAAATCGAATGTCATACGACTAGCCTGTTGTTATTATTATTAGAATTAGGATAATAGAACCTAAATTCTCTCCAAAAAGCTAGCTCAAGGAAAAATGTTATCTAAATTATTATAAATGATGTGAAATCTAAAATTTAAGAGTTAGGTAACAATTGCATATGCTTTTAGTCGGATTTAGTTGTGTGACAGTACTGGAGGTCAGGTCTTATGTTAGGATAAGTTTCCTGAACAAACCGCGTATCCTCTCTACTTGCTTTGATTATAAATTGTTCAAGGCACTGACAGCATAGAGCAATGCATGGGAAGTAATTTAAGAACTACCTAAATATCCTCACAAATCTTACATATGATCAACTGATAACATGTTTATATTGTAGTTTACAAGTTATGATTGGACCCAACAATATTTTTTCTTCCAGTCAAACCATAATTTGAGTTTCAAAATCATATTCAAACACAAGAAGCTCTTTGACAAAGCCAAATAAAAGCTTCCAATTGTGCCAAATAAAGGCTAGATATCTGAGGAAGGCAACCTGCTGCAGTGCCGGAGAGGATCAACATAAACACTAGCCACAACATAAATCCTTCTTGAAAGATAACAAAACATACAAATACAAACGGATAAACAAAAAGATGTCATCCCAAGAGAAGGTGAGAAACACATTTAATTCTATTAAGGGAAGCCGGTTTAGACATTTGAAGTAAAACCAAAGCATGGTAGAGGCATTGACTTATACAAGTCAGGGGCAATGCCAACCTGTTATCCATGTCAAATCGCATTTCATATATAAATTCCATTTTCCACTTTTTTGGATAACCCAACAGGAAGCTTTGAGTTACTAATTCTTGTATCTTCACTCCTCAGGCTCAGGACCGACTTTGATCTCCAAAAGCCTCTCAACTGGCTGTCTGCAGATTGGACATCTATCTGTCTGGAACCTCAAAACCTTTGCACATCCGCTACACATGCACTGCAACAAGGAAACAAACCCAGCCAAAGTATATCAAGAAGGACTCTTAAGTAGTTTTCAACAGTTAAAGTTGAGCAACTAATCATCAGTTTGCTAAGACTGACCAATGAGAGCAATTTAAGGGTTAAGATAAAAAAGAATGACAGAACATTCTGATGGTTGATGAAATTTGGCAGCAGCAATCTTGGATCTCATTTTAGGCTTTACAGTAAATCAATACTTGTGATATTGATGGATAATAATCAGCATCATAACATCATTCTATCAACCAATCAAAGTAAAATTAATTAAAAAAAATGGGAACTATAAATACCATGTGGCGGCAGGGAAGGACAGTTGTGTCCCGAGGCTCTGACAAGCAGATAACGCACTCTTTTCCTGTGTCATTCCCATCCAAGTCACTCTCCAGTGAATTTCCAATACCATATATCTCCTGCAGCTCATACCTCATTCCATTCACCCACAAGATCTGCTTAACAACCTTCACCTGGAATTCCCCTTTCTCCTTCTCAAACACTGCTTGAGTTATCTGAGAGTTTGTCTTGCCAGATGTTGGAGTTTCATTTGATCCATCATGCTCACCAGAGGATGAATCAGCCTTAACGGCTAGAGGATAGACATCCATGTCACCCACTTTCAACAACTCAGACTCCTCAAATATTGAAAAATCGATACCAGTTCCAACTGGTTGTCTAAACTTCTGGCCAAGACCTTGCTGGAAATTTACAATCACAGGTGGAAGAGTGTTTTCCTCCGTTGGTGTAAGAATGCAACCTTCCCCTTCTTTGGCAAAGAAAATTATGGTGATGCTGTTACAGAGATAAAAAGGAAGCAAAACCTTCAGATCATATAAATGAAGTACTAAAGTACAAAATGTCCACATTCATAATCTTTAATATCACGAGGTTATGACAAAAAAAAAAAAAAACAATACAAACAGCAATTCAGCCTTTAACAGCACTAGGTATCAAATACATAATCCAAACTGGACATGCATTAAGTCAACCTCATCTTAGATAGTGGTACTGCTTAAAAAATGCTCCTTAACATAGGAAAGCAACAAATACTTATGATTACTGAGAGCAACTAAGTGATATTTATTCAAATGTGTTAAAAAAAATCATTTTTTTTATGCAAATTTGGCAAAATTGAAAAAGCTCAAGTAAAACATGCATTGAACTCAACTAACTATTCAGACACTTGTTAGTGAAAAAGTAGGTAATTTATCCATATGTATCCTGTGATATGAACCTTGGGAGAACCATACCACAAAAGCTAGCTATTGTGATTGGAGAGCCCAAGACTATATAAACCCCACACCGAAGTCCCATACTTCCGATGTGAGACTCAAGTCTCATACCTTACAATTGAATCCTAACATCTTGCCATAGAGAAATCACTTTTTATTTTTCTTAATACTAACTTGGCCACAATTTTTATACCACCAAAGCCTTTTTCCAACTATTCTATTTTCCAAGCAGCCAAATCAGAATTCCAATTCCATCTAAAATTATATTCAAGAGCACATAAGGTTGGTTATCTTTAAATCACAATAGATAGTATAAAATAGGATTTAAATTTGATGCACAATCAGTTTAAAAGTTTTTTACATTGTCATTCAATTATACATTGTCACGTTTAAAAATATTCAACTCAAGTTACAATAACTACCACAAGAGTTACACATACAAGAATCATGATTGGTTGATGGTATAACAAACTTACACACTGATAGTGTATTAAAATTCAACTCAATTAATTCTACTAAAAGATGTTAATTTTCCTATATGAGAGGGAGAAGCACATAACAGTCAGAACTGGTGATGAAGCAGAGAATTACTTTAAGGGCAAATAATAAATGTTAACAATACTTGAACATGAAATTTTTTATTTTTTATTTTTTGGTACAGAAATTTTTCAAAAGTAAATACGATTATGCTGGTAATTTTAAACACCCTTCCTTCAAAACAAAAAAGGGACCGCAACATCCATTGACATAGCAACTCATTGTGCCCCATCCTACAAAATAAAACCTTAAACAGTCAAACTATTATAGATCTATTACTCCTTTAATATGGCCTCCTTCCACTCTTAACCAGTCAGTGCTACTGGAAACAAAACTATGGTTAAACGGACACAAGTAACAGTCCTCCAAGATTGGTAATTTGAAAATTGAAAGTAACAAAAGCTATTAGCAAAAGTATATCATGGAAACTAAATGGTCTGTAAGCTGCTGTTCAGGCATAAAGAACTTCAGCTTTTAAACAGACTAAAGCATTATTAGCAACTATTTTCTCAACTCAGTTGATGTACTGGATAACTTCACTTTCAATTGTTAAAAAGCAAAGCTCCATGCAAAATAGATGCATACTAGGTATCTTATTGTTTAGTGGGTTATCAGACTCAATCCAGAACATATCAAATGGAAAAAAAATAAAAATAAAAAACGCACACAGAATAGTGTTTATAAGCAATGCTGATTATCAAATGGAGATAATCTGTCATGCTGGCAATCTTTAGCAGCAATTGACTTTGCTGTTCAATCGGACTCCCCAGATTGTCAGAAGAAAATGAACCCTAGCAACACATAAATATGCTTATTCAGTAAAGCACCAAATAGATGCAAAACAAAAACAATAGCTACTCGGCTAAAGAAAAAGCCAACAAGCTATAACGCTAAACTATCAACTTTTATTTCATGTAGACTGCTGCTTATTTCCATATTTTTTATTAGTACAATGCTATTTGCACACCTTTACATCATGAACCTCTCTTACACCTTCTATGCTAGGCTAAGTAACATTTTCTGCTGATAAGTAAGCAGCAACGCTTACTATCCTAAACTGGTAACTAATAAAAAGTGCTCATTACAGCTTAAAAATTCAAGCTGCCATCACAGTTTAAAAGGCTGAGATATCAATACAGATTATTACAGAATAACAGGCCTAAAACGCACAGAGATTGCTGCGAAAAATGATGGCTAGCAAGTAAATTGAGTAACTAAACCATATATGGTTCCACCAAGCTTGACACTAACAACATTTTCTCCAAAACATAGAATCTAGCACATAATTACCATTCACATGATGCATTAAATAAGTAAATAACCACACCCCACTATATATTATTCACATAATTATTTTTTGTTTTTTTATCCAAGCTGAGGCTCATGGGACACCCTACATGGGGCGAAGGGGAGAATGGATTGGGAAAGGGGTGGAGCGCATTGCAGGGTTTAAATTAAACCCGTGCACTCGTAAAATACGTTACGTAACTTAACCAATTGAGCTTATTCAGATAGCATTCACATAGATAAATATCTTATTACATTATTATCATCATCATCATCATCAAATAAGGTTGAAAAACAGAGTTACCTGCCATCAGTGGTGGCATCAAAAGTAAACGAAACAAGGAACCGCCCAGGATTCTCTTCATCAGGCTCAATCCCCAGCGTCTCCTTCTTGATGTTAACATCGTTCTTTATAGTAACCGCTTTCTGGTGCTCCACATAGGGTGCCGGTGCCGGTGGCGGCGGTGGTGGTTGCGGTTGCGGGTAGCGCCTCCACATTGGGTCCATCACCGGACGGTGGTGGTGGTCGTACGGAGCCGGCAACGGCATATTCGGCGGCGGAGGGGGATAGTAACCGGGGTAGTTGTGATACGGCGTGGAGGCAGCAGCGGTGGCCGGGTACATGAACCGGTTGGCCGTGATTTCCGGCTGAGGCGTCGCCGGTGGAGGAGGTGGCGGATGAATCCGTCGGCCGCTGCCGTTGCCGCTTGGTCTCCGACGGTTGTTAACACCGCTACTTCCTATGTTGCCCATTGGAAATGGAGAAAATTACAAGAATACCTAATAACCCAGAAAAAGAATTTTCTTTTTCTTTTCTAATTTTCTGGGTTACTAATATGATTTAGCTAAAAAAATAGAAACTTGGAAGAAGGGGGTTGTTTTTGTTGTGGTGGTTTCAAAGGGAGTTATGAGAAATTTGTTTGCAAGTAACAGAAAAAATGGGAATGAATGCTTAGAGGCTAGAGCATGTAATAGACAGAGAATATTATATATGATAATGATAATATAATAATAATATAATAATAAGGATAATGGATATTAGATTGGAAAAGATTATATTAGATAGGAAAAGAGACAGAGAGAGATTCTTTGGATAGTAGTTGGATGGATGATGGAGGATGGAAGGTGTAATGGGATTGCGTAAAGCTCCACTTCACCCAGCAGGAGGAACACCATTATTGTCAAGGTTGTGCTAAAGTGACCTACTTTTCTTTCCCCTTTGGTTTGTCTTTTTTGTGAGAACATAAAAAAATAATATATGACATTTTAATTAATTAATTCTTTTCCTAATAGAGATCATGTTGCCGAATCCAGAATCTATATTGCCACTGTTCTACTATTAGTTGTTTGCGGGAACAAAATTGCTAACAGGTATGCTAAACGGACACAAAAAGTTGACACAAATACGACACCTCTGATACAGTAGTGTTACTGTATCATTTTTTTAATTTTGACATTTTTAAAAAAATAAAAATTTTATTTCTAAAAAACTCATTCACCAGATAATGAAATGAATTCACCATATATTTGCACATGATTCACCAGATATTTACACATACTTAACCAAAAAATTTATTTCTCAAAAAAACCCATTCACCAGATAATGAACTGAATTCACCAAATATTTATACCTGATTCACCAGATATTTGCACATATTTAACCAAAAAAATTATTTATCAAAAAAACCCATTCACCAGATAATGAACCGAATTCACCAGATATTTGTACATGATTCACCATATATTTGCACATATTTAACCAAAATTTATTTATCAAAAAAACCCATTCACCAGATAATGAACTGAATTCACCAGATATTTGTACATGATTCACCAGATATTTGCACATACTTAACCAAAAAAATTATTTCTCAAAAAAAACCCATTCACCAGATAATGAACCGAATTCACCAGATATTTGTACCCGATTCACTAGATATTTACACATACTTAATCAAAAAATTTATTTATAAAAAAAAACTCATTCACCAAATAATGAACTGAATTCACCAGATATTTATACACGATTCACCAGATATTTGCACATACTTAATCAAAAAAATTATTTCTCAAAAAAACCCATTCACCAAATAATGAATCAATTCACCAAATATTTGTATTCGGTTCACCAGATATTGACACATACTTAATCAAAAAATTTATTTAAAAAAAATTTAAATTTAAAAAAAAGCGTGAAACAATTGTCGCGCATCACATGCGACTTTGTTCATACGCGATATCTTGTATGATGTCTGTTTTGACCGTGTCGGTTTTAGCATTTTTCAATTGCTAAACGAACACAAAATTGCGACACTGACGCCGTATATGCCGCTATCTGCGGTATTGTAGTTGTATTGTAGCGGATTTTTTTAATTAAAAAAATTAAATTTTTTTATAAATAATTTTTTTGATTAAGTATGTGTAAATATCTGGTGAATCGGGTATAAATATCTGGTGAATTCAGTTCATTATCTGGTGAATGGGTTTTTTTGAGAAATAATTTTTTTATTAAGTATGTGCAAATATATGGTGAATCCGGTATAAATATCTGGTGAATTCAGTTCATTATCTGGTGAATAGGTTTTTTTGAGATAAATTTTGTGGTTAAGTATGTGCAAATATATGGTGAATACAGTATAAATATCTGGTGAATTCAGTTCATTATCTGGTAAATGTGTTTTTTTATAAATAAATTTTGTTGGTTAAGTATGTGTAAATATCTGGTGAATCGGGTACAAATATTTGGTGAATTCAATTCATTATCTGGTGAATGTGTTTTTTTGATAAATAATTTTTTTGGTTAAGTATGTGCAAATATCTGGTGAATCAAGTATAAATATCTGGTGAATTCAGTTAATTATCTGGTGAATAAGTTTTTTTGAGAAATAATTTTTTGGTTAAGTATGTACAAATATATGGTGAATCAGGTATAAATATCTGGTGAATTCAGTTCATTATTTGGTGAATGTGTTTTTTTTTATAAATAAATTTTTTGGTTAAGTATGTGTAAATATCTGTTGAATTTGTTTTTTTGATAAATAAATTTTTTGGTTAAGTATGTGCAAATACCTGATGAATCATGTAGAAATATCTGGTGAATTCAGTTCATTATCTGGTGAATGGGTTTTTTTAGAAATAAAATTTTTATTTATTTTAAAAGGTAAATTAAAAAAAAAATGCTGCTATAATAGCACTACAGCGTAACAATGTGGCGTATGTTGTCCAAAAATCATGTTCATTTGGCACGGCTCTTGCGGGAACGGCCTAACTCGATTTGATTTTATGTTGGCTAAATTATAAATTTTTTTCCCCTTGTCTTATTAATTTTTTTTTTAAACAATAAACTCAATGCATTTCAATACAAGATTTTTGTAATATGATAAAAAAAATTGATGGCTATCTAAAGAATAGGTCATTGGAAGAGGAATCGAAACTAGCATCCACGTTACATTTTAAGACACCCAAGTTAGGAGATGACCGAGAAACATTGGAAGCATCTTCCACTCGTGTAGTTGGAGCATGACGATGGACGTTAGCTTGTTTCCAATCCTGCAGGAATGAGTTTGTGCGGTGGACTATAGAAGTAGCAGAAGGTGATTTGTGATCCCAAAACTTCTCATTTCTAGAATTCCACAAGCTCCACATAGTCATGGCCAATGACTCCCTTTTATCAATTGAGAGAGAACCCAAAGCTTTGAAAAATAGATCTGGGAAAGAATCTACAGAAAGAATAAGAGGTACCATGGAGCTCCACAAATTTTGTTGAGTCCAGCAAGATTGACTAATAGGACAAGTAAGAAACAAGTGCCAAGGATTCTCCATTCCATTATCACAAACAACACAAGAAAAGGGGCATGAAATACCTTTTTTCTGCAACTGGACTCTAGAAGGTAAACAATCACGGCAAGCTCTCAACAAGAAAATTTTAACTCTTGGTGGAACTTTTAGCTTCCAAAGAAGAGACCAATCACCCATTACTTGCAAACGAGAGCAATCCAACAAGGTGGATAGAGCAAGATGATAGGCGGATTTAACTAAAAAAAATACCATCCTCCGTGGCCTTCCATATGATGAGGTCATGAGGCATAAACTCACTCAAATGGGTCTTATATTTAAAAATATTCATTTTGATACCTAAGTTTGAAACGTTGCCCAAATTGGTCTCTGAAAGGAATCAATTCTGTTATGTTAGTTAGGGATTTCTATTATTGACTAAGTCATGTAAGTCATAACTAACTATTGTAAACCTGATGTTGGACTTCCCTCTTGCAGCATTCTATAAATATGAGGCTAGCACCCGAGTTGAATTCAATCAATTTTGCAATCAATCAATATACATGCAACATTCAGTTTACATTTTAGTTCTTACTTTACATTATATCTAGAGCCAAAAACCTGGCAAATTCGATCCTTTCTTGATCTCTCATGGCGGATGTTCACAAGGAAACCAAAGATGATCCGGAAACATCCATGAGCAAGAAAGATGACAACCAAGATACAAAACCAACAAATAATGAGAGCTGCATCGATTCTTCATCTCCCTTTTTCTTGCACGCTTCTGATAATCCTGGCCAAGTCTTTGTCAGTGAACCACTCCATGATGGAAATTATGGTGAGTGAGTTGTGGACATGACCAATGCCTTGTTGGCCAAGAACAAGATGGGTTTTGTAGATGGTTCTATCCTCATGCCAACTACAGATTCACCTCAATTAGCTCTTTGGATAAGGTGCAATGCTATGGTGAAGGGATGGCTGAAAAGTGTGATGGACAAAGAGGTAAGAACCAGTGTTCAATATGCAAGCACGGCTAGGGGGATATGGACTGATCCTGAAGATATATTTGCTAAAGAAAGTGCCCCAAGAACCTATGAATTAAAGAGAGCAATCACCCTCGCAATCACCCTCCTCAGGCAAGAAAGACTTTCTGTACCAGCATACTTCACAAAACTGAAGGCACTTTGGGATGAGGTTCAATCAATTGCACCTTGGCCCATGTGTACTTGTGGAGAATGTAAATGTAATGTACAAAAGAAACTTGTGCAAATGAGGGAAAGGGATCAACTCTATAGTTTCCTCATGGGGTTAGATGACATCTTTGGAACTGTTAAATCACAGATCTTGAGCATGTCACAGTCCTTAACCTTAGGCCATGCATATCACTTGGTAGCCGAAGATGAACAACAAAGAAACATCTCTGTCATACACAAACCTGCATCAGAAGTAGCAACATTTCAAACCACAGGAGCCCGAAACAAAGATCCAAAGAAGGAAAGGCCTAAATGTGCACATTGCCAAAATATTGGCCACATAAAGGAAGAATGTTGGGAGGTAGTTGGATAACCTCAAGATTGGAGGAAACTAACTAAAGAAAGAAAAGAAAGAAGCAATTCATGGAATGAGAGGAAATGAGGATTCAAGGCAGAACAGGTAGCCACAGATCCAAATCCAATTCCAGGTTTGTCTATGCTACAATATGAGAAACTGATGCAGCAATTAAAGGAGGGTGCAGAACCTGTAATAGGACAACAACATGGAAAGCCTATTGTGAATATGGTAGGTAACTCCATTTTTAACAAACCTTGGGTTGTAGACTCAGGAGCCATTGAGCACATTGCCTGTAATGAAGATTTCCTAAGAGAGAAACATGTCTCTCATCAGCAATCTGTACTGATTCCAAATGGCATGAATGTGCCAATCGAAGGAATAGGAAAAGCAAGACTTCCAAATGGAATAGTCTTGAATGATACATTACATATTCTCAATTTTAAATGCAACATATTATCTGTTAGAAAACTAACCAAGGATCATAATTTTGCTATTATCTTCATGCCTAACAAGTGTGTGATACATGACTTAGCTTCGAAGAAGCTGATTGAAATGGCTAGAAATCAAAATGGCTTGTATCTTCTTGAGTCTCAACAAAATATAAAGAGGCTGCAATGAAGGTTGTCAAGGCAAAGGATGCATATTTGTGGCACACAAGACTTGGACATGCTTCTCAAGCCAAACTTGCACACATAGGTGTAGATGTAGATTTTAAAATTCAGAATAATATGCCATGTGATTCCTGTATAAAAGCAAAACAGACTAGGTTACCTTTTCCTATAAGTTCAATAAAAACAAAATCTTGTTTTGATCTCATACATCGTGACATATGGGGTCCCTACACTACTGCTTCACACTCTGGTGCACATTACTTCCTTTCAATTGTTGATGATTTCAGTAGAGGTGTTTGGATCTATCTCATGAAATATAAGTCGGAAGTAGATAGATTTTTGCCTATGTTCATTTGTATGGTGGAAACTCAACATGGAAAAAGAGTTAAGAAAGTGAGATCAGATAATGGCTTAGAGTTTGTTTCAAGAAAGATGCAAAACTTTTATGAAGAAATGGGTATCATGATGGAATTGAGTTGTACATACACACCCCAACAAAATGGAGTGGTGGAAAGGAAGCATAGGCATATATTAGAAATAGCTAGAGCTTTGAGATTCCATGCTAGTCTACCAATTCAATTTTGGGGTGAATGTGTACTAACATCGGTTCACATCATTAATAGGCTTCCATCCAAGATCTTGGACAATAAAAGTCCTTATGAGATCATATATGGAAGAAAGCCAAATTATAATCTTTTGAAAGTTTTTGGATGTCTTGTATATGCCTTAAAACCTAAAAGAGAAGGGAAATTTGATGAGAGGGGGAGAGCTGGAGTGTTTGTAGGCTACCCTCTAGGACAAAAGGGATACAAGATATATGATATTGAAAATAAAAACATGTATGTGTCAAGAGATGTTTTGTTTTATGAAAATAATTTTCCTTTCAAAGAAGTGACCTCTAAGGGAGAAACCACCAAGGCACAACAGTTTATGACTTGTGATGAAGATGAGACAATCAACAATAGCATATTAGATGCAGCTGTTGATGGGAACAGATCAGAAGAGAAAGACTTTGATCATCCTGTAATAGAGTACCAGGACAATGAACCTGGTGAATCAGGCGATGAAGGCCAAGACACAATGGTGCAGACCAGTAGACATGATGAAAGAGTGAGACAACTGCCAAAGCATCTAAGGGACTATAAAGTTGACTTACCAGCTAGCATTACTCATCCATCTACTAACCTGATAGCAGGTAATCAAGTATTATATCCTATTTCAAACTATGTGTCTTATAATAAGTTTTCCAACTCACATCAAGCCTTCTTAGCAGCCACCACCTCCTATGATGAGCCAAAACATTTTTCACAGGAAGTGAAACATGAACATTGGATAGAGGCAATGAAGAAGGAAATACAGGCTTTGGAAGCAAATGAAACTTGGAGCCTCACACCACTCCCACCTAGAAAGCATGCAGTAGACTCTAAGTGGATCTACAACGTGAAGTTCAAACCAAATGGAGAAGTATAAAGAGTCAAGGCCAGATTAGTGGCAAGAGGCTTTACTCAGGTTAAGGGGGAGGATTTCCATGAGACATTTGCACCAATGGCCAAGTTAGTCACAATGAGAAGTCTCCTGGCCATAGCAACAGCAAAAGGATGGCTTGTTCATCAGCTTGATGTGAACAATGCCTTCCTACATGGAGACTTAAATGAAGAAATCTATATGAAAATACCACAAGGGTTTGCAAAGAAGGGAGTGACAAGGGTCTGCAAGTTGCAAAAATCACTGTATGGCCTTAAGCAGGCATCCAGAAATTGGTATCACAAGTTCACAAGAGCCTTAGAGAAAGTTGGTTTTAAGCAATGCAGGGCAGACCACACTCTTTTCATCTTCAAGCAAGCAGACACCTTCATGACAATTTTGATCTATGTTGATGATGTTATTGTTGCTGGACACAATCCAAGCTTTATGTAGTGGCTAAAAGACTACCTCAACACTAAATTTAGCATTAAAGATATGGGGCCATTGAGGTAATTCCTTGGAATTGAAGTAGCTAGATCATCAAAGGGTCTAGTACTGAGCCAAAGGAAATACACCCTAGACATCCTAAAGGAAACGGGAATGATGAATTGCAGACCAACTCACTTTCCTATGGAGAAGAACTGTAAACTGCAGGCCAATCCTGATGATCCAGAAGTAGATGCCACCAGATACAGAAGACTATTAGGCAGGTTATTGTAGGGGTGTAAGCGGATCCGATCCGATCCGCGAACCCGGCGGATCCGAACCGATCCGAACCGGTTTTGGTGGATTGGTTCGGATCATCGGATCAGATCGGATTTCAAAACGCCGATCCGAACCAGATCGGTTCGGGTCTCGGATCCGAAAATTCTGACCCGATCCGACCCGAACCCTTTAAAATATTTATTTTAAAATTATTTTATATAATATTAATATATTATTATATATAAATTTAATATAATTAATAATTTAATATATATATTTTATTTTATTTTTCTATTTTTTTATTAATATTTAAGTGTAAATTAAAAAAAAAAAAGGGTAACCCGATGATCCGAACCGAACCAACCCGATTGTGATCGGTTCGGTTCGGATCCGTAGTTGCAAATTTGCGAAATCCGAACCGATCCGAACCGATCAAATTTGATCGGTTCGGATGATTAAACCCCTCAAATCCGAACCAACCCGACCCGATTACACCCCTAGGTTATTGTATCTAACAGTGACAAGACCTGATATCACATATGCAGTCAACACTTTCTGCCAGTTCATGAATGCACCAAGACAAATTCGTATGGATGCAGCTGACAGGGTCAGGTAGTTGAAGACAACACCAGGCCATGGAATTTTGCTTTCCAACACAAGCAATTTGAAGCTTCAAGCATTCTGTGACTCAGACTGGGGAAGTTGCCCTCACACCAATAGATCCTGCACAGGCTATCTCATTATGCTTGGAGATGCTCTTGTCTCTTGGAGGACTAAGACAAACTGTGGTTGCAAAGTCCTTAGCAGAAGCTGAATATCGAACCATGGCAACCACGATGAGTGAAATTATTTAACTAAGGTGGTTGTTACAAGAATTATGTGTTCCACAGCAAGCTCAACACCCTTGCATTGTGATAATCAAGCAGCTCTCCACATTGCTGCCAATCCAGTCTTTCACGAAAGAACCAAACATGTGGAGATGGATTGCTATTTTATGAGAGAAAGGGTCCAATCGGGTGACATTGAACCAGTAAAGATTGGCACTGCAAACCAGGTCGCAAACATACTTACTAAGATTCTAGGAAGGGATCAGTTTGAAAAATTACTCAGCATGTTGACCATTGTGAATCTACATATGCCAACTTGTGGACGAGTGAAATGAATCAATTATGTTATGTTAGTTATGGCTGTTATGTTAGTTATGGATTTCTGTTATTGACTAAGTCATCTAAGTTATAACTAACTATTGTAAACCCGATTTAGGACTTCCTTCTTGCAGCACTCTATAAATATAAGGCTAGCATCGAAGTTGAATTCAATCAATTTTGCAATCAATCAATATACATGCAACATTCAATTTACATTTTAGTTCTTACTTTACAGTCTTTTACGTCAGATAGTTGTTACCCTCTCCGACATGACAGTGAAGTGATGATGTGGGTAGCTTATATGGCATGTCTGTCATGTGGGAGGATCAAACCAAATTCAAAAAAATGAGATAATGGACCAAAACGATTCTAAAAAATAAGATAAGGGACCGAATCGAAATTTTAGCCCTTCTTCCACAATGTGTCTTCTCCTCCAATGGTTGCACATATATATGGATGACCGTTCTTCAGCCCAGTCGAGTGCTGGCTGCTTGAGGGGAGTCGACATTTTCTGTGTGAACAAAAAAGTCCACTCATAATCTCTGTTTCTCCATTAATCAGCAATTGAAACACACCCAAAAATTATCATGAGGTCATTTTTCATTGAATTTTGTTCCAAAACAAACACTGCGATCGAGCTGCCCTCTTCGATGCAGCACGACAACCAACCTCCATAAAGTCCATCAAAGTCACCACACTCCACTATGTAATTCCGCCTAGCAGTTGTCCCATGGTCCCCTAGATCTGGGGTCCTTCGTGCTCCACCAGTCACAGGTTTGAAAAATGTCATCCCTGACTGCCTACAACTCTCAGGCCAGAAGACCCATTGGAGAAGAAGACACATTGTGAAAGAAGAGCTAAAATTTTGATTTGGACCCTTATCTTATTTTTTAGATTCTTTTTGGTCCCTTATATTATTTTTTGGATTCATTTTGGTCCTCCCACATGGCAGACATGTCATGTCAGCTACCCACATCATCACTTAACTGCTATATAGGAGAGAGGGTAACGACGATCTGACGTAAAGGACCAATTTAGGTAATGTTTCAAACTTAAGGGACCAAAATGAATCTTTTTAAACATAAGGGACCAAAATGAATCTAAAAAATAATATAAGGGACCAAAATTATAATTTAACCGATTATGTTTTGTTTCATGGTGGAGGAGAGTATTAGAATCGTATTCGAGTGTGTTTGGTTCGAAGGTTTCAACTGTTGGAAGTGCTTCTGCCAGGATCAAATGTGGTTTGATCGAATATCTTTGATGTTTGGCTTCCATGGACTAAAAGTGATTATAGCCCTAAAATCACGTTGATGTTGAAGTTGAAATTTGTAGCTTTCACATTGGATCCAAAAATTGATTCTATAATTTGTGACTTGACAGGTAATGTTGAGTCAATAAATCACTTTTTTCATTAAGGCATCCAAACATAAATCGCTTCACTTTCAACCAAAATCAATTCTACAAAATCAATTAATTCCAAAATCACAATTGTTAAAAACTCATCCAAACACACATTTATAATTCAAAGATGATTTTACTTTATCATCTAAACAAATTCAATTCTTGTAAAATCACTTTTAAAATATCATAATAAAAAATAAATCAATTATTTTGATTTCTATTTATTTAGAATCAATTCTTTGAATATTTATTTGTGAAGGTGCTCTGTTAGGGTTCGGTATGTCCTTTGAGTTTTCTGCAACGCAAACACCAATGGTGGTGGAAGACCCACTTAAGGAACCACATGATAAAGGTGTGGTTCAGCCAGAGAGTCTGCCTAGCGCTAGTAATGGAGGCTTTAGCATGAATGTCGGTGTCTCCTTTAGAGATAAGGCCCTTGGTTTTAAAAAAGTCCCCCAAAGAGAGCGTGTTGACTTGATGGAGAAGAAACTGGTGAACCTGGACTTGGTGAATGACTGTCGGCTGTTGCCAATGTTCACAGTGGATAAAAATATGATTGAAGAGTTAAGTCAACCATGGAAAGATTCTTTGATCGTTAAGCATCTGGGTAAACCTTTGGGCTTCAATGTGATGAAAGCAAAACTGTCCTCTACATGGAAACTGGGTGGAGGTTTTGATATCATGGAAATTGGTAATGACTTTTTTATGGTCACGTTTGAGCAGGAAGACGATCGTAACAAAGTCATTAATGGTGGTCTGTGGATGATTTACAACCATTACTTATCAGTGAGGTCACGGTCAGCTGATTTCAATTCTAGCAAAGCAACCATTGACAGAACAATGGTTTGGATTCGTATCCCTAACCTTAACATGGTGTTCTATGATGAGAGCCTCCTCTGGACTTTCGCTTCTGCTACAGGGAAACCTATAAAGGTGAATCGCCAGGGGGAGATTTGCCAGGGTATGCGTAGAAGTTGATCTGAATCAACCTGTTGTTGGCAGAGTTGGGGTGAATGGATGCTGGTATAACATTGAGTACAAGGGATTGCACGTTATTTACGCTCATTGTGGATGTTACGACCACGTTCTCAAGGATTGTCTAGCCAAAAAACCAGAAGCTATGGTGGAGGAGAAGGTTTTAGGCGGTCCGAAACAGAAGGGGGAGGTGAGCGAAGTTTCTGCCCATAATAATGGTATGGAGCCCGAGGATCATGGTGTTCCTGATATGGATCAAATCTCGGAGATTACCCATGGGGATTGGGTGAATGTTGTGCAGAAAAAACGTAACGATAAAGTCCATTCAGGGCCGAAATCTAAGGTTATGGGGTTTAATGATGGGGGGAACAAATTTAATGTGCTTAATCATGAGCTCAATCATGAGGATATGGTTAGTGATTTTGTGCATGGGGGCCCCTCGAATCTGATTGCTCGGCAGTCGAATCCCAAAACATGGTCCAATAAAAAAAGGCAAATGAGGGACTATGGGCTTGGAAATAATAATAATGGGTCAGTCAACAATAAGTCCAAGGAGGGGGGAGTGCCCATTGGCCAGGTGAGGTTCAGGAATCCTATTAATAGACAAGCCAATAGTGAGCAATGGTTGAAAGAGGTTTTAATAAATGGGGGACACCTAAAGCTCAAAGCCAAACTTGATACAGTGATGAATAAATGGACGAGTATGCCCTCGTCGAGTACTATTTGTCAACCTGGTTCTCCTAATATTCCTGAAATGTCTCCCAATAATTTTCCGCCAGAACCAGGAGAAACACATGATGATATGAATTTGGACCGACGGTTGCCTAAGGATAATGTAGGACCTGCCTTGAGGAACAGTCAATGTGGAGCCAGTGTTAATGCTGATATGGGTAATGATGAGGGTGCCATGCAACTGGACGTTCAGGGAGGGCATTCTATCGCTCAATGAGGCCAACGTGGCCCCTTTGTTTCCTACCTTTTTTTTATCCATGATTATGGTCTTTAATAATTTATCTATCCTTTCCTGTAATGTTAGAGGTGCCGCAAACCTCAGAGGTAAGAGGCATGTGAAGGAGCTTATTCGTAAGTATAAACCCTCTTTGCTTGTCCTTTTGGAGACTCATGTTGCCTTCGAGGGTGTTAGTAGATTCTGGCGTCAGCAGGGCTATGAGATGGTGGCTCTCCAAGAGGCTAAAGGTCACTCAGGGGGCATATGTATTCTTTCCTCTGATAATAGAGTTACTATATCAGTTTTTGAATCTAATGCGCAAATCATTACCGTGAATATTGAGATGGGGGATGCTAAACGGATTTGTTCTATGGTGTATGCTAGCCCCACTCCTTCAGTCCGTGATTCTTTGTGTGATTACCTAGAGAGTTTGTGTGGGAATATTAGGGATCCTTGGCTTCTTTTGGGTGACTTTAATGAAATCCTCTTACCCTCAGAAGTTAGAGGTGGTGTCTTCGGTAGTAGTAGAGCCCGAAGGTTTAATGAAGTCCTTGAATATTGTTCTCTGGTTGACTCGGGGGCTTCGGGGAGTCATTTCACATGGCACAAATTCTAATGGTATTCCTACAGTGTCTAAGAGGTTGGATATGGCTATCTCGGATTGTTCCTGGAGAACTTTCTTCACCGAGACTTTCGTTGAGAATCTTTGCAGGATGCATTCTGACCATAATCCAATTTTACTTCAATGTGGTGGTTTTCTGGCTCAGTGTGGCCCTAGACCTTTCAGGTTTAGGGCTATTTGGACAACCCATCAAGACTTTAAGCGTATTGTTAGTGAGGCTTGGAGTAGGGGAGACCATGCAGCTTTGGGTGTGCTCAGTCATGTCAGGATGAAGGCTATTAATTTTAATGAGGATGTCTTCGGTAATGTGTTTAGAAAGAAACGTCTCATCGAAGCCAGGATCAGAGGTTTCCAGAAGCGTATGGAAATGGTTGATTCTTCTCATTTGTGCCGAGTTAAGAAGGAGCGGCAGCAAGAGTATAATAGAATTCTGTACCAAGAGGAGCTTCTTTGGTTCCAGAAATCTAGAAAAAAATGGGTTAGGTTTGGTGACAAAAATGCTGCTTTCTTTCATACCCAGACTATTGTTAGGAGGAAGCGGAACAGGTGTGAGGGCTTATTTTTACAAGATGGTAGTTGGTGCACAGATGTCGTAACCCTCCAGAATGAAGCTCAAAATTTCTTCTCCAGGCTTTTTGCTCCTCCCATGTAGCATCAGTCCGTGCACCTTCATCTTGACAATCATGTTACTCTTAGTATTGAGGGTAAGAATTCTTTACTTGCTCATGTCACTAAAGAGGAAGTGTATTATGCATTGAAATTTATGAAGTCCTTTAAAGCCCCTGGGTCTGATGGGTTCCAACCTTTTTTGTTTAAAAATTATTGGGATATTATTGGTGATGATATATGGAATCTTGTTAAGGAGACTTTCCCAATTTAGGCCTATTAGCCTTGGTGACTAAGGTCTTTGTTAATAGAATTCGCCCGTTCTTTGATGATTTGGTGGGTCCTTTTCAAAGTAGCTTTATCCCGGGTAGAGGTACCCTGGATAATGCTATTATTACTCAGTAGATTCTTCATTATATGCATAGAAATAAAAGCAAAATGGGCTCCATGGTTTTCAAAATTGACTTGGAGAAAGCTTATGGTAATGTTGATTTGACCTTTCTCTGGAATACTTGCATGATTTTGATTTTCCGGATCGCCTTAGTAATCTTATCATGAGTTGTGTGACGTCGTCGTCTCTCTCTATTTTATGTAATGGTAACAAGCTTGATAGTTTCCTCCCTACTCGAGACCTTCGCCAAGGGGATCCCATGTCTCCTTATCTCTTTGTTTTTTGCATGGAGAAGCTTGCTAATCATATTAATAGGAAGGTGGTGTCTAAGGATTGGCTCCCTGTCCAAGTGTCCAGGAATGGCCCTTATATCTCTCACATTTTTTTTTGCGTATGATATTCTCTTCTTTACCAAGGATCAAGCCTCCCAAGCAAGGTTGGTCAGGGATGTGATGGAGGATTTTGAAGCAGCCTCAGGGTTAAAAGTCAATACAGACAAGTTGAAAGCTATGTTCTCTATGAATACTCCTCACCGAGTGAGAAATAATATTAAGGATATTTCCTTTATTGCTTTTACCAACAACCTTGGTAGATATTTGGGGTATCCTTTAATTCATGGGAGAGCTTGCAGGGATGATTTCCTTTTTGTTGTGGATCGTATAAAGTCGAGGCTTGCTGCGTGGAAAGGGAAATTGTTAAATAAGGCGGGTAGGGTTATGCTATCCAGTTTTGTTCTTACATCCATCCCCAATTATGCTATGCACACTATGTGGATTCCGCATAACATATGTGATTACATTAATAGGACTGTTCGTAATTTCATATGGGGGAATAATGAGGGTGGGAGAGGTCTCCACTTGGTTAATTGGGACATTGTGACCCTTCCCAAAACTCTGGGTGGGCTTGGCATCTGGGAGGCTCGGTTTTCGATCACGTCTTTATTGGGTAAACTCGTCTGGAGCATTATCATGATCACGACAAATTATGGGTGCAACTTCTGCCGGCTAAGTACGCCCCAGTTGGAAACTTATTTTCTCATGTAACTCACCAAGGTGCGTCTTTTACATGGAGGTTGTGAACACCTAATTTTGTCCGGGTATTTTCTCTTTTTATTAATATTTTGAAGAAAAAAATAAAAATACAGAAAAAATTAAAAAACTGTGTTTACGTTATTGGACCAATTTGTTTTTGTTACAAGTTGTTTTGAGTCCAAGCCCAAGTAAAAAATATTAAATTAATAAAAAAAAAGAAAAAAAAGAGAGTTTTGCCTGTGTCCTCTCCTGTATCTGACGTACAGTATCTGTCTTATACCCTCTTTGTTCAACCTCAAACTTGGTCATTCCCCTTCAATCTTTCTCTTTATTCAACAAACAACCAAGCCACATTTTATACACATCAATATAGCAGTGTTTCAGATGGAGCTCCTGAAGGATCCAATGCAACCGTCAAAATCTTTCCCACAAAGCTCAAGAAATCATAGTCCTTTTTATAGCTGATTTTCAGAGTTAGGAAGGGGCTTATGCCTTGATCAGAGGATGAAGAAACATAAATGGAAGTTGAAATAGACTAGAGCATGATAACCTCTGCAATACTCAAAGCTCCTATAGTCCCAATGTCAATAAGAATAGTTCATCTTCCTCTATAAAGACAGAACAACAACAACAACAACACATAGGGGGGAAGGCGCAGAAAAATAAGAGCATCATAATGTCAATAAATAAACCCCTTCCCTAACCTCAATCAAGAACAATGAAAACCTTCTAGCCATTCAAAAACCACCATACTAGTAACAAATTCTCCCCATAACAATCCACCATCTTCCTCTCCTCACCATGTCATCCTCTTCAATCCATCAACGTCCACTACGTCCATAACCCATAAAACATATCTAAGACCACAAACAAATACACAGAGAAGGCAGAAAGAAGAGAAATCAAAAAGAAAAATGCCTTTGTCCCTGTTCTTTGTTCCTCCGCTATCTCCGCCATCTTTGTTGTCACTGTGCTTCTCTGTCATCTCTGCCCCGATTCGTCGCCGCTCCTCCGCCCAACCGTTACCTCTCTTACCCGTCGTGGTTCCTCTGCCCAGCGCCGTGCCCAGCCACTGTTCGAATCACTTCACATCTCCATCGCATTCACTGCTGCTTCCGGTGTTCTCCTTGGCTCCCTTTTCATCGTTGGTAATGTCATAAGGTAGGCTACTGCTTGCCTTCTTATTCCCCTTTTTAATTCTTTTTGTTTTTATTGTTTTTATTTTTATTTTATTATTATTATGTTGTTATTAGACTCTGATGGGTTTGTGTCTTTGTGATGCCAATATGTGGCCCAGCTTGATTTTTTTGTTTTTTATTTGTTATTGTTATTTCATTAGAGCATCGGGCCATTTCATTTGGGTCAGATCCTTTCTTTCTTTTTCTATTTTAAATGTTTAGTAAAAAAAACTTTAAAGAAGAATTTCTTTTAAAACAAAACGTTATAAAAATAAAAAGGAATCTTTTGAGTTCATGCAAAAATCTATGACGTTATGTATGATTTTCATCCTCAAGTGTCGTAGGAATTGTAAGGATTTATCGTATAGATTGACTATCTTTGATCCTGTGCAAGAGTGAATTCCATTTTGTTAAAAAATAATAAAATATTTTCAATTTGCTCTCTTAACAAATTTTTTATGAAATAAATATCTTTTTGAATTCATGTAAAAATCTACGACGTTGATGTATGATTTTTCATCCTCAAGTGGCGTATAAATTGTAAGGGTTCATCGTATAACATCGCTATCTTGGACTCTATACAAAAGTGAATTATTCGTGAAATAAAATTCGTTTTGAAAATCATTTCAAAAATCAAATCTTTACCCAAAAATTAAAATCAACCAATCAATCAAACTTTTTTTTATAAGAATTATGTGGCTTTGAGTTTCCCATCGCACCTCAGAATACGTAGGAGGATAATCAATCATTCTGTCAAGACAAAATTTAATTTTCTCTTTTGTTGTGTTTATCTTTTTATTTAATTTTAAAAATGGGGTAAAATAAATATTTTTAAAGGTTATTAAAATTATTTTGCATAATTAACTTGAGGTACCGTTTTTAAACGGGCGATGTAGGGTGCTCACACCTTCCCTACTCGTAATCAACTCCTGGACTCAAACCTCTATCTTTTTTAGACCAGTTTCCTTAAAATAAATGGTTTTCCAATGTTTTTCTCAAATAAAATATCGGTGGTGACTCCTCTGTTTTTACCTTATTTACGCGGCTCCCGGACGGGACGGTAGCAAGGGGATTTTTGAGAGTCAGGCCTATCATAGTTGGTTGTGCAATTTCTTTTAATAACTTTAGAAATAGTTTTACCCCTCTTTGTTTTATTTGTTTTGTATATAGTTTTATATGCTTTAATAAATGCCTTTGTATATCCTTGCAACCCTAGGATAGAGAACTATTGTGTTGTTGACTGTTCTTTTTGCAAGTGTGGTGTAGTTTGTGTTTTAATTGGTTTTGTGCAATTTTGTATGCTCCCAACACACACATCACCAACACATAGTTCACACACTTTTGGGCTCTATACCCGAGTCTTGGAATGTCATATGATTAGAATGAGCTTCAGTGGTGTTATTATGATGCTTTTTGCATCCCTGACTGTCACTGATTCTCCAGCTCATATTGTTACCGGTGTCGTGGGGTGCCATATTGTGACTCATTCGTCCCTGTGGTAAAGTTCATGAATCTGGGTCCTTATCTTTTAGCTAAGGGCAATCTGTGGACCATAAATTTTAGGAGTCTAGACCGGACCTAAAATTCACCGATAGAGCAAACTTAGTAACTAACCGGTTAAAGTCATGACCTTAGGTGTGTGCAAACATAAGTCTTACCAGTCTTAGGACACAAACGGAGCATTTTTTTTCCTTCACTCATCTTCATGTCTTTTCTTTCATTTTTATCAAGAAAAAATTCACATTTGAGTTTTTCTAAAAGAAAAGATGATTTACGCAAGTCCTTTTGCTTTTAACAAAAAATAAATAAAAAAACTTCCTTTTTCATGTTTTGTAACTCATGCATTTCCGTAAATATTAAAAAAGGACTTGTGTAAATCAATTTTTTTTGTAACCCATCCATATTTTTTGTAAATCATTCATATTATTTGTAGAAGAATAAAAAAGAAAAGAAAAAAGAAAGGTCATTCATCTTTTATCCTGCATCTCATGCATTAAAATTTTCGAGTCAATATAAACAAAATCTTTTTCATACATTTCATATATCAATACCTTTTTGGGTCAAAAAAATTCATCTCATGCATTCATAAGAAATGATTCATTTAAAAAATAAGAAGCTCCTCTCATGCATTACCATTTTGGTAAAAAAAAAAGGAGGGGCGGTACCATCATGCTTCTCATGCATAAAAAAATTTGGGTCAATATCAAAAATTCTTTTTCATGCATCTCCTGCATTAATACCATTTTGGATTAAAACAAAACATTTTTTTCCATGCATCTCATATGCTCATTTCTTTTTAAGCTAAGAGTTTATTAAAAAATAAAAAAATAATTCATTCCTTGCATTGTGCTCCTTTCTTGGAAAAAATGGAATCATTATGCTTTCAATGAAAAGGAATGCTAATTAAATTGTGTATCATGAGGTGGAGCTGGAAATAAGACTTGCTCGGTTGGTCTGAAAACGCGGACCACATCCTTGTAGCTAATCATGGAAGTTTGGATGGCAATAACATAGAGGAGGCTTTCAGAGTCGTTTCTCAGATGTCAAGTGGCGCATGTCAATTTTGAGACGTCTCTGAAAAAGTTATTTTCTAGTGGACTATAGAGATTTCAAGAAGAAAGCTACAATGACATCACCAGAGATTCGCATTTTAGCGGTTGTGAGAAATGCCAACACTTTGCGATCCCCGTCTTAGGAATTTCCAAACAACCGATACTAGATTTGTTTATCAGTGGTCTACCTTGAATCGATGGTTACATTGTATTCTATCATGAGATATTTGAACTATGTTCACTTTCTTGAAGCATTATTGTAATAGATTTGCATGCGTACCTTGTTTCATCCTTTCTTTACATTTTTATCCACATCATAATGTTTCTCTCGCCATTCTCGAATCTCATCTTCCCTTTTATTTCTCCAAGTACCTTTTTTAGTTTGGTTAATAAGGCCCACCTTCCTGAAAAATCTTTGTGGACATCAATGAAGCCCACAGGTGCCCATGCCTTTTCAAAAAGAAAAAAAGAAAAGAAAAGAAAAAATAAAATAAAAGAGGAGCAAATAAATAAACACTTGGTCAGCACCATCTTTTTGTCTTTCAAATAAAGTTTTAAAAATAAAGCAATCATAATTTGAAATGAAGTTTGACCATCTTTCTTTATCCTTAAAAAAATATCATCATTACCCCTAGTTACCCCTTTTGAGCCTGAAAATTTTCTTCAAAGAACCCTAAACAAGGATCACCCCTAACTAAGGGCCAAGCAAGAAGGAAATGGTGGTCATGAAGCATAAATTGAAAAAAGAAAGAGACAAAAATTGAAAAGAAAAAGAGGAGAAAGAAGAATGAAGAACTTCATGTCAAAGACAAATGATAAGGTCAAAAAAGGAAAAATAAAAAGGAAAGTTAACAGAAAGTGAATATTTTCATAAATCCTAAAAAGGATGGATCCTTGGTCCTTTTCAACCCTAAAAGTAGCTTGTTTGAGCCTTATATCATTTCTTTCATGACCCTCAACCATTGGCCACGTTACAAGCCTCAAAAAGTCCATTCTGATCAATGAATGATTGCTACTTTTTCTTCAACTTTAATTTTGAGACAAAAAAAGTTTGTGTTCTTCTGAGTTTCTAATTAATTGCTCCTTTAAAAAAAGAAAAAAGAAAAAAGAAAAATAAATGAATGAAAACAAAAGAAAAAAGAAAGCCCGTTAGGATGAAAACCCGCAAGGGTGGCCTAAGCAAAAGTTGGGGCGAGATAGGTATGACAATTCACTGGGGCGGTTTCATTCTCGGGACCTTACACTGGGGCAGCATCATTCTTAAGTTTCATTATCAGGTGCCCGGCACTGGCGCAAGTCAGTTCTCAAAGATGCCCTATCGGGGGCAAATTCATTCTCAAAGGTCTTTCTCTGGGGCAATTTTGTTCTTAAGCGGCATACATCAAGCTCATTTCATTTTCACATGACTGATACTAAGGTAAAATTCTAGTAAGGAGAATCCCTTGTATCCAAAATCAAATCAATTCAAACTGGGGCAATATCCTTCTGACCTCCATATCACCGCTTATGCATCTTGCTTCATTTCTGTCCTTTTAAATACAATTTGAGTTGTCAAACTTCCAACACCAATCGAGAAGTTGTTTGGGCAATAATGTCCTTTCCTGTCATACTTTTGAATCCATGCATGTTTACTACATGATGCTCCAGGTAAGGTAAACATAAGTTCAACAATATAGTTTAACCATCTAATGGTAATTCTTTGATGAACAACTCTAGCCAAAAGAATTCTTAATACAAGGGGGAAAGTGGCATTTCAGTTGGCAATCAACCAAGAAGTTTTGATATTCACAAATAAGGGTGACAAAATTGTCCACGTCCAAAAAACATATATAGAAAGAAAAAGTGATAAAAATGGCTTGCTAGACTGAAAAACCAAAAATGCAGTCTAGCCAAAAGTTAGAGCGACCCGGTAGGTTGAAAACTCGCAAAGAGCGACCTACACAAAAATTAGGGTCAAATACAAGTAAAGTACAAGAAGTCTCCTCAAACTGACAAACTGGGGCAGTTTAAGATGACAAGTCATGAAAGGCTCCCAATAAATAAAGTTTGGGGCAAGTCACATCCTTGAAAGTTGATCAGGAAATCTCATCCATTTGGATAAGCATCACAAAAAAGTGTATCTCAGGCAAGAAGTAAAACATCAGTTCACCAAGCAAGTGATGATCGAAATCAAGGAGTCTCACTCTAGCTCATCCTTAATCTCAGTTGCAATCAAAACTCTAAGGAGCCAAAAATCAAAGAGTTGTTGCAAAAAAAAAAATCAGAGTTTTCATCAATCATCAAAAGCATTATCTTACTTCATGCATAAAAAATCAATCCAACTTTTCATCAAAAGCTTATCATGCATCATGCATTAAAAATAAAAAATTATCATAGTTTTCATCAGTCATAAAAGAACATCACTCACATCATGCATTGTCTCATCATTTCATGCATCAACAAAGTCAATGTCTTAGCAGTGCATTTGTTCGGCTTTCGCAGGCTCAAGACCTAAAAAGTCATGTCTTTGTTAGCTTTGCAAGGCATAGAACCTCATAAGCTTCTTGTGTGTTTTCGTTTAGCTTTAACGGACACAGGGCCCATAAGCTCTTTGGTTAGCTTTAGCAGGAACAGGGCCTCATAAGCTTCGTTTTGTTTTGTTTAGCTTTAACGGGAACAAGGCCTATAAGATATACCTTTGTTAGCTTTAACAGGCATAGGGCATCGTAAGCTTCGCTTTTGTTTGGCTTTAGCGGGCACAGGGCCCCAAAAGTCGTGTCTTTGTTAGCTTTAGCATGCATAAGACCTCGTAAGCTTCGTTCTATTTATGTTCAGCTTTAATGGGCACAGGGCCCATAAGCTGTGTTTTCACAAGCTTTAGCAGGCATAGGGCCCAACAAGCTTTGTTTTGTTTTTGTTCGGCTTTAACGGGCACAGGGCCCCAAAAGCCATGTCTTTGTCCATCTTTAGTAGGCATAGGGTCTCGCAAGTTTTTTTATCTTTCTTTTCAAGCTTCGATGGGTATCATACCCTGCAAGCTCTTATCTGTCTTGTTAAGCTTCGGCGGGTCCCACATCCCGAAAGCTCTTTTTGTTTTCAAGCTACGGCGGGTATCAAACCCCGTAAGCTCTTTTTGTTTTCAAACTTCGGCGGGCACCACACCCCGAAAGCTCCTTTTGTTTTCAAGCTTCGGCAGGTACCACACCCCGTAAGCTCTTTTTGTTTTCAAGCTTCGGTGGGTACCATACCTCGTAAGCTCTTTTGTCCCTTTTTTCAAGCTTCGACGGGTACCAGACCTCGAAAGATCTTTTTTCTTTCCAAGCTTCAGCGGGTACCGGACCCCATAAGCTCGTTTTGTTTTCAAGCTTCGGCAGGTACCAGACCCCGTAAGCTCTTTTTGTACAAGCTTCTCACGGGCAATCCACCCCGTAAGCGCTTTTACCTTTTTGTTTGAAGCTTCTGACGGACAGTCCACCCCGTAAGCTTCTTTATCTTTTTGTTCGAGCTTCTGACGGGCAATCCACCACATAAGCTCTTTTATCTTTCAGTTCGAGCTTCTGACGAGTAATCCACCCCGTAAGCTCTTTATTTTCAGTTCGAGCTTCTAACTGGCAATCCACCCCGTAAGCTCATTAGCTTTCCATTCGAGCTTCTAACGGGAATTCCACCCGGTAAGCTTTTTTATCTTTCTGTTCGAGCTTCTGACGGGAAATCCATCCCGTAAGCTCATTTATCTTTCTGTTCGAGCTTCTGACGGGCAATCCACCCCGTAAGTTCATTTATCTTATGTTCGAGCTTCTGATGGGCACTCCACCCCGTAAGCTTTTTTATTTTTGTGTTTGAAGCTTCTGACGGGAAATCCACCCCGTAAGCTCTTTATTTTCAGTTCGAGCTGCTGACGGGCAATCCACCCCATAAGCTCATTAGCTTTCCGTTCGAGCTTCTGACGGGCATTCCACCTCGTAAGCTCTTTTATCTTTCTATTCGAGCTTCTGACGGGCAATCCATCCCGTAAGCTCATTTATCTTTCTGTTCGAGCTTCTGACGGGCAATCCTCCCCATAAGTTCGTTTATCTTATGTTCGAGCTTGTGACGGGCAATCCACCCCATAAGCTTTTTTATCTTTTTGTTTGAAGCTGACGGGCAATCCACCCCGTAAGCTTATTTACCTTTCTATTCGAGCTTCTGACGGGCAATTCACCCCTTAAGCTCATTTATATTTTTGTTCGAGCTAAAGACAGGCAATCCACCTCGTAGGCTCTTTTACCTTCTTGTTCGAGCTTTTAACGGGAAATCCGCCCCATAAGCTCTTTTATCTTTCTGTCCGAGCTTCTGACGGACAATCCACCACGTAAGCTCTTTATCTTTGTTTTTTAAGCACAGTAGGCAATCCACCATGCAAGCTTTTTATGTGTAACTCAGTGAACAATCCACCCCGCGGTTTTTTTTACAGGAAATCACTTTGTAGTCACAGGTCCTTTTATTTGTCAGTACACCCGAACAAAATTGGAGTTCATGTCTTTACTCCCTTCTTATAACAATAATAAGATAACTACGGTTACATCTATTATCTAATAAGAAACAAGTAAAGAAGGGCAGCTGTGAACACCTAATTTTGTCCCGGTATTTTCCCTTTTATTAATATTTTGAAGAAGAAAAAATTCAAAATACAAAAAAAAAAAAAATTTTTTTTACGTTATTGGCCCAATTTGTTTTTGTTACAAGTTGTTTTGAGTCCAAGTCCAAGTAAAAAATATTAAATTAATAAAAAAAAGAAAAAAAAAGAGTTTTGCCTGTGTCCTCTCCTGTATCTGACGTACAGTATGTGTCTTATATAGGGATGTCAACGGGGCGGGGCGGGCACGGATACCCGCTACCCGCCCCGTTGGATAAAAAATGCACCCGTACCCGCATGGATACCCGCTTAACGGGTTCTTAACGGATTCGCGGGTTTTCACGGGTATCCGCGAATATCCATGGATAGTTATGAAAAACAAACAAATCTGTTTTTTAATTAAAAAAAACACAAAACTTAAACAAACCACCACATTAATACATCACACTTAAAATATCCATGAAACAACACAATAGATGAAAATTATCTAGGAAATGATATAAGGACTTTGAGAGTCTTCCGATACAATGGATTGTGCTCCACTAGACAAACAGATTTAATCAATTCCTAATTATGTATCATTATCGACCATTTCACCTAACCCACCTTGACCACTTGGTTCCTGAAAGAAGAAAAAGAAAGCAACTGAATAAAAATTCAAGCAACCAACATAATTATGAAGTTTGAAATGAAATCTTAAAAAATATTTACTAACAATTTCGGTATCCATATCATCCAATATTGTATTCGATTCAATGTTGTCAATTTTCGATTTTGAAGAACCTGAAAAAGAAAAATAAGTTAATTAAAAGAGTGATAACAATGAATCAATATATATTTTTAATTAAAACTAATAAACTTTATTACCTTTAACATCAGTCCATAGCCAATCTTGGACACACATCATTGCCTCTAAAGTATCTGGAAGCAATCTACTATGACGAGGAGTAAGAAACCGACCACCGGTGCTAAATGAAGACTCAGAAGCAACGGTTGAGATAGGGACTGCTAAGAAATCTCTTGCAATCATTTGCAATATTGGATATTTTAACCCATTAGCCTTCCACCAACCTAAGATGTCAAACTCTTCATTTGAATCAGGCAACGATGGCTCCTCCAAATAATGGTCAAGTTCTGACCTAGTACTTGTTGTGAATTTTTTTTTGGACCTCTTATGCTTGGCAAAATCTGACTTCCAACCTTCTTTTCTTCCAACACCCACATCTACTTCATTTTGGTTTAGAGTCGTAGATGAAGTAACACTCTCATTACCCTTGACTTTCATTTCCTACTCTCTTACCATATCTTGACAAATAGATTTTACCTTATCAATTTCATCATCAGAATTATCTCCATAAATTAGAGGAAAAAAATAATCCAACAAATCAACTTTGTACCTTGGATCTAACACAATGCCTACAGCCATCACCCCATTGATCGCACTCCAATACTTGTCAAATTTACCAATTATGGTTGCAGCCATTTGATGAATAACCAAATCAAGACAGCCAAGCCACTCAATCAATGCCAATTTAATTTCACATATTTTTGGAAAGTAAACATTAGCAGTTTGATACAGAGTACTAGAAAACAATTGGTAACATCATAAAATATTTCCAACTTTTGGCAAATTTCTTTTGCCATCCTCCAATCATTTTCACTAGGCAATGTTTTATATTGATGCTCACGTTGTGCCAATCGATCAAACACATCTTTATATTGTATGGCTACTTGAAGCATTAAAAATGTAGAATTCCACCTAGTTTTGCAATCAGAATGAGCTTCTTACCATAAGAAATGTTCACTTGAGCACATGTCTCTATGAATTTCTCCTCTCTTTTGGGTGTAGCTGTCCAAAAATTAACACTATCTCTAATATTGTCAATAGCATCAGAGATTATGGACAAACCATCTTTCACAGTTAAGTTTAGGATATGAGCACAACATCGCATGTGAAACAATTTACCACCCAAAACAAGAGACCTAGGTGAAATCTTATCTAAAATGCATTCAATCATAGCATCATTCGTAGAGCAATTATCAACAGTTAAAGTGGACAACTTCCTATCTAGATTCCAATCCATCAAGCATTCAAGCAACACATCAGCAAGAATTTTAGCAGTATGAGGAGCAGGCACATAAATGAACCTAACAATCAAACAAATATTTCAATAATAATAATATCACCAACAACATAACAAAAATAATAAGAATTGTCACAATGACAAAATAGTTTAGTGTTGTTACCTAACAAGTCGACTTTGTAGGGTCCATGAATCATCAATAAAGTGAGCCGTGACAGTCATATAACCTCTATTTTGATGACTAGCAGTCCACATATCAGTAGTTATTTCAATACGACTTTGATTCTTTGACAACGACTTCATCATACTCTCTTTCTCATCCTTATACAATTTCATGATGTCATTCTTAACAGTGTTGCGAGAAATCCCCTGAAATAAGGGTTGCATAGCATCACAAAATTCTTTGAAACTTGTGTGATCAACCATCTTCACAGGGTACTCATGAAGAACTATCATCTTAGTAAGTGCACGTCTTGCTGTGTCTTGATTAAATGCATAATTACCAACCACAACTGTTTCACCTCCAATTTTTCCAGTTTTGATAAACGCTTGCCTTATATCTCTAGTTGTTCGAAGTTTGCAAGTTTTGAAATGATTACGCAAGTGTGATGTTACTTGCTTTGGGTCACCCAAAAGTTTTGAGCTACAATATTTGCAAACGACTTTCAATTGTCCATTAATAATTTTGTGTAAAATGATTCCAAACATCTAAGGTTTTCTTCCTTTGAAATGAGCCAGCTTGACTTGGAATTGAGCTTTCAGCTTGACTTGGAAGTGAGCCATCTTGACTTGGAAGTGAGCTTTCAACCTCCACATTAGCTGGGACTTGAAGTTGCTCTTGCACATCTTCCATAGGAGTTGAGGCTTCTTCAGTAGACATTCTACAAACAAAAACAGAACTGAACTGAAGCAATTGAAAAGAATAGTAGGGGCATGCAGATATGTATAATGCTGCTTCAACCTCATTTACCTATGAACAATAAATTTACTGGACCTATATAGGAATTGGAATTGTGAAAAACTAACACTCTTCTAAGTCTTAGGTCATCAAATTTCTAACATGAAGCTGTGGAAGTTATTGTTCACAATTATAGAACCATTCTAAACAATTTCCTTTTTCTTTTGACAGGATGAAAGTAAAGGGATAAGAAACAAAAGCTAGAATTATTGAAGCATTATGGACTTTACCACCTCACAATCCCAATCTAATGAAGTCAGAGTGGCTTTAGCCCTAGGCCCCAAATTTGTGGAGAACATATGAAATTGACCATGGTGATATTTTGATAATTAGAAATCAGCTATCATTGTGAGAGAAGTCAGAGAACATATGAAATTGACCATGGTGATAGTTTGATAATTAGAAAATCAAAAGTTTGAAAATCAAAACAAATTGGTTGAGGTTTAGAGTTTACCTGAGGTTGCATAGAACCGAGGTTGTGACGGATCTGGGTGGAGGAGGAGCGTGGGCTCTCGAGAAGGCTCCCTGAGTCGGGACGAGCGGTGCGCTCAAGGACGCTCCCTAAGTCGCGGCGAGCAGTGCTTGCGGGAAGAGCGGTGGTGCGCAAGGATGCTCCCTGAGTTGCGGCGAGTGGTGCTTGCGGGCTTGTGGCGGCGAGGGTCCCTGCAAGCTGCACTTCTGACACGGTGGTACTTGACTAAAGAAGGGGCTGAAGAAGGGGCGGTGTGGCTTCACTTTGGACAGTGTGTGGTGCGGCTGAAGAAGAAGGAAAGAAAAGAAGGGGCTCACCCGCAGGTGTGAAGCCGTGAAGGGAAATTAGGTATAGCACTTTAGTAGATATATATATTAAAGGGTATTATAGTAATTAGGTAACGGGTGCGGGTATCCGCGGGCACGGATAGTGTGATACCCGCCCCCGCCCCGTTTATAGACGGGTATTGGAATTGCCCGTTTATTTTACCCGCGGGCACCCGTTTAACTACCCACCCCGTGCCTGTTGTGGATTTTATCCGCGAGTATGGGTAAAATTGCCATCCCTAGTCTTATACCCTCTTTGTTCAACCTCAATCTTGGTCATTCCCCTTCAATCTTTCTCTCTATCCAACAAACATTCAAGCCACTTTTTGTACACATCAAGATAGCGGTGTTTCAGATGGAGGTCCTCAAGGATCCAATGCAACCGTCAAAATCTTTCCCACAAAGCTCAAGAAATCATAGTCCTTTTTATAGCTAATTTTCAGAGTTGGGATGGGGCTTATGCCTTGATCAAAGGAAGAAGAAACATAAATGGAAGTTGAAATAGACTAGAGCATGATAACCTTTGCAATACTCAAAGCTCATATGGTCCCAATGTCAATAAGCAGAGTTCATCTTCCTCTATAAAGACATAACAACAACACATAGGGGGGAAGGCGCAGAAAAATAAGGGCACCAGAATGTCAATAAATAAACCCCTTCCCTGACCTCAATCAAGAATAATGAAAACCTTCTAGCCATTCAAAAACCACCATACCAATAACAAATTCTCCCCATAACAACCCACCATCTTCCTCTCCATTCTCGCCACGTCATCCTCTTCAATCCATCAACACCCACTACGTCCATAACCCATAAAACACATCTAAGACCACAAACAAATACACAGAAGGGAGAAAGAAGAGAAATCAAAAAGAAAAATGTCTTTGTCCATGTTCTTCGTTCCTTACTGTCTCTGGCATCTTTGTTGTCGATGTGCTTCTCTGTCATCTCCACCCCGATTCGTCGCTGCTCCTCCGCCCAACCGCTACCTCTCTTCCCCGTCGTGGTTCCTCTGCCCAGCGCCGTGCCCAGCCACTGTTCGAATCACTTCTCGTCTCTGCCGCATTCACCGCTGCTTCCGGTGTTCTCCTTGGCTCCCTTTTCATCGTTGGTAACGTCATAAGGGGGGCTACTGCTTGCCTTCTTATTCCCCTTTTTAATTCTTTTTGTTTTTATTGTTTCTATTTTTATTTTATTATTATTATGTTGTTATTAGACTCTGATGGGTTTGTGTCTTTGTGATGCCAATATGTGGCCCAGCTTGCTTTTTTTGTTTTTTATTGGTAATTGTTATTTCATTAGAGCATTGAGCCCTTTCATTTGGGTCAGATCCTTTCTTTCTTTTTCTATTTTAAATATTTAGTAAAAAAAAATTAAAGAAGAATTTCTTTCAAAACAAAAAGTTATAAAAATAAAAAAGGAATCTTTTGAGTTCACGCAACAATCTATAACGTTGATGCATGATTTTCATCCTCAAGTGTCGTATGAATTGTAAGGGTTTATCGTATAGCTTGACTATCTTTGACCCTGTGCAAGAGTGAATTCCATTTTGTTAAAAAATGATAAAATATTCTCAATTTGCTCTCTTAAAAAAATTTAACAAATTTTTTATGAAATAAATCTTTTTGAATTCACGCAACAATCTATGACGTTGATGTATGATTTTTCATCCTCAAGTGGCATATGAATTGTAAGGGTACGTTCATCATATAGCATCGCTATCTTGGACTCTGTACAAAAGTGAATTATTCGTGAAATAAAATTCGTTTTCAAAATCATTTCCACAGTCAAATCTTTACCCAAAAATTAAAATCAACCAATCAATCAAACTTTTTTCTATAAGAACTACCTGGCTTTGAGTTTCACATCACACCTAGGAATACATAGGAGCTGAATCAATCATTCTGTCAAGCCAAAATTTAATTTTCTTTTTTGTTGTGTTTATATTTTTATTTAATTTTGAAAGTGGGGTAAAATAAATATTTTCAAAGGTTGTTAAACTTATTTTGCTCAATTAACTTGAGATACCGTTTTTAAACGGACGATATAGGGTGCTCACACCTTTCCTACTCGTAACCGACTCCCGGACTCAAACCTCTATCTTTTTTAGACCAGTTTCCTTAAAATAAATGGTTTTTCCAATGTTTTTCCTAAATAAAATATTGGTGGCGACTCATTTGTTTTTACCTTATTTACGCGGCTCCCGGACGGGACGGTCGTGATAGAGGTTTATTATGAAGGTGATATGAGCCAAGGGGGGGCAAGTCAACTTTTCAACAAGGATGATGTTAGCCCAATGAAGACTATGGATCAGAAATCAAATCAAGGACTTGGTGGGTCCATGACAAGAGTTAGATACAAGAAAGCCCAACAAGCTCTTAATTACATGGTGGCTATTTTGATAGAAGCAAGCCCAAGAATGAGACCAAGTGGAATTGAGCACAAATTAATAACTTATCTCATTCAACTAGAAGACCCATGAACATGTTCAAATGGGGCGTGCACCAAGAATAAGATTCCAATTTAATTGTTTTCTTTTAATCTCAATAAGTGTAATGGTGGATTATGTAAGTGGGTCCAATTTCTCTAATTGCTGCAATTTGGTTCAACCCACCTTTTCCTTTTCTACACGTTGATAATATGTCTTAGTGGTAGGAATGTTTAGCTTGTTTTAGTGTGAGAATAATTGATGTAATTATGGGGTTACACTTTTAATTTGAGAAGCAAGTGTAACCACCACATAATGAGTGAGTAAGAGTCATTTAAGGGGGTGGGGCGAGAGTTTTTGGTGGCTGAGTTATTTTGGTGAGTTAAGTGGTTATTTAGTTGAGAAGTTATGTGAGTTATTAGGTGTGAAGGTTATGGAATCTCAGGTAAAGAAAGCAAGCCAAAGTAGGCAGCCTTGGGACTATTTGTACATGCCATTTACACTTTGAAATGACAACTTGGATGTTAATTTGGATCAAGTTCCATTTGTGAAAATTTAGTTCTCTTTGGTTCTTGGTTGAGCCAACCTTTGTTCTTAGCAAGAATCCAAGATTCTTGTGACGAACTTCATTGGCTTATCAAACTCTCTAGTTTGTGGCACCATCATCATCTCTTTTCTCATCCATTTTGTTTCTTTCTTCATCTTATTTTGGTTACAAAATTGGTTACTCATTAAACTTGTTAAAATTCAACCAAAAGATCATCAACAAGGCAACCTCACCATTCGGTTGTCATCAGAAGGCGTTCTCGACTTTGAGGCAGGGTTATAAGATCAGACTTGGTGAAGGGAATATTTCTTTTTGGTTCGAGAAGTGGATGCACGAGGGTCCTCTCTGCTCAAAAGTTGAGTATGTTCATATTTCGGACACTCAACTTAGGGTTAGAGATGTTGTAACGGATGGTGTTTGGCAGTTTAGGAATCTTTATACTCCAATTCCTGACTCCATTAGGGACTTGTTCAGTAACTTGATGGTGGATCTGGAGGATGGGGTGTCCGACTATTGGATTTGGAATCCCTCAATGTCTAGTATATATGGTGCCAGGTCTGGTTATAAATAGCTTATGTCCCATCAACATATTATGGGGAATGAGGTTGGCCTTTGGATCTGGATCTGAAAACTCCCAACGTCTGAAAAATGCAAGTTCTTAGTTTGGTTAATCTGTCATGAGGCCTTACCTACCAACAAGTTGAGATTCTCTCGGGGTGGTGCTAGTAATCCCTTATGTTCGAGATGCCATGCAGCTGAGGAGTCCGTTATCCACTGCCTTCGAGACTGTTTTGGAGCTGCTAGGATCTGGTCTTCCCTTGGCATTGACAAAGTCCCTAATTTCTTCCTTATTGATGCCAGGAATTGGGTGCATAATAATGCTACTGCTGATAACAATATATGGTTCCTTGCGGCGGTGTGGTTCCTGTGGTTAGGAGGAACAAGGTCGTCATCAAGAACTCTTTGATGCCTGATACAACAGTACTATTTTGGATCAACCAGATAGTGGAGGACTACAAGTCGTTAGCTCCTTCCCATTCTGGTCAGCATAGTAGTGATGTGTGTGAAACATGCTTATATTTTCATATTAGTTAGCATTTAATTGTTGCATTTTCTAGCATAGTTTTTTATTGATTTTGAGCATTTAGCATGCATTTTGTATTTTACCTTTACTTCGGATGATTTAAATTTGTTTTTGTTGCATAAGTAGGTGGATTGCAAGTTCTATAGGTTAGCCATGGAATGTACCACACCCACGAAAGGTTCTGCACTATTGCTTTCAGTAGCTGAAGGTTCCACGGCCTGACCATGGAACCTACCATTGTCGTGGAACATAGAGGAAGCATTTTAGAAATCAGCTGAAAGATCCACGGCCAGGCCGTGGAACATTCCATGGCCGTGGATCTCGAAGAACCCATGTTGCGCAGAATTTTTGAAGGAGCTGGAACGATCCGTGGCTAGGCCGTGGAACATTCCATGGTCGTGGATCATGTGCATCAGAATTGTAACTGCCAAGTCATTGCCTTTTATTGAGGGAAGAGTGGTTACAAAACAAAAGAAGAGGTAAAAAGGAGGGTAGGGAGCTCGAAAATGGGGAGGAGAACAACACAGAAGGCACTACAGAACATAAAGAACATCAAGGATTAAGGGATTTTGACAAAGGAGGTCTCTAGGATTTCTCCATTGCTTGAACCGTGAGAGTTTTTCTTCTCTTTCTTTTGTATTTTCTTCTTTATCCTGAATGTTACTTTGGATTCCTGTGGATTTTATTCTGAATATTTTGAGTAGTTTCTTTATTCTTGGATGAGGGATTAGCCCAATTTGTTATTGACAATGTCTTAATATTTCCTCTCTTTAATCTATGAAATATGTCTATGATTCAGTTTTTGCGCACCAACTGTTTGTGAATATGTTGGCCACATGTTTGCATGATTTTTGATCTTGAGGGATGAACTGAAAGGTGAACCTTAATTTTAGAACTCTAAAACTGAACTTGAATCGTTAATCACGAAAGTAGTTTAACCTTCTTTGAACCAATTCTTGAATTATCATTGTTCTTAAAGGGTTCATCTTAATTTGAATGCCATGAAAATAGGTATTGGATTATTTTGGGTACGTTATCGTATTCTGAAAGGAAACGGTAATTAATTAGGATAATTCGTTTTCATAGATAATTCAGATGATTAAAGGGGAGATTTTGTTATAGACTTGTCAATACTATTATGGTGAATCCCGATTCATAGAGTTTTTTTTATAAATTGTTTTCCTTATTCAACTCTTAAATTGCCTTATAAATTCTGTTCCTTCTAAATTATCATTTCTTGGTTACTTTAATCTCTTGAAAAATTGATTTGTCTAGATAATCATAATTGTGCGTAATTGGTACTCAACAACACGGTCTTAGTGGAACGATATTTTACTACTTGGCAGAATCGTGCACTTGCGATTTACACAACAAGTAGCCTGAAGCTTATTTCCTGGAGTCGACCGGTTGAGGGTGTGGTGAAAGTGAACGTGGATGGTAGCTATTATGGCTCTACTGGTAAAGCTTGGTTTGGTGGTCTCTTGGGGGATCATGATGGATCCTGGATTGTGGGGTTTACTGGTTTTCTTGGGAGTTCAAACATCATTTTGGATAAGTTGAAAGCTATTCAAATTGGGTTATGCATAGCTTGGCAGAGAGGTTTCCGTAATGTCATTTGTGAAAGTGATTCCAAGGAGGCCATCCTCCTCGTGGAAGAAGCTAAGATAGAGTTCCATCATCTCTTCTATGATATCTAGCATTAGACAATGGTTGCAAAGAAGCTTGAATGCTTCTCTTGTGCATGTATTTAGGGAGGCTAACTTTGGAGCAAACCATTTGGCTAAGTTGGGAGTTTCTTGTGATGTGCGCCTCAAAGTTCTTGAAGTGGCTCCTACTAGCATGGATCAGACGTTGATTGCTGACTCTCTTGTGTTCTTTTATCCGGCCTTAGCCTTTTCTTTCTCTCCAGATGTACCAAAAAAAGAATCAATTCTTTTAAAATCAATTTTATCAAAATCTAAAAAAAATGAAGCCTTAGCAAATATAAAACAAGTGCGAAAATTCATATGTGCATATAACAATGTTATTTATAATTATACATCATGTACATGACACTGGAAAAAAATTACATGGACAGACTTGCACATATTAAGGCTGGACAACGGGCGGGTTTGGGCCCAAATCGTCCAATCCGAACCAACCCGTTGAGCTATATATGAGACCCAATTCCGTCCGATGGGCCTATCAATTTCGGCTTGTTGGGTTGAGGCGGGTTGGGCAGCGTTGGGTTAGGTCGAATTTTTTGGGTCCAAACACTTTTTTTTGTTGATTTTTATAACCCAATCCATCCATCCCCATGATTGTTCTTTCCTCTTCCTCAACTACTATGATTCCCCCTACCCTTGTGTTTTTTATCGCCGTCTCCATTGTGACGGCGACGCTGCAACCAGAAGCGATGATTATCTAATTTCAGAAATGAAAGCAAAACTAAAGGAAGAGAAATGAAGCCAAAATCCAGAAAGCAACATGCTTTACATGATCTTAAAAACAAACCCAAACTAAAAGTTTGAACTTTCCAATAGATCTAATGCAGAAGAAGAAGAATATAGATGGAAAAAGAAAAAAAAGTTATAAGAAGAAAAAAGAACGCCCATTTGAACCGGAACTCGAAGACATCGTTGCCACCGTATTCGAACTTGATCCCGATGCCCTTTCCCTCTCACCATGATCGTCGCCACCACCGACTTCGAACCCGATGTCAAAACCCTACCCTCCGAAGGTTCAACGAATAAGAAGAAGAGGTGCTGCACATTTCAGATCTCTTCAAGTTTCCATCTTTTCCATCTTTTTCAGATTTGAACGACAGGACGACGATAACGAGAGAGAGAAATCTGGAGAGGAAATGATGAAATATGAAGAGTAAAGGATAATATTTGAGGAGTAAATGATGAAATATCCGAGCCCGACAGAATTGAGTTAGTTGAAACCAAATCTTTCACTCGTTGACCCGACGGCCCGAACCGACCCGCCCACTCACCTATTTTTTTCTCCGTATTTTCCAGTTTCAGGTTGGTGGTCGGTTCTTGTCCAGCCCTAGCACACACAGGACAAATAGTTCCATGGTCTCCCAAATTGATAAAAGACTTATGTTGGACTCCCGACTCTCTCACTCTCCCTTCCCTACTTTCAAGTTTTAAAAAAGTTAAATTCAATTATCCTATTATGAAAACATTTTTCTTTTAAGAAAAAAGAATAAATTACACGGTTATTTCGTAATGTTCACAAACTTTTAAAGTAGTCTTAAATTTTAAATAGAGTTTAATTTCTACACTAACATCCAATAACATCTTAACAAATCGGCATCACTTTTATTTCTCTTTCTTAATTATTAAAATAAAAACACACATGTCAAAATGTTAGTGGGTGTCTATATAAAACTTTTTATACTGACAATGTATACTACTTTAATCCTTTTAAATATATACTCGACTTCCTTATTAATAATATTATTTCACTTAAACATAAATGTAAATAAAGGAGATAAGATACCGCGCACAAAAAAAAAAGGATATTAGTACTAATATTCGAAATTAAAGAGTATTTTAAAGGTGTTTTTCAAAATCTTAGGGAGGTGAGTGAGTTTACTCATTGTAATATTCATGAACCGATTAAGCTGAAAATGTTTTAATTAAACAAGTTTAAACATTTTTTTCAGCTCTTTTGTAGCCTAACCGGAGGAATTCAATTTCTTTCGGTGGAAGCATATCAGTTTGTGCTGAATTTGGTGAGAATTTTAGGATTATCGATTCGAACTAGTAGGATAGGAAGTGATTCTCTACCTTCTGAATATAATTCTCATGTCCCTACAGTAGGGAACATTGCCATTGAAACTTATTTTCCTTGTCAATTGCCATGAGTCTATGACAGATTTCTACTTTCCGATCAGGTCCTCAGAATGTCACATCCTATGATTGAAGCTAATAAATTATATTAGGCTAATACAAAATGCCAAATCTGAAATAACTAAGAGAATTGATAGCATATCAAATGTAAATACTACATCTGCATGTTTTAAATTCTATAATCTTCCCCTATGCAATTAGGGTGATCATCGGTCGTGTTCTAGTCCCAAAACATCCAACCAGATCAAAACCGATCATAAGAAAATGTGGCTCATTTCTGTGAGATTTAGTCAACGGATTGGTCGAGTAGCAAGTTGGATCATGTGACTGGTTGGCGGGTGGGTTGATACGGATTAAAGATTTTCTTACTATTTTATTTCACAATTAAAAAAAAAAGGAGCGAGAAGCTTCTATATGACTGTATCATAAACCAAATAAGCTTTTGTATCATCAAGCTTCTCATTCATCCTTCTACAATACTCCCACTCCAACACCAAAGTGAACTTTTAGTTTTTCCTACCAGAACGCTACCACCACCATATCACCCCCTTCCTCCGCCTCAGACCGTTGCAAACCACACGTGAACCAGACCGCCTTAGGCCACCGCCTCCGCTTCGGACCAGAACAAAGCCATCTCTGCAGCACCAACCCAGATTAGCAAATCCTGATCTGATTTGGTAGAAAGATGGACGATGGTGCTAAACGACAAGCTGATCAGACTCAGACGGTGGTGCTATCCTGAGAGAGAAAGGCGGAGCGGTGGATCAGTCGGCACATTGGTCAGATCTCGGGTGAAGTGGCGGAGGAGGGTGGTCGGACTGTCTCTGGTGTCTCTGGTTCGTGATGGAGGAGTACTGGAGAGCAGATCTTTTTTCTTTTCTTTTGGTTCTAACTTCTAAATCAATGATTTGCTTTTGTTATTCTCGTAGTGGGAATCTAGAGTTTCATGCCTCCAAATATTTTTAATTATTTAATTTAAATTTAAGTTTTCAATTTTTTTTATTTAATGTTAACAAAAATAATAATTCACAACCTTAAATAATAAATTATAAAAAATCTTATATGTTATTATATGTAATAATAAAAATTTACATCAATTATAATAATTTATAATAAAAATAAATTTAAATATAAAATATATATTTTTAATAAAATTATTATTAGTTTTTAAAAAAACCTTATATCAAATTTCATTTTAGGTGTCAAATATGTTTGATCGGTCCTCATTATTCTGAAATATGAGGAGAGAAATTAAAAAATGTGTAAATTGGAATGGGAAAAGATATGATTGATCGAGTTCCGTTGCCTGTGGGTGAAATTTAGCGAATCCGAACTCGTCCACTGGTACCATTTTAACCGTATTTTTTTTTCACTCGTTGACTTGTTGGCTCGACCGTACTCATTTCACAAAATTTCAAAATGGGTTTGTTCGGGTAATAAGATATAGTGAGACTTCATGTGTGAGCTATGAAATCAGCTTCAGACTTTAAACAAGAAGCCTCCAGAATAAACGACCAAAAGACAAACAATGTAAAAAAGGAATTACTGACATGGAGTGGGAATACCAACTCAATTGAGTTTTGGGTTAATTTAGCTTATACATGATATATAATTTAAGCATTTTTTTTTTTTACTTTCAACAAATGCGCCACATGGACTAGTGTCTTCTATCAGCACTCAATAAAAAATAAAAAGAATGGTCGCTGATAAAATTTGTTTCATTTTGATAAAATTGTTCTAAAACAACTCCAAACTAATAAGTTGTTTCTAGAAGTTTGATAACAAAAAACTGCATTTTGAATGTAATTTTTATACCTATTTTTTAATTATTGATTTTTTAATTATTGATTAATGAAACTATTTTTGTCTTAGAAACTAAGGATGTTCATGGGATAGGTTGGGACAAATTTAACTTAATTCAATCTTGACCCGATAATAATTATTTACTAAATTCAAACCCAACCCAATCGGAACCCAATAGTGTCCGGAACGAAATTGGGCCAATCTGATATGTTGACATCCTGTATAAATATAAACATTGTGAATTATCCATAGCTAAATCATACAGTACAAGACTAAAATCAACGTATAGTTTACAAAAGTGTTTCAAAACAAATATTGTCAATAAATGAGGAGGGGTCCATTTACACTAATGTAAGTCATTTTTCACTTATATCCATTATCAATCATTGATTTTATTTTCTTCCAACGATGATTGTGATTTTAACTTTAATAATTAATAATAGCTTACATTATTGGTTGAAAATAACATCAATGATTGTGAGTGAATTTAAGTGAAAAATGACATCTTTTAGACGTTTAATTTCGATACATTGTCAATATTTAGTTTTGTGCATTTTCAACCAATTAATCACATTTATCAACAAAAAAAACCAATTAATCACAAATCATCTTTGTGACTTTATAGGTAGTTGTTGTAAAAGTAAATATTTTTAATTATGTGACAACTAATGGTTGGTTAACAATGTAAAAAAATATTTACATTGATAGCACATAATAATCAAATCCTAAATATATTATCATGTTACATAAAATATTCATGATTTAAGTTATGAAGTCTTATATATCTTATTCGTAGTTATACAAAAATATAAATTTTAGAATAATGTAGGGCATCGGATCGGGGTGATATGAAGTGTAACCCAAACTTGACCTGAAAACGCATCAGATCTAATTTCTAAAACCCAAACTCGTCCCAGTTAGCTTAACAATGGATAGATAATATATGGTTAAAATTAGGTGTAAAAAAGTGGTATAATAAAAAATTAGTGAGATGAACATTTTCTTTTAAATACTTGATGTATATATGTAATAAACAATGGATAAAAGATAAATGTACTTTATCAACACATGTTGGTTCAAGTGAGAAGGAGTTTGGTTTCTATTAAGTAATGTTGTTTCATGTTCGAGTTTTCTTAATAGAAAAATAGGAGTTATAAGAGTTTTGCCCCCTTGAATGGTCTTCTTGTCTCGACTCGGATTAGTCGGAGTCCAGTATAATTTTAGTATACTGAGGGTCTCAGACGAAAAAGAAAGAGATAGATATGCTTTAATTATTAGAGTTTAATTTTGATACATTCTTGTGTGAAGTTTTGTACATGGTTAACTAACCATAAATTAAATTATGTGTGACTTTTAATGTATTAATGATAAAAGTCAAATATTTTTAATAATGTAACAATCTAGGATTTATTGGCAATGTAAAATTTTTTATTATGACGGTGCATATCAATTAAATCCATAATATTATTATTTGTAAAACTTATTATTAGATTTTAATTATTATAATTTGCCGGTGTAATGTTTTTTAATCTGTCAACTGGTCAAAAATCATGATATGAATTACTTTTAAGGTAATAAGAAATTATCAAACATTTTTATGATGTGTCAATATTGATTGACAATGTAATTTTTTTTTACAATGATAGTGCATACTGCCGATTAAATACTTATGATTATTAGTTTAGTTATGATAAATTGCCTGCATAAAGTTTTTTACATTGTTAATAAATCATAAATCATCAAATATGGGAAAGGCGTTCATCAAAGAAGAAGGCGAAGGAGTGTTCTTGTTTCAATTCTTTCATCCACTCGACATTCAGAGGGTTCTGAAAGGGGGACCCTGGTCCTTTGATGGCAACCTCCTTATCTTGGGAGTGATGCAGGAAGGTGAAATTCCTATGGAAGTGCCTCTAAACACTGTTCCCTTTTGGATCCAAGTGGACGCATTGTTAAAATAGCCATATGGTTAAGTTAGTTATATTCGGTTACAAAGTTAGTTATTCGGTTACATCCTTTGATTAGTTGTTAGTTAAAGTTAGTTAAACTCTTAGCTTCTCAACTTATTAGTTTTTAGATGTATATATATATCTACTTGTATAGTTATCTTTTCAATCAATGAGAATTCACCATTCCAAACACTAATCTTCATTACTTGTTTAGCAAGAAAAGTGTGTGAGTTCCATTTGATTCCATGAAGCTTGTCATCACTCAGTTCTTCTTTTTCAACATGGTATCATTCGCTTCTTCGCTTCCGCACATTCCTCAGTGAGTGATTTCTAAGCTTGTTGATCATTTCTTGATCCTTTGTTAATTCCTTCTCGCTTACTTGGTGATTCTTCAATTCAATCTATCTTCTTTCCAATTTCATTCTTTTGATTCTTTGTGAAAATGGCGAATCTCAACATCATTACTGATCCTACAAATCCTCTTTACATGCATCCCAACAAAAACCTTGGCTCTGTCTTGGTTTCAGCTCCTTTGATTGGTAGCAATTATCACTCTTGGTCTCGCGCCATGTTCTTGGCTTTGAAAGCAAAGAACAAACTTCCTTTCATTAATGGCTCCATGCCTAAGCCTGATGAGGACAACCCTATCTTCCTAGAGTGGGATCGCTGCCACACTTATGTGCTTTCTTGGATTCATCACTCTTTGCATCCAGAGGTGTTGCCTAGCATTCTATGGATGGACACCGCTGCAGAAGTGTGGAAAGATCTCAGAATTCGCGTTTACCAAGGGGATGTGTTTCGTATTGCTGATTTACAAGAGGAGATTTTTATGTGTAAGCAAGGTGATATGTCTATCTCTGCTTATTTCACACAACTGAAAGGTTTATGGCAAGAACTTGATAGTTTTAGGCCCATTCCCCTTTGTTTTTGTGCAACTCGATGTACTTGCACTTTGGTTCCAACGATTCAGACCTATAGGGACAATGATCATGTCATACGGTTTCTTAGAGGGCTCAATGAGCAGTATTCCCATGTTAAGTCCCAAATAATGTTGATGAAGCCCCTACCTGACATCAATGAGGCATTTTCTCTCTTATCTCAACAAGAAAGAGAGCTTGGTGGACCTGTTAAAGAACCACAAATCTTGTTCAACTCCACTGAAGATAGAAATCAGAATTGGAATAGAAACAATCGAGGTAGAGGGGGCAGGAACGGATCTGGTAGTCGTGGCAATTCAAGAAGAACCTCCAAGATGTGTACTTACTGCAATAGAAGTGATCACACTATAGATACATGCTATAAGAAGCATGGCTTTCCTCCCAACTACAAAAGAAACAGTGCAGTAAACAATTGCACAGCCCCGGGAGACCCCTTTTCAGATGATGATGTGCATATTGTTGTTTCTCATAGGTCTCATAGGGTAGAACCTGAGAGTTCTGGCCCTGGTTTCACTCCTGAGCAGCACAAGGGCTTACTAGCACTACTTCAAGGATCTCAGAATCACAGCACTAATCAGATCACTACCTACCCTGCCATACCAAAGCTTTCAGGTATAATTTGCAGCCTATCTAGTCTTTCCAAACCTCACTTTTGGATCTTGGACACTGGTGCCACAGATCATGTTTGCTTCTCTTTAGACCTTTTTCAAAGTTTCAGGAAGATAACTCTCATTCCAGTCAAGCTACCAAATGGTAGTCATGTCACCTCCAACATATCAGGAACCATTTTTTTCTCAGCCGATCTTTACCTTAGTGATGTTCTCTGCATTCCTGAATTATTTTTAACCTTGTTTCTATCTCTAAGCTCACTAGATCCCTTAATTGCAACCTAACCTTTTCTGCTTCTCAATGTCATATACAGGACATGACAACTTTGAAGATGATTGGTGCAGCTGAACTGAATCAAGGCTTATATGCAATAAATTCTCCAAGTATGCTGGCTTTCAAGTCACATTCTGTCGATGTAGTTCAAAACTCCTCTTGTAACCTCTGGCACAGGAGACTAGGCCATCCCTCCTTTGATAAAATTGTTGTTTTACACAAATACTTTCCTTTTATTGATTATAATAAATCACAAGCTCCTTGTGATGCTTGCCACATGGGTAAACAGAAAAGACTACCTTTCTGTCATAGCTCTTCTCAATCTGAATCCATTTTTTGTATAATACATGTTGATATATGGGGCCCTCTTTCTGTGCCGTCTATGCTTGGTCATAAATACTTCCTAACAATTGTTGATGATAAAAGTAGATACACTTGGTTATTCTTAATGAAGCACAAATCAGAAGTGCCTTCTCTCATTCAGAATTTCACACAACTTGTAGAAACACAATTCAACAAAAGAATAAAATGTGTTAGATCTGATAGTGGAAAAGAGTTCATCTTAACTCAATTCTACAACTCCAAAGGGATTGTGCATCATACAACCTGTGTGGAGACTCCACAGCAAAATGATATTGTGGAAAGAAAGCACCAACACATTCTCAACATTGCTAGAGCCATTTTATTTCAAGTAAATCTTCCTAAGTTCTTCTGGAATTTTGCTGTGGCACATGGCACTCACCTCATTAACAGACAACCTTCATCCTACTTGAAAAACATAACTCCTTATGAAGCCCTACAAGGCAAATTGTCTGACTTGTCAAATCTCAAAATTTTTGGCTGCTTGTGCTATGCGAGCACCATTTCTTCTCATAGAAAGAAGCTAGAACCAAGGGCTAGGAAATGCCTGTTTCTTGGCTACAGGACTGGCACCAAAGGTCATATCCTCATCGACCTTAAGAGTGGAGAAACATTTCTCTCAAGAGATGTTGTCTTCTATGAAGACAAATTTCCTTACCTAACAAATACAAGTGATTCTATGCATCACAGTGAGTTTTCAAAACCACAGTTCTCTGCAGACACATTTTATGACATTGCACACACTGACCATGTACAAAATCCTGATCCTAATCATGATCATGAACCTGATCACGAACTTACCGATGAACCTAACCATCATCTTGAACCTATTCACATCCCTCCACCTATGCCTAACATTCCAGCTACAAGGCAGTCAACTAGAGTAAGGAGACGGCCCACATACTTGCAAGAATATCATTGTTCTCTAGTCAATTCAGCAGCCACATCATCATCTCCCAGGTTGCAAGTCAGGTATCCACTTTCTCAATACATTCCTTACGATAATCTGTTTAGAGCACACAAGCACTTTTCCCTAGCCATTTCCTCTTCCTTTGAGCCTAACAATTATGCAGAAGCTGTGACTGATGATAATTGGAATAATACTATTAAGACTGAGTTCCTGGCACTTGATAAAAATCAGACTTGGACTCTCACTCCTCTCCCACCAGGCAAACAGACAATTGGATGTAAGTGGGTCTTCAAACTAAAACACAAAGCATATGGAACCATAGAGAGATACAAGGCTAGACTAGTAGCCAAGGGTTATACCCAAACATGTGGCATAGACTATCTAGAGACTTTCAGCCCTGTGGTCAAAATGACCACAGTTAGGGTGCTGCTATCACTTGCTTCCACACACAAGTGGCACCTACATCAGCTAGATGTCAACACAGCTTTCCTCCATGAAGATCTCAATGAGGAAGTGTATATGGTTCACCCGTCTGGGATGCAACTAACCGATTCATCACTGGTCTGTAGGCTCCAAAAATCCCTATATGACCTGAAGCAAGCAAGTAGGCAACGGAATGCCAAATTGTCCCAAGTTCTGCTTGCTTCTGGTACTCTCAATCCAAAGCAGATTACTCACTCTTTGTCAAAGCCAATGGTCCCAATTTCACAGCCATTCTCATATATGCTGATGATTTAGTCCTGACAGGGAATGACATCACTGAAATCAACACCATGAAAAGTTTACTTGATGAAAGGTTCAGTATCAAGGACCTAGGCAACTTGAAATTCTTCCTCAGGTTCGAAATTGCTAGAACACAAAAGGGAATCAGTCTCTACCAAAGAAAATATGCATTGGACCTGTTGCAAGATACAGGGTTGCTTGCTGCAAAACCTTGCACCACACCAATGGACTACAAAGTAAATTTGAACAGCCAGTCTGGAGAATCAATGCAGGATCCTAGCAGCTATAGACAACTGGTTGGTCGACTGCTCTACCTCACTCATTCTAGACCAGATATCAGTTATGCAGTCAGCCATTTAAGCCAGTTTCTGCAAGCTCCAACCTCAACGCACCATCAAGCAGCACTTAGAATTCTCGAATACATCAAAGGAGCACCCGGGAAAGGACTATTCTTCCCAGCAGATTCCACTACTCAGGTTAAAGGATTCAGTGACTCGGATTGGGCAGCATGTCAAGACACTAGGAGATCTATCACTGGTTTTTGCTTCTTCTTAGGCTCTTCACTGGTGTCTTGGAGAAGCAAGAAGCAAACTACAGTGTCTAGATCCTCATCCGAGGCTGAGTATAGGGCCTTAGCACAAGCCACATGTGAGGCACAATGGCTGCCGTACCTGCTACATGATTTTGGCATTCCTTCTCAGCAAGTAATCATCTATTGTGATAATCAATCTGCTCTTCACATAGCTGCGAATCCTGTGTTTCATGAAAGAACAAAACACATTGAGATAGATTGTCACATTGTTAGGGAGAAACTGCAATCTGGAATGGTTCACTTACTACCTATTTCCACTACCTCGCAAGTTGCTGACATTCTCACAAAGCCTTTGGCACCCGTCCCGTTTCAGTTTCCCAACTTATTAGTTTGCAGATGTATATATATATCTACTTGTATAGTTATCTTTTCAATCAATGAGAATTCACCATTCCAAACACTAATCTTCATTACTTGTTTAGCAAGAAAAGTGTGAGTTCCATTTGATTCCATGAAGCTTGTCATCACTCTATTCTTCTTTTTCAACACGCACATCCAAACAAATTATGATTTATTGGTTCATTATAATCACGTCCACAAAATCCTCATAATCACTTTTTACTTCATCTATATTCAAGTTTGGATAGCTCAAAATCTAAAACAAACAAGCAATAGTTTTTTAATGAAATATAATTATGAACTAACAATATGTATTATTACCAAATAATACATGCTATTGAGAAAATACATGTTTTTTGTCTAAAAAAGAAGAAAAGAAAATACATGTTATTAACAGAAAATTTGTACGTTATTAAATTAATATAACACAAATGTAAATTTCAAGAGGGCGAGCATTATTATCCGATTATAAACATCCATATAAATTTAAATAATATAATAAAAAAAATTCGAATTTTTACCGCTGACAAATTAGAAATGATATATCACAATCTTTATTGAAATTTTATAACAAAGGTCGTATCGATTCAATAAAAATTCTCTTATATTATTATATTCCATTCTACTTTAAATTATTGGTAGACGAAGGAATCTAAATTATTATTTTCAAAGAGTGTGTATATCAAAAAGGGGCGTTCTTTTAAATAAAAAATAGTGGTGTCCTTTATTTATTTTAAATTTCTTTACTTTATGTTTGGTTTTTACTAAATAATTAAATTAAATAAATAATGGAGTTGGGGTGGTGCCGTACACGTGTATGACACTACTAACATACATCTGTTACACTTTACAAGACAGCGTGCTGTGTTGTATGGTTAAGCAGCAAATCATTATAGTTGGAGGTGGGGCATCAGTTAGGCCTAATAAGTTTGAGCCTGATGTATATTCCAATTTTGATACTAGAATCTAATCTATTAGTTTGATGTAGGTTAATTTTTAGGGTTTGAGTTTGGCATACTTTAAAGTTTGACTTGGTCTGAAAATCTGTTAAAAAACTATTTATCAACAAGACCTTTAAATATGTCTTCATCTATAAATAAGTCATAGACATTCACTTAGAAACAAACTAGTAGGGCTTTAATGATAAAAAATTGATAAACCTATACTAATAAATATGTCACTATTTATAAATAATGAATATATGTTTTAAATAGGTCGGTGTGATAGACCTAATAATTTTTTTTATAACCTTAAGCCTGACATTTTTATTATATAAGTTTTTTAACTCTATAAGCTTTTTAAAAAATTTTAACCTCACTTTTTTATTAAATAGGATAGGCTACCTCGGGGGACGAGTGGCCTTATCTTACCCACCCTGATTAAAGCGGGGAGGAATAGTTTTAGTAAGATTAAGATGTGTCGTACTCGTGTGTAACTTATTTATGATTTTATTCTGCAACAAGATTTTTTTTATTTTATATTGAACACAATCACATGGGTTTGTCTCAGCCCAGTCCACTTTAGAATCAGTTGACTTAAAATAAGAAAAATTCCTCGACTGAACCCACTAATTTAATGAGTGGGTTGGGTCCAAAATTGCCACAAAGCCCACTCAGCCAACACCCATATTAACGAATAACGTCATAACGATTGTACCTTGATTAAAATCAAAAACAAAAACTTTTCAAAGTCCGCAAATTTAGTGGTCTTTGTCAATGATTGTTTTGAATTTAGAGTGGGAAATGGTGACATTTATCCACGACAAGTCATTTATATAGGATTGTATAATTTTTAGGACTATAGTTCTACTTATATATGGCTCTCGCTCGACAACACTGAAGTCGAACATTATAGTACAACTGGGTCCTGGATTTAGAAAACCTTGGTGATAGAAAAAAAAAAACCAAGTACTTTATTGAAATTTTTATGCTTGGAGCTAAGCCAGTGGCAATCCTGGGAAGGCGTATGGATGTATCCAAAGAGAAAACATGGACTCAATGGATCTTTGGTTTCTATGTGGGTTTGTTGGACACGCTTGCCACTTGTTGGGATTTGGGGAAGCGTTGACACCGAGAGATCTCGGTCCATGCATGGGCTACAATTAATTTTCTTCCATAGGCTCAATGAAAAATAATATAAATAGACTTGACACCACGTCTTAACCCAAAGCTTTAAGAGTTCGTTTGGTAGTTAGGATAGAATAATGACTGATAGGATAAGAAAACATGATAGGAGTAGGATAGAATATGAACATGATAAGTTGTTATCCTATCTGATATTTGGTGTCCACCAGATAACCAACTGGACAGCATTATAATTTAAGTATGAATTTTAAAATTTTTCGTTTTTATTCTAAATGTTTTCATCTTTTATTAGATTTAGTTTTTTTTTTTTATAATTTTCATTATTTAAATTTATATAAAAAGACAAAATTATCCTTGTAATAAAATTACATATAATGTTTTAAATTTTTTAAATATTGTCTAACTAAAATTAATTTATTATATTTTTAAATATTCATTTTTTGTTTTTAATTTACATATAGTTAAATTATTAGAATAATTTTTTATATTTTACAGTTTTTAAAAATAATATAAAATAATAAAATTAGTATTGTGATAAAAATAAATAAATTTTAAAATTAATTATTAATATTTTTATTATTTTAAATATTTATATTTTATTATACTTTTTTTGGTAATCATGTTAAATTTTATTATACTTTAAATTATTATTTTATTATACTTTAATTATTTTATATATTATATATTTTTATATTTTATTATATTTTAAATCACCCTATCCTACTTGTTACCAGAAAAAATACATTATCCTATCCTGTTGAGTGCTAACCCAACCCTCCCATCGGGATAGAATTTTAACTAGATGGACAAGATATGATAAGTGACAGAATTGCCTTATCCTATCCTGCTGGCTCACCAAACAACATTTTCGTACGGGATATGATAGCTTATCCTATCGTGTCTCTCTTATCCTGTTCACCAAACGGGCTCCAAGACAATTAGTTTGTGAGTCTTCTTCTCTTATATAAACTTCAACTTGTTAAGTTCTTTTTCAATAGAGATGGGTACCTTTTTTTAAAATAAAAAAACTGCTTTTTGTGGGAAATAATTTTCCAAACACCCACTAAGTAACTAAATTTTCAGGAAAGTCTCTAGCTGATGGATTAGATTTGATAAAGGAAATCGGATAAGCCGATCTCACATCTCTTCCTCTCCATCTTCTCTCTCTGGCCCTCTCCATTCCTATATTTCAGTTTTCATTTTGTTGAAAGAATATAAAAGAGAATGGGGGTTTGCAAATGCTTCTGGTGACTTTTGTTCAGTGTAGAGAGTAGCAATGACTGTCCTAAAAAACCCAGACCCAGACATTGCAACCGCCAAGGAAGAACTAGATAAAGAGATGCATTTTGATAAAATAAAATATTGAAAGTATGAATAAGTTATAACCAGTTATTTTGATGGAGGACTAGTCCTCCTCCAAAGAATTGAAGGTTTCATGATGTTTAGTTTTGAAGAAATTCAAGACAACAATGTTAATGAGGATATGCAAATGTACCCTCTCACTTTGATAAAATTCCAAGTAAGTATATTTTGAGTGTTTCTATTTTGTCTCTTCTATTTTTATATATTTGAACCTATTGTCCTTTCTTCTCTAATTTTTCAAACAAACCTAGTCACCAGGTCTCTCATCTCACCCACACCCACACCCATACCAATCATCTACCTTTATAATAATAATTAATATTATTAATATTTTTTTTAAAAAAAATTATCCTCACTGACCCACGATCTGGATCCGCTACTGCTTATAAACAACTTAATTGATTGGCATGGTAAGAAACAAAGTTGACCTCACTATAAGCCGTCTTGTGGATGTCATGACAAAATTTAAGTTTATAAGATAGTCAAAAGGAGAATGCACTTGGTTTAGATAAATGGTAAATTAAATTCTGTTCAACCGTGTTTAAGATATGCGCGTAAATTCTCGTGGAAAACGACTTGACTTATTCTAAGTTTCTAACATCTATAATTTCGCCAATAGATACTGAAAAAAACACTTTTCAATTTCTATCCTATTAAACTGTAACGGCGGCACAAATTACATTGTCTCAATAATTGGCTTTTTATATTTTTTTCCCTAGGATATCCTCTCTCCCTCAAGAGTTTTAACATCGTTCCATTCTCAGGTCCAGAATTTAAACTCGAAACCTCTGGTTAAACTACAAGAGATCCGTGTCATCTCATCCAAAAACTCTTGGGTAATTGGCTTTTTATATATAAAAATATTAACGCATTATTTATAAGGACATGAGTAGTTTATTTTTAAAAAATAATCAATTTTGTCGTATTGTACAAAAAAACCTAATTAATCAATTAAAATTAAGTTTTTTTATACTAGAAATTTAGGGTGAGGGGATGGTGCCCCGGTCCAAGGTAGAGAAAACCTTCGGGCTCTATGATCATTTACAAAGGAATTTATATTTACATTTCCCAAGGAAACTAGTAGGGGACTCAAACCTACAACGTGTCAGATACGAGATCCTGTCATGTTCCATTAAATCAATCCATTGGGATTTTAAAATTCAGTTTTTAATCCATCAAAACTAATGTCAGATGTAAGACAAAAACATTTTCAATGGTCCAACCTATTTGAATTGCTTACCTCCTCTCTTTACGGGCCTCATCATACTATTTTTCACAACTTTTTTTTTTTGAACAAAGAGGGTATCCAATGATATAATTCCAAAAAGTTCAAAAAAAAGTTGTCAAACATCTTTATTTACATTTTATTATTTATTATTTTTATTTCTTTTTCTATTGGATTTTTATATATAGAAGTAATCGTCTTTACGTATAAATGTTTATATCATCTAGTGCAACCCAACAAGAACAAATTCTTACTTTTAACAACTAGTAGTTAAGCATCTATCGGAGATGCTCTAATATTGAGAATATTGAGAATTAGTAATGATATGTTCAATGATTACCAGGAAAGTTATGACACAATTAAGGATTACTATTTTGATGAGGATAAGAAGGAAATATACCTTGACAGGGGAATGAAAGGTAAAATATTTGCTAATTAACGATGCTGATGGGGTGACCGAGATTGGAGTGGGGTCTGCTATTTGGAAATACGCGTGATTTTAGGCAAGTGCATCGGATTTTGACACAAAGGAAGCGTTTGATGTATGACTAAAAAAATAAAAATGATAAACCTAAGAGATTGATATTGTGAAGTATGATAGGGTACCGTATCTGACAGGTCGAAGGATCGAGTTCCCATTAGTTTCATTGGGGTAAGGTAAATATAAATCCCTTTGTAAGTGTTAATATAGCCCATAGGTTTTTCCTACCTTAGATTGAGGTATCATCCTCCCACATTAAATTTTTTTTTACAAAAAAATAAAAATGAGAAGGCTAAGGTCATAGGAGGTGTGCTATGCATAAGGACCACCAAGAACTCTATAATGCAATTTCTATATGGATTAATGGTTGATGATCCTAACATGAGTTAGTCAAAGCAAGAAGGAAGAGTTGTTGTCACAATTAATTCGGTTTAGATACTAGCAATAATTAGATGCAGGAAGATAACGTACGGCATTGGATGCACTTGCTAGGGAAAACAAAATCTGAAAGTTTAATCTAACTAGAGGTGGAAGGAAGAATAAACCACACCCTCAATTTAAAAGACTATTTAATCTATGTGTTGCTGTTTGTTTAATTAGAATGGTTCAGTTCTGCTTTTTTACGTGCTGTTTTGATCTCTGTAATTGGGTGAAGCTGTCTTGTTTTTGTTGGGTTTTTTTTTTGGGAGTTTGCTGATGCTGGTTTTTAAAAGCATAGTTTGATTGTGGTTGGCATAGGCTGGGGTTATTTGGACTTTTGCTGTTCTCTGGGTTGGGGTATCCCTAAATTTAGAGAACATATAATGAACATCATGTTTGATATGCAGAAGGTACAAGTGTAATAGTTTAAATTGTTGTGACTTTTGAGTGAGTTCATTATTAGCAAGTTCATATTATTTTGTTTTTATTCTATCCTAGGGATTAAATGTGGTGTTAAAACTTTCCTACATCTTAATCATAGGTAAGTGAATGGGTTTTTTTATGTAGTGATTATATGTTAGGGATTAAGTAAAAATGTAGAAGGCGGCTCTGAATATAATATATAGTAACTGGCTCCTGACAACTCAATCCTAGGATTGTTGCAAAGGTCATCAGTGAATATATATTTGACAAAGTTATTGGTCAATTGAGAAAAGTTAATAATGATCCAGACTGGTTGTTTAGATTATGCAGCCTTCTAATAGTTGGTAAAAATCAGTTTTAAACTAATTCGTTACTTTCTCAATGAATTTAAATGATAAATATGAGAAGGTAAGAGTTTGAGAAGCTCGACATAAGTAAATTTTTTTTTTTTATGAAAAAAGAGGATAAAAAGACCAGAAAAGAAAATTACATGTGAATTAGTTTGGGTGTAGACACCCCTGGAACGTCAGAAAGCAACACTTTAATCAACAAAGGTGGGCTCTCATATACAATCAAATTAAAACCTAGATCACAGGCTCAATTGGCAAGAAAAACAACGCATGAGTTTGCTTCTCTATATACATGAGAGATTTTGACAGTCCAGCTCCCTTCCAAAAGTTTCTTGATACGATTAACAATGCTCCATCCCTTATTGCTACCCTGACCTCCATTATTCAAATACTCGGCAACCATTGAAGAATCAACTTGCAGATTAATGAGAGAAAAGCCTCGAGCTTTAGCTAACGAAAGACCTTCAAGAACACCCCATAATTCAGCAATATATGCCGAAGAACTGCCAACACACTTTGAAAAGCTGCAAACCCAATTTCCATTGTGGTCTCGCAACAAACCACCACAACCAGCCACGTCTGATTCCAATCTTGCTGCACCATCAGTATTCAAGGCCACCCAACCAGGTGTTAGAATCAAAATGGTTTTGGATTAAAATAATTTTTTTAAGTTTTGATGTTAACAAAAAGGTGTATGACAAAGTATTTGTCAAAGATCTAACTTGTTTGTTATAAGTATGCAAGGATTACTTGATTTTATGCAAGTCAGAGGAAATAAAATTTAAAGTATGGAATCTACAGATTCTAGTTCAAACATCTAGACCAGTCTACAACTCTTGGTAAAATTTCGAGTCTTTAGCTCTATGGTAGACGAGATCGTTAAAATAAGAATAGACGAGGTCTTAGAGTTAACTAAGGTAGAAGCGTTACTAAGTCTAAAGAAAAATTAAGTAGACGAGACTATAAATGAATACCTAAATAAATTGTTAGGTATAGCAAGTCCAAAGACTTGAAAATAAGCGCGCCCATCCTGCCACGTCAGCAGACGAAAGTACTAAAACACAAAGTAACTTAGTAGACGAGCTCCATATGTCACGTCATTAGACGGAGCTTATCATTAAGGACTTAGCAAGTCCAAAGACTCATGTGGATGAGCGCTTCTGTCACTTGTGTGGACGAGCGCGTCTGTCACTTCAGTGGACGAGCGCTTCTACCACTTCAGTGGACGAGTAGAATTAAACTCTTGTATAGATGCGTTCTTAAAACTAAGTAGACGGCTATATATGTTTTATATCTTTACTACCTTGAATATGATTTAATGCAATTGGTCCGAGATGAATTTATTTCAAATGATTGATATTTAATTCAAAGAATATATGCCTTTTACCTTGATGCTTCATTTATATAAAATCTTTATCTCTTGGATAAAAGAACTTCGTACCATCGAAACCATAAAACTTTGTACTCTGTCAAAATACATTGTTGTAAAGATCAAGTCAAGTACAAAGATGGTAAGTCAGAAAGCAACCTTTGGTACAATAAATAAGTGACAGTTCTACTTTGAGCATTCCTCTGTTAAACAAAAGCACTTCTCAGTGAAGCATATCAAGGTATCAGTCTCAACGGATCCAAGCATTTAATACTAAGTCTAAACGGATACAATTTGAAGACCGTTGAAGAAGATCAAGACAGAGAAGCACTTCAGTTATATATATACTTGAAGAACTTCAAGGATCAGAAAGACAGAGATTCAATATATAGATATATGCAGTAACACAAGCTTTGATATCAAAGTGCAAAAACTTTGTTGAAATTGTAACACAAGTTTACTTGTAAATCTTGTTGATCTTAAACTTTCAAATCCTCACACATAGTGATTCTTAGATCAAAGCTTTAAATCTCTTTGTTAGAGTTAGAGCCTGAAGAGGCTTGATAGAGAAAGAATACTTGTAGCCTGAAGATGTGTTGAATACTTGTGAAGCTATTGGATTATAGTGGAGAAAGACTTTCAGGTAGAAGGGACTGGACGTAACTCTTGGTTGGAAGAGAGTGAACTAGGATAAAACACTTGCGTGAATCTTCTAAACCTTTATCTTTTACAGTTTTTGTTTATACTAACTGTGGGGTTTTGAATATGAGTTTATTAACTCTTTAAAAACGATTTCATGTCTGTGTGTTGTTTTTATTGTTTTGCTTGTAAAAGGTTTGAGAAAAGACTTTTTCGAAAATCTGTTAAGAAACACAATTCAACCCCCCTTCTTGTGTTTCCCTGTGTCAACTTTAGTTGGTATCAGAGCTCAGCCTTGAAAGGGTTGAGCATCTAGCAAGTGCTGAGGGAGTACGATCCAACAAGCATGGATACAGAAGGACATGCAATCAACAGACCTCCTCTCTTTGATGGTAGTAATTATGACTACTGGAAAAAAAGAATGATGGCTTTTCTTGATGCACAAAACGTGGGCATCTGGGAGCTGATTGAAACTGGTTACACTGAGCCAAGAGGTGATGCTGGAGCTGCTATTCCTAGAGCTCAATGGACTTAAGAGCAGAAAAATCAACATCAACTCAATCTGAAAGCTAAGCACTATTTGATGTGTGCTATCACCATATCCGGGCATGATAAAGTCCACAGCTGTAACACTGCAAAGGAAATATGGGATACTCTTTCCCTAGCTCATGAAGGGTCATCCCATGTTAAGGAGTCAAAAATAAGCATGATGGTTCATCAGTATGAGTTATTTAAAATGGCTGAGCATGAAACTATAGATCAAATATTTGGAAGATTCCAAACTATCACCAACAATCTTAGATCTCTTGGAAAAATCTATGAAAATAGAGATCATGTCAGAAAATTTTTGAGGAACTTACATAAACAATGGACACCTAAGGTCACTGCTATTCAGGAAGTAAAGAACCTCAATACTCTCACTTTGGAGGAACTTCTTGGATCTTTAAAAGTTCATGAGCTTGAGCTTAATGAAGAAGAAAGTTCCAGAAAAGGAAAATCTATTGCCTTAAAGGCAAAGAAGGCTAGCTCTTCCAAAGTTCTTAAAGCTGAGGAATCATCTGATGAAGCAGACCCCTCTGATAGTGATGAAGGATCTGATGAGGATGAACTGTCTTTTATCTCCAGAAAGATTCAACATATGTGGAGAAAGAAAGGTGGTTTCAGAAGGAAGAAGTTCAACAAAAAGTTCATCAAAGAAAAATCAGACTCTAAGGATCTGGATCTGCCTTAATCTGATGAAGAGAATGAAGCAGAGGAAGAGGCAAATATCTTTCTCATGGCTGGTACATCATCAGAAAGTGAATACACTGATGCTGAGGTAATGGATTCTAACCCTTCCATTCTTCAAGATGCTTTTGATGAATTATTGCATAATTCATCAATTCTGTCTCATGAATATATAAGTCTTAAAAAGAAATTTTCAAAACTATCTAAAGAATTTGATAGGGTTTGCATGGAGAAAATAAGTCTTGTAAATGAAAATAACAAACTGAAATCAGAGAATGTCAGTCTAACTGACAAACTCAAGTGTGATCCAACTGTCTCCTGTGAAGTTGCAAAACTGAAACAAGATGTAACATATCTGACAGACACTCTGTCTAAATTCGTAGGTGGATCGGATAAGCTTAGTTTAATTTTAAGTTACTCTAGGTCACCACATGATAAGTCTGGTCTTGGTCATGACAAAGAAAATCATGAAGCATCTTATAAAAAGTCAAAACCACATGTGCATAATAGAACCTCAAAAGCCCGAACACAACATGTCAAAACTAAACTATGCTCGTCCAACACTTACTATAAAGTGTATGGAAAAAGTAGTCACATAACATCTAGATGCATACATTATAAGCATATTAAACATGCTAGTCCAGTGACTACTAACAAGAAAGGACCCAAGTCAATTTGGGTACCTAAAGATAAGATTGTACCTGTTGTAGACTTGCTTAACAACAGGAAAGAAACACACATCCTAGTAATTGGACAGTGGTTGCTCACGTCACATGACGGGAGAAGGGTGTATGTTCCAAGACCTTAAACATAGGGATGGTGACTGGGTTACCTTTGGAGGTAATCAGAAAGGAAAGATCACTGGAGTAGAGCTTGATGAAGCTATTGCAGATTTGAATCTCAAGGACTCTGAAATTCAAGCAAATGTCAAACCTGATGATCAAGTAGACGACCTTCGACAACATGAGTCAGAAGCTTCAGCCTCTCAACAAGAAATTGTTCAGAGATCTTGGTACTTCAGGAATTATCATCCACAAGATCCAATCATTGGGAATCCTAATGATAAGCTAAGAACTAGATCTACATTTGAAGAACAAGATGATTCTACCTTAGTCTGAGTTAGAACCAAAGACAGTAGACGAGGCTCTATTGGACGAGGGCTAGATTCTTGCAATGCAGGAAGAACTGAACCAAATTGAGAGAATGAAGTGTGGACTCTTGTGCCTTTACCAAAATATAAATCAATTATTAGAACCAAATGGGTGTACAGAAACAAACTTGATGAAAATGGTAAGGTAGTAAGAAATAAAGCTAGACTTGTAGCACAACGTTATACTCAAGAAGAAGGTATAGACTATACTGAAACTTTTGCACCAATTGCTAGATTAGAGGCTATTCGCATCTTATTATCATTTGCTTGCTCATTATAATATAATGTTATATCAAATGGATGTAAAAAGTGCATTTCTAAACGGTGTTATTAGTGAGGAAGTATATGTGATGCAACCTCCGGATTTTGAAAAGCTAAAGAAAGCTTTATATGGTCTTAAACAAGCTCCTAGAGCTTGGTATGAAAGGTTAAGTTCATTCTTAATGGACAATGGATTTAGTAGAGGAAAGGTTGATACATCCTTATTTAGAAAATCCAATAAATCAAGTTTTATTGTTGTTCAAATATATGTCGATGACATAATCTTTGGTGCTACTAATGAATCTTTATGTAAAGAATTATCTAAGCTTATGCAGAAAGAGTTTGAAATGAGTATGATGGGAGAACTCAAGTTCTTTCTTGGACTTCAAGTGAAGCAAACAATGGACGAGGTGTACATACTGAACAAGATGGATGATTGCAAACCAATGAATACCCTTATGCATCCGACATCCATACTGAACAAAGATGATAAAGAGAAAAAGGTATACCAAAAGGTATATAGAGGTATGATAGGATCTCTGCTATATCTTACTGCGTCTAGACCTGATATTATGTTCATTGTATGCTTACGTGCTCGATTTCAATATGATCCAAGAGAATCTCATTTATCAGCAGTTAAGAGAATATTTAGATATTTAAAAAGTACTACTAATCTGGGTTTGTGATTTGAGAAAAATGATGATTGCAGATTAGTTGGTTTTTGTGATGCTGGCTATACTGGAGATAGAATAGAAAGAAAAAGTACCAGTGGAGGATGCCACTTCATTGGAGCTAATCTAGTCTCATGGTCAAGCAAAAGACAAAGCACTTTGGCCTTACCAACTAATGAAATTGAGTACATTTCGCCTGCTAATTGCTGCTCACAACTTCTATGGATCAAACATCAATTGGAGGACTACAATGTGTTTGTAAGTAGTATTCCACTTATGTGTGATAATACTGCTGCAATAAATCTATCTAAGAATCCAATATTGCATAAGTGCGTCCAATGCATGTTGCATGCACGTCTATTGCATGAGTGCGTCCAATACATGTTGCATGCGCGTCCAGTGAGTATTGCGTCTATTGATTGTTTTCATGGTTTTATCAGACTCGTCTATGCTATCGATTGTTATATTTGCATTAATTTATGTCCAAGACATATTTAATAATATCCTTATGTTGAGTCAGTTATTTCCATCAATCCCATCAATAGCTTTTAATGATTTCAAAACCCTGCACCGCATCAGTACTTATTATTCCTTTTCTCACACGTTTTCATTTTTTTAAAATTAATTTCTTTGGGAAATCTCTTCAAATTCGAAACCTTTTAAGTAATACTCTTTCCCTCTGAAAAACCTTTCACAATCTTCTCTTTTGAACCCTCGAGTGTACTCTGTTTTCTTGCTTCCAAATCCTAGCTCTCGAACCTTCAACAATGGCTTCCTCTTCTGGTGGTTTCAATGTGGACAAGTTGAACCTTGCTTCTGAACATTATTTCAACTTTGGGACTATGCAAGAATACAACTTGGATGTAAGCAAGAATGTTAATGCTGCTGGCTGGGGAGGACTTTTCGTGGAGAAAGTCTCTATCTACCCTAACCTGATTAGGGAGTTCTGGGGAAACCTTCAAGTTTCAATGTCTGAGATTTCTGCTGAAGTTCTTGGAAAAAGGATAGTGGTCTCTGAAAAGACCATCTCTGATGCCATCAACTGCCTTCAAGAAGGAGTGGTTTTCACTGATTCATGGGAGACAGACCTTGGTAGTTCTGAAGTAATAGTTGCCTTCCTAATGAGAGAAGACACAGTAAGAAATCATTCTTGGAAGTCAGTGGAGATGAAGGATCATGATCGCATTCTTCATCAATTATTGAACAAGGTGGTGTTGCAATAGACTGGGTCGAAGGACAACTCGTCAGCTCTATACAAGTTTTGTCTCTGCCATCTAATCATAGAGACTAAAATCAACCTACCCAGAATTTTGTATGGAAGATTTAGGGATGCTGCTGTTCACAAGAAGAAGCTCTCTTCAATTCCTTACCGTCATCTTCTGTCTAAGATTTTCAAGTCTCAGGGAATCTATGACTTTCTTGCTGCTAAGTCCCTTGAAGAACAAGCAAGGATTCTATCTGAGAAGGGAATGTTTGCTGCTGATTTTGTCAAGATCAACATAGCCAATATGAATCTCAGTACTTATGTTGCTGCTGCTGCCTTGGCCAAAACAAAAGAATTGATGAAAATCAAACAGGAGCAGAACAATGCTGATGTTCTAGGGCTGAAAAGAACAGTGAGAAAGAAGACTACCGTTGTTAGGAAACCTTATGCAAGAAAGCTTGCAGATGGAATTGTGATAAGGGAACCTAAAGCTGTTGCCCCTCAACTTGCTCCAACTCAGAAGAGAACAAGGAATGTGATATTTTCTCATAATGAAGATGAGGGTGATGAGGACAGTATCCCCATCAGTGCTGTTTTGAAGAAGCAGAAAATTGTTGCTGTTGCTACTGATGTTTCTGTTCCTACCAAGAGAAGGAAACCCTCAAGAAAAGCTTAGTCCTTTGTGACTTGTGGTAAATGTCTTTACTAGTGATCATGTTCAATTAGCAGTAGATGCCTTGGTAGAGAGTTTAGAAAGTAGGGATGATACTGGTACTGCTGCTAGGGTTGTTGACACTGATGTTTACATACCCACACTACAGCCTCACCTGCAAGATTACCAATGATAGATCTGAACAAAGACAAGGATCTGAAGAAGCAGAGGAGCACTGCAAAGAAACTAGAAGACAATTCCTGCTTTATCAATCCTGATACTGTTGAACCTTATGATCAAAATATGATTAATTTCTGGTTGTCACATCCAGTTGAAGACATTGATCAAGATTCTGCTTTTGCCATTTGGGAAAATCACATGCTGGACTGTACTAAGGAGGCTTCTTCTTCTAGTCTGAGTGATGAAGAGAAGAATTCCTAAAGTTAGACGCAAATGTGGACTCTCAAATGCCATATTCTTCATTTATAATGGCACTCTTTGGATTTCTGTCATCAGTTCTGTCTATGAAGAAGACCCTGTCCACTGGGATAAAGAGCTGCCTCCTCCTGTACTCACCTTTGCTTCATCACCACCACCACCTCCACCTTTAGAGCACACTGATGAGGAAATAATAATCGAAGACCTGCTATGGATGTTGACTCTGTTCAACCAGTTGCTGAGGTTGAGGAAGTTACTGAGTATGTTCCTAGACCAAGCACTTCTGAGAAACACTCATCTCAGCCAATGGCTCTGACTGTCATTCATCCTAACGAGCACCCTCAAACTTCCAGAGCTCCGGACACTGTTCCAAGCCGAGCACATGCTCAAGACAGTGCTGAAAGTTCAAGGCCCTCACTGCCTCCAAACTTTGAAGAGACAATTGGAAAAATGATAGAAAAGAGAGTAAAGGTTGAGGTCAACAAGGAACAAGTGAGAGAACAGAATCGCTGGCTCCAACAAATTTAATGATCAACCAGATGATGAACATTGTGCAAAGTTTTCAACAGAGTCACAATCTGCCAACTTAACCTCATCCACCTCCACCAAACCAAAACCCTCCTTCACCACCTCCACCCTCTTCTTAGACTTCTTATATTCCTTTATATTGACAATAATGGTCCACTCCTGTTTCCTTTTTGTTTGATGACAAAAAAGGGGAGAAAGGATATAGAAATTAAATTTTATATAAAGTCAGTTTTTGGTTATACATATCTGTTTTCACATGCATACTATTTTGCTGCATACTTGTGCTTAATATGATCAGATTTTACTATATGTGTTTGGACTTATAAGATCTGTTAAAATAGTTAACTCTAATACTATGTTTTCAACATGACTGATCTGATATGTTAAAACCGTTATATGCTGCTGGTTATCTATTTTACTCTTTAAGTTTGAATGCTTTGTCTTAGGGGGAGCTCTATAGCTCTCTTAGACTTTGCTCACTCAAATTTAATTGGTTTTTGTCATCATCAAAAAGGGGGAGATTGTTAGAACCAAAGTGGTTTTGGATTAAAATAATCTCTTAAGTTTTGATGTTAACAAAAAGGTTAAATTTGTATGGCAAAGTATTTATCAAAGATCTAACTTGTTTGATATAAGTATGCAGAGATTACTTGATTTTATGCGAGTCAGAGGAACTAAAATTTAAAGTATGGAATCTAAAGATTCTAGTTCAAATCTCTAGACCAGTCTACAACTCTTGGTAAAATTCTGAGTCTTTAGCTTTATGGTAGACGAGATCGTTAAAATAAGAATAGACGAGGTCTTAGAGTTAACTAAGATAGAAGCGTTACTAAGTCTAAAGAAAAATTAAGTAGACAAGGCTATAAATGAATACCTAAATAACTTGTTAGGTACAGCAAGTCCAAAGACTTGAAAATAAGCGTGTCCATCCTGCCACGTCAGCATACGGAAGTACTAAAACACATAGTAACTTGGTAGACGAGCTCCAGATGCCACATCATTAGACAGAGCTTCTCACTAAGGACCTAGCAAGTCCAAAGACTCGTGTGGATGAGCGCTTCTGTCACTTGTGTGGACGAGCGCGTCTGTCACTTAAGTGGACGAGCGCTTCTGTCCCTTTAGTGGATGAGCGCTTCTACCACTTCAGTGGAAAAGCAGAATTAAACTCTTGCATAGATGCGTTCTTAAAACTAAGTAGACGGCTATATATGTTTTATATCTTTACTACCTTGAATATGATTTAATGCAATCTGGTCCATGATGAATTTATTTCAAATGATTGATATTTAATTCAAAGAATATATGTCTTTTACCTTGATGCTTCTTTTGTATAAAATCTTTATCTCTTGGATAAAGGAACTTCGTACCATCGAAACCATAAACCTTTGTGCTCTGTCAAAATACATTGTTGTAAAGATCAAGTCAAGTACAAAGATGGTAAGTCAGAAAGAAACCTTTGGTACAATAAAGAAGTGACAATTCTACTTTGAGCATTCCTCTGTTAAACAAAAGCACGTCTCAGTGAAGCATATCAAGTTATCAGTCTCAACGGATCCAAGCATTTAATGCTAAGTCTAAACGGATACAATTTGAAGACCGTTGAAGAAGATCAAGACAGAGAAGCACTTCAGTTATATATATACTTGAAGAACTTCAAGGAGCAGAAAGACAGAGATTCAATATATAGATATATGCAGTAACAAAAGCTTTGATATCATAGTGCAAAAACTCTGTTGAAATTGTAACACTAGTTTACTTGTAAATCTTATTGATCTTAAACTTTCAAATCCTCACACATAGTGAGTTCTTAGATCAAAGCTTTAAATCTCTTTGTTAGAGTTAGAGCCTGAAGAGACTTGGTAGAGAAAGAATACTTGTAGCCTGAAGAGGTGTTGAATACTTGTAAAGCTATTGGATTATAGTGGAGAAAAACCTTCAGGTAGAAGGGACTGGACGTAACTCTTGGTTGGAAGAGAGTGAACCAGGATAAAACACTTGCGTGAATCTTCTAAACCCTTATCTTTTACAGTTTTTGTTTATACTAACTGTGGGGTTCTGAATTTGAGTTTATTAACTCTTCAAAAACGTTTTCCTGTCTTTGTGTTGTTTTTATTGTTTTGCTTGGAAAAGTTTTGAGAAAAGACTTTTTCGAAAATCTGTTAAGAAACGCAATTCAACCCCCTTCTTGTGTTTCCATGTGTCATCTTCACCAGGACTAGATGGTAACCATCTGATCTGACTAAGAATCACTGACTTCTTCGTATTATTATAGAAAGCAATCAGTGCCTCTTTGTAGTTCCGAACTTGTAGCTCCACTACGATCCAAGGATAAGGAGGCCTTGAAATTCCTCCATCACGAACCTGCTTGTTTCTCCAAGACCACAAGTTATAACACATAGTGCTCCAAACAACAGCCTAATCAAGATCTCCAGATCTTCCTAAATCTGATCCCAAATTCAACATCCATTGCGAACAATCGCCAACAAAGAAGATACCTCTGCAGTCTGCTGCAAGGAGATGGTGCCACGCTTGCGATGTAACAGGACAGACTGTAAGAACATGGAGGATTGATTCAATCGCTACAGAACAATGATGAAAAAAAGGATCCCCAGGGCCTTTTCTAAACTTCCACTAATTGGTCATTAACCTACCATGGTTTATTTGCCACACGAAAAATCTGACTCTTTCTGGAACCTGTAGCTTCCAGATCCGCTCCTAACTCCCAGTGCTCTCTCTACCAAAGGAACCTTGCAGCAAGTGATACGCGCTGGAGATGGAGAAATTTCCCATTCGATCTCTAGGCCAAAGAGGGGCATCTTGACCATTGTCCGGGTGAGGAGGAAGGATCACGCTAATTTTCTTTAGAACATGCACCGGAAGAATTTTACCCAGCTCTTCCATATTACACCTGTCCTGACAATCTACCATATCCATTACACGCCAGTTCCTGAAGTCGAAGGCATATCTGGGACAAAACCTTCAAGTTTCATGGAAGTGTTTGTTGTAACCAAAGTGGTTTTGGATTTAATAAACTCTAAGTTTTGATGCTAACAAAAGGATTAAATTTGCTTGGCAAAGTGTTAGTTTAGATCTAACATGTGCTTTCAGTTATGCAGGTATATTTACATATAAGAAACATGGGATATGTTTCAATTGAAAAATACGCGTCCACCCCTGTAGACGGGCTGCTCAAATACTTTGGTAAAGTTACTTAGTTATTTAATTAAGTAGACTGACTTTCTTTAGTAGACGAGGCTATAAATATTTGCTAGATGAATACCTAAAGAACTTTTTAGGTACAACAAGTCCAAAGACTTGATAATAAACACGTCCATCTTGCCACGTAAGCAGACGGAAGTAATTAGTTGAAATAAACGAACTGAAACGTAAAGTAATCTGGTAGACGAGCTCTAACCGCCACATCACTAGACGGAGATCTTCATAACTCATTAAGGAATATCAAGTCTGAAGACTTGATAGATAAGAGGATATGCCACGTCATTAGACGAGCTAAGTAAAATATAGAACAAAATTGGACTCTTATATGAATGAGTAGACGAAGTTTCTTTTTAGACGAGCTCCATCTTTGAATGAATTAAATGCAAACTGAATCTCTTATATTTTTTTCAAATGAATGATATTTATTTAAATGTAATATTTGTTCTTCACATTTGTTTTATCTGCTTTAATAATTCAACTTGTTGTAAAAGAAACATAGTACAATCAAGAAATGCAAAAAGCAGAATCATACAAATAAGATACTGCAAAATGATCTGTACGTTGACAACTTTATGATTGAAAAAGCTGGATTATACACAAAAGAGGAACAACAAGTGCTCAAGCTACAATACTCAGAGAAGTGAACCTTCAAATTCATGCTACCTCGATAACCAAGAGTACTATTCAACATTGCTACAATCAAGTTATCAGTCACAACGGATATCAGCATTAAATGCTATCTCTAAACGGGATTATTCAAAATAACCGTTGAAGAAGGTCACTATAAATTGAAGACCTCAGATACTGAAGAATAACTCTTGCCTGCACAATCTTACTAGCTGAACTTTTGCCATTTGATAATCATTCATTCCATTATTCTTTTAAGAGCAAGAGTCTATATTCTTTAGTTTGAATATTGTTGTAATATTCAACTGATTTTAAATTGTCATATTCTCACACATAGTGAGTTAATAAGATCAACCATTAAATCTCTTTGTTAGAGTTAGAGCCTGAAGAGGCTTGGTAAGAAAGGAATACTTGTAGCCCGGAGAGGTGTTGACTACTTGTTTGTAATCTATTTGGAGAAATAGTGGATAAATCCTTCAAGTCGAAGGGACTGGACGTAGCTCTTGGTTGGAAGAGAGTGAACCAGGATAAAATCTCTTGCGTGAATCTTTTATCCCTAAACTCTTCAGTTTTATTTACTTATACTAACTGTGGGGTTTTGATATTGCTTTTGTTAAAGTCTTTTAAAAAGGATCTTTGTCTTTGTGTGTGCTTCTGTTTCAAATCTCTTTGAGTGCAAAAATTGTTTTAAAGGTTGTTTTCAAAAATTATTAACAAACACAGTTCAACCCCCCGTTCTTGTGTTTGCCTGCGTCAACTTCATTTGGTATCAGAGCTAAACCTCGAAAGGGTTGAGCATCTAACAAGTGCTAAGGTAGTATGATCCAACAACCATGGATGCAGAAGGACAAGCTATCAACAGACCTCCTCTCTTTGATGGTTCTGATTATGACTACTGGAAGAAGATGATAATGGTCTTTTTGGATGCACAAAGTCTAGACATCTGGGAGCTCATAGAAACTGGTTACACTGAACCCAGAAATGAAAATGGAGCTGCTGTTGCTAGAGCATACTGGGCAGCTGATCAAAATGCAAAGCATCAATTGAATCTTAAAGCTAAGCATTATTTGATGTGTGCCATCACCAGATCTGAACATGACAAAGTTCACAGCTGCAATACTGCTAAAGAAATCTGGGATACTCTTGCCCTAGCTCATAAGGGTTCCTCACAAGTTAAGGAATCCAAGATCAGCATGCTGGTCCATCAGTATGAGCTGTTCAAGATGGGTGAACATGAAACAATAGACCAAATGTTTGGAAGATTTCAAACCATCACCAACAGTCTCATATTTCTTGGAAAAATCTATGAAAATAGAGATCATGTCAGAAAAATCCTGAGAAGTCTATCCAAACAGTGGAGACCCAAAGTAACTGCTATTCAGGAAGCAAAAAACCTGAATACACTCTCTCTGGAAGAGCTTATTGGATCTCTCAAGGTTCATGAACTTGAACTCAATGGACAAGAAAATTCCAGAAAAGGAAAATCTATTGCCCTAAAGGCAAAGAAAGCAAGTTCATCAAAAGTTCTCAAAGCTGCTGAGTCATCTGATGAGTCTGAATCTTTTGATAATAATGAAGAATCAGATGGGGATGAGTTATTCTTTATCTCCATAAAGATTCAACATATGTGGAGAAAGAAAGGTGGTTTCAGAAGCAAACAACTCAATAAAAAGTTTTCCAAGGAGAAGTCAGACTCCAAGGAAAAAGGTCCACCCTTGTGCTTTGAATGCAAGAAACCTGGTTATTTCAAAGCAGACTGCCCTGAGCTAAAGGACAAAAAGAAGTTCTTCGAAAAGAAGAGAGGCTTAACGGCTACATGGGAGGATCTTGATCTGTCTTCTTCAGATGAAGAAAATGAAGCTGAGGAAGAGGCAAATATCTGTCTCATGGCAGACATTGCATCAGACAGTGAATACACTGATGCTGAGGTAATGGACTCTGACCCGTCCACTCTTCGAAATGCTTTTGATGAATTGTTGCATGAATCATCTATACTATCACGAGAATATAAGAGTCTCAAAAAGAAATTTTCTAAACTATCTAAAGAATATGATAGGGTCTGCACTGAGAAACAAAACCTTAAAAACGAAAACGACATGCTAAAATCAGTGAATGTTAGTCTAGCTGACAAAGTGGTGTTTGAACCTGATGACTCTTATGAAGTTGCAAAACTGAAGCAAGATATAACATATCTAACTGATTCTCTGTCAAAGCTCGTAGGTGGCTCAAATAAGCTTAGTCTCATTTTAAGGTATTCTAGATCACCTTATGATAAATCTGGTCCTGGTTATGACAAAGAGAAGCAAGACGCATCTCACAAAAAGTCAAAACCACTTAAACAGCATAGAGCTTCAAAAATTCCAAATAAATATACCAAAGCTATGTCTAGTTCGTCAAACATCATTTGTAAAGTATGTAGAAAAAGTGGGCATATTACATCTAGATGCATACACAATAAATATGCTAAGCATAATCGTCCAGTGACAACTAACAAGAAAGGACCCAAGTCAGTTTGGGTACCTAAAGATAAGATAATACCTGTTGCAGATTTGCTTAACAACAGGAAGAAAACAGATGTCTTGGTATTTGGACAGTGGCTGCTCACAACACATGACGGGAGAAAAGTCTATGATCCAAAACCTTAAGCCCAAAGATGATGGCTCGGTCACATTTGGAGGAAATCAGAAAGGGAAAATCATTGGAATAGGTAAAATTCACTACAAAAAAAGGTTGTTTAGCGACCGAAAATAGTGACCGAATTCTTCGATTGCTCTTTGCGATCGAAATGGCGACCGATTGTAGGATCTACATGAAAGACTGATTAGAGATAATACTGCGACCGAAATAGGGACCGAAATAGAGCGTAGCAGGGTTATCGGTCGCTATTTCCGTCGCTAAATAAAGGAACTTAAAAGTCAGAAATTTTATGTCTTCTTAGCGACCGAATTAAATGCAACGGTTAAATTTTATTTACATTTGCGACCGATATTAATTCGGTCGCTAAACGGCGTGCAAAAAAATTAAAACCGCGCGTGTTAGCGACTGATTTAAAACTCCGTCGCTAAATTTATGAATTCAAATTTCAAATTAACTCATCCCGCGACCGAATTTAGTGACCATTTTTTATTTAAGTGATTGGCGACCAATTTAGCGACCGATTATTTCGGTTGCCAAATTATAAATCCCTAAAATCGTGAAATCTTTCCCTTCTTCCTCATTTCTGCCCTCTCTTCCACCCTCACCCCTTTTCTCTTCTCTCCCGCGCGTCCGCCATCCACTCGCCACCACTCCACCAGCGCGCACCGCCCCCCCCGCCATCTCCGGTAATCCATCGTCCCCCGCCCCCACTTCTTCCATCTCCTCCCTCTTCCTCTCCTCTCTTCCTTTCCCCTCTTCCTGCTCTGTTTTTAATCCGCGCCCCCCGTTTCAGTCCTCTGTTTTTAACTCCGGCCACCAACGCGCAGCCCTCCGGTCACCACGCGCAGAGCTCCTCCTACCCTCTTCTCTCCTCATTTTGTGCATTCCCTGCTCTGCCTTGAGGTAACCATGGACTCTCTATGTATCATTTTTTATTTTGCTTCATTGTTTCATTTCAAAAATTTTGTGGATTGTATGTATTTCATTGCTTGCTTTATTGCTTACTACTGAGAAGAGCTACTTGTGTATTTCATGTGAGTTGTGAGTTGTGATGATCATTTGTTTTCATGTATCATTATTTAATCACTCCTATTAGGATTAGGAAGCTCTCGTTGAGAAAGCACGAGAAATCTGTTTTTGTAACTTTTTTTTGAATGCATTGAAATATCAAAAGTCAAGTTTGTTAGATTAGAATTGATGTTTACTTGAGCCACAGAATGCCATTGCTGCCTGTGAGACTGCGAAACATAAACAGGTTTTGGTTTTTTGTTGATTATTGACGTACCAATTTAACGGGAAAATTTAATCTGAGAACCCTTCTGGTTTGCTTCTTGTTGAATTAGCTGTGAAATTACCTTCCATTTCAGCATCTTAGTCTTTGATTTAGATTCAGTTCTGCTTTGTGAAATGCATCTAAATTGGTTAGTGAGGATGTGTGCTATGGATTTTCAATTTGTTTTGTGCTAGGTGTCTACAATTTCAAACATGGATAGTTCGTGGTTATAGTTCAAACAAATGACCAATACTGAGGCAGTTGTTTGAAGACCATTCTAGTTTAACATGTCCAGTAACAAGATTGTCCCTGTGTTAATGATGTGTTTTCTATTAAATATGGAACTTGTAATTTCTGGTCTGTTTATCTTTCCATATCTTGGCTGAATTTATGTCTTTGAAGGCTATTCATTGTTCTGTTATATTGCCTCAGGGAATATCTCACAATAGTATGATTTATAGCCTCTGTGATGCAGTTGTTTACTTGTTGTGAATAATTTCATATTGTATTGTACTTGTATGCATTCTGATTGTATTGTATTTTGATTCATTTGGAATCCATGAATTTGTTGGTTCTTGTCTGAATCTGTTTCAAAAATTTCAAAAGGGGGTTTTAGGGATTTCAAGTTCTTGTTCACTTCTTTGTAAGCAAAAAAATATTCTTTGTTGGAGTATGACATGATCTAAAAACATTATTGTAGCCTGTAATTCCAAGAAGGCTTTTCACTCATTTTGAATCGGATTCATTTGGTAATTCTACTTATCTAAGGCTAGTACTTATATCTGAGCATGTTCATACATTTGGATTGCTATGAAGAATAGTTTATTCTCTTTAAAATAAAAATCTTTCAATAACAATGAATCAATGTAATTAGAATAATTTGATATGTATTTATTGATAACTTGTTTGGAAATGATTATGGAATCATATTTGTATATATTTACATTGTAAGCATTGGAATGAAGTTTAGACATATGACTTGTTTTCCTTATCGTTTTATCAGAAAATGGATCCGACTAAATGTTTTGAGACAGCCATCCATATAGACCAGGTACAGTATCTCATCAACTTAAGAATAACGATCGGATTCACGTAATGATGGTTAAGGCATAAACTAATCATTTACTAAATTGTTCTTGTGTATTTGCAGGATTTGATTTCAATCCCGCGATCATTCTACCGTCGTTGGGGACAACAAATACCGCGTGTTGTGACTATTGAAGACAAAAGCGGAAATCTTTTCAATGGGAATATAGTAATCCATGAGGATCGTCCATATTTTGAAACAGATACAAATGGTATCAGGGAGTTGTATTTGTTGTCCACTGGTGCATTGGCAAAGTTTAAGTACCTTGGGGGTTCTCGCTTCTACATGTTCATCCCTTTGGAAGATTGATGAGTTTTGATATTTTGATTAGTACTTATTGACTGTGGTATATTTTTATGTTTTGATCGTTAATTAGTACTTATTAAACTTTTTTTTATAAACCATTATTAAACTTGCGTTAATTAATGTATATGTTTTCTTGATCATATTGACTGTGGTGTTCTTGATCATATTTACGTTTTCTATTTATTTAAAAAAAATATTGGTGTATTTTGTTTATATCAGAAATTAAAAATCAATGGGGTAATAGTTGAAAACAATATTTGGTCGGCAGGATTAAGTTACAGGAAAATTAAAAAAAAAATAAATCAAAATTTGCGACCGAAATAGCGACCGAATATCGGTCACCAAATTAGGCGAGCTGGGCATGCGACCAACTATACGACGACCGAAATATATAATTTTGCGACCGAAATATCGGTCGCAGATTGCGACCGAAATATAAGTTCGGTCGCTAAACATTTAGCGACCAGGGTTTCTGCTACCCCCTTAATTCGGTCGCTATACAGTATAGCAACCGAATTATCAAGTTTAGAGACCGAAATATTCGGTCGCTAAATAGTTTTTTTTTTGTAGTGATTGGTAAGCATCCTTTTCCCTCCATTGATAATGTTCTTTTAGTAAATGACTTGAAGCACAATCTACTGAGCGTAAGTCAATTATGTGACCTAGCCTTTTGTGCCAAATCCATTGAAGATGAGCGATGGATTTGGCACAAAAGGCTAGGTCATGCAAGCTTGAAATTAATTTGAAAGCTAAACAAGCATAACCTCGTGAGAGGACTACCAAACCTTAAGTTCAAATCTGATGCTCTTTGTGATGCATGTCAAAAGGGAAAACAAGTCAAAGGTTCTTTTGAATCTAAGAATGTTGTTAGTACCAATAGACCACTAGAGTTGCTACGTCTTGATCTTTTTGGTCCAACAAGGATTGCCTATGTCAATGGTAAGAAATATGGTCTTGTCATAGTAGACGATTACACTAGATGGACATGGGTTATGTTCCTAACTCACAAGGATGAGTCTTTTAAGGTCTTTTATGTATTCTGCAAACATGTACATAATGAAAAAGGCATGTGTATCACTTCAATCAGAAGTGACCATGGGGGAGTTTGAAAATGAGCTATTTCATAAGTTCTGTGAAGAAAGTGGTATCCTTCACAACTTCTCAATACCCAGAACACCACAGCAAAATGGTGTGGTAGAGAGAAAGAACCGATCTCTTCAAGAGATGGCTAGGACTATGCTCAATGACAACTCTGTCCCTAGACACTTTTGGGCTGAAGCTGTTAATACTGCCTGTTACATTCATAACAAAATATACATTAGACCTATCCTGAATAAGACTTTTTATGAACTGTGGAAAGGAAGAAAAGCCAACATATCTTATTTTCACCCCTTTGGTTGTAAATTCTATATACTGAATACTAAAGATCAACTTGGTAAGTTTGATGCTAAAACAGATAATGGAATTCTATTAGGATATTCTGAAACATCTAAAGGCTTTAGAGTTTATAATTCTAGAACTCTAATAGTAGAAGAAAGTATTCATGTCAAGTTTGATGACAAAAAGCCTGATATGAAATTATCAGAGCTAGATGAAGCTTTTGCAGATCTTGATCTAAGCACTCTAGGAGACTCACCTGAGATAAAAATTGATGATCAAGAAGATGACCCCACTCAACAACCAGAAACTTCCACTTCTCAACATGATACAGTTCAAAAATCTTGGTACTTCAAGAATTATCATCCACAAGATCAGATCATTGGAAACCCCAATGACAAGCTAAGAACCAGATAAACCTTCAGAGAACAAGACAATTCTGCACTAGTCTCTGAGTTGGAACCAAAGACAGTAGACCAGGCTCTGCTGGACGATGGTTGGATTCTATCTATGCAAGAAGAACTCAATCAGTTTGAAAGAAGTGATGTTTGGACTCTGGTTCCACTTCCCAAAGATAAACCAATGATTGGAACAAAGTGGGTTTACAAAAACAAACTTGATGAAAATGGTAAGGTAATCAGAAACAAAGCAAGACTTGTTGCTCAAGGTTTCTCTCAAGAAGAAGGTATGGATTATACTGAAACCTTTGCACCTATTGCTAGATTAGAAGCTATTAGAACTCTACTTTCATTCGCTGCACATCATAGTATTATGCTTTTTCAGATGGATGTTAAGAGCGCTTTTCTAAATGGCTTTATTAATGAATAAGTCTATGTTGCGAAACCTCTGGGTTTTGAGTGTGAAACTCATCCCGAACATGTATATAAGCTTAAGAAAGCTTTGTACGGTCTTAAGCAAGCTCCTAGATCTTGGTATGATAGACTAAGTTCCTTTCTTATGGAAAATGGATTCAATAGAGGAAAGGTTGATACAACCTTATTTAGAAAATCTACTAAGTCTAATTTCATAGTTGTACAAATATATGTTGATGATATTATTTTTGGTAGTACTAATGAGTCTGTGCAAAGAATTCTCTAAGTTAATGAAGAAAGAGTTTCAACTGAGCATGATGGGAGAACTCAAATTCTTCATTGGACTTCAAGTAAAATAAATCATGGACGAGGTGCTCATCCACCAAACTAAGTATACAAAAGAACTTCTGAAGAAGTTTAAGATGGATGACTGTAAACCAATGAATACTCCTATGCACCAGACTTCCATACTGAACAAAGATGACAAAGAGAAAAAGGTAGACCAAAAGGTATACAGAGGTATGATAGGATCTCTCCTATATCTTACTGGGTCTAAGTCTGATATTATGTTCAGTATATGTTTATGTGCTCGATTTCAATCTGATCCTAGAGAATCTCACTTATCAGCAGTTAAGAGAATCTTTAGATATTCAAAAGGTACTACTAATATTGGTTTGTGCTTTAAGAAAAATGAAGATTACAGATTAGTTGGTTTTACGTGATGCTTGACTATCTTTGGAGATAGAATTGAAAGAAAAAGCACTAGTGGAGGATATCACTTCATTGGAGCTAATCTTGTCTCATGGTCAAGCAAAAGACAAAGTACCATTGCATTATCAACTGCTGAAGCTGAGTATATATCAGCTGCTAGTTGCTGCTCACACCTTCTCTGGATCAAACATCAATTGGAGGACTACAATGTATTTGTAAGTAATATTCCGCTTATGTGTGATAATACTATTGCAATAAATCTATCTAAGAATCCAATTTTGCATTCTAGATCTAAGCACATAGAGATTAAACATCATTTTATTAGGTATTATGTGCAAAAAGGTGTGATTGATATTTAATTTGTAGATACTGACCATTAATGGGTAGATATCTTTACTAAACCTCTTGTAGAGGACAGATATATCTTTATTAGGAAGCATCTTAATATGATATGTGTGGATTAGTTTAGGCGTCTAGCCTCAAGAAAAATTTGTTTTGCTAATTTTGTGTCTATTACCTATGCTCGTCTAATACATATTTAAAGTTGTGCGTCTATTGCATAGTGTATTGTACGTCCTTATGACACGTCCACTAATACTGATGATCACGCCCATTGTATAGTTTCATACGAGTTCACATCTGCCAATGATTAAAAATATTCTTTTTGTGTGTTAATAAATGCATTTATTTTGTCACAAGACAAATTTATCCTTTATCCTCTTTGCTGAGTCAGTACTTACATCAATCCCATCAAGACCTTTTTATGGTCCCAAGTTACCAACGTCGTTTTATCATAATGACATGTCATGTCAAACGTTTTTTTAAAACCTTTGATATTCAAAATTCCTTTAAAAGTAATCTTTTTCCTCTGAGAAAAACTTTACGCTTCCATAACCTCTCGAGATATCTCTCTCTTTACCTCTCTCTGTTTTCAAACCCTAAGTTCTTTGATTATCTACGATGGCTTCTTCAACCTTCAACGTGGAAAAACTCAACTTAGCTATAGAGCATCATTTCAACCTTGGTGTGCTGAAAGACTACAATCTTGACATAAGCAAATATGTCAATGCAGCTGGGTGGGAAGGACTCTTCGCGGAGAAAGTCTGTCTTTCCCAATCTAGTCAGGGATTTATGGAGAAGCATCCAACTAACAGAAACTGACTTCTACTCAATAGTATTAATAAAGAAGATTACAGTCTCGGAGAAGACTATTGCTGATGCAATCTTCTGTGCTCAGGAAGGTCTATTCTTCACTGAGTCATGGGAAGAAGACTTGGGTGGCTCTGAGACTATAGAAGTATGTCTCATGAAAGAGGACACTGTCAGGACTCACTCTTGGAAGGCTGTTGAAATGAAGGACATCGTTCCTATCCTTCACCAACTTCTCAACAAGGTGGTGCTTCAAAAGGTTGGATCCAAGGATAACCTCTCATCTCTTCACAAATTCTGTCTCTGCCATTGTTATGACGCCGGCAAGTGTACCGGGTCGTCGCAAGTAATAAAAACACGGTAAGTAATTACCGAGGTCGAACTCAGGGATTGGGACTACCAATTCGACTAATCAGCGGGAAATCCGATACGTTGGTTAAGTGAGAAAAGTGGTTGAGAGAGAGAGATTATGATCAAAATTTCAAGTAACAAATAGATTAAAACTAAGGTGATTAAATTCAGAAATTAAAGTATCCAAGGTCTCAAATCCACCTACCCAATCATGTATAGTACCCAAGTGATGATGTATTCCTCCCTAAGTTCAATTATAATGTCAACCGGGACCCCCAATTTCTCCTATATCCACTGTCGTGCTCAATAGGACGTATTTGTCAATTGGGTTAATTACTTGTTCGGTCTCATAACCCTAATCTCGAATTCTATTAAACCTTGTTCCCTATATGGTTGCACTAATCAAATAAGTCCACGGTCGTGCTCATTATTCGATTAATGATTCCAATTCTAGTTCTAAAACGTGACTCGCCATTTGGCCTCAAACACGTTAACCAGTTAATCACGCAACACATATGATCAACACAATCAATTCAGAATTGGAAAACATTTGCGATCCCGATTCAAGTTCTAAAACGCGACTCGCCATTTGGCCTCAAACACGTTTAACTGATTAATCACGCAATACATATGATCAAGCATTCAAATCAGATTCGGAAAAGCATCAATTAAAAAGAGGGGAGAAACACATACATCATATGAACACTACACCGCCATGGGTGGCTTCATTGATCCCTCGGACGAGGGGATTAGTTCCTCATGCCCGTGACGATGCACAAACAATTGGCAATAATCTCCATAATAATAAACTAAAAGAAGAAAAGAAAAGAGAAGGGAGACGCAGCTCCAGAGACAAGGATTCGCACTACAGTTCTGATCTCTAGCTAACAACTTCCCCCAATCCTGATCTGAGACAGCCTTTAAATAAGGATTCTGTTTCTCGTCAGCTCGCGGGGCGAGCTTACTCTCGCGACGCGAAATTAAGCATTGGCGCGCTTCAAATTTTGGATTTTCGCGAGGCAAGCTTGTATTCGCGGGGCGAGTCTTCAAACCCCAATCTGTCACAGCCGTGACCTTCATCACGGCTAGGCCGTGATGGCCTCTGTCTTCCACGGTCTTCAGGGACTCGCGAGGCGAGACACCTTTCGCGGGGCGAGTCTTCAATTCTAGGCTGTGATCTTCATCACGGCTAGGCCGTGATGGTCTCTGACTTCCAAGTCTTCATTCTCTCGCGAGGCGAGCTATCTCTCGCGGGGCGAGTCTTCAAACCTCAATTTGTCACAGCCGTGACCTTAATCATGGCTATGCCGTGATGGTCTCTGTCTTCCAGGGTCTTCAGGGACTCGCGAGGCGAGACATAGCTCGCGGGGCGAGTGTCTCCAAAATTGTAATTTCCACTATTTCTTGGTTTCCTTCACTCCCGGAGCTTCACTTATTGACCTGAAAACACAAAAAGCAACCAAAAGCATAATTCTATCCAAAATAAGCTAAAAAACTACACAAAAGACGCCAAACGAGTCAAAGTCCAACTCAGGAACAAAACAAGGCAAAATTTGGGCGAAAACGAGAGTGAACTCGACTAATTGGCACATAAACCCTAGTTCATCTAGTCATAAAACTAGATAAGCCAGAGGCTTATCAAAACACCCCAAACTTAAACCTTGCTTGTCCCCAAGCAAGCTTAAAACTCAAAAACGACTCAAGACTTGGCAAGCCTAAAGGAATCAATCGATTTCGCACAAATTTAATGCAACTTTACAAAACAGTTTTCTTCTTTGATTCCCCCCTTTTTTTTTCATCAATGTAATCCCCACATTCATCTACTTTAAACAATTGAGAATTTATCATTCATGCCATCATTACTCTAAGTTGAGGCTCAAAGATACACACAAAGGAAGATCACCTATTCCAAACAATTGCCTTCCTCACAAGGGTATGTAAAATTTCACTCATTCGCTCAATTCGTCAAGGCTTTCAACTTTTTCACTCAATTTCACTTATTAAGAGCACTTCCCATGAATTTGCTTTTCATCTCAAAAATGGTTCCCACGAAAACATGCATGCAACATCAGAAGGTCTTTTAAAGGTTGTAATGAGGCCTGGCTCAAGGTAAGATATTCAAAAGATAGAGGCTAAGTCCCTAGGATCAATGAGAGCATGAAACTAATATCACAACAATTGAATTCACTCTCCTATTATCCTCTTCCTTGCATTTGGTGGCTACACACCTCTTCCTTTTTATATTTATTTTTCTTTGCCCTTTTTGGTACATATTCAATGCTTTTCATCACCATTTTTTTTTTCAAGCCTTCGGCTTTTACTTCCGTTTTTTCTTTTTCTCAACTATGATTCATGAACTTGTAGCCACCCCAAACTTAGTTCCACAACACTCACAAAGCTAAAATTCCATACTCTCCTAAATCCTAGGATAGGGGAAAATCATGGTTTTTCTGAGTTAATGGCTTGTAATGTAAGGTGATCAAGAACAATAGGCTTCAAGGCTCAATGTGGCTAACTAGGGATCATTCATCAAGGTTGGTTCAATTTATGGCCAAGTAGTTAATTCAAAGAAAATTGCCTAAATCATTTGATGCAACATATAAACATGCAAACCATGAAGAGATTCAAGCAAATTCGGGAAAGTGCAACTTACAGTGATTCACACATTCAAAAACAGAGTTGGAGGCTCAAATCCTCACCTGGACATTTTGCAAACTGTTTGACCGAGATACGATTCCTAGTGTGTGCACCCCCTCACCCCAAACTTATCATAATTCAAGCAATCGGAATAAATCTCAAAGTTCAATTTTCAATTTTTAAGTGGGGATCAACTTTTCTATTATTAGAACCTAGGGGGGATCATCAATGGTCAAATAATTCATGCAATCAATCTATGCTCAATTTAATCAAAATCCAACAAGCTTGCCGACACACTATTCATACAAAAACTCTTGATCTTCTCAAATTATTCAAGAGTGACAAACAAAAACAAAACAAAAATCAAAAACAAAAGTTAGGAGAAGAGATGGATACCTAGCTTGGGTTGCCTCCCAAGAAGCGCTTGTTTAACGTCCCGAGCCTGACTCAAGTCGCCCCAGAGGGTTAATCCGGAGGAAGATCCTGCTTGCCATGCCATTCCTTGGCCCGTTCTTTGTAGGTTTGTTCCCTTTTGTATGCTCGCATACGGTTCCCGGACAGCTCATTTAAGTTCAGGATCCTTCTATCAGCACGAACTCTCCACCCCGTGATGGTCTTTTTGGGATCAACTCATTGTTTGCATTGACCACCACGGTTGTGCCACCTTTCAACCTTAGTGCTTTACCCTTCTTTTTCTTGTCCTTGCTGCTGAGCTCTTCCTTTGCACATTCTTCCCCTGGGAGACTAGGTAAGGCTTCCATGTCTTTCAACCACTCGAGATAGACCTCATCCCCCAAAGGGTCTTTTTCCTCACTGTCCCCATCATGGGATTATACCGACACTTGAGCAAGTGAAGAACCATGGGGTTCTCTAGTTGCCCTTGCCTTGGCAGTTGGATCCACCATATCCAATCGATAAACTTCTGTCCTCTCTGCAGGGTGCTTCATTGCTTCAAAGAGATTGAAGACTACCTCATCATCTTGCACCCTTAGAGTGAGTTTCCCTTGCCGCACATCTATCAAGGCACCCCCAGTGGCCAAGAAGGGCCTTCCCAATATGAGAGGAACCTTGGCGTCTTCATCCATATCAAGCACTACAAAGTCCGCCGGAAATATGAGCTTGTCCACTTTTACTAACAAGTCTTCGACCACCCCATAAGGATATTTTATAGAGCGGTCGGCCAGTTGGAGCGACATCCGTGTATCCTTAACTTCTTGGATTCCCAACCTCTTCATCATAGAGAGGGGCATCAAGTTGATGCTTGCCCCTAGATCACATAATGCCTTCCCTACAGTCATTCCCCCAATGGTGCATGGTATCGAAAAAGAACCGGGATCCTTCAACTTAGGAGGTAGCTTTCTCTGAAGAATGGCACTACACTCCTCGGTCAAAGCAACCGTTTCCTCATCCACTATCCTCCGCTTCTTGGTGAGAAGCTCCTTCATAAACCGGGCATATGATGGCATTTGTTCCAAGGCTTCCGCAAATGGAATGTTAATCTGAAGTTTTCGGAAGACATCAAGGAACTTATTGAATTGCTTATCCTGTTGAGGCTTCTTCAATCTTTCAGGATACGGTACCTTCATGTAAGGTGGGAGGTCTTGGGGTTCAACCCACTCCTTCTTTCGGAACTCTTCATCCACAAGTTTCAGCCTTCCCCCTTGCTCCGGTGCCTTGTCATTTGACAACCCTTCTTTCTCTGGTTGCTCTTCCTCAACGGGTAGTTGTTCCGGGGCCTTGTCATCCTGAGAACTAGTTGCACCCCTGTTAGGTTCCAACACCCTTCCGCTTCTAGTAGATATGACGTTGCATTGTCCCTTGGGGTTGTTCTCGGTATTACTTGGGAAAGTGCCTGGGAGACGCTCATTTAGTTGCTTTGCGAGTTGGGCCATCGGTGTCTCTAGATTGTGAATTGCCGCCCCTGTATGCGTTGTTAACTTGTCAACTTTCGTATTTACCATCTCTGTGTTGATTACCATCTTTTCCATTGCCGCATTCATCTTCTCAAAAGCCAATTCCCAAGGCTGCCTTCCACTATCTGTTAATTGCAACTGATTATACCCCTGTGAGAGCCTCGCTTGAGTATTACACTGTTGAATTCCAATGTTCGGCCTTAGACCCTGCTGAGGTTGTTGCCAATTCTGCTGAGGAGGTTGTTGACCGGCTAGACCACCATTAGCATTACTCCAAGCGAAACCCGGATAGTCTCTCCTCATGTATCCCCTATTCGATTCGATTGTAGTCATTTTGTCCGTTCCTCCGATAGTTATTCTGGGGCACAATGTCCTAAAAGTTGTGGCATGAGTCCACATGTTCCCGAGGAAGTTGAATGGACAGTTTAGAGTGTCATGATCTCCATTACAATTACCACAACCTGGAGGCATTCCCTCGTGTATCACATTAGCCTTCTTGTTCTCCGACAAAGCCGCCACTTGCATCTTCAACAATGCTTTTGCTCAAGAATGGCCTCCATTGCCCCTAACCGATTCCATTTGAGGTTTCCCTTCCACGGTTGTAATCATTATATGACATTTTCTCTAACAATGCCCATCCATCCTCGGCTGATAAATAAGAGAACGAGCCGCCAGCTGCGGCATCACAGTTCATCTGATAGCGTCCCCTCAACCCATTAAAGAAATGTTGAACTTTAGAGACCGGGTCGAAGAACGCTGAAGGGCATCTTCTCAATAAGCCATTGTACCTCTCCCAAGCTTCATTATATGTTTCATCCTCTGTCTGCCTGAAAGATGTAACGACTATTCTTGCTTGTGCCGCTTTCTGAGGAGCAAAATATTTGGTTAGGAACTTCTGTGCCATTTGCTCCCAAGTTCTGATGCTGTTCCTATCCAAGCCGTCTACCCAATCGCGAGCGACATCCCTAAGAGAGAGAGGGAAAAACCGCAAGCGAAACTCATCCTGTGAGACTCCTCTTGTCTTCTGTAGGTCACAAGCTTCAAGGAAGCGAGTGATGTGTCTATGAGGGTCCTGTTTGCCACTCCCATCAAACTGATTCTCCCGGATCTGGAATGTTACACATGCTTCAACTCTGAAGGAGTCTGTGTTCAGGTTGCCCCTCACAATAGAAGAGTCACAATCACCCAAGCTGGGTAGATCGTACTCGAAGAGAGGCTTGTAACGAGGAGGAGGAGGAGGAGGATTTTCTTCGGCCATCCTCTCGATAGCAATTGCTTCAAGCCTCTTTCGCTCTCTGGCTTCTTTCCTTAAGCGCTTCTCGGTCTTGGTGATCTCCGAATCAAATAGCAGTTCCTCTTGTGAGAGGGTACCTCGCATACAAAAACACGGCAAGGCCAAGTGGAATCAAAGAAGTAGAGAGATATAATAAAGAAATAACAGAAAAATAAAAAGAAAAATCAACTTAACCGATCAATCAAATTTCCTAAAAATTAGGAAAACTGGCTGTGCCAATCCCCGGCAACGGCGCCAAAAACTTGTTGTGACGTCGGCAAGTGTACCGGGTCGTCGCAAGTAATAAAAATACGGTAAGTAATTACCGAGGTCGAACTCAGGGATTGGGCTACCAATTCGACTAATCAGCGGGAAATCCGATACGTTGGTTAAGTGAGAAAAGTGGTTGAGAGAGAGAGATTATGATCAAAATTTCAAGTAACAAATAGATTAAAACTAAGGTGATTAAATTCAGAAATTAAAGTATCCAAGGTCTCAAATCCACCTACCCAATCATGTATAGTACCCAAGTGATGATGTATTCCTCCCTAAGTTCAATTATAATGTCAACCGGGACCCCCAATTTCTCCTATATCCACTGTCGTGCTCAATAGGACGTATTTGTCGATTGGGTTAATTACTTGTTCGGTCTCATAACCCTAATCTCGAATTCTATTAAACCTTGTTCCCTATATGGTTGCACTAATCAAATAAATCCACGGTCGTGCTCATTATTCGATTAATGATTCCAATTCAAGTTCTAAAACACGACTCGCCGTTTGGCCTCAAACACGTTAACTAGTTAATCACGCAACACATATGATCAACACAATCAATTCAGAATTGGAAAACATTTGCGATCCCGATTCAAGTTCTAAAACGCGACTCGTCGTTTGGCCTCAAACACGTTTAACTGATTAATCACGCAATACATATGATCAAGCATTCAAATCAGAATCGGAAAAGCATCAATTAAAAAGAGGGGAGAAACACATACATCATATGAACACTACACCGCCATGGGTGGCTTCATTGATCCCTCGGACGAGGGGATTAGTTCCTCATGCCCGTGACGACGCACAAACAATCGGCAATAATCTCCATAATAATAAACTAAAAGAAGAAAAGAAAAGAGAAGGGAGACGCAGCTCCAGAGACAAGGATTCGCACTACAGTTCTGATCTCTAGCTAACAACTTCCCCTAATCCTGATCTGAGACAGCCTTTAAATAAGGATTCTGTTTCTCGTCAGCTCGCGGGGCGAGCTTACTCTCGCGACGCGAAATTAAGCATTGGCGCGCTTCAAATTTTGGATTTTCGCGAGGCGAGCTTGTATTCGCGGGGCGAGTCTTCAAACCCCAATTTGTCACAGCCGTGACCTTCATCACGGCTAGGCCGTGATGGCCTCTGTCTTCCATGGTCTTCAGGGACTCGCGAGGCGAGACACCTTTCGCGGGGCGAGTCTTCAATTCTAGGCTGTGATCTTCATCACGGCTAGGCCGTGATGGTCTCTGACTTCCAAGTCTTCATTCTCTCGCGAGGCGAGCTATCTCTCGCGGGGCGAGTCTTCAAACCTCAATTTGTCACAGCCGTGACCTTAATCACGGCTATGCCGTGATGGTCTCTGTCTTCCAGGGTCTTCAGGGACTCGCGAGGCGAGACATAGCTCGCGGGGCGAGTGTCTCCAAAATTGTAATTTCCACTATTTCTTGGTTTCCTTCACTCCCGGAGCTTCACTTATTGACCTGAAAACACAAAAAGCAACCAAAAGCATAATTCTATCCAAAATAAGCTAAAAAACTACACAAAAGACGCCAAACGAGTCAAAGTCCAACTTAGGAACAAAACAAGGCAAAATTTGGGCGAAAACGAGAGTGAACTTGACTAATTGGCACATAAACCTTAGTTCATCTAGTCATAAAACTAGATAAGCCAGAGGCTTATCAGCCATCTTCTCACAGAAACAAGAATCAATCTTCCAAGAATCCTATAAGGAAGATTCAGAGATGCTGTGACGAACAAGAAAAGTCTCTCTGCACTTCCTTTCTGCCATCTTCTCTCAAAGATTTTTAAGGCTCAAGGAGTACATTAGTTTCTTGCTGCTAAGACTCCTGAGGAGCAAGCTAGGTTATTGACTGATAAACCAATGTCTGCTGCAAACTTTGGAAAGATGAACATAGCTAACATGAACCTCAGTACCTATGTTGCTGTTGTAATGGCCAAGACTGAGGAATTAATGATGGCTAAAGAAGAGATGGTTGAACAAAATAATGCTGAAGTCTTAGGGGTTAAAAGGGTAACCAGGCAGAAGACCACCGCTACAAGGAAACCTGCCCCCAAGAGGCCAGCAAGTGGGATTGCTATCAGGGAGCCTTCTGATGCCCCTGCTTCAAAGAGTCCAAGAAAAATTATCCTCTCTCATAATGAAGATGAGGAAGCTGATGAGGATAGCATTCCTATCAGTTCTATTCTAAAGAAGCAGAAGACCTCTGATGCTGTTGCTGAGACCGTTGTTCCTGATCCATCAATTGTACCAACCAAACCAAGGAGGCAACCAATAAGAAAAGCTAGGTCGACTAAGACTCCTAAGGTATCCATCTCAGCTAATGATCCTGTTCAATTAGCTGTAGATGACCTAGTGTCTACTTTAGAAACTAGGATAGATGATATGTCTATCTCGACTCCAGATGTCGTGTATATTCCAACACCTCTTTCACCCCAACCAACACAAACAACCACTTCACAAGTCAATGACCCCTGGTTAAATCAACCAGATGAAGGCATTTCCCCTGGTGCATGTAACGCCTTTCGTTTCATTAGTAACCCAAAATAAATTGTATAAAAATCCTTTAATACATTTATTTAAAATATGTTAATCGTAAAAATTTTCTCAATTATATAAGTCTGGAAAATGTCTCATATTAAATAAAGTAGTAATAATGTATCAAAGTAATAAATATAATATTAAATTCATACCTCTGAATACAACCAATTCAAAAGAAAAGCCTCAAAACCGGGCGTCTAACTACAATCCGAGAAGAAAAAAAATAAAAAATAAAAATAATAGACGATGCCTGCATGGCACTCGTAAGTCATGCTACAATACTAACCAGCTAAGCTAAAAAGAAAGTAGTTCTTCAAGCCTTGGTGTCCGCAACAATGACGTCCTCGGGCTCTGAAAACAACACTTTATAATGAGATGTAAAATCTCAGTGAACAACAATGCAGCTATAAAATGTTTCGAAAATAGTGATGTTCTCAGCCGGCACGGTAACCGGAAAAACTGTCCATGGTATCCGCTAATTTTCCAAAATAATGTTCATAAAAAATACATTTAATTACAACAATCTTATAACAACAACATAATCAAATATCATATATTAATTAAACAAAGTGACCACACATCACACAATAACACAATCATCCAGTGACTCGGAAACCCCACTTCGTGTTGGTTTCTTGCCCAATTCGGTGGCTCGAGAACCTCATTAAATTGGTTCCTTGCCCCTAGTTTGCGGTGACTCGGGAACCTCTTTCTAGAATTGATTCCTTGCCACCCTCTTTATGGTGACCCGAGAACCTCGTTCTAGAATTGATTCCTTACCCCGATGGTGACTCGGGAATCTCATTCTAGAATTGATTCCTTGCCACCCTATTTATGGTGACCCGAGAACCTCGTTCTAGAATTGATTCTGTGCCCCATGATGACTCGAGAGTCCCATTTTAGAATTGACTCCTTGCCCCTATGGTGACCCGAGAACCTCGTAATTAAATGGGTTTCTTGCCTCCCATTAACGTGACCCGAGAGCCTCGTTCATAAAATGGATTCCCTGTCCCGTATCTTAATTTCGACATCCCATTAAATGGCGATGTCAAAAGTCAATGCACCAAACATAACAACAAGCTTCACTAACATACATATATCATTTATATCTCGAATAAAACATGTCGAACATATTTTAAATTATAACAATCAAATATACTTATTCTCTTTTTAAACCATAAGAAAAATGGGATTTAATACATGATATGACTAAGCTATTAAAGTTCAATTAAATAAAATTATATGCTCCCAGAAGGTAAAACCATGCGTCAGTGGAACACCAATGCCTATTGAATTGAACTTGGCATACAAGACTTCACAAAAGTAGTTAAAGACAAAAAGGAAAAATCTACTCCTGTGAGGTTTTGGACGTACAGTACGAAACTTTAGTGATTTTATCATCTGGCTTAAACACAAGAATTTCGTTCACAGAACGATAAATTAGCAATAAACAATTTCTCTTAGATTTAGGGGAACATACTTACTACATCAGTTCTTCCATCAATCAAAAAAAACTGTCAACACAAACAATCATTCATACCATGGAGAGGGTTCGTAAAAAGTATTGTTACTCACCTCTCGAAGACTCTAATATGCTCTAAAAATTATTTATGATAAAACTAGTGCCTCCTTAAAAATTATTCTTCCCTTCACTGGCCTCCTTGGATCTGCGTATTGTAACAATTGTACTGCCAAAGAAAAGAAATGTCCTTCTCTTGCAGTCTCGTGTGCGGCCCTCCCCAATCCTGTGCGCAGTGTATATATATATATATATATATATATATATATATATATTGCATTAGGCATGTGGTTGTTTCAGGTTTTTTTTTTAGACTTAAGAGTAATCAGGTGTACTTGGGCTTAACGCCCAGTACACCATTTACATACATACATACATACATACATACATACATACATACATATATATATATATATATATATATATATATATATATAAATTCTTTTTATGTATATATATTTACTTTAATTTAATATTTCTTTTGTATTTACCAACCAATTCTAATAAATTTTATACTAATAAACTCTCGCCACTAAACCTCTTAATTATATTTTATTTTTATTATATCATTATTTCTCTTTTTTTTATAACATAATCTCTTTTTTTTTTTAAATTAATTATATTAGAATTTTATGATGTTACATTTTCTCCCATCCTTAAAGAATTTCGTCCCCGAAATTCATCTCATACACACGCACCTATTGTAACATATGTTATATTCAAAATATAAAGGTTATCGTACATTAGATAATAAAATCGAGATATTGACGTACAATGTCCTCCTCCATCAAGACACATCCCAAGCCATTTTTAGATACGTCGCAGTAAACCACAAAACTCACCAAGGGATCCGATACAGTTAAGACTGGTGATGACACCAATCTTCCTTTAAGCTCTTGGAAACTGTCCTCACACTCCCGGTCCCACACAAAAGGTTTCCCTTTCCTAGTCAACTGGGTCAAAGGTAAGGATGATCTAGAGGACCCCTCAATGAACTTCCTATAGTAACCTGCTAAGCATAAGAAACTTCCCACTTCGATTACTGTCTAGGTTGTTCCCATTCCGACACCGTATCAACTTTAGAGGAATCAACCGCTACACCATCCTTAGAGATGGTGTGTCCTAAAGACTTCACCTCGTCTAGCCAAAACTCACACTTCTCAGGTCTGGCATAAAGACGCTCATCCCTCAAGATCTGCAACACCAACCTTAGGTGTCCCCCATGCTCTCCTGGTGTCCTAGAGTGTATTAAAATATCATCTATGAAAACCACCTCAAACCTATCCAAAAAGGGCCTAAAGATCCGATTCATGTAGTCCATGAAAACGGCTGGGGCGTTGGTCATGCCAAAAGGCATCACTGCATACTCATAGTGCCCATACCTTGTTCTGAAAGTTGTCTTAGGGATGTCGTCACTTCTAACTCTAATATGATGGTATCTAACTCTAATATGATGGTATCCCGATCTTAGATCTATTTTGGAAGACACTGACCCTCCCCTCAACTGGTCTAAGAGGTCATCTATCCTAGGCAAGGGATATTTTTTTTTCTTGATGGTTACCTTATTCAACTGCCTATAATCAACACACAACCTCATACTCCCATCTTTATCTTTCACTAAAAGCACCGACGCTCCTCAAGGTGACATACTAGGCCTCATAACCCCTTTCCTAACATCCCCTCTATTTGTTTCTTGAGCTCGCTCAACTCTAAAGGTGTCCTCCTATAGGGTGCTATGGATACAGGTCCACCCCCGGGTATTAGATCTATGGTAAACTCAATCTCTCTTTCTGGAGGTAAACTAGAGACCTCATTAGGAAACACATTTGGAAACTCGCACACAACAAGTAATGCCGCTATATCACTTTCAGCCTCTATCTTAGCATAAAAGAGGAGAATGTATCCCTAAGCTCCCTCAACTGAGCACTTATGACAAGATGCAACAGATATAAAGCAATTTGATTTAGGGGAATCAACAGACATAGTTTGTGGAGCAAAAGATATGGTTCTACTAGAGCAATCAATAGCAGCATTATTATGAGATAACCAATCAATGTCAAAAGTAATATCTAGACCCAGCATAGGCAAACGTATCAAATCAACACTATAAGTCAGGTCTTGAAACAACAAAGGACATTTCAGGCAAACAGAAGAAGTAACCAATATATCCTTAGCAGGAGTAGAAACACACAAATCATATGACAATTTAGAAACAGTCAACTCTAAGCATCTAGCATATTTAAAAGATATGAATGAATGTGTTGCTCCCGAATCGAACAATATGATAACATCATGACCTTTAATAAAGCCCTTACCTTGGGTCAAACCATCGGATTCCTTCACCTCCTCTCCTTGGATGGTAAAGACCCTTCCGTGGTTCTGTGTTCTGGTCTGAGATTGGCCTCCTGACTTGCACATCCTAGCAAAATGTCCAGTCTTTCCACAATTGTTGCAGGAGACTTGTGCCGCGGGGCACGTACGACCTTGGTGCTGCCATCCACATTTGTAGCATGTTGCTTCCTTATCACCCTGAGCCCCTTGAATCTGCTTACCCTTAGTGATAGTAGGCACAGGTCGTAGGCTCTTCTGAAAGTTTCCTCCCTTGCTCTGGAACCTCTTGTCGTCGCTAAAGTTATTGTTTTTCGGCTTCTTAGACAAAACAGCTTGTATATTCCGCTCTGCCACTCTACACTTGTTTACCAAGATGGGGTAATCTCGAATCTCTAGGAGCCCAACAAGGCTCCGCAGCTCTGACCTCAAGCCCTGTTCGAACTTGATTGCCTTCCAGTCACCATTAGGATTGTCCCTCACATATGAAGAGAACCTTGACAGGCTCTCAAACTTGGCAACATAATCTTCCACGGTCACGCTCCTCTGACGAAGCTGAAGAAACTCTGCCTCCTTCTGTATACGAACACTATACGGAAAGTATTTTTCCAGGAAAACGTCCTTGAACCTGTCCCATGTGACATGGGCCCCCGAAGCAAGCAATCCACCCCTAGCACAGTTCCACCAGTGCTCCGCGTCTGACTCCAGTCTATAGGTGGCAAAATCCACCTTTTGATCGTCACCATACCTCATGACTCGAAAAATCTTCTCTAGCTTCATTAACCACTCCTCCGCCTCAATCGGATCGGTAGTCCCTCGAAACGCTGGCGGGTTATTATTTCGGAACTCTGACAAACCCTTGTACTGCGGATCTGGAGCGTCGGCTGTCCCAACAATAGACCCGTTCCCGTTATCCCTCATCTGACGGAGAGTCTCCGTCTACTCCTGCAGAACTCTGGTCATCTGAACCAAAGTCATCACAAGTGCATCCTTCATCCGTCGCCTGTTAGTGGCCATAATCTGCATGCCACCAATCAAACACTGGGTTGATCAGGTCCAACATTTAAAAGAATAGCATGCAGAAATTATAACTCTAACAAGCATCCTATGTGCCCAAGTTTTGTTTTTAGAAAAAGCCCCACTACCACAGCCCGATTTTAGAATCGAACTGCTCTGATACCATAAATGTAACGCCCTTCGTTTCATTAATAACCCAAAATAAATTGTATAAAAATCCTTTAATACATTTATTTAAAATATGTTAATCGTAAAATTTTTCTCAATTATATAAGTCTGGAAAATGTCTCATATTAAATAAAGTAGTAATAATGTATCAAAGTAATAAATATAATATTAAATCCATTCCTCTGAATACAACCAATTCAAAAGAAAAGCCTCAAAACTGGGCGTCTAACTACAATCCGAGAAGAAAATAAAAATAAAAATAATAGACGATGCCTGCATGGCACTCGTAAGTCATGCTACAATACTAACCAGCTAAGCAAAAACGAAAGTAGTTCTTCAAGCCTCGGTGTCCGCAACAATGATGTCCTCAGGTTCTGGAAACAACACTTTATAATGAGATATAAAATCTCAGTGAACAACAATGCAGTTATAAAATGTTTCGAAAATAGTGATGTTCTCAGCCGGCACGGAAACCGGAAAAACTGTCCATGGTACCCGCTAATTTTCCAAAATAATGTTCATAAAAAATACATTTAATTACAACAATCTTATAACGAAAACATAATCAAATATCATATATTAATTAAACAAAGTGACCACACATCACACAATAACACAATCATCCAGTGGCTCGGAAACCCCACTTCGTGTTGGTTTCTTGCCCAATTCGGTGGCTCGAGAACCTCATTAAATTGGTTCCTTGCCCCTAGTCTACGGTGACTCGGGAACCTCATTCTAGAATTGATTCCTTGCCACCCTCTTTATGGTGACCCGAGAACCTCGTTCTAGAATCGATTCCTTGCCCCGATGGTGACTCGAGAATCTCATTCTAGAATTGATTCCTTGCCACCCTCTTTATGGTGACCCGAGAACCTCGTTCTAGAATTGATTCTGTGCCCCATGATGACTCGGGAATCCCATTTTAGAATTGACTCCTTGCCCCTATGGTGACCCGAGAACCTCGTAATTAAATGGGTTCTTTACCTCCCATTAACGGTGACCCGAGAGCCCCGTTCATAAAATGGATTCCTTGTCCCATATCTTAATTTCGACACCCCATTAAATGGTGATGTCAAAAGTCAATGCACCTATCTTAGGAGGCATAACAACAAACTTCACTAACATATATATATCATTTATATATCGAATAAAACATGTCGAACATATTTTAAATTATAACAATCAAATATACTTATTCTCTTTTAAACCATAAGCAAAATGGGATTTAATACATGCTATGACTAAGCTATTAAAGTTAAATTAAATAAAATTATATGCTCCCAGAAGGTAAAACCATGTGTCAGTGGAACACCAATGCCTATTGAATTGAACTTGGCATACATGACTTCACAAAAGTAGTTAAAGACAAAAAGGAAAAATCTACTCCTGTGAGGTTTTGGACGTACAGTATGAAACTTTAGTGATTTTATCATCTGGCTTAAACACAAGAATTTCGTTCACAGAACAATAAATTAGCAATAAACAATTTCTTAGATTTAGGGGAACATACTTACTACATCAGTTCATCCATCAATTAAAAAAACTGTCAACACAAACAATCATTCATATCATGGAGATGGTTCGTAAAAAATATTGTTACTCACCTCTCGAAGACTCCAATATGCTCTAAAAATTATTTATGATAAAACTAGTGCTTCCTTAAAAATTATTCTTCCCTTCACTGGCCTCCTTGGATCTGCGTATTGTAACAACTGTACTGCCAAAGAAAAGAAATGTCCTTCTCTTGCAGTCTCCTGTGCGGCCCTCCCCAATCCCGTGCGCAGTGTATATATATATATATAGTGCATTAGGCATGTGGTTGTTTTAGGTTTTCTTTTCTTTTCTTTTTTTTAGACTAAAGAGTAATCAGGTGTACTTGGGCTTAACGCCCAGTACACCATTTACATATATATATATATATATATATATATATATATATATATATATTCTTTTTTATATATATATATTTACTTTAATTTAATATTTCTTTTGTATTTACCAACTAATTCTAATAAATTTTATACTAATAAACTCTCGTCACTAAACCTCTTAATTATATTTTATTATATTATATCATTATTTCTCTTTTTTTTATATAACATAATCTCTTTTTTTTTAATTAATTATATTAGAATTTTAGGATGTTACAGTGCACCTTTCCCTAAACCCTTGAGAACCTTATTTCCTTCCCTCACCCTAACTTCTGTCATTTACAATGGCAAATCTGAGGATTGGGCCAAGGTAAAAAGGGAATGGAAAATTCTGTTTCATTCTCACAAACCTGAACCAGAACACATTCCAGACAGATGGTATCCTCTACCTGAATATGAGGAAGAAGTTAGCCAATTTGTTGAACCCCTCTACCTACCTCACCCTGAGTGTCAATTAATCAAGAATGTGCCTTCTCAAATGCACAATGATTTAGGGCCTTTAGTCACTCACCTACCCTTAACCAAATTCGCCCCCCCCTCCCCCCCCCAAAAAAAAAACTACCCAAACCTTGTCAAAACTCCTCCATTCATACCACTTACTAATGGAGTTGAGAGACATATTATCCCCGTCTGGAGGACTGACCCCAAAAGGAAAAATCTTCCTACTTTACCTCATAAAAGAGCAAGATCATCTAAGCATGTCCCCATGATCATGCCAAGGGACACAAAATGAATGTCCTTTGAGCATCTCAGAATTTATGGAAGGGCTGCTGATTTGTTTCTAGATCAGCTTTGCTATGATATGCTGAAGTGGGAGTTCAGTCAAATCAGAGCTGATAGAGCTGTAAATTTTGTCCCCCCATCCTGGCTGAGGCATAATGAAGTAACCAGGATTGGAATCAAGCCCTACAGGATCTGTCCGAGATTGCCAATGCTGGATCTTAATAAGGATAAGGAATTGAAGAACAGAAGATTCAAGGGAGTAATGCCTGAAGCTGAGTCAGCACTGCTTGATCTTGATCAAGAGACCTTTGACTACTCAATGTTGGATTTCCTTCTAAATACTGAATCCATTGAGTTGATCAATGAGGACAGAGCTGCTGACTTCTGGAAGTCTCACATAATTCACTGCACCAGAGAGGCATCTTCCTCTGGTTTATCTGAAGAAGAAAAGGAAGATATTCCCAAGGTTAGAGGAAAGTGTGGTCTCTCACACTTTAGATATATGATATATAAAGACCTCTGGGGACTTCCAATGAACAGCACGAATGTGGAAAAGGAAATCACAGTTAAACCCAAACCTACCCCAAAGCTTATCACATATGAACTTGTTGCTGAGGAAAATGGTCAAATTATCATTGCTGATAATTTAGAAGATACTGCTGAATCCTGTCACCAACAAGGCTCATCAGAAATACAATCTTCTCAACCTTTGGCACTAGTTGTAATGCACCCTGAAGATCAGTCAAGAACTCTGAGCACTTTTCAAGAGTCTGCAGAAAGCTCAAGGCAACAGACTCTGCCATCTAATATTGAAGAAGTTCTTGGAAAACTGGTTGATGAAAGGGTGGACAAGTTAGTTGATGAAAAGGTTGACAAGGTAGCTGAAAAGATCAAGGAGGATGTTCATCAGCAAGTTCAAAATTCAATGGCTCCAACCTTAGAGGTCGTGAATAAAATGCTTGAATTCCTCATGGACTTTAAGAAGAGTCAAACTCAGAACCCTCCTCCTCCACTACCTCCTTCTGCTTAGCCTTTATTTTTTTTCTTCTTCTTCTTTTCTTAATATTTACTATCGTTTGTACTAACAATGATGATCCTCTCCTTTTACCTTTTTGGCTGATGACAAAAAGGGGGAGAAAGGAAAAGAAAGAGAATTATATATATAAAGTCTATTTTTGAAAAGCTCTTATGTGTTTGCATTTGCATATTCTCTTCTAGTTGATAAATTGCTCTGATATACTTATGTTTACTTATTTGCTTTGATATCTGCTTCTCTGATACTTGTGTTTATATAGATTCTAAGAATGATAAGCAGTTGTACCTATTTGTTAGCTTTATAAGTTTGGTTAAGTATTTGAATGCTTTGTCTTAGGGGGAACCCTGCAAGCTCTCTTAGACTTTGTTTTTCAAATTTAATTAGTTTTGTCATCATCAAAAAAGGGGAGATTGTTGGAACCAAAGTGGTTTTGGATTTAATAATCTCTAAGTTTTGATGCTAACAAAAAGGATTAAATTTGCTTGGCAAAGTAATTTGTTAGACGAGCTCTAACCGCCACGCCAGTAGACGGAGATCTTCATAACTCATTAAGAAATAGCAAGTCCGAAGACTTGATAGATAAGAGGATATGCCACGTCATCAGACGAGTTAAGTAAAATATAGAACAGAATTGGACTCTCATACGAATGAGTAGACGGAGTTTCTTTTTAGACGAACTCCATATCTTTGAATGAATTAAATGCAATCCAAATCTCTTATATTTATTTCAAATGATTGATATTTATTTCAATGGAATATTTGTTCTTCACATTTGTTTTATCTGCTTTAATATTTCAACTTGTTGTTAAAGAAACATAGTACAATCAAGAAATGCAAAAAGCAGAATCGTACAAATAAGATACTGCAAAACGATCTGTACGATGACAACTTTATGACTGAAAAAGCTGGATTATACATAAAAAAGGAACAACAAGTGCTGAAGCTTCAATACTCAGAGAAGTGAACCTCCAAATTCATGCTACCTCGATAACCAAGAGTACTATTCCGCATTGCTACAATCAAGCTATCAGTCACAACGGATATCATGCATTAAATGCTATCTCTAAACCGGATTATTCAAAATAACCGTTGAAGAAATACAAGTGAAGAAGAAGGTCACTATAAATTGAAGACCTCATATACTGAAGAATAACTCTTGCCTGCACAATCATGCTAGCGGAACTTTTGCCATTTGATAATCATTCATTCCATTATTGTTTTAAGAGAAAGAGTCTGTATTCTTTAGTTTGAATATTGTTGTAATATTCAACTGATCTTAAACTGTCATATTCTCACACACAGTGAGTTAAGAAGATCAACCATTAAATCTCTTTATTAGAGTTAGAGCCTGAAGAGGCTTGGTAAGAAAGGAATACTTGTAGCCTGGAGAGATGTTGGATACTTGTTTGTAATCTATTTGGAGAAATAGTGGATAAATCCTTCAAGTCAAAGGGACTGGACGTAGCTCTTGGTTGGAAGAGATTGAACCGGGATAAAATCTCTTGAATGAATCTTCTATCCCTAAACTCTTTAGTTTTATTTGCTTATACTAACTGTGGGGTTTTGATATTGCTTTTGTTAGAGTCTTTTAAAAAGGATCTTTGTCTTTGTGTGTGCTTCTGTTTAAAATATCTTTGAGTGCAAAAATTGTTTTAAAGGTTGTTTTCGAAAATTATTAACAAACACAATTCAACCCCCTTCTTGTGTTTACCTGTGTCAACTTCAGTGCTGACCCAACAATCTGTCCAAGCCTTCGCGCTTTTCCCCATTGCAAATAGCCTAGGACTCCACGAAAAGCAGAAACGGCCACAAATTTGCAAGGCTCTTCCAAAGAGCCGAGTCCAATGGGCCTGCTGCCATTAAGTTGTCCACAGGGACGCCTCTTGCATATTTTCCACACAGCACTTTGCTCCATACGTTACTATCACCACATCTGATGGCCCAACCCAATTTCATAAGGCAGGCTTCGTTCATGTCTTCTAAATTCCGTAGGCCAAGGCCTCCAAGCCCTTTAGGCAGAGACAGTTTCCCAACTGATTAAATGGGCCCTTCTCTTGTGCTCCTTATCACCCCAAATAAATCTTCTTTGGATACGTTGGATCTCTTGCAAGCAGCCCTTTGGCAGGGCCGAAGTCATCATATTGTAGGTAGGGATGGCCTCAATCACTGATTTGAACAACACAACTCTACCTGCATAAGAAAGTTGACTAGCTTGCTAATTTGAAAGTTTAGTTTTCACCTTATCAATCAAATATTGGTAGTCTGCACGTTTGATAGTCCCAGCGGTTAGGGGGACTCCCAAATACTTACCAAGGCAATAAGTTTCCTTAAAACCAGAAATGTCAACTAAAGAGTTTCTCATATTAACATCCACATTTTTAGAGAAAAGCAAACTAGTTTTTTCAACACTTACTTCCTGACCAGACATAGAACAAAACTCCTGTAAAAATTCTTTTACACAATGAATTTAAGCACGGGAGGCTTGCCTAAATAAAGGAAGATCATCGTCAAACATTAAGTGAGAAACAATAAGACCATTTCTACCCGCCTTAGGAGCAATCCACACTCCATCATCCACTCTTTGATATATAAGATGAGAGAGTTTCTTTATGCAGAGCACAAAAATGTAAGGAGACATTGGGTCCCCTTGCCGAACACCCCTGCTTGGAGAGAAAAAATCCGATCTACTACCATTCCACATGACATTAGTTCTAACAGAGGTAATGTAATGCATAATAAAATGAACCATAACCTGAGGAAGACCAACCTCAAGCAAAATAGCATGAATGAAACTCCATTTAAGCCTATCATAAGCTTTATCTGAATCAACTTTGATAGCAAAAAAAAAAAAAACCTTTTTTACCTTTCATTTTATTCAAAGAATAGACCATTTCTTGAGCCACAATGATATTTCCATGAATACTTCGGGTGGGAACGAACCCGATTTGAAAAGGATAAATAATGCTAGGGATCAAAGGTTTAAGTCTATTAACTATAATTTTAGTAAGTATTTTATAACCGACATTGCAAAGAGAAATAGGACGAAATTGAGTTACAAATATTCCGGGTTACAAACCTTAGGAATCAAACATATATCAGTCAAGTTAACATCACCAAACTTTCCAGGATTATTTTAATATCAGTCAAGCTCGACATAAGTAATTTAATATGGATCACCTATCAACCTTGGTTACATCTGTAATCCTCACTATACAAAATAAGATTATTTTCACTACCTGTTACAAAGTATTTTTTTTTTTTTTACTCCTGACCACTCCAAACTTATATTATTAGGATTCTTTGTGTATATATTCCCAACCTCTACAAGCTACATACCAGAATCATTATCATGCCCAAACTAGCCTTTGCAAGCTAATTAATATCAATTCCTAATACAACTGACTAGCTTAATTAGGAGATTTCTCAAATACAAAGTATGAAGTTAAATTTGTGTTTAAACCAATAATTTAAGAATCTGACCTGTCATTGAATCGGTGATGGCATCGGTTCACGGTTCATTGATCCAACCATGGTCGAACAGTGGTTGAACCGGTTATAATTAAATATATTTTAAAATTTATATAATATATTCAATAATAAAAAATAATCTAACATACTAATAAAATATTTGGCTAAGTTATACTTTTATTCCCTTATCTTTATTTTAGGTTTCAATTTGGTCATTCTTTTATTTTTTGTTCTGTTTGGTCCCTTATCTTTATTTTAGGTTTCAATGTGGTCCTTTCCATTTAAAATGTGGTACGAGGATCAAATTGATATAACTTTTGTAAAATAAGTGACCATTTCGGGAATAAAAAATAAAATAAAAGAGACCATTTTGGAACAAAAAAAGAGACCATATTGGTTTAACTTTTGAAAAATGAGGGACCATTTCAGAACAAAAAATAAAAGCAGGACCACATTGATATAACTTTGAAAAATAAGGGACCATTTTGGAACATAAAATAAAATAAGGACCAAATTGAAACATAAAATAATGATAAGGGATTTTTAAATCATGATGTTTGCCGTTTGATCGACTGATTCATTTGATAGGCTATCCGAGTCCTCCACATATACTATGGAAATCAGATGGGATCCACTCCCCTTATTTGCCCTTTTCTCTCTTTCTCCAGAATATACTGCTCAATCCTATAGGCCTTAGAAGCCAGCTGACTGAGGCCAGCACAATCTTGGCCCACTAGCTTCTCTCTAAGTTGAGGATGCATGTTAAGGTGTGGATAAAACTCCATCATCTTGCTTTCCAGCTCCCACGTAACACTTTCCTCAGTAGCTCCACTCCAAACGACTTTGACCAAAGGAATCTACTTGCCTCTTAGCTGCTTCACCCTCCTATCCTCGACTCGAATGAGTAATACCTCAAAAATAAAGTTCTCTTTTAACTGTATGGTATCAGGTACTATCACGTGGCTAGGGTCATGAATATACTTTCTGAGTTGAGACACATGAAAGATACTATGAAAATTGGACAAGAACGGTGGTAAGGCGATTTGGTAGGCGACTTTGGCAACTCTTTTTAGAATTTGGTAAGGACCGATGAGTCTAGGAGTAAGTTTCTTCGATTTCATCACTATACCGACCCTAATTGTCTGGGGTAACTCTCAAGAACACATGATCACCTTCCTGGAATTCGAGCACCTTCCTTCTTTTGTCATGGTAGCTCTTTTGCCTACTCTGTGCTACTTTCATCTTTTCCTGAATCATCCTCACTTTTTCTGTGGTTTCTTGCACCACTTCAGGTCCTAACACGACACTATCACCAGGTTCATTTCAACATAAGGGTGTCCTACATCTCCTCCCATAAAGAGCTCCATAAAGTGCTACATTTAAAATTGATTGTTGTATAATAGTTAAAAAGATTGAACTTTCAAAATAAGTATGCCCACTTCAATTTCTAAAGGATCGTGCTCATTTTAATTTTGTAATTATTTGTTTTTCTCATTAGCAATCATTTCTTGAAAGTTTTAGTTGTAAAGTTTAAAACAAAAATTGACTAATTGTTACAAAAATTTCTTAACTGCCGAAATACATACTCATTATATGTGCTTCTTTGTTTTTCTCCCTAGAAAATTGAAACGGATTTTTAAATATATATTTTTAATTTTGTCATAATTAAGAAATAGGCTAAAATACCTTTCTGGTCCCTTATCTATTGGTGAAAATTCGTTTTGGTCCTTTATCTTTTAAAAGATTCATTTTGGTGCTTTATCTTTCAAATGTTACTCAAAATGGTCCTTCCATCAAATCTGTTACTGGATTCCGCTAATGACCCATCGGAGATCTGTCGTAATCTGAGCGTTTCGGTGGAATCTTGGTATTTCTTCTCAAAACCCCTTCCCCTACATCTCATTTCTTCTAAAATCAAATTACACACACTCATTCTTCTCAAAACCCCTTCCACATTCATCTCATTTCTTCTGAAAAACCTTCCCTCTAGAATTTGTCCCTTCTCCCCTCTCTATTCGCTAGGGTTTGTGAAGGGAAAAGAGTGAGTGTTGATGGAGGTTAGAGTTAATGATAATATCGACCTCTTCGACATAAAGAGAGTCGGTCTCATCTTGCTTCCATGCCCTCATAATGCGCCCGACCCTTATATCAAGCAACCCCGCCACATCGTTAATGGTACTACTGTTTCCAATTTCACCATTACCACTAGTAACAACAGTGGTGGTTGTGGCTTCCTCAGCGCAAATGCAAAATGAAGGAAACCCAAATGGGTTTCTTGTGTGTGATGATGTTGAAATGGATGAAAATGGGAACCTGGAACCAAAACACATGGTATTGGAAATGAGGGAGGGATGAGTAGCAGTTTAGCCTTGAATAAGGAGGAAAGAGAGAGAATGATAGTGCCTCCACCCTTAAAATCGTTTGCTATTATTCTAGTCTACTTCTCTTGTGTTACCTAATTGATTGTTCCTTCTTGTTGGTTCAGGGGAGCAATGTGAGATAGCTAATAAATTGCAGGGAGTGATATCAATATTGTTTCACTAAAAAACAAAATTAGAAATTGCAGTGAGTGAAGGGATGAATTCCAGAGGGAAGGGTTTTCAGAAGAAATGGGATGAAGGGAAAGAGTTTTGAGAAGAATGCGTGTGTTTAATTTGATTTTAGAAGAAATGAGATGAACGAGAAAGGGGTTTTGAGAAGAAATGCTCTGATTTCGACGAAATGCCCAGATTCCAGCGAATTGCCGGTGGGTCATTAACAGAATCCAAAAACAGATTTGATGGAAGGAGCATTTTGAGTAACATTTGAATGATAAAGGACTAAAATGATCTTTTAAAAGATAAATGACCAAAACGAATTTTCACCAATAGATAAGGGATCAAAAATATATTTTAGCCTTAAGCAATATAAGATATATTAATAAACTTTAATCGAACTTATTACATTTAGTAATTTATTTCTTTTCTTGGTATTCACACTTGATAATTTTAATTAACATTAATTGGAAAAGACAATTAATAAAAAGAGTCTTGGTCTTGGGATTAAATATGAACATTTGGTTTTCCAAGAGGAGTCTTGGGCCAAATATATAAATATTGATCAATGTTAGTATCACACTCAAATATAATACTCCTCTTAACACATCCTTTATTATTGGGTGGATTTCATGTGACGCCGTGTATTTTGGCAGGTCTCACATATTCTTTAATTTCAAATTTCAAATTTAATATGATAATTTAATAAATCATAATTAAAAATAAAATAAATAATATAGAGTATGATAGAAAATTGAGAATGACAAATAGCCCAATTATATGCTTAATGAAATCAATATATGTTTTAGAAGTATTTTAAAGGTTTAAATATTTAGTTGATCTCCGTATTATTTGGGAATATTCAAGTAGGTCCCCAAACTAAAATGCTAAACTAGAAGATCAAAATGTTAGTATTTAGGATTGCAGGAGACCAAAATGCTCCTTCCATCCGTTCAATTTTTTCCAAACACGATCTTGGACAAAATCAAATTCTTGTTTTTTAGACCTACAACAAATGTTGGAAGACCTAGATACTTAGGCTACGTTTGGATTGGTGGAAGGGGATGGAATGGAAGGGAATGAAATGGAATGATATCTTGTTTTATTGTTTGGATTGTTTAAAAAAGGATGGAAGGGAATGAAATATGATGGAACCCATTCCATCCCATTCCATCTCTTACACTCATTTCTCTTCCCTCCCAAATTGGAGGGAATGGGATAGAATGAAAGATCAGATGCTTTATAAAATTATGAATTTATTATTTTGTCCTTTACAACTCTTCTTCTTTCTCTTTAAAAAAAAACTCTTCTTCTTTTTCCAGAACGCAGCTTCCTCCCCGACGAGGCCATCCGACCAACTTTTACCAGGTTCTGCAATGCTGCTGTTGTTTGAGCATTTCGTTTTTGATTTTAATTTTTCAAACGTCAATGACATTTTTTCTTTAATATTTACAATTTTGTATAGCTTTATTAGTCATACTTTACGGAGCTACTATTCGCACGGTAAGAAGAGAAGTTTTCAATTTGACAATATCACAATATAATACTAGAAAAAAAATCGGCACAATACTTTCAATATTGCTCATTGCTTGCCAAGCCAACACATTTTATACATATAAAATAAATGTAAGGTGCCAAGCCAACACTTTCAATATTGCTCCCTGTACTTTGTAATTATATGCATAGCTTTTTCGGTAGGAGGGTACTTGGTTAGGGGGTTGGACGTTTATCAATCAATCATTTAACTTATAAAAAAAAGACTAAACCCCCAATTTGGTCCCTGAGAAAAACACTACCAAAAACATCCGTTTAGTCCTTAAGAATGTATTTCCGGGACGATTAGTCCTTCTCATCATATTTTGTAGTGTTTCTATCATGTTTAGTGCATGTTAATAGGGACTAATTTGGCTCACGGTCATATTTCTTAGGGACTTTACTGGTATCACTTAAAAATTGTTAGGGACTAATTTGTGACAGAAGGACTAATCTGTCCCGGAAATACATTCTTAAGGACTAAACGGATAGTTTTTTTTGGTTAGGGACTATTTCAGACCCGAGTGTTTTTCTCAGGGACCAAATTGGGGGTTTAGTCTAAAAAAAATTGTTTTTAAAATGAGGGTAATATAGGAACAAAAAATTTATAACCCATTCCGTTCCGTCCACTTTCCAAACGATGGAATGTGAACTTTGTTCCATTCCATCATAAAATATCCAAACAATGGAGTAGTATTTTTATTCCGTTCCATTCCATTATGTTTCGTTCCGTTTCGTTCCATTATATTCCATCAATCCAAACGAAGCCTTAGCGTGGCTCTCCACTGCCTTAATATGCAACCATCTTTTCGATGCCATTTTTCCTTTCTTTTAGAACGTTTCAGCTTGGGGAAAGCTCTGATTAGTCCATATTAATCTGCTGGCCAGAGGCTTATTGGTATAAGTGAACTGTTGAACGATCTTTGAGAAATAAAAGAAAAACAATTTTTTTATTAATTCTTTAATTTCAAATTTTAATTTTAATATGATAATTTAATTTCATATAATCAAAAATAAAATAAATAATATAGAGTATGATAGAAAATTGAGAATGCCAGTGGCCCAATTATATGCTTAATGAAATCAATATATGTTTTAGAAGTATTTAAAAGGTTTAATTATTTATTTGGTCACATAATTATTTGAGAATTTTTAAATTGGTCCCCAGACTAAAATGCTGAACTAGAAGATTAAAATGTTAGTATTCAGATATGTAGGAGACCAAAACGTGACCTACGACTATGTATTCCCCATTTTAACCACAACTCCATCATTTTCCAATAATGTCTATTTCACGATTGCATACCTCTCATCCGAATAGTAAATGAGGGTGGAGTATTAACTAGACAATATTTACATAACATAGATGATTGACATGAGTGTCCAAATTAGATAGAATCAGTAACATTCCGTCTAATTTAATAAATCACTAACATATTTTTTACTTTAGGAACTCAATTGAAAATTCTATATAAATTCAGGAATCCAATTATTTTTTTTTACTTTAACGACCTATTTGAAAATTTTCAAATAGATGAAAAACATAATTAAGATGTTGTCTAAGGTGCATCATCCACCAAAATGGTACAGTTGTACACTACCCAAGTGACAAATCGGGATCATCCAAATTGCCACTTCAGTTTTTGACTTTTCAACTCTATATAAAGAGTTAATGCTAGCATGAAGCACCTCAATAAGTGGTGCATCCATGAAGACAAAAATTGACCTGTAATAAACGCTTATTTGCATCTAACGACCTGTGCAAGTAAAATTTAAGTTACTGGCTATGTCTCAAGAACAAGCTTCCATTTTGATTAAAAAAGAAGAAGAAAAGATTCTTTAATTTTTTTTTTCCGGCACGAACAAGCTTCCGTTATCTTTCGAAATTTCCTTATTAAACTTATAAATTTAATCCAAGTTTGCACTTCTGCTCCATGTTTGGGGCCATTTACTATGATTAAACTTCTTTTTTTTTCCTTCACTCTTTATGTCCCGAATAAATCTCCAAAGTTCAAACAAAGTGTGATCCTTCCTGCATACGGTGGGTGTCAATGAATCTCCCATTATTAAATTTAACAATGTCAGCTTTTGATGAAGAGAGTCCAGCTGCACACTAACCTGCAAATTTTTTTTTTTTTTTTTTTTGTGATAAACAACAAAGAGAAAAAGGAAAAGCAAAACGATACAACACCTACAGACCCACACAATCACCACCGTGCAAATAACTTCCCTGAGGCATCATCCAGGTGAAGTTTCTACTTCTATTATTTTGGTTCTACTTCTACCACCTGCAATCAAACAAATTAAATAGCATAAAAATGTCAAAAGAAAAAAAAAGACAAAGCTTAAAAAAAATAAAGAATAAAAATACCTGACACCAAACACAAGCAACTCGACGAATTAACAAAGAGTCTACGCTGGAACAGTTAACGACACGATCTCGAGTGATGGAACCAACGAAACGGAAAACATAAGCCATTGATGGAAATGCAACCTCTACAGAGTACAGATCTACACAGATGCTCACCAATGAGTTCTTCATACTAGATCTAAGCATGTTGAGGCTGTCAGGTTTGAAGGGTACAGTTTGAAAGATGCATCCGGTTCTAGTAATTTTTAATTTTTTGGGTGAACTAATTTACAACATTGATTATTTAAATCTTTTGCCTGTAATTGGTGCTTCATCTACGTGGCACCTTATATGATGTTTCATGCTAGCATTGACAAAGTCAAATACGCATGTAACAATCCGAATGATACAGGTTTTACACCATTTTGATGGGTGGGTGGTGTATCATAGAAGGCACCATTAATTAAACCTATTTTAAAGAATGATTTGTGCCGTGCCCCTTTACCATAGAAACTTCCAAAAGGAATAGGTCGTGAGTCATAACCTACTTGAATTTATAAAAAAATATATTCTGAAATAGAGAACTCATACAAGCTGTGAAAGTGTCAAAGATTCGTGAATGCATACCAAGTTATGCCGTGTAATATTCTTCTCTGTTCCCTCAAAGATGTTCCTCTCGTTTTCTCCACACGCTCCCCATCTCCCAAACCTTTATATATAGACCGAAATCGAGATCCAACGCAGTAGATACTTTTACCCTTTTTTCTTGAGAGACATGAAGATTCCTTGTTCTTTTTTTGGTTGTTTCTCCGCATCGACCAATGAACAAAACAATAACGGTATACACATTAACCAAACACGTTATGTCTTGTTAATTCTTCTCATTCTTAATTATGTTAATTTGGTTTAATTAACTTTGCATTACAGATTATCGAGAGGGAGAGAATGATGGAAACTTTCATGTGTTCACTTATAACCAATTGAAATCTGCCACTCGTAATTTTCATTCATCTGAAAAGATTGGAGAAGGAGGCTTTGGTTGTGTCTATAAGGTTCTACATTCTCATTCATTACTGAGTTTATTTATGCTGCATTGAAACAATTAAACTATTGAAATGCAATATAAAAATAGCTTAGTGGTTAAAGGAAGACACTAAATTAAGGGTTGACTTGACTTGTAAAGGGGAAGCTAAGGGATGGCACTTTTGCCGCAGTGAAAGTGCTTTCTATTGAGTTGGAATCCATGCGAGGAGAGAGAGAATTTGTGGCAGAATTGGCCACACTTGCAAATATCAAGCACCAAAATCTTGTGAGCCTTAGAGGGTGTTGTGTGGAAGGAGCTCATAGATATTTAGTCTATGATTACATGGAAAACAATAGCCTCTACGACACTTTTTTAGGTAACTTTATGGTTTCTATGCCTTTGAATTTTTCCAATGCAGACCCAAAAATGATTAATTGATTATTTCTCTTCTTGTGGCTTAATTTTGATTAACAGGTTCGGAGCAGGGAAGGATGAGATTCAGCTGGGAATCAAGGAGGGATGTATCCATAGGTGTGGCTTGTGGGCTTGTATTCTTACATGAGGAGCTTAAGCCTCATATTGTGCATAGAGATATCAAACCCAAAAATATACTTCTTGATAGAAATTTTACACCAAAAGTTTCCGACTTTGGTTTGGCAAAGCTATCTAGAGACGAAATTTCTTACATCAGTACACGAGTTGCAGGGACATTGTAAGTGACAACATTAAAAAACCTTTTTTCCCCCTTTTTGGGTACACAATTTTGATCCTTGTTATTCAGTAACTAATGGAATTTTTCTTTTTCTTTTTTCTATTAAAAAATCCACAGGGGTTATCTTGCTCCGGAATATGCCAGTTCTGGACAGGTGACACGAAAATCAGATGTTTATAGCTTTGGGGTATTACTTTTACAAATTGTCAGTGGCCTAGCAGTTGTAGATGCTTTTCAAGATGTTGAACGTTTCATTGTAGAGAAGGTATGAAGATTGGAGTCAAAAGTTCATTTTCTCATTTATTTATAGCCAGTGCCTAGTCAGTTCTGCCTCACTTTCTTTGGGTGTGAGGAACAAAACAATGAAAAAGACTTTATGGTCTCATTGTGGTGTTTCACCTTCTATTCTCACTGATACTATCTAACATCATATGGAATTTATAAGTGATGTGACAACTGATAAGTTAATATTGATGAAGAGATCATGTGATACAATAATAAAATGAGATAGGGAATATGTATTCCACGCGAAATGGGGTTAACTTATTTAGTGTATTTGGTCAAAGTGAAGTTATGTGTATGCGTTTGATCATTTTTGCAGGCGTGGGCTGCGTACGAAGCCAATGATCTATTAAGAATGATGGATCCTGTGCTTAATATGAACTTTTCCGTTGAAGAAGCAATAAAATTCCTCAAGGTGGGGCTACTTTGCGTGCAAGAAAAAGCCAAGCTTAGGCCACGAATGTCTGAGGTTGTTGAGAAATTGACCAACAATATTGATATGAAAGATGTTCACATTACAAAACCAGGGTTTGTTGCTGATCTCAGGAACATTAGAATCAAGCAAACAATGGAAATAAACTCATCACAGGAATCAAGTAGTACAGGAGCAACCTTTTCTCGTTCCATGTGGAGCTCGGGCAATCTTGCTCGATAATTAGAGTGACAATTCATACACATGCGTTTAGGAATAGGATCGTGACAAATTAGTCACCATGGATTACACTGATCGGGCTTGGTCAAGTATTGTTGATGTGTTCATAGTCAAATTCAATTATATTTTTAATTATTTTCTGTGTTTTGTATTTTTTGGGTTGCATCATGTAATGCAAGTGGATTGCAACGTGAATACGAGAGAACACAATAAATTTGATTATTTTTTTGGTACATATTTGATTTTTAGTCCTGTACACAAATGAAGCACAACAACCCAAAAAGGTGAGACGGCCGAAGTGGGAGATTGAGTATGAGTTGGATGAGAAACGAAAAGAATAACAAATAGAAGAAGTTTTTAGTCCATATAAAATTCATCAATTTTGGTTCTGATCCCGCTAAATTTTTTTTTGGATTTCGTTCCTATAATTTCAAAAATTTTGTAAATAGTTCATACCGTTACACCTAACTACTAGAAAATATACCAGATAAAAATTTTGTCAATTTTAATCCAATGGCTGTAATGTATGATTTTTTCCTACTTTCTAGCTATATTTTGGCACTAGTTGGATATGAATAAGAAATTATCTTAGTAATCTATAGTACTAGATATCATACAAAATGAATGAATTTAGTAATTTTAACGCTATAATCCCAAATGCTGATTTTGTTTCTATTTTCTGACCAAATTTATAACAAGTCGGACAGTAAAATAAAATTAGCTCGGTACCCCTGTATACTAAATAACGGAAAAAGATGACACCAGGGACTATTTACAATTTTTTTTAGATTACATGGATGAAAGTCTAAGATTTTTTTTTTTATAGGGAATGAAACCAAAGGTGACGAATTTTACAGGGACCAAAAACTTATTTAAACCTAAATAAAAGTTAATAAAGAGTGATAATGACAACTTAGCTGGGGAGCATGAGCTGATAAGTGATGAATTAGTCTTAGATGATGTTTGGAAGAGTTTATTTAAGCTCCTTTTGACTTATCTGATAACATAAGCTCTTATACAGTGTGTTTGACAGAGCTTATAAAAATAACTTATGACATCCCATAAGGAGTTTTTGACTTATTTTCATAAGTCACTAGGAGAAGCTTATGGAATTATTATAAGAGCTTATGCACTAAACATCTTCTCCGTGTTTTTCACTATTCGAATCTTCTCATGCCCCTTTCTTTCTTTTTCTTTCTTTAAGCGCTTATGGCATAAGCTCTTATACGATAAGGTCTTATGTGATAAGCTCTTAATTAAGCTGTTTACCCAAACATACCCTTATTTGGATTTACTTACATTTTAGGCAAGGAAACATTTAATTAGCGCCATCTCATATTGGTTTAGGTAGGATCTGAGATAATTTGATATAAATGTTAATATAATCAGATTAGATTGAATCAGATTTTGTATATTTTTTGTCCGAATTCAAAACCGAACTAATCTATTTCAATTCGGATTGGTTTGGATCAAATTATCTTACTTTTTAATTTGATTCAATTTTAAATTTTGAAAAATAGTAAAAATTCTAAAACATACCCAGAAAAGATCAGGAAAAATTAACACACGTACCAAATTTGCAACGCACTGGTATATTCATAAGTAAATTCCTAATTAATGCCATAGCAAATTCAGAAACAGATTGTTCACAAATTCATAAGAATGAGACACTAACAGATTCATAAGTACTAAAAATTAGGGAAAAAAGTGTAAAAATAATTTTTTTTTTTGATTGATAAGCCAAAATTGTATTGAACCAGGGTACCCAAACCCAAATATAGAGTGTCAATATTTACAACAATAAACAGAACATCTAAAGATACTTCTTCAACCAACAACAACTAATGCAAGAAGGTTGAAGACATAGCTATAAATGCTCCCCTGATGAGGAAAAGAAAAGAATAACCCCACCACATGCTCCCCTAGGACCGATTGGAGCTAATCATTAACAAGTAAAGTAAGTTAGCAAAATACTGGGCAAGATTCAAAGAACAACATCATCAACCAAACCATATGCGCATAGTCCCTGTAAGCCCAAATTAGATGCATTAGACTGACATTGCAGTTAGAAAACCTGTAAGGCCAAAGCACTGAGATAGAAAAGTGCAGAAAGTGTATCAAAGCAGAACAACCAATAACCCACTAAAGCCGATTCAGCCTTCAAGAAGAGAACACCCAAAAAATCCACATAAGCCAGCAGAAGCATCACTTAAACCCATTTCTATTTGTGACTAAGACACGTCGTTGTGGCATGTTGTGTTATTAGATCAAAATCTTATTATTTAATTTCTTAATCGCGTGTTTAATGTGAAAATATGTAAAAATTAAAAACTTAAGTTAATAAATTTATATAACTTAAACATCACACCATAGTTATATTGCAAATACACACATAAGTCTTTTATACATATTTCAAAACACTATTGAGGGTATTCTCTCAGTAGGATTCCTCACAGGAATACTTAAACAAACTATTAAACTTAGCGGAAAATATAAAAACGTCTCACGAGACGCACTGGGCATAGACTAACTAGACCCCAATCACCATGGGTCACGACTCGACCTCCGACTTCCGGTTCATAGGGAGTTCCATCCAACTCCTCTTTGTTCAGCTTGGTCACATGATCTTTAAGTACGATCCTATAAAAGATAAAATAAAACATACAGAAAGATACATGAGATAAGAAGCAGTTCTATCATCAAAAAGAAAATAGTAATAGCATATCATACAATAAATGTCACAGACAATCAACATACATAACTAACAAATAATTCTCAAATTAATGTATCATCCTCTACACCAATCTAATACAACTAATAAACTTTTATACTGACGTGACCATCTCTATTCCTATCACATTAGTCAGTAGTCCAGAATGGTCCAGTACCAATAACTTTCAAATGCATCAAAAAGACTAAACAAGTATTAGTCTAAAATGGTCCAATGCCAAGAATATACGAACGCGTCAAGGAGTATCAATCCAGAACGGTCCAGTGCCAAGAACATGCGAACTCGTCAAGGAATAGCATTCCATAACGGTCCAGTGCCAATAACATTCAAACGTGTCAAGAACTAAAGAGTATTACGGTAGTCTACCTTGGCATCCACATCCGTAGGATACTCACTCGTAATATCCGATATCCCAAAATAGGATATCCTGACCTCGTGTCCACTCACACGGCTGTGAATAACAATACAAACACATGAATCTCACTAACCCATATTAATAGCATCCTAGTGCCTTAACCTTCCATCAAAGCCTTAACACATATTCTATGTCACACTTCCTCTTTAAAATAACGCATTTAGGTTAGGCACCTCTAAGTCACCATTATCCTCACACCTAAACCAACAATCATCTCTCGGACAACATATATCTTTGCTTAAATCCACTAAGCACAAATATTAAAACCAGACAGATCATGCATAACACAGACAATCATAAAATATTTAAATACCACAAAATATCACATAAGCAATTCAATAATAATAATAAATTCAATCAACATCAGATAAGATAAAATCATCCCAACGTCGATAAACATATAATCTCCGAATCACCATTGGTTTTACAGAAAAGGTTTCCAATGTGATTTTGGTCTTGTCGATTACTCAACTACTAGTAGGGTTTAGGTCACCCTACACAATTATTATAGAATATACTACTTATTGTTTCCGACGGTAGATTGGTTATTTCCCCCATCTGATTGACGTGCGCGCTTTCCCGTACAAGCTCCAAATGCGTCCACGCTACTATCAAGAACCTCAGCATGCTGTCCAACAACATCCACAAATCTACCACCATCCATCCTTACACATCCACCGTTCCGCTTTCCGTCCCGATTACACGTACAAGAAACCCAGTTCGCCGGAAACATCAAATACCAACCGAATCAACAATAGGGTTTCAAATAAATAAATCTATTTGAATCAAGAGACAAAATCGATGGAAAAACTTACGAGAACAACGGCTGGACTTAGGGAAAATCAGATTCAAAATAAGCTCATGAATCCTAGGGAAAAGCTACCAAAACAAGGCTACTGTTCGGGCTCCATTCCTCTGGCCACAAAGCTTTATTTAGAAAACTAAACAGTAACAATGAAGAACTATCCTTCCTAAACCTTCTCACAAAACTTCAGTCCGATCTAACGGTTAAAACATCTCATATCGCAATTCTTTTGTGACAGCTTAGATGGTATTCTAGTTGAGTTTCTCACATCCTAGGCCTACTGTCCGAGCTTCATATCTCATACTCTGGAGGTTTGTTCCAGATTCTGACCGTTGGATATGAAGAACCACAAGTCTTGAACCTTTTAAAAATTGAGAATGATCCAATGGTTGAAGAGTGTTTGACGATTTTCTCACTGAGACCGATCCAACTAGGTTTCAAAGCTTCCAACAAAGGCTTCTTGTAACTATTGAGGTTTCTCTCTCAATTCTTCCCCTCTAATCCGAAGTAGTGGGTGATAAAGAGAGTTAAGAAGATGAGGAAGATAACTATGATTATATAAGTGAGGGTTTACCTCTAGATAATGAAAGAAAGTGAAAGAATGATCAAGTTGTGCAAGAACAACAATGGAGTTTTTGAAGAAAAATGAAGAAGAAATGGAAAAGATGAAGTGAGAAATGTGGAGGGGGCTGCTGCTGCTGTTTGGAGGTTTAAATAGTTTAGATATTAGGCTTTGTTTGGTTCCTTAGAGTCTAATTAATGGGTTTTGTGAATATTAAATAATATAATAGTTAACTATAGTTAATAATTAATTTAACTAGGGTTACTTTGCTAACTATGATTAATAAACATGTGGCTCACATTTTAGGAAGGGTGTGGCTGATTTTTGGCCATCTCTTGAGTCATCCATGGCTCATTGATCCCATCCATTAGCGGTTCCCGGAAATCTCGTGACTAAATTCCGTCATTCACCAGATTTCGGTTTTTAAGAGGAAAATGATGAAACGATAGCAAAATGAAATAGGTATGGTTTAACATATATGACTGCACGAAATTGAGGAGACGTGGGAGGTTTACAACCATGTAAAATGAGTGGTTAAGAGTGCGTAGATGTATCTTGTTAATAACCGCGAAAGCTTGGGGGTATTTTGGTCATTTTACCTAAAAGTCGTGATTAATAGCATTTAATGCTCATAAATGCTTGGTGACTCATCCTCCATGAGTCATCATGTATGACTCGTTGTCCCGATCTCTTGACGGGTCTCTACAGTTCCGTTTTCGACTCCGTCGGTTTCCCGATTAGGGTTTCTGTCTGTTTTTCGATCGAAAATTTTCAAAATAACCAAACTCGTTGGAAATATGTTTTAAACATAAACCATTTCGTTCACAAGTCAAAATTAGATTTTCTGATCATTAAAATCTTACTGTCAGTGAAAACACCGACTGTTTTTCGTACCAACTTTTACCAAAATTCGTCTGAATAAACATAATATTTTATTTATGATTAGAAATTTGGAAAGTAGGAGTCCTCACGGACATAATATAAAAATCTACAAATTTCATTTTCGGGTCAAATTAGGGTTTTCTGTCGGTATAAAATTATACTCACGAGAAAAAACGCAGACCGGTTTCCGTTTGAGTTTTAAACCCAAATTTTAACCAAAACTTCTTACCATATAGTAGGTTCTAGATATGATTTTGTTTCCTCCAAAATCATTTCCTAGGTCTCAGATAAAAATATAAATAAATATATCTTTACCCTTAATACAGTGTATCCTAAAATCGGGATGTTACAGTGACCATAGAAAGCAACCAAAACTGAGCCATTAAAAAAACAGGATTCAAAGAAGCAACGTATGGCACTACCAATTCCTTCAAATGAACCTCACTGACAACTGTTGTGTAAACCATTCCTCATGTGGAGCTTCCAAAAATTAAGACGAGTGTCCAGCATGACTGAGCAAAGTAGCAATTGTAGGTATGTGACCTTTTCGCTTGTTAGCCTATATGTCAAATCTCAAACCAAAGTTCATGTGTTCATGCTGCTTCAAATCTCCTCTCAAGATCATTGGATAAGCTTACTATGAATGCAAAATGTAGGCAAATATAAATTAAGTAAGCCGAGCCCTTCCAATATTAAAACCCCGATCCAAAGCTCAGAACTGCATGGGACAATAACAAACTTTTGTAAATGATAAAACTTTAGCTACCACCTAAGTGGCCAAAAAAGATTTATAAAATCCTTTTTTTCACTCATCACAAGCACTCACACTCATTTGAATCTCAATCACACACACTCAGTCACTCGCCTCACTGAGACCAACCAGATAAAGGCACAATAGAAAAAGAAAAATTTCTACACCAAACCAAGGTACAACAAATAGCCAAACAAAAACCACAATCCTGACATTTTCAACAAGAGGGCACCTGTATAGTATCCCCAATGTAGGAAGGACTATGACATACATCCAAGAGGGCAAAGATACCAATCAGAAAGGGTGTTCTCCAGTGACTTATGAGCAGCTGAGAACCAGAACCAGGACCTCATTTTGATTAGATTAGTTACTTCCAAAAGCTCCACCTTCCCATTATTAAAAATGATTTCATTCCTCAATAACCAAATTGACCACACCGTCACATGCCAAATGATCTGCCAACACTTTCTTTCCTTCTTGCCTCTAAAAAGACCCCTATGAGATAGGTAATGCCGATCCAACTGACAATGTATAGTGAAGTGACATCCGATCCATCTATAAACCTGTAACCACACCTGAGCTGTGAAAGGACATTCAATGAACAAATGTTTTGCCGACTCTTCATGGCTTCCACAGAGAGCACAAATAGTTTGTTGGACTTCATTAATCACTGATATGAGAGCAAGGTTTGATTTAGTAGGCAGCCTATCAAGCAGTAATTGCCAAGAAAAAGCTAGCACTTTAGAGGGAGCACAACAAAGCCAATTTTTTTTGAAAATCTATGACAAGGCTTGGTTGAGTGACAAGGGTAATTGTTGTTCCTGTAACAATACATAGGCCGATTTCACTGAATAGACCTTAGACCTATCCGACAACCACACCCAGGTATCATCCACATCAAGATTAAGTTGAACTCCCACCATTGTATCACTGAACAACTGGAACAATTCTTCTTCCCAAGCGAAAAAACCCCTCTCCATTTCCAGTCCCACCTCCACACATTGCCTTCCCACCACCCCATATCTGCTATCAAAGCATTGCTTTGTTCTGACAAGGAATAGAGTCGGGGAAACTCCTCTCTAAGGCAAGAATGTAAGAAATAATATATTAATTTTATGTAGTCATCAATTTAGTTAAGATTGGACAGATTCAATAATTGAATCTGAGATTCGAGCCGATTGTCTTCTGGTTCAATATTTAGAATCCAATCTGATCCGATGAATCTATCAAAACCTCCAAAAGTGGTTTGGTTTGGTTCGATTCGATTAAATTTGTGGATCGGATTGAATCCACCTACAACCTGTTGCTATCCATGTGCCCCACTCGAGACCATAGTCACGATCTCACCCATAGTGTCAATAAATAGAAGATGTTGCACCCCAACACTAGTGCTTCATCAACCACCATTGTGCCTCTTTTGCTTCAAGACCTTTAATGTCTCTAGTCCAGAGTTTGTGTTTGTGGGGATAGGGGTGGTGGTAGTGATGAGGGGGGAAGGATGGTTGGTGGCGGCTATTGGTTGTGAGGGGTGTGGAGACAGTATGGTAAAGGAGTAAAAACTAAACCTATTATCCAATTTTTTGATAAAGAATATTTGCCACACATTTTTTTTATTAGTATACCAAAGGCTAGGATTTTGTGTGCATTAATACTCCATCAACGTTTAAGACTATTAAAGACAATGCCTTCAATACGTCAATTCATGTCGACAATTGGGAGTTAGGGGTTGGGACGTTTTTGCATATGGAGTTGCAAGACACTTTTGATACTACAATCAGAAATAGGGAAATTTTATTTGCTCGTGTTAGCCGCCATCCACGTGCCTCACCCGAGACCATGATCACGATATGACCCCTCTGTTGCTCAATAGAAGATTGTTCGCCCTAGCACTAGTGCTTCATCTTTGCTTCAAGACCTCCAACCTCTTTAGTCCATAGTGCTTGTGTTTATGGGGGCTTTTGCGTCTAAAGTTGCAGGACGCTTTTGCATCACTTTAGTTGCTCGTCTAAGCCACTATCCAAAGGCCTCATCTGAGACCATAGTCATGATCTCACCCCTTCTCTCGCTAAATAGAAGATGTTGCACCCAGCACTAGTACTGGGGCAATATAGTAATATACACATTAATTCTTATGCACATTTCAAGTCTTTGATTGGTTGGGGACACTGAGACACCACCATTTTTTGGGACAGTAGATTTGTATCCGATCATTAGATATGGTATTTCATTTTCTTTGTGGCATAATAGGTGTTGACACCTGTCCTACTTATATATTTTCTTGTACTTGGGTCGAAGGAGGTACCTAACTCGAGAATGGATGATCTAATCGGCAAGTTTGGGTACCTAGGTCTTGGGGTGGTTAGGTATGGCTGGATGGTCTACAACATGGTGACTTTGTGATGCCTGAGTGGTGCCCAACCACAATTGAAAGGATCCCCAAGATGAGTGTCTTTGGTGTATGGGTGGAGGTGCTCTGATGCTTAGTTAGCTAGCGAGTACGGTTCATTCTTTTATTTTCAAAAAACCCTAAGAAAATGTAACTTAATCCATCTATGTTGTTGAAAAAATATCTTATTAGTTATGTGTGTATATATTCAACTAACAATAGTGTGCAAATGTACCTCAATCTTTAGTGACCTACATAAAGCTGGAGAAAACACGGTTATACGATATATATATTAGGGTTGTAATAATATAAAGAACTTTATTTGGATATATAGGTTGGAAAAAGCAGCTTAGTTTATGTCTATGATTCTCGTCTTGCGCCTTGGTATAGTTCTAGGTTTCCATAACAATGACGATAGTTGAATAGAACGCAGACTTGTTTTGATAGTGTGACAATGCTGTCTATATTACAACTTGTTGGAATTGTTAATGATGCTACAACTGATTGTCTAATGCCTATCTAGAGGCATGTAGCACCGCCAAAGAGAGGCGACTTACATAATGATACTAGAGATAAGAGATATTATGCTACAAGCTAGAAACTTCTGGACACCAACTTTACTACTTCATGACAATTCTAGAAAATTGCATCATAGATCAACACTTCTCCTTGGTTTTATACCATATACCAAACTTTTTTGTGTGCCTTATAAGTATCTTAAAATTCTATTGGCTTGTCCGAAGTTAATTTGACTTGGGTTATGCATAACCTCGATAGAAGACTTACAAAATAAATGATGTTTACCTATGTGGCAGTAAGATACAATAGACTCCCAAATAGACTCCTATAACATTATGCTTCAGCTTTTAGGGCTCTATATATCATCCTTTTGTAGCTTAATCAATTACTACAAGCGAAGAAGTGACCGACTTGCAACAAATCATTTTGAATTTTTAGAGTAGTGCTTCAGTGTATTACCCCTTCATTCTTTTGACTTATTTCTATACTAAGGACGTAATGCATCATGCCATGGTTGGTAAACTCGAATGTCGGCTCTCTCTGCTCCTCTTGAATCCTTGGTCGATTTAGTATTGATCGATTCTTTTGTACCATGCCTTAGCTAGGAGCTTGTTTAAGGCTATATAAAGCTTTTCTTAATTTTAACACTTTGCTTGTGTTGTGCCTTTACTAACAAATCCTTGTGGTTGCTTCGCGCATAAATCTTTTCTTGAAACATGCCATTGAAAAAGGTAGGTTTAACATCTAATTTTGGTAAATCTTCTATATATCCTTTTTGTGCTGCAATAGCTAGTAGCACTCTTATTATCTCTAGACAAGCAAAAAGGGCAAGTGTCTCATTGTAGTTGACTCCAGATTACTATGAGCAGTCCTTAACTACTAGTCTAGCCTTATGCTTTTGTTTAGGGCCATCAAGATTGAGCTTTATATATATTTATATATATATATATATATACACATTTAACCCTAATGATATCTTTATCTTTATGACAATCTACTTGATCCTACGTCTTACTTTACTCAATCATTATCGCAATCTACTAGCTCCAATGTGTTACTTTTCTGAATCATTTTTATCTCTTCTTCCATTGCCTTAATTCATACTTGTTTCTTTGATGTTGCTTCAATGTTTTAAGGTTCAAGTATACCCAAGTTACAAGTTTTGTATATATCCACCAAAGATATTACTAATCTCGAAGTAGACTTTGGTGAAAAAGCGGCTTGTTGTTGTAGAGGTGAAATGAGCATACCAGGAGGTTCTGCCAATTTGTCGGCTTCTTCTTGAGGTTGTTACGTTAATATTGAAATGTTGCTTTTATCAATTTTTTCTTCATTCCATTTCTAGGCAACATCTTCATCAACCTTAACATCTCGGTTGATAGCAAGTTTCTTTGTTTGCAAGTTATAAACTCGTAGCCATTAGATTATGTACTGTACCCCAAGGAGACTCGTACGGTCTTGTCTTCTAGATGGTGCCTCTTTTCGTCTAGAACATGAATATAGCAGATGGATCCAAAGATCCTCAAATGGACCAAGACTCCTTAATTTTCATTAATTCAAATTCACGTCTTAAAGTTTGAAGTTTAATGGTGTGTATTTTTTCACTTTTGTGAAACTGCTCCTGTAGAGTAAGTACTTCGTGCATTTTTAGCACATGTAGCACCCATTGTTCTTGGAATATAGCTTGTTGTAGAATAAATAGCGCCTTCAAATCTTTTTGCTTATTTTCCGTGAACTCTTTCTTTGAGCGCAATAAGAGTTGACCATGACTTAGAAAAAAAATTGGAAGTGCTTGGAATAAAGTGGATGTGTTTTTGAAGTAGTTAGGTAATATATAATTCGATACCGGCCAATATATAATCGAATGTAATTCAGATGCCACTGATAGAATTTAGAAAACAAAAATAAGGACGGTTGAACAAAAAGTATAGTTGTTTTGATAATGTGAGAATACTGTTTATATTGCAACTTGTTAAAATCGTTGTTGCTTCTACTGATTGTCTAATGCCTATTTATAGGCATGTAGCACCTCCAAAGAGAGGGAGTTTATATTTTTCTAGATTCATCTAACAGTTCTAGAGATAAAAGCTATTATGCTGCAAGCTAGAAATTACTGAACACCAACTTTACTACTTCACAACAATGACAATTATAGAAAATTGCATCACATTCAACACAAGTTCTGCAATTACTAGCTAGTTAGTTAAGGCCAAACTGCAGTTAATGTAGTTAGCCTGATAACTGGCACCAAACATATCCAGATCTCTATCTCTCTCAGGGTGCAAGGGCTGATGGCGCAGTAGGGTTCCATGCAAATAAGGTAACGAAGAAGGCCAGAGAGTCTTTCTTGCTCCATGCATTAAGCTATTAATAGAGTGGCTGTTGGATTAATTAATTCATCGTCCATCCAATTTATTCATACCTAAATTTATTCTTTTTTGAAGCGTATGCCTAAATTTATTCTAATTCATTCAATTATTATTATATTATTAAATTTAATGGATTCGACCAAATTTAATGTTTTTTTTGTTTAATTATTTTTGGTTGTATGAATAGTAATATTAGCTGAATTATGTGAATCATTATAGCCATTGGTTTGTTCAACTGTTCATATAATCATAAGTGAAATGCAACAAACAATCAGGTTTGCTTCAAAGACAATCAGGTCCTAAAAACTACAAAATCGAGTGTCCTGTAATAAAGATCTTGTGGCAAGATTAGCGAGATTTGCTGTGCACATAATTGGTATCATTATATTGTAGTAACTGTATAATGATTACAGAAAAGTTCAAAAAAGCATGATTTTAATGAATGTAAGTTTCTTAGAAAAAATTCTAGCGTACTTCCATCAAGTGAAAAAAAAATATTGCTAACTAAACTTCACTGACTGCATGTTTAAAGTTGTGTTAACAGAAAGGATTTAGAGTTTGTTTGGATGAATTTTTTTCTTGGAAAAAACACTTATTTTTGAAATAAAGTGTTTTTGAAAAAAATATAGGTGTTTGAATGGACTTTTGAAAAAAAAAAACACAATTTGGTGTTTTTTTAAGAAGTTACAATTCTTAACTTCTAAAAAAATGAGAAATAATAGAAAGAGAGTGAATATCATTAATGTTTTATTGGAAAACAATGTCCTTATAATAAATATCTCAAAATCACTTTTTTATAAAGCCCATCAAAATGCAAATAACTTCTGTTTCTCATAATAGCTTTTGCTTCTACTTTTATATTATAGAAACACTTTTTAAAAGCTCATCCTAACGGACCCTTAATCGATGTGGATTGATAATATAAAAATCTTTTACACTGTCAATCAATTAGAAGCTGACATATGATTAAAAAAATGGCTGATTCTTTCCTAATACCTTAAAAGTCATGTATATAATATATTTTTTTTTATTAATTGACAGTATGAAAAATCTTTATACTGAGAATGTATACTAATTAAACTCGAACATAAATATGTATATTTTTAATACAGTCCAATAAAATTTTGCACATATTAAAACGTAATTTGCATGCCTAAGATAAAAAATTCCAACACCAAGAATTTCTCATACACATGACTTGATCGTACAAAGTTCTTTCTGTGAGGCTACCTAAACTAATTAGAGCCATATATGCTATTGTTAATCAGCAATTTATACGAATAGTATAAGTCATGTAAGCTTAACAAGTTTAGATTCGAGTGTGGAAAGGTCATTATTTAGCAGAAATGGCGTTAGTGATTAGTACATTATTCAAGACATACAGTTCCCCAGTATCTATATGTGTCCAAAAGGGGCGAGGGAAAAAGATTAATACTAATGGTGTTAAACAACATAACTTTTATTTTTAACACCCCCCCAAAAAAAAAAAAAAAAACAGAATATTAAATTTGCTTTAGGCCCTTTAACTCGTCATTATAAAAAAACATAGAATTCATTATTGGCTAAAGCTTGGGATTTTTTTAATTGGTATGTGTTCTAGTCCTATTTTTCAATGAATCCAAAGAGTATATATAATTAAAAGGCGGGTATGTTGAATTGATTGGCTTGATTAATGAATATAAAAACACCAAAGAAAACTATTGGTGCTACATCGACTAGAAGGGAATAATATGATCCTTCCTTGAAGGAGGGCAGAAGAAATCAATTAACCTCGAAGCTGATAAGAACGCAGGGGAGGAAAATAATAATCAAATCATGTGTTTTGTTAATCAGTACCTTTACGATATTGGTTAAAAAATTAATATATAAAAAGTTTTTATTGATAATCACAAAATTTCGATTTTCATGAATGTATTTTTTTTTTCCAATTAGAAATTTTTTATATTCAATTCTTTAATCAATATCCTAAGGATACTGGTTAACATTTTGTTAAAAATATAAACTTCTTTGTTTTCTAAACCTACCAGTACAACCTACCTATCTACTATCTAACTAAGTCAATGTCATTTTAACAAATTAACGGATTAATAATTGATTAGGCACAAAAGTAAAGAAAATCAGAAGACCTATGACAACCCTTCTTCTCATCCCTCCCCAAAGCTGAGAAATAAGCATATAATAGACCAAAGAAGATTGAAACTGAATTAAGATCACATACTGAACTTGATTACAGAAACTCACAACACTAATAGCTTTCCCTTAAATAGCACTTCACTACACCGCATGCATGGCTCCTCGCACGCCATTCATAAAGTAATCACTACCGTGATGGGCTTTGCAAATGGCATACAGGGAGCCAGGCACACATGTGTGTGCTATAATACATAAACTCCAAATGTAAAATTATTACAGCTTCCTTTACCAACATGCATGGAAGATGTTCAAAACATGTAATACAGAACTAACCAAATTTGTACCGTGCATCATCTTTGATACTTCTGCAGGAAGTGATCTGAGCGTAGTAGCTAGCTAGAAGCAATTGAGCACCATATATATTGTAGGAAGGAAGAAAGTACCTTCCCCCCATCTCAACCAAAAAGACAAAAGAGCCCCTATTAGCTCCATAGGGTGCTGTTTTTACATGGAAACCCACCAACAAGATTTTAATTGTAGGGGCAATTTGGCATGAAGCAAAGCTAGCTTTGAAAATACTCTACTGGGAAAGACCTTGTTTATTTCTTACCTTTTAAACTCACTGAAGGGTAGGATGACTTTGGTGGGATGAGGGGTCACATATATGGCTTTAAGGGGGGTAAGAAGGAGACTAAGGTGAATATATAGTAAGGAGAGTCTGATTATGTGATTTACATATTCAGTATTATGGTATGGTCGGGAAGAGAAAAAAATTCCTAATTTTCTATCCCAAAAGGATGTAAATCTGCACCCATCAAATGTATCCAATCATATCTAATCCGTGTACCCAAATTTTAAAAAAAAACAATAATTATAAATTTGGTAGATATGATGTGTCAGTCCAAAACAAGAAAAAATTCAGGACCTCTATATGAGTGTATCCAATACGTATCAATATGGCTACTTCTTCATTTTTGGAGTATCCATGCTTCGAGATGAAGGCTATGATGACCCTAGGACACTTTGGAAGGCAATTCCTTTTGATCTTCTGAAACAACATTGTCTTCAAGTGCTTGGATCACCTTAGATTCCTATCTTCCACAATTGAACATCTTTAAAGTACGAGATCCTTACCTCCCTTGTCCCTTTTTGTTTATACATTGTGTTGTTTCTTTTTTTCTCTCATTTGGTACCCGTGATGTAAGAATACATCAGAGTCTTATAACAAGGGAGGTCCATTAGGGAGCACTTCAGTACTTGTTCTGTTCCTCTTCTATGTTTTTCTTCCTGCGGTCACAAAATGTTGCAAGAAAAAAATAAATTTAGAGAAATTATCAGAGAACCACAATTAGCACAACGATCTTCTTAATATGTGTTTTACTCAGGCTTATGTGACACATTAACTTAGAACATGACACTGGATCTTTTGAAATTAAATTCTAGACTAAAAATGGGAAAAAGTTTAGAATTTGTACTTATCTCTCCATGTCTTGTGAAATTTACCTCCCAAGTCCCAAATGCTTGAAGCAGAATCGTTCATACCAAACAACCGCAAGGCTATAGAACTGATGTACATTATTGCCTTTGCCATTGCTTTCAAATTTTCGATCAATCCACATCTGCAAGAAGTGTTGGACTAAAAAATAAAATATTTTATTTAAAAGTGAAAGAAAAGAACTTTATGAGTGAGGATATGATATCTCCGCCAATCATATCTTATCACATGAGTTGAGATTTTTTATAATTTTAAAAATTAGAATATATGGCAAGAAGTGATTTGTGAGGATATAGTGTGGTACACCTAAATAGAACAGAGATCCTCATTCGAACTTTATTCAACCCAAAAAGAAAAAGATAATGACAAACTTAAAAGCCGTAATCTTGTATGGTATGCAATTCATTATTCAGCAGTTTTTGTGATCTTGGAGCAAGAGCATTTTTTGTGTAAACAGAAGTCACGGGCAAAAGGCACATGCACAACCAGGGTGCCTGAATATAGGGATCCTTACATGTAAGACAGGAATTCCAAGTAGGACCAGAATGATTCCTGAAACAAATGAGGCCACAACCAAACTCTTAGAAGAACAGTTAACCAGATAAATATTTGCAAACCTGAATTGTTTTGCATGATTGAAAGGAAATCCAATTTGTCAACTTTCCCTTTTTTCCTTTCTCATGAAAGCTGAAGTATTTGTCATTGTCTGTGTGTTTGGACTAACCTTGTTACCCTCCCATTGAAGATTCTATATATACTTTTCTTGCTCTTGTTTGTTTTCTGCTTGGTTTAGCCTTGTGTACCTGCATTCTAGTTACAGGGGTAACTGAAAGACCACGTTGCTCTTGCCATCGCCACACCAATTTTACTAGCCAAAAGAAAAAAAACACAGTCAAGGATTCAAACAGAATTTGGATTCCATGCCGTCACTCATATGATTTAAATAAAAATCATGCATGGTTTCCAAAAATATGCACAATTTCTAGGAAAATATGTGGTGACTGTGATGATTGAAAAATCAAATGACCATCTTTTTTTCTTTTTTTTTGGTTGTTGTACACATGACATTTGAGTATCTGATAGAATTGAAGTACATATGTGTATTGTGTAATAATAAAATAAAGGCAATTGTAACAAGGTGATGTGTATGAGTGAGTATAAGTAAATATACACAGAATGAAAAATAATTTTCCATTGGCCTCATACAACTCAAGCACCTTTATAACATGGACTCAAATATGATCACGTGCAAATTTCCCTAAGCATTGAATTTTCAAATTAGCTTCAAGTAGGTAGTCAATATCTCTTTTATGTGCACATTGAATTTGCCCCGATTCTCTCCCTTAAATGTCTACTTTCCATAGAGTGAATTATTGGCTGTAATACAATACAGAGTTAACGCAATAAAATATACTTATCATATACCTTAATTACCGATATACAATTTATGCGTATATATTAAAATACTTTCTTTTATTTATTTATTTATTTATTTTTACCATTTGTATTCTATCGATCTAAATTTGTTAAAAAAATTAAACTGTTTCAAATATAAATTAATAAAAAGTAATTATATATTATATTAATTACCGATATACAATTCTGCATATATATTAAAATGCTTTCTTTTATTTATTTATTTATTTATTTTTACCTTTTGTATTCTATCGAGCTAAATTTGTTAAAAAATTAAACTGTTTTAAATATAAATTTATAAAAAGTAATTACTATATATTATATTAATTACCGATATACAATTATGCATATATATTAAAATGCTTTCTTTTATTTATTTATTTATTTTTACCATTTGTATTCTATGATTCTATCGAGCTAAATTTGTTAAAAAATTAAACTGTTTTAAATATAAATTTATAAAAAGTAATTACTATATATTATATTAACAATTTGTTTATCCAAGAGCGTTTGGTTGAGATGACACTGGTCTCTTCCAGTTTAACCAGAGGTCTCGAGTTTGAATCTTGGCATTGAGAATACAAAGAACGTTAAAACTCTTGAGGAGAGCTTTGCCACCCTTGTGATCCTACCCGACTCGAGGGATTAGTCTCTTTGTCGCCCTTGTGGTCCTACCCACATTCGCGCATGGAGGATACTGCAGGAAACCAAAAAAAAAAAATTAACAATTTGAACTTCTTTAAAAAAAACATTTTAACCCGGTCTTTCCCGGAGAGCTGTATCTCGCTATAAAATTACTCAAAATGGAATAGTATAGTTTGCAATGAATATAGCGTAGGTTCAAGTCAATAAAAAAAAAACTAAAATTGATAAAAAAAAGAGTTGAAAATTGAACAAAATCGATTTTTTTATAACCAATTCATTCTATTAGGTTTTTGTTTTTAGTTTTTAAACCGAAACCAAACCACATTTATTTATATTTATTTCTGTTTGTATGTGATACCGACATTGAATTATTAGTGTATTATGGATTTGTTGGTAACCTTTTTTGATAGGATCTCCGAATTTGTTAATATGTTGCTTTTGGGCTTTAGCCCTGTTTATCTAAGAAAAACACCTCTTCCTCTATTTAATTTTCACACAATAAGTGTTCTTGCGGTGCCGTCTCACCCCTTTGTCTAATTTTGATTTCCACTCTTTTTGCCTCTCCCCCTCTCTCTCTCCCTCTCCCCTTTGTCCTATAATAGAATTAATAATTGTTAGTTGGTAATGTTTTAAATTTTAAGTATGTTATATGTTATTGTTATTTAAACTTACAGGTTGTTTATAAATGCTTTCTTTGACAATTGGACGTGCATATACAAGAAGTGATTCCGAGTAGCTTTCACGTCCAAAACGTGATTCTGTCCTATCTCATCGTGGTTCCAAACACATATTTACTTTACTTTTTAATTATTGTGTTGGTAAAAATCGATTATCCAATCCAAACAGTTGTTAATTGAATTATAAGTTTATATTTGATATATGAATCAATTTATTCCAAACCGAATCGCACCTTATTTTTATTTCTCGATTAGATAATTTTTGTTTAAAAATTGATCTAAACCAATTCGCGAACACTCAATGACTAGTGAAGACCAGTTCTCTTTCATTTTCGTGAACACAAACAGAAACGGATGAGTACACGTAAGGGCGGGGAACCATTTCATATAGTATATATGGAAAACCGATGAACACATTTAAATGTTGAGCAATCATATAGAGGAATTTATTATGAACTTATGAAACAAAATGAATGAAATATATTTGGTATTACTGAATGAATGAAGTGGAAATACATGAAGAGTAATAGGCTCTTTATATAAAGCTTTTAGTTACAAAGAGAATCACGAACTTAACTACTAACTAATCTATCTTATCCAAGTAGATCCTAACTAACTTTCCTATATGAAGATAACCATAATAATAGAATTAATAGAATCGGTTCAGTTTATCTAATTCCCCCCACAAGCTGGAGGACATATGTTTAGAACTCCAAGTTTGGAGATGAAATGATGGAAAGGAGCCGAGTCTAGAGGCTTGGTGAATATGTCAGCTAGTTGATTGGAACTTGGAATAGGTAGCAATTGAAACAATTTGTCTTGTAGTTTTTGTATGACAATGTGACAGTCTAGTTCTATATGTTTGGTTCGTTCATGGAATGAAGAATTAGCTGCAATATGCTGGTGATTGACTATCACAAGTATAGTAAAGTCAGGTTGTATGAATTGTAAGTGAAAGTCTTGGAGAAGATAGGTTAGCCATTGGACTTCACAAACTGTGGAAGCCAAGGCTCTATACTCTGCCAGTAGGAAGATTTGGAAACAGTTTGGTTGTTTCTTAATTAGACTTGCATGAGATAAGAGAATCTCCAAGGAATATGCAGAATCCAATGATAGATTTTCTTGTATCTGAGCAGCTGCCCCAGTCTGAGTCACTGAAGGCCTTGAGTTGTAAAGAGGAAGTGGCAGGGAAGAAAATGCCTTGAGCTGGTGATTGCTTTACATACTTGAGTACACTGATTGCAGCATCATAGTGAATGGAAGTAGGTGAACTCATAAATTGACTAAGTTGTTGGACAGAATAACTGATGTCTGACCAAGTGTTTGTTAAGTAGATTAATCTTCCAATGAGTCTTCTATAGATGCTAGGACCATGCATAGGTTCCCCTCCTTGTTGTGAAAGTTTGGTTCCTTTGATCATAGGAGTAGAAACTGGTTTGACAGCCAATAAATCACAATCAGATAACAAATCCAAAGTATACTTTCTCTGGCTAAGATGAATCCATGATTTGGTTCTGGAAACTTCTAAGCCAAGAAAGTAATTTAAATTTCCCAAATCCTTTATTTTGAAATGGTTATGCAATGCAGTTTTAATAGAGGTAATTTCAGTAAGATCATTACCAGAAAGTAATAGGTCATCTACATAAATCAAAAGAGTAGTGAAGGAGTTACCAAAATGTTTAATGAAAAGGGAATGATCAGATGCAAACTGCTTGTAGCAATGTGATAAAAGGAATGTAGAAAACTTGGCAAACCATTGCTTACTGGATTGTCTTAATCCATAAATGGACTTGCAGCTTGCAAACCTGCTTGGGATTGGTTGAAGGATATCCAGGAGGTTATGTCATGTAAACTTCTTCAGCAAAATCTCCATGGAGAAATGCATTGTGAACATCCAACTAATGTATGTACCAATTTTGAGAGGAGGCAATGGCAAGGAGGAGTCTGATGGTAGTGAGTTTTGCCACAGGTGAGTAGGTTTCAAAAAAATCAATCCCTTCAGCTTGAGTGAACCCTTTGGCCACTAATCTGGTTTTTAAATCTTTCAATTGTGCCATTTGAATGATATTTGATTCTATATACCCATCTACATCCAATAGGAGTTTTGCCAGGAGGTAGATCTGTGAGAGTCCAAGTGGAATTCTGTTGAAGGGCTGTCATTTCAGTGTTCATGGCTTTAATCCATTCATCATGTTGGATAGCACGCTTGTAAGATGTAGGTTCAACTTGAGAAAGAAATAGCCATAATGAAATGTAGATGAAATTTGGATAATTGATAATAAGAAATAACAGAAGATAGAGGGTAAAGAGGAATATGATTTGAGGTTGCGAGATAGATAATTGTAGTGAAAATCCTGCAAATAGCTAGGAGCCTTGGACTGTCTTGTGGATCTCCTTGGTGGAATGGCTGCAGGTTGTGGATTTGCAGGTTCTGCAATGGGAGATTGTGGCTGAGTATGAGTGATATGATCTTGTAGTGTTGAAGAAGCATCTGTAGTAATAGTTGCAGGTGTAACAAATAAGAATTGAGAATCCAATGGAATGTGAGGTTCATGTATAGTAGAAGTCTCCAATGGTGTGGCAGAGTGAAAAGCAAAAATAGACTCAAAGAAGATAGCATTTACGGAAATAAAAACTTCTCTATATTCTATAAATCAAAAAACAAATAACCTTTTGTACCATGTTTGTATCAAGAAATAGGCATTTCCTAGCTCTTGGATCAAGTTTCCTTCTATTTTGCATTAAGGTTGAAGCATATGATAAACAACCAAAGACCTTGAGGTCAAGAAAGGTTGGAGGAGCACCATTTAACAATTCAAAGGTGTTTTGTGATCCAAAACAGGTGTTGGTAACCTGTTAATCGGGAAAACAGAATGAGAAACAACATAAGACCAAAAATATTTAGGTAGATTAGCTTGAAACATTAAGGCCCTAGTTACATTAGGCAAATGTCTGTGTTTCCTTTCTACAATGGAATTTTTTTGAGGAGTCTCAACACAGCTAGTTTGATGTATGATGCCAAGTGAGGAAAAGAAAGAAGACATTTGAAATTCAACACCATTATCAGATCTAACTATTTTAACTTTAGCATTGAATTGAGTGCCAATTAAACTAAAGAAGGCAGTAATACAAGATCTGGTTTCTGATTTAGATTGCATTAAGTAAAGCCAAGTGTGTCTACTAAAGTCATCAACAATAGTTCAAAAGTATTTATGTCCTTGGATAGAGCTTATGCTCAAAGGACCCCAAATATCCATGTGTAAGAGATCAAAAGGCTTCTCTGTTTTAGTATTATTGTGAGGAAAGGGTAATTTGCATTGTTTTGCAAGTTGGAAAGAATCACAAGCAATATTTCTATTGAACCGAATATAAGGAAATTGCATACAGAGTTGTCAATTATAGCAGGTGAAGGGTGGCCTAAACAAAAGTGCCACAAATCAAAGAAGTCATAAAGACTACTATTGTTCTGTTCTTTATTAACAACAGGAAAAGTACGTATGAGCAGTAGTAAGACTAGATGTAGAAGTAATATGGGAAGGGGCATGCTGGAGAATGTAAAGGTTGTGATGAACTTTAGCATGTCCAATCGTCCTCTTGGTAGACACATCCTGTATAAGACAAGAAAGATGTGAAAAGAGGAATTGACAATTAAGAGATTGAGATAGTTTGTTAACAGAAATGAGGTTAAATTGGAAGCCAGGAATATATAAAACATCATGTAATATAAAGAATGAGTCAAAAGAATTGTGCCTGAATGATTTGAAATAGTGGTGGACCATTAGGTAAATTGATAGTGATAGGAGAAATAGTATTATAAGTATGAAACAAGTGAATAAAAGGACACACATGATCAGAAGCACCAGTATCTAAGATCCAATAAGAGGATGAAGAACAAGAAGTACCTAGTTTAGTAATACTAGATACTACATCAGAGGATGAGTCAGAAATGTTGTTTTTGGTGTTTGAACTCACAGAGGCCATATGACCAGGTTTGATTGCAGCAGGGATACCAAGTACTTGTAATCTTCCCTTGTAAGTGCTAATGCTGAATCATTGGATACAAAAGGAATAGGATTGAGAGGTGGTTCTACAGATGTGTTTGATAGTTGCATAACTGTGCCTGAACCTTGAGATCTGGTCCTATATCCCGGAGGAAAGCCATGCTTGAAATAGCAATTATCCACTATATGATTAGTTTTGTTGCAATGGCTACACTGCATTGCAGGTCTGTTGGAATTTCTGCCACGACCTCTGCCTTGTGTGTTTGTGCCTCTTCCTTGAGTGAAAGTATTGGCAGCAAATGATGTAGAATCATTGCCAGGAAGACATAATGGTTTCTCTTGTTTAATTACTAAGGAATATGCCTTACTGATAGAAGGTAAAGGATCCATAAGAAGAATTTGGGTTCTTACATAGGCAAAAGAATCATTGAGGCCCTTCAAGAAGCATATGCGATGTTCTTTTTCTTTGTAATTGGCGACAGATTGACTCAGGCTACAGGTGCATTGATTAGTGCAAGAACAACTTGGTTGAAGGAATTCAAGCTCATCCCATGTGATCTTCATGTCAGTGAAGAAGGTTGAAAGAGATCTTTCACCTTGGTTTATTGAATATTGTAGTTCTTGCAGCAAGTTGGACATCCGAAAATGGTTTCCTTTGGTGAATCTTACTTCAAGATTGAGCCAAATATCTCGAGCATTATCAAAGCAAATTGTGCTTTGGGAAATATGAGGTGAAAGGGTTCTTGTAATCCAAGATACCACAATGTTGTTGCATCTTTCCGAAGGATTAAAAAGTGGATCAGTGGGGGATGTTTTAGAAATAACATCATTAACAAACTTGAGCTTGTTCTTAGAAGAAAGGGCTCAGTGCATAGCCTTACTTCAATGGTAATAGTTGTCACCATTGAGAGGAGGATGAACAAGAACATGACCACGATTTTCACCTGGATGCGGATAATAGGGACTTCTTGGGATTTTGTGAAGGATCGGTTTGAGAAAGCGAATCATTGGTAAGTTTGGAAGAAGTGACTCTGGGGCTTGTTTCGACCATTGAAAGGAAAGAAAGAAGGTTGCGGAAGCTTGATAGAATCACAATAAAGCTGATATCATATTATGAACTTACGAAACAATTTGAATGAAATATATTTGGTATTTCTGAATGAATGAAGTTTAAATACATGAAGAGTAATAGGCTCTTTATATAGAGCTTTTAGTTACAAAGAGAATCAATAGCTTAACTACTAACTAATCTATCTTATCCAAATAGATCCTAACTAACTTTCCTATATGAAGATAACCTTAATAACAGAATTAACAGAATCAGTTCAGTTTATCTAATAGAATTGAAGACATACCAATTGTCTTGGCACAATACAGGGAATAAGTAGTAACTAAGACGAATTATTCTGCTATACCATCTCTACATAATGGGGTACTACTACAGGAGAAATTATGAGACATATCTAGCGTAACGTAGTGACCCTTGTTAAAGGTCAAGTAGGTGTTCTACCTATGTTTGCGTTCAAGTCTTGGGTCAACATCATCCAACATATATCAACTATTTAGATCAATATTGTCTTACTGGATTTGGCATGTGTTGAGTAATCAAATTCAATCTAAATCTGATATAGCTTGAGAAAAACCTAAACTACCATACAATATTTAATTAAATACTTATAAATTAAGTTACTATATATGTGTATTTATAGAACAATACGTATAGAATGATGGTAGGGAGTTATAAGGTAGTCAAGATGGTTTGGGGAGAGATATAGGGTTTGGAGTAATAAGGAGGTCATGGTTCAACTCCCCCACTAACATAACACACTAATTACTAATATTTGCTAATAAAAAAAAAAAACAACGTATAGAATGATGGTAAAAGGATGTTGATTGTTAGGTTGTAATATATATTGAACTAGTTACAGCAGCCTGATGCAATTACCCGATTTGAATAATACAACTTTTGAATTTGATTAATGCAACTAAACAAACTACTAGAGTAGGAAAAGGCCTTGTAGAGGGTCACGACTTGTTCATTGGTCTTAGAAAATCAAATGGTGGAGACGTGCTGAACTTATAACTGCCTAATTGGCATAAAATAGATAGTGGAACATCAAGAGCAATGTGCTTTGAAATAAATAGTGGAACATCAGCAACGCTTAGAATCACAGGGAATAAGATTGCTTATAAAAAAGGGAAGTTGAGGACCAATATTTTAAATTGCGGTTGCTTCATTTACTACAACTGCAGAAAAATTCGGCCGATAACTTGCAATTGTGGTTATGATGTAGTTACAGAGACTAAAACAAAATTAAAACAACAACTTTGCAGCCCTCATTTCAAAATCTTGGTCAGGACTGAGAACCAAGGAAGATTGTTGCTTTAATATAACGAAGAAGACCCTTCAATGAACACATATGACTTCTCATTGGTATATGCATGAACTGAGTAAGTTTGTTGATTGAGTAAGCAATGTCTGGTTGCATCATGGAATAATATTGTTCTTGAAGACTTGTTCTTGAAGAGTGCCACATAAATACACATTATTGACGTCAAGTTGACATAAGCACCGTGAACACCTAATTTTGTCCGGATGTTTAATTAATATTTTGAAGAAAATAATAGACAAAACCGATAAATAAATAAAAATTTGCAATTTTTTTTTTTCATTCTTGGCCCATTGCATCATCAATTGGAGCCCATTTTCGTTTTTGTTCCAAGTTATCTTTTGGGCCCATTATCCCAAACCCAACCAAAAAATTGTTTTTTATTATTCTGATTTGTTAAAATAAAAAATAATAAAAAGTACAAAATTTGAAAAAATGGTCGAGACCCTTTCAAGTATGTACCGATTTTGTTTCCTTGGTCCCTCTTTGTCTTCTTTTACTTTTTTCTAAAAATGGTGGTGTCTTGCTCTTGCACCATGGCTGCCCCTGCAAGGTGGTGGAGCAAAGACCCGGTTGCTCCCCACTATTTGTACCCACACCAGACTGGCCTAACGGGAAGATTTGTCATCTTCTTCATTCTTGTGCTATATATTGAGCAGTGACCAAAGGGGGGGGACCCAAAAAAGAGAGGCTCAAACCAGTATTATCAGTGAGATGATTTTCTCACATTTTCCTCTCCATTACGAAAAACAGACAACAACAACAAACAAAAAAAAAAAAACCAGAAAAACACACACACACACACACTCACCTTCATCTTCCTCCCTCTCACTTCACCTTCCTCCTTCATCTCCCCACAACTCGAGACACCATCCTCCCGCCATCGAAACCGCGAACCGCCGCCCGCACCGCCTAGAAACTCGCAGAGCCGTGCAACCACCACGTCTGACTCGCCTTCTTAGATCGTGCCTCACCGCACGCGTCCTCCACTAGTGGGAGTTGCAGATCCGCGAGCTCCACCCCGCTGTCCCACGCCTTCTCGCCGCTCCTCCGTGCGATCACCGCGTCCTCCACCACCGGGAGTTGCGAGATCCGCAAGCTCCACCTCGCCCCCCACGCCTTCTCCGCCGCTCCTCTGTACGTCTTTCGTTACATTAGTAACCCAAATAAATTCAATAAAAAAAAATCATTTTTAATCATTTAAATTAAAACATACGTGTCATAAAAATTTTGTAAATTATTTGAGTAAGAGTATATCTCATTAATTAAAATAGCAATAAAGTATCAATGTAATAATATAATAATAAATGAAAACCACAAGCCTCAATCTGGGGCATCTACTAACAAACCCAACGATAAATAAATAAATGTGTCTAACCACATACGGCTCCTTATTTAAGAAAATACTAACCAAACTAGAAAGAATAACTAATAGAATCCACTAAGTCTTCACGCCTCTTTAGTTTCAATGACGTCCTCCTCGTGCTCTGAAAACAATACTTAATAATGAGATATAAAATCCCAGTGATCAACAATACAGTTTTATAAAAATATTTTCGAAAATAGCATTGTTCTCAGCCGACGCGGTAACCGGAAAAACTGTCCATGGCACCCGCTAATTTTCCAAAATAATATATATAAAAGAAAATACTTTTAATATTAGTAATAATCTCATCTCAATACATCACATTCCATATACCAGATAACTTCTAGTTTAATCCAAGCGGTCCGAAGACCTCCTAATTAAATTGGCCTATTGCCGGCATGCCATATATTCACACATCGCACGACAATGGCGTCCCATTGCCCACCCCTACTCACGACGAGTGTTTCGATGTCACCCTCCTGGCGGGGGCATTTCCATTTCGATACCTCCCATGTGCACATGGTGGTATTTCTCCTTTTTCGACACCGCAACATGTGGTGGTGTTACTTTCGATACTCCTTTTTAGGTAGTATTACTCATTTTCGACATCCCAACCACATGGTGATGTTACTTTCGATACCCCATTAAGACGATATTTCTCTTCGATACCCCTATCATAGGTGGTATTGCGGCAAACATCATATAATTCATCATAAGGCACAATTTCATATCTCATACATGTAACAACTCATTTACCAAAAATTAATTATTTGATCTTATCATGCATGTCAAATAAAGTCACAAGACATAACATACACTAATAAGCACGTCATTCAACCAATACAAATACCAATCATGTATTTCATGCCATCAATAATAAGAACAAATACCCAATTTAATAATTTTCATTTTAATTCAAAACCCTTAATTTAAAAAAAAAAATAGTTTATTAATAACATGCATCATTCAATTAAAATCTCTCGAAATCATAGGTAAATCGCTCAACACAATAAACACATGTACCATGGAAAGGGTTATTAAAAGACACTCGTTACTCACATCTCAAGAGAACTCCAAAATGCTCTAAAAATCTTGTATGATAAAACTGATGTCTCTGAAAAAAATCTTCTTCCCTTCAGTGTCACGATTGCACTGCCAAAGAAAAGAACTGTCTCAAATCCTATCCCTCTCTGTCCGTCCCGCAGCGCTCTCCCCTTGCGCAGTCACTAGTCTCTGAGAGAATTTATATATATAGGCCCACTTGACTTATGAGCTACCCCCTTGACCCCTACGTGAAAAGTCTGCACTTATGTTTACATTCATACATATATATATATATATATATATATATATTTTAATTTATTATTCCTTTTATAATTCCTAACCAACTCTAATAAATTTTATACTAACAAATCCTTTACATTAAGCCCCTTAATTATATTTTATTTCCACTATATTTTTAATAACTTAATATATTTTTTTTCAAATTAAAATTAAAATTTTAGGATGTTACGAGACCTCTGAGAAGCTTTCTAGGAAGTGTGTGAGTGAGGACAAAGCACGCTTGAAAAGACCGTGTTGGTGCTGTGGGGTCGGTCGTTAATCCATAGAGCATCCAGGGGGTGTTACATCCTCCGCGCGATCACCACGACCTCCGCCACGAAGCTCGGATCTGGGACTACCGTCTTGCCTCTAACCCACCACGATCTTGACGGAAACCGCCGCTTCGGCCAGCCGCTGCTCTCTCTCCGGCTTTCACGTAGGTGAAGGGCCAAAGTTGATCTCTTGGCTGGTTTGTCACTCTCACTACCCTTTGCTGCTTTGATGTGTGAAGAATGAAAGTACTCTTATTTCAAAAAAAAGTCATCTATTTATGTTTTCTTTTCCTTTTTTCTGTTTTATTTGCTTTTAGCCATTTTTACTTGTTGGATTTGGGCTTATGGGGATATTTGGGTTCCTGGTGGTCAGATGGATTTGCTTGCCATCTTCCCTTTTAGTTACTGATATGTTGTATTTCATTTGGGTAAAAAAAAGGGGGTCATAAAAATAAAAAGAGAGAATCTTTCGAGTTCATGCAATAATCTATAATGTTGATGTATGATTTTTCATCCTCAAGTGTTGTATGAATTGTAAGGGTTCGTCGTATAGCTTTGCTATCTTTAACCCTGTGCAAGAGTGAATCCCCTTTAAAAAAAATATTAAATGTTTTTTTCAATTTATACTTTTAATCAATTTTACCCAATTTCTTTTTTTTATAAAAAAATATTTTTGAATTCACGCAACAATCTACAATGTTGATGTATGATTTTTCATCCTCAAGTGTTGTATGAATTGTAAGGGTTCATCGTATAGCTTTGCTATCTTTAACCCTGTGCAAGAGTGAATCCCTTTTAAAAAAATATTAAATGTTTTTTTTAATTTATCCTTTTAATCAATTTTATCCAATTTCATTCTTATAAAAAATATCTTTTTAATTCACGCAACAATCTACGATGTTGATGTAGGGACTTTTTCATCCTCAAGTGACGTATGAATTGTAAGGGTTTAATTTATCGTATAAAGATCGCTATCTTGGACTCTGTCAAAGGTGAATTTATTTTAAAATAAAATCCCTTTTAAACAAAAAAATCAAAAAAATCAAATCTTTATTAAAAATTAAAATCAATTAACCAATCAAACTTTTTTTTTTCTCCTAAAGAACTACGTGGCTTTGAGTTTCCCATCGCACCGGGAATACGTAGGAGCAAGATAAATCATCTTGTCAAGCCAAAACTAAATTTTCCTTTTTGTGTCTCTTTTTATGTTAAAATAATTAATCAAAATAATTAAACTTTTCTATTTTTAGGGATGCTCTATGGACACGGTGCCATATCCAGTCCCTTAGATTTGAGGTTACCGCAGTGGACTCATGTGCCATGTTCAACCTCGTTTTACTTTTTATAAACAATAATTTTAAAAAATAAAAAATAATAAAAATTTAAAATATTAAAAATTAAAAATAATTCTTTCTTGTAAATAATTTTTTTTGGGGTAAAATAAATATTTAAAAGGTTATAAAAATGTTTTTTTTTGCACAATTAACTTGAGGTACCGTTTTTAACGAGGCGTGTGGGTGCTAACACCTTCCCTACTCGTGAATCGACTCCCGAACTCAAATATCTCTCCTTTTTTTAGACCGGTTTACCTTTAAATAATTGGGTTTTCTAAGATTTTCCCAATAAAAATTTTAGTGGCGACTCCTCTGTTTTTTTATCCCTTTTTTTGCGGCTCCCGGACGGGATGGTCGCGACAATGGGCGACTCCTTTGGGAAATTCTAGAGAGTCGGGCCTATCATAGTTGGTTGTGCAATTTTTTATATATAAAAAAAAGTTTTGAAAATATTTGTTTTACCTTTTTTTGTTTTATTTCTTTTTTTTCATAATTGCTTTTGTATATTCTTGCAACCTTAGGGTAGAGAATTTTTGTATTGGTGTTGTTTGTTCCTTTTTGCAGGTTTGGGGTAGTTTTGTTTTAGAAGGTTTTGTAAAGGTTTGTATGCTTCCATCACACACATCACTATCACATGTTGCACACACTTTTGGGCTCTATACCCGAGTCTTGGAATGCCATAAGATTAGAAAGGGCTTCAGTGATGTTATTGTGATGCTTTTGCGTCCCTAACAGTCACCGGTTCTCCCACTCAGGTTGCTACCGGTACATGGACTACCATATTATGACTTATTTGTCCCTGTGGTGAGGTTTGTGGATTCAGATCCTTATCTTTTAGATGAGGGTAATCCGGGGACCATATGTTTAGGGGTCTAGATCTGTCCCGAAAGTCATGCACATAAAATGCCATTAGCATCCTACCAAATAGGGTCTTGACTTCATAAGTCCCAACTTTAGGATATGACCTATGTAGGACAAAAGGGAGCACATTCCATCTTTTTCTGCAACATGAATAATCATATTTATATCTCATGCATCATAACGATTTTCTGCATGCATCCCACATACGTCTTAACATGCCACTCATTCATGCATTCTGTTACACTCATTCTATTGTATGCTCTGCATGTAGTATTTTAGGCCATGCATCGTCAATTTGTCATTCATTCATGCATCTTGGTACACTCATGCATAAGTAATTTTGCTTTCCAAATGTTATTAATAAAATAAAATTTCCCTTGCACAGATAATTTGGTAAGAGATAACACCTTTGATAACAAGAGATGAAAAAAGTTAGACACACTAGCAATGTTCCCGCCACCAAGAATTCCAGGGTGATTTTGAACTCATTAGAGAATCTAAAAAAGGTGAGCCAATCTTTGCCTCAAAAACATCGAAAAAGATTCGTCAAGAAGTATGGAGGGATCTTGGACCTAATTTTCATACTGGTTGAAGCTACTGCTTTGAGTGCTCTAAGTCGAGTTGGAACCCACATCTCGGATGTTTCGAGTTACCAAAGATGGACATTACACCCACCATTGAAGAATATGCTTGCACATTAAGGTTGCCAATGTAGAAAAATCCCGTCGTGTACTTTCACCTAGGGCAATACTTGACCACTTTGCAAGCATAGTAGGGTTACTAGGGCTTCTTGAAATTGAAGCGAACTTGACTTGGGCACTCAAACTCGCGAGGTTGACCGAAAATTTCTTGAAAATCATTCGAGGAAACTAATGGATCGACAAGACTGGGAAACCTTTGAGAGAGTATTGGCACTAGCAATATATGGGTTGGTTCTATTTCCATCGGTGCTAGACATGATAGATCAAGTAGCAATGGACGTGTTCTTCACAGTGGAAAGAAAGAAAAACCTCGTGCCGGCAGTATTGGTTGAAACGCTTTTGACTCTAGAATTTTGTCAGTGGCATCCAAAGGGGAAGCTCAGATGTTGTGCACAGTTGCTCTATGTATGGGTCATGACTCACATGTACGCAAAAGGCTATATCAACCACCATTCAGATCCACTAAGAGGCTTCCATAACATCCCTATCATTTATAGTTGTGGTGACTATCCAAATGTTCCTTTGATGGGCTCGAGAGGGTGTATATCCTATTCACCCGCCATAGCCTTACGACAACTTTGTTGGACACAAACCGTGCCACGAGAAGAACAACACGGTGGATGCTGTTTTCGATACGAGGATGGTGAGAATACCAAGTTGTTGGCAAAAGAAGTTAGAAATGCATGGAAAAATGTGAGGATGGCAGGGAGATCACAATTAGGCCGACCAATCCTAATCATTGTCTCAGAGTATGAAGCATGGAGAAAATCAAGGAAAGGTCCTGTCAACATTCCTGCAGAAAACACGAAAGCTGAAGATTACTCCCCTTCGGTAACTCAAATGGTAGAACAACTCAAAGTCCTGGAAGCACAAATGAAAGAAATGGAGCAACAAAAGCAATATGCCGAGTTGAAAATAGCCATTGGTCAGAAGCGTTGTGAGAAGTTAACAAAGAAAAATGAACATTTAAAAGATTTGTGTGCCGATATCTCCGTAACCTCAAGAGTCCAGAAGAATACAGACAAGGTCCCGTCGAGCGTCATGACTACGATCCAGAATCTTGAAAGTAAAGTATTGTCCTTGACAACAGAGAGGCATCAACTAAGAAAAGAAAAGTGTCGGTTAGAAGAAGAAGTCATTCAGCAAGGATATGTGAGAAAGTCATTGGAAGTGGAAGTCAATGGACAAAGGGGAGTCAATGCCAACTTACAGCAATAATTGTGCACAAGACAGGCTGACTGATGAATTGGTACAAAAGGTCCAAGAGCTGAATATCCTACTAGTCGAAATCAAGAAGCAGTGCGATTTAGGGTGACCTCAGCAAAACACTATCATGATCAAAGGGTTCAAGTAATGAATGCCGTGTGAAGTGGTGGAGAGAAGAGGACAGAGAGCGAGGGATAGATATTGACATATGGAAAAAAAGATATATGAGCATGAATTTGGAGCTAAGCCATTGTATTCCGAATTTTGTCCAATTCTTTGAAAAGGCAAAAAAAAAATTCATGTGGACCCTATGCTTCGTCTCCCGGCCGAGTTGGATGATTTCATGCAAATGTGTGGAGGGTTTGCTCAAGGGCTAAAAAGAAAGAGACCTAAGCTATTGACTTTAGGATGAAAATATTGTAACAATGTCGAGAATTATGATGTAATCCCAATCTATGTATTGTTTTGAGGAGATTTTAATGAAATATGGCCTTGCCTCCATAATTCTATGTTTTGCTTTGAGGAGTTTAATGAAATCAGTTCTTGCTCCTATGATTCCTTCGCACTCCAACTCTTGCACTTGACTTGTGGCGACACTTATCATGGAGCATGGTCTTCCTTTAGTATGTTGTCAACTACATCCTTGCCTTATAGGATTCTTCCTTCCGCAGAAGGGTAGGACGAGATGTCTCGATTCAGAAATTGCTCGTGTTGAGACAACATCTAGTGTGGAGAGTTTTTCTCCCCTAGATTTGTTGTCAACTCCATTTCATCTTATGAGCACAATGCTCTCTATGTGGGATGGAGGGACCATCTCTTGTCTGTTATAAGGTGCTAACTCAAAAAATATATATATAACAAAAATATAATAATAATAACTCCAAAGGTGATTTTCATAAAAGCTTTTTGCATTTTTTCCAACAGTTTGTTCTCACTTTTGTTTCGATTAAAACAGTGTGTGGCTTTTACGAACAATTGCTCAAGACACCCTTATCGCACTCGGTCACGAGACAAAAGCCATGGCGGATGAACTAGAAGAAGTCCAAGAGATCGGGGATGAAGTCGGTCAAATCAAGGATCAAATGACTAAGATGATGGAGATCCTACAAGCAATGCGAAAGGAAAAGAACACAGAGGGAGAACCTTCCAGCCTCAAACGAAGAACATCCAGGCCACACCTCTCATTCCGCCGGTTTTGCTCGATTCCTATTCAAGGCTCCAACCAACCAAGGGGCATGATGCCTCTCACCTATTTATCCAAGCAACCAAACTCATTTTTCATTTGACCCGAACAATCCCCATATGGTTTGCCTCGTGGATTTGTGCCACCAACGCCCCCAACCCACAAGACGGCATTCAAAACTCCGAGCATATCACTCAGACACAAACCCCCACTGATGCTGTTGAAATGCCACAAACACAAACTGTCAACCCTACGGATGGTAACACCCCGACAGTGACACTTTCTGCCAATCCAAAAAATCCACAATACACCCTACATTATGGACCCCAGGGGACTCAAATGGTGCCAAACTTCGGATCCTCCTACATGCCATACCCCTTCCCTCAGAATATGTGCGGTGAAACTCCAGTGAATCAGTCAGGAGGGAATTCCCAATCTAAAGAAAAGTTGGAAGTGCTAGAAGAAAGATTACGGGCCTTTGAAGGAGTAAATAGTTGTGGTCTGCGGGATGCTTTGGAGCTTTGTCTGGTGCCAAATGTTGTAATTCCACCAAATTTTAAGGTACCCGATTTCGACAAATATCGGGGAACCACTTGTCCCAAAAACATCTGACCATGTATGTAAGGAAGATGGCATCATACGCTCAAGATGATAAGATCTTGATTCACTTCTTACAAGACAGTTTAACCGGGGCAGCTTCAAATTGGTACACCATCTCGAACGGGCCCACGTCCGATCCTTCAAAGATCTAGCAGATGCATTCCTGAAGCAATACAAGTACAATATTGACATGACTCCCGATAGGATGCAACTGCAAAATATGGCAAAGAGAGACACGAGAGACTTTCAAGGAGTATGCCTGCGATGGAGGGAACCTGGGCTGCTCAGTGGAGCCTCCATTGGCCGAGAAAGAAATTGTGGCAATGTTCATTGATACACTCAGGTCACCCTTCTATGATAGGATGATTGGGACTGTGTCATCAAAATTTTCTCGACATGGTCACCATCGGTGAGAGAATTGAAAGTGGAATGAGGAATGGCAAGATCACTTGAGACTTGATAATGAACGGCCGAAAAAGAGCCCCGTTTGTGAAAAAGAAAGAAGGAGAAGCACACGCAGTAACCTTTGAACAAAGGAAGCCAAACCAATATAAACCAAACCAAACACTTACCTTCCGAGCCCAATACGCCCCATATCACCAACCACCTCCACTACTAGAAAATTGGAACTTTCGGACGGAATTTTCGGACGGAAATGTTTCCGTCGGAAATTTTCCGAAAATTTCGGACGATTTCAGGCGGTTGTGTTATTTTTATATTTTCCTTGATCCATCTGAAACCCGTCCGAAATTTGGGACGGATTTAGACGGATTGTGTTATTTTTTATATTTTCGCCGACGTATGGTGTTTTTTTTTATATTTTCCTTGATCCGTCTGAAATCCGTCCGAAATTTCGGACGGATTTCAGACGGATTGTGTTATTTTTTATATTTTCCTTGATCCATCTTACATCCGTCTCAAATCCGTCAAATTTCGGACGATTTAAGCAGTTGTGTTATTTTTTATATTTCTTACATCCGTCTCAAATCCGTCCAAATTTGGACGGATTTGAAACGGATTGTGTTATTTTTTATATTTTCCTTGATTTATCTTACATCCGATCAGAAATCCGTTAAAAATTTCGGACGGATTTCACAATTGTGTGTTATTTTTTATATTTCTTAGATTTCACACGGAATTTGTTATTTTTATATTTTCCTTGATTTATCTTACATCCGTCTCGAACGAAAATTTGGACGGATTTCACACGGATTGTGTTGTTTTGTTTATATTTCTTACATCAATTGAAATCCGTCCAAAAATTTGGACGGATTTCACACGGAATTTGTTATTTTTTATATTTTCCTTGAAAAAAGATTAAATAATTTATCTTATAAATATGATTAAAATATTTGATCTTAATAAATTTAAAAGTAAACAAGATTTATGAAGTGAATTAAACAAGATTAAACAAGATTTATTTGATCTTAATAAATTCAAATGAATTATCCGTCCGAAATCCGTCCGATATTTGTTAGAAAAGTTTAAGAATTGTGATTTTTGATAATTCAAACTGAAGTGATTCCTTTTGGTTGTAGTTTCATGGAGGAATGTAATCGTATTCTTTACGATTGAAATGAACGACTATGATATAATTTGGAGTGGTGGAATATGTTCAAAGGAAATTAAGACAACAATTGTATACTTTAAATTGAAAGTTGATGTATGATGGGGTAAAGTTAGAGTTGAACTTGATGTTCGTCGTGAGGATAAGGTGTTGAAGAAGTTTTGCTAGCAGACAAATTTTGAGGCAAGAGGCGATTAAGTTTTGATTGTGTCTTTCGAGTGTGATAAGCTATGGCGAAATGTTTATAATCTTTGAGGTCTTATTCTGGTAAATATGTGGTTGATAATCCATAGTGGAAACTGGACATTTTAAATCCAAGATTTGCCATTGGGGAGTGTCCACCCGGATTTCTTGGCTTTGTTTTGGTGCAAGTCCTAGGAGTAATGGTCTTAGAGAAACTATGTTTTATAATCTCTTTTCTCGGCTGCGAGTATATAAGATAGGGGCATATATGATACAAGCACTTCCTTTCATAAGTGATAGAGCTCTGTCTTTAGATGGAGGAATTGTTAGGAGTTGTGTATTTTCCTTGGACAATAGGGTAGATGTGCATGGGAAATTTCTTAACCTAGGGATACTAACGGGGCTTGATAGCCAAATTGAAATGAGAGGCAAATGAAGGATATGAATTCGAAGTAGGCAAAAGATTCGAGAGGAATTAAGAAGAGAACGGACTATGTTGGATGTGGTAAGATTCAATTTCAATAAGAAGATTGAATTTCTTAGGTTCTTGTCATGAAGTTTATCATGTATAACTCAGGTTCAGATGTAGTTAAAGGATAAATAGAATGACATAAGAATCGATCCTGTTATAGAGTTATAGGTGAAAGGAATGAAGCGACGAGAATACAAGGTAAGATTTTAAGGTCAAGGTGTGAGTATACAATCCTGTTTAGTTTTGAGCTACCAAATTTCGAGGCAGAAATTTTTAATAGGGTAGTATTGTAACACCCTAGTTTTTACACATATGATTAATTATTTTATTTGGATGTTTAAGTTTATTTTGTTATGTGGTTTAGTTGAGTAATTAAATTACTCTCTTCAAATTATTTTATTGGGTGCGTTAGCACCGATTTATTCGATGAATGCACGCTTACTAGACAATAATTTACGTTATTATCACTATTATACCAGTACAGAAAAATATTTTAAATAATATGATTAAGATAAAATCATTTTCATATATTTATTCTATTTAATTTTAGAGTTAAAAATATTTTGGTTTGACATTAATCGGAGATTAATTTTGGACCGAGTATTTTCTTAGTTGATCAGTTCAACTATTAATCTTTACTCTAATTTGAATTTCGAAATCATATATTTATCAATCTTTATTTTTAGATTCCAAAAAGTAAAAATGTTTCCTTTTGGCTTAATATTTATCACTTATTTTATACCCACTAATACAAAAAAAAATAGATTTTCTCTCTCCTCCCTCTCTTATTAACGTCGAACTCCCCCCTTTTCACTATTTTCTTTCTTTCTTTTCCTGATGCCTTCTTCTTCTTCTTCTTCCTCCCTCCAACTCAAGTCCTCCACCTTCCTTTCCTTCAACCTTGCTCCGCCTGGATCGCGTCGCGCCGCCCAGCCCAGCCTGGCCGCCGCGCTCGGCCGTCGCACGAGGAGGAGGCGATCCACGTCTCGCGTCCCTGCACGCTTCGCCGGAGCAGTGAAGCCGAGCCATCGTTGTCCTGCGTCGGACCGCCGTCGCCTCACCATGGTAAGCGCCGTTCATGGTGGTTTCACCACCCTAGAGTATTAGATCTTCATTTCTCCTTCACCTATGATTCCTTTCATCTCTTTTTACCATGGTTGATGTAGAGAACCACCTCGAACCGCCACTGGCCGCCGTGTCGCTGCCGTCCACCGCCACACCGGAGGTCTCAACAGCCACCACAACTTCTTCTTTTTCATTGGGTGAGTCAAAACCCTCTCTTGTGTCTCAGATTCAAAACCCCCAAATTGATTTTGAAACCCTAACCCTAACCCTCTGATTTCAGATTTTAATCTTAAGATTAAACCTTGCTTTATGAAATAGGGACTGTGGATTAGTGTTTCCCTAAACCAATTTCATTATTATTTAGTTAAAATGAGTTTTCCCCAAATTGTATTTAGGAGCCCTAAACCCCAATTTGATTTTATTTGAATTTGGTTATGTTTTTGTGAAATTAATTATGATTTAGTGCAATTAGGACTCTAATTGATGATTCCCAAGTTCTCTTTCATGATCCTTTAATCAAAACAAAGTTTCCTTAAAGGGTATTGTGAAGCGTAAGCTTCAAACATGATTTTCTTTGAAAATAACCTTGTTTGGTAATAAGATTAAGTGTTTAGATCAAATTAGAATGTGTGTTTGATCATGTGTAATTGATTTCTTGATTTCTGGTTGTTGCGCGTTGTTGGATTCCCTCTCTGAGACGTTTGACACGGCTATGCTTGCTTGATGGAGTAGATAGTTACACTCTTGGAGCTAACGTGAGCATTAAGACGAGGATCCTTTACTTGTCTTCAAAGGCAAGGGGAGACTGCCTGAGGGATTTTCAGAATCGCATGCTATTTGTGCGTTGTATTTTAGTTTATCTGTTGTGATGTGTGGTGTTAAATTAAGTTGTTATATGACTGTTATGGAATGTTTATGGCTCGGAGAGCATATCTTTTGAATGAAAATCTAAGTGTTTCTTTTTGGTCTTGTACGACTTATTGATATAACTATATATTTTTTTGTATATTCTTGCTGGTTGTATTTCGTGTAATTGGAATTCCGGAATGAAAATGAAATTATCTTAGCGGTGTTCTTTTACCTGGGATGTCCGAATTACAGAGGAGACTCTGTCGAATTTTTGTAAAAATAATAGTTTTATTCAATATATCTCTAAATTAAATAGGCTTGCCAGGCTAGGATTGTAAGTCGGTCTAAAATTGGAGTCGTGCCAAAATTTTTATACCTAATTTCAGACGCTTATGTATTTATATAAATTATTTTTCGAAAGCAACCAGCAAATTATCCTTTTAATTTTATTTTCGCACGTGTTTACAAAGTAATGCCCAAGGGGGGTGTTACTTTGGCTGGTTGCAACCTCCTTATTTTTAGGCTTTGCTGTTTTACTTTATTTTGCTTTTAGTTTTTGGCATCTAGCTTTTAGTTCTTTATTTTGCTTTTAGCTTTTAGTTCTTGATATCTGATTTCTGTTGAATGTTCATTTGCGCAGATTGAAAATCCCTTGCAAAGACATGGAGGCGAGCTTGAGCACAATGAGACTTATTGTGGTTCCTGTTTGCACTGAAAAGTTAAAGGACCATATAGATGTTTAAATACAGTTTTGAGATTTCATCCTTCTTTGATCAATTGTGTTTCTAAACCCCAATTTTTGACTTCCATTAAGTGTTTAAATACAGTTTTTGAGATGTTGTTCCCGATCCTCTTTTATATATAGGTCCGCATTGGGCAATACTTAAATGGGATTTATATACTATTGTTTGTACTTGTTAGTCAGTCCATTGTCCGTAGCTTGTTCTAAGGCTAAGTTGATGTTTGATGCTAAAGCATAATAGTAGTATGTTTTTCAAAAATGTTTGATGTTTGATGATTCTTATCCCCTTTGGACATAGGGCTTTTCAAAAATCATCCATAGAATGCGGCGTCACGGCAGTGATGGGCATCACGCCTGGCCGTGACGACCTTCGCCTTGAACGTTGCTTCACTAAATGGTGCATCACGACCATGATGGGTCTCATGGCTTGGCCGTGACAGATTCTGCCTAGAAGGGGTCTGCCTCGGTTGACATGTCACGGCGTGATGGGCATCACGACCTGGCCGTGGCAGATTCGACTTTTCATTCTTCCGTGGGAAATCCGTCCCAAATCCGTTGGAAAACAAAAATAAATCTGTCGAAATCCTTCGAACAATAACCAACAAAATCACAACATCCGTCCCAAATCCGTTGGAAAACAAAAATAAATCATCCGAAATCCGTCCGAACAATAACCAAAATCCGGATTTCCACATTGTCCATATTCCATCCACAATCCGTGCCTTAAATATTTTCGGACGGAATTTGGGACAGATCTTATAATTTCCCACGAGGCTTTTTGAGACGGGTGCCATTCAATCCGAAATCCGTCCGAAATGAATTATCCGTCCGAAATCCGTCCAAAAATTTGTCCAATTTTCGTCCGAAATCCGTCTGAAATTCTGTCCGAAAAAGATGGATTTCTAGTAGTGCTCCATATCACCAGGCCAACCAGCCATACATCGCTGCCACCTCACAATTTCCAAATCCTCAACAGATGGCTCCTTACCGACCATCATACCCTTCTTAGCCTCAAACACACCCTACCATGCCACCTCAAATTGTCCAACCCTTAGGTCCAAACCCAAACACCAGCCAAACAAGACCACCGTATAATTCGAAAAGAAAGCCAGTACATTTCGACCCGATACCCATGACCTACACTGAGCTACTGCATCAGCTTATAAGCAAATCCGTGTTGACTCCTATCCCAATGAAACCATTGGGGCCTCCTTATCCGAAGTGGTTTGACCCAAATGCTAAATTTGAGTATCATGCGGAGGCAATAGTTCATTCCATTGAGAACTGCAAGGCTTTCAAATTCAAGGTACATGATCTTATTGATGCTAAGTGGTTGAGCTTTCAGAAAGATGCTTCGAATGGGGCACAAGGTCCTATGCCAAATCATGGGGGTTCAGGAGTCAATGCCATTGATAGCTTTATGGAACCTACTTTTAAGAGCCAAGTGGCTGATGTCAGAACTCCCATGAGAGTTATTTTAAGGGAGATGCAAAAACATGGATTGGTGCAAACCTCAATTGTTAAAGAGAAGACTTTTGATGAAGAGATAAGGTGTGACTTCGAGGGGAATATGGGGCATTCAATTGAAGACTGTGCATAATTTCGACAGGTTGTGCAACGATTAATAGATATGAAGATTATCCTAATTGATTGTGAATCGGATAAGTGTGGCATTAACATGGTCGCTGAATCTACAATTTCCCCAGCTCCAATTAAGATAACTCCTTTTACTGTTGTGATTAATCCTCTACCGGTTCCTGAGCAAGTCACTCCGAAGCCAGTGGTGATACACTATACTAAGAAGGAACCTATGCCGATTTCGAGTCGACCAACACCAGTTGTCATCCGAGTCCCAGGTCATTTCCCTTACAAGGACACCAAAGCGGTACCATGGAAATATGATAGACAGGTTCAACAAAGTCCTCCCAACGGGACCACTGTGGTTACCAACATTTCGGGAATTGGTGGAATGGCTAGGAGTGGTCGCATTTATACTCCAGAGGTATTGTGAAGGGAGGAACAGAAAAGGAAGAAAAATATCTCAAGGGGAAAGAGAAGGTGGAAGGAACGCCAGATGAAAAAGGATACCAAAGGGGATAATAAAAAGGAGGTATCTGATGAAGAAGTCGGCGAATTCTTGAAGTTCATCAAGCAAAGCGAATACAGGGTCATGGATCAATTGAATCAAACTCCAGCTCGGATATCTCTTTTGTCTTTGTTGATGAATTCTGAGCCACATAGGAGAGTACTGATGAAGGTGTTGAATCAAGCTCATGTCTCTCATGACATCACAATTGATAAGCTTGATAACATCGTGGGTAACATCGTTGCTGATAATTATATCACTTTCACTGATGACGAAATTCCAGCTGAAGGAATGGGGCACAACAAGGCGTTACACATCTCGGTGAAGTGTCGAGATCATGTCATGGCTAGGGTTCTCATTGATAATGGTTCTCCTTTGAATTTAATGCCAAAGTCAACACTGGCAAAGTTGCCTTTCAATGGAACTCATATGAAGCCAAGTACAATGATCGTAAGAGCTTTCGATGGCACCTGAAGGGAGGTTATGGGAGAAATTGAATTGCCCGTTCAGATTGGCCCTTGCACCTTTGACATACTCTTCCAAATAATGGACATTACGCCAACTTACAGTTGCCTCCTGGGACGACCATGGATCCATTCGTCTGGAGCTGTACCTTCCACACTTTGTGCAAGAAAGTGAAGTTCATTGTCGATAGTAAGTTGATAATTGTTTCTGGAGAGGAAGATATGTTAGTGAGTAAGCCATCAACAACCCCTTACATTGAAGCCACCGAAGAAGCTCTTGAGACCGCTTTCCAATCGCTTGAAATTGCCAATGCCACTTATGTCGGGGACGGTGCTCCACTCTTGAAACCTCAGTCATCTAAAGCGTCCACTACGGTGGCTAGGGTTATGCTCGGAGGAGGATACCGACCTGGAAGCGGTTTGGGGAAGAATAGCCAAGGTGTCACTGACATCCTCATGCTCACCGAGAATAAGGACAGGTTTGGGTTGGGATATAAACCCACCAAGGCCGACAAGATGAGGGTTATGGAAGAGAAGAAAAGAAAGAGGTTGGCTCAGCTGGAAAATCATGAATCACGAGGTGAAAGGGTTCCCATCTGTGACCTTCGACAAAGCTTCGAAGTGTTAGGTTCACATTCCCGCCCAAGCAGCAGTTGTTGAAGATGATTATCTCGCCGATCATGGTGTTAATTTGGTGTATCCATGCCCTCCGAATACGAGCTCAACAATTGGGAGGTCATTGAGTTCCCGAGACCATAGAGTTTTTTTCAAAGTAATTACGCAATGCTTATCCTTTAGCTCGCCCAAGGCTTTAGGATTTTTGTTGTAATGGGCTTACTTGTTTCCGTTTCGAGTATGACTTATCAATAAATGCATGCATTCAATATCTTTATGTTCTTATCCCTTTTGTTTTTTTACTTTCGCTTTTATTCATCGTTCTCACCAATAAATGCAGTTTCCGTCTTTAACCTTTATTCATTCATTTTTCCCTTATAACTACCAAAATGCAGATCTAAAAGTGACTCTCTTGAAAATGACAAGTGTTAATAACTCGGCAGTACAATTTTGACTATCCTATTGATCATCTTGATGAGGTTGCTTGATGATGATGGGGAAGTCCCTCCGAATCGTTGAGGTTGGTAGAGCAAGAAGCCGAGGAAATTCGGCCCCATGAAGAGCCAAGTGAACTAATCAATTTGGGAACCGAAGATGATAAAAAAGAGGTCAAGATTGACCTTTCCTTGAAAGAAAAGGAGCGGAGCAGGTTGATCAGGTTGTTAATGGATTATAAAGATGTTTTTGCTTGGTCGTACCAAGACATGCCAGGGTTAGACCCTAGTGTAGAAGAACACAAACTGCCATTAAAGCCGAGTGTCCTCCCAGTAAAACAGAGCTACGAAGGATGAAAGCGGAAATGTCTTTAAAGATCAAGGAGGAGGTCAAGAAACAACAGGATGCAGGTTTCCTAGAAGTTGTAAAGTACCCTCAATGGGTTGCTAACATCGTTCCTGTCCCCAAGAAAAATGGAAAGGTTCGAATGTGTGTTGACTACCGAGATCTGAACAGATCTAGACCCAAAGATGATTTTCCTCTACCTCATATTGATGTTCTTGTAGATAATACTGTCCAACATGCATTATTCTCTTTCATGGACGGGTTCTCAGGATATAATCAGATCAAGATGGCACCTGAAGATATGGAGAAAACTACATTTGTCACTTTATGGGGAACTTTTTGCTACTAGGTTATGCCCTTTGGCTTGAAAAATGCTGGGGCAACATATCAGCGGGCTATGGTGGCTTTGTTCCATGACATGATGCATAAAGAGATAGAAGTTTATGTAGATGATATGATCGCCAAATCTAGATCCGAAGATGACCATGTTGATAATCTGCAGAAACTTTTTGAGCGGTTAAGAAACTTTAAGCTCCGACTGAATCCAGCCAAATGCACTTTTGGAGTGAAATCATGCAAACTTCTGGGGTTCATTATTAGTCAAAGAGGAATAGAGGTTGATCCTGAAAAAGTTCGAGCAATTATCGATATGCCAGGACCTCGAACGGATAAAGAAGTTCGTGGGTTTTTAGGAAAATTGAACTACATTGCCCGGTTCATCTCCCAAGTGACCGCGACATGTGAACCAATCTTTAAATTGCTACGCAAAAAATCAGGCAGTAACATGGAATGAAGATTGTCAAAAAGCCTTTGAGAAGATCAAACAATACCTACAGGGAGCCTCCTGTCTTGGTTCCCCAGTTCAGGAAGGCCTCTCATCATGTATTTGATTGTGCTAGATGAATCTATGGGTTGCGTGTTGGGGCAACACGATGAGTCGAAAAGAAAAGAACATGCCATCTATTATCTAAGCAAGAAGTTCACCAGCTGTGAAGCCAACTACTCATTCTTTGGAATGCACTTGCTTGTGCTTTGGCTTGGGCGGCCCACCGTTTGAGGCATTACATGTTGTGTTACACTACCTGGTTGGTGTCCAAAATGGATCCAATCAAGTATATCTTCGATAAGCCTGCTCTAATCGAAGAATTGCTCATTTGTCAAGTCATGCTATCGAGAATCACGACATTGTCTATGTCACCCAAAAAGCGGTAAAAGGTAGCGCTCTCGCAGAATATCTAGCAAATAAGCTAATAGAAGATTATGGATCAATGCAATGCGATTTCCCGGATGAAGATATAATGGCTTTGTTTGATCACGTACAATCACTTAGAAAAGAAAAGTGGACTTTGTTATTTGATGGAGCTTCTAATGCATTGGGGCATGGAATCGGGCAATACTAATCTCACTGGAAAATGATTATTTCCCCGTCACTGCAAGGCTTTGCTTTGATTGTATAAACAACATAGCCGAATATGAAGCTTGTGCGCTTGGGATCTTGGCAGCAACAGAATCAAAGGCAAGGATACTGGAGGTATATGGGGACTCTGCATTAGTCGTCCACCAGCTAAGAGGGAAATGGGAAACCCGAGATGCCAAGTTAATCCCGTATCATGATTACATCAAAGGTTTGATTGAGCAGTTTGATGAAGTCACATTTCACCATATTCCCCGAGAAGACAACCAATTAGCCGACACATTGTCTACCTTGTCCTCGATGTTCAAAGTAAGTGACGAGAGGAACTTACCACTCATCAAAATGGAAAGTCGTGATCATCCTGCATATTGTCAAGTGATGGAGGAAGAGTCTGATAAAAAATCGTGGTACCATGACATCAAATGCTTCATCCAAAGAAGGGAATATCCTCCGGGCATTTCATAAAATGACAAAAGAACTCTAAGAAGACTTGCAATGGGTTTCTATTTAGATGGAGGTATTCTCTACAAAAGAAATCATGACATGGTGTTGTTAAGATGCGTTGACGCGAAAGAATCTAAACGGATAATTGAGGAGGTCCATGAGGGACCTTTTGGAACACACGCAAGCGGGATGCAATGGCAAGAAAAATCTTGAGGGCTGGCCAATACTGGTTGACAATGGAAGCAGACTGCTTTAATTATGCAAAGAGGTGCCATAAGTGTCAAATATATGCTGATAAGGTTCATGCACCGCCAACTCCCTTGAATGTCATGACGGCACCCTGGTCGTTCTCTATGTGGGGAATGGATGTGATCGGGCCAATCGAACCAAAAGCCTCAAATGGGCATCGCTTCATTGTTGTTGCCATTGATTATTTCACAAAGTGGGTTGAGGCTGCATCATATGCCAATGTGACCAGGAATGTCGTGATCAAATTTGTAAAAAGATAATTAATTTGTCGTTATGGGTTGCCGAGTGAGATTATCACTGATAATGCGACCAACTTGAACAACAAGATGATGAAGGAGATGTGCGAAAACTTTCAGATAAAGCATCACAATTTCTCCCCGTACCGCCCAAAGATGAACGGAGCAGTTGAGGCCGCTAATAAAAATATCAAGAAGATTGTCCAAAAGATGGTGGTGACGTATAAGGATTGGCACGAGATGTTACCTTTTGCTTTGCACGACTACCGTACCTCTAATCGCACCTCGACAGGGGCAACTCCGTATTCTTTAGTTTATAGGATGGAGGCAGTACTCCCGATTGAAGTAGAGATACCCTCATTAAGGGTATTGAGAGAGGCAGAATTAGAAGAAGCCGAGTGGGTCCGAGATCGACTCGACCAATTGAACCTTATTGAAGAGAAGAGATTAGCAGCACCGTGTCACGGTCAATTGTACCAGAAAAGGTTGATGAGAGCTTACGAGAAGAAAGTACGCCCCCGACAATTTCGGGAAGGTGATCTAGTGCTCAAAAAGATCCAACCAATCCAAAAAGATCATTGGGGAAAGTGGATCCCGAACTACGAATGACCTTACATTGTGAAAAGTCTTTCTCGGGAGGAGCTTTAAGTCTCACCGAGGATGGATGGGGAAGATCTTCCACTCCTGTAAACTCGAGATGCGGTCAAAAAGTACTATGCTTGAATGCACATCCCAAAAATCGAGAAAGTGAAAAATGAAAAAGAAAAGCTCGCTAGGCTGAAAATCGAAAAGACAGTCTAGGCAAAAGTTAGAAGCAAACCCGCTAGGCTGAAAACCTGAAAAGGCAGTCTAGGCAAAAGTTAGGGTTCAAAAAAATAAACAATGGAAATGTCGTCAAGCCGATGAACTGGGGCAATCAGTGGGCTAGATGCATGAAGACTGGGGCAGATAACATTCTCAGATGTTGATTAGTAAGCAGTCGATATGGTATGAGAGATACTAACACTAGTCATGGAAAGAGATGTCACTTGAGGAGATGTGTTTCCACTCCACAACCTTTTGCGATTCCATACTCCATTGTAATACCTGCTTTGTATACCTTTTCAGTCCAAATATAATGACATTGACTCCTAATTCTTTTACCCATATTCTCTATCTCTTAACTTTTGTCAATGTGTGCGTCCATTCATCATGATAAGTCTATACTGAAATGTGAAACATGTATTGGTGTCTTCAAAATCATTTAGAATTTCTTTGGAAGTCTCAAAAGTTCAGTAAAAAACAAGATGGTCTCCCAACAAAGGGCACCGTGGTCTACTAACAAGAAGTATAGGGACAATCATTGCAAAGGAAGCGTCATCGTTTCAAAAGTGCTCAGCCTTTATTCTCCGCGAGGTTAAGACTTGTTTTAGTTCATCTCGGAGCTTGTCTCGTGATCAACATTTTAAGGGGTCGAGGGTGATAATAAAAACCACCTAAGCAATGAAAAAATTAAAAATAGTAATGTGTTACGAGCTTTCCTTGTGTTGCATTGAAATCATTTGAGGTTTTCATCAAGCATATGGGACATTTTTGGCAACATGCATTACAATTGTTTATCTCTTGTGAGCACAAAACCCGATGAAATTGCACAGACATTGTAACACCACGTATTTATTTGTTTTAAATAACATGATTACATATAAATATGTTTATAAATTTATTTGAGTTTTAGAAAATTATTTTAATTAAACGGAGTTTACTACTCAATCCTACTTGAATGTAGGAAGCTATGACTGAAAATTAGGTTGGAAAGTCGGTGAAAACCTACTTGAATTCCATTGGCAGTATAATTATCTTGCTCAAAAGACCTAATTTTAATTCGTGAAAGAAATACTTAAGTTTAGTATTTTATTTTCTACGATTCTGTATTTTTAGAATTATTTTCAGAAAAAATAAAATAATTTACGTATTATGGGCGGAAAGCGTAATCGGGTAGACGACGGAAGGGAAATTAGAGTTTCTAAGAGTGGATAGAGGGTTTATCTTAGGATTTTGAGATGATTCAAGGGGATGAATCATATTTTTAAGTCTAGAAGGTTTTTCAGGGTTAAATAGAAAATTTTGAAATTTACGGTTAAGTCCCTGAACTTTCTGTAAATTACCCTTTTGTCCCTAAATTAGTTTTTTTCGTTTTTTCAAGTGGATTGGGCTAGAATCCTTGTTTCTAACCTTAAATGGTCGTGGCTTAGAAGCCCAAACTTTTCTAGTTCATAGTTGAGTCCATAAAGCCCATTTAAGTTTCTTATCTTAAGCTTAAAGGCTTAAATCTTCAAGTGGGCCCCACAACAAACAAGAAAATGAAACTAAGCCCAAATGTGTCAAGCCCAAATACATAAGCCCATGAGAGAAGATGACTTTCTCATTTGATGGATGAATCAAGATTTTTCTAGAATGTTCCACACTTTTCTACATCATTCTTGATTTTTCTTCAACAATCTTCTTCAACAAGTTAGGTTTTCTCTAAAATATCTATGACACCAAAATCAGCCAACTAAGTCAAAGATAAGCTAGCATTTAATGTGACAAAAATCATCATCATGACATTTTATTGTCTATTTGCAAACTAGTCCTTCAACTATTGGAATCTTTGCAATTTGGTCCTTAGAACTTAATTGCATTTGAATCCTGTAGCAAGACAACTCATCATCATCTAGAACCTTCCCATGATGGCGCCACTATTACTATAAAAGCCATACTCTCACTTTTCATTTAGTTCTTTGGTCATTTGCTTTCTAAAAACTCTAAAGTTTCCAAGTTTCTTAGTTCTAAGTTTCAAAGCAAGTTCTTGGATTTCCTTCATCATTGATTCTCAAGAGGTAAATCCTAATCTTTGTTCTTAATCATGCCTATGTTCTTTAGATAGTTTCTTGATTCAAGACTTATATCATGGTGGTTCATCATTTTCAAGTTTCAAACCCTAGAACTTTGAAAAATCATAATAAATCCTAGGAAAATCTAATGATGATGAAACTACTTTCTATCTTATAGATATCATGTCTACTATCTAAATTCAAGAGCATGAAGCAATCAAAAATTTCTTTCTTGAAAACCTAGCCTTGGCCGAATCTATCAAAGTAGGTTTGGTAGAGTTTTTGTTCATGGTTTTCATTAATGATCTTGTTAATCAAGCTATTAGTATGTATGATTAATAAATCCAAGTTGGTTTATTAAACTAAGAACCCTAACCATAATATAATTTTTAGTCAGAATCTATTTATAAAATATTTAGAAAGATTTGATTTTAAAATTTAGTTGTTTAGTCACTAATCCATGATTTAGGTTAATCAAGGATCATTAATCTATGACTTAATCATGATTAGGAATTTTAAGGATTTTGAACCCTAAAAGTCAGCCCTTGGCCAAAACCCTAACCCTAAAGGTTAGAGGATTTTGTTTCAAATTTTAGTCTTGTAATAAGTAATCTATGTTAGTTAAGACTCTAGTAATTAGGATCCAAAAGATGACATTAAGAAGATAATCCTAAACCTATTTCTAAGTCTTGGCGAACCTAGCCCTAAAGTGTCATAGATGGGTGTTAGTTGATTAATTATAATTATGTTGTTTGGTTGAAGGTGATTGTGTTAACTCGTGGCGGGATAACGAGGATCGTCGAGTACGTGTTTTCGGTGCAAACTCAGGTGGGGGAAAGAACCATTCCATCGTCGGAACCGATAAGTAGTATATAATTTATAATAATGGTGTAGGGCGACCTAAACCCTACTAGTGGTCGAGTAATCGACAATACCAAAATCGTATTGAAATCTTTTCCGTAAAACCAATGACGATTTGGGAATTGTGGGTTTATCGCCTTAGGTTGATTATTCATATTTGAGGATGTTTGAATTATTTACTTTTGACTGTTTGTGATACGCTGGTTGAGGTATTCCATCTGCATGTGACGTATTGTTTCGGTGTTTGAATAATTATGATATTGAGGATGTTTGTTGTCTGTCACAGCCGTGATGGTTGTCATGGCCAGGCCGTGACAGGTTCTGTGTTGTAGGATTCTTGTCTTTGTTGTGCATCACGGCCGTGATGGCTATCACGGCCAGGCGTGACAGAATCTGACTTTGTTATTTATTTGGTTGAACTATTATGATTTGGTTGTGATAAATTGACTTATACGATATTGAGATGTTGGAATATTCATTGATTAATGTGTTATGCATGATCTGCCTGGGTTTAATTCTATGCTTAGAAAATTTTAAGGAAAGATATATATTGATCGGAGGTATTTTGTTTGGGTGAGAGTTTTGAATATGAATTAGAAGTGCCTCGCTATTATTTTATAGAAGTGATGTGATATAGAGTGTAAGTGGAGGTGATGAGGAAAAGCTTGAGGTACTAGGTTGTTATTGATAAAAGTCAGTGAGAATCATGTGTTGCATTGTTGTTCATAACCGTGTATTTGAGATACACGAGGTCCGAAGTTCTTGTAGACCGTTCCAAATTAGAATTTAAGTTGTGCAACTATAGTGTCATTGCTTTGCATGAGCACCATTGAAGTGAGTGAGAGAGAGCATCAGGGTGTGCACCGACGATACAGTGCAGCTATAGTGTCATTGCTTTGCATGAGCATTCTTACCATGGATAAGAATGTGAACCGGCATGGGGAACGTGTCACTTGGGCGACTGACTGGCATCCCTAAAGAGTGATTTGTGAAAGTAGTAGTAGTGGACACGTCATCATAAAGTTTTAGTTGCATGAGTTGAAGGGTAGAGTATGATATATATTTAATTGAGGATGATTGTTGATTTTGAATGATGCATGTCTGTGGATCATTATTGTATTATATGCTATGAATCATTTCCACTTATGATGATAGAACTGTTTCTTATCTCCCTATTTCGTATTTTGGTGTATATCTACTTTGTTTCGTTAGAAGACCATATGGACGACTATGTTACGGAGGAGATGGATGGAACCCCATACGAGACGGAGATAGTTGAAGAGTTGAACGGCGTTCCGGTATGAAGTTGATCTTGAAGAACAACCTCTCTGATCCTAATAATGTGGTGTAGTTAGTTTAAGGCCAGTGAGTCACATAAGATGTTTTGTTTCCGTTAGTTATAAGAATGTTGTGTAAGATAAAGGATACTTAGGTGTGTATTTATGTAAAATAGATGGTGTGTTGTATATTTGTAGAAGTTATCTAATTATTAATTAAGTTTTTAATTTTTACGTATTTTCAACGATAAGCGCGATTAAGTAAAAAACTAATTAAGGATTTAATGTAATAATACAATGGGGCACAACGGGGTGTCTCAGACATCGTAGGTTTTTACCTTTCATGTCAAGCTTCCGTGGATAACCAACTCTGCAAGCTTTTTAACCTTTTTGTTTGCAAGCTTCGGCGGACAACCGACTCTGTAAGCTTTTAACATTTATTTTCAAGCTTCAGCGGATAACCGACTCCACAAGCTTTTAATCCTTTTGCTTTCAAGCTTCAGCGGACCACCGACTCCGTAAGCTTTCAACATTTCTTTTCAAGCTTCAGCGGATAACTGACTCCGCAAGCTTTTAACCTTTCTTTTCAAGCTTCAGCGGATAGCCGACTCCGCAAGGTTTCTATCTTCTTTGTCAAGCTTTGGCGGGTACCATACCCCGTAAGTTCTTCTTGTTTTCAAGCTTTAGTGGACAACCGACTCTGTAAGCTTTCAAAATTTCTTTTCAAGCTTCAGTGGACAACCGACTCCGCAAGCTTTTAACTTTTCTTTTCAAGCTTCAGCGGATAACTGATTCCACACGCTTTTTATTTTCTGTCAAGTTTCGGTGGATAACCGACTCCACAAGCTTTTTACCTTTCCTTTCAAGCTTCAGTGGATAACCGAGCTCCATGAGCTTTTAACCTTTTAATTCCAAGTTTTAGCGGATAACCGACTTTGTAAGTTTTTAATCTTTTAATTTCAAGCTTCAACGGATAATCGACGCCATAAGTTTTCTATCTTTTGTCAAGCTTCAAGGGATACCATACCCCTAAGCTCTTCCATCTTTCTGTTCAAGCTTCGGCGGGTACCATACCCCGTAAGCTCTTTTATCTTTCTATTCGAGCTTCTATGGGCAATCCATCCCGCAAGCTCTTTTAATTAATGCAACCTTTTACTTGGCAGCAAACCCCGGCCAAAATTGGAGTTCATGTCTTTATTCATTTCTTATAACGATAATAGGTTAACTACGGTTACACCTGCTATCTAATAAAAAACAAGAAAAGAGGGGCAGCTGTGAATAACTAATTTTGTCCGGATGTTTAATTAATGTTTTGAAGAAAATAATAGATGAAACTGATAAATAAATAAAAACTTTGCAAACATTTTTTTTCATTCTTGGCCCATTGCCTCATCAATTGGAGCCCATTTTCGTTTTTGTTCCAAGTTATCTTTTGGGCCCTTTATCCCAAACCCAACCAAAAAATTGTTTTTTATTATTCTGATTTGTTAAAATAAAAAATAATAAAAAGTAAAAAATTTGAAAAAATGGCCAGCTTTCACTTTACCCTTTCAAGTATGGACCAGATTTTGTTTTCTTGGTCCCTCTTTGTCTTCTTTTACTTTTTTCTAAAAATGGTGGTGTACTATCCTTGCACCATGGCTGCCCCTGCAAGGTGGTGGAGCAAATTCTGATTTGCTCCCCACTACTTGTACCCACACCAGCTGGCCTAACAGGAAGATTTGTCATCTTCTCCCTTTTTGTGCTATATATTGAACGGCGACCAAAGGGGAGGGGGACAGAAAAAAAGAGAGAGGCTCAAACAGTATTATCAACAGTTGATTTTCTCACATTTTCCTCTCCATTCTGAAAAACAGACAACAACAACAAACAAAAAAAAAACAGAAAAAACACAAAAAACACACACACATACTCACCTTCATCTTCCTCCCTCTCCCTTCACCTTCCTCCTTCATCTCCCGACAACTCAAACACCATCCTCCGGCCATCGAAACCGCGAACTGCCGCCCGCAACGCCTGGAAACTCGCCGGAGCCGTGCGACCACCACGTTCGACTCGCCTTCTCAGATCGTGCCTCACCGAACACGTCCTCCACCACTGGGAGTTGCAGATCCGCGAGCTCCACCCCGCTGTCCACACCTTCTCCACCGCTCCTCCGCGCGACCACCGCGTCCTCCACCACTGGGAGTTGCAGATCCGCAAGCTCCACCTCGCTGTCCACGCCTTCTTCGCCGCTCCTCCGTGCGACCACCACGAGCTCCGCCACGAAGCTCAGATCTGGGACTACCGTCTTGCCTCCAACCCAGCCACGATCTTCGACGGAAACCACCGTTCCGGCCAGCCACTGCTCTCTCCTGCGTTCACGCAGGTGAAGGGCCAAAGTTGATCTCTTGGCTGGTTTGTCACTCTCACTACCCTATGCTGCTCTGATGTGTGAAGAATGAAAGTACTCTTATTTCAAAAAAAAGTCATCTATTTATGTTTTCTTTTCCTTTTTTCTGTTTTATTTGCTTTTAGCCTTTTTTACTTGTTGGATTTGGCCTTATGGGGATATTTGGATTCCTGGTGGTCAGATGGATTTGCTTGCCATCTTCCCTTTTAGTTACTGATATGTTGTGCTTCATTTGGGTAAAAAAAAAGGGGTCATAAAAATAAAAAGAGAGAATCTTTCGAGTTCACGTAACAATCTACAATGTTGATGTATGGTTTTTCATCCTCAATTGTTGTATGAATTGTAAGGGTTCATCGTATAGCTTTGCTATCTTTAACCCTATGCAAGAGTGAATCCCCTTTAAAAAAATATTAAATGTTTTTTTTAATTTATACTTTTAATCAATTTTACCCAATTTCTTTTTTTTTTTTATAAAAATATATTTTTGAATTCACGCAACAATCTACAATGTTGATGTATGCTTTTTCATCCTCAATTGTAAGGGTTCATCGTATAGCTTTACTATCTTTAACCCTATGTAAGAGTGAATCCCCTTTAAAAAATATTAAATGTTTTTTTAATTTATCCTATTTATCAATTTTACCCAATTTCATTCTTATAAAAAATCTCTTTTTAATTCAAGCAACAATCCACGACGTTGATGTAGGGACTTTTTCATCCTCAAGTGGCGTATGAATTGTAAGGGTTTATCATATATCACTGCCATCTTGGACTCTGTGCAAAGGTGAATTTATTTTAAAATAAAATCCCATTTTAAACAAAAAAATCAAAACAATCAAATCTTTATTAAAAATTAATATCAATTAACCAATCAAACTTTTTTTCCCTCCTAAAGAACTACGTGGCTTTGAGTTTCCCATCGCACCGGGAATACGTTGGAGCAAGATAAATCATCTTGTCAAGCCAAAACTAAATTTTCCTTTTCTTGTGTCTCTTTTTATGTTAAAATAATTAATCAAAATAATTAAACTTTTCTATTTTTAGGGATGCTCTATGGACACGGTGCCATATCCGAGTCCCTTAGATTTGAGGTTACCACAGTGGACTCATGTGCCATGTTCAACCTCGGCTTACGAAGAGGATTTGGAAACCGTGGCTTGCTTCTTGGATTTCCGGATATTAGGGAATTTCCAATGAAGATACAATAGCCGATAATAGACCTCCTTGTGACAGGACATGAGGTCATTTCAGAGTCACTAAAGGCCTTTAGTTGTAAGGTTGTATTTGTAGGGTAGAAGAAGCCTTGTCCAGGAGACTATTTGATGTATTTCAAGACATGGATAGCTGCATCATGATGAAGATCTGTGGGAGAACTCATGAATTGACTTAATTTTTGCACATCATAGCTAATATCTGACCTCGTATTGGTTAAGTAGATCAATCGACCAATGAGTCTTCTGTAGATGCCAGGATCTGGAAGAGGTTGTCCTGCATCTTTGAGTAGCTTCAATCCTTTGATCATAGGTGTGGAAACTGCCCTAGCAACAAGTAAACCACAATCAGATAAGATATCCAAAGAATACTTTCTTTGGCATAGATGGATTCCAGTTTTAGATCTAGAGGTCTCTAAGCCTAGAAAGTATTTCAAGTTACCTAAGTCTTTAATCTTAAACTGTGAATGTAAAGAGGATTTGATAGAAGAAATTTCAGTCAAATCATTACCAAGCAATAATGAGATCATCCACATAGATTAAAAGAACAATAAAGGAGTTACCAGATTTCTTAATGAAAAGAGAATGGTCAGATGCTGATTGAAGATACCCTTTGTGAATGAGAAAGCTTGAAAGCTTAGCATACCACTGTTTACTTACTTGTTTTAAGTCCATAGATGGATTTATTAAGTTTACAAACCTGATTTGGAATGTTAGATGGGACCCCTGGAGGTAATTCCATATATACCTCTTCATCCAAATGTCCATGTAAAAAAGCATTATAGACATCTAGCTGATGAACATACCAATTTTGAGAAGAAGCAATGGCTAACAAAAGCCTAATTATTGTAATCTTAGCAACCGGTGAGTAAGTATCAAAGTAATCTATGCCTTCCACCTGAGTGAACCCTTTGGCTACACGCCTAGCTTTATACCTTTCTATGCTCCCATCCGCTCTATATTTGATTCTATAAACCCACTTGCAGCCTATTGGCTTCTTTCTAGGTGGTAGAGAGGTGACTGTCTAAGTGGAATTATGATGCAAGGCTTGAAGTTCATTCTGCATAGCTTCATGCCAATGATCGTGTGTAATGGCATGTTTATAGGATTTGGGTTCCTCATTGATAGAAAAATACAAGATAAAGTGTAATTGTGAAGAGGAAAGATTAGCATAATTAAGGACAAAAGATAAATGGTGTGCAATGTTAGAAGAATCAGGGGATGCAGTGGATACTGCATTGCAGTGAAAGTCCTGCAAGTAAGTAGGTGTCCTTTTTGGTCTAGTGGACTGTCTAATCACTGAAGCTGCAGGTTCTTGGTTAAGATTTGTAGGCTGAGAAATAGATGAAGTGTCTAAGCTAACTACAGGTTCTTGGTTAAGATCTACAGGTTGAGCAATCGATGAAGTGTCTAAGTTAACTACAGGTGTGTTAGTAACAGCAGCAGAAGATGACATATGAGGGGTATAAAAAATAAAAGCATTATCTAATGTAGAATAATCATCATAAGAGGCAGAAACAGGTTTAGAAGTATGATCATAGTAAAGAAATAAAGATTCATAGAAAATGGCATTCCTCGAAATGAATGTTTCCTTAGTGTGCAAGTCATAAAGTAAGTAACCCTTAGTACCGGGTTTATATCCAAGAAAGAGACATTTCCTTGCTCTTGGATCAAGTTTAGTTCTGTGTTGACTTAATGTAGAAACATAAGACAAGCATCCAAAGAGTTTTAGGTCAAGATATGTGGGTGGAACATCATGCAACATTTCAAAAGGGGTCTTTTGGTGAAGAACACGAGTTGGCATCCTGTTTATGAGATAAACAGAATGACAAATTGCAAAAGACCAGAAAGTTTTGGAAGCTTTGATTGAAAAAGTAATGCACGTGTAACATTAAGTAGGTGTCTATGCTTTCTTTCCACAACAGAATTATGTTGAGGTGTTTCAACACATGAAGTTTGATGTATGATTCCCAAAGATGCATAAAAAGTAGGCATGTTAAATTCACTACCATTGTCTATCCTTATGATCTTAATTTTAGTAGAAAACTGATTGGAAACATAGGTAAGAAAAGTATTGATGCATTGTCTGGTTTCAGATTTAGAGTGCATTAGATAAATCCAAGTATGTCTAGTAAAATCATCAACAATAGTCAAAAAGTATTTGTGGCCTTGAAAGGAACAAACGCTTAAGGTACCCCATATATCTAAATGAATGAGATCAAAAGCATTAAGAGAAGAAGATGTACTAATAGGGAATGACGATCTGCATTGTTTTACTAAATGACAAGAATCACATACAAGAGTTTTCTTGAGATGAACATAAGGAAATTGCAAACAAATATGTTCTAAGACAGTCAAGGAAGGGTGACCTAGCCTTGAATGCCACAGATCAAAAGAAATAGAGGGTTTATTGGTTGTTTTATTAGCATGATTTATATCAGGAACAAGAAAAGAAGAGTCTAATTTGCTATCTAAAGAAGTAGTGGGTGTGGATGGTGAAGCATGTAGAGATGATTATGTGCTTCAGTATGCCCAATCATCTTCTGGGTAGACATTTCCTGAATATCACAAGAGAAAGGTGAGAAAATGATTTTACAATTGTAATATTGTTTTAGCTTATTGAGCAAAATTAGATTAAAATGAAATGCAGGGAATATGCGGGACATTGTAAAGACATAAAGAAGAGGTTAAGGGAACAGATCCTGAGTGTGTAGCATGGGATGATAGGTGCTAAACAAATGAGCATGTGGGCATACATGATCCGAGGCACCAGTATCCAAGATCCAAAAAGAAGAGATGGAATGATGTAAAGATTTACCAGACTTAGTCACAGTGGAGACAATATGAGAAATAATGTCAAGAGTAGGAGATTTGGTGTGAGTACTCATTGAAGATGAAGGTTCTGATTTGGATGCATGAAGCAAGGAAACTAGATAGTGATAGTCAGCTCGAGTAAAAGGTGAAGACTGATCAATAGATGTAGGCTACATTGGGAGAAGCTGATTTCGGGAGTGGCACAAGATAGGCTGCGAGTTGAAGACTGATTCTTGGTCCTATAGCCAGGTGTAAAGCCATGTTTAAAATAACAGTTTTCCACAGTGTGATTGTTCCTGTTGCAATATGTGCATTGCATTTGTTGTTTATTTGAATTACGGCCACGACCCCTCCCCTGAGCTGAAGAGCCTCGACCCCGAGAAGTTGTGATGGTCTGCAAATGTTGGAGAATCGAGAAGAAAGACTCGTTGCCACGCTTTTCTTGATGAAGAACCAAAGAAAATGTCTTGGTAATTGAGGGCAAAAGATCCATAAGAAGAATTTGAGAACGAGCAACATCAAATGAGTCATTGAGTCCTTTGAGGAAACAAATGACATATTCCTTATCTTTGTAAGATTCAACTGATTTGTCAAGGTCACAAGTGCAAACAGTGGCACAAGAACATATTGGTGTAGGGCGTAAAAATTCTAACTCGTCCCAAATAATCTTCATGTCAGTGAAATAAGAAGAAAGAGAATGATCAACTTGTTTCAACGAGTGAAGTTCTTGGAGAAGATCAGACATCCGAAAGTGATTACCCTTAGTGAATCTTTCCTTGTGATGAAGCCAAAGATCACAGGCATTGTCAAAGGAGAAAGGGAAAAAGAAAGCGGAAGCTTTGAGTTTTAGAAAATCAAAACTGATACCATATTACTTAATAAAATCTTTTGCATTGAATTGAATGAATATTAATTACAATAGAAGATACATATGCTATCTATTTATAGCATAGAGCTAACTAACATAAGGGGCTTATCCCTAACAAACTAAACTAACTTCCTAATCTAGAAACTGAACAACAGAAAGAATGATAATGAGATAGGATCAGTTACAATTCTCAATGGTGGACTATATACTATACTTAATAACACGTACTGGTTATATTACATTAGCCACATTTTCCTACAATTATCTATAATAACGGAAAATGCATCACGATCATCGGATCTGTGACTGCAACTTAAACTTTTTTTTGTTATTGGCTTTCTTTCTACTTGCCTTATCCATTGCTTACTCTTTTCTTCACTTGACTTGCTTCCAAATGCACTAGCTAGTACGTACATGAGTATTTATAGATGCTTTAGGCATTTCATGTTGCATATGTGATACAATCAACGTAAGCACATAAATTAAAATTGTAACACCTAGAAATTATAAGTTCTTGATTATAGAGATACATGCATGTCGTCGTGAGAGTCCCATCCGGTAGCCATGAAAATAAGGTAAAAATAAAGGAGTCGCCACCAATATTTTATTTGGGAAAAACAATGGAAAACCTATTTATTTAAGGTAAACTGATCTTTTTAAAAAGAGAGAGATTTGAGTTCGGGAGTCGGTTCACGAGTAGGGAGGTGTTAACACCCTACATCGCCGTTTTAAAAAACAAGATCAGCAAGTTAATTGTGCCAAAATTTCAATAACTTTTTAAATATTTGTTTTACCCCAAAAATGATGTACAAGAAAGAATTATTTTTATTTTTGATATTTTGTATTTTTATTGATTTTTGCATTTTTAAATTTATTGTTGATAAATCCTAAATGATGTTGAACATGGCACAAAATTCCACATGGCAACCTCAAATCTAAGGAATTGAACATGGCATCGTGTCCATAGAGCATCCCTAAATATCACAAGTTTAATTATTTTGATTAACTATTTGAAAATAAAAAGAGACAATAAAGTAAGGAAAATATAATTTTGGCTTGATAGAAATGATTGATTTTTCTCCTACGTATTCCCTAGTACGATGGGAAACTCAAAGCCACGTAGTTCTTTATAAAAACTTGATTGGTTGGTTGATTTTAATTTTTGAAAAGGATTTTCATTTCTTGATTTTTGCTTTGATTTTTTTTAGAAGGGATTTTTAAATTTGGAAAAGATTTTTTCATTGAGAAACAAAGAAGCACAAAACTTTCCCTTTTTTAAAGAAGGAAATGATTTTTAAATTTTTTTTTATTTCTTCATTTTTTTGAAAAGGATTTAATAAAAAGATTTATTTTATGAAAAGGATTTAATAAAAAGATTTTTGTAAGAGTCTTTTTAGTTTTTTTTGTTTGATTCTGGCCAAAAATAAAAAAAATAAAAAAAAACACAAAACAAAAGCCTAGTGGTTAGCCCATAGCTTATATTTCTTTCTGATGGGCCTCACTACATCCTTGGCCCAATTACAAACACTTAAACAACAACAAAAGAAAAAAAAATCGGACCCTAACAGACAGAGGCCAAATATTTTTTTAGATTCAGATTATTATTCATTATTTTCTGTTTAGCCCAAATTTAAATGGAATAAAAAAAGGACAAAATAAAAACACCAATTTGGGCAATAAGCTACAATCAGAAGCCCAAACCATTTGAACCTAATAACCTAATACGTAATAAATAATAATATCATAAAACAAAGTTAAAATAATAAAAATGAGGAGTGAAAGGGAAGCATCAGAGGGCCTCTATCGTTACCAAACTGGGAGAGGGAACCCGGGAGCGCTTAGCGGTGATGCGGCGTGGAAGGGTGGACGGCGGCGGTGGCCCAGGCTGAGGCGGAGCTTGGTGACGAGCAGTGCGGGTGGCTGGGCGGCTTTCGTGCGGGAGATCGGGTGGAAGCGGCTCTACGTATTCAGGGACGGGTTTGTGGTGGCTGAGGCGGAGAGCGGCAGTGGAGGGGCAAAATGGCCAGCAATGATGGAGAAGGAAAGACGGCAAGTCGTCCGCACGGTGGGTGACGACTGTCACTCGGATCTGTGTTTGGGCGTTCGTGGCGGCGCTGCAACGATTGAGAAAGCGAGACCGACGGTCCGAGGCGGAGTCTGCGGTAGAGCAGCAACAGCGGTGGTCTGGAGCTCTGGAGGAGGCGGCGGAATGGTGGGGTCATCTTCTCAGATCTTCACTATGTTCTTCTTTCTTTTTTGTTTTATTTTGTATTATTATTATTATTTTGAAATAGGCAAATGGAATGAGAAAGATGAATTTTATTGAAAGTGAAGTGAGACTCTCAGCAAGAGATGGAGAAGAACAGAGGAAAGAGTTCTCAGTGTATATTCTCACTATTTTTTTTGCTGATGAGATCCAGAACCTCTGTTTATATAGTAACAAAAGGGGAAGATGATGCCAAATTCATTATTGGTTTCTTGAGGGGAATGACGAAGGTGCAGAGGGTTGGTGAAATGGTGGTTCTCCTACTACTCTGATGGTTGCAGCAGGTGCAGGGGTTGTTCCCCTTATTTTAGAAAAAAAAACACAAGAAAATAAAAATGGGGAAATAAAAAGGAAAGCTGGTTTACCTGAAATGGAAGAAGACAAAGCAAGGATGGAAAAAAGGACAAAGAATTAAAATTTATTTTTATATTTTTTCAAATAAAAATCAGAAGTCTTTTTTTGTTTTTAGTTTTTTTTGGACTTGGATCATGGGCTCAACAAGCCACTTGCAACCAGATATGAAAATGGGCTATACTAATCCTATAATGGGCCAAGAACAAAAACTCTTTTTTCCTTTTGCAAAGTTTTTATTTTTATTTATCATTTTTTTGTTTATTATTTTTTCAAAACATTAATTAAAAAAACATCTGGGCAAAATTAGGTGTTCACAGCTGTCCGTCTTTACTTGTTTCTTATTAGATAGTAGGTACAGCCGTAGTTAACCTATTATCGTTATAAGAAACGAGTAAAGACATGAACTCCAATTTTGGCCGGGGTTCACTGACAAGCAAAAGGATGCATAATTAAAAGAGCTTACGGGGTGGATTGCCCGTAAAAGCTTGACCAGAAAGATAAAAAAAGAAGAAGAACTTACGGGGTGGATTGCCCGTCAGAAGCTCCGAACAGAAAGATAGAAAGCTTGTGAAGTCGGTTATCTCCTTGAAGCTTGAAAGGAAAGGTAAAAAGCTTACGAGTCGGGTATCCGCTGAAGCTTGAAAGCAAAATGATTAAAAGCTTGTGGAGTCGGGTATCTACCGAAGATTGAAAACAAAAGGTAAAAAGCTTGTGGAGTCGGGTATCTACCGAAGCTTGAAAACAAAAGGATCTTACGGGGTATGGTACTGCTTTGAATATAGAAAGCTTGGAGTCAATTATCCGTTGAAGTGTGACAGAAAAGGTTAAAAGCTTACGGAGTCGATTATCCGCTGAAGCTTGAAAGAAAAGATAGAAAGCTTCATGAGTCGATTATCCGCTGAAGCCTGAAGACAAAAGGCTAAAAGCTTGCGAATCGGTTATCCGTTGAAGCTTGAAAGGAAAGGTAAAAAGCTTATGGAGTCGGTTATCCACTGAAGCTTAACAGAAAGGTAAAAACTTGTGATGTATGTGTAATTTACGGGGCTTTGTGCTCATAAAAGATAAACAAATGCAATGCAATAAGATAATGCATGATGCCGAAATGTCAAAACCTCAAATGATTTCAATGCAACATAAGGAAAGCTCGTAACACATTACTATGTTTATTTTTTCATCGTTTGGTGGTTTTTATTATCATTATCATCCTCGACCCTTTAAAGCATTGATCACGACAAGCTCTCGAGATGAACTAAAACAAGTCCTGTCTTCGTGGAGAACAAAGGTCAAGCACTTTTGAAAGGGTACACTTCCTTTGCAATGATGTCCCAATGCCTCCTGTCAGTAGACCACGGTGCCTTTTGTTGGGAGACCATCTTGTCCTTTACGCACTTTTAAGACTTTCAGGGAAATTCTAAATGCTTTTGAAGACATCAGTATATGTTTCACATTTCAGTATATACTTATCAAGATGAATGCACCCACACAATTGACAAAAGTTAAGATAAAGGGACAAGGGTAGTAAAATAAAATAAAAGGAAGTCAATGCCATTATATTTGGACTGAAAAGGTGTACAAAGCAGATATTACAATGGAGTATGGGATTGAAAAAAGGTTGTGGAGTGGAATCTCATCTCCTTAAGTGACATCTCTTTCCATGACTAGTGTTAGTATCCCTCATACCATCTCGACTGCTCATTAATAATCATCTGAGAATGTTATCTGCCCCAGTCTTCATGCATCTAGCCCACCGATTGCCCCAATTCATCGGCTTGACGACACTTCCATTGTTATTTTTTATTCCTTTTTAACCCCAACTTTTGCCTAGACTGCCTTTTTCAGGTTTTCAGTCTATCGGGCTACTCTAACTTTTGCCTAGACCGTCTTTTCAAATTTTCAGTCTAGCGAGCCTTTCCTTTTCTTTTTTCTTTTCTTTCTTTCTTTCTGATTTTTCTTTTTGGGGAAGTGTATTCAAGCATAGTACTTTTTGACTGCGTCTGAGTTTACAGGGAGTGGTAAATCTTCCCCATCCATCCTAGTGAGAATTAAAGCTCCTCCGAGAAGAAGGATTTTTTCACAACGTAAGGTCCTTCATAGTTCGGAGTCCACTTCCTCGGTGATCCTTTTGGATTGGCAGAATTTTTTAAGCACTAGATCACCCTCCCGAAACTGTCGTGAGTGTACCTTTTTCTCATAAGCATTCATCAACCTTCTCTGGTACAATTGACCGTGACACAATGCCCTTAATCTCTTCTCTTCAATGAGGTTCAATTGGTCTAGTCGATCTTAGACCCACTCAGCTTCTTCCACACGCCTCTCGGTACCCTTAATGAGGGGATCTCTACTTCAATCAGAGTCTTGCCTCCATCCCATAAACTAAAGAATACGGAGTTGCCCTGTCGAGGTGCGAATAGAGGTGCGGTAGCGAGTGCAAAGCAAAAGGTAACATCTCATACCAATCCTTATACGTCACAAACATCTTTTGAACAATCTTTTTAATATTTTTATTAGCGGTCTCGACTGCTCCGTTCATCTTTGGATGGTACGGGGAGGAATTGTGATGCTTTATCTTGAAGTCTTCGCACACCTCCTTCATCATCTTGTTGTTCAAGTTGGTCCCATAATCAGTGATAATCTCACTTTCGACAACCCATAACGACAAATTAACTCTCTTTTGACAAATTTGATCACGATATTCCTGGTCACATTGGCATATGATGCAGCCTCAACCCACTTTGTGAAATAATCGATGCCAACAAGAATGAAGCGATGCCCATTTGAGGCCTTTGGTTCGAGTGGCCCGATCACATCCATTCCCCACATTGAGAACGACCAGGGTGCTGACATGACATTCAAGGAAGTAGGTGGCGCATGGACCTTATCAGCATATATGTGACACTTATGGCACTTCTTCGCATAATTAAAGCAATCAGCCTCCATTGTCAACCAGTATTGGCCAGCCCTCAAGATTTTTCTTGCCAGCATGACCACTCGTGTGAGTCCCAAAGGATCCTTCGTGTACATCCTCAATTATTCGTTTAGCTTCTTTCACATCAACGTATCTCAACAACACCATATCATGATTTCTTTTGTAGAGAATTCCCCTATCTAAATAGAAACCCATTGTAAGTCTTCTTAGAGTTCTTTTGTCATTTTCTTAAACGCCCGGAAGGTATTCCCTTCTTTGGATGAAGCATTTGATGTCACGGTACCACTACCACGGTTTTTGATCCGCTCTTCCTCTATCACTTGACAATATGCAGGATGATCACAACTTTCCATTTTGATGAGTGGTAGGTTCCTCTCATCACTTACTTTAAACATTGAGGCCAAGGTAGACAATGCGATCCGCTAATTGGTTATCTTCTCGAGGAATGTGATGAAATGTGACTTCCTCAAACTACTCGATCAAACCTTTGATGTAATCATGATACGGGATTAACTTGGAATCTCGGGTTTCCCATTTCCCTTTTAACTGGTGGATGACTAATGCAGAGTCTCCATATACCTCCTGTAATCTTGCTTTTGATTCTATTACTGATAGGATCCCTAGAGCACAAGCTTCGTATTCGGCTATGTTGTTTGTACAATCGAAGCAAAGTCTCGCAGTGACAGGGAAATAATCATTTTCTGGTGAGATTAAGATTGTCCTGATTCCATGCCCCAATGCATTAGAAGCTCCATCAAATAACAAAGTCCATTTTTCTTTTTCTGGTGATTGCTCGCGATCAAATAAAGCCATTATATTTTCATCTGAGAAATCACATTGCAACCATCCATAATCTTCTACTTGGCTGATTGAATAGATATTCTACAAGAGCGCTACCTTTTCTTTGTTTTTTGGGTGACATAGACAATGTCATATTCTGATAATAGGACTTGCCAGCGAGCAATTCTTCCAATCAGAGCAGGCTTATCGAAGATATACTTGATTGGATCCATCTTGGACACTAACCAAGTAGTGTAACACAACATGTAGTGCCTTAAACGGCGAGCCACCCATGTCAAAGCACAACAAGTGCGTTCCAGCAGTGAGTAGTTGGCTTCACAACTGGTGAACTTTTTACTCAGATAATAGATGGCATGTTCCTTTCTTCCTGACTCATCGTGCTGCCCTAGCACACAACCCATAGATTCGTCTAACACGGTCAAATACATGATGGGAGCTCTTCCCGTAAATAAAGGAACCAAGACTGGAGGCTCCTGTAGTTATTGTTTGATCTTCTCAAAGGCTTTTTGACAATCTTCATTCCATGTTACTTTCTGATTTTTGCGTAGCAATTAAAGATTTGTTCACATGTCGCGATTAGTTGGAAGATGAACCTGGTAATATAGTTCAATCTTCCTAAAAACCCATGAACTTCTTTCTCTGTTCGAGGTGCTGGCATATGGATGATTGCTCGAACTTTTTCAAGATCAACCTCTATTCCTATTTGACTAACAATGAACCCCAAAAGCTTGCCTGATTTCACTCCAAAAGTGCATTTGACTGGATTCAATCGGAGCTTAAACTTCCTTAATCGCTCAAAAGCTTCTGCAGATTATCTACATGGTCATCTTCAGATCTGGACTTGGCGATCATATCATCTACATAAACTTCTATCTCTTTATGCATCATGTCATGGAACAAAGCCACCATAGCCCGCTGATATGTTGCCCCATCATTTTTCAATCTAAATGGCATCACCTTGTAGCCAAAGATTCCTCATAAAGTGAAAAATGTGGTCTTCTCCATACCTTCAGGTGCCATCTTGATCTGATTATATCTCGAGAATCCATCCATGAAAGAAAATAATGCATGTTGGGCAGTATTATCTACAACAACATCAATGTGAGGCAGAGGAAAGTCATGTTTTGGGCTAGCTCTGTTCAGACCTCGATAGTCAACACACATTTGAACCTTTCCATCTTTCTTGGGAACATGAACAATATTAGCAACCCATTGAGGGTACTTTACAACTTCTAGGAAACCTGCATCCGATTTGCTTCTTGACCTCCTCTTTGATCTTTATGGACATTTTCGCTTTCATCCTTCGTAGCTTCTGATTTACTGGAGGACACTCCGGCTTTAATGGCAGTTTGTGTTTTTCTACACTAGGGTCTAACCCTGGCATGTGTTGGTACGAACATGTGAAAACATCTTTATAATCCATCAACAACTTGATCAACCTACTTCGTTCATTTTCTTTTAGGGAAAGGCCAATCTTGACCTATTTTTTATCATCTTCGGTTCCCAAATTGATTAGTTCACTCGGCTCTTCATGGGGTCGAATTTCCCTAGCTTCTTGTTCTACCAACCTCAATAGTTCATGAGCAACTTCCCCATCATCATCAACAACCTCATCATCATGATCAATAGGATAGTCAAAATTGTATCTTTGAGTTATTAACACTTTCATTTTCAAGAGAGTCACTTTTAGATCTGCATTTTGGTAGTTATCAGGGAAAGATGAATGAATAAAGGTTAAAGACGGGAAACTGCATTTATTGGTGACGAACGATGAATAAAAGCGAAAGTAAAAATAAGACGGATAAGAACATAAAGATATTGAATGCATGCATTTATTGATAAGTCATACTGAAACGGAAACAAGTAAGCCCATTACAACAAAATTCCTAAAGCCTTGGGCAGAGCTAAAGGATAAGCATTACATAATTACTTTGAAAAAAACTCTATGGTCCTGGGGAACTTAATGACCTCCCAATTGTTGAGCTCTGTATCCGGAGGGTATGGATACACCAGATTGACACTATGATCGGTGGGATAATCATCTTCAATAGCTGCTGCTTGGTCCAGGAATACGAACCCTACACTTCGGAAGCTCTGTCGAATGTCACGGATGGGAACCCTTTCAGCCTCGTATTCACGATTTTCCAGCCGAGCCAACCTCTTTCTTTTCTTCTCTTCTGTAACCCTCATCTTGTCGGCCTTGGTGGGTTTGTATCCTAACCCAAACCTGCCCTTGTTCTTAGTGAGCATGAGGATGTCAGCGACACCTTGGCTATTCTTCCCCAAACCGCTTCCAGGTCGGTATCCTCCTTCGAGCATAACCTTAGCCATCATAATGGACGCTTTAGATGACAGAGGTTTCAAGAGTGGAGCACCATCCCCAACATAAGTGGCATTGACAATTTCAAGCGATTGGAAAGCGGTCTCGAGAGCTTCTTCGGCGGCTTCAATGTAAGGGGTTGTTGATGGCTTACTCACTAACATATCCTCCTATCCGGGAAACAATTATCAACTTACTATCGACAATGAACTTCACTTTCTCGTACGATTGTGGAAGGTACAGCTCCGGCACGAATGGATCCATGGTCGTCCTAGTAGACAACTGTAAGTTGGTGTGATGTCCATTACTTGGAAGAGTATTTCAAAGGTGCAAGGGCCAATCTGAATTGGCAATTCAATTTCTCCCATGACTTCCCTTCGGGAGCCACCGAAAACTCTTACAATCATTGTGCTTGGCTTCATATGAGTTCCATCGAAAATCAACTTTGCTAGTGTTGAATTTGGCATTACATTCAAAGAAGAACCGTTATCAATGAGAAACCTAGCCATGACATGATCTCGACACTTCACAGAAATGTTTGACGCCTTGTTGTGCCCTATTCCTTCAGCTGGAATATAATCATCAGTGAAAGTGATATAATTATCAATAACGATATTACCCACGATGTTATCGAGCTTATCAACTGTGATGTCATGAGAGACATGAGCTTCATTCAACACCTTCATCAGTACTCTCCTATGTGGCTCAGAATTCATCAACAAAGACAAAAGAGATATCCGAACTGGAGTTCGATTCAATTGATCCACAACCCTGTATTCACTTTGCTTAATGAACTTCAAGAATTCACCGACTTCTTCATCGGATACCTCCTTTTTATCATCACCCCCTTTTGTGTCCTTTTCAAATGAGTTCCTTCCACCTTCTCTTTCCCCTTGCGAACTTTTTCTTCCTTTTCTGTTCCCTAATTTTGCAATACCTCCGGAGTATAAAGGCAACCACTCCTAGTCATTCCACCAATTCCCGAAATATTGGTAACCACAAAGTGGTCCCGTTGGAAGGACTTTGTTGAACCTGCCGATCATATTTCCATGGTACCGCTTTGGTGTCCTTGTAAGGGAAAGGACCTGGGACTCGGATGACAATTGGTGTTGGCCCACTCAAACCGGCCTAGGTTCCTTCTCGGTATAGTGTATCACCATTGGCTTGGAGCGACTTGCTCAGGAACCGGGTTGAGGAATAATCACAACAGTAAAAGGAGTTATTTTAACTTGAGATGGGGAAATTGTAGATTCAGCAACCATGTTAATGCCACACTCATTCGATTCACAACAAATTAGGATAATCTTCATATCTATTAATCGATGCACAACCCGTCGAAATTCTTCACGATCTTCAATTCAATGCTCCATATTCCCATCGAAGTCACACCTTATCTCTTCATCGAGAGTCTATTCTTCAACAATTGAGGTTTGCACCAATCCATGTTTTTGCATCTCTCTTAAAATAACTCTCATGGGAGTTCTGGCATCAGCCACTTGGCTTAAGAGTAGGTTCCCTGAAGCTATCTATGGCATTGATTCCCAAACCCCCATGACTTGGCATAGGACCTTGTGACCCCTTCAGAGCTTCTTTCTGAAAGCTCAATCATTTAGCATTAATAAAATCTTGTACCTTAAACTTGAGAGCCCTGCAGTTCTCGGTGGAATGACCTATTGCCCCCGCATGATACTCACATTTAGCATTTGGGTCAAACCACTTCAGATAGGGAGGGTCCAATGGTTTCATTGGGATATGAGTCAACACAGATTTGCTCATAAGCTGATGCAGTAGCTTAGTGTAGGTCATGGGTATCGGGTCGAAATGTAATGGCTTCTTTTCTGAGTTATGAGGGGTATGATGGTCGGTAGGGTGTCATCGATTGGGGATTTGGAAATTGTGAGGTGGCGGCGATGTATGGCTGGTTGGCTTGGTGATATGGAGATGGTTGGTAATACGGGGTGTAATGGGCTTAGAAGGCGGGTGTTTGGTTCGGTCTCCATTGGTTCGGTTTCTTTTGTTCAAAGGTTACTACATGTGCTTCTCTCTCCTTCCTTTTCACAAACGGGGATTTCTTTGGGTCGTTCGCTACTGAAGACTCGGTGATCTTGCCATTCCTCACTCCACTTTCAATTCTCTCACAGATGATGACCATATCAGAAAAGTTTGATGACACACTCCCAATCATTCTATCATAGAAGGGCGACTAGAGTGTATCAATGAACATTGCCACAATTTCTTTCTCAGCTAATGGAGGCTCTACCCGAGCAGCCAATTCCCTTCATCGTTGTGCATACTCTTTGAAAGTCTCGGTGTCCCTTTTTGACATATTTTGGAGTTGCATCCTATCAGGAGCCATGTCAATATTGTACTTGTATTGCTTCAAGAATGCATCTTCTAGATCTTTGAAGGAGCGGATGTGGGTCCGTTCGAGATGTGATGAGCCTCTGTTTGACTGGTTTTATAACTAGTCAAGACCCTGGCTTTGTGCTTATTTTATATCATTTTTACCCAAATTAGACTTGATTGTTCCTAAGTAATATTTTGAGTCTGTAAATTGTTTTTAAGTTAATTTAGCTGTTTTAGAGTTGAATAATTATTTACTTTTATTTTCTATTTTCAGGTTAATAAAAAGTAATAAATCTGGAGCCGCTCGCCCCGCGAATAATCTCTCGCCCCGCGAGTATTGCAACCATGAAAAAGTCAGAGACGATCACGGCTTGCCCGTGTTGAAGATCACAGCCGTGGCAATTGTGAAGTTGAAGCGTTCGCCTCGCGAGCATTCCTTCGCCTCGCGAGTCTTGGAAGATCAGAAGCCATCACGGTTTGGGCGTGTTGAATGCCACGGGCGTAATCAGTTGGAAGGCAAGAGTTCGCCTCGCAAAGGATGTGCTCGCCTCGCGAGAAGACATAGAGTTGCAGACCTTTCATGTAATTCGCCTCGCGATCAGTGCTTCGCCTCGCGAGTACTCTGACTCCAGAAACGTGTATATAAGCAGTCTTAGGCAGAAATGAAGGAGAGAGTCGAATTAGCCAGTTTTGGCTAGTTTACGAACTTGTTAGCTATTGTTTTCCTTTTAGTTTGTTGTCTTTCTTTTGTAATGGAGAACTAGTCTCCTAGATTAATCTAGTAATTGGTTTACGTTAACACTTGAGGTTCTTGTATTTCCTGTTTTCACTTACTTCTCTCTATTCAATATGATGCTATACGTCTCTGTTTGTTTAATTCAGGAATGTATAGTATTGTATTGTTTAATTTCTGTGATGCTATGTTCTTATACTTAATCGCGTTTGTTTAATTCGCGTGTGTTCGTTTCGTGTTCGTTTAGTTCACGAAGGGCTTAACCCCGTTTGTTTAATTCGGGAATAGGAACATACATCCGTAGTAGTGGTTTCGTTTGTTAACTATTGCTACAACCGGGAGGGGATTAGTATCTGCTTAGGATTTGCATGAACCAATGATAGTGGGAAACTGAGAACAGTAGGTTAATCGCTTTAGCTTATTTGGTAACTGCTCTATTTTCTTGCCTTGTTTTCTGTTTTGCTTCTTTAATTTAGTTTCCAATCTCAAAACCCCAAATTCTAACTTTTTCTAACTTTTCTGTTAATAATAACAACACCTAAAGAGTCCTTGAGAGACGATTCGAGTTGTCGCTCTATACTGCATTAATTTGTAAACGCTCGTTCTTTTTGGCGCGTGGCGACAGCGCGGTCAAAAATTGGCGCCGTTGCCGGGGACTCTGGTTTGTTGTTATTAGCAGAAAATAATTTTTGAAAAAAAATAAAAAATAAAATCTCTTTTCTAGTTAGTTTTGTCTGCTTGTCTGGTTGTTTGATTGCCATGGATAAGTACATGTATGGATATTTGCCTAATGTTTATTATGAACCACCACCTTGCGTGTATTATCCTAATTTTAGTGAGCCACCACCATACTATCCTCCCCAAGTAACCACCGCTGCACCTTCCGAACCTTCCCTAGAGGACCTGTGCAAACAGATGACTGCACAGATAAGTGCAAATATGGAAGGAATGAGGCAACAAATGGCCGAGCAAACTCAACGGATGATAGAGGAATTTCAACAGAAGATGGAGGCTGAGTACCAGAGGAGCCAAGCTGAATCTCAGAAATTGTGGGCTCTAATTGATCAAGTTACCGCCAACTCGGTTGCGATGCTACCTCCACAGCCCCTGGAAGATCGTACAGAGTCACCAGTTATTTTTGAAAATACTTCTGATTATGATTCTGATAATGTTTCTGTTGATGATGATTTATGTGTTGAATCCCCTGATCCTAATGCTTGTTATTGTGATGGAACTGCTTTATGTGTTGAATGTTTTACAGGTTTTATACTTTTCATGAAAAATAGAAAATGCGGATCGTTTTGCAGGTTTGTTCTGTTCAGGAAACTTAGAAAAGGAGGATCAAGAGGGCAGCTGCTCCCCCGTGCCTGAAGATAAAGAAGAACCTTTGGGAGTAGATGATTCAAGTGAAACAATTGAATGTGTTGAGAGTAATGGGGTGGATGAATTGATTGAAGAATTCCCAGACATTCTAACTTTTTCTGATTCATTTTCTTGTGATATATGTACTAACACTAACCTTTGTGTGGTGTGTGCTGAAATTTCTGCGTGTATAGCAGGTGAAAAATTTGTTAATGCAGTGGATGAAGACATTGCAGAAGTTGAAGCAGCACCAGTAACCCCAACTAACTGTTTGTCACCTCCCCCTGAGGAGCCACCAGTGGTGGATTTTGCACCCTTGGATTCTGCACCATGGCCAGTCCAAGTGGTCGAAACCCACTTCTATTGGGGAGACTTTGTTGAGAAGGAGGTCATCTGTGACCCGAGGGGTAGTGAGAAGTCCGCCGCACTGGGCGAGGTTACTATGATTGTCAAGCACTCACTTCCGCATCAAAGCTGCAAGTTAGGGAGGCATGGAAGGAACTTCTACTCTTTGGCTACCACGTGGGACTTATGCTACAAGCAGTGGGATCCCGGTGGAACCACCACCCTCAATGAGCTTTTCTTAACCCTTTCTCCTTAGTTTACTTTCATTTGCTTTGTTAGTTTTTGTTTGCTTTATTTCTGTTTTATTTTCAATAAAAGCTCCTGAATAATTTGAGAAGCTCAGGAGTTGTGTTAAGTCTAGTATTGGCAAGTTTGATGGATTTGATTGATTTTTGCATAGATGGATTGCATGATAGTATTGACTGTTTACCCCTAGGATTTGAAAAAAAAATTTTGAAAATTTGATCCCCATATGATTGAAAACTGAACTTTGAGATTTTGTTATGATGGCATGATTTATGATAAGTTTGGGGTGATAGGAAGCACACACTAGGGATAGTATCTCTTTCAAATAATTTGCATAAATGTCCAGGTGAGGTTTTGAGCCTCCAACATGTTTTTTAACTGTGTGAAAATCGCTTTCAAGATTGTACTTCCCTGGATTTGATTGAATCTCTTTTTGGTTTGCATGATTATATGTGTGTAGCAAATGATTTAGGCATTTTATTTGTAAATAACTACTTAGCCTAAAATAACCATTCCTAATGCATGTTCCTTAGTTAGCCCCATTGAGCCTATTAGCCTGTTAATTCTTGATAACCTAATGTTATAAGCCCAAAAATCTGGAAAACCATGTTAACCCGATCTTAGGATTAGGAGAGCATGTAATCTTAGAATGGGTGCAAGAAACTAAAGTTTGGGGTGGCTACCTGGTGCAATATGTTGTTTGGGAATGGGAAAAAGAAAAAAAGAAGAAGAAGGAAAGTGTAAAAACGGAAAAAAAAATGTGAAAAAAAGAAAAGAAAAGAAAAAAACAGAAAAAAAAAATAATAATAAAAAATGCCAGAAAGGCTGTTTGAATAAAAAGGCTGTAGCCACCCAAGGCAAAAAGAAAATTGAAAAAGGAACTTGAGTGAATTTCAAATTGTAAATAATGTTCATGCTCTCTTAGTTCCTAGGGTCTTCAGCCTAGTTCTTTTGTATATCCTTCCCTTAGCCAGGCCTCATTACAACCCATAAAAGACCTTTTGATGTTGCTTGCATGTTTTCTGTGGGAACCATTAGGAGATAAAAATCAAATTTATGGGAAGTGCTCTTAAAAGTGAAATTGAGTGAATTGTTGATAGCCTGACACAAACTGAGCGATTGAGTGAAACACAAATTTCCCTTGTGAGGAAGGCAGTTGTTTGAATTTGGTGATCTCCCTTTTGTGTGTAACTTAGATCCCCTGCTTAGATTTCTGATTGTCTGAATGATTAATTTCTCAACTGTTTAGAATAAATGAATGTGGGGATTGGATTACTTTGCTTGGAATGGGGGGAACATTGAAAGAAAAATTCTTTTGAAAAAAATTGCTTGAAATCTATGGAAAGTTGATTGAATTCTTAAGCTTGCCATGTTTTGCCTGTCTTGAGTCTTTTTAAGTTTTAGTTTGCTTGGGGACAAGCAAAGTTTAAGTTTGGGGTATTTTGATGAGCCTCTGTTTGACTGGTTTTATAACTAGTAAAGACCTTGGCTCTGTGCTTATTTTATACCATTTTTACCCAAATTAGACTTGATTGTTCCTAAGTAGTATTTTGAGTCTGTAAATTGTTTTTATGTTAATTTAGTTGTTTTAGAGTTGAATAATTATTTACTTTTATTTTCTATTTTCAGGTTAATAAAAAGTAATAAATCTGGAGCCACTCGCCCCGCGAATAATCTCTCGCCCCGCGAGTATTGCAACCATGAAAAAGTCAGAGACGATCACGGCTTGCCCGTGTTGAAGATCACAGCCGTGGCAATTCTGAAGTTGAAGCGTTCGCCTCGCGAGCATTCATTCGCCTCGCGAGTCTTGGAAGATCAGAAGCCATCACGGTTTGGGCGTGTTGAATGCCACGGGCGTAACAGTTGGAAGCTGAAGAGTTCGCCTCGCGAATATATGCTCGCCTCGCGAGAAGACAAAGAGTTGCAGACCTTTCATGTTATTCGCCTCGCGAGCAGTGCTTCGCCGCCTCGCGAGGACTTGGATTCCAGAAACGTGTATATAAGCAGTCTTAGGCAGAAATGAGGTTAGTCAGAGAGTTAGCCAGTTTTGGCTAGTCTTTGGTAGTCAGTAGTAGTAGTTTATTTTCCTTTCTTTTCTTTTGTGTTTAAGTCTGTAATGGAGAACTAGTCTCCTAGATTAATCTACTGGGATTGGTTTCTATTAACACTTGAGGTTCTGTATTCCCTAGTTTATTTTCTTTTCTCTTTTCAATGCCATGCTGTATATTTCTGTTTGTTTAATTCAGGAATGTGTAGTGTAGTGTTGATTCATTTCAGTGATGCTATGTTCCTATACTTAATCGCGTTTGTTTAATTCGCGTGTGTTCATTCATGTTCGTTTAGTTCATGAGGGCTTAACCCCGTTTGTTTAATTCGGGAATAGGAATATGTATCCGTAGTAGCGATTCCGTTTGTTAATTGTTGCTACAACTCGAAAGGGATTAGAATCTGCTTAGGGCTTGGATTTATTTGAACCAATGATAGTGGGAAACCAAGAACAATGAGGGTTAATCGTCTTTAGTTTATTTGTTAATCTCTTTTCTTACTCTGTTTTTATTTTGTTTCCTTTATTTAATTTTAATCTCAAAACCCCCATTTCTAACTTTTACTAATTTTCTGTTAATAATAACAACAACTAAAGAGTCCTTGAGAGACGATACTCGAGTTGTCGCACTATACTGCATTTTTATAATCGCTCGTTCTTTTTGGCGCGTGGCGACAGCGCGAGGCGAGACTGTAGCATATCTGGAACGGCGAGGCGAGTAAACATTCGCGAGGCGAATTTCATGGACAGTCAGCAACCTTTGGCATTCTCGCGAGGCGAAGTGACACTCGCGAGGCGAGACTCTTCAGCTTCAAAACTGCCACGGCCATGACCTTCAACACGGGCAAGCCGTGATCGTCTCTGACTTTTTCAGGTTTGGAAGACTCGCGGGGCGAGACCTTCTTCGCGAGGCGACCCAGAGACTTAGCAATTTCTTGGAACAGTCAGGCTTCGGGGTCGCGTGGCGAGCATGGCTTTCGCGGGGCGAATCCCCTGTTCTTTATTTTCTCAACTTCTACTTAACCTGAAAACAAGGAAATAAGCATAAGTGTATTATTTTGACTTAAAACTAGCTAAATTAACTTAAAACTACTCTAGAGACTCAAAACCTTGCTTGAGGACAATCTAATCTAATTTGGGTAAAAATACGATATAATTTGCACAAAACCCTGGTCATACTAGCTATAAAACTAGATGAGCCAGAGGCTTATCAAAATACCCCAAAATTAAACTTTGCTTGTCCCCAAGCAAACTAAGACTCAAAAATCAAAAAGACTCAGGACCTGGCAAGCTTAAAAGATTCAACCAACATTGCACAAATTCAAGCAACTTCAAAGACAATTTTTCTTCATTGTTTCCCCCTTTTCAAACAGAGCAATCCCCACATTCATTTATTCCAAACATTTGAGAGTTTCATCATGAAAACAATCAGAAATCTAAGCAGGGAATCTAAGTCACACACAAGAGGGAGATCACCAAATCCAAACAACTGCCTTCCTCACAAGGGCATTATTTGTTCACTCAGTCACTCAGTTTATGTCAGGCTAACCATTTGCACTCAGTTTCACTTCTCAAGTACACTTCCCAAAAATTTGCTTTTCATCTCAAAATGGCTCCCACAGAAAACAAGCAAGCAACATCAGAAGGTCTTTATTGGGTTGTAATGGGGCCTGGCTAAGGGTAGGATATACAAAAGGAACTAAGCTGAAGACCCTAGGAACTAAGAGAGCATGAACTATATTTACACATAGAAATTCACTCAAGCTCCTTTCTTTATTTTTTTCTTTACACTTCTGGGTGGCTACAGCTCTTTTTATTTCTTTTTGGCATTTTTGTATTTTTATTTTTTTTCTTTTTTTTTTCAATATTTGTACACCTTTTTCATCTTTTTGGCTCCAACTCTTTTTTTTTCTTTTTTTTCTTTTTTTTTCAATCCCAACAACATATTACACCATGTAGCCACCCCAAACTTTAGTTCTTGCACCCATTCTAAGATTACATGCTCTCCTAATCCTAAGATCGGGTTAACATGGTTTTCCAGATTTTAGGGCTTATAACATTAGGTTATCAAGAATTAACAGGCTAATAGGCTCAAAAGGGCTAACTAGGGAACATGCATTAGGAATTAGTTTATTCAGGCCAAGTAACTATTTACAAAGAAACTGCCTAAATCATTTGCTACTCACATATAATCATGCAAACCAAAAAGAGATTCAATCAAACCCAGGGAAGTGCAACTTGAAAGTGATTTTCACACATTTTAAAACATGTTGGAGGCTCAAAAACCTCACCTGGACATTCATGCAATTTGTTTGAAAGAGATACTATCCCTAATGTGTGCTTCCTATCACCCCAAACTTATCATTCATCATGCTATCATAACAAAATCCCAAAGTTCAGTTTTCAATTTCACATGGGAATCACAAAATTTTTCAAAATTTTTCAGCCTAGGGGGAATCATCACTTATCAATCATGCAAGCAATCTGTGCAATATCAATCAAAATCTAGCAAACTTGCCAACTACACAAATGCTCCTGAGCTTCTCAAATTATTCAGGAGCTTTATTCAAAAAAAAGAAAAACTACAACTAGTTCCCTCCCCCACACTTAAAACAGGCATTGTCCTCAATGAACAACAAAATTATACAATCAGAGCGAGGGAAAGGAAAAGAAACTCCCTGATCAAGCATCAGTGTAGGTTGGAGCATCCAAAGATAGCTCCTCAACATTAGCATCCGCAGGGTCAGCAGCATCCACACCATGGAATGGCTTCAACCTTTGTCCATTAACCTTGAAGGTTTTGTTGGTACCTGCATCCTTGATCTCAACTGCACCATATGGAAACACATTAGTAACAACAAATGGTCCTATCCACCTGGACCTAAGTTTCCCAGCCATCAATCTTAGGCGGGAATTAAACAATAAGACTTTCTGACCCACAAAAAATTCTTTCCTAACAATCATTCTATCATGAAAAAAATTTTGTTTTCTCTTTATACATCCTGGAGCTCTCATAGGCTTCAAGCCTAAGCTCCTCAAGTTGCTGCAACTGCAGTTTTCTCTCAACACCAGATTTCTTCATGTCCATGTTGCAACACTTTATTGCCCAATATGCTCTATGCTCAACTTCCACCTGGTAGGTGACATGCCTTGCCAAAAACTAGCCGGAAGGGGGACATCCCTATAGGTGTCTTAAAAGCGTCCTCCTCTGGGCCCACAGCATGCGTCTTCAAGACGGCTCTCCAGCCCCTTCTCGTTTGGCTGCACCATCTTCTCCAAATTTGCTTGATCTCTCTCGTTGGATATTTCAGCTTGGCCATTGGTTTGGGGGTGGTAAGCGGTGAGACACCCTATGTACAACCCCATATTTTCCGAGTAGGGCCTCCAAGGTTCTCATGGCAAAAGTGTGTGCCCTGGTCACTGATGATGGCCTTGGGTATGCCAAACCTGCAAAAGATGTTGGACCTAACAAATTTTGAAACAATCTGAGCATCGTTAGTCCTAGTGGGGATTGCTTCCACCCACTTTGAAACATAATCTACAGCCAACAAAATATATACAAAACCAAAAGAAGGAGGGAAGGGACCCATGAAGTCCATCCCCCACACATCAAAAACTTCACAATAAAGCATTGGCTGCTGGGGCATCTCACTCCTACGAGTGATTGCCGGGCCTGTTATTTGACATTCCTTACAACTCTTATACACTTCATATGAATCCCTGAAAATTGTGGGCCAGTAGAACCCGGAGTCCAGGACTTTTCTTGCTGTCCTTTGAGGTCCAAAGTGTCCTCCAACTGGAGATGCATGTGAAAAATGCAGGATGGACTCTGTCTCATGCTCGGGTACACACCTCCGAATGACTTGGTCACTGCAAAACTTCCACAGATAGGGGTCGTCCCACACATAATATTTTGCATCGCTCTTCAGCTTATGGAACTTCTGTCTACTTGTACCTGCAGGAACAACACCCAGCAACTAGAAAATTTACAATGTCAAGAAAAACCAGGGGGTTACCCCATACATATGTAACGATCTCTCATCGGGAAATCATCTTGGATGGGAAAAATATCCCCATCCCTTGCTATCCTACTCAAATGATCTCGCTACTGCATTTTCAGCTCCACTTTTATCCTTTATCTCCACATTGAATTCTCAAGCAAAAGCATCCACCGATCGATCCGGGCTTAGCTTCCGCTTCTTCAGCAGATATTTCAAAGTCTGCATGGTCGGAAAAACAGTTACCCTAGAACCTAGCAAATAAGACCTAAACTTGTCAAGTGCAAATACAATAGCTAGCAGCTCTTTCTCGGTGGTGGTGTAATTTGCACATGCGGCATCTAGGGTCCTAGAAGCATAGTGAATTACATGGGCAACTTTGCCCACCCTTTGTGCCAGAACTGCCCCCACAGCAAAATTTGAGGCATCACACATCAGTTCAAAAGGTAATGTCCAGTCTGGGGGCTGGATGACTGGGGTAGAAGTCAACGCCTTCTTCAAATAGTCAAACGACTCTTTGCACTTTTCATCAAACTGGAACAGGGCATCATTTTTCAGCAGATTTGACAATGGCAGTGCTATCTTGCTGAAGTCCTTTATAAAGCGCCTGTAGAAACCTGCATGTCCAAGAAAGGAACGTATCTCGCGTACGCAAGATGGGTAAGGCAATGAAGCAATTACATTTATTTTTGCAGGATCCACAGAAATACCCTCTTTGGAAATTACATGACCCAATACTATCCCCTGTTCTACCATGAAATGACATTTCTCATAATTCAGAATCAAATCAGTATCAATGCATCTCTGAAGAACTAGATCTAGACTATGCAAACAAGCATCAAAGGAGGAGCCATACACAGTAAAATCATCCATAAACACCTCTATGCAGTTTTCAATAAAATCAGAGAATATACTAAGCATGCATATTTGAAAGGTGCCAGGAGCATTACAAAGGCCGAAAGGCATCCTCCTATAAGCAAACGTACCGAAGGGGCACGTGAAGGTGGTCTTTTCCTGATCCTCAGGGGCAATATGAATCTGGAAATACCCGGAAAAGCCATCTAGAAAACAATAATGGGACTGACCAGCCAGCCGATCTAGCATCTGATCTATGAACGGCAAAGGAAAATGATCCTTTCGGGTGGCCTGGTTTAGCTTCCTATAGTCTATACAAACTCTCCAGCTATTCTGGACCCTAGTAGGCACAAGTTCATTATTTTCATTCCTAACTACTGTTAAACCAGATTTCTTTGGCACAACTTGAACCGGACTTACCCAAGAACTATCAGAAATGGGATAGATAATACCTGCCTGTAGAAGCTTGGTCACCTCTTTCTTTACCACATCCAGAATCAGTGGTTTAAGTCGCCTTTGGGCCTGTCTGACTGGCTTAGCCCCATCCTCCAGTAAAATTCTGTGCATGCATCTGGAGGGGCTAATTCCTGGAATATCGGCCAATGTCCACCCAATGGCCTTCTTGTTTTTCCTCAAAATTTCTAAAAGCTTGTCTTCCTGATCAGAGTTGAGGCTGGAGGAAATGATGACTGGCAATGTTGCATCCCTCCCCAAGTAGGCATACTTTAAGTTCTCAGGAAGTGGTTTGAGTTCCAAAGGAGGCGGCTGCTCAACAGATGGTGCATTGGGAGCAGCCAAAGGGTCAAGGACTTTTGCTGAGTAAACAGCTTCACTCTCATTATCACTTTCACTATCATCCTCACCCTGCAATGTTAAATCCAAAAACTCGAAACAAACAGAACATGGGTTAGTGTTAGTGCAGTTTAGTACAAGTATATACATCATCAAAACCAGAAATAATAGGAAAATCAGAAATAAGGTCATCATGAGTGTCCTCAATGAGCTCGACAAAGCAACTCTAAGTGGAATACTTGAGTGCTCCTCTCTTTGGGTGCTTCATAGCATCAAAAATCTTGAATTTGGCCACGATACCACCAAACTCCATCGACATCGTCCCATCATAAACATCAATCTTGGTCTTGGATGTCATCATGAACGGTCTCCCCAAGATTATGGGTGATCTCTTCGGATCGAGTCTCTCCTGCCATGTCTAGGATATAGAAGTCTGCAGGGAATATCAAATCATCAACTTGCACTAGGACATCCTCTACCATCCCCATGGGTCGGGCACTGGTCCTGTTAGCCAACTGGATGGTAAGACCTGTGTACTGCAATGGCCCCATATCAAGGTTATTAAAGATGGAGGTAGGCATGACATTGATTGATGCTCCCAAGTCCAACATACAGTTCTCAAACTTCTTGTCCCCAATAGTGCATGGGATAGTGAAGGTGCCTGGATCCTTGCACTTTTGTGAGCGATTTGATTAGGGCCTATAGAAGCAACTCTCTCTATCTTTGACTGGATAAGCGCTGAGACATTCATTCCCAAGTCAACCCTCTCATTAGTCTTCATCTTCCTCTTGTTAGTGCACAGGTCCTTCAGAAATTTAGCATATCTGGGCACTTGCTTGATCACATCCAACAGTGGGATGTTAACAGCTACTTTTCTGAAAACATCAAGAATCTCCTTCTCTTTATTCTCACCACCCATCTTCAAATTTTTCTGAATTCGTGTGGGAATGGAATGGGTGGTCTATACACTCTCTCGCTTCAACTTCAACCACGAGCTCGGGAGTAGCCTCATCGGTAGGCTCGGGAGTAGCCTTAACAATTTCTTCATCCTTTCCGAGAAGTGGCCTCGACAACCTTTCCGGATCTCGGAGAGATGACACTCACATTCGGGTTGGAGGCATTAGGATTTATCACTTTGGTTGTGCGCAGCAGCTGGTTTGTTCCTTGACCTTGTTGTATACTATTCATGGATGTAGCCAACTGTCCAATCTGTGTATGCAATGCCTGAATACTCGCATCCGTCCTCTGCTGAAACTGTACACTAGATGCAGCCATTTGCTTTACCAAGTCTTCTAATGATGGTCCAGAAGGTGCAGAAGGTGCAGAAGTGGTCACTGGAGGATGGTTCTGAGGTGCCATCGGCTGTTGTTGGGAAGAATTCCCATACCGCAGATTAGGGTGATTTCTCCAGCTAGGATGATACCTATTAGTAGAGAGGTCCGGAATCTTTGTCTGATTCTGACCGCCTCCTTGATTATAGGGGTTCACTGCATAAGCCTGAGGTACTTCACTGACAAATTCTTCTCTCTGGATTGGGCATGGATCAAATGGATGCCCAGGTGCATTGCACATGCTACATAACTTTGCCGGTTGAACCTTGTCTATTGCCAATTGTCTCACAAAGGAGGTCAGCTCATCCAATCTATTCTCAAGGGCGGCCTGGTTGGAAGATGAACTATGAATCTCATGCACGCCTCTTGGTTTTATAATTCGCCGTTGCCGGGTAAACAAAAGGATGAAGAAATTGGCTCCTCTGGTATTCAGCCTCCATCTTCTGTTGAAATTCCTCTATCATCCGTTGAGTTTGCTCGGCCATCCGTTGATTGTTCTCTTCCATTTGTTGTAGCATTGAAGCAATTTTATCCAAGGTGCTCTGTGAAGGTTCGGAAGGTGCAGAGGTGGTCACTTGGCTAGGATAGTATGGTGGCGGCTCACTAAAATTAGGATAATACATGCAAGGTGGTAGTTCATAATAAACATTAGGAAAATATCCATACATGTAATTATCCATGGCAATCAAACAACCAGACAAGCAGACAAAACTAACTAGAAAAGAGATTTTTTTTTTTTAAATGTAACTTTCTGCTAATAACAACAAACAAGAGTCCCCGGCAACGGCGCCAATTTTTGACCGCGCTGTCGCCACGCGCCAAAAAGAACGAGCGATTATAAAAATGCAGTATAGTGCGACAACTCGAGTATCGTCTCTCAAGGACTCTTTAGTTGTTGTTATTATTAACAGAAAATTAGTAAAAGTCAGAATTGGGGGGTTGTTTGGATTGAAACTAAAATAAAGAAAAACAAAACAAAACAGAGAAAAGAAACAAAGCAGTTTAAAAGATTAGCAAATAAACTAAAGACGATTAACCTACTGTTCTCGGTTTCCCACTATCATTGGTTCAAATAAATCCAAGCCTATTCTAATCCCCTCCCGGCTGTAGAAATAGTTAACAAACGAAACCACTACTACGGATGTATGTTCCTATTCCTGAATTAAACAAACGGGGTTAAGCCCTTCGTGAACTAAACGAACACGAAACGAACACACGCGAATTAAACAAACGCGATTAAGTATAAGAACATAGCATCACCGAAATGAATCAATACAATACTATACATTCCTGAATTAAACAAACAGAGACGTATAGCATCATATTGAATAGAGAGAAGTAAGTGAAAACAGGAAATACAAGAACCTCAAGTGTTAACAGAAACCAATTACAGTAGATTAATCTAGGAGACTAGTTCTCCATTACAAAAGAAAGACAACAAACTAAAAGGAAAACAATAGCTAACAAGTTCAGAAACTAGCCAAAACTGGCTAATTCTGACTCTCCCCTTCATTTCTGCCTAAGACTGCTTATATACACGTTTCTGGAGTCAGAGTACTCGCGAGGCGAAGCACTGATCGCGAGGCGAACTCTTCAGCTTCCAACTGTTACGCCCGTGGCATTCAACACGCCCAAACCGTGATGGCTTCTGATCTTCCAAGACTCGCGAGGCGAACGCTTCAACTTCAGAATTGCCACGGCTGTGATCTTCAACACGGGCAAGCCGTGATCGTCTCTGACTTTTTCATGTTTGCAATACTCGCGGGGCGAGAGATTATTCGCGGGGCGAGTGGCTCCAGATTTATTACATTTTATTAACCTGAAAATAGAAAATAAAAGTAAATAATTATTCAACTCTAAAACAACTAAATTAACTTAAAAACAATTTACAGACTCAAAATATTACTTAAGAACAATCAAGTCTAATTTGGGTAAAAATGATATAAAATAAGCACAAAGCCAGGGTCTTTAATAGTTATAAAACCAGTCAAACAGAGGCTCATCAAATACCCCAAACTTAAACTTTGCTTGTCCCCAAGCAAACTACACTCAAGAGGTTGCACCATGGCCACTATCCATTGAGCAGCTACCTCCCACTGTGGAACAACCGGTGATGGAGTTCAAGCCTCTGGAATTTGCACCATGGCCAGTCCAAGAGGTTGAGCCCCACTTCTATTGGGGAGATTTTATTGAGAAAGAGGTCATCTGTGACCCGAGAGGTAGTGAGAAGTCCGCCGCACTGGGTGGAGTTATTATAATTGTCAAGTGCTCACCTCCGCATCAAAGCTGCAAGTCATGGAAGCATGGAATGAATTTCAGTCCTTTGGCTACCATGTGGGACTTATGTTACAAGCAATGGGATCCCGGTGGAACCGCCCCTCAATGAGTTTTTCTTTACCTTGCTCTTTTAATTTTCTTTTTTTTTCTTTGCTTTATTTCTGTTTTGTTTCCAATAAAGCTCCTGAATAATTTGAGAAGCTCAGGAGTTGTGTTGAGTCTGGTATGGGCAAGTTTGATGGATTTTATTGATTTTGCATAGATTGATTGCATGATAGTGTTGACTGTTTTCCCCCCTAGGACTTCAAAAATTTGAAAAATTGAATTTTGATCCCCATGTGATTGAAAACTGAACTTTGAGATTTTGTTATGATGGCATGATTTATGATAAGTTTGGGGTGATAAGAAGCACACACTAGGGATAGAATCTCTGTCAAACAAATTGCATAAATGTCCAGGTGAGGTTTTGAGCCTCCAACATGTTTTAAATTGTGTGAAAATCACTTTTTAAGTTGCACTTTCCTGAATTTGATTGAATCTCTTTTTGGTTTGCATGATTATGTGTTTGCTTCAGATGATTTAGGCATTTTCTTTGTAAATAGCTACTTAGCCTAAAATAACCAAATCCTAATGCATGTTCCCTAGTTAGCCCCATTGAGCCTATTAGCCTGTTAATTCTTGATAACCTAATGTTATAAGCCCAAAAATCTGGAAAACCATGTTAACCCGATCTTAGGATTAGGAGAGCATGTAATCTTAGAATGGGTGCAAGAAATTAAGTTTGGGGTGGCTACAGTAAATGTGTTGTTGGGATTGAGAAAAAAAAACAGAAATGAAAATGAAAAAAAAAAAGAGAAAAAAGAAAAAAAAAAGAAAAAGAAAAAAAGGAAAGTGTAAAAATGAAAAAAAAAAAAGTATTAGAAAATAAAAAGGCTGTAGTCACCCAAAGCAAAATGAAAAATGAAAAAGGAACTTGATTTAAATTCAAAGTGTAAATAATGTTCATGCTCTCTTAGTTCCTAGGGTCTTCAGCCTAGTTCCTTTGTATATCCTACCCTTAGCCAGGCCCCATTACAACCCATAAAAGACCTGTTGATGTTGCTTGCATGTTTTCTATGGGAGTCATTAGGAGATGAAAATCAAATTTATGGGAAGTGCTTCTGAAAAGTGAAATTGAGTGAATTGTTGATAACCTGACAAAAAAAACTGAGCGATTGAGTGAACACAAATTTCCCTTGTGAGGAAGGCAGTTGTTTGGATTTGGTGATCTCCCTTTTGTATGTAACTTAGATCCCCTGCTTAGATTTCTGATTGTCTGAATGATTAATTTCTCAACTGTTTAGAATAAATGAATGTGGGGATTGGATTGTTTTGCTTGGAAAGGGGGGAACATTGAAAAATATTTTGATAAATTGCTTGAAATCTGTGTAAAAGTTGATTGAATTCTTAAGCTTGCCATGTTTTGCCAGATCTTGAGTCTTTTTAAGTTTTTGAGTGTAGTTTGCTTGGGGACAAGCAAAGTTCAAGTTTGGGGTATTTTGATGAGCCTCTGTTTGACTGGTTTTATAACTAGTAAAGACCTTGGCTTTGTGCTTATTTATTATCATTTTTACCCAAATTAGACTTGATTGTTCCTAAGTAGTATTTTGAGTCTGTAAATTGTTTTTAAGTTAATTTAGTTGTTTTAGAGTTGAATAATTATTTACTTTTATTTTCTATTTTCAGGTTAATAAAAAGTAATAAATCGAGCCGCCGCCGCGAATAATCTCTCGCCCCGCGAGTATTGCAACTATGAAAAAGTCAGAGACGATCACGGCTTGCCCGTGTTGATGATCACAGCCGTGGCAATTCTGAAGTTGAAGCGTTCGCCTCGCGAGCATTCCTTCGCCTCGCGAGTCTTGGAAGATCAGAAGCCATCACGGTTTGGGCGTGTTGAATGCCACGGGCGTAACAGTTGGAAGCTGAAGAGTTCGCCTCTCGAAGGATGTGCTCGCCTCACGAGAAGACAAAGAGTTGCAGACCTTTCATGTAATTCGCCTCGCGATCAGTGCTTCGCCTCGCGAGTACTCTGACTCCAGAAACGTGTATATAAGCAGTCTTAGGCAGAAATGAAGGAGAGAGTCAGAATTAGCCAGTTTTGGCTAGTCTGTAGGAGTCAGTAGACAGTAGTAGTAACTTTCAATAGTTTATTTTTCTTTTCTTTTCTTTTGTGTTTAAGTTTGTAATGGAGAACTAGTCTCCTAGATTAATCTACTGTGATTGGTTTTAATTACACTTGAGGTTCTTGTATTTTCCTGTTTTGTATGCTTTTCCCTCTTCAATGCCATGCTTTATATTTCTGTTTGTTTAATTCAGGAGTATAATGTATTGTGTTGATTTATTTCCGGTGATATCATGTTCCTATAATTAATCGCGTTTGTTTAATTCGCGTGTGTTCATTCATGTTCGTTTAGTTCATGAGAGCTTAACCCCGTTTGTTTAATTCGGGAATAGGAACATATATCCGTAGTAGCGGTTTCGTTTGTTAATTGTTGCTACAACCGGGAGGGGATTAGAATCCGCTTAGAGCTTGGATTTATTTGAACCAATGATAGTGGGAAACCAAGAACAGTAGGTTAATCGTCTTTAGTTTATTTGCTAATCTTTTAAACTGCTTTGTTTCTTTTCTCTGGTTTGTTTTGTTTTTCTTTATTTTATTTTCAATCCAAACAACCCCCCCAATTCTGACTTTTACTAATTTTCTGTTAATAATAACAACACTAAAGAGTCCTTGAGAGACGATCCGAGTTGTCGCACTATACTGCATTATTTTATAATCGCTCGTTTTTTTGGCGCGTGGCGACAGCGCGTCCAAAAATTGGCGCCGTTGCCGGGGACTCTGAGTTGTTATTTTTCTCAGCTTGTTTTTATTTTATTTTCTTTTCTTTCTTTTATTTTCTGTCTGTTTTGAATTGGTCTGGCTACTAGGTCTAATTGCCCTGAACTGTGTGATTTTGACCCGGAAATTGAAAGAACATTGCACACACTCCGTAGGGAATTTCGGGCTAGCACTAGTAGTGATACCAATTTTAAAACTGCTTTTGAAAACATGGGAGACCAAAGGACTTTGAGGCAGCTTGCTGCCCCTGATGTGAATTATAATGGTTTGTGCATTGCTTATCCTGGTGCTGACACACCTTTTGAGTTAAAATCTGGGCTAATCCATTTGTTGCCAAGATTTAATGGTCTTGCAGGTGAAGATCCACACAAGCACTTGAAGGAGTTCCAAGTTGTCTGCTCCACAACTTTGAGGCCGGAAGGAGTAACGAGGATCATATCAAGTTGAAGGCTTTTCCATTCTCACTCCAGGGAGCTGCGAAAGATTGGCTTTTATACCTTGCGCCGAATTCCATTACCACATGGAACGACTTGAAGAAGCTCTTTTCCGGAGAAATATTTTCCGCCTCCCGAGCCGCTGCAATTAGGAAAGAAATCTGTGGAATAAGGCAAGGAAATGAGTCGCTAGCTGAGTATTGGGAGAGGTTCAAGCAGTTGACATCTAGTTGCCCCCAGCACCAAATTTCTGAACAGCTCCTCATCCAATATTTTTATGAAGGATTGCAGCCTATGGATAGGAATATTTTGGATGCTGCTAGTGGGGGAGCATTGGTTGACAAAACTCCATCTGCTGCTAAGCAACTTATTGAGAACATGTCATTAAATTCCCAGCAATTCACTACAAGAAGAAATTCTGTTGAGACTAGAGGTGTACATGAGATCCGCACTTCTTCTTCCAGCCATGACCGTGATGATAGAATTGACAGGCTGCACCCTATCCATTGACATAAATTTCCCTTGTGAGGAAGGCAGTTGTTTGAATTTGGTGATCTCCCTTTTGTGTGTAACTTAGATCCCCTGCTTAGATTTCTGATTGTCTGAATGATTAATTTCTCAACTGTTTAGAATAAATGAATGTGGGGATTGGATTACTTTGCTTGGAAGGGGGGGAACATTGAAAGAAAAATTCTTTTGAAAAAAATTGCTTGAAATCTATGGAAAGTTGATTGAATTCTTAAGCTTGCCATGTTTTGCCTGTCTTGAGTCTTTTTAAGTTTTAGTTTGCTTGGGGACAAGCAAAGTTTAAGTTTGGGGTATTTTGATGAGCCTCTGTTTGACTGGTTTTATAACTAGTAAAGACCTTGGCTCTGTGCTTATTTTATACCATTTTTACCCAAATTAGACTTGATTGTTCCTAAGTAGTATTTTGAGTCTGTAAATTGTTTTTATGTTAATTTAGTTGTTTTAGAGTTGAATAATTATTTACTTTTATTTTCTATTTTCAGGTTAATAAAAAGTAATAAATCTGGAGCCACTCGCCCCGCGAATAATCTCTCGCCCCGCGAGTATTGCAACCATGAAAAAGTCAGAGACGATCACGGCTTGCCCGTGTTGAAGATCACAACCGTGGCAATTCTGAAGTTGAAGCGTTCGCCTCGCGAGCATTCATTCGCCTCGCGAGTCTTGGAAGATCAGAAGCCATCACGGTTTGGGCGTGTTGAATGCCACGGGCGTAATGGTTGGAAGTCGAAGAGTTCGCCTCGCGAATATATGCTCGCCTCGCGAGAAGACAAAGAGTTGCAGACCTTTCATGTTATTCGCCTCGCGAGCAGTGCTTCGCCTCGCGAGGACTTGGATTCCAGAAACGTGTATATAAGCAGTCTTAGGCAGAAATGAGGTTAGTCAGAGAGTTAGCCAGTTTTGGCTAGTCTTTGGTAGTCAGTAGTAGTAGTTTATTTTCCTTTCTTTTCTTTTGTGTTTAAGTCTGTAATGGAGAACTAGTCTCCTAGATTAATCTACTGGGATTGGTTTCTATTAACAATTGAGGTTCTGTATTCCCTAGTTTATTTTCTTTTCTCTTTTCAATGCCATGCTGTATATTTCTGTTTGTTTAATTCAGGAATGTGTAGTGTAGTGTTGATTCATTTCAGTGATGCTATGTTCCTATACTTAATCGCGTTTGTTTAATTCGCGTGTGTTCATTCATGTTCGTTTAGTTCATGAGGGCTTAACCCCGTTTGTTTAATTCGGGAATAGGAATATGTATCCGTAGTAGCGATTCCGTTTGTTAATTGTTGCTACAACTGAAAGGGGATTAGAATCTGCTTAGGGCTTGGATTTATTTGAACCAATGATAGTGGGAAACCAAGAACATGAGGGTTAATCGTCTTTAGTTTATTTGTTAATCTCTTTTCTTACTCTGTTTTTATTTTGTTTCCTTTATTTAATTTTAATCTCAAAACCCCAATTTCTAACTTTTACTAATTTTCTGTTAATAATAACAACAACTAAAGAGTCCTTGAGAGACGATACTCGAGTTGTCGCACTATACTGCATTTTTATAATCGCTCGTTCTTTTTGGCGCGTGGCGACAGCGCGGTCAAAAATTGGCGCCGTTGCCGGGGACTCTTGTTTGTTGTTATTAGCAGAAAGTTACATTTAAAAAAAAAAAAAATCTCTTTTCTAGTTAGTTTTGTCTGCTTGTCTGGTTGTTTGATTGCCATGGATAATTACATGTATGGATATTTTCCTAATGTTTATTATGAACTACCACCTTGCATGTATTATCCTAATTTTAGTGAGCCGCCACCATACTATCCTAGCCAAGTGACCACCTCTGCACCTTCCGAACCTTCACAGAGCACCTTGGATAAAATTGCTTCAATGCTACAACAAATGGAAGAGAACAATCAACGGATGGCCGAGCAAACTCAACGGATGATAGAGGAATTTCAACAGAAGATGGAGGCTGAATACCAGAGGAGCCAAGCTGAATCTCAGAATTTGTGGGCTCTAATTGATCCAGTTACCTCCAACTCAGCTGCAATGCTAGCTCCACAGCCCATTGAAGAACCTACAGAGGCACAATTTATTCTTGAAAATACCTCTGAGGATGAGTCTGATACTGATACTTCTGTTACTGAATTGTGTGTTGAATCCCCTGATGATTGTTATTGTGATGGCAATGCTTTGTGTGTAGATTGCTATTTTGAAAGGTATGTTAAGCAAAGCATCCATATGGATCAGGAGGATCAAGAGAACATTTGCTCCACCGTGCTTGAGGATAAAGAAGACTCTTTGGTCTTAGATGCACGTGTTGAGAGTAGAGGGGTGGATGATGAACTAATTGCAGAATTTCCAGACATTGTAGATTTTTCTGATTCATTTTCTTGTAATATGTGTACTAACTCTAACCTTTGTTTGGTGTGTGCTGAAATTTCTGCATGTATAGCAGGTGAAAAATTTGTTAATGCAGTGAATGAAGAAAGTGCAGAAAATGAAGCAGCACCAGTAACCCCAACTAACTGTTTGCCACCTCCCCCTGAGGAACCAGTGATGGAGTTTAAACCCTTGGATTTTGCACCATGGCCAGTCCAAGAGGTTGAGCCCCACTTCTATTGGGGAGATTTTGTTGAGAAAGCGGTCATCTGTGACCCGAAGGGGAGTGAGAAGTCCGCCGCACTGGGTGGAGTTATTATAATTATCAAGTGCTCACCTCCGCATCAAAGCTGCAAGTTAGGGAGGCATGGAATGAATTTCAGTCCTTTGGCTACCATGTGGGACTTATGTTACAGACAATGGGATCCTGGTGGAACCGCCTCTGAATGAGTTTTCTTAACCCTTATCTCTTTTAATTTTCTTTTTCTTGCTTTATTTCTGTTTCGTTTTTAATAAAGCTCCTGAATAATTTGAGAAGCTCAGGAGTATTTGTGTGTTGAGTCTTTTATTGGCAAGTTTATTGGATTTGATTAATTTTTGCATAGATGGATTGCATGATAGTGTTGACTGTTTTCCCCCTAGGATTTGAAAAATTTTTGAAAATTTGATCCCCATATGATTGAAAACTGAACTTTGAGATTTTGTTATGATGGCATGATTTATGATAAGTTTGGGGTGATAGGAAGCACACACTAGGGATAGTATCTCTTTCAAATAATTTGCATAAATGTCCAGGTGAGGTTTTGAGCCTCCAACATGTTTTTTAACTGTGTGAAAATCGCTTTCAAGATTGCACTTCCCTGGATTTGATTGAATCTCTTTTTGGTTTGCATGATTATATGTGTGTAGCAAATGATTTAGGCATTTTCTTTGTAAATAACTACTTAGCCTAAAATAACCATTCCTAATGCATGTTCCTTAGTTAGCCCCATTGAGCCTATTAGCCTGTTAATTCTTGATAACCTAATGTTATAAGCCCAAAAATCTGGAAAACCATGTTAACCCGATCTTAGGATTAGGAGAGCATGTAATCTTAGAATGGGTGCAAGAAACTAAAGTTTGGGGTGGCTACCTGGTGCAATATGTTGTTTGGGAATGGGAAAAAGAAAAAAAAAAGAAGAAGGAAAGTGTAAAAACGGAAAAAAAAATGTGAAAAAAAAAAGAAAAGAAAAAAACAGAAAAAATAAAAATAAAAAATGCCATAAAGGCTGTTTGAATAAAAAGGCTGTAGCCACCCAAGGCAAAAAGAAAATTGAAAAAGGAACTTGAGTGAATTTCAAATTGTAAATAATGTTCATGCTCTCTTAGTTCCTAGGGTCTTCAGCCTAGTTCTTTTGTATATCCTTCCCTTAGCCAGGCCTCATTACAACCCATAAAAGACCTTTTGATGTTGCTTGCATGTTTTCTGTGGGAACCATTAGGAGATGAAAATCAAATTTATGGGAAGTGCTCTTAAAAGTGAAATTGAGTGAATTGTTGATAGCCTGACACAAACTGAGCGATTGAGTGAAACACAAATTTCCCTTGTGAGGAAGGCAGTTGTTTGAATTTGGTGATCTCCCTTTTGTGTGTAACTTAGATCCCCTGCTTAGATTTCTGATTGTCTGAATGATTAATTTCTCAACTGTTTAGAATAAATGAATGTGGGGATTGGATTACTTTGCTTGGAAGGGGGGGAACATTGAAAGAAAAATTCTTTTGAAAAAAATTGCTTGAAATCTATGGAAAGTTGATTGAATTCTTAAGCTTGCCATGTTTTGCCTGTCTTGAGTCTTTTTAAGTTTTAGTTTGCTTGGGGACAAGCAAAGTTTAAGTTTGGGGTATTTTGATGAGCCTCTGTTTGACTGGTTTTATAACTAGTAAAGACCTTGGCTCTGTGCTTATTTTATACCATTTTTACCCAAATTAGACTTGATTGTTCCTAAGTAGTATTTTGAGTCTGTAAATTGTTTTTATGTTAATTTAGTTGTTTTAGAGTTGAATAATTATTTACTTTTATTTTCTATTTTCAGGTTAATAAAAAGTAATAAATCTGGAGCCACTCGCCCCGCGAATAATCTCTCGCCCCGCGAGTATTGCAACCATGAAAAAGTCAGAGACGATCACGGCTTGCCCGTGTTGAAGATCACAGCCGTGGCAATTCTGAAGTTGAAGCGTTCGCCTCGCGAGCATTCATTCGCCTCGCGAGTCTTGGAAGATCAGAAGCCATCACGGTTTGGGCGTGTTGAATGCCACGGGCGTAACAGTTGGAAGCTGAAGAGTTCGCCTCGCGAATATATGCTCGCCTCGCGAGAAGACAAAGAGTTGCAGACCTTTCATGTTATTCGCCTCGCGAGCAGTGCTTCGCCTCGCGAGGACTTGGATTCCAGAAACGTGTATATAAGCAGTCTTAGGCAGAAATGAGGTTAGTCAGAGAGTTAGCCAGTTTTGGCTAGTCTTTGGTAGTCAGTAGTAGTAGTTTATTTTCCTTTCTTTTCTTTTGTGTTTAAGTCTGTAATGGAGAACTAGTCTCCTAGATTAATCTACTGGGATTGGTTTCTATTAACAATTGAGGTTCTGTATTCCCTAGTTTATTTTCTTTTCTCTTTTCAATGCCATGCTGTATATTTCTGTTTGTTTAATTCAGGAATGTGTAGTGTAGTGTTGATTCATTTCAGTGATGCTATGTTCCTATACTTAATCGCGTTTGTTTAATTCGCGTGTGTTCATTCATGTTCGTTTAGTTCATGAGGGCTTAACCCCGTTTGTTTAATTCGGGAATAGGAATATGTATCCGTAGTAGCGATTCCGTTTGTTAATTGTTGCTACAAGCGAAGGGGATTAGAATCGCTTAGGGCTTGGATTTATTTGAACCAATGATAGTGGGAAACCAAGAACAGAGGGTTAATCGTCTTTAGTTTATTTGTTAATCTCTTTTCTTACTCTGTTTTTATTTTGTTTCCTTTATTTAATTTTAAT